>CM061056.1:45609105-48460286 GCA_030762865.1 Paraleonurus japonicus
ATGGATGGAAATGACAGATAAATAAATCTTTTGAATGCAAAAACATAAAAAATCATTAATTTGAGATCCATTGGATCATCTTAAGTACTTTTCTTACCTTAATTAATGATCATTGGAGTGAAATTATCATTTTAGATAGTGTTTTATAGGACAAAAAATAACTAGTTATCACAAAGTTTAGTTATCGATAATAACATTCTAAAAATTGCACCTAATTTATATAATAGAGGGAATTTACCGAGAAATAAACCTTTTGAATGCAAAAACTTAAAAATCATTAATTTATCACGGGTCATACCGAGATTATTCTGAATCCAACTATAACCAACCCTATAGATTTCTATTTTAACATTCAATAACAAGGAAATCTAAGGAGTGTTTGTTAGACTAATTTGAGATCCATTGGAACATCTTAAGTACTTTTCTTACCTTATTTAATGATCATTTGAGTGAAATTATCATTTTAGTTAGTGTTTTATAGGACAAAAAATAACTAGTTATCACAAGGTTTAGTTGTCGATAATAACACTCTAAAAACTGCACCTAATGTATATAATAGAGGGAAATTACCGATAAATAAACCTTTTGAATGCAAAAACATAAAAATCAATGATTTCTCACGGGTCATACCGTGATTATTTAGAACTCTACAAAACCCCTATAGATTTCTCTTTTAGTATGCAATAAGAGGAAAAATAAGGATTGTTTGTTAGACTAATTTGAGATCCATTGGAACTTCCTAAGTACATTTCTTAATTTAATTCATGATCATTGGAGTGAAATGATCATTTCAATGGTGTATTGTATAAAAAGACAAAAAATAATTAGTTGTCGATAATAACACTCTAAAAATTACAACTAATGTAGATAATGGAGGGAAAAGACCGATAAATAAACCTTTTGAATACAAAAACATAAAAATCTATGATTTATCACGGGTCATAACGAGATTATTTAGAACTCTACAACAACCCTATGAATTTCTATTTTAGTATGCAAAAGGGAAAAATAAGGAGTGTTTGTCAGGACTAATTTGATATTCATTGGAACATCCTAATTACTTTTCTTACCTTAGTTAATGATCATTGGAGTTAAATGATCATTTAAATAGTATTTTGTATCAAAAATAAAAACTAACTAGTTATAACAAAGTTCGGTTGTCGATAATAACTTTCTAAAAACTACACCTAATGTAGATAATGGAGGGAAATTGCCGATAAATAATCCTTTTGAATGCAAAAACATAAAAATCAATGATTTATCATGGGTCATATCGAGGTTATTCAAAATCTTATAAAAACCCTATAGATTTCTGTTTTAGACTAATTTGATATCCATTGGAACTTTCTAAATACATTTCTTAACTATATTAATGATCATTGTAGTGAAATAATCATTTCAATAGTGTATTGTATAAAATAGACACAAAAATAATTAGTTGTCGATAATAACACTCTAAAATCTACAACTAATGTAGATAATGGTGGGAAATGACCGATAAATAAACCTTTTGAATACAAAAACATAAAAATCAATGATTTATCACGGGTCATACCGTGATTATTCAAAATCCTATAAAAACCCCGACTAATTTTTGTTTTAGAATGCACAAAGACGAAAAATAAGGAGTGTTTGTTTGACTAATTTGAGGTATTATAAATTAAAAAAGAAAAGAAGTCATAACCCCGACTTCAAAGGGGAAACAGATCGGAGGCTTGCAAGGCCTCACTAAAAACCTTTTTCGTAAAAACCCCCTTGGGGAAATACCGGACTAAGGAGAAAAAGAGTAAAAACAAGCGAAGCCTCCCAAGGAACAAAAACACAGGACCCGAAATACAAGCTTCAACCAAGGTCCGGAATACAAGACCCCCGAAACAAACAAAAGTCATACAAGGCAACGAAAACACAACCAACAAACCAACAATGAAGTTCCATGAACCAGATTAATCGATTGCACAAAGATGAGAACCACCTTTCTTATTCTACTCGGTGGAACACCACAATGCCTTGAGCTCAACATTATCCTCTCTTGATCAAAGAAACCACCAAAGAACAACAATGGGTTACCCGAAAACAGAACAAAGCACAACAAAGCAAACAAAACCAACTAAGAGGAATTAACATTCACAAATCTAAAATGCTCCAAATTAATATTGGCATCAATAAGCTCCTTCCCCAAACTCCGGAGGGCGACCCCGCCATTCAGCGTAAAGATGGGATTTAGCAATTAAGTCGGCGGGCTTATTTCCTTCCCCGTAAATGTGACTCACACGCAATTCAAACGTAGAAGCCAACACTCTCCATTTATCCCATAAAGCTTGCAATCTCTAAGGAATGGAAGAAAGCCTACCATCAAAAGCATCACAAACATACAAAGAATCTGCTTTCTAACCACAACTTATTCCAACCATTAGTATGAGCATATAAAATAGCACGCAGCAAGAGCTAATTCCCCTTCAAAAGGGAAACAAATCCATTGGAACTTCCTAAGTACATTTCTTGAGCCTAATTTATTGATGAATTTATTTCTTCATCGATTTTTTTATCATCGAGCCTAATTCGCGGTTCGCATCAATTGGTGCTTTCATTGAAAGCATGGAATCACGACGAGAATCGCGCTTCAAAATGAAACGAAAAATGGTTGGTGCATGTACTCTTGGAGAAAGAATGGAGATCTTGAAAACCGATTAGACGTCATGGAGAGGAGGATGAAGAGAATCTTCAAGAGGATGGAGAAGGTGTTGCAAACGGAAACAAACAAATAAAATCACATCATCGTCAAAGAAATCAAAGAAAACACCGCCGCATTTTTCTTGTTATCATCATGAAGATTTCGTGCAAGAGGAAGAGGAATTAAAGGAAGCAAGTTTAAAACAAGAAAACCTTGAAGAGAGGAATGATGAGAACAAACGAAATGGGCCTCAAGGAGTTCGGTGGAGTTGGGCCAAAAATCTTAGAGCAAGATCAATCGAGGAATATGGCCCATGCATTTCTTTCTTATTTCAGTACTTTATCTTTTATTAATCCACTTATCTTTTAGTGGCAAATATCTTTCTTGTAGAAGTTAGTTAGGATTAGCAAGTTGTTAGGAAGTAACTTCTATATAAAGGTTTGTATGTATCATTTTGGGGATGAATGAGAAATATAGTTCTTTCTTGAGCAAGTATTATTTTGCAACCGACGCCCCTTGCCGGCCCGAGCCGGAGTGTCGCCGGAAATAGTCCATTTATCTTGCAATTCTTGCAAACATCGTTGCTTGCCGGCCTGAGTCGGAGCTCCGGTGTATCGGTAGAAAATGCGGTTCTCATCAATTGGTGCTTTCATTGAGAGGTGGAATCACGGTGAGAATCGCGCTTCAAATGCTAAAGGATCAATGGCTAGCTTTGTCATTGAACCAAAAAGAGAGTTCAAGAACATGGAAGATGGTGTGCGTTTTGAGCTCTTGGTAACCAAGCTAGATCGTATGGAAATGGTTGTAACTAGATTAAAAGAAAGAGTAGATTCAACGAAAAAGTCATGAATCGATTGGAAAAGAAAATGGATCGCTTGCTTAGGCGCAAGAAAGAAGAAAAGAAAGAAAGTATCGCAAAAATGAAGAACAAAACACGTAAAAGGAAAAGCAATAAGCAACAAAGCAAGAAAACCTTGAAGAGAAGAAAGAAATGGCCGACAACAATGCCGTCACGCTTTACAATGATGCCTCAAAATGTCATTACCGACGTCAAGAAGAACACATTTTCCATTAAAATAGGCATGGCTCGGATGCTCCAGCGGCGCCTCTTTGTAGATAATGTCGCCGATTTGGATCATGCCAAGATCGATGGATCGGGCCGCTTATTGCAGCCACAATTTGATCGTTACCATGGAAGACGATGATCAATTGGTGGCTAATTACGGCGATATGCCCTTAGAGGACTTGCAATCGAAGGAGATCTCTTGGAAAAAACAGACGGAAGTTACAAATTTGACTCACTCACCCGGAACATACATTCGAGAATATTCAACAATGGCAAGAATGGGTGAAGGCGACAAGCGCTTGATCGTTGAAGATCGAGTCGACGACACCAACATCCACAATTGGCACCGGTCTGAAACTAATTGCTTCGAGTGGTATAGGAAATTCCTTGAAAACCTTCACAAGCAACAAGACCACTTCTCTCCGACGAAGGAAATCTCTACATAAAAATAGGGAAAATCAATAAACTTGAGGGTGAAGCATATATTAACATTCGCAAGGGGAAGATAATACCTGGGCATGAGTTGAATTTGTCTATTTCCTATGAGGTTGAAGCCAAAGAGTCTCGATGGCAAATCGGTGATTTTGAAAATTTTGGGATCGGTTGAAGTGCCCTATATTTTCGATGAGAAATGGTTTCGGGAAAGCGAGTGGAAGACAAGGGATAATCGGATTCAAGGCTGTCAAGTCCGTAAAATGAAGTTCGGGAATTACGTTGAGAAGTCCATAGCAAAGAGGCTTAAGCCTCTCGTGTCCATTGATAAGTTCAGGTTTTGTGTGGAAAATTTTGATGATACATATATGGAAAGTTGGATAAACTCTGCCATTGACAAAAATGATGAAGTGGACGTGTTTGCCGCGATTTCGTTCATTTTTCGTTTTCAATAGAGGAAAAATCTTGTTTTCTTCTCTTGACGTTACAAAAATAAAAGATCGGTCCGGAGCTTATCCTTGAGGACAAGGATATTCTTTATGGGGCCGGGAATGATGAGAACAAACGAAATGGGCCTCAAGGAGTTCGGTGGAGTTGGGCCAAAAATCTTAGAGCAAGATCAATCGAGGAATATGGCCCATGCATTTCTTTCTTATTTCAGTACTTTATCTTTTATTAATCCCTTATCTTTTAGTGGCAAATATCTTTCTTGTAGAAGTTAGTTAGGATTAGCAATTTGTTAGGCGGTAACTTCTATATAAAGGTTTGTACGTATCATTTTGGGGATGAATGAGAAATATAGTTCTTTCTTGAGCAAATATTATTTTGCAATCGACGTCCCCTTGCCGGCCCGAGCCGGGAGTGTCGCGGAAATAGTCCATTTATCTTGCAATTCTTGCAAACATCGTTGCTTGCCGGCCTGAGTCGGAGCTCCGGTGTATCGGTAGAAAACGCGGTTCTCATCAATTTATTGCTTTGTCAATTTGCCAACCTAATTCATCGAGCCTAATTCGCGGTTCATAATTTATTGATGAATTTATTTCTACATCGATTTTGTCAATTTATTGATGAATTTATTTCTTCATCAATTTTTTTTTTTTTGACTAATTTGAAATCCATTGGAACTTCCTAAGTACATTTCTTACCTTAATTGATAATCATTTGAGTGATTTGATCATTTCAATAGTGTTTTGTATCAAAATAACTAAAAATAACTAGTTACAATAAAGTTTAGTTGCGATAATAACACTCTAAAAACTACACCTAATGCGAGATAATAGAGGAAATAACCGATAAATAAATCTTTTGAATGCAAAAACATAAAAATCATTAATTTGAGATCCATTGGAACATCTTAAGTACTTTACTTATGTTAATTAATGATCATTGGAGTGAAATTATCATTTAGATAGTGTTTTATTAGACAAAAAATAACTAGTTATCACAAAGTTTAGTTATCGATAATAACACTCTAAAAACTGCACCTAATGTATATAATAGATGGAATTTACCGAGAAATAAACCTTTTGAATGCAAAAACTTAAAAATCATTAATTTATCACGGGTCATACCGAGATTATTCTGAATCCAACAATAACCAACTCTATAGATTGCTTTAACATTCAAAAACTAGGAAATATAAGGAGTGTTTGTTAGACTAATTTGAGATCCATTGGAACATCTTAAGTACTTTTCTTACCTTAATTAATGATCATTGGAGTGAAATGATCATTTAGATAGTGTTTTATAGGACAAAAAATAACTAGTTATCACAAAGTTTAGTTGTCGATAATAGCACTCTAAAAGCGCACCTAATGTGTGTAATAGAGAGAAATTACCGATAAATAAACCTTTTCAATGCAAAAACATAAAAATCAATGATTTCTCACAGGCCATACCGTGATTATTTAGAACTCTACAAAAACCCTATAGATTTCTATTTTAGTATGCAAAAAGAGGAAAAATAAGGAGTGTTTGTTAGACTAATTTGAGATCCATTGGAACTTCCTAAGTACATTTATATCGTTTCAAAAAAAAGGTGTAATTTATAAAAAGACAAAAATAATTAGTTATCGATAATAACACTCTAAAAACTACAACTAATGTAGATAATGGAGGGAAATGATCGATAAATAAACCTTTTGAAAACAAAAACATAAAAATCAATGATTTATCACGGGTCATAATGAGATTATTTAGAACTCTACAAAAACCCTATAAATTTCTATTTAAGTATGCAAAAAGAGAAAAATAAGGAGTGTTTGTCATACTAAGCCGCTTACTACTAGATATGTTAGATGGATTCCACCGGGGACGGATATCTAAAATGTAATATAGATGGTAGTGCTTTTGGGGTTCCCGGTATTATTCGAGGAGGGGGAATTTTTAGGGACTCGGCTAGTTATTTTGTTGGTGCTTTTGTGGTTTCTCACGGTTTTGGTTTTGGTTTTGATGCGTAACTCGGAACATCTATTAGAGCCATTGAAGTAGCGGCTGCCCATGGCTGGAGGAATGTGATTTTCGAGGCTGATTCTACTTATGTTTTATACGCTTACAATTCTAAAGATGCTCGTGTTCCTTGGAGATGGCATAATGCGTGGCTTATGGCTAAGGATCTTCTTGCTATTGTTAACGGAAGGTTTGTTCATGTCTTTCGTGAGGGTAATATGGTTGCGATATCCTTTCCAAGTTCTCCGATTATGATGATTTTAAATGGTGGAAAGATGAGCGAATTTCATTAAAGATCAATTGAAGGATGATTTGCACAAAACTTATACTAGAGTTGGCTAGTTAGTTTCTTAGGCGGTTTATGCTCCATTTTTGGTTGCTTCGCCTATTTTTATATCTTCTAGCTGGGTGTTTAGCTCTTTTTGTATTTCTTAGCCATTTGTTGGGCTTTGTGTTTGATTGTTGTTTTGGTCGCTTGGTCGACTTTGTTGTATTCTTTTAGAGGACTTACTCTTTTTTCCCTTTGATGGATTTTTCCCTAAGGAAGGTTTTGCCATCAAAGGTTTTTTAGTGAGGGTCCGGCCTCTTGATCGAGTTGTGGTCATATGGCTCTAGGTTTTCTTCTTCTTTTTATAATATTACCCATATTTCGAGATTCATTGGAACATCCTAATTACTTTTCTTACCTTAATTAATAATGATCATTGGAGTTAAATGATCATTTAAATAGTATTTTGTATCAAAAAAATAAAAAATAACTAGTTATAACAAAGTTTAGTTGTCGATAATAACTTTTTAAAAACTACACATAATGTAGATAATGGAGGGAAATTGCCGATAAATAATCATTTTGAATTCAAAAACATAAAAATCTATGATTTATCACGGGTCATACCGAGGTTATTCAAAATCCTATAAAAACCCTATAAATTTTTGTTTTAGCATGCATATAGACGAAAAATAAGGAGTGTTTGTTAGACTAATTTGAAATCCATTGAAACTTCCTAAGTACATTTAAGTACATTTCTTACCTTAATTAATGATCATTGGAGTGATTTGATCATTTCCATAGTGTTTTGTATCAAAAGACTAAAAATAACTAATTACCACAAAGTTTAGTTGTCGATAATAACACTCTAAAAACTACACCTAATGCAGATAATGGAGGAAAATGACCGATAAATAAATCTTTTGAATGCAAAAACATAAAAATCATTAATTTATCACGGGTCATACCGAGATTATTCTAATCCTACAATAACCAACTCTATAGATTTACGTTTTAACATTCAAAAAGAGGAAATATAAGGAGTGTTTGTTAAACTAATTTGAGATCCATTGGAACATCTTAAGTACTTTTCTTAATTGGAGTGAAATGATCATTTTAGATAGTGTTTTATAGGACAAAAATAACTATTTATCAACAAGTTTAGTTGTCGATAATAACACTCTAAAACTGCACCTAATGTATATAATAGAGGGAAATTACCGAGAAATAAACCTTTTGAATGCAAAAATATAAAAATCAATGATTTATCACGGGTCATACCGTTTATTATTTAGAACTCTACAAAAACCCTATAGATATCTATTTTAGTATGCAAAAGAGGAAAAATAAGGAGTGTTTGTTAGACTAATTTGAGATCCATTGGAACTTCCTAAGTACATTTCTTAACTTAATTAACGATCATTGGAGTGAAATGATCATTTCAATGGTGTATTTTATAAAAAGGCAAAAAAATAATTTGTTATCGATAATAACATTCTAAAAACTACAACTAATGTAGATAATGGAGGGAAATGACCGATAAATAAACCTTTTGAATACAAAAACATAAAAATCAATGATTTATCACGGGTCATAACGAGATTATTTAGAACTCTACAAAAACCCTATAAATTTCTATTTTAGTATGCAAAAAGAGAAAAAGAAGGAGTGTTTGTCGACTAATTTGAGATTCATTGGAACATCCTAATTACTTTTCTTACCTTAGTTAATAATCATTGGAGTTAAATGATCATTTAAATAGTATTTTGTATCGAAAAAATAAAAAATAACTAGTTATAACAAAGTTTAGTGGTTGATAATAACTTTTTAAAAACTACACATAATGTAGATAATGGAGGAAAATTGCCGATAAAATCCTTTTGAATGCAAAAACATAAAAATCAATGATTTATCACGGGTCATACCGAGGTTATTCAAAATCCTATAAAAACACTATAGATTTCTGTTTTAACATGCAAAGAGACAAAAACAAGGAATGTTTGTTAGACTAGTTTGAGATCCATTGGAACTTTTTGCATTTTTTAGCCCTTGTATTCGGGTTTTGGGCTCTTTGGGCCTTTTCTTTTTCCATTTGTACCTTGGACCGGGTTGTGGTTCTACCTTTTTCTTTTATCAATAATATCTTTAATTCGAGATCCATTGGAACTTTCTAAATACATTTCTTAACTTAATTAATGATCATTGGAGTGAAATGATCATTTCAATAGTGTATTGTATAAAATAGACAAAAAATAATTAGTTGTCGATAAGAACACCCTAAAAACTACAACTAATGTAGACAATGGAGGAAATGACCGATAAATAAACCTTTTGAATACAAAAACATAAAAATCATTGATTTATCATGGGTCATACCGAGATTATTCAAAATCCTATAAAAACCCTATAGATTTTTGTTTTAGCATGCATATAGACGAAAAATAAAGAGTGTTTGTTAGACTAATTTGAAATCCATTGGAACCGCCTAAGTACATTTCATACCTTAATTAATAGTGATTTGATCAATTCCATAGTGTTTTGTATCAAAAGACTAAAATTAACTAGTTACCACAAAGTTTAGTTGTCGATAATAACACTCTAATAACTACACCTAATGCGAGATAATGGAGGAAAATGACCGATAAATAAATCTTTTAAATGCAAAAATATAAAAATCATTAATTCATCACGGGTCATACCGAGATTATTCTGAATCCTATAATAACCAACCCTATAGATTTCTGTTTTAACATTCAAAAAGAGGAAATATAAGGAGGAAAAAATGATTTCTCTCTCTAAAAACGCTCTCCCTTCTCTATACTTTCTCGGTATTAGTCGCGTTTTCAAGAATACGATTTCCGATGGATTCTTTTCCATCGAAATCACAAGCACAATCGCATTCTCCGCTTCCCCTTAATCCGATCTTTTTCGATTCCGTCAATCAAATTTCCGAACCCTTATGCTCCGACGCTGAGTTGCCAGAATTTGGGAATTTCAATTCTGATTTTATCAAATCACTTGCAAGTTCGTTCTATGATGCGTTTAAACGTGAATTGATTTCTAAAGGGAAGAATCCCGTTTCTGTTTCAGCTCCTGAAATTCGGGGATTGTCGTCGGATTTTCATTTTCCGCCATTGCCAACATAGTCGACGTCTTTGGTGTCAATTTCACATGGGCAGAAGACGGTATCAGATTCGCCTCCTCAAAATCATGGGAGTTCGATGGACACTCAATTTCCTTCGCTGTCATCTCAGCCAATGGTCTCGTCCCCTTCGGCGCTGCCCAAATCCTTCGCTAGGGTTGTGGATGCATCGTCTGATTTCCAGAATACAATCTGTAAGCCAATTAATAAGGACCCCTTTTTTCTGTCGTCGTTGATGAGGAATTGTATAGGCAGGGTGTTGACGAGTATAAGAATTCCATTATTGGGAGGTTGATTTCGGTTAAGAACGAGAAGCCCCTTTCTACAGAGGCTTTAAAACACAAGCTCACTGGTTTATGGAAGGTCGTTGAAGGTTCTTGGAGGCTGATACCTCTAGGAAAGGGGTATTATAACGTTTCTTTTTCCGATATCGCGGATAGAAATCGCATATTCAACCGTACCACTTGGAATCTCTCTCCGGGATCATTTCGTCTCAGTAGATGGGTAAGGGATTTTAATCCCTATAAGGTAAGTGCTTCGGTTGCCCAGGTATGGATACGAATTCTTGAATTACCTTTAGAATATTGGCATCCTTCGATTATTTTGGGTATTGCTTCTGCTGTTGAGTACGCCTATTAAAATTGATGATCGATCTGTGAATAAAGTCTTTGGTCATTTTGCTCGAGTCTTAGTTGAAATTGATTTTGTTAACCCTTATCAGGATCATGTTATGATAGAAAGAAATGGTTATAGTTCATTTGTTTCTATTAAATATGAGAATTTGCCGCTTTTTGTTCCCATTGTGGTATTATTGGACATTCTTTGGATAATTGTAGACTTATAAATAGAGAGGAGGGTAATACTCGTGCTGCTTCCCCTAAGGTTTCGGCTGGAACTTCTGATTTTGATGATTCAAAATTGGATTCGGCTAATCCTGGGCAGGTAAATGATGTTTTAGGTAGTTTTAAATCCCCTAACATGTTTGAATCTCTTGCTTTGCAGGAGGATAATAATCTGGGTGTTGAGAATTCGGGTGAGGCTGCTCTTTTGGAAGCTGTAGTTCAGAATCCGGGTGTGGCTGAACAGGCTGTTGCTGATCCCTCTATATACTCAGCTGCTCATTTCTTTACGGCTGTCGATGATTCGTGTGACGGTGTTCATATGGGGGCTGATGCCAAGGAGGCCGATCCAATGGTAGCAGTCCCTGAGGTGTTAAGCCAAGATGATGTTGCTGCTCCTCTCAATGCTGGTTCTATGGAGGCTGTTCCTCCGGTGGTAGAGCTTGAGATGCCCTTGAATGATAAAGGGGGAACTATTAAATCGATTCTAAAAACCTTCTTCTCGTGCTAAATCTGATAACTTAGTGATTGTCTCTGCTTCTGAGGGTTCTAATTTTTTAAAAATGAAACAGGTTGCAGATCGTATTTGGGAAAGTGATAAGCCACCCGATAAGCCACCTGATAAGCAGCTTTCTACGGATCCGAAGCTGTCTTTTTCTAAAATACCGGCTGAAGCTGCCTGTTTCTGGTTCTAGATCTTCTGCTGGTCATAAGCCGCCTAAGCACGGCTCTTCATCGGGTTCTAAATGAGCTTTTTATTTTGGAATGTTCAGGGTTTAAAAGGGATGCCACTAGATCGGTTTTGGCAAATTTAATTTTTAAATATAAACCTATGTGGTTTGCTCTTGCTGAACCTAAGATTTTGTTTGATTCTATTCCTTCTCGGTTTTGGAATTCTCTTGGTTTGAAGTTGTTATGTAAAAATGTTAGGACTAATATGTTGTCTAATATCTAGGTTTTGGTTTCTTCTTGCCCTTTGCTTACGGAGGTTACGGATATTGTTCTTGTTACCCCTCAAATTGTGGTCATTCGGGTGCTCTTGCCTTCATATTCTTATTTGTTGGGTTTTGTGCATGCGGATGGGGCTTATGTTAATAGAAGAATCCTTTGGCATGATATTTCTTGCTTGCCTGATTTACCTTTATGTTTAATTTGTGATTTTAATTCGGTGCTTGGTTCTCATGGCGTATAGGTTTTGGTAGGCCGGCGGCGGCTGCTATTAGTGATTTTAGGGCTTTTATTGATAGTCTAAATTTGATTGAGCCTGAGTCTTGTGGTCCGTTTTTACTTGGACTTCTTGCACTAGATCTTCTAGGGTTTATGCTTCTAGGATTGATAGGGTTCTTATAAATTCTGGGTTTTGGATTTATGGAATAGTGTTGGAGTCCGAGGTTCTTGCTAGGCATGGTTCGGATCATCATCCTATTATTCTTAAATGTGCTAGGGCTGTTATTAGACGTTCTTTTCCTTTTAAATTTCAAAATGCTTGGTTCACTAATGCTGATTGTTTGCAGATTATTTGTAATTCTTGGAATGAGGAGATTGTCTCTAAGGATCCTATCTAGAGATTCATTCTAAAGCTTACACGGCTCAAGGTGTGTTTGAAAATCTGGAATAGAGTGTCTTTTGGGAATGTGTTTCATAGTATGGAAAAAGCTTTGGCTGATCTTAGAGATATTCAATCCAACCGTTATGAGGAGGGGATGGCTCGGATTTGTTTGATAAGGAGTTTAAAGCTCATGTCCGTTTGAATAAGAGTATTGATGTTAGGAATGAGTTCCTTGCTCAAAAGAATAGGGCTGCTTGGCTACGTGATGGTGATAGAAATTCTAAGTTCTTCTACATTGCAAATAAGGTTCGTCTTGGGCAGCCACCTCTTGATCATCTCGAGATTGATGGGTCTATTGTCTCGGATCGGGAGTTCTTTCTAACTATATTCTTGATTATTATATGAACTTGTTTGATAAGGATGATTCTTTGTTTCTTGATGATGAGTTTCTTAGTAGTTTGGATTATAACTTCGTGAGTGCTGATCAAAATGATTTCTTACGTAGGATGCCTGATTTAATTGAGATTAAGAAGGCAGTTTTTTCCTCCCTAAGGATAGTTCTCCGGGCCCTGATGGTTTTGGTGGACTATTCTATCAAAAAACTTGGGATATTATTAGTGATGATTTGTTAGAGCTTGTTCATTATTTTTTCAAGTATCTTTTTATTCCTAATGGCATGAATTCGATATTTGTCACTCTTATTCCTAAGCATAAAGCTGCTAAGTCCATTGTTGATTATAGACCTATTGCTGTGGATAACTTTTTGTTCAAAATTATAACAAAAATCATTGCTGTTAGACTTGGTCCTTTATTGCGTGAGTTGCTGTCTCCTATGCAGTTTGGCTTTATTCCCGATAAGGATATTTGTGATTGTATTGCTATTGCCTCGAGTGTCTTAATTGTGTTGATCTTGATTCTAAGGTTGGGGGTATTGCTGTAAAATTGGATATTATGAAAGCTTTTGATACTATTAGTTGGGATTTTTTGTTGAAAGTCATGGAATTAATGAGTTTTGATAGTTGGTTTATAAGATGTGTTGGGGTGATTCTAAATTCTGCCCGTCTTTCTATTCTGATAAATGGTTCTCCTGTGGGCTGGTTTAAATGCGGTAGGGGGTTCGTCAAGGGGATCCTCTGTCTCCTCTTTTGTTTTGCATTGCGGAGGATGTTTTGGCTAATATTTTGGATAAATTTTTTCTTATGAATAAACTGGATAAAATGCGTACTAGACCTAATTTGTATGCTCCTTTATATGCTTTATATGCGGATGATGTGATGCTTTTTATGAAGGCTTCTAAGCTGAATGTTAGAAGTTTAAAAGATATTTTCGAAATTTATGGGAAAGCCTCGGGCAGCGTATTAGTATTAGTAAAACTCGTGTTTTTATGGTAAAGGTGTTCGTAGATCTTTTAAAAGATATCTTCATTCTGTCCTTGGTTTTGTTGAAGGCTGTGTTCCTTTTGATTATCTTGGGGTCCCTTTGTTTAGGGGGCATCCGAGAGTTGCTCATTTTCAAAAAATTGTTGATAGAACTATTCTTCATTTTGCTCGTTGGAAGGGTTCATCTTTATCCATGATTCTCGTGGTCATGCCTTCGTTAACTCATGTTTTGAAAATTTATTGTTGGCCTCGTACGTGTATTAAAAAATTGAGCGTGCTATAAGAAATTTTATTTGGTCGGGTAATATATCATCTAGAGCCTTTGCTCATGTTGCTTGGGACAAGGTTTGTTCTCCTTATTCGGAAGGGGGCCTTGGGGTTCGTTCTTTGCTTTATTCTAACTTGGCTTTTAATCGAAATTTGTTTGGAGTGTTTTAACTTCTAGTGGTGTTGGTATGAATTTTATTCGGGAAAGGCATTTTAAGGATAATAGGGCTTTAAGGGTTAGGCATGTTCCTTCTTCTTTAAATGGTATTCGTCGGTTTTTGGGGATATTGATGCGAGGTCCCGTTGGTTAAGAGGTTTTATTTCTTCGGTTTGTTTTTGGACGGATAATTGGCTTGGTTATAAAATTGTTGAGAAAATTAGGGTTCCCACTTTTTTATGGGACAAATTGAATCAACCTATATCTTGTTTCTTTGTAAATGGTTTATGGTTTTGGAGGAGACTTTTGTTGCTACTTATGATGATATTGTTCATGATATTCTTTGCTCGGCTTGTTCCTTTCGAGCCATAGATAGGAGAGTTTGGTGTGATTCTCTTCATGGTGATTTATTTGCTAAGCTTGCTTACTTCGGTGTTCGACCTCACTATCAGGAGACTATTTGGGGGGTTGGATTTGGGATAATAATATCCCTCCTTGTAGGTTTGTTGTGGTTTGGAAGGCGATTCACAAAAAGATTGCTTCTTGGGATTTATTGCACGGTAGAGGTTTCTATGGTCCTTCGGTTTGTGCTTTTTGCTCTTCTAGTGAGGAAACTTTGGATCATATCTTTGTTCATTGCCCTTATACTTCCAGGTTGCTTCGGGACTTTATTTCTCCTTTTAATAAACCTTTATTGCCTTATACTACTTTTGATGAGTTCATTTTGCGGGTGGTGAAGGTTAATACGGTTGCTCAAGTGGATTTTGTGTGGAAATATATTATTATTACTTGGGTTTGGTTGATTTGGAGAATTAGGAATGAAGTAATTTTTTATGGGAATGTTGTTCCCTTATATGGCGGTTGTTTGTCGTTTGAGGGCTCATTTGCGTGATCTTATATGGGTAGATATGGGGAGAATGGTGAAACCCTATTGTTGAGAAACCTATTCTAAGTCTCTTTAGGATTCCTTTGTTTGATCCTAAACCTGTTATATCTAGATTTGTTAGGTGGATTCCTCTAGGGAGTGGTTATATTAAATGTAACATTGATGGTAGTGCCTTAGGTGCCCCAGGGTTATTCGTGGTGGTGGGATTTTTAGGGACTCGGCGGGGTTCTTTGTTGGTGCTTTCTCTATTTCTCATGGTTTTGGTTTTGCTTTTGATGCAGAGCTTGGTACGGCTATACGGGCTATTGAGCTTGCGAAATTGCATGGCTGGAAGCATTTTATCTTTGAGGCTGATTCGGCCTATGTTCTTTATGCTTTCCACGTCTAGGGAGGCTAAAGTTCCTTGGAGATGGCATAATGCTTGGCTCTCTTCTAAGGAGGTGTTGATTGATGTGGGTGGCTGCTTTCGGCATACTTTTCGAGAAGGAAATATGTTTGGTGATATCTTATCTAAGCATTCGGAGTATGAGGGCTTAAAGTGGTGGTCGGTTGCTCCCGATTTCTTGAAGGATCAATTACGTGATGATCTTTATAAAACTTATGTTAAGAATGGGTAATTCTTTGTTTGTTTGCCTTCGGGCTAATTTGGCTTGTGTGCCTTTGTTTTAGAGGACTTACTCTTTTTCCCTTTGATGAATTTTTCCCTAAGGAGGGTTTTGCCATCAAAGGTTTTTAGTGAGTCCACCTCTTGATCGACATGTGATCATATGGTTTTAGGTTTTTCTTTCTCTCTTTTATTAATAATATCTTTAATTCGAGGAAATATAAGGAGTGTTTGTTAAACTAATTTGAGATCCATTGGAACATCTTAAGTACTTTTCTTACCTTAATTAATGATCATTGGAGTGAAATGATCATTTAGATAGTGTTTTATAGGACAAAAATAACTATTTATCACAAAGTTTAGTTGTCGATAATAACACTCTAAAAACTACACCTAATGTATATAATAGAGGGAAATTACCGAGAAATAAACATTTTGAATACAAAAATATAAAAATCAATGATTTATCACGGGTCATACCGTGATTATTTAGAACTCTACAAAAACCCTATAGATTTCTATTTTAGTATGCAAAAAAGAAAAAGAAGGAGTGTTTGTCGGGACTAATTTTTTTTTTTTTTTGACGGGGTTTGTCAGGACTAATTTGAGATTCATTGGAACATCCTAATTACTTTTATTACCTTAGTTAATGATTATTGGAGTTAAATGATCATTTAAATAGTATTTTGTATCGAAAAAATAAAAAATAACTAGTTATAACAAAGTTTAGTGGTCGATAATAACTTTTTAAAAACTACACATAATGTAGATAATGGAGGGAAATTGCCGATAAATAATCCTTTTGAATGCAAAAACATAAAAATCAATGATTTATCACGGGTCATACCGAGTTATTCAAAATCCTATAAAAACCCTATAGATTTCTGTTTTAACATGCAAAGAGACAAAAACAAGGAATGTTTGTTGGACTAATTTGAGATCCATTGGAACTTTTTGCATTTTTAGCCCTTGTATTCGGGTTTTTTGGGCTTTTTGGGCCTTTTCTTTTTTCCATTCGTACCTTGGGACGGGGTTGTGGTTCCACCTTTTTTCTTTTTCTTTTATCAATAATATATTTAATTCGAGATCCATTGGAACTTTCTAAATACATTTCTTAACTTAATTAATGATCATTGGAGTAAAATGATCATTTCAATAGTGTATTGTATAAAGCAGACAAAAAATAATTAGTTGTCGATAAGAACACTCTAAAAACTACAACTAATTAGACAATGGAGGGAAATGACCGATAAATAAACCTTTTGAATACAAAAACATAAAAATCATTGATTTATCACGGGTCATACCGAGATTATTCAAAATTCTATAAAAACCCTATAGATTTTTGTTTTAGCATGCATATAGACGAAAAATAAGAAGTGTTTGTTAGACTAATTTGAAATACATTGGAACCGCCTAAGTACATTTCATACCTTAATTAATGATCATTGGAGTTAAATGATCAATTCCATAGTGTTTTGTATCAAAAAGACTAAAATTAACTAGTTACCACAAAGTTTAGTTTTTGATAATAACACTCCAAAAACAACACCTAATGCAGATGATGGAGGGAAATGACCGATAAATAAATCTTTAGAATGCAAAAACATAAAAATCATTAATTTATCACGGGTCATACCGAGTTTATTCCGAGTCCTACAATAACCAACCTTATAGATTTCTGTTTTAACATTCAAAAACAGGAAATATAAGGAGTGTTTGTTAGACTAATTTGAGATCCATTGGAACATCTTATGTACTTTTCTTACCTTAATTAATAATCATGGGACGAAATGATCATTTAGATAGTGTTTTATAAGACAAAAAATAACCAGTTATCACAAAGTTTAGTTACCGATAATAACACTCTAAAAACTGCACCTAATGTATATAATAGAGGGAAATTACCAATAAATAAACCTTTTGAATGCAAACACATAAAAATCAATGATTTCTCACGGGTCATACCGTGATTATTTAGAACTCTACAAAAACCCTATAGATTTTTATTTTAGTATGCACAAAGAGGAAAAATAAGGAGTGTTTGTTAGACTAATTTGAGATCCATTGGAACTTCCTAAGTACATTTCTTAACTTAATTCATGATCATTGGAGTGAAATGGACGAATGTAGATAATGTAGGGAAATGACCAGAATAAATAAACCTTTTGAAAACAAAAACATTTCACGGGTCATAACCAGTTATTTTAGAACTCAACAAAAACCCTATGAATTTCTACTTTAGTATGCAAAAAGAGAAAAATAAGGAGTGTTTGTTAAACTAATTTGAAATTCATTGGAACATGCTAATTACTTTTCTTACCTTAATTAGTGATCATTGGAGTGAAATGATCATTTAGATAGTGTTTTATAGGACTAAAAATAACTAGTTTTTACAAAGTTTAGTTGTCGATATTAACACTCTAAAAAGCACCTAATGTATATAATAGAGGGAATTTACCAAGAAATAAACCTTTTTAATGCAAAAACATAAAAATCATTAATTTATCACGGGTCATACCGAGATTATTCTGACTCCTACAATAACCAACCTTATAGATTTCTGTTTTAACATTCAAAAAGAGGAAATACAAGGAGTGTTTGTTAGACTAATTTGAGATCCATTGGAACATCTTATGTACTTCTCTTACCTTAATTAATAATCATGAGAGTGAAATGATCATTTTAGATAGTGTTTTATAAGACAAAAATAACTAGTTATCACAAAGTTTAGTTCCGATAATAACACTCTAAAAACTGCACTTAATGTATATAATAGAGGGAAATTACCGATAAATAAACCTTTTGAATGCAAACACATAGAAATCAATGATTTCTCACGGGTCATACCGTGATTATTTAGAACTCTACAAAAACCCTATAGATTTTTATTTTAGTATGCAAAAGAGAAAAAATAAGGAGTGTTTGTTAGACTAATTTGAGATCCATTGGAACTTCCTAAGTATAATTCTTAACTTAATTCATGATCATTTGAGTGAAATGATCATTTCAATAGTGTATTGTATAAAAAGACAAAAAATAATTAGTTGTCGATAATAACACTCTAAAAATTACAACTAATGTAGATAATGGAGGAAATGACCGATAAATAAACCTTTTGAAAACAAAAACATTTCACGGGTCATAACCAGATTATTTAGAACTCTACAAAAATCCTATGAATTTCAATTTTAGTACGCAAAAAGAGAAAAATAAGGAGTATTTGTCAGACTAATTTGAGATTCATTGGAACATGCTAATTACTTTTCTTACCTTAGTTAATGATCATTGGAGTTAAATGATCATTTAAATAGTATTTTGTATCAAAAAAATAAAAAATAACTAGTTATAACAAAGTTTAGTTGTCGATAATAACTTTCTAAAAACTACACCTAATGTAGATAATGGAGGGAAATTGTCGATAAATAATCCTTTTGAACGCAAAAACATAAAAATCAATGATTTATCACGGGTCATACCGAGGTTATTCAAAATCTTATAAAAACCCTATAGATTTCTGTTTTAGACTAATTTGAGATCCATTGGTACTTTCTAAATACATTTCTTAACTATATTAATGATCATTGGAGTGAAATAATCATTTCAATAGTGTATTGTATAAAGCAGGACAAAGAATAATTAGTTGTCGATAATAACACTTTAAAAACAACAACTAATGTAGATAATGGAGGGAAATGACCGATAAATAAACCTTTTTAATACAAAAACATAAAAATCAATGATTTGTCACGGGTCATACCGAGATTATTCAAAATCCTATAAAAACCATATAGATTTTTGTTTTAGCATGCACAAAGACGAAAAATAAGGAGTGTTTGTTTGACTAATTTCAAATCCATTGGAACTTCTTAAGTACATTTCTTACCTTATTTAATGATCATTGGAGTGATTTGATCATTTAAATAGTGTTTTATATCAAAAAAACTAAAAATAACTAGTTACCACAAAGTTTAGTTGTCTATAATAAAACTCTAAAAACTACACCTAACGCAGATAATGGAGGAAATGATCGATAAATAAATCTTGAATGCAAAAACATAAAAATCATTAATTTATCACGGGTCATACCGAGATTATTACGAATCCTACAATAACCAACCCTATGAATTTCGTTTAAAATCATTAATCTTACTTGAATAGAAGGTCTCTTTGGATTGATATTTAAAATTTTGATTTGCCTCGTGTTTAATTGGGGATTTTAATTCGGTTCTTGGTAGCCATGAGCGTATTGGGTTTGGTAGGCCCTCATTGCATGTTAATGATTTTAGGAATTTTATTGATAATCCGAATCGGTTGAGGCTTAGTAACGGTCCTTTTTTCACTTGGACTTCTCGTACTAGGTCATCTAGGTTACATGTTTCTAGAATGGATAGGGTGCTTTTGAATTTGAGATTTTTGGAATTATGGAGTAATATTGGTTCTAATGTTTTGCCTAGGCATCGTTCGGACCATCATTCAATTTTTCTTCAATGTTCTAATGATGTTCAAGCGTTCTTATCCTTTTAAGTTTCAAAATGCTTGGTTTTCTAACGATGATTGTATTCAGGTTATTAAGGCGTCCTAGGGGCTGATTTGGTTTCTAATGATCCCATACAAAGGTTTATCCGCAAGCTTATAAGGCTGAAATCGTGTCTAAAGGTTTGGAATCGTGTTTCTTTCGAGAATGTGTTTCTTGCTTTCGGATAAGGCCATGGAAGACCTTACGGATGTTCAAAAATAAGATGTGAGATGGGGGATGATCTGGATTTGTTTAATAAGGAGTATGAGGCTCATGTTAAATCGCGAATAAGTGCATTGATACTCGTAATAAGTTTTGGCTCAAAAAAATAGGGCTGGCTGGCTTCGTGATGGTGATAGGAACACTCGTTTCTTTCATATTGTGAATAAGCTTCGGCTTAGTCAGCCTCCTTTGAGCCAATTGGAGATTGATGGAGAGATTGTTTCTAATCAGGAGTTGTTTCTAACCATATTCTTCATTATTGTATGTCCCTTTTTGCTAAAGATGATTCTCTTAGTTTGGATACTGATTTCTTGAGTTCTTTGGATTTTAATGGTGTTTCTTCCGATCAAAATGCTTTGCTTTCTAGAAAACCTTATTTGGATGAGATTAAGCTTGCTGTTTTCTCTCTTCGAGTGATAGTACTCACAGCCCCGATGGGTTTGGTGGCCTTTTTATCAAAAACTTGGGACATAATCTGTGCTGATCTTTTGGATGTGGTTCACTATTTTTTAAGTATCTCTTTGTTCCTAAGGGTCTCAATTCTATTTTTGTCTCTCTTATTCCTAAGTCTAAGGCTGCTAAGTCCATTCTTGATTTTCGTCCTATAAATTTGTTGGTAATTTTCTTTAAGATTCTTACTAAGATCCTTGCTTCTAGACTTGGTCCTTTATTGCGCGATCTTTTGTCTCCTATGCAGTTTGGGTTTATTCCGGAGAAGGATATATGTGAATGCATTGTTGTTTCTTCGATTGTTTGAAGCGTATTGATTTGGATTTGAAAGCTCGTGGTGTTGCTATAAAAGCTGGATATTAAAAGGCTTTTGACACTATTAGTTGGGATTTTTGTTAAAAATAATGGAATATATGAAGTTTGATAGTTGGTTTATTAGGTGTGTTAGTGTGATTTTGGATTACGCTCATTTGTCGATTCTTATCAATGGTGTTCCTACGGGTTGGTTTAAATGTGGTAGGGGGTGCATCAAGGGGATCCTTTATCTCCGCTTTTGTTTTGCCTTCTTTGAGGATGTCTTAACTAAGATTATGGACAGATTTTTCTTGTTAAATAAACTGGAGAAAATTCGTGCTAGACCTAACTTGTTTGCTCCTCTTTATGCCCTTTACGTGGACGATGTCATGCTTTGTTTTGAAGGCTACTAAATTGAATGTTAGGAGTTTGAAAAAAATTACGCGATTTATGAAAAAGTTTAAGGCGGTGTGTTAGTGTTGAGAAAACCCATGTTTTTTTATGGTAAAGGGGTTCGTAGGTCTTTTAAATGTTTTCTTCATTCTTTTCTTGGGTTTGTTGAAATTTGTGAGCCCTTTGATTATCTTGGGGTCCCCTTGTTTAGGGGTCATCCGAAAGTTTCTTATTTTAATAAAATTGTTGACAAGACCATTCTCCAACTTTCTCGTTGGAAGGGGTCCTCTTTATCCATGATGGAGTCGTGTCAATCTTGTGAATGCTTTGTTGTTATGCCTTCGTTGACTCATTTGTTGAAAGTTTATTGCTGGCCCCGTACTTGTTTGAAAAAAATTGATCGTGCTACTAGGAATTTTATTTGGTCGGGTAATGTGAATAATAGGGCTTTTGCTCATGTGGCTTGGGACAAGGTTTGTGCACCTTATGATGAGGGGGTCTTGGGGGTTAGGTCTCTTGTGTATTCCAATATGGCTTTTGCTTTAAAGTTTGTTTGGAGTATTTTAACTTCTTGTGGGGCTGGTATGGAGTTTATTCGAAATAGACATTTAAAAGATGTCAATTCTTTAAGGGTTAGGTGGGTTCCAACTTCTTTGAATGGTATTCGTCGGTTTTTGGGGATATTCAGGTTAGGTCTCATTGGGTTAGAGGGTATAATTCGTCGGTTCGTTTTTGGACCGATAATTGGTGGGAGTATAGAATTGTTGATAGGATCGGTGTCCCTAAATTTTTGTGGCATAAATTGAATCAACCGATTTCTTGCTATTTTATGAATTGTTTGTGGCATTTGGAAGAGACTTTTGTGATGTCTTTTGTTGGTATTGTTGAGGATATTCTTAAATCCGCTTGGTCTATGCAATCTTTGGATAGTAGGGTTTGGTGCGATTCCCTTCATGGGGACTTGTCGGCCAAGTTTGCGTACTTTAGTGTACGGCCTCATTATCCAAAGACTGTTTGGGAGGCTGGATTTGGGATATTAATATTCCTCCTTGTCGTTCCGTGGTGGTTTGGAAAGCTATTCATAAGAAATTGGCCACTTGGGATTTGTTGCATAGTAAGGGTTTTCGGGGCCTTCTATTTGCTTGTTTTGTTCTTCCAATGAGGAATCTTTGGATCATCTTTTCATACATTGTCCCTTTACGACAAGGCTGTTTTGTGAGTTTACTAATGTTTTTGGTAAAAAGTCTGCTGCCTTATGATTCTTTTGATGAGTTTATTTTGCAGGCGGTTAAAGTAAATTCGGCAGCCCAAGTGGATTTTGTGTGGAGATATGTTGTTATAACTTGGGTTTGGTTCGTTTGGAGGATTAGAAGCGAGCTGGTTTTTGATAATGTGGCTGTTACTTTTGAACCGATTGTGTGCCGTTTGAAGGCTCATTTTAGGGAGCTTGTTTAGGTTAAAATGGGGAGGATGGTGAACCCGTGGTTGAAAAACCGATTTTGCGAGTTTTTAATATTCCCTTGTTTGATCCTAAGCCTGTTGTTTCTAGATTGGTTAGGTGGATTCCCCGGAGCAGGTTTTATTAAATGTAATATAGACGGTAGTGCTTTGGGAGCTCCCCTGGGATTATTCGGAGAGGAGGTGTTATTAGGGACTCGGCGGGGTTTTTATGGGTGCATTTGCTATTTCTCATGGAGTTCGGTTTTGTTTTGATGCAGAGCTCGGGACGGCTGTTTGGGCTATTGAGGAGGTGGCTTTTCGTGGCTGGGAGCATGTGATCTTTGAGACGGACTCGGCTTACGTTCTTTATGCTTTCAATTCTAAGGAGGCCAAAGTTCCGTGGAGATGGCACAACGCTTGGCTTGTTGCTAAAGACATTTTAGTTCGTATTAATGGTTGTTTCCGGCATACTTTTCGGGAGGGTAATCAGGTGGCGGACATTTTATCAAAGATTTCCGATTATGATTGGATGAGATGGTGGACGGATGTGCCTGACTTTTTGAAGAATCAATTGCATGATGATATGTATAAGACCTATGTTAGGATTGGATAGTACCTTGTTATTTGCCTTCGGCTTTGCATTTGGCTTTGTTCGAGCCATTTTTCTATATTTTAGAGGAATTACTCATTTTTCCCTTTGATGGATTTTTTTCCTAAGTTGGGTTTTCCCAAGGTTTTTAGCGAGGGTCCGGCCTCTTGATCGGATTGTGATCATATGGCTTTAGGTTTTTTTCTTTTCTCCTTATTAATAATAAAATCTTTAATTTGAGGAAATATAAGGAGTGTTTGTTAAACTAATTTGAGATCCATTGGAACATCTTAAGTACTTTTCTTACATTAATTAATGATCATTGGAGTGAAATTATCATTTTAGATAGTGTTTTATAGGATTAAAAATAACTAGTTATCTCAAAAGTTTAGTTGTCGATAATAACACTCTAAAAACTGCACCTAATGTATATAATAGAGGGAATTTACCGAGAAATAAACATTTTGAATGCAAAAACTTAAAAATTATTAATTTATCACGAGTCATACCGAGATTATTCTGAATCCAACAATAACCAACCCTATAGATTTACTGTTTTAACATTCAAAACTAGGAAATATAAGGAGTGTTTGTTAGACTAATTTGAGATCCATTGGAACATCTTAAGTACTTTTCTTACCTTAATTAATGATCATTGGAGTGAAATGATCATTTAGATAGTGTTTTATAGAACAAAAAATAACTAGTTATCACAAAGTTTAGTTGTCGATAATAACACTCTAAAAGCTGCACCTAATGTATATAATAGAGGAAAATTACCGATAAATAAACCTTTTGAATGCAAAAACATAAAAATCAATGATTTCTCACGGGTCATACCGTGATTATTCAGAACTCAACAAAAACCCTATAGATTTCTATTTTAGTATGCAAAAAGAGGAAAAATAATCGTATTTGTTAGACTAATTTGAGATCCATTGGAACTTCCTAAGTACATTTCTTAACTTAATTAACGATCATTGGAGTGAAATGATAATTTCAATGGTGTATTGTATAAAAAAGGCAAAAATAATTAGTTGTCGATAATAACACTCTAAAAACTACAATTAATGTAGATAATGGAGAGAAATGACCGATAAATAAACCTTTTGAATACAAAAACATAAAAATCAATGATTTATCACGGGTCATAACGAGATTATTTAGAACTCTACAAAAACCCTATAAATTTCTATTTTAGTATGCAAAAAGAGAAAAAGGAGTGTTTGTCGGACTAATTTGAGATTCATTGGAACATGCTAATTACTTTTCTTACCTTAGTTAATGATCATTGGAGTTAAATGATCATTTAAATAGTATTTTGTATCGAAATAATAAAAATAACTAGTTATAACAAAGTTTAGTTATCGATAATAACTTTTTAAAAATTACACATAATGTAGATAATGGACGGAAATTACCGATAAATAATCCTTTTGAATGCAAAAACATAAAAATCAATGATTTATCACGGGTCATACCGAAGTTATTCAAAATCCTATAAAAACCTTATAGATTTACTGTTTTAGACTAATTTGAGATCTATTGGAACTTTCTAAATACATTTCTTAACTATATTAATGATCATTGTAGTGAAATAATCATTTCAATAGTGTATTGTATAAAGCAGGACAAAAAATAATTAGTTGTCGATAATAACACTCTAAAAACTACAACTAATGTAGATAATGGAGGGAAATGACCGATAAATAAACCTTTTGAATACAAAAATATAAAAATCAATGATTTATCACAGGTCATACCGAGATTATTCAAAATCCTATTAAAACCCTATAGATTTTTGTTTTAGAATGCACAAAGGCGAAAAATAAGGAGTGTTTGTTTGACTAATTTGAAATCCATTGGAACTTCCTAATTACATTTCTTACCTTAATTAATGATCATTGGAGTGATTTGATTATTTCAATAGTGTTTTGAAAAAGACAATAGTGTTTACGAAAAGATGCTCTCTCCTCTCTCTACCCTCTACGCTCTCTCTCTCCTCCTTTCTTGATACTTTCTTGAATTTCCGATGGAATCCATTCCATCAACTGTAAATCGGGAATTAATTTCTCAAATCGTTAGCTCTGTTTTAGACTCTTTACGAAATCAATCGCCGGCCACGGGATTTGTGTCTAATTTCCCCAATTTGTCGGCGACTCAACCGTCTCCAACGGTTCCGATAGCTGCTTCATCAGCCCCGGCTGCCGACGGCGAATACTTCTCGACGGCGTCTACGCTCTTTCGCGATGCACTTCTTAAGTCGGCCACGGGTTATGCGTCGGAGGATTTCAATCAGCTGTCAAAATTCTGCCAAGTAATCGGCCGATTAAGAAGGGTGATTTCTTTTCGATACCCATCAGCGATGAGTTTGCTAAAGAAAGTGCCAAGCCGTACTTAGATTCTTTAATTGGTAGTATCATTTATTCCAAAGGCGATAAGCCGGTACCCACTCTGGTGTTGCGGGGCAAATTGGAGGAGCTTTGGAATTTATCCTCTGCGATGCGTGTTCTTCCTTTGGGTAGAGGTTTTTACAACTTACGCTTTTCTAATAAAGAAGATAGAGGTAGGGTGTTTGAAGCAGTCTTGGGTTTTACGGCACAGGTTATTACGTCTTCAAATGGGTTCCTAATTTTAACCCTTATAGAGTAAATTCTTCAATTGCTCAAGTCTAAGTACGTGTTTTTGAGCTTCCAATTGAATATTGGAGACTTGATGTTTTTGGTGCCATAGTCACGCTTTAGGGACTCTTATTAGAGTAGATGAACGGATCATTTGAAGGAATTGTGCCACTACGTTAGGTTGTTGGTTGAGATTGACATGAAAGTTCCCCTACAAGATAAAATAATGATTGAACGTCCGGTCTTTGTTCTTTTGCTTATTTTCAATATGAGCGATTGCCGAATTACGTAAGCATTGTGGGATAGTAGGTCATTCGATGAGTCGGTGCGGGAGTTATATGGATGGGGTTAAGGGGCGAGATACTCCAAGATCGCAAGATGGCAGGGCGGGTGTCGAAGGACGGACGAGGTTAAGGGTGGTTTTCCACAAGGCGATGATGGAAAGTCTAGTAAGGGGGATGATTTTTACTGTGGACACTTCTAATTCTTTTGATACGCTTGTGAATGATAATGAGGTTTCGGAGGGGTCGAATAGGGATATGCTTGATTGAGTTATACAATCCTAGGCGAGGTTGATGTGGTTGGAACATTAGGGTTCCCAAAGTCGATACTTAAGCGAGAAGGCAAAATTGGTTGACGAGGCTGTTATGGATGATGAGGCGGAGGATGGCGATCCGGTTGGCGGGAATGATCGGTTGCGCAGCGAATCAGCTGGTGGAGGCTCGGGCTGCTGCCCGGCTTCCTCTCGGGGTGATTTTAGTTCGGGTTCAAGTCTGGTGGAGGCCATTCGGGAAGTGGCAGCGGTGGCCACTCAAAAATTTTCGGTGGTTTCAGATGGTTCGGAGGCTTCCGGGGTCATGGGGAGGCTAGCAAGAAATAAGGCCAATTCGTCAAAACACCCGCCGCCACGGGTCTTCGCGTCCACCTTAATGAGTATCCTTTTTGGAATGTTCAAGGCATTGGCAATAAGTCTTGAAGCTTTTGCTTAAAGATTATTGTCGACGTCTTGATCCTATTTGGGTTGCTCTTTTTGAACCCAAAGTTTTATTGCGATCTATTTCTTGTAAATTTTGGGATAAATTGGATCTTGTTTTCCTTGCACATAATGATCGCCTCCCCTTCGGCCGAATATATGGGTATTTTGTAAAAGGGGTTTTGCAATTGTTCTTCGGTGGTGTTTTCTTCTTCTCAACTTGTGGTTGTGAAAACGGTTTTGCATAATATGGAGTTATATTTTGGGTTTATTCATCTTTGCCAATGACTATAGGATTCGTAGATGTTTATGGAATGATATTGCTAGTTTAGGCTTATCTTGTTTATGCCTTTGTGGGGATTTTAATGCGGTGGTTGGGGATCATGAAAGGGTGGGTTATACGGTGCTAGTGTTACATCAATGAATGAGTTTAGTTTTTTTGTAAATAACAATGATTTTATTGATGTTCCTTATGTGGGGTCGGATTTTACTTGGTTTGTTCGTCGTGGTGTTGGGGTTATATGGCTGCTAGACTTGATAGGGTTCTTGCTAATGTTGGTTTTGTTAATAAGTGGCGGGGTTGCACGGTGGAGGTTCTTCCTCGCTGTTCTTCGGACCATTGTCCTATGAATCTTCTACTGTGGACGGGGCGGGTTTGGTCCCTAAGCATTATTCCTTTCGGTTTCAGCATATGTGGTTAAGCCATGATAGTTTTAGAGACGTGGTTAAGCATTCTTGGCTGCTTTGCCTCAGATAGTACGAAGGACCCGCGAGAAATTTGGTTATGTACAAGTTGAAAAGACTTAAAGTTGCTCTTCGACTGGAATAAAAATGTTTTTGGGGACATTCATAGACGTGTTTCTACGGCTTTGGCTGAGCTTTCTTGTTCAAAAGAAATTCGGAGGATGGTGATCTTGAGATTCGTCGGGTTCGTGAAACGTCTTGCCATGAACGTGTTAATGCTGCCCTTACCCGGCAAAATCGGTTTTTCTCAAAAAGCAGATCTGAGTGGCTGATGGATGGTGATCGAAACTCAGCCTTTTTCCACTTGGCAAATAAATTGATGGCTAAGCCTAAGGATATCTCTTCCCTCTCTATTAATGGTGTCATTGTTAATGAGTCTAGTGTCATTAGATCTCATATTGTGAATTATTACAAGCATTTATTTTCTAGTAATATGGATTCTTCTCCTATGAACTTTGATATGCTTGATGATTTCATTACTTGTAGGGTGACGCAAGGGCAAATGACCTTTTAATTGCTTTGTTCCCTCGGACGAGGAGATCGGCAAAGGCTGTTTTTGGGCTTACTCCTACTAGTTCACCGCCCGGATGGCTTTGGAGGTATTTTTATCGGCATTGTTGGGATTTTATTTCCCCGGATGTTTGTAGGGCTGTTGGGCATTTTTTTAGGCATATTTCCCTTCCTTTGGGGCTGAATGAGAGCTCGGTTACTCTTCTTCCCAAAGGGCAGCATCTGTTTCGATTAAGGATTATCGTCCTATTGTTGTCGGTAATTTTTTGTTTAAAATAATTACTAAAGTCATTGCTACCAGGTTTGGACATGTTCTTGATTTGCTTTGTTCACCCTTTCAATTTGGTTTTATTCCCAATAGAAGCATTCAAACTTGCCTTGCTTTAGCTTCGGAGGCTTTTAATGATATTATGGCTAGTTCTAGGTCGATGGGATGGTTTTGAAAGTGGATATTACTAAGGCTTTTGACACTCTTTCTTGGGATTTTTAATGTCGGTTTTGCATAAGTTTGGATTTTGTGACCGTTTTCTTGAGATTGTGCGAGCTATTCTTCATTCGACTAGACTCTCCATTTTGTTAAATGGGAGCCTTCGAGGTCTTTGGCTGTTCGAGAGGGGTTCGACAAGGAGACCCCTTGTCACCTCTTCTCTTTTGTATTGCGAGAGGAGGCGCTTGGTCTTTGGATTAAGTGGAAAATTTCTACAAATGATTTTACATTTCTTAACCACTCCCTCCCTTTTTATTTTATGCGATGACCTTTTGATTATTGGGGCTGCTTCTATGCGCAACATTCGGTGTTTGGCTGATATTTTGCGGGGCTATGGGGTGCTTTACGGGCAGATCTTTAGTCCGTCGAAGTCTAGCATTTATTTTGGTAGGAAAGTTAGTGTCTCGAAAGCTCGTCATATTAGATCGCACATTTCCATCCCTCTGCGGCAGGATGCCTTTAATTATCTTGGCCTCCCGATCTTCCGTGGATCTCCTCGTCCTTCTTATCTTCGTGCCATTGCCGATAAGGTGATCTCCAAGTTTGGTAAGTGGAAAGGTAATTCCTTATCTCTTGCGGGTAGGGTTTGTTTGGTTCGTTCGGTTATTGAGGGCTCTTTAGTTTATTCTATGATGTTGTATTTGTGGCCTCGTAGTTTGATTAGGAAAGTTGAGTCGGCCATGAGGAATTTTATTTGGGTGGGGATGTTTTAAAAAAGGGTTCTTTGAATGTTTCTTGGTCTAAGTGTTGTGCCCCTTTGGATGAGGGGGTCTTGGGATTAGGTCTCTTAGGATTGCTAATCATGCTTATGTTTCTAAGCTTGTTTGGACCATTTTGTCTAATACTACGGCTAGTTCGTTTCTTTATAATAGATTCTTTTCTAAAGGTCGCTTTGTTTAGTGATCGTAGAAGGGTTTCTTCTATTAGATCGGGTGTGGTTAGGCATCTCCCTAGGGTTTTGGCCGAGTCTCGTTGGATTGTGGGTAGTGGTGGTAGTGTTAATTTTTGGAATGATAATTGGTTGGGGTTTGTTATTGGCGATCGTCTTGATATTCCATATGATGTTCGTAAGAATCTTACTTATACCATTCTTGATTATTATGTTGATGATTGTTGGGTGTTTCATGAGGATTTTGTGTTACATTGTATTGACATTGTTAAGTTGATTGTTTCCATGGATTTTGCTATTAGTGACTCTCGTGTTTGGTGTTATTCGATTTACAGTAATCTTGCTTCTAAACATGTGTTTCATAGACTCAGGGTCTCTTTCCCTCACCCCAATTGGGGTTGTTGGATTTGGGACAAGGCTGTCCCTCCTTGTCGTTCTACTTTAGTTTGGCGTGCGATTCATGGTAAGCTTCCTACGGCTGATCGTTGGGTCGGTCGTGGGTTCTTTGGTCCTACTATTTGTTTTCTTTGCCGTAATAGTTCGGAGAGTGTTGATCATGTGCTTTGTTGTTGTCCGTTTGTTGCTAGTCTTTGGACAAAGTTGTGCATTTTTTTAATGTTGATTTTTGCCATCATAGTTCCTATAATCAGCTGATCATTTGGGCAATGAGCTTGAATTTTAGTAGCCGATTTCTAAGCTTTGGAAGGTGGCGTTTATTTCGCTATCTTGGATTTTGTGGGCTACTCGGAACAAATGCATTTTTGACAATTTTACTCCTTCGGAGGCTGGCTGTTGGGCCCTACTTATTGCACTAATCGGGAGTCTAGCTCTTTTATTTCTAATTTTTGTGATGATTCCCAACACGATTTGACTATTTGTGCTCGTTTAGGTGTGGCGGCTTGTCTCCGTCACGAGCTGCCAGCCCATTCCTTGCCGCTGGTTGGTTCCATCTCCGGGTTGGGTGAAGATCAATTCTGATTGTAGTACTCTTGGGTCTCAGGCGGCTGTTTGCGGGGCTGTTTTCCGCAATCATCGCGGTTTCTTCCTTGCAGCCCTTTCTACCCCTGTTGGTTGGGGTTTTCCTCCTGAGGGAGAATTAGCGCTGCTCTTAGATCCCTTCTCCTTGCTTTTCATTATAATTGGTTGAGTATTATCTTGAATCGACTCCATTTATGTGGTTAATGTTTTCAGACGCTGCCCGGTTATCCCTTGGAGGGTTCGCCTTCTTTGGGATGCTTGGGTTCGTGTTCGCTGTAATGTTTCTTTGGTGGTTAATCATGTGTTTCGGAGGTCAATCGGACGGCTGATTGTCTTGCTAAGTCTAAGTTGGACGCGGTTTGGTTTGGTAATCCTCCGCATTTATTGTTTCTTTGTTAAGTGATGATATTTCAAGGTGTTTTTAGGAATAGTAGGTGATGTTTGTGGGCCGTGTGTGGCCTTTTGGTTGTTTCGGACCTTGTATTACGGGTCCTTTTGTTTTTTGGCCGTTTGGACCTTGTATTACGGGTCCTTTTTGTTTTTGGCCGTTTGAGGCTTGTTTGGTCTGGACCTTGTATTACGGGTCTTTTACCTATGTATAGGCTTTCGGGTTCCCGTTGTTACTCTTTTTCCCCTTGCATCGGTTTTTCCCCGAGGGGGTTTTACGATGTAAGGTTTTTAGTGAGGCGGGAATCTCTTTGAGTTTTTGCCTATTTGAGCCGGGTTGTGGCTCTCCCCCTTTTTCCTTTTCTTTAATAAAATCTGTCTTTATTTCTCAAAAAAACTAAAAATAACTAGTTACCACCAAGTTTAGTTTTCGATAATAACACTCTAAAAACTACACCTAATGCGAGATAATGGAGGGAAATGACCGATATATAAATCTTTTGAATGCAAAAACATAAAAATCATTAATTTGAGATCCATTGCAACATCTTAAGTACTTTTCTTACCTTAATTAATGATCATTGGAGTGAAATTATCATTTAGATAGTGTTTTATAGGACAAAAAATAACTAGTTATCTCAAAGTTTAGTTGTCGATAATAACACTCTAAAAGCGCACCTAATGTATATAATAGAGGGAATTTACCGAGAAATAAACCTTTTGAATGCAAAAACTTAAAAATCATTAATTTATCACGGGTCATACCGTGATTATTACGAATCCAACAATAACCAACCCTATAGATTTACTGTTTTAACATTCAAAAACTAGGAAATCTTTTTGAATGATATTGGGTGATGGTCGGGTGTTAATTTTTGGAATGATAATTGGTTGGGTTTTGTTCTCGCCGACAAATTTTGATATTCCTTTGTGCGTAAATCATTGAAGTTTTCGGTGGCTGATTATTATGTGGATAATTGCTGGGTTTTTCATGCTGACTTTTTGATTAATCATATTGATATTGTTAAGCTGATTGTTTCTATGGATTTTTCTGCTTGATTCTCGTATTTGATGTTACTACGTGTCGGGTAATCTTGCTTGGAAATATGTTTTTGATAGGCTTCGTGTTTCTTTTCCCGTCCTAGTTGGGGTGTTTGGGTTTTTGGATAAAGTTGTTCCTTCTTGTCGCTCGACTTTGGTTTGGCGAGCTATTCATGGTAAGTTGCCCACGGCTGATCGTTGGATTGGTCGGGGTTTTTTGGTCCTACTATCTTTTTTTGTGCCGTAGTTGTTCCGAGAGCTTGGATCATGTGCTTTGTTCTTGCCCTTTCTCGGTGAATCTGCAGGTTAAGCTTAGCATTTTTTTCAATGTGGATTTTTATTTTCCTAGCTCTTATAATCAACTAAGCGTGTGGGCTGTTAGTTTGAGTTTTAGTCAGCAGTGTCTAAACTTTGGAAGGCGGCGGTGATCTCTCTGTCTTGGATTTTATGGGTTACGCGCAATAGATGCATTTTTGATGATTTTTGCCCACGGAGGCTGGTTGTTGGGCTCTTCTGGTTGCTCTTATCGGGAGTCTAGTTCTTTAATTTCGATTTTTGTGATAATTCTCAAGGTGATTTGATCATTTGTTCCGTCTAGGTGTTCCGCCTCATACTCGCATGCCCGTAGGATGGTCCCTTGTAGATGGCGTGTTCCTTCTCCGGGATGGGTGAAAATTAATTGGGATGTAGCACGTCTGGATCTGCAGGGTCCTTGTTTGCGGGGGCTGTTTTCGGGAATTATCGAGGTTTCTTTCTTGCGGCCTTCTCTCTGCCCCTGTTGGTTGGGGTTTTCCCCCGGAGGAGTTGGCGGCTGCCCTTAAATCAATCATTTTTGCTTTCAATAAAGGCTGGTTTTCGGTGATTTTAGAAACTGATTCCATGTTTGTGGCTAATATTTTTCAAGATGTTAATCCGTCTATACCTTGGCGTGTTCGCATTCTTTGGGATACTTGGATCGACATTCGTGATAAATTCTCCTTAGAGGTTTGTCATGTTTTTCGTGAAGTTAATCAAAGCTATGTTGCCTTGCTAGAGCTAAAATGGAAGGCTGTTTGGGTTGGTACCCCACCGACTTTATTGTTGGTTTTATTGAGGATGATCTTAGTAAGGAGTTTTTAGGAATAGTGATTAGTCTTGTTGTTGGGCTGTTTTCTTGGTTTTACGATTTGTGTATTCGGGCCTTTTGGTTTTGTTTTTCCTTTTCTTTCTTTTCGACCTTGTATTCCGGGTCTTTTCCTTTTCTTTCTTTCCGAACTTGTATTCCGGGTCTTTACCTATGTTGGCTATAATGTTTCCGTTGTTACTCTTTTTCCCTCTATGTCGGTTTTTCCCCAAGGGGGTTTCACGACAAGAGGTTTTTAGTGAGGCCGGGTTCATTAAACTCGATTTGCCTACTTGAGCCGGGTTGTGGTTCTCCCATTTTTCTTTTCTTTTAATAAAATTCGCCCTTTATTTGTCAAAAACTAAAAATACCTAGTTACCACAAAGTTTAGTTGTCGATAATAACACTCTAAAAACTACACCTAACGCAGATAATGGAGGGAAATGACCGATAAATAAATCTTTTGAATGCAAAAACATAAAAATCATTAATTTATCACGGGTTATCCCGAGATTATTCTGAATCCTACAATAACCAACCCTATAGATTTCTGTTTTAACATTCAAAAAGAGGAAATATAAGGAGTGTTTGTTAAACTAATTTGAGATCCATTGAAACATCTTAAGTACTTTTTTACCTTAATTAATGATCATTGGAGTGAAATGATCATTTAGATAGTGTTTTATAGGACAAAAATAACTAGTTATCACAAAGTTTAGTTGTCGATAATAACACTCTAAAAACTGCACCTAATGTACATAATAGAGGGAATTTATCAAGAACTAAACCTTTTGAATGCAAAAACTTAAAATTCATTAACTTGAGATCCATTGCAACATCTTAAGTAATTTTCTTACCTTAATTAATGATCATTGGAGTGAAATTATCATTTAGATAGTGTTTTATAGGACAAAAAATAACTAGTTATCTCAAAGTTTAGTTGTCGATAATAACACTCTAAAAACTGCACCTAATGTATATAATAGAGGGAATTTACCGAGAAATAAACCTTTTGAATGATTTCTCACGGGTCATACCGTGATTATTTAGAACTCAACAAAAACCCTATAGATTTCTATTTTAGTGTGCAAAAAGAGGAAAAATAAGGAGTATTTGTTAGACTAATTTGAGATCCATTGGAACTTCCTAAGTACATTTCTTAACTTAATTCATGATCATTGGAGTGAAATGATCATTTTAATGGTGTATTGTATAAAAAGACAAAAAATAATTAGTTATCGATAATAACACTCTAAAAATTACAACTAATGTAGATAATGGAGGGAAATGACCGATAAATAAACCTTTTGAATACAAAAACATAAATATCTATGATTTATCACGGGTCATAACGAGATTATTTAGAACTCTACAAAAACCCTATGAATTTCTATTTTAGTATGCAAAAGGAGAAAAATAAGGAGTGTTGTCGACTAATTTGAGATTCATTGGAACATCCTAATTACTTTTCTTACCCTAGTTAATGATCATTGGAGTTAAATGATCATTTAAATAGTATTTTGTATCAAAAAATAAAAAATAACTAGTTATAACAAAGTTTAGTTGTCGATAATAACTTTCTAAAAACTAGACCTAATGTAGATAATGGAGGGAAATTGCCGATAAATAATCCTTTTGAATGCAAAAACATAAAAATCAATGATTTATCACGGGTCATACCGAAGTTATTCAAAATCCTATAAAAACCCTATAGATTTCTGTTTTAGACTAATTTGAGATCTATTGGAACTTTCTAAATACATTTCTTAACTATATTAATGATCATTGTAGTGAAATAATCATTTCAATAGTGTATTGTATAAAGCAGACAAAAAATAATTAGTTGTCGATAATAACACTCTAAAAACTACAACTAATGTAGATAATGGAGGAAATGACCGATAAATAAACCTTTTGAATACAAAAATATAAAAATCAATGATTTATCACAGGTCATACCGAGATTATTCAAAATCCTATTAAAACCCTATAGATTTTTGTTTTAGCATGCACAAAGACGAAAAATAAGGAGTGTTTGTTTGACTAATTTCAAATCCATTGGAACTTCCTAAGTACATTTCTTACCTTAATTAATGATCGTTGTAGTGATTTGATGTTTTGTATCAAAAACTAAAAATAAGTGCATTTTCGACGATTATAGACCGACCAAAGCTGGTTGTTGGGCGCTGTTGGTTGCGCTTATCGGGAGTCTAATCTTTTATTTTCTCGATTTTGGTGATAATTCACAAACCGATTTGTTGATTTGCTCTCGTTTAGGTGTTTCTTATCGGCCTCGTCCTTGTCGTAGGATGGTTTCTTGTCGTTGGATTGCTCCTTCCCGGGCTGGGTTAAAATTAACTCGGATTGTAGTACCGAGGGTTCTCCTGTTTGTTATATGCGGGGCCATTTTTAGAAATAATCGTGGCTTTTTCCTTGCTGCTTGGATGGGGTTTCCCTCCGGAGGGAACTTCTTTGCCGCTCTTAAGTCCATTCTTTATGCTTTTCATAAGGGTTGGTTTTCTATTATTTTAGGCCGATTCGATGTATGTTGTTAGGATTTTCCAGGATGTTAGGCCGGCTATTCCGTGGCGTGTTCGCCTTCTTTGGGATGCTTGGACTTGGATTCGGGATGAGATGACTTTTGACGTGCAACATGGGTTTCGTGAGGTGAATCGGGCTTCGGATTATATTGCTAAATCTAGAGTTGAGGCTGATTGGGTTGGCAACCCCCGGGTTTTTAGATAGTTTTTGTATGATGATATGCATAGAGAATACTTTAGGCGGTGTGTTTAGTTTGATTTTGTTTGTTGATTTTGGGACCTTGTATTCGGGTCTTCTCCTATTATAGGCTTTAATGCTCCCGTTGTTACTCTTTTTCCCCTCCGGGCCGGCTTTTCCTCAAGGGGGTTTTACGGCCCGAGGTTTTTAGTGAGGCCGGGCGCATTATTTTCGACTAGCCTTTTTGAGCCGGGCTGTGGCTCAACCCCCTTTTTCTTTTCTTTTAATAAAATTTGCCTTTATTCGTCAAAAACTAAAAATAACTAGTTACCACAAAGTTTAGTTGTCGATAATAACACTCTAAAAACTACACCTAACGCTGATAATGGAGGAAATGACCGATAAATAAATCTTTTGAATGCAAAAACATAAAAATCATTAATTTATCACGGGTCATACCGAGATTATTCGAATCCAACAATAACCAACCCTATAGATTTCTGTTTTAACATTCAAAATCTAGGAAATATAAGGAGTGTTTGTTAGACTAATTTGAGATCCATTGGAACATCTTAAGTACTTTTCTTACCTTAATTAATGATCATTGGAGTGAAATGATCATTTTAGATAGTGTTTTATAGGAGAAAAATAACTAGTTATCACAAAGTTTAGTTGTCGATAATAACACTCTAAAAACTGCACCTAATGTATATAATAGAGGGAAATTATCGATAAATAAACCTTTTTAATGCAAAAACATAAAAATCAATGATTTCTCACGGATCATACCGTGATTATTCGTAACTCAACAAAACCCTATAGATTTCTATTTTAGTATGCAAAAGAGGAAAAATAAAAGTGTTTGTTAGACTAATTTGAGATCCATTGGAACTTCCTAAGTACATTTCTTAACTTAATTAATGATCATTGGAGTGAAATGATCATTTCAATGGTGTATTGTATAAAAAGGCAAAAATAATTAGTTGTCGATAATAACACTCTAAAACTGCAACTAATGTAGATAATGGAGGGAAATTACCGATAAATAAACCTTTTGAATACAAAAACATAAAAATCAATGATTTATCACGGGTCATAACGAGATTATTTAGAACTCTACAAAAACCCTATAAATTTCTATTTTAGTATGCAAAAAGAGAAAAAGAAGGAGTGTTTGTCGACTAATTTGAGATTCATTGGAACATCCTAATTACTTTTCTTACCTTAGTTAATGATTATTGGAGTTAAATGATCATTTAAATAGTATTTTGTATCGAAAAAATAAAAAATAACTAGTTATAACAAAGTTTAGTTATCGATAATAACTTTTTAAAAACTACACATAATGTAGATAATGGACGGAAATTGCCGATAAATAATCCTTTTGAATGCAAAAATATAAAAATCAATGATTTATCACGGGTCACACCGAGGTTATTCAAAATCCTATAAAAACCCTATAGATTTCTGTTTTAGACTAATTTGAGATCCATTGGAACTTTCTAAATACATTTCTTAACTATATTAATGATCATTGTAGGGAAATAATCATTTCAATAGTGTATTGTATAAAATAGACAAAAAATAATTTGTTGTCGATAATAACACTCTAAAAACTACAACTAATGTAGGTAATGGTGGGAAAATGACCGATAAATAAACCTTTTGAATACAAAAATATAAAAATTAATGATTTATCTCGGGTTATACCGTGATTATTCAAAATCCTATAAAAATCCTATAGATTTTTGTTTTAGAATGCACAAAGACGAAAAATAAGGAATGTTTGTTTGACTAATTTGAAATCCATTGGAACGTCCTAATTACATTTCTTACCTTAATTAATGATCATTGGAGTTTTGTATCAAAAAAACTAAAAATAACTAGTTACCACCAAGTTTAGTTGTCGATAATAACATTCTAAAAACAACACCTAATGCAGATAATGGAGGAAATGACCGATAAATAAATATTTTGAATGCAAAAACATAAAAATCATTAATTTGAGATCCATTGCAACATCTTAAGTACTTTTCTTTACCTTAATTAATGATCATTGGAGTGAAATTATCATTTAGATAGTGTTTTATAGGACAAAAATAACTAGTTATCACAAAGTTTAGTTGTCGATAATAACACTCTAAAAGCTGCACCTAATGTATATAATAGAGGGAACTTACCGATAAATAAACCTTTTGAATGCAAAAACATAAAAATCAATGATTTCTCACGGGTCATACCGTGATTATTTAGAACTCAACAAAAACCCTGTAGATTTCTATTTTAGTGTGCAAAAAGAGGAAAAATAAGGAGTATTTGTTAGACTAATTTGAGATCCATTGGAACTTCCTAAGTACATTTCTTAACTTAATTCATGATCATTGGAGTGAAATGATCATTTCAATGGTGTATTGTATAAAAAGACAAAAAATAATTAGTTGTCGATAATACCACTCTAAAAATTACAACTAATGTAGATAATGGAGGGAAATGACCGATAAATAAACCTTTTGAATACAAAAACATAAAAATCTATGATTTATCACGAGGTCATAACGAGATTATTTAGAACTCTACAAAAACCCTATGAATTTCTATTTTAGTATGCAAAAGGAGAAAAATAAGGAGTGTTTGTCAGGACTAATTTGAGATTCATTGGAACATCCTAATTACTTTTCTTACCCTTGTTAATGATCATTGGAGTTAAATGATCATTTAAATAGTATTTTGTATCAAAAAAATAAAAAATAACTAGTTATAACAAAGTTTAGTTGTCGATAATAACTTTCTAAAAACTAGACCTAATGTAGATAATGGAGGGAAATTGCCGATAAATAATCCTTTTGAATGCAAAAACATAAAAATCAATGATTTATCACGGGTCATACCGAAGTTATTCAAAATCCTATAAAAACCCTATAGATTTACTGTTTTAGACTAATTTGAGATCCATTGGAACTTTCTAAATACATTTCTTAACTATATTAATGATCATTGTAGTGAAATAATCATTTCAATAGTGTATTGTATAAAAGCAGGACAAAAAATAATTAGTTGTCGATAATAACACTCTAAAAACTACAACTAATGTAGATAATGGAGAAATGACCGATAAATAAACCTTTTGAATACAAAAATATAAAAATCAATGATTTATCACAGGTCATACCGAGATTATTCAAAATCCTATTAAAACCCTATAGATTTTTGTTTTAGCATGCACAAAGACGAAAAATAAGGAGTGTTTGTTTGACTAATTTCAAATCCATTGGAACTTCCTAAGTACATTTCTTACCTTAATTAATGATCGTTGTAGTGATTTGATGTTTTGTATCAAAAACTAAAAATAAGTGCATTTTCGACGATTATAGACCGACCAAAGTGGTTGTTGGCGCTGCTGGTTGCGCTTATCGGGAGTCTAATCTTTTATTTTCTCGATTTTGGTGATAATTCACAAACCGATTTGTTGATTTGCTCTCGTTTAGGTGTTTCTTATCGGCCTCGTCCTTGTCGTAGGATGGTTTCTTGTCGTTGGATTGCTCCTTCCCGGTGGGTTAAAATTAACTCGGATTGTAGTACCGAGGGTTCTCACGGGTTTGTTATAGCGGGGGCCATTTTTAGAAATAATCGTGGCTTTTTCCTTGCTTTGCTTGGATGGGGTTTCCCTCAGGAGGAACTTGCGGCCGCTCTTAAGTCCATTCTTTATGCTTTTCATAAGGGTTGGTTTTCTATTATTTTAGAAACCGATTCGATGTATGTTGTTAGGATTTTCCAGGATGTTAGGCCGGCTATTCCGTGGCGTGTTCGCCTTCTTTGGGATGCTTGGACTTGGATTCGGGATGAGATGACTTTTGACGTGCAACATGGGTTTCGTGAGGTGAATCGGGCTTCGGATTATATTGCTAAATCTAGAGTTGAGGCTGATTGGGTTGGCAACCCCACAGGTTTTTAGATAGTTTTTGTATGATGATATGCATAGAGAATACTTTAGGCGGTGTGTTTAGTTTGATTTTGTTTGTTGATTTTGGGACCTTGTATTCCGGGTCTTCTCCTATTATAGGCTTTAATGCTCCCGTTGTTACTCTTTTTCCCCTCTAGGCCGGCTTTTCCTCAAATGGGGTTTTACGGCAGAGGTTTTTAGTAGGCCGGGCGCATTATTTTCGAGACTAGCCTTTTTAGCCGAGGCTGTGGCTCAACCCCTTTTTCTTTTCTTTTAATAAAATTTGCCTTTATTCGTCAAAAAACTAAAAATAACTAGTTACCACAAAGTTTAGTTGTCGATAATAACACTCTAAAAACTACACCTAACGCAGATAATGGAGGGAAATGACCGATAAATAAATCTTTTGAATGCAAAAACATAAAAATCATTAATTTATCACGGGTCATACCGAGATTATTCTCAATCCAACAATAACCAACCCTATAGATTTCTGTTTTAACATTCAAAATCTAGGAAATATAAGGAGTGTTTGTTAGACTAATTTGAGATCCATTGGAACATCTTAAGTACTTTTCTTACCTTAATTAATGATCATTGGAGTGAAATGATCATTTTAGATAGTGTTTTATAGGAGAAAAAATAACTAGTTATCACAAAGTTTAGTTGTCGATAATAACACTCTAAAAACGGCACCTAATGTATATAATAGAGGGAAATTACCGATAAATAAACCTTTTAATGCAAAAACATAAAAATCAATGATTTCTCACGGATCATACCGTGATTATTCAGAACTCAACAAAACCCTATAGATTTCTATTTTAGTATGCAAAAGAGGAAATATAAGCGGTGTTTGTTAGACTAATTTGAGATCCATTGGAACTTCCTAAGTACATTTCTTAACTTAATTAATGATCATTGGAGTGAAATGATCATTTCAATGGTGTATTGTATAAAAAGGCAAAAAATAATTAGTTGTCGATAATAACACTCTAAAACTGCAACTAATGTAGATAATGGAGGGAAATGACCGATAAATAAACCTTTTGAATACAAAAACATAAAAATCAATGATTTATCACGGGTTATAACGAGATTATTTAGAACTCTACAAAAACCCTATAAATTTCTATTTTAGTATGCAAAAAGAGAAAAAGAAGGAGTGTTTGTCGGACTAATTTGAGATTCATTGAAACATCCTAATTACTTTTCTTACCTTAGTTAATGATTATTGGAGTTAAATGATCATTTAAATAGTATTTTGTATCGAAAAAATAAAAAATAACTAGTTATAACAAAGTTTAGTTGTCGATAATAACTTTTTAAAAACTACACATAATGTAGATAATGGACGGAAATTGCCGATAAATAATCCTTTTGAATGCAAAAATATAAAAATCAATGATTTATCACGGGTCACACCGAGGTTATTCAAAATCCTATAAAAACCCTATAGATTTACATTTTAGACTAATTTGAGATCCATTGGAACTTTCTAAATACATTTCTTAACTATATTAATGATCATTGTAGGGAAATAATCATTTCAATAGTGTATTGTATAAAATAGACAAAAATAATTTGTTGTCGATAATAACACTCTAAAAACTACAACTAATGTAGGTAATGGTGGGAAAATGACCGATAAATAAACCTTTTGAATACAAAAATATAAAAATTAATGATTTATCTCGGGTCATACCGTGATTATTCAAAATCCTATAAAAATCCTATAGATTTTTGTTTTAGAATGCACAAAGACGAAAAATAAGGAGTGTTTGTTTGACTAATTTGAAATCCATTGGAACGTCCTAATTACATTTCTTACCTTAATTAATGATCATTGGAGTTTTGTATCAAAAAAACTAAAAATAACTAGTTACCACCAAGTTTAGTTGTCGATAATAACATTCTAAAAACTACACCTAATGCGAGATAATGGAGGGAAATGACCGATAAATAAATATTTTGAATGCAAAAACATAAAAATCATTAATTTGAGATCCATTGCAACATCTTAAGTACTTTTCTTACCTTAATTAATGATCATTGGAGTGAAATTATCATTTTAGATAGTGTTTTATAGGACAAAAAATAACTAGTTATCTCAAAGTTTAGTTGTCGATAATAACACTCTAAAACTACACCTAATGTATATAATAGAGGGAATTTATCGAGAAATAAGCCTTTTGAATGCAAAAACTTAAAAATCATTAATTTATCACGGGTCATACCGAGATTATTCTCAATCCAACAATAACCAACCCTATAGATTTCTATTTTAACATTCAAAAACTAGGAAATATAAGGAGTGTTTGTTAAACTAATTTGAGATCCATTGGAACATCTTAAGTACTTTTCTTACCTTAATTAATGATAATTGAAGTGAAATTATCATTTAGATAGTGTTTTATAGGACAAAAAATAACTAGTTATCACAAAGTTTAGTTGTCGATAATAACACTCTAAAAAAACTGCACCTAATGTATATAATAGAGGGAACTTACCGATAAATAAACCTTTTGAATGCAAAAACATAAAAATCAATGATTTCTCACGGGTCATACCGTGATTATTTAGAACTCAACAAAAACCACTGTAGATTTCTATTTTAGTGTGCAAAAAGAGGAAAAATAAGGAGTATTTGTTAGACTAATTTGAGATCAATTGGAACTTCCTAAGTACATTTCTTAACTTAATTCATGATCATTGGAGTGAAATGATCATTTCAATGGTGTATTGTATAAAAAGACAAAAAATAATTAGTTGTCGATAATACCACTCTAAAAATTACAACTAATGTAGATAATGGAGGAAATGACCGATAAATAAACCTTTTGAATACAAAAACATAAAAATCTATGATTTATCACTTTGTCATAACGAGATTATTTAGAACTCTACAAAAACCCTATGAATTTCTATTTTAGTATGCAAAAGGAGAAAAATAAGGAGTGTTTGTCGACTAATTTGAGATTCATTGGAACATCCTAATTACTTTTCTTACCCTAGTTAATGATCATTGGAGTTAAATGATCATTTAAATAGTATTTTGTATCAAAAAATAAAAAATAACTAGTTATAACAAAGTTTAGTTGTCGATAATAACTTTCTAAAAGCTAGACCTAATGTAGATAATGGAGGGAAATTACCGATAAATAATCCGTTTGAATGCAAAAACATAAAAATCAATGATTTATCACGGGTCATACCGAAGTTATTCAAAATCCTATAAAAACCCTATAAATTTACTGTTTTAGACTAATTTGAGATCCATTGGAACTTTCTAAATACATTTCTTAACTATATTAATGATCATTGTAGTGAAATAATCATTTCAATAGTGTATTGTATAAAAATGCATAAAAAAATAATTAGTTGTCGATAATAACACTCTAAAAACTACAACTAATGTAGATAATGGAGAAATGACCGATAAATAAACCTTTTGAATACAAAAATATAAAAATCAATGATTTATCACGGGTCATACCGAGATTATTCAAAATCCTATAAAAATCCTATAGATTTTTGTTTTAGCATGCACAAAGACGAAAAATAAAGAGTGTTTGTTTGACTAATTTCAAATCCATTGGAACTTCCTAAGTACATTTCTTACCTTAATTAATGATCGTTGGAGTGATTTGATCATTTCAATAGTGTTTTGTATCAAAAAAACTAAAAATAAGTGCATTTTCGACGATTATAGACCGGCCGAAGGCATTTGGTTGTTGGGCGCTCCTTGGACCGGGTTGTGGTCCCTCCTTTTTCCTTTCTTCCCTTTTATGAATAATATCTTTAATTTGAGGAAATATAAGGAGTGTTTGTTAGACTAATTTGAGATCCATTGGCACATCTTAAGTACTTTTCTTAATTAATGATCATTGGAGTGAAATGATCATTTCAATAGTGTATTGTATAAAGCAGACAAAAAATAATTAGTTGTCGATAATAACACTCTAAAAACTACAACTAATGTGGATAATGAAGGGAAATGACCGATAAATAAACCTTTTAAATACAAAAACATAAAAATCAATGATTTTATCACGGGTCATAACGAGATTATTCAAAATCCTTTAAAAACCCTATAGATTTTTGTTTTAGCATGCATAAAGACGAAAAATAAGGAGTGTTTATTAGACTAATTTGAAATCCATTGGAACTTCCTAAGTACATTTCTTACCTTAATTAATGATCATTGGAGTGATTTAATCATTTCAATAGTGTTTTGTATCAAAAAGACAAAAAATAACTAGTTACCACAAAGTTTAGGTTTCGATAATAACACTCTAAAAACTACACCTAATGCAGATAATGGAGGAAATGACCGATAAATAAATCTTTTGAATGCAAAAACATAAAAATCATTAATTTATCACGGGTCATACCGAGATTATTCTGAATCCTACAATAACCAACCCTATAGATTTTTGTTTTAACATTCAAAAGAGGAAATATAAGGAGTGAAAATGCTCTCCTCGAAATTCTCTCTTCTCTCCTCGAAACTCGCGCTGACTATTCGCATTCACGTTTCCGATGGATTCTCATCCATCATTCCACGAATACGACTCGTTAAACACTTAGTCAATACTTTTTTCGATGTTTTCCGACGTGAAATTATTTCGCAAGGGAAGCAACCAGTTCAAGAACCGATTTGGTCAATTATCACAAGATTCGCAAAATTCCGATAATCTGCAAATCCCAACTTTTCAAAAAGATGCATATCGATTCCGATGATGTTTCTTTGTCCCACACGAAAAATCCGATTCCAACGGAGGGAGCAGTACTTCGACGGCGGTTAATCGTCTCCCAAAACCTTCGCTAGGGTTTTAAACTCATCTTCGAAGTTCCATCATTCTATCTCGTAAACCCATTAATAAAGGTGCATTCCATTCGGTGGTCATTGACGAGGAGATCTATAAGAAGGGCGTCAAATAACACGAGAAGTTCAATCATTGGGCGAGTTCTAAGCTGTCAAGAGCGACAAACCCCTTTCCTCGGAAGCATTGAAGCAGAAATTGTCATCAATTTGGAAGGTTTCCGAGTTTTCTTGGAGGTTGATACCAGCGGGAAAAGGATACTACAACATTTCATTCACAAATCTTGATGACGGAGATCGGATCTTCAATCGTACCACTTGGAATCTGTCACTGGTTCTATCCGACTAAGCCACTTTGGGTTAGGGATTTCCAATCCTTATAAGGTAAATGCCTCGGTGGCTCGGGTTTGGATCCGTATCCTTGAACTTCCATTAGAATATTGGCACCCTTCTATTATTTTGGGTATTGCCTCTGCAATTGGAACTCCAATAAAAATTGATGATCGTTCTTTGAATAAAACTCTGGGGCATTTTGCCCGCGTTCTTGTTGAAATTGATTTTGCAAATCCCTACCAAGAACAAGTTATGATAGAAAGAGATGGGTACAGTGCTTTTGTGTCTATTAAGTATGAATATTTACCTCTGTTCTCACCTTTGTGGTATCATTGGTCACTCTTTAGAAAATTGTAGATTGGTTAACGAGGATGATATTCGCACTCGGGTTGTTTCTCCTAAAGCCCCTTCGGGGATTCTCGTATGGAGCCACCTTCGGGGATACTCGTATGGAGCCACCTTCGGATAATGGGAATCAGGTTGTGGGTAAAAATTGATTCATTATCATTCCCCTAATAAGTTCGATGTTTTGCGAGGCTTTGGATGAGGATGATAATCCTTCGAGTTATGCCGGAAAAAGGAAATTCGGAGGAAATGTCGATAATATAGATGTTGTTAATTCGATAATGTAGATTTGGTTTATAATAACATAGATCTTGTTGATGTTGCTTGTGCGATAATGTAGATATCTTTGTTGAGACGGGCTGGACACGGTCCAAGATGGACGAGGAAGATGTGGTCAAGGAATCTTTGCCCTCGATGGTGGAGGTAGAGGTCCCTCTTAATGATAAAGGGGGACTATCAAGTCGATTTTGAGAAAGTCTTCTCGTTCCAAAGCTAACAATCTTGTTGTGGTTTCGATACTAACAATCCTGATTTTTTAGCCATGAAGCAGGTTGCTCAAAGAAGGCTGGGAGAGTGGGGATCAATCCCTCCTTTGCCGACGGATAAAAACGTGGAGGTTGCTCCCGAAAAAAGGCTGCCTAGGCACAGCTCACGAAAGGGTTCTCAATGAACATGTTGTTTTAGAATGCTCGGGGATCCGACATGATCCCACTAAATCTGTTCTTTCATTATTAATTGCAAAATATAAACCATTGTGGTTTGCTCTAGCTGAACCGAAAGTAGATTTTGATTCCATACCTGCTCGCTTTTTGGAATTCGCTTGGTTTAAAATTGGTTTGTAAAAATGCTAGGCCTAATATGTTACCTAATATTTGGGTTTTGGCTCTTCTTCTTTGGTTGATGTTGCTGAAACTGTTCTTGTGACTTCTCAAGTGATTGTTATTCGGATTTCTTTGCCTTTATGTGTTTATCACTTAGGTTTTGTTCATGCGGATGGGGCTTATGTGAATAGACGTTCTCTTTGGAAAGATATTGCTAATTTGCCTGCTTTGCCTCTTTGTTTAATTGGTGATTTTAATTCGGTCCTTGGTAGTCATGAACGTATAGGCCTTAATAAGCCTTCGGCTATTGTTGTTAGGGACTTTAGGGGTTTTATATCTCGATCTCAATCGATTGAAGCCGATACTAAGGGTCCATTTTTTACTTGGACTGCTAGATCCAAGAATGCCGCTTTAAATGCTTCTAAGTTAGATATAGTGTTGTTAAATCCTGATTTTTAGACCTTTGGGTTAATATTGGTGCTGAGATTTTACCAAGATATTGTTCGGACCATCACCCTATTTTTCTCCAATGTTTTCGAACTATCACTAAACTTTCTTATCCTTTTAAGTTTCAAAGTGTTTGGTTGGCTAATTCTGAATGTTTTGCGGGTTATATGTTCTTCGTGGGGTGAGGATTTGGTTTCTAGGGATCCGATTCAAAGATTTATTCGCAAACTTAAAGCGGCTTAAGTGGAGGTTGAAAGTATGGAATACGCGATCCTTTGGGAATGTCTTTGCCGAGGCTGAAAAGGCTTTGAAGGACCTGTTGGATATTCGAGAATAGGCGTTATCAACATGGAGATGGTTCGGAGTTGTTTGAGGATGAAGTTGATGCTCATGTTCGTTTGCATAAAAAGGCTTGACGCGTTCGTAATGCTTTCTTGGCGCAAAAATAGGACGGCTTGGCTTAAGGATGGGGATAGAAACACTCGCTTTTTCATATTGCTAACAAGATCCGGTTAAGTCAGCCCCTCTCAATCAATTTGAGATTAATGAGGACTTAGTGTCCGATCGGGGAGTTATTTCTAATCATATTTTAGATTACTATATGAGACTTTTGGCTAAAGATGATTCGGTGTGTTTTGATGATGATTTGCTTGATGTTTTGAATTTGCCTGTTATTAGTGATGATCAAAATTTGGAGTTAATTAGAGTGCACGATTTGAATGAGGTTAAAAAGCGGTTTTCCCTTCCCAAAGATAGTACCCCGGGCCCGATGGGTTTGGGGGTGTGTTTTTCAAAATGTTTGGGATGTGATTAGGGATGACCTTTATGAGATGGTGATTTATTTTTTTAAATATCTCTTTATCCCGTTTGGCTTGAATTCTTACTTTGTGACTTTAATTCCTAAGAAAAAAGTTGCTCGTTCTATTTTGGATTATAGGCCTATTCTTTGTTGGGAATTTTATTTTCAAAATTTTAACTAAGATTTTAGCATCTCGATTAGGTCCTATCCTGTCTTTGGTGCTTTCCTCGATGCAATATGGTTTTATTCCCGGAAAGGATATTTGTGATAGCATTGTTTTGTCTTGAATGTTATAAATTGTATTGATATTGATTCTAAGGTTGGTGGGATTGCTATAAAGTTGGATATCATGAAAGCTTTTGATACTATTAGTTGGGAGTTCATTTTGAAAATTATGAAGTTAATGAATTTTGATGATTGGTTTATAAGATGTGTGCATGAAATTCTGAAATCTGCTCATTCATTCATTCTTGTTAATGGTATCCCCACGGGCTGGTTTAATTGTGGCCGTGGTGTTCGGCAAGGGGACCCTTTGTCCCCCTTTTATTTTGTATGGTGAGGAAGTGTTAGTTAAAATTTTGGATAGGTTTTCTATGAGGAATAAGCTTGATAGAATTCGTGCTAGACCCTAATTTGTTTGTGCCCATTTATGTTTTTATATGCGGATGATGTTATGCTCTTTTTGAGATGCTTCAAAATCCAATGTTCGAAATCTGAAAAAGGTGTTAAAAATTTATGAAAAGGTTTCGGGGCAGCGAGTTAGTCCTAATAAAACAAGGGTTTTTATGGTAAGCATGGTAGTAGGTCGTTTAAGAGGTATTTGCATAATCATCTAGGGTTTGTTGAAGGCTGTGAGTCTTTTGATTATCTTGGTGTCCACTATTTTTAGGGGCTGTCCTAAGGTTGTGTATTTTCAAAAGATAGTTGATAAAACTATTAGCCAACTCACTCGTTGGAAGGGTTCCACTTTGTCTATGGCTGGTAGGGTTAATTTGGTTAACTCGGTTGTGATTCCTTCTTTGATCCATGTTCTCAAAATCTACTTGTTGGCCGATTACTTGTTTGAAAAAAATTGAAAGTCTTTGTTAGGAATTTTATATGGTGCGGGAATATAAATTCCAAGGCTTTTGCTCATGTTGCTTGGGATAAGGTTTGTGCTCCTTATTTGGAAGGGGACTTGGTGTTCGTTCTCTTATTTTTCTAACTCTGCTTTGGTTTTGAAAAGCTGTTTGGAATATTACTAATGCGTTAGTGATGGTTTGAAGTTTGTTATAGATAGGCATTGGAAAAATTCTTGTGATTTACGCATTAGGCATATCCCGTCTTCCCTAACCGGTATTCGCGAGGTTTTATGATGTTATTGATAAAAGTTCCCAATGGATTAGGGGTCATGTTTCTTCTATTCGGTTTTGGACGGATAATTGGCTTGGTTATAAAATTGTGGAAAAGATTGGTGTCCCCAAGTTTTTATGGGGCCATTTAGATCATTCCATTTCTTGCTATTTTATTAATGGTTGTTGGCATATTGAGGAGACTTTTTTAAATAATCATGCCTTGATATTGTTGATGATATTTTAGGTTACTGCCTGGTCCTTCCATGCCATTGATAGGAGGGTTTGGACTTCTTCTCTTCATGGGAATTTGTCTTCTAAAATTGTGTATTATTGTGTTAGGCCTCATTACCCGGAGCCCGCTTGGGGTGATTGGATTTGGGATGCAAATATCCCTCCTTGCAGATCTATTGTTGTTTGGAAGGCAATTCATAGGAAGCTCGTGACTTGGGATCTCTTGGAGGCGAAGGGGCTTTTATGGCCCTTCCGTTTGTGCTTTGTGTTTTGCAAGTAATGACACTTTGGATCATTTATATGGCTGCTGTCCTTTTACCACCAAAGTTGTTGAGTGATTTTTCTCGTCTTTTAATAGATCTTTATTACCTTATTCTACATTTGATGAGTTGGTTTTGCAGGTTATTAAATTCAAGTCAAGCTCTCAAATGAACTTTGTTTGGAAGTATATTTTTGTGACATGGATTTGGTTGGTTTGGAAAATTAGGAATGAGGTGGTCTTTGATGAGGGGTGGTGCCGTTTAGGGCTGCTGTTTGTAGGATGAAAGCTCATGTTAGGGAGCTAATTTGGATTGATATGGGTAGGATGTGTGATCCTCCTCTTGAGGAGGCTGTTCTCGGCAAGTTGGGTGTTCCGGTTAAGAGTCCGAAACCTAAGGTTACTAGAAATGTTAGATGGGTTCCTCCGGAGTTGGTTTTTATAAATGTAACATTGATGGTAGCTCTCACGAGGGCTCACAGGGTTATTCGAGGAAGGGGTGTGTTTATAAACTTCGGCCGGTTTATTTGTAGGTGCTTTTGCTATTTTTCACAATTTTGGTTTTTCTTTTGATGCGAGCTCGGAACCGCTATTAGAGTTGAAATTGTTGCGGCTAGAGGTTGGAAGAGGGTGATTTTTGAAAGCGATTCTTCTTATGTTATCTATGCTTTTGGTGCTACAAATGCTTGTGTTCCTTGGAGGTGGCATAATGCGTGGCTTATGGCTAAGGACATTCTTTCGACTATGGATGAAAGATTTTGTCAAGTCCTTCGTGAGGGCAACAAGGTGGCAGATTTGCTTTCCAAATATAAGGATTACGAGGGTTTCCGATGGTGGGATCAAGAACCAGATTTCATAAAAGCTCAAATTAAAGATGACACTGCACAAGGTTTATGTTAGAGTTGGTTGATGTTCTATTTTGGCAGTTTGTTTGTAACATGTTTGTCTTTGTTCTTGACTAAGGCTTTACGCCTTTGAACCGTGTAGCCTTTGCTTGGTTTCTTTAGAGGGTTATCTCTTTTTCCCTTTGATGGATTTTATCCCTAAGGAGGGTTTTGCCATCAAAGGTTTTTAGTGAGGGCCCGGCCTCTTGATCGACTTGTGATCATATGGCTTTAGGTCGTTTTTGTTTTTCTTTTTTATTATAATATCTTCATTTACGAAATATAAGGATTGTTTGTTAGACTAATTTGAGATCCATTGGAACATCTTAAGTACTTTTCTTACCTTAATTAATGATCATTGGAGTGAAATGATCATTTAGATAGTGTTTTATAGGACAAAATATAACTAGTTATCACAAAGTTTAATTGTCGATAATAACACTCTAAAAACTACACCTAATGTAGATAATGGAGGGAAATTGTCGATAAGTAATCCATTTGAATGCAAAAACATAAAAATCAATGATTTATCACGGTCATACCGAGGTTATTCAAAATCCTATAAAAACCATATAGATTTCTGTTTTAGCATGCAAAAAGACAAAAAATAAGGAGTATTTGTTAGACTAATTTGAGATACATTGGAACTTTCTAAATACATTTCTTAACTTAATTAATGATCATTGGAGTGAAATGATCATTTAAATAGTGTATTGTATAAAGCAGACAAAAAATAATTAGTTATCAATAATAACACTCTAAAAACTACAACTAATGTATATAATGGAGGGAAATGACCGATAAATAAACCTTTTGAATACAAAAACATAAAAATCAATGATTTATCACAGGTCATAACGAGATTATTCAAAATCCTATAAAAACCCTATAGATTTTTGTTTTAGCATGCATAAAGACGAAAAATAAGGAGTGTTTGTTAGACTAATTTGAAATCCATTGGAACTTCCTAAGTATATTTCTTACCTTAATTAATGATCATTGGAGTGATTTGTTCTCTCCTCCTTTCTTGGAACGTTCTTGACTTTTCGATTCTTTCCTTTGATGGAATCTATTCCATTAATTTTTTAATTGGGAATTAATTTCCCAAATTGTTAGTTCTGCTTCGACTCTTTATGAAATCAATCGTCGGCCACGGGTTTGACTCGATTTCCCCAACTTGTCTTGCGACCCAAGGGTTTCCAACAGTTCCGATGGTCGATTCAACAATGGCCGCGGCTGCGACGGCGAATCCTGCTCCGACGGGCGTCTACGCACTTTCGTGATGCACTCCTTAAGTCGATTCCGGGTCTACGACGGCTGATTCGGGATAAATCAGCGCCCGTGAGAATAACGAACCTGTCTTCGATTCACCGATTAAGAAGGGCGATTTCTTTTCGATACCCATCGGTACGAGTTTGCTAAAGAGAGTGCCAAGCCGTACATAGATTCTTTAATTGGCCGTGTGATTTATTCCAAGGGCGATAAGCCGATAGCCACTCTTGTGTTGCAGAGCAAATTGAGGAGCTCTGGAACATTTCCTCTACGGTACATGTTCTTCCTCCGGTTAGAGGTTTTTACAACTTTCAATTTTCGAATAAAGAAGATAGAGATAAGGCGTTTCAAACAATCTTGGGTGTTACGGTCACAGTTATTGCGTCTTCAAAAATGGGTTCCTAACTTTAACCCTTATAGAGTAAATTCTTCAATTGCTCAAGTTTGGGTGCGTGTTTTTGAGCTCCCAATTGAATACTTGGAGACCTGATGTTTTTGATGCCATAGCTGCTCTGGGGACTTTGATTAGGGTAGATGAACGGACTGTTTGAAGAAGCGTGCCACTACGTTAGGTTGTTGGTTGACATTGACATGAAAGTTCCCCTACAAGATAAAATAATGATTGAACGTCCGGTCTTTGTTCTTTTGCTTATTTCCCAGTATGAGCGACTACCAAAATTTTGTAAGCATTGTGGGATAGTAGGTCATTCGATGAGCCGGTGCAAAACTATGTGGATGGGGTTAAGAGTCGGGATACTCCGCGCTCGCAAGATGGCAGTGCAAGGGGTGCCAAGGGCGGTCGAGGATAAGGGTGGTTTTCCCCAAACCGATGTGGGAAATTCTAGTAAGGGCGACGACTTTTCACGTGGGCACTTCTAATTCTTTTGGTATTCTTGAGACCGATAATGAGGTTTCGGAGAGGTCGACAAGTGATATGCTTCAAATTGAGGTATACCATCCTAGGCAAGTTGATGTGGCTGGAACATTGGGGGTTCCCTAAGGTCGATACTTAAGCGAAAGCAAAATTGGTTGAGGAGGTTGCTATGGCTAATGAGGCGGAGGATGGCAGTCCGGTTTGTGGGGATGATCGAGTACGCATCGATAATCTGGTTGAGGCTCGGGCTGTTGCTTCGGCTTCCTCTCGGGGTGATTTTGGCTCGGGTTCGGGTCCTGTGGAAGCCATTCGGGAAGTGGCAGCGGTGGCTACTCGAAATTTTCAGTGATTTCGGATGGTTCGGAGGCGTCTAGAGTCATGGGGAGGCTAGCAAGAAATAAGGCCAGTTCAAAACACCCGCCGAAGCACGGGTCTTCGCGTCCACCTTAATGAGTATCCTTTTTTTGGAATATTCAAGGCATTGGCAATAAGTCTTCGAAGCTTTTGCTTAAAGATTATTGTCGACGTCTTGATCCTATTTAGGTTGCTCTTTTTGAACCCAAAGTTTTATTGCGATCTATTTCTTATAAATTTTGGGATAATTTGAATCTTGTTTTCCTTGCACATAACGATTGCTCTCCTCTTCGGCCGAATATATGGGTATTTTGTAAAAGAAGTTTTTGCAATTGTTCTTCGGTGGTTTTTTCTTCTTCTCAACTTGTTGTTGTGAAAACGGTTTTGCATAATATGGTGTTTCATTTTGGGTTTATTCATGCTGCCAATGATTATAGGATTCGTAGATGTTTATGGAATGATATTGCTAGTTTAGGCTTATCTTGTTTATGCCTTTGTGGGGATTTTAATGCGGTGGTTGGGGATCATGAAAGGTTGGGTTATACGGCTGCTAGTGTTACGTCAATGAATGAGTTTAGTCTTTTTATAAATAACAATGATTTTGTTGATGTTCCTTATGTGGGGCGGATTTTACTTGGTTTGTTCGTCGTGGTGTTAGGGGTTATATGGGTGCTAGGCTTGATAGGGTTCTTGCTAATGTTGGTTTTGTTAATAAGTGGCGGTGGTTGCACGGTGGAGGTACTTCCTCGCCGTTCATCCGACCACCGTCCTATGAATCTTCGGTTGTTGGTAGGGTTGGTTTGGTCCCTAAGCATTATTCCTTTCGTTTTCAGCATATGTGGTTAAGCCATGGTAACTTTAGAGACGTGGTTAAGCAGCCTTGGTTGCCGCCTTTGAACAAGCATTGAAGGATCCGCTGAGGTCGGGTCATGTGTAAGTTGAAAAGACTTAAAGTTGCTCTTCGACTGGAATAAAAATGTTTTTGGGGACATTCATAGACGAGTTTCTACGACTTTAGCTGAGCTTGCAAACTGTTCAAAAGGAAATCCTGGATGAGGGTGATTCGAGATTCGTCGGGTTCGGAAACGCCTTGCCATGAACGTGTTAATGCTGCCCTTAGCCAAGAAATGCGTTCTATTCTCAAAAAATCAGATCGGAGTGGTTGATGGATGGTGATCGAACACGGCCTTTTTCACTTGGCAAATAAATTGGTGGCTAAGCCTAAGGATATTTCTTCCCTCTCTATTAATGGTGTCATTGCTAACGACTCTAGTGTCATTAGATCTCATATTGTGAATTATTACAAGCATTTATTTTCTAGTAATATGGATTCTTCTCCTATGAATTTTGATATGCTTGATAATTTCATTACTTGTAGGGTGACGCCTTGGCGGGCAAAATGACCTCTTGATTGTTGCTCCTCGGAGGAGAAAATCAGCAAGGCTGCTTTTGGGCTAACACTACTAGTTCCCCGGTCCGGATGGCTTTGGAGGTATCTTTTATCGGCATTGTTGGGATATTATTTCCTCGGATGTTTGTAGGGCTGTTGGACATTTTTAGGCATATTTCCCTTCCTTTGGGGTTGAATGAGAGCTCGGTTACTCTTCTTCCTAAAGGATAGCATCCCGCTTCGATTAAAGATTATCGTCCTATTGTTGTGGGTAATTTCTTGTTTAAAATAATTACTAAAGTCATTGCGACCAGGTTTGGCTATGTTCTTGATTTGTTTTGCTCCGCTTTTCAATTTGGTTTTATTCCCAATAGAAGCATTCAAACTTGTCTTGCTTTAGCTTCGGAGGCTTTTAATGATATTATGGCTAATTCTAGGTCGATGGGATGGTTTTAAAAGTGGATATTACTAAGGCTTTTGACACTCTTTCTTGGGATTTTTTAATGTCGGTTTTACATAAGTTTGTCTTTTGTGACCGTTTTCTTGAGATTGTGCAAGCTATTCTTCATTCGGCTAGACCGTTTTCTTGTGATCGCCTTACGTCTTTTTCAATGATTTCATCATCGATTCAACATTGGATAGATTTGTAACCAAGGAGCATTTCATTAGTAATATTTGTTTTTCACGAATTTCAATTATGCTTCCGCTCATCTTTCGAGGCTGTTTTGAATTTCAAGATTCAAGTCAAAGGGTCGTTTTATCATATTCGAGGTTGTTTCAAAATAAATCAATATCAATCAGCGATTGTTTCATATTTCAAAATACCGGTTGCTCAATCCCGTTGGATTTCTTCCGGCGGCGATTCTTGCGAGTTTCTGTTCGGGGTAAAATTTTCACGCGACATCGTAGTCTTCGACAGTGGTAAAATATCTTGACGATGATTCGCCGCTCGACAATCGACGGTTCAAGATACTTCCTCTTCGGGCCAGTAGCGTGGGTAAAAGAGGCGGTCTCTCTTTATGGAATTCTTTCGTAAAGGGTTCATATTTGACAGGAAAAATTTTCAACGACGACTTGTGACGGTTATCATCAACAACCGCTCGGCGGATACTCGGCGGCGGAGTTCCAGCTTTCTCGGGCGTCGCCTGTTAATCTGTGTTCGAGATTGGTGAAGGATTTAAGATGGATTTGTTGCTTAATTCGTAAAACCCTTCGTATTTTTTTCTCATTTCTAAGGAATGACCCAATCTTCGCGACGACGGCGGTTTTTGGCCAATTTCAAGTTTTGCATAGGGAAAGCGTAATCGTCGTTGATGGGCAGCGCAACTCGGTTTGAGGATGGAAATTTGCGAGTTTGAATCTGCGATTTTATATGGGTTTTAAATTTTGATTTGTTAATTGGTTTTGGTTTGGTGGTTTAATTTGAAATGGGTGGTCGGAATTGTTACGTTAATTGTTGTTCTTAACAGTTTGTCGGATCTGGTTTTGCGATTGGCATTTGCGAAAGTGGATTGGGATCGAAGTAGGTTCTCTCTGTCCCCTCGTTTGGTTATCTTTATGGGCATCTCGATTTGGTTGGCAAATTCGCGAATTGGGTTTCAATTAGGTTCACGAAGTTGCACATTACCTCGCTCGACAATTTGTTACTAAGTGTTTTCGGGTTCCCGATCATTACGTTTACACGATTTGTGCATTACAAATTTTTCTTGATTGTATTGTCTTTGTTGTTAGTCCTGCATTGGCTTTTGTTTGGATTTGTTTGGTTTTATGGTTTTTCTGCTTTCTTGTGTCATGAACTCTTCCTCTTTTTACTTGCTGTTACCGCTCCAATGCATTCTTGGGTCCAGGCATTCGGTTTGATGTTTTTGGATTTTATGCTTGTTGCAACGGGTATGGAGGTTAATTGGGTTGTGTTTTTGACTTTTTGATCGATTCCCTCTTAGCTAGATGTTTCCTTTTTGTTGACCCTTCGAGGGTGTTTTCACCTTGTTTGGGCTTTTTAGGATTTTGCTCATCTTGTTTGGGCTTCTCCTTTTCATTTCCCTTCGTATACCTTGGACCGGGTTGTGGTCCCACCTTTTTCTTTTTGCTCTTTTTCAATATTATCTTTAATTTGAGGAAAAATAATGAGTGAAAAATGTGGAGAGAGAGGCTCTCCCTTCTCTCTAGATTTTAGGATCCTCTTTATTCAAAAATTTTCACATTTTTGTTTCTTGATGACGCCAAGATTTTTCTATCATCAAATGGAAGATTCGGCGGATTTTCCGATTGGGCCAACAATTGTACTTTCAAATGGGTTATCTAACACTCTTTTCAAGTTTGGTCACCAACAACCCGTAAGGCTTCGGTTCTTGTTCTCAAAAGGGAATTTTCTTTTTCTTCCCAATTTCCTAGCGGAAAGGCTACGGCTACGGTTTCTTCTACATTCATTATCTCTACAATAATTTTTGGCGTCGATTGCACCCGTGTATGGCGATGGATTCTCAAGAATATTTTCTCAAGAAAATTTTCGACGCCTGATTCTTGGATTCTGGCTGACTTGCCTCGGAAGGGAGTCTCTTTTAAGGGATTCTTTCACAATGTGTTTGTATTTAACAGGGAAGTGTTGCCCACGCTCATACGGCGACTTGCTGCTCGACGGTTATCATTTTTCTTCAACCGTTAAGACGATTACTCAAGCGGTGATTGCGCGGAAAATGGATTATCAGCTACGGAGGCGATCTTTCAAGTTTTGGGTTTGAATTGATTCGCGATTTCACAGAGTTAGTCGGATTTCAATTTCATAGAGTTGTGATTTTTCTCGGTTCTCGTCGGGTTTTGATTTGGTTTACAATTTGGCGATTTTGGTTCTTGAATGTTTGCACTTTTCATGTTCGACATATTGCTTCAATGAGTTTTCTGGTTTTTTTCTTCTCTGCAAGTTTTTTGAAGCACCGGTTGTGCTCTGGTTCAAATAAGTGATCGAAAAACTCCCTCAATTCACTCGATTTCAAACGGCGGCGAAATTTTTCGATCAATTTCTTCTTGCGGGGTTTTGATCGGGCCGATTCTGTTTTGCGTCGACGGTTTCCGATAGCGACAACAGCTCACGGTGGACGTTCAATAGATGATTTGTTATTCGAGGTTTTGATTTTCGACGGTTATCGATCTTTACCAACCGCTCGACGGGCGTGGGTCTTCACCGGTGGGTGGTTTTTCATCCGATAAAAGGGGAGATAATTTGTGTCTCGAGAGTGCGTTGGATTCGATTTTAAAAGCTTTGAGGTTTACTACAATTACTCAGTGACATTTGGGGTATAAATCGTAGTTTGATTTTGGATATTTTTCCTGCTTCATGTTTCTTCGAGTTTGGTTTCTTTCTTGTTTGGAATTGTGGATTTCAAGGTGATACCTATTCAATGGTTCGTCAAAATGTTGGTCGTGAATTGATTGTTCTCGACGTTGTGCATTTAACTGGGTTTCTCGGGTTTTCTTGGTTGCCTACATTCTGCTTGAAGAAATACCTCGGTGAAGGGTCAAGTTTTAGTGTTTAGCTTCTGGTAGCCATTCTTTCTTCTCCTGCTCGTGAAGTCGGTTTGTCCGGTCTTTCGATTGTGTTTCTGTGGAGATTTATGTTTGTGATTCTCTGTCTGGAGTCAAGATTCTTTCCCTTTTTACTTACCGGCTCGCTCCAATGCATGTTTGATTCCGTGCATTCGGTTAGACGCTTCGGTTTTTATGCTTGTTGTATCGGGTTGGACGTCATTTGGGTTGTGTTTTTGGCTTTGATCGGTTTATCTCTTTGCTAGATGTTCTATTTTGATTGACCCATGGTGGGTGTATTAATCTGTTTTGTTGACCTGGTGGGTGTATTAATCATTTGGTTGTTGTGTTTTTTTCCAGCCTTTGTATTCGGGCTTCTTATTAGGGCTTTTTGGGCCTTTTTTCTTTGTTTTTCGTTTATACCTTCTTTTTCTCTTTTATCAATAATACCTTTAATTTGAGGAAATATAAGGAGTGTTTGTTAGACTAATTTGAGATCCATTGGAACATCTTAAGTACTTTTCTTACCTTTAATTAATGATCATTGGAGTGAAATGATCATTTAGATAGTGTTTTATAGGATAAAAATAACTAGTTATCACAAAGTTTAGTTGTCGATAATAACACTCTAAAAAATACACCTAATGTAGATAATGGAGGGAAATTGCCGATAAGTAATCCATTTGAATGCAAAAACATAAAAATCAATGATTTATCACGGTCATACCGAGGTTATTCAAAATTCTATAAAAACCATATAGATTTCTGTTTTAGCATGCAAAAAGACAAAAATAAGGCGTGTTTGTTAGACTAATTTGAGATCCATTGGAACTTTCTAAATACATTTTTAACTTAATTAATGATCATTGGAGTGAAATGATCATTTCAATAGTGTATTGTATAAAACAAACAAAAAATAATTAGTTGTCGATAATAACACTCTAAAAACTACAACTAATGTAGATTATGAAGGAAATGACCGATAAATAAATCTTTTGAATACAAAAACATAAAAATCAATGATTTATCATGGGTCATAACGAGATTATTCAAAATCCTATAAAAACCCTATAGATTTTTATTTTAGCATGCATAAAGACGAAAAATAAGAAGTGTTTGTTAGACTAATTTGAGGAATAAAGGTAATTTTATTAAAAAAGAAAAGAAAAAGAAGTCATAACCCTACTTCCGAGGAAGACAAACCGAGGCTTGCAAGGCCTCACTAAAAACCTTGTCCGTAAAACACCCCTTGGGGAAAAACCGGAACAAGGGGAAAAAGAGATACTACAAACAAGCCTCCAAAAAGAAAGCCAAGCCCGGAATACAAGGCTACCCAAAAGACCCGAAATACAAAGGTCAAAATAAGGTCCTATTTACAAGACCCAAAAAGAAAACAAACCTAACCCATAAAACGAAAACAAGGACACGTAATACAAAGTTCGTAAAAATAGAAAACCAGCCGAAACTAAACCGCCACACAAAAGAAGCCGGTCAACCGCACCAAACTCCACGAAAACCGTGACACCCACACCGCACAAGGACAAAAACCAAAGCAACAAACCCGCAAAGCCAACAAACAAACCAGCAGAAATAACAAATACCGAGAACCGAAACAACCCGGACCCTAACCGAGAAAAAACACCACAAACCGGACAGAACCAAATAACACCAAAGCAAAGAAGACCAACAGACACCAAAGCAACAAAACCAGAAAAGAGCCAGCGGCCTAAAAACCAGAACAACATGAACCCAAAACCGGAAACGGAAAAAGCCGATAACACCATAAAACCGGACAGAACCAAAACACCAAAGCAGAATACCAGCAGCCCAAAACAACCAGACAAACCAAAAACGAAAGCAAGAACTAGCTAAATCAAGAACAACAGCCCAAAACAACCAGGACATACCAAAAACGAAAGCAAGAACTAGCTAAATCAATAACTAGCTAAAGCGTAAGGAAAACACAAAAGTAGACAGCCCAAAACCAGCCATACCAAAAATAACGAAAGCAAGAACTAGCTAAAGCGTAAGAAAAACACAAAAGTAGACAGCCCAAAACCAGCCATACCAAAAATAACGAAAGCAAGAACTAGTTAAAGCATAGGGAAAACACAAAAGTAGACAGCCCAAAACGAAAAAACACAACCAAAGGATATACAATCATGACTTCTTTGAACTCCCGTGCTTAGTCGTAGTGCATTTTCTCGTTCGCGAAATAATACCCATATCCGCAAGAGCTAACGTATCATCCTTAGTAATTTTAAACTCCTCTTTAGCAGCAGCATTTAATTGCTCTAAACCGTCTTCTAGTGCAGTTTCAACATTTTCTCAAGCACCCGGTCGAAAACCACCAATTGCGAATCCATCTCTAATCCCCCTGCTATATTATCAACCCCTTCCTGGACAATATTCTGAGATTTCGAACACTCTTAAATATTGATTTCAATGGGGCTCCTAAAGTACCCGTAATATCCACGCATCCTTAAATGCACTACTCGGTTCTTCAACCGTATCCCCCTCAACCTCAAGACCAGCAAACTTATTCGAAGTTTCCACCTTATCCGAAGTATCCGTGTCTTGCTCTCCCGAAGCCGAGCCCACGTAAACTCGATTCCACCCCGATCTCTCGAAGTGGCAACAGCCCTAAGAGTACCCCGCATCCTACCAACATTTTTGTCGCTATTGCACTTACCGATGTAATGTCCAATTATTCCACAATTCTTGCAAAACTCCGGTAATCTTTCATATTGAAAATACGCAAAAATAATAACCAAGCCCTTCCACCATAATCTTATCTTGCAGTGTATTCTTCAAATCCATCTCAACCAACAATCTAACGTGATGACACATTTCCTTCCTATTAGTTCTATCATCAATCCTAATTAACGTACCTAAGGCCGACGAAATACCCTCATAAATTTCTTTACACCAATACTCAATCGGTAACTCAAATACCCCGACCCAAACCCGAGCTATATCGAAGTAACCTTATATGGATTAAAATTGAGTCCATTTACGTAAACGCAAAATACCTGGTTTTAGAGCCCAAGATTGACGAAGGAAAGCCTTATCCCTCTCCTCTTTGGTGACGAAATGTATGTTAAAAACCCCCTTCCCAAAGGTAATGATGGATCGAATCGGTTGTCTCCCAAAGAGCCTCTATTTTCCGTTGCAATTCAAGATTCGAACCGGGTTTCTCACCCTTTGAGTAGATAACACGCCCTATGAGAGTATCAACATAGACCTTCGCATTTTCATTGTAGAGATTTTCGTTCACTTGTATGGAAAAAAACTCCCCTTTCTTGACCGGAATAATAGCGCCAAACGTCGTCGGGTCCGATGGATTCGGAACCACAATAAGATGGTTGAGTCGAAAGAATGGGTTGTGTAACCGTCCCGGGTGGGTGGGCCCAAACCGGGCTTAGGAGCCGCCGTCGGAAATGGTTGTGCCCGAACCGTGGAGCTCGGCGAAATCGTATTCGAGTCTTCGCCCAAGAATCTGAATGTTGTCGTGAATCGATTTAAACCGCCAAGGGTGGATAATCGTAAACCGCTCCTTCAACGATGATGAAACAATAGAATCTTGCAATTGCACACAAAAATCGCACAATCGTGATTCTCGCCACCGAGGAAAAAGAATTTAGATTGGAATCCCCAAATTTCAAGCGACGGGACCAATGACCGGAGACGAAGACGAAGCGATGGAACTTTGAAATTCGTTGACAAAGTCAGTTAACCATGGAAAATCAGCGATTAATTTTTGGAAATCAGATGTTTTGGAACCCAAAGAAAGTCTGGATTCCATGGCAAGAATTGAATGAATCAAAGCAGATTTCGAAAAGCGTGCAAAAGCGGTCAACAATTCTAGAGATTGAAATCCATTGGAACTTCCTAAGTACATTTCTTACCTTAATTAATGATCATTGGAGTGATTTGTTCATTTTAATAGTGTTTTGTATTAAAAAGACTAAAAATAAATAGTTACCACAAAGTTTAGTTGTCGATAATAACAATATAAAAACTACACCTAATGCAAATAATAGAGGGAAATGACCGATAAATAAATCTTTTGAATGCAAAAACATAAAAATCATTAATTAATCATGGGTCATACCGAGATTATTCTGAATCCTACAATAACCAACCCTATAGATTTATGTTTTAACATTCAAAAAGAGGAAATACAAGGAGTGTTTGTTAGACTAATTTGAGATCCATTGGAACATCTTAAGTACTTTTCTTACCTTAATTAATGATCATTGGAGTGAAATGATCATTTAGATAGTGTTTTATAGGACAAAAATAACTAGTTATCACAAAGTTTAGTTGTCGATAATAACACTCTAAAAATACACCTAATGTAGATAATGGAGGGAAATTGCCGATAAGTAATCCATTTGAATGCAAAAACATAAAAATCAATGATTTATCACGAGTCATACCGAGGTTATTCAAAATTCGATAAAAACCCTATAGATTTCTGTTTTAGTATGCAAAAAGACAAAAATAAGGCGTGTTTGTTAGACTAATTTGAGATCCATTGGAACTTTCTAAATACATTTCTTAACTTAATTAATGATCATTGGAGTGAAATGATCATTTCAATAGTGTATTGTATAAAACAGACAAAATAATTAGTTGTCGATAATAACACTCTAAAAACTACAACTAATGTAGATAATGAAGGGAAATGACCGATAAATAAATCTTTTGAATACGAAACATAAAAATCAATGATTTATCGCGGGTCATAACGAGATTATTCAAAATCCTATAAAAACCCTAGATTTTTGTTTTAGCATGCATAAAGATGAAAAATAAGGAGTGTTTGTTAGACTAATTTGAAATCCATTGGAACTTCCTAAGTACATACCTTAATTAATGATCATTGGAGTGATTTGTTCATTTCAATAGTGTTTTGTATCAAAAAGACAAAATATAACTAGTTACCAAAACGTTTAGTTGTCGATAATAACACTCTAAAAACTACAACTTATGTAGATAATGGAGGCAAATGACCGATAAATAAACCTTTTGAATACAAAAACATAAAAATTAATGATTTATCACGGGTCATAACGAGATTATTCGAAATCCTAAAAAAACCCTATAGATTTTTTTAGCATGCATAAAGACGAAAAATAAGGAGTGTTTGTTAGACTAATTTGAAATCCATTGGAACTTCCTAAGTACATTTCTTACCTTAATTAATGATCATTGGAGTGATTTGTTCATTTCAATAGTGTTTTGTATCAAAAAGAGTAAATAGTTACCACAAAGTTTAGTTGTCGATAATAACACTCTAAAAACTACACCTAATGCAAATAATGGAGGGAAATGACCGATAAATAAATCTTTTGAATGCAAAAACATAAAAATCTATGGGTCATACCGAGGTTATTTTGAATCCAATAACCAACCCTATAGATTGCTTTAACATTCAAAAAGAGAAAATATAAGGAGTGTTTGTTAGACTAATTTGAGATCCATTGAAACATCTTAAGTACTTTTCTTACCTTAATTAATGATCATTGGAGTGAAATGATCATTTAGATAGTGTTTTATAGGACAAAAAATAACTAGTTATCACAAAGTTTAGTTGACGATAATAACACTCTAAAAACTACACCTAATGTAGATAATGGAGGGAAATTGCCGATAAGCAATCCATCTGAATGCAAAAACATAAAAATCAATGATTTATCACGGGTCATACCGAGGTTATTCAAAATCCTATAAAAACCCCATAGATTTCTGTTTTAGCATGCAAAAAGACAAAAAGGAGTGTTATTTAGACTATTGAGATCCATTGGAACTTTCTAAATACATTTCTTAACTTAATTAATGATCATTGGAGTGAAATGATCATTTCAATGGTGTATTGTATAAAAAGACATAAAATAATTAGTTGTCGATAATAACACTCTAAAAACTACAACTAATGTAGATAATGGAGGGAAATGACCGATTAATAAACCTTTGAATACAAAAACATAAAAATCAATGATTTATCACGGGTCATACCTAGATTATTCAAAATGCTATAAAAACCCTATAGATTTTTGTTTTAGCATGCATAAAGACGAAAAATAAGGAATGTTTGTTAGACTAATTTGAAATCCATTGGAACTTCCTAAGTACATTTCTTACCTTAATTAATGATCATTGGAGTGATTTGATCATTTCAATAGTGTTTTGTATCAAAAGACAAAAATAACTAGTTACCACAAAGTTTAGGTTTCGATAATAACATTCTAAAAACTACACCTAATGCGTATAATGGAGGGAAATGACCTATAAATAATCCTTTTGAATACAAAAACATAAAAATCAATGATTTATCATGGGTCATACCGAGATTATTCAAAATCCTATAAAAACCCTATAGATTTCTGTTTTAGCATGTATAAAGCCGAAAAATAATGTGTGTTTGTTAGACTAATTTGAAATCCATTGGAACTTCCTAAGTACATTTCTTACCTTAATTAATGATCATTTGCAGCGGCTTTAAAAGCTATTGCTTATGCTTTCAGTAAAGGTTGGTTGGCTATTATTGTAGAAACTGATTCACTTTTTGTGGTTCATGTTTTTCAGATGCAAAGCCCCAAATTCCTTGGAGGGTTCGGCCCTTTGGGATTTTTGGGTTCGTATCCGGGATTCGATCAGCCGTGAAGTGAAGCATGTTTTTCGTGAGGCTAATCAGACGGCTGATTGTTTGGCTAAAGCTAGGATTAATGCGGAATGGGTCGGTACTCCTCTTGGGTTTCTTGTTGATTTTCTTAGTAGGGATCTCCATAGTGAGTTTATGAGGCAATGTCCTTGATTTCTTGGTTGTTTGTTTAGGTTTATTTTGCTTTTTGTTTGGTGCTCTTTCTTCGACCTTGTATTCCGGGTCTTGGCTGTTTGTTTAGGTTTATTTTGCTTTTTGTTTGATGCTCTTTCTTCGACCTTTTATTCCGGGTCGTTTCCTATTTTAGGCTCAAATGCTCCCGTTGTTACTCTTTTTCCCCTCTTTGCCGGTTTTTCCCCAAGGGGGTTTTACGGCAAGAGGTTTTTAGTGAGGCCGGGTGCATTTGTTTTCCTTACTAGCCTATTTTGAGCTGGGTTGTGGCTCTCCTCTTTTCTTTTTCTTTTAATAAAATTTGCCTTTATCTCGAAAAAGACAAAATATAACTAGTTACCAACAAGTTTAGTTTTCGATAATAACACTCTAAAAACTACACCTAATGCAGATAATAGAGGGAAATGACCGATAAATAAATCTTTTGAATGCAAAAACATAAAAATCACTAATTTACCATAGGTCATACCGAGATAATTCTCAATCCTAAAATAACCAACCCTATAGATTGTTTTAACATTCAAAAAGAGGAAATATAAGGAGTGTTTGTTAGACTAATCTGAGATGCATTGGAACATCTTAAGTACTTTTCTTACCTTGATTAATGATCATTTAGATAGTGTTTTATAGGACAAAAATAACTAGTTATCACAAAGTTTAGTTGTCGATAATAACACTCTAAAAACTACACCTAATGTAGATAATGGAGGGAAATTGCCGATAAGTAATCCATTTGAATGCAAAAATATAAAAATCAATGATTTATCACGGGTCATACCGAGGTTATTCAAAATCCTATAAAAACCCTATAGATTTCTGTTTTAGCATGCAAAAAGACAAAAATAAGGAGTGTTTGTTAGATTTATTTGAGATCCATAGGAACTTTCTAAATACATTTCTTAACTTAATTAATGATCATTGGAGTGAAATGATCATTTCAATAGTGTATTGTATAAAGCAGGACAAAAATAATTAGTTGTCGATAATAACACTCTAAAAACTACAACTAATGTAGATAATGTATGGAAATGACCGATAAATAAACCTTTTGAATACAAAAACATAAAAATCAATGATTTATCATAGTTCATAACGAGATTATTCAAAATCCTATAAAAACCCTATAGATTTTTGTTTTAGCATGCATAAAGACGAAAAATAAGGAGTGTTTGTTGGAATAATTTGAAATCTATTGGAACTTCCTAAGTATATTTCTTACCTTAATTAATATGATCATTAGAGTGATTTGATCATTTCAACGTTGTTTTGTATCAAAAGATAAAAAATAACTATTTACCACAAAGTTTAGGTTTCGATAATAACATTCTAAAAACTACACCTAATGCAGATAATGGAGGAAATGGCCTATAAATAAACCTTTTGAATACAAAAACATAAAAATCAATGATTTATCACGGGTCATATCGAGATTATTCAAAATCCTAAAAACCCTATAGATTTCGCTTTTAGCATGTATAATCTTTGAAAAATAAGGTGTGTTTGTTAGACTAATTTAAAATCCATTGGAACTTCCTAAGTACATTTCTTACCTTAATTAATGATCATTGGAGTGATTTGATCATTTAAATAGTGTTTTGTATCAAAAAGACAAAATATAACTAGTTACCAACTAGTTGTCGATAATAACAATCTAAAAACTACACCTAATGCGTATAATGGAGGGAAATGACCGATAAATAAATCTTTTGAATGCAAAAATATAAAAATTATTAATTTACCACGGGTCATACCGAGATTATTCTAATCCTACAATAATCAACCCTATAAATTTCTGTTTTAACATTCAAAAAGAGAAAATATAAGGAGTGTTTGTTAGACTAATTGAGATCCATTGAAACATCTTAAGTACTTTTCTTATCTTAATTAATGATCATTGGAGTGAAATGATCATTTATATAGTGTTTTATAGGACAAAAATAATTAGTTATCACAAAGTTTAGTTGTCGATAATAACACTCTAAAAATTACACCTAATGTAGATAATGGAAACATAAAAATCAATGATTTATCACGGGTCATACCCGAGTTTATTCAAAATCCTATAAAAACCCTATAGATTTACTGTTTTAGCATGCAAAAAGACAAAAAATAAGGAGTGTTTGTTAGACTAATTTGAGGAATAAAGGATGATTTATTGAAAAAAGAAAAGAAAAAGAGGTCATAACCCCGACCTCGAAGGGAATACAAACCCGAGACACGTAATGTCTCACCAAAAGCAAAAACCCGAAAACAAGGTCCGGGAAAACCACGAGACAAAACCACAAACCAAACAAAAAACAAAAGACCCCAAAAACTAAACAATCGACAAAAGTAAACTAGTTACAAACAACTAGTCAATAAACAAAAAAAGGCCTACAACTTCGGAACTTGTAAAGCCCAAGATCAAGACTTTTTTAAGGGCCCATGCTTCGGATTATGCTTCCTTGTTTTCGGATGAAACCCCATATCCACTTGAGTTATGTCATCATTCTTGGTATTTTTATACCCCTCCTTTTCAATATTACTAAGCCGACTTCTTTCGCCGCGTCCGGAGTAGCCAAAACCAACCGAGAATCCGTCCTTTTCCACCGCTACACTATCATTCACTTCTTCTTTGAAAGTAAACTTGCTTCAAAATCGATTTTAAAGGGGCACCAAGAGTACCCATCACATCCACTTTTCTCGGGAACAAATTAATCGGTTCATCAACCGAAAGCCCAAAGCAAACTTGTTTGATACTTCTACTTTCTCGTGCTCATATCCCGATCTATGACCTACTCAACCGAGCCATACCAAGAACCTTTGTCCATCCTTGTTCCTTCGGAGTGGCCGGAGTCGTAGGAATTCCCCGCCCTCGGCTAAATTCCTTATTGCACCTACTAACCGAGTGCCCGATTATTCCACAATTCCTACAAAACTCCAGTAATCTTTCGTAGTGAAAGTAAACAAAGAAACAAAACCTGACCTCTCAACCAAAATCTTGTCTTGCAACGGATTTCTCAAATCCACCTCAACCAACAGCCTAACATAATGACACATATATGTACTATTCGTTCTATCATCAATCCTAATTAACGTACCCAACGCAGACGAAATACCCTCATAAACCTCTCGACACCAATACTCAATCGGTAATTCAAAAATCCTAACCCAAATTTGAGCAATAGACGTGTTTACCTTATAAGGATTGAAATTGAATCCATTTTTGTAACCTCATCAAACCTGGTTTCGTAGTCCATGAATGACGAAGAAAAGCTCTTCTCTGTCCTCCTTGCTGCCAAAGTGGATGTTAAAATAACCCCTGCCCAAAGGAAGCAATCGGATTGAACTGCTCGTTTCCCAAATCTCTTCCAATTTTCGTTGCAACACTAAATTTGGACTGGGTTTATCCCCTTCGAATAGAAAACACGCCCAATAAGAGAATCAATGTAATCTTTCTCACACTGCTTATACAAGTTCTCGCCAACATGAATGGAGAAAAACTCCCCTTTCTTGATCGGCGTAATTGACGACACTAGAGGGACCGAAGGATCCATCTCGAGGCGCTGAAGAAACTAACTTTGGGGGAACCATTAGAACTTCCTAAGTACATTTCTTAACTTAATTAATGATCATTGGAGTGAAATGATCATTTCAATGGTGTATTGTATAAAAAGACAAAAAATAATTAGTTGTCGATAATAACACTCTAAAAACTACAACTAATGTAGATAATAAAGTGAAATGACCAATAAATAAACCTTTTGAATACAAAAACATAAAAATCTATGATTTATCACGGATCATAACGAGATTATTTAGAACTCTACAAAAACCCTATAAATTTCTATTTTAGTATGCAAAAAGAGAAAAATAAGGAGTGTTTGTCGACTAATTTCAGATTCATTGGAACATCCTAATTACTTTTCTTACCTTAGTTAATGATCATTGGAGTTAAATGATCATTTAAATAGTATTTTGTATCAAAAATAAAAAATAACTAGTTATAATAAAGTTTAGTTGTCAATAATAACACTCTAAAAACTAAACCTAATGTAGATAATGGAGGGAAATTGCCGATAAATAATCCCTTTGAATGCAAAAACATACAATGATTTATCACGGGTCATACCGAGGTTATTCAAAATCCTATAAAAACCCTATAGATTTGTTTTAGCATGCAAAAAGAAAAAAAAAAATAAGGAGTGTTTGTTAGACTAATTTGAGATCCATTGGAACTTCCTAAGTACATTTCTTAACTTAATTAATGATCATTGGAGTGAAATAATCATTTCAATAGTGTATTGTATAAAGCAGACAAAAAATAATTAGTTGTCGATAATAACACTCTAAAAACTACAACTAATGTAGATAATGAAGGGAAATGACCGATAAATAAACCTTTTGAATACAAAAACATAAAAATCAATGATTTATCACGGGTGATAACGAGATTATTCAAAATCCTATAAAAACCCTATAGATTTTTGTTTTAGCATGCATAAAGACGAACAATAAGGAGTGTTTGTTAGACTAATTTAAAATCCATTGGAACTTCCTAAGTACATTTCTTACCTTAATTAATGATCGTTGGAGTGATTTGTTCATTTCAATAGTATTTTGTATCAAAAAGACAAAAATAACTAGTTACCACAAAGTTTAGTTTTCGATAATAACACTCTAAAAACTACACCTAATGCGAGATAATGGAGGGAAATGACCGATAAATAAATCTTTTGAATGCAAAAACATAAAAATCATTAATTTATCACGGGTCATACCGAGATTATTCTGAATCCTACAATAACCAACCCTATAGATTGTTTAACATTCAAAAAGAGGAAATATAAGGAGTGTTTGTTAGTCTAATTTGAGATACATTGGAACATCTTAAGTACTTTTTTTACCTTAATTAATGATCATTGGAGTGAAATGATCATTTAGATAGTGTTTTATAGGACAAAAATAACTAGTTATCACAAAGTTTAGTTGTCGATAATAACACTCTAAAAACTGCACCTAATGTATATAATAGAGGGAAATTACCGATAAATTAACCTTTTGAATGCAAAAACATAAAAATCAATGATTTCTCACGGGTCATACCATGATTATTTAGAACTCTACAAAAACCATATAGATTTTTATTTTAGTATGCAAAAAGAGGAAAAATAAGGAGTGTTAGACTAATTTGAGATCCATTGGAACTTCCTAAGTACATTTCTTAACTTAATTCATGATCATTGGAGTGAAATGATCATTTCAATGGTGTATTGTATAAAAAGACAAAAAATAATTAGTTGTCGATAATAACACTCTAAAAACTACAACTAATGTAGATAATGGAGGGAAATGACCGATAAATAAACCTTTTAAATGCAAAAACATAAAAATCTATGATTTATCACGGGTCATATCGAGATTATTAAAAATCCTATAAAAACCCTATAGATTTGCTGTTTAGCATGTATAAAGCCAAAAATAAGGTGTGTTTGTTAGACTAATTTGAAATCCATTGAAACTTCCTAATTACATTTCTTACCTTAATTAATGATCATTGGAGTGATTAGATCATTTAAATAGTGTTTTGTATCAAAAAGACAAAATATCACTAGTTACCAACAAGTTTAGATGTCGATAATAACACTCTAAAAACTACACCTAATGCAAGATAATGGAGGGAAATGACCGATAAATAAATCTTTTGAATGCATAAACATAAAAATCATTAATTTACCACGGGTCATACCAAGATTATTCTGAATCCTACAATAACCAACCCTATAGATTTCGATAACTATCCTTTATTGTTAACCGCATTTACGGTTATTCAAGCGGTGGAGGATTGCGCCGGAAATTGGGGGAAAATACATGGCGCTTTCTTCACCCTTGGGTTGTCAAATGAGCTTGAATGGCGAGTTTAAATCGATGGCGGTTTTTCTGAATCTCATTGCTTTATTTCATTTGGTGGCTGATGTTATTTTCCAAAGTCTTGATAGAGTAAATCGATGGTTCGATGCTTTCAAAAATTTCGATAGGGGATTTCATCTGTTCGATTTCTTTTTGTTTGAATCGTTCTTTAATTTCGGAAGTTAAGTTCGATTTGGAGTTTGTGTCTGCAATATATTAACCGATTTTGTTGGTCTTCTATTCGGTTTGCAATTTTGTGAATTGGGTTCGAGAAGCATGTTGTTTGTGTCTGCAATATGTTTGCACCTTAGCTATTTGACGAATTGCTTCTATGAGAGTTTGCCTATACATTCGATTTTTCGGTGTATTTCTTCACGTTTAGGATGATGTTGTTAGCCGGTGCTTGCGGGGTTCTGGTTTTTGAATTGTATTTGGTTTTGTGGATTTTCTGTTCTTGAGTCTAGATTCTCTCCCATTTGCTTGCGGTTACCGTTCAATGCATGTTTGATAAGCTTGTTGCAACGGGTTTGGAGGTCATTTGGGTGGTGCTTTTGATTTCTTGATCGGATTTTCTCTTTGCTAAATGTTCTTGTTGCTGACCCTTGGTGGGTATTAGTCGATTTGTTGACCCTTGGAGGGTGTTTTAATCATTTAGTTGTTGCTTCTTTGAGCCTTTGTATTCGGGCTTCTTTTTTTTGGGCTTTGCGGGCCTTTACTTTTTGTCTCTTTTTGTACCTTGGGCCGGGTTGTGGTCCCACCTTTTTCTTTTTCTCTTTTATCAATAATACCTTTGTTAGACTAATTTGAGATCCATTGGAACATCTTAAGTACTTTTCTTACCTTAATTAATGATCATTGGAGTGAAATGATCATTTAGATAGTGTTTTATAGGACAAAAATAACTAGTTATCGCAAAGTTTAGTTGTCGATAATAACACTCTAAAAACTACGCCTAATGTAGATAATGGAGGAAATTGCCGATAAGTAATCCATTTGAATGCAAAAACATAAAATCAATGATTTATCACGGGTCATACCGAGGTTATTCAAAATCCTATAAAAACCCTATAGATTTCTGTTTTAGCATGCAAAAAGATAAAAAATATGGAGTGTTTGTTAGACTAATTTGAGATCCATTGAACTTTCTAAATACATTTCTTAACTTTATTAATGATCATTGGAGTGAAATGATTATTTCAATAGTGTATTGTATAAAGCAGGCAAAAAATAATTAGTTGTCGATAATAACACTCTAAAAACTATAACTAATGTAGATAATTGAGGAAATGACCGATAAATAAACCTTTTGAATACAAAAACATAAAAATCAATGATTTATCACGGATCATACCGAGATTATTCAAAATCCTATAAAAACCCTATAGATTTTTGTTTTAGCATGCATAAAGACGAAAAATAAGGAGTGTTTGTTAGGCTAATTTGAAATCCAATTGAACTTCCTAAGTACATTTCTTTCCTTAATTAATGATCATTGGAGTGATTTGATCATTTCAATAGTGTTTTGTATTAAAAAGACAAAAAATAATTAGTTGTCGATAATAACACTCTAAAACCTACAACTAATGTAGATAATGGAGTGAAATGACCGATAAATAAACCTTTTGAATACAAAAACATAAAAATCTATGATTTATCACGGGTCATAACGAGATTATTTAGAACTCTACAAAAACCCTATAAATTTCTATTTTAGTATGCAAAAGAGAAAAATAAGGAGTGTTTGTCAGACTAATTTGAGATTCATTGGAGTGTTTATAGAGAGAGAAGCTCTCTCCTCTCTCTAGATTTTAGGCAGTTTTTTCCAAGATTTCGTCTACATTGTTCGGTTTCCATGAATATTCAATAATATCTTTGATAAATTCATTTATGGATAGGAGCATTTCCATGGAGTACACCACATTTTATATGTCTAATCCATTGGATGGCACATTTTTCGAGGCCAATTTGACTTTCAAGAAATTTGGCTTTTCTTTGTGCTTCTTATTTGTCGATGGAATCAAAATAGAAAACCCTTTTTGTGGTTTCTTTTCATTTCAATTGAACGGCCCACAATTTCTGGATGGAATCAATTTCCAACACTTCGGCGATTTCAACTCAAAATTTCCCCCTTTTCTCGGCGTTTTCGATACATTCATTGATGGAATCATTTCAAAAAAATTTCCTCACCGGAGTTCGTTCATTGTCACCGGTTTTTTCATCTCTGTTCGAGATTCGTATTCAGGCTTTTGGAAGACAAAGCGAGGATTTTGGTTCTTCAATTTAGGGTTTTTGATCGGGGTAAACAAGCGGTTCTCAATGACAGCGATGCGCGGGTCAAGAAAGGAGTTCCAAGCTCCGTCGGTGGCGGCGAACTTCATCGTTATTGGCGGTTCTCAATAGCAGCTGCTTGATTTTTCGATTGTGGGTTCAAAAGCGAGTGTTCGCCGGCGTAATTGGTTCTTTACTCATCGGCGGTGAGGAAAGCCAGCAGTCCGTATTTCGAATAGCGGCGAAGGGGATTTTCAAAGAGTCGGCAACCTCGGATGGAGGCGGAATTTCGCCGGACATCGGCGACGGTTATTTCAAACGAAGGTTAGTTCTGCGACGGATTTAGGTTTTTAATTGATGGTGATTTGCTATCCACACCGAACTATTATCATCGGTTTCTATTCTAATATGGAGTTCAACGGATTACATTTTATGTGAATTGCATTTTAGAATTCGGATTGAGGTTGTTTTACGGATCGAGTTGGATTATTGAAGGGTGTGTTGCACACATTACGCTTGATATATTGTTTCTAAGAATTTCTCTAGGTCTCGTCGGATTCTTGTTTATGCGATTTTGCATTTTCGTCATTGGATTGAGGTTGATTTCGTTTTACCTCTATTATCGTCGGTATAATCCATAGAATCCTGTTGATAATCCATAAGGTTAAATCACAAATAGTTAATAATCCATAATGTTCGTCAAAAGTGGTTGATTTATGTTTTCATCGGATTAAGGATTGGGTTTGATTTTTGAAGGGTTGCACACAATCTGCTTCGATATATTGTCTCTAAGAGTTAGATGTAGAGGAAAAGATGATTTCTACATTTTGTCTGCATATGGGCAATTTTTGATCGTTTTATTGCCGATGTTTTTCTTCGTCTTTGGTGTTTTGGCTCTTTGGCTGCGATTTTATGTTTGTTGTTTTAAGTGGGTGTTCTAATCATCTATGGGTGTGCTGCTCTTAAGTCTAGTCTTTCACCTGTTGCACTGTCGTTCTGTTCCAATGCATTTTATGCTTGTTGTAATGGGTTTGGAGGTCGATGGTGCATGTGCTTCGATTTCAAGTTCGGACTCTGTTATTGATTAGTTCCACTTGAGACCTTTTTGGGTTTGATGTATTTCCTTTTGGATGTATTTTGTCGACTTGGTTTTCAAGTTGTTTTGATGTTTCTCATACCTTGGATCGGGTTGTGATCTCTCAACTGTTTCATACCTTGGACCGGGTTGTGGTCCCACCATTTTTTCTTTTTCTCTTTTATCATTAATATCTTTAATTTGAGATTCATAGGAACATCCTAATTACATTTCTTACCTTAGTTAATGATCATTGGAGTTAAATGATCATTTAAATAGTATTTTGTATCAAAAAATAAAAAATAACTAGTTATAACAAAGTTTAGTTGTCGATAATAACTTTCTAAATACTACACCTAATGTAGATAATGGAGGTAAATTGCCGATAAATAATCCTTTTGAATGCAAAAACATAAAAATCAAGGATTTATCACGGGTCATACCGAGGTTATTCAAAATCCTATAAAAACCCTATAGATTTTCTGTTTAAGCATGCAAAAAGACAAACAATAAGGAATATTTGTTAGACTAATTTGAGATCCATTGGAACTTTCTAAATACATTTCTTAACTTAATTAATGATCAATGGAGTGAAATAATCATTTCAATAGTGTATTGTATAAAGCAGACAAAAAATAATTAGTTTTCGATAATAACACTCTAAAAACTACAACTAATGTAGATAATGGAGGAAATGACCGATAAATAAACCTTTTGAATACAAAAACATAAAAATCAATGATTTATCACGGGTCATAACGAGATTATTCAAAATCCTATAAAAACCCTATAGATTTTTGTTTTAGCATGCATAAAGACGAACAATAAGGAGTGTTTGTTAGACTAATTTAAAATTCATTGGAACTTCCTAAGTACATTTCTTACCTTAATTAATGATCGTTGGAGTGATTTATTCATTTCAATAGTGTTTTGTATCAAAAAGACTAAAAATAATTGGAAATGCTCTCTCCGCTCTCTACTCTCTCTCTTTGTTTCGTTTTCTTGATTGTTTTTCTTGACTATTATTTATTGACTTTACGTTTTCCGATGGAAGCTCTTCCATCTTTCGTAACTAGGGATTTGATCTCCCAAATTGTGGAATCGATAATGGCTACCATGAATAACGCCGCTTCACTGCTGACCACCGTAAAGCGAATCCCGAAGAACCCACGCCAAATTCACTACCTACGGAACCTAGGGCTACGCCAACGACGGATTATCGTCGAGCCCTATTAAGTCCTTCCATTTCAACGGCGGAAAACCTAGACTCGCAAAATACGCATTCGGAGCAACAGCTTTATGCGGATTAGTCCGATTAAGAAGGGTGAGTTTTTCTCTATTCCGATTTCGGAGGATTTATATCGCGAAAGTCAAAAACCTTTTCTGGATTCGTTAATTGGCCGGGTTATCTACTCTAAGGGGATAAGCCGGTGGCGAATCAGGTTCTACAACGAAAGTTAGAAGGGTTGTGGGGCATCTCTTCGAGGTCCGTTTGTTGCCCTTGGGAAGGGGGTATTACAACCTCGATTCGCAACCAAAGAAGACGGGGATAAGGCATTCTTGAAGCAATCTTGGGTCCTAAAGCCGGGTTTATTGCGGTTGCGTAAGTGGATCCCAAATTTTAATCCGTATAGGGTAAGCTCTTCCATTGCTCGGTATGGGTGCGGGTTTTTGAATTGCCCATTGAATATTGGAGGATGGATGTGTATGAGGCGATTGGGGCTGCCCTAGGTACTTTGATTAGGGTGGATGATCGCACTTTGTCTCGGGAAATGTGCCATTATGTTCGATTGTTGGTGGAAATAGACATGAAAAATCCGCTTCAAGACAAGATCATGATAGAACGGGCTGGGCATTGTTTGTTTTCTTATTTCGGTATGAGCGGTTGCGAGGAGTTTTGCAAACAACGTGGGGTGATTAGTCATCCGATCGGCCGATGTAGAAGTTATTCGAGGAAGGAAATAAGGGTTCGGAGGCTTCAGCCGGGGCGGGATGGCGGGAGGTCGTCATCGGAGGATGTTCCCGGTTCGATGGTCGTCGTGAAGAAGTCTCTACGGAGGAGGTTGCGGGGAAGAGGTTGAGGGACGGGGCAGGGGTGAATCCGGTAATGTTGTTAATACTTCTAATTCTTTCGGGGCTCTTGATTCGGGACTATGGATGATGAGTCGATACTCATAATCTTGCTCTGGAAGTTTACCATCCTAGACAAATGGATGTTACTTCGGGACTTTGGGGGTTCCCCTTAAGTCCATTTTGAAGCTAAAATCTAAGTTGGCTAATGATGTGACTGCAAGTTTGAGGAGGACGTTTACTGCCATGACTCCTTTGGATACGGGATGGGCGACGAAATTGACTCGACTTTCGGGGCCGGCGGCCACGATTTTAATAGGGAGAAGGGGTTTCCGATGGCCCCACTTCTTCATCACCGGCCACAGGATGATCCGGGTTTTGGCCAGGATTTGAGAAGTGTTGTCGAGGATGTTGCGAAATTGCTACGCACAACTTCGCGGTTGTGACAGGATGGGTCTGAGGCCATTAAGGTTATGGGAAGGGTGTCGAGAAGCGGGGCTGGTTCTTCTAAACTCCCGCCGAAGCACGGGTCCTTGCGTACATCATGATTAGTATCCTTTTTGGAATATCCAAGGCATCGGTAGTAATGCTTGAAGGCTGTTGCTTCAAGATTATTCGGCAGCTTTGATCCTATTTTTGTTGCTATTTTTGAACCAAAAGTACTTTTTCAGTCTTTGTCTTTTAGGTTGGGATAATTTGAAGCTTGTTTTCCTTGCACAAAATGATAGATCTCCCCTTAGGCCAAATATTTGGCTCACATGTGTGTCGATCCTTTGCTAATTTGCTCTTACCTTGATATATTCTTCGGCTCAGGCTGTTATTGTTAAATCTGTTATGCATAATTTTGTGGTTAACTTTGGTTTTATTCATGCGGCTAATGATTATAGAACTCGTAGGCTTTTGTGGCATGATATTGGGAGTCTTAGTCTTTCGAATTTTTGTCTTTGTGGTGACTTTAATGCGGTGCTTGGGGATCATGAAAGGGTTGGCTATTCTACTACTAGTTTTACTTCGATGTCTGATTTTAATAGTTTTATAAACGGTAATGATTTACTTGAAATACCTTCGGTGGGGGCTGAATTTACATGGTTTATTCGTCGGGGTTATATGGGTCTTACGGCTGCCAAATTGGATAGAGCCTCGGTTGATAGTCTTTTTGTCAATAATTGGCGGTATTGTTCGGTGGACATTCTTCCACGTAGTTCTTCGGATCATTGCCCTTTGGTTCTTCGCCTTGATGTTGGGTCTTCTTAGACCTAGGCCATTCCGGTTTCGAGAAAATGTGGCTTCTTGGAATCTTGGAATCTTCCATGAGGAGGTTCGTGCTTCTTGGAATCTTCCAATGAATGGGGACCCCTGCGTATTGTCATGCGTAAGTTGAAGAGGTTGAGAATGGATCTTAGGCACTGGAATTGGGATGTCTTTGGGGATGTTCATAGGAAGGCGGTGTCATCTTTGGCATCTTTGGAGAAGGTTCATTTGGATATTTTAAGGATGGGGATTTGGAGGAGTTTCGGCGGCATGAGACGGCTGTCATGAAGAGCTCAATGCGGCCCTTCGGCAACAACAAGAATTTTTCTCCCAAAAGAATAGGCTGGAGTGGCTCAAAGACGGGGATCGAAACACTACTTTCTTCCATCTTGTTAATAAGATGGCGGCCAAACCTAAGGAGATCTCTTCTCTTGTTATTAATAATCTTTATTAATGATGCTACTTTGCCATTAGGGATCATATTGTTCATTTTTATAGGAATTTATTTTTGGCGGCTAATGTTTCTAACCCTGTGGATTTTGCTTACCTTGATAATTTTGTCACTTGTGTGGTTATGCAGACCACAATGACCTCTTAGTGGTTGTTCCTTCGGATGATGATGTTCGGAGAGCGGTGTTCGATTTATCGGCTCATAGTGCCCTGGCCGGATGGTTTTGGCAATTTTTACCGAGACTGCTGGAGGTGATTCCCGATGATGTATCTTTGGGCTATTAGTTACTTTTTCCGTAGAATATCCCTTCCACTGGGCCGAATGAAAGCAACGTTACTTTAATTCTCGAAAGTTTCAAACCCTACGGCTATTACGGATTATCGCCCGATTGTTGTCGGTAACTTTCTTTTTAAAATTATTACGAAGGTTATTGCCACCAGGTTTGGTTATATTCTTGATTCCATTTGCTCCTCATTTCGGTTTGGTTTATTCCTAATAGAAATATACAAACTTGTCTTGCATTAGCCTCTGAAGCCTTTAATGATTTATTTTCTAATCATTGCTCTGATGGTATGATTCTGAAAATTGATATTACGAAGGCTTTTGATACCCTTTCTTGGGATTTTTTGAAAATTGTTTTGGAAAAATGGGTTTTTGTGGTCACTTTGTTCAGATTATTCAAGTTGTTTTGAATTCGGCCAGGACTTTCAATTTTGATAAATGGCTGCCCTTCGGATGTGTTTAGTTGTTCTAGAGGTGTGAGACAAGGGGACCCTTTGTCCCCTCTTCTTTTGTCTTGCGGAGGAGGTTCTTGGGCTTTGGGTGAAGTGGAAAATTGCTAATGGTTCTTTTTTACGGTTTTGCATGGGCATTCCCCTCCTTTTCTTTTTATGCCGATGATATATTGTTGATTGGGACTGCTTCTATGTCTAACATTCGTTGCCTAGTGGATGTTTTACAGATTACGGGGTATTTTCTCGCCAGATCTATAATCCTTCGAAGTCTACCATTTTTTTGGTAGGAAAATAAGTGTTTCAAGGCTAGACACATTCGGACTGTATTTGTTTCTCGTGGTAACTTGTCGCTCACTTATCTCGGCCTCCCCATCTTCCGTGGGCCTCCTAGAGTGTCTCATCTTCAAGCTATTGCGGATAAGGTCATTTCTAAATTTAGTATGTGGAAAGTCTGGCTTTTAGTCCTCGATTTCTAAGCTTTGGAAGCGTGGCGGTGATTTCATTGTCTTGGATACTTTGGGCCACTCGGAATAAATGTGTTTTCAATGATTTTAGACCTTCGGATTCTTGCAGTGCTGGGCGCTTCTTGTTGCGCTTTATAAGGAGTCTAATCTTTTGATTGTTGATTTTTGTAATAACACTAAGGCTGACCTTCTTATTTGTTCTCGGTTAGGGGTGGTTTCTCATGCTCGACCTTGCCGTAGGTCGATCTCATGTCGATGGACTGCCCCCTCGCCGGGTTGGGTGAAGATAAATACAGATTGTAGCACAAATGGTTCTCCGGGTTTCTTTGTTTTGCGGGAGCGGTCTTTAGAAATAACCGTGGCTTCTTCCTTGCCGTTTTTTCTTCTTCCGGTTGGGGTTTCCCTCCGGAAGGGAACTCGCGGCTGCCCTTAGAGCTATCATTTATGCTTTCCAAAAAGATTGGTTAAGTGTTGTTTTAGAAACTGATTCCATCTTTGTGGTTAACATTTTTCAGATCCTATTAGGTGATTCCTTGGCGTGTTCGTCCTCTTTGGGATTATTGGACGAATATTCGTGGCCTTATTAATTTAGAGGTTCAACATGCTTTTCGTGAAGTGAACCAAAGCGCTGATTGTTTGGCTAAGTCTAGAATAGATGCGGAATGGATTGGTACTCCTCCGATTTTTTTAGATGATTTTTTACATCGTGATCGTACCATGGAGTTCATGCGGCGGTGTGTTTGATCTTCTTTTTGTTTCGCCCTGTTTGGCCTTATTTCCGTGTTTTTTAAGACCTTGTATTTCCGGGTCTGGTCCTATTATAGGCGTTTGTGCCCGTTGTTACTCTTTTTCCCCTCTTTGTCGGTTTTTTCCCCAAGGGGGTTTTACGGCAAGAGGTTTTTAGTGATGCTTTGGGTGCATTTTGAACTTGCCTATTTGAGCCGGGTTGTGGCTCTTATTTTTCTTTTCTTTAATAAAATTTGCCTTTTATTCGTCAAAAAGACTAAAAATAACTAGTTACCACAAAGTTTAGTTTTCGATAATAACACTCTAAAAACTACACCTAATGCGAGATAATGGAGGAAATGACCGATAAATAAATCTTTTGAATGCAAAAACATAAAAATCATTAATTTATCACGGGTCATACCGAGATTATTCTCAATCATACAATAACCAACCTTATAGATTTCTGTTTTAACATTCAAAAGAGGAAATATAATCTGCTCGACAAAATGTTTGAGAGAGATTCCCGAGTCTTTTTCTTCATGATGAGTTTTCTGTTGATTTGGTTTCTTTGTTGTTGAATAGGCTACCTTCGCTTTCTTTACGGGAATTAATTTGTGAAGGCTTTTGTTGTTCGTGTTTCACTTATCGGTCAATGGTTGTTCTTTGCTATCTCATGCTTTTCGATGAATTGCTTCGGTGAAATCTCACGGTTCTCTCCATTCACTATGTGTGGTGAAGTGCTATGATTCATGATGTATTATTCGGGTATTCTATTGAAAGATGATTTTGATAGTCAGGAAGTCATTGCGGTTATTTGTTATCCCCTGCTCCATAAATCCTTTGGGATGAATTTCTTTCTGTTTGTATTTCTTCTTGTGGTTCGTTTGATATTTGTTTGCTTTGTTATTCGTGCTTAAGGTGCTGGAGTTCACTTGCTTTTTTCTTGTTTCGGTTAAGCCTGTTGTTTTGGGCTTCTTTTTGGGCTTTTGGGCCTCTTTTATTTTGTACCTTGGACCGGGTTGTGGTCCCACCTTTTTCTTTTCTCTCTTTTATCAATAATATCTTTAATTTGAGGAAATATAAGGAGTGTTTGTTAGACTAATTTGAGATCCATTGGAACATCTTAAGTATTTTTATTACCTTAATTAATGATCATTGGAGTGAAATGATCATTTAGATAGTATTTTATAGGACAAAAATAACTAGTTATCACAAAGTTTAGTTGTCGATAACAAAACTCTAAAACTCACCGATGTATATAATAGAGGGAAATTACCGATAAATAAACCTTTTGAATGCAAAAACATAAAAATCAATGATTTCTCACGGGTCATACCGTGATTATTTAGAACTCTACAAAAACCATATAGATTTCTATTTTAGTATGCAAAAAGAAGAAAAATAAGGAGTGTTTGTTAGACTAATTTGAGATCCATTGGAACTTCCTAAGTACATTTCTTAACTTAATTCATGATCATTGGAGTGAAATGATCATTTCAATGGTGTATTGTATAAAAAGACAAAAATAATTAGTTGTCGATAATAACACTCTAAAAACTACAACTAATGTAGATAATGGAGGGAAATGACCGATAAATAAACCTTTTGAATACAAAAACATAAAAATCTATGATTTATCATGGGTCATAACGAGATTATTTAGAACTCTACAAAAACCCTATAAATTTCAATTTTAGTATGCAAAAAGAGAAAAATAAGGAGTGTTTGTCGACTAATTTGAGATTCATTGGAACATCCTAATTACTTTTCTTACCTTAGTTAATGATCATTGGAGTTAAATGATCATTTAAATAGTATTTTGTATCAAAAAATAAAAAATAACTAGTTATAACAAAGTTTAGTTGTCGATAATAACTTTCTAAAAACTACACTTAATGTAGATAATGGAGGGAAATTGCCGATAAATAATCCTTTTGAATGCAAAAACATAAAAATCAATGATTTATCACGGGTCATACCGAGGTTATTCAAAATCCTATAAAAACCCTATAGATTTCTGTTTAATCATGCAAAAAGACAAACAATAAGGAATGTTTGTTAGACTAATTTGAGATCCATTGGAACTTTCTAAATACATTTCTTAACTTAATTAATGATCATTGGAGTGAAATAATCATTTCAATAGTGTATTGTATAAAACAGGACAAAAAATAATTAGTTGTCGATAATAACACTCTATGATTTATCACGGGTCATACCTATAAAAACCCTATAGATTTCTGTTTTAGCATGTATAAAACCGAAAAATAAGGTGTGTTTGTTAGACTAATTTGAAATCCATTGGAACTTCCTAAGTACATTTCTTACCTTAATTAATGATCATTGGCGTGATTTGATCATTTAAATAGTGTTTTGTATCAAAAAGACAAAATATAACTAGTTACCAACAAGTTTAGATGTCGATAATAACTTTCTAAAAATTACACCTAATGTAGATAATGGAGGGAAATTGCCGATAAATAATCCTTTTGAATGCAAAAACATAAAAATCAATTATTAATCACGGGTCATACCGAGGTTATTCAAAATCCTATAAAAACCCTATAGATTTTTGTTTTAGCATGCAAAAGACAAACAATAAGGAATGTTTGTTAGACTAATTTGAGATCCATATTTCTATAATATTACCCATATTTTGAGATCCATTTGAACTTTCTAAATACATTTCTTAACTTAATTAATGATTATTGGAGTGAAATAATCATTTCAATAGTGTATTGTATAAAGCAGGACAAAAAATAATTAGTTGTCGATAATAACACTCTAAAAACTACAACTAATGTAGATAATGGAGGAAATGACCGATAAATAAACCTTTTGAATACAAAAACATAAAAATCAATGATTTATCACGGGTCATAACGAGATTATTCAAAATCCTATAAAAACCCTATAGATTTTTATTTTAGCATGCATAAAGACGAACAATAAGGAGTGTTTGTTAGACTAATTTAAAATCCATTGGAACTTCCTAAGTACATTTCTTACCTTAATTAATGATCATTGGAGTGATTTGTTCATTTTAATAGTGTTTTGTATCGTAATGACTAAAAATAATTAGTTACCACAAAGTTTAGTTTTCGATAATAACACTCTAAAAACTACACCTAATGTAGATAATGGAGGGAAATTACCGATAAATAAACCTTTTGAATGCAAAAACATAAAAATCAATGATTTCTCACGGTCATACCGTGATTATTTAGAACTCTACAAAACCATATAAATTTCTATTTTAGTATGCAAAAAGAGGAAAAATAAGGAGTGTTTGTTAGACTAATTTGAGGAATAAAGGTGATTTATTGATAAAAGAAAAGAAAAAGAAGTCATAACCCGAGACTTCAAAGGGAGAACAGACCGGAGACTTACAAGGCCTCACTATAAACCTTGTTCAGAAACCCCCTTGGGAAAAACCGGACCAAGGAGAAAAAGAGATACAACAAGCAAGTCTCCAAAAAGAAAAGAGACAAGCCCTAATACAAGGCAAACCGAAGACCAGAAATACAAAGGTCCAAAAGGGTCCGAAATACAAAACCCGAGAACAAAGGCCCAAAAATACAAGGCCAATAAATCGACTGGAATACAAGGTCCCAAAACAAAACCAAAAAAGGCAAAAATCCCCACCAAGGCCCGGACGTGGAAAACTTGAAACACCCAAGCAACCAATAACCTACAAAGATCCTGCAAAAGAAACACAAGCCAATGCGCACCAAAACAACCAAGACCAGGCCAACAAAGCCAACAAAGAACCGACAAAAACAAAAAGCGGCAAAAACCAACAAGAAAACAACCAACAAACAAAGCAAGCCAACTCAGCAAGCGAATAACCAAACCGACGAAAATAAGCGGTCGAACAAACCTAGGAAAAGAACTAGCATAAACCCAGCAAAACAATAACCAAAACCACACGCCAACAAGCCAACACAAGAAGAAAAACCAGGCCACCTAAAAACAAGAATCCGTAAATAAACCGGTGAAAAGAATGAGCAAATACATTTCCAGAGTGTTTGTTAGACTAATTTGAGATCCATTGGAACTTCCTAAGTACATTTCTTAACTTAATTCATGATCATTGGAGTGAAATGATCATTTCAATGGTGTATTGTATAAAAGAGACAAAAAATAATTAGTTGTCGATAATAACACTCTAAAAACTACAACTAATGTAGATAATGGAGGGAAATGACCGATAAATAAACCTTTTGAATACAAAAACATAAAAATCAATGATATATCACGGGTCATAACGAGATTATTTAGAACTCTACAAAAACCCTATAAATTTCTATTTTAGTATGCAAAAAGAGAAAAATAAGGAGTGTTTATTAGACTAATTTCTAATTTGACTCTTGTTCCCAAGAATAAATCTGCTTGTTCGGTGGTTGATTATAGGCCAATAGCCGTTGGGAATTTTTGTTTAAAATCCTTACTAAAATCATTGCTTCTCGGTTAGGCGTCAGGTTGGCTGATATTCTTTCATCTATGCGGTTTGGGTTTATTCACTCGGGAGGGATATTTGTGAAAGTGTTTTCCTTGCTTCGATTGCTTTAATTGTATTAATCTTAATCATCGTGTTGGTGGTATGGCTGTAAAATTGGACATTAGGAAGGCTTTTGATAATCTTGTTAGTTGGGACTTTATTTTAAAAGTTATGACCTCTATGAAGTTTGATAATTGGTTTGTTAATTGTGTTAGTGGGATTCTTGAATCGCCCATTTATCTATTCTTATTAATGGTCTTCCCACGGGCTGGTTTAAGTGTGGAAGAGGTGTTCGCCAAGGTGACCCCTTGTCCCCTCTTCTTTTTGTTTGGTGAAGATGTTTTGGTTAGAATTATGGATAGATTTCTTGCTTTAAATAGGCTGGACAGAATTCGAGCTATGGCTAATCTCTTTGTTCCTTTATACATTCTTTATGCGGATGATGTTATGTTGTTCATGAATGCTAGTAGATCTAATGTTCGCGGTTTGAAAGAAATTCGGATGTTTATGAAAGGATTTCTAGTCAAGCATCTTAGTGATAACAAAACCCGTGTGTTTTATGGTAAACATGTTCAAGATCTTTTAAATATTATCTTCATTCTTATCTCGGTTTTGTTGAGGGCTCGGAGCCTTTTGATTACCTTGGTGTCCCGATTTTTGAGGTCGTCCTAGAATGTTACATTTTCGTAAAATTGTGGACAAAACTATTAATATTTTTAGTCGGTGGAAGGGCTCCTCTTTATCTATGGCGGGCGGGGTTAATATGGTTAATTCTATTGTTGTGTCTTCCTTGGTTCATGTGCTTAAAGCTTATTGTTGGCTGTTTCTTGTTTAAAAGATTGAACGTCTTTGTTAGAAACTTTATTTGGTCCAGTAATGTTAGTTCTAAGGTTATTGCACATGTGGCTTGGGATAAGGTTTGTACTTCTCATGTTGAGGGGGCTTGGGGTTCGCTCTATTATTCATACAAATGATGCCTTTGTTTTAAAGACTGTTTGGAATATCCTAACTTCCAAAATGCGGGTTTGTGCTTTATTCGTAAGAGGCATTGGAAAGATGACATGTCTTTGCGGGTTAGGCGTATTCCTACCTCTCTTAATGGTATTCGTAGGTTTTATGAGGTTATAAAACCAATTCTCAATGGATTAGGGGTTATGTTTCTTCTATTTGTTTTTGGACGGATAATTGGTTGGGTTATAAGATTGTTGATAAGTTAGGGATTCCAAAATCTTTTTGGGGCTGTTTAACTCAATCTATATCTTGTTATTTTTTGATGATGTTTGGCATATTGAGGAGAATTTTTTAATACTTATAAGGATATTGTGGATGATATATTACATTCGGCTTGGTCCTATCAAGCCGTCGATAAGAAAGTTTGGACAGCTTCTTTCCATGGAGATTTGTCGTCCAAACTTGCTTATTTTTGTGTTCGTCCACACTATCCTAGAGTAGTTGGGGGAATTGGATTTGGGATTCTAATATTCCTCCTTGTCGGTCTATTGTTGTGTGGAAGGCTATTCATAAGAGGCTTGCAACTTGGGATTTGTTACATAATAGGGGTTTTAATGGTCCTTCGGTTTGTCCTCTTTGCTTTGCTAGCGAGGAGACTTTGGATCATCTTTTTATTGGTTGCTCTTATTCTTCTAGGTTGTCTCGTGAGGTTTTGCAGTTTTTCAATGGACCTTTATTGCCTCATTCTACTTTTGATGAGTTTGTTTTGCAGGTTATTAGGTTCCACTCGGGGTCTCAAGTTGATTTTGTATGGAAATACATTGTCATTACTTAGATTTGGCTTATATGGAAAATTAGGAATGAGATTGTTTTTGATGATAGGGTTGTTCCTTTACTTGCTGCTGTTTGTAGACTTAGGGCACATATTCGTGATTTAAATAGTGGTCAATATAGGGCGTATGGTTAACCCGTTGGTAGAGAAAGTTATTCTTGATGATCTTAAAATTGCTGGGATTAATCCTAAGCCGGTTGTTTTAAATTTGTGAGATGGATTCCTCCGTTGGAGGGATGTCTCAAATGCAATATAGATGGTAGTGCTTTAGGGTCTCCGGTTTGATTCGTGGGGGTGTTTTTAAGGACTCGGCGGGTCTTTTTGTGGGTACTTTTGTTATTACTCACAGTCTTGGTTTTGCTTTTGATGCAGAGGGGGGACGGCGGTCGGTATTGAACTTGCTTTGGCGCATGGCTGGAAAAATATTTTTTTAGATCGACTCATCGTATGTTTTATATGCTTTTTGTTCGAAGGATGCTCGGGTCCCTTGGAGATGGCGTAATGCTTGGTTGATGGCGAAATCAATTCTTGGTGATATTCATGGTCATTTCGGAAAAGTTATCGCGAGGAAAACAAAGTTCTTTGACATTCTTTCCAAGTATGCCGATTTTGATGGTTTTTGTTGGTGGGATGTTGAACCCACTTTTCTTAAGAGCATATTTTTAATGATCTTCATGAGACATATGTTCGTAGTGGTTAGATTGGCTTTGTTGGGTTTTTGCTTGGCTGTTATTTGGTTGTATGATAGCTTCTTTATAGCTTTTTGTATCTTCGTCTTAGAGGACTATCTCTTTTTCCCCTTTGATGGATTTCTCCCTAAGGAGGGTTTTGTCATCAAAGGTTTTTTTAATGAGGGTCCGGCCTCTTGATCAACATGTGATCATATGACTCTAGATTTTTCTTTTTCTTTTTTATAATATTACCCATATTTAGAGATTCATTGGAACATCCTAATTACTTTTCTTACCTTAGTTAATGATCATTGGAGTTAAATGATCATTTAAATAGTATTTTGTATCAAAAATAAAAAATAACTAGTTATAACAAAGTTTAGTTGTCGATAATAACTTTCTAAAAACTACACCTAATGTAGATAATGGAGGGAAATTGCCGATAAATAATCCTTTTAAATGCAAAAACATAAAAATCAATGATTTATCACGGGTCATACCGAGGTTATTCAAAATCCTATAAAAACCCTATAGATTTCTGTTTTAACATGCAAAAAGACAAAAAATAAGGAATGTTTGTTAGACTAATTTGAGATCCATTGGAACTTTCTAAATACATTTCTTAACTTAATTAATGATCATTGGAGTGAAATAATCATTTCAATAGTGTATTGTATAAAGCAGACAAAAAAATAATTAGTTGTCGATAATAACACTCTAAAAACTACAACTAATGTAGATAATAGAGGGAAATGACCGATAAATAAACCTTTTGAATACAAAAATATAAAAATCAATGATTTATCACGGGTCATACCGAGATTATTCAAAATCCTATAAAAACTCTATAAATTTTTGTTTTAGCATGCATAAAGACCAAAAATAAGGAGTGACTAATTTGAAATCCATTGGAACTTTCTAAGTACATTTTTTACCTTAATTAATGATCATTGGAGTGATTTTGATTATTTCAATAGTGTTTTGTATCAAAAAGACTAAAAATAACTAGTTACCACAAAGTTTAGTTGTCGATAATAACACTATAAAAGCGCACCTAATGCGAGATAATGGAGGGAAATGACCGATAAATAAATCTTTTGAATGCAAACACATAAAAATCATTAATCATCACGGGTCATACCGAGATTATTCTGAATCCTACAATAACCAACCCTATAGATTTACTTTTAACATTACTCCAATAAAAATTGATGATCGGTCCTTAAATAAAGTTTTTGGTCATTTTGCGCGTGTTTTGGTCGAAATTGATTTTGTCGATTCTTATCAATCAAGTTATGATTGAAAGGGATGGTTATAGTGCGTTTGTTTCTATTAAGTATGAGAACTTGCCCCCTTTTTGTTCACACTTTGTGGTATTATTGGACATTACTTGGAAAATTGTAGATTTGTGAATAGGGAAGAGGGGAAAATTCCCTCTGTTTCTCCAAAGGTCATTGTTTTGGGAAATATTTCATGTAAACCTCGTTTCGATAATTCTAATCAGTGTGGATAGTGATTTGAATAATTGTTCTACTAATTCGTTTGAGATTCTTGATTCCCGGGAAAAACCCTGCTGGCGGATTTCGAATAATGCTATTTTTTCTCTCCCGAACCAATTTAAGAAAAATTCTCTAAGGATAATGAAGCTGGTGTTGTTAATTTTTGTAGTACTAATATGTTTGATGTTCTTGGCTCACGAGGTTTTGGAAGAATCATTTAGGAAAGGATGTTATTGAGATGGGGGATGTTCCTCGTGGTCGGGATTGATAAGTTTGATAGTGTTGTTATTTCGATGGTTCTTTTTGGATAATTCTTCTTTTAATATGGCTATTGGTATTGTTGTTGGTAATCGTTGTTGATTCGATTGTGTTAATTTTAGTAGGGATGATAGCTCTAGTAGGGTGATAAATCTGTTATTTCGATTGTGTTAATTTTGGATGAAATCGATGGTTTTGATGATGCTATTAAATGGAGTTTGTGATATTAGTAAGGAGGTTAATAAGGGTAGTAAAGCTTTAGGAAGGGTTGATGGGTTGTCTTCTAAGGGGGCTATTATATCTCCGGTTGTGGATTTTGAGATTCCTTTGAATGATAAAGGGAGGACTATTAAATCTATTTTAAAGAAGCCTTCGTCTCGTGCTAACTTAGTGGTTGTTTCGCAAACTGAGGGTTCAGATTTTCTAAAAATGAATCGGGTTGCGGATCGTATTTGGGAACGTGGTGGACCGGATAAGCCGCCTCACGATAAGCGGCATTTCTTTGTTAAGCCTAAGACATCGAATAAACTTGTTGGTTTTAAGATGTCTAAGTGTGGCTCTTCGTCGAGCTCCAAATGACTTTCACGGTCCTCGGGAATATTTTGGCTATGTTAGTGGTCGTTTGATTTGGTCTTTTCTTGTGATGACTCTTGGTCATTTTTTAGATTTCATTTTGAATCTTTCGATGATGTTCTCTTATGCTTTATTGATGTATCTTTTAGAGGGCTATCTCTTTTTCCCTTTGATGGATTTTTCCTAAGGAGGGTTTTGCCATCAAAGGTTTTTTAACGAGGGTCCGCCTCTTGATCGACATGTGATCATATGGCTCTAGGTTTTTCTTTTTTATCTTTTATCAATATTATCTTTAATTTGAGGAAATATATGGAGTGTTTGTTAGACTAATTTGAGATCCATTGGAACATCTTAAGTACTTTTCTTACCTTAATTAATGATCATTAGAGTGAAATGATGATCATTTAGATAGTGTTTTATAGGACAAAAATAACTAGTTATCACAAAGTTTAGTTGTCGATAATAACACTCTAAAAGCTGCACCTAATGTATATAATAGAGGGAAATTACCGATAAATAAACCTTTTGAATGCAAAAACATAAAAATCAATGATTTCTCACGGGTCATACCGTGATTATTTAGAACTCTATAAAACCCTATAGATTTCGATTTTAGTATGCAAAAAGAGGAAAAATAAGGAGTGTTTTTAAAGAATCCTTCGTCTCGTGCTAACTTAGTGGTTGTTTCTGCGGTGAGGGTTGGATTTTCTAAAAATGAAACAGGTTGCAGATCGTATTTGGGAACGTGATGGACCGAATAAGCCGTCTCGATAAGCGATGCACATCTTGTTAAGCTTTAAGGCGTCGGATAAGCATGTTGGTTTTAAGATGTCTAAGCGCGGCTCTTCGTCGGGCTCCAAATGATGTGATTGGCAGCTAGGTGAAGGCTGGTGGTCAATCGCTGATTGTGGGTGTGATATTAGTTGGGCGTTTATTTGGGCCACTGTTTTGGCCCTTTTTGTGGCTTTTATTAGTCATTCTTTTAGATTTCTTTTGAAATTTCTCATGATGTTCTCTTATGCTTTAATGATGTATCTTTTTAGAGACTATCTCTTTTTCCCTTTGATGGATTTTTCCCTAAGGAGGGTTTTGCCATCAAAGCTTTTTTAACGAGGTCCGGCCTCTTGATCGACATGTGATCATATGGTTCTAGGTTTTTCTTTTTAATCTTTTATTAATAATATCTTTAATTTGAGATCCATTGGAACTTCCTAAGTACATTTCTTAACTTAATTCATGATCATTGGAGTGAAATGATCATTTCAATGGTGTATTGTATAAAAAGATAAAAATTAATTAGTTGTCGATAATAACACTCTAAAAACTACAACTAATGTAGATAATGGAGGAAATGACCGATAAATAAATCTTTTGAATACAAAAACATAAAAATCTATGATTTATTACGGGTCATAACGAGATTATTTAGAACTCTACAAAAACCCTATAAATTTCTATTTTAGTATGCAAAAAGAGAAAAATAAGGAGTGTTTGTCGGACTAATTTCTTTCTCTAATTTTTCGCTCTCTCCTCTCTCTACTTTCTCAAACTTATCGGTGACGTGTTTTAATCAATTTCTTGCTTCTGATGGATTCTCTTCCATCGAAGCTTGACCCTGATACACTTGATAATCTTGCCAAGGCTCTTTGCGATGAGTTTCAGCGACAAATTTCTCACGGATTTAATTCGTTTCAAGAATTGGAAAAAATTGTTTCTCCCAAATTCCAGAGGGTTCGTCGTTTCAACAAACCGTCTTCTCCGAAAGAGGGTGGGTTGTCCCGATCAGAAGTTTCAATTCAAGGGAGGGCTTCGAATCAAGAGTTTCAAATAACCCAAGACCCCCAATTTCTTGCTGAGAAGGATTTTCCTCCTTTGTCGAAATCCACTGTTCACGAGTCTTCGCCGACGTTTGGAGGGTTGCGCACCCAGAAGCAAAGTACAAAATCTGCTACTGATATCCAAAAATCAATTTCTGCTTCTGGTATTCAAAAATCGATTTCTGTTGCTGGTATTCAAGATTTTGATTTACCATCTGATTCGCGAAACCCGCTCAGTTCTGTTTCGCAAAGCCCTCCATTTTTGCCATCTGCGATTTCCCCACGAAATGATCCAGTCACGTTGCCAAAGTCATTTGCAAGGGTTTTGGACGCCTCTTTAGGGTTGCAGCAGGAGATTTGTAAACCTGTTAACAAAGGGGCATTTTATTATGTGATTGTGGAAGAAGACGTTTACAATAAGGGGGTTGATGAATATAGGAACTCGATCATTGGCCGGGTTATTTCAGTGAAGAATGAGAAGCCTTTCTCGACGGAGGCTCTGAAGCAGAGGCTATCCAATCTGTGGAACATTCTTGACGTATCTTGGAAATTAATTCCATTAGGTAAGGGGTATTTTAACATATCTTTTTCTAATATTGCAGATAGAAATCGAATTTTCAAAAGGTCTTCTTGGAGCCTTTTACCTGGTACTATTCGTTTGAGTCGCTGGGTTAAGGATTTCAATCCTTACAAGGTAAGCGCCTCCGTGGCTCAGGTATGGTTGTGAATCTTTGAGCTCCCTTTGGAATATTGGCATCTGTCGATCATTTTAGGGATTGCTTCGGTTGTCGGTACCCCTATTAAAATTGATGAACGATCTTTGAATAAAGTGTTTGGTCATTTTGCTCGTGTTTTGGTTGAAATAGATTTTGCCAATCCTTTTTAGGAGCAAGTTATGATAGAAAGACATGGTTATAATGCTTTTGTTTCAATAAAATATGAGAATGTTCCACCGTTTTGTTCTCATTGTGGTATTATAGGTCATTCTTTAGACAACTCGTAGATTGGTTAATAAGGAGGATGGACGAAATCTGAACTCTTCTAATGTTGGTTTTTCTGATAATGTTTCAAAATCGGTTTCTGAAAAATCCCATAAGGATAAAGAGGCTGGTTTAGGCAAATTTCATAGTTCTAATAGGTTTAATGTTCTTGGCTCACAGGTTTTGGAGGAACTCAGCCATTTGGGAAGGATGGCAATAATGTTGAGATAGGGGTTGTTGCTAATATTTCTGATGATTTGGTTAATTCATTGTTAATATTACTTCTGGTGGTGTTAAATCTGGTGATAGTTTTAATTTTTCTGATGGTGTTTTTGATAATTCTGGTGATTTTAAATCTGGTGGTTTTGTTAGTGATGGTGTTATTGATAATTCTGGTGATTTTAAATCTAGTGGTTTTAATTTTTCAGATGGTGTTATTGATAATTCTGGTGATTTTAAATCTAGTGGGTTTGATAATTCTGTGGGTGCTATTATGTCTGATAGTGTTGTGGTTAATTCTGGTAGTTTTAGTTGTGATGCGGCTATTGGTGAGGTTGGTTGTTGTGAGGTTGATGGTGTTATTAAATCTGGTGGAGATAGTAGTTCTGGCTTTGGCAATGGTAGTAAGGTCTTAGATAGGGCTGTTGGTTCTCCTTTTGAGAAGACTGCTTCTCTTAGGGAGGCCGAGGGTATTAGTAAGGATAGGGTTAACTTAGGAGGGGCTGATAAGGCTGTTATACCCCGGTTGTTGAATTTGAAATCCCCTTGAATGATAAAGGGGAACTATTAAATCTATCTTAAAGAAACCTTCATCTCGTGCTAATTTGGTGGTTGTTTCTGCAGCTGAAGGTCCTGATTTTCTTAAAATGAAACAAGTTGCGGATCGTATTTGGGATCGCGTTGGAGATAAGCCTCCTGATAGGCAGGCTGCTGTTAGTAGATCTTTTGCTGGTTCTAAGCTGTCTAAGCGCAGCTCTTCGTGGGTTCCAAATGATGGTTCTTGGTTATGGGATTTGGTTTGATAAGGGTTCTACCGTTATTCTTTCATTTCGGTTTTTCCTTTGTGGTTTGCTTTATTTGTTTTATGTATTGATTGGTTTTATCATTCCTGGTTTTGGAGTTTCTCTAGGATGTTGTTTGATGTCTATTTGTTAGCGGCCTATGCTAAGATTAAAGTTGTGATTTATGTTGCTTCTTATGTCTTTCCTATTTGCTTAGTTGTTCATTTGGTTTTTGGTGGGCATGTTGGTATTTTTGGTTTGGTATTGGCCTTGCTGTTCATAGGTCTGCTGATTTGGATGTCTAGTTTTTTAATATGCCTTCTGATTTAATTTGGTTTATTGGTTGGTATTTGGATGGTTCTCTAATTTTAGTTTTCTTCAGGTTTGATATTTTGGACCATTTTCATAGTTTCTATTTGCATGCTGTGGTGGCTGATTTAGGGATGATTCTGGTGGCGAGTAATCGGTAGATTGGAGATTGTTGGTGGCTCTCAGTGCTGACATTGTGGGCGTGGACTTTGTTTTTGGTTCTCTATTTGGGCAGCTTGTTTTGGCCCTTTCTCAGTGGCTGCTATTAGTCATTTTTTAGAATTCTCTTTGAATTTTTCAAAGATGTTCTCTTATGCTTTGTTGATGTATCTTTTTAGAGGACTATCTCTTTTTCCCTTTAATGGATTTTTCCCTAAGGAGGGTTTTGCCATCAAAAGTTTTTTAATGAGGATCCGGCCTCTTGATCGACATGTGGTCATATGGCTCTAGGTTTTTTCTTTTTATCTTTTATTAATAATATATTTAATTTGAGATTCATTGGAACATGCTAATTAATTTTCTTACCTTAGTTAATGATCATTGGAGTTAAATGATCATTTAAATAGTATTTTGTATCAAAAAATAAAAAATAACTAGTTATAATAAAGTTTAGTTGTCGATAATAACACTCTAAAAACTACACCTAATGTAGATTTTGGAGGAAAATTGCCGATAAGTAATCCATTTGAATACCGAGGTTATTCAAAATCCTATAAAAACCCTATAGATTTTGTTTTAGCATGCAAAAGATAAAAATAAGGAGTGTTTGTTACACTAATTTGAGATCCATTGGAACTTTCTAAATACATTTCTTAACTTAATTAATGATCATTGGAGTGAAATAATCATTTCAATAGTGTATTGTATAAAGCAGACAAAAAATAATTAGTTGTCGATAATAACACTCTAAAAACTACAACTAATGTAGATAATGGAGGGAAATGACCGATAAATAAACCTTTTGAATACAAAAACATAAAAATCAATGATTTATCACGGGTCATACCGAGATTATTCAAAATCCTATAGATTTTTGTTTTAGCATGCATAAAGACGAAAAATAAGGAGTGTTTGTTAGACTAATTTGAAATCCATTGGAACTTCCTAAGTACATTTCATACCTTAATTAATGATCATTGGAGTGATTTGATCATTTTAAATAGTGTTTTGTATCAAAAAGACAAAAATAACTAGTTACCACAAAGTTTAGTTATCGATAATAACACTCTAAAAACTACACCTAGTGCAAATAATGGAGAGAAATGACCGATAAATAAATTTTTGAATGCAAAAACATAAAAATCATTAATTTATCACGGGTCATACCGAGATTATTATGAATCCTACAATAACCAACCCTATAGATTTTTGTTTTAACATTCAAATTATGGGATTCTAAAGAATCGATTTTTCTACCGATTATCTTGCTTGAGAGATTATGGGATTTTTACGAATCGGCTCTTCTACCGATTATCTTGCTTCAAAAATTTTCAAAACTCGAGGATTTTTTCCTCGCTCCAATGGGTTTGGTCGCTAATTTTTTTCTTTTCAGCGAAATACTCGATACGATCAACGCCCGATCCTAAAATCAAGCCGACCTGATTTTCTAAGAGACTTAGATATGCTAGTCTTCATGTTCATTTCGATTATCGGAGAAGAGTTCTTCCTGCTCCTATAGGTTTTGTCGCTGCTCCCGGAGGTGTTCGCAACGCAGCCACGGAGTCATTTCCGGCCGTAAATCGAGTTTGCGTGATTCGAGACACTTACGGTGGTTCTCGGGTTCTTTAACCGCCGTTCGCGAAGGGTTAATGAAGGAATTCAGAGGATTTTTGTTGACATCGGTGAAGGTATTTCGAAGTGTGAAATTACTCGGAGGTAAGTTTGACATCGGATTTGGGTTAGAATTTAAATTGGTGGTGCTTCTTTTTGCGATTCTAAAATCATGTTTTTCAATTTTTGTCTTTGAGTTACGGTTTTTTTGGTGTAATCTTCGAGATAGTTTGCGAGATTGTTTTGGATAGTTGGAGAAGTTATTGCAAGTTCATAGTTTTGAAGTCGGGTTTATTCCGATGATGTTTTCGTTATAAATCTGATGTGGATTTTGATGTGATATAAGTGGCTTCTTTGAGTTACATTCGACATCCGGTGCTCTTTCTTTATTCTTGGATTTGGTTTCATTTCGCCTTATATCCGGGTTACGTGTGGTTTACTGGATTTCTTCGTTGGTTGTTTATTTTTTCTTGCAATTGGGGTCGCTCGATGATATGCCTTAGTGAATTCCTTCGTGTCTTTCTCTTCATTCTATTTGGTGAAGTGTTATGGTTCGTGTGGATTGTTCTTTGGGTTTATTCTTCGACGATGCTTGATAGTCATGGATGCGGATTTAACCGGTTTGATATCTGTACTTTTTGGTTGCATTACATTTTGCGGCCATTTTTTCATTCCGGGATCGTTTATTGTGGTTCCTTTCTGATGTGTTTTTTTTTTTTTGTAGAAGTCTTGGGCTTCTTTTATTTTTCTATTGGGCTTCGCCCTTTAGTTTTGGTTGTATTTTTTCTCTTTTTCACCTTGGACCGGGTTGTGGTCCCACCTTTTCTTTTTTCTCTTTTATCAATAATATCTTTAATTTGAGAAAATATAAGGAGTGTTTGTTAGACTAATTTGAGATCCATTGGAACATCTTAAGTACTTTTCTTACCTTAATTAATGATCATTGGAGTGAAATGATCATTTAGATGGTGTTTTATAGGACAAAAAATAACTAGTTATCACAAAGTTTAGTTGTCGATAATAACACTCTAAAAGCTGCACCTAATGTATATAATATAGGAAATTACCGATAAATAAACCTTTTGAATGTAAAAACATAAAAATTAATGATTTATCACGGGTCATACCGTGATTATTTAGAACTCTACAAAAACCCTATAGATTTCTATTTTAGTATGCAAAAAGAGGAAAAATAAGGAGTGTTTGTTAGACTAATTTGAGGAATAAGATGATATTATTATAAAAGAAAAGGAAAATAAGTCATAACCCACGACTTCAAAGGGGAAAAAGACCGGAGGCTTGCAAGGCCTCACTAAAAATCTTGTCAGTAAAACCCCCTTGGGAAAATCCGACTAAGGAGAAAAAGAGTAACAACAAGCAAGCCTCCCAAATAACAAAACAAAGGACACGAAATACAAGGGTCAACAAAGGTCAGGAATACAAGACCCACTGAAATAAACAAAAGCCCGGAATACAAGGCAACCAAAACACAAAAACAAACCAACTCACGAAGTTCCTAGAACAAGTCAACCAAATGAACCGCCTTTCTTATTCTACTCGGCGGAACACCACAATGCCTTGAGCTCAATATTATCCTCTCTTGATCGGCCAACCAGCCTAAGAACAACAACGGGTTACAGAAAAACAGAACAAAGTACAACAAAGCAGACAAAACAACTAAGAGGGGTTATCATTCACAAATCTAAAATGCTCCAAATTGATGTCGGCATCAATAAGCTCCTTCACAAACTCCGGAGGATGACCCCGCCATTCGGCGCAAATATGAGATTTAACAATTAAGTCGGCAGACTTATTTCCTTCCCTATAAATGTGGCTCACACGCAATTCATACGTAGGAGCCAACACACTCCATTTATCCCATAAAGCTTGCAATCTCCAAGGAATAGAAGAAAGCCTACCATCAAAAGCATCACAAACATACAAAGAATCTGCTTTCTAACCACAACTTATTCCAACCATTAGTATGAGCATATAAAATAGCACGCAAAGCAAAGAGCTAATTCACCTTCAAAAGGAAACCCCAACAAACCAATAAAGAACAAGCGGCCAAGAAAAACCCCTATTATTTCTAAAAACAAAACCACCATATAACTGTCCGGACTTTTGCTCGTACTATAGTCCATATTTACCTTAACCTCGCCGAGGCGGAGGAGCAGTCCATTTAAAAGAAATAAGACGCTTAACAACCGAAGAAGACAGGTAAAACCCGGCCTTTTCATCACCACCAAATCCCTAGCGAACCATCGAGCGGTCCACACCCAAGGAACCTGCTTCCTTAATTAAAGCAACAATAACTGACCAAGAACGATTAGTAGAAGGAGCAATATTATCAAAGTGACAATGGTTCCTAGTATTCCAAATAACCCAATATAAAGAAATGAAACCAATTTTCCACGAATTCAAGAATTGCTTGCTGCCTTTACACGAATAGCCGCACATAAATGCTCATTAAAAGAAAAGTAATCAACAAAATTCATATAAAAAGATCATACAACTTTCTCCATAAAATTTGCACAAACGAACAACTATTAAAAACATGATCAATAGACTCCATATCACTCATACAAAGCAAACAAATGTGAGGGCCCAAGATACCAATTTTCCCTAACTTATCAAAAGTAGGCAAACGACCATTAACCGGTCTCCACACAAGCGTGGACCTACAATCCGGAATGAATTTACTCCAAATCCAACTAGCCCAACGAGGCTTTGGAAAAGAAACACGCAAGTTATGATAAGCAAGAGAGGAAGAAACATTCCCATTAATAGAAAAACACCAAGCCCTCTTGTCCTCACGAGGAGAGAATTCAAAGGCAACAACACAAATAGCAATGTCAAGACAATACTTAATAAAATCCTCATGCAAGTGTCAAGCATTGTCAAAGAAGTAATCGTAAATAATATGCCTCAAATCTTTACGGTCCTCATAAGAAATACCTAACCTATCGAAATCACAAAACCAAGCCAATTATCATTCCAAAAAGCACTTTAGAGCTCATACCAACAATCCACCTAGATTCGAAATGAGCCTAGGCGCATGATTTCTAAAAACCGACCAAATAGAAGACACCCCCACGAAATTTACGGAAAGTATTAGAATCATTAAAAAACCTATTACGAATATACTGCAAATCAACTGAATTAAGACTCAACACATCCCAAACAAACTTACTATTATAAGCGGCATTCACAATCCTAAGCGATCTTATACCCAAACCCCTTCATCCCTAGGAGCACAAATGATTTAGACCAAGAAATATTAAAATTATCCATTTTATTAATGTTACGCGTTCACAAAAATTACGCATAGCATTCTCAATTTTTTTCAAAAGACTAGCCGGCCAACGGTATATCAATATATAATGAACAAGAGAACTAACAATCACCGAATTTATCAAATAAGCAAGACCAACTAAAGACAAAGTAGAACCTTTCCATCTAGCAAATTTATTAATGACATAATCGGCAATCATTTTAAGGTTACCGGCCTTGGGAGAACCCCGAAAAATAGAAATCCTAAATATTTAAACGGGATAGCTCACTGAATAATCTCAATGAGACGACCGAGTCTATGACCTCAAGCACATCTGCCCTTTCTACTATACTTGTATCTTCCGCAATCAAAGATTAGATTTTAGGTACCCTTTGTAAGTTGGGTCCTTCTTGGTTAAGTTGACATTTAGGAATCCAGATAAACACATCGGTGTCCCTTAAAACCCGAGTGATTGAAGTTTGCAACCATATCTATCAACTAATATAAAGGTATCAAGATCAATCTTATTAAGTGATCTTTAGTGATTATCTTATATCTAGAAAATAATGGATATGACTTGTTTCTTCCGTCAAAACTATTATACTTAGGATGAGACTTTGACTTAGTCTTTGGTTTGACCTTGGGAACATTTCTCTTCATCTGTTTTTTCTTTGCGAAACATCGGATGAGTTGATTTGTTCTTTGGATTTCCAAGGACCAAATCTAGTCTTCTCTTTAGCATTAGTAGCTTTAACAAAAACCCTTGGTTTTACAGATCATCCTTTTGTTTCTATCAAATCCTAATCCTGTCTTATCACTAGATTTTGAGAAGTCTTTGAAGATTTTATCTATTGTTGATTGAGTGTTATTAAGAAGTCCTAAATTGAGATTTAACTCTTTGTTCGTCCTCTTAAAACTCTCATTCTCGAATAGACATTTGATAATTTAAGTTTTAAAGAATTCAATTCTTTTTCTAACTCAAGAGTCTTTTCGGATGAGGAGTTAGTGATAATCTTAAGTGACATTCCCCCCTTGAATGAAGCAGTCGATTTCTCACCTCCTAGTCCGACTTTCTTTGGTTAGACTTAGAATTTGATCATTTAAATTTAAATTTTCAATCTCTATTTGTTTGTAAACGAGATAGAGCAGTCTCAGAATCTTTCAAAAATTTATTGATAAGACTTTGATCATATTGAGATAGATTTTCACAATCATTATCGAGAAGATGAGTAGTAGGTTACCTCTTTTGCCATGAGGCACATGTCATCATCTCGACCCAAATCCAGTCAAGGATGAAGATGATGATGTTTCATGAACTTCCTCCTTTCTCGCTAGAAGAGCTCTCTCGATCTGCATATCTCCCGTCACATTTCTTTCTCTTTTCCTCACGTTCTCTTGGGGTTAACCGAGGACAATCATAAATGTAGTGACCAGGTTTATTGCAGTATAACAATTGTCTCCTCTATCGATTTCGACTACTATCCCCTCGTTTGACAGTGATCTCGAATCTCTTAGTCGATCCTTTTTCTTCTCACTATCTCGATCCCTTATCTTCTCTATCCGACTTGCAGCTCCTTCGACCTTATTTGTCCCGTTTATTTCTTTTGTACTTCATTTTGAGCCTTTCATATCTTTTTATTAATAGAACCATTTCTTCTTTAATTGATAAATTGGATGCCTTGGATACCTTGTCTGGTTCCTCTTGGTGAAGAAAAGCAAGCTGTTTTCCTAGAAGTAGATGATTGACTTCATCTTCTTCATCTTCAATCTGAATATCATATTCTAATGCTTTGAGATGTGAAAACAGTGTATGATGAGAAATTGAAGATAGATTTTGAGTGGCTTTGAGAATTTTAGCTTTTTCTCTCCATCTCTTGCTCAATGCTCTAAGGATCTTGTTATTGATCTCTTTTCTCGTGTAGGACTTTCCTAGGTTAGCACCTTGTTGAGAAGGCTTGTCATCCTAATATCCAACCGATCAATTGATTCTCCATCCTTCATTTTGAATGTATCAAATGCATGTAGAACAGATTGCAACTTATTTTCCTTAACTCCGATCTGAACCTTCACACATATTTGCCAATGTCTCCCACATTTCTTTGGCTATCTTGCAGCCGTTTCACTTTTTCTATCAATCTTTACTCGGGTTTCAATAATCATGTTCTTGCAACTTGATCCAAGTTATGAATCTTTCTTTCATCATTTGTCAAATCAAGACCCTTCTTTTCACGTTTGACCCTGGCTTTAGAAGATTCAGCTCCATCACTCCACAATCCCATGGTAAAACTTAATCGGACCTTCCTCTAGAATTTCTTCCATTCGATCATGAATAACCTTTAGATGATTTTCCATCTTAAACTTCCAAGTAATCATAATCTTCAATGGAAAATTCTTGCAAACTCCTTGACTTCTTACTCTTAACCGCAGACATTATGATTAAGAAAACTTAATAGAAACTTATCGTAGGGTTAGTAAATGAAAGATGTAGAATAATTGCAAAAATACACAATTCAAGAACTATCAAGACATCCAATATATCAAAAATAGTTTAACAACGCTCTGATACCACTTGTTGGTCCCGGTTGATCAAGTGATATACAAAGCAGAAAATCTAGAAATGGGGGATTGAATAGATTTTCAATCTACTCAATTTTTCCTTTCAATTAAACTAAGATTATTCAAATTAACCTTGGATTATCTAAGTATCGATTTAACAGAAGTAATTTTATACTTGATTCGATTGATAATTCTTTGAATAAATATTCTAATAAACGAGATTGAATGTAAACAGGAAAGTAAATTGAAGAAGTGCAGAAAGTAAAGAACACCACGATTAATAGTGGTTGGATTTGTGAAAATCCTACGTCCACTCTCCTTTCACAATCTTGTGAAAGGGCCTTCACTACTTGCTTTCTTCCTTACTTGCTTACTTACGGTTTACAAGGATGATCTTGACCTTACAAGTAATCCTTCTCGATTTACGGAATTTTTTTGGTTTGAAGATGTGAATAATAGTGTTCTATAAACGCTATGAAAACTATGAACGTATAGAACGTTCTTGTGCGTGAAATTACAGGTATATTGATTACAAAGTATGTGAGTTGTGAATTTCTAGAGTTGCAAAAGTTATTCTACTCCAAACAAAGGATCTATTTATAGAGGACCGATACTTGGTGGTTGTAACTTCCTTGTTGACTCTTCATTTGTTTGTTATAACCAACTAACTGAATCTTGTAACCGTTTCTTGTTTAGTTGTAAGCTGTTTTGAAGTTGGTTATAAGCGCTTGATTCTCTAACACTTTAAGTCGTCTTCTCTTCTCATCTTCGAGATGTGTTCCACCTCATCCGATTATCTTCATGTCTTCATATTTCTCGATCTTTGAAGTGTCCATTAAATCTGCTACCTTGTCTTCAATCTTAACTCGTCTTCATCTGTCTTCTTAAGCTTGTCTTCATCTGTCCTAAGTACTTAGTCTATTACTGATTTTCACTCATTACATCACCGGGTATACAATAATTCAGTTGGTCATCTTATTTTACACTCATCTTAACTTCATCAAAACTAATATATTTTTCTCCTAACATACTTACGGAAGATAGACTTGGTTACGAGGTCCGACTAGCCTAGGATTGCACTAATGGTTACGTGATTGGTTCCTCTCCAACGGTTACCCATTGTATCAAATCCGACGATCGTGAGGCTAGCGACTCGTGAGCCTGCTCAATCAACCGAGCACCGAGAGAGGATCGAGACAGCAAAGGTGGAACTCCAATAACTCATGGAGAAATAGAGGTCGGATGATGAGGCTGTGACTCTTGAGTCAACCATGCATGTTGTGTCTTGTACATTTACTATTTTGCGAGGACTTGAGCTGGGAGAACAATCTTCACCTCATGATGTTGGACAGATAGCGTACGTACATCGGTATGGGACGAGGTAGAGAATGAGGACGAATGAGTTGATTTTCATTATGTAGATGTGGTCTATGTTGCTCGAGACTCTTTAAAAATAGAGGAGTATCCGTGTTCATACGGGTATGACATGGATATGGGTGTGGGATACGTGCCGGATCCTTCGGTTTTCCTACGAACTCTTGGTAGTTTCGAATTAAGAATATTTACGGTTTTAAGATTATTTAAATTTATCTTACTTTTCAACTTCCCCTAAAAATAAGGATGTTAGTTTCTAGAAACCGAGAATTAAGAATATTTACGGATTTTAAAATTATTTAAATTTATCTTACTTTTCAACTTCCCTAAAAATAAGGAAGTGATATTAATGGCATAAGAATTTTGATGGTTCTTAATACTATTTAAGATCCAGTCTTAAACAAAAAAAAATTACACGCATAATTTTAGAAAAAAATTAAAAGAAGAAAGAAAGATAAAATTTTCTAGGACTCTTCGACTCTTTGTGTTCTCCTTTTAAAACTTATTTCTTGCCTTTACGCAATAATTTCATCAATGGCTACCGAAGAAAACAGGCATTTGTTTGTCCATCCGGCATCGATGATAAACTAGTGTGGAGTCATGTTACCGTCCTTTCCACCGCTGGAGGAGGAGGAGAAAATCGAACGTGGTCTGCAACTACTGCAGTAAGAAAGTTATTGGGTCTTATTCAAAGGTGAAAGCACATCTTTTGAAGCTTCCAAATCATGGTGTAGAGGCTTGCAAATTAGTAACGAGGGAGATGCTTCAACAAATCAAACAAGAGCATGATCAAGTTGAGACAAGGAAATCACAAGAGGAGTATCGAAATAAGCAAAAAGCAGATTATATATCTCTACCGGAAGGTTCATATTTGTTACAACATAAGAAATGTAAGGGGAAATAGATTGGGGTACTAGAGAAATCATTTAGCATCACCAAAGAGAGAAGGTTGACAAAGAATGTGCTAGGATGTTCTACGCAAGTGGTCTTACGTTTAACTTTGCAAAGTCTCCATTTTTCATAGAGTACTCAAGGACTTTGGCCAACAACGGTTTGGTAGGATACACTCCACCAACATATAATAGAATAAGAACAATCCTACTTGCATAAGAAAAGGAACATGTATACGTAAAACTCCAACCCTTCGAGAGATTCATGGAGGAAGAAAGAAGTTTCTATTGTTTCGGATGGGTGGTCGGACCTACGAGAGAAGGCCATTAATCAATTTAATGGCTGCATCTTCCGGAGGAACAATGTTTTTAAAAGCTATTGATGCAAGTGGTATAATCAAGGATGGTGAATATGTGAGCAACTTGTTCGTAGAAGCAATCAAAGAGGTTGGAGAATCAAATGTTGTGCAAATCATTACATACAATACAAGTAATTACAAGTCTGCTGGTTCTATGATCGAATCCAGGTATCCTCACATATTTTGGACTCCTTGTGTGGTACACGGTCTAAATTTAGCATTAAAAACTATATGTGATCCTCTTGAAAGAGCACCCCAATACAATGCAAGTGGATTTACGATTTAGTTGGTGATGTTCGTAATATTCGGAATTTCATTGTTAATCATGGCATAGCATGACATGGCATTAACTATTTTTAATAGTTATTCTCATCTAAGTTTATTAAGGGTGGCTGAAACTAGATTTGCATCTAGTATTGTCATGACTAAAAGACTTAAGGAAGTTCGGAGTGCATTACAAAAATTGGTTATGGATTTAGAATGGAAAGTTTATAGGGAAAGAAATAATGAATGTAAAGCGTAGGAGGCTAAACAATGCATTGTGGATGATAATTGGTGGGATAAGTTGAATTATTTTTTGAAATTTCTTGAGCGTATGGTTGATATGCTAAGAAAAGGCGATACAGATGCTCCGATCTGCATTTGATTTATGACATGTGGGATACAATGATAGAAAATGTGAAAAGATTATTTTTGAACATGAGCAAAAGGATATACTTTCTGGTTCATCCGAATTCTTTGATGTCATTCATCAAGTCTTGAAAGCGAGTGGGATAAAAGCGAGAAACCCATTGTACTATATGGCGCATTCTTTGGTTCCTAAGTACTACCATGAGGATAATGAGGTGTCGTTGAATATGAGCAAGTGTTTTAAGAAATTATTTCAAAATCCAAGTGATTTAAGAAAAGTTTATGCTGAATTTGGGTTATTTTCTACGGGATCCGATTATTTCAACGAGCCTCATGTGATTGATGCGAGATTCCATGAGGAACTAATGTCGTGGTGGGCAAACCATGGTGCATCAATACCTCTCTTGCAAAGTTTAGCTTTCAAGCTACTTATGCAACCGACCTCTTCATCATCTTGTGAAAGAAAGCGTAGCACATATTCTTTTGTTCAAAATATATAAAGGAACAAATTGGCCCCAAGTAGGGCTGATGATCTTGTGTTTGTGCACTACAATTTGTGATTGTTGTCAAGAAATGAAAATGATTATACTAAAGGAGAAATAAAGTATTGAGGCTTGGGTATGTAACGTTTATTTATTTAATTGTTTGTAATTTATTTCTTTAAGATATAGACTTGTAGAGTAATTTAAATATTTAATCTTGCATTTTATAGGTGCCGATAGAGCTATTTTGGAAGAGAATGATGTTAGGAGTTGGAAGAACTCTCACTTGATGATCCGAATTAGAGAGCTACTTTGTTGCTTGATAATTCCTCAACTTACTACTTTTTTTTTTTTGTTTATTAGTTATTGAACTATGAGGTTACAATATTTTGATTGAATTTATATTGTTTGGTCTATTAGTTCTTTTGAATTTGAAGGTTGATGTATTGTTGAAGACTTAAAGTATTTCTATTGTGTTCATTGAGTTTTTATGCAAAAATTATCTTTTAATTTAATGCTAAATAGTTTTACATGAAAAAACATATATTTTTGTAATATAATGGCTCAAACGTATCCCCGCACTTGTGTCCCAATTTCGGATACTTTTTGCCGTGTCCACATATCTTGAATTTGGAAAGTTTGAGTGTCGACACATACCCTCGCACCTCGTGCCCGACACCCGCACCCGAGTCCGAGCAACATAGGATGTGGTATCAAACTTTTTTTATGTTTTGATGTACTAAATTCTTGAATAATTTTGTGATGTGTATTTGGATGATTTATTCAATTTATGAATTTTTGCGAAAAATTGATGCTAGTTTGGATCATACTACCATACATTCAATTGGTAAACTCACCTCCCAATAATGTGATAAAAATTACAAATGTATGCGTTGTCTTGTAGCCATACAAGCTGAAAAAGTATGTGTTGTCTTTTTGACTGTAATAATTGCACATCAAACAAACTCGTCATTTGCCATTAAATACCAAACATTTACACAATACACAAAACATCCTCCATTCATTAAACAACAAATATGGCGAGTTTTCCAAGAAAAGTTCTTGTATGGTGGAGAGAGATGTTTTTTTATCGAATTTAGAAAAAGAATGGATTTTGAATCGAATTTAGAAAAATAGGGAGATCGATTTTTAATTTAGAGAGTCTTTCATTGTGAAGGGGAATTAAGGGTAGATTGGGCATTATCCAACTCTTTTGTACCTAATTGTTATATGAAATTTTGCTTGTACCTAATTGTAATGCTGACTACAAAATGACTATTTGCAATTATTCCATTTAACTTTAGTAAGGTTTAAAGTCAGATTACAAAATCTCAAATTCAATTTTCAAATCTCAAACCAAACAATACCCTAAAAAATTAAGATTTTTTTGACATCTAATAATCTATAATTATTTAGAGATAATTACAAAATCATAAGCTAAAATATTATGATAGATGAATATATGAGAATAACTAAAAATAAATAAAGAAAAATAAAATTATTATTATATATTAATATTAAGACTTATGTCATTACATTGGATTAAATTGAGTTTTAATAATTTCACCGTTAAAAAAAAAAAAGAAAATCTAGAAAAAATAAACTTGGGGGAAAACTCCCTTTTTCCTCTTCCAAACCCTTGAACGCATAGTTGAAATTCTTCTGAAACCCTATTGAAGAAGCCTTTTCAATTCTCCCTGACAATGAAAAACCTCGAAATTACATTTCTATCACTCCGTCGTCGCTTCCTGCTCTGATTCGATTCCCTAATTCGTTTTCATTATAAGCTGTGTTGATTATTTGTACAGAAAGCTGAACAATGTCGCCGCCGCCTTTGGAGTGTGTATATTTCACGGAGAACTCCATTAAAGAATTGAAAAACACAAATTCAAGTTTCAAATTTCCTTCTCCTGCACCTATTCCGCGATTTCTCTATGAGCTCTGCTTTGTCATGGTAATGATTAATGTTTTTGGTACTTAAAGTTGTTTGTGTATTCGTTTTTATTGGGGTGCTTGCTTGTGCCATTATATGGGATTATGGGGGTTATTTAAACTTAGGCTGGTAGTTTTGATTCTCTAATGGATGGTTTCAGTGGTGTTTTTTTCTAATTTTATGTAGTCCGAGGTTTGAGTTTATTCCAATTCTGTGACTTCCATATTCTTTTGCTGGCGATTTAGTGGGAATCTTGTTCTTTAAAATTTCCTCGAATTGTCGTTATTTGCTGAATGTTGAGTTTCCTTTTGGTTATCAGGTCCGAGGGGACTTCCCGTATCAGAAATGTAAAGTTGCTTTGGAGGCGGTAGAATTTTTGGATTGTGGACCAGAGGGCGATGTAGGATCATATTTTGCAGATATTGTTGCCCAAATGGCTCAAGATGTGAGTTCTTGTACAAAGTTGTTTGATGGTGTATTAGTATGGTTTGCATTGTAAATTTGCTTTGGGATTTCCTTTTCAATCTACATCTGGAACTTCTGACCGTAGCATTTCTATGTACACACTACAATGACTTAATCCTAATCTAGCTGCTGTAAGTGCCATACTATAATACAATATTGTTTGGGTGCATATTACTAATACTATTGGCTAGGAGATATTTTAGTGTCAGGTTAACTTTTACCTGTTTTCAGGTTTTCCAGAAAATAGGGTGATAGAGGACAAGCCTAGGGATTATATGGATTGTATTCAGACTAAAAAGGAAGTCGTATTCAGCTTAATTAGACTATAAGAAAAAGGAATTTGCAGTAATTGAATATTTCAGTTTAATAATCAGTTAACATGTGCACTTTCTTTTGTTGCTAGGCTTTATAGCTTTTGATCCTCTTGAAAAAACTGACCTTCCAACCGAGAACTATCTTTGGTCTTTGGAATTGTCAATTGTGACGTTAGGATGTTGATTTATGAGAGTTCCAATCAGTGCATGAATACTTGATGTTTTGAAGTATATCCATTTCTGCTAAACAAGATAAAAAATGCAGCAATGACACATTTGTACTGTTTAGATTTAGTTTTGTCAAAAAGACATTTTATTGTAGCAGTTATTATCTGCTCATGAAATCCGTTGAGGGTTTATCATATGGCCAATACTGCGATCCTCTGCATTTATTTTATTGGTGATTTAAGTCTACGGAATTGATTCAGAAAATAAGGAATGAGACTTTGAGAAATTGATAGCATTAAATAAGAATTGGGTGTGAATGTCATGAAAAGGCTCCGATTTTGCTAAAAAGTTCTTAATAAGCGTCACATGAACAAACATCTTACAGAAGAATGAATCCTTAAAGGAATTCTTTTATTCCTGAGAAATTGATGAAGTGGAGAACTAGTTGAATGAGATGACAATGTTGCATGCTGCATATGTGGGAAAGATTGTTTGTGGTTATTGCAGTCTGCAGAATATAATTTGTTTTCCTGTATTTGTGCCCTTTATAAATTTTAAGTACTGGTAGTGGTACACAAGGTTTATTTCTTCTATATGCACTGAGAATTGCATTGTGTGGATTTGCACTTTCTGGATAATACATCAGTCTAATTACATGTCTATGTCTCATGCAGCTCACTATGCTTGGTGAATATCGCTCTCGCCTTATCAAATTGGTTAGTATCCGTGCCATTGTGCCGTACTTAATTTGATTCTAGAAATTTTGTTTCTTTCTACTATCATGGTGATTACTTATAAGATAGTACTGCAAATGTTCCTTGATGATTTCACTATTGCACATTTCAGAGGAATGTGCAGAATGTAGAAGTGCTATGTGTTTAGTAAGAAAAATTATTCGACAAAACGGAGATGAATGAGCCAAAAATAGTGATGTGTTAGAAGGAATGTGCATTGAAAACTGTCTGGCTGTATTTGAGAGTTTAATTGGAAAGTGAAATAGTTTGGGATATGTAAAGAAAGATAGCCAAAGGAAGTTGTTCTATCATCCTATTCTGTATCTTGCAGGTAGTCGATATGTACTATATGACAAACGTATTTATTCTCCGGTTTAGTATGCTTCTATTCTAAGTCGGAGGAACTTTGGAGTTTTCGGGATCCATGGTTTGTGTTATGAACTGAGCCTCTGAGTGATAATTCTGAGGGGAAAATAGGAGGCTGGTAATTATTTTAGAACAAAGAAGAGACTGCGCGGAATAAAAGTGTTAAGAAAAAATTTTTGCTTTTAAAGGATGTAGATAATAGAGAAATTGATTAAGAAAAAAGACTGCTGTATGGGTGACTGGTCACAAAAGATTTAAAGTTGTCATGTGATAGATTTAGTTAGAGATTGGTGTTATGCGATGCAACTGACAATTGTACTTCGTGTAAGAAATTTCTCATCCCCTACACTTTCTAGTTATTTAAAATTCAAGTTTCTTATTTTAAAGAAAAGGAGACCACAGGACACAACTCCATTCTCTACCCTAGTCAGACAGAAAATAAGTAAACTACTTAGGACTTGACACCCACCATGCAATAAATTTAACCCTCTCACATCCTCTAAAGTTTCCTCTAGCTTCTTGGAAATCTCCTAGCAATAAAAACTGGCATACAGCCCCACCCCTCATAACACCTATACCCTGTTACTAATTCATAATAAATCCCCCATAATCATAGACAAGATCGACAACTGATCTTGGCAAAATCCATTCTAACCCCAGCTGTTTCAGCACCCTTAAATTGCAGAGATCAGTCTTAAAAGATAAGTTATACGTATACGTGGAGGGTCTTAACTTGACGACAAATATTTTGCACAATGTAGCACAACCTCCATGAGGATAGCAATGCCTTACAACTGAGAATGTTAAGCATGGTTTTCAGTTTAACCAAAAGATCACAAAACACAGTGTTGAGCGAAGTTCCTAGTTATGTATTAATATTTAAGTGATTTAAATGTTTTAACATGCATTCTCTTGTTTATGGCGAGCGTGCTACTTAAACATATTTGGGCATCACTTGAGGCTATGTTAGGTTGCAGTTATGCTATTGTCCCAATGGCAACTAACAGTTAGCAAATTGATAGCTATCGATGGTGTAGTTATCAAGATAAAGAGGTGATGGATTACTAAAACTTAGAAGGCATAAAGGGTTGAAATATTGAAGTCTTGAGTTTATAGACTTGGGGAGGGGTATGTTGTTTTGGGCTGTAGGGGTCCGGGGAAATTCAGACTTTGAAATTCTGGAATAGTGAAAATGTAATATTGGATTTGATGTATGTTTGGTTGTGAGGATGTAGTAGGTTATGATTGTGAAAAGGTAGGTGATAGTCTGATTATTATATTGTGAAAATAGAGGTGTGTGGTATTAGGTTATGATAAGTGAGAGAGAGAAAATAGTTGAATTATTAAATAATTACTAATTAGTGGTGTGGTGATGTGTGTTAATGGCATCCACCTCCAAAATCCTTTTTAACAAATATGCTCTCAATGATCTTCTAATACATGTTCTTTGGAATGTCCATTTGTTTCTTTTGTGGGGCAAGATTGAACACCATAGATGATTAGTTAGCAATGAACTGTTTTAGTTTAAAGTGGCTGTTGTTTTATTTGCTCTTGCCTATAGTATTGTTTCAGAATATTATGTCACAGTACTTTGTGTACACTCAGACACACGTATATTCTTCTATTTTGAAGTCTCCGTTCTCCATTTTTTAAATGCATTCTAATATTATTCTAACTCCAATTTATTTTATATCTGAACCTATTTATATTGGAATGTGGAGCATATCATAATGGTAGCAAGCACTTACTCGCAGATAGTTATGATTAGTTTGCTTTATGAAAATTTTACCTAGTGCTAGTAAATTAAAGCTGTGAAACCTGTTTTGGTTAGGTTTTACTGATTTTTTTGAAAGGAAGAGAACCTTCATAATTGATTCTTGTACTTTGTTGCCTTTTGTTTTTGCCTCTAGTTAATTGAAAATATGTAATTCAGTTAAATTCCTTTTCACTAAGTTATATTATTATTTTTTTTTTTTTTTTTTTTGATTTCTTTAGTTTTGATTTTTCATTTTTTCGGAATTGCCTGAATTGTAAGAATATTTGAAATATGACATAAATACCTTATGTATCATAAAATGTGATGTTTTAGTGCAAATATGATTTGTTGGCCTATTTGCGTTACCGTTTTGGCTATAGTTGGTGCAAATAATGATGTAACTAAATATGAACTGTGATGTTGGTAACTATATGCCCTTATGAGGTACTAAAAATTCCTGAAAAGTGACTTTGAAGCCAGCAACCTTTCCGTGCCAGTTCTTATATGCATGTGATCCCCGTCTTTTCACATTCATACTTTTCATTGTTCTTTTTGTATTCATTTTAGGCAAAATGGCTGGTTGAATCTGCATTGGTTCCATTAAGATTTTTCCAGGAGCGTTGTGAAGTAAGAATTTGGTTTGAGTGTGAGTTCTGTTTTGCCTGTGAGCGTGCAATTTAACGTGCAAAGAAGAAACTGACAGCTTCCACATATCTTATATTGTAGGAAGAGTTTCTGTGGGAGTCTGAAATGATTAAAATAAAGGCTGCAGATCTGAAGTCAAAAGAGGTACTTTGTGCTTTAGTTACTTACAGTGGCTAATTTGTAACAATGTATTTTTGATTCTACATGTATTTGTACTTCATAGTCACATTTTCTTTTTTCCAGGTTCGTGTAAACACACGACTTCTTTATCAACAGACCAAATTTAACTTGCTTCGAGAAGAAAGTGAGGGCTATGCCAAGCTGGTAACTTTTTGACCTAGTGACAATTCTTGGACTCGTTTCTGTGCCATTCTTTCTGCCCTTGTCTGTGAGCAATCTAAGTTTTCAAATTTTGTTCTGATAAACTCTTATAGTAATTGAAAACGATTTTCTGCATTTCAATGGTGAATCCTACTGATTTCTTCGTTCCAGTCTTTTTCATCTCTATGACTGTGCCCATCTTCATCCATTGTTTTATATGAATAATATATTAATTTATTTTTGATTAATAAGTAATGAAAATGTATTTCTTCTGACTAAAGCCTAAGTTCTGATGTTTGTTTAGATATAATTTTAGATAGAATCAGCATTTTCATGAGAATTCTTCTGGTGAATGGTGATCGGCCTTCAAAAACAATACTTGAAGTGATATGTTCATGTATAATAATATCTTCTTCTGTATGGTACTCTTTTGTTTAACTTGTTTATGCCAAAGCTGGGACAAGGCTTCATTTGGATCATGTTAGTTATATTCACTAACAAATTTGGAAGGTTCTACATTTGACAGTAATTGGATTGAATATAGCTGGTATAGTGTGTTTTCTTCAGGTGAACATATATAGAATCGCTTTTGAACGCGAATTTCTCTAAATGTGTCTCTAATGTTTTGAAATATATGGTATCCTACAATATATTTTTTTCTCTGTTGCTTTGATTCATTCTCTTTGATGGATTATTTTTCTGTACTAACCATTTCATGTAATGTTTGTTGTCTTAATTATAATTTCTTTGATGGCTGGCAGGTTACCCTCCTCTGTCAGGTTCCTGAAGTATCAACTGAAAATCAATCAGCTGCCACAGTTGGCATTATTAAGGTTTAAACTTGTCCAAGATATGTCTTAACATTTGATTATCGCACAATTTCTAATTTCTGGTTTTGTAGTCTTTGATTGGCCACTTCGATCTGGATCCGAATCGTGTTTTTGATATCGTAAGTTGGATGGCTGTCATGCTACTTTAATGCTCTCCTAATTTTTCATTCAATATTTGTCCTTTTGCTCTTGTAGTTTTAACACTATGCAATTTGAAATGATTTTTCTAAAATTTATTTTTAGATGTTGGAATGTTTCGAGCTTCAACTTGATAACACTGTCTTCTTGGACTTGATTCCGATATTTCCCAAGGTATTGAAGCACAGTTCTTTTCCAACCTTCTCTTTTTATTTCATAATTTGAGTATATCTCATGTGCCTAGTATGTCTTCATGCATAGATTCCAGCTTCTTTTGGTGTTTATTGACTAATATGTGGTTGTGACTGTTTTTTATTTTGTACAGTCCCATGCATCACAAATTCTTGGATTTAAATTTCAATATTTCCAGCGAGTGGAAATTCCTGTACCTATTGGGCTTTATCAACTTACAGCTTTGATGGTGAAGAAAGAGTTCATTGACATTTATAGCATGTAAGGAAGCTATACTCAGCATCTTCTTTGCGTCTCAAGCTGGTTCGAGATGCTTTATTTTTTATAGTATGCTACCTCAGTTCAAGTATTACCTTCATTTCTCACTCCTGCATATTGTTCGGCCTTCGCTTATCGGGAGAGATAATAACTTGCTGCTTTGCAAACAAAAGTTAACTGTTATACTTCTGAAATTATTACAATCTGGATTAAATTATTGTCTCATTGATGAGCCTGAACAATTAATAACCTTGAATACAGATCAGACCATGTAGCCATAATGGTTGGGAGTTGGGAAGAAGGAACAGCCAATACACTATACACCATCACATTTTCTTTTTTTTTTTTCCATATTATTTGCTCAATACAAATTGGTTTCTCCCAGATTGGACATTGCTATAGTAATCATGAATCTATTGAGGATGTATGGGGTAGGGTTAAGTATAGAGTTAGCCTTTGGGTTTCTAGTCATAAATTGTTTAGGGGTCTTTCAGTTTCCGATTTGGTTAGAAGCTGGAGTGTGGCTTTGTAAGCTGGTGCTTGGTTGTATTGTTGTACTTTCTTGTGGGATTTCTCATCCCCAACCTTTTGTTCTATGCTATAAAAGTCTTTCTTTTTCAAAAAAAGATATCAAAGATATTGCTATGGTTTCTCCTTGAAGAACTACAAACATTCATAAAATTGTGAAAGATTCTTGGAATTCTTGGACATGACTAGTTATTAAGTGTTTTAGCCTCCTTTTATTTATGGTTGGACATCCGAAATATCTTGTGCCAAGCCAGTTGTTGTTTCTTATGGTTTGGCTTCTGATGGATTATGATCTATCAATTGAATTGGCTTAATTTGGGGAAGTTAGCTATTTGAGGTAGATCAGCTGATCTTGGGATCCTCGATGTGTAAATATCTATAAGTGGTCCCAACTTTACTTTGTATTAAGTTTTGCATAAAAACTTGTATGAGATGGTATCGTACAAGACTTGCTCTAGTTTTTCTTTACTACATTTGTCTACTAATCAGTTCAACTGACCTTCTCTTTTCTAAATACTCTAGAATAACTGTTGTTTGCTTGGAGCTTCTAGTCTTACCATAAGTTTTCTGATTGGTTTAGATTGAGTTATGTCAGGGATCCCTTTTTCCCCATTTCCCACTATGCTCATGTATTTAAATTGTGAAATATGCTATGTCAATAGAAAGGTCTCTGAAATGCAGATTTTAAGCATTAAGGCTGTTGACCACAACACAGGATAATGATTTTAGAATGTTGCTGTGGTTCATGTAATATCGTTCTGTTGTTGAGATGTTTAATCTATCGTGATGAGGCTTCAACTTTTTGGTGCATAATTGCTTTAGTTGTTCATTGTCCTAATAATAGACTAACCCAAGAAAGCAAAAATCAAAATTAGACAGTGAGGCTTTTGAGAGTTATGATTTTGAATCTAGGTCTCTGAACTCTGGTTATGAATTTTGAGAAGTGGGTAACCCAGTTGAAATTTATGGCAGGAAGGTGTGAGAATGTAAAGCGTCCTATTTAGGATCCAGTAACCAAAAGACCGGGGCATTCTGGAAGATGTTGGTTATATGACTAATGCAGGTTGGATGAAATAGAGAATGACATCTGGAGTCTTATGTGATAGAAGATGCATATGATATTGAGCTGTGCTTTATGGCTCAAAGCATTGGCTTCTATAGAATAACATGTGTATCAGTGTATAACTGTGGTAGTATTGTTGTGCATGCTAAGAGGGACGTGCAGAAAACATGCAAGGACAAAATTAGACATGAAAGGAGTGGGAGCTATCTAGGCATGCCATTGTGGAGGATAAAATTAGAGAAAACACATCTAAATATGGTTTGGTCTTCCACAAAAGGAGACTAGATATGGCTCCATTTCAACAGAGCTAAGATTCACAGGTGGAAGTTGTAGGAGGTATAGGCTGTTGAAAACATTGATGAAGGTGGTGGTTAAGGATGACATTTTAGTTCTTGGATCAAGTGATGATAGAGTTGCTGTATGGGTGAAGGGTCACAAAAGTTTTTAAAGCTGTCACATATGAATTTAGTTAGAGATTGGTGCTATGCATTGTAATTGACAATTGTACTTTCCCCTATGCGTACTAGTTTAATAAATTTTTTATTTCTTATCTAAAAAAGAAAACTTGGAGATCAGATCTATGTAGCCAACCCCTCAAGTAGAAGAATTTGGCTTGGATGATTAAAATCATGACATGATAATTTTTATTTTTTTAAAAGACCATCTTGGAAGACCCGGGATCCCCAACCTGTCAATATATCATGAAATCAATAATCAAATCAAATACAAAAATGGAAGAGGATCACGACATGCCGTGCATCTGTAAAGTTAAAAGCTGATTGCAGGCCTGCATCCTGAAAATTTCTTGATATGAATGCTGCTTTCTTCAGTTCACCATTTTTTTTTTTAATTTTAAAAAATGTGGAAATTTCTCTTTCTCCATCAGTTCTGCACCTCTCATTTCAATATTATCTCTTTTATACTGTAATTGAAATTTCTTGACCCAGAGAAACCTATGTATTTCAGACTGATGATATCCTTTTTGGCGAATCCTGTCTTTAAGTTTGCCTTGGGCTTTATTTTGTAATGCTAGTAATTTTCTACACTTCAAGTTGGAATTTGTTTGTTTTCAGATATTCACACTTGCTTCCCAAGGATGAGGATGCATTTGAGCAGTATGATGCCTTGTCCGCTAAGAGGCTTGATGAGGTAGTTGATTCAACTGATTTGCATTACTCTTCCGAAGAATGACCACTTCTTTAATTTTGTGTCAACCTTTTTTATATGTCCTCGTTTATGTGATGTTCGTTAGACTTTTCTTATTTTCTTTCTGGTTATAGTACTTAGATGTTAACATGCTTTACATATGTATTTTGATCAGCGTTGTATTACTACTTTGAAAGCATGATAACTTGTTTATAGTTCTCGAGTGGTTTCTCATCATCTACTTCTGTACTTCCATGCTTTTTTCCTGCGTAATCTCCCCAACCCCCTACCATAGGCTATTGCATCTAAATTTTTGCTGTTACCCTGGGATTATCAGGCTACTAAAATTGGGAAAATTAATCTCGCGGCTACTGGAAAAGATCTCATGGAAGATGAGAAACAAGGAGACGTGACAGTTGATCTTTTTGCTGCTCTAGACCTTGAAACAATAGCTGTTGCTGAAAGATCGTCAGAGCTAGCAAATAATCAACCACTAGGATTACTGATGGGCTTCCTTGCTGTGGATGATTGGTAAGCGAAATATGTAATTGAATTAGTTTACAGGTTTTCCTGATTCTAGACTGGCATTGCTTTCTCCTTCTTTCTCTTTGCACTCTTTCTTGCTTTATCACGATGGTATTAGATTTGTTACGAGTACGTTTTTGGCTTAATATGTGATTAACACTCTTGTTATCATGCTGTGCTCTATCTTATTGTTGGTCTATACTGAGTGTTAGCCATAAACTGAGTTTTGGTTGTAAGTGAAAGGAGGAAATGTAATGTGTAAAAATTTTCCTTATACTAACCTTGCACGAAAGAAATAATATAAATAGATGTGTAAAACCCATGGAATATTCCAGAACTCGCATATACACAGTTCTGGCAAAACATTAAGCTCCGCACAACTCACCTCAATGCCTTTGCTGGATATTTCCCTCCTCCCTTCCCATTGTTTCTCCATTTCATTTTTGCTGCAGTTGTGTTCAGTCCTGTGTTATTTGATTCTATTCAATTTTTCTTTTCTTCTTTCTTCCTTTTTGATTCTATAGCACTTTCTGCATGTTATGATCACTTTTCATGTCAAAGTGACATCATGGGGTTGCCATATCTCCACATGAGGGGAGTGCCTTTCCCCTCTTCTTTTGCAAGCACGAAATTGTCCAAATTGTTGTGCAGGAGCTAGGAAGAGCCGCATGTCCTGGTGACACCCTTATCAACATTTATCAATATTCTTAATTAGTCTAGAAATCACTTAATTATTTTTGTTAATCTTAATTATTAAATAGCATGAAGAATGAACTCTCCTTGCCCACAATCAATTGGGGATTTACACACCTCTATGATGTAGTGTGTTAAAAAATATCTAGGGTTGGGATGGAACATGAATCTGATTCAATTTTTAGTCTTATAGACAAGCATACTCTCCTTTCCCTACTCCCACGCCCTGTGTCTGTTTGTTTGATCTTACTTTACCCATTCTTAGCCTGGAGATATTTTAAGATACTTATATGCTAATGTCTGTCCATCGATACCCCCTCTCCCCCAACCACACCCCACTCCCAATTGCTCCAGTGTACTTATTTGTCTTCACTAGCTAATCCAAGGAGTAGGAAGGTGAGGTTTTTGGAATTATATCTGATATGTCTTGATGTTTTCATTTGATATCTCAGGTTCCATGCTTATCAACTATTGGACCGCCTCTCACCCCTTAATCCAGTGGAACATATTCAAATTTGCAGTGGATTGTTTAGGTAATATAGCATATAAACTGAAAAATGATATGAAGTAGCACATCTCCTGTTTCTCAGGTTTCGCTGAGTTTTTATTTTTAAAATTAGTGCCTCTGAGTTCACCATGTAGTAATTTAATAATATATTTTGTCTAATACATTTTGTTTTGGTCATTTTTCTTAACCAGGCTCATTGAGAAAACAATTCGTCCAGCTTATAAATTGGTATGTCGAACACTAATTTCAACTGCTGGTGTATCCTCTGGTGCTGGAGCTGATTCGGAGACAGGAAGTACCTCGCCTGACAGATCTTTTATTAATTTGCCCAAAGATCTCTTTGAAATGCTAGTTTCCGCTGGACCTTTTCTCTATCGTGATGCTTTGTTGCTCCAGAAGGTCTGTTATCCTATTTTTTTTTCTAATTTGTTAATGTTCATTTTCTTAACATTTCTGTTTCCTTGTCACTTTCCATTTGGGCAGATAATAAGAGTCTTGAGAGCTTATTACCTCTGTGCATTGGAGCTTGTTAATGATGGTGGTGGGGCATTTAGTGCTCATTCTTTTGCAACGGTAAATCAAAATCCTCGCCTCCACCTAAAGGATGCAAGACTAAGAATTGAGGAAGCACTTGGAATGTGCCTTCTTCCTTCTCTGCAGTTGATACCTGCAAATCCTGCTGTTGGTCAGGAGATATGGGAACTTATGAATCTCCTTCCTTATGAGGTTACTGTCTTACTGCCGAAAACTGATCCTTTTGAACATTTCAGAATCTATTAGTTTTAGCTGAATTATGGTCTTATGAGTTGTCTCATTAGGCGCGCTATCGTTTATATGGTGAATGGGAGAAGGATGACGAAAGATTCCCAATGATTTTGGCAGCTAGGCAAACTGCAAGGGTACAAATTCTTTGTTTATATGGCCTAGCTTGTTTGTCAAGTGCTTTATAGTATAATGGTTTTTGTAGTTGGATACTCGAAGGATTTTAAAGCGTCTTGCCAAGGAAAACCTGAAGCAGCTTGGAAGAATGGTTGCTAAACTGGCTCATGCCAATCCAATGACAGTTCTTCGTACAATTGTTCATCAGGTAATTGTTAGCTGAATAAATTGGTTCACTTGATACTCAGCCTTTACCTAAAAATAATACTGTTTGGCTATTGTACCGTGTAGATAGAGGCTTATAGGGATATGATTGCCCCAGTTGTGGATGCATTCAAGTATTTGACACAGGTCTGTAATTTATATCTATATTCTTCTCAGTTTTTCTTATTTGTTTTTGCACCTTGAATTTCATAAGCCTTTTCAGTCCAACGAGATTATGTGGTTAGTGCTTTTGATTCTTGATATGAGTTTATAGTTCTTAATTGCTTTCCATTACAAAGTTCAAATTGAAATTTAATTTCCCACATATGAAATCCAGCATTTTCCATGCATTTTTAGAAGGGTTGAGTTGGAAAACATCACTTGCTCATAGTTTGATAGGGCTAGTGTATGTTTTCATTGTGGGAGCAAAGTTCACCCTTCATTTAATCACTCTGGATTGAGGTCACGCTTGAGCAGAAGAAGGCATTTTGTTATGGCAATGTAGCTCTAACCTATTCTTTTGGTACTACCATGCATTTTGAAACTTTTTCTGCTTAGCTATATTGTTTTTGAGACCAATCTAAATAATCTTGCTTGAAAATTTTAGTCCTTGCACGCATGAGGGAAATTAGCAGCTCCATGTATACTTTCCTATTTGGTTATTCTGTTACCCTGCTGGAACATTTGATGGTTAAAAACATAAACTCGACTCAGCCAAAAACTTGAGCTTGGCTCGACTCGATAAACTGTACTATTTTGCAAAATTAAACTCGAGCTCAGCTCGACTCAGTTCCACTTGACTCGACTCAACACAAGCTCAATTTTTAAATATATATTATTAATATAATATATGGTTAAATAGTAAATATGTATAAGCTCGATAAGGCTCGCGAGCCTTTGGTCGAGTATTTATGTACTCAAACTTGGCCTCGATAGCTACTCGAGTAGCCGAGGTCAACTCGATTAAAATCGAAATCAAGTTGATTTTGATCTTTTCTTGAGTCGAGCACGAGTAACTCGCGAGCCGGCTTGACTCACTTACACCCTAGGATGTGTAAAGACATTTTTAAAGGTAAATCAATACAAAATCCTTTTGAAGTTTAGCCTATTTTAATACGAATAAACCCCTGAGTTAACAGATGTAAAGAAATCCAAATGGAGATCACTGAATGACCTATAATAATTAAGTAATAATGAAAAACACTCCAATCCACCTATCTTTGTACCTAGTCCAACCACAGGTAGACATACCTTCCCCAACAACTACAAACATTGTATTCACACATACAAATATTATTCTCAACCTACACATGTATATATACATACATATTTGTAGTTGGCTATGTGTACGGATATTTAAACACGTGGGATTTGGGTTGGGGGAGTCTGGTTTGTAGTGAGGGTTCGGAGTCTGAAGAAGAATGAATAAGATATTTGAGACGTGGATTGTGAAAAAGCAGAAGAGTGATATACCACTTCCCCCTAATTTAGTGTATTTGTTTTTTCACTTTATATATTATTGAATTTTTATTTAGTTGAAAATTTCACTTATAATACTTGAACTACGATTTACGATGTATAATGAAATAAATATAATAAAACTTTACTGCTTTAAAATACAGTAAATTGGTATTTGTAGCAATTAAAATATACTTATACTTCACCAATTAATTACCCAGGTTATTTATTTTTACGTATTTATATTTCAATTCAAATACATATTTCTATTTATCAAAAATATGAGATTCTATCTGAAATATGTTGTCAAATTTTCTGTTAATAATATAATTATCTTTACACTTATCTATAATATAATAAGTTTCATTTCAAGATCTTACTGTTTTTGCCTTGGGATCCCAATTGTTTGATTCTATTTTTATCTGCCTTTTAACAGCTTGAGTATGATATATTGGAGTATGTTGTGATTGAACGCTTGGCTCAAGGTGGACGTGAGAAGCTAAAAGATGATGGCCTCAATTTGTCGGACTGGCTCCAATCTCTGGCATCCTTTTGGGGTCACTTGTATGTATCTTTTTCACAAACATTGAGCTTTGATATGATTGTTAATCGAGATATTTACAAGCTGTACTGCTAAGTTACTTTTTCTTTCATTGAGCATGTGATGTCTGTCTTTGAAATTGTTTTGTTGCATGTATATTGACTTAGGATACTGCCACGTGGTTGATCAAGATAGGTTGAGTGCAGTTTCCCTTCTGGCTTATATGAAGTTGGTGCTTCAGATATTATATTATTTCTAATTTCTAATATTTTCTCGGGAATTGAGTTATTTTTGTGCTTTATTTTGGGGATGTCGTTGTCTAGGGAATGGTCTCTCAAGTCTATAAAGAATTTAGTCTTAATTGTGTTGTGATAAATTATTTCTGTTAAGAACTTAGATTTCCAAAGGATGCATGCTCTTCCCACTATGCGGGTTGCTGATTGTTTTCTGGAGAAGCTGGTTTCTGGAACTGGAGATGTGGTGGACTTGGCAGATCGAACGTTAATTAGCTCAACTTTGCCCTTCTCTTATGCTCCTGGCTATACACTGAGCAGAATAAATCAGATATCCTAGAATGGGAAGTGCTTATTTAGTTTTGGGGATGAAGAAGCCAGTCTGAGGGGGCCGATGACATGCCTTAAATCCTTCCTATGTAGATTCCATTTCCTCTCTTGATGCCCAAAATCTTGTCTAAGGAGTTTTGAGTTAACTACTTTTGGTGGAAGGTTATGCCATTTTCAAATAAATCTGCTGGTGTTGGATATGTGTTGTCAAATTGACATTTGTGCATCTAACATTGGAAGGTACAAGTTATCAGCTCATCATATCACATGATGGGTGGAGAGCAAGATGTGTTGACATCTTAGATGAACAAATTTGATCTATTCTGCACAGTTGTTTAGAGGATGGGTTTCTATTGTTATTATTGCTGAAACAATGCTTTAGAATATAAGATCAATGTGTCAAGCCAATGAGAAAAATGATAGTCATACTAGTTGGAGTTGTTGGGTACTGAAGAAAAAGATATTTAATTGTCGGGGTGCTGTAAATACTGATGGCCGCTTTCTGCTCTATTTCACAAATTATTTGGATATCCATGCATACATGTAGATAATGAGGTGAAGAAAAAGATGCCCTATATATCGGAGACGGACTTGCCCAGTGGTTTCAAGTCCTCTTACCTTTTTGTTGTTAATCTCTTCGAACCTGGCGTTGAAATTGTGTGTTACTTTATGTTGGGCTCTCGACTTTGTTCTGTATATCATCGGTGATCTAACTAAGAGTTGTGCTTGGACAAAGATGGTCAAAAACTACTTGCTCTTCGGTGTTTTATTCTATCAAGGTGGCATTATTGGTGTTGTTAGTATCAGGACTTTACCAGTATGCAATCCTGTTAATGGGAGTTTATTTTGAAGTGTTATTGGCATCACATTTTGTTTATCACTTCACCTTCCTTGCGTGTAATGTTGGGGTTACCTGGGAAGGTCAATTCAGTTTTCTTTCTGCCGTTGGTGCTTTGAAGATGGGAGATCTTGTTTTTCTTATGCATCATCCACAAAAGCTCTGAAGTTTCAATATCCAATTGAATGTAAGATGACTGAGAGGCATCTGACTGATCCATAATTTTATGTCGAGGCTCGTAAGTTGTAAGATTTCTGTGCATGTAGATGTTGGATACACGCTGCATACAGGATCATGTTACTATCTAGTGTTAAATATACCAATTCTGGAGATAACTCTTCCTTTGCTCCACATGCTTGTTTTGGTGCTTGTACTATGACTAGAGCCTATTGTGTCTTGTTGGTTCTAACTAAATAAATGCTTAAATACTGACGTTAATACATGTCTGGGAAGGTTTGACAATCAGAATTAGTTTTTTTTTTTTTTTTTTTTTTTTTTTTTTTGTGTCTAGCTTGGCCTTGTTGCATAACAAGATTGGTTATTCCTTAAAGATTCCTCTCTTGAGGTGGAAAGGGTTGAGTAATTTATTGGAATGCGTGTTTACTGAAATCTAATTAATCCATTTCACACTGGAAGTTTGATGTTCTAGTTTGGCTAATCATTTTGACAGATACTGCGATTAAATAATTTTTTATTTTACCTTTGGTGTTCAATATAATGATAATGACTTATCATTTATACTTCTCTGGCTTTTTTATTTTGTAGATTGGTTTATCTTATCTTGTTGGATACCTTCCCTAATATATCTATGTCCTAAGGAATTCTCCAGAGGGACTTCTTTGCAAACTATCGCCTCTATTTTTAGTGTGCATATTTCTTGCCACCTTTTCTCTTTTCAACATTCTTTTAGATTGAGTTGGTTGTTCCTCTCATTATGCTTACGGGAATTTTTTTAGGCTGTATCTGAAAACACTTGACTGAACTGGCATGGTGGACCATAATTTCCCATCAAAAGTTGATTCTTCCTAGGATGACGACATAAAGGAATACCATGTCATATATGAAAAAGAGATACCAAGTCTGGAATCATTGGGTTAGACTATAGGCTGTAATGCTTACAATATTTAAAAAAACTGTGATTAAAAAGCATGACTAAAATGGGCTTTGATGTTATAGCATTATGGTGTGCCTTCAGATCAAATGGTACATCATAATTTTATATACCTATTGTATTATGCACGGATGCTGAAACCTTAAAACTCGTACTTTGGAGTGGTATATATATATATATATATATATATATATAATATCTTTATTTGTCAATTATGCCTATAACTCGTGAGATTCTCCGTTAGGCATCTCAAAGTGCTTATGAAACATCCCTTTGTGCCATCTCTATTTTAAGATTTGGTCTTAAGATTGATATGTTATGTTGTGTTAGACTAGCATAACCTTTGTTACTATTTAAACGAAATTGCACTGAAAATTATACGCAAATACATTTTCTTAGAACAGATTTGGTCTTCTATTGTGTTACTGAAAGTACGTCCATGATGTTCAAAACTTTTTTGATTTTGCATTAAGAAATCAATGAAAATTTTGGCTACAAAAAAAAGTTGCTAGTTCGTCAGTGTTGTAGTGTGCATTTGAATTAGACATCACATCCTTTGTTCCTTGGATTTTAAGTGTTTATGTAGTTGGTAAGATCTTATAAATCTTAGTTTCAACTATAAAACTATTTTCTGAAGTGATTGTTCAGTTGATTATTTTTGAGTTTCTGTTGATTTGGTACGTAAGAGATGGCACTTGGTTGAAGCATCTTATTTGTGTTCTAGGTGTAAAAATATCCATCGATGGAACTCAGGGGCCTTTTCCAGTATCTTGTGAATCAATTGAAGAAAGGCAATGGGATTGAGCTTGTTCTCCTGCAGGTTGTTACTAGATAAATTTTAATGATTGTGTCTCTCTGAGAGAATTAGATATATGTGTTTTTCATTTGATCTCTGTTTCTAAGTATCTGTTTGTTTTCATGGATTCTCTATAGGAACTAATACAACAGATGGCCAATGTCCAATACACTGAAAACATGACGGAGGATCAGCTGGATGCCATGGCAGGAAGTGACACCCTTCGCTATCAGGCTACATCATTTGGCATTACGAGGAACAACAAGGTGCCTTTTTAATAATACATGGTCACATTGCTGTGGCTCATTTGTTGGTCAGATGGTTTTCTTTTCTTAACTTTGCCAATGAGCCTCATTGTTACTTTAATTTGTTTTGGAGTTTTTTTCTAATCTGTTTGATGTTAAGCTTCATCAATCAAATAGATAGGCGCTCTACCAGATTTAATGAGTAGTGTTGAGTTGTGAAATTCAGTTATCACTCTTGTGCATCTTGAAGTTTTAATTGCTTGAGTTTTAGAGGCCTTCTCCATGTTTTCAGGCGTTGATCAAGTCGACCAACAGGCTTAGGGATTCTTTACTCCCAAAGGATGATCCCAAATTGGCGATTCCCCTTTTACTTCTGATTGCCCAGCATCGTTCTGTGTAAGCTTTAAGAGCATTAGCTAAAGTGCTTGCATAATAAACAATATTATTAGCGAATGGCGTATTTAGTTTTGTAATGGGTGGTGTAGATTAAATATCAATTTTCTAATGTTGTTAAATGTTTTGCTATGCAGGGTTGTCATCAAAGCAGACGTACCTTATATCAAGATGATCTGTGAGCAGTTTGATAGATGCCATGGAACCCTTCTTCAGTATGTGGATTTTCTTTGTAGTGCAGTGACTCCTACATCAAACTATGCTTTGCTGATTCCCCCGCTTGATGAACTTGTGCATCAATATCATCTCGATCCTGAGGTTTTGTTCAACTCTTCTTTTGTGTTTAGCTTTTATTTCCTTTTATTTGGAACTTTTTTTTTTTGGGTATAGGTGATGAATCTTTTCAGAGTTCTGTTTCTTTGCCTAGGAAAATAATGGTGCTTGCCTTAAAAAAATTTGTCCCTTCTTTTTATAATTCTAGGTGGCCTTTTTAATTTATCGGCCAGTCATGAGGCTCTTCAGGTCTCAAAATAGTTCCAGTTTGTTCTGGCCCTTAGAGTGTACCGAGGCAGGGAGCTCTGAAAATTATGACAAGGAGGTTGAAGCTTCAACGTACCCTCCAAATTGGTTCTGGATCTGGGATCAACTCGCAAGCCTGTTTCGTAATATCTCTGACTATCTTTTATCTTTGTATTTTTTTAAGGGTTAACATTATTATCCTATATACTCAATAACTCTATAGCAGCATTTTCACTAACTGACAATTAACATTATTCCTTTTTGTATGTACTATGCAGATGGCTTAGTCTTCTTGATACTGTTAGGACAATGCTACCCCCAAAAGCATGGAATAGCTTGTCTCCTGATTTATATGCTACTTTTTGGGGTCTTACTTTGTATGATCTCTATGTACCCAGAGGTCGTTATGAATCTGAGATTGGAAAGCTGCATGGAGCTCTTAAAGCTCTTGAAGAACTTTCTGATAATTCTAGTTCTGCAATTGCTAAAAGGAAAAAGATAAGGAAAGAATTCAGGAGTCTCTAGACCGATTGGCTACAGAACTCCAGAAACATGAAGAACATGTCGAGTCCGTAAGTGCCGCCGACTTGCTCATGAGAAGGATACGTGGTTAAGTTCTTGCCCGGATACTTTAAAATCAACATGGAGTTTCTGCAGCGCTGTATATTTCCACGCTGCACATTCAGTATGCCCGATGCTGTATACTGTGCCAATTTCAGTAAATACGCTTCATTCCTTGGGAACACCTTTCTTCAACACAGTGAATCACATTGATGTCCTTATATGTAAAACCTTACAACCGATGATATGCTGCTGTACTGAGTATGAAGTAGGTCGACTTGGGAAGTTTTTATTTGAGACATTGAAAACTGCATATCATTGGAAGGTCAGGGTTGATATGTGTTGTTTAGTATAAATTCACTTGACAATCATATCGTACATAAATCTTTAATGCCAAACATTATTTTTTTTTGCATCTTTCATGTTTACTGTTATTGTACGCGCATTTGTTTATGTATATACATAACCTAGGCTTTAATCTGCAGAGTGATGAATCAATATATGAGAGGGAGTGCGGAAACATGCCAGGGTTTGCTGTGTATTATAGATATCCAAACAGCCAGCGTGTCACATATGGTCAATTTATCAAGGTAAGCTAGTGGAGAAATTCTAATTTATATAGTTGATGACATCATTTTCCCTGTGTCATATTTTGTGATTGATATAAATATTAATTCCAGTGCATGATTGACTTTGTTTATGCGGATATGCATGTACCATTTGTCTTTTCTGTACATGAACCTCAAGGAATGATTGACTATGGTCCCTGAAGGGTACCACTGCCAATCATATCTCACGATAAGACCATGAAACTCAAAGCGTGTTAAACAACAGCATACCAAATTACAATTTTACTTGTATGAGCAAAATGAGGTTTTAAACAACAGCCTATCAATTCTGCTTGTATAAGGGCGTGGCATTTCAGTTTTGGGGTTTGGGCATTTCTGGACATGGTCTATGTTGCACAAACTCTCTAATTGATGGTGGTATACTATGTCATCAGACTCATCACTGGGAATAGTTAAGGAGAAAGGACAAAGGAACAGACAGAACCTAACATGCAAATAATATAAGTTTCATTTTCTTACAGACATATGTATATGCATGACAACACAAAACCCTTGTGTAATGGTAGTCAAAAATTAAAATCAGGCTCTTTTCCTTTCTTAAGTCTAAAATTTCAGTGTCATAAAATACAGAAATATGAGCTGCTATATCATTGTAACTTGGCCAATATAACCATGGAATTCATGAGAAGTTAATGTTGCTCTTGCATCTGCACGTGTTTTCCTCACTAACAGGATGTTGTCAAAAACAGATGCCTGATTTGTAGTAATAGAGGTCAAAACTATTTCATTTACACATGCTATGTCTTGTTTCATGAATTTGAGACACTTCTGCTGGATAGCAGATTCATTGTGTTTAGAACAATTATGGTTACCTGAACTGATGGTTTTGTATTCATTTTATTCGATCAATATGAATTTTCTAAACTATACAAAATGGCAGAGCTTCCTGGGATATGCATGCATGAACTGCATTTTGGTTTATCTGTCCACCTCAATTGTTGCATAGCATCACATAAAAGCTAATCGCTTTCCAAAATGTGGGTATTCATGTCCTTGAAAAGTTTAATCAGGCTCAAGCTCAGGCTCAGGCTCAGATGATTACCTGAGTGTTAACATTATTGGACTGTAATGCTCATTGCAGGTTAATTATGTAACTTGACACATAGTACTACCATGATTGCACCATTTTTCTTGTTACGATGACTTGAAAAGTTGAGAATGGGGCTGTATTACTGGCTACAACATGTTACAATAAATATATTTTTCTTGCTTGAAGGTACACTGGAAATGGAGCCAACGAATCACCAGGCTACTAATTCAGTGCTTGGAATCAGCTGAGTATATGGAGATCCGAAATGCTCTCATTATGCTTACAAAAATATCAACTGTCTTTCCTGTTACTCGGAAGAGTGGCATCAACCTTGAAAAGCGGGTAAATTTTATTGTTAGGGTTTCTCCTTTATTGACTTATTTTTTCAAGATTTGTACTGAGTTACAGAGTGGGGCAATGGGTTATCTCCGTTTACTTTTTACAGGTGGCTAAAATTAAAAGCGATGAGAGGGAGGATCTTAAAGTTTTGGCTACTGGTGTTGCAGCAGCATTGGCTGCTAGAAAGGTAAATCATGAAATGTTTTTTTTTTTCTAGCTGATGGCAACACTGGTATTTTACACTGATTCATTGACTTAAGAGATTAGGATACTGATTTTAATCTCCTTTGTATGACAGCCATCATGGGTAACAGATGAGGAATTTGGCATGGGTTATCTTGATATAAAGCCTGCTCCTGCCCCCGCTTCCAAGTCGTTGTCAACAAATGCTACTCCTCTGCAAAATGGGTCTGGTCTTAGTGTTTCTCAAGCTGAGCTAATCGGTGGTAGGACTGTTTCTGAGGGAAACTTGCATTCGGATTCTGGGAATATGGGCAGAGATCCTAGAAGAACTGATGGTAATATAGAAAGAATTGAAAATAACTTGCTGAAAATCTGAGCCAGCTCACGTGAAATTGAAAGTTGGAACATTTAATGGGTCTGATCAATCTTCTTTTCTGTTGACTGATGTGCAATCTCAGTTGACAATCTAAAACAGGTGGATGAATTGGCAAACAAACAATTGGAAGAGAACTCAAAAGCTAAAGCATCTGCAGAACCTGAGGTAGGGATCAACTAACTTCATGGACTTTCATTTCTGCCTTGAAATTGCTCCCCGTCATACTTCCCTTTGGAGTTATATGGTTGTTTAATCACCAGGTCGATTTGAGTGTTATAGCAAGCCCTCATATGTAGGTGAAATTCTATGCGGTGATCTTCTACTATATATTTCATGAGATCTTGCTGTACGATGTGTTCCATAATTCAGTCCTTTAGATGCCTCACCAATCAGAAATACATGAACCTAATTTGCTAGGGAGCTTCTTGGGAAGTTGAAAGGATTATAAAACTGGAACTAGAATATTGCTAATATTGGCTGCTCAATGGTTGTTTTGAATTTTTTGCTTTCTTACTTTGGTGATTGTTTAAATTTGGATTTCCATCTCTGGGTCTGGGGACCTGGGGGCAGGGATAACATATAATCTTGTTGGAGTCATCAGTCACTAACTGATAGGTTGATCCTATCACTGAACAAAATTTTGGGGTACTTTTTTCAGTTCATAAGGGGAAGTGTTGTCAATCTCCACTTGATTATTATGCATGGAGCATTCTGTGATACTATATTTGATTAGAGATGGAGGTGGATGTGGGTTACCCTATAAATATTAAATATATGTTTGGTTAGGGATGGAGAAGTAGGGGATGGAGCTTTATGTCCAATCAAAAGTGATATTGTAGAAGAGAATGGGTGAGAGAAAAGTAGGAGAGAGAATGAGTGAGAGAAAAGTAGGACAGAAAATGAGTGGGTGAGAGAAAAGATGTGATGTGATTGTATTGGGTTTTGTGAAAATAGGTGTGTATGTGTATTTTATAGAAGTGGATGTGGAAGTTGGGTGTGGAGTGGATGTACTGTTATTTTGCACATCCCTAACCAAACGCCACCTATGTAGTCTGGATCTTCAAGTGGCTGATAAACTTCCAGATCGCATACCTTTTGGGAACTTTATATAATCATTGTTCAACTTATATTGAACATCTCTTGGAAATTAAAACTGTGTTTGCTATCTCCCCAGTACTGATATTACCGAACCTAAGGTTGATTTACAAAACAAATCAATGTGGTCGCCTTGTTAAATGGTTCTGCATAATTTGGTAATTCCAGGTTGTTTTTACATGTATAAAATTTACACAGGATCACATAACTGGCTATTTATATCTGATAACACTTACAAAATAATTTTAGCTTTCTTTCCCTAGAATACTCCGCCCTGCAGGGAGATTATTTTCCTATGCTCTGACAAATGGATGTGGAATATGGTTGGTTTTTAAGTGTGGTTAGCACTGATAGGTTATACTCCCTCCGTCCCGTAAAAGTTTGCGGTGAATCTTGGGCACAAAGTATAAGAAAAAGTGTAAAGAGTAAAGTGTTGAGGGATTATTTCGTAAATTTTTATGTATAAAGTAAAGGAATTAGTTGGATTGAGTGTATATGTGGTCCTAAAAGTAATGTCATGAAGGGTAAATATGTGTGTATTTTAGTGGTGTAGATAGTGAAGAATATTTCCATTTGTGGTATGCAAACTTTTGTGGGACAAATTAAAAGAAAGTATGAAAACTTTTATGAGACGAATGGATCAGTTTCTTCAAATTAATCATTATCTTACGTACATGAGTTGAACATGACAAAACCTTTGTGATATAGTGCTGTTCTAAAATATCTAGTTTACTTAATCTTTTTACTTGCTATTTAACAAATTACATAGGCGAGGCCTGGGGTGAAAAGGTCTTCCGCAGCTGGATCTCTTGCTAAGCAGGCAAAGCTGGATCTTGCCAAAGACGATGACAAATCTGGAAAAGCTGTTGGTAGAACTTCAGGCTCTTCTTCTGGTGAGATTTGTTCAAGAACTTCACAGAAGATGTTGATTGTAAATGCAAAGATTGGTCGAATAGAAATATGAAAATAGATTTGTATTCACATATCTAATCTAGTATTTACTTACCCTTTGATGGCAGACAATTTGGAGTGTCTAATGTTTCTTCTGCAATTTCAGGAAATGCAGCCATAATTGGCTCTTCAGCTAAAGCAACAAACTCTTCCACTAGATCTTCAGAACACAAGACCGAAATAAAAGCAGACGCTATGAATACAAAGTCTTCTGATTTAAGGGTTCATTCTGGGAAAGATGATACCACTGAATATCCCGATGTGCATAAACAGCAAACATCAAGGCCGACTCATTCTCCCAGGCAGGAGAATCTTACTGCAGTTATCAAGTCCAGTGAAAAACCTCAAAAGAGGGCCAGCCCAGCAGAAGAACACGACCGTCTAAACAAACGCCGTAAGGGGGAAATTGATTCAAGAGACATAGACAGCAGTGAGGTTCGATTGTCTGAAAGGGAGAGATCGAGTGATGTTCGAATTCTGGATAAACTTCATGTGGCAGCATCTGAAAAGTTGGGCTCTGATGAACAGATCAATAGCAGGGCCACAGATAAACCAGTGGATAGATCAAAAGAAAAAGCAGTGAACGATTTGACAGGGATTATCGGGACCGATTAGAGCGTCCTGACAAGTCTGATTTTTTATCTGAAAAGTTGAGGGACAGGTCATTAGAAAGGCATGGAAGAGAGCGTTCTGTTGAAAGAGGCCCAGATAGGAACTTTGATAGGGTAGCCAAAGATGATAGAAATAAAGATGACAGAGGCAAAGTACGATATGGTGAAGCATCTGTGGAGAAATCCCACTTAGATGATAGATTTCATGGGCAAAGCTTGCCTCCTCCTCCACCTCTGCCACCCCATGTTGTCCCCCAGTCTGTTAGTGCCAGTAGGAGGGATGAAGATGCCGATAGGCGATTTGGAAATGCCAGGCATACACAGAAGCTTTCCCCAAGGCATGAAGAAAGAGAAAGGAGAAGATCTGAAGAGAATGCTTCAGTATTACAAGATGATATAAAACGGAGGCGAGATGATGAGTTCCGAGATAGAAAGCGGGATGAGCGGGATGCAGTATTAATCAAGGTAACTGAAAATCTTCTCTTTTAAATTGTTTTCCATGTTTGAATTCTCCAAATTGCTATTACTCAGTTTGCAGTTATACATTGTTCTATTTGGTTGATTGTTTATTGCTTGAGTGGCTTATTTGAACCACATGTATTTAATCCATTTTGGGCAGCTGGTCATCAAACAATTAATGAGCTGAGTTATGCACGGGCAAGATCAACTGAGTTTGGAAAAACAGATTATAGATTTGAGTACAGCGATTAACATTCCAAGTGTGGTTCCTTTTAATTTGATCGTGTCTGCGAACATGTACTTATATAGTCATTTTAATCAGTGTCAAACAACTTTATATAGTGAAATTGCTAAATTCCTTTTGAGCTGTTTGCTGTTCATATAAGGCTAATGCTTTCTTTGAGGTCTTGTAATATGAATTCTCTTTTATTGTTTATGGTGGTGGTTGATTAACATACCGATACCCTTGATGATTCACCAGAACCTGTGTTCAACTGAGGATATTTGTAAGATTATTTTGTTGTGAAATTGTTTTCATTTATTGCCACTTGAATTTATTTCTTTGGGGGATGAAAAAACTAAACTGCTGTACTGATGCAGTTTACTTATGTATGTGTAGATGGATGAAAGAGAGAGGGATAAAACAAACATTAGCAAGGAGGATATGGATCCAAATGCTTCTAAGAGGCGGAAACTCAAAAGAGAGCATATGACATCAGAACCTGGTGAGTATTTACCAGCTGTACCTGCAACACCCGCGGTTTCAATTAATTTATCACAAACACATGATGGAAGAGGAGACAGAGGAGATCGCAAAGGGGTTGTAGTGCAACGCCCGGTCTATGCAGAGGAGCCTGGGTTGAGGGTCCACAGCAAAGAAGCAGCCAACAAGACAGCTCGTCGTGATCCTGATCCGTATCCTTAACAAATTTATTGCTTTTATTGGTTTGTACTTTAAATCCTAGCCTGTAGATCCTACACCCATGTATTACTCTGGAAATACCGGCGGGATAGTACCCACCAGAGTACTGCACGTTTTATAATCCACCCCTAAATCCTTATATTCGTTCAATTGTTTCAGCATCCTATGACATTGACTGTAGATGATGGAAATTTTGGTCGTGTCCAGTTTTAGTCCTATATGTTTATACTTTTTCAATTTCGGTCCTTTTTGTTGTCCAATTTTAGTCCTACAGATTTTTACTTTTTGAAATTTCGGTCCTTTTTGGACATGGCCAAAATTACATGATCTGTGATATTATCTTGCAAATGTTGAGTTGATTTTGAATCCCTTAACTATGGGTTCAGAATGTATGACAGAGAGTGGGATGACGACAAGAGACAGCGAGCTGAACCAAAGAGGAGGCATCGTAAATAGGCGGGGATAGAATTGCTCAAAAGCTGAAACTTGCACATGGAAAGTGTGACTGCACAACCCCATACTGCACTGCCATTTGCTTCATACTTTTTGAGGTAATATATTTATTGATGGGCAGTTGTATTTCATGAGCCAATATGATGATGATCATGTATAACGTGTAAAATTTTGAGGGACCGTTGTTTGCTCCTCGTGTACGTTGCCAAGTGAGAATGGGTAGAATTTGAACATTGACGCTTGTTCGCTCTTATTTTAGCTCTGTTTTGATCATCATTTGTTGGATTCAAATAATTCTTCTGTATGAATAAACAAGTTTTCAATTGCTTACAGTTTAGAGGTGGTCATATTTTATGTGCTTTGGTTTCACCTTTCGTGGGAAACTTGTTGACGGTATGAAATTGGATTCATCGGCAATACTATACTCCCCCATCCCGTGATTATTTTCACATTTTCCTTTTCTTGATATCTCAAGATTATTGTCACACCCAAATAAGGAAAGTTCAAATTATATTAACACCCTCACAGTACTATCTAAATTAAAAAGATGTCATTCTTGTTTTATTTTACTTTGTTATCTTTTTCTACATTTTATCTCATTCAATACACCAAAGTACTTTAACATTTATTTAATAATATCATTAATCTCATAAACTAACATCATACTAATAATTTACACATACAAACATGTTTAACTGTGAATAAATGTTATGATATTAGTTTATAAGTATAATGATATGATTGAATGAATGTAATGGTCCTAGTTCCATATAAAATGTTATGATATTAGTTTATAAATGTAATGATATTATAGAATGAATGTAATTGTACTAGTTTCTTACAATTGTGATAAAAGGAAACACAATATCAGATGTAATTCAATTTGTTTCTATGTTTTTGGAGGTTAGTTAGTTTAATTATACATTTCCAGATTTCGAAGTAGCTATGTATATTCCATACGGCAATCCAAAATCAGACCTTGCCATACATATCAAACCAGAAGCATGGGCAATCTTCCACACCACGTATTATTTTGCTAAATAACTTAAATTTGATACATCAGTAGATAAAAAGGACGAAAAGGAATAAAACACAATTATCATCAAGTGAGTTTCAAATAAACAAAATCAAAGAACCAATGGGTGGAATGGGGTATTAGGGCATGATCCATAATAGAGATTCACTCTATGCTGCTGCTGATGGTAAAAAGGGTTTGGGGTTTGAAGATGATAATAGGGTTCATGTACTTGAATCTGCCATTCATTTGTTTGATTTCCATGAATGCTATCATAACTTGAACCCATGCATGGCTTGCTACTTATAGAGGCTTCTAAAAGATCTTCCCAAGTGTTCTCAACTTCCCACATTATCAACGGCTCCAACTCCGCGTCCTTATTGTCAAACCCCGTCTCCACGACTTGCTCGTCGCCATCATCCTCTGTAAAACTCAATGAAGATTGCTCGTTGGAGGTCTCCGAGACATTCGATGGAGATGACTGATCGGATAACTGCCACATCTCATTGAGAATGGTCTCAAGTGCCTGGATTTGAACATCTGGAATCTGATCAATAATAGGGTACTCATATGGTTCACAATATCCCATAGACTGGCAGCATTGATGATAAATTGAAAGTTGATGAGCTTGGATAACTGCTTTCTTGAAGATACTAAAGACTGTCACACAACCTCGGTAGGGTAATTGATCTAGATTATCCAACACCTCCACAATCTCTCTTTTGATCACAGTGTAGCATGTGAAGCTATAGCGAATGATGTGCTTCATGGACGCGTGTACGAGGAAGCTCTTAGAAGCTGCACTGGTAGGCCAACAATCTATGGCGCGGTCTATCAGGCTTTGAAGGTGAGGCAAGATCTCTATCATTGTTTCCAAGTCTTTTATCTTGAGTGGTGTGCTTTTCTCTTCATCATTAGGCATTTGATGTTCTTCATTACTTGAAGCAGAGATGTGTGTGTTTGGATGTTGTTCTTGGATTACTTGTATGGATAAGCAATCAAGGGCTTCGTCGAGTAGCCTTGCGTATGAGCTTATGTAGACGACATAATCCTCGGATGAGCAGTCTTGGAAGTTACATGGGTGGAGAGACAAGACCGTGTTGGTCCGAGTCCATAAGATCTCGGCCCAGAGAGGACTGTCATTGGGTAGGGACCGGATGAGGCAATGGAGGAGAAGAAGGCACTTCAGGGCGACTCGCCAGGAACTCGTTTGGCGGAACCTTCGTGCAAAGCCGAGGGCGAAAGCCGAGTAAGACGATGGAGACAGAGAGAAAATCTTTAACAACTCATGAATGTACTTATCACGTAATGGGAAGTCATCGTGTGAAGTTGCTTTCACGATTATGTGATAAACGTCACAAAATCCTCCAATGGTGACTAATTTAGCGTAGCTGACACTTGTGCGTTCTCGTATCGAGGTGAAGACTCGACGAATTTGCTTTTGCATTTTGCAATATAAGTTGGTGTCTAAAATCTTGATCCTAATAAAAGAGTAACAAGAAGAGCTGTGTGATGCATGTAGGCGTTGTTCTCCTTGTTTTGGTGTTTATTCAATAGTGTTGATATTTGGATCGATCTTAGTATACAAGGAGAGCTACAAGAATACATTGGTGCCGGCAACAATAATTTGTATGTACATTATTAATTTATTAGTTAATTAAACAAGAGCATAGCATATTTTATTATCCTAGTATTTTATAACTTATTCTCCCTACCTCCCATAATTTCTTTGGAGAACATAATTATTAAAAAAATTTAAATTAATGTAAGCGAGAAAATAAAATGTAGGAGTATTTTGGGTAGTTGAATAAAATAAAGTGTGAGAGTGAAAATAAAGTAGAATAAAACAAGAGTGACATTTTTTAAATTTAAATGATATTGTGAGAGTGTAGTTTATGGATGATATTCCGTTTTAAGGGTGTGAAAGTAATTGTGGAGCAGAGGCGAAAAGAAAAGTGTGAAAGTAATCACGGGACGTAAGGAGTATTTGCTACCGCACTATGATGTGCGATGATATAGCAATTTAAATTGCTCAAAATTAAATAACACGAATTTTAATAAAATATTATTTATTAGTATTAAAAAGTGTAAGTGAAGGATAAAATAGTCTTTTCAACTTTATTGAATTGAGTAGGAGGGATTGATAAAGTATTACGTGTTTCGTATACACCGTAAGTTTACGGTGTTTTTCATTGATACTTTTGGTCAAATATTTGATACTCTTGATTATAATTCTTCAATTTCATCAAATTTTTTATACGTTTGATCAAATTTTTTATACTCGGTCAAATATTGATAAGATTTCTAATATTCTTGATAAAATATTTGATACTTTAACTTTTTCAAAAGTTGTAGCACCATAAGCTTAAAGTGATACGAAACACAAGAGACTTATTCGGAGAAATTTAATTATAGTGGAGAATTGAGTGTATGAGATGTAAATAAAAGATATTTGTAAAAGTTTAGTTTGAGAGAATATAATTATTTTTTTTATTTTTAGATATAAGAAAATAAAATTGTAACATCCATTTTCACATTTTGACCCATTTAAATTACTATGAAGGAAGTATTGTATAAGTAAATCAACTAGCATCATTTAAAATAGGGTTAATTACAATTTGCAACTTGTACTATATCACATTTTATAATTTGCACTCTATACTATATTTTGTAACAAATTGCAACCGTACTATGTAAAATTGATAAATTGGTACCTCAACTTAAATTTTGTTCTTTTTCTCACCAAATTATAATTGAGAAGGTTATATTTGTCCTTTTAGGTTTATTATTTATGTTTTTACCAAATGTTTAATTTCCAACAAAGAATTGATCCCTAATTTGGCCGGAAAAAAAAAAAAAACAAAATTTGTATTTGAGATACTAATCTATCAATTTTATATAGTACGAGGTTGCAATTTGTTACAAAATATAGTACATGTTGCAAATTGTAAAATACACTATAATACGATTAGAAATTGTAATTAACCCTTTAAAATAACATTTAATCATAATTTCATACATAAATGAGTTTCAATTTAGTATTTTTATTTTACTTACCTTTAAATTGTGATTGAGTTTAAATTTTATAAATCTACAAGTCATATAAAATAATAATTAATGAAATTCTTCTTATTTATATATGACTATATGAGACCATTTTATATATATTTTTTTAATAAATACTCCCTCCGTTTTCTCATGAGCTTACCATAAAAATTGCAAACCTTTTTAAGAAAAAAATAGTATTTTATATGTAGTAGATGTTGAAATGTGATGAAAAAGAAAAAAATAAAATAAAGAGAGATATAGAAAAATAAAGATTGAAAGAAAGATGAAGGAACACTCATTATCATTTATGAAAATATGAAGGTTTTGTTGGGACGTTCGTTTTAACAAAATAATAAACTTAGGGGCCATTTGGTAGGCCTTATATAATGTCGGTTCAGATTACCTCCGTGTCATATCGGCCCGTAGTATATGTCGCGTTAACTTGAAATCGCATGTTTGGTATACACACAGTGTGAGAGATGTTAAAAGGGCCGCGGATCAAGGGCCACTGCTTTTGCTTTAATCGGTAAATGTTAGTTTGTTAGTAGTTAGTTCGTCAAACACCCAAACACTCCAAGAAATTCTCCAAGACCACCTTATAACTCCAAATTCGTTCCCGGGGGAATCGAACCTGGTCTCCCACTAAAGTGAGGAATCGATGGCCGGGTGGGCTAAAGCCCGTTTAGCCCCGAAAAATGCGGGGGTTAGGGCTAGGGGTTTAATGACCCGTTTAAACCAGGGCCTTTTTGGTCCGGACCGATTAGCTCAGCATGGGCTAACGAGCCAGCTCGTTAGCCTCCGATTATTTATTTATTTATTTACTAATCTCATGCCTATTAGTTATTTAATAAGGGGAAAGTTGGAGTTGGAAATTCTTGGAGGTAAAAACTAATAAGGAACAAAATATTATTAAAAGGTTTGAGATATTTCAAGAAAAAAAGGAACAGGATGTTAGCAAATAAGTTGAGTTTGTTCTTGGCGACTTTTTTCCTCGAAATGTAAAACGCATTTGACAATCTATTCTCGTTGTAATTCCTTATTGTTTAACTATTTTGATGTATTTCTAATGAATTTATGTACAATATTTATGTTTTAAGTTTGTATTGCGTTAAATTATATTTATAATTTAAGATTTTATATTAAAAAATAATTTTTTTGAGCCCGTTAGTGGTCCGTTTAGCCCGTAGCCCGCTAGGGTTAGGGATAGGTTCCAACAATTGTCGGCCCGCTAAGAGTGAGCCAAGAAGGGCCCGTGGCCCTATCAGGCTGGCCCCAACCCGCTTAACATCTCTAAGTGTGAGGGTAGATATGTGTAAAATTTGTGTTGGGCCCAAAGTTAAAAATTGTAGCTTGTACAATTTTAAATATGTATAATTCCAAAAATACCCTCCACACTCCATCCCTGTTATATGCCCAAAATCATACGAATGTTCAAGGTTTTTCTAGTTTTCTCCATAGAAACGCAAATGACGAATTGGTGAATTTACTGTCAAACCACGTATCCACATTAGTTTGCCTTTGGATTCCACACATATCCGCCTTATTTTTTTCGACGTTGGTCTTCTTTACTCTCCAATCGCGTTGGACAATCACACCTTGTGAGTAAATTAACAATCACTGGTTTTTTTTTTTGCCTATTTGGCTTTTCGAACGTATTTTATTTATCTTTTACCTGTAATTTAGGGTTTTTGAAATTTTATACTTGTTTGAAATATGTTTTGTACGGCTTCTAGGTTTTGATTTCCAGCACTAATGAGTTAATTGTGCTATGAAATGGTTTATTTTTTCTTTTTTTTTACAACATGCTATGTGGTAAATTTATGTGGACAACAATGCGTGTGTTGTTCGGTGTCTTTGCTACTTCCCTTTCGTAGTCTGCATAGTAGTTCCTATTGTGAATTCTAAACTATGTGAATTGTTGTTATAGTTTTAAAGATGTCAATCCCAAGCAATGTTGAATCACCACCACAATGCAAGTGCGGCAATGACAAGATGATAAAGCATCAGGCCGGGTGATTATGCCAATTACTTGGGTAGACACTACTACAAGTGTCCGATTGGCTTAAAGCATCCTAAACACTTTGTTGTTACCTGTTTAAATCTAAGAGAGATTTGTGGTGGAATGTGGCTAGATTAACGGATAAAACAAGTAATAAACGAAGAACACAAGAATGGGGGAAGAACCCTGAGGTCCCTCCCTTGAAGATGACTTTGGGAGTCCTATGGGGACCCCTAGCCTTGAGTGTATAATCTTGATGGCAAGAATGAGTTGTCTTTTTTACAATGGGTGGGGGCTCTATTTATAGAGCTCCCAAGAATAAAAGCTAAAAAGCTAATAATAATTATAAATCCTTTATTTTAGGATTTATTTACAATCGTTGATCTAAAATCTGACAAGATCTACTTTACATTAAATGATCTTGTCTTGTCTCGTAAAGGTGTCAATATTTTGTCGCTTGATGAGCCGTCTTGCATGCCGAGCTTGCTGAGCCTTTGGGCTCGCCAGCTATCGGGCTTATCGAGCCGCCGAGCTTGCCGAGTCGCCTAGCTTGGAGAACGAGTTAGGAATAGAGTAGTCTAATTTTCTTGCCTTTACGCCTAGGTCGGGATACCCCTATGAGGCCTTGGCATGCCTACCGAGGTGGAGTATTTTATGAAATATTCGTATTACAACAATTGCCCCAGTTCGGTCAAGTGTCTTTGAGAGTCGAGCTGGTAGTGTGGAGAGCAGATTTTGAAAGCATCAAGAATGTATAGCCTTGCATTGAGGTTGGAGTATAGGATTTATACTTTTCGGGTTTCTTGTCGAGAGACCTTTCCGAACTGCCTAGCTATCGAGCTTACCAGCCGCCGAGCCGCCGAGTTTGCGGCTGCCGGCCGCCTAGCCGAGCTTGTCGAGCTTGCCGGCCGCTGAAGCCGCCTTGCGGTCGAGCTTGTCGAGTGCTGGCTGCCGGAGAGATGAGCTCGTCCGGGAGGTAAACTCGCCAGAGAGGTGAACAAGTCTAATGAGGATAGCTCATCGAAGTTGAGCTCGTCAAGGAGTGATCTCGTCCCGAGAGGTGAACATGTCTCGAAAAGGAGAGCTCGTCGAAGAGGTGAGCTCGTCTCGAAGGAGTGAGCTCATCCGAGAGATGGACCCGTCCGAGAGAGGTGAACATGTCTCGAAGAGGAGAGTTCGTCGGAGATGTGAGCTCGTCTCGAAGGAGTGAGCTCGTCAGAAGAGGAGAGCATGTCGAAGAGGAGAGCTCGTCGAAGGAGTGAGCTCGTCCGGAGAGGTGAACATATCTAAAGAGGAGAGCTCGTCGGAGAGGTGAGCTCATTTGAAGAAGTGAGCTCATCCGAGAGAGATGGACTCGTCGGAGAGGTGAACATGTATGAAGAGGAGAGCTCGTCGGAGAGGTGAGCTCGTCCGAGAGATGGAATCGTCCGGTGAGGTGAACGTGTTCGAAGAGGAGAGCTCGTCGGAGAGGTGAGCTCATCTAAAGGAGTGAGCTCATCCTGGAGGGATGGACTCGTCCGGAGAGGTGAACATGTACGAAGAGGAGAGCTCGTCTCGAAGGAGTGAGCTCGTGCGGAGAGATGAACTCGTCCTGAGAGGTGAACATGTCTAAGGAGGAGAGCTCATCGGAGAGGTAAACTCATCTCAAGGAGTGAGTTCGTCTGGAGAGATGGAATGTTCACTCGGGTTAGCGGGGGTTTGCTAGACAGACATTATCGAATAGCGCATTTGATGAGAGATATGAACAAGAAGCTTCCGTAAAACGAGTGTTTTACGAATTATATGAAGCCGATAAGCAAAGCAAATAATCCATGGGAAAAAGTAGAATATTTGATGGAAGGGCGGGAGTCCTTTTGAACAACCCGTTATAATAGGAAAACCTTATATCTTGAAATTAATTCATCAAGTTGATGATAAAATCCATGGACCCTTCTACGACGGCTAGTAAAACTCCCAATTCTCTAGCAAATATAGCCCTTTTCATCATTTCTTCGCATGTACCCGCAGAGCATTCAAATAATGCCCTTTGATTTCACCTGTTTCACTGTGCTTTATAAATTGCCTCGGCACAAAATAAGAAGCGTCCGCAGAGGTGAACATATCTAAAGAAGAGAACTCGTCGGAGTGGTGAGCCTCGTACAAGGAGTGAGCTCGTGCGGAGAGATGGACTCGTCCGGATAGGTGAACATGTCCGAAGAGGAGAGCTCGTCTGAAAGAGTGAGCTCGTCCGAGAGGTGAACATGTCTCAAGAGGAGAGCTCTTCGGAGAGGTGAGCTCGTGCGAATGAGTGAGCTCGTCCGGAGAGATAGACTCGTCCGGAGAGGTGAACATGTCTAAGGAGGAGAGTTCAACGTAGAGGTGAGCTCGTGCGAGAAGGAGAGAGCTCGTCAGGAGAGGTGAGCATGTCCGAAGAGGAGAGCTCGTCGGAGAGGTGAACTTCGTTTGAAGGAGTGAGCTCGTCCGGAGAGGTGAACATATACGAAGAGAAGAGCTCGTCGGAGAGGTGAACATATCCGAAGAGAAGAGCTCGTCGGAGAGGTGAGCTCTGCCTCGAAGGAGTGAGCTCGTTCGGAGAGGTGAACATATCTCGAAGAGGAGAGCTCGTCGGAGAGGTGAGCTCGTCCGGAGAGGTGAACATGTCTCAAGAGGAGAGCTCTGCCCGAAAGAGTGAGCTTGTTTGGAGAGATGGACTCATTCGGAGAGGTGAATATGTTCAAGAGAAGAGCTCGTCGGAGAGGTGAGCTCGTTTGAAGGAATGAGTTCGTCTCGGAGAGATGGACTCGTCCGTAGAGGTGAACATGTTTGAAGAAGAGAGCTCGTCGAAGAGGTGAGTACGTCTAAAGGAGTGAGCTCGTCGGGAGAGATGGATTCGTCTAGAGAGGTGAACATGTCTCAAGAGGAGAGCCTCGTCGGAGAGGTGAGCTCGTCGAAGGAGTGAGCTCGTCCGGAGAGATGGACTCGTGCGGAGAGGTGAACATGTCGAAGAGGAGAGCTCATCGGAGAGTTGAGCTCGTTTGAAGGAGTGAGCTCGTCCGGAGAGATGGACTCGTCTGGAAAGGTGAACATGTCTCAAGAGGAGAGTTCGTCGAAGAGGTGAGCTCGCCTAAAGGAGTGAGCTCGTCCGAGAGATGGACTCATTCGGAGAGGTGAACATGTCTAAATAGGAGTCCTCGTCGGAGAGGTGAGCTCGTCTCAAGAAGTGAGCTCGTTTGGAGAGGCGGACTCATCCGGAGAGGTGAACTTGTCGGGAGAATGAAGATGGTGCCCTGCTGTCAACCTTGGGATTTTTATGTTATCGTAATGTTCGTCTTTATTTTAAATCTCATTTTTCTATAGTTTTTGTTTAAAATTTTGTCGTATTTCAAAGCTGCAGTGTTTGGCTTGTCGTGCCTCGGCCTTATTTCGCCAAGAGGTTGAGGTCGGCCTATGCCTTTCGATTTGGTTTCGGCACAGACGAGCTCGGCCTTTGGCCAAGTAAGGATCTACTCGGGAGCTCGGCTCACCCAAGCGTGTTTCGGCGGATTGACACCGCCGGTCCTTCGTCGCCCAAACCATCCTCGCATTGCAACTTCATTGGGGCGAGCCGATGAAAGTGCTCGCCAAATGGAGTTTAGTCCATCGATCCATCCGCTTGAATGGCTCGCCGTGAGCTTAGCTCGCCGGAGACTTGGTCGCCGGAGACCCGGTGCACTTCTGACGACTTATTAAGATGCATCCAGCTACGTGCTCTGCGCTCCGAGCCGATCAATGAGAGATCGTACCACTCACGAGTTTGTCCTAACTCCGAAGAGCCGCGGACCTCACTAGCCAGAAAGTTAGGAGACCTCGGCCGGAGACCGAGCTCGTCACGAGGAATTTGAGGGGCACACTTACCGGAAAGTCGGGTGACCTCGGACGGTAACAGACACGTCACGAGGAGTTTAGTTGGAGCCTCCCGGTGCAAAGACTAGGCGGACCCCTCCCCGGAGGCTGAACTCACCGGAAGGAGTTTGGCGGGGTGAAACCCTTCCTCGGCGGACGCCGTGATCCGCGCGAAGTTTGAGAGGGGCCAGCCCTCGGCTTTCGGCCTCGGCAGGCCCGCAAGGAGCTCACTAGGTTAGAAGCTAGGAGACCTCGGATGGCACAGAGCTCGTCGCGAGGATTTTTGTAGGCCCGTGCTCGGCGAGAGTGTGAACTCGTTGCGAGTCCTTTTAGGACGCGTCCATCGGCGCTCGATGAGAGACTAAGCTCCTCGCGAGTCCCTGCAGGTAAATCTCGCTAAAAATGGAATGCCAACGCCAAAGAGGCGGACTATCAAGGCCACGAAGGCGGATAAGGCAATGCCACGAAGGCGGGTGATCTATGCCACGTAGCCGAGATAGATCTAAGCCGATGCGGCATATAGTCAATGCCGCGGAGGCGGACAAGTCAACGCCGAAAAGGTGGACGATCAACGACACGAAGGCGGATAAGACAATGCCACGGAGGTGGGTGATCTATGCCATAGAGGTAAGATAGATCTATGCCGAGAAGGCATCTAGTCAACGTCGCGGAGGCGGACAAGTCAACGCCGAAAAGGCGGACGATCAACGCCACGAAGGCGGATAAGACAACGCCAAAAGCGGACGATCAATGCCACAAAGGCGGATAATACAACGCTACGGGGCGGGTGATCTATGCCACGAGGCGAAATAGATCAATGCCGAATAGACAGATAGTCGACGCCACACGGGCGGACAATCGTTGTCGAAAAGGCAACTATCAACACCGCAAAGGTGGACAAGTCAAAAGACGATAAGGTAGATAGTCGACGCCCAAAGGTGGACAAATCGATGCCAAAAAGACGACTATCAATACCGCAAAGGTGGACAAGTCAAAGCCGATAAGGCAGATAGTCGGCATACGAAGGCGGACAATCGATGCCAAAAAGATGATCACAACACCGCGAAGGTGGACAAGTCAAAAGTCGATAAAGCGAGATAGTCGATGCCACGCAGACGGACAATCGATGCCGAAAAGGCGGATCGTTAACACCGCGAAGGTGGATAAGTCAAAGTCGATAAGGCGGATAGTCGACGCCACGCAGCGGACAATCGATGCCGAAAAGGCGACTATCAACACCGCGAAAGTGAAAAAGTCAAAAGCCAATAAGGCAGATAGTCGACGCCACGCAGCGGACAATCGATCTTTGAAAAGGCGATCACAACACCGCGAAGGTGGACCGATCAAAAGCCGATAAGGCAGATAGTCGACGCCTTGAAGGCGGACAATCAAAATCAAAAAGCGGCTGTCAACACCGCAAAGGTGGACAAGTTAAATGCCGATAAGGCAAATAGTCGACGCCCAAAAGGTGGACAATCAATGCCAAAAGGCGGGGACGCTTAGGCCGCTTGCTTGGTGATTCAGAATTTTACCTCATCACGAGCTTATGTTGGAAAAAAATTTTGTACTTTTGTTTTTCCGAATTTTGATGTTTGAACTCTGGAGATCTACTCTCCTTCCCCTCAAGTATAAATATCTTTTCGGGGTGTTTTCGAGACCGTTAAAGGTTTTTTTAAGAAATTTCGACATTTAAAAGATTTTTTAAATCCAAAAATGTGCGTACATGCTCCAAATTTCTTCAAAAGTTTGGAGTCTTATTTTTCTCCCCTTCAAATATAAAAAAATTTTCCCGGGTTTTTAAGAAATTCTACACTTTAAAGATTTTTTAAATTAAAAAAATGTGTGTACATGCCCCAAATTTTTCTTTAAAAATTTTGGAGTTCTAATTTTCTTTACCTTTAAAATATGAAAAATTTCGGAGGGAATTTTTACCCGTTGAAGGTCTCTAAATAATTTTTGCGATTTATAAATTTTTAAGTCTCAAAATATACGTGTCTTTGTCCCAATTTTTATAACTAATATAGGGAAATCTACAAGTAGCAACATATTTAAATAAGTAGTCATCAAGAATACGATACAGTGGACAAAGGTCTGTCCGTAGATTTCTGGAATTGATTCCCGTCCGACAATAAATTAATTGCCCCAGCTTCATTAATTCTAGCCCATCAAATTTTTGAATAAAAAAGGGGGCCAACAGATTTAAATAAGGCCCAGTTATTGACACCACCAACAATGTCAAAGACACCACTCCGATCAAGACACCACCCTGTTTTTAAACATTGTCAAAGACACCATCCAATATTGACTATTATACCCTTCATACCTTTTGCTAGAATCTAATATTTGTAACCACACCACTTTCATTTAATTTTTTATATTGTTAAAAACACCACCCTCTACCAATATTACCTCCACAACACACTAAATAAAATAACTTGTCTTAAATTTAAAAATCCTTCGTCGCCGTCTTTATTCTCTTCTCCTCGCCGCAGAGTTCGCCGTCTTTCTTCTCGTTCTTTGTCGCCGCCGATTCCTCCTCGCCGTCGCTCGCCGTCGCATCCCTCCTCACTCGGAAGTCGCCGTTGCCGCCGCACGATGGGTAAGTTTTCAGATTTAGTTTTTGTTTTAGTTTTAGTTTTAGTCTTCTTTTTCTATTTGCAATTTTCGTATGGGTATATGAAATATAATGTTAACATTTAGTTTAGGGTTAGTAATTTTGATAGAAGAATGCATATTAGGGTTTATTGTTGTCTAATTTGTGATAATTTGTTGTGAATATCTGGGTTTTTCATTTTTGAAAATGTATTTTGGTTGTTGATAAGAACACAATATATCGACACCTTTGGTTTCTTGAATTTCAAAGATAATGTTCATTGTTTTTTTTTCGAACAATTTACTAGATTTCGCAATTTTTTTCGGATGTATATGTTATGATCGGTATACATTTTCGAACATTTCCATAAAATTCGACAAAAATTTTCGAACATATTAGTTTTGTTCGACTTATATTTTCGAACAATGTATAAAATATCGTCTGAAATTTTCGAACAAATAAATTATTTTCGGTTATGATTTTCGAACACACTGTTAAATGCGATCGACCTATGTTATTGTTATGCGGTGTCATAAAACGATGATAGAATTCATCCCACGACTTCTAACAGCGGAAAAGGAATCAACCAGCAGTCATCACATCATCAAAGTATACCGTGCCTCCAATCAAAAGCACATACGTAAGAAAAAGAAATCGAGCGTAATCATCACAAGTGGAGCCGGAACCACGACAAATAGAGTTGGAGGAAGCAAGAACTCGTAATGGAGGAGGGTTCGGATGAGGGTTAGAAGAGGTGTCAGGGGAGGGATCGGGACGAGGGAGGCTGGAGACGTAGAGAGAGAGGGCTTAGGGGAGAAGCCGGAGGGTACAAGGGGAGGAATCGAGATATATGGCCGGTAGCCTCTCCGCCACTTCTCGGTGGCTTTCAAAGCACGTCGCGAAGTTCATATATCAAGGAACCGAGCGCGGTGTTTTGAAATGTCACCGCCATGTTGGGAAGTTATTGTCGTGGGACATTGACGATGAAGATGACCTACGTGGATTTTGCTCCATTTTCGACGGTCTAAAATCTTGAAGATTAGATGTGGATCTTATAAGAACCCGAACAAAAATCTTATCTCAACATTTGTCGAGCGGTGGCACCCGGAGACAAACTCTTTCCACTTTCCGTTTGGTGAGATGACGATCACCCTTGATGGCGTCTCTTGTCTCACCGGATTATCTGTAGATGGTTACCCCCGTACAGCCAAAGAGGGATGACAATGTTGCTGGGAGGATGTGATGAATTTGCTCGGAAGCGAAAATGAAGCGAAACTTGCAACCGGTGGGAAAGCGTGGGTCTTCGTTAAGCTGCGATGGTTGAAGGATACCTTTTCACCACCGATGAAGTCCGACAATGAAGACGATGTGTTGTATGCTGCTAGAGCATATGTTCTATACACATTTGGTACCACTTTGTTTCTTTGATAAAAGTGGTACCCGTGTCGGCACTTCGTGGTTGCGATACACAGCTGATATGGTAGAGTTTGGGAAATACGCTTGGGGAGCCGCGACATTGGCCTACTTGTACAAGCGGTTGGGGTTGGCCTCTCGGTTCAAAGTAAGACAAATTGGCGGGCACCTCGACATTGCTAGAGGTAAATTTAATAATTATGCTATATTTATTTGTTGTAGCTATGAATGTTGAATGTCTTGTACTTATTGATTTTCTTATTATTTCCGAGCATGGATTTATGAGCACTTTCCAAGTTTGATTTTGCCCCCTCGGAACCCCGACTTTGAATACCCTCTCCCATTAGCAATTCAAGATGCTCACGAAGCTCATACCGACTCCAAATCTGACCGTGTCCGTGGATTTAGAGAGAGCCTTGATGTCTTCCTAGCTTCTCGTATGATTTGTCTATGTTCTTTTTATTTTTTATTATACTTGTTCCTTTAACGTAGTTAATCTTTAAATGTTCGTTGTTTGTTATTTACAGTCAAGTGGACTCCTTATTCTGCGATTCGGGATTCATATCCATTGCAGATGGTTACTTTCTTCCACGGTGCATTGTTTGTGGAGAGATGGTTGAGCCGTACATGCCGGACCGGGTCTTGAGGCGATACGGTTATGTGCGACGATTCGGAGAAGCCACTTGCTGGTGGTGCCCGCTCTAAGAAGGATGGTGTCGTCTCAAGAAGAACAAGGCTTGTTTGGGGTGCAATGGCCGAGTTCTTCGAAATGTGGGATAGTCACGTAGTTACGGAAGACAGACTTGGTTCCTATGCCACTCAACCTTGGGATTGCGCGGGACGGGTACGTTGATTGGTTTCTCTCCAACGGTTACCCCATTGTGTCAAATCCGGCGATCGTGAAGCTAGCAATTCGGGAGCCTGCTCAATCTTCCGAGCCACGGGAGAGGGTAGACGCAGCGAAGGTTGAACTCCAACAATTGGTGGACAGTGGACGGCGGGTGATGAGTCATTGAAAGTCGAGGAGGCCATGCAGATTGTTTCACGTCGTTGACTATTCTCGCGAGGACTGAGCGCGGAGGACCATCTTCACCTAATGAGATTGGACGGGATAGCGCCGGTGCAGTACATCATCACGAGGTAGAGGTCGGGGACGTGGACGAGGTCGAGGGCGACGGACTTGAACATTATTTCTGCATTAGACATTTATTTGACATGTTTTTTTAAATGGGTTATATACTTATTTTATTTTATATGTTCATGTATGATTTTGAATGTGTTGGATACTTATTTATGTAGACATATGAATTTTTAGATGTATCATTTGCATATTTGCTTATTGAATTTCGATATTATCGTTGTCATTTATTTAGATATATGATTTACTACACCACCGTACTAATATTTAGTAAACCCACCACCATTTATTGACATGACTTAGTCCATCATGACAAAGTGTATTGTCTTGTTGATTTGTCATAAAGTTGTCTGTCTCGCCTCGTCTTTTCCTTCAGTGGATTGTCTTTATTACAATTGGTAAACTCACCACTAACATATTCTTTAAATAATCGCACAAAATCCTCATTTTCATTGAACAATACGCTATGGCGAGGTATCCACAAGCGATGTTCTTGTATGGTGAGGGTGGGATGCTAAGACGGACGAGTTGTTTCTGAAGCTCTGTCGAGATCTAGCACTCTTCGGTAACTTCAATTCAAGCGATGATAACATGTTAATCAACTCGGGCAACACCGAAGCAATTGAGAGCGCCTTGTTGGGTCGTTAAATTGGTCTACAAGAAGAAAATTGAGTACAAAGACGGCCGGATACATGCTCGAAGCTACGTAAAAGACATCGGGTGTTCTCGTGGTTGATCACTACCGGGTGAGGTACGATGAAGCAACAAACCGTGTCCACGCCGATCCCGCACTGCCGGCCCTAACCGAGGTATCATGATTACGCTCATAAAAATGTATTTTAGTCACTAGAGTTCAAATTAATTATATTTTGAAATCGTAGATGGACGCATTTGTCAACGCGTCACGAGACATACGGTGACCCTTGCTGGGAGTGGCTAAAAATACTATTTGGAGATGCACCCACTCCTCCTGTTCATGCACCTGCTGGACCCGACGAGGACAAAGAGGAAGCTACCTCAACCGCACCTACCGGGTGGTGAGGATACCCCGAGCACTAGCGTTACTAGTCCCGCATTTTGGGGTCGATTCAAAAATGAATGATGTAATTCAATATGTATTTGTCCTAACTTGTACCGTATTTATGTTTACGTTTGTTTTAAAAATAATTAGGACATCTCTATTTATGTTTATGGATTAACTCCCGATTTTGTGTGTATATTCACAATCATTCGTCATGCACCTTCTATTTTCTCAAATCATTATCAAACATAACATATACTATTTAATTTTATAAGGCTGCAATATTTTCTTTTTCAATAAAAATGGTAAATAACAAGCTTGCCACTTGTCGATGACAGAGACAATTTAAGATGGTAAATTCAAGATTCCCATAATCATGTACCTATAATAGATTCTCGTAATCTAGCACATATATATTTAGGGTGGGTTTCGAACGTTGCATATTTGTCCGTAAAGTTGAGATGCAAAATGGATTTGATGAAGAATAAATTTTGAACATTGATATTTATATTTGGAAATTTGACCACCGAAATTCAAAATAATTATCGAACATAACCAATTTGTTCGAACAAAATTGTCGAACAAAATATATATTTTCGAAAAAATATTTGAACATAACAAATATGTTCGGACATAATATTTGAACATAACAAATATGTTCGGATAAAATATTCGAACATTGAACACATATTCGGACATAAATTTCGAACATTGAAATATGAAATTTGTCCGTAAAGGTTTGATGCAAAACCGATCCAAATTTTTTTGGTTCCCGTGTATTCGAAAATAAAAACCGAACAAGCTTACTTTGTTCGACAAAAGTTGCCGAATCTTTTTAAAATGTTCGGTTCAGCTTTTCCGAACATAGAAAAATCAAATTTGTCCGTAAAGTTCTCCCGATGCAAAATCGATCCAAAAATTTTCAAAGGCAAACTCTTCGCAATTTTTTTCCGAATTCATGCTCAATGTTCGAACAATATTTTCTAACATATGAATACTTTTCAAAAAATAGCCGAACTACATTTGTTCGAAAAGAAAACCGAAATATAGTGTCTGCTTTGATTGAAATTGTCGAACAATTTACATATTTTTAAAAATGTAATATTCGTTACCCTCCAAATTACACCCAACAATACCAAAAATATTAACAAATCTAACAATATCGAATGGATTTAACATTGTTTCACAAAACATATTATCATCAAGACGTTTTCATCAAAGATATACACATGAAAGTTTCGTGTAATTCGAATACTTCAATTTTTCAAATCAACTATTACTAATACGCCCTTCATTATACGTCGTTAGCCATCCCGCCGCATTCGGTTGCTCGTGCTCCTTCCAACTTTGGACCACCGGGAGGCATAGGCCGTCCAGACCTAAATCAACTCCGAAAGGAAATCATTTAAAAACGAAAGATACAAACAACTCTTGTATAATAAGAAATTCATGTTCTATTCTCAAATAATACCTGGACAAAATGGTTATCGCTCACTAACGCCATACACATGGATTTTGGATGTTCGGGAACGGCATTTCTAAATGGAAGTGTGGTGAGGGATATTTGCTTGGACAGCGTAATGAAAGTAATGTTATAGGTGGATGCAACCAAGAATCCCATGTACGGCAACATGAACCAATGCTTTCTTCCGCAAATGGCGTGAAGCAATTCAGAGCTTTTGATACTTCGCCGACTATGTCCTTCAAGTAGAATGCCGTCTCGTATAGATGGAGGTTCTTGCTCAACTCCGTCATTAGGTCTTGCCGTACACGTTCCCAGCTCTCCTCACCAAAACCCATCATTGAAGCCACCGATCTAAACCCACAATGTCCATCACCTTTGACATTCACTATATTTAATATGTACGAGTGATATAGAGATGGAATAGATTCAAGGAAGCCTGACTTTCTTGCCGTGGGTTTTTTTACGAATGATTTGATAACATTCGTGAAAAATAATTAATTGCATTGTAACATATTAGTTGAATAATAAACTAAAGCATTAAAAACATAACTAATCGGTTGTTTCGTAGGCCTTCCTTTGCTTTGATACAAAGGGGTCGGCCGCGTCTCATCAATTTCGTATGCACATGATCCATCGCCGATCAGTAATCAGCCAACCGCCGATCCCACGTATTCAAACAAACCGGAATCGCGTTTGGTTGAACTTTCATGTAGTTTCTTCCCTTTGCCTTTTCCCCGGGACGGCCACGTGTGCTTATTTTTGGGAGCGGCGGCTCAACTACGCCGTGGTCTCGGATTTGCCAACTCTCGCATCTTTCTCAAATACAAATTTTGCTCATCCGGAGTGAACCTTTCAAAGACCTCTCGTGATATCTTTCATAGCGTCGCTAAACCGACTTTTCATGTCAACCTTCACATCCTCGAAATGGGGGAGAAATCCAACTTTCGCCAGACGGAGTCAACGGTGCCAATGGGTATCGGTTTGTCCAAATACACATAACTCTCTACTTCATGCCCGCAGTGGCAAACCGTAAATGGTTCTAAGAGTGTGCTTGCATTCGCTCGGGTTAAAGTACGGTTGACGCACTTCTTTGATTTCTTCGAACAACAACTCTAAGGCACAAACAGACACCACTCCTTTAAGCATGCCGAACAGTGGGAGGAGTATTTATGTTGTGCAACATTAATACTCCTCCTCAAAGCTGGCTTTGATCTCTGTGTGACACGCCGTAAAGTGTGTCACACTTTGCGAAGCATGTCTCAAAGTTGCCCATAGAATTTCCTAGCATTTTCTTAAGGGCGGAATGATGACTCTCAACCCCAAAACAACAACAACAATACAATTCAAAAAATAATTAACTAAAGCATTAAAAAGAACTTAAATAAACAATGATACTAAAATGATTTAAATTACCATTCGATGTGGTGTTTCCCAAATGCATAACTTGGTTCGTCCATGCACAAACAAATCGTCTTTGTAAGGAGTGATCCATTCGCTCATGACATAGTTCACCGGTGTCATGAATGATGTAAAATCAGTGTGCGGCTCACGGACGGCATCATTAAACTCAAGCTCACTATCACATCTCCATACCTTGTTCCATTGAGCATAGAAACTTTTCCAATCGTCTTCATCTTTGAAATGTTTTTTACACTTTGCCAAGACGTTACGATCAATATGCCACGTACATAGAAAATGACGTGCTTCAGAAACTTGATCGCAATAGCATTCATCAATGCTTTCTCCCTATCTGAACAATCACCGTGGGCACGACCGATCACCCAACATAACCCTTAGCACTTTCAAGGCCCAAGCGTAATTCTCTTCCTTTTCGGCAGATAGATATGCATGCACTTGAAAAGTCATGCCGGTAGAAGTAACGCCCACAACCTCCATAAATGGTAATCGATACCTGTTTGTTTTGTAGGTGCAATCGATCATCAAAACCTTGGGAAATGCGTGCACGAGCTCAAGGGATACAGGATGTGAAAAAAATAGCTCTTGAATGTTATTCGTCTTTGTACAACTCCGACCGTAGTGGATGTATTTCTTATCCACGAGCTGGCTCATCAAGTAATCTAACCGAGAACGACCACAAACCTGCATCATCTTATACTTCTTCCGAACGTTGTAGATGTTGCGAATGGTAGAATGGTTTGCTTCGTGTCTTTTTTTCAACTCTTGCAGATGAATTTAGGTGGAGCGTTGCATTTTGACATGTTGATGACGAACGCCTTCTCCTCGGGACTTAGCCTACCCGCAAACGAATGACCCTCCAAGTGCATGGCAATGGGATGATTATGAGTCCCGCACCTAACCTCCAATGCCCATTCGGAATCATTAATTTGTTTACCCTTGAGCAAAAAGGGGCACCCACATTTTTAGTACTCGTCGTCCTCCCCTTCATTGATTTAGATTGCTCAAGATTGGCCTCCTTGGCTAAAACCAACTCCTTTCCCTTCCTCTTGCCCTTACTAGTGTCACGGTATACTCCGCCTCCGTTCACAAGCTAAAAAAATGGAAGACTTTTATTCCCCACTCCGTTGTCCGGTCGTTTGACCACAACGACAATATTATGCTCATTTCGGTTCGGGGACCCATTGTAAAAGTAAGTCACGAGATTCAAAATATTCCATCGTTGTGAACACGGAAGTGTAATCCATCACCATTTCTTTGGCATCTTCATCGTATATATCATCTCTTTCAACAATTTTTTGTTCTTCATCATCAATCATTCCATCTTCAAAATATTATGTAATATCCCATACATGATCATCATCAACATTGAAATCCTCTTCATCATCTCTCGCCCAAGTCCTATTGCAAAAGAAAAAAAAATTAAAAACAGCTCTATTAGAAACTTATTGCCGAAAATACAAGATTTGTTCGAAATTTTTAACCGAAAATAACCATTATGTTCGAAAACTAGCCGAACAAATTAATAATTTCGGCACACCAAAGGCCGAACAAGTAGGGTTCGCGATTTTTTTTTGCATTCCAACAGCGAGAAAGACGATAACAATACCATATACACATCATTTTATGCACTCAAACAACAAACATACATGTATTTATCATAAAAATAACCCAATGTTTTAGCATTTAAGAAATTTAAAAACCTAGTTTAAAAAAACATTTAAAACTTACATATGAGCGGGGAGGCTTGGAGGCTTGGCCATTGTTGCAATATCTCACGGCCACGACCTTAGAATCCGTCTTTGATCGTCACTTTGTATGGGTGGAAGGCTTGGAGCTTCTTCCTCAAATTTCAGCCGAACAATGCACTCTTTCTCGCTTTTTTTTTATTTTTGGGGGTGGTGTCTTTACCAATATTTTGGGAGGGAAAGTGAATTATTGTAGGTGATGTTTTTACCAACATGGTGTGTTTATTAATTGGATGAATTATATTTTAATATGGAGGGGTAATACTGCTCATTCATCTATCTTTTAAAAATCAAATTTGGGGTGGTGTCTTTGACATTGTTGGTGGTGTCAATAACTGGGCCTTTAAATAAATAAGAGTCCACTTGCGAAAATTGTAGCCCATCGACTTTTAATAAAAGGGGCCTAGCAATTTTCAATGAAAAAGGCCTCGCAAATTTTTAAATAGAAAAAGGGTCCATCAATTTTAAAAAAGGAGCCTACAACTCTTAAAATAAAAAGAACCCAGCAGATTTTTATTTTAAATAAAATAAGTTCAAATGGGCTTCGACCCATTCTTCCCTTAAGAATTAGGGCAGCGTGACTCATTTTTCTCAAACAAATTGCACAGCCTACTCTCTTTTCCAAGGCAGAAGGTGGCGCCGCTCCTCCCGATGGCGATGGCGGTAATGGTTCGCATGGCGGCTCATGCGCCGGTAAAGATAGCAGCGAGGCGACGACGCCGAGACAGCGCGGCGGTGGCTCGCGCGTGGGAGAGAGGGCGCAGCCGAGGGCTGCGGCGCGTCGCCGGGGCGAGCGTTGTGGTGGCGATTCTAATAGAGAGATAGACAGTGCGTTCGGTGGTGGTACAAAGTGTCGGTGAGAGAAGCAACACCGTGAACTTTACCGTAAACTTTTCTTGTTGAATGCTTAGTTTATGGATTTTTTCTATGGATTTTTCTCGGGATTTTATGGAAGATTTAGGAAACCGATTGTATTTTTCAAGAAATTTGGTAGGCTTGGTTTTGACCTTTTTGCGAAATGAATGTTGCAAAAATCAGATGTTATTTCTTTTCCGAGAAAACGATGAATATAATAGTTTCTTCTAAGAAGACTGAATGTTCTTTGGGATTTGGATTTTTGTTTTTTGCAGAGACGAAACCGCAAATTTCTTGTATAAACGATTTTGCAACTTGTTGAATGTAAAATATTTCTTTGAAGAACAGTGAGTGTTCTTTAAGGTTTTGAATGATTTTAGGGACGATTCCCTCCTTCTAGCGCCAATTGTTGTTACCCATTTTAAATCTAAGAGAGATTTGTGGTGGAATGTGGCTAGATTAATGAGATAAAACAAGTAATAAACGAAGAACGCAAGAATGGGGAAGAACCCTGAGGTCCTTCCCTTGAAGATGGCTTTGGGAGTCCCATGGGGACCCCTAGCCTTGAGTGTATAATCTTGATGGCAAGAATAAAAGCTAAAAAGCTAATAATAATTATAAATTCTTTATTTTAGGATTTATTTACAATCGTTGATCTAAAATCCCCGACAAGATCTATTTTACATTAAATGGTCTTGTCTTGTCTCGTAAAGGTGTCGATTGCTTTGTCTCTTAATGAGTCGTCTTGCGTGCGAGCTTGCCGGGCTTTTGGGCTTGCCGAGTCGGGCTTACCGAGCTACCAAGCTGCCCGGTTGCCGAGCTTGCCGAGCCGCCTAGCTTGGAGAACGAGTTAGGAATGGAGAGTAGCCTATTTTGCTTGTCGTTACGCCTAGGTCGAGATACCCCTGTGAGGCTTTGGCATGCCTACCAAGGTGGAGTATTTTATGAAATATTCGTATTACAACATACTTTATTTGGTGTGATGAGTACCATCTACATGCAGAGGCGCTACGCTTCCATGCGAATCGTCCTGCTACAAACACGCACACACCGAATAGTTTCGTTCCATTCGAGTCCTATAATTTAAAATTTTGTAGACACAAACAAGCAAAATAGACTCATCAAGCCCGCCGTATAATGTGGTTGATTCTACTTTGAAGTGCACATTGAACACAAATTACCTCACCTTAGTATTCTTTTTCATTTCAACTGTAACAATTATCTTGTTCCTAGTTGTTTCTCTTGTGTTGTTAGGAGTGTTTTTAGCGAAGCATTTACGTGACTAAAGTATTTTTGTTGACATTATTTTAGCCTTAACGTTGAAGTTTTGAATGTATGGTTGGATGTTTTTGGTGTATGTATTCAAGAGAACTTGAAGTGGCTTAAAGCCTATTGTATTTGATTGTTAATGAATGTTTAATTTGGTTTTGTTGACTCTTGTTGTTAACCAAGTTTAGAAACACAATTCTTTTCCTTTTCATCAAAGATGTGATATGAAATTTGACTTTATACATATTTCTTATTATCAAATGTGTAGCAAATGCTTGAAATTAATTAGACTGTATTTTAGATTTGCTTGACATGAACTACATTGTGAATTTAGGTTGCATACAACATGCAAGCTAATGAAAAATAAATGTGTAGATATAAATTATGTGTTTGGTTGGTGTAATACACAAGCACTGGTGAAAATTAAATTAATTAGATTGATTGAAACATATTAAACAAGCCATCAAGTTAAAATCAATACACATAACCGACTAATTGTTTTGATATGTCCATTGGAGTGTGAACCTAGCATGTAGAGTCCATATTAATGAGATTGAAATCAATCTATCTTGTTGAGCAAAGAATCACCATTTATGATGAGCCACCTAATTTCGCCTCAACCCTCTATATAAAGATTGTAAGTATGTGAAAGCAATACAAGTCTTCGTATACATTTCATTTTGCATTGTTACTTTGATCTCAATGGCTTACTTCCACAAGAAGCGTTTTTACTGTGAAGGCAAGTGGACCGAAAAAATTTGCAACGAGTTCATATAAATGTTCTCTTGCATGAGCACAAATATGGTTTTTACGGGAACTCGGACGGGAGCAACGACATAGCTCTACTAACGACTTTCGATTATCTTAACGATGTTATGGGTGAGAACTTCACTTGGAATGAATTGTTGGCTCAAGTGAACATGCTAAAATAGCGGTTCTTGCACTTCAAGGCACTATTAGATGTGGATGGTGTTCACCGGGATCGTGACATAAACCATGTGTACGCTGTGGCTCACAATGGCCTCGACATCCTCAAGGTAACTTCATGAAATAGTTTGCGTAGCTAAGTAGTATGGTATGCATCTTGTTTAGTATTGGAAATTGCAACTCTAATATTTGATATCAAATTGTTATTATTTGTTTTGTGCGGTCTAACCCATTTGCCAAAGCTTTCGTTGGTTCTTGGTTTTTGTAAGTTTTAATGATGTTTCTAAAACCAATATGTAATAGGACCACGGAACTCGTTAGTCGGTGATGATCTAGATAGGTTAGTATTTGTGCTAAGGTAACCTTGCTAAGACCTATCCAGATGACTTGTAGATGTATGAGAACCGAAGACAAGACCTTGAAGACAGAGACTATGAAGACAGAAGACTTAAAGGCAAGAGACTTGATCGTAAAACAGCAAACCGAGAGAAGTATAAAGGTTGCTACCAAGAAGACCTAGAAGACTTCTTATATTCAGTAGAGGTTGTTACTAAAGGACTAGAAAACTTATAACGTGCTCTAAAGCGAGAGATGGACACAACTTATGAAGGTCAAGTAGACAAGAAGACTTGGACAAGAAGATAGCAAGGTTGAGAAGCTTGCTAGGATAAAAATAGAAGACTTGATCGATCCAAGAAGAATCGCGTATATCAATCAGATAATCCGTATCAATCATATTACCGATTAGAAGATCAAAATCTCAAAAGGACAATCTATCAAGAGATAATTGATTGGATTTAGACAATCAATTATCTAAGTCAAAAAGATCTTCTTAAACTGCTACTTACCATTTTGATGAAGACTGACATCAATCACCCTAACGGCTAGTTGATTTCGGGAATCTATAAATCGGAATGAAGGGTTTCGAGAATCGCTACGGAACTACGCGCGAGAAATTTCAAGAAATCCTACCATTCATAGCAAGACACGCAAATTCATTCAAACCACGAATCGGAAACACACATTAAGTCTAAAGATCGATTCTCGGTTTAAGAATTGTAAATCACATTCCAATATCTCGAGTACAAGAGAAGGTTGATCGTTTGTTAGATCTAAGAGTTAGAACAAACTCAAGGATCATGTTTGTATCAAGGGCAGGAACTTATAAAACCTCATGTGGTCATAACCTCAAAGTGATAGAGGGAACAAGACCGAAAGTTTTAGTGGATAGTAAGACCCCTGTGGAGTCGGGAGAATGGACGTAGGATCCTTATATCCGAACCACTATAAAAATCTCTCGTGTCTTTTATAAGCTTTACGCATACATTTTCATAACTCGCTCATTCATCATCATTTTAATAAACTTGCACTAAAACTTGCTAAGTATTTATCAAGTAGGTTTTCATTCAAAGGGTTTTTCAAATACACTCGCGAGATTAGCTTCCGCACCATCGTAAGACTTTGACTTTTCAAAGTCTCGCCGATCTCACATAGCACACTCGAGTACCTATCTCAGTAGAAGACTTGCAAAGTCTCGCTAACCTCACACTCAGCTCATGAAAAGTTGTAAAAGTTTTGAGTGTGGTAAAGTCTATTCAACCCCTCTTCTAGACTTTCCACCTCCTTGCACATCTCGTCCTGCAGGACCAACACTTTCTACCACAAAGGCGATGACATGCACGACAAACTTGAAGTTCTCTTTGGAATAATTACCATTAGCTCCGAGCCCCTTTGTAAAGTCGTGGAGAAAAATATGGATGTTCCTATCGTGATTGAGGATTCCGATGATGATCAAGAGGTAAACTCTCCACTTGACACGGTCGTAAACCTTCTCGCAGAATACTTTATGATTCACCCGTTTCACACGAGAAAGTCACGATGCTCTGTTTGCGGCTTTACAACCGTCCAAAATTCCCCATTAGTGGATATTGTCCAATGAAACCGAAGTTTGGTAAAATTGATGAAATTGAGCACAACAAGGACTCGAGTTCTTATGCGTCTTCCACCATTGAAGTGGTTCCTGTCACCCTCTGCAAAGAATTAACGACTTCTCAATGTGGGTTTAAGGTGAAATATTGATGCCTATATTTATATTTTGGTGTGTATTTTTCAATGTTGGTTTGGTTGTCTTAGTGTGGTTATACAAGTATCTTCACTACAAATGTGGTTGTAGTTGGGATAATCAGTATCTTTTGTAAGCTTGACTCTGTCCAACACCAACTAGCATATGTTCAAGTTTGTTTTGCCTATGTAAACACTATGCTAATGATAAGTATTTTTCACGGTTATATCTTTTTTTAATTTAATGTTTACGAATTTATTTCATTCGACTTTTATCATACGCGATTAGCTAATGGTTCATACATGTAAAAATGAAATACACAAGACCACTTAACTATATTAGGCATCAAAGTTTTTTGGCCTACATGGCTTCGAAGTTATATATATCAAATACAAAAATAAACTACACCCTCGTAATCTTGGCAAGTCAATATGAACACAAGTTTACTTTTTTAGTTGGCCAAAAATATGCATGGAGCAAAAAAATGTGACTGCATATTCACATCAAAATCCATCCACATTCAGCATGTCTAGCGGATATACGGCCCTTGCATCATTAGGTAGGCCGATCCACATCTCAAGGCTCTCGGGTTTGCTATCAATTATTTTTGCAACATGGATACGATCACAAATGGTTAGCCCGAAATGCTTCCAAGATCAACAAAAAGCCTTTTCCTTGCTTTGTCTGAGATCTCGATCATAGCCTATATGTTGAGCAATTGCCTCCAAACGATCAATTGGGTACGATAAAAATTAGCCAATCTTGGTAGCACTCGGTTCATCGGGACTAATTTTTCTTGGCGTTTTTGTCGGACATTCTAAGAGGTGGAACCATCTTTGTCGTGTAAGCATGCTATCTTCATCTTATTCTTCATCTGCAGAAATGTGTCATTGTTGGCGTTTGATTGAGACTCGGGATTAACATAATTCTCATCGTTGAATTCGTTGTTGTTGGCATTCGAATGAGTTTCATGTTTAGAGTTCTGCATTTTATTAGCCATGTCACTCACATCTTGACTTTCTCACCGGTTGCAGTCTTTACCAAATATCTTAATCCAACTGGGTACAATGACCACTCCTTGTATCGCATTCCATGCATGGTTGGTTCTTTCTAATAAATATAGGACATGAACAAAAAAGTTAAACAACATCTTTTACGTCGGTATATCACAAAAAAAGATCCCAAACAAGATATATAAACCTGGAAACAAAACAGATTATAGAACTCAATAGAACCACCTACAATTCGAACAACTTAAATAAAATGAAAACAAATATGTTATATAATTGGCCCAACCGTAACTCAATAAAGCACCACATATAATTCGAACAAGACCAATAATTTGAAAACAAACAGGTTGATCGTGACATAAACACTATTTACATCCCCTATGAACCGTTATATATTTAAAACACCACAACTCAATAACAATAACAATTTCTATTACCTTCAACTTCAATCCACTGGTCATCGATTACATACAACTGGTTTGTAGTACATTGAAACCAACACCGTTACAAGATGTCTTTGTAACAATAGAACCATAATGCTTCTTCCATGTCGTTAACTTCGATGTAATGTTAGGTGAAGCAACGAGATCCGTCATTGGAAACTCTTTCTTAAGTGCATCTTCTAGTTTCACAAGAAAGCCCGCTTCAAAACCTCGTTGTCTCTCTTCCATCCTTGAGATACTATTTCTTTCAATGCTTGAATAAGCACTTTTTCCTCTCTAGTTGACCAAACCCTCCAGGAACTCAGGCGCTTTCTTGGTAGAACATCTACCACGTCCTACATTGGGGTCACAACATCCATGATGGTACAATCCACCTACCTATGGTTAACAACATGTGTCACAACCCAATATCGTAATACCATGATCGGGCAAGAAACGCACTACACATGTTCAATATCGAAGTTGTATTCAATGCAAATAAATAAATAAACATGAACTTTTTTCCCTATGGAACAAAAAAGCAAATGTATATAAATGCCTTGTTAGGAGTCAAGACAAACAAAACACACCGAAGAGTACATAATTGAACACCGATAATACCCTAAAAACACGGAAAAAAACATCTCAAAGCCCATTGTTCCAATCTTGAAATAATCTGTTGGGCTAGTAAATCACGTCCAATAGTCCATTCATTCGTAGCTTCGACCGTCGATATAAACTCGATGTCTTCGGATGTAATTCTTCATCTACATTAGAACGGTCATACTCATCGCCGATGGGATCTGGCTCATCACCGAACAAATGAAGTTATGTAGAAGAAAGCACACCAAGATTATTGAATTTGAAGTTTCTACATGATAGAATGCGGCACTCCTTAGGAAACCCTACCACATTTTCATAATGCCGAATGCTCGTTCAATTATATTATGAGCTCGCGTGTGACGCATGTTGAAATGCTCCTTGTATGTTAGTGGCACACGATTATGTAGACCCCATTCTTTTAAATGGTATCGTACACCTCTGTATGGCGAGAGGAAACCCGGATCGTTCGCATAGTTATTATCACATTTATAGTAGTTTCCTACAAGAAGCCAAAACAGAATTATAATAGCTCGAACATGAAAATGTATATGAATATATTTGAATTCGACTTTAAACATGCAGAAACAGAGCCATGTAATACTCACTAATTGGAACTTTTAGCCCATCTCGGCCTATTAATCGAGTTACGTAATCTTGTTGCATCCGATGTCGAACCCTCCCATCCCGGTAGAACATACACAAATCATAGTTTCCAAATACAAACAGCAAAAACGTTCGTTGAAATTTAACCTTTCCTAGTCCTATATCTTCCTCTATCCGTAGCCGGAACATTAACGTTTATGTAGGTTCCATCTAATGCCCTAAGCAGCCACTGCACGGTAAGCACAAATGCAACATGCATCATGGAAACAATATTACATAAGTAATTGAAACTAACAAGAATGAGGTTGGAATATGGGAAATAGTTTACCTTGAACCACTTCCAACGATGATCGGTGCAATCGTTGGGAACCGGCACAAGCTTAACAAGTAATACCGAATGTAGTTGTAACACCGCCTCAAAACCAAATGCACGTATCGAGAAACAGCTTTGTCCCGATCGCAAAACCAAACTTCACGACACTATTTTTTTGTGATGCGAGAGTACAGAAAGGAACATCGCAACTTGTTCTTCAACACTTACAAACTTACCATCACACAAACCACCTAAGTTCCTTAAAAGAACACATAACCGACCAAATGTGTTCGATCAATTCAAGATTATCAACACATGCGGTGTTAGACCCGCGGAACAAACGGTCTCGATGTGAAATTTGATCGGGCAATTCGTTCAATCATACTATATCTAACACTTCGTTTACATTTTTATTATTCTCTTCATTAATAATATCACACAAGACGGTGATTACAACAAGAGTTTCATGAATTATATCCTCAAGCAATAGATATATGATATCATTGTTGTTACGTTTTGAATTCATCGTCACTACCGCATACATTCAAATACGGACATTAAAAGAGGTAAAAACAATACAAGACGAGTGTACTACGCAGAGACGAAAATACATAATATACACCAGATCGAAAGAGGGCAAATGATACAATACATGTTTCACAACATATCCACGTTTAATTGGAAAAAACTTAGTTAAAAAGAATAACACATACAATACGGTTTGGTAATATTCCTACGCGACATCAGGAAAATAAAAGCAAAAATATGCCTAGGCTTGAAAGAGATACATACCTATCCACAAGAACTTTCTTGAGTCGGTAAGAATCAAGCTTTGACCTTCTTTGAAGAGTACAAATAATAAAAAAAAATTAAATTAGGATTGAGAAAGCGCAAGACCGATAACTTATTATTATCAAATGCCCAATGTAAAAATATCGAATATGTAGACTGAAATAGAGAATTACAAGATGGAGACGCACAAAAGACCCTTTCTCTCTCAAACCTCAGGAAAGCGGCGATAATGAATTTGTGGTAATGTTACGTTGATTAGGTCTCATATGCAATCGGGTTCCCACCAAAATATTTCGTGGATTTTAAACACAATTTTAGTTCCCACCAATAAAGTTAAGACGAGAGACTTTTATGACATTTCATTTGGATAATCAAAGACAATTGTGCAATTGCGAGTTTAAATCACTCCAGTTGGCTGCATAACTCTGTCAAAGTGAAACAATAAATAAGTGCGGACTTTGCTTTTATATTGGGTGGTGACTTTGCAACCAAAACACTTTTTTCATAAGGTTAAAATTCATCCGTTGTAATTGTGCATACCAAATTGGCTCTTGTGAGGGGACAAAGGAAGTATATATAGTATATAATACACTGTATATATGACGTACACTATAAAAATCTAGTGTGAAATATTTTCATAGTATGAAATTTATACCATTACATTCATTCACCGGTACCATAACATTCATTTAGTGACATCTTTACACTTATAAATTGATACCATAATATAAAATGATTATAGTATCGGTGAATGATTATAATAGTACCGGTTTTATACTATGAAACTGCTTCACGAGAAGAGTGACTCGATGTGCACTAGTACAATAAACCCGGTTTATAAAAGTAGAAAATAATTGTAGTTCTCGGTGAAATCGAGAAAATTTGTGCAATACTGGGTGCATAAAAGACATACTTTCAAGAAAATTGTATAGTAAGTGGAGTGTTAAAATTAAGAGTAATACTTGTGTATCGATCAAAAAAAAAAAAAAGAGAGAATACTTGTGTGAACCGAATGCATACAATGTCTTATTTACTTATAACGGTTTATGTACACGATAGTGATAGTGCATTATGACAGTAATTATAAATAGAGTTCATATTATGCACTCAATTGACACAATTTTTATTTTTTATTTTTTGCCTAAAGTTAAGGTAACATGTAGTGGTAAATAGTTTTATACTATGAAATTATTTTAATAAACCATGTTTAATGAATCATATTTAATGAAAATGGAGATAAGGAATGCCACAATTTTTATTTTTTATTTTTTTGCCTAAAGTTAAGGTAACATGTAGTGGTAAATAGTTTTATACTATGAAATTATTTTAATAAACCATGTTTAATGAATCATATTTAATGAAAATGGAGACGAGGAATGAGTTAAATATAAATTTTATGAAACTTGTGGGAGACCTACCTATACCCATTCATCATAAAACTCTGATGAATTTTGTTCACAAGTTTTATGTTTTTTTTTTTGCACCCCCACCCCCACCCCACCCCAAGCAAGATCATAGCCACGTGGCAGCCGACAATTCGCTGGTACACCCTTACAGTGTTGCCTGCGTCTCTCCATCGAACCCACTTCCTCAGCCATGGAGTTGAGATCGCGCGGTCGTAACCTATCCTTCGACATCCTATCGATCTCCGATTACGGGGACCAAATGTCCACCTCCGATCCCCCTCCCTCCAGAACGGCGCCACTTCACCTTCTCCTCGCAAGAGGAGGAAGAAGAAGAAGACCAGAAAAGGAAAAACCCTCCTAAACCCGTCGGGCATTTCCGAGACCGCGATCACTGAAACCCCTGCGATCAACGGAGGTGTGAATTACAGTTGTACGGTGACTACAGTTGCGGAGACTGCTGTAATGCCCGATTTGAATAGCGAGGATAATTGCACTGTGCAGACGCGGCCTTCGGGGTTCGGGGAGTTGAGGCAGAGGAATGTGATGAATGGGGTAAGTGGGGAAATGGCGAGTGATGAGAGTGTAAGTAGTAAAAGGATGATAATGTGATGGAAGAAGAAGTGCCCAAGATTTGGAGGGCTATTAACGAAATGAAATCGGAGAAGGACAAAATGGAGTCGAGCGGAAGGAAATTGGAGAAAGATGGAACGTTGGATTTGAAGAATTTGATGGCTGGAGATCCCAATTGTAAGTTGGTCCTATTAATCCCAATTGTAAGGATGTAACTGACTTCTTGAGAATGGGGATTCAGTACTGCACTTTTCATATATGCTTGTTTAACTAGATGATCAGATTACTATGAATTAAAAGATTGAATTTTTAGAAAAATTAGTTGGAGCAATTTCACATATGCCTGTTTAACCAACGACACTCAGTCAGTCGAAGTTTGTTTCGTAATTGACTAGCTTCTTTTTCATGCTTTGATGTTCCGCTGTGGTCGAGTTAAAAACTGAAATGACTTCTAATTTATCTAGGTGAAATTATTAGTAAAATTTTTGCAATTCATGACTTTAGATGATGTGGTTATTGTTAAATTTGAGCTGTCTTGTCTTCATAACTGTTCTCTATAATTTAGGATAGGTTTCCCCATGTAGCAAGGTCAAATCTGTTGGTAATGTGTAGGAGTATGTGCTCTGACTGGCTTCTTTTTACTTGTCTGATGCCTAAATAGGATTTGTTTTTTCTTTGCCACTTTGGAGTATAGAACATTCTCAACGAATCAGCATGATTCTGTTGGTATATGTGTTGGCTTAAGAAGAGTGTTGTGTTCATCCCTTAGCCATTTGTGATGCTGATGTGGTAAAGTTCCTGTTTTTTCTTTAATCATTTTTCAGGTTTAGAAATCTTGATCCATTTGTTGATTATGTTTCCGCTAATAAGGGAGAATTTGGTTCATTATGCCATTATTTTACTTTTCTCGCTCTGTTCAGTCATCATGTTATGTTTATCTATCAGACACATTACCTGCGGAGAAGTCACCATTAAAATATTTCATGGAAGAAATGTATGCTGGAAATTCCTTAAGGAGCACTACCACCATGGGCAATGATAAAGAACGGGAACGAGTTTATGATACTATATTCCGTTTGCCATGGCGTTGTGAACTGGTAACTGACAGACTTGCCATGATTCTATTCACTTGCCTACTTGATGCAACTTATAATTTAAACACTTTTATTTTGTGAGTAGCTTCTCTTTCTCGTTTATCTGGATCTGTGTATTTATGTTTTACATGATTTATTTAATCACTACTTTGTCGATTATTATCATTGTATTTTCTAAAAGAGATAAAATCAGGGCTTTGTAATCCATTTCCTATTCTCAATTGGCAGTTCTGAACTATTACATTGTATGTTGGTTATTTGTTGAATTCCTTTTTGGGGGCATTTATTGAAAACATTTGCATGTTCTCTGTAGGTTATCAATATTGGATTGTTTGTGTGCTTTGATTCTTTCCTATCACTCTTGACCATTATGCCGACAAGGATCATCATTACCATCTGGAGGCTTCTTAAAAGGTTAGTTCCTTCTCTGTTCTCCCTCTCTCTAAACAGCAGACCTTCTTGAGTGAAATGCTGATTTTCTAGTTAAGTTAAATTTGTTGACGAAGTGGTATGGCTCAAGTGGTTAGAGCTCCACTACCTATTGCCTAGTGGTCATGGGTTTGAGTCACCATTTGCCCGATCAAAAAAAAAAAAAAAAAATTTGTTGTGATCTTTTGGATAAAAATGTGCTTTATGAATCATGTTACAAATAGCAAAATTAACCTGTTTTCACGTGTGTACCAGTAACATGGACTTTCATAGGTTAATTATAATTTATTTTGACACCAGCAGAGATCCAATTACGAGATAGCCTAAAAGGAAACTAGAAGAGAAAAAGGTTTTATTTAAGGTTTAACGATCTCAATGTTATCCATGTTTTTATTATTTTGTTGTACAAGAGTTCTGGTGAATACAGATAAACCTTTACCATCTTAGCTTTCCTAGTAAATTTCTTTTGCAACATCAGTTAAGGGCTGATTTATCCTGTGGATTTAAAAGTTTGCTGCATTTGATTTTATATTAAACTATCAGGTGATTTTACTTGGGTGGCCCTCAGATGTTATTCTCCCTTACTCTACAGAGGATGGACATATATCAGCCAATTGAAAAGTGCCATAACTAGCCTCATCAATAGATAAAGTTAATGTTTAGTCAAAATTGTTGAACTGATTGAAGAGTAATTTAATTGTGTGTAGTTCCAATTATACCAGTAAATATTTCAAGGGACACTATATGTTACAGAGTAGTTTAACCATGCTTGTGGCAGGCAGTTCGAGAGGCCTTCATCAGCAGATTTGTCCGATTTTGGTTGCTCTGCTGTTCTGGTTATTGGTGTCACTCTATTACAACAAGCAGGTATAGTAAAATTTGTTTGCATGTTTGATCTAGTTCTGTATATTTTTCTTTTACCAAGACTTGATCAAGATGACGAAGTGGAATAACTCAAGTGGTTAGAGCTCCACTACCCATGAGGTCATGGGTTCGAGTTACCATTTTCCGTTCCAAAAAAAAAAAAAAAAAAAGACTTGATCAAGATATAATTTTCCTAGATTGTGCTAATTTATTTTTTCTGGCTCAGATATCAGCTTAATTTATCACATGATCCGTGGCCAAGGGATTATTAAACTATATGTGGTCTACAATGTTTTGGAGGTATGAATGATTTAATTTAACTACAGTGGTATTTTAAATGTATATCTTTGTATGTTATCTGATTTGGATGGAGAGTTTAAATTGCGATAATTGAGTAAGTTTAAAAGTAGAATTATATCTGAGAACTTAAGAAGATAGAATGACAGTAGGCACTACTCAAACGATGCTATATTACTTAAATTAGTTGCTGCTGAAGAAACAGTATTACCAGGTTTAGTTTACTTGAAATACACCTATTTTATATCCTATTTGTCATTTTATGTTAAAATATAATACATAAAAATAATTTCTTCATTTGACTTTTATAGGTACTCTTGTACAACCGATATCTTCTGCGCTCTGAGTTTTATGTCATTTGCTCGACATTATTGACTGTTCACCTATCGTTTAATGTTTTCTTTGATGCCAGATATTTGATAGGCTGTGCCAAAATTTTGGTGGTGATGTAATGCAAGCTCTATTCAATTCAGCGGATGGACTTGCGAACTGCTCACCAGAAAATAGGCAATTTTGGGTGCAGAGATTTATCTGGGATGAAATTTTAGCAGTTATTTCTTCTGATATCCTTCTCATCATAATAAACACACACACACACACTCTTATATATTTGTGTGTATATAATTCCATTTTCTATTAATAACTCTAGCATGAGAGTTTGTCCTTAACTATCATACTTATTCATTCATTTATCTTATTAGCTCAGGCAATTACGTTGTCAACCTGTATAGTTGCTCATAATAATGCATTATTTGCTATGCTCGTCTCTAACAATTTCGCCGAGATTAAAAGCAACGTCTTCAAACGTTACAGCAAGGATAATGTTCAGAGTCTTGTATACTTTGGTGAGTAATGTCGATGTAGGACGTAGTTGTTTTTTATATATTTCGTGCATATCTACATTTGGATCCACAAATGACTTCTGATATCTCAATCAAAAGTACATTCTACTCCCTCCATCCACCAAAAGTATGCTCACTTGCCTTATTTTTCCGTCCACCAAAAGTATATTCATTCCTTTTATAGAAACAATCATTTTATCTTTACCCTTCAACTATATCACATAACTACTCAAATGTCATTTGACTTTACTCACAAAAAATTACTTTATTCGTAAATAGACCCCAGAATATCCTTACTTTTTCTACTTAAAACACGTACCTGAGAACGTGGGCATTCTTTGTGGATAGAGGGAGTAGTATTTTCTTCCATATCATCCATTTCTGCAGCACATTGCAGGGCTGACTGGCCAACTACTACTTGCACAAAAGATTCAGTTATATCATCATTCCTAGCCCCTTATACCCCCACCCCCACCCCACCCCCAAAAAAAAGAGAAGAAAGTAAATAAAATAAAATCTGTCTTGACATAATCGTTTAATTGTTCGTGTCCAGATTCAATTGAGCGGTTCCATATTTTGGCATTTGTATTGTTTGTTCTAGCTCAAAACATACTGGAGGCTGAAGGTCCTTGGTTCCAAAGCTTCCTTAGTGTAAGTGATGAGTTCATGATGAATAAAATTATATCATCTAGTAGATGGAATACAAAATCTAGAGCAATGATCACTGCACATTCTGATAATTTTGTTTTACATTTGTTTGTAATTCTTGCAGAATGCGCTAGTTGTTTACATCTGTGAGGTAATGATTGATATAATAAAACACTCATTTATTGCAAAATTCAATGACATAAAGCCCACTGCATTCTCCGAATTCCTAGAAGATCTTTGCAAGCAGGTATGTAAATATCTTTGAATGAGCAGTGTATCTTTCAAGTTTACCTGCTGTTTTTTTTTTTGTTTTTATGATTATTATGATAATTAATTTTATGAGCGTGGATTATATGATAACATTTTTCTGCGATATTTCCTTTTTCCAGACGTTAAATATGCAACCAGCGAACAGCAGTAAGAACCTCACATTTGTTCCTCTGGCACCCGCTTGCGTGGTAAGCAAAGCTATGCTTGTTATGGTGCATATCTTCCAGTCACATCCATAGAACTTTATTCTCTTTGCTATTATGCACTGATAATGTTGCTAGGAGCTTATACTAGCTTTTAAAGAAGAATAATCTTCGTCTGATTCAAAAGATAGCCATTAGCTGCTGAAAGTGTAAAAGATTATTCAGAACATGGCATTTTCTGAAGGGCTTGAATGTATTCAGTTAATTATTCTTACTGCTCAATGGCCTGTAAGTTTATTGTTAAGCCTTGATGAATAGTTTCTCCGTTTCTGCTTGCATTAAGAGGAAACCGGTCCCCTAGATCCTACACCATGAGTACTACATTAGAGAGTGCTTAGTTCAAATTCTTCTATAAGAATGGTAATGTGAATCACCGAATAGTTACATTGTTAGTGTATTGGTCTAATCTTGGAATTAGTTGGTACAAAAATGATTGTTGGATGAAGAATGGTGGAATGATTAAGGAGAATGATTATAGGAGAGGAGATAGTTAATTAAAATGGAATAATGATTAACTTATTTTGAGTCTTATTACGTTATATGAAGTACGATGAAGCTGGATTGATCATCTTTTATATCGATTAACCACTGTAATACCCTTCATTCATTTTATTACAATTCTCATATCTCATTGAAGAATTATGCCTCCTAAGTATAGTTTTTACCATGGATTTCACATACACCAAGAAGAGTAAGCTGATAATTTAGTCGTGTTTTGTGATAAACGTTTTTCGTTATGTTCAGGTAATTCGAGTTCTACGACCAGTGTATGCAGCCCATCTCCCGTATAACCCACTTCCATGGAGACTCTTTTGGATTTTGGTATTGTTTGCAATGACTTTCGTGATGCTTGCTAGTCTTAAGATGCTGGTAGGCATGGGGCTTCAAGGCATGCAATGTGGTACGTCCGAAGGTGTGAGAGAAGAAAGCTTCACTGCGACTGATGCCGTTTTGACAGATTGGACGGCTGAAAACTTGAGGGACGGTCCTGAGTCGAACGAGAGCACGTTGCGATGCTATCGTGTTGAATCATCTTCGCCTACATGGACTGCTGTATCCTACCAATTTTGCATCATAGGAATGAGATTATGAATGATTTAGATGAGCGTTTGAGGTTGTACAGTGATATAAATGATAAATGAATGCACTCATTTAATAATATTTATTATGATAAATGAATGCACTCATTTAATAATATTTATTATTATAAGTACATATTTATAGAAATATTATTCATTTTTGGAGAAGATTTAAAGCTCTGTGAGTGGCCAATGGAGATGTCTCGGTAAGGATGAATGAAGTTTTTTGTTGGGCTTGAATGTCGGTAGGAGTAGATAATAGTTTTTTTTTAAACAGGAGGTGTAGATAATAGTTTGTATTGCAAAAATTGAGATTTTTTTATATTTATGTAATAAATCCTCTTAATATGATAAAAATAGAAGTTTGCAAATAAATTTAAAAAATGTTTTGAAATTAAAAAATAGGGATGGCAACAGGTTGGGGTAGGGCAGGTATTTGAATACATGGATCCATTTCATTCTTTGAACGGGTCAGGACATGGTGACTCGATGCAAATGATATCGCGTGTATGAAAATGATATTACGTGTGTCAAAAATGGTGTTCCCTTTATATTTCATAGTGTGGATAAATCACACATGAAATATTAAAAAAAAAAGAAATCTAACTCGACCACAATAATTTTGGGTACATATGTTATTTAGAAGGTAGAATAAATAGTGGACCATAAAAGCGCACGATAGAAATCGAATTGAACTGACCCGGTGTGGCGGGTGACTCATTTAAAATAGATTTTTATCTTTTTCTTTTGTTATTCTTCATCACTTTAAACTCATGAAGTATATTTTCTTCGCATTTTGTATCGTTATTTTATTCATATAGTAATACATACTTCATGTTATATGCATATCTCTATAATATTGTGTGCATATTTATGTATTATCTCATATATATTTTAGAGCATTGCTAAATGGCTGATTTTGACCCAGATGCTTGAAAATTGGTGTTCTTTTACAATATTACCCTTAATGGGGTTTTGGCTCTATACACTAATTTTTCCTATCTCTCATTAATCCCGCCTCGGTTTTTCCTCCCTCTCATTAATGCGATTTTTTGCCAAATCTTACCTAACACGATTTTGAGTCCATTGCTTGACAAATTTGTGCGATTCTTGTTTCGAAATTGTTACTAGTTTCTTCATCTTAGTAAATATGAACAACGAGTCTAATTACGTAAATAACTCGATTTTTGGAAGCGATCCTGTTGAAGAATTCATGGATGATGGTGAAGAAGAATTCATGCGGAAGTCAAGATGATGACGAAGAAGATTTTATTGCGTAAGGTATTGACGGTGGGGAGAAGTTGCAGTAACAAATGTACTTATTACGAAGAGAATAGTGAAGGTGGTCCTATTAGAGGTACGCTATACAAGAGCCTTGATAGTTTATTTATTGCTTATCAAAATCATGCCAAAAATTCAGGATTTGGCGTGTTAATGAGGACAATTCGCAGAAATAAGTATGCGGTAATGACATGTGATAGAGGACGATTTGGACAGAACAAATAAAAAAGAATTGGGTGCAATGCGAGGATAAATGCAATCAAGCAAGATGATGGTTCATGAAAAATCTAAAAACAATTACAACTTATAATCATGATCTTATTCCCGGTATGTCGTCTAATGTGTGCTCATAGAAACGTGAGTGTACATATGAGGAGGCGTTGGAGGCAAACGACATTACCGGTATTAGACCAAGTAAGAATATTAAATTGTGCGAAGTCCAAGCTAGTGGTCCTTATAATATTGGGTGTCTTCCAAAAGATTGTAGAAATGTGATTGATGATCGGAGAAGATTGAGGCTAGGTAGTGGAGATGCAGAGTGTATTCACAAGTTATTTGGCAAGTTGCAACATCGAGATGCAAGTTTTTTTATTTGATTGACCTTGATGATGAGTGTAGGTTAAGAAATATTTTGTGGATTCACTCTAGAAGTCGAACAACATATGAAGATTTTCACGATGTTGTTAGATTTGATACAAAATACTTAGTGAATCTATATGAAATGCCATTCGAAGCTTTTGTTGGTGTTAATCATCACGGACATTCTATATTACTAGATCGTGCTTTGGTGACATCGAAGACTCGGCTTCATTCAAGTGGGTATTTGAAAATTTGATAACAACAATGGGTGGTGTTAAACCTTCGCCATAATAACGGACCAATGTGAAAGCATTAAGATCGGTTTAAGGGAGGTGATGTCGTAAACTATTCATCGATATTGCTTGTGGCATATTATATCAAAGTTACCTTTGAAATTCAAAGACGTTGCTGACTATAATCGAGCATGCTTTGATTTTAAAAGCATAGTTTATGATAGTCTTACGATTGAAAGTTTTAAGAGAAGGTGGGGGAGTTCTTGGTTAAATATGGACTTGAAAACAAGGTGTGGCTTCAAAATTTGTATGTTGAGAGGGAGAAATGGGTGCCCGTATACTTGAATCACATGTTTTGGGTGACATGCTTTCAACACAGAGAAGTGAAGGCATGCACTCCTACTCAATATATTTTAACATAATAATACCACCAAATTTGTAAAATTATAATCTTTGTCAATTTAAAATAAATGTTGTTACATTAGTGGTATCACTACTAATAGCTTGTTTAGTTCAATATTGATCTTTCTTAAAAACTCTAAACTGGATGAAATGTAATAAAACTATATTTTAACATTGTAATACCACCAAATTTGTAAAATTATGATCTTTGCCAATTTAAAACAAATGTTATTACATTAGTGGTATTACTACTACTCAAGATAGGTAACACCAATACTAATAGCTTGTTTAGTTCAATATTGATCTTTCTTAAAAACTCTAAACTGGCTGAAACGTAATAAAACTACATTTTAACATTGTAATACCACCAAATTTATAAAATTATGATCTTTGTGTTATAAAACCAATACAAAGAAGACATGGAACTAATGGAAATATTATAGAGAGGAGAGAGTCATTTTATTTCATATGATGTTCTTCCTATTCCACACATTACAAATGAAAGTTTGTCACATATTTATAGATGAATAGAACTTGTTCTCCAAGTATTCTTGCTCTCTAAGTATAGAAGCTTAGTTTCCAAGTAATGAGCTTTTTCTCTTCTCCAAGAAACGAAACTTCTAGAATATTTAGTTATTTGTGGAATAAAAAGGATATCCATAATTGATTATTTCATAACACTCCCCTTGGATATCCGTTATTACAAAAAGTATATGCCTCGTTAAAAACCTTACTAGGAAAAACCCGGTGAGATAAAAACCTTAGTGAAGGAAAAAAGAGTACATAGTACTTAGTGTAAATTTTTCCCCTTATTCCAAAGATCATTTAAAATCTTTCAACCGATGCATTCCAATACGCTCACCAATTTTTCAAATGTTGTAGTCGGTAATGCCTTGGTGAATAAATATGCTAAATTCTCGTTTGATCGAATTTGTTGCACATCAATTTCACCACTTATTTGCAACTCATGAGCGAAAAAGAATTTTGGTGAAATATGTTTGGTTCTATCTCATTTAATATATTCTCCTTTCAAATGAGCTATACATGCCGCATTATCTTCATATATAACAATTGGAGGATTTTCATTGTCATGTGATAACCCACTATTTTTCCGGATATAGTTGATCATGGACTTTAACCATACACATTCTCGATCGCCTCATGAATTTCTATAATCTCAAGCATGGTTTAAAGAAGTGGCAAGTGATCGCTTTGTGGATCGCCATGAAATGGTTGTGCCACCACATGTAAATACATATCCAGCTTTGAGACCTTGCTTTATGTGGGTCGAGATAAATACCCAAAGATCTCGCATAACCAAGCAATTCAGATCGAGATTTATTTGAATAAAATAGGCCAAGATCAACTGTTCCTTGGAGATAGCGAAGAATATGTTTTACACCATTCCAATGTCGTCAGATAAGAGATGAACTAAATCTTGCTAATAAATTTACCGCAAATGATATATCTAGTCTTGTATAATTAGCAAGATACATTAGCGCACCAATTGCACTAAGATATGATACTTCAGACCAAGAACCTCTTCATCTTTTTCTTGTGGTCTAAAAGGGTCCTTACCGGGATCAAGCGATCTCGACGACCATTGGGGTACTCAATGGATGTGCATTTTCCATGTAGAACCGCTTTAATACCTTCCGGGTATAAGCAGTTTGGTGGACTAAAATTCCACCTTCTAAATGCTCAATCAGAATCCAATGCAAAATTTAGTCTTCCCAAAATCTTTGATTTCAAATTCTTTCTTTAAATATGCAAATCGCTTCTTAGAGCTCTTCAGAATTCCAATCAAGTTGAGGTCATCAACATATATGACAATTATCACAAATTTTGATCCATTTTTCTTTATTAAAAGACATGGACATATTGGATCATTGGTATAACCTTCTTTAACTAGACATTCAAGAAGACGATTATACCACATACGTCCGCATTGTTTGAGCCCATATAAAGACCTTTGCTTGATAGAATAAATTTCTCTCGGATTTGATTTACATGCTTCGTATGCGAAATCCTTCAGGAATTTTCATATAAATATCATTGTCAAGATTACCATATAAATATGCAGTGACTACGTCCATTAGACGCATGTCTAGTTTTTCATGTACGGTAAAACTTACAAGATATCTAAATGTAATTGTGTCCATTATAGGAGAATATGTTTCATCATAATCAAATCTAGGTCTCGTGAAAAGTCTTGGGCTACCAAGCGGGCTTTATATCTCACGGCTTTCATTTTTCTCATTTCTTTTTCGCACAAATACCCATTTATATCCCATCGGCTTTACACCTTCGGTGTTTGGACTATAGGTCAAAATACTTTTCGTTTTGCCGCTGAATCCAATTCAGATTGGATTGCATCTTTCCATTTTGATCAATCATTTCTACGCCGACATTCATCAACCGATCCGGGTTCGTGATCCTCATTTTCCTCCATAATATCAAGTGCTACATTGTATGCAAAAATATTATCAACTACCGTATCTTTCTGTTCCAACATTTTTTCGTAGTGACAAAATTTATTGAAGTTTCTATAACTTCATTTTCTTCTTAATTCGCTCTTCGTAGCAACATCTTCAGAGGCAACCTCTTTAGGGGGTGAATTTTCTCACTATGTGCAAACCCTTTATTATCTTTTGATGCATCTCTTTTATTTGATCCTCTTTTCTTTCGAGGATTTTTATCTTTGGAACCTTGAGGTCTTCCACACTTCAGCATGCTTGGGATTCTTAGCACTTGTTATTTGTCCTTCAGTGGACATCAATTTTTACCTAATATTTTACTGCGGGGAATATATGATTTAGTAATTCTTCCGGAGTTACTAAATGCATCCGGTAATTGATTTGCAATTTGTTGCAAATGTATAATCCTCCGAACTTCTAGTTCACATTCTTTTGTTCGAGAATCAAGGAATCCAATGATATTTTCCAATTGATTTCTTTTACGGTTGATCCTTGCCTCCCCTAATGTTGGGAAATTAAATTCATCAAAATGACAATCGCAAATCTTGCAAGAAACAATCACCTGTTAAAGGTTCAATATATTTAATTATAGAAGTTGATTCATACCCGACATATATTCCCAATCTCCGTTTGGTGCCCATTTTAGTACGGATGGTGCAATTGGAACATAAACCGCACACCCAAAAATTCTTAAATGGGAGATATTGAGCTCATAATCAAATGTTAATTGTAGTGGAGAATGATTATTATAACTTGTCGGCCGAATTTTCACAAGTGTTGTTGTATGTTAGCATGTCTCCAAGCGCATAAAGGGAGTTTTGATTTCATTAACAATGGTCTAGCAATTAATTGCAATCGTTTAATAAATGATTCAATAGACCATTTTGTGTATGAACATGAGCTACAGGATGTTCAACAATTATTCTAATAGACATACAATAATCATAAAAAGCATGTGATGAATATTCAGCAAAGATTGTCTAGACGAATTTTCTTAATCGGATGATCCGGAAATTGTGCTCAGAATCTTAATTATTTGAGCAAGTAATCTTGCAAATGCCGATTTCGAGATGATAATAAACATACATGTGACCATCTCGTTGATGCATCAATTAATACCATAAAATATCAAAATGGTCCACATTGTGGATCTACACGCCCACAAATATCACCATGAATTCGTTCTAGAAATTCGGGGATTCAATTCCCACTTTAGCTGATGAAGGTCTAACAATTAACTTTCCTTGTGAGCAAGCAACACATGAGAATTCATTCGAATTTAACACTTTTGCATTTTTCAATGAATGACCATGTGAATTTTCAATTATTCGCCTCATCATTGTGGAGCCAGGATGTCCAAGGCGATCATGTCAAACCATAAAGTCTTTGGGATCAATGGACTTCTCGTCCATTAGGTGATATGCTTCACCGTATTTACATTCGTATAATATAAGCCAAGAGAGTGAATACAACTTTTCCAATACACATTTCTTTCCGTAAATATCTTTTGTAATTAATAAACATTCATTATTTTTTTCATTTAGAGACTCGATGTGATACCCATTTCTGCGAATATCTTTAAAACTCAACAAGTTTCTTCGAGATATGGGAGACAGTAGTGCTTTATTTATAACAAGTTTAGTTCCTTCAGTGGAGAAATATAGTGGCTCTTTTGGAGCCAACAATCAAGTTCGCACTACCACTTATAGTATTAATATTTGTCTCCCCTTTTCGAATTGAGAAAAATACTTTCTATTTTTAAGTATGGTGTGCATGGAAGCACTATCAATTAGACAAATATCACCATTATTATCTAATCCCAAAGGTTTAACATCCATTGATTCTTCATGAAAAAGAAACGTACATTAGAAATAAACATTAATAAAAGATGCAAATTATTACATATTCATAACTTTTAAATTAGACCTCATAAGTAATTACATATAGGGTATTCATCATGTAATTATTTAGTATCTTCAAGAAATCGGATACATCAAGATGAGTCATGGTTTCATCGTCACCGTTACAAGCATTATTTTCATCGATATGGTTTGTCTCAATATTTTTACCCTTATTTTTCAAGGATGCTTGATAGAGTTCAACAAGATGGTTTGCGGTTGTGAGATACAGACCAATGAACTTCCATGCCACATCGATAACATTGTTCCTCATACTTTTGCTTTTCTCCATAACATCTCTTCGGGAGACAATTTGTTTCTTACTGCGATCGTGGTTGTTATTATTGAATAGAGTATATTTACCACGACCGCGTCCACGATTATGGCCACATCCTTGGCTTCCTCCACGTCCACGTCCACGATCATAATTTTGAGATTGAGTCGCATTCGCTTCAGGGAATGGACTGGAACCAGTGGAGTCGGGACTCATGATTTTTCAACAATAATTCATTATTTTGCTCGGCCAAAAGAAGACAAGCAATTAGTTCAGAATATTGGTTAAATCCTTTCTCTCGATATTGCCGCAGGAGCATATTCGAGACATGAAAAGTAGAAAATGTCTTCTCAAGCATATCATCATCGCTTATGGTTTCACCACATAACTTTAGTTGAGAAATAATTTTGAACATAGCCGAAGTTATATTCATTTCTGCATTTAAAATCTTGAAGCCTTAGGTGGAGCCAATCATACCGGCTTTTGGAAAGACGACCATCTTCAGTGGTCGTATCTTTCTTTTAGATCTCTCCACAAAACAAGTGAGTCTTTCACTCACAAATATTCAGTTTTCAATCCTTCATCCAAATGATGACGAAGGAAAATCATTGCTTTGGCACGATCTTGACTTGATGCATTTTTATTTTCAACAATGGTATCTCCAAGACCCATTGCCTCAAGAGGAATTTCAACATCAAGAATCCATGATAAATAATTTTTCTCGGTGATATCAAGAGGTGCAAATTCTAATTTTGTGAAATTAGACATAATGATAACAAGACAAGATAAGAAAAATATTACCTAAAAGGAGTGCTCTTACTTCAAGAGTTGATACTTGTGGTTGCCCGATCCTTGTCCTTGCTCGAGAATCTTCACTTTGTTGACTTAAGGTAGAGACTCGTGCGATAACGTGTTATAAAACTAATACAAAGAAGACATGGAACTAATGAAAATATTATAGAGAGGAGAGAGTCATTTTATTTTATATGATGTTCTTCCTATTCCACACATTACAAATGAAAGTTTGTCACACATTTATAGATGAATAGAACTTGTTCTCCAAGTATTCTTGCTCTCTATGTATAGAAGCATAGTTTCCAAGTAATGAGCTTTCCTCTTCTCCAAGAAACGAAACTTCTAGAATATTTAGTTATTTGTGGAATAAAAGTATATCCATAATTGATTATTTCATAACACTTTGTCAATTTAAAACAAATGTTGTTATATTAGTGGTATCACTACTACTCAAGATAGGTAACACCACTACTAATAACTTGTTTAGTTCAATATTGATCTTTCTTAACATCTATAAATTGGATGAAACATATCAAAAATATATTTTAACATCGTAATACCATTAAATTTGTAAAATTATGATCTTTGTCAAGTTAAAACAAATGTTGTTACATTAGTGATATTACTACTACTCAAGATATATAACACCACTACTAATAGCTTGTTTAGTTCAATATTGATCTTTTTAACATCTATAAACTGGATGAAACGTAATAAAACAGTTAAATTTGTAAATATTAACATTGTATATGTATAAAGTTCATAAAAGGTTCATTAATAAAACAAGAAAAAATAAAATAAGCTCTATGAAAAAAACAAGAAAAATTAAAATCACATAGTTTTACCCCTTTCAAAGGACACTGCCGCATCAACAAGATCCATTTCACATCGGGCAATAAGTTCATCGATCCGGTTCATGATCTCAGGGTCACAACTCTTTGCCCTCTCTTGTTGAAGATCAAGAAGTATTGATTCAAAAGTGTGCTTATCCTCCAACAAAATCTCGAGCAACAAACTTTTACAAAATAAATTCAATTTCTCCTTCTGAAATTAGAGTTTTAGTAAAAAGAAAAATTAAAACCATCATATTACACATTATAAAACTAACAAATAGAGTTTAGAATACCTTCGTTTGTCAACCAAATTCTCCTTCTGCTCAACATGATCTTCGATGACATTAAATGCATCATATCCTACGATTGAGCATGCAACAAAATTTAACAAATAACCTATGAAAAAGATGATTTGAATTGTAAAATATAATATTAATAATTAATAATTCTACTAAATATTTACCATCTATGTGGGGTTTAGAAAGAGAGTAGTAGCAATCGCAATTACACACGTAATTATAAATAACAAGAAAAATATTTATATGGAGAGGGTTTGATGGGGGAGAGAAGATGATGGGTTGCAATTAATAATCACATGATAGTCAATACCAATTAATATACGATTGAGAATTCAATCCAAAATACACGATCGAGAATCCAATCCAAAATACACGATTGGATTTCCAAAATACACGATTGGAAATCCAATCCAAAATGCACGATTTTAAGTTTATGTCTGTGTATTAAAATAGATTATATTATGTGGCATCATAATATATATGTATAAAATTTTGTATAATTATATTTAAAATTATAATTTAAGTATTAGAATTATTATAATTATATGAAAATTTACTATAAATTTTGTTTCAAATTTATTTTACAGCTAATAAAAAAGATAATTAATAGAAAAATATATTATATAATCGATGTATATATATTAGAATATAGTGGATGTGATGATGTGTCAATAAATAATAAATTTTTAAAATAAGAAAAATGTATGGAATGATTAATATGAAAAGATTTGACTAATTTAATAAATTTCTTAAAGTAAGTGCATTATCTCAAAATATTTTCTTTTTATAAAAATTTGATATTATCTAATTTTAATATTATATATAATTTTAAATTAACGTGATTAATTTTACTTTATATAATATAATATTGAGTATGATGATTAATTCTATTTTATATAATACAATTTTAAATAATATATAAGAGTATAAATATTATATTACAATAAAATTGATGTTTTAAAAATAAAATTCTATTTAAATATTTTATAAATTTGATGTATTGAAAAATAATTTTTTTATAAATACACATAATAGAATTGATATGTTATGCTCGATATCAGTCAATAATACTTAATTTTCCTTAAATTAATAGTATTAACTTAAATTAATAGTATTAATTAAATAAAATAAACTAAGGAAAATGATATGTTATGTTCTAATATCAAGCTTTAATGGCAACGATAATTTTCTTCCTTGCCAATTCAAACCCACTCACACACGTTACCCTATCACACCACACGACTACCTATGCAAGATTTGGGCACAAAATCAATCTATGGACAAATCTCAACCATTCATCACTCCACTTTTCACGCTTTGGTGCAACAATGGCGGATGGTTGGAAATCGATCCTGGTGTGTAATTAATGTTGGCCGTAATATGGAATGATCGTTTGGGCGTAAAAATTGTTTAATCAACCATTTAATGTGGGCAAAAAATAGGGAGCTGCTAATTACCGATGAAAAAAATTAGTAAGGTTAATTAAATGTACTTATTATGTATATATTGGTATTATAATATGACTTCGCATTATTAAAAAAATATGGCGAATAGTAATTTTTTTTTATATTAACATAAAATCTACACCAAAAATAAAATAAAATAAACCCCTAAAATAATAAAACCATAAAATCTGCAACAAATATATCGTGTCTTTCCACTCTAACATGAAAAGTATTTGGATCATTTAGGCTCATTTGAAAAAAATAATATCCCCTTGGGTAATCTGCAATGTATTTACCACATTTGCCCAACCATTCTTAATTCGATCAATACCCTTCCCGCCGATTAATCAAATGATATTCATACGAGCATTCAAACTTCACCCCGGAGTGCTCATATTCAATGAAGATGGTCTGTTGAGAGGTCCCTAGCATTTCAACAAAAATGCTAGGGAGGTTCTACATTTGACAAACAAAAAAATAGTTAATAAAAAATATATTCTAGTTTAGAAAATAACAAATAAGATATATCTTTACCAAACGAGTTAAAAATTATGTGGTTCTCGCAATGAACTACAAACGATTCGCTTGTGAAACTCAACCTCCGAGCAACCGATCTTGTGATTGACATGGTTGTGACTTATGAGGGATACCAATACTAAACCCTAATTTTTATAAATGAATTTTTCTTTCTTTGTAGTGTAACTAGTGTTGTCTTTGAACCTCGTCGATGATTAATTTATAGTATTACAATAACATTAAATATGATCACCTAACACAATAAATTGACGTCGAGTAGTTGTAAAATTAATTGTCATGAGCAGTGATAATTCTTTTTATATAAATATTGTGTCTTGTGTACATTAATTGTTCTTGAATCTTTTTGACATTAAAAACAGTTTAATAAATAGTACAATAAAGTATTTTTTTCCTTATAAAAAACACATAATTTTTAAGGAAAAAAGTGTCTCTTCGAAAACGATGGGTTGCAATGCATCTCCGTTTACCAAATCGACACAACTTCTCATATACCCGACTAGTGGAATTTCATATTAAATACCAGTGGTTGATTGCCGCCCATATAAATTGGGCCACATTATACACCTAAATTCATTCCTAGATTACTCATTTACAATCCATTTACGAAATCGGGATGATTTTGTAAATATCAAATTTATCTTCTTCTTTTGTTCTTATATGCTTATGCTATTATTTAATTTGTATTAATATATTCTTCTACTTTTTGAATATCGATCAAAGGTTTGGAGGAAAGCAACGAAATCAAAAATGCAATGAGGGAGCAATTCGAGGTTTGTTTGACATTTTCTCATATCAAATTTTATTTTTCATAATATTTTGAACAATCGCATCATAAACTCATGTATTTTTTAATTTTTTGGTTTTCAGAGGAGGAAGATAGTGTTTCAACAAAAGATGGAGATAATGGACAAATACTTGGACTGCCGATTTGAACTCATCAAGATCCAATTTCGAATCGACTCTATGTTTAAGGTTGAGACCGATGAGGCCGAGAAGGAATACCAAGCCGCTTAAAGAAAGCTCTCGATGAGTTGTTTGATTATGATTTTAAAATTGCAACATTGTTCTCACGCTTCATACCTTTCCTGAAGTCCTCATCTTTTTTTTTTTTTTTTTAATATGAACAATGATGTAGTTAATTAGTTTTTTTGTTTAATTATGTTTATGGTTGTATTTGAACAATATTAATTTTATTTTTATGTTTAGTATGTTTATATTTAATAGTATGTTTTTTGTTTGATGTTTGTTTATGTTTTTACTTTTTTGTTTTATGTTTACGTTTATGTTCTTGTTTATATATGGAACATGGTATTTTTCAGACTTTCATTTTATTGACACTTACAAAAATATAAATTGAACTCTGGATTTTTATGTAACTTGTAATCTAATTATGCAAGACTCCATATTAAAAAAATATTTAAACATATTTTTCTAAAATTAATCACTTAAAAATGCAAAAAAAAAAGTTAGACACCTTTGATTTGATAAATTTTAACGATGAAATACAACATTATTATTCGTTATATACAAAACAAAATTTTCATAACTACAAACGTATAACATATACTAATCTTTATATAAGTACTTAGCATGGGTCAATTAATAATATAAGTAAATCGGTTATTTCTTCCACTTTAAGCAGCTTAGATCAAATAAAATCGACTATTTCAATGTAAAAATGCAATCAAAACCCTAAAATTGGTTATCGTGCGTGCCTTAGGGTTTAGGGTACAATAATGTGTGAAAAATACAAAATGGGGAGGGGTTGAGGAAGGGTTGTTTCCCGCCAAACCCTAACCCTAACCCTAGACAAACTAGGGTTTGATATTTAGTCTTTAAATATCCATTCATTCCTCTTCCATAATTAAGGCTAAAAAATGTCGAACCCTAGACCACTCTCTAACACTCCAATCACATGACAAACATTCCGAGTAAATCAGTCATCCCAAACCTCACAAAATGAAGCTCACCACCGACTCTAAAAACGGTGGAGAAGCTATATGTGAAAGTCGGGCATGACCACGCCACCCTCAAGGATGAGTTGCTGGAGTTTTTGAAGAGGTTGTCGCTTTCAACCAATGAAGACAGTCTTCGGGCCGTTGTCTTGAACCAGACGAACCTCTATTCATGGTGTACGAGTACCTTCTCAATGCGACTCAGGGGTTTAAGAATCATGGCCCTATTCCTGTTGTGGAGCTCTTCTCGGATCGGATTCCTCGGCCGAATTTGATATTTTCTTGTTAATTTATGTCTCAAACCTTTGCTACCCATATCGGTCCCCTCAACTTCCTTGGCCAGAATTTGATGTTTCCTTGTTTATGAATCTAACCTAACTTTTTTGTGCCCATATCGCCCCCTCAACTTTCTTGGCCCGTAAATTGAATTTGATGTTTGTTAGTTTTTTTATTTTTTATTTTTATGAAGGAAATTGTTATGATCATCACTATTTATCTATGAATGAAGTGGGAATCTCTTTTGCATTTTCTATATTATAAATAATAAATAATAAATAGGAGTAATAGTTAATAAATAATAATAATAAAATAAAATAAATCGAAAAGAAAATATTGGTTAGTTGCCTAAAATATTGGGAAATAATTATCTTGACTTAGATCATGACAATCATCCCCGTGATCATGGGCATTTGTTGCATAAATCTAAATCTAAATTATAACTAACTCGACTGTAACTAATTAAATAAATCTAAATTTTTTTATTTTGATTTTATTTACTATATTTGGGCTTAAATAAATCTGGTCCACAAAATTATTTTTAAACTTGGCTCACAAAATATAAAGTGAAAGTGATTATTTAGACCCACATAATTACTCAATACACCCACTATATAGCTGTAAATTACTAGAATTTGTTGTACATATGGTTGTGGTACTATAAAATTTGGAGTTGTTAATAATCTTGTTAATTTTTTTGGGCTATATGTTATTACACGAATAAAACAATACAAAATAATCACGATGTTTATATCGGTTTTATTTGTATAATGGGTATGAATACGTTGATTTGAGCATTGAGTACTTTAAGTGGATTTAATACGAATGATTGAGAATTTAATGCCTATTTTGAGTTCTAACAAGAACAATAAAATAATGCACAGAGAATTGTTAAGGTTTTTAGGCTCGCCTTAAGTATTTTTTCTTTGGATTCTAGATCCTTTTTATTATCATAAACAAGGCCTATTTATATTACAAATGTGTCGCCCTAAATCTAGACATGCCCAACCGCCGAAAACCGCGGTTCCGTTTCCAAACCGGCAGTTTCAGCTTGCCAATTTTTGAACTAAACCGAACCGGCGGTTTGGAGGTTATGGTTCTCGCTTTCTGAACCGGCGGTTCCAGCGGTTTTTCCTTCTCTTTTCCTTTTTTTTTTTTTTTTATCTTTTATCTTTTTAATAATATTATCATGTTATGTGCATTGTTACAACTTAGAATTAATATTAAAAATAGTATTACAATTTACAACTTACATTACATGTGCAAATTAATTTATTTTACATTGAAATTGAATTTAATTTAACTTACATTGCAAGTTTGCAAATTGCAACTTAAAATTAAATATATGAAATTGAAATATAAATGAATTTATTCAACTTAAGATATAAATGAATTTACAACTTACAAAAATATTCGAAATTGAAATATTACAACTTTAAAATATCAAAATTAAAAGTATTACAATTTAGGATATTGAAATTGAAATATTATAAATTTACAACTTACAAATTACAACTTTAGAATATTGATAATTTGAGTATAATATAAGTATATAACTAATATAAGTGTATAATAATTGAAACCGAGAGAGAATTTGAGAATTGAAGAGTATGAATTGAGAATTGAAAGAGGAAGAGAGTAAGAATTGGTGTGGAAAAATGAAGAGTATTTATAGAGATGTGAAAAAAAAAAATTAAATTCAACGGTCAAAACCGCGGTTCAACCGCCAAACTGCCGGTTTAAGGTTTTGCAATGGTCCAAACCAAAACCAAACTGCCCTAGAGTCGGTTCCGGTTCGGTTTTTGAACCGAAACCGGCGGTTTGACCAAATCGGTGGTTCCGAACCGCCGGTTCGGTTTCGGTTTGAGCATGTCTACCTAAATCTTTTAAAATAAGATCTGATCCATGCATTAAATGCATGGACCTTATTTTCTTTGACAAGTCGATCGATTGATACAAGCCTTCTCCACCAATGGGAGCGAGCCACTCGCCCGACAATAGGAATATCTCCCGGATTGACGGGATAGGTCCTCTGATCGAGACACACGTATTCTCTGCTATATTAAATATGCTTTCCTCCTCGCCACCCGCCTCGCTGGTCGCCTATCTAGCCTCCTCACTAAAATTAGAGCTAAGCTCGCCTCCTTGCCACACACTCTCCTCGCTCTCCCCCTCTAAACCACCTAGGATAAACTAAACGTTGCTCTTAACCTTGGTATTTAAAGAGCTATAATCTTTGTCACAACACTATAGACTAATGAAAAGTGAATTTTAATTTTAATTAATTAACTATATAATTTGTGCCCAACAATAAATATAATTAATAAAAAAATATATCCACTAATTTTTTTCTTTTTATCGACAAAATAAAAATTTTATTAACTCAAACTTGGAGCATAAGAAGTACTCTATTTCACATCACCATTACATATTCACAAAAAAGAAAAACATATCCTCCAGTTAAGTTTATGACTCAGAAATTTAACTAATTAATTATTTGACGAGATAGTAAGTTCATTAAAATAATTAAATTTATGGAGGTTGTGTGTTTTCAAAATTATTAGATTTCATTAAAATTGTTTATGGAATTGGTGTGCTTCCAAAATTATTAAAATTCATTAAACTAATTAATAATTACGGAAATGGTTTGCTTCCAAATTATTAGATTTCAATAAACAAATACATTATTTACGCAAATTGTGTGTCTCTAAAATTATCCGATTTGATTAAAATAATTATTTACGCAGATTGTGTGTATCCAAAATTATCCGATTTGATTAAACTAATTATTTATACGATTGTGTGTTTCCAAAATTATTAGATTAAAATAAAGAAATTAATTATTTACGTAAATTGTCTCGCTCAAATCCTTAATTTAATTAATTATTTATGGAGATATATACATAGAAAGCAGGAAAATGAAATCTCAATGGAAATGAGAGAGAAACAAATTTTTTTGAAAAGATTTGATCAAATCATGCTACGTAAAAAAATTGAAACTCAAATTTAAAATTTGGTCAATGCCGCATAATACTTTTTCAATAAGAGTACATTGATAATATCTTATGGTAAATTTTCCAAAATACCCCTATCCGACCGGCTAGAATTTAGCTATATATCTTTACCGTATATTTTAATACATGTCACTAAGCTATGAAGGTTTCAGTTTCAAAATCGATTAACGGTTATATATCAAAGCAAATTTCATCTCTTGAGTCTTGACCGGACAATTTAATCACTTGAGTAAAATCAGATATACTTCCTATGTGCACTAAAAATATGCTCATTTGGTTTTGACGGGTTTTAAAAAACGTAAATAAAGTAGATAAAACAAATGTATTTTGGGGTATTGTGTTGTCTATTTATGAGTTAAGTGGTTGTTTATACGTATAGAGTCAACAACATATGAAAAATTAAGTGATGATTAAATGGTGAAGCAAAATAAATTGTTGAAAAAAGCTGTGTGAACATACTTTTGGTGGATAGAGGGAGTAAATAAATACCACCATTTATGTGAATTGTAAAGGCATTGGCCGCATCAAAATTGATGCGCACAATAATGTTACGTTAACAAGAATCGAACCCGTACACGAGATTCGGGTGAAAACACTCTTCGAACACGAATCGCCACCTTGTAATCCAAACCCGCACTCCGATCTCCGAGTACCTACAAAACACGTCGGAGGGGTCCCAGCGTAGGGACTCTTAATACCCAGTTAGGGACCTCTCGAAGCTAATACGAACTAGCTGAATGAGTGATAATAATGATAAGATAACGTGCTCAAAGTGTGATAAGTAGATAAGTGAGTTCGTACCTTGTCTTCTACACTCGATCATACATAAATAATACTCCCTCTGTCCCGAGATCGGTTTTCACGAGTTGACTTTTTCAACGATTTTTGTGTGACAATTATTTCATAGCATATGTGTACAAAAGTTGTTTTATATGAATGGTATGCTAGTTAACCTTAATAACTAGCATATCATTCATATAAAACAACTTTTGTACATATATTACTATAAAATAATTCTCACACAAAACCGTTGAAAAAGTTAATCAGTGAAAATTAATTGGGATGGAGGTAGTACTGGAAAGGGACGGTTATCACCACCCTCCGATGAAGCTCTCCCTCTCTTCATCGTGCTCCTCCCACGTTATGTCTCATTCCTCTTTTTCCGAAATAACCGCTTCTAGATCTTTCCCGATACTCTCTATCGGCTCTGTTTGACTAAGTCTTTACCCGTTTATCAGCTAACCCTTATTTTGTGGACTTATTGTCAACCGCTAGCCCCCTTTCTCGGGGTTATCTCAACCGCCTACTTTATTTTCGTGAACTAGGGCCCATATTGGATTTCTGGGCTTAACTATATCATTCCTCCCTCTGGACCCTCTTTGGGCTCTTGCCCGCTCCGTGGCCCTTTAACCTTAAAAGTGGGCCTCGGGTCAGCCATAACATATTTACGCCACAAGATTCTGCTCCTCCCTACTCTTCTCGGGACGTGTAGGGCCTGAGAGAGTAGCAAGATATAAAAAATTAACAATTTAATACCTGTTTGGACTCTTCAACTAAGTGACTTCTCGGCTAACAGTGTACACCGTTGTCCCATCAAACGTTATGTGTCCACGCGGAGGCCATCATTACCGCTTGTAATCGCCCCAAGAAATCCGAACCGTTCAAAATTTTTACTTCTTATTAATGAGAATCTATTTTATTTAAATTTCATCGAGCTTCATCACTCTTCCTTGCTCTTCTTCGTCATTTTCAAAGATCTCCTTCCAGAGCTCACCCGCTCGGGCACACCTTTCTTCCGTAGACCCCCACTCTTTTGAATCAAATACTTTTTCTTTGTCTACGCCCTTTCTCTTTTCTAGTTTGTAGATAATTGCATTCTCCTTTTTCCCTAAATTCTAGGGCTAGATCCTCATGCATCCCCCTTCAAATCCTCCTTCTCCCTCTAAAATACAACCCCGCTTGATCGGGTTTGCTCCTCCTCCGTAATGTCCTGGAGGAATTTCATCGTCTTGGGTGGATCCCCACCACTATTTTACTCGTATCCCCAATCCTCGGTGAGAGACCCGACAACACCGAGGGTCGCACCCTTGCTTTCTCGGGAGAATAGGTGAGTGCAGTCTTCGGTTCCCTCTCTCACCTTACCTTTGCCAAATTTTTGAATGTTTTGGTGTTCCCCTAAATCAGTTCACCCCAATGGCCTTCGAATGATGATGTCCTTTTACATGCTCGTAAAAGGAGCAAGGGTGATCCCACAGTGAACTCTTTTCCACTCATTACAATTGTAAAGCTTTCCACTACTTCTTCTATACTAGCGCTCGCACTAGGGGCCTTTGTTCTTTTCTCAATCGTCCGCATGATAGTAAGCTCAACTGGACCCAAGAATATTTTTGCATTATCCCCCGAAACCTCGGAATTTCCCGAGTGGGGAGTGGGTTTTCAAAACCCCTTAACAAAGCTCCTCATCCCTTGTCCAGCTCGACTTAAATCGCCAAGTCAATAGCCATCTCAATGCCTATGCAAATAGGCATGGTCTTTTTAATTCCACCTCCTTATGTGACAACCCCGTCTCTTATCCTATTTCGGCTTTACCGCCTTCGATCCCTATTGGGCCTGAAGATGGTAAAAATACTTTATAATTATGTACCTATATCCCTAACTATATGATAATGCCATTTTTTATTTTGTATATCAACACTTCTCCTTTTTATTTCGTAGAGATGAGTTGGATGTCAAAATGCATCCGAAGGCCGGCCGGATCCTCCACATCCCAGCCATCATTGGTGGGCGTTGATTCCGATCGAGGCCTCGCTGCTCAATCACCTCGGTTCACCTGCGCGTCGGTTTCTAAGAGAACCCGCTCTGCCTCGGGAAAGACCCCTAGCACCCAAGGCATCCCCTCCCTCCTCGTCCCGAGATAGGGAGGAAACAACGAAAAGGAAAAAGGATGCCTCAGCCCATGTTCCTCACGTGGATTTGGAAGCCGATGACCCCCGATGAAGAAGATCCCTTCTCCTCATTCTCACAAAAGTGGGTCTCTCCGGGATTGCTAGTGGGTCTACCTCTAGCAGAGAAACTGCTCGAGCCTCTACCACCTTTCTTGAAGTATACGTCCTTTAATTTCTCCCTTCATCTATATTCTTATTCTAAAACTTATCCTTCATCCTTATATTAGTTTGGCGCGTTATTCTCGTATTTGGCCACCTCTTCTTATGATTCTCTGGTTGCCGCGAAGGAAGACGTGGAGTCCCTCCTTGACTTTGAGAAGCTAAAAACTCAAGAGCTTACTTCAACGTGACACACTCATTGCGGAATGCAAGAGGCTACGCTCACAGTGGCCACCGCTGCGCTCGGGAGGCTGATCTAGCACAGACTAGGATGAAGGAAGTAAAGCCTCGATTTAAAATCGATGGGATCAAATACTGCTTGGGCGCTCTCTTCACCTCGCCCATAGGCCGAGGTTCTTGGGCTCTCTCCATACCTCTTGGCTAAAGGCTTACAAGAGCAGTCCAAGATACTTAGGAGACATGGGCGAGCACATCCCATTCTTCGTGGATCATGGTTTTGACGTAGCCATCAGCCACACACTGTGCCCCCGACTTTAAGGGGGAATACGATCGAGAGGCTCCTCCGGACCACGAAGACTCCACCTAACTTTCCCGGCGATGGTGATGGTAACCCGGATGAACCTTGGTGGCTCTCCGATATTAGCGCTACGCTTTTCTAGCTTTAGAGCACCGAAGTTACTCCTCTTAGCATGCTCCCCATGGAGACTCTTCCTTATCCCCTCGGCCTCGGCGAAGATCCAACTCCTCCCGATGGTAACGAGAAAGAAGGAGAGGACGAAGGTGGTGATTCAAGTCACCATTCTCGCAAGGATACTGTAAACTCCCTCCCAGCTTGAACTCTTTTATTTCCTCGCTTAATCGAACATTTTACTTTCTCGCATATTTCACACAATACTTTAATCCGGGTTGTTTGTATCCCATGATAGAATTGTTGGGCCTCTCGCTAGGCTGTTTGTGTCCTTAGCAAGCCCCTTTTGTTAACCTCGCAAGCCTCTCGTGGGGCTGTTTGTGACCCCACAAGCTTTTTATATTATCTCTTTTTGTCATAATGTGCTTTTGTATGTGCTTGGCTCATAAAAACTCGGATAGCGACTACGTAGACCTTTTCTAGTGTGGTCCTGTTTTGACCTTTTATTTTCGTAAGAAACTGTTCTCTGAATAGGGCAAACCCTCCTTAGGTCCCTTAGGCCCTCTCACCCGAACCTCAAAAATCCTAAGTGAATGGTTCTTTACTTAATAACTCGCAAAAATTTAAGGCTCTCTCGAACCTTAAAAACCTCAAGTGAATGATTATTCACTTAATAATTAAATAAAAATTTAAGGCTCTCTGAACCTTAAAAAACCTTAAGTGAATGATTATTCACTTAATAATTAAATAAAAATTTAAGGCTCTCTCGAACCTTAAAACCTTAAGTGAATGATTATTCACTTAATAATTAGTAAATATTTAAGGCTCTCTCGGGAACCTTAAAACCTTAAGTGAATGATTATTCACTTAATCCAAATTGGGGCTCTATCTGGGCCTTATAATCTTTTAAGGTCGCTCTTGAACCTTAAAAATCCTAATAAGTGAATATTCGATTCACTTAATCGAAGTCGTGGCTCTATCTCGAGCCTTATAATCTTTTTAAGGTCGTTCTTGAATCTTAAAATTTCCTAAGATTCACTTAATCAAAATCGTGGCTCTATCTCGAGCCTTATAATCTTTTAAGGTCGTTCTTGAACCTTAAAAATTCTAAGTGAATATTCGGATTCACTTAATCGAAGTCGTGGCTCTATATAAGCCTTATAATCTTTTTAAGGTCATTCTTGAACCATAAAAATCCTAAGATTCACTTAATCAAAATCGTGGCTTTATCTGAGCCTTATAATCTTTTTAAGGTCGCTCTTGAACCTTAAAAATTCTAAGTGAATATTCAAATTCACTTAATCAAAATCAGTGGCTCGATGAGCCTTATAATCTTTTTAAGGTCGTTCTTGAACCTTAAAAATTCCTAAATGAATATTCGGATTCACTTTATTAAATGCCAGGGGCTCAATCTGAGCGTTATAATCTTTTTAAGGTCGTTCTTGAACCTTAAAAATTCTAAGTGAATATTCGGATTCACTTAATAAAAAACAGTGGCTCTATCTCGAGTCTTATAATTTTTTAAGGTCGTTCTTGAACCAAAAAAATTCTAAGTGAATATTCAGATTCACTTAATCAAAATCAGTGGCTCTATCTAAGCCTTATAATCTTTTTAAGGTCGTTCTTGAACCTTAAAAATTCTAAGTGAATATTCGGATTCACTTAATCAAAATCGGGCTCTATCTCGAGTCTTATAATCTTTTTAAGGCCGTTCTTGAACCTAAAAAATTCTAAGTGAATATTCGGATTCACTTAATCAAAATCGTGGCTCTTTTCGAGCCTTATAATCTTTTTAAGGTCATTCTTGAACCTTAAAAAAATTATATATCGCTTTGTAATCATATCATCCATTATGCATTTTTTACAGAATTTGAACAAATTAGTGTAAAATCCACTCATTTTTTCATAAAATAAACAGTTAATGTAAACTAAAAAGAAATTTTTATTAATTGAAATACCCTATTGACAAGTGTCAACATAGGCCCCATAGAGCCTAAGCCGCCTTCCTAAAAAACCTCCTATGGTAAAATCCAGTTGGGAAACTCATAGGAGGGAAAAAGAATGCTAGTAGGGTGAAAGTACAATAATTCAAATAAATAAATGCTACGAAATCAACCCCAAAGAAATAATTAGAAGTGCTCCTAAACGAAGAACCTCTTCAAATTGGCGACGTTCTAGGGCCATGCTAGGGGTGTCCCGTCCATCTCTTCTAGAATGTATGCTCCCGGGTAATACTTGTATGACCCTATAAGGTCCCTCCCAGTTGGGCTCCAACTTCTTGACCGACTTTAAAGCATCGACTCTTCTCAGCACCGGATCGCCTTTTTCAAATGTCACGGGAATCACTCGCTTATTGTATGCCTTGATTCTCGCTTTGTACCTCTCGGCTCTTACCTGTAGCCTCTCTCTCCTCTTCGAGTAGGTTCAGGTTCTCCTTCATCAGGTCCTGATTCAACTCCTCGTTGAAATGTTCAATCCAATGGGAGCTCTTCCCTATTTTTGCAGTGTAGCATAGCGTCGGCTCCATAAATTAATCGAAAAGGGGATTCACCTGTTGCGGCTCGGAGGTAGTTCTATAGGCCCATAAGATCGAGTCCAATTCATCGATCCATGCTCCCCTATATTCTCCAATAGCGCTTTGATCCCATTGACCACGATCCGGTTAGTGACTTCGACTTGGTCATTAGCTTGAGGGTGTGCAATCAAATGAACTTCGCGGATCTTCGTGGCCTTACACTATTCTTAGACCTTTTCGCCATGACACGGGTCCCATTGTCCGATACAAGGATCCTTGGAACTCCGAACCTACAACATATAAACTTTTATAGGAATTTATCACATTCTCGCACAGTGGCATACATAGCCCACATCTCCTCGGGAAGGTGTATCAACGGACCGTGCTTTTGACACCTTTCGCACCTCTTCACCAGGTCCTTTGCATCCTCATTCATGGTTGGCGGAAGTATCCAGCTCTTAAAGTCCTTCTTGCTAGTACCACGGCTCTCGCGTGTTCTGCTGCATATCCCTCATGCATATCCTTCAAGACATGTTTCCTTTTCTTTGGATAAACATCTTAAATAGGGACATGTAAAAGATCATTTATACAATTGATCACCAATTATACAGAATCGATTTTAAATTTCTTATCTCTCGAGACCTTGTAGCAGGATCCCGAGTTAAAGCCCCCTAGTTTTTGCTTCTCCAGTCTGCCGTATCGTCAACAACTCCTATAGCGGGCTCTGTGGCCCCTCTTTCAGCTGTAACAAAAGTTATCTTACTCGATCCTCCTATCGGCAAGGAGCTAGCAAGCTTTGCTAGTTCGTCCGCCTTCATGTTCTCCTTTCTAGGTATCTGTTGGACCTCGAACCGGTAGAATCTACTCTCCGGCTCCTTAACCTGGTCTTTATATGCTATCATCTTGGGATCTTTGGCTTCACAATCCCCATTCACTTGTTGGGATGCTAATTGAGGGTCGAAAATATGATTATACCTTGAGCTCCCAAATCTGCTACCATCTCGGCCTCTAATCAGCGCCTCATACTCCGCACAGCTTATTAGAAACTGAACTCGAAACTTGACAGCCACTCGAGTCTCCAATGCTTAAGGATCATTTATCACAATTCCCGCTCCAGAGCCCATCAATGTTGTTGATCCGTTAACATAGAGCTTCTAAAGTGTAGTTTTCTTTGGTCCGGAGCCTCCCGAATAAAATCCGACATGGCTTGGGCCTTGATGGCTCTTCCGGGCTCAAACTCCACTTCATACTCGCCCAACTCAATGACCCATTTTACCATTCTCCCAGACGAGTCCGCACGAGTTACCACCCGCTTCAATGGATAGTTAGTCCTAATAATGATCTTATGTGATAGAAAATAAGGCCTCAATCTCCTGGCCGTAATCATAATCGCCAACGCCGCTTTTTCGATCTCCGAGTACCTACTTTCCACCTCTTGGATAAGTTTGCTTACATAATACTCTAGTTTCTGTTCGGAACCTTATTTCTTTATCAATACTGTGCTCAATGAATGCTCCCCACGTATAAATATAAATAAAGGATATCACTGGTAAGGGCTTTGTGAGTGTCGGGAGTTGAGCTAAATTGGTTTTGAGCTCCTCGAAAGCCTCCAAGCACCGCTCATCCCAAGTGAATTTAGATCATTTTCTGAGGATGCGAATAATTGATAACTCCTTTCTGCTGATCTGGTTATGAACCGGCTCAAGGCTGTTATCCTCCCGTTCGGCGTCTGGAGCTCCTTCAAGGTCCTCGGGGCTGCATGTTCGGGCCACGCCTGTACCTTCTCATGATTCACCTCTATTACTCTCTTATTCACCATGTATCCCAAAAATTTACCTCGCTTTAATTCCAAAAGAGAACTTAGCAGGATTTAAAATGATCACATTCCTTCGTATTACGTTAAAGAATTCGTCTAAGTCGACCTAACCGCTCCGGAGCTCTCTCGGCTCTTCACCTCCATATTCCTACCTATCTGCTCCCGAAATACTTTGTCCACCATGCACCGATAGGTAGCTCCCGCATTGATTAGACCGAAAGGCATCTTCACGTAATCAAAAGTTCCACAAGGTACAATAAAGTTGACCTTTGGGATATCTCCCGAATACAATCAGATCTGGTGATATCCTTGATATGCGTCAATCATGCTAAGCAACTCAAACCCGTGAAGTCCACTAATTGATCAATTCTCGGCAATGGGTAGTGGTCCTTGGGGCATGCTTTGTTTAAATCACGGAAGTCGATACACCCCCTTAGGAACCGTAACGGCGTTAGACGGCCATTACGGGAACTCGATCTTCTTCACCGCCCTGCGTTTAATGCCTTCTTCACTTCCCTCTAATGATCGTGTCCTTCTCGGCTCCAAAGTGTCGAAGTTTTTGCTTTACCGACCTTACTTTAGGGTCAAGCATTAAGGTAATGCATCGCCACCTCGGGAGGTATCCTCTTCATATCTAATGGTGAGAAAGCAAATAGGTCAGCATTTTCTCTTATCAAACATATTACCTTCTTGGCCGACTCGATGTTCCATCTCGAGTCCCAATTGTGGTAAACCCAGTTTTGTTGGGGAATATCTCCACCGGCATCAACTCCTCCTCGCCTTGGATCTTAGAGGGCCCTTCTCCCTCTTCGTGGAGGACCTTGCATTTCTTCTGCTCCGAATCTGGTCCTCTCGGTTCTATTAAGCAGGTTAAAGTACGCCTTGTCACCATCCTAACATAGTCTACATAGCATCTTCGAGATCGAACTGGTCCCCTTCACTTCTCCGACTTCATCTCCTACCGGGAACTTCATCTTCATGTTTAAGGTGGATACTATCACTGGAAAGTATTCAAGATTGGCCTTCCAAAATCACGTTGTACAAAGATGGCACATCCACAATCAAGAATGTCCCCATTATAACTTTGCTTCGAGGAGGGGTCTCGGACTCCATCTCGCAACATTACATGTTCCAGCGGTTGAATAGCTCCTCCAAAGGGAACCCATATAGAGCGGTATCAACTGTGTTCCAACCTCACATTCGGGTTCATCCTCTTTAAACAGCCTCAGAACATAATGTCCGCCGAACTCCTGTATCCACCAAAATACGAGCTACATCATATCCAACAATATCAGTGGTAATTACTAAGGTATCGCTATGAGGTCCTTGAGTCTCTCCACCATCCTCGTGTCCGGCTGGATGCGTTGGGTGGATGTCACTCGCCCGATATCTCTAGGCTCAAACCTCCGTCGACATGTAGAGCCCGAAAACAGCTTTTCATGCTGCAACGAATCTCCTTCACGGACCTCTAGCTCCTCTCTTGGGCGGTAGTTGCTCCTCTGGATGGTCTCCGCTACGCCCAGGACCTCTGCAGCTCTATTTTTAATGAAGTATATTTCTCAAACTGTTCCGAGATTGTGCACGTCTTGGTGCCTGTTGTTGGGGCTGTATCTTTAGTCTCCATCTCCTTTTTCTTTGGCTCTCCCATCAACGGCTTAACCTCATTCCTCTTGGCCTTTCTCACCTCTTCCAAAGTCACATATTTCTCGGCTCTTCGCAGTAGCTCATCGAACATATCAATAGGTTTCTTTGCCAAAGAGGAGAACAGATCCCCATCATGTAAACCATTAGTCGTAACATTAATCTTTACCTCTGCCGATCTTTGAGGGTACCTCCAAGCCAGCTTGATTGAACCTTTTCGGGAAGGCTCGCAAGCTCTCCTTCTGCCCTTGTTGCATGTTGAACAACTTCAGCGTCGCCCTAGGTTGTCGCCGTGCACTAGCAATCGATGAAGAAATAGGTTCTTGAACTCTTCGACCGAGCTGATGGTGTTGGGCCCCAATTGACTAAACCACTGTTGAGCAGCCTTAGCCAACATGGTCGGGAAGACCACCGCATGTAACCCCTTCACTATAGCGGTGCAGAGGGCCGAATTCTCGAACCTCACCAAATGTTCATAGGGATCGAAGTCCCATCGTACTCATAATTCAAGGGTTTGAAATTCTAGGGTAGCTCATCCTGTAGAATCTCATTAGAAAATCGAGAACTGCATACGTGTCGAGAATCACTAACCCGAGTATTCATCTGCTTTCCTCATACTATCAATCTGCTTCGGAGAGCCGAGATTTGGCCTCCTGTGTTCCTAGGATGAGAGTCACCCTTACTTTTTATTGCATCTCCAGCATTCCTTCTCTCGGCGGGACGCTCCGTAGAACTTCAACCTCGGCTCTTTCGGTAGCTGCCCGAAATCACCTCATCCTCATCTGTTGGCTTCTAAGCCCTCGCTCTGTCTCTTCCATCAGATCTACGTGCTGTGAGGACACCAATACCGATTCTTTGTTAACCTCCTTTTCATTTTCCTCTGGGGCATAGGGAACTGAATCCCTTCTCTAAGGATGGCTTCCAACATGGTCTTCGCCGTGACATCAATCTGCTCCCGAGCTCCATTGGTACCTTAGGGGCTACAGGTCCTTGGGAGACAGAACCCATATACTGTGGATCACCATCGGTGCGGGGCCTTCACCTTGTCCGATAAGAGGTGGAGCAGAAGCTCCTCCCGGCTTACATTTGGTCCACTCTAGAGCTCGATTCGCTCCTAAGTCACATTTGCCTCCCCTTTGCGGATTGGGTGTAGGGAGGTCTGCTCGAGCCCTATTCGTGCCGGGCCAACACTCACCGTCATGCGAGACGACATTACTTCCCTTCTTGGTATTGTTCCAGCCGCAGGAGGTGGAAAAGGGACAGCTAAAGATGGCCGACCTCTTCCTCCTCCATCCTTTTGGATTCATCTTATCCTCCACCATAGTACTCACGATTATAAAGGAAACTCACATCTTAGACTCAAGTTTCCCACAGACGGGGTCACTTGATGCGTATAATAATGTTACGCTAACAAGAATCGAACCTCGTACACTGATATTCATGAAAACACTCTTCGAACACGAATCGTCACCTTGTAATCCGAACCTGCACTCGAGCTCAATACCTGCAAAACATGCCGGAGGGGTCCCGGTATAGGGACTCCGACGCTCAAGTCGATGATCGGAATGAATATGAAAGGAGGGCCCTTAATACCCAGGTTAGGGACCTCTCGAGCTAATACGAACTAGCCGAATGAGTGACAATAACAATAAGATAACGTGCTCAAAGTGTGATAAATAGATAAGTGAATTCGTACCTTGTCTTCTACACTGATCATACATAAATAATACTGGAAAGGGACGGTTATCACCACCCTCCGATGAAGCTCTCCCTCTCTTCATCGTTCTCCTCCTACGTTACGCCCCATTCCTCTTTGATGCGTCACGATAATGTTACGCTAGTAAGAATTGAACCCCGTGCACTGGATTCGATAGAATCACTCCTCGAACACATCAGTAACCTCGTAATCTGAACCCGCACACGAGCTCCGAATACCTGCAAAACATGCCGGAGGTGTCCCTCGTAGGGACTCCGACGCCTCAAGTTAGTGATCGTAATGAATATGAAATGAGGACCCTAAATACCCAGTTAGGGACTCTCGGAGCTATTATGAATTAGCTAAATGAGTGATAATCGAGACAATATAACGTGCTCAAAGTTTGATAAGTAGATAAGTGAATTCGTACCTTATCTTCTACACCTCTATCGTATCCTCCGGGTGCACCGAATCTCCTCCCGCTCTAGATCGAGTTTGTACCTCCTCGAGGATGTCCCCAGGACTTTAGAGGAGTTTCACCCCTAGGGTGGATCCCTTTTAACTACTCTACCCGAATCCCTAATCCCGAGGAGAGACCCGACCGCACCGAGGGTCGGACTATGGCTTTTCGGCGAGAGCAAATACGCGCGGGTCTCCAATTCCCCCTTTTCCCTTACCTCTGCCAAATTGCTACTCTTTTTGGTGTTCCTTTAAACCAATTTACACCTAATGGGCTCCACATGATGATATCCTTTTATATGCTTATAAAAGGAGCGGGAGGTGAACCCACCAAAGAACTCTTTTTTACTCATTTCGGTTGCAAGGTTTTTAACTCTTTCTTTTAGACTAGTGCCCATACCAGAGAGTTTTGCTCTTTCTTTAATCGGGCTTACGAAAGCAAACCTAATTGGACTAAGGAGTACTTTTTGTTGTTCCCACCGAGCCACAGGACTTCCTTTATGATGAGTGGGTTTTTCACAATCCTCTTATGAAGCTCCCCACCCCCTAACCAGCTCTCCGATCTCAATCGCCGGTGATCTCGGAATCTAAATACATATGCCGAAAGGCATGGCCTTTTAATCCTACCTCTCTGTGTGAGAACCCTCACTTCTTGTCCCACTTTGGCTTCACTCGGCCGAGTTATTACTCTTGGGTCCGAAGATGGTAACTCCCTATTTCACTTGTGTTTTGGTTCTTGTTTGTAACCTCGTTATTGTTTTCTCTTTCGATGCTTATATATATAATAGCACATTTCCTGCCTTAAATTTTTACTTACATTCGTCACAGAGATGAGTTGGATGTCGAAATGCGTCCGAAGACCAGCCGGATCTTCCAACTCTCAGCCCTTTGTAGTGACAATCGAGTTTGCTCCTACCTCCCCTCTCCCGTGACTTCCGTCCCAGCTCCCGCCTCTGTCTCTAAGAGGATGCGAGCTGCTTCCAATAAAGCCACCAGCTCTCGGGATATACCCCTTCCTCCCCGTCCCGACATTGGTCGGAAACAGCCCAAGAGAAAGAAAAATACCTCCACCACGATCCTCACGTGGACTTAGATGCCGATGACTCCGAAGAGATTGACCCCCTCTCCTCCTTCGTAAGAAATTCATCTCCCTGTGCACATGCAGTCCCTCGGGCCTCGACTTCTAGGAGAGAAGATAGCTCGCTCTTCGTAAGCCTTTGTTGAGGTACACTTTTCTTTTGTATTCTCTCTCTTATTATTATTATTATTTTTTTCTTGCATTCATCAATCCGAACCCCTCTTGTTCTGAATTTCTTCATTTTATCGAAATGCTAGTTCGGTGTCTTTGTTCTCCGATTTGGCTACCTTCTCTTATGGCTCTCGATTGCTGCTAAGGAGGACTTAGAATCTCTCCTCGACCTCGAGAAATTAAAGACCCAAGAGCTCAACTCAACCCAAGACCAGCTTATCGCGAGTGCAGGAAACTACGCTCGCAAGCTACCGCCGCCACTCGGGAGGTGGAACAACTTCGAGCGCAGATGAGGGAGGCGGAATCGAAGCATAAAACAGATGGGATCAGTCACGCCTAGGAGCTCTCTTCACCTCTCCCATAGGCCGGTAGATTCCTAGGTTCTCTTCATACTTCTTGGCTAAAGGCCTACGGGAGCGGCCGGCTACCTCGGAGATATGGGTGAGTATGTCCCCTTTTTGTGGATCACGGTTTTGATGCGGCTATTGGCCAACATCAAGCTCCCGAGTTCAAAGGAGAGTATGACCGAGAGGCTCCTCTCCAAACCTTGAAGACCCCTCCAAACTTTCCAGGGTGATGGGAGTGGCAATCCTGACGAGCTCCTAGTGGCTACCCAAAGACGGCGCTGTCCGGGAGCTTGAATACCGAGATCACATCCATCAGCTTACTCCCCATGGCCTCTCCCCTTACTCGATTCTCCCGAGTGAAGGTCTTACCAATCCTCGCGCTGCTGAAGAGAAAGAGGTTGCGAGTGAGGGTGGCGATTCCAGCCACCAATCGGGAAAAGGAAACTTTTAACTTCCCCATCTAGAACTCTTTTTACTTTCGCTTGATCTTAAACAATACATTTTCTGCATATTTCAAACAATATTCCAATCAGGGTTGTTTGTGTCCCATGAAAAACTGATAGGCCTCTGCTGGTGTTTGTGTCCCAGCAAGCCTCTTTTGTTGGTGTAGTAAGCCTCTGTGGGGCTGTTTGTGTCCCCACAAGATTGTTATATTATCACTTTTTGTCTTAATATGCTTCTTGCATATACTTAAGGTTTTCATAAAGACTCGGATAAAAACACAGTAAACTCTTTCGATATGTTTCCATTCACTCATATTCGCCTTTACAAAAATCGTAAATCATTTTCTTACTAAACTTCAATAGGACAAATCCTCTTTAGGCCCTCTCCTAAACCATAAAAATCCCAAGTGAATGATTATTCACTTGATAATCCGTAAAAATTTAAGACTCTTTCGGGAACCTTAAAAGACCTTAAGTTAATGATTATTCACTTAATAATTCGTAAAAATTTAAGCCTCTCTCGAGAACCTTAAAAAACCTTAAGTGAATGATTATTCACTTAATAATTAAATAAAAATTTAAGGCTCTCTCGAACCTTAAAACCTTAAGTGAATGATTATTCACTTAATAATTAAATAAAAATTTAAGGCTCTCTCGGGAACCTTAAAAACCTTAAGATCAAGGCTCTATCTAAGCCTTATAATCTTTTCAAGGTCATTCTTAAACCTTAAAAAATTCAAAGTGAATATTTGGATTCACTTAATCAACATTCGGGCTCTATCGTAGCTCTATAATCTTTTTAAGGTCAATCTTGAACCTTAAAAATCCAAAGTAAATATTTGGATTCACTTAATCAACATCCGGCTCTATCAGAGCCCTATAATCTTTTTAAGGTCATTCTTGAACCTAAAAATCTTAAGTGAATATTTCGATTCACTTAATTAATATCTATCGAGTTCTATAATCTTTTTAAGGTCATTCTTGAACCTTAAAAAATCCAAAGTGAATATTCGGATTCACTTAATCAACATCCGGCTATAATCTTTTTAAGGTCATTCTTAAACCTTAAAAAATCCAGAGTGAATATTCGGATTCACTTAATCAACATCCGGCTCTATCGAGCCATATAATCTTTTTAAGGTCATTCTTGAACCTTAAAAAATCCAGAGTGAACATTCGGATTTACTTAATCAACATCAGGGCTCTATCGAGCCTATAATATTTTTAAGGTCATTCTTGAACCTTAAAAAATCCAGAGTGAATATTCGGATTCACTTAATCAACATCCGTGCTCTATCGAGCCCTATAATCTTTTAAGGTCATTCTTGAACCTTAAAAATGCAGAGTGAATATTCGGATTCACTTAATTAACATCCGGCTCTATTAGAGCTCCTATAGTCTTTTAAGGTCATTCTTGAACCTTAAAAAATCCAGAGTGAATATTCGAATTCACTTAATCAACATCCGGCTCTATCGAGCCCTATAATCTTTTTAAGTTCATTTTTTTAACCTTAAAAACCAAAAGTGAATATTCGGATTCACTTAATCAACATTCGGCTCTATCGTAGCTCTATAATCTTTTAAGGTCATTCTTGAACCTTAAAAATCCAAAGTGAATATTCGAATTCACCTAATCAATATCCGTATCTATCGTAGTTCTATAATCTTTTAAGATCATTCTTGAACCTTAAAAATCCTAAATCGCTGTTTATTCGTTACATATAGAGAATCATGTATTTCCGATCGGGTATTTGAACAAATTCACGTAAAATCCACTCCCTTTTCATAGAGTAAACATTTAATGTAAACTGAAAAATGAATTTTTATTAATCGAAATACCCTATTGGCAGTGTCAACCACCCCGAGAGAGCCTAAGCAAGCCTCCTTAAAAACCTCTTATGGTAAAATCCCGTGGGAAACACATAAGAAGGGGAAAAGAGTACTGGTAGGGTGAAAGTACAATAGTTCGAATAATCAATATGCATCAAAATCAACTACAAAACAATAATAAGAAGTACTCCTAAAGGAAGAACCTCTTCAAATTGGCGTGTTCCATGGTCGTGCAATAGGCGTCCCGTCCATTTCTTCTAGAATGTATGCTCCCAAGTAATACTTGTATGACCCTATAAGGTCCCTCCCAGTTAGGCTCCACCTTCTTTCTGGCTTCAGTGGCATCGGCTCTCCTCAACACCGAGATCTCCTTTTTCAAACATTCTAGGAACCACTCGCTTATTGTACTGCCTTGATTACGGCTTTGTACCTCCGCCCTTACTCGCAGCCTCTCTCTCCTCCTCGAGTAGGTCCAGATTCTCCCTCATCGAGTTCGATTTAACTCCTCGTTAGAATGCTCCACCTGGGAGCTCATCCTTATTTCGCAGTAGCACAACATCAGCTCCATAAATTAATCGAAAAGGGGATTCACCTGTTACGGCTCTTGAAGTAGTTCTATAGGCCTATAAGATCGAGTCTAGTTCATCGACCCATGCTCCCCTACACTTTCCGATCGCGCTTTTATCCAATTGACCACGATCCGGTTGGTGACTTCAACTCGCCATTAGCTTTGGGGTGTGCAACGGACGTGAACTTCTAGCGGATCTTCAATGCTCTACACCATTCCTGAACCTTCTCGCCATTGGCTAGGTTCCATTGTCCGACACAAAGATCCTTGGAAAACTTCCACAAGAATTTTATCACATTCGCTCATCAATTTTAGCCAAAGGGGCTGTTTCGACCCATTTGCTAAAATAATCCACAAGAACAATTAGGAAATTAATTTGACCACGAGCTAGGGAAAGGGCCCCACCAGGTCCATTCCCCATTTGGCGAAAGGGCACGGGGCGTAAATAGCCCCCATTTCCTCGATTGGAAGGTGTATCAATGGACCGTTCTTTTGACACCTTTCGCACCTCTTCACCAGTCCTTTGCATCCTCATTCATGGTTGGCTAGAAGTATCCGGCTCTTAAGGTCCTTCTTGCCGCGCCGCTCCCTGCGTGATCATTGCACATCCTCATGCATCTCTTTCAACACATGTTTTCCTTCCCTACCGGATAAACATCTTAAATAGGGACACGTAAAGATCGTTTATACAATTGATCACCAATTATACAGAATCTGATTTTAAATTGCTTATCTCTCCGAGATCCTGCAGTAGGATCTCTGAGTTAAAGCTCTCATTTCGCTTCTCCGATCTGCCGCATCGTCAATAGCTCCTATGGCGGGCTCCGTGGCCTCTCTTTCGCCAGAACCAAAGTTATCTTACTTGATCCTCCTATCGGTGAGGAACTAACAAGCTTTGGTAGTCCGTCTGCCTTTACGTTCTCCTCTCGGGTATCTGTTGGACCTCGAATCGTAGAACCTACTCTCCGGCTCCTTAACCCGGTCTATATATGCTATCATTTTGGGTTCTTTGGCTTCGCAATCCCCATTCACCTGTTGGACACTAACCTGAGAGTCAAAAATATGATTATACCTTGAGCTCCCAAATCTGCTGCCATCTCGGCCCCTCTAATTAGCGCCTCATATTCCGCACGATTATTAGAAGTGCAGGCTGGAACTTGACAGACCACTGCGTCTCTAATCCTTGAGGATCGATTATCACAATACCCGCTCCAGAACCCATTAATGTTGTTGATCCGTCAACATAGAGTTTCCAAAGTGCCGTTTCCTCTGGCCGTGTAGCCTCCTGAATAAAATCCGACAAGGCTTGGGCCTTGACGGCTCTTCTGAGCTCAAACTCCACATCATACTCACCTAACTCAAATGACCCATTTTACCAATCCCCTAGACAGGTCCGCGCGAGCTACCACCGCTTCAATGGATAGTTAGTCCTAACAACGATCTTATGTGATAGAAAATAAGGCCTCAATCTCACGGCCGTAATCATAACCCGCTAACACCGCTTTTTCGATCTTCGAGTACCTACTTTCCACCTCTTGGATAAGTTTGCTTACATAATACACTGGTTTCTCGCTCGAAACCTTGTTCCTTTATCAATATTGTGCTCAATGAATGCTCCCCGACAGATAAATATAAATATAGGATATCACTTGGTAAGGGCTTTGTGAGTGTCGGGAGCAGAGCTAAATGGGTTTTGAGCTCCTCGAAAGCCTCCAAGCACCGATCATCCCAAGTGAATTTAGATCATTTTCGAGGATTCGGAAGAATTGATAACTCCTCTCTGCTGATCGGCTATGAACCGGCTCAAAGCCGTTATCCTCCCGTTCAAGATCTGGAGCTCCTTCAAGGTCCTAGGGGCTGTATGTTCAACACCGTTTGTACCTTCTCGTGATTCACCTCTATTCCTCTTTGATTCACCATGTATCCTAAATTACCTACTTTAACTCCAAAGGAGCACTTAGCAGGATTTAACATGATCTCATTCCTTCGTCTAAGCCAGCCGCTTGCTCCAAAGCTCTCGGCTCTTCACCAAAGCATATCATCCACACACACCTCCATGTTCCTACCTATCTACTCCCAAAATACTTTGTCCACCATGCGTCGATAGGTAGCTCCTGCATTGATAAGACCGAAGGGCATCTTTACATAACCAAAAGTTCCACAAAGTACAATAAAGCTGACCTTTGGGATATCTCCCTGATACAATCAGATCGGGTGATATCCTTGATATGCGTCCATCATGCTAAGTAACTCTAACCTTTGCTGTGGAGTCCACTAATTGATCAATTCTCGATAATAGGTAGTGGTCCTTGGAGCATGCATTGTTTAGGTCACGGAAGTCGATGCACATCCTCCACTTTCCACCCCTCTTAGAAACCAGAATGGCGTTAGACGGCCCATTACGAGAACTCGATCTTCTTCACGCCTGCGTTTAATAGCTTCTCCACTTCCCTCTAATGATCAGGTCCTTCTCGGCTCCAAAGTGTCAAGTTTTTGCTTTACCGGCCTTACTTTAGGGTCAACATTAAGGTAATGCATCGCCACCTCGGGAGGTATCCCCTTCATATCTCCGATGGTGTGAAAGCAAATAGGTCAGCATTTTCTCTTATCAAACGTATTACCTCTTCGGCGACTCGATGTTCCATTTGAGTCCCACTCAGTGGTAAACCCGGTTTGCTAGGGAAAATATCTCCAGCGCATCAACTCCTCCTCGGCTTGGATCTTAGAGGGCCCTTCTCCCTCTTCGTGGAGGACCTTGCACTTTTTACGCTCCGGATCTGGTCCTCTGGTCTGTTAATCTGGTTGAAGTACGCCTTTGTCGGCTATCTTAACAGAGTCTATATAGCATCTTCGAGACTGAAATGGTCCCCCTTCACTTCTCCGACTTCATCTCCTACCGTAAACTTCATCTTCATGTGATAGGTGGACACTATCACCTGGAAAGTGTTCAAAATTGGCCTTCCAAATGTCACGTTGTACGAGGATGGCATATCCACAATCAAGAATGTCCCCATCATAACCTTCCTTCGAGGAGGTGTCCCTGCACTCCACCTCGCAACATCACTGTCCCAGTAGGCCGAATAGCTCCTCTAGTAAACCCATATAGAGCCGTGTCAAGTGGTTCCAACCTCATGTTCGTGTTCATCCTCTTCAAATAGCCCAGAACATAATGTCACCAACTCCTGTATCCACAAAAATATGAGCTACATCATATCCCGCAATATCAGTGGTAATTACCAATGCATCGCTATGAGGTCCTTGAGTCTCTCCACCATCCTCGTGCCCGATCGGATGCGCAGGTGGAGGCCACTCGCTCGATCTCTCTGGGCTCAAATCTTTGTCCGACATGTAGAGCTCGAACAGCAGCTTTTCGCGCCCTAAATGAATCCCCTTCGGGACCTCCCATTATCATCTGAATAGCTCTTCTCTTGGGCGGTGGTTGCTCCTCTGGATGGTCCCGTGAACTTCGATGTTTATCTTCCACCTTCTCTTCAAATTCTTTTCTTTTGAACCTCCGAGGGGCCTCGCTGGTCCCTCGTAAATGAATTCCTTCAGTGCCCACTGTATCAACCTTTCCATCTCATCCTTCAAGTTAAAATATTGGTTAATATCATGTCCATATTCATTATGAAAATGACAAAACCTATTCTCCTTGGGCTTTATAGGTCCCCTTGATCTGGACCAGAGGAACTTCATCTCTGGAAGGTCTGTGCTACGCCCAAGACCTCTCGCAGCTCTATATTTAATGGAGTATATTTCTCGAGCTCTGTTCGAGATCGTGCACGTATTGGTGCAAGTGTTGTTGGGGCTGTACCTTTAGTCTCCGTCCTCTTCTTCTTTGGCTCTCCTATCAATGGCTTGACCTCATTCCTCTTGGCCTTCCTCACCTCTTCCAAAGTCACATATTTCTCGTCTCTCCGCAATAACTCATCGAACGTATCAACAGGTTTCTATGCTAGAGAGGAGAATAGATCCCCATCTCGTAATCCATTAGTCAAGGCATTAATCTTTACTTCGCCAATTAGAGGGTACCTCCAAAGCAGCTTGATTGATCCTTTTCGTAAAGGCCCACATGCTCTTCTTCTCCCCTTATTGCATGTTGAACAACGTCGCGTCATCCTAGGTTGTCGCCGTGCACTAGCAAACCGATGCGTAAAACAAAGTTGTTGAACTCTTCGAACGAGCTAATGGTGTTAGGCCCTAGCCGACTAAACCACTATTGAGCAGCCTTAGCCAACGTAGTCGTGAAGACTCGCACTTGACTCCTTCGCTATAACGATGCGGGAGGGCCGAATTCTCGAACCGTACCAAATGTTCATAAGGATCTCCGACGTCCCATCGTATTCATAATTTAAAGGTTTGAAATTCGGGGTAGCTCATCCCGCAAAATCTCATTAGAAAATTGAGAACCCAGACACAGTCGAGAATCACTAACCCGAGTGTTCATCTGCTTTCCTCATACCGCTAATCTACCTTTAGAGAGTCGAGATTTGGCCTCTCGTGTTCCTGTGGTGAGAATCACCCTTACCTTCTACCGCATCTCCAACATTCCTTCTCTCTGGCGGGACGCTTCGTAGCATCTCTACCTCTGGTTCTTTCGGTAGTTGTCCCGAAATCACCTCATCCTCATCCGCAGCTTGAGCCCTTGCCTGTCTCTTCCATCGATCTACGTGCATGTGATGACACCAGCACCAATTCTCTATTCACCTCCTTCTCGTTTCCCTCCAAAGGCATATGGAATTGAATCCCTTCTCTAAGGATAGCTTCCAACATGGTCTTCACTGTGACATCAATTTGCTCCCGAGAGTTGTTGGTATCTCGGGGCCACGGATCCTTGAGAAACAGGAACTCCTATACCAGGTATCACCATCGGCACAGGGGCCTTCGCCTTGTCCGATGAGAGGTAGAGCATGAGGTTCTTCCTCGCTACTCTGGTCCGCCTAGAGCCTCGATTTGCTCCTGAAGTCACATTTGTCTCTTTCCTTTGCGGATTAGGTATAGGGAGGTCCGTCTGAGCCCTTTCTGCCAGGCTATTACTCACCGTCGCGCGAGGTGACACCACTTCCCTTCTTGCTATCAGCTTCCAAAGAACAGAGGTGGAAAAGGGACCGCTAAAGATGGCCAACCTCTTCCTCCTCCATCCTTCTTGGATTCATCTTGTCCTCCAGCCATAGTACTCACAATTATAAAGGAAACTCACGTCTTAGACTCAAGTTTCCTACAGACGGTGCCACTTGATGCGTATAATAATGTTACGCTAGCAAGAATTGAATCCCGCACTGGATTCGATAGAATCACTCCTCGAACATGTACCGCAACCTCGTAATCCCGACTCGTTCACGAGCTCCGAATACTCGCAAAACACGCCGGAGGGTCCCCGACATAGGGACTCCAACGCTCAAGTCGGTGATCGGAACGAATATGAAAGGATGGCCCTAAATACCCAATTAGAGACCTCTCGCAGCTATTATGAACTAGCTAAATGAGTGATAATCGAGATAAGATAGCGTGCTCAAAGTGTGATAAGTAGATAAGTGAATTCGTACCTTGTCTTCTACACTCGATCATACATAAATAATACTGAAAGGGACGGTTATCGCCACCCTCCAATGAAGCTCTCCCTCTCTTCATCGTGCTCCTCCCACATTACGCCCCATTCCTCTTTTTCTCGGAATAACCACCTCCAGATCCTCCCCAATACTCTCTATCGGCTGCTTTGACTAAGTCTTCGCTTACTTATCGCCTAATCCCTATTTTATGGGATTATTGTCAATTGTCAAGACCTTTCTCGCCCATTATCCTAACCGCCTACTTTATTCCTCATGTGGATCGGGGCCCATATTGAGATTACTCGGGTCTAGCCATATCATTTCCCCCTCTCGACCCACTTTGGGCTCTCGCATCCTCATCGACCTTTTAACCTTAAATGGGCCTGGATCAGCCTACAACATATTTACACCACATCACTCTTTTTCTCGAATAACCGCTTCTAGATCTTTCCCGATACTCTCTATCGGCTCGTTTGACTAAGTCTTTACCCGTTTATCACCTAACCCTTATTTTGTGGACTTATTGTCAACCGCCACCTCCTTCTCGTGGATTATCTCAACCGCATACTTTATTTTCGTGAACTATGACCCATATTGGATTTCTGGCTTAGCTATATCATTCCTCCCTCTCGACCCTCTTTGGGCTCTCGCCCGCCTCCGTGGCCCTTTAACATTAAGTGGGCATGGGTCGGCCCATAACATATTTATGCCACATCAAAATATTTCCCAAGTTTTTATCATTCGTTTATAAAATTCTAATAAAAAATTTAATTAAGGTGAAAATCAATTACGGCCAATCAATTCAAGATTAATTATTTATTTTATCACTTTTTTCCTATTTGGTTTGGTAATATCCCAATTGAAAATACATTATATTTCAAAACACATAAATCAAAATTCTTGTGCACCATATATACCGTGTAACTCAAATGCATTTTTAAACAACATCGCTTATTTTTATTGAGACTAAACAACACAATTGTAATTTGAGTTGGTCTATTGTGATGCATTCAGGTTTTATTATGATATTTTTCAGTTAATTTTATTGACAAATTTTAATTTACGACACCTATCACTTTTATATTATTATAATTAACACTTTTATTTATAGTAAATTACACTTTTCAATTATAATATCTAACATTTATTATGACGGATTCAAATACATACACGAATGACTATACATGAGCCCAAACCTTACAACTTATATTTACGCATCTTTTATGAAATAATATACCATCTTATATTGATCGAATTACGAAGAAAGAAAAAGAGTTTCACAATCGCAAGATTTGAATTAAATTCGGGAAATTTGTTGTATTGAATAAGATATGTCCTATTCTATACTTCCTTCATTACGATATAAATTTTTATTTTTTTATTTTGATTTGACCCATTATAAATTATTTATTCTATTTTTAGTAACTACCCATTAAATTATATCCCTACACTTTTCTAGTTCTTCTATCTTTTCAACTTGAATAAGAGAGTCGTTTCAATAGTATTAAATTAATTTAGTGTGGAAAAAGTAGCGACATACAAATTAATATTATAGTGTTTAAGGGGATAGATAAAAGTAAAAATTATTTTATTATCGATGCGTCATTTACAAAGTCACGCTAACAAGAATCGAATCCCGTGCACTGAGATTCGTGAGATCACTCTTCAAACACGTGCCAAAATAGTGTAATCCGAACCCAAACCCGAGCTTCGAATACTGCAAAACACGCCGGAGGGGTCTCTCGCGTAGGGACTCGACGCTCAAGTCGGTGATCGGAAAGTGTGTAAAAGGAGGGCCCTAAATACCCGGTTAGGGACCTCTGGGAGTTAATATAAGTTAATCGAATAGATGCTAATAGAGATAGTTTTTACGTGCTCAAAGTGTGATTAGTAAGTAAGTGAATTCGCACCTTCTTCTTTCCATGGATCCTACCTAAATAGTACTGGGAATGGACGGTTGTCACCACCCTCCGATGAAGCTATCCACTCTTCACCATGTTCCTCCCACGTTCACGTCCATCCTCCACGCCCCATTCCTTATTCCTGGAATATTCCCTTCTAGATCTTTCTTGATATTCTCTTCGGGCTCTCTTTGACCGAGTCTTGACTTGTTCCTTAATTAACTCCTTATCCTAGCGGTTTATCCTAACCGCCACTCTTTCTTGGTACTTATCCTAATTACCTATGATATTCCTGTTAATCCGATCCTATATCGGCATTTTGGGCTTACTTTTGGACTTATCCTTATGCTTCTCGCCGGGCCCCTCCTTGGGCTCTTATTGGGCCTCGCCTGCTTTTCCGGCTTTCTACTCTTATTTGGGCCGAACTTGGCCCATAGCCTATTTGTACCGTATCAGACAATCGCTCCCCTACTCTCTCGGGACGTGTAGGGCGAGTGAGTAGCTGATTATTCAAAAAGATTGCTAACCGGGTACTGTTTAAACCCTTTAATCGAGAGACTCCTCGGCTTCCCGCCTGTGCGGGAACGCCACATCCGTTAATCACCATCGTGCACCTCCTTTGAACATCCAATAAGAAGGCTGCATTTCTTATTCCCCATTTAGGCAATAACTGCTCCCCTCTTTATTCGTACTTCAAACTTTTAAATTTATCTCTTTCACTCTTCTCTCTCATTGTTCTTGGCAAGAACTTCTTCGAGATTTTCGCACTTCCAAGATACCTCCCTCCATTATCGTCTTCTTCTCTACCAGGTATTTTCTTTGTTTCCTACTCTATCTCCATCATCCCCCTCTTCTTTTCTTTTTAAGTAAGAAGCCATGGATGATGTTCCTATTCCCGCGAACCCTCGGGATAAGGTTTCGTCCTCCTCCAAGATGTCCTTAGGGACATTAGAGGATTCCACCGCTGGGGTGGATTTCCCGATTTCTCCACTCGAATACCCGGTGCGGAGGAAAGACCCCATCCGACCGAGGGCCGAACCCTATGGGAGAACAAATCCGCTCAGCCTTCGCTTCCCCCTCTCCTTTTCTTGTTCAGATTTCTAACTCTTCGTGGTCCCCTAAATCAGTTCACCCCTAATGGCCTTCAAATGATGATCTCCTTTTACATGCTAGTAAAAGGGGCCGGGAGAGCCTAGCGGGGATCTCTTTTTCACCCATTTCAACTGTAAAATCTTCCACTCTTTCTTCTATACTACTGCCCGGACCCGGGTTTATGCTCCTTCCTCACTCGTCCTCACGATGATCCCCAACTGGACGGAAGAATATTTCTTTGTTGTCCCCCGAGCCCTCGGGGATTTCCTCATGAAGGGTGGATTTTCAAGAACCCCCTTATGAAGGCTCCCCACCCTCAATCCACCTCCAGTCTCAATTATCAAATTATTCGCAAGTTAAACTCGCACGCGGAGAGGCGAGGCCTTTTAATTCCGCCGATCTCAACGGTAATCCCCGTCTTTTATCCCATTTTGGTTTTGATTCTCCCGAGACTCCTTTAGCCTCACGAGGATGGTAAACTTCTTTTATAATGTGTTTTCTTACTATGTCTCGTCCCCTGCATTTATATTTCCATGCACACATATGCCTTACATAGAGATCGATTTTCACTTTCTTCACATGCGAGAGATGAGTTGGATGTCGAAGTGTATTCGTAAGCTGCCTAATTCCGCCAGCCACAGCCCCAATCGCTTCCGCCTCGTCCAAGCAGATGCTCCCCGATTCCTACTCATTCCATGCCCGTCACCTCCTCTGTTTCCAAGAGGACCCGAGCAGCCTCGGGCAAGGCGATTAGCTCCAAAGAGGCCCCTCCAGCCTCGCAGCTGAAGCCGCCGTAAAGTGCTCCAAAGGGAAGAGGGTCGACCCTCCATGCACTCCCCATATCGACTGGGTCCAGTCCCGAGGACGAGCATCCCCTCTCTTCCTTCTCGCCAAAAATATATTTCCCCAAGAACTTCCCGATCTCTATTAGGCCTCTCTCTCCCGGAGAAGATCACTCGTGCCTCCGAGGCTTTTGCGGAGGTAAACCACCGGTTTACTTTATTCTCATCTTCTCATAATAAAAATTATCCACTAACTTGGCTTTGTATTTTAGTTTGGTGTTCTATTCTCGATTTGGCCACCACCTCCTATAACTCACTCACCGCAGCCAAGGAGGAGACAAACCCTCCTTGACTGGGAAAACTCAAGGTTCAAGAACTCACCTCGGTGCATGATCAATTGGTGCAAGAGTGCAAGAAGCTTCGTTCCCAAGTCACCGCTGCTAACCAGAGGCTAAGCGGGCATGTACAGGTTAGAGAAGCCGAATCGGTGTTTCAAGCTAAAGGGGTCAAGCTTTGTGTGAGCGCCCTTTTCACTTCCCCTTTAGGGCAGGAGTTCTTGGGGAACTTGCACTCTTCTTGGTCAAGGCATACAAGAGCAGCCCAGCTATTTGGGGGATATGGGGGAGTATATCCCCTTTTTCGTGGACCATGGGTTTGATGCAGCTATTGCCCAAAGACCAAGCTCTTGACTTCAAGGGGGAGTATGACCGAAGCTCCCTCCAAACTCTCGAAGACTCCCCCAATTTCCCGGTGATGGGAATGGTAATCCAGATGAGCCATGGTGGCTTCCTAGTATCGGCGCCGCCGTGAGGAAGCTTCAGAGTGATGAGGTCAATGCCACCAGCCTACTCCCTATGCATGCCCCTCCTTTTCCCATCCTCCCGGTGAAGATCCCGTTGATCCCACCGATTGCCGAAGAAAAGGCAAAAAGCGAAGGTGGCGACTCCACCACCATTCCGAAAAGGAGACTGTTAATTCCTCCCCACTAAACTTTTTATCTCTCATTCCTCTAAACAATTTACTCTTTATGTTTGTGAACAATGCTCTACTTAACCCGGGTTGTTTGTGTCCGGTGAAGAATTGATGGGCCTCTCGTCGGCTGTTTGTGCCCCGGCAAGCCTCTTTTGTTGGGATTTCTAGAGGCCTCTCATGGGGTGTTTGTGTCCCCGTAAGCCCCCATATATTATTTTGCAACATAATAGGTTCTGTCTATACTTTTAATCATGCTTTCCTCGATTAGCATCTTTTGCCAATCTCATTCATAACCGTTTTTCCCACTTATGTTTATTACTTCCGTATCTTGTGTCGTATCTTGTGAAAAAGCTTACCTTGTTTCCTACAAGATAGACTCTCTTCTGAACCTTAAAATCCTAAGTGAATGATTATTCACTTAATATTTCTGAATAAATTTTAAGGCTCTCTCGGGAACCTCAAAAACCCTAAGTGAATGATTATTCACTTAATATTTCTGAAAAAATTTTAAGGCTCTCTCAAACCTCAAAAACACTAAGTGAATGATTATTCACTTAATATTTCAAAAATTTTAAGGCTCTCTCGGGAACCTCAAAAATCCTAAGTGAATGATTATCCACTTACTATTTCGAAAAAATTTTAAGGCTCTCTCGGGAACCTCAAAAACCCTAAGTGAATGATTATTCAAGCATCGAACCTGTGGCCCTTTTCGGGCCTTCAAAGTTTAAGTAACTTCTCTGATTTACTTAAACAAAATCTAGGCTCTATCGGAGCCCTTAGATTCTTTTAAGGTCAATTCTTAAAAACTCTAAGTGAATTTTCGCATTCACTTGATCGAAATCAGGGCCCTCTCTCGGGCCTTTAAAGTCTAAGTGAATTTTCCGATTCACTTAAATGTAATCCGGCTCTATCGAGCTTTTAAATTCTTTTAAGGTCAATTCTTTGAACCTTAAAAATCCTAAGTGAATTTTCGCATTCACTTAATCGAAATCGTGGCCCTCTCTGGGCCTTTAAAGTCTAAGTGAATTTTCCGATTCACTTAAACAGAATCCGGCTCTATCAGAGCCTTTAAATTCTTTTAAGGTCAATTCTTTGAACCTTAAAAATCCTAAGTGAATTTTTAGATTCACTTAATTGAAATCGTGGCCCTCTCTGCCTTTAAAGTCTAAGTGAATTTTCCGATTCACTTAAATGTAATCCGGCTCTATCGAGCCTTTAAATTCTTTTAAGGTCAACTCTTTGAACCTTAAAAAATCCTAAGTAAATTTTCAGATTCACTTAATCGAAATCGTGGCCCTCTCTGGGCCTTTAAAGTCTAAGTGAATTTTCCGATTTACTTAAATGAGAATCCGGCTCTATCGAGCCTTTAAATTCTTTTAAGGTCAATTCTTTGAACCTTAAAAATCCTAAGCGAATTTTCAGTATTCACTTGATCATCTTATCATCCTCATATTTGTTTGTATCATACATTTGATTAACATATATATGATATCCGCTCCTTCTTCATAAAGTAAACAATCGATGTAAACTGAAAAAGGAATCTTTATTAATTGAAATGCCCTATTGACAAAGTCAACATAGACTCTAGAGCCTAAGCTAGCCTCCTTAAAAACCCCTATGGTAAAACCCGGTGGGAAACCCATAGGAGGAAAAAAGAGTACTAGTAGGGTTGTAGTACAATAATTCAAAATAGAAAACAACTATGAAATCAACTACAAAGCAATAATGATAACAAGAAATGCTCCTAAACGAAGAACCTCTTCAGATTGGCGACATTCGGGGCAGCGTCACGGGTGTCCCATCCATTTCTTCCGTAATATATGCTCCCCTGGCAACACTTGTACGACCCGATAAGGTCCCTCCCAATTAGGTTCCAGCTTCTTTACCGGCTTTAAAGCATCGACTCTTCTCAATACTAAGTCTCCTTTCTCGAAGGTTCTAGGAACCACTTTTCTTATTGTATGCCGCTTTGATTCTAGCTTTATATCTCTCGGCTCTTACCCCGACAATCTCTCTTTCTTCCTCAAGTAGGTCCAGGTTCTCCTTCATCAAATCCTGGTTTACCTCCTCACTAAAGTGCTCAATTCGATGGGAACTCAGCCCTATTTGCAGGGAGCATAGCGTCGGCTCCATAAACTAGCCGAAAAGGAGACTCACATGTTGCCGCTCTCGAGGTAGTTACGTAGGCCCATAGAACCGAGTCTAGTTCATCAACCCATGCTCCCCAACTCTTTCTAATCGTGCTTTAATCCCACCAACCACGATCCTGTTAGTGACTTTAACTCGGCCATTCGCCTGTTAGGGCCTTACACCAATCCTGAACATTTTCGCCATTGAACCGAGTCCCATTGTCGACACAAGTATCCTGGGAACTCCAAACTGCGCAGCATATAAACTTCCATAGGAATTTTATCACATTCTTTCGTCAATTTTAGCCAGGGGAGCTGCCTCGACCCATTTGCTAAAGTAATCCACCGCCACGATCGGGAACTTTTGTTGGCCTTGAGCTAGAGGGAAGGGTCCTGCAGGTCCATCCCTCATTTGGCAAAAGGGCACGGGCATACATAGCACCCATCTCCTCGGCAGGAGGTGTATCAACGGGCCATGCTTTTGACATCTTTCGCGCCTCTTCACTAGGTCCTTTGCGTCTTCATTCATAGTTGGCCGTAAGTATCCAGCTCTTAAGGTCCTTCTTGCCGTGCCCGAGCTCCCGCATGGTCCGCCGCACATCCCTCATGCATCTCTTTAACACATGTCTTCCTTCCCGCTAGATAAACATCTTAGATATGGACATGTGAAAGATCATTTATATAATTGATCACCAATTATACGTACGATTCTAAATTGCTTATCTCTCCGAGACCCCGTAGCGTGGTCCCGAGTTAAGGCTTTCCAGATTTCGCTTCTCCAATCTGCCGCGTCATCAATAGCTCCCACTATAGGCTCTGTAGCTTCTCTTTCGGCCGTAACCAAAGTTATCTTGCTCGATCCTCCTATTGGTGAGGAACTAGCGAGTTTTGCCACCCATCCGCTTTCATATTCTCTTCTTGGAATCTGTTGGACCTTGAACCGATGGAACTCGCTCTCCAACTCCCTAACTCGGTCTTTATATGCTATCATCTTGGGGTCTTTAGCCTCACAGTCCCTGCTTCACCTCGCTGGGACACTAACCGAGAGTCTATGATGATACCTTGAGCTCCCAAATCTGTTGCCATCTCTGCCCTCTGATCGATGCCTCATACTCCGCCCCATTATTAGAGGTCCTGAACTAGAACTTGACAACCACCTGGGTTTCTAATCCTTGGGGATCAATGATCACAATGCCTGCTCCGAACTCCGTCAATGTTGTTGACCCATCCACATAGAGCTTCCAGTGGTGCAATCTCCTCCGGCCGTGTAGCCTCCCGAATGAAATCCGATAAGGCCTCGGGCCTTAATGGCCTTTCTAGGTTCAAACTCCACTTGGTATTCACCCAATTCGATGGCCCATTTCACCATCATTCCGGATAGGTCAGCCGCGAGCTATCACATGCTTCAATGGATACTTAGTCCTAACAATAATCTTATGTGATAAAAAATAGGGCCTCAATCTCTCGGCGGTAACCATAATCGCCAAAGTCGCTTTTCGATCTCTGAGTACCTACTTTCCACCTCCTGGATAAGCTTACTCACATAGTACATTGGCTTCGCTCAGACCTTGTTCCTTTATCAATACTCATGCTCAACGAGTGCTCCCCACGTATAAATATAAATACAGGATATCACCCGGTAAGGGCTTTGTGAGTGTCGGGAGCCGAGCTAAATGGGTTTTGAGCTCCTCGAAGGCCTCCAAGCATCGCTCATCCCAAGTGAATTTAGACCCCTTTCGAGGATGCGAAAGAACCGATAACTCCTCTCGGCTGATCTCAAGCATGAATCGCCTGGTCAGTAATCCTCCCGCTCGGGCCTCTGGAGCTCCTTTAAGGTCCTGGGGCTGCATGTTCAACACCGCTTGCACCTTCTCCGGATTCACCTCTATTCCTCTTTGGTTCACCATGTATCCGAGAAACTTACCCGCTTTAACTCCAAAAGAGCATTTAGCAGATTTAACATGATTCCATTTCTCCGAATTACCTTGAAGAATTGCCTAAGTCACCCACATGCTCCGGGGCTTTCTCGGCTTTTTACCAAGATATCGTCCACATATACCTCCACATTCCTACCTATGTGCTCCCGAAATACTTTATCCACCATACGCCGATAGGTAGCTCCCGCATTGATCGGTCGAAGGGCATCTTCACATAACCAAAAGTTCCACAAGGTACAATAAAATTGACCTTTGGGATATCCTGGATACGGTTGTATCTCGGTGATATCCTTGATATGCGTCCATCATGCTAAGCAGACTCGAAACCAGCTGTGGAGTCCACCAATTGATCAATTCTCGGCAATGGGTAGTGGTCCTTAGGGCATGCTTTATTCAGATCCCAAAAATCAATACACATCCTCCACCTACCACCCCCTAAAGGACCAGAACGGCGTTGGATAGCCATTTTGGGAACTCGATCTTCTTCACTTGCCCCGCATTAAGAAGCTTCTCTACTTCTCATCCGATGATCGTGTCCTTTTCGGCTCCGGCGCCAAGTTTTTGTTTCACCGGCCTTACTTTAGGATCCGCGTTGAGATAGTGCATCGCCACCTCGGGAGGTATCCCCTTCATATCTATAGGCGAGAAAGCGAATAGGTCAGCATTTTCTCTTATCAAACGTATTACCTCTTCGGATATTCGGTGTTCCATCTCGAGTCCCACCCGTGGTAAATCCGGTTTTGTTGGGAAATATTTCTACTGCATCGGCTCCTCTTCGGCCTGCATCTTCGAGGTCCCTTCTTCCTCCTCCCGATGAACCCCGCATCTCTTCTCGCTCTAGGTCCGATCCTCGGGCTCTGTTAAGCCGGTTAAAGTGCGCTTTATCAGCCAATTTTACGGAGTCTACATAGCACCTTCGAGATCGAATCGGTCCCCTTTTACTTCTCCCACTTGATCCTCCACCGGGAACTTCATCTTCATATGATAAGTGGATACTATGGCCTGCAACATCACTGTCCTAGTGGTTGAATAGCTCCTCCAAAGAAACCGTATAGAGCGATATCAATAGGCTCTAATCTCACATTTAAGTTCATCCTCTTCAAACAATCCAGAACATAATGTCCGCCGAGCTTCTGTATCCACAAAAATACATGCCACATCATATCCATATATCGGCGGTGATTACCAAAGCGTCACTATGAGGTCCCCGAGTCTCTCCACCATCTTCTCGTCCGGTGGATGCGGGGCGGCCGTCATCCGCCCTATCTCCTTTATATCGACCTTCGTCCCACTGTAGAGCCCTAACAACAGCCTTCCTTGCCCCCGAACGAGTCTCCTTCGGCGGGGCCTCCCATTATCATTTGGATAGCACCTCTCTTGGGTGGTGGTTGCTCCTCCGGGTGGTCTCGTGAGCCCCGGTGCTTGTCTTCTGTTTTTTCTTCGGACTCCTTCCTTTTGAACCTCCGTGGCCCTGCTGGTCCCTATAGATGAATTCCTTCAGTGTCCACTGTGACGCCTTTCAATTTCATCCTTCAAGTGAAAACATTGGTTAGTATCATGTCCATACTCGTTATGAAAATGACAAAACATGTCTTCTTTAGGCTTTAAAGGTCCCCTTGACCTTGACTGTGGGAACTTCATCTCCGGGTGATCTGTCGCTATGTCCAGACCTCTGCAGGTTCTATCTTTAAAGGTGTATACTTTTCGAACTCGCTTGGGATCGTAACCGCCCGGTGTGGCTGTTGTTGGGGCTGTATCTTTAGTTTCAGTCCCCTTCTTCTTTAGGTCTCCTATCGGCGGCATGACCTCATTTCTCTTGGCCCTCCTCACCTCCTCCAAGGTCACGTACTTTTCGACTCTCCGCAGCATTCATCGAATGTGTCTATAGGCTTCTTTGCCAACGAGGAGAATAGGTCCCCATCACGTAAACCGTTAGTTAAAGCATTAATTTTTACCTCTGTGTGCGAAGGGCACCTCCAAAGCAGCTTGATTAAACCTTTTCGTGAAGGCCCGCAAGCTCTCTTTCTCTCCTTGTTGCATGTTGAACAACGTTAGCGTCGTCTGGCCGCCTCCGCACTGCAACCGATGTAAAAACAGTTACTAAATTCTTCAAACGAGTTGATAGTATTTGGTCCCAATTGACTAAACCATTCACGAAAGCGGCCTTAGCCAAGGTAGTCGGGAAGACCACGCACTTGACCTCACCGTAGCGGTGTAAGACACTGAATTCTCGAATCGTACTAGGTGCTCATAGGGATCGGATGTCCCATCATACTCGTAATTCAAAGGTTTGAAGTTTTGAGGTAGCTCATCCCTGCAAAATCTCATTAGAAAACCGAGAACCCGACACAGTCTAGAATTACTAACCCGAGCATTCATCTCGCCTCCTCATACTGTCAATTTGCTTCGGAGGACCGAAAATTGGCCTCCATCATTCCTAGGATGAGAATCACCCTTACCTTCTAATGCCTCTTCCACATTCCTTCTCTCCGTGGGATATTCCGTAGTATCTCCACCTTCGGCTCTTTTGGGAGCCGGCCCAAAATCACCTCCTCTTCCTCTCGCCGGCTTCGTGCCCTTGCTCTGTCCCCTTCCATCGATTTGCGTGCTCGAGATGACACCAAAGCAATGATTCTCTGTTAACCTCTTTCTCATTTCCCTCTAGGGGCATAGGAAATTGGGCTCCTTCTCTAAGGATAGCTTCCGGCATGGTCCTTACCGTAGCATCAATCTGCTTCTTTGAAAGCTACCGGTATCTCAGTTCCGTGGGGTCTTGTGAAAGAAACTCCTATACCAGAATCATTATTGGCACTAGGGGTGTAAATGAGCCGAGTCAAGCCGAGTAGTATCTGAGCTCGAGCTCGACTCGATTGTAAAACTCGAGGCTCGAAACTCGACTCGAGCTTGATCGGGATCAATATTTTGAGCTCAAACTCGGCTCGGTCTAAAACTTCGGTAAACTCGAGCTTGACTCGGCTCGGCTCGATAACCTGTATCATTTTGCAAAATCAAGCTCGAGCTCGGCTCTGCTGGATAACTCGTATCATTTTGCAAAATCAAGCTCGAGCTTCGGCTCGACTTCGGTAACTGTATCATTTTGCAAAATCAAACTCGAGCTCGAGCTCGACTCGACTCGGCTCAACAAAACAACTTTTTTGTCTAAATCATACATGTCTCATACAATGAAAAATTATCAAAGCCCTAAACTACAATAGTCATCACATCCAATAATCGAAAAATATAGTTTGTGCTACACGATCATCTACTCCAAACAAAATACTTCTTCCACAACAAGAAAAACAATTGAAATATTGTTTAAACCGCAACTCAATCCCGACAAAGCCCACCAAATTCCTTCACAACAAGCCATCAACACAAGTGTAGCAAACTGCCCAAAATTAACCATACCTACAACAAAAGTTCTAAATTAATTAAATAATGGCTATATTAAATAAAATAGAAACACAAGTCCAATAAATAAAATACCACCAACCACAAGGCCTTCATAATAAACCATTAATCTATAACTTACCTCTTTCATCATCTCCAATAATCTAACCAATTAATCAAGTTGGAATGGGTAAGACTATCCCCAAAGATTTCTTCTCATTCTACAAAGATAACATAAAGGAAAACAAAATACACAATAATTAGTATTGTTAAAATAGCAAACAAATATATAGAAAGGTATGATAATCTAACCTGTATCATGATTGTATCTCTAGCTCTGTCTACATATAGTTTTATTAATCTAACATTAATTAATAATTAACTAGCTAATTAATTTCTTCTAATCTTGAGATGAATGTTTGACCGATGTAAAGCTCAATATTGAACCTCGCTTATTTGACAAGTTTTAATTATATTACATCAAGCGGGAAGAATATTGCAAAGAAAGAAAGATATTAAATGAATTCTTTTTAATTTGTAGATATCATTCTTCTATCCTAACACTTTAGCACTTTAGCAATTGGAGAAAATAACTTTATATAAATCACAGAATTTGAGTAATCTAATATTTGAAAGTTGAAACCCGTAATATGTATATATATATATATATATGTATATATATATATATGCATATGTATATGTGAAGACAAAGAAGGACGACGAAGTGAGTAATACCTCAATAGACGTGAGAATGGTTTGAGACCGTGAATTCCCGATGAGGAGAGCAGCGAGATGGCGAGTACAACTCCGGAGAAATGATAGATAGAGTAGAGACTGCAATTTCCAGCGATTGTGCGGTGACGAGATATGTCGGAGTCCGCGAATTCGTCAGATTTAGGTTGAAGGAGTGTAGCGGCGTAAGTATTGTGAGTTGCCAAAAATATGAAATTGGGGATCCGAGAGGCGTGAATAACGGCTATGTGCTTTAGGGTTTCCTTTAGTTATTTAGTTATATTTTTATTTATATATAATATATATATATAATTAATATAATAAATGGTAAATATGTAAATATACACGAGTAACTCGTGAGCCGGCTTGACTCGCTTACACACCTAATTGGCACAGACCTTCGCCTTGTCCAGACGGGAGGTGGAGCGGTGGTTCTTCCTGCCTACTCCCGACCCACCTAGAGCCCTGGTTTACCCTCTGTAGTCACATTTGCCTCCTCCCTTTGTGCATTGGGTGTAGGGGATCCGACTGAGCCCTTTCTATACCTCGCAACAGTCACCGCCGGGCGAGACGACACCACTTCCACTTCTTGCCATCTGTTCCAGCAGGGGTGGAAAAGGGGACAGCGAGAGAGGGCCGACCTCTTCCCCCACCCTCTTTCTTGGATTCCTCTTGTCCTCCAACCATAATAATCACGGTTATAAAGGAAACTCACGTCTTAGACTCCAAGATTCCCACAGACGGCGCCACTTGATGCGTACGACAAAGTCACGCTAACAAGAATTGAACCCCGTACTCTGAGATTCGTGAGATCACACTTCAAACACGTGCCAAAACAGTGCAATCCGAACCCAAACCCGAGCTTCGAATACTCGCAAAACACGCCGGAGGGTCCCTAGAGTAGGGACTCCGACACTCAAGCCGATGATCGGAAAGTGTGTAAAAGGAGGGCCTTAAATACCCGGTTAGGGACCTCTCGGGAGCTAATATAAGTTAACCGAATAGACGCTAATAGAGATAGTTTTTACGTGCTCAAAGTGTGATTAGTAAGTAAGTGAATTCGTACCTTCTTCTTTCCATGGATCCTACCTAAATAGTACTGGGAATGGGAGGTTGTCACCACCCTCCGATGAAGCTCTCCACTCTTCACCGTGTTCCTCCCACGTTCACGTCCATCCTCCATGTCCCATTCCTTATTCCCTTCCAGATCTTTCTTGATATTCTCTTCGGGCCCTCTTTGATCGAGTCTTGGCTTGTTCCTTAATTAACTTCTTATCCTAGCGGTTTATCCTAACCGCCACCCCTTTCTTGGTACTTATCCTAACTACTTATGATATTCTGTTAATTTAATCCTATATCGGCATTTTGGGCTTACTTTTGGACTTATCCTTATGCTTCTCGCTCCGGGCCCCTCCTTGGGCTCTTATTGGGCCCTCGCCCGTTTTCGGTTTTCTACCCTTATTTGGGCCGAACTTGGCCCATAGCCTTTATTGTACCGTATCAATTACCATTTAAAAAAATGATACAACGAGTACAAAACATACATTTTGATAAATATCATAACGAGTATGAGACGGAATAATATTATTTAGACATATGTCACTCACTTATTCTTATTTTTGTACAAATCTCTTACTTTTTCTTCAACTCTTTTTATATTATATTATCTTATCTTAATTTTTGTGTGCAAAACAAATATATAACGGGATTCAGGGAATAATATGTATGAATTTGCAAATTTTAAGGCTATGTTTGTTTTGGGATTTAAGTGTGCGGGGAAGTCGTGACTTCACATCCATGGGATGTAAAATCTTTGATGAATAGTAAAATTATGTGTTTGTTTTGGAATTTTGGTAGGATGAAATTTTGTTTTATGTCAAATCAAGTGTAAGAATAAAGTAGGAAAGAGAATTGATAAAGAAAAGTGATGATGTGAATAATGATTGAGTGAGAGAGTAAGTGGATTATTTTAAATATGATAAAGTGATTTGTATGGGGAAAAGTAATAATAGGTTTATAGATATATTTTTTAAATGTATAAAATAAATTATATTGGAAAGAATAATAATAAGTTTTATAGGTGTGAATTGGGTATAGAATTTCAAATCATTAACTCGTATGAGACGGGAGCCGAAAAGTGTAAAATTCATCCATGTGAGTCTCAAAACAAATGCAGGCAAAAGTATTTACCTAAAAAGGTGAAAGGATCTTTTCATGAAAAAGCCCATAAAAGAGAGAGAATGTTGACATTTGAGAAGGCAGATTGATATTGATATGGGGTCCAACTCATTAATGTGATGTAAGTATAGCTAATGTATTATTGTTGAAATCTATTTTGTCGTGAAAAGAAATTGTGTTACACACTTATTTTTGTCTGCCATCATCTGCATTCCCATGTGAAAATCTAACCATATATTAATAAATTAATACCTACAAAATTATGCACATATTTTTTCTTCCCAACAAGTTATACACATCTTTAAAAATAAAATATTCACACAACATTAATACTTTCACAATATCATTTAAATTAAAAAAAAGTATCACTTTTATTTTATTTTACTTTATTTTCTTTCTTAATTTATTTCATTAAATCACCGAAACACTTTTATACTTTATTCTCTTTTTTATTATTTATTCTCATAAAAATCAATAAAATTAATTTTTTTAAATTTGTGTGTCTCGAAAAAGTGTGCATGACTTTTTCTACGAAGGAGAATAATAAATTAATAATCTAAACATTATTAAATTAATTATATTTGCCCATGAAAACCTGGCAAGGTAACAAAGAAAATGGACAAAATCAGACGCCACCACAAATCCGACAAAGATCTTAATTTCTGACATTTAACCACACACACCCATTAATCGAAAACGACCCATAAATAATTTATAAATATATATAGCCCATCAAAATCAACACATAAAGTTCAACCCATGCAGTATTTTGATGCTCCATATCAAGATTTTTACAATTTCTTGTAGACTAAGGAGTATTAATATAAAATGAAATATAAGACAGTATTAATATAAAATGAGATATAAAATAATTGATGTAAGATATAGTATAATTGATGTTATTGAAGAGATAAAATAAAATGAAGTACATAAATAATGATAGTTGATTGTTGTTATTAAACGAAGCGAAAGTGCTCATGAGATTGACTCGATATTTCTTATAATTTTTTAGACCCGTTAGACTCGACACGACTCGACTCTTTAGATTTGTTAAATTCGTTTGCAAGTCGAGTTGAGCTCTATTTTTTAATATTTAACGATAATTTGATAGACTTATTATCATTAATCAACAAAAAAGAGCAATTAGTAAAATATTTGATCTAGCAATGATGTGTAACTAAATAGGAAGCTTAAATTCTAATTTATTTTTCATTTAAAAAAAGTTTAATCAGTTATAATCGATTCGATTGTTTTGTTTGTCTTCCAAGTTTGGGGACTATTTTAGTTCCAAAAATCGTTTAAAACATGAGTGTATCCTAAATTCAAATAATAAAAAGAATTGCTTTCAAATAGTATAAAAGCATTGACTTGGTCAACCAACTTCTTAATAATATTAAGATCAAGACCTGTTTAAAAATAGTCAACGTATAGTTCGATGAACTCAACACATCATCGAAAGGTAAAGACGTGTTTGGCTGGATATTTGTTTTAGTGAGGAGGATAATGAGAATATAATAATTATGGTGGTTAATGAGATTAATTTACGTTACGTAGTCATTTTTCTTCGATTATTCATCTATGTCGCAACTAATTTTTTTTTCAAAATTAGAGTTTAATACTGATGATGTAATCACTATGAATTTTTTTCAATATATCTGAGTACGTAGAAGAAAAAGAAATTCTTATCGAAAAACTTGAAGGAAGCATCAACTAGAAATTCTCATGTGGAGATGAATGCGTTTATTGACACATGATATATAAAATTAATAAAAATAAAAAATAACTCATAGAGGTCAGACCCCATTTATTACTCTCTTTCCATCCAATTATATTATCTAATTGAGTTTTTCACAAAAAGTAATTTTTTTGAAAAGATAAATAAGGCGAGTAAAAATTCTATGATAATCATATTTGATATATAAGTGTTATACTTTTTAACATGAGTCCGTTTCTAGTTAAACTTGTTTATTTTATGAAACTGATATCATACATTTATTTAGTAATAGCATTACATTTATGATATTAATTTAAAAGTGTAATGGTATCACTAAATTAATGTTATTATTGAATGAAATGGTATCAATTTTATACGTGGACAAACTTTATATAAGAGTTGTGTTTCAACCTAACCAATACATAAAATTAATCATATTAGTAAATGAATTAGAAAAAATTAAAACCTATACAATTAAAACATCCAAAAACACAAGCATTTATAATTAAAATGGTACGAGTATTTGATTAATTAATTAAATTCAAACCAAATTCGAACTTCAACAAATATATATTATGCTTTCAAAAAAAAAACAACAAATATATATTATTTGAATCTCGGTGTCTTCAATAAAAACAGAAAAAAAAAAATGCAATAAAGTTTCATATATATTATATGAAAATGTGTAAAAAGAGAATGGAGGAATAAACAAAAGCTTGTCAAATCATTACATATGAATGCTACTAATAAGACCCCCATCTTTATGCTGTACAACAAGACACTAGAATAGGGACCTGATTATAAGCAAAGTCGAATAATTATGCATGGCCCTTAATTATTATTTATTTTCAAAATTATATGTTTATATATATATATTAGACATTATGATGAGTTCACAAATATATAATAGTAATAATGTAAATTAATGATAATAAATAAATGAAATGTATTGACTTTGAGGTGTTAACGCAATGGAGACCTTCTTGGATAACCCTTTCTCTTGCGCGGCGTCTTCTTCGGCCGCAAAGCTGAATTCCACCACGCCTGAATTACTTCCGACGACGAGTCCGTTAACGAGAGAGACGAAGCGTACCCGTTTTCGTATGAACTCTCGCATTCCGTCTCTAAATTGGGGAATCCATCGACGTTCAGTGTCGTTTGTGTTGTTATTAGTGCTGAGTCTGTTGAAATCTGTAATAAAAACTTGTGTAAGACTGTATCATGAGACAGTCGCTGATGATGAATAATTTATTTAAATTAATTTGTGTAATTTTTAATTACTTTGCATGCAATGGAACAAAAGCGATTAGGGAAATCTTGAATGTGCCTCCCACAAGCCAGGCAGCAAGAAGCACCACCCTTTGTTTTTGTAGTCTTTGCATCTTTTTGTTGAGGCCTTGGATTCAAATGAACTGCCTTTTCACCATTGATTTTGTATGCCTGTAATTTATTGAGTGACAACAAATAATTAATCACCAAAATATTTTGATATCAAAATATCGACAGAGTTTTATATGAAAATGATTGATGATAAACTAACCATGAAATTATTGATTTAAAACTTTTACACAAATTAGGGTTAGAGGTATCATATTATGGGTTAGAGGTATCATATTATTGTTCGTGAGTATCCACAACGATTACTTTTTTAATATTTAATATGAAAAAATACATGTATTAGTATAATATTTAACTTTAAAATATCAAATTCTAAAAAAATATTTAATAAAAATATCAAACTTTAATTTTAATAATAGTTCATAAAATTGAACACTAATTTATATAGTACACATGTTTATATAAAACATACTCGATTTGAATATTTTAACTAATTGATTAATCTTGACCATTTCCACTTGGAAAAGTCTATAGAACATATCCCTTTTGACAAATTATGAAATTATTGGTGCTTAAATAACCTGATACCGAAAGAGAACATTTCGAAATGGGTAGTTGTAAATTTCACTCATATATAGAGGAAAAGGAAAATATACCTTTTTTAGAAAAAATACTCCCTCCGTCCCGTAGATATTTGCACAGATTATTTTTTTAAAAAATTTTGTGTGAGAGTTATTTCATAGTAATATCATTCATATAAAATAATTTTTGTAAACGTATTACTATGAAATAATTCTCACACAAAAACCGTCGAAAAAATCAAGCTGTGCAAATGTCACCGGACGGAGGGAGTAATATTTTATTCAATTACAATTTTAAATTTGATCGAAATTAAAAAAATGAACGTTATAGTTTTATTTTCTCATAACCAAAATAGGGAAAAAAATTACTCTTTCATACTAAACCGTCAATATATCATTCAATTTTTCACTATAATTAATTCTTACACATTTAATTACTTGCTCCAATAAAATTTAAAAAACTACCTTTCACTTTAAACAATTTAATACACTTTTATTAAAAATTATATCATTTGATTTTAATCAATCTAAATAGTAATGGGGAATAGTAAATTGTGAAATAACAAATTGAATAAACTACACATCAACTTGAATTAATTAGAATCCAATAAATTGTGAAATACCAAATTGAATAAACTACACAAGCAACTTGATTTAATTAGAATCCAATGCATATCCATATTCCTAAAGTAATTTATTCCAGCAATAATTTCACAACTGGATCATTAATACGTCCTTCGTTCCTTCGAAATCATCAAATTTTCGCGTTTTTTAAATGACAAAAAGTATTCCCACATATCTCCCTATTTTTATTTCTCTTTATCTCTATCTTTTTTTTTTTCTTTTAATCACATCTCAATAGTCACTCCACTTAAATTACTATATTTTTTTAAATAAACTACAATTTTCAAATGAAAAGTTTTCGAATGAACGAATGGAATAATAGCAAAAAAATTTAAAAAAAAAACACAAATTAAAAACTAACTTGAATAAGAGAGCAATCGAGATATGTGTGAATATCTGCCAATCGAACGACGTAATGGTAGACGTATTTGCAGATTTGAAGAAGACGATGATGAAGACAGAAATCATGATTGCAGTGCTTGCAAAAGCATAAATTGCAGTCTATACAAAATAAATTCTTTTCATTCTTTTTAAATCTCCATGATACTCGCACGAACCGAAGAATTTGCTCCCCAATAGACCGCTCACCCACTCGACCGCCGGTTTTTTCTTCATCAACCGCCCCACTTTACATCCAACCTAACAACACAAAAACATCAAAATCAATTTAAACGAATTAATACAAATCGATGAAGCAGAAATTATAAAATTAATTTAAGTAATAAAGAGTAATTAGAAAAAGTCCAATCAATCGATAATGAATGAATCAGCTGATAATAATTACCATTTTCTGGACTAAATTTGAGTTTGATTTGGATGGAAACTTGAATAGTTGAATGGAAGAAGGGAGAAGGGAGAAGTCGAAGTGAGAGAAATAATCAGTGCATGGGGGAGTTCAAAAGAATGTGGAAAATATTGCACTGAGGTATTTAAAGATGGAAAATATATATATATATATATATATATATATATATATATATATATATATATATATATATATATATATATATTTCAGGAAAGATGGAAAAAAATAAAATTAAATCGTAGAAAAAAAGGGGAAAGGGATTTAAAGTAAATAAATAGAAAAACATATATCGATGTGTATTTTCTCAAGCGTTTCAAATACCCTTTTTATATTTTATTATTTCGTCCGTCTTCTTAAAGAGTGTACTCATCGTAAACCAAGTTTCACGGTGAAATTTGATTCATATTGAAAAATAGATCAATTTTCTTTTCAGCTTATCCCGACTAATACTTTTTAGTAATATAGGTAATACTCTTCCATTATCATGACCGATACTCTTTAATAATATAAGTAACTACTCTTGATTATCACCACCGATACTCTTTAGCAATATAGGATATACTTTTCAATTATTAAGACTGAAACCTTTTAGTAATATAGGTAATACCGCTCAGCTTATTACAACCGATATGCTTTAATAAATGATCAAGTTTTAGTGTAAACCCTTGTTCACAATAGACTTTGCCCTTCTTAAAATGAAATGATCCCTCCATCCCAATTTATACCCAAATTAGCAAAACAACAACACCATCTTTTAAATTAAACCTCACAAACATCTCTTATTTACACCTCAATACCACTCAATTAACCATTTCAATAAAGTTGACTTTAAAATAGCTCTTTTCAATAAAGTTGAAAATACTCATTTACCCTTTGACTTTATACCTTTTAATACTAATAAACAACATATTTCTTAATCTTTGTGTCAATTCCCTTGAGCAAACAAAATTGGGACGGAGGAAGTATCATTCATAAACTTCACCACACAATATTCACAATAGTATATATTGCTTTTGAGTTTACATATACATGTAATTCAACTCATTTTTTTATTTTATATATATGTAATGGTTTACGAAATCACACCATAAATATTTACTCATTTTTTTAATTTGTGTGTTTTTTCTCCCACGTAAACTTTTATGAAATGGAGTGAGAGTATTTCTAAAAAGGGTTTAGCTAGAGTGTGTCTCTTGTGTGCAAAAATTGATCAAAATTTATTGACTAATACCCCTATAGAATTAATATTATAAATCATATTTTTAATTATCATGATTGATACCTTTAGTAATGTAGGTCATATTTTTTAATTATTACAGTGATACTCTTTAGTAACATAGATCATATTTTTTAATTATTATGATTGATACCGTTCAATAAAATAAATCATTTTTTTAGTGAAACTCTTTTAGTAAATTTGCAAAAAGTTATACATGTTCACACCTACTTACATAAATAAAAATGAATTAGCTACATACTTTGGCGGGAACCAGAGGCCGTGATGACTGTTGGATGATCGTGGGTCCTACATCCTAACGCTGACACGTGTATGGTCAGCGTTTACTGACGATAGTCCCGCAAATCTCGGCCGTTGCCTCCGGGGATGTGGAGGCGGCGCCTGCACTTTCCTAAAACTTTATTAGCATGTGATTAGAAAAATGTGAGAAAAGACTTTTTAGTTAAATAATTTGCAAATTGAAATCGGAATTTTGTTTTAAAATATATATATTTGGTGATTACTTGTTTGACTATTTACAAAGCAAACAAAGTACTAATATATATATTCATTTGCTTTCATCTTCAGATTCGAGATTGATTATGTAATTTCCACTGTGTTTTGAAATTTTATTGAAATATTAAAAGTGATATTAAACGATTCTCATAGTAAAATTAAAAGTGAAGATTGTTTGAAAATAAAGTAATTCTAAAAAGTGAATGTGTTGGCAAAAAAATCTTTTTATTAATAATTTTCAAATCTTTTTTTTTTTTTTTTTTTGTTGAGAGATACAACTTTTGTGCATATTAAGGTAAGAATTCATTCTTTAGAATCCTAATTCATGTATTAGTTAGTTTTCAAAATCAATTATAAATGTTTAATATGGTGGTTGCAAACAATTGAGAAGTGATTTTCTTTTTTTTTTTTTTGTTAAAAAAGTGATTATACTCTTAAAGTAGAGCTTGCAAACACACATTTATAATTATCCGTAAAAAAAAATTATGGTATATCGAATTAAAAAATATTAAAATTTTTATATATCTCACCTATCGAATCGGAAAATACTGAAAATAACAAATTTTAGGTATATTAAGAGTTTCAGTATGATAATGGTAAACATATTTAAAAAAAAAAATTGATTTCGGTATTTTGGTATTGTTAGTAAAAATACCATAATACATATCAATAACCTAGAACTTTCGGTATGAAACTGTATACCAAAATTTAATTGGATCGGAATATAATACCGTTCAAAAATTTTAATATACCAAAATTTCATTATAGAGAGTTTCAATATGTTAACGATTATAAACCAAAACATATTGTACGATATTTTGCTTGTCAAAACTTGTGTAATTTTAATTTATTTTAATGGATCATGCGACCCACACAAATCGGAATTGAATATTAATTTATATAAATAAAAATATAAATTTATATAAATAATTTTATTAAGTCGTATGTTGAATAATATTATTAATTTTTAGCATACAAATTGTTTTTGCAAAAAAAAAAAAAAAAAAAAACAACTTAATCGAAAAACTGTGAATAATAATTGCACTAATTAGTGCACGGAGAGATTACTCTGAGACTCTTAAGTAATACTCCATTAGAATCCAAGATAATAATCATACAAAGTTTAAAAGGGTCATGCTTTAAAATAAAGTTATAAACATAAATTTTCAATTAAAGCACAAAATATATATATATATATATATATATATATTCTTTTACTAAAAGCGAAATAAGAGGAAGAATATAATCTCTCCATCCCTTTTTAAGCTTAACATTTGAGAAATGACATTGATACGGCACAAATATGTATAGGGGCAAGGGGCTAAGGAGCGGGCGAGAGCCCAAAGACAGCCCAGAGCGAGAGATGCATAGATAAGCCCAAAATATTGATATGAGGGCAGATTAGCGAGAATAGAGCAGGTAGTTAAGATAGTTGTCGAAAAAGGTGCTAGCGGTTGACAATAAACCTACAAAAAAGGGATTCATTGATAAGTAAGTCGAGACTCGGTCAAACAGAGCCGGAAAAGAGCATTGAGAAGGATCTAGAAGAGAATATTCCGAGAAAGGAGGAATGGGGCGTGGAGGATGGACGTAAACGTGGGAGGAACACGATGAAGAGTGGAGAGCTTCATCGGAGGGTGGAGATAACCATCCTCTTCCAGTACTATTTATGTATAATCAGCATGAAGAAGAAGGTACGAAATCACTTATCTACTTATCACACTTTGAGCACGTTGTACTATCTTCATTAACACTTATTCAGCTAGTTCATGTTAGCTCCGAGAGGTCCCTAACCTGGGTATTTAGGGCCCTCCTTTCATATTCATTCCGATCAATGACTTGGCGTCGAGTCCCTACACCGGGACCCTCCGGCGTGTTTTGCAGGTATTCGGAGCTCGGAGTGCAGGTTCGGATTGCATGATTATGGTACGTGTTCGAAGAGTGATCTCACGAATCTCGAATACAGGTTCGATTCTTGTTAGGGTGACTTTATTGCACGCATCAAGTGGCGCCGTCTGTGGGAAACTTGAGTCTAAGACGTGAGTTTCCTTTATAATTGTGATTAATATAGGTGGAGGACAAGATGAATCTAAGAAGGATGGTGGAGGAAGAGGTCTGCCATCTTTGGCTGTCCCTTTTCCACCTCCCCGCCGGAACGAGCGAGAAGGAAAGTGGTGTCGCCTCGCACGATGGTGGGTAGTAGCCCCAGCACGAAAAGGCTCAGGCGGACTTCCCACACCTAATCCGCAAAGGGAGGAAGCAATTGTGACTTCGTGAGCAAATCGAGACTCTAGGTGGACCGGGAGTAGCGAGGAAGAACCTCCCGCTCCACCTCTCGCTGGACAAGGCGAAGGCCCCGTGCCTGGTGATCCTTGGTATAGGGGTTTCACCCTCAAGGACACAGGGCCCCCGAGGTGCCGACGGCTCTCGGGAGCAGATTGATGTCACAGTGAAGACCATGTTGGAAGCCATCCTTAGAGAAGGGATTCAGTTCCCTATACCCCTAGAGGGAAACGAGAAGGAGGTTAACAGAGAATTGGTGTTGGTGTCGTCCCCAAGCGCGTAGGTCCGATGGAAGGGATAGAGCGAGGGCTCGAAGCCCGCAAATGAGGATGAGGTGATTTCGGGCGATTACGTAAAAGAGCCGAGGTAGAGATGCGGCGGAGCGTCTGCCGAGAGAGAAGGAATGCTGGGGATGCAATAGAAGGTAAGGGTGACTCTCATCCCGGGAACACGGGAGGCCAAATCTCGGCTCTCCGTAAGATTGACAAGTATAAGAAAATAGATGAATACTCGGGTTAGTGATTCTCGACACAATGTGCAGTTCTTAATTTTCTAATGAGATTTTGCAGGATGAGTTACCCTGCATTTCAAACCCTTGAACTATGAGTACGATAGGACATCGGATCCTTATGAGCATTTGGTCCGGTTCGAGAATTCGGCCCTCTTGCATCGCTATAGTGAAGGAGTCAAATGCGGGGTCATCCTAACCACGTTGGCTAAGGCTGCCCAAAGATGGTTTAGTCAATCGGGACCTAACACTATCAGCTCGTTCAAAGAGTTCAGCAACTTATTTCTCGCATCATTCGCTAGTGCACGAAGGCAACCAAGGACGATGCCGACGTTATTTAACATGCAACAAGGGGAGAAGGATAGCTTGCGGGCCTTCCCGAAGAGGTTAAACCAAAGCGCCTTGGAGGTACCCTCGGCATCGGCCGAGATAAAAATTAATGCCTTGACTAATGGTTTACGTGATGGGGATCTGTTCTCCTCATTGGCAAAGAAGCTTGTTGATACGTTCGATGACCCGCTGCGAAGAGCCGAGAAGTATGTGAACTTGGAGGAAGTGAGGAAGGCCAAGAGGAACGAGGTCAAGCCATTGATAGGGGAGCCAAAGAAGAAAGGGACAGAGACTAAAGGCACACCCCAACGAAGCTGCACCGGCGCGCACGATCTCGGAACAGGTTTGAGAAGTATATTCCATTAAAGATAGAGCCTGCAGAGGTCCTAGACGTAGCGGCATATCATCCGAGATGAAGTTCCTGGTCGAGATCAAGGGGAACTATAAAGCCCAAAGAGGACAGTATTGTCGTTTTCATAACGAGTATGGACATGATACTAACCAATGTTTTCACTTGAAGGATGAGATTGAAAGGTTAATACAGGCAGGACACCTAAAGAAATTCATCTATAGAGACCGACAAGGCCCTCAAAGGTTCAAAAGGAAAGAATCTAAAGATAAGGTGGGAGATAAGCACCGAAGCTCACGAGACCATTCGGAGGAGCAACCACCGCCCAAGAGGGGTGCTATTCGGATGATAATGGGAGGTCTGCGGAAGGAGATTCATTCAGTGGCACGAAAGGCCGCTGTTCGGGCCCTACATATCGGACGGAAGTGTCACCAAGAGAGATAGGACGGATGATGTCCACTCCCTATATACTGATTCGGACCGAGAGGATGGTGGAGAAACTCGGGGACCTCATAGCGACGCTTTAGTAATTACTACCGATATTCCCGGATATGATGTAGCTCGTATTTTTGTGGATACAGGAATTTCAATTGGACATTATATTTCTCGGACTGTCTCAAGAGAATGAATCTGAATGTGAGACTAGAACCCGTTGATACGGCTCTATATGGGTTCACCGGAGGAGCTATTCACTGGCCGGGACAGTGATGTTGCAGTGGGTCTAGGTACCCCTCCTCGAAGGAAGGTTATGATGGGGACGTTCTTGATCGTGGACGTGCCGTCCTCGTACAATGTGATATTTGGAAGACCAATCTTGAATACCTTCCAGGTGATAGTATCCACCAACCACATGAAGATGAAGTTTCCGATGGAAGATGAAGTAGGAGAAGTAAAAGGGGACCGATTCCGGTCTCGAAGATGCTATGTAGACTCTGTTAGGATGGTCGACAAGATGTACTTTAACCAGCTCAACAAGACTAGAGGACCGAGATCCGGAGCGTAAGAAGTGTAAGGTCCTCCATGAAAAGGGGAGATTGGCCCTCCAAGATTCAAGCCGAGGAGGAATTGATGCCGGTGGAGATATTTCCCAACAAAACCGGATTTACCACCGGAATAGGGACTCGAGATGGAGCATACCGACGTGCTTATAGCCGAGATCAAGCCAGAGAGGAGTTATCGCTTTTCCGCATCCTCAGAAAATGATCTAAATTCACTTAGGACGAGCGGTGCTTGGAGGCTTTTGAGGAGCTCAAAACCCATTTAGCTCGGCTCGACACTCACAAAGCCCTTACCAGTGATATCTTGTATTTATATTTATACTGGGGAGCACTCGTTGAGCATGTATTGATAAAGGAACAAGGTTACGAACAAAAGCCAGTATACTATGTAAGTAAACTTATCCAAGATGTTGAAAGTAGGTACTCGGAGATCGAGAAGGCGGCTTTGGATTACGGTTAGGAGATTGAGGCCTTATTTTTATCATATAAGATCATTATTAGGACTAACTATCCATTGAAGCAGGTTATAACTCGTGCGGACTCGTCTGGGAGAATGGTAAAATGGGCCATTGAGTTGGGCGAGTATGATGTGGAGTTTGAGCCCTGAAGAGCCATCAAGGCCCAAGCCTTGTCGGATTTTATTCGTGAGGCTACACGGCCAGAGGAAACCGCACTTTGGAAGCTCTTACGCTCGAAACAAAATGTTCCAAATGTTCCCTGGAAATTCTTGCTCCCGTTGGACCATTTGTATCTATATGCATCAGAGCCCGATTCATGGATCTCTCGGTTCGAGAAATCAAGATAAGAGGATCGAACCATTTCTTCCGACTCTTTTTCAAATTCGATAAATGTTGGTTGATCGTATATTTCATTATAGTTCTATGATTCGAGTACCCTTTCCTATTTGATCCCTTTGAATTCCATATTCGAAGTTGTGATCGGATCGATTCAAAAGAATCGATTGCCAAATAAGTGGTATTGGAGTCGAGTCCCATAACATCGTTAACCCGATTCACTTGATGTACAAGTACAACCGCCATGAGATCCACTCAGCTCATTGGCTCGAGACCGCGAAAAAAGCTAAGTAAGAAATAGCAAGGAGTGTGTTATGACCCGATCTGTCCTAAAGTAAAGATAAAGAAATTCTCTTTCAACCAACGTCCAGTTGTTCACCTCATTACGGGACGCGTTGTAGTTCTTATGGTAAGTGAATAGGGAGCTACGGCTGGTCGGCGACGATAGGCGCATAGTTCAGATGATCTATCCACAAAAAAGAGGGAACTCACAGAGATAACGATCCGCTTCTTTTAAGATAGGACAAGAAAATGAGAACTCAAGTTCGAGTGAGCGGCTAAGTAAGCGAGCTCGTAACCTCGAGTTATGTATATATAACAAAAAAGAAGTCTTCTCATCTTTCATTTGAAAGCCCTAAGCCTAGATGCTTTAGCCCGAGCTCTTGACCCCTAGGAGGTACTACTTTGACGACTGCTACATTTTTTCTCTTGATGCCTTATCTGCTGACTATGGCTATGCTTCTCTGTTGGCGGTGGTGTCTCGGTGTCTTTGTCGAGTCCATGACAGGTTAGCTCCCCGAGCCAAGTGGAGCATGCATGAAGTAGTCGATGCTTCTTCTATTCTTTTCCCGGCGCACTGGGCCATCCCGACTTGAACCAGAGACCTCGCCCGTGAAGTAAATCATCGCACCTACGGTCCAACCAATTGGGAGAGAATCAATAGATTCCTTTTCGGTAGCGATTCATCCTTCCCGAACGCAAAGATACAACTCTCCGTAGGAAAATCATGATCGGGATAGCGGACCAAAAGCTATGGAACTTGGGTGTGGGTCTTTGCAATGGCTTTTTCTTTTTATTTCTTATTTATCGTAAATGATGGAATCATTACACATAGTATGCCCCCGCCATCGGCGTATTTTTTTGTTTTACGCCTGTAACTCTTCCTCAACCAGGCTTGGGCGAATAGGCGAGTGGTGGAAATGCTTCTTTCTTCCATATTTTGGACCTTAGCTCCATGAAACAATATGTTACCGCTGAAACACGGAAGAATTGAAATCTCGAGATCAAAACACTATGTATGGATGGTATGAATCGCCCAAACAAGTATTCTTGAACAATGAACAACCAGTTCATATATTCCACGACCAAGAAGTACTGGATTCTCTTTCGGATAGGCGTTCCCGACATGGATCCTATTAAATATTTTACATTTTCTATGATCATCTCTATTTCAGTATTCGGGAATCCTCCTTAATAGACGAAATATTCCTATTATGTCATATTCACGCCGGTACCGTAGTAGGTAAACTTGAAGGAGAAAGAGAAATTACTTTAGTCTTTGTTGATTTACTCGCGTGATGATTTTATTGAAAAAGATCGAAGTCGCGGTATTTATTTCACTCAAGATTGGGTCTCTCTACCGGTGTTATTCCCGTGGCTTCGGGGGTATTCACGTTTGGCATATGCCTGCTCGACCGAGATCTTTGGGGATGATTATTTCAACTTTGACTTTTTGTTCTTTCAACCAACTAATTGAGCCTTTGAAATATGAAATATGTATAAAGTATGAGATGGGAAATGCAAAGTATTAGTCCACACGAAGTTTGTGAATAAGTGATTGTCGATAATGAGCAAATAATGCCCGTCTTTCTCGCTAAAGAGGATGTATTGAACTCATAATTCAATAGATACTTTTTAAGAATGTCAACTAAGTATCGTAATGACCGTCCCTCGTTGGTTGCCCACATGATTCCATTATCAAGAAGTGTATCCACAGCTTCTTGTACTAATTTCTCGACACATTACTAATTCTCCTGGCGTAGATCTACTTGTTGTTAATAGGTCGATAAGAGTATTGTTCCGATAGACTCTTCTATAGAGTTCATTAATATCCGAGCTCATTAATTTACCCCCATCGGCTAGCCATAGATTCCGGTACCATACCCCTTATATGTGAAAATAGACTTCTATCTCTTAGTACGATGGATTTATTAATCAAGTACGCTTACCCATCTGTAATAGTTTATGCTAAGTTCACTATTTTTATTAACTATGAGGCGAGAATACGGAGAGAATGTTACATTTACTATAGGTAAGGCTATTCCATTGACATTTGAAGAAGGAGGATTCATCCCTAAGATAGATATCTTTGCAATTATAAATGCTTTAAAGGTTTTGAAAAACCGATTTACACCTTGGAGTAGGACTATTCCAACGGTAGCTTCAAACCGAACTACACCATCAAACTAAGCCGACAAAGCTTTCAAAGACACCAAGAAGCTACGGATGAAGCATTAACTCCCGATACATAAGCAAGCCATTCCCGGAAGGAATTGAGGAAAGCGTTTACCGCACCGGGAAGAACTTATCGCGCGATTTGGATATAGAAAAGAGTCTCTTGGAGGCGGTATCATATGTCCACCCACCAACGATTGAGGCTCTTCTTTACGTTGACAACATAAAGTCTCCTTAACATCAAAGTTTATCCAAAGCCTGGTCTAAAATTCCTGAAAAATTGGCTTTTTATGATTATATCGGTAATATTCCGGCAAAAGGAGGATTATTCAGGGCAGGCTTAATGGATAGCGGAGATGGAATAGCGGTTGGGTGGTTAGGACACCCTATCTTTAGAGATAAAAAAGGACGTGAGCTTTTTGTATGGCGTATGCCCACTTTTTTGAAACATTTCCGATCGTCGTTATAGACTTTGGATAGAGTCGTTGTCTAGATTGTCTTAGTTGTCCGTGTACCCCTTCTTTGGTTCTTACAAGGTAGGCTCGTGCCCGAGCGGGATTCCTTACTTCTCTTATGACATTTTCTCTCTCTCTAGTTAGCTCTCTACGGTAGTACATCTAGCTCATTGCCCTACACGTCTTATCTTTTATTCTAGCTATCGGGGAGTTATTTTAGTCTTCAAGTGAAAGTAGTCTACTTATAACCCGAGTACACTTTTGCTAAATTTAATATGAGCCTCTCATAACGTGCACGTTGCACATTTGTTTTTAACACTTCTAATAATTGATTATAAGAACAAATTTCTTGTACTTCAGGATTATTGAAAACCCGCTTACCGTGACGGAAGAAAGATGGTGAACTCATCTAAGCAAAGCGACTCTCTAAGCCAAGCTTTTCCCCTGGTCACGAAGATCTAAGTAAGGAGGGAGTTCTAGTGACTAGCTTGAAGTAGCGAATGCTCTTTCTTCCTATCTTGGAATCCCACGAGTGAATCGAAAGTTGGATCTACATTGGATCTCACGTGAATCGCCCCATCGATCCTCTTGAAGAGAGGTTTGGTTTCAAACCCCTGTTCGAACAGGAGGAGTATGCCATGCTAATGTCCATGGAGTTTTGAAAAATCAAAACATCTCAGAGTTAGATAGAGATGTAGGAATTTCTCGAGCGAACCACACTCCACTAGGGGAGTGGCTGCGGGTGTAAATAGGGTGAAATCCACGAGAGGTCATGCAAATAAAATAAATAGGCCCCTTCTCTTTTGGATGAATGGGGTGCTTTAGAAGGCATTTTCCGATCTACGGTCCCTCGGAGGCGAAAGGTTAGGCAGGGAAAAGTGGAAGAGACTTTTTGTATATGATAATCAAAGGGAATGGGAAAGCGAAAGTCAGCAAAGAATTCCTTGGAAAAGCCCGGATCGTGTCCTTCAAGTCGCACGTTGCTTTCTACCACATCGCTTCAAACGAAGTTTTACCATAACATTCCTCTAATTTGGAACCGGTATGAAATTGATTCAATTATGGAATCATGAATAGTCACTGGTTCAAATTGGCCCATAGACATCGTAGTAGGAATATAAGCCGAAACATCTCGTGCTTGTGTTTCAATGACGGGTAAGGCGGTCAAGCTCCTGCGCCTTTTAGTAGTTTATAGGCACCTATCAACAACTTTGACGTGCTTTTTGTTGGAAAAACCAACGCAAAATTGGTCCCCTATCCGAGTCTAATGTGCGATAAACAACTCTTCCAATAGCCGAAAGTGAACTCTTGTAATACCGAAAAGGAAGCACTACAATGCATGTGAACTCAGTCCTTGCACAAGGAAGACGATCTTATCTACGAGAAGCCGAGAGGAGGGATCCTCGAAGTGATCCCAAGCGGCTTAGCTACCCGTCCTTAGTAATAGGCATGCGAGATCTCCTCTTATCTCGAGGCTTTTACCTAACACTGGGATTCGACAACAATAACAACCATTTCAGATATTCACGACCAAGAAGTACTGGATTCTCTTTCGGATAGGCCACGAAAGGAGAAGGAAGGGTGGAATGCCAACAGCATCTATTATTGAATTGACTCGACCCGATAGTACCCCTTTTGGTACGGAATGAAAAAGACATATATGGTAGAATCGTAACCATAGAATACAACCCTAATTGAAATGCATACATTTATCTCATACACTATGGGGATGGTGAGAAGATATATATTTTACATCCCGGAGGGGCTATAATTGGAGATACCATTGTTTACGGTACAAAAGTTCCTATAAAATGGGAAATGCCCTACCTTTGAGTGCGGTTTGAAGCTTTCTTTTTAAGAACCAAAAAGATTTGGGCCAAAATAACAGATGCCAAGAAGACCAAAAGATCTTGGACACGTAATGGATCTTGAAGTACTATTTCGCATCTCCCGGACAAATCCACCCACATTAGGATTACTCGTTAATGGCTCTTTCAAACTTTTGACTCTATAAACCGAACTTGTCTCGGCTTGCTTATTTAGGTTGGCCACTCTTTTAATGTGTAAAGTTTGAACAAAGAAGAGCCGTGTCGATGGCATCAAAAAGACGCTTATCTATAGCCCATCTTGGGAAAGGAAAGATGTGAAGCCACCAAGGTCATTAAGCATAGATTCAAAATAAAAAAAGAAGTATGAGATGGAGAACGAACCAGAACCTGGAGCTCATTGAAGACAACCTCGTGTTTCAAGCTATCGTGTCCAATAGCATTCCGTTAGATAGGAATAGAGTTGATAAATACTAATAACTCTCGGATAGAGTATTAGACGGAAAGATCCATTAGATAATGAACTATTGGTTCTAAGCCATCTCTCGCCGATTAATCAACAATTGAAGTGCTTTTCTTGTGTTGACGGATCAACAACATTGATGGGTTACGAGCGGGTATTGTGATAATTGATCCTCAAGGATTAGAGACTCGTGGTCACAAGTTCCGATTTCAGACTTCTAACAACGGTGTGGAGTATGAGGCGCCGATTAAAGGGGCCGAGATGGCAGCGGATTTGGGAGCTCAAGGTATAATCATATTTTCGACTCTCGGTTAGTGTCCCAACAGCTGAATGAGGATTGCGAAGCTAAAGATCCCAAGATGACAGATATAAAGATCGAGTTAAAGAGCCGGAGAGTAGGTTCTATCGGTTCGAGGTCCAACAGCTTACCCCGAGAGGAGAACATGAAGGCGAGATGGACTAGCAAAGCTCGATTAGCTCCTCACCAATATGAGGATTAAGTAAGATAACTCTAGTCATAGCCGAAAGAGAGGCTACAGAGCCCGCTATAGGAGCTATTGACGATGCGGCAGATCGAGAAGCGAAATGCGGAGGGATTTAACCCAGACCCTACTACAGTAGTCTCGAGAGAGATAAGCAATTTAAAATCGGATTTCGTATAATTGGTGATCAATTGTATAAACGGTGTTTTACATGTCCCTATATAATATGTTTATCCAAAGCAGGAGGGGAAGCATGTGTTAAAAGAAATGCATGAGGGATGTGTAGCGGATCATGCAGAGCTAGGGCGCCGGCACGAAGGACTCTAAGAGTTGGATACTTCGGCCAACCATGAATGAGGACTCAAAGGACCTGGTGAAGAGGTGCGAAAGGTGTCAAAAGCACGGCCCGTTGATACACCTTTCCGCCGAGGAGATGGGGGCTATGTATGCCCCGTGCCCTTTTGCCAAATAGGGAATGGACCTGGTGGGGCCCTTTCCCCTAGCTCGTGACCAACGAAAGTTCCCGATTGTGGCGGTAGATTACTTTGGCAAATGGGTCGAGTCAGCCCCTTTAGCTAGGATCGATGAACGAGAATGTGATAAAATTCTTGTGGAAGTTTATATGTTGCAGGTTTGTAGTTCTAAGGATCCTTATGTCGGACAATGGGACTCGGTTCAATGGCGAGAAGGACCAGAATAGTGTAGAGCCTTGAAGATGCGAGAAGTTCACTTCGGTTGCACACCCCAGTGCTAATGGCCAAGTTGAAGTCACCAATTGGATTGTGGTTAATGGGATCAAAGCACGGTTGAAGAGTGTAGGGGAGCATGGGTCGATGAATGGACTCGATCTTATAGGCCTATAGAACTACTTCGAGAGCCGCAACAGTGAATCCCCTTTTCGGTTAATTTATGGAGGTGATGTTGTCGCCCTGTAGAAATAGGGATGAGTTTCCATCGGATTAAGCATTTTAACGAGGAGGTGAACCAGAACCTGATGAAGGAGAACCTGGACCTACTCGAGGAAGAGAGAGAGAGGCTGCCAGAGTTAGGGGTGGTAATTTCGGACCACGACACGATAACACGACACGAAAATTGCGGGTTAGTGTTTGGGCTTATCGTGTTCGTGTCCTTATCGTGTCAACTGATAAGGACACGAAAATTTCGTGTCGTGTTCGTGTTCGTGTCGTGTCAACCCGTTAACACGATAAAAATTAACAGATTACACGTTAACCCGTTAGCAACCTCGTTAATCATAGTGATCCGATATACATCACTAATACGTATTTGATAGTAACATGTTAATGACATGATACAATTACAACAATACAACATAATATAAATTTTAATATTTTTAATTAAATATTTTAAAATCTAAAATTTTAAATATTATCGTGTCATTATCGTGTTCTTATCGTGTCATTATCGTGTCTAAAATTTTAAATTTTTAAATTATATTTTCAGTTTTAATATTATCGTGTCCTTATCGTGTCGTGTCGCATCGCGGTCGACACCTAAAATTTTCGTGTTCGTATCGTGGCCGACACGTATCCTTATCGTGTCGTGTTCGTGTTTTACCTTATCGTGTCGTGTCGTTATCGTGTCGACACGATAAACGACACGATTACACGATTTGCCACCCCTAGCCGCAGTAAGAGCCGAGAGATACAAAGCCAGATCAAGGCAGCGTACAATAAGAGAGTGGTTCCCAGAGCGTTTGAAAAAGGAGATTTGATCTTTGAGGAGAGTCGATGCTTTGAAGTCGGTGAAGAAGCCGGAGCCCAACCGGGAGGGACCTTATAGGGTCGTACAAGTATTACCCGGGAGCATATATTCTAGAAGAGATGGATGGGACACCCATAGCACGGCCCTCGATGTCGCCAATTTGAAGAGGTTCTTCATTTAGGAGTACTTCTTATCATTTCTTTGTAATTGATTTCGTAGCATTTGTTTATTCGAATTATTGTACTTTCACCCTACTAGTACTCTTTTTTCCCTCCTATGGGTTTCTCATTGGGTTTCAACATAGGAGGTTTTTAGGGAGGTCTGGCTTAGGCTCATGCGGGGCCTATGTTGACACCGTCAATAGGATATTTCGCTTAATAAAAATTCCTTTTTAGTTTACATTGAATGTTTACTTTATGAAAAAGGAGTGGATTTTGCATGGATTTGTTCGGATTCCAAATGAAAATGCATGATAAGCAATGAATAGTATGACTATAAAATAATTTTGATTAAGTGAATTCGAATATTCACTTAGAATTTTTAAGGTTCAAGAATGACCTTAAAAGGATTTGAAGGCTCGAGATAGAGCCCCGGATTTGACTTAGTGAATCCGAATATTTACTTAGGATTTTTAAGGTTCAAGAATGACCTTAAAAAGGATTTGAAGGCTCGAGATAGAGCCCTGGATTTGACTAAGTGAATCCGAATATTCACTTATGATTTGTTAAGGTTCAAGAATGACCTTAAAAAGGATTTGAAGACTCGAGATAGGGTCCTAATTTTGACTAAGTGAATCAATATTCACTTAGGTTTTTTTAATGTTCAAGAATGACCTTAAAAAGGATTTGAAGGCTCGAGATAGAGCCACTGATTTTAACTAAGTGAATTCGAATATTCACTTAGGATTTTTTAAGGTTCAAGAATGACCTTAAAAAGGATTTGAAGGCTCGAGATAGAGCCCTCGATTTTGACTAAGTGAATCGAATATTCACTTAGGATTTTTTAAGGTTCAGAATAACCTTAAAAGGATTTGAAGGCTCGAGATAGAGCCCGAATTTTGAATAAGTGAATCAATATTCACTTAGGATTTTTAAGGTTCAGAACGACCTTAAAAAGATTTCGAGGTCCTGAGAGAACCCCGATTCGATTAAGTGAAAGTGAATAGTCATTCACTTAAGGTTTTTTAAGGTTCCCGAGAGAGCCTTAAATTTTTTACGAGTTATTAAGTAAATAATCATTCACTTAAAGTTTTTAAGGTTCCCGAGAGAGCCTTAAATTTTTTATTTAGTTATTAAGTGAATTGTCATTCACTTAAGATTTTTTAAGGTTCCCGAGAGAGCCTTAAATTTTTTACGAGTTATTAAGTGAATAATCATTCACTTAAGGTTTTTAAGGTTCCCGAGAGAGCCTTAAATTTTTTATTTAGTTATTAAGTGAATAATCATTCACTTAAGATTTTTTAAGGTTCCCGAGAGAGCCTTAAATTTTTATTTAGTTATTAAGTGAATAATCATTCACTTAAGGTTTTTTAAGGTTCCCTAGAGAGCCTTAAATTTTTATTTAAAGTTATTAAGTGAATAATCATTCACTTAAGGTTTTTAAGGTTCCCGAGAGAGCCTTAAATTTTTTACAAGTTATTAAGTGAATAATCATTCACTTAGGATTTTTTAAGGTTCAGGAGAGAGCCTACTCTATGTAGGTTAATAAGAAACAAATTTGTTCGGAAATGCCTACTCTATTCAGTCAATAAGAAACAAATTTGTTCGTTTATAAGATGAGTTTTTTCCAGAGTATTAGAACGGTTAAACATGGCGTAAGAAAGCAATTGCAAGTTAGACTTACTAGAAGTGTGTTATTTTTGGAGCGTGCAAAAGGGATTATGATCAAAAGCCCATTCATGGTCTAATACTCAAGAAAATATGAGGGCTTATGGGGACACAAACAGCCCCGCAGACGCAGAGAGGCCCCTAGCAATATCACAAAAAGGCTTGTTGGGGCACAAACAAAACAGAGGCTCACTACTTTGACCACGGGACACAAACAGCCCGGGTTAAGAAAAATATTGTTCAAAAACATAAAAAGTAAATTGTTCGTAATAACAAGAAGTAAAAAGAGTTCAAGGTGGGAATTGTTTCCTTTTCGTAATGGTGGTTGGAATCGCCGCCTTCACTTTCAGCCTTCTCTTCCTTCCGCAAGTGCGGCGGTGTTGACAGGATCTTCACCGGAGAATATTGGGAAGGGAGGGGCACTCATAGGAAGCAGGCTGGTGGCACTAACCTCAGCATTTTGGAGCTTCCTAATTGCGTTAATACACAGTGGAAGCCACCATGGCTCGTCTGCGTTACCGTCCCCATCACCAGAGAAATTAGGAGGAGTCTTCAAGGTTTGAAGGGGAGCCTCACGATCATATTCTCCCTTGAAATCGGGAGCCTAGTGCCGGGATATAGCCGCGCCAAACTGCGTGGTCCACAAAGAAGGGGATATACTCTCTCATATCCCTTAGATAGCTTGGGCTGCTCCTATACGCCTTCAGCCAAGAAGAGTGCGAGAAAAGTTTGAAAATGCAGTGACGTCCTTGTCTAGCCAAATGAAGAATTTGGAGTTCCAAATTGGCGAATGGGCATCTTCAAGTGGGAGCAATCAAAAGGGTCCACCAATGCCTACAATCGAGGGAGGTGAAGAGGAAGAAGAGGAAGTTCTAAGTGATGAGAATGATGAAAGCTACAATTCTATTGTTGAGAAAGAGGAAGAGGAGTTCACCTTGGACATCTATGATGCAATGAAGGATCCGTTGGATGAGCTTGAGTACCAAGCCATCGATATTGTTGAAGATTGTGTCTTAAAAACAATTGAAAATCCTCTTTATGATTCTCGACTTTCCTAATATTGTTGATAATCCTCTTTATGATGATATCGATATTCCCAGAATTCATGCCCTAAAGGGGAAGTGAAGAGGGCGTTCAAACAAAACTTGACCCCTTTGGCCCGAGACTTCGATTCTCGCCTCTTTAACCCGTGTCTGCGCCAGCCTTGCCTCCCGCCTCCCGGTTAGTAGCAGAACTTGCGAACGCAGCCTTCTTACACTCTTGCACCGCTTGGTCACGCACCGAGGTGAGCTCTTGAACCTTGAGTTTTTCCAAGTCTAGGAAGGACTCCATATCCTCCTTGGCAGCCGTGTGAGCGAGCTATACGAGGTGGTGGCCAAATCTGAAAATAAGACGCCAAACTAGAGCGAAACACATGGATTAATGATCAATTCCCATCATGAATGTATGAGTAAATAGAGAATGAAGGTTTACCTTGGCAAAAGCTTCAGAGGTGTGAAAAATCTTTTCCGGGAGGGAAAGGCCAAGTAGCGATCGGGAGGTACTGTGGAAACATACTTACGATAAGGAGGAGAGGGGATTCTCTTCCTCAGGACTTGACTCCAGTCAACATGTGGAGTATATGGGGGATTGACTTTCTTCCCTTTGGAGAGTTTCCTTGTGGCTTCGCTACGAGCTAGAAGAAGGGTATTATGTGAGTGCAACCGCTTTACCCGAAGCAGCCCTTGTCCTTTTAGAAATCAAGAGGGAACCGGCACGGAGCTAGCAGGGCCGGGGAGCGCTTTCCTTATTAGGGGACCAGTGGGGGAGCCGAGAACTAGTGGAACCGGTGGGCTTCCTGACACATTTCGACATCCAAATTTTATTTTAGCAAAAACAAAGAGAACAAAGTTTAGTATAAAATACCGATTATGTAGACACATATACTGTGATTATGATATCTAAAGGAACTAACAAAAATTACCATTTTCAGAGTTTAAAGGAGTTTCGGGAGGATCAAAACCAAAATGGGATAGAAAACGGGATTACTAGAGAGTTCGATGATTTAAAATGGCCTCACTTCTCTCGCATGCTTATTCAGTCTACAGATAACTTGGTAATTTAGGTCGGAGCTTGTCCGAGGGTGGGGAGCTTTCATGAGAGGATGTTGGTCCCGAGATTGAGTGATTATAGACAGCTAAGTACACCTCCTAGAGATAATCTAGAAGGGGGAGTTGAATAGATTATCTAAATTTTTCAAAATTCGTATAACCAACTCAAGAAATTAGAGATAGTCAATGAAATGTTTATACTCAATCTTTGATAAAGATCTAAAGCGATCGAGAACAATTTGTTTATGCTATTGAATATCAACGTAAAAGTAAATTCGTAAAGTAAAAGACATAGGGATTTATAGTGGTTCAAATCAAAATGATACTACATCCACTCTCCTCCTTCAACTCGAAGAAGGGCCTCGACTACTTACTCGCTTACTTACTTACCGAGATTATAATTACAATGACTTGAAGATCTTCCTCTTCACCTTATTTTCAAACTAACAATCTATCTAGAAATTAGTAAGATACAATGCGTAATGTGTTTGAAGATATACAAGAAGTGTTCTTTAAGCACTTAGAAATTTATGAAAAACTTTTGGAAAACTTGTGAGTGCTTTGGAAATCGTGAGTATCGGAATTGTGAGTGCTAAGTGTTCTTTTTAGAACCGTGTTTACTCCTATTTATAAGTCTCAGAGACGGTTAGTTTGTTGTAACAAACTAAAAACCGTTTAACAACTTTATCTTGAAAATCGCCTTGACTTCAAATTTGATCTTGAGCTAGTCGTCTGCAATGACTTGGTGAAGACTCGCCTTTCTTATTCTACTCAACCGATCTCTACCTCGTCTTGAGGTCTTCATTATCCTTTCCAATAGATGATTTCTTCAAGATCGTCTTTAGATGACCTTCTCTTTCTTGACCTCACCGACTTCATTAGCTTTACCTAGTCCGATCACCTTAGCACTAATGTTCATTACATCAACCTGTTCTATACATACTCGGTTGGTCATCTTATTTACATGAGCTGGCTCTAGTCTATACACTTTAACTCATCAAAACTAAACTTGATCTAACAGAGGATTTTTAAGACCCATCCCTCGTGAGGAAAACCCCAAGGCTCGGGGAACAACAAAGAAATATTCCTCACCCAATCAGCGTGCTATCGTGACGACGAGTAAGGAAAGAGCACAAACCCTCGGCTCGAGCAAAGTGGTATAGAAGAAGGAGTGGAAAATTTACAATTAAAATGGGTGAAGAAGAGATCCCCAAGTGTGTTCTCCTCCGGCCCTTTACCAAAGATGAAGAAAGAAATCATCATGTGTAGGACGTCGGGGTAAATTGATTCAGGGGAACCCTAAAGAGCTCGGAAATTCTATTGAGATAAGGGGAAATTGGGAAACGGAGGCCCGCACGGATTTACTCACCCCAAAAAGCTAGGGTTCGCCCTTCCGTTAAATGTGGCCTCTCATTCGCACTGTATACGTGCGGAAAAGTCGGGAAGGATCCACCCCCATCGGTGAAACTCCTCCAATGTCCCTAGAGACATTCTCGAGGAGGAGGTGACTCTATCCCGAGGGATCTCGGGGTTTGGAGGGGGATCCATGGCTCTTTTTCAAGAGAAAGAAAAATTATGGAAAGATGATGAGATAAAGAGTAGGGAGTAGAGAGTACCCGGTGGAGAAGGGAGCGATAAGAAGAAAGAGTACTCTAGAAGTGTGAGAACCTTGAAATTTTTGCCTAAGGACGATGAGGGAGAAGAGTGAAAGAGATAAATTTGGAAATTTGAAATATAAATAGAGGGGGAAGCAGGTTCCCTGTTTCTAAAGAAGGGAATATAAAAGGTGTAGTCTTCTTATTGGAGGGTCATGGGCGGCTTTCGTTGATAGCAGAGTAAGACGCGTGACGCTTGATGGGACGGTTCTCGCACTTGGACTCGGCCGAGAAGTCTCTTGGTTGAAGGGTCCTAGCAGTATTCGGTTACCAATTTTTAGTATATTCAGCTATTCTCCCGGCCCTACACGTCCCAAGAGAGTGGGGGAGCAATGATACGGCACAAATATGTTTTGGGCGAGTTAAGCCCAAATAGGGGCAAAGGGCTAAGGAGCGGGCGAGAGCCCAAAGAGAGGCCCAGAGCGAGAGATGTATAGATAAGCCCAAAATATTGATATGGGAGCACATTAGCGAGAATATAGCAGTGTAGTTAAGATAGTTATCGAAAAAGGTGCTAGCGGTTGACAATAAACCTACAAAAAAGGGATTCGTTGATAAGTAAGTCGGGACTCACCAAACAGAGCTTTAAAAGAGCATTGAGAAGGATCTAGAAGAGGATATTCCGAGAAAGGAGGAATGGGATGTGGAGAATGGACGTAAACGTAAGAGGAACACGATGAAGAGTGGAGAGCTTCATCGGAGGGTGGAGATAACCGCCCTCTTTCGTGTACTATTTATGTATAATCGTATGAAGAAGAAGGTACGAATTCACTTATCTACTTATCACACTTTGAGCATGTTGTACTATCTCCATTAACACTTATTCAGCTAGTTCATGTTAGCTTCGAGTGGTCCCTAGCTAGGTATTTAGGGCCCTCCTTTCATATTCATTCCGATCACCGACTTGAGCGTTAGAGTCCCTACACCGGACCTCCGCGTGTTTTGTAGGTATTTGGAGCTCGGGTATGGGTTCGGATTACACGGTTGTGGTACGTGTTCGAAGAGTGATCTCACGAATCTCGTGTACGGGGTTCGATTCTTGTTAGCGTGACTTTATTGCACACATCAAGTGGCGCCGTCTGCTTAACATGCAACAAGGAGAGAAAGAGAGTTTGCGGGCCTTCCCGAAGAGGTTCAATCAAGCTGCTTTGGAGGTACCTTTAGCATCGGCAGAGGTAAAGATTAATGCCTTGACTAATGGTTTGCGTGATGGGGATCTCGGTCTCCTCTTTAGCAAAGAAACCTGTTCATACGTTCGATGAGCTACCGCAGAGAGCCGAGAAATATGTGACTTTGGAAGAGGTGAGGAAGGCCAAGAGGAATGAGGTCAAGCCATTGATAGGAGAGCCAATGAAGAAAGGGATAGAGACTAAAGGTACAACCCCAACAAGATTCGCACCAAAGACGTGCACGATCTCGAACAAAGTTCGAGAAATATAATCCACTAAAAATGGAGTCCGCAGAGGTCCCGAACATAGCAGCAGATCATCCGGAGATGAAGTTCCCCGGTCTAGATCAAGGGGACCTATAAAGCTCAAGGAGGACAGGATTTGTTGTTTTTATAACGAGTATGGACATGATACTAATCAATGTTTTCACTTGAAAGATGAGATCGAAAGGTTGATACAGCCGGGTACTGAAGGAATTCATTTACAGAGACCGATAGGGCCCTCGGAGGTTCAAAAGAAAAGAATCTAAAGAGAAGGTGGAAGACAAGCATCAAAGTTCACGGGACCATCCAGAGGAGCAACCACCGCCCAAAGAGGAGCTATTCAAATGATAATGGGAGGTCCCACCGAAGGAGATTCATTCAGAGCGCGGAAAGCCGCTGCTCGGGCTCTACATGTCGATGGAGGTTTGAGCCCGCAGAGATCGGACGAGTGACGCCCACCCCACGCATCCAATTTGGGCCTGAGGATGGTGAAGAGACTCAAGGACCACATAGTGATGCCTTGGTTATTACCACCGATATTGTTGGATATGATGTAGCTCGTATTTTTGTGGATACAGGAGTTCAATGGACATTATGTTCCCGGGCTGTTTGAAGAGAATGAACTTGAACGTAAGGCTAGAACCTCGTTGATACGACTCTATATGGGTTCACAGGAGAAGCTATTCAGCCACCGGAACAGTGATGTTGCATGTCGGTGCTGGGACCCCTCCCCGAAGGAAGGTATGATGGGGACATTCTTAATAGTGGATGTGCCATCCTCATACAACATGATATTTGGAAGGCCAATCTTGAATACTTTCTAGGCGATAGTATCCACCTATCACATAAAGATGAAGTTCCCGGTGGGAGATGAAGTGGGAGAAGTAAAAGGGGACCAGATCCAGCCTCGAAGATGCTATGTAGACTCGCTAAGATGACAGACAAGGCGTACTTTAACTAGCTTAATGTAACTGCAGGACTGGATCCGGAGCAAAAGAAGTGCAAGGTCCTCCACGAAGAGAGAGAAGGGCCTTCCAAGATCCAAGCCGAGGAAGAGTTAATGCCAGTAGAGATATTTCCCAACAAAACCGGGTTTACCACTTAATCGGGACTCAAATGAAACATCGAGTCGCCAAGACGTAATACGCTTGATAAGAGAAAATGCACCAATTTGCTTTCTCACCATTAGATATGAAGGGGATACCTCCCGAGGTGGCGATGCACTACCTTAATGCGGACCCTAAAGTAAGGCCGGTAAAGCAAAAGCTTTGACACTTTGGAGCCGAGGACCTAGTTATTAGAGGAGAAGTGGAGAAGTCGTTAAACGCAGGCGTGTAAAGAAGATCGAGTTCCCGTAATGGTTGTCTAACGCCGCTCGGTTCCTAAGGAGGGTGGCAGTGGACGATGTGTATCGACCGCCGTGGTCTAAATAAAGCATGCCCCAAGGACCACTACCCATTGCCGAGAATTGATCAATTGGTGGACTCCATAGCCGGGTTCGAGTTGCTTAGCATGATGGATGCATATCAAGAATATCACTAGATACGCTTTATCCGGGAGATATCCCAAAGGTCAGCTTTATTGTGCCTTGTCGAACTTTTGGTTACGTGAAAATGCCCTTCGGTCTAATCAATGCAGGAGCTACTTATCGCCGCATGGTGGATAAAGTATTTCAGAGCAAATAAGTAGGAACATGGAGGTGTATGTGGATGATATGTTGGTGAAGAGCCGAGAGAGCCGGAACATGTCACCGACCTAGACGAATTCTTTAAGGTAATACGAAGGAATGGAATCATGTCAAATCCTGCTAAATGCTCTTTTGGAGTTAAAGCGAGTAAATTTCTCGGGATACATGGTGAATCAAAGAGGAATAGAGGTTAATCCCGAGAAGGTACAAGCGGTGTTGAACATGCAGCCCACCAGACCACTGAAGGAGATCCAGGCACGAACGAGAGGATAGCAGCCTTGAGCGATTCATAGCCATATCACGAGAGAGAAGTTATCGGTTCTTTCGTATCCTCGAAAAGGATCTAAATTCACTTGGGATGAGTTGTGCTTGGAGGCTTTCGAGGAGCTCAAAACCTATTTAGCTCACCTCCCGACACTTACAAAGCCCATACCAAAGTGATATCCCGTATTTATATTTATACGTGGGGGAGCATTCATTGAGCACAATATTAATAAAGAAATAAGGTTCCGAACAGAAACTAGTGTATTATGTAAACAAACTTATCCAAGAGGTGAAAAGTAGGTACTCGAGAGATCGAAAAGCGGCTTTGGCGGTTATGATTACGGCCGAGATTGAGGCCTTATTTTTTATCACATAAGATCGTTATTAGGACTAACTATCCATTGAAGCGGAGTTGTAGCTCGCGCAGACCTTTACGGGAGAATGGTAAAATGGGCCATTGAGCTGGGTGAGTATGATGTGGAGTTTGAGCCTAGAAGAGCCATCAAAGCCCAAGTCTTCGGATTTTATTCAGAGGCTACACGGCCGGAGGAAGCGGCACTTTGGAAACTTTATGTTGACGGATCAACAACATTGATGGGTTATGGAGCGAGTATTGTGATAATTGATCCTAAAGGATTAGAGACTCGTGTGGCTGTCAAGTTCCGGCCTTCAGACTTCTAATAGCGGTGCGGAGTATGAGGCGCCTGATTAGAGGGGCCGAGATGGCGTGATTTGGGAGCTCAAGGTATAATCATATTTTCTAACTCACGCTTAGTGTCCCAGCAGTGAATGGGGATTGTGAAGCCAAAGACCCCAAGATGATAGCATATAAAGACCGAGTTAAGGAGCTAGAGAGCAAATTCTATCGGTTCGAGGTCCGACAGATACCCAGAGGAGAACATGAAGGCGGATGGACTAGCAAAGCTCGCTTGGCTCCTCACCGATAGGAGGATCGAGTAAGATAACTTTGGTCACAGCCGAAAGAGAGGCCACAGAGCCCACCATAGGAGCTATTGATGATGCGCTGCATCGGGAGAAGCGAAATCGAGGGCTTTAACTCAGATCTTACTACAGGGGTCCCGGAGAGATAAGCAATTTAATGCATTCTCAGTATAGTCGGTTATTGGTTGTATAAATGATCTTTTACATGTCCCAACTTAAGATGTTTATCCAGCAGGGGAAGGAAAGCATGTGTTGAAAGAAATGCATGAAGGATGTGCGGCGGATCATGCAGAGCTCAGGCGCTGGAAAGAAGGACCCTAAGAGCGGGATACTTCTGCCAACCATGAATGAGGATGCGAAGGACCTGGTCAAGAGGTGCGAAAGGTGTCAAAAGCACGGCCCGTTGATACACCTTCCCGCCGAGGAGATAAGGGTTATGTACGCCCCATGCCCTTTTGCCAAATGGGGAATGGAACTGGTCGGGCCCTTCCCTAGCTTGTGGCCAAAGAAAATTCCTGATTGTTGCTTTGTGGATTATTTTAGCAAGTGGGTCGAGGCAGCCCCTTTGGCTAGGATCGATGAGCGTAATGTGATAAAGTTCCTGTGGAAGTTTATATGTTGCAGGTTCGGAGTTCCAAGGATCCTTGTGTCGGACAATGGGACCCGGTTGATGGCGAAAAGGTCCAGGAATGGTGTAGGGCCCCGAAAATCGCTAGAAGTTCACCTCGGTTGCTCACCCCCAAGCTAATGGTCAAGTTGAAGTCACTAATCGAATCGTGGTCAATGGGATCAAAGCACGGTTGGAGGGTGTAGGGGAGCATGGGTCGACGAATTGGATTCGATCTTATGGGCCTAAAGAACTACCCCGCAGCCGCAACAGTGAATCTCCTTTTCGATTAATTTATGGAGTTGATGTTGTGTTACCTGCAGAAATAGGGATGAGCTCCCATCGAATTGAACATTTCAATGAGGAGTTAAATCATAACACGATGAAGGAAAACTGGACCTACTCAAAGAGGAGAGAAAAAGCCGCGGTAAGAGCCGAGAGATACAAAGCCGTGGATCAAGGTGACATATAATAAGCGAGTGGTCCCTAGGACATTTGAAAAAAGAGATCTGGTCTTGAGGAGAGTTGATGCTCAAGCCGCCAAGAAGCTGGAGCCCAATGGGAGGGGCCCTATAAGGTCACGCAAGTATTACCCGGGGCATACATGCTGGAAGAAATGGATGGAACACCCATAGACGACCCTAGAATGTCGCCAATTTGAAGAAATTCTTCGTTTAGGAGTACTTCTTATTATTGCTTTGTATTTGATTTCGTTGCATTTCGAGTATTCGAGCTATTGTACTTTCACCCTACCAGTACTTTTTCCCCTCTTATGGGTTTCCCACGAGGTTTACCATAAGAGGTTTTTAAGGAGGTGGCTTAGGTTCTCTTGGGGGCCAAAGTTGACACTGTCAATAGGGTATTTCGATTAATAAAAATTCCTTTTTCGGTTTACATTGAATGTTTACTTTATGAAAAGGGAGTGGATTTTACAGAATTTGTTCAAGTGTCAAAGCGGAAATACATGATTCTCTATATATAAAGAACAAAAAGTGATTTAGGACCCTCTAAGGCTCGAGATAGAGCCGGACTTTGATTAAGTGAATCATAATATTCACTTAGATTTTTTTAAGGTTCAAGAATGACCTTAAAAGATTATAGGACTACGATAGAGCACGGATATTGATTAAGTGAATCCGAATACTCACATAGGATTTTTTAATGTTCAAGAATGACCTTAAAGATTATAGGGCTCGATAGAGCCGGATATTGATTAAGTGAATCCGAATATTCACTTAGGATTTTTAAGGTTCAAGAATGACCTTAAAAAGATACAAAAGGCTCGAGATGGAGCCCGATTTTGACTAAGTAAATCCGAATATTCACTTAGAATTTTTTAAGGTTCAAGAATGACCTTAAAAAGATACTAAAGGCTCGGATAGAGCCCGATTTTGGCTAAGTGAATCCGAATATTCACTTAAGGGTTTTTAAGGTTCCTGAGAGAGCCTTAAATTTTTTATTTAATTATTAAGTGAATAATCATTCACTTAAGGGTTTTTAAGGTTCCCAAGAGAGCCTTAAATTTTTTATTTAATTATTAAGTGAATAATCATTCACTTAAGGGTTTTAAGGTTCCCGAGAGAGCCTTAAATTTTTATTTAATTATTAAGTGAATAATCATTCACTTAAGGGTTTTTAGGGTTTCCGAGAGAGCTTTAAATTTTTACGAGTTATTAAGTGAATAATCATTCACCTAGAATTTTTAAAGTTCAGGAGAGAGCCTACTCTATGCAGCTTAATAAGAGAGGAATTTTTGCATTTTTGCAAAAACAAGACAAGTTTTTTCAGAAAATTAGAACAATCGACATAGTAGGAAAAGCAATTATATGTCGAGGCTTGAAAGAAGAATGCCATCTTGTAAGACCATGCAAAAGGGATTATGGTTAAAAGGCCATACATGACCTATTATGACGTAAAATAATGTAGGAGGTGATTGTAGCTTTTTCGTAGCAAGTATTTTTAAGACACAACCAAGTTATCGAACCCAAAGGAACTAATAGAGCAAGGATCCCTAAAGCTAAGAGTTGTCATGGTATTATAGAGTCGGGCTCGGATTTGTAAAGTTAAATAACAATTAATCAACTAAGAAGAAGCAACAAGCAATTACCAAGAGATAACAAATATGAGAAAATGTGCTCGTGCAAATCACCAAGGAATCATTAATTACGAATCACACATGATCGGGGTTCCCATTAATGAGGGATAATAGGAGCTATCTAGCAAAAATTACATATCAACCGTACTTGATAAGCCTAGATTTAATACATCAAATAAGCACATAAGATAGTTTAGAGACGACACCCTAAGTCTCCTCACTTAATCACTAGAAATAAAATCGAGCAATTAACGTATCCTAATGTAGGTTCTAATGAAAATTAACCAAGTCTCCTTGAGTTAATCCAATATTAACTTCAATCACAAAACCAAGCCTAACACCTAAGCATCAATTCAATAAACCAAATCTCTTTGAGCAAATTAAATCAATTAACAAAGGATCAAAGCTCAATCTAGCAATTAAATCATGAAAATCACATTAGAATAATTAATCACCTCAATAAATGAAATACCCAAACAAATGATCATCAAAATTAATTCATCCAAGGGTCATAACACCCAAACACAAGAGAAATCTAGCCAAACATGAATTTAAACAATAAACCCATGAACATAAAAATTAGGGAAAACATAATTAAAATGAAATTAACCAATAGATAAATGAAATAAGGAGATATGTCACCTTGTGAGAGTGCAATACACTTGATTGTATGAAATCTATCTTCTACTTTGCAAGAAATTAAATTAACTATGAAGAACACCTAAACTATGTGTGTGAGTGTGTGTGTAGAAAAATGGGCGTAAGAAGCCCTCAAAATAAAACTCTGAAAAACTCCCTTTATTCACGTTAACCTTCTCGCTATTCACGCTAATCTCCCCTCTTTAATTGCTGCCCCTCTTCATTTGAATCCTTTTTCCCCAAAAAGTTGATACTCCTCTCAACATTAAAAAGCGTGGCTTCTTTTTTCTTTCTTCCAAAACAAAGGCGTGCTTTTCTTTTTCTTTTTAAATTGAAGTAGCAGGGGCAGCCATCTTCCTTTTCTCGAATACGTGCCCTTGCTGCCTTTTTTTTTTTTTTGGGAAAATTACAACCTAGTGCAAGGCCCAAGTGTTTATTACATCCTAGTGTAAAAACTTTTTGGAATTACAAGCAGGTACAAATGGGCATGTGATTTTCCACCAATACCCTTACTTTCAACCATCGCCTATTTTTAATTTCTCTCTCATCGCAAACCTTCACCGAAATGATTTCTCTCTCATCGCCGACGCCAATCTACTCGGCTTGCCTCGCTTTGTTCCGATGACGGTCACATCAAACCGGGCGTTCTCCCGTGGTATGATGTTCAAATTCAAATTCAAATAGCTTCATATTAGATTTCTTCCCTTTATCCAAAGATTCATCCCCTTTTCCTCTGCTCCTTCCCTTTATTCAAATTTGAAATGGGCATTTTGTAGAAGATTTTTTCTCAGAAATTGGAATTAATGTAGACGGCATAATGTGAATCGTATTATCTCTCATTGGTTGTACATTATTTTTATCTCTATTTATGTTTCACCGATTTTTTTATTTTCTTGCCTGGTTCTCATGGGGAACTGCTTTTCCTTTCATGTTACCGTTGATGGAGCACAAAATTATTGCAAGTTTGAAATTCCACCACCAAAGACAAAGTTACTTTCTCGGGTGTTGATTCCACGCTTACTTGGTTTGAATCACAGTACGCTGGGACCCGGATTGAACTACGCCTATTCCAGCTTTCATTTGTTTTCTCAATGGGTAACTATATGAATACATGTTTAAAATGTGAAGACGGTTTCTTGAATATGATATTTCTCGTGCCGTCATTTAAATCTGAATTTAGTGGATGTTATCTTGTTTCTGTTGTAAAGACAATGCTCAGAGTGTAGGGGATGTTATGGGTTCGTAAGCATTGTTTAATCGACACTAGGAATACCAATGGGAATGGGATTGAATGTTATGATAAAAATGATAATGGAAAGTCCAGAGTGAAGGTTATTGAGTCTAAACTAAATGGAAACGTGATTGATGTTAATGATCAATTTGATCCCCGTCCGATCCTATGATATATGTCCAAGGTCTTTGAAGACTCCAAAGCTTTCGATTCATGGGTTAATATGATGAGTGGGGGTGTTGGGGCTGTTTTCCCAAGTGTGTTGTCCAATTTAGAACCGAACTTATAAAGTATTGTTCTGCTCGGGATTTAGTTTTATTTATATTAGGAACACGAAAAGATATGTACATGTTGTTTGTAAAGAAAATCAAAGCACAATGTCCATGGTTTATAAAAGTAAAGCTCCAGCCCGTTTCCAATCATGTCATCGTGTATATGGCTAATCTATTTCACTCGTGCATCGGAAAGTTAGTGAAGGATGAAGCCGCACGCTTGTGTCCTAAGATTATGTCCGAATTCTTTCTCCAAAATGTGCGCAAGAGGCCTAAAATTGGTGGTAAAGAGATAGTAGAACTAATGCAAATTCAATATGGCATTGATATCACTTACTCCAAAGCTTGGAGAACTATCGAAACCGCCAGAATACCATTTTTGGCAGCTTTGGTGATTCTTATTCTCGGTTGCATTGGTATTGCAAAGCCATCAGCGCACTAACCCCGATAGCGTTGTTTCTCTCCAATATAACACCGAATCGTTTCATTTTGAACGCGTCTGTTTGTATCATTCAAAGCATGTATCGATGGGTTTCGCTTTTGCCGTCCTATGCTTTTCATTGATGGTACTTTCATGAAGGGTCGTAGGCATGGTACTCTTCTTATTGCTACCGCTAAGGATGGGGATAATGGTATACCTTTTTCCACTCAATACTTATTTCTTTTAAGCTGGGAAAAATGAACATTTTTTTATTATGTTTTTTGTAAACTATCTTACCACTATTCTATTTTTTTGTAGGGTCTGTTTCCAATTGCTTTCGGTATTATGTCCACGAGACCACCGATAATTGGGTATGGTTTCTTCAAAAACTTCGTGATTCTCGTAAATCACGTAAATCGATATTTAATCTATCGGATAGAAATTGTGGTTTGATGTCGGCCTTTAACATTGTTTTCAAAGAGCCGTTGTACTTTTTGCCTTTATCATTTATTATCTAATTTGAAAGGCTGGTTTTCATCCTGGATGGTCTAATCTTAAGCGAGCTAAAATGGGTGACCATTTTAGAGATTGTGCATACGCCCTAATAGACGTCTATTTGATAAAAAAGTTGGCATTATTCAAAGAAGTTGGTGGTAGTATTGCAGAGCGGTGGTTAGAAGACCTTCCATATGAAAAATGGGCGAGTGGCGTACTCCCTCACATTATTAGGTACGACGAAATGACATCTAATGCCGCCGAATCCTTTAATTCATGGATTCTTGATGCTAGATCCAAACCCTTTGCTCAAATGATAGATCATATAAGAATGGGCATTTGTCGATGGTTCGTTGAGAGAAGAGAAGATCGTAATTCTTGGATCGGTGCATTGGTTCCACATAAGGAACTTTTGTGGAATCATCTTATTGATGTTAGTCGTAAATGGTTTGTTGCTGAATGTCCAGGTGGCAATTACGAGTTTCGTCTACACCTTCGCCCGTGAACCTGATTGCGAGGACTTGCACCGCCACCAATGACAGGTTTTAGGATTTCCGTGTGCTCATGCTTCGTTGCCGTTATTAAACGTCATCGTTCTTCTATTTCCCGCTATGTAGATGAATGTTTTTTCACCACCAGCCACCGTAGGTGCTATGAAAACGATCTTTACCCTATCCCCGAGACCGAAATGTATGAATGCCTACGTGGAGATCACGATATAATTCTTCCTCCAATTCTTAAACGCCCTCCCGGACGTCCCAAGAAATCTCGGAATCCATCATATGGTGAGTGGAGGAAAAAGAAACCTTTTTTTTTTGTACCGTATGTAAAAAGGTATCCAAGCATGATAGCCTCACATGTGGATTGATATTGGATAAGTCAACTAAAGCTTGAAGGTATTCATTTGCAATTCTATTATTAATGCCATCCGATATTTACTCCTTTACGAAGTTTCTTATATTTTATTATTTCTGTTTTTTTCCCTGTGTTTATTGCTCGGTTGTTTTGTAAAGTCCAGAACAACTCTTAAGATTTACAATGCATTTATTTTTGAGTATGGTTATAACATTGTAGCAAAGAGCTTTTACCTTTTGGATATCGGTTTTGTGAAACCGGCACTTCTTGTTGTAGTTTTAGTTGTGTGATTTTTAGGATGTATTTTATGTTATAAGTCATGTTTATGAATGCCCATGGTTGTTAGCTGACTTCTCGTGTATTATATGAAAACTAAAGCATCCGCTTTATATATATATATATATGCATCTTACATTTTGCATTCTATGCAACTACGGTTACATTTTACACCCTATGCAAATAATGTTTTAATTAGAACAACAAGAATCGATCTGACAAAAACGGTTATGAAATTTGCAAGCAACAATGCCGGAAGTGTTACCGCATATGTCGTTGTACCGATTCCATGATTATTTTGCTGGCCTTCATTTGCATTGTTTGGTACACTTGTAACATCTTCTATTTGTTGTTGCCAAGTTTCCAGATTTATAGGTACACACCATTGACACCACCCATGAGCATCACAATTGTTGTACAGTCTTCCTTGATTTTTACTCGACTCAAAACTCTAATTGTTGTAATGATGCCACAACTTGGGCACTTTGATCTCTTGTATTTCAAGTATTTTTCACCTGAATCGTATCTACTATTTGATGCCATTGTCCAATGTTGCTTTCTTGGCCTTCTTTTTTATTCCTATTTTAGTTGAATCTATGCATATATATAGTGGTTCAAGGTCCCAGATACTATTGATTTTATGTCCAACGGTCACTTTGTTTTCAACGGTAAGTTTTAAACGGTAATGCATGGTGCTTTTGTGTATGTATATAAAGGCAAAGTTGTTAGTGAAATAATGAATTTTATTTTGTTGTGTAATAAATACATAATCATATATGAAATTAGTCATATAATGATTATTTGAACTGTTTTGGTGATATACATGTGGGTTTGATTAGTAATTACATAAAATAATCATATTATTCTTTGCACAATAAGTTTGGTTTATGCATATTAGTATACTTTGTTTTGAACATTATTTTTCCGTTAATTATATAGCCCATAATTTATTTTCTCTTCGTGTCTCTGCATATCCTCCTCTTCTTTTTTAATGTAAGCTGGTAAAATATTTCTTATTAATATGTTTTAAGTTATTGTTTATTTTTGTTAAGAAAGTGCGGACTAATTTTGTTAATTTAAAATACATGGAAAAAAAAATTTCTTTTGTTGAGTAAATGAATGGTATTTTTGGAGTATAGGGAGCATGTTTTTTCCATCTATCATATAAAGAAATTTATATATGAGATGCCTAAAAAATGGAAAGTGGGAAAGTTAGAGTGGGAGAGTACTTGATAATTTACAAAATTCAAATTAAAAATATCGATTTTTACAAAATAAATTTACTTTTTGGTTGTAGTTTCTTACTAATCTATTGCGATCAAAATTGCAACTTAACGGTTTTAGTTGTTGTAATTATGCTCTACACAGAATTGCAACACAAGAATATTTTACCTCGATTGCAAAAATTAATTAAAAACAGGACAAAATTTTTGTTTTTGCAAATGTTAATTGCTCGTTGCATATATATATATATATATATATATATATATATATATATATATATATATATATATATACAATTCCTACACCATGCAATACGTAATTAAAATTGCAACTATTGTTAGATATTTTGCAATATAGATGTTATACCTTGCAATACAGAATAAAAAATGCAACTATTTTTAGATATTTTTGTAGGATTCTTGTAGTTTATACAATGAGCGAGAAAATCAAAGTTAATTAAAAAAATGGAAATCAACGAGCAAACATATGTATTTGATTCAATTTGAGTTGAAATAAAGGGGCAATCATAATTTATTTTCAAAAGGGGGGATGTACAATGCATAGATTGTTCACAAAAAGATAAATATTAATTCTTGATCTAATACCCGCCCGGGTCTTCCATCGTAGTTAAGAGATCGAAAACAGTGCCATACCCATTTGGTATTATATCCGACTCAAACCCGAAGAGGTATTTTAGCTTCCCGTGATACAAGAACAATGTGTCGTCCGGTTCCAACCTAATTAGTATCCAATTTTTGTCAACGGACTCGATGCAGTGGTGTGAAAAATAACATCCGTTGTTGTTCACGTTCAACGTATCCAGATTGACAATCAAACTAGACCAAGCATTATTTTCATAAATCCAAATCCCCAATCCATCTTCACGTTTGCGAGAAAGTTGTGTACAAAATTAGCGTCGATTCATCCAAAGACCCTATCGTGTATCCATGACCCATAGAGACTGTTTTGTCGGGAGTGTTAATGAATCCATACTCTTCAATCACCACATCAAAACTACCTATTCCATAATGCCGCCCAAGATCCTCAAGCTGCCAATGTAGCTTACCATTTACAAATATACCGGATACCGGCATGGATCACAAATGGGAAATCCCCAAAGCGTTTCCACGTCTTAGACTTGCTATAGAATACACTCATCTCCATTTTTGCGTCAACATTATTAAATAAACTTATTCTTAATAGTTTATACTCACATGCAACTCGGATCATACCCTAACCCAAATATACAATAACACCACTTACTCTGTCCAGGGAGCCTTTGAATAGGCCAATTTGGTATTTTTATGCATCTTGTTGTGGTTGGATTCCCGGAAGTACTCGTCCTCTAGGTTGCGTAAGCGAGACCATCCCGGAGCAGCTTGCTAAAGTTTCCCACGTCGTGTCAAACTCCACGACAACCCGTTCGTCAGAATCACCGCTCTGTTACTCGTAGACTGCAGCATGATATTCGAATTCCTCCGTAGAAGGAAGATGTACTTCCCCACTTCGTCATTTGATCCAAGTGTTTTTCCATTACGAAAAAGCGACTCGAAATCATGCCTAACCAGTGTTTACCGACGCTTTTGAATCTCGCTAGTGGTTTAGGTGGAAGCCTTGAAAGGATCTCCATCATTATTTCTTGTGGGAAGATCTCTTCACACCTGGTTTTTTTGTTTTGGGTAGTCATTTTTCGAGTTTTCTTTGAGTTTTTGTTTTTTCGAGGTTCTAATTGTAATGAGAGGTAGCGTGCTCTTAATCGATCTGATCATGACTTATAGATGTTTCGTAAGAATACCAAATGTCAAACATTGAAGGAAATGGTTTTAGGCGCCTTTTTTTTGTTGTACGTTGAATGTAACCAAAGTGTTTGTTAGCAAAGAATAATATAACACATTCGGTTTACATAACATTAATAATTTTTGGTTTTAAATATGAGTTCTTTAATTTGGTTTTTTTTTTTAAAATTAAATGCGTATCCATTATACATTTTTCAAGATGAATTTTAAAATTATTTTGGATAAGATAATTTGTAAATAATTCATTAGTAATTTATGGATAAGGAATATATGAATTATCATGTTAGATTAATCAATTTTCATTTTTTTTTCCTGTTATGAGTAATATTAAGATTAATTCCACCATCAAAATAAATTATTTTTTCTAAAGTTATAATTTTTACAGTTTCATTAATTATTATTAATCCCTTATTTGAGATATATATCTATTATTATACTATGAGTATAAAACATATTTAAATGATAACTTGTAATACTTGTGTTCTATAGTTGTAATACCTAGATAGAAATGAATTGTAAAGGGGGATTAACATTTATATTTCCGATTCAAAATAAAAGTACCTAATTGCAAGAAGACATTTAAATAGTTAGGATTACATAATTATCATGTTAGATTAATCATTTTTTTTTTTTTGTGTTACCATGAGGAATATTAAGATTAATTCCACGATCAAAATAAAATATTTTTTTACAGATCCGTTAGTTACTATTGATTCATTATCGAGCTATACATAATATGAGTACAAGATATATGAAAAGGATAACTTGTAATAATTGTGTTCTATAGTTGTAATAACGGGATAGAAATGAATTGTAAAGGGGGACTAAATATTTATATATTCGATTCAACATAAGAGTACATAAGTGCATGAAGACATTTAAATAGTTAGGATTACATAATTATGATAAAAGTCACACAAATCATGTTTTTGTTTTACAATACCCATATATTAATATCCTGCAATTAAACTTCAACCGACATTGGATCCATTGACCATTGAACCATCTTTGCCTGTATTCTCCCGAAGCGAGTGTATGATAAAACTCCTCCCTTTTTCGGTTTCTTACTCAAGATTGCATTTTCAATGTTAATGCAAACCACAACTCCACAGATCCACAGTTGCTCGGATTGTTGAAGGCTAAGTTCGTGCAAGGGATTCTTCCGACGGCCATGAAGCAAAGGTACTTAGGTATACCGTCTTCTTTCACATCATGCAAGACCCGCTCAACGTACTCAACCCGATAATAATAAGAAACCATAGTTACTATCACGTATCATTAGTATATATTTAATAATTACGATCTGTAATTAGGATTAATCTTGTTTCTCACCACAAATCTTGATCTATCCAGTGCACGTCCTTGTTTGAATTTCTAGGTTTCATTGAATTTAGTAACCTCCATTCACATGTCTCTAGATAAAATTTCAGCGAGTGTCCGGTGGTCTCCAATCCCAGAATTTTTGTCATAATGGGAAATAACGAGTGTGTCATCACTGTCTAAGTTCTTCATCTGTCATCAATTAGACTATTTCTATTCTTCCCGGACAACACTCGCTTGTTGTGAATCAAATCCTAGAAATATATTTGCAACGAACTAATTAATTTTTTTAACTAGGATTTCCAATTGAAACAGAACATTAAAAAGTGACTTTACCCGGCATATAGATGAGAAAATAACGATTTTTCAGTAGCCTTGACTTCTTTATATTTAAGCGGTAGCATTTTGGACCAAGCATCAATAACTTTGATGTAAGAGAAGATAAAACACGTGGTAATCAAGTTATGACTATATTTACTACATTAAAATTAAAAGTAACTAAGTTTTACTCACCGAAGATGATAACCTCTCATGATGGAGTATAGATATTATATCTTTTATCTCCGATCACGCTTTTAATATAGTCACTAGTCAAGCTTATCGTTGTGTACTTTTTTCCCACCGGAAATCATAGACTCGTTTTTGTTAGCACAAGATTGTTTTGATGAGTTAAAAGACTATTCCGTATGAGCAGACTATGATAAAGAACTCGTAAAGACTAAGTTCTAGTACTAAGTCGATCGGACTAGGTCAAGGGTAGCTCAAATCACCAAGACTAGAAATCACAAGTCATCCGGAGACAAGCTCAATTCTAGTCATCTGCGGGAGACAAGTATGAAGAGCTCGAGACGAGGTCAAGACAAGCCGAGTAGAATAAGAAAGGCGAAGTTTTCACCAAGTCACCGCAGATGAGTAGGAAGAATCACCGAGGTCAAGAGCGCTTTCCAAGATTAAGTTTGTTAAGCGGTTTCAAGTTTGTTAGAACTAACTAACAAACTAAGCTGTCTTTTCAGGACTTATAAATAGGACTAGATTTTATTCTTCAATACACTTATGCAAGTTTGATTTTTCACACTATTCACTTTTGTTTTCACAGAGTATTTTTCAAAAGAGATTTTAAATATTTTCTAAGTGTTTTATAGAACACTTCACTTCATATTTTCAAAAACACATCTTATTTTTAGAATTAGATTTAGTGTTGATTAGATTGTTGAAGAGTGAAGTTCAAGTTGTATTGTACGGTGAGTAAGTAAGTAGCTAGTGAAGACCTTTCTTCAAAGTTTGAAGAAAGAGAGTGCATGTAGAATTATTCATAATCCGAACCACTATAAATCCTGGTGTTATTTCTTGCTTTCTTTAATTTCTGTTCAATTTACAATATTGTTATTTCAAGATTAAAGTTCAGAATCTTAACTAAAAGCTGAATATCAGCCTTTGCTTTTGATCTTGTTAAAAGTTGAGTTCTCAATTATATTCTCGTTGTGATCATCCGATACTTTGAATTGATTTTGATAAGATTTGAAAAATCAACAAAATCTATTCAAACCCCCTTTCTAGATTTTGTTCTAGGAAGCTAACTCAAAGTTTTAATCAACTCAACTTTCCGGGACCAACATTTTTGGTACTTCTCAAGTTCTTCCATTTCGCTTGTGTTGATCTGTGGAGTTAATTCTCTTGGTTTTCTCGGCCCTTTGTGTTCTCTTCTTCACCCTTAGTGTTAGTGAAGTTGGCTGAACTACCATTTTTCCCTTTTTTTTCTTTAGCTCCGGTGTCTTTTCGGCCACTTTCTCCCCTTTATGAGCATCCACTTCATCCATGATGTTTATTGTATCCCTTAGATCTTCATTTTCTCGCAACCGCTTCTCATTTTTCTTCTTTTCAATATGGAGATCTGCTATCGTCTCCATCCTTTCAATGTTCTCTGGATTTTGGTAGATTTGTGTTGCCGTTGGAACAGCTTAATGATGTCGATTAGCTTTCGGTGATTTGTTCTCATCGCTTAAATTCAAAATATCCCTTTCCAAAGTTGTTACCTCATCCCTATGTACACTATCCATGAGGTTCTTCTCATAATTTAAAACCTTCTCAATTTCATGTTTTTGTTCCTGTTTCAACTGTTCCATGTCTCTCTCGCATCCTCTCAATGTCATTCCCTTTTTCAACAACATGCGCTTTTAACTTTTCAATCATATTGTCCTTTTCGGACACCAAATTATGCGGCCTTTCTACTTCTTGCTCAAGCTTATTTTTTTCATCCGCTTCCTCAATCCTCTCTTCAATACTCTTTTCCCCTTTCTTGTCGGCAAACACCATCTCCACGATCAATCTCTTCAATTTTTTTCATATCACCTTTCTCCCTTTCCTCATCCCGACAGCCTTCATCCTTTCCATTACATTTTTCAATCTGCTTTCCATCACTCTTTTCTTCAATATTAAAATCTCTTTGTCCTTCCTCTTTCGACAATCAATTTCTTTTCCATCGTTTTCTTTGGTTTTTTCCCCATCATTTGTCTCCTCCATACTCAAATCTGTTGTTACTTCATCCAAATAACAAGCACTATCATTCTCGAGTTCATGTTCATCACCCGCACACTCAATAACATCAAGTTTCTTTAACTCTTGCACCACCTCTCCAATTTTTCACTAATCTCGGGATCTCGCAACATGCTTTTGAGATATGCCCAAATTAAATGTTGGAATATCACGTGGCATTCCCAAATAGGATTTTTTTCTCCACGCATGCTCCATCTATCACTGGACTATCCGCAATCTTTTCACAACCTTCGCCTTTTTTGTTTGAAATATACCGCTCAAAACTAAACAATTCAGATTTGTCTCGTGCCTCATCCGTCCTTCCCATGTTCACCGGAGTTCCAATATTAAGCTGTTGAAGGGACTTCCTCTTCTCCAGCTTGAAGTATCACCATTGTTCTTTGAATCCTCCTTTCTTGAACTTCCGTAATCACTCTTGGGATCATTAAATTTCTGTGCGGAATTTCAGAAAGAACTGAAATGTTCCTTTTCTATAGATCTTGGTTTAAGAACAACTCTATGTATCTCGGTAAAATATATGTAAACAAAGGCTAATCAATATTTGTTATATGCAGCGAGATAATATTAGTATATCATCGGCATTCGGTGAATGATTATATACCTTTGACTCACCGAGGTTACAAAGATCATAGCGATCCAGCTTTCTTATTTAGTTCACTCAAATCCCATCTCAAAAATCGTGGGAATTCATTTTCGCTGACTGGATCGATCAAATTAAGATGCTCGCACAACCAGAATCGAAAGGAAATTTAATGTTAAATATACAAAAATTGAAGGATTATGTATATTTATATATACAAGAATAATTATGATACTTACCGGAAGTAACATGGCACATCCACCAACTCTAAAATTTCTTGACCCCTTGATTTGATTTAACAGTAGTTCAGCTATTAGCTTGCACCGGTCATATACTTTACCATGTCTTCAAATTTATCAACGAAGACAACGAAGTGCCATGAAATTGTGGAATTCTGTGTAGGTGCAAGCAAAATTGCTAATAGATAGTAGTGTGTTAACCTTGCAACATCCCTATAACCTCGTTTTTGTTGTCATTCTAAGCGTCTCCCTTAATTTATCCAAGATATTATGCTTATACAGAGGTAGTTCCTATTCGAAGAATCAATCTCATGCCCGAAACATCTTCTAACCCACGCCGGTAATTCATAATCATTCAGCCTTAATGGAATTTTATCACTTCCACAACTGAATTCAAAAGTTAATTGAACATCCCTACTTGTTATCATCGGTTTCCGCCCCTATAAATAAAACATTCTTTCGAAATATTGAATGTCATTAAAATGCTTCGAATATCATCCTCATACTTACCGCAAAGATTTTTTTCGTAATTTCATATTCCCTTTCATTATTCCATTGAACAAGAACCAGAAAGGTGTCTTCTTTATCTCTCTTAGGTGGTAGTCTTCAAATCTTAATTCCTTCAATTCTTTGATGGCGGTCTTTAAGTTACTCCTATAATATGTTGTATTCTTCTTTACTATAATACTTCCTGAAATTAAATGAAGTTGTGCATTAAATATCTAAAAATTCTATTAGTCCGTGAATTATACACACAAAATATTGATATGTCTCTTCATTCAATTATTCACATACCAAAACGATTCTTTGGCTTTAGATCCACATCACTTCCATCCGATGTAGATTCTTCGAGTAATTCTCGCTATTGGGCCGTTGTTATACCCCGAACTATTTTCGTGTCGCTTAATGTACTTATGAGTTCAATAACTTTCCATTATGATAACAAAAAAAAAATAAAAGATTAGTTTTTAAACATAAAATTATATTCCCATACAAATAACCTACACTATCTCGATTCGTAAGGCCTCCTTTTAGATTTCTTTGATATGTTTCCTTTTCACACGCCGGGGTTCGGATTCTGCTTTTAAACAAAATTAACCCAAAAGAGAGAAAAAAAAGAAAAAAACTTTAGCTTTACTACACAGATACATTACAATTCACCAGAGAAATATTGGCTAAATTAACATATCATACCATAATCGGATGATGTTGTTACTTTACGTCCAGTGTATTGTCGTAATCTCCTCTTCCGATTAGGAATTTCTTCAAATATTGACGTACATTAAATAATTCTAAAATATTGAAAAAGTGCAAAGGTAATATACCATTATAAAGAGTGAAAGTACCGAATCGATGCGGTACTATCATCTTTTGCCACGAATTTTCCTAAAAACAAGCATAAAATAATTAAAATTATGCATTAACCTACTTTTTAAAAGTAAATACATTCAAATTTTTTTAAACAAGTCTTGTTACCTCTCACCTTTCTTGATGTACCTTCCTTCCTTTTCTTTCTCAACACCGATAGTCCATGTATAACAAGAAACAAAAAATTGTAATTTATATCATCTCATTGCAATACACCCGCAACAATGCAAGTCCGTCATTACATATTACAATTTATATTCTTTTATTACAGTGTATTTTAAGGTAATGCAATTCTAAACTCACATGTTGCAATTAGTATTCTTTCATTGCAATATATTCTAATGTACTACAAATCTAACATCATAGCAATGCAAATATACCACAAATTATTGCAACCTATTAAATACTATTGCACCGCAGTCACATAAATCTACCTAAGATATTGTTTAACCTAACTGGGAAAATAAACACTGTTTTGCAATTCTAAAGGAAGCGTCACTAAAATACACATTGCAACTATTTCATTAATCTTGCAATAAAAGACTGATCTATGCAATGCAATATTAGAACATCAAGAAATAAATAAAAACCTACCTTTTCAGCATTCAACTTTCGAATCTCTCATGTTGACACCTATCTTCTTGTTTTTCACCGCCTCATAACTAAAATCTTTCTTCAGCTTTGGTTTCACAATTTCCTGTTTGGAAAAAATGGAATCATTAAATTACCGCAATTTAACACAATTTTTTTGTAATTATATAATTTGACATGATTGCTAAACGAAACATCTCAATTTTGAACTCATGTGTATCAATTCTCTATCTATAATCGATAAGAAACAATTTACCCATGGGATAAATATAAAGGAAGAGCTTGAAATGTAAAATTTCATTTGCCAAGCATTACCGTAAAACCGTAAAATATAACGTACTCGAGTAATTGAGGTCTTATCGTTGCCGGATATAGCTTTCTTACGGCAATGAGGGTCTGGGTCTTGTCGGAAAACATGTTCTCGGTCTTAGGAAATTACGCTGTCCGTCGCCGATGAGGATCGAACTTTTGAGTTGTTTTTCGTTTGAAGAGGTTCTCGAGCCGCCGAGTCACCGAATGTTTGGGCCTTGTCGAAATAGTGTTCTCGGTCTGGGAATTTCGAGCTCGCCGTCGATGAAGATCGATATTTGATTTCTTTTTCCGTTTGAAGAGGATAAATGGGTTTGTCCAAGAACAAATATCCTATTTAATATATTGTAATTTTCTTAAAATCAAATCGGTATAAAGTTGCATTGGGAAGTGGTGGGGAATAGTAACTAATTAATTGGATTTCGGCCTTGCCGCCTATTTTCATATGTGATTGGGGAGGTTACAATTGTATTTTCACTTTAAGTTTTGTACCTACTTGTAATAATGAAAAAGGTTAGACTAGATTGTAATAAGTTGCTATAGTTTGTACCCCTTGTAATCCCCCTTTTTTTCTTCTAAATTCACTTGTTGGGCCATGGGCCCATTTTGGGCCTTGATTTCTTTTTCTTTTTCCCTTTCTCAAGCCCAATTAATTCTTCTCGTATTTTTTCGACTCTTGAGTTCTCCTTCAATTGACTCAATAAATAATGAGCATGTATTTTGCAACAAATAATGCTCAATTTACCTACAAAAATAGCAAAACAATACCCTTCTCATCTCAAGTGCAATTAGTCAATTTAGTGTAAATAATGCAAAAATCCTATTAAATTAAGTAAATAAAATGCATGAATTTCAAGCAATTTTCACACTAATCAAATTCCCCCAAACTTAAGATGTTGTTTGTCCTCAAACAACAAGACAAATAAGCACATTAGGGTGAATCAATTGCAATTATGTTCAATGAGCACAAGAACGAAATAGGACAATCAAACCTCTTCAATGAAAACAAGTATCAATGCAGACTTTCCACTAGCACTAAAAATGTCATGCTTTGACAAATGCTTATTCAAATGCTCAACTCAATGCTCCTTTCATGGAGTGTTTCACTCATCACTCTAGTGTATAAGGACATGTATGCACTCACTCATCAATCCACAAAAATGTACACCATAGGCTTGCCAATAGACTCAATCTCAATCATATCTTTTTGTGCTTCAAACATGAATCAAATAGGGCTTTCTCAAGGTTGTAATGTAGGCTCTTTGGACAAGGTGGGTGAATTTTAGGACAAGTAACTCAACAATTAGTAGAGCAAATGAAAGTTGATCAAGCAATACAATACAATTCAACTCAAATCTCAACAATCATCACTCTTTCTTTTCTTGTTTTTCACTCTTTCTCAAATATAATTCACCACCAAACTCCTTTGAGACTTTTCTTGCATTTTCAAACACTCAATTGAATTTTTTTCACTATCATTTTTCTCATCTTTTTCACAATTCAATTTTTTTCTTTTCAACCCTTCTTTCTTTTTCTCTCCTCAAACTTAGCAAATTAAACCACCACACTTTTCTTTTCAATCACCATTCTTTTGTCAACAATCAAAGCTCTACTAATCATAAGGACAGAAAGGCTCATAAGGATAGACAAAATGGCTTCAATTTCACAAGCTTGCCAAAGAAATAAGGATTTTAGGCTCAAATTGGCTCACTAGGGAAATCAATATTTTTGGTGGGGTCAAATTTGGCTAATTGACTTTCAAAACAAACAAGGCCTCTTATCATATTCACAAAATCCATACAAAACTCAATTTTGACAAGTCTCTAGGCAAGTTCTAGCATGCAAATTCATGAACGATGCACTCAACAAGGAATTGAACCGTATAAAATGTACGATTTAAAAGGCACAAAAGCTCACGGGCTTAAAAATGAGCAAGGAATCAAGCATTCTCACTCACATCCATCATCACACAACAATTCATCAAGTTAGCATCAAGCTACAAATCAACTCATGATCACATCAAAAGTCAAATACGTCCACCAATCAAGCACAAATGCTTATGAACATAATCTCAATCATATACCCCTACACATAACAACACTTCTCCAAAACAACTACTCTCAAGAAAGATAGACTCAAATATTTGCAATTAATCCACTAATAAGCTCCAAATTCAAAAAAATTCTCATGCTAATGAGAGGTAAATTGGTGCAACGAAAATTGCTAAACTAACACACCCACCCCCAAACTTTTTCATTGCCAAGCAATTAAAAGTTTGGTAAGATAGTTAGCTAATTGAGTTGCACACAACTACCTACTACTAAGAAATGAAAGCACATCACCAAAATCATTTACAAGTATCATATATCATGTACGCCCAAAACTAAGTGCGCCGGTGCAAATGGAAAAGCACAAAAGAGGCACACCTCCCCCAAACTTAGACAAGTCCAAGTCTAGAGAAGGTGTTGTACCTAAAGGTCTTCAAGTATCCTCTCTTCTTCAAGCTTGTACACATCATCAAGCCTCACTTGCGCACCTCGACTTCCTACAAAGCAACACAAAACACACTTATTGAAAGCAATAAACGAGCAACGAAAATAAAGAAAGCAAGTAAATGATGGATTGCCTCTCATCTAGCGCTATTTTTAACGTCCATTGCCGGACGGAGCGTGAGTTGCTCAACTTTCCTCTAAGAACAAATTCTCCACTATCCTCACTTGAGTTGGACAAAAATAAGACTTGACCCTATGTCCATTATCAAAGAAGTGATCATTCTTCTCATCCTTCAATTCTAAGAAGCCACTAGGGAATATCTTCACGACCTCAAAAGGTCCACTCCATCGTGATTTTAATTTTCTCGGAATAGCTTGAGTCTTGAGTTGAACAAAATCGGCAAAATCGGCATACCATGGTACATCTACTTGTGCTCTCTTCACATGACTCTCCAACTCCACCTCATTGACTTCTTCTACCATAAAAAGCTTCTCATCCGGAAACAATTCTTGCACATCTCCCTCCTCATCTAAGATTTCTTTCCCCTTCTCAAGACGTGATAGATAGTCCGCTATCACGTTTTCACTCCCCTTTTATCTCGAATCTCTATATCAAACTCTTGGAGTAAAAGGATCCATCTTATCAATCTTGGCTTTGCATCTTTCTTGGTCATGAGAAGCGAATTGCGGAGTGGTCCGTGTAGACAAAAGTTTTCGCACCTACTAGGTAGGATCGAAACTTGTCAAAAGCATACACTACCGCTAGGAATTCCTTCTCAAGATAGTTGAGTTGGGCCGGATTGAAAGTCTTCGACGCATAGTAGATGGCATGAAATCGTTGTTCCTCAATTGGCCTAGTGCGACCTCCATAGCATAGTCGCTTGCATCACACATCAAAACAAATGGCAAAGTCCAATCGGGGTGATCAATATCGGTGCACTCACCAAAGCCTTCTTAAGCCTCCCCAAAGCAATCCAACAAGCCTCATTAAAATCAAATTCAACATCTTTCTCAAGCAAGTGAGATAAGGGCTTAGAAATAATAGAAATATCCTTAATAAAATGCCTATAAAAACCGACGTGCCCTAGAAATGATCTCACTCCCTTCTCATTTGTAGGAGGGTAGCTTTTCAATTGCCACTATTTTAGCCTTGTCAACTTGCAACCCTTTTGAGGACACATGATATCTCAACACTATTCCTTCTTTCACCATGAAGTGGCATTTTTCCAGTTCAACACCAAATTCGTGTCTTCGCACCTCTCGTGCGATGCTAATGAAGATGACACAATTACCAGCTTTCTTCTCATTTGCCTCTAAATATGCATACATCAAGTGGTCGGGCAAGGGCTTGAGGATCTCCTTAGGCTTTTCCCCTTTTTGCTTGTCATCCTCCACTTCTTTCCACAATTGAGTTTTCTCCCTTTCAAAACTCACTTCATTCACCTCTTCAAGTTTCAAAGTACTCCTATCAACAAAACAATCAACGCAAGAATTATTAGGCACTTTATAACAAGTATGCTCAAGAGGTAAAGAAGGCATCATATAATCATTATCAAGAAAAGAGAAAGAGGATTCTTCCCAAACTTCTTGGAGACACCTATCAATCACATCAATCGAATGACATTCTTCATTCTCCGTAGGGTGCTTCATTGAGTTTTAAATTGAGAATTGAAGTTCTTCATCATTAAGCTTCAAAGTGAGCTTTCCTCGATTAACATCAATAACGGCACGTGCGGTTGCTAAGAAAGGTCTCCCAAGAATGAGTGGAACTTCTTTGTCTTCCTCCATCTCAAGCACTATGAAGTCAGGAAAAACAAATTTCTCCACTTTTACTAATATGTCCTCCACTACCCCCTTAGGAATTGTTGTAGACCCATCGGCTAGTTGAAGTGTGACGGAAGTGGTACACAATTCGCCTTGATCAAGACTCTTAAACATAGACATTGGCATTAAGTTTATGCTTGCACCAAGATCGCACAAAGCATTCTTCACCACTCCGCTTCCAAGGTCACACATGATTGTGAAGCTTCCGGATCTTTCAATTTTTGTGGCAACTTTCTTTGGAGTAGGGCACTGCATTCCATTGTCAACCTCACAGCTTTGGGCTCCTCTATTCGTCTCCTTTTGGCAATCAAATCTTTGAGAAACTTTGCATAGTTTGGCATTTGTTCAAGAGCTTCCGAGAATGGGATATTGATGTAGAGCTTCTTAAACACTTCGAGGAATTTGGCAAATTTCTCATCCATTTTCTTCTTCATGAAACGTTGAGGAAAAGGAATAGGCTCAACGGTTTTAGGAACTCCCCATGAGTCTCTCTCAACTTCTTTTCTTTCTTCTCTAGCCTCTTTGGCTTTCTTCCATTTGGGCTTCTTTCTCTCTTCCACTTTCTCTTCTACCACAATTTCTTTCCCTTTGTCAAAGACATCTTTTCTCAATTTCACAACCCATCTTCTTTCCTTCTTCATCTTCATCACTCACTTCTAGCTCTTCCTCACCACTCGCCTCGTCTTCTTCTTTCTTTTTCTCTTCTTCTCCCTCCATTGTAGGCATTGGAGGACCTTCATATTTTTACCACTCCTTAACTCAATGGCTTTACAATTCTCCCTAGGGTTAATTTCCGTGGTTGATGGGAATTTACCCTTTTGATTGCTCCCACTTGAAGAAGTCACTTGGTCTATTTGGAACTCCAAATTCTTCATTTGGCTAGATATGGAAGTCACCGCATTTTCCATCTTCTCAAACTTCTCTTGAGTGCATCCCATGAATTTTGCCAAGATGTCTTCCAAATTAGGCTTGCCTTCATTATTTGGGGCTCGTGCACCCGGATCAAAACCGGAGGAAATTGAACCGCCGCTCTTGGATTAGCATAGGAGTTTTCATGTCTCCTCCAGTTGTTGTTTGGAGCTTGACCTCCTTGTTGAGGCATGAATGGTGCTTGAGGTTGTGAAGAGGAATTCCCTTGAACTCGATTTTAAAAAGGTGCTTGATACGGCCTCCCACTTTGGTAATTCCCTTGATACCCTCCTTGGACTTGATTTCCTTGGTATTGTGGCCTTCCCATGTAGTTTACTTCTTCCATTGGATTTGAACCTTGGCACATATCTCCTTGGACAAGTGGTTGAAGATTTCCACCTTGTTGAGATGTTAGAGCTCCAAATCTATTCATCATGGACATCATCATAGCTTTCATAGATTCAATTTCTTTAATTTGAGACACCCTATGATGATTTCCCGACTCACTTGAGCTTGAAATGAATCTTGAGCGATATTCTCCATGATTTGATTCATCTCGATCACGGGTTTTGGCCAAATAGATCCACTTGCACAAGTATTTAGAAAGGCTCAATCGGAGTCATTAAGTCCGGTGTAGAAGTACATGATCATTTGCTCGTCGGGAAACCCATGTTGAGGACATGCTATCACAAGGTTCCCAAATCTCTCCCACGCCGCAAGAATCAACTCTCCACTTTTTTGTCGAATTGTGAGATTGCTTCTTTGGCATGTAAGGTCTTGGATGGAGGATAGAACTTCATCTAAAACCTCTTGCTTAGATCCTCCCATGTTCTCACGGTCCTCGGTGGAATTGAATTGAACTAAGCTTTTGCTCTCCCCCATAAGAGTAAATGAGAAGAGACGAAGCTTCTTTACATCCTCCGAACACCATTGTATTTTGTGGTGTCGTAGATCTCTAAGAATTGGGCCATGTGATTAATGGGGATATTCATTCTCATCCTTCTCCTCGAATTGCTTTTCTCTAAGCATCCTTAGCAAGGCCGGGCTAATCTCAAAATTGTTAGCCTCAATGCGAGGTCTAGCAATCCCATCATAGAACTCTCTCAATTGTGGCTCAAAATACTCACGAAGTGGACGGCCTTGGGTTGAGGCTCTTGAATGGGTTGATTTTGAGCTTGTGGTTGATGAGTTGGTTCTTGAGGATAAGGCATTTGGGGATATTGTGGGAAGTACGTGGGGGTGGATAGTATGGGAATTGTGGGGCTTGTTGAGGGTAGGGGTATGGTTGTTGTGGATATGGAATTGGTTTGGTGGATACCCTTGAGGAAATGGGTCATAACAACCACTGGAGAGGCCCTCGAGGGCGTGTAGGGGCACAAACAGCCTGCAGAGGCCCTTAAGATTGCTACAAAAAGGGTTTGTTGGGCACAAACAGCCCAACAGAGGCCTATCGCCCTGCACCAGACACAAACAGCCCGGGCTCAGCGAGATAATTGTTTAAAGCATAAAAAGTAAATTGTTCAGATAGCAAAAAGTAAAAAGAGTTCTAATTTGGGGGAATTAACAGCTTCCTTTCCAAACCGGTGGCTAGAATCGCCACCTTCACTCACGATCTCTTTCTCTTTAGTAGTGTCGGGGAGATTGACGGGACCCTCATTCGGGAGGATAGGGTAAGGAGGAGTGTCCATCGGTAGTAAGCCGAGGGTGTGACCTTAGTGTTCTGGAGCCGTTGGACACAGCGGCGTTGATGCTGGGAAGCCACCGGGGTTCGTCGGGATTACCATTCCCACCACCTAGAAAATTCAGAGGGGTCTTTAGAGTCCGGAGAGGGGTTTCTCGGTCATACTTTCCCTTGAACTCGGGGGCTTGGTGCTGGCTAACGGTTGCGTCAAACCCATGATCCACAAAAATGGGATGTACTCACCCATATCTCCTAAGTAGCTTGGGCTGCCTCTCGTAGGCCTTCAACCAAGAGGCATGAAGGGAATCTAGGAACCTCCGCCTACGGGGAGGTAAAAAGAGCTCCTAGGCGGTATTTGATACCATCTGCTTTAAGTTTTGATTCCGCCTCCTTCATCCGAGCCCGCACTAGCTCCACCTCCCGAGCGCAGCCGCAACTTGTGAGCGTAGCTTCCGGACTCCGCAACAAGCCGATCTTGGGCCGAGGTGAGCTATTGCGTCTTCGGTTTCTCTAGGTCAAGGAGAGATTCCAAATCTTCCTTGGCACAGCTAGAAAGCCGTAAGAGGACATGGCCAAGTCAAACAAAGACCCCAAACTTGTATTGTGGCAAAAGGAAGAAATTTGGATGAGAGCCATTAAAAGCGATGGACTTAAAGAGGGATTTAAAAGAGAACATACCTCGGCAAAGGTTTACGAGAAGCGAGCTATTTTTTTCTCCAAGGGTCGGGCCGACTAAAGACTTCCGTAGGGAGAGATGAATCTTTTGCGAAGGAGGAGAGAGGGTTGACCTATTTGGAGTCATTAGCATCTAAATCCACGTGTGGAACATGAGCAGAGGTATTTTTCTTTCTCTTGGGCTGTTTCCGACCAGCGTCGGGCGAGGAGGAAGGGGATATCTTGGGAGCCGAGAGCCTTACTAGAGGCAGCACGCGTCCACTTAGAAACAAGCGGAAGGCTGGAACGGAAGTCACGGGAGCTGGTGAGGTTGGGGCGCACTCTATTGTTGTCGGTAGGGGCTGAGAGTTGGAAGATCCAAGAGGCCGTCGGACGCACTTTGACATCCGGCTCATCTCTCGTGACGGATGCAATTAGACAATCGAGATATGGAATATGCTATTATATAAAGCGATGGCGGTTATGAACAAGAACCAAAACACAAGTGAAAGAGGGAGTTACCATCTTCGGACCCAAGGAGAATAGTGCTAAGTAAAGCCAAAGTGGGACAAAAAGCGAGGGTTCTCACACAGAGAGGTAGGATTAAAAAGGTCATGCCTTTCGGCATATGTATTTAGATTCTAGATCACCCAAATGATTAAGATCGGAGCTGATTAGGGGTGGGGAGCTTTCATAAGAGGATTGTGAAAAACCCACTTTCATCGTGGGGGAAGTCCCTGTGGGGGAACAACAAAAAGTACTCCTTAGTCCAATTAGGTTTGATGTCGTGAGACCGATTCAAAAAGAGCAAATCCCTGCAGTACGGGCAATAATGTAAAAAAGAAGTTAAAAACCTTGCAACCGAAATGAGTAAAAAGAGTTCATCGGTGGGCTCACCTCCCGCTACTTTTATAAGCATATAAAATGATATCATCATGCGGAGCCCGTTAGGAGTAAAGCTGGTTTAAAGGAACGCCAAAAAGAGTAGCAATTTGGCGGAGGTAAGGGGAAAGGGGAATCGGAGACCTATGCGTATTTGCTCTCCCGAGAAAGCCATAGTTCGACCCTCGATGCACGGTCGGGTCTCTCTTGGGATTAGGGATTCGAGTAGAGTAGTTTGAAGGGATCCACCCTAGGCGGTGGAACTCCTCTAAAGTCCCGGAGACTTCCTCGAGAAGGTACAAACTCGATCTAGAGTGGGAAGAGATTCCGGTGCACCCGGAGGATTCGATGGAGGTGGATCCATGAGAGAAATTAACCTACGGGGGAGAAGGGGGATATGATTACCTACAAGTTAGAATGTAGAGTGGCGTAAGCAAAGAAAAGTACAGGTAGGAGGGGTGCTACGAGAAGAGAGAATGTGCCTTGGACCGGGAGCTTGGGAGTAAGTTCTTTAAAAATGGCAGAGAAGAACGAAGAAGGTGATGAACCTCAAAAAATTTAAATAAGAAGGATAGATTCTTGCTATAAAGACGGGATTTGAACGGTGCAGATCCTTTGCTTAGGCGGTTACAAGTGGTAGTGATGATATCCGCGTAGGCGAATGACGTTTGATGGGACAGGCACTGTGCACTGGACCGAGAAGCCGAAAAGTCTTTTGAGGAAGAGTCCTAACAGGTATTAAAACATCAATTTTTGATATATTTTGCTACTCTCTCGGACCCTACACTTCCCAGGAAGAGTAGGGGAAGCGATTGATGTGGCGTAAATAGATTGTGGGCAGTCCGAGGCCCATTTAAGGTTAAAAGGCTGAGGAGGATACGAGAGCCCAAAGTGGGTCCGAAGGGGAGATGATATGGATAAGCCTAGAAACTCAATATGGGCCCCAATCCGCGAGAATAAAGCGGCGGTTAGGATAATGGTCGAGAAAGATGCTAGCGGTTGAGAATAATCCCATAAAATAGGGATTAGGTGATAAGTAAGTAAAACTTAGTCAAACAGAGCCGATAGAGAGTATCGGGAAGGATCTAGGGGTGGTTATTCCAAAAAAAGGAATAAGACGTAACGTGGGAGGAGCACGTGAAGAGAGGGAGAGCTTCATCGGAGGGTATTGATAACCGCCCCTTTTCGTATTATTTATGTATGATCGGGGTAGAAGACAAGGTACGAATTCACTTATTTACTTATCACACTTTGAGCACATTATCTTATTGTTGTTATCACTCATTCACTCGATTCTTATCGGCTCCAAGAGGTCCCAAACCGGGTATTTAGGGTCCTCCTTTCATATTCATTCGATCAACGACTTGAGCGTCGGAGTCCCTACGCCGGAGACCTCCCCGCGTGTTTTGCGAGATATTCGCAGCTCGGGTGCGGGTTTGGATTATAAGGTCGCAGTTCGTGTGTGAAGAGTATTTTTTCGAATCTCGAGTACGGGGTTCGATTCATGTTAGCGTAATATTATTGTACGCATCAATATATATATATATATATATATATATATATATATATATATATATATATAATTTTTAAGAGTAACAGGGAAAATATATATTTCACTTAAATTGATCATTTCCATCAAGAAATGACAAAATTGATTGACTTGACCTTACATTACCAAATAAGGTCTATTTGATGATTAAAAAATCCATCCCATTTTTAACAAAAATGTACTTCCTCCATTTCAAGTATTTTTGTACACTTTTTTTTTTCGTCTCAATTTTTTTTTTTTTGCACACATTAAAATGAAAATATCGCACAATATTAACACCTCACAATATCATTTCAATTTAAAAATGTCACTCTTATTCTATTCTACTTTATTCTCTCTCCTACTTTATCTCATTAAATCACCCAAAATACTTTTACAATTTATTCTCTTTCCTACACTTTATTTTCATACTCCCTCCATCCCGTCTTTAGCTTCACACTTGTATTTGAACACTTTTTTAAAATATTTACTTTATTGACTTTTATGAGATATAAAGTGTAGGAGAGAAAATAAAATGTAAGAGTATTTTGGGTGGTTTAATGAGATAAAGTAGGAGAGGGTATAAAGTAAGGTAGAATAAGAGTGACAATTTTGAAAGTAAAATAATATTGTGAGGATGTTTATATTGAGGGGTATTTCCTTTTAAAGAGTGTGAAACTAATCTTGGACGAATATAAATAATAATTTTACTAATATTGTGTTTGTTATTAAATTTCTAAAAAACATAAATATATAAAGCGAGGTAACCTTTTGTAAATAATTTTAGCATCATTTTGCTTCATCAATTGATCTTTGTGGTTAGGGGTGTGCATCGGTCGGTTCGGGCACCGAACCGAACCGATAAGAAAAATCGAATTAATCGAAATTTATAATATCGGTACTCGAACACGAAGTGAATACATGTAAAACCAAAATTTAACCGAACCGAAATTTTCGGTTCGGTTCGATTATTAACCGAATAACCGAATATGTGTAACCTTTTTTTTTTTTTTTGCGTAAAACATCATAATTAATTCATACATAAATGGAACCCAAGTTTAAAACACCCCAACAAATAAATAACAATAAAATAAATTGCTCACCATCTTTGTCTTTGCTAGAGTGTTAGGTTAAAACTTAAAACTAAGGTTAATACTTTTTTTATTATACTAGCAATATAGCACGTGTGTTGCACGTTATATATAAATATTTAGTAAATATTAATAGTAAAAATAAAATAAAAAATCTAGAAAACTAAGACTTCAATACTCCAGTTTTTAAGAAAATAATATATAGATGCTCAATTTACTACATATGCATGTGAATCGAATAACACAACTTTTCTTGTTGAATACTAATCAAACAAAATACTGAAAAAATCTAAATCAAGATCAAGAAAATTAAATGAGCAATCAAATATAATGTAAACAATATCTTGCTCTATACTTAGAGAAATACAACCATATATCATATATATGCACAAATAGAGATTGGACCATTTTCTCCATTGCTAATTTTTCAAGCATATGATTTTTTTGTGCATTTATTTTTTCGAAATCCAAGTTCAGGACAATATAAGATTTCAATACAAAGGTTTGCCTCATTAGCTGATATATGTATCTTTAAGTTAGATACAACTTGAACATGTCGAAGCCCAACCCTTGGATTTGTTTATCGAGCCATCTCTATTATAAAAGGATGTTATGGCTCGGCTAGACAGTGCTTACGGTTTGGTCAGCTGAGGCTATCAATGCAACATCTTTGCTATGATGTCCCCTCATACCATTATATGTACTATAATTGATGTTCTTCCTAACTTTATTCCTGCACATTTAAAATGATACACTATTTAGCAAAAGTTTCTACAGAAACAATTCCAATGTTATTTGTCAATTGAATTGCTACATTGAGATTAATTAAACTAATAACTTCCTTATGTTCATAATTGTCTTCAATGGTTCATGAGCAACGCTACCAAGTACCACTTTTTCTACTGAATTTATGTTCGTGAACCAACCAAATCCTCATACCCAAAAGCACAATAATAAAGCTACAAGTTCTGTTTGAGTGCACATAAAAAATTTAAAATAACAAGTATATAGCAAGAAAAAATAATTAGTAGGATCTAACATAGCCAACACATTCAAGATTGAGAAAAGATTTTATTCTCTAAAAGATAATAGTACACGGAAGTTGGGGATTTGAGGTTCATCGATTACCAAAGAACAGCAAAAGCATGTGCATGCCAACCGCGGACAACCTTGCTAGTTACGATACCATGGAAACTAAGTTTGATGGGCAACTTGACCGGAGGATCACATACAATATTTGTTAATTTTCGTTTCTACTAAAGTTTTACATCAGCCATGCCATGTAAATTTCTTGATCAAATATTTCTACAATATAAACCTCTACTATTGTAGAACACCATGGATGCCATAGTCATTTTGGGTTACGAACATGTTTTTGTCTCAAGTTTCAAAGAAATAACATGAAAATTTCATGAATGAAATAATCTTCAAACTAACAATCATTTAAAAGAAGCATTAATCAATCTTCTATCAATCAAGCAACATTATATTCCAAACATTGGTTGATTACATTGTTCTAATAGAATAGTAAAGGGCAACATGAAATTTGTGGTTGCTTGCGTGGAAAATAAATACCAAATTTCCAAAGAACTCCAATGCACCTTATGCCATATTCTAATAATAGCTTCAAAAGGATAGAAATACCGAAGTACAATTAGTTTTTGGTTAAGATCCGACCCATCCAAAGATTAAGAACAATCACGGGAAAGAAGACTTCAATTTCAAAGCATGAAAAGATTTAAGAACAATCACAGAAAGAAGACTTCAATTTCAAAGCATGAAAAAGTAGGTGGAATCATATCTTACATGTTGAAAAGGAGATGAACAAAGGTTTATGAAAGTTATTCATACCTTGAGATTTACCTAAATCGCAAGAAAGGGCTGAGAAAATCCCTATTGCAAACAACCATAAAATAATCAAAGCAAAGTATTAGAAACTTCAACAGAGTTTACGGTAATTAAAAAAAAACTAACTATACCTAAAATAAGATAGGGAATGAGAGATTGATGCTTATAATAATGCATATGAAAGGTGAGCTCTTATTGAGTCAATAAGTTGAAAATTCTTGTTGGATGATCGAGTTTACATTAATAAAAAAAAAAAAAAAAACTAACCATACCGAAATAAGATAGGGGAATGGGAGATTGATGCTTATAATAATGCATATGAAAGGTGAGCTCTATAAGAGTCAATAAGTTGAAAATTCTTGTTGGATGATCTCGCACAACTTCTTCCAATATTACCTATTCACATAATAAAAGAAATTTCATCAAGATATTATAATTAAATGTGGAACAACATCTTCATCGAATGAAAAATCTCCTCCTTCATGTATAACAAATATATATGAACAAAGACACTTGCTGTTTTCTTATTACATCCAGCCAATTTCCATGGGCAATTGCCCATCTAAAACAAGTACTCCCTCCGTCGAGAGAATCTTTCACACTTGACTTTTCAACGGTTTTTGTGTAAGAGTTATTTCATAGTAATACGTTAACAAAAGTTATTTTATATGAATGATATGTTAGTTAATAAGATCAACTAGCATATCATTCATATAAAATAACTTTGTAAATGTATTACTATGAAATAACTCTCACACAAAACCGTTGAAAAGTCAAGTGTGAAAGGTTCTCTGGGACGGAGGGAGTAATATTTAGATAATTACATAGAGACAAACTTAATCCTATATATACCCACTAAGTGTGGATCCTCTTATCATACAAACTATCGCAATTCCAGTCCAACAAAATCATAGATCAATGCCTAATTTAAGTAACCTCTCTCTCTCTCTCTCTAGAAGGAGGAAGGTGTGAGGAAATGTAAACTTTATCTATCAAGAGATCACACAATAAAATGCTCTATATATCTTAATTGTTGATATTAACAAAAATGATATTAAGGAGAGTTCCCAGGCACCCAATCATGACATACAAACTTCATACATACAATTTTTGTTATAACGTCATCATTACCCTCTTTCATACCATCCGATCAAACAAACCGCTTAATTGATTCAAACAATTCATACAAAGGAGTTTATAGCTAAAATGTAATGAAGTTTTCAGAGACAAACCTTGGTGGGAGTATAGAAAATAAGTACGAAAACAAACTTTGAGTGTAGAATGCGGAGATCTCGTGCCGGAGGCCCCTACTCATGATTTCGTGCTTCCCGGCCTCCACCACAGTGCACAATTGAATCCACCAACGACCACATCCAAACCGACGCCCCTTCTTTCGAAGCCCGTCGGCCGAAGGAGGGCTCTCCTCCACCGCCGCCTTCCCCGAATCCGGCATTCGTTGTTTGGGCGGCTTGAGATTAGTCACACTCCAATATCAAGTTTCCCAAATTAAAACACCCTCTAAAGCTCACGGTGGAAAGTATGCTCGTAAATAAGTATTTCCTCCAAAATCCTTCGAGAAGATGAATCGGTATTAGATGTTACCATGCGGTGGAAGAAGAAGAAGGGCCGACGAAGGAGGGGTGTAACTAAAAGCAAGCGTAAATTGAGGGTTAAAGCTGCACATGCAAAATAAAGGAGGGTTAAAATCGTCCAAAAATGTTTCTCAAGAGCAAGCCACTTTTATATATATTATAGATTATAGATTAATATTAATATACATATATATATATATATGTATATATATATATATATATTTATATATTTATATATATAGTCCGATATTCACCTAATCACTATTCAATAACTTACCAACTTCAGTTTTATTCGGTTATTCGGTTAATTTTCGGGTTTAATCAACCATAACCGAACCGAAAACTGAATAACCGAATCGAATTGTAAATTTTGGTTTGGTTCGGTCGGTTAATTCGATTTTACCCGAATGCACACCCCTATTTGTGGTAGGTTATATATATATATATATATATATATATATATATATATATATATATGATTTATGATAAGCTTATAATAAATTACTATTTAATTTCAATAAATTTTTAATATATTTAATTAAATACTTGATACTTTTGTTAAATATTTGATGTTTTAAATTTTTTTATTTTATACTTTAAATCTAAATATTATAATATTGAATTTTTTATAATAAATATGAATAATTTAAATTGGTAAAAAGTTAATTGTTGTTGATATTCCTGAAAAATGCTAATTTATGATATTTTTGATGAGATTGTTAATATTGTTGATCAAATATTTAATACTTTAATTTTTTCAAAACAACTTCATAATAAATTAATTATGAAACTATTTTCGTATAAAACTTTACCTTATTTTGCTAATCAATATTCTTGGACGTTCATTTTTGTATTGATATTTGTATGGTATGTTTGACAAATAATTAATGACATTTTATTTGCTATAATCTGATCCATCCAGATGATAATTTTTATCAAATATTGGCCATTAAAAATAAAACTCTTTAAATTTAGATCCCGCAAAATTTGCAGGATAAAAAATTGTATGAATAATAAATAATTATAATAATTTTTTTGTTGTTTAAATATATTCATAAATAAAAGCATTTATAATACACGACATATTTGAAATAGTAATATATATATATATATATATATATATATATATATATATATATATATATATATATATATATATTTTTTTGAAAAGACTTGAATTGGTAATTGAAATATGAAAAAAAAATGGTTAGATATTTAGTACAAGATAACTCTATAAAACATTAATGAATCCATATATTTAATTTTGGGGAAAAAAATTATACTTAAATTTTTTTAAATTCATTTGTAAACAACATATGTTATATATTTGCATGTTTGGAATCCAAACATAAATTTTTTATCCTCTTTTAAAATAAAATAATGTAATGGACTCTGTCTTGTGATTGAATGAGTGATAAATTAATTTCATCATTCCCTCTTAAATAAAGTTAATCTCATCATTTCTTTGAAAGAAGAAAAGAAAAGAATAGATCACAAGAAACTATGGAAGTATTGCATGAGATCATTTTATTTATGAAATGTGATATTTATATTTATTTATTTATTTATTTAAAAAACACAAGAAATCAAAATAAATAAGAGTATAATGTGAGATTGTCTTATGATTTTTTGTGAATAAGATAATCATTAAAAAAATATAATTTTTGGTCAAGAAGAAAACAAGGACTCATAAATTTATTTAAAGTTTATAAAAAAGAAAAATGTATGATTGATGGTAGGGTTAGCAGAGCAGTTGATAAGAGAGGTATAAAATTGAAAAATGAAACCAAATAATGATGATAAAATTCCAGCTAAGCAAATCTTTGAAGTATGATTATTCCACAATCTCTGCACAATTTCAATGACTACTTTTATTTATAGCCATGGCCCTCTTCTTCCATTATATTCTACTCCATCCGTACTGGAAATTTGTTTGTATAATTGAGTGGACACGAATATTCACTTTTAAGAAATTGATCGTGTGTAAGTGAAGAGTATAATTGAGAAATCATCTATATATAAAGTAAGAGATTAGTTAATTGAGTTGAAAATGTAATGACATTAATATAAATAAATATGTATTGTGAGGGCGTTAAAAATAAAATGTGTTTTCATTTATAGGTGTGCAAACAACTATAAGACAGACGAATAAGGTAAGTGTGCAAACACGTGTGGGACGGAAGAAGTACTTCATTTTTATTGGTTATTTTATTGGGCAAAAATATTTTTAAGGGGTGTAAAACGCCGCACTAACTAGAATATCGTATTAAAACTTTACAAAAATTAGTGTGAGGTAGTCTCATATACTCCCTCAGTCCACAATTTGCATAGTTGACTTTTCAACGGTTTTGTGTGAGAATTATTTCATAGTAATATGTGTTCAAAAGTTGTTTTATATGAATAAAACAACTTTTGAACACATATTACTATGAAATAATTCTCACACAAAACCGTTGAAAAGTCAATCTGCAAATTCTCAGTGGGACAGAGGGAGTATTAAATATGATATTTTTGCCTATTTTTATAATACTTATATTTGATAATTATTAAAAAATATATAAAAATATCATGTCTCATGAACGAGATACATTAGAGACGACAATTTGAGCTACATTAATATGTTCATCAAAATAAATTGAATTAAAGGGAAAAAAAGTCTTTTCATTCATTAGCTAAAAATAGAAGGGCTAACTGCCCGGTGATTATTAAGCGAGTGCCGTTTGGTAGGCATGTTTAGCGATAAGATAAGGATCTAATTTAGCCTAAATTAGGTCCTAATCTTATCGCTAAACATGCCTACCAAACGGCAATCGACAAGTTAATATGACGGCCCGTGTTATATGCACTCACTTTTTATTGAGAACACCCACGTAATGAAAACATCCACCAATTATTGAGTATACCCCCATTAACTCTCTAAAATACCCTTTATTATTCAATTTCTAAAAAATTATAAACCGTTCAAATAATTTTTACGAAAATATGTCTTTTTTTTTTTTGGAAATTATTTTCGAAAATTAGGCTATTGTTTGCAAAAAAAAAAAAATTAATCGAAAGTTGGTCACATTTTCATAAAATCGGACTAAAATTTATAAAACTCAAACACCAAAAATATTTATCGTCGTATTTACGTTCATTAGCATCGAAAACAACTCAACAACAACAAAATTAATATAACAAATAACAAATAACACACAAATATAATACAAATGAGGTGATAAGAATATTTTTGTCATTACACATATATTTAACTTTTAAATTATCTCGGTGTGTGTTCTCAATAAAAAAGTGTGTGCATATAACTGGGTTAGACTTGGGTGGATTGCTCCACTATTGTCGGGCCGGCCCAATAGCTAATAATTAAAAAAAAAGTAAAACTAAATTCCACTTTATTTATTCATTTATTTTATTTTTAGAAAATTGCATTTTATCTCTCTACTCTTGCTATCCATGATGAACGGATTCTCTTAAATATATCATGTTGTTGTATTATACTAGATTTTTGCCCGTGCATGTTGTGGTTGTTTTGTTTTTTTAAGTTTGTAAAAATAAGTGAAACATATCAATAGCACAGGCTTTTGTTGTGGTTGTTTTAATTTTTTATGTTTGTAAAAAATAAGTGAAACATATCTATTTAATGCCTTTTTGGTGTGTTCCATTATCTTTTATGGTTGTGTTTGTCTACGAAATAAGATTTGACAGCTATGAGAGTCATGCACCCAAATAAAACTATACATCTACGCTAAGCCGCCCATTTTTCCGACTCAAAACCTTCAATCTGCTCAAGAAAATAAACAATTAGTGATTAATGATGTTTCTTTTTATATTAAGTTCAACAATTGTACATATAACTTTAAAATTAATGCAATATCTTTTTAATATGAGAATATGGTGTGTGAATCGTAGGAAAATAATCAATTTGTTATAATAGCAAAAAGGTCAAATCAAATCTAAATGAAAAATAAATTTTCATGTCCAGGTTTGAAACTCTATATGCCGACTTGTATTTCCCAAATCAACTGTTGTTGATAACCTTCACCGCAATTCATCTCTACCTCAATTTACATCTCTCCCTCATCCTCTCCATTTAACATTACTCTCAATCTACACAAAAGAACATAACTCTGAATAGGGTTGGAAACAACACCGTTCTACCATTTGGTCATGTCAATCTTTCTTCATGGAATTATCATTGAACACTAATGATCCGATTAGGAACGAACCAATATTTCAGCTATCTCAAAGAAACTATGTCTTTTTCGTAATCAAACTAAAACTTGACAATGATCAACTTTCCTTCCATCGAGGCTTATCAAGCTCCGTGAGCCTTCAACTTTCCGCCACCTTGTTAAAAAATAATGAGAGTTTTTCGCATCTCACCGAAGTTTTCAATTACAACCGTGTTGCATCTCAATCGACATCTCATCTAGCGATTGATCGAAATCTGAATTACGAGAAGATTATATTATTATGAAGTTATTAAAAACTATACCATCACATAAACATAACGATGACTCAAACTTTAACATTCATCTAAAAGTAATTTTCCATAGACTTGCTCATGATAAAAAGTCGCATCGGCCAATATAAAACAACTAATCATATGACATATCATTAAAAAAATGTAAATTGCACAAATGCCAAAACACACAATTGGCGTAGTCAAAGCAAGCAGTAGTTCTTATAAGGCGAACAAAGGAAAAAAATACCTTGATGGTAATAGAAGGTGCATACATGGAGTATGTAGTCAACACAAAATTGCAAAAATAAAGGCTAGAATCATAGCAGACCAAACCATCTTAATCAACAGATTTGCATCATGATATTTTTAAAGTAAACATAAAGAAGAAGATTAGTGCAAAAATACAATCTTAGAATGAAAAATAATCAATAAAAATAAAAGGAAATATATTAACCCACAATTACAAGAGACAAAGATAAAAGACATAACGAAACAAATATTCTATCTCTTCAAAGAAGATTAGTATCCTGATCTATGAGAAAAGAAAAATAGGAAGATTATTATTTTAATAAATTTTGCGTTAGCATAATACGTAAAAATAAAATTTTAATTGTAAAAGATTTTTGAATAACAAACAGTTGAATGTGAATTAATATTGTGTCCCAATTTCAACTTCAATTCTTTTTATATAATTGATTGTATTTTCAATCGAAGCCCAAAATTAAGCGTAGAAGGCTCCTTTCCTAAGGTCAATTATGCAAAATTAAAGGCACCCACCGCTCAACCCTCAAAAGTCGGCCTCTCTCTGTCACCGGGTTCTTAGTCTCGTAGTTTAAATTTACACGTGAAGCGGGAAAAAAACTCTTAATGTTTCAGGAGAAGGAAAACTTGTATATTGAAACAATCGATATTAAGCTATTGTAATTTTCTATTTTAAGTGCCGCTAACCAATCACATGAACTACACATAATTTTTCTTCACCCAAGTACACAAAAACTCATAGTCAATAGGCAATTATCTCTAACCAGGTTTTTAAGAGAGATTTGAACATCTAAATACTTTACAAGAGACTATGAAAAGGATAATGTGGATTAGCTATACCGTTTTCATGCACCACCGTTTGTGAATGAGGAACAAATAAGAAACTCTAAATCTATCTTATTGCCAAGACACCGAGCTGCAGACAACCTCAAGCATAGTGACAGAAACAAATACTTCCTCCGTCCTCAAACTTCACAAAATTGACAAAATACCACACACATGCCTACAAATTAATCTATATGCGAGGAAATAAATAGGTAATGAGCGCCAAGTTGGTTTCTTCCCTGTGCAATTGAAACACATCTGAATTCCAAACATCAATTTGCAATCGGGGTTCAAATCCAAAACCCCGAAAATAAAAAATTTTTAAAACAAAAATGAATAACTCGGATCAACCCTCATCAAGATTGCCGAACAAAATCAACGTCGTAATTTAGTTTTTTTAAACTTACCATACGTAAAACCAAAAACCCCTTGTTTGAAAAAAGTGAGAGAAGAGCTCATCGTAGAATGCAAATCATGGTAAGTGGTGGTGACACCGATGGGATCAAATGCAACGAACGCATTCATAATTCGGGAAAAGTTGGATCCAATACACCAACAAAAGCCCTATAAGCACAAATTTTGAATTTTTGCTTGAAATCAAAATTCATTGAAAAAATTGTCGAACATAAATCGCAGAAACTCCAGGACTCCAACAAAGCTTGGAGACATAGAGCGACGATAATGAAAACATGATAGAGTGAAGCGGCGCCATAAAAATAAAACACTAATATGTTTATAATTAATAAACAAAAATTGAAAAAAACACATGTCAGCTTGTAGACGTGCCACGTGTTAGCTTTTAGAGGAGGGTGATCCTCCTATTATATATATAGATTCCCAAATTCACCTGTGGTTTGGCAAATTCGTAAGTAATACTCCTTCATCCCAAATTAATTTTTATCTCAATATATGCACACATTTTAATAAAAATATAATAAGTGGAGTATTGAAGGGTAATTTTGTAAACTTTTAATATTAACATAAGGGAAGTGATTGGATTAAGTGTAAAAATAATGAAATTTTGTGCAAATATATAAATATTGTGAGGGTGGAGTTTAAAAAGGAGTTTCTTTTTTAGAATGTAAAAACTAATGTGAGACAAACCAAAAGAAAAATGTGAAAATTGACGTTGGACCGAGAGATTAATAATAAAACACGTTTGGTTTGATTATTTACTTAAGTTAATTTAAATAAAATCAACTAAAATAAAAACACGTTTGGTTTGATTATTTACTTAACTTAAGTTAATTTAAATAAAATCAACTAAAATAAAAATAAATGAATACTATATAAATAAATAAAATATAAAGTATTAAATATTAATGTCGTAATAATTACACATTATGTAAACTTTCATAGGGTTGGCACAGTGGTGAAGGCTTGAAAACTTAAGAGTGTGATGATCTCTATGTCTCAAATTTGAAAACCCACAATGGTGCGATCAATTCGTGGGATGCACATTCGTACGAGATCTTAGCTCTTACTTTAATCGTGGCTCAAGCTAGTGGACAGTGAGATTAGTTTATCGAATTAGTTGATTCATGGACCGAATCTTGAGTTATAAAAAAAAAAAAAAAAATTACACATTCTTATACAACATACATTAAATACTCAAATAATTAGAGATCAATTGTATAGTGATGCATTATCACATAATCCCCTCTTCTCAAGTAAACACTACATTATTGAGAATGCACAAAAATCGGCACATATGCGGTAGAAACTCCCTATTAGTATATAAGATATGATGATTAAGTTTTGGGTGAATTACATCACTGTTTTCAAAATGATTGAACCGAATCGGCCATGACGCGGTCCAATTACCCCCAAAACCCATTTTTAGGTTGAATCGTTATTTTTAAAATAAATTATTTTTCACTATTTATTAAAGTTTAAACAATAGCGTATTATTTTTAATTAATATTTAAAATTTAAAATTATTAAATTTATTAAAAAAGTCTCTCAATTTTTAAAATTGGGCAATGCCCATTAATTTATCTCTCATTCTAGTAATTTTAGTTTTCTAAAATAATATTGTGTTGTCTATGATTTTATTGTATTTATTTTTCAATATGAAACTTACAAATTATAATTTTAAATTTTTTACAAGTACATATTTATTTTTAATGCCACATAGAAAATATATAAAAAAAAGATAAAAACATTTTAACGGTTGGACCGTCGGTTCGACCGATCTAATCGGTTGGACTAACAACCGGAGTTTAGTTCGATTTGATCACCGATTCAATTATGAAAACACTGAATTACATACATTTGATTTGTAACTTTTTTAAATTTCTATATATTTGACAAGTATTATATATAATATAATATAAATAAATGATCAATTACTAATAGGTACAATTTGTAACCCATTAAGACTACTAGATACAAAAATAGTGTATAGAATCCCCAAAATACCACTTTTACCCTTTCTTGGGTTTCTTCCCAAGGCCCCGAATATTACAGATTCATTTATTGCGGAAAAGACCTATTCGATTCATTTATTGCGGAAAAGACCTATTACATTCATTTATTGCGGAAAAGAACTATTACAGTATTCATTTTGGATTTACTATTTTTATTGTTTGGATTCAAGGGTTTCTCTACACTTTTGAAGACAGTTTTTCTTTAAGACGGATTTCCTAACATCCTCTTGCACATCATTTTTGGTCAAAATAATTTTACATTGGTTTGCATTCAAATAACTCAAAATCATCACACAACAAAATAAAAAAATTGCAGCAAGATTCAATTACTTTATATTTGTTTCTAGAATTCAAATAATTCAAATTTGGCTCCCATGTGCGTAAGAAATATGTTGCACACATGCGAGAAAAAAATGCGAAAAATAGCAGATTCTCTTACAACAGACTACCCAAAAAAAAATGCAAAAATTCATACATCGACTACCCATACCCGTTTCAAATTGTGACTCAACATATCAATCGTTCTTGCTCATCATTTTTTTGGTGTCAATAATTTTACATTTGTTTTAGATTCAAATAATGGAAAAACATCACACAACAAATTAAAAAAGTGCGATCAAATTCAATTACTTTACATCTATTTTAGAATTCAAATAATTCAAATTTAGCTTCCATGTGCGAAAAAATATGTTGCACATGTGCGAAAAAAATTGCGAGAAAAATAGCAGATTCCCTTACATCAGTTACCAAAAATAAACGCAAAAATTCATACATCGGACTACCCATACTCGTTTCAAACTCGTACAAGAATTTTTTCGCATCTGGAGCCCCGATTACCCTTCCATTGGGCATTTTCACTTCCCACGCCTTCATAATGTCGTCGACGAGTACAAGATCTCGAGTTCGGATATATGACCCATTTCTCGCAGTCCGAATAACAAATCGGGCATCCTCCGTCGCCGCCGATCTATGGCCAAATAACGAGATAGATGGTTCTCGCGGCCGAATAGCAATTGCTGCCCTTCGTTCTCACGGCATAGCTTGTGGCCCTCCATCGCAGCCCGATCTATGGTAGATCGGTGCGGTGGCACAGTGGTCCTCCATCGTCGCCGTTGATACGTGGAGCGGTGGTCATTCATCTTCTCGCCGGTTCTTCCATATGGAAATCGATTCTCTTCCACTTCCATAGAAATGCGGGTTCTATCTTGTTAAGGCCATTGACGAAAAATTTCCTTCATAGTTTTGCGGTGGATAAGAAATGGATTACTTTTGGTTTAGGGACTTTTTGCGGTGGAACGATCTCGAGATAGGTTTTGAGGAGAGGAGAGAGAGAATGATAGGTTTGTACGAGATAAAGCGGCGATATTTTTACTTTTTCTTTTTATTCATCACGGGTAATATGTGTAATATCCCAAAATCACTACGTGAATTATTTATATTTTTATGTAATTATTTTTAATAAATTGAGTATTGGTATTAATAATTAGTTTTTAATTAAATTATATAAATCTTTTAAAATTAAAAATATAAAATATATTTTTATATTATAATATATATATATATAGATAATAGTGTGTGTGAGGTGTGTGGTGTACGTGTGTTGTGCATGTGGTGTGCGTGTGTGCATGTGTGGTGTGTGTGTTAATAATAATATAATAATAATTATATTAAAATGAAACTTACCTAGTAAGTTTGGAAGGCGGTGGCCTTTAGATAGGAAGAAAGGAAATACCGAGAGAAAAAAAAGAAAGAAAAGAAGAAGAAAGGAAAAGAAAAGAGGGGAGAAAGAAAGAGTGGCGCAGAGAGAGAAGAGAGAGAGAAGGGAGAGAGAGAAGGGAGAGAGAGAAATCTCGAAGCGTTTTGGTAAGCATTCGATCTCCGTTAATTGTAGTATTATATATCAAAATGCTCGTATTCACTCGTAGATTATAGATTTATAATTAGTTTATTGATCGACGCTCGTAGCGTCTGGAATTGGAGATTATTAAGAGTATATGTTATTTGTAGGATATGAGGAGAAACTTGAGACCTTTAGGAGTGTGATTATCAAGGAGTTGAGGATCACTAAGGGGGTATTGCATTGCATCATTTGTTGCGATTCTTGTTTTTAAGGTGAGGGCAATCTCCACTCTTAATCGAGTTTAACATTCAATGTTATGATTGCTATATTAAATTGCATTATTAATCAAGACGGGTAGTAACCCGCACTATGTTCAAGCCGGGTAATGGCCCGTACAATGTTCAAGCCGGGTAATGGCCCGTACTATGTGCAAGCCGGGTAATGGCCCGTGTATATATTCAAGATGGGTAATGACCCATATTATGTTCAAGCCGGGTAATGACCCGCATAATATTCAAGCCGGGTAATGGCCCGTACTATGTGATAAAGCATTAAATGTTCTCATGAGCTTTATATATGAAAATATCATATACCGCAAATGAATGTTGTTTAACCGTGCAATCATTGATGTTTCCCTCACGGTGTATTTTCAAACACTCATTCCCCCACGATTATGATTTTCTACGAGTCGAAGGAGCTCGAGCGGGCACGAGGCGATGGTTGCATGTAATTTATTTTACGTTGTTTTCCGTAAATCTCAAATGATTATTTTGTAATAAATCCCGTTTATTCCATTACAATTTTCTCTTTAATTGAGTTAACGGGCCAATTTGGTAGCGCCTCGGCTATTATTTGTTACTATTAAATTCGGGCGTTACAATATGGGTATAGATTCTAGCTATTAGTATTTTCATAGAAAGGTTGTACTTAAGAGTTATTTTGGCACATATATTATACCTACTAGTAATTTTTCCATAAATAAATATATTTTTGTCGAATCCAACTCTAAGTTATTTGAAAATTCATATTTTCGTGATTTTATGATTGTACATTAGAACCAATTAGTTTATGACCCGTGTATTCGCACTTTGTTCGTGAAAGATAATAATATAAGTTAACGAGAATGATTATGTGTTCATCACCTATTATGTGATGTCAAATAAATAAATGATCATATTAAATATTTTTCAAATTTTGTTTAGCTTTAATTGATTTTTAAAGATTTTTTAAAAAAATTTAGTTGAATTTTTATATATATATTTTATTTTTGTTTAGTTTTTAAATAATATTAGGGTGCGCATAGAGAATTTTGTGGTGTGGTTAGTGATATTCAAACGTAATTTTGTGTTTTGAGGGAGGAATGATAGAATTCTAATAAAAGGGTGTGTTTAGTAATATAATTTAATTATTATATTTTCACAGGGTGTGTTTAATTTTTACATTTTAATGGGGGTGTGTTTAGAAAATGAGGTGTAAATGTAGGATTTTGGCGGGTGGACAGTGACTCCTTGAACATATATAGATTGTAAACATTACAAAATAAACAATGATCATATATATACACACATATTCTCTCAACCTCCAATTTTTCAATTTTCACCCTTAATTGTGTCAACATAATTTTCTTGCCATCTCCCACCATCCAAGTTGTGAATATTAAAGATCCATTCTTATTTCTAAATTATACTTGTTTTAACAATGTAATTTAAAGGAATTTTTATGTGAGATAATCGCATAAATATACAGATGTTTCACTTAAGTATTTGGAATCTTCTTCTTTAGAATATAATAATTGAGTTGGAGACCGGACTCACTCACTTAAGTGGGAGTGCAGGTTCGGTCCACTTTGGGAACGAATTGGAGTGAGAGGTATAAGGAGGCTTGGAGTATTTGAAATTAGAAGGAGACTTGAACTAACTTCTAACCACTAACAACTAACATTTACCGATAAAAAAATTGAGTTGGAGGTTTGCTCATGAGTCATATAATAGGTTCATCTCATATATTAAAACGTTAAATACAATTTTTTAATTTTTAATAAGTTCTTTAAAAATCTGCAAATCTCCTTTTGAATTAATTATATATTTTACTAATTAACAACTCATTAGTATTTTTATATCATTAAAATATTAATATAATTGTTATATAATTTTACTAATTTACAGTTAACTAAATTAAAATATGGGTGTTGATTGAGGAAGGGAAGTGGGTGGGTATCTCATGGGGACCACTCAACTTGTAAAAATTATTTTACCCATTCTGAGGGGTATTTATGTCTTAAATAAATAGAAAAAGGTCAGTATGGGTAGAATAAATTGTTTTTATGTAAAGTGGGTAAACTTAATTATAACAAGTTAAAAGTGGGTAATTTAGTGTATTTTCAGCATATATAAACCTACAAAGTAAAGGTAATTGAAAATTTATATTAATTGAAAATATACGTATTACCTTGTGTGCTCTTCTCTCCCTTATTAAGATTGTTTGTGGTCGTTGGGTTTCGATTCTTCATGGATTTTCGCTTTTGTCTTTAACTTCTTGGAATGAGATTGTGGATGTATGTGGATTTATCTCTTTCTAAAATCGGAGATCGGTTCTCGACAGATAAAAATTGCACTAGTACCTCTACTCATCTCGATTGGTTTGGAACAATTGTTTGAACCCATGAGATAGCTTGACTTGCTTATATTTATTATTTTATTTGAGCTATTTCTTTATTTGACCCCAAAAAAATATGTCTATATAAGCTAAACTTAAGAAAGCTTATGTGGCAAAGCTACATTTTTCTATTTCAAAATTTATCTTCTCTCATTCATTTAAATTTTAAATATTAATCTCAACCATCGATTTTATACGTTTTAATCTTCACCATGCAACCGTGCACAACTAATCTTTTATTTCATTGCACATTATTATTTTGTTTTTTAATTTTTCATTATTTTTCTCGACTAGATGCATATTTCATATGACAGGTTCAAATTGATTTTGATGTTTTGTTTTTTTGTTTTTTTTTTTTTTTTCGATTAATAATTTGAAGATTGAGATCTTTTTTAAAAAATTGATTTTGAAGTCAATGATCGGTATAAATCTATGAAGATACAATGGACGACCAATTACTTTGAACATTATGATCAATTCATGATATATATTGTATATATTTGTTTTTTGTTTTTGTATCTTTTACTTAGTCAATGTAATACCCCAAAGTCCTTATATTAATTATTAATGCATGTTATTAATTTTAATAAATTAAGTACTATAATTTTATAATTTCTCAAATTAAAATAAAAATTAAATATTTTATAGTGTTTAATAATGTGCCTCTATTCTTTCGGAAAAAAAAATAATAATGTGTATCTATATACAATGTATTGGTTTGATTGAGTAATTTTTTTCCAAAAATGTTAAATTATTGTAATTGATTTTAATTAAATTATTTCCATAAATGTATAATTTACCATTTATTATGAGCAAATTAATTGAATTAATTGTATTGGTCATATTTAATCATTTTTAAATTGTTAAATAATTTTATGCAGATCATTTTATTTTATTTTATTAATATATACAAACATTCCAATACCAAAAATAATAATTTGATAAATTTAAATTTGGTTTATTTTTTTCAATTTGTATTGAATTACATTTATTTTGTACATTTTTAATATTCACAATTATTATTTCACAATTTGTTTATTTTAAATTTTTGCAATATAAATGTATTTATAATGTTGTATTTAATTAATTTAAAGTCTTGATAATTTTTGCTTACATGATTAATTTAATGAACATACAAATTTTTTTATTTATCAAACTACATAATTACGCAACAATTTTTTTATGATATTATATATTTATCGAATATATTCTTTTATAATAAAAAAATAAATTTTATTGGTCGAGAACTTTTCAAATCTAAGAATATCTGAATTTTTTCCTATTCTAATTTGATCAAATCTATTAATATTAAACTACATAACAAATGCAATTATTAACAAATAAAATCATATTTAATTGAGTCTCTAATATGGAGATAAAACCAAATTCTTTAATACTCTCTATAATTAGTCATGTGTGTTTATTTTACATAATTGATCATGTGCGTGTATAGATAAAAACTTGTGTGAGACCGTCTCACGCATTTTATTTTGTGAGACGGAGTCACTTTTTAATAAATTGTTATTACTTTTTTAAAAAGTGATACAAATTGATATAAAAGTGATAAAAAGTTTAAAAGTAATACACTTCACATTATAAGTGATAATAATTTATTAAAAAGTGATAACAATTTATTGAAAAGTGAATCCGTCTCACGAAATGAGATCCGTGAGACGGTCTCACACAAGACTTACTCGCGTGTATATTAGGAGTACATCACACACACACACATATATTTATATATATATATATATATATATATATATATATATTATATTTCCTATTATACTAATATAAAATTAATTTTAATAATGTGTCAATTTTAATAATTTGATTTATGTATCATTTTAAAAATAACTTAAATTCATTTGGTTATTTTTATATGATCCAAACTTTATTTCGATTTGTTATCGGATTGATTGTAAATTCGTAAATTTTATGTTACATTCAAAATTTTATACAAGTATTGAATATTTTTTTATTAAGCTCTATATACGAAATCTAAATTTGAAAGTTTAAATCATCCTGAAATTTGTGTTCGGATATGCAATTTATAAGAAATATTGCACACACACCTAGTCTTATGTGTATAATATTTTCATAAATATTAATTTGATTTGTAATACCGAATTCGAAAAGCTGTTATCCGAGAACTAACCAAAATTCACCGAAACTTCCTTTGAGGGGGTGTCGGTGAGCCAGTAAAATTTCTTGGGTTAGATGGGGTGAAGTGTGTAGGGGAAGAGAGAAAGGGGATTGGGAATTAGAGATTTAGAAAGATTTAATTTGGCGTGTTAGGGAAATGGGCTTGGAGGGTGTTGAATAATGATGATATATTGTGGGTGAGAATTTTGAAGTCAAAATACGAGGATGATCCGCTTCGATGTTGGGAGATGAGTGGTTCGAATAGAAGGGGAGGGAGTGAGGGGACTTCGGTTCCCTCAAGGTGGTGGAGAGATATTTGTGAGGTTTTTAAAGGGAATGAGGGAAGCGGGTTAGTGAATGAATTCGTGAGGAAAATGGGGTTAGGAGACCGGACTTCGTTTTGGACGGATTGGTGGGTAGGAGAGAGGACCCTAGCTAAAGGTTTTAATAGATTTTATAAAGTGAGTTCTCAACAGGCGTGCAAAATCTCGGAGATGGGAAGAAAGAGAGTAGAAATGGGAGTTTGTATGGAGAAGTGATTTGAGGGAGAGAGAATTGAATTTGCTTAATACGGTAAAACCTCTATAAATTAATAATCTTGGGACCATGAAATTTTATTAATTTAGAGAGATATTAATATATCGATAAATTAATATTTTATTAATTAAAAGAGAGACTTTTTAAATTCCACAAATTTAGTATATATGTTTTAAAAATAAATGAATTTATATATGTTTAATTGATTATATTCATGAATCAACCAATTCTTTGTAACTAATTAAATATATGCATGTATAATATCAATTAATTGTATACAATTAACTATTATATTCATGGACGCATATATCAATTCATTAAAATTACTTTAATAACTATTATAACCAATAAAATATATTCATTCATGATGAATGAAACATATACTATATAAATCTCAATATGGAAATAAAATAATTCATAACACTCAACCATCTCTTTTCATCTAAGAGACATCACAAAATCATCCATGAATGATCAAATGCGTAAAGCATTATGTGAGTTATTAATTTAGAGTTTTAATGTGACCTAATATTTATAAACGGATTTTCCAAAAATTATTATCTTATTATCTTATCGAATTTGATGATTTTTTTACAAAGGCTCAAGTCGGGACCGAAAGATTTTATTATTTTAAAGAGTTTATTAATTTATAGAGGTTTTCTTGTACCATGATTGATATGTTGAACAGGTACCACGAGGGATAAGGAGGAGGAAGATAGGTGGATTTGGAATCATGCGTCAAATAGGTTCTATACCACAAAGGCAGCTCATGAGACACTTATAGCATTGGAACACATGGCGGTGATCCGGTGGCGTAAAACGGCTTTCAAACAAATCGGAATAACAAGGCTTCGAGGAGGTATCGAGCAATTGCATGGAAGGCGATGAAGGAGAGATTACTAACAAAGGTGGAACTCCAAAGCGAGGTGTACCAATACCGAACAACGAGGTAACATGCCCATTATGAGGTGAAAATGACGAGTCGGTAAGACACATTCTATTCTCATGCAAGACAAGCTGGAAATTATGGACAAAAGGATACGGATGGTCCGGTATGCAAATGGTATGCACATTAAAGCTCCACAACATTTTCTCGCAACATTGCTCCTGATCGGGATCGAAAGAGAGAAGCAAAGTGTCGGCATTAATATGAATAGCAACGGTGTGGATAATCCGGAATGGGAGAAATGAAAATATTTTTAATGGAAAAGAGTTCAAAATAAATAGATACTTTTTAGATATTAAAGCAAAAGTGTGGTCATGGATTGTAGTTAAGGAGAAGACAATGAGATCAATTTCATTTTTAGAATGAGAGTCAAATCCACTTGGGTGGTGAATTTCTTTTGTAACAAACACAAATATTGTAAGGATTAGAGTACCCCTTGCACTCTAATGTTTATAATATATCTCCTTTTACCGATAAAAAAATCTATCTATTAATGTTCTTTATAAAGAAATTTTTCAAAATTTATAATAATAAATATAGTTTTTGGCGTGAAATATAAATTTGAGGATTCATTTAGTGTTTTATAGAGTTATTGAGTACTATATATTTAGTTTAATTTTTACATATTTGAATTACAATTTTAATTTAATAATTTATTATAATTTTTTTATTATTATATATATTATTTTTCTTTCATTATCCGCAAAATTTGCGAGGTCTATTACTAGTATATATATATAATTAAAATCTAAATAATACTTCCTGTAAAAAAATCAAAATAACTTGACCTTATTTGAACAATTATATATTTAAATAAATAAATAAAAACCAAAAAAATAACATAAAACTGAATAAATGCGCATAACCGCCTGCTCAATTCCTTCCCCGCCGCCACGCCTCAACCCTTCCCTTCTAGCCTGCCAGGCCGCCACCACCGTCAACCACCAACACTGCAACCGCCGCCATCACCATTATCAACTTCCCATGCATCATATTCTACCTCTTTTTATTTGAATTTCGCGATTTTCGATTGAAACATGAATTTAGTCTGGTCTAATGCAATTCAAAATAATATTAATTAATTTTATTATACAATATCAATATGTCATTATCAAATTAATATTTTTAAATAAAATAATTAATACTTTTAAAAAAATATACATAAAATACAAACAAATTTAACAACGAAATACCACAAATGAGATTCTATCCTAGTACAACACGATTCATTCATTAGAAACAAGTCAAGTATACACTATAACATCAAGGCCACCACCAGCACTTATATTATATACGTACATAGTTTATACTAACAACTATAACATAATAAATTGAAATACTAATAGAAACTAGTGATCGAAACATGACCAAATAAACTCCCCACAATCTGCATTTTTTTCCTACAAAATTTTCCTATCTTCCTACATTTTTTCTACCTTCTCATATATCTTAATAACTTCAACTAACTCCATTGCTCTGAGATGTAATTGTTTTCTTTCCTCCATCTTCATACCTCAGCCATGTAATAAAATTCAACCCACTACCCCTCACCCACACCTGATCGCCCTCCAAAATGTTACACACCACCTCCTCATCGTCTATCTTCTTCAACCCACCGATTTGACTCACCTCAAACTCGTCCATGATACAATAAGTATCTCTCAGAGCACACTGCGCCGCCCTTTTCAGATCACCGATTGTGACCCTTGGATCGACCACCACCACCTCACCGGGCGACAACCTCCGTGTTAACTCACTATCCATCTCATCAAAAGTTGGTAAAACTTTACATATTAACTCCATTGATTGGTTCACAATCTTGCCCTTGATAGGCCAATTCTTCACCAGGTAGTTGCTGCACCTCAAGATAGTCTGAGTCTGAGGGTGCCCTGCTAGCACAGTCTCATAAAGAAACCATACATCCCGATATAAGTTGAAGTGAGACCCTCCTTGTGAAGTATCACGAATGGTGAATTCAGATAATCTTGAGAAGGGGTTTATAGCACGACTAATGATTTGATCATCCATTTGAAAACATTTGATGGATTTTATCACAAAATCGATCAAACCAGTGTCTCCAATGGATTTTCTAGCGCCGTCTCTCAGTTCTTGCCTAGACAAACGACCTTCGTTTCCAGCACTGTTCGCTTTGTGCTGTTTTAACAGATCAACAATCACTAACAGCACATTCTCTAGCCTTCTATGAGGCCACCTGCAATTTTCAGTCATTTTATTCACCAATATCTCATATCCTATCACACTTCCCTCAGTCCCTGAATCAAATTTACATCCATCATCAATATCCCTAGGGATTCTTGAATCAAAATCCAGCATAAATCCTAACAAGTCACCAAGGGTGATCAGTGGTTTTGCACTTAGTTTTCTGTAGATTTCTATCATTTCTTTGATCCTCTTGGATTTTATCCTATCGAGAACACCACCAATTATCATATCAATACTAAACCTACTCAAAACTTGGATCGCTGCACTGTATTTATGCTCTGCAATCCTGTCACTAAATTTATAACCCCATATAGCTACCCACGGCCTCGCTTGTGCTATGCCATGGACCAAATTCAGCTCAATAGAATCCGTTCTTGATACGTAATGAGCCGAAATACTCCTGCAAACAATTGTTTTAAAACGCGTATCTAAACATTGGTAACATGAAATTAGCACAGAAAATTCTAGAAGAGAAATGAACCTGGCTCTAAGAACTGTGCAAAGATGGTCCCAGAAGTTCATGCTATCATCTGCACGTAAGAATTTTGAGTTGTTTTTCAAGCCATTGATGCTGATGAGATGCCCGTATCCATTACAGTGAATCAACCCGTATAATTTATGATTCTCAAAATCAAGAAAAACTCATCCAATGGAGCATTCCAATTCTCTTCTGAAGGAATTATCAAATGGTACTTTCTCTTGCAAACAAAATGATGGCCCCATTCTGGGAAACAAAAACAACAAGAATTCAAATCATTCCTAAAAAAGTGCACGAATCCAATCAAACAGTTGAACATACGCTAACAATTAAAATCGCAAATCAAAATCCCTAGAAAAGTATCACGTAAACAGTCGACCAAATTAAAGCACCTGCTAATTCACAGTACTCGCAGAAAGGATCGACTGACTCTCGAACGGTTTCTTCGAGCGTGTAGAGTGGGAAAACGCCATAGTTTGCAGAGAAGAGGGATGTACACCACACACGCATCTCATTGACGGCGTGATCTTGAATTTCCGCAAAACTCTGAAGAAAAACCCGAATATTGTCTCTGAATGCTCCGGACAGAGTCTTGATGGCGAAATCAGGGATACCGAAATTGTCGAATTCGAAAAGTTTATCAGGATTAATCCTCTTGTTACTAGGTTTTCTAAGTATAATTGACGCCATTGGAGAAAGAAAGAAACTGTGAATGGGTTTTCAAGTTTGATTCCGAAGAAAGATATGGCGCTTGAATTGTGAAGGTCTGTGGATTTACTAAAGTCGCCTTCACACGCGGGAAAGACGGGGTTAGTTACGGATATGATTCGGGCGATTTTGGGGATTTTACCAGATGTGACTGGTTCAGCGTGAACCAACACTGTTCTCTATGTTTCCTTTTGCAATGAGTTCCTCCAGTTCGAATTTAGACGTGCCTTGCAGAGATAAATTGCTACTTGAGGGGAAACACGAAGAAGATTACAATTTAAATGGACGTTGATCCATTGTGTTAAATTTAGAGATGTTAAAGGGTCACGCATGGCCCAACCCGCTAAATTAAAATGAAGGGTTAGAGTAGGGTTTAATAACCAGTTTAAAATCAGTCTTTTTGGCCCTGACCGATTAGCCATGGTTTAATTTACTAACCTTATGCCTTTAGTTATTTAATAAGGAAAAAAATTAGAGTTAAAAATTTTTAGAGGTAAAAGTTAATAAAGAACAAAATGTTATTAAAAGGGTTTGACATATTTCAAGAAAAAAAAAAATATAATGTTCGCAAATAAGTTGAGTTTATTCCCTGATTTATTTTTTTTTCGAAATGTAAAACGCATTTGACAATCTAATTTGTTGTAATTCCTTATTGTTTAACTATTTTGATGTATTTCTAATGAATTTATGAATAATATTTATGTTTTAAGTTTGTATTATGTTTTTTTCAAAAAAAAAAAAGTTTGTATTATGTTATATTATAATTATAATTTAAGATTTTATATTAAAAATTAATTTTTTTCTTCTGAGCCCGTTAGTGGTCCGTTTAGCCCGTAGCCCGCTAGGGTTAGGGTTAGGTTCCAACAATTGTCGACTCCGCAAAGAGTGAACCAAGAAGGCCCGAAACCGCTTAGGCTCGTGGGTTCAGAGGACCGAATTCTAATAGGTTAGGGTCACCGCTTAACATCTCTAGTTAAATTGATTCGTTGGACTCTATTTTACAAATTTCAAAGCTGTGTAATTGTGTTTATTAAGTTTTACACTATGGAATTAGTTCGTAATTTATGTGTATTTTAAATAGAATTAAGTATTATATTTCAAAAAAAAAAAAAAGAATTAATTATTTTATTAACAATATTAATTTGAGATAAATTGAATTTTGTTCTAAAAAATGAGTGGTTTGTAAAATATCATTTTTTTGACACTTTTGATCCTATAATTTTTTCGACGATTTTGATCCCATAATTTTTTTCGACATTTTTTTTTCCAAAAGAATAATAAATTGTAGTTTTAGTCCCAAAAATAAGGTAAAATTGCAGTTTTTGTCCTAAAATAATACTCACTCCGTCCGGAGTTAGCTTATGATTGACTTTTAACGGTTTTGTGTGAGAATTATTTCATAGTAATATGTGTACAAAGTTGTTTTATATGAATAGAATGCTAGTTAATAAGATCAACTAGCATATCATTCATATAAAATAACTTTTGTACACATATTACTATGAAATAATTCTCACACAAAACCGTTAAAAAGTCAACTGTGAAGCTAACTCGGGACTGAGGGAGTAGTTAAGACTGCTTTTACCAAAAAATAATAGTTAAGACTCGCCCAATTCTTTTAGAGATCAAAGTGACAGATTGGAGTCCCAAACCTTTTCGTTGTCTAAATGTCTGGTTTTCTCACCCAAATTTCAAGAAATTTTGTTCTAAAATGGAAGGAGTATGTGGTAAGAGGGGGTGGGTTCGTTATCAAGGAAAAGATAAAGCTTTTGAAAGAAGATTTGAAGACATGGAATAGGGAGATTTTTGGTGATATTGGGACGCAATTGAAAAATGTCGGCAAGAGATCAAGATGCTAGATACTATTGATGACGTAATGGGGTTGGATGATAGTGAGATTGTTAAACGAAACGAGCTCAAAGCCTTATTGTTCTTGGAAATGAAAAAAAAAGGGAGTCTACTACAACAAGAGTCTCAGCAAGTGGATCCTCGAGGGGATGAAAATTCGAGGTTTTTTTATAATTGCATTAATAGGAGGAGGAAAGCAAATGAGATCACGGGGTTACTTGTTGAAGGTGATTGGGTGGAAGAAGCCGTTGCTGCAAAGAGGGAAGTTAATAAGTTTTTCAAGAATCATTTCAAGAGAGCAACGTGAGTTAGACCTCTTCTAGAAATTGATTTCGTAGAGAGACAGATTTCGAGGCCGATAATGAGAGGTCGGTGGCGGTCTTCACGAGTAAGAAGAGGTTCGGGAGGCGATTTGGGAGTGTGATAGCTCAAAGAGTCCGGGGCCGGATGGTCTAAATTTCAGATTTTGGAAGGATTTCTGGGATATTATAAGCCCGATATGATGTAGTTTGTGTGGGAATTTTATACTTATGGAAGGATGACTGGGGTTTGAATCAATCTTTTTAGCTTTGATTCCTAAGAAGGAGGAAGCCGAGAGCCTTAACGACTACGCACCAATTTCATTAATTGGAAGTGTGTACAAGATCATTGCAAAAGTGTTATCCAAAAGGTTGAGTCGGGTTCTTGATGCTATTATTTCGCAGCAACAAAACGCGTTCGTTGGCGAGAGGAATATTTTAGAAAGTGTGGTGGTTCTAAATGAGACGATTGATGAGGTGAGGAGAGGGAGGAGCAAAGCCATATTTTTTAAAATTGATTTTGCTAAGGCTTACGACTCTGTTGGTGGGTGTTTTTGGAGGTGATCATGAGGAGGTTTAATTTCCATCCTAAGTGGATATCATGGATCATGGAGTGTGTATCGTCGGCCCGGCTTCGGTACTTTTGAATGGAAGTCCAACAGAGGAGTTCGAGGTTGGAGAGAGGCTTGAGGCAAGGGATCTCTTATCCCCGCTTCTGCTCCTAATTGTGGCTGAAAGTATTAGCATCATGATGAAAAGAGCTATCCGTATGATTTGTTTGAAGAGTTGAAGGTTGGAAGTAATATGGTGGGTGTATCCCATCTTCGGTTTGCGGATGATACAATCTTTATGGGGAAAGCATCTCAAGGCAATGTTTGGTTCCTTAAAAGAATTTTGAAGATTATTGAATTCACGTCGGGATTAAGGGTGAATAATGAGAAATATTGCTTGTATGGAGTAAATGTGGAGGAGGGGGCCATGAGGGAATACGCAAGTGTTGGGATGTCGGGTGGGCCGTTTCCCTTTTGTTTATTTAGGCGTGAAGGTGGGATCAGCCCATAGAAAGATCTCGGAGTGGACCCAAGTGGTGCGTAAAGTCAAGAATAGAGTCTTGAAATGGGAAGATCTCAAGATCTCGTTCGGGGTCGACATACGTTGCTTAATGTTGTGTTATCATCCTTACCGGTATACTATTTGTCCACCTACAGAGCTCCAAAAAAAGTGGTGAGAGATATCATAAAAACTCAAAGAGGTTCTTCTCGGGGGTGACAAGATTAAAAAAATTTCATAGGTTGAGTGGAAAGCAATTTGTATGCCAAAATCAAAAAGGGGGCTGGGAGTAAGAGATTTGGATTGTTTCAATCTAGTGTTACTAGGGAAGTGGGCTTGGGGGTGCTTGATCAACAAAGAGAGATTGTGGGTTAAGGTTGTGACTTCTAGATAGGGTGAAAATAGGGGTTTGGGGGTCGGGGCTACGAGATCCAAGGAGTAGTAGGGTATCGGTGGGGTGGTGGGGAGAGGTGTTGACACATCTTTTTTTTGTGGGGGAATGGGCGGGCGAGATTAGTTTAAAATAGCAGTTTTCCAAATTATATAACTTGAGTTTAGACTAGGCGGGAAGGTAGGGGTTATGGGGGATTGGGTTAAGGGCGGTGGGTGTGGAGGTGGAGATGGAGACGAGATTTATTCGATAGGGAAATTGTTATGCTTAATGCTTTGATTGATGTTATTAACATGTATCCCTTAAAAATGGAGTGAACGATGCTTGGAGATGGAGACATAGTGCAAGTGGTGAATACTCTACGAATGAAGTGTACGAGTGGTTGAGATGCAGAGAAGAGAACCAAGGCGTGGAGACAACAGGCTTTTCAATTAATTTGGAATAAGGTGTCCCCAAAGAAAGTGAGGATTCACGCATGGAGAACGGTATGGGAGAGGCCGCCTACAAGGGTGACGCTTCAAAAAGAAATGTCATCCCACAAAACGGGACGTTTCTTGCATCTTGTGTGGAGAACATTTGGAGGGAGTGAGACACACCTTGTTCGAGTGTAAGTTCTCTTATTTAATTTGGATGAAGTGTTGCAATTGGTCGGGTGTACAAACCTGCCCTATCTTCCAATCCTACAACGAGCTTACTACATTTTAGTAAGTTCTTTAGGGGGAGAAATGATAGTTTGTATGGGGTTTGCATATGGGAGTGTATTGTGTGGTGTATATGGAAGTGGAGATATAAGAAGTTGTTTGAAGGTGTTGAGGTGAATTTGGATGGTGTGATGGAGGAGATAAAGTCGAGACTTTGGAGCTGGTTTGTTCATAGAGAATTGGGTGTTTGTATGTCAAATTTTGATGATTGGGTAGTGAGGCCTAGGAATTGTTTAGGGTGTTGAAGGTCAGCTGTATACCATTTTGTAGGTTGTATGTTGTCATTGTCTTGATAATTAGCTCTGTTTTGTTCTATACTATTATGGCCAAATAGGGTATGTCTTATACCCTGTGTTGTGTCAAATTTTCTTTAATATTATTGTTTTATTTCTGAGCAAAAAAAAAAAAAAAAAAAACACGAGATCAAAATTATCGTTGAAAATTCTTATGTGACCAAAACTATAATTTTTTAATTTATTAAATACTAGTTACTTCATGCAAAAATATTAGTTATTATACTATAGAGTAATTAGTTGTAAATTACTTGTACAATAAACTATTCATAAAATATTTCACTTAAGTTCATGTGAACTCTCTTATTCAAACTATTATTATTTAGTACATGAAGTGTCACTTTTTAGTCTAATTAGATATTATATTAAAGAAAATAAAAAGTCATAAGATCACACTTCGATCCAAAGGCGGAACCCCCATTAAAAATCTAATAAGGGTAGAGCTATAACCCCTAAATAAAGAGAAAAGCCTTTATACCAAAGTAGAATTCCATAAATCTATCATATGTTGTCAAATCCATCACATTGTCATTACGGTGAATTTATCTCATCTTCACACATATCTACTAAACTTTTAGAAGCCACGACTCGCATTGATCTAAGAGCATCTGTATCGGCATTTGAGGTAATCAAGTAGTTTTTATTATAAGGAGACGAGTACCGCACTTCGCTTGAGTGAGATGCCACTGCCTTATTCCGTAGGTTGTATTCCTTAGTAATAATATTTTTCTTCATGTGTCGCTTTTAATAACATCGGTAAAATCTTGTAGATCCGTCGAACTAGTAGCATTTGAATCAGGTTTCTCTAAGACCTTATCCACACTATATGACCGAAATTCGATGGAAGCGTTGGAAGGATCAAAAGAGGTATCTATGAATTGTTCCTTACTATTGACAATATGTTTTTGCATTTGCTTCTTCTCACCGTAAATAGTATATGTGTTATTATGTTGCGGCGAGGAAGCAAGACGTTGAACGCCCTTATTAATGGGCCGAGCGTCTCCCATACCGACCTCTCTCCACACGCTAGGACCTCGAACTCGTGGTTCTTGCTTATTCAACTCCTTATCTTCCTCCAAGTCAGGCTACCTTTATCTTGCATCCGATTATGAACCTCTCGAGCAGCTTCTTTTTTATTCAATTCCCATCGTGTGGATTATTTTGACGGCCTAATGCCCGAGCAACATCTCTGCCTTTAGGCTCCTCCTTTGCGCATCTCGCCCGATCTGCAATCCATCAATGCATGTCCCGCAATACCACATTGATTGCAAAACGCCGGTAGTTGCTCATATTAATTTCAATGAAGTCCTGAGCTAAAGAAGTGTTGACCTTGCGTAATGAAGTCCTCGACACCCCTTTGTGATGAAGGTAGCGACTTGGAGCTAAAGAAGTGCCGACCATCAAATTCAAACATTATGAAGTCCCGACACCCATTTGTCATGTCAATTTCAATTAAATCCTTGCGTAATGACACATGGAGCATCACGAGCACGTTCATCTAGTTTAATAATCTATCCCAATGTCGAAGCCATAGAGTGAATGATTTTCGATTGAAAAAATTCCTACGGTATTTCATAGAACCTTACCCATACCTCGAGCTAAAGAAGTGTCCTTGTAAGGGTTAAAACCTCTAATCCATCTCTGAACTCGGATTCTCGGAACATCCCCGCTTCAATCCCTAAACTCGTCTATCCAATATTTTATTCCTATCGGTCAAATAAGGCAATTGGATGTTATAATACCCCCCTGCCCGGTGGGATCAAAGACCAATCGAATTCAACCCCCAAGCATGTTCCAACTGCTTTAGGTCGGTGAAGGTGTACGGGAATCCCTCGGTGCCAAAGTAACCTTTCCAATTATGAAATCTGCAATTGATCCACTTCTTGTTTCACCAGACCTCATATATTTTCACCGAGAAATAGTCTCCTTTCGTTGAGCCACCATTATCGGCGATCCGTTATCTAAGAAAGGGATAGGACCTTCCCGTAAGAAGGCGGTTGTGCTGCGTATGAGTATGATCCACCACATGAAATTAATTTTCATGATTCATTGGAATTATATTTTTAGGTGTCAAATTACAGCTACGGCGGATACATGTTGCGTAACATGATCCGCCATTGAAATATGTGATGTTGGGGCTTAGTATTTTTGAACCTATTTGTGAACCCGAGACAATGATATTCCATAAATCAAAGATTCTCCTTTGTTGTATCGGATGTTGGTGGCCCCGCCATGTAACATCCTAAAATCACTATGTGAATTATTTATATTTTTATGTAATTAATTTTAATAAATTGAGTATTAGTATTAATAATTAGCTTTTAATTAAATTATATAAATCTTTTAAAATAGAAATATAAAATATATTATAATATATATATATATATATATATATACTCATAATAGTATAATAGTAAAATAAAAAGAAAACTTACCTTTGAAATTTGGTTAAGGCGGTGGAGCTAGGTGATAATATCACCTATATGCTATATGTTCACACGTATTCAGGGGATTAGAAGAAAGAAAAGGGATTAGAAGAAAGAGAAAGAAAATGGAGAGAGAGATAGAGAGAGAGAGAGATCTCGAAGCATTTTGGTAAGTATTCGATCTTCGTTAATTGTGGTATTATATATCAAAATGCTCGTATCTACTCGTAGATTATAGAATTTTAATTTGTTTGTTGATATGACGCTCGTAGCGTGTGGAATTGGAGATTATTAAGAGTATGTGTTATTTGTAGGATATGAGGAGAAACTTGAGACTATTAAGATTGTGCTTTTTCAAGAAGTTGAGGATTACTAAGGGGTATTGCATTGCATCATTTGTTGCAACTTTTGTTTTTAAGGTGAGGCAATCTCCACTCAATGTTATTATTGCTATGTTAAATTACATTATTAATCAAGACGGGTAGTAACCCGCACTATGTTCAAGCCGTGTAGTGGCCCGTGTAATATGTTCAAGCCGGGTAATGGCTCGTAATATATATGTTCAAGCTAGGTAATGGCCCATATTATGTTCAAGCCGGTAATGACCACTTATTATGTGATAAAGCATTAAATGTTCTCATGAGCTTTTATTAAAATATTATATGCCGCATACAAATGTTGTTTAAGCGTGCAATCATTGATGTTTTCCTTACTGGGTGTATTTTCAAACACTCGTCCCCCCACGCTTATGATTTTCTACAGTCAAAAGGAGCTAGAGCAGGTACAAGGCGATGGTTGCATGCAATTCAATTTTCGCTTATGTATTTTTCGCTATAATTTCAAATGATTATTTTGTAATAAATCTCGTTTATTCAATTACAATTTTCTTTTTAATTGACTTAACTAGCCAATTTGGTAGTGCCTCAGCTATTATATGTTATTTTTAAGTTCGGGCGTTACATGTCATAATCTGCGTATGATTGTTACATAATGTGTTCTTCTCTTGATCGAACAAAGATGCATCTTGAATTGAACGTAGAACCCCTATGATTAGAGCTTGTAATTGTTTGGAGAGCCTCTCAGAGAGAGATGAGGAGAGCTTAAGTGCTACTATCGCCTCAAAGTGTGTACTGACTTTGGCATCCCTACAGAATCGGGAAAACTTTTGTGGGTGAAAATTAGCCCAAAATTTGGGAGTTAGTTGAAATCGCCCACTTTCAGTGAGCTCTGTTATTTTTCCCCTCTAACAAGTATCACGAAAAAATATTACGTAATAATTTTAAAAATTGTTTTGAAGTGTCAATTTTTAGTGATGTTTAGAATAACACGTAAAATTAAATAGTTTTTTAATCAAAATACGTCATATGCTAAAAAGTTGATAATTTATATACTAAATCGCAATAGTATAAAAAGAGAATTCACGTGAATCCTAATTTCTAGGAAATATATATTTTAAAAAAGAAAGAGATATTTTCAAAAGAGCTAGTCTCCTTTGAAATATTTTTCGTCAAAATATGCGTTAAAAACAAAAATTGAGAAAAACTTGTGGGTTAGACATTCAACCGGTCAACAAGGATATCGGGAATTATGTCACAAATTGCAATATATAACTAAGAACGCAGAGACGCCGGTGATCGGGAGGAGATTCAACAAAGAAAATCCGAAAATAATCACGAAATTCAACTACGGAATCGAATTGAAGAGAAACACGCTCAAATACGTAAAAATCAAGATATGGATGATTTTCTTTTTTTTAAATTGCCAGATGATCGGTGTTGGATGATCTCGATTGATGAAAATAGTAGTGGAGAAAACTTAAACAAGTTGATGAATACAAAATTTATGCGAAATTCGATGATAAATTTTTGTTTCCGTTTAAACTGGAATTAATATCGCAATCGATTCATTGCTTCTCGGTTTGTTCATATAGTAACACATTTTTTCCATGCAAGAACACGCTTGTGTTCATATAGTAACATATTTTTTTAAAAAAACTCGAGCAAAAACAATAATAAAAGTTTGCTTCCAAGTGTATTAATATAAGGTCAAACATGTGTTATTATAAGAACAAGTACGTGTTACTAGTCCTTAAAAAAATAAAATATAGTAACTCATTTTTCTTCGTAGAGTAACACGTAATCGACCTTATAGTAACACAACCCGAGAGTAAAATTTTATTTTACCTTTGCGCGAAGTTTAGTACACATATTTGCCCTTACAATAACATATATTTTACCTCAAATCTTATACGTGGGGATCAAATAGACTCATGAACTTTTTCTTAACACATTTAAATCATTTCTCTTTAATATTGAGATCAAATAAGCCCCCATCTTAATAAAATTACACTCTATTAATGAAAATAAAGTTGTCGAAGATTAGAGACTTATTTGATCCACACATATAAGATTAGATATTCATTTGACCATTTTTTCATTTTTATTTTTGCATTTGGGCGATTATTTTAGACAAATTAAACTATGTATTATTTATTTTATAGTAACACATATTTATCGTTAAAGTAACACATGTTTAACCTAATAGTAACACTTTTGGGAGCACGTGGGGTGAATTTTTTTTTTTTTTTTTGCCCTTGCGCGAGTTTTTTGGATATATCCATTGAACTCCGCCCGCCCGTCCCGTAATTCGTGAATTTCTTTATTTGGATTATTTCACGAATCCTAGATCTATAAAATATTGTATATATGTTTTTGTCTTTTCAAAAATATGCTTACTCCTACAGATAAGGTAAGACCAACACAATCTCGTATATGACATGCTAAATATTATTCATCCTATTTACTTATGGCTATTGTTGGATTCCGAATATTGATTAGGAATACCTACCAAATGAAATGATATTCTCAGAATCAGAACCGTGATCCCGTTGATCAAGAACGCAATTACAAGAATTGCTTCGTGTTTTCACAATTTAGGTGTCTAGGTATTTGATTACTTTTTTGTGTTTTTCTTAGAGAGCGTTCTTGCATGTGAAATGAACTCCTTTTCTACGGTTTTCCTTTCCTTCGTAAAAGAAAAATAACCGCATCACATTAAAGAGGAGAAGTTATCTAACTTCCTCCTTGTAATTATCCACTTCATGTGTGGATTAATTAAACGTTAAATATATAATTAATATATATTAATATTTAATTATTTAATTACTTTCATCTCCCACTCACACATGAAGTTAAAGACTTAATCTCTCTTCCTTCATTTCAGTTCACCATTCGATATACCTTTTATACGGACAAATAAATCGTGTGACCCTCGAGAATATGAGTTTCAATATTATACACTTGTTAAGGATATATAACAACTCAACCAGCTTCACATTAAGAAAAACAAAAACTCTCGTTGTACCCTGCAATTCTTTCGATTAACACAAGTTGACATATCTCTTACAATCCCTTGTAATTTACTAGAGCATATTCAACTTTTGTCAAAACACTATGTATTCATAATCAAGTTCTCAACTCGATTGACCGGTCAATGAATCACAATATAATGTGTTAATAAAGATATTCTTCCTTTCGAATAAAATATCTACAGACTCCCACTATATTTCGCTTTCCTAGACATGCATCATATCACCGAATTGTCATGGCTATTGATAACATGCTAAAGTAGCATCACTATAGTGAAGACTTAAAAATAAATTAGAAAGTTCAAAGGGTACTTCTATGAGGTTAGTTTGAACCTCAAGGACTCATACTATGAGAAAAATTGGGATTCGATTTCTCACGTCCTTATGATCATCTTAGCACATGTATTATGAAGAACACATGTTACAATGTCTTGACTTCCATGGTGGAAGCGTATGTCATTTAAAATTTTAGACATTGTATAAATCACAATTCAAGTGTATCTACAACACTTAACTTGGATTTCCTCCCACTTTTGGTCGGGAAATCGATGATTTAGCTTTCAAACAAGTTAAATAGATTCGTGGTTAAAATCTATTACGATTATTTTGAATAATATAATCTCAACTTTGCACATTCTCTAATGTCAAAGGTGATTGCTCGTATGAGAGAACCAATCATAACTTGTAGACATACTAATATATGAATTTCATATATTTGTGATACATAAATTGTTATTTCCATAACAACAAAAACATTAACAAGATACAATATCCACATCGCATTACATTATATCCTATGTAAACCAAAACCCTTGACATGTCCCAAAAACGCCTCTAGGAATAGCTTTGGTAAAAGGATCTGCTAACATCAATCGCGTAGAAATGTATCTAATAGTCACTTTCTTCTTCTCTATAATATCTCTAATAAAATTATACTTAGTATCGATATGCTTGGTCTTTCCATGATATTTGGGATCTTTTGTGTAAGCAATTGCCGCTTGATTATCACAATGCATTGTGACAACTCCCACCGGAGAGTTCACAACCCCCAAATGTTTTAAAATCTCCTAAGCCAAATCGATTCTTGTACTGCAGATGCACATGCCACAAATTCAGCTTCCATTGTGGACAATGCAATGCAAGATTGTTTCTTGCTACACCATGAGATCGCTCCATTGTTGAGCAAGAAGACATAACCAGAGGTCGATTTACGTTCATCTAAATCACCACTCCAATCAAGGCGTCGTATACCCATTTAGTGTCACATTATTTCCTTGGTAACAAAGATAATAATCATGCCTCCCTTTAGATATCTTAGAATTCTCTTCACCGCAATCCAGTTGCTTTTTACCCGGATTGGATTGATACCGCTAACCAAGCCAACGGCATAACAGATGTCCGGACGTGTACACAACATTGCGTACATTAGACTTCCAATTGCATTAGCGTATGGTACTTTGGACATTTCAGCTTTATCCTCCGGAGTCTTTGGACACATATCACGGCTTAATGATTCGCCTTTAACAACAGGAGTATCCACAGTGAGCATTTATCCATTTTGAATCGCTCTAGAAGTTTTCTTATGTAAGTCTCTTGAGACAAACCAAGTAATTTTCTTGAACGATCTCTATGAATTTTTACACCAAGTATGTATTCTCGCTTCACCCATATCTTTCATTTCAAAGTTCGAAGATAACCATTTTTAATGGTCTCAAGATACTCTTTGTTGTTTCCAAATAACAAAATATCGTCCACATATAAAGATAGAATCACAAAATTTTTCATGGACCGTTTAACATATACACGGTGGTCTTCGCTTATCATAACAAAGTTATATGAGATTATCGCTTTGTGAAATCTCAAATACCACTGCCTTGAAGATCGCTTAAGTCCGTAAATTGATCTTTTCAATTTACAAACCTTCTCTTCTTGACCTTGAAGAATGAATCCTACAAAGTTGTTGCATGTAGATTTCTTCTTCTAATTCTCCATTGAGAAAAGCAGCTTTAACGTCCATTTGATGTAATTCTAAATCCATACTAGCAACTAAGGCTAGAAGTAGACGAATTGAGGCAAATCTCACTACCGGTGAAAAGGTTTCTTCATAATCTATACCCTCCGTTGAGTATAACCTTTTGCCACCAAGCGAGCTTTAAACCTTTCTACGTATCCATCACCCTTTCTTTTAATTTTGAGAATCCATTTATTCCCAATTGCTTTTCGTTCTTTAGGAAGATCAACAAGTTCCCAAACTTGATTTGATCTCATAGACTCCATTTCCTCTTCCATTGCTTTTTCCATTTATCTTTTGGTCGGACAGATAAAGCCTCTTGTATATTTCTAGGCTCCTCCTCATCTACCGGGATTACCTCCCCATTTTCTCGGAGAAACAAAGAAGACGTGTCCTTCAATGTCATAATGCCTCTTAGGCATATGTTTTCTTGAACTTTTCCTAAATTGACGCGTTGTAAGATCTTCTCCGTATAAAATGTTTTCGCCAAGATCCATCCGATCTTCAACGGGAAAACTCATATCAAGATCCACATTTTAACCACTCCCACTTGGATCCGATATGGAGTGATTTTCGCCGCTCAAAAAATTGGTTCAATGTTTCGAACTCCCTCGATCGTAGAATTCGGTTTAAAATTGCATTACGTGATTCTATTTCACCACACTCCCATCTCCTTGATCTCCAAGAAACACGTATCCCTTAGAGTGATCACGGTATCTTATGAAGATACATTTCTTTCCTCGTGGACCCAACTTTCCATACCGACTCGTAGAATCATGTACGAAAGTCAGCAGATCCTCAAAATCTAAGGTTACTTAAATCGGGTTTCCTACCCGTCCGTAGTTCGTATGGAGTTGAAGTAATTGACTTTGAAGGCACTCTATTCAACACATAAGCCGCAGAAGCAACGCATCCCCCAAAAAGAGACAGTAAATTAGCTTGTGCCATCATGGATCTTACCATTTCCATCAATGTTCTCGTTCCTTCTCTCAAAGAACACCATTTTGTTGAGGAGTGTAAGGAACAGCTTAATCGCCGGATTATTTTATTCCTTTTTCATTACACAATTCCTTGAATTGAGCAGAAAGATATTCACGCCCTCTATCGGTTCGTAAAATTTTTACAGCTTCTCTCTTTTTGATTCTCAACCTCATTTAGGTAACATTTGAAACAAGTTAATGCTTCGTATTTGTGAGATATCAAATAAACATATCCATAACGTGAATAATCATCTATAAAAGTAATGAAATAAGAAGCTCCATGTCGTGCCCTCACATTAACGGGACCACATATATCGTAATGGATTAATTGCAATGGAAAATCAGCTCTAACAGCCTTTGCCAAAAGGTTTTTAGTCATTTTACCAAAGCAAGACAATGTTCACATCTGGATAATTCGACTTTCGAAGACGAACTTATGAGTCCTTCCTTGACAAGTCGATTCATCCTTTCGCCCAATATGACCTAATCTAGCATGCCAAATGTTATTATCTACACAAGCATCACTAGAGGAACAAACATTTAGAAAACATGAACGATCTTCATAATAACTAAATGTAGTCCTATTACAATCCAATACCATAAAACCATCAACAAAGTGTCCAAGTACCATAACAAACATCATCCTTACTTATAATAACCATGTCTTTTGAAAATAATATATTAAATCCTAAATTAAGAAGAATCACATGTAAACGAGATTCCGTGTGATCTCGGGAGCAAATAAGACATCATGTAGGATAAAAGCACGACCATTGCCCAACTCAAGTTTGCAAGTCCCAACTCCTTTGACTTCAACTCGAGCATTATTACCCACATATATCCATCTCGTCCCCTCGGAACACGACGGTAATCCACATATGCTCCTCTCGTCCCTTGTTACGTGGTCTGTTGCCCCCGAGTCTATAATCCACAAAGGATAAGATTCGGTCAATAACACAAGATTAGAGACATTTATCATGCTTAAAATAGAATTCATATGAATTACCTTGTCCCTCTTGAGCTCAGGGGCATTCACGAGCAAAGTGGCCAAGTTGATGACAATTATAACAAGGCATTTTACTCTTATCCTTCTTCTTTTTAGCATGTTTTTTCTTCTTCTTCTTTCCCTCGTGATTGTTAGCAGGAGCATTGGCAGATTCCCGGTCTTAGATTGCTTATTCTTTTCCTTTTCTTCCAGCTTTTTCTTACGTTTAAAGCCCAAGCTTGTTTCGAATCGATTCAACATAATAAGCACCGGATGAAGGCTTGGCAGCTCCAAGGCGTTCATCTTCTAACTCAACATGACGAGCCGCATCACTAAAAGTCTTAATGCACTCGTTGTGAGTTAGATTGACCTTAAGATGTTCCCACCGATCGGAAGTGACCTAATCAAAGCTTGGATCTGTTGCTCGTAGAGTATATGACCGGCGATTTAAGTTCTCTCGATTATATTAGACATTTCGAAGGTGTTGTCTTATGGTATGATCACTTTCTTTTGTAAGTATCGAACTTAATCGTCACCGCCTTAATCGAGTAATCGATGTGCCACCATACTTTTCCCGTAGATACACCCATATATCATGGGCAAGAGGATGTCGTTCACACTCGTGAATTATATCATCAATCACCGAGCTCACTAAAATCCCATGAGCGGTGGAATTTTTCTTTTCCACGCCGTATAAGCTTCTTGGTCCCTCCTTCCTTGAGTTCCTATCCCAATTCCAGGATCAGCCATCACATGGTTTATAGCGTCAGAGCATCTTGTTCGTCCAAGACATACCATATCTTGTGACGCCAAGTATCATAATTGTCCCCATTGAGTTTTTCACCCTTGTTCAACTCAAAGAACAATTGATTTGGATGTCATTGTCTTTTCATAGAGAAGTAACTCATTATGTTAATAAAATTATCACTTATTTAAACAACTTTTTATGTTAAGCCATAAACATCTAATAAATTGATACAAGACTTGATTTCAAAAAATAACTTAAAGCTATCAATCATCAATCAATGTCAAATATCTCAATAAAAGATTTTATACTCAAAACATAAAAAATACATATGAGTTAAGCAATTAAAAAAACTCATAAAACCACATCAAGTTGAATAAAAACATTTTCAAATAGCCATGTAAGAAAAATGTATCAATATTCATACAAAATAACGACCATTTAAACGCCTAACTAGGACATTCTCTCGATGTTTGTCAACATTTTTAGTGCCTACATTGAAAGCTACTTGTGCTAAAGGATCTATAAGAGGGTTCTTAATCCTACTCTTAGATCTACCATTCAATTTAAGAACATCGTAACATCTCGGACCTCCCATCCTTGAGCACACCATTTTAATAGCTTGTTTTTTTATCGATCTCTTCAGCATTCTTTAGCCATTATTCTCATAGTGTCGATGCCGTAGGATTTCCTCCGAGAAAACCACGTTTGCCAAGACGCCTTGTCCCAAAAACTTTCGTAAATCGTGGTCAAGAGTCCTCGCCCATGTATCTGGACTTTTAATTTCATCGGCTAAAAACATTGGCAATTTTCTTTTGCAATGTAAGAAATTGTAATTGGACATATAACTCATTCATATGAAGTTCATGGTCTCTTATCTTTGTGATATGGCTTCATCTTACAAGTCATGAATTCTTTAAGTACATCATCCTTGGTTTGGATGTCTTTCGTACTAATAACTCTAATGACTCCCATATTTCAACCATAAATTACCAACAAGGACTAAATCAATTAAACTTCATCATAATGAATTTAAAAAACTTTTTAACACATGAAATCACAATTTCAAGTGGAATAAGTTAACTCACTATTGATGCAAGTGTAACCATAGCTCCCACTATCATATATGAGGTAGTGCATGAAACAATTATGTTTCAATATAGTCCAAACAATAATTTGAAGAGATACCAAAAAATTCACTATTATAATGACTATTAGGCATTTTATCAAAACATACTAGAGAAAAAAGATTGGAAAAACATGTCCATATACTTTAAAAAGGTCATTATACGTCCGAAAAGACATTTAACACATAAAACGAAGGTCCGACAAGCTCCTACTTGCCGGAAAAGTATTCACGCGCCCAGACGTGCCGGTAGGGAGCTATTTCGAGCTCCCACGCGCCTCGCACGCGCCTCCGTAAGACCTCACGCGCCGCCACGCGCCCTCACGCGCCCGAACAGCCTCTCGCGCGTGGACCCCACGCGCCGTTGACCGCCGCGCATGGACCCCACGTGCCGTTGACCACCGCCGCGCGTGGACCCCACGCGCCGTTGACCGCCGCCACGCGTAGACTTCACGCGCGCGGCCCGACCACCGCCACGCGTGGACCTCACGCGCGCCCGCCACCGCCGTTGACCCGCCGCCGCTGACCGGCCGCGCTTGCCGCCCGCGCCGCCCGGCTGCAAGTCGGCCGGTTGATTCGAGTCATTCCGCTTCGAGTCGGTCCGCGTCAAAACGGTTCGGGATGGTTGATTGATCGGGTCGACCCGAGTCAACCGGTTCGGATGGTTTGACCCGGCCGAGACTCACCAAAAGAAGTTTGAAATAATTTTCAAAAAATTGCAAAAAGTCCTTTGAAAAATTGAATTCTCAAAAAATGCACTGAAGTTTTTGAAACTTTGCAAAATTGGCCCATTGCGAAAAAAATTTAGAAAAATCATAACAAATTCATTTCAAGGCCAAAAATTCAAACTTTATGTCTACGGAATCCTCATTCAATGCTCTACAACTTAGTATAAACATAATATGAAGATTCATAACATACCAAAATTCGAATTTTATTTTCAAAAACTTTCTTACAAAAAAAAAAACAAAATCATTTCAAATGCTTAAAACATGCATTCTTAAACATTCATGCATTGAACATGATGAAGCAAGTTCTAGAAAAATTACTCCACAAGAGATCACATGATTTACATAAACATTACGATGACATAGCATGCAATAAAACATGATTTCATAAAAACAAATATTCTCATTCAATACTATAACGTCACTTATGTAAATAGAGAATATATCAAATTTTCATAAAAACATTCCATCATAAAATACATGCCATCATATTTAAACTCATGCCATCATATTTAAACACATGCTATCATATTTAAATACATGCCATCAAATTTTAAATACATGCCATTAAATTTTAAACACATGCCATCATATCAAGTGACAGAATAGGAATCCAACTTGCTCGATACCACCGTTGGATTCCGAATATTGATTAGGAATACCTACCAGTGAAATGATATTCTCAGAATCAGAACCGTGATCCCGTTGATCAAGAACGCAATTACAAGAATTGCTTCGTGTTTTCACAATTTAGGTGTCTAGGTATTTGGTTTTTTTGTGTGTTTTTCTCAGAGCGTTCTTGCATGTGAAAGGAACTCCTTTTCTACGGTTTTCCTTTCCCTTTTGTAAAAGAAAAATAACCGCATCACATTAAAGAGGAGAAGTTATCTAACTTCCTCCTTGTAATTATCCACTTCATGTGTGGATTAATTAAATATTAAATATATAATTAATATATATTAATATTTAATTATTTAATTACTTTCAGCTATCTTAAAAGAGAGAGAAAAAGGGGTATAATATAGAGCTTCATTTAATATTTAGGTTACACTTCCTTTTAAAATAAGATTATGATAGAACTATAAAAATTATAAATCTATGAATTATATATTATAGTAAATAATAGGCAAAAACTTATACAATACCGTCTCATATATATTATACTAAATAATAGGCAAAAACTCATACAAGACCGTGTCATGTATGAGACGGGTCTCACCCTCATAAGAATATCAAATATATTAGCAAGGGTATCAAATATATATGCGGGAGTATTAAATGCCGTAGAATGAGAATTGAAAATAATAAAGTTAAAAATTGTCAAAGAAAAGTATCAAATATGTACCTTTTTCGCAAATGGTCCCACTTTAGTTAAAAAAATCAATTTAGTCCCATAAGTTCATGATTTTTTCAATTTACGTCCAATTTTCGCTTCGGAAAGACAAATACGACGTCGTTTTTGGCACGTGTCATGCACGTGAGTATTAAATTTGGGGGAAACCAAAGAATTTGATGACCTGAGTCCCGCATGGATGAATTTCATCTATGTGTCAAAATTCATTAAAAATAAATTTCCACATCATTTTTTCCCGAAATTTAAAAAATATTTCTCTTTCAACGTTTATTAGTCGCGTTTCATTCTTATGTTTTCCTCCCCATATCCTTTCTCCCCCAAATTTGCGAAGAACCCTAATCAAGCCTAACGTCCAAATGACCATTATTAGGGAAAATCACTTGAGTTAGTCGCGTTTCTCTCCCAAATATTTCCTCCCCAAATTCACGAAGAACCCTAATTGAAGCCTAACGTCCAATGACCATTATTAGGGAAAATCACATGAGTTAAACATCTGGTGTCAACGACAAGAATATATCTTGTAATTACCATCGCTCAAGACCATCGCGACCACCGGAAGGCGAGAATGTCGACGAAGGTTTTTGGTTGTGAAAAATATCCGGTACGTTATGTGTATTTATGAGACTATTAGTTCGCTTTTGTTGTAGTTTCGATTTAGGGTTGAGTAATTAGTATAATTTTGGGTAAATTTTAATAGAATATGTTTTCGTAAAATTTTTCGACTCGATTTTGTAAATTTTTTCGTGGATTGACCCCCAATGTACGATAGAGCTAAGCAAATAACCCCCGGTTTATTGAAGAGAATGAATGAATTGCGGATGTAGGATTGTAACCTTGAAACAATGTCTCGAGAAGTTGGGTGAAATCTCATGGATTTTGCAGTATGCAAATGGTAGATTGGAGGAAGAAAATAGAGAATTAAAGCAAGAAAATATTTTCTTTGAGGTTGCAGCTTAAGGCTAATGAAGAGAAGTTGGCCAACTCAAACAAATTATTCAAAATTTTATTGAAATTAACATTTGTAATTTGTGTACTGTTGTATTTTGTTTAAGTTATCAATTGATGTTGTTAGTGATGGTTCTAGCAAGAACATTAAGATGATAGGTTGATCTTAGTTCGGATGTAATTTTGTTGGATTTATCAAAATGAATGTATGTAAGTTTAATGCAAATGAATGTAATTTTTATGAATGCAAATGAATGTTATTTTTGATGCAAATGAATGTAATTTTTATGAATGCAAATGAATGTTATTTTTATGCAAATGATTTTGTATGAACTAATATTTTTGATGAACTTATTTTTATGAATGTAATTGGACATAAATTGAAAAATTCATGAACTTATTTTTTATGCAAATGAATGTAATTAAGTTTGATTCTAACATTCTATATGCTTGTATATTTTTAGCACGAATATGATAGAAAAGGTAAAACGAGTACAATCTAACTCAATGTTAATGAATTATAGCCATAATCAAGATTATTTTTTGTGTCAATTTGTTACTCAAGAAATCACCTTGCCTAATACAATATATAATTCAACTAAAAAAACCATCACAAAATAATCAATTCCTTCACAAAAGTAACCAATTCCATAGCAAAAAAACCATCACAAAAATAATCAATTCCATCGGTATATACTTGTTCTAAAATGACCAATTCACATCACAAATATGTCAAGCCGACCACCACCATAGATAGTTGTTCAAAATGATAAGGTGTCAATCCTAATTTTTCCTTAAAATGACAAATCAGCTTAACCACAAGTTAACCATAAAAAAAATAGTTGTTTAAAAATATAAGTTAACCATGAAAAGGATTTCTCGACTCCATCATTTCTTTTTTTTTTTTCCCTTCCATTTCTTAATTGAATCGGTTTGCGATGATAAGTCCATGTACTTTTGCCCACCATCCACATAAATGTTGTTTTTGTCCTTCGGTTGTGGTGGTATAAATGGTGTCCTGCTAAAATGTCCTTCTCCCATCCTTCTAGGCATTCTCATTTGAACCCTTCTGTCCACAGGTTGCCCCAACTCTAGCGGTTGTTGCATGGATGGACCTTGCAATGGTGTTGCGGTTGGTTCACTGTGATTGCACTTTGTTGAGTTGCAATCACCCCTTCTCGGGTCTAAGTTATCCGCCTTCTCCATGCTACCTTCTTGATGTGTTGTACTTGGAGGCCGAATCAATACCTATTAATGAGAAGAATAATTAAATAGTTAAATGCGCTTTACTCTACACAATTTCCTAGAATAATGCAAATGTGGAGGTATTTATACATACCTCTTCACCAATGCCAATATCAGTCAAAGGTTCCTCAACTAACATTGTAATACCCCTAATTTTTCTAGTATTATTTATTATTATCTTTATTAATTTTAAAATATTGAGTTTTATTAAAATGGAAAAATTACAAATAGGTGTAAAATTAGCCAAATTACAAACAGTGTAAAAGTGCAAATTTTTGTATTTCTGCAAAAAAATTTGTGCTTCACAAATTTTTTACACCTAATTGTAATAAGGCTTACCTCTTTGTTGATTTGTAGTGTGTGCGGTTTGTGTGTGTGTGCGTGTGTGCGTGTTATGTTTTCTGCTTGTGCGTGTTAATTGTTATGTGTTCTGCTGTGTGTTTGTGTGCGCGTGAGTTTGTGTGCAAGGTGCAGTGTGTGTGAGTATTTGTGTGTGTATGTGCGCGTGAGTTTAGTGAATTATGCAGTGTGGGTGAGTGAGTTTTTGTGATTTGTGCATGTGTTTTTATTGTGTGTGCGTGAATTTAGTAATTTTTTATCAATTATGTGTAACTATTATATACATATATTTTTATTATTTATTTTATTTAATTATTATTACTCTATTTATTTATTTATTTTATTCCATTAATGATTATATTTATATGATTAATTATGAAGTAATTTAAGTCTCACTACTATTAATATAAATTTAGTTTGATGATTTAGGATACAAATTTAGTTGATGTAAAATTTGGGAATTAGGGTTTTAATTGGGGATTTAGATTATCCCAACTATGACAGCTTAGCCCTCTTAGAAATTTGACTAGGATTGTGCTAATTAATTGTAAATAATTATTAATGCTATGTGACGAGATGTTACGAGGATTAGTTTATTCGAAGCTATCACAACTTGCTCCTAGCACTTACTCTCTCGAGGTGAGTTTTTGATTGCATTATTCTCTACAAAGTGGTTAATAGAGTTTGCATGTTTATTCAATTTTAAATATTTGATATAAATTGTTGAGTTATCTGCTATGAGATTTCATTTCCATGTTATTCTAATAGTCGTGGGCCCTTGTGAGGTCCGGGATCGACGGGTCTTCGGGTGTATCCCGTCGTGCTCAATGTCAAAGTCTAATAGCCTGGGGCCCTAATGAGGTCCGGATCAACGGATCTTCGGGTTTAACCCGCCGTGCTCCATTCTACGTGTGAGAATTCCGGGGTCCTTAAAAAGGGGCTTTGGGAAGGCTCACAACTCTATTTCTATGTTGACAAAGTTGACAAAGTATCAATGACAAAGTGACAAAGTATTAATGGCAATGTTGGCAAAGTTTATGTGAATGTTATCTACTTTGCATTGATGTCTTAACTGCTTATTCTAGTATTTAATTTTGAATAACTTAACCCCACCGAGTGTGTTTGCATACTCACCCCCATTAAACCTCATTTCAAAGCTAATCAGGCGCAGTGGAAGTGTGGTGATGAAGACGTCGTGTTTATGTTTTCTATTTACTTTATATTAAAATAACTATATTTATGTTGAACCTAATAAATAATGTAATTCTACTAAATATTTCTTATTAAATTATTTAAATTATACTTAGTGGTTGCAAACTTAATTTTTGAATAAAATTCTTTTAATGTTACGTTTCCACCGTAACATTTATTGTTCTTTGAAAAGTATGGCTTTTTCATATTTTACGCCTTCTATTTTTAAAATCATTATTATTTCAAAATCAATTATTTATGAAAATTGGGCGTGATAAACATACTCGACTTCCTTCTCCCTTCTATAAACAATATTTTAATCAAGTCATTATTAAATGTATACATATAAATGCAGTTGCATAGATCATAGATCAAAATGAATTTCTTACTATCTTCTTTTCTTTGCTTTTACCCTTCAAGATCTCACAGGTGCCTTCTCCTTTACCGTACTCTTCTCCCTAATTAAAACAAAGAGGAATAATTGTAAATAAAATCAGTTGCTAACACTTAAAGTTGCCAAAAAAGTAAAATAAATTAAGTAATTATAACTTACTAATTTGTCACAAGTCTTTGCATTGTGTCCCTCTCCTCTACACTTGCTGCATCTTATAGTAGTTTGTTGTCTTCTCATGCGCACCTTCTTGCCATTATCTTTCTCTTTTTATCCGGCTCCATCCTTCTCTTTGTTTTTTTCCTACCTCTTGAGACTCTTCCAAAATGTGGAGGTAATGGAGGTATATATAATGAATCTCCCCACGGTTGGTCATGGCCGATCCCATAAATAGGTAGCTCATAAGTTCTCGTGAAAGTCTCAACAAAGTGTAGTATTTATTGACAAAGGCCACGGTGGTCCAGGTTTTATCTTAGAATGACGCATACCCCATGAGTGCATGGAATACCGGTGAGTTGCCATGCTCTACATGAGCAAACATGCTTGCTCAAATCCACAAGAAACCGACCATCCTCAAACATTGAAATCGTAATGAGTGTCATTTACCTTAATTGGGATGCAATCACCGACTTTCTCCATATTCTCTCCATCTTGCTGGCCAAATTTCTATTCTTCTCAAGTCTTTTCATCGGTATTCCCTAATCCACTCTAGCATGGTAATAATTGACTTATCTCTAGCACCAAGAATGTTTGCATTAAAAGCTTCACAAACATTATTCAGCAACATGTCACACTTGGTTCTTTCTGTAAAATAAGCTTTTGACCATTGTTCGAGGCTTACTGTTTAACCACTCATAGGCATCTGGTTTAAGTATATGATTTCATCCATTTTGTCTTTAAATTCACCCTTTGTCAAGCCGCAAACAGCTTTCCACATTGCTTACTTAAATGCAAGACCCCTAAAACCAGCATTCTTAAAGTTGTTGTGTAAATGTCTAACACAAAACCTATGCTCTGCCCTAGGAAACACTACTTGAAATGCTTGCACTAACCCCTTCGTTTATCCGAAATGAATGTAAATTCCATATCTTCCCATTCTCCTTCCCCACAACAAGATATGCCTATCGAAACAAGTTATTGTTTCCATCAACTCCAACAACAATCAACAACATTCCCCCATATTTGGTTTTCAAGAAGCACCCATCAACACCTAACAAAGGTCTACACCCATTTAAAAATCCCCTTTTCATTGCATTTCAAAGACACATAAAATCTATCAAACCTACAATCCTCGGTTGTGCCTAGGATATAATGGTTGACCTCGGATTAGTTTTCCTAAGTTCTTCAAAGATATGACCACAATTTTGAATACTAGACATCGTGATCTCCTTCTATTTTAGTCTTAACTTTGTCCTTGTAAGCCTGGTGCTTAGATATTTCACATCTAATGTCATGAGATACATCCAACACAAACCCGAAATATCCCTTCCCCATCGTACACGAACCTCTCGCATAAATTTCTCACTCAACCAAGTTGAAGTCAAATTTTTAACTTTTTGAGAAGGTGCACAAGTGTGTTTGTTGTAGTACTTCCTAATCAGAATGTAAGTTCATTTTCTTTCTTCAATGCATGAATATGCCACTTACAAGACTCGATTAGCACATTTAGCATAAATTCTTCTTTTATCATTTTTGGAAAAGTGAACACTCCTCCTAAGATTGATGGCATGTGACTGGACAACTTTTTGAAATCTTTTTAGAGGCAAAAATCTGACTTAGTGTAAATTCAGCTTCAAAATAGTTTGTGGATTAAAAACAGAACATGGTCCTCATTTTCTTCCTCGGACAATCTGTGGTCATCAAAGTCATCCCCATCCTCAATCAAATCTTCCTCAAGCTCACTATCACTCTCACTACCAGTCTCATTCTCATTCTCTATAGGACTTTTACCCTTGTCACTCACGTTTTTACCCCCTCACCACTAGTTGATTGTACTTGTAAAGAGTCAACTTTCATATTAACATACACCGTACTCGAACAATATTACTAGTATTAATTTCAGACAAATTAGCTTCCACACTATCCACAAAACTCTCAAACACCTCATCATCATCATCAGAACTTATGTCATTACCAATTACAAAATCAATCCTCAAAAGAATTATAATCGAGTCATTTTCATTGATGTTTTCAAAGTTGTTCATCTAGTACCTCTTCTTCTAGTACTAATTTCTCCACATACACACTAACTTCTCTAAGAACCAAAAACTTATTTGCCCATCTAATAAGATCATCATCATCACATACAAACTTATATCCTCATTTATCAGTTTCGTAAAGAATTTACACTCCCCTTTAACACCACTTGCTTACACCATCATACAAAACACTCATCTTAAGTTCATTACACTTTACCCAATCAAAGACTAGTCTATCACCACCATCATATATAGTATCAGGCATATTTATAAAAGAACCCCAAAATAAAAAAACACCGTAAGATAATCACTTTTAGGGTCTCGCATATAAAAACAAAAACAAAAAAGAAAATAAAAGCACATTAGATTTCATTACAATAACTCCAAACGAAAAAAATTGTACATAATGGGACCACTTATGGATAATAATATTATTCTATATATACACATACTTTAATATACACGACCACCAAAAAATCGGTGCTTTAAATAATGAAAAGAGAAACGAATCTTTGACTAAACCCTAACCTTTTGCAAAAAGATAGTTCTATAAATACCAATGAGATACTTACCATATTTTGGTGAAGGCCAGTCCATTGCACCTTTCTTTTGCACGAACACCATGACTAACTCCACTAACAATGTGCACGAAGGCACAAATCGTTACAAGATTAACTATTGCGGTATGGGTTTTGATTTTGAGGTGGGGATTTGGGGATTTTTTTCTAGGGTGTTGGTCCCTTGATTGAGTTAATTTTAAGAGATTGAATGTCCCTCTAGCGATAATCTAGAAGGGAGGAGATGAATAGATTATCTAAACTTTTTCAAATTTAGATTATCTATCAACTTCTAAATCAAAGTTTTTTTCAGTGGAAACGAATTTTATACTCAATCAATAAGGATCTTAAGCGTTAAATTCTATTTGATCGTAATGTAAGTAATAACAAGAATTAAAAACTTGAAAGAAAGAACACCGAATTTATAGTGGTTCAGATCGAAAGATCCTACGTCCACTCTCTTCCTTCAACTTGAAGAAGGGTCTTGACTTACTTTCTTTCTTCCTTACTTACGGTGCGAGATCTTCACCTTACAATGTTTCCTTTCTATTCTCCTGGAATCTAATGGCTTGAAGATATATGTGAGAAGTGTTCTATAAACAATGTGAACTATGAACGTGAAGAACGTTCGTGAATGTGATTACAATTCTTGTGAGTGCTAATTGTGTTTAGAGAAAAATATGCTTGTGAATAATGAGATTGCAAAAGTTATTCTAATCTATTTTCTAGATATATTTATAGACAAGCTGCAGGATGGTAGTTGTAACTTCCTTGCTATTCTTCTCTTGTTAGTTATAACCAACTAATCAATCTTGTAACCTCTTCTTGGTTAGTTGTACTTGCTTCTTGAAACCGCTTGATTATTCTAGCACTTCATCATCTTTACTCGTCCTCAAACATGGTCTACTTCGTCGCATCTTGGTCTCCGGTCTTGGTGACTGCTGCCGTCGATTATTTTTACCTCATCTCGACTTATTATGCCTGTCTTTGTCGGCTTCCTGTCTTCATCGACTCCTTGTCTCCATCTGTCTTCTGTCTATCCTTATCTAACTTTTTGTACTTAGTCTATTACGAGGTCTTTACTACATCACCTTTGGCTATACAAGATTTTCATTTGGTCATCCTATTTTACTTTTAACTCATCAAAACTAAATACAATTTTCTTCCTAACAATTTTCCCTTTTTGATGATGTTAAAACATAGCTCAAGAAAAGAAATGTGTTAGTAACCTTAGAAGATAAGTATTCCACAAAGTATACAACTAAGTCACTTAGTCGATAATCGAGCAATATATTTCACAATGATGATCGCAGCTTAGTTAAACAAAATAAAGACAAATAGTCAAGATTAGTGAATTATAGACAAAGCAGATGTTATGATTTTTTCATCATGTTTATTTTAGTTAGTTATACCAAGAATTGGTTGATTAGAAGATTAAGTCGAGCAAGTCGGTTTTAACCACCGGTCTCAAGAGAATAGATCAAAAATATATTCACACATGTTCCAGATACATCACATTTTAGCACCTTCACGTATAATCGGACAAGGATCAAGAAATGTAGGATCTAGTCATACCATCTGTCTTCTTACGGAATGGCCATCCGGTCGAAGACTCGCTTCTTCAAACTCAATGTCTCCTCCTTTAGCTAGGTCGGCTCTTGTCTCGGCTTGAATCAAGATCTGCTTCACCTTTTCTTTGTCCAAGCGACCGTCTGTGCAAGAGGAGCAGACATTGTTGAATAGGCTGGTGCGACTATGTCCACGTTGAATTTTGTATCACCAAGGTCGATCGTATTGGTAGAAGTTGGGATCCTTCGCCTCCGGCCATTGATGGAATGCTATGTTCTCGTCTATGCCCCAAGAAATCTTCTTGCAGACATGGAACTGGAAGATCCATTACGCTTCATATGCTCTCCATCGGCTTGTTGATCCATTGAAAGAATTTCTTTGGAGTACAGCGTCTATTCGGTGGAATGGGCGAAAGACCTCTTCTCCTTCAAAGCATTTTTGATTTCTCAACCCACTTCCTTGTCTTTCTGTCATAAGATTTCCCATTTGCCTTCTCTGTTCTCTCCTCTTCTTCGCATCTCTTCTTTTGTATCTTGCCATCTCTTCTCTCTTCCTCTTCTTTATCTTTTCTTCTTCCTCAATTTCATTTGGGATTTTATGAGGTTGGCTAGAAGCTTTCGCCTTCCCGGTGATGTGGCCAAAGATGAGGGAGATGGAACTGTTTGAATGGGAACAGGAGCTTGTACCGGTAACTCTTACGCTTCGGACTCTGTGGGTTCAGTGACTCGACCCACCGCTTTCGATCCCCGTCTCGGCCTCCTTAGTACTCAGGGACTTATCCTCGGCATTCTTCTTTCTTGCCTCCTCGGCTTTCATGACTCCTCGAGACAACTCTTCTATTTTCGGGTTTAAGGCCGTATCTTGTCATCTTGAACATCAACCCTTTTCTTGAGCTCACTATGTTCCCCCTTTTTAGCATCAAAGAAAACGTGTATTACGAGATAGTGGCTACTTGTTCAATTTGGCCTATAAGTTCATGTCCGATGAGCCCCCGTCTTCTCTCGATCCATATTTTAAAAATTTTAAGCCGAGCAACTTCTACCCTTCTTAGCTCATTTTTCATCCTTGCAGACATTGACGCTGCTTCACCGACATAGATAGATTCAGGATTTGTTGAAATGATGCTTCTTTTATGCTCATGCCTTCTTGGCTTGTTCTGCACCATATCTTTTATCTCGTTGTAGGCGTCTTGAACATATTTCTTAACCCATGCTTCTGCTTGCTTTCCTCCTCTGCAATCTTATGTTCAATAGCAGCCATTTGTTCCTCAAATCGATCCTTGAGTAGTAAAGATCAATGTTCGTTTTAAGCCTAACTTTGCATCAATGTTTTCCTTTGTAATTGAAGTGACAAAGTCTGGGATAAGTTGGAAACCATTCGCATGAGCAGCCTTCAGATTTGTCACTTCCTCCTTTAAAGCTTCCACAGGATGCGGACACGTATGTTGATGGTTGAGCAATCTCTTACGGAGAAGATAGTGTGAGATCTATCTCCTCGACCGGAATTATAGCCTTGACATTGCCTGGTGGTGAATCGCCCAATGCATCTTTTGAGTTGGCACTTCCGATTCAACCACACTGCTCTGCTCCAACGTGCTCTCGCTTGTGCCTCCCCGCATGTATCCATCTCGGCTAGCTCATCGGCGGCTCCACCGTAAATTCCTTCCTCAACTTCCTTTTCCTTCTCCGTCTCCATTTCAACGGTTTCCTCTCTGACCATATTCTCGGCCTCGGGTTGACTAAACTTATCTGCCACTTCCTTTTCAACCTCCTCTGCCACCTTCTCCTTTGATTCTTCTGATTGTTGGCTTGCATCTCCGAGATACACCCTTTGGAGGATATAGTCAAAGAATCTGTCTTCGAGATAGGATATTCGGGAAGGACTTGAGACCGACTTTTTTGAGGACTTTCTTTTCAAAGAAAGACAAATTGTTTCCACCGGCCTCTGCTATGAGAATAGTTGTCTCCTCAAAAGACCACTGTCTGATCCTTCGCAACAACCAGATGTCGACAAGTTCACCTAATAGATCGGGTTCATCTATTAGGCTGACGCTTTCCTCAAGAGAAATTTCTTTCTAAGGATTCTAAGAGAAAGTTCGGTTGCTCCCATCTCTCCCGTAGGATTTGGAAGGTTTAGGTATAGGTTGGGTTCGAGTTTGAGTTGAGGAAATGAAGGAGAATGGAGTCGTTTGTTTGTTGTGGTTGGGTTGGACTTTTGGGAGTAGACCATTTTAGAGGCTGCGAGGCGGCGGTCTTGCCTACCTCGTCATTGTCGAGGTTGGGATGTGGAGGGTTGAGGTTCGGCATCATCGGATGAGGATGATGATGAGGATGAGTGTTCTGCTTCCTCCAACTCCTCTTCGGAGGATATCTCTACCTTGTCCTCTTGTCCTGAAATACCGGCGGCCTCTGGAGACACTTCCCCTTGGGAAGTCTGTCTTCTCCACTACTTCCTCCTCATCCTCTTGTCTCCTCTTCGGATGAGGACTCATCTTCCAACACGGTCTCCACCTTCTTCAACTTAGCTTTAACAAGATTCCTTCTTGGTGCGGGTGGTGGTCTTTGGAATGTCCTCATCTCCTTCGAGTCCAAGGACCGAAAATTTTCTCATCCTTGGTGAGCAGCCCCTTCGCTTTGTGAACTTTTTGACCCCAACCTCCCGAGTTGAGGTTGTCTGCTCTCGGCTTGCTCTCAAGGATGATGGTTATCTTGGTCATCATCTTGGTGATGTTGTTTAATGACCATCTCATCGGTGTCTTAGAGATCGGAGTCTTAATAAACCTTTTTCTTTCCTCTACCAACTTTGAGATAAACACTCTGGCCTAGTCAATCTCATTCCATCGATAATAGCCCTCGGACAACACAACCTTGGCTTCGTTAAGCCTTCGTGACTTTGTTATTCGCCCAAAATACACTTGGTCAAGATTAACATCAACAATCGATACTTCCGTTTCAACATTGGTCTTTTCAAATTTGTCGTTATATTCGATGCGATCTCCTTGCCATTAATCGAAAACTCTCAAGATAATCATCGGCTTTGTAAGTGAGCGGATTTTCTCTGCTGTGCTTAAACCAAAAATCTCTCCTAAATCATCTACGATTCTTGCTACCTTCTTCTTCTTACCATTTGAGCGAACACGTGATACAAAACCATTTTCTCTTGTCTTTGCTCTTGTCGAAACTCAAGAAGAAGATCATCTAGGGTTTTGTTTCTCGATGGCTTCATCGTGCAATATTGCTTGAGACCTCTTGAATCAAGTAGTTGAAGAATTTCTCTAGTCTCTGGGTCGGTGGATGTATCCCAATCCACATACATCTCAGATTTTGTTTTATCTCTGATTGAGTTCAAATCATATTCGAACTTTATTTTGGATTTCTTTGAATCCGCCATTTGAAGAAAATGTAAAGGTTTTGAGAGGGAAAAAAGATTTTGAGAGAAATATGAACAGGTTTTGTATATGCGTAAATGAAAATATGCACATGTTCTCCTATTTATATGGAAAGAGATTTGATTAAACAATTGTAAAACTCATAATTAGTGAAAAAGTAAAAATTTTGACATTCGTGCCATCATAAATGCAATTATGACAATTAATTTTGAAAAGTGAGGAGAATAGAATAAAAGACTTATTTAATATGTCGCGCGTGAATTGTTGACGATTCATATTTGAAACCGCCTCCAATTCTAGCGCGTGAATTATACTCAGTATTTTAAAATTTAATTTGACAAACTTTCGGTCTGTAGTAACTTCTCGACACGAAGTTACTCAATTTCCTTTTACTTTTCAGCTTAATTGGAAAGATAAAATGAAAAGTACACAAATTTTAATAAAAATAAAATCGGAACCCTTATCCTTTATTTGAAAAATAATTTTAAAGAAAGCAATCGAGTAAATTCATTTTTGAATAAATAATACAATTATGATATTAAATTCACATATTTATTATATGAACTAATATGCATAATTTCTTATATTAAGAGAAATAAAAGGCTAGAAAATACTTCCGATATTTTCACCTTATGCAGATTGATTATAACATTGTCTGTTTTATGACTTATTCGGATAAGGAGCTCTTTATTTTGTCATATCTGAGAGTGTTGACCAAACTTGACTTCTCCTGAAAACAAAGACACTCAAACATCTTATTAGTAACCTTTGTGAGTAACTCGGACAAGGTACATATACTCATCTGTTTGTCTTAAAAGACGACTATAATGTATTTGTTCTGATTACTTTATGTCGGATAAGTAAGTATCAAGTTGGTCTAAGATCAATAGATTAATCCTTGATTCTTGATTCCTTTTGAAGGAAGTCAATGATATCAGCTCTATGATTATCCATGTGATCATCTACTTGTCTCGATACTTCTTTCTAGACATAGTAAAATAATCGAGAGAGACAAAGAAAGAAAAACATAAGATGAGATTATAGATTAACTAAAGAAGCATCTAATAATCCTAACTCTATGGATAATTCCTTGAACCTTGTCTTTGCTAAAGGTTTTGTCAAGATATCAGCTCTTTAAAAATCAGTCAAAATCTTTTCTAGTCTAACATCACCTTTCTCAACATGATCTCGTATGAAATGATGTTGTATGTCAACATGCTTGCACACAGTATGTAAGGCGTGTTGCAGGTAATAGCTATGTCACTATTATTATCACAAAAGATTAGTACATCTCTAGTGATAACGTTATAGTCCCTTAGTTGTTGACCAATCCGGATGAGGTCATGAACAACAACTTTGGTTGCCATATATTCAAATTTAGTAGAAGTAGCTACGAGAGGTTTGTTTCTTAGACAACCATGAAATCGGCTTACTTCCCGAAATTGGCAAGTTCTAGAGGTAGATTTCCTATCTATCTTACACCCACCAAAATCGAATCTGAGTATCCCGACAACTCAAAATTATCATCATTTGGATACCACAATCCTACATTTATTGTACCTTTTAGAAATTTGAGAATCTTCTTAGGCCTCAAGATGACTCTTCTTTGGCTTTGTTTGAAACCGTGCACAAACTCCTCTTGCAAAGATATGTCGGGTCTACTAGCGATTAGGTATAATAACGAACATATTAGACCTCGATACTCTGTTTGATCCGTGTCTTCCCCCTTGTCATCTGGATCCATTGAAAAGTTTGTCATCATAGGTATCTTAGCTTCTCGGTGGTACCTATTCCAAATTTTTCAATAAGATCCTTTGCATATTTGGCTTGATTTATGAATATTCCCTTTTTAGTCTGCTTGACTTGAAGTCCAAGAAAGTACGTCATTTCTCCCATCATGGACATTTCAAATCTGTTCTTCATAAGATGACTAAATTCTTCACATAAATAAATATTAGTTGATCCAAAAATGATATCATCAACATAAATCTAAACTAATAGAAGATCACTACCAAACTCTTTACTAAACAACTTAGCCCTTATAATATAATAGAATTCAAAATCGGCAAAGTTCTATCAATTTTACCTTTTACAAAACCATTTTCAATTAAAAAATCAGACAAAGTATCATACCATGCTCTAGGAGCTTGTTTAGTTGATCCAATCTTTCTTAGAGCGTCTCAATAATCTTAGTTCTTGCCACTTGATCTAAATTGTGAATCTTCCTTTCGTCATTTGTCAACTCGGCACTTTTCTTTTCTTGCCTAACCCTTGTTTCTCAAGTTCCAGTTCCATCACTTGTACCTCCATGATAAAATTTTATAGGACCTTCCTCTAGAACTTCCTCCATACGATCATGAATTGCTTTCGATGATTTTCCATTCTAAATTTCCGGTAATCATACTCTTCAATAGAGAATTGGTAGGCTCTGGTTTTCTTACTTTTGACGATTGACATAATGAATCAAGAAACTCAATAAAGACTTGTTAGCACGCTTAGTGAATCGAAAATAGAGAAAATGATCTAAACACTATTTGAAACTTCAAGACCACAAATATATCGAGAAGCTTGACTTAACACCGCTCCTGATACCACTTGTTGGTCCCTTGATTGAGTTGATTTTAAGAGATTGAATGTCCCTCTAGCGATAATCTAGAAGGGGGATGAATAGATTATCTAAACTTTTTCAAATTTAGATTATCTATCAACTTCTAAATCAAAGTTTTTTTTTCAGTGAAATGAATTTTATACTCAATCAATAAGGATCTTAAGCGTTCAAATTCTATTTGATCGTAATGTAAGTAATAACAAGAATTAAAAACTTAAAAGAAAGAACACCGAATTTATAGTGGTTCGGATCGAAGATCCTATGTCCACTCTCCTCCTTCAAGTTGAAGAAGGGTCTTGACTTACTTTCTTTCTACCTTTCTTCCTTACTTGCGGTGCATATCTTGACCTTATAATATTTCCTTTCTAATCTCTGGAATCTAATGGCTTGAAGATATATATGAGAAGTGTTCTATAAACACGTGGACTATGAACGTGAAGAACGTTCGTGAATATGATTACAATTCTTGTGAGTGCTAATTGTGTTTAGAGAAAAATATGCTTGTGAATAATGAGATTGCAAAAGTTATTCTAATCTATTTTCTAGATCTATTTATAGACAAGCGTAGGTGATTTGTAACTTCCTTGTTATTCTTCTCTTGTTAGTTATAACCAACTAATGAATCTTGTAACCTCTTCTTGGTTAGTTGTAGCTTGCTTCTTGAAATCGCTTGATTATTCTAGCACTTCATCATCTTTACTCGTCCTCGGACATGGTCTACTTCGTTTGCATCTTGGTCTCCGAGTCTTAGTAGTTGTCGTCCGTTGTTTTTCACCTCATCCGACTTATTATGCATGTCTTGCCTCGGCTTCCCGTCTTCGTCGACTCATTGTCTTCATCTGTCTTTCTGTGTATCCTTATCTAACTTTTGTACTTAGTCTATTACAGTCTTTACTACATCATTAGCTATACAAGATTTTCACTTGGTCATCCTATTTTACTTTTAACTCATAAAAACTAAATACAATTTTCTTCCTAACATAGGGTTCGTTTCGTTACTTAGTTTGAAGAAGAAAAGGAAAATACGTTTTTGAGTGAGAAATGTTTGATCTTGCATTTCATTTCACACGAATTTGAATTTCATTTCAATTTGAATTTCATTTACGCTGAATTTCATTTCAATTAATCTGAATATTGACACATAGATTTTCCGGTTCCACGCAGACTCTAGGTCATCAAATTTGCCGATTTCCCCAAATTATACTCATGTGCACGGCACATGCCAAAAACGGCGTCGTATTGGTCTTTTCGGTAAAAATTGGACATAATTGAAAAAATCATGAACTTATGGGACTAAATTGAATTTTTTAACTAAAGTGGGACCATTTGCGAAAAGGTGAAAGTTGTGGGACGAAAAATATTTTAAACTCATGTGAGAAAGGATATTAAATATGTAAATAGAAATATCAACTATGTAGAACGAGTCACAGATGAGACCCGTCTCATGTATGAGACTATCTCACCCAAAAATTCTTCTAAATAATATTCATCACATATAAAATAAAATAAATTAAAAACAAAAAATATTGGTCTAACTTGTTTTATGATTTGATCCAACTTACTACCACCGACATGGTTCCAATCATATCACTAAAAGCAGAGTACGACCGGGAGAATCAAGTTTTCCTTCCCACATAATTTATTAGAAAAATTACAAATATGTTAAAAATTATTCAAAAAATTGTAAATAGTTCATTGTGCAAATATTTTTGTGTTTTTATGTAAATTTATCTTGTATTGCTCTACAAATATTTTTGACCTATTTGCAATTTTGAATTTTTTTGGAATCTATTTGTAATCGGCAATTATTTTTTATTAGGGATGACAATTTGACTCGTTTAATCCTTATTTATATTTTATTTATTTTATATTAGAATTATGAATACAAATATTACAATTATGTATCTAAAAAAGAGAGAAGAATTTTAAATTAAGTAGTATGTTATTACATATAGGTAAAGTGTATTAAGAATAATAGTTTATGGCGAACCATGATCCATTTATTAGAGGGAATCGGTTGTAATAATTGAAGAGTATTATTTATATAACTAAAGGGTATTAGTCATGATAAGCTGAAAGATATGATCAATATTATTAAAAGGTATTAATTGAGATAATTGAAAAGTAAACTGAATCTATTTTTTCAATATGAATAAAATTTTACCGTGAAACTTAATTACAGGAGAATCTTATATATAATGTAATACCTATACATATTTGATGCGTAAAAGCGACTGACCTTTTACCCAACCTGGATTCGATGTGGGTAAAGCCTCGAACAACGTCTCCCTTAGCCTTCTCACGATCAATATGACTGCAAAACACGCCGGAGAAGCACTCGACGCTCAAGTCGATTATCGAGAAAACTCTCAAGAAAAGGTACTCAAGTACGTAAGAATAAGCTAAGTAGAGTGTTGATACCGTTACCTCCCTTCCGGGTGTCTTATTTATACGTACCAATGCGTATCACTTGATTATTGTAATTGTCCAACATGATTCCCTACGTACCAATGCGTATCAATAGTTATTGTAATTGTCGACATGATTCCCCACGTTCATCTCGTGATGTCATGCGTTAGTCCCTTCATTCACAAGAAACCGTAATTTGCCTACCGATTTTTCTCTCTCGACGGAGGTGGACCCGATCGATGGAAGATACTTAGAATATTCCTTGACTTGGGCCTTAATTCTCTCAACCAACTGATGTTATCCGTATTATATTGACTTTATCTTGTAAATAATCAATATGGGCACGATTAATCTCGTATTCGGCTTCCCACCTCGCTTGGGCCTTGTGGCCCACCTGCAGCTAGGCTTGGGCCTTGCGGCCCACCTGTAGTCAACGTGGGCTAGGCCCATCTCGGGTTTTCCTCCCTCTTTTAAGGGTAATCGAGTTATATTCATTGGGTCCTCTTGGCCGAGTATCTTTGGGCCCTATATGTAGTTGGGTCTGTCATTTCTATCCGTATCAATATTTTAAATTTATATATGTGTATATATATAATGTATACAGTATGAAAAAATAAACATTTGTCGCGATTGCCCAAGTGACAATTTTATTAATCAATAGGGAGCTTATTATTTTTATTAGTATTTTTTAAAAAAATTTGTTATTAAATGTATGCAAATTTAAAAAAAAATACTAAAAGAATTTAAAATCACATTTATTTTTCTCTTAATCTATTCTAAATGTACCATCTAATATAATACACTATTTTAAGGGATCATTAAGGTACAAATTAGACCACTGAACTAATATCTCAGTACAAATTGGACCCTAAACTATTTTTGGTACAAATTGGACCACTGAATTAATGCCTCGGTACAAACCGAACCCCAAACTATTTTTTTAACAAATAAACATTTTTACTTTTAAAATTGAACAAATAAGCCCTTCAACTAATAAAATAAAATATGAAAACTCTTTCATTAAATGAATTGACATAGAATGTTATTACATTGGTAGATAAATTGATAAAAAAAAATTAAAAAATTATGATAAATTCTAAAAAATGTGTGAACCATCAACAACATTTTTTTTTCAATAATGGACTCATTTTTTTAATATACAATATAATGTTAAATTATAAAAAAAGAACTATTTTATCAATAAAAAACTATAATAAATTTTAAATTGGACATTGAACTAATATTTTGAGTACAAATTGGACCCTTAACTATTTTTTTTTTTTTTGCAAATAAATACTTTAACTTTTAAAATGAAGAAAAAATGACAACATAGTTCATATGAGGGACCTGAATTACACGAGTAGGTTCACACTTTTTTAAATGTTGTGTGTTTTGTCCATAATGCCCTTAATATCGAATTCGATTTCTCCCACTTCTCGGTTTCTCTCACCTCTTTTCTCTCAGCTCGTTCGTTCTATCTCGATTTCGGTTACTATTCCCGATAAAATCTCGGTAGTTGACTCTCTCTAAGCGTTCCTTTCTCGGCGTTGCGGCTGAATATCCCGCATGATCGTTCCTCTCTCAGTCACATCTTTGTACTTTTTCTTATTATTTTTTTCAAATTCAAATTTTGAAATGTGTTATTTGTTGGATATATTGCTTTTTGTTCCTGATTCTTTTTTATTTCGATTTTTCTTGATCGTTAGTTTAGGATTTTTAAGTGGGAGCGAGTTTTTATGCACTCTGTTTTTCATGGTTGATTTTATGGATCAACAGAACATTCTCTTGTTTTTCTTTGTGAAATTTGATGGCTTAGGAAATTGATAGCTCTTCGTGGACGCAATTCGTTTGATCAACTTTGTGCGCGAGTTATGATGAAATGGCCTCAGCTAAAGAAAGGTTATTTCTCTTTATTTTGTACGTTTGGTTGTGTGGATGAATGTGTTTTGGAGGGTGACGATGATATCCTCGAATGTCTATAGCATATGCGGTAGTTTACATACTAATATAGTTGATGTAAGCGTGCGCGTGTGCGAACAACCCCAAGGTGATTATGGTGCGTGTAGTGATGTTATGATTTCTGCAATAACTGTTATTGGTGGCTTAGCTGATTTTTCTGGTGATTTAAAGTTTACCATCGTTTGACATTAATCCTCTCATTCCTAAAGTTTCGTACCTTTCGGATTCTTGGGTAGACCTCATGAAGGGTGGTGTTGGTGCTTTGTTTTTGTGGGTGGTGCGGTTGAATTTAGGGAATCATTAGTCAAGTACTCAACTCGTTTAGGTTTTCTATTTAAATATCTAAGAAATCTTGATCGATACATATACGCGGTGTGCGTTGAAGGCGGGGTTGTGATTGGTTTGTTAGGGCTAAGAAAAGGATTACACTAGTGATTTCATTATTTATAAATCTAATCTATCACACGGTTATGCGGCCAAATTGTTAAATTATAAAGGCAAACGACTTGGGTCTAGAATTATTGGTCACCTTGCGTTGAAAGAAGTCAAGTCGAAACCGACAATTAGTGGATCGAGTTAGTTAATATATTGAGGAATAATTACGGCATCGAATCTGCCTTACCAAAAAGGATATTGTGCCTCTCACTTTGCGGTTTGACGGTATATTTGGTAGTTATGAAGATTCATATGATAATCGAGATGGTACGTTGAAGGTCAGAATAGGACAAATCCTGGTAGTGTTGGTTTTATTGAGAAGGATGAATCTTCTAACGAATTTCAAAGGCTTTTCTTAGCTTTTCATGCTTCGATAGTTGGTTTTAAATCATGTCGTCCAATCTTTGTTTTGGATGGTACGTTCCTTAAGGGTCGTTCTAGAGGGATTACTGCTCATAGCTATCATGCGAAGGATGGCAATAATGGTATCATTCTTGCCGTTGTTAATTTTGTTTTTTTTTTTTTTTGCGAACTTGTAGATTGATATTTTTATATGCTTCTATTTTTGTTTTTAGGTCTTTTCCCTGTTGCGTTTGCAATTGTGTCTGTGAGAATACTTTAAATTGGACATGGTTTGTCCAACATAAAAGATCATGTGAAGCATAAGAAGAAAATCTATTATATATCCGACAGAATTTCGTATTATTGCGGCATTCAATCATCTATTTCAAGATGATGTTCATTTTTGTCTTTTTCATCTACTAGCAAACCTTAGAGGCCATTTTTCTTCTGAAAAAAAAAAAAGCACCGTAGTCATTATGCGTTATGTGATTTGTTCAAGGCGTGTTCTTATGCTCCTACCAAGCATTTGTTTGATGAGAACGTGAAAAAATTCATCCAACTTGGTGGTGATATGGTGAAGAATGGGTTGCACAACTTCCATTCGAGAAGTGGGCGATGGCATACTTGTCCTAACATTATTCGTTATGGAGAAATGACGTCTAACGCTGCGAGTCCTTTAACAATTGGCTAGTTGAAGCTCGTAGTCTCCCCGTGACCTTCTTATATGATTGGATACGAAAGAATGTCTCACGTTGGTTTGTTGAAAGGAGGTCTCAATCTAATGACCGGAATACCCCTTAGTACCAATTAAGGATGTTGAATGGAGTATTTTAAGTGAAGTTGGTATGTCTTGGATTGTTAATTCATGTCCTGGTGGTGAGTTCAAGTATTAGCAGATTTTTTTGTGTTGTTGATCTCGGAAGGAGGACTTGCTCATGCCATTTGTAGCAAACCACCGGGTTTCCTTGCGCGCACGCCGTTGCAATGATTCAGCGTAATTGTGATTCGGTTTCTTATATAGAGGAGTGTTATTTCACCGGGACATATAAGGCATTTATGCAAAGAAATATTAACCCTGTTCCTCGACGCTAAAATTTAAATTACATGATGCGTCTCAGAAGATCTTACCACCTAAGATTAGCCGTATGCCGGTCATCCTAAGAAATCAAGAATCACATCCTATGGTAAATTTAATAAGAAGAAACTCATGCCATCTTCCAAGAAGAAACAATCTGATTTCAAACGTATATTTCTATTTTTTTTAGTTTTACCGATCTTAGAATACGTATTAGCCGCTTTCATTGTGGTTGTTGATTTTTGCCTTTTTTTGTTATCTGGAATTGCAGGCCTCAAGGTGAACATGGGACATTTTTCACTTTTTGTGTTTTAGGTATCACAGTTTATTTTTGCGATCCCGATTTCGTTATTGTGTGTCAAACTTGAACATTATGTATAAGTACAAGTTTTACATGGCTTACTTTTGCATGGGAAAGTTGTATTGAATGGTGCTTTTGTATGAACAATTATCATCAATACATAAATCCTTTTTATTTTGCAGCAAGAATCATGGCAATTTTCATCAATACATTAATTTTGATATTACAATACATAGTATTATCACAACTATCATTGTCAATAAGTTTGCAACTACTATTGTTGCTATATTTACCTCGTTGTATTTGTTTACTGCGTGTTTGTTTTGGTTGGAATTCTTGTCATCTTGTTTCTTGTAACTTGAAACTTCTTCCTCGCCTCACCTATATTTGTATCCCACTCGATGGGAGTGCACCAGCTTAGACCAACCATGTCGATCACAATGATAGTACAATCTTCCCGGATTCATTCGTGTCTCGTATACCTTAATTTTAGTTGAACAATGGCAGTGTTGCGTAATGACTTTGAGTATCTTGGATATGTTGTTGAAGTTTGAGACATTTTTCTTTGTTATGTATTTTTTTTTTTGCTTTTGGTCTCTCTAGTTTATTGATGTGAATTACTTTTTTTGTTGTTGGAGCTGATATTTATAGTCATTTTTTTAGCCGTTGTGTAATTAACGGTCATATACTTTGCACTCGTAGGAATCTGGTTTTTTCAAGTAATTAATATTCATGATTTATGTTGTGCAATTTGGTTGGTTTGTTGTTCAAGTTTTTCTTTGTTGTACAATATAATTTTCATTTTGACATTTTTAGTGATGGGCCATTTTTAAATGAGTTTATGGGCTTCCGATTGTTAGGCCTTTTTTGTATATTTTTTTCCAAAGAATTAAAATTCATGATTTATGTTGTCCAATTTGCTTGGTATGTTGTTCAAGTTTTTGTTGTTGTACAATATGATTTACATTTTTAGTAATGGGCCCTTTTTAAATGAGTTTATGGGCTTCCGATTGTTGGGCCTTGTTTTGTATATTTTTTTTTATGGTCATGTTATGTGTTTTGTCCTTGTCGTATAAATAAATTCTCACAGTGCAATAATTTTCTATAATTGTTCAAGAACTATATATAGTTGTGCAATTATAATATTCAATCGTGCAAATACTATTCATTGGACCATTTTTTTTGGTTCTTTTATGTGTTAAGAATATTGTTTATTCAAACGGCCCATTTTGAAAAGAGAAATAACTAATAGTTTCATTTTGTGATTCTCGGGCGTTCATTAATGATTGGGCCTTATTCTTGGGGAAATATTAATTTTAAATCGTGCCGCATTATTATACACTTTGTCCAGCTTATTTTAATAGTGATGTGCAATAATATTAATCTTTTTGTGTAAAATTATTATGTTGTAGTTGTCTAACTGTTAATATCATTTTATGGTAAAGGTTTTTTCCTCTTCTATAATTTATGCCTTTCTCTTGGTCTTTATATTTTAGTCATGTTTATGATCGTGCAATAATCAGAATTTATTGTGGAATTTTATATTATTAGTTGAGCAAGGTTTTTTGTTAAGATAACTTTTGTGCACTAATAATCCTTATAAGACCATTTTTGTGAGTCTGTGCTTTCCTTTGTGTGTTAAGAATATTGTTTATTCAAACGCCCATTTTGTTAATTGATAATAGTTTCATTTTGTGATTCGGGCTTTCATTAATTTGGCCTTATTCTCGGGCTTATTATTGTGCAAAGCATTATTATACACTTGTGCGCTTCTTCGACAATGTTGTGCAATAATAATAGTTTATTGTCATTTTTTTAATGTTGTGCAATTATAATAATTTATTGTGCAATCTTGTATTATTAGTTTTGCAAGCTTATGTATAAAAAGGTTTTAAAACTGGAAAATTATTTTTTTGCAAGCATTAATAACATTAATATTCAAACAACATAATAAGGTTCAGCTTTCTTTTTTTTTTTTCATCTTTTTTTTGAGTTTTTTGAAAAAAAAACTATAATAACTTATCCACAAGAAAAGTAGTTATTAACTTTAAGTTTGTGAGTGATTAATCTCCCTACACACTTAATGCTTAAATCAACCTCCACACATGCTTATGCCTTAATGAATTCGTCGTTATATCATATTAAATAAAGATTAAATATAATGTCTTTACATATTCCTTCTCTTTACACATGCATACTGTGTTTTCACAAAAACCAAGTATAATTACTGCAACGGTTCATATAATCTTACGCAAAGTCAAGTTTCTAACCATTCCAAATCACACTCAAGAAAAACCTCGTGATAACAATGAAGCACAACAAAAATCTGAAATCTTCGCCTAGCATTCCCGAAAAACCAAATCCCACACTCCCATTCGAAATAATCTTGAATAACCTCATCCTTCCCCCGCCAAAATCACCGTGCATATGGCGATGCGTGCCCAAGTTCGAAAAGGCAAATAGAGGCGTAAGACTTTAGGAAGAGTAATTTCGAAGAGATGAAGAAACAACATCAAATGGAGTTTTTTACTCGAGCAGAGCATATTGGCCAAGCTTTGAGGTATGCTAGATCACCATATGAAAACCCTTTTAATATTAGGATTAATGAACGAGGGGATGAAAGAAAACCCATTCTTGGTTGTTGTGAAGGGGTAATTTCTTGATCGCAATTGGAGTGATGATTTCTTTTAGCTAATCCATTTACTAAAGAGAGGCGTAGGATTCCATTCTCGAAAATCGTTTTCCACATTCATATCTAGGATCACCCTCAGAAGCATTTGTTAATTTTGGTTTGGGTTATTTTTCCGCAAGAAACGAGTACAAAATTGTAAGGGTTGCTTTGTTTATGGGTAGGAAATTCCTTACAGAGGTTCAAATTTACTCCTCTGTTACAAGCGATTGGGTAAATGTGAGACATTTTTCTTATGAAAGGCCTCTCGCTTGTACCCCGTTTTTGCATATGGGTTATTTTATTTTCGTGTGGTGTCAAATGGACAATGATCAACTGCTCTTCTTTTAATGATGATAATTGTGATTTTTTCCAGCGTTATAATTTAATCTCTGTGCGGATGAAATCGTAGATTTAGGTAATAGGGCTAGGATGATTGCATTAGACAAAGGTGGTAGGCTGCTTATTTGTAATTCCCGTTTTATGAATAATTCGGTGAGTAACAATATATGGCCGCATCACAATTTCGAATAGGGATCATTGGATTGGGTTTAGGTTAAACCTTGCTCGAACTTGTAATCGACCGTAGATTGTTAAATCCAATCTGTCATTACAATGCATCCGAGCGGCACTTGTTGTGTGAGATATTCCCTATTAGTGTTAGGGTTATTTTTTATTTTGTGTCCGAACGATACTATGTTATAGATTCCGATGATGTGGATGTAGACAAGTTGGCTAAATTTTGGTGTTAGGCAAAGCATGATAAGCCCACCCCGCATTGTAATAGTTAGGAAATATCTTTTGTAATAGTTAGGGAATATCTCGATGTAATCTTTTACAATATATAATGTTTTATTATGCTATTTCAATTTTAGATCTCTGCTCAATATCTAAGTTTATGTATTGTTTGTATGTGTTGTTCAGTTTATTTTTGCACAACTCTTGTAATGAATTTGCACAGCTTAACAAATATTTTGAACAAGAGTTGAAAATTTCGAATAGCAATTGCAAATTTAGTGAACAATAAATTTAAATAATCGATCAACATAATAAAAAGTTTTAATAACCTTTAAAGATATTTTTCCAATATAATGTAATATCTGATTAAATCTTTTACAATATCTAATATTTTATTATGCTATTTCATTTTTAGATCTTTGTCCAATATCTAAGTGTATGTATTGTTTGTATGTTTTGTTCGTTTATTTTTGCACAACTCTTGTAATGAATTTGCACGCTTAACAAATATTTTGAACAAGAGCTTGAAAATTTCAACAAAGAATTGCAAATTGAGTGAACAATAAATTTAAAAACTGATCATCATAATAAAAAGTTTAAATAACCTTTAAAGATATTTTTCCCAATATAAGGAAATTTCTGATGTAATCTTTTATAATATCTAATGTTTTGTTATGGTAGTTTACTTTTAGATTTTTGTTCAATAGCTAAATTTATGTATTGTTTGTATGTTCTGCTCAGTTTAATTTTGCACAACTTTTTTACCGAACTTGCACAAGAAACAAACCTTTTGAACATCATTTGAAAAATTTTGAACAAACGTTGGTAATTAATTGAAAAATAAATTAAAATAAATGAACAACATAATAAAAAGATTGAACAACATTTAAAGATGTTTTTGCTTGGTCCACATAATAGTTTAAACATTTACATAATTAATCAAGAAATCTTTAGGCAAAAGGCATAGGTGTCTTTAGAATTGAAACATTATAATGTAAATGGGCCAATTACATAAGGCCCAATGCAAAAGGCTTTATTGAAAAATGCCGAAATTACTATCAATGAAAATGGTGTGATAAGATAAGGCCCGATGCCAAAGGCCAAAATTCCTTTTAATTTTTGCACAACGTGTGATTTGAACTTGCACATCAAAACTTTTGTGTTTGAACAAAACCTTTTATGGTTGAACAACAATGTAAACAAATTTCACAATGTGTGCAGTTAATAATATACAATTGTTCAACAAAGTCTAATTAGATTGCATTCTATTTCGGCTAATTTCACAATACTTTGTTTTGCACAATCATTTTTTTCCCCGAACATTCTATATTCGTAAATTGCACAACAACACGTTAAATTTGCACAACAAGTCTAATTAGATTGCACGGTAGCATATTTTACCGAATGGAAAATCGAGTCTCGACACATAAATATTCTCGCAAATTGTTAGTTTTACATGAGCCATGTAAATTAATGATCAGTAAACTACCGCAAATTCATGCCCCTATTTATCTATATATATCACGTAACCGTGTCTTCGCCACAAACTATTGCATTTTCAGCATCAACGAACATTCTAACCATCTTTGATCTAAAATTTGCAGCAGAGATTGGGCTGTAATCATCTTTGTTCAGTCTTTTTGTCCACAAAATGTCTCTATGAGATTATACAAAATGATCCCACAATCCAACGAATCTGCTTGTTGCAAGCTATCTTCAAAGATGGGACCTACTAATTTCTTCATCAGAACGGATGAGCAGTGGCTATGTCTTGTAAACATTTCACGCAGCTTGTTTTGCACATATTTCACCTGTGGTATATATATATATATATATATATATATATATATATATATATATATATATATCAATATAACACTTAATGTTAAAGATGTATTTTTTTCACAGAAACAAATTCTTACCACTAGCAATGATTGTGTCATATGTTGGTCTACTCCTCCTTTTCTTCTAGGACGCATCGAATTATAGAACTTCCATTCATTCTTCTTTAGATTGAGTTTCAACAGTGTCCAATGATCGCCTCCTCTTGATGAACCTCCATGTACCATGGGTAGCATCGGAAATAACAAACGAGTCCATGTCCATACAATCTTCTATCTTCTTGTCAATCAAATTCACTAGCGGTCCTCTTGGACTTTTATCATTTGCCTTGATCAATGACTATTGCACACAATTTTAAAAAATTAATAAAAACATTACGATTATAATCACGGACAATACATATACATATATGTGGATTATGGGGTGAATTTCTTACCCAACAATGTGAAGTGAAGACCATTGTGTTCTTTGACATTGTAAATTGCATCTTGTCTCGACCATGAATCAATTATCTAAATTGACAAGAATAAGTAAATGTTAATATTTGTTGAATCATTATGATTGAGAATTTACAAAGTTATTTACCCCGTTGTTAAGTCTCTCGTGATGAAGTATAGCAATACAATCACTAACTGTCACCGAAGCGAATGGACTTACACTGCTCAAACATAAACCGTTAAGAGTTAATAAAGGTTAGTCAAGATATTACATTTGTTCAAATACTGAATTTTTTACGTTTACTTACGCTGCTCCTTCGCTTTGCCAAAGAGTATTCAATTTGATCCCTTAAACATTCGTCTGTCTTTTTACTACTAGATACTTGTCATTGAGCACGAACGGATTGTTTTTCTCTCGCGATGACAATCTTCTATTCATTTCCCATTTCAAAGTCACAATATTCATTGTTTTCTGCCAAAATAATTAGTTCTTGGGTGCTTGGCTGGGGTGTTATTGCTACTGGCCTAAATTACCATCGGTTATTGTTCGATTCTTCACCCTTTTTTACAATGAGCTTGGGGAAGGACATGTCACTAAACTCTTACCTTTATCCTCTGGTGTTCTTTCTTGCAGTCCATTTGAAACGATCTTTTCATGGTTTTTTGCCATGTACGCATTTTCTTTGAGAAGTTTCTCGTTTTCTTGTTGAGCAATGTGCGGCTTCTCAACCGTATCCGGATGTTCCAAGTTCGCTGGATTCTCGTACAATCAGTAGAGCGTAAGGTATGGTCGCCTCTTCTACCTTTATTTTAAGGTTTCAATTTCCATTTGCAAATGCTTGATGTAATTGTCCCTCTCACTATCTCATCAAGAAATGCTTCAAGATCTTCTTGTTCTCCTCCTCCAGCCTTTCAATTTCTTCACCCATTCTTTTGCATACTAGGTTTTCCTCCTCGGTTGCACCCTTTTCCCTAGTTTCTTCCTTATCCTCATCCACCTTAATATCAAAAACCGATGATCATCCTCTTGAAATAAATCAGCAATAACATTCTTTATTTGTGCAATCGACGATTGAATCCTCTCAAGGTCTTGTGTAAGGTTTAGGCTATAAGATGGAATGGAAGACCCAACAGCTTAGAGATTTACCATCCCTTTCCAACCTTGAAGTAATCACAACGAACTTCTTTCTTGGTGATATCCTAGAATCATTTTGTTTGTCAATGTTGTCTTCTTGGGCATTTTTGGATGTTGAATCCACCATTTCATTCACCTTTACCTGATTTATGACTTCCTGTTCTTTTATTGTCATCATCACATTGGCCACCCACTCACCCATCATTCACAATGTCGCACGCCTCCACGTGCTCATCATCACTTGAACACCGACCACAAGCAATTCCGCCACCTTCATTCTCGCCCCGCTATTCTTTACCTCCTGATTTTCTCGGCTTATCTTCAGTGATCTCTTGGTCAAATACCGTATTTCGATAAGTCAACAGATTTGTCATGATTTGCTTCTCATTTGAAGTAGCTTTCAAAAGAATTTTGTTCACCTAAAACAATTTTGTTAAATACAAAATTTTTGGCTGCAATAATAATGTAATTTGCAACTAGTTCCAAATACTTACATGATCTTTCTTTGACAATTTGACACGTTGGAGATTCTTGTTGATTACATTCATATCCCAGCTTAGAAATCTAGGAAACGATGCATCACCTTTGCTTCAACCAAATCGGTGTGTTCACATAACCAAATCTTTACAAAACAAAAGTCCATCAATATTCGTGTCATAAACATCTTGTTGTAATAGAATATATTCTTTTAATAATTTAGAAAATTTCTTACCGGCAAAGATAAATGCACAACCTCCAGCCTTCATCTTCTTACTAGACAAGATCTCGAGCTCTCAACATTTCCACTATATAAGTACTCCAATCATAATCGCATATCTTTTCCATTTCTTCTAGATACACATTTAGATGGAACGAACAAGACCCATTTTGGAATGGTGCTAGACATGATGCCATGAGGTAACAGTGTACTAACCTAGCCACGTCGTCTACATCCTCGCTGTTTCTCTATCTATAATTGCCTTGAGTTTCTGGAAAACTACGGTCTTGTACATGATAAATGGGGTATCCGTACTCTCAATCTGATTTTTAAAACATCTTCTCACCCATTTTAGTACCACGTATTGCTCTCCCCTACTTTCAATTGATGTACTCCCGTCACTAATCCCAAAAATTAGTTGTGCATCTCTACCGACTATAGGTATACGTTCCCCAATGATAAAACCTTTACTCCCAACGTCAAAACACATTAGAATCTGCCTTATGTCATCCTCGTACTTGAGGTATCTCTTCCCTAGTTTCTCGTGATCACTTGTGTAGATGGATTCAAATAATAACCAAAACGACATCAATTTAAGTCTTTTTAAATGATCATCTCTAAACTTAAGGCTATTTATTTCCGGAATTGCAGTTCTAAAATTTGATCTATAACAAGTCTCGCTTCTTGATAACAGAATTTCACCTACAAATAATTTAAAAACAAATTTTTAAAATTTGTTGCTACTACATAATACTTAATTTTCTAAGAATTAGACAAACATCATTACCAAAAGCAGTTAAGTGGCCGAAGAACCTTCTCTTGCTTTTTTTTAGGTGTATCTTCATTGGACTCCGATGAGGAATTATCAATAATCTTCTTCATCTTTCTACGCCCCGTCGTTCTATACAATTTATTAACAAACATTATATATAACCATTACACTTAACTTCAAAGAATTTCAATTAATTGTAATCTAAAGTATACCATCGATTCTCGAGTTGGATGAGTAGTGCTTCTTCTTTATGGGTTTTGTCCTTCTCTTTCGTCGTGTTTCCACAATCACAAAGGTCACTATCTCGATTCTCGAAAGGAAAAATGTTTCATAAGTGTATGATGTATAAACATAGTAAATTACAGCATTATGTTAGACAATATTCAATCACAAAATACAAATACCGGTTTGCTGAAAGTAGACATATCTAACCACCTTCATTCCCGGAGAAATTATACAGAGTATGAGTACTTAAGGCATAATATATATCATACACACTACTTTCAAACAAAAATAAATTTCCAATGCAAGAACCTTCTAATTTTTACCTTTCTTTTCGTTGGTCCTGTCTCCACGTATTTTATGCTACGCGAAACTACAAAAATTTTAGAAGATCAAAATTCCGAGAAACGGAAGTAGGTTAGCAAGTTTAAACATCAAATTTTCAACATGTTCGATGAACAAGTACTTTACCTCGCTTTTTCAACAACTCTATCATCTGCGTACTTCCTCTTTCTCGGTTTTCTTTCATCGTTGTCGCCAATGTAAACGATTTTCTTCCTGTCATTCCAGACGTTTTTTAGGCTATAAAATACAGTGATTTCTTGAGATTAATAGTTCAATTTATGTGCAGCATAACAAATTTAGTAATCATACCTTCTTGTATCGTTGAAACTCGTAAATCATCGTCTGATTTTTGAATGTCAGCCGCAAAGAGATATATCCCAATTTTGTCATTTGGGTTTGTTATGTTTTTGAAATTCAAAATTGAAATACTGATTTTGAATTAGTAGCTAGTTTTTAGCCTAGGAAATCTACAATTTTTGCTGCAATTTGTACGGTGATTTGACAATATGTTTTAGCAGCTTCGCCGATTTAAATTTTTTTTGCAATTTGCGCTGAAAATTTAGGCAAGGTTATTGATGTATTTTTGCCCCCAAATTTTGCACCTCTCCGAAACTTTTACTGTTGATGAACCTTTATGTAAATATAGGGTGTCAAATGAACCTACATGTTACTAACTCTAAAATGAAATACATATGTTCTTCAACTAATAAAATGAGACATGAAGGTCCTTTTAATTATAGTTTTAACACAATAAAAGTATATATATAAATTATAAACGTAACAATCTCGTATTTTTAGAAAATATTTCTTTATTATTTTTACAAATTTTAATATTGATGCGTAAAACTGCCCCGGCCTTTTACCCCACCTGAGTTCGACGTGGGTAAAGCCTCGAACAACGCCTCCCTTAGCCTTCTCACAAACAATATGACCTGCAAAACACGCCGGAGGGTTCTCCGGAGTAGGCACTCCGACGCTCAAGCCGATTACCAAAAACTCTCAAGAAAAGGTACTCAAGTACGTAAGAATAAGCTAAGTAGAGTGTTGATATCGTTACCTCCCTTCGGGTGTCTTATTTATATGTACCAATGCGTATAAACGGTTATTGTAATTATCCAAAGATGATTTCTCACGTCCATCTCATGATGTCATGATTTAGTCCCTTCATTCATAAGAAATCGTATTTTGCCTACTGATTTTCCTCTCGGACGGAGGTGGACCAGTCAATGGAAGATACTTAGAATATTCCTTGACTTAGGCCTTAATTCTCTCAACCAACTGATGTTATTCGTATTCTATCGACTTTATCTTGTAAATAAATGATATGGGCCTGATTAATCTCGTATTCTGGGCTTCCCACCTCGCTTGGGCCTTGTGGCCCACCTACAGCCTAGGCATGGGCCTCGTGGCCCACCTACGATCGATGTGGGTTAGGCCCATCTTGGGTTTTCCTCTCTCTTTTGAGGGTAATCGGCTATATTCATTGGGCCCTACTGGCCGAGTATCTTTGGGCCCTACGTGTAGTTGGGCCTGCCATTTTATCCGTATCAACCACTCCCCCTACTCTAGCGAGTGAATCCCTACTTGCTAGAGTAGAGAGAATATCGTACTTCCCATTAGGTTTATTAAGTTAAAACGTAAATGCATACGTGTTATCTCTTTTCTTGAATTCTCAAGCCTCGAGGCCTCAAAGTTCAAAATCTCATGGTTCAATCTTAAATTCTTAGTCGTAAAGTCTCTCAAAGCATGTTATCAATTACTAGTTAACTTTAGTTTATCAAATCATTAGTCTCCATCAGTCTTAATTAAACACGGACCTCAAAGTCTCGATTTCAAGATCCTACCAAAAATATCCTTGTTTTCTAGTATTTCAAATCCACCTTTCTACTCACCCTTCTCTCATGAATGTGGGTATATACCCTACGAGAGTAAGGAAACTAGTAAATCTCGCCTCGGGCAAGTTTGTCGACCCCAGGACCTCGAGGTCCGGCCTTTTCAAGGGGTTTTTTTGCGACAATGTATCCTCAAAATGATATTGAAGAATCCTCTAAAAATCTCACAACTTATTCATTAAACTAGTCCAAACCTACATCTTCTCATTTGATAGTTTTGCCTAAGTACCCCTCTTACTTTTCGTGGGTGACGAATCTTTTAACATTTACTTGGTCTCTTTTTAGGCTTTTAGAGCCTGCTAATCTTAGCTCATCCCAAGACAGCTTTGTGTAGGGTTCTTCTATTTCCCTAATCGATCTCTTTCTTATCTGTTTCTCGGGTTTAGTTTTAAAATCCTATCTAGGATTCGGTTTTTATACCCAAATTGTTACCGCAAGCCAATCCCGGTTTCAATTCTATCAGAATTTACCGTTTGACTTAGATACTTTAAGTCTCGAGCTTCTTCATTCACACCTCCTCTAGTGTGTGTTAGTCGAACTTTTATAAAAAAACCCTTAGGGGTATCAAGTTAAACTTGCTAAGTTTAACTTACTTCTCAAAACTTATCTATATTTTATCATTTAGACACTTAGCGGGTATCAATTCAAACCCTTTTGGGCGTCGATAATCAAGATAATTAAACCTTTTCAAGCTTAACATGTCTCCCTCAAGTGGGTAGTGTAAATCCTTGGTAGGTACGTAGTTAAACTTATTGAGTTTAACCCGCCTTCCTTCATATTTCTCTCTCGGCGCCAGCTTTTCAAATTATCGGCCCCATCCGGCTTCAGCTTTTCAAATTATCAGCCCCATCCGGGCATCAACTTTTCAAATTATCGTGCCATATCTCAAGGCGTCGGCTTTGATTCGTAAAGGATGTCCAAGTTAAGCTTTCTAAGTTTAACATATCCCTCTCCGACTATTCTCACTTGATGATTAAAACCCTTCATGAGCGTCCAATTAAACTTTCTAAGTTTAACTTATTCATCTCCAAACTTTCTCGGATAGACGAGTCCGCATTATTATCTAAAAAAAAACCTTTGCTTTCTTAGCTTTGTTTTGTGAATTCTTGTTAGATGTTTAGTTAAACTTTATCGAGCCTAACTTACTTTCCTCAAGTTATCTCCTAGCTTTGAATATCCGATCTTAGTTAAACATACTAAGTTTAACATAGTATTTTCGAAATTTTCTTAGCTTCAAATCTCGTAACCCTCTCGGGTGTAGGTTTAGTTAAACTCTGTAGGTTTAATTAGTTTTCTCGAAGCTATCTCTTAGCTTTGAATCTCGTAACCCTTCTCGGGTGTAGGTTTAGTTAAACTCTCGAAAATTTAACTTAGTTTTCAAGCTTTCTTAGATTCAAATCTCGAAACCCTCTCTGGGTGTAGGTTTAGTAAAACTTTGAAGGTTTAACTTAGTTTTCTCGAAGTTATCTCTTAGCTTTGAATCTCGTAACCGTCTCTAGGTGTAGGTTTAGTTAAACTCTGTAGGTTTAACTTAGTTTTTCAAGCATTCTTAGCTTAAAATCTCGAAACCCTCTCTAGGTGTAGGTTTAACTTAGTTTTTGAAGCTTTCCTAGCTTCAAATCTCGAAACCCTCTCTAGGTGTAGGTTTAGTTAAACTCGTAGGTTTAACTTAGTTTTCTCAAAGTTATCTGTTAGCTTAGAATCTTGTAACCCTCTTTGGGTGTAGGTTTAGTTAAACTCTGTAGGTTTAACTTAGTTTTTCAAAGTTTTCTTAGCTTAAAATCTAGAAACCCTCTCCAGTGTAGGTTTAGTTAAACTCTGTAGATTTAACTTAGTTTTTCGAATCATTCCTAGCTTCAAATCTCGAAACCCTCTCTGGGTGTAGGTTTAGTTAAACTCTGTAGGTTTAACTTAGTTTTCTCGAAGCTATCTCTTAGCTTTGAATCTCGTGAACCATCACTAGGTGTAGGTTTACTTAAACTCTGTAGGTTTAACTTAGTGTTTCAAGCTTTCTTAACTTCAAATCTCGAAACCGTCTCTAGGTGTAGGTTTTGTTAAACTCTGTAGGTTTAACTTAGTTTTCTCGAAGTTATCTCTTAGCTTTGAATCTCGTAACCCTCTCTGGGTGTAGGTTTAGTTAAACTCTGTAGGTTTAACTTAGTTTTCTCAAAGCAATCTCTTAGCTTTGAATCTTATAACTCTCTCTAGGTGTAGGTTTAGTTAAAATCTATCGGTTTAACTTAGTTTTTAAAGCTTTCTAATCTTCAAATCTCGAAACCTACTCTAGGTATAAGTTTAGTTAAACTCTGTAGGTTTAACTTAGTTTTCTCGAAGCTATCTCTTAGCTTTGAAACTCGTAACCCTTACTGGGTGTAGGTTTAGTTATACTCTGTAGGTTTAACTTAGATTTTCGAAGATTTCTTAGCTTTAAATCTCGAAACCCTCTCTGGGTGTAGGTTTAGTTAAACTCGTAGGTTTAACTTAGTTTTCTCGAAGCTATCTCTTAGCTTTGAATCTCGTAACCCTCTCTAGGTGTAGGTTTAGTTAAACTCTGTAGGTTTAACTTAGTTTTCTCGAAGCTATCTCTCAACTTTGAGTATTCTCTCGAGATTTTATCTCGCTCAGAATTCTCGCTAAACATCTCGGTGTTTAACTTAATTTTCTCTAGCTATGTCTTAGCTTTTATTCTTGCAACTCACTCTAGGTTTAGATTTAGTTAAACTCGTAGGTTTAACTTAATTTTTCGAAGCTTTCCTAGTTTCAAATCTCGAAACCCTCTCTGGTGTAGGTTTAGTTAAACTCTATAGGTTTAACTTAGTATTCTCGAAGCTATCTCTTAGGTTTGAATCTCGTAACCCTCACTGTAGGTTTAGTTAAACTCTGTAGGTTTAACTTAGTTTTTCAAGCTTTTTTAAATTAAAATCTCGAAACCCTCTCTGGTGTAGGTTTAGTTAAACTCTCTAGGTTTAACTTAGTTTTTCAAGCTTTCCTAGCTTCAAATCTCGAAACCCTCTCTGGGTGTAGGATTAGTTAAACTCTGTAGGTTTAACGTAGTTTTCTCGAAGCTATCTCTTAGCTTTGAATCTCGTAACCATCACTAGGTGTAGGTTTACTTAAACTCTGTAGGTTTAACTTAGTGTTTTGAAGCTTTCTTAACTTCAAATCTCGAAACCGTCTCTAGGTGTAGGTTTTGTTAAACTCTGTTGGTTTAACTTAGTTTTCTCGAAGTTATCTCTTAGCTTTGAATCTCGTAACCCTCTCTGGGTATAGGTTTAGTTAAACTCTGTAGGTTTAACTTAGTTTTCTCGAAGCTATCTCTTAGCTTTGAGTCTCGTAACCATCAATAGGTGTAGGTTTGCTTAAACTCGTAGGTTTAACTTTGTGTTTCGTAGCTTTCTTAGCTTCAAATCTCGAAACCCTCTCTAGGTGTAGGTTTTGTTAAACTATGTAGGTTTAACTTAGTTTTCCCAAGCTATCTCTTAACTTTGAATCTCGTAACCCTCTCTGGTGTAGGTTTAGTTAAACTCTATAGGTTTAACTTAGGTTTTCTAAGCTTTCCTAGCTTCAAATCTCGATACCCTCTCTGGTGTAGGTTTAGTTAAACTTTGTAGGTTTAACTTAGTTTTCTCAAAGCAATCTCTTAAGTTGGAATCTCATAACCCTCTCTGGGTGTAGGTTTAGTTAAACTCTGTAGGTTTAACTTAGTTTTTAAAGCTTTCTAATCTTCAAATCTCGAAACCCTCTCGGGGTATAGGTTTAGTTAAACTCTATAGGTTTAACTTAGTTTTCTCAAAGCTATCTCTTAGCTTTGAAACTCGTAACCCTCACCGGGTGTAGGTTTAGTTATACTGTAGATTTAACTTAGTTTTTCAAGATTTCTTATCTTAAAATCTTGAAACCCTCTCTAGGTGTAGGCTTAGTTAAACTCTCGTACACTACAAAAACCTCGTGAAATACCGACGGACCAAATTCGACATAAATATCGATAAAATACCGGCAAAATACCGTCAATTTTAAATTTCAGATTTACCTATAAACTTTTGAAGTTTTTATAAATAGTATTTTCCGATGAATATTTGTCGGTAATTACCGACAAAATAGGTTCGTCGGTAATTATCGACGGAATAAAAGATGAATATCCATCGGTATTTACCGACGAATTAATTTTTCGTTGGTACTTTGTGACGAAAAATACCTACGGATGACCAATTTTACCGACGGAAATCTGCGGTAAGTCCGCTTCAGAAATGACTATTTTTTTGTAGTGGTAGGTTTAACTTAGTTTTTCAAGCTTTCTTAGCTTCAAATCTCGAAAACCTCTCTAGGTGTAGATTTAGTTAAACTCTATAGATTTAACTTAGTTTTCTCGAAGCTATCCCTTAGCTTTGACTTGTAACCCTCTCTCGGGTGTAGGTTTAGTTAAACTCTGTAGGTTTAATTTAGTTTTTCAAGCTTTCTTAGCTTCAAATCTCGAAACCCTCACTTTGGTTGTAGGTTTAGTTAAACTCTGTAGGTTTAAGTTAGTTTTTCAAGCTTTCTTAGCTTCAAATCTCAAACCCTCTCTGGTGTAGGTTTAGTTAAACTCTGTAGGTTTAACTTAGTTTTCTCGAAGCTATCTCTTAGCTTTGAATCTCGTAACCCTCTCTAGGTGTAGATTTAGTTAAACTCTGTAGGTTTAACTTAGTTTTCTCGAAGCTATCTCTCAACTTTGAGTATTTTCTCGAGCTTTTATCTACTCTGTAATTCTCGTTAAACATCTCTGTTTAAATTAATTTTCTCTAGCTATCTCTTAGCTTTAATTCTTGCAACTCACTCTAAGTTTAGGTTTAGTTAAACTCTGTAGGTTTAACTTAGTTTTTAAAGCTTTCTTAGCTTCAAATCTCGAAACCCTCTCGGGGTATAGGTTTTGTTAAACTCGTAGGTTTAACTTAGTTTTCCCAGCTATCTCTTAGCTTTGAATCTCGTTACCCTCATTGGATGTAGGTTTAGTTAAACTCTGTAGGTTTAACTTAGTTTTTCGAAGCTTTCTTAGCTTAAAATCGTGACCCTCTCTCGGGGTGTAGGTTTAGTTAAACTCTCTAGGTTTAAGTTAGTATTTCAAGCTTTCTTAGCTTCAAATCTCGAAACCCTCCTTTGGTTGTAGGTTTAGTTAAACTCTGTAGGTTTAAGTTAGTTTTTCAAGCTTTCTTAGCTTCAAATCTCGAAACCCTCTCTGGTGTAGGTTTAGTTAAACTCTGTAGGTTTAACTTAGTTTTCTCGAAGCTATCTCTTAGCTTTGAATCTCGTAACCCTCTCTAGGTGTAGATTTAGTTAAACTCTGTAGGTTTAACTTAGTTTTCTCGAAGCTATCTCTCAACTTTGAGTATTTTCTCGAGCTTTTATCTACTCTGTAATTCTCGCTAAACATCTCGGTGTTTAAATTAATTTTCTCTAGCTATCTCTTAGCTTTAATTCTTGCAACTCACTCTAAGTTTAGGTTTAGTTAAACTCTGTAGGTTTAACTTAGTTTTTAAAGCTTTCTTAGCTTCAAATCTCGAAACCCTCTCAGGGTATAGGTTTTGTTAAACTCTGTAGGTTTAACTTAGTTTTCCAAGCTATCTCTTAGCTTTGAATCTCGTTACCCTCATTGGATGTAGGTTTAGTTAAACTCTGTAGGTTTAACTTAGTTTTTCAAGCTTTCTTAGCTTAAAATCGTGACCCTCTCTGGGTGTAGGTTTAGTTAAACTCTCTAGGTTTAAGTTAGTATTTTGAAGCTTTCCTAGCTTCAAATCTCGAGACCCTCTCTGGGTGTAGGTTTAGTTAAACTCTGTAGGTTTAACTTAATTTTTCAAGCTTTCCTAGTTTCAAATCTCGAAACCCTCTCTGGGTGTAGGTTTAGTTAAACTCTATAGGTTTAACTTAGTTTTCTCGAAGCTATCTCTTAGCTTTGAATTTCGTAACCCTCTCTAGGTGTAGGTTTAGTTAAACTCTGTAGGTTTAACTTAGTTTTCTTGAAGCTATCTCTCAACTTTGAGTATTCTCTCGAGCTTTTATCTCGCTCTCAGTAATTCTCGCTAAACATCTCGGTGTTTAACTTAATTTTCTCTAGCTATCTCTTAGCTTTAATTCTTGCAACTCACTTTAGGTTTAGGTTTAGTTAAACTCGTAGGTTTAACTTAGTTTTTGAAGCTTTCTTAGCTTCAAATCTCGAAACCCTCTCGGGGTATAGGTTTAGTTAAACTCTATAGGTTTAACTTAGTTTTCTCGAAGCTATCTCTTAGCTTTGAATCTCGTAACCCTCACTAGGTGTAGGTTTAGTTAAACTCTGTAGGTTTAACTTAGTTTTTCGAAGCTTTCTTTGCTTAAAATCTCAAACCCTCTCTGGGTGTAGGTTTAGTTAAACTCTCTAGGTTTAACTTAGTTTTTCAAGCTCTCCTAGCTTCAAATCTCGAAACCCTCTCTGGGTGTAGGTTTAGTTAAACTTTGTAGGTTTAACTTAGTTTTCTCGAAGCTATCTCTTAGCTTTGAATCTCGTATCCCTCTCTGGGTGTAGGTTTAGTTAAACTCTGTAGGTTTAACTTAGTTTTCTCGAAGCTATCTATTAGCTTTGAATCTCGTAACCCTCTCTAGGTGTAGGTTTAGTTAAACTCTGTAGGTTTAACTTAGTTTTTCAAGCTTTCTTAGCTTCAAATCTCGAAACCCTCTCGGGGTATAGGTTTAGTTAAACTCGTAGGTTTAACTTAGTTTTCCGTAGCTATCTCTTAGCTTTGAATCTCATAACCCTCATTGGGTGTAGGTTTAGTTAAACTCTGTAGGTTTAACTTTATTTTTCAAGCTTTCTTAGCTTTAAATCTCGAAACCCTCTCGGGGTATAGGTTTAGTTAAACTCTGTAGGTTTAACTTAGTTTTCTAGAAGCTATCTCTTAGCTTTGAATCTCGTAACCCTCTATGGGTGTAGGTTTAGTTAAACTCTGTAGGTTTAACTTAGTTTTCTCGAAGCTATCTCTTAGGTTTGAATCTCGTAACTCTCACCGGGGTGTAGGTTTAGTTAACTCGTTAGTTAATCCCTTTCGTAGGTTTAACTTTATTTTGTAGAAGCTATCTCTTAGCTTCTTTTCTCGCAACCCTCTCTCGGGTTTAGGTTAGTTATACCCTTACCGTAGGTTTAACTTAGTTTTCTCGAAGCTATCTCTTAGCTTCCTTTTCGCAACTCTCTCTGGGTTCAAAGTTAGTTAAAACCCTTACCTTGTAGGTTTAACTTAGTTTTCTCGAAGCTATCTCTTAGCTTATTTTCTCGCAACCCTCTGGGTTAAGGTTAGTCAAACCCTTTCTGCAGTTTAACTTTGTTTTCTCGAAGCTATCTCTTAGCTTCAAATCTCGTAACCCTCTCTCGGTTTTAGGTTAGTTAAACCCTTTCGTAGGTTTAACTTTATTTTCTCCAAGCTATCTATTAGCTTCAAATCTCGTAACTCTCTTTGGGTTAAGGTTAGTCAAACCCTTTACGCAGGTTTATCTTTATTTTTTCGAAGCTATCTCTTAGCTTCAAATCTCGTAACCCTCTCGGGTTTAGGTTAGTTAATCCTTTTTGTAGGTTTAACTTGGTATTTTGAAGCTATCTCTTAGCTTCTTTTCTCGCAACCCTCTTTGGTTAAGGTTAGTTAAACCCTTTCTGCAGTTTAACTTTATTTTCTCGAAGCTATCTCTAAGCTTTGCTAATCTCAAATCTCGATTAAACATATCAAATTTAACTTAGATTATTTTTGTTTCAATTCTCAGCCTATCTATTAGCTTTGCTAATCTCAAATCTCGATTAAACATATCAAATTTAACTTAGATTTTTCAATTCTAAGACTATCTCTTAGCTTTGTTAATCTCAAATCTCGCTTAAACATATCAAATTTAACTTAGGTTTTTCAATTCTCAGCTTATCTTTTAGCTTTGCTAATCTCAAATCTCGCTTAAACATATCAAATTTAACTTAGAATATTTTTGTTTCTATTTTCTTAATGTTATTTTCTCATTCCCAATACTCAAAACTTTTTGAAAAATACTCTTCTATTCTCAAATTCGATCATTCAAGTCTAATCGATCTCATTTTTGCCACTTCTAAGTACTCATATAAATTTGCAATACTAAGAAATAAGAAAATACTTCTCTCATTAAATATATCAACACAATAATGTCCCATTGACCATAATCGATCAATGTAAGTTAAAATTAATTTAGTCGGCCTCTTTATAAAACCTCCATATGGTAAAACCCATAGGTAGGAGAAACAAGAGTACCGTGGAGCCAAATCACATCAAGTAAAGAAGCTGCAAACAAACACAATATCAATCAAATGAAGTCCACCTACCTGTAGTGAGGTGGGATTCGAACACGTAACTTATTCGGATGGCACACACTCTAAGGTCGAGCAATTTGATTTCCCTCGATGTCCTGGAGTTCATATGCTCCTCCTCTGGGAACCTTAACAATCTTGTAGGGCCACTCCTATTTTGGGTCCAGCTTACCCGATCTTTCAAATGTATCGATCACTCCCCTTACTCTAGGTAGTAAGGTCCAGCTAGTAACGTCCCGGCTACCTAGAGTAGAGAGAATTTTTCAATGATCTCCAAGGTATTGCACTAGGCCCGAACCAAAGCTCCAGTGAGGTGGGTATCGTTATTTGATACCGGAATTCTCGGGATGTCGAACTCCGCAACAAAATTTTTCCATATAAATTTAATAATATGAATCTCATCGATCTTAACTAGGGATACTGCTTCGACCCATTTGCTAAAATAATCAATAGCCACTGGGAATTTCTTTGCGCAGTAGCTATCGAGAATGGTTCCACTAGATCGATACCCTACTTTGCAAAGAGATAGGGAGCGTGCATAGCCCACATCTCCTCCGCAGTAGGTGAATCAAAGGGCCATATTTCGGATACTTTTCGCATCGTTTCACAAATTCCTCGACATCCTAGCTCATAGTATGCTAGAAGTATCCAGCCTCTCAATGCTTTTGACAACCGCCCAAACCTCGCATGGTCAGCACATCATCCCTCATGAATATCTTTAAACACATACCTCCCTTCTGGGGGATAAACATCCTTAAATATAGTTGAGTGAATGATCACTTGTACAGCCGATCCACTGATCATCACGAACCGGAATTGTTAGTCGCTCCGATAACCCCTACCGATGGGATTGTGGCTTTCATTTCTACAGTCATCACGGTAATTTTCCTGCCTCGCCTCCAATGTTACTAAGACAATCTTCCCGCCTGCCTACGGTGTTGCCGAGCTCTCCAATTTTGACAGGCTATTTGCCTTGAAATTTTCTTCCCGAGGTATTTGTCTAACCTCAAAAGAATCAATCGCCTGCAACCCGCTACTCGCCGGAGGTAGGCTATCAAGCTGTTCATTCTTTGCTACATATGATCACATGTCGTGCTCCCACTGGCCGCCATCTCTACTCCTTAGATCAAGGCTTCATATTCAGCCCCATCTCAATGGCCCACCTGGCCATCCCACCTGAAAGACCAGCTCTCCGAGTAGTGACCATTATAGTCAAAGCTATTTTCTCAATCTCTCGAATTGGTACGTATTTCCTGTGCTTGTAGTTGATCTCCAACCACTTCACCTACCTCATCACCAATCGTGGATTTCTTCGTGTAAAAGTAGATATGACCACCTACAATAGGTTCAATACCGGTCTACCGTAATCATGTTATAAGATGAATGTGCATCAACTATATAAAAATTGATATCTTTACCCTCCTCCGTGTGGAGCTTCGTTAAGCCCCACCGGAGAGTTACCTATCTTAAAGGGTGGATAACCCTCCTAAGAATTCGTAAAGGACTCGTATTCATTATGCATATCTGGACACTCATATTCATTCTCCCGCAACAATTTAAACAATATAATATAGTTGAACTATCTCGTGTTAAAGTATTCTCGGTTATACTGTACCACGCTACATCAATAGTGAAAAACTTATCTAATTTGGCCCTCATTGGACCCCTGGGCCGCACGACCATGGAAACTTCATTTCGTGGTGGTCTGCAGCCTACCTCCAACACTCTGCGGGCTCCGGCTGAGTGGGGTATACTTCTCAAACCTCGAACGAGGACCCGTTCTTGCCGATTTTTCTCTCGATGCTATGTCCTTTTCAGCAGGTTCTTCTTATTATGTTATTGGTGCTAACAGCTTTAGCACCGCTCTACTTCTCGAGTATTTTCGGTTCAAGATTTCGGCACCCACCTATAGTAGGATGCCTCAAATCCACCTCGATCTTCGATGGAACTTGTGGTCTCTGCTCCAACTCTAGTGAGCTTTATTTCTTGATAGGCCCCAAGGTCCTTCTACTAGTTCTCACGAAAATATTAATGTAATATAATCATGAAATTTCAAAGGGACAACATGTCCACGGTATCAAAGTAATAAGAATATACTTAGAAAATAATACTTCATCAAATCTATAAAGAGGAAACACAAGTTAGTACTGATTTGTGCTAGCCTCGGATGTTGTTAACACAACCGTAAAATTCATCACAAATAATATTTCAAATTCTTAAGGCTTACCAAATACTCATATATATTTATAGTTTCATCATACTCAACTATGTGTTTAGCACTTGTAGTTTACTGCATGTTTCTCCTCCCTCCAAGGAAGGTGTTTCTCTTTTCATCATCATTCATCGGGCATAATCATATTTTCCTTTCTCCATCGAGGGATATTATGTGAATCCCGTCTTCCTACCTCCAATGGACTTCATTCCACAAAGCAAAATTGGGGAACTTTTCTCTTTTCGTATCTAACTCCGCTCAGGAATACCTCCCTCTAGAGGGAGACTGCACCTACCTCGTTGATGGGTATATTTTCCCCAACTACAATACTTGTCAATACTAAGTCCAAAATATCACGGTAAAATAATCATACTCATTTAATATGACATCATATTAATATATCGAATACTTAGAGACACCCAAAAGATAATGCTTTGTTAAAATCATGTGGAGTACACACAAGTTGTACCTTATTTGTATCAACATCATCACCATTAACTCATTGTAAAATTTCATACTCGGGGTAAAGAACTAAGTTCATATATCTTACCGAATTATTGTCTAGATGGGGGTTGTATTGCATTCAATAATGTATGGACACCTTTTGGTCTCCACTTATCCACCTCGCTCCGAGGACATCGCCTTACCGCCATCTCATCAAACTTGTCATTCAGGTGGGTGGTTACGTCCCACTCAACAACGGACTTGACACCTCCCGGTCTCTCAGTCCACCTCGCTCCAGCGAGGACGCCGTCATCCTATCATCTCATCAAACTTGTCATTCGTGGGTGGTTACGTCCCACTCAACAACGGACTTGATACCTCCTAGTCTCCTTAGGTCCACCTCGCTCCAGCAAGTACATCATTATCATATCTTCTTATCGAACTATCATTCGTAGGGGTTTGCACGTTGTACCTATGATAACAACATCCGTATAATCTTGCATACAATAAAAATTAAAATTGAAAACTAAAAATCTGGAGCCTTTCATTCGACTCAAACTTCCTCCTTAAATATGAGAGAGGATTTTAACTAAACCTCATTCTTTATCAAGTTGGGATCACTTCTCATCTACACGTCCCTAAGAGTTAAGGATCACTATCTCACAGATTGATTCGGTCTTCCACCAAAAATGGAGACTCCAAACCGCATGCCTCTTAGTAGAGGTCGTGATCCACCCACCGCTTCCATGTTGGTCATTCAATGACCATGAAAATATCAATATTCAATAAATCTAAAAATAAAATTCAGGAACAACTCACGTTTTGCTCAAAGTTCCCACAGACGGCGCCAATTGATGCGTAAAACCGACATGGCTTTTACCCCACTGGGTTCGACGTAGGTAAAGCCTCGAACAACGCCTCCCTTAGCCTTCTCACAAACAATATGACTGCAAAACACGCCGGAGGGTTCTCCGGCATAGGTACTGACGCTCAAGTTAGATTACCGAAAAACTCTCAAGAAAAAGTACTCAAGTACGTAAGAATAAACTAAGTACGGTGTTGATACCGTTACCTCCCTTTTGGGTGTCTTATTTATACGTATCAATGCGTATCAACGGTTATTGTAATTGTCATGATTCCCCACGTTCATCTCGTGATGTCATGCGTTAGTCCCTTCATTCACAAGAAACTCGTATTTTGCCTCACCGATTTTCCTCTCGGATGGAGGTGGACCCGGATCAATGGAAGATACTTAGAATATTCCTTGACTTGGTCCTTAATTCTCTCAACCAACTGATGTTATCCGTATTTTATTGACATAAAATAATTGATATGGGCCTGATTAATCTCGTATTCTGGGCTTCCCACCTTGCTTGGGCCTTGTGGGCCACTGCAGCTAGGCTTGGGCCTCGCGGCCCACTGCGATCCAATATGGGCTAGGCCCATCTCGGGTTTTCCTCCCTCTTTTGAGGGTAATCGATTATATTCATTGGGCCCTACTGGCCGAGTATCTTTGGGCCCTACGTATAGTTGGACTTGTCATTTTTATCCGTATCAAATATTATGATTTTTTAAATTTAAATTTATTTTCAATTTATTATATTAAATTAGTTATCTTCTTTTTCATTATAATTTATCATAATATTGTATATTAAAAAAATATGAGTCCATTATTATAAAAAAGTGTTGTTAATGTTTCACTCATATTTTAGAATTTATCATAATATTTTTAACTTTTTTGTCAATTTATCCACTAATATAATAATATTCTATGTCAATTCATTTAATGAAAGGGTCTCCATATTTTATTTTATTAGTTAAAGGACTTATTTGTTCAATTTTAAAAATAAAAGTGTTTATTTGTTAAAAAAATAGTTTGGGGTCCAATTTGTACAACAAAATAGTTTAGGGTCCAATTTGTACCGAGACATTAGTTCAGTGGTCCAATTTGTATCTTATTCCCTATTTTAAATGTACAGTCTAATTTAAAATTAATACAATAATACTCTCTCCCTCCATTATTAGATTTTCCATTTTGTCGAATAAGTGTCCTAAATCTTCTCATTTTCTTAATCATAAATAAAAGTCACTACTCTCTCTTTACAATTTTTTTTTATCACATCTCAATACCTCACTATATATTTAATATTATATTTTTTAAAATTTGTAAAAAAAAAAAAAAAAGAGGAAGCTTAGCAAGGGATGGCGGGAGTATATATATTAGAATGTACAATCAAATACTCCCTCCGTCCAATAAATTTATTTTCACTTTTTTTGTTTGTCCCAAAAATTTATTCTCATTCCATTTTTAGAAATAATTATATCTCATACTACTTTATCATCGTCTTCTAAACACCACATTTACGCTTATACATAAACTACTAATATTCATTAAAACACGTGCCCAAAAAAGGAAAATAAATTTATTGGACGGGAAGAGTATATTATAATATATATATATATATACACATATATTTTAAACAAATTTTAAAAAATATTGATTATTTATTTATGAATTTATTACTCTCCACTACAATTTTTCAACTTTTATTACTATCCGATGCGTAAAATCCGACTGAGCCCGTTTCCCCACCTGGGTTCACGTGGGTGAAGCCTTTACGCACTAATATCCTTAGCTTCCCTCGAACAAACGTACTGCAAAACACGCCGGAGGGTTCTCCGGCGTAGGCTCCGACGCTCAAGTCGGATCACCGGAAAACACTCGAGAAAGTACGTATAAGGTAGCTAAGTGAGAGTGATAGTGATTCAATACTGCTACCTCCTGCAGGTGTGTTACTTATACGTAAGTTAAGAGCAATAATCGTCATCACGGTCTCCGTGCACTATCCCGCACGCTCGTCATGATGTCGTGCGTGGATAACTTATTCCTCAAGAAATGCTGCATCATATCTACGAATTCCCTCCTGGATGGAGGTTAGACCGGATCGATGTGGAATATAGGGAATATTCCTTGACTTGGGCCTCAATTATCTCAACCGCTTGCCACTTCTCGATCTTATCGTAGATAACCGCTATGGGCTTGCTCAAATGCTCGTGCCTCCTCTAAATCTCGCTTAGGCCTCTCGGCCCACTGTAGCTGAGGTTTGGGCCTCCCGCCCACTCGCAGCTTGGTTTTAGGGTCTCGTGACCCGTATCTGGATTTAGGCCTCGTGGCCCCTCTGTAGTTGGGCTTGGGCCTCATGGCCCTCTCCATACGTGCCTGGGCCTCGTGGCCCCCTGTAGGTAGGTTTAGGGCTTTGTAGCTGGTTTCGGCCGATCTCGGGGCTCGGACCCATCTCGGGTTTTCCTCCCTTTATCTAAGGTATCGATAACGTCATTGAGCCCTATTGGATCTGGTCGTATTTGGGCCCTACGTGTAGTTGGGCCCGACATTTTTGTCCGCATCAACCACTCCCCTACTCTAGCGAGCGATCTTGGAGCTCACCTGGAGTAAGGAAGATTTGCACATTCCTCCTCGCAGCCTCGGCCTTTGAGATGTCCTCCTGTAGCTTCACTTTGAGATGTCCTCCTGCAGCCTTCACTTTTCCCAGTACATCCTCTCTCGCTAATCTATTGGAGTCTAGCGACTCTTCGGCTTCAGCGAGGGACAATCGTCGACCATGCATCCGCCCCTCGGTTTAGCTACCGATACACGCATCCATTAACTCCCTCTTTAATTCAAAATCGGTTCCACTTCCTCTTCCTCTTTTTCTTACGAATTCTCGCTCCATTTAGGACCTTATCTTCTCGCAAGTCCTTTGCGATCGTCCTCTTCACTCCTTACCTCGACTTCCTCTCCTTAAGCGGGTAAATCTTTCTTTTCTCACTTTGACTCTCTTATAGGAACGTTCTTTAGAAATGTCCCACTGGTTCTTCCCGAACTGCCTCTAACACTGGGAATTCTTCCCAAAGTTCTCACCACTCTCCCGTCCCCAATCCCCGGAGACTCTCCTCCCGTCTCTTCCTCCTCTCCGGAGGTGGATAGGGTTCGGCCTCGGGACTCCTTTGCCGGTCCCTCCAAAATCTCTCGACAAAGCCCTAACCGATCTCATTTCGCGACTACATTTCGTCGGGTTTCGCTTATCTCTCCCCGATCGGGGGCCCGACTAAACCTAGCGACTCCCGACTCTAGCTTTCTCGCAAGCCCGGTTTGAAGCGGGGTTACGTCTTCCTCCTCCCAAGTTCCCGTGCCAAATATCGAACCTCTCCGAGTTCCTCTCAACCAGTTTGTTCCTAACGCCATCGGGATGATGGTCGCCTTCTATATCCTTCTCAAAGGAAATGGAGGGAAACCGTCTGCCGAACTCTTCTTTTCTCGGTTTACTTGTAAAACCGTTGGACCCTTCTACTACGTAAGTAGTCGGGTAAAAGGGAAATGCTCTTTCATTGGGAAGGTTCCCAATATTAACAAAGAATGGGGTGACCACTTCGTCTTTATTACCCCCGATAAGCCTGGCCTTTTCAAAATCGAAATGGGTTTATTGAAACCCTTCTCCTCCAGCTCTCTCTAGTCACATCTCCTCCTCTACTAACCGTCGGGTTATTCTTCCGCTAAATGCCCATGTTCGTGCTCACGGGCATTTTGACTTGCCCGAAATCTGCTTCAATTCTCGTATCCTCTCCCACTTTAAATTTAGCTCGATAAGGGTCCCTCTTGAACCCCAGGATGGTAATTATCTCATTACAATCCATTACCTTTATGCGTATAAATATATCTCGATATCTAACTCACATCGTTTTCTCTTGCGTAAATGTTGTGGTTGTCCAAGGTTTTGGAAGGTCCCACCGACTCACTTGAGTCGGCCCTACCTACTCTCGCTCCTCAAGGTGATGCTCTTGATGCACCCCCTCTTCTCCGCCAGCCTCCCGGGAAGATCCCGAGGATAACCCTCCTCCTCCGAAGAAGTCGAAAACCACTAAGGGCAAAGCCCCCGCCATGGTTCTCTCCATTCTCGGGATACTTTGCGTCGCAAGTATCCCACTAGACGATCAAGGCCTCTCTTCAGCCCCTATTGATGTGGACTCTTACTCCTCGGGTACCTCCGCCCGCAAGTTTTTAGCGACGGATTTGCAGACGACTATGAAAAGCTTACCAGCCTCTCCTCCCGACTAGAAGCAACATCAGGTGCGAGCCACTTTGCTCGGGTAACACCCTTCTGGTTACCTTAATTATCTCATCTTCTGCTATATTCTACTTTCTATATGCCAATTTGCATTCTCACCGTACTCGTCTTTGGTTTCTCGACTTGGCATCCTTCTATCCAGCCTATGGAGCCCCTCTAACTCGCTCTCCTCTACTCAATCAAGGAGTTGGAGGACTCGTTCTGGCCGAGAAGAAGAAAGCCACTCTCGCCTCCTTCGCATTAAAAAGCTGGAGGAGGAGTTGAAGAAAGCCAACGCGGCTCGTGAGGCGGCCGAGAAGGAAACGAATGACATGGCGGTCTACCATGCCCTGCAAGAATCTCAAGTACACCGGGAGGCCACTGGTGAAGGTGGCAGTCCCTCCCGCAGACTCTCTTCTTCTCCGCACTTTGGCCAGCACTTCCTGCATGCTCTATGGCCCAGTTACGGGAGCAATACCTAGATCACCCCGGCTTCCTTGGGGATATGGGGCCTTACATCCGCTTTTTCTATGACTACGGGTTTGATGCGGCGGCAAAGAAGAAGGCGATCCCTACTTCTCGGGGAGTTTGATAGGAACAACGCTCTAGCCTCCATGCCTACTCCCCACATTTCAAGGGTGACCCTTCAAGGTCTATTGAGGAGGACTGGTGGTCCCCAATCCTTAACGAGCTGATCTTGAGCTAGTGCGGACGGAGGTTGTTGTAGCGAGAGATACCCCCGCCGATCCCCCTTTATGCCCCCTTACCACAGGAAGTTCCGCCTCCCAAGAGGAAGCGTGTATGGCTCGAGCCACGGAGAAAGAAGCGGAAATAGCTGCCACTGTCAATGAAGCAGAGGAACCTCCCTATCCCAGTTAATTTACGAAACAATTTCATATTTCCGTGATGCAGTAATGAATTCTCTTCTCTCTCTCTCTTTCTTATGCCGGTTTGGCACCCGACTCTGCTCTCCCCTTCGTTGGGAGTTTTACTCTTTGTTTAAAAATTATGTTGCCCTCCTCATTTGGAGAGCTTTTGCTATGGCTATATGTGATCCTCCCTTGCGGAGTTAATTCTTGCTTATCTCGTATATTTTCCCTTGCGGGAGTTAGTTTTCGTGAATCGATGCTTATCCTCCCTTGCCGAGCTCGTCATTGCATGCTTTTATCTATGCTTCTCGTATTCACTTTTTATTTGCTTGCTTACAAAAGCCGATTAGCTTCTAAGTCATTAGCTTGCACGCATGACTTAGTCATTAGGATCATAATACCGGTTTGCCCGTAAATGTATCCTTTCTCTCATATGTTGATTTTTCATCTGTTGGAAAACCCCCTTTTTCCCCTCTAGGGTTTTATGGTTTAGGTTTTCCAGGTTTCCCTCGACCTCATAGTCTAAGGATTTCTCCAGACAGCTTTTTCTCCTGCTATGTAAGTTAGAACCTTGCTTGGTAGGTTACACTTAGTGTTTTCGAAAGGCTTTCCTAGCTTCTTGCTCCGAAGCCTCCTTCTAGATTTAGTATAACCAAACCCTTTTCTTGCTATCCCGGCTGAATATCCTCGAGCTATCTCTTAGTTTTGCTTCATAAATTGCCCCTGGGTTTGGATTAGTTAGACTCTCGTGTGCCTAACTTATATAATCTTTCACGGGTATGAGTTTAGTTAAACTTTGCATGCTTGACTTCCATGCTTTTGAATCTTTTCGCGGCTTCGATCCTTGTCACCCTTCTTAGGTGCTTATCTAGCCGAGCCCTTTTTGTAGGCTTATCCTTATATCCTAGACTTCTCCCTTAGTCAAGTGGGCTCTTGCTATAGAGTCGAGTTGGCTTTAGAAAACTCTCTGTTAGTTCTCGTTTTCTTACACATTAAGGGTTCAAGCTGGCTGAATCCCTTATGCATGCTCAACTTAGCTGGCATGAAGCCAATGTCGGTTCTCACTATTTGCCACTCCTCCTCGGGAGGCGAGTAAGCTATATGCCCTCCTGGGCTCGGGCTTCTTCTCATAGAAACCCTTTCCTCGGGTTTAGCGGGGTGTTTCAAAACTATTTCTTAGTTTACTGCTCTTGGATTTTCTTAGGCTTGTGAGGGCTAAACCTTTGCCATAGATCCGGGTTTACCCATAGCCAAGTATGCCTTAGTTTTTACGCTTCGTAGTCCCTTTCTTGGGACCACCTTACTTAGACACTTATAAGTCCGACTTGATAGCTTCAAGGTGGCAAAGCCTTACGTCTAATCGCCCTTACTGGACATGACTTTGGCTAAACTTTATAAGTTTAACCTAATAATTTCAAAACTTTGGCGCTTTCAAATCCCAAACCCCTCCTAGGTGCGGGTTCGGTTGAGCCCTTCTCGCAGCTCGATCAAGGCTTCCCTAAGAGCCCTACCTCATGTTTGACCCTTAGTTAGCTAAATCCTTCTTTGTAGGTTTAGTGGGTTTTTCAAAGCTATCTTTCGGCTTCCACTCTTACACCCTTCTTTGGGTCTCAATAGGTTACCCCTTTCCTCGGGTTTAAATTCGGTCTTTAGAAGTTGTCTTTCAACTTCTTTCACGGCCTTTTTATGAACTTAGGTAAGTAAAACCATCTCTGTAGGTTTGTTTGAAGCTATCTCTTAGCTTCTTTCTCGTAACCCTTCTCTGGGTCTAGGTGGGTTAAACCCTCTCTGTAGGTTCAACTTTAGTGTTTGAAGCTATCTCTTAGCTTCTTTCTCGTAACCCTCTCTGGGTTTAGGTGGGTTAAACCCTCTCTGTAGGTTTAACTTTAGTGTTTCAAGCTATCTCTTAGCTTCTTTCTCGTAACCCCTCTCTCGGTTTAGGTGGGTTAAACCTCTCTGTAGGTTTAACTTTAGTGTTTGAAGCTATCTCTTAGCTTCTTTCTCGTAACCCTTCTCTGGTCTAGGTGGGTTAAACCCTCTCTGTAGGTTTAACTTTAGTGTTTTCAAGCTATCTCTTAGCTTCTTTCTCGTAACCCCTCTCTGGGTTTAGGTGGGTTAAACCCTCTCTGTAGGTTTAACTTTAGTGTTTCAAGCTATCTCTTAGCTTTTTTCTCGTAACCACTCTCTGGGTTTAGGTGGGTTAAACCCTCTCTGTAGGTTTAACTTTAGTGTTTCAAGCTATCTCTTAGCTTCTTTTCTGTTTGATGTGAATTCATTTCGTGAATGCTCATCGTATTTCTCATGGAATGCTTCGCGTGCATTTTATTTGTTGTTTAACTTTTTCGCAAGTTATTAATTCTCATGTAATCAATCGTGTGTTGTGATGCAATTGTATGCGATCAAATTATTTCAATTGTGTTTTTACTAGAGAATGAACTCGCAAACTCATAGGTAATGAAAAATCGCTTTCATTAATTAACACATAAATCTGCCCCATTGACCATAATTGATCAACGCAAGTTAAGAATAAACACAGCCGGCCTCTTTAAAAAACCTCCTGCAGTAAAACCCGGTGGGAAACCCGCAGGAAGGGAAAAAAGAGTACCGGTGGAGCGAAATTACACTTTATTCGAAATCAAATGACACGAATAAAACAACTCTTGCATAAAAGGAACCACCTACTTGCAGCGAGGCGGGTACTTTCTTCGGGTATAAAACTTCTTCAAATGGCGTACATTACAAGGTCTAGCCGGCTAATTTTCCTCCATGTCTTGTAGCTCATAAGCTCCTCCTCGGAGGACCTTGGTCACTTTGTACGGCCCCTCCCATTTGGGATTGAGCTTTCCAATGTTCTTCAATGCGTCCGCTTGCCTCAAGACTAGGTCTCCTTCTTCAAATCTCCGGCTTATGACTTTCGATCATAAGCGGTCTTTATGCGGCTTTTATACTTCTCGGCTTTCGGGTGGGCAATTTCGCGCTCCTCCTCTAGCATGTCTAGGTTCTCTCTCATCAGCCTCTTCATTTCTTCCCTCCCGGAAGTGGGCTAATCGATGTGTCTCCATCCCCACTTTTGAAGGTATTACTGCACCGCCCCATACACCAAGTGGAAAGGGGATTCCTCTGTTGGTTCCTCGGGGTGGTCCGATAAGCCCACAAGACCGACTCCAGCTCATCGACCCACCTCCCTCCGGCTTTATCGAGTCGGGCACGTATTCCATTCACAATAGTTCTGTTAGTGACTTCCACCTAGCCGTTGGCACGGGGTGTGCCACCGATGTGAATCTCTGGACAATCTTCGGGTTATCAAACCATTCCCGTACCATGTTTCCCATAAACTGGGTTCCATTATCGATACCGAGGATTTTGGGTATACCAAACTCCTGCAGCAAATATATCTCCACAAGAATTTGATTATGTTACCTTCTTCTATCCTCGCTAGAGGTACAACTTCAACCCATTTCTTTGAAGTAGTCTCGCCACCAATAGAAACTTCCATTGGCCCACCGCAATCGGGAATGGGCCCACTAAGTCCATCCCCCACTTCGCGAAGGGACATGGAGAGTGCATGGTCCCCATCTCCTCTCGTAGGGAGGTGGATGAGGCAGCCATGCTTTTGACATTTCTCGCATCTCTTCACCTTCTTTGGCATCCCGAGTCATGGTAGGCCAGTATCCGGCCCTCAAAGCCTTCCTGACTATTGCCCGAGCTCCCGCATGGTCGGCCAACAACCTTCGTGTATGTCTTTAATTACGTACCTCCCTTCTCGAGGGGATAAACACCTCAAGTAAGGCTGCGTGAAGAACCGCCGGTACATCCCGTCCCCGATCATCATGTATCGGATTCTCCACTCCCCGAGCTTTCCTTTTATCTCAGGCAGCTCTCCGAGTTCTGCAACACTCGGTATATGTTGGTTCTCCAATCATCTTCAGCTCAATGACCCCTACCGTGGGAGCCGTGGCTTCGACTTCTGCAGTCACGAGGGTGATCTTCCACCCTCCTCGCAATGTTGCGGAACTCGCCACTTTGAAAGGTTATCCGCTCCGGAGTTTTCCTCTCGAGGTATCTGCTCGACCTCAAAGGAACCGAACCTTCCTCGCAGCTCGCTACTCGCCAAGGTAGGCTACCATCTTCTCATCTTTGGCCTCATACCCCCTGTAACTTTCTTTGGGTTACAAGTTGGGAATCTCGAATAAATGACCACCCGACCTCGCTCCCGCCTCTGCGGCCATCTCCATTCCTCGAATTAGGGCCTCATACTCAGCTCCATTGTTGGAGGTGATGAATTCAAACCTCACCGCCACCTGCGTTTCGGCCCTCTCGATCAATGATCACGATCCCACTTCCACAACCCCGCATGCATAGACACGAGCCGCCAACATATACTTTCCATTCTCCTTCCTCCAGCGCACGTGTACCCTCTTGGATGAAGTCGGAGAGGGCCTGTGCTTTAATGGTCCTTCGTGGCTCGAAATCCACATCATATTCTCCCTCGATGGCCCACTTGACCATCCTCCCCGAAAGATCAGCTCTACCTATCACCTGCTTTCAAAAGGTAGTTAGTCCGAACAATGACCTTATGTGACAAAAATAAGGTCGCAACCTTCGTGCCGTGACCATTATGGTCAAGGCCGCCTTCTCTATCTCCGAGTATCTCACTTCAGCCCTTGTATGAGCTTGCTTATGTAGTAAATAGATTCTGGTCGATCCTTCCTCCCTCACCAAAGACGGAACTAAGTGAGACCCCACCTACAGGGAGGTAGAGGTAGAGCGTCTCCCCTGGAATAGGCTTCGTTAACGTAGGTAATCGAGCTGTGTTGTTTAAGCTCCTCAAACGCCCGCTGGCATTGCTCATTCCACTCGAACTTGGAGCCCTTCCTCAAGATTTTAAAGAAGGGATGGCTCCTCTCTCGCAGATCTGGCTATGAATCGCAATGTTGTAATTCTCCCATTCGGTCTCTGTAGCTCCTTGATATTGGTGGGGGTTGCATATCAAGCACAACCTTCACCTTAGCAGTGGTTAACCTCAATTTCATTGGGTCACCATATATCCGAGGAACTTCCCGATCTCACTCCAAAAGAACATTTTGCCGGATTCAGCCTTCATGCCATTCCTCCCGAGCACCGAGAAAGCTTCCTCCGTGTCCCGCCACATGTTTTCCAGCCTTCTATGTTTTTCACAAGCATATCATCGACATAAACTTCCATGTTCCTCCCTACCGGTCTCGGAACATTTTATCCACCAGTCTCGATAGGTTGCTCCCGCATTCTTCAATCCAAAGGGCATTCTAATATAGCAAAAGTTCCACTAGCAATAATGAAACTAACCTTTGGAATATCTCGGAGGGAAAATTTGTATTTGATGGTAACCCCGATAGGCGTCCATCATACTTAGTAGCTCAAATCCAGATGTAGAGTCGACCATCCGATCAATTTCGGGTAAGGGATAATGATCCTTAGGACAAGCCTTGTTCGGTATCTCGAAAATCTATGCACATTCTCCATTTCCCTGATTTGGCCACCAACACAAAGATTGGATAGCCCGGGTGGGAAATTGGATTCGCTGACATGTCTGCCTCCCGGCTTTCTCTGCTTCCACCTTCGTAATGGAATCTTTTACGGTCCAAAGACCCTTAGCCCTGCTTCCTTGGTTTAACCTTAGGATCCACGCTCGGGTGATGCATAGCCACCTCCTCGGGAATACTCGTCATGTCCGAAGAAGAAAAAGCAAAAACATCTCGCATTTCTTCGCAGAGCCGCTACTGTGTCCTTTTCTAACTCTGGCTCCATTTGGGCTCAATCTTTGTTGTGTATCCTTTCTTTTCGGGATACAACTCCACCATCATCAACTCTTCGTCGGCTTCCATCTTTGGAGGATCGATTTCTTCGAAAATCTTGCACCTCTTGGATTCTTGGTCCACCTCCTTGTCTCTTTTCAAGCTATGATGCAGCCTCCTTGTCGGCTATCTTTACCGCCTCCACGTAGCATTTTCTCGGATTGCACCGATCTCCAATACTTCACCCACCTCATCATTCACCGGAAACTTGAGTTTCATGTGATAAGTTGATATAACCAATGAAATAAGTTCAACATTGGCCTACCAAAAATCATGTTGTAGGATGAGGGTACATCAACAATCAAAAAATTTACCATAACTACCCTCCTTCGTGGAGCTTCACCTAGCCCCACCTCGGAGGGTTACTCGGCCCAGAGGGTGTATCGCCTCTCCCGTGAATCCGCATAACGCCGTATCCATCAAGGTTGCATTTCTATGTTCAAATTCATCTTCTTGAAGCATTCCAAGAAGATGATGTCTACTGAGCTCCCGTGTCTACGAAGATCCGTGCTACCGTATATCCTCGCCACATCATGCCGTGATGACTAGTGCATCACCGTGGTCCTCCTTCCTTAGGCCCTCCTCTCGGTCCAAAGTGAATTCGAGGTGTATGGATAACTTCCTTGTAATCCACCTCTCTGACATTTCTCCTACCTCTCTCCCGAGGGTCCTCTCTCCAGCCTTTTCTAGCGGAAAGAGTCTCCCTCTCGCTTTGGTCCTCCGACTATCATCTCGAATGAGTCCTCTCTTCTCGGGAGGGTCTCTCCTCCGCCTCCCTTCGACCATCCTTCCTTTCTCTTCAGCTTTATCATCGGCTTCTTTTCTTTTTTGCCCCTGGAGCTAACTCGATCTTTGTAAACAAACTCTTTAAGATGTCCACTTGGATCATCCTCTCAATCTCATCACGCAAGTGAAAACAATTGTTAGTGTCATGCCCATATTCATTGTGGAAACGACAAAACTTATCTCGACTTAGGCTTTTGAGGCCCCTGGACCGTGTCCAAGAAAACTTCATTTCGGGATGGTCGGATGCCACTTCCAGCAGCTCTCCGCTGCCTCAAGCTTCGTGGGGTATACTTGTCAAACTGAGCGAGGTCCAGTTTTGCAGCTTTCTCGCCGTTGAGCTTTTCTTCGGTGACTCCTTCTTCTTTTCGTGCCCACTTGGTTTGACCTCGGCTCTTTTGCCTTTCTCACTTTCTCCGAGTGTGACATACTTCTCCGCTCTCCTTAGTAGTTCATCGAACGTCTGGATCGGGCTTCTTAGCCGGGAGGAAAACATGTCTCCATCTCGGAGGTTACTAGTAAAAGCATTAATTTTTACCTCTGGGGTGGCGGTTGGAACTTCTAGTGCCGCTTTGATTGAATCTCTTCATGAAGGCCCGTAGGCTTTCATTCTCCCCTTGCTTCATGTTAAACAATGTTAGCGTAGCTGGGTTGCCTCCTTGCACTAGCAAATTGATGCAAGAAGAGCTCCCCAAACTGCTCGAAGGAGTTAATGGAATTGGGTTCCACTGCTAAACCACCGCTGGTGCCTTAGATAGAGTAGTAAGGAAGACCGCATTTCACACCCTCCCCATATCGATGGAGGAGGGCCGAATTTTCAAATCTCACCAAATGATCAAAGGGGTCAGTACCATCATATTCATAGTTAAGAGGCTTAAAATTGCTAGGCAATTCATCTTGTAAGATATTTTCAAGAAATTGGCAACTGTGTGGGTCGAGGCATACTAACCCGATTTTCCATCGATGTTTCATGTTGTCCATTTGTTTCCTCAAGGATCTGATTTGGTCCTTCATGGCCTCACATTGGGTGTCTCCTGTACCCTCTTCTTGGTCCTCAATCTTACTTCCTCATTTGTAGAGTGTCTCCTTCCCCGTGCGGCTTCCTCGTGGCCGGCCTCTCTCGGTCGAGGGACTGCTGACCTTCTCTCCTGGGCTCCTTCAGCTCCCGGGGCCTCCTCATGGTTTATGGACTCCACCTCTCTTCTCCGTTCTTCTTGATACTCGTCACCGCCTACTCCCCCTTGTTGGGATCGAGCGGGCGGATTCCCGATCTGGTTCTCCAGTCCCTCCTACAGTGGGGGTCCTCCCCCTCGGCCATTGCCACTGGCCATGGCTTGAGCTATCATATCCTCCACCGCCCCGAGTTAGAGCGACGGAGGTAGGCGGTCTGAGATTCTCTCGAGGTATCCCCCTGGCCGAGCATTGGGCTGCTCAGGGATCCCTACCATAGGTATTCCTTAGGTATTGCGGAAGAAGGGGAAGGAATGCTCCCCCTCCCTCTCTAATAGCAGCTCCTACTCCTGGATGGCGTTGGCACGGAGTCGAGCTCTCGTCTTGCGCCATCTGTAACCAGTGGAGGCCCCTCGTTGTTGGATATAGCCACCGGAGGCACGGGGTGGGGTGCGGCCTCACCTGTGTTGGGTTTAAGGGGATGATCCTTCCCCGGCCGGTACTAGTGCAATCGGTCTCATAGGTGTATGTTCACCGGTCATAACGTCCTTCTTTCGGATGATCGTAAAAGAAAAGAAGTTCGAAACTCACGTCTCGGCTCTTTTTTCCCACAGACGGCGCCCGATTGATGCGTAAAGCCCGGCTGAGCCCGTTTCCCCACACAGGTTCACGTGGGTGAAGCCTTTACGCACTAATATCCTTAGCTTCCCTCGAACAAACATACTCGCAAAATACGCCGGAGGGTTCTCCGGCGTAGGCACTCCGACGCTCAAGTCGGATCACCGAAAAACACTCGAGAAAGTACGTATAAGGTAGCTAAGTGAGAGGTGATAGTGATTCGATACTGCTACCTCCTGCCGGTGTGTTACTTATACGTAAGTTAAGAGCAATAAGCTGTCATCACAGTCTCCGGGCACTATCCCGCACGTTACGCCATGATGTCGTGCGTGGATAACTTATTCCTCAAGAAATCTGCATCATATCTACGAATTCCCTCCTGGATGGAGGTTAGAGCCAGTCGATGTGGAATATAGGGAATATTCTTTGACTTGGGCCTCAATTATCTCAACCGCTTGCCACTTCTCGATCTTATCGGGTAGATAATCGCTATGGGCTTGCTCAAATGCTCGTGCCTCCTCTAAATCTCGCTTAGGCCTCTCGGCCCACCTATAGCCTGTGTTTGGGCCTCCCGACCCACCTGCACTGGGTTTTGGGGTCTCGTGACCCGTATCTCGGGATTTAGGCCTTGTGGCCCTCTCGTATTTGGGCTTGGGCCTCATGGCCCTCTCCATACGCCTGGGCCTCGTGGCCCCCCGTAGGTAGGTTTAGGGCTTTGTAGCTGGTTTCGCCGATCTCTGGGCTCGAACCCTTCTCGGGTTTTCCTCCCTTTATCTAGGGTATCACAGTAACGCTCATTGAGCCCTATTGGGCTGGTCGTATTTGGGCCCTACGTGTAGTTGGGCCCGACATTTTTGTCCGCATCACTATCTAATACAATTCTAAAGTCAAAATACTCTCCACTACAAGTCAACTTATTTCATACCAATTTTACCCTCAAATAGATCGATCGTATATCTCACCACACTTTATCCAAACCCTCATTTCTCTCTTTGTCTCATTATTCATTCCAAAATATCTCTCTCAAAACCTCTCTCTCTCTCAATCGATACAACGATACTCTCTCCTCGGAAAAGACGATGCACCACCGCGACACCACGTGACGGCCCACCGCACTGCACCACCATGGTTACGGCGTCGGATCGTTGTTTGAGATTGGAGTCGAGATGCGGCGTCGGCATCGGCCATCTCCGCTTGATGCGGCGTCGGACTGTGGTTATGGCGGAGGGTTCACCACCACCGCAATGGCCATCTCCGCCGCAAAACCACTAGATCTTGTTGCGGCGACGAAGTGGAGACGACGTGGGCCGTGCACCACCAGATGCGATAAAGGTCGATCCGAATCAGATGCGCGCCCCGATATCGGATCGGTGCTTTTTTGGATATCGGATCCCGAATCGGATACGACGGGTAAGATCGGGCGATTAGATTTCGATATCGAGTTGGTGCTTTTTTTTCGCCGCCACCCCGATTCTTATTTTTCACGCACCGAATTTCTTTCTTATTCTTGTTTTTGTTGTAACAAAGTCTTTGAAGAGTTTGTACATGTGCGGATATTTACTTCGCACATGTGGAGAATTTTACCGCACATGTGTAATTTTGTTTGTTTATTTTTTAATCGGATGTTCCGCAAAAATTTGAATGGTGTAGTCGGTGGTTTTGTTTGGTGGTGAAAAAATGAATGGGACAGTTTGGTTTTGTTTGTGAAACTATATTTTGCACATGTGCAATTTTTAGAGTAAGAGGGAAATAAGGTAGCAAAAAAATGTGCAATATTTTTTTTTAATTGAAGTTTGATTTTCCGGTTTGTGTAATTTATCGAGTTTGAGACTCACCGAGTTTGATTTCTCTATTCTTATTTTCTTTTAACTTCTTTTCTCAAAGTTGTCTGTATACACCGGGACAATAATGTGGAGATTTATTTTATTCGCACATGTGCAAAGAACTATTTTTTTAAAAACATTTTTCTCGTAATTTGGAAAAGAAATTGAATTATTTGAACATTATTTAGATCGACATATGAACTATTTTTGTTGATGCACACCGTTAAATTATGAAATTTCTTAATCAATAATCAATTATTGAATCTGCACATTTTTTCAAAAATTCAATAGTTATTTCCTACAATATCATATACAAATTATGAAGAAAATAAAAATAAAAATTGAATTATTTTGAATTGTAACTCAAAAAATTAAATCAAATAACAATGACAAACATAAAAAGTTCAAAGACAAAAGGATAATGACAAAAAGTTTCGTACGATCGAAAGGGAAGCAACCAAAAACAAAGTTGAGTAGATATAAGGGTAATGTTGGAACTTCAACCCAAATTATCAGACCTACCAAAGAATTAACCAAAAAGTTGTATCTAACAGCTTATATGTCTTTTAAAATTGTAGTGGAAAGTTATGAGCCCTTTATTTATAAAGTAGGTGTGTAGAATAAAAAATAAAGAATATTATTTGAAAGCGATATATACTTATTATAAAATAATTATTTATGAATAAAGTTCAATTTAAATAATTATAGAAATATTTGGAAGGTGAAAATAAATTATTGTGAAATATTATTATTTTGATAATAATAGTGAATGTACGATTAAAAAAAAATTATTATATCCACTTATTTACACAAGTGTTACCATTTTTTTAAAAGCTACCACAGCTTTTGGAAAAAGTACTTTTGAAACAGATTACAGCGTTCTTTTTTGTTTCCGCGTTATAGATCATCCCTTAAATATCTGCAGGTCGGTTTAAAATTTCTTTCTAATTTCGTCACTTTTTCCCTGTACTATTATTCTTCGTCTTCTTTTCCAAGCAACCTTATTCTTACTCTCCAGTCTTCACCATATACCCTGCTTTCCAGGTATCGCACACTTTCTTTTAACAATTTTATTCAACAATCAAGAGTTTGATTTTGATATCGATATCGGATTTGGTTCTCCGTCTGAGTTCGGATTCTGTTGTAATTACTGGATTTTTTCCAGATTGGCGATTTGAATTATGGTGAAATCATTGGAGAATGGGACATCCCTGCCGCCTTTCCTGGCTAAATGTTATGAGATGGTGGACGATGAGTCCACCAATGACTTGATTTCGTGGACCGAGTCAAATGACAGTTTTATGATATGGGATGAATCCAAATTTTCTTCGCAGCTTCTCCCAAAGTACTTTAAGCACAACAATTTCTCCAGCTTTGTGCGACAACTCAATATCTATGTGAGAATCTCTTAATTCTGAGTGTGTTTCGGATTGTTTGTGTATGCGGCGTCTTTTTCTTTACGGTTCTGGTTAAAAGCCTTGTTTATTGTCTGGTCTTATGTGTATGTTCATTGTTCGTGCTTTTCTTCTTTAATTTTATGCAGTTAGGCTTGCTTTAACCCCATTTAATTGACCATGGTGGAGAAATGGTAATCACACACACACGCACACTCACACATATAAACTGGATTGTGATTTTGGCAACTATGTTATGATGTCAAGTTATTTGTTTTGGCGCATGATTAAATCGAATTGTGGATTAGGTTCATTGTCGTTTAAATTCATTCTCTACTTTTTGTTAGTTGAATGGCCTATCTGTATCTGATATTTATCAAATTGTTAATGTTGGAACTGTTGAAAAAAATAGAGGGTCCTCTTCAGGATTTCATGGTGTATTAGTGACTAAGTGGATTAACATTTCAATATTTCCAGCAATTTATCTCAAGAACTGTTTTGTGTTCCAAATAAATGGGCAATGCACAATGTTTTCTACAATTCTATATGGTGATCACGGTCGTTTTTGTATTATCATATCTTTATTTAGTCGTTCACTTTTACTTACTCATTTTAACATTGTTAAGTTGTTTTATGTATGTTTTTTTAAGAAAGAAGTTGTTTTACGTAAATGCATAAACTCCTTAATTTCTACGAGATCATGAGGGGGCAGAGGGAGTATCATCCTGATTGAGGGGGTGTATGTTATTCGTCCAGTAGATTGTTTACTCATCTAACATTAACCATAAATTCATCATCATAAGTCATACCTTCAAGTTACTTTGTAAATTATATTACTCTGGAGTTAGCATAAGAATTTAGTACCAATTGGAGATCGTATTTTTATATGCTCTCCCCAACTTCCTGTTTGTAATTTTGTTTGCATGCAAATTGATAAAATTTTTGAACAAGTACATGCTCACATTATTCTATTGTGTTCGAGTATGGTTTTCACTTTTATCTATTTGGGTTTAGCAGACAGCACTTATTTCTGGAAAATTCAGTATATACAAGCATCCAGTATATGCTTGTAGGAATAATTTAGTCATCATACCTATAAAACAATATTAATTTGCAGTGAACATGACTCTAATGCCTTATTGATCATTAGCTGCATTTCTTTTATTGCCCATGAGTACGCTCTCTAAAATGAGAATTTCAGAGCATATATTTGCCTCCAAATTATTCTAGGACCTTTATATATTAGACATTTATATCCCAATAAAAAAACCTAGTTTTCCTCATTTCAAGTTGGAGATGTCATCGTCTGCTTCTCTTTTGAATTTCCTTTTTGGGGGTGGTGGAGAGGGGACAATTAGTTATGATGCTCTTTACTTCAAATTTTCGCTGTTTTGTCAATTAGTTTTGCTCATTAATGTACTTTCTTGTAATTATTTCCACGTGTTTTTTCCAATTTTCAAAAGAGAAGTCTATAATTAGTTGAAATAAAATAATAAAAGATTTTGCCAGAACTTGTAATTGATTAGGGTTTGTATTCTCGTTATAAGTGTGTCTCATGTGAATCAAGTTTCGATGGAACTTCGACTGATATTCTCCTAGAAACCCAAGAACTTTCTCGGATTATCCTAGTAATCAGCTGAATACGCTGTAATTGCTTTCAAGCATAAAAAAGTTCATATATCCCATGCCCCACAATTGTACAAACGCTCACTATAAATCCTACACAATTGCTGAAATCAAGGCAATTAACAATAGTGAAAATAAATAAATAAAGTCAACACTCAATCAACTTTTTTTTTTTTTTTTTTGAACGGTCAAGAAAAATTCAATAAATCGAGTACAAGGGGTACTCAACCCATTGATACAAGAAATTTAAGATAAAGAGGTGAGACAAGACCAAGGATCTCCTAACCAAGAGCTAAGAGTAGAATTGAGCAAGGAAACCTCTTTACAGGATATCCAATGCCAAATTCTAATCTTTAGGATACTAACAACCTTATCTATCACCACATTACAATTATGCCCGTCAAAAAAATGACCACATTACAATTATTGAAAATGATGTCATTTCTCATATTCCAAATCGACCAAACAACCCCGATCCAAATCGTAGAAGCCACCTTCCTTAATTTTCCCACTCCCAAACACTCAATCAACTTAATTGCTAATTTAGCTGAACTTAAGTGCTAATTTAGCTAAATAAAATCTTCTTCCTTCTCGTATAGACAATTGGACCCTTTGCATGTACCGAGTTCTCATCAGTTTCATAGTGAAATTGATCAACATTGAAAAAATTGATCTAGTTTACTTTTCAGCTTATTCCGACTAATACCTTTTAGTTATATAGGTCATCGTTTCATTATTATGACTAATACCTTTTGTAATGTTGTCCGGTTGTGATATATATCTCTCCTTTCGCTTATCACGATTGATACCCTTAGTAATATAGGTAATACCCTTCGGTTATCTCAATCGATACCGTTTAGTAACATACGACATACTCTTCAGTTATCACGATCGATACCCTTTAATGATATAGGTAATACTCTTCAATTATTACGATTGATACCCTTTAATAATATAGGCAATACCTCTGTAATTATTACAACTGATACCCTTTAATAATATGGGCAATACCCTTCAATTATTACAACCGATACCCTTTAATAATATAGGTAATACCCTTGTTCATAGTAGACTTTGCCTTCTGCTATGGGTTAAGAGGTGGTTTTTTCTAGAGGTATATGAGGTCACTTCAGCATGCTAGTTCATCTTCTGGTCCTTCGTTGGATGGTATTTGCCTCACAAGTGGGGGCCATCTTATTCGACTTCTCACTGGCCTGATATGAGTCGTTTATGTGTTTGTTGTTTCTCCAATGTTTAGAAGAGGACTTGGGACGTGCTGAATATAGTATCCCTTGAAAGGTTACAGTTATTCTGGCAAACTTAATGGTCATCTAGGACTTTGACCATATACTTATTTATTTGTGTTACCTTTTCTTCTCTGAAGATAGTGAGGACAGAAAATATTTTAGGCTGTGGGGGATATGTTCTACGGATATCCTTGATTCAATGGTTTTTATTAATCCGTTTAATGCTTTCTTCTTTGTGTTAATTGGATGTGAAATGTGTTCTCTTCATTAACAATTTTCCAAAATTGAATCAGGGTTTCAGGAAAATAGATACTGACAAATGGCAATTTGCTAATGAGTCTTTCATCAAAGGCCAGAAACACTTGCTGAAGAACATCGCTCGGAGGAAGCATTCTCAGAATGTGGTGCAGAGAAAATCTTCCCAGCAGAAAGAGACAGTTCCTGGTCTACAGTCTGAAGAAGACAAGAGAATGGCCCTCCAGAAAGAAGTTGAGAGTCTTGCAATCGATAAAAATGCACTAACACTAGAGCTGAAAACTAAGGCAGCATCAGGAGATTTCACAGAGCAAATTGCTACTTGTGAAACAACAGCTAAAAGGTATGGAGATTAACCAACAGCAGATGCTTTCTTTCATCGTGATGGCAATGCAGAGCCCTGAATTTATGGCTTCTTTTTTCCCACAAAAAGAGAACAGTTGGCGTATGACTGAGACGGGAAAGAATAAACTGAGTGAAGTTACTGATGATTGTGATCCAACTCCTTCTGATGGAATGATAGTAAGGTATCAACCACCTCACGATGTTCTTCCTCAGCAGCCATTAACAACAGAAGCTTCTAATTCTGAAGATTTTATGGAATGGAATCTTTCTTCTGATGAAATGAGAGATCTTCTTATGGATGTTGATCTACTAATAGGTCCAACAGATGAAAAACTGCTTCCTTTGGAAAACCATGGGGAGTTTGTTCTTCCCGATATTCCTGAAAATGATAAAATGCTGGAACAGCTTCTTTTGCCCTACCCATCAACCGAAAATAAACTTCCTGAAGGTGAAGCTGGTTATGATTCTGGGGTGCATTTTGGCTCGATTTTCATGCCAAAAGAGTCTGAAGAATCCAATGGTGATGTGAATGAAGATCTGAATGAGATCACAGAAGATACTACTAAATTTCATAATGGTGTTGGTACCTCTGAAAAAGTTGAAGTTTTAACTAAGCAAATGGGATCTTTAACTTCTGAAATTAACTCAAGCCATTAATATCTTCGAGTCGTTGCGATATATGCAATGACATTTTGGTTATTTTGGTTATTTAGGTTTTTATAGGTAGATGAAGACATTGTGGAATTGGTTTTTGCCCGAGGGAACTATTGTTGGTCCATTTTGTTCAGTCGACTGCATGATGCGTGGCAATCATGATTAACAGGTATAATAGAGTTCCTTAACTCATTTTCCTTGTTTGATTAAAATCTACTCCTTTTGATTCCATCCGTCCCACAAAGATAATTACATTTTCCATTTTTGTTTGTCCCAAATTATAGTCATTCTTTATTAGAAGTGTGTATATATATTGTTTAAGATACCCTTGTAAAATGTATATTAGAATTAATCATGTTTACCATTTTAAATGAAGTCATTATTGTTTTTGAATTCAATAAATAAAGGCATATCAGGAAATTATAGGTTAAATTTAGATTTCCAAGCACAATTAATGAAGGTTTTATCGGTCTATATAAAACTCAAAGTGTGACTATCTTTGTAGGACAGAGGGAGTTCTAATTTAATAGCTAGTAGATTCTAATTCTTGCACTATGTCCATTATTCTCTCCCGAGCAATCCTCTGAAAAGATGTTTCTACATTGGTTTTGAAGTAGCTTCTGTTAATAAGATGGTTGAATGCTACCAATTTTTTAAACTATAAGTTGGTTTTATGTTGAATAAACATTTGTCTGGAACTCAGAAAATGCAGAGAAAATTCAATCAGAGGCCATACTCAAGATTGGACACGTGCAATTTTTTGGGCTATTACAATATATGAGTGGGCTGATTTTATTGCTTTTTACAGGCAATGTTAAGATTTATATTGGAAATATGGATTACTGAACTATTCTTGTTCTTAAAAAATCAAGAAACTTGGGAGAGTGACAGAAACTATAGTTCTGGAATTTGAAATGGATTTTGCTTGCTCTTTTCTTTTATCTGTCTGGGCTGTGTATGCATGTCGACAGGAATTCGTCTGTATCTTTATCAACGTAGAATCACGGCCTCATGTTGTTCATGGATTTAAATGTCAACATTTTCAATTTATTTTAGCTTTAGTCCATCGTTTTATTGATTGAAACTGAAATTATTTTTGGCAGGTTTTGATGAATCCTCGGGATAAAATTTCCAGGCATTTGGTGTAGAGGAAATAAGAGGCAAGGTGCATTTTATATTATACTTTAATTGGAAGACAATTGCCTATCCTTACCGCATGTTTGGTGAGTAAATAAATACATAGAATTTGGATAAAAGGAATATTGGTTATCATACACACTTGCTCTTTTCTTGTTTGCTTTAATTTCCTGCACCTGGTAATTAATGTGCATATATGGATCCAATTCCACACGGGTCAGGTTATTTCCACACACCAAAATATTAAGTACACACATATTTTTTAGTACTCATACTTGTGCGAAAATTTTATCCGAACAAATGTCATTTGTGCGAAATTTTTAGTCGCACATTCTGAGTACACACACTTGTGCGAAAAATTCAACTGCACACCAACCATTTGTGCGGAAAAATTCAACTGTACACCAAGTGTGTACTTAATAATCTAGTGTGTTAGAATAACTTGACCTATTCCATACTTAGAGGTGACAATTCGGGTTGTCCAACAGTATCAGCCCAGCTTAGTCTTTTTACAGGCTATTTGAACTCCCCATTAAGTAGTGGTAACCTGTTAAAAAGTAGAATCTTAACATGAATTGCCTAGAAAAACTAGTAGGAAAAACAAAACAAGTAAAAAGAAAACACATGCACACTTGCTTTATTGGCAGAAGATTGAGAAGTTTATATAAGTTTTTTGTTTTGAAATTCTATTGAAAAATCAAAACTAATATTAAGTGATTTTTGATAAAATAAAAAGTGAAAATTGTTTAAAAATAAAGTGATTCTAACATGTGAATGTATTTGAAAAAATTATTTTATTAATAATTTTAATTTTTTTACTTGCAACCATTTGAGAAGTGGTTTTTTTTTAAAAAAAAATTACTTTAAAGTAGAGTTTGCAAATATGTTTTACGTTGGAGATTTCGAAGATGGGTGGGTGGGGGTGGAACCTTCCTAGTCAATCGATTGAGGACATAGCCACTTGTTGTATCCATATCGACCAATCAAATTTCTTTATTAAGTTTCCAATTTATTTTTAATTTGTTAATTACCTTAAGAGAATGTCTTCTGTGCAAGGTCAATTCAAATATATTTTTAAATAAATATAAATTATTTTTATTAAAAATTATTTCCTTTGTTTTTTGATTATTTTCATATTTTTTTTTCAGTTTCAAAATTATATTTATACCCAATACCCTCAATAAATTATATCATTACAATATTTTTAATTTTACACAAAATGTTATTATTTTTGTGTCCATATTTACAAAATCACTCCTATTCATTACTCTATTTTATTAGCCTTATAAAAGTAATTATGGGAGGGAGGGAGTAATTATTTTTACTAAAAATATACTTAAATTTAAGGTTGTAGAAGTAAAAATCGCCGATCGGACAATTTTGTGTCAAGTCGCTACCTAAGCGGTCGGTTTAGGCAGTCCATTTTTTTGTTATTTTTTTAAAAAATTGGTTTAAATTACAAAAGAATATAATAAATTAAAAATATAATTTCAACGCAAATAGTCAAATAATTAACATTCTAATTAGTATAGTACTACTACACAACAAAACACATATTTTACATACCAATTTCACATCAAAATAATTTAAAGGTTTAACACTTTATAAATTTTAACATTTTAGTTTCTTTTATTAATAAATTCGATTTTACAAAGAAAAAAATTTAATTATCTCGATTGTTTAGGACCCGGCTCTAAGAATCTGTCTAGGTGTCGCCTAAATCCCGCCTAAAAATCGATTTTATAAAAATTAAATCGGCCGACAACAACCTACCTCCTAGTCGGGGTCTAGGTGCCGCCTAGACGGAATTTTTGCAACAAAACTTAAATTATAGTGTTCACCTGGTGCTTATCATATTTTGACATACTAAATATATGGTAAATGAGATGCTATTATTAAATCAAAGAGAAAAAAAAATCTTAAAAGGTACAAGAATAAGAGTAGAAACCGATGTGGACCGAACTCAAAATGAAAAAAAAATAAAAAAATAAAAAAATAAAAACTAAAAATTACAATTGAAAACAAATAAACTGAAACCAACAAGGTCCGTATTTAATCAGAAATAGTAAACTATTACAACATGATGATTGGTATGCGGGAATAATCAAAGAATGAAATGACTATTCTCATAATGAGTTAAAATAAATGCACTCAATAATTACTCCCTCCGTCCAGAAGTTATCTTCACGTGTGAAGAGACACGTTTATTAAGAAAATTTAAATTAGTGTAGGAGAGAAAATAAAGTATAAAAGTATTTTATGTGGTTGTATGAAATATAGTATACGAGAGAGAATAAAATAGAATAAAGTAAGAGTGATATTTTTTAAATTTAAATGATATTGTAAGGGTGTAGTCTATGGAGAATATTGCATATTAGGAGTGTGAAGTTAATTATGGGACGTGTCAAAAAGAAAACTATGAAGTTAATTATGGGACGAATATAGTATATTTTATTTTGCTGTCTATTCCAATCATAAGAATTGTCATTCCTTTCTCATTTTTATCACATTCTTGAATTCATTCTGTTCAACTATAATTTCATTTCATCATGCCATAATATTTTCATTTCCGTATGGCAATTCAGTCCCTATTTTAACTTTAAAGTCTATGCAGCAGTCTTCCTGACTTAAAACTAGGCAAAATTTCAGCCCAGTGATTTTTTGGGCTTAGGCCCAACTAAATGTAAACCATAGATGTAAGTCTTGGCCCAGGTTATCTGCACACACATTTTTATTTAGAACACCCACATTATGAAAACACACACTGTTTATTGAGTACACCCCCAATAATTTACTAAAATACCCTTTTGCGAATAAAAATTTTCCTCAAAATTCGAAAAAATTATCCAAAAATGTGTTCTTTTTTGGGAAAATATTTCCGAAAATTTGGAGAAATTTCGCCAAAATATGAGAACAATAGGTTTTCAAAAAAAAAAAAAAAAATTCTAACCTCAAAATTCGGAAAAATTATCCAAAAATGTGTTCTTTTTCGGAAAATATTTTGGAAAATTTGGAGAAATTTCGCCACAATGTGAGAACAATAGGTTTTCCGAAAAAATCAAACCTTAAATTTCAAAAAATTCGAAATTTTGATGTATTTTCAAAAAAATTACCGAAATTTTTTACACTTTTTGATAAGGACACTTTTGTCATTCCACATTTATTTTACTTTTTGATTTTCATAATGTGGGTGTTCTAAATAAAAATGTGTGTGCACAGCCGTAAGTCTTTGCAGTCTTCCGGGCTTAAAAGTAGGCAAAAGCCCAGCCCAGTGAGTTTTTGGGCCTAGGCCCAACAAATGAAGAGCAAACCACAGATGTTGCATCTAACGTCGTACGTTTGTTACATTTTTTCCCTTTCCTGCGCCAATATGCAAGCAATGCAATGCTGCCACACTTGTGCTTCATTTGGATTGAGTCGTTTCAAATCAATAGATTTGAGAATAATACACCATACATTTACAAATCAAAATGGAAAAACTAAATGAATGGATTTGCTTCACACAAATATTACTTATAAGTGGGAGGATTTCAAATACCCAACAAAACCTAGTCATTTGAAATCCTCTCACTTCTCCCACTTCGCTAATATTTGAGTGTATCAAACTCATTCATTTAGCTTTTCTCCATATTAGTTTGTGAGAATGCATTGTATATTATACTCAAATCCCTTGATTTCAAATCCACTCCATCCAAATGGAGCCTTATGGAAATTGAGTGCTAAAACTTATACTCTCTTTTATAGGGTATTTACTCAAATCCCTCGATTTCAAATCCACTCCATCCAAATGGAGCCTTATGGAAATTGAGTGCTAAAACTTATACTCTCTTTTATAGGGTATTTATGGGTGGTATTTATGGGTGAGGCTAACTACATATTTGATATTTACTGCTGATAATTTTTTTTTTTTTTTTTTTTGAATCCTCATTGACAGACATTTGATATCCCTACTTATATATTTGACACTCTAAATCTAATTTCATTTATGAGACGGTATCATATGAGTTTTTACCCCTTTTTCATTTATGAGAATTTTTCATTTTAAGAATGTTAAAAATTATTTCGTGACAAACGAAAATGAATAATGAATAATGTGAAAGTATCAATGGGAATACCTAAAACACTTGGTGGAAATTGCTTTTTCATGAATTCAAGACATTGATGCTATAAATCTGCTCTTTCCCTGTGCTAAAATTATAGAATCATAACATGGATCTCTCTCATCATTGATATTCATAACTAGAATCCTTGAGAACTAAAAAAAAAAAAACATGTAGAAAAAAACAGCATATTTGAATGAAGAAAGATCAAAAAATGATCTCAAAAGAGTTGTACAAGCTTGGCCATGCCGAAAGCAGCAGCAGAGGCCATTGCTCCAATGAAAGCTGTTTGAAAAGCACTCATAAATGGCCTACTTCCAGTGAAATGGCCTTTTGCATAACCGAAGATGAGCAAAGCAATAAGAGTAACCACAACTGACGCAACCACTGCTCTTCCTGCTGAAGGAATCAACATGTATGGCAGAAGAGGCACTGTTCCACCAATTATGTAAGCAATCGCAATTGTCAGTGCACTATGCACTGCTCTCTTTGGATCTGGCTTCTCTAATCCCAGTTCAAACCTGCAATTTCAATTCAATTTTGAATGAAGCCTTGTCAGTATATGATTTGATAAGAGTACGAAGAAATTAGGGCATGGATAATTGATGTGAAGCATACTTCATCATAAAATCGAGCCATGCTTGGGGATTCTTCCTCAGAGCATTCACCACCGGAGAATATTCATGTGGCGCAATTCCGAAATCCGCCAGTATTTCCGCCACCTCTGCCGCCTCTGCAACAATATTCCAGATTTGAATCTCTCTCTCTCACACACACACACACACACACTGAATTGACTAATTTTATAATGCGAATTTTGATTACCAGTATCAGGAACAGCAATGATCTCTTCCTGTTCTCTTTTCAGCTCTCTCGCGTAATGATCTGACTCACTTTTCGCAGCCAAATAACTGCAAATTCCACGAAATTCACGTCGAATCGTATACAAAATTACTCAAACACACGCGCGTGTGATTCGGAGAGTTGATGCAATAAAAAAGCTGTAACTGAATACAGAAAGAGAAAATACCCTCCGAGGCCCATGGAGATGGCGCCGGCCGCAACCTCAGCAACGCCGGCGGTGAGAATGACGGCGGAGGAAGCGTTGGCGCCGGAGAGACCCGCCGCCAGTGCGAATGGCACTGTGAGGCCATCGGAGACGCCGATGATGATATCGCGCACGACTTCACCCGCTGTAAAGTGCTTCTCCTTATGCTGATTCAACAGAGATTTCTCCATTTCTCCTGCCATTAATTTGTGCTTGCTTGATTCTCTATTCCCTATTCTCGATTCCTGATTCTCCTATATCCAAACACTATTGTTTTTCCTTTTTCCTATTTTCGTTCTTCCAGTTTACGGGAAGAGTGAATGATGGTCTCTTTATATTACTGTTGGTCTTGAAAAATACCTAATTAGGACAAAATAAAATCTTACAAGCCCCCACCCCCTTCAAATTAAGCATGCTCAAATATTTTACACCAATTTTAAAAATATTTTATCTAATTTTTCATAAGTTTTTCATTTAAAAATTGTATATTTTCAAGAAAAAAATACTTTCTCCTTCCCCAAAAACTTTCATATGTAGAAAGACACATACTTTAAAAAAAAAAAAAAAAGAGTAATTATTGAGGTTTTGAGGGGTAATTTTGTAAATTTTTATGTATAAAATAAACAAAAACTTTATTGGATTATGTGTATGCGAGAGTAAAAAGTAATGACATTTGTATAAATTAGTGAAAATTTTAAGGGTAAAGTTTATAAAAGAGTTTTTCATTTTAATGGTATGAAACTTATAATGGGACGACGAAAAAGAAAGTGTGAAAGCTTATATGGGACGGAGGAGTAATATTTTATACGTAGGACCCGTTTATTTTGGAGTATTAAATTTTGAAGAATAGTTAAACATGTGATACATTTACTTTTTATGTGTGATATGTTTTATTAAATCATACAAATCACAAGTTTGTTAATATATATTACAACATAGTTTAATGCACCCGACCCGATCATAAACTTCCTGCAATTCTGAGTCGCTTGGGAAAGGAAAACTCTTGAAGGTAGCGGTGACTATTTGGATAGGTACGGTGTGGTCGATTTGGAACCTTAGAAAAGACATTCTCTTTAATAATGGAAGCATTGTATTAGATAAGGTGATTAACATTCTCAAAATTAGAATATGGCACTGGATATGATTTGTAAGGAAGTCTCCTTAGCCTCTAGTAATGTTAGTTTGTGGCTAGGGGACCTGTGGGCTTGTCTCGCTCGGCTCACTTGTATTTCCTTGTAATGATGGGTTGAATACCCTTGTACTCAATGATATTCTTTTTCACCGTTCAAAAAAAAAACATGAGTTTTAATATTTTCAAGTGTTTGTATTGAGAATTAATTTATGTGATAAGTTAAAATTTTTATAATTATAACACCATCTACTTTTTTTTTTTTGAAATAAAAATTATATTTTTGTCAATTAACTTGGTAATAAGTGGATGATAATTTTAATTCCTCATTAAGGGAGGTATAAATTTTCACTCAAAAATGGGAAAACATATGTTACACTTTCATATTTTTGCGGGTCATATGTAATACAAATCAACAATAACAAACACTTGAATTTTAGGAAAAACAAACTATATCCCTATTAATCACTCAAAACAAACATATCTGCAGTGGTGTTGGAATGTATTGAAAAGGAATACAAGTAGAAAGAGAGATGTGGAGACACTTTTTGTCATTTATGAAAATTGAAAACTTTGGTTGGAATGTCCACTGTGACATTATTTAATAATATAAATTGTATTTTTGATAATACTGTTTGTCCAGAATCTGACATCCAGAAATTAATTTTTAAATTAATTAATGTTAATCTAGTTATATAATTGCATGTATACCATTAATCAGTTTTGCCTCCTAAGAGTCACTCTTGTGTGAAATACTTCATAGTATGAAATTGGTACCATTAGAATCACTCACTAATATCAATAGAATCATTCACTGATACCTAACCATTTTATACTTGTAATATCAGTTTATAAGTGTAATGGTATCACTAAATAGATGTTATGGTATCGAGTAAATGATTCTAATGGTATTAATTTCATACTATGTAACTGCTTCACACAAGATTTTGCCATTAATTAATAGGTAATGGTCGCCAATTTTTCCTCCTTTATAGCTAACAATAAATATTGTCACCTACCAACTTCCAAACAACATTATTAATATTAATTTTTAAGAAAAATCATCATATCTCCTATCCATATTTCATTGTGAAGAAGATCAAAATATATCTCCTCTTCTATGAAAGATTATTTTCCACCGAAAATAAAATATATAAAGAAGGTCAAAATAATAATATTTTTTAATTAAAAATTAACCACAGGTTTTTATTGTAAAAAAAAAAAAACACACAATTGTGTGTATATAACAGAGAAGATATTTTTTTGTATTATTCGTAGGCAGGTAGAGTAAATTTTGCGAGTTAGTAAATTAAGATAATGGAGGAAATTTTGAACGTATATGGCAGAGAAGATAATGGAGTAAAATTTTGTGAGTATATTGTTAATTAAAATAATAGATATTTTTTAATTTGTAAGCAGATGAAATATAATTAAGGCAAAAATTCGTGACTGTCTCATACATGAGACGAATCTCACCTCATACAACCAAATTAATTCTACATAATCAAACGGCGAGAATCAAAATTAAAAAAATATAAAATAATTATCTTATAATCTGCAAAAAAAAAAAAATCAGAATTAGATGAAAAAGAAAAGAAAGAGTGATGATGAAATTTAGGATTTATAATTTACAAATATGAAAAAAATCAATTAGTTGTTAATAATTAAGAAGAAGAAATTTAGGGTTTGTATTGAGAAATAAATAAGAGATTAATTAGAAATTTATAGAAAATATGGAATGAGATGAATGGTCGAGATTATAAGTTATAAAATAAATGATTCAGATTAATTTTTAAAACTTAAATGAATGAGAGAAGTGAGATTTTGAAATAGAAGAATATGGCTTTGCCACATAAGTTTTTAGGTTTAGCTTTATAAGGTTATAGATATGCATGATTTCTCTCTCTCTATATATGCACATATATTAAGTAAATTATTAGATAAATAAAATTTTCTATGTCATGATTTTTTAACACAAAATGTGAAATATAAATATAAACATTAAATATATGGAAAGAGTGAGAAAAAGTCAAATGTTGGAATTTATATAATGTCTAGAAAATATAATTTAGAGAGAGAATCAAATTTCAAATTCAAATTGATTTGAAAATACGTGTAAATTACATAATTTTCAATTAGGGATATTTTTGATATTTTAATTAGCACTTAATATGATAATTACATAAATGTCATATTCTGTACATCCAGAATATGGATATTTAGCACTGCCCTTGTATTTTTATAGGGGTATGATACAATTTTAATAAGAAAATTATTTAATATTTCTTCAATCTCATAATAAGTAGTATAATTTTTTTCAGAACGTCTTAAAGTAATTTTCACATCTCAAAAATAGTAAACTCCACCATAAAATGACAGTGTCTCTGTGTATTACCATTTGTCTTGAAAAATAGCCAATTAGGACAAAATAAAATTTACTCTCTCTAATTCAGTTTAAGTATGCTCAAATTTTTTACACGAGATTTAAAAAATATTAGTAATTTATATAGAAAGTAGATATGTGAGGATATTATGAGAATATTTTATGGTTCTTTTATAAATAAATTATTTTTATGAATAAAATTAATAACAATTGAATAATTAAAAAGATATTTGAAAGTTGAAAATAAATTATTATATTTTATTTTAATATGTGTATATTAAATTGGATGGATTGAAAAAGAAATAAGCATATTAAAAATTACGGACGGAATGTTAATTAATTAAAAGTAAATTTCAAATTTGATTGGAAAGTAAAATTAAATTTGGTTGTAGACATAGTGTTCAAAAGTAAAATATATTTAATTCGAATTCCCTCTATAACTCTGTTTGATATTATATTGTCTTATCTAAATAACTACCACATTTTATAAATTTGGATTTTAACTTTTAATGGAGATTTCTTCTGCCATTGATTAATGCTTGATTCTATCTTTTTCTTTCGTAAACAATTTTTTTCAATTTAAATTAACCCTGCACATAATTCAACTCAACCGATTTGAATTGAATTAAAAATGAAATTATCCACAAAAATTTTATTATATATTTTAAGGTATTTGATTGATATAAATTTTCCTTTTTCGATTTTCCTTCTGTGGGGTTCATGGACTTTAAAATGGGGGTGAATTAATTAGAAAGTACATTTCAATGTGAATTAGTATAAATGAATAAATTGATAAGATGCATTAATTATGTATATGACATTATAATATCACATATTAATTATAACGGTCTCTTTTTCGAAAACAGAAATTCACATTCTCAATATGTTTGATTTTCAATATATACATATCTGTAATCATTATTATGTTCCCCATTTCATAATGACATAATTAAAAATCCTTAAATTATCAACATGTATTTTAAAATATTCTTAAATTATTTTCTGTTAGAAGTATTAATTTTTATTTTACGTGACTTTTTTGACAATTTGTGAGTTGATTTGGTTATTTTTTTAATACTTAATTCCAAATATAAATATATTTAAATGACAATATTTAATCTCAATTGCCATTTACAATACACGACCACTTACATTAATACATGTGTGAGTTACACTCAGTGACCTACTACTCAAAACCTATCTCGTGAATTAAACATCAGTACTTCAAAAGTTATTATTTTTTTTTAAAACAAGATAAGTCTTTCAAAATAAATATGAATAATTTAAGATTTTTAGATACATTATTTCTAGGGGTGGAATCAAATTCCAAAAATTTTGGTAAACTGCACTGGAATCAAATTCCAAAAATTTTGGTATACCGCACTTATCAAACATAAAAAAATATTTTTGGTATATCAAAATATACAGATAATGTCAGACCGTATGTTTACGGTACATTAACAATGTATGCCCTTTCAAAATTATCGGTATTTAGGTATATACCAAAATAACTAAAAGATCGACATATTTCAATATTTTGGTAAAAAAATATATATATGTTTCGATATTTCGGTATTTTCTATATATACCACAATTTCGATATGAAATAGTATACTAAAATTTTAGTATGGACTAAGATACATCAACACCGTTCAAAGTTTCGTATACCAAAATTTTGGTACGGTATCGATAAATAATTTTTTTATACCGAATTTCGGTATTCGAAAGCTTTGATAACGGTATTTAAATTTTACATATCAAAATTTTTGATATGGTATATAACATGAAACAATATTTTAGATATACCGTATTAAAAACCCTAATCATGGCGATGATAGATAGGTGAATGGAAATACGTATCAATATGAATTCTTTGTATATAAGTCTAGTTATATAGTCGTTTAAATCACACCTTGTTATATAGCTTTTGGCATTACTTAAAAATTGGCAAGGTGGAGCCATGTCTTACGTCTATAATGGGCAGTAATGCTATAAGAGAATCCAACTGCAAATGCAGAAAAGGTTATGTTGTTTATTTAATTTATTTCCTGTCAAAAAAAAAAAAGTTTATTTAATTTATATATTTATTGGGATTATCAAAATGATGTGTAATACATGTTACGTGTACAGCAAAGGAGTGTGTAGAGAGTGTGTCACCCTGTGAATTTGTTGTTATATGAATGAAAGTATTGTCTCTTTTTGAGTCTATTCAGACTCATCTCTTCTTGCTCTCCTTCTTGGACTTTTTCTATCCCAACTAATATTCCATTCCCATATATATATGTATGTTTGAATTTGGAGATCTACTTTTTATATTTACATTAAGTGTTGTGTGTATTCGTTACATTTTGTTGGAAAATTATAATTGTGTGTAAACGAAGATTGTTATAGGACTCGATACGAAATAAGTCGAGGCTAGAGTTTGACTCTATCTCCGTAAGACGATATTGCCCCGCACCAGTGCAATACGGTTTTATGGCAATCGCCTCCAAGATACAACGACTTTTCAACTTTCCGACCGCTGCACTACGAATCGGAAGCTATCGGCGAACCAAATAATATTCAACTCTCTTCGGAATATGAAATGAGGGAAAAGGAATAGACAAACTTTGATGACTTTCGAAGTTTGACGTCCAAGTGAAAAATCCCTTTTGAATTGTGGAATGGGAGGGTGTATTTATAGACTCTAGGCAACTCTTGTGAATAGGTGCACCTTTTGGATTAAATCATTCACTCACATTACTTCACCAAATGACACAATCCAAAGGTTTTTACGAACGTTCACAACTCTTACTTAACACCTTTTCACTCATACCTCTTCGTCTAATACACACCATTTTGAGATGACTTTTCCATTCACCTCAAAAATTCCAACAATCCCCACATGAATGGATAAAGTTGACTCAAACAAAGAGTACGAAGAACGATACGAAGTTCGACACAGACGATGAAGAGAGCTCAAGCGGATAGTTATTGCATCGGGATAGGTAGCTTCGAGCTTTGAACCTTCCCTAGTTGAATACTATCGGATATACTCGCTCGGTGAACGCGATGTCTTGAATTGGAGTTTTTGTGTATACCAAGACAATAGCAACAACACAATAACCTTCCAAAATATGTTTTAGGTTCTCACGTTGTTGTCCATTTTAGCCGTGGACCATATCTTGGATTCATAAGTGCGTATCGAATTTTTCTCTCGGTTGAGCGGCTCCACTTCACACTTATATAGGTGATCTCCTATTAAGAGTACTGCAATACTCCACCCTTAGGATATAGGAACCATTAAAAGCTATTAAGCTTACCACACGTCGAGGGTTTTTGTACCTTGATAGGTGCAGAGTTGCACTTGAAGGGATTCGAGAATGGGTTTTAATAATATTTCAAGTGCACATATGAGTGCTTCATAACTTAGTTGTCTCGTTGAACCAAGTTCTTGGGATCCTCCAGTCATCGTGGACGAAGTTTCCGCTATGAACACCCTTTCATGTGTGGGTTTTAACCTCATTCCCCTTACCCATTATCCTCTTAAACATCTTATCTTTTACCCGGTCGGGTCTTTGTCAAAATGCAATAATTTTTCGGAGGATTTTCATGACACAACTCCCCACATTTCAAATGTGATGGTCTTGGAGTCTACGTCAAAATATCCAGCTTTGCATTGTGTGTCATTCTAACACAACCGGATATACAAAATTCCACATTAGGAACTTTTTAATTTGTTTAATAAGAATCGATGAGCAAAACACTAGTGCCTCAGCCATTATAAATAACCTCCACACTTCGAGATAATTGTAGGATCATTTTATCCTTTCTTCACATTTCATATGATTTTATCTCATTGTGCGGTGACTTTACATGAATGAATTTAAACAAATCCGTATAAATTGTGGACACCATTCCACTAGGCACTTTTGCCAATCACCTCACATTCGAATATATCCATGGAGCGGACTCTTCTCCCCACATTCGAATGTATTTGTGGCGAGACTCCATCCCCCACATTCGAGGTGCTTGTCCATTAATATTCACTAAATATTAATTTTGGACATAGTCTCAAAATTTTTGGAAAACCATCGCTTTTGAATTCATGCTCGAATGAATTCACACTCAATTTTATTGGACTTTTTCTTGTTAGTCCAATTTAAATTTAATCTTTGGTCAAACTACCAAAATTAAATTTGTGGGGCCATAATTGCCACCATTGACTCTCAAATAATTCTTCATCTAATTATACGAGTCAAATATTCTTTGGACTAAATCCAAGGAACAAGTTGTGCTCTCAAATACAATTTCAAAACGAGGTCTTAACTACCCTTCTTAACTCAAGAATAACTCTCAAACGAATTAAACGAGTCAAACTCTTTTGGATTAAATCTAAAACTCAACTTGTGCTCTCAAACACAATTTATTAGATCCCAAATCAAATTTTAAATCAAGGATCCAAAATTATGAAATAATATTTATAATACCTCAACGTATTACTAAATAAGTTCCATAATGTTGTTTGCCCAAAATTCAATTAATTCGCCCATGTAATCTTGCTTTCCACAACAAAATAAGAGTTGGCCCAATTGATATGGTCTTATGCCACAAAAATTCAATAGCCCTTTTACGTGGCCCAATATTAAAATTTTAATATGGCCCTTAGGCCTTTCATTTGCAAAGTGACCCAGCTTGATTTTCAAAATTGAAAGAATCCTCACAAATTCGTCCAACCACAACCAATTTCAGAAAACTCCTTTTCAATTCATTGTTACGGCGATGAATTCTCGGGCTCCGCAACAATTCAACTATTCGAGAATGAGGAAGAAGAGCGCCGCATCATTCACAACTACATCCTCAAACTCAAAAATTGAATCTGATTCCGTGTTCTCATGCCTTTTTTCTCGAATCGGCGTCGCGGTCTCAATCATTGTTGATCGACCACCTCCAAGCACCGCCAACAAACGTTCTTCTCCTTTCTCACAAAACTGGTGCAATCGTTGTTCCTTCTCAATCGGAAACATTGCGACCATTCGAGAAGAAAAAGAATGGCGCACCACATCATAGATTGGTACACGGACGGCCCGAGCCCGCACCACTGCCGCCATCTCAAGCCAAGAACTCCAAGCTTGATAACCGGCGACGGTCACTATCCATCGTCACGACCATAGCACAAGTAACGTTGGAATGCGCTTCCCATTCAAGGTTGTTTCCGCACCATAGTGCGCCGCCGACATTAACAACGCCGGGCCACGATCCGCACACCATCGCCACCGTACGCGAATGAAACCCATATGAATCTTACGCAACGGTCAATTGGCATTACCGCTGTTTGTGCGATTGCAGATCTGGGCATTGCCTTCCCAAATTCAACAAATTTTTCACGTGCGTAAGCGCCAACTGCGTGCGTAGACCACCGCTTTGGACTCGCCCACCGTGTTTGTAGAAAGTCCTACAAAGAATGAAGCAAAAATTTGCTTCGCCAACCTTGGTCATCAGACGGAAAGTGCTCGAGTATCGTAGTATTTGAAAATCATTCGCACCAACACAAGGCAACTTCTCACAACATGAGACATAATGCCTCTATAATGACTTGGCATGTAAAAAAATTCATGTTTACGATGGCCTCTCGTCCTCTCGCCACCAAACATTAATTCATTTTTGCATTGTAGTGCACCCATATTAAAAAAATAACAAATTAATTGAAAGAATATAATAAAATAGATTCTTCCCTGAAAGCCAGGATTCATGATCATAAATCATGATTTCCATCAATTTATCCAATGGTGTGAGCCTTCCACACGAACCAAAGTGTGATAAGAATTGCAATAACCATTTTCGAATACACATAAAAATATCGTCTTACGTTGTTGGAAAGTTATAATTGTGTGTAGACGAAGATTGTTATAGGATCGATACGAAATAAGTCGAGGCTAGAGTTTGACTCTATCTCCGTAAGACGATATTGCCCCGCCAGTGCAATACGGTTTTATGGCAATCGCCTCCAAGATACAACGACTTTTCAACTTTCCGACCGCCGCACTCTACGAATCGGAAGCTATCGGCGAACCAAATAATATTCGAGAACTCTCTTCGAATATGAAACGAGGGAAAAGGAATAGACAAACTTTGATGACTTTCGAAGTTTGACGTCCAAGTGAAAAATCCCTTTTGAAATGTGGAATGGGAGGGTGTATTTATAGACTCTAGGCAACTCTTGTGAATAGGTGCACCTTTTGGATTAAATCATTCACTCACATTACTTCACCAAATGACACAATCCAAAGGTTTTTACGAACGTTCACAACTCTTACTTAACACCTTTTCACTCATACCTCTTCGTCTAATACACACCATTTTGAGATGACTTTTCCATTCACCTCAAAAATTCCAACACATTTCGCTTATATTAATCTGCACGTGTATGTTTTTTCATATTTTCAATCACATCTAATCTACATGTTTCAGTTATATTAATTGATGGAGATAAGAGTGTATTTAATTGTTTATTATTATTATTATTATTTATATTTTATATAATTTTAGGGGTTTGTTCATGTTTTAATTAAATGTTAGTGGATCGGATTTTTAGCGCGTACACGCCTAAAACTCTAAATTATCTATTAAAAATAGGAATTTTTATAAGAGTTTTTTTATTATTAATGAAAAAGATATTATTTTTACATAAAGTTTAACATTGTTCACGGTATCACGTCTTCTCTGTTGCATCAATTAGTATGCACGTTTTAATTATATCACTATTGGTCTTGAATAATTTAAAATTTTAAAGAAATTATGCCTTATCATTCTGTATGGAAGGAAAAACACTCGCACTTAATTTCATAAATATTTCAACTTGAGCAAGGTTCTCATCCTTTAATAGTGATATTTGATGCACGGATTCTAAAAAAACTAATATGCAGAATCAAATACTAAAAGTGTGGGGGTGTGGGTGTGATTCACTGGATTCGTCATGTGGCAAATCCTTAAAAAAATAGAATTCGAGAATTCGATATGGCAGCCACAAGAATCCGAAACGGCAGAGTCAATTTTGATTTTTTTTTTTAATTAGGGCTTTTTGCAATTTCTAAAAGTGAAATTTTAAATTTTATTTTTCACTTTCAGCCTTTCATTTTATTTTTTTACAAAACAAGAAAAACCGTAAAACACACTCAATTCTAAACTTATGCGCAACAAGTGAACAATTCACGCACATAAAATGACTTTTTTAGATTGCGTCAATTTTTTATTATGATTTATATATTAAATTGATGATAATATTTGAATGATTGTTTCTATATATTTTACACTTACTCTATATAATAAAATATAAAACAAAAAGATATATCTTTAACAAAACATATCAGAAAATTTTTAAAAATTGTATTCCCGTGTCCGTATCTTATTGTCCTCGCATCCGCACCCGTAACTATGCAACATAGATAGTGATTCAAAAGAATGGAAGAAAATAAAAAATGAATGACATTTATGAACCAAATTTATATTTCAGATCAATATTTGACTTTTACCGAATAATGCACATCACTACTTGACGTTGAGGTCCCGAGAAAGAAGAGAGGATACATAAAATTACAATTTATCCCCTTTTACAAGTTAGCAGGGGTGATTTTATCTTTCCATGAGAATGTTTGTTTGTCTAAATTAGTAGGCTTTCTTTCCAGAACCAAATAAAAATAAAAAATTATTACTATATCGCTCCAAAAATTATGTACACTTTCTTTTTCTGGTCACCCCAAAAGTTATGTACACTTCTAAAAATATCACACAATATTAATACCCTCACAATATCATTTAAATTTAAAAATGTCACTCTCATGCTACTCTATTTTATCTCATTAAATCACTCAAAATACTTTTACACTTTATTTTCTCTCTTACCCTTTATTTTTATAAATCAACAAAATTAATTTTTCTTAGTTTTCTGTCTGAAGAAGTATGTATAACTTCTTGGCACGGAGAGAGTAATAGGTTTTCTTTCCAAAAAAAAAAAAAAATTATTAATAGGGTTAGGCTATACAACAAAAATTGGAGTATTAGTAATCGCATTCTTAAAAGATGCCAAAATTGTAAATTGCAGGTGCTCAGTCGGGCTGGCCAAATGCCAATAAGTAAATTGATTGATATGAAAAAAGCAAGCAAGATCACGCACCCTCGATTATAGGTACGCATTGTTATTTGCATTAGTATTACTCCATCACCAAAAACAAATGTCTCAAAAAATGTCTCTCCCTTTGTCCCCTATCTTTTTAAAATATTTGGATTTGGAATGCTATGAATGTGAAAGTAAATTTAACCCATTTTGAGATTTGTAATACCCCTTCTGCCTTGGGAAGACAGTTTTGACCCGATCCGTGGGTACCCGCCCTGCCCCGCCCGAGAGATTTGGGCCAGTCGGACACATCACGTCGAAACGGGCCAGTCGGAGCCAATCCGTTCATAATCGTGTCGGGTATGGATTTTATATTGGCTCATGAGGCCCCGTCCCGACCTACATTTTACATGTGTGTTTCAATATATATATATATATATATATATATATATATATATATATATCACCTTTTACATTATTATATTTACAAAAATATCTTTAGATTCTTTACGTTTCATTTAATATATGTAAATATATATTTATTGAACTTGATGCATTTTTTATTTTCTTTACTAAATTGTTGATTGATTATATGTCTAATTTTAATGAATATTTCATGAGGTAAAATATGAGTTTATATACGTTTAAAAACTATTATTGTAGTTTGTGTTTGATATTTTTATGTTAGGTTATTATATTTAAAAAAATAGAATGTAATTTACATTATGCGAAATAATAATTTTTATAAAGATGTAAAAATAGGTCGGGGCAAGTCCGGCCCGCCTAGGGCAGTCACGGAGTCAAGATCTCAAGACCTGCGGGGCACGGGGCAAGTTTGGGTATTTAACTACCCGGCTCGACTGGCCCATTGACATCCCTACTTCGCCTCAAATACATTTAAGGCTTCGTTTACTTTGATGGATTAGGTTTGATAACAATTATTTATTTAACATTATCACTTATTTACTTTGATTGAATTCTTTTTTATTTTATCCCATGACTGGGATAACCCGGATTTTTCAAATTTCAAGGATATAAAATCCCACTAAAATAGATGGGATGAGTTATTTGAATTGGGGATATGATGTGTAATTACTAAATTACTCTCTATATAATAACACTTCACATATATATTTATATTTAAAATTTAAATTTTATATCTTTGTTTATATTATCAAATCAAAAATATTTTTTAATTTGAAATTTTAATTTTTAATTTTTGTCTATATTATTATCATATACATATTAGAGTGGGTCTCATATAAACAAGTTTCATACTATGAAATTTATATTTGACCCATTTTCCCGCCCATTAAACCCGATCCTAAACCTAATCAATTAACCCTTACCCATAAAATCAATCAAAATAAGCAAAAGAAGTTTGATGGTATAAAACTTCTTCACACAAGAGTTTGCCTACATATTATTATTCAAACACACGTTACGCAAATTTCTTTCTCGCTTTGGTATCATCTTATTCCATAATATAATTAATATAATTATTATTTATTATTCATTTTTGTATTAATTTTATCTTTTTAATCTCAATATGTTTTGGCAATGGAGGCATACCACAACCGCCGTAAAAATAATTCTTGCGGTAGATCTAGATTTGGAAATAAATTTTTTTGTGTTCTCTATTTTGTGTAAATTGGTACGCATATATGTATATATATATATATATATATATATATATATATATATATATATATATATATATATATACACAACCCCAATTGAGAATATTACGTAAAGTAATTGTGTCTTTCAACTCACGTACATCATACGCATCAAATTTGCCTCTTCATTCTTATATTTTATTCAGGATTTATTTTTGTATGTCTCAATATAGCATAATATTGAGTTAAAAATACAGAGTTAGAATGTGTACACCCCTTCGCCCTTATGGATGCATTGATATTTTTATTGTAAATTGAAATATCTCTCATTTTTTTAGTTATATTCTTCGATTGAATCTAATACTAATAAAACCTAGGAATTGATGGATGATTTGCATCAAATATCCGTTAATGACTTAGAATAGAGAATTGGATATGTGTAGGGATGTAAACGAGCCAAGCCGAATACCATCGAGCTCGAGAAGAGAATCGGTGTTGAATTTGTATCCAAAACTGAATTACCGGTATTAAGTTATTCAACGGAGATTGCATTTATTGGGTCTCGCATTCAAATCTCCATTTGGATACATAATTAGATGAGTTGGAACCAAAATCAGATCAAGAATTCATTCCATATCAATTTTAATTTCTACTTTTCATTATTTAGTTGTGAAGGTGTGCGTAAGTGTTTTGCGAGAATGTTGTCAAGAATGTTGGCACATTCGAAGGACAACACAGACAAAATAAATACGTAAATACACAAATGGAAGTCTTAAACACTTCGTAAAATGGATATCAAAATTTTGTATAGACTATAAATAAGTCTATACCGCCAATCGATGAATTATCACTAAAATTGTTAAGTGATACAATCGGTGAAAATATAAGCCACATCGTGAATGGATCTACGTATATAGTGACTAGACAATGATCAATCTAACCTATCACTAATACAAATAAAGACCCAATGTTGAGTGAAATGTTGGAACATTCACCAATGGAAGTATCGAGATAGAAACATACAATAAACTCACTAATCTATGCCAATAGACTATGCTAGATTGTGTTTCTCTCAACTCCAAGTTTTAATCTTCATAGCAGTGTATATATAGATAATCTAGACACTCTTAGTGCTTGAAGATAACTTCCACATCTCCCTTGAAAGTAGGTAACTTCTTTGTAACTTCCCCATGTTCTTTTCAACTCCTCACTCTTGCCTTTTCAACCGCATGACTTAAGGAAACCGCCATAAGTCTTCAAACCGTAAAAACAAGACATTGAACAAGACATTTCGTGGGTTAAGGGTTAGTGGAAGTGGAAAGACGAATTCGATGTTGTGACCAAAATGTTGGCACATTCTCGAGTAACACTCGTCACTAACATCAACAAGTTGAATTTATCGAAAATGGGAAAGACGACGATGAGAAAATGATTTTGAGGGGAACCGTTAAAAAAAAAAGATTTTTAGGGAAAAGGATTTAGAGAAGAAAATATTTTACACGTAAATTAATTTGAAGGACATTTTAGTAAAAATATTATTTTCTCACAAGATATTGAAGAATGTATTTAAGAAAGTAAATGTGTGATAAATAAGAAAATATAATCTCCGTTCCCTATTTTATTACACCTTATCATATCCAATCTAATTTTTATTTCAAAAGTAAACGCAACGTTAATAGATAAAAGGATACACAAAATAAAAAAATTAAAAAAAAATTAATGATTAGGGTTTTAAGGAGTAATTTTATAAATATTTATGTACAAAGTAAAAAATTGATTGGATTGTGTGTATGTATGGATCCAAAAGTAATATTTATTCCATTCCAAAATAAGTGTCTCATTTTATCATTTCACACAAACCAATTGACACGACCACAATTTCACAACTAGACATAATATGAACTTAAACATCAAACAATCCGTAAAACCCGCTCCATTTTTTTCTTTCAAACGGCATAACATTATCACATACTCAAAACATAACATGTTCACATTCATACCAGCTTCTTAACAAACCCTAATCCACAAAACACACCAAGACATGCTTGTTTATACTGTACATAGCCAAACAGACATAAAATACAATAGCGAAGCAAAATAAGCCACGGTCCCGCCCAACAGTCGTCATCTATGTACACAACTACTCAAAACCCTGCAAGAGCGCTCGCGACTTGTCCAAGAGTCTCATCGGCAATCATCGGGATTACCTACAATACATAAACTGGGTGAGATGGGAATCTCAAGAAGCGAAAATTATGCATGATACGGTGTTTAGTTTGAAAACCTCCCAATGCACAATGCACTCTCTTTAAAATTATCAATTTATTTATGAAACACTCGTTAGGTCCCCCGACTCACTATTATGCACCGGCACACGAGCACTAAGCTCAATATAAATATTTTCAAGTGGCCACCGTATGTATGACCTCGACGTGAGACCCATCCTCTTGTGGCCATCAAAGGTCCCCTCCCATCGCGCCCCTCATGACTACCAAGAAGTTATCCCTCCACGCCGACCCACACCGTTGAGGATCCCACCCTCTAACGGCCTAGCGAGGTCCATCACCAAACCTCGACCCCCGTCCGTTCGTAAGTCCCCTCTGTAAAATCAATAAATGTGCGACAACACCATAGCACATGAGACGGTGGCCTATTCTAGGTAGCATACGCCAGATCTCGCTGGTCGCCTTAACTCCTAGGTCGCCCTGCCGTCCTCGGTGCATAATCAATAGTCAATCACACCATTTGATAAAACATTTTCATGTTAATGCATGATATGCATGATGCAATGCCGCATATACACACAGTAAAACCACATGCTCAAGACACCCTTTCCATTTCTCGCAATATCATGAAATTCGCAAATTCCTTTCACAATAATCTTTGAACTCACGAGGTTCAATTCACAATACTCACCGAACTCACGAGGTTCATTCCACTTCGTATATGGAGCTCGCAGACCCTTTCAAAATAATAATTGAATATCAATCAAATATTACAATCAACAAATTATTAACATATCACAAATTAAACATAAATACTTCATAAAACACTATATTTATGCATTGTAGGTGCAAATGAATTTCTACTTACCTCAATTCCGCAAAACGTCGTTAAATCAAACCCTTAAACCCTTCTATCACCTTTCCACCATCAAATCCTTTTACTTCAATTTTCGCCAAAAGCCCTGGAAGGCATGCTTTAGATATCGCATAAACCGAGGGTTTGTTATTATTTGGCTAATTTATCTTAATCTCCACCGCCTAATACTAACTTACCCGACAAGCTCCCTTCACTATTATATTATTATTATTATTATTATTATTATTATTATTATTATTATTATTATTATTATTATTATTATTATTATTAAGCTGGTAATAGTTGTAGGAAGCATATAAAATGGTACAAACCACTCACACATAGAACATGTATAGGCATATACATATAAAGAGTAAGATTTATTATTATAATTAATAATACAAAGTCACTCAAATCATGTAAACTCTTTAAACAATAATACTCAAATCTCATCCCATTTTACCAAAGTCTCAATAAATATACAAGGATTTTCCCATCACTAAACATATAAAGGCATATGTAATTAATTCAATATTTAAAAGCACAATAATATAATGCAAGATAAAATAATTCAAAATCACAAGTAGCACATAATTAATTAAAATGCACTCAATGCATGAAATATATTGACCAATGAGTAGTGAGAGTCTCTGTATCACACCAATATTTTCATTCATTAGAGTATCAAAAGATACTTACACACTTAAATTTGTACTTATAGGATGATCATTACCAACAATTTATGAGGACATTATTGGAGCAAATAGGGCAAATTTGCATTGATTTGAGTAGAGTGACACTTTTTTTTGACAGGTGTAGAGTGACACGTAAAAAGGGACAAGAATTTAAATAGAATGGAACACTTATTTTGGGACGAGTGAATATATTTTTTGTGGATATTGTGAGGGTAGTGATTATACAAGATATTTTATTTTAAAAGTGTGAAAACTGAAAGATATTGCGGGATGGAGGTAGTATAAGATTTTATAGTCCATCTTATATGAGACCGTTTATTACATAAAACGAGATAATTTTTAAAATTTTTAATATTTAAATTTTAGAAGTATTACAAAATTTTTAAAAATAATTAAAGGTTTTATTGGAATGCCAACTTAAATATTACAAAAGAGTTTTATAATATTGTATTACAATATTATTATTAAAAATTATATGTATAATATTTTGATAAGTTGTCCCGTGCAATAGAAAGGGAGTAAGTCTTTTATAAATTAGTGTTGTTACGCCGATTAAGTCACCCAACGATTGATTATTTGGGTATTTAATCGACTGTTTAATAAAAGCTGGATTAAGATTAATTGAATACTAATCCCTTCGATTGACGGTCAATATCAGCGTGATATTAACCCTCCCCGAAGGATATAGGTGCTTGAAAGTAATAAATGCAAGAAGATTGGGCCGAGAGTGAGTCCCGTGCTTAAGGTTGGATGTTTTTCGATCCATGTCATTATGTCTTGTAGGTTTTATTTATACATGCCAATTGGCCATCCCCAAATCCCACGGGATTGGGTATAATTAATGGGACAATACGGAATTAAATGCGCCTATCAAGGTATTGCCGGAGGATCGAGACTTTGACCCTCTCGTGGTTGTCCACGTGGCTTGATTGCTGGAATCTCTCCCCGGCGGCGAGATCCTTTCCTTTTCTGGCGATTCCTTCGGTCGCGGTCGGACTCTTCCCTTCTTCGGGGAGGGTTGTCCTGGCTGGTCGCCTATTGGCATTTCAGGGGTTCCTCGGGGACATCTCTCCTCGCGCGATAGGCGAGCCCTCCTGGACACACATTATGCTCGTTATAAGGCGTCTGCTCGCGTCTTCATGCGAGCATCACCCTTAAATTATTTCTATGTCACAACAATTGCCCCGGCTCGATCCCGGGTGCTCTGGAGCGTGTGACCCGATGCGAGATTGCTTTTCTCGGATGTTTTCGTGATGTCCCTTCAACCGCCCCGATGACGTCGTGTGTCGGCTTTCACGGATGTCGATGCGCCCCTTCACCGAAAGTGGGCGAGTGGGCGCTGTTTTCTAGGCGCGTGGGCCGCCGTATTAATGGCGCGGGAGACCCACGCGCGCGTTGTCCCGAGGCGAGAGATAACACTAGGGGGCCTTAATTTTAGAAAAATTCCCCCGGGCCCCCGTTTACTTACTTAAGGTAATTCTTTGAGAGGCCCCTCTCCCATATCTATAAATAGGGAAGTCTCTACCATTTTCATCTTTACGCTCCTCGAGAATCCGAGAAACCCATTCCACCGAGAGCTTCTTCACTCAAGATCCACGTTGATCTCCATTTGCATTCTTAGGTAAAACTTTCACACTTCCCTCCCTTTCTTCTTTCCCCTTTGGTTTCGGAATGGATCGAAGGATGGGAATTGGTAGTAGTGGTTCCTGTAGTCCCCGGCCCCGGCGAGTGATGGGGGCCTGGTGCAGAACCTAGAAGGCCACGGACGTGGTGTTTGGGCGGTCGGTTGCCCCCGCTTCGCTTTTGGCCGTGCCGTCTCGAGGTGGGGATGCGTCGATTGGCGGGAGCCCCGAGTTCGCCGGGTTAGGCGACCTTTGGGTTGATTTAAGTCTCCCCGAGAGGGTTACGTTAGCGGCGGCGGCCCTGCGGATGAGGAAGGCACCGACTCCGACCTCGGTCCCGATTCTCACCGAATCGGGCTCTTCGGAAGGGACGAGGTGGAGGGAGCCCTAGGTGAAGCCGCTCGTGCTCGGGAGGAGGAGGCTGTGGAGAGGAGAAGGGAACGAGCAAAAACGACCGAGCCCGCACCTATGAAGAATGGGTGCATTTCATGGATCGGGCCGGGCGGGGCCGGTGCCCGACTTCGACTCGCCGCTTACCCGGCCACGTGCCCGTATGAGAGGGTGAAGCGAGATGACAAGATGATTCGGCGGCGTAACCCTCTCATTGGCCATGCGACTCCGACGCTTGGGAGAGCTCGGTAACTTCGGCCGAACCGCACCGTCTTCGCGAGCAATGGGAGATCCCTCGTCGGTGCACCTTCATCGCCCGAGGTCATATGAGCGACCCGACCAGCCCTCCTCGGATGATTGCCGCGAATTTTGCGATGATGGAGGCTGGAGTCCGATTTCCATTCCCGCCATGCCTCTCTTACTACTTCACGACACGGGAGGTGGCCCCCATTCGGATTGCATCCTAATGGATGGAGGCGGTTGATAGCCCGCTGGTGCTCTTTGCGAGCACCGTCTCTTCCGGATGCCAAGCTCCAAGGAGCTTTTGTACGTGTACAATCTCGCGGATGGGAAAGACGGCCGCACTGAAACCGAAGCATGGGCCCCTTATCGCCGGTGTCCCGAACAAAGTTTACGAGTGGGCCTTTTGGCCAGTTGCAGGTAGCGGGGGCACAGGAAAGCATTTGGGCTGCTCGTGGGACCACTCTCGCTTGTCCCACCGAGTTTGATCGGAAACGAGCGAGTAAGACTTACATCCCTTCTAATGTCGAAGGCTACCGATCTAATTTCTCTTTTGTCTTTGCAGACTCGAGACCGCCGCCCGGAGAGAGCCGAATTGGGATTTTGAGTTGTGTTTGGAGCAGATTAAGGAGCTCCCGAGACCGAGAGGCATTGGAAAAGAATATTGACGGTTGAGCGTCGAAGCGAGCTCGCCTTATCGCCCGTCCCCGCGAGGTGGACCTCGAACCTAGTAAGCACGTGCTCGCCCTTACTATCCCTCGCCGATATTCGCCATTAAGCGACAGATGGATTGTTTACTTGTAGTTCCTGTGATCCCCGTTTTCCGCACTTGCCCCGTAAGTGATGGGCAAATTCAAGCCGCCGCAGCGGGTTGGGGAAAGAGCACAACGAGCACAAGGAAGGAAACGCGCCCCGAGCAGCCAACCTTCGCGCCCCCGGTACGTGGAGGGCTCCCAAGATCCACCGCGGGTGAAAACCGCTCCCGCGGGCATTGCCCGACCTACTTCTCAAGGGTCCTCACGTGCCTCGGGTCGCCCCCGGAAAGGGAGGGTCGGACTCCGTCCGCGGGAGGAGGATGATGAAGTGATGGAGGTCCTCCCCGCAATAGCTCGCAAGAAGTCGCGACACGATGTCGCCCCCGAGAACAGGGGACCTCTGCGGGTGCGGTGCCCACCGCGAAGGATCCCTCCGACCCCACCTTCCCGGGTCGTGATCCGGCGATGGAGAGCCGGTAAGTTCTCGCTTCTTGCAACTCCTTATTCTCGCCCTCGATCCTTACCCGAACTTCTTCTTCATTCAGCCGATCGATGGGATCCCGAGACCCCCAATAATCCACAACTTCCTCGCCTCGCGGCGCTCGGCCACCGGACTCCCGCTCACACATCGCATCGGCCATGCGGAACCTCTCTGGGAGCCTGGACGGACGAGCCGAAGCTGCGGTCAACTTCAACCGCGAGAGCGCTCATGGTGAGTCACATCCCGATCTCCCGTGCGCTAATCGCTTCGCAGCCGGGCTCTCCGGTCCCAAGATGAGGAGGTGAAGCGGTCCATCCGCCAACAGGGGAGAGGGACGCCATGGCCGGGCGGGTAAGCGTGCTGGAGGGGCAAATCTCGGAGCCGACCGCCGCTCGGGATGAAGCACTGCCAATCTCCGCCTTGCCCGGATCCGCTCGAGAGTGCGCTCGCCACCGGCGTGAGAAGGTGGGAGCTGCGGAATCCTCATGGCACGCCGCCGACTGTGCCCGTGCCCAATCGGGCTTGAAAGCAGCTCGCCGCCGCCAAGAAGGAGGCCGAAGAGGCGATCGCCCAGCCAAGCCGATGCGCGAGGAGGGCCGAGTCGGCCGAGATCGAGCTCCAAGACTTCCGCACCGATCCCGTCAAGGATGCGGATGTCATGGGTGATGTTGCCTACTTCCTCGCCTATGCCGACGCCATCCGCGACACGAAGAGGGCGAAGATGGATTCCGCCCTTAGAGAGGTCGCTCAAGGCCTATGTCCTCGACCCCGCGCATGCCGTCCCGACTACTCGGGAGTTCCCTTTCAAGGACTCAGCGACCGTCCATGGGGTGGACCTTTCTTGGTTCCCCTATCGGGACACGCTGCGATCCTGCGGACGAAGACGAGCGGGGCGAGGGCAAGGCCGGGCGCGGAGACGGTGGCGGGGCGACGGGTGGCGAGGACCCGGTTGTTGGAGAGACGGCTGGAGTTCCGCGGAGAGCGAGGTAACGGGACTGAGCCGAGTTGAACAATACTTTGAACTCACGTTCTGTACTTTGAATTCTCTTTCGGTACCTTGAATTCTCTTTCTTGTACCTTGAACTCTCGTTCTGTTGCTACAAAAGGCGTAGGTCCCATTGCCGTTGTTATCCTTGTTTTACTTTTGGTTTAAGGTTTAGGGTTTAGGACTTTTGTACTTCGGCCGTAGGCCGCCCCTTCAAATATGAATGAAAAAATTGTCTTTTATCTATTGCTCGCGCCTTTAACTTGACACTTTCTCCTGCAACTCTTCTCTTTCATGAAACAACGTATGGTCGCCATGACCTGCGAAATCACTAATTCAAGAATATTAAACAATGCAACCTACTTAAATACCTGAAATGGTAAAAAGATAACCGATCGGCGGGAGGTTGCTCTCGCCGGAGATTTTTAGTGCTCGTTGGGAATTTTATTGTTCGACCAAGAGTCTTGCGTGCTCGTTGGCGAGGCCATTCTTCTCGCGCGAGACTTTAGGTGTCAAACGGGACGATTTCGCACGACCGCAAGACGTTGCCGACATGGGCTTAGGCCGCATCGTGAGACTTTCGTGCTCACAGCGAGGCCATTCTTCTCGTGCGAGTCTCCATGCTACTATGGGTGTAATCCTGCGTAGACTTTTATGCTCCCGCGGCTTGAGCCTCGTCGGGAGACTTTCGTGCCCGCGCGGTCTAACCCTACGGCGAGGCCCGTGGTTCCTCAACGAGAGCGTAAACCGTCGTGAGTCTCTACCGCTCTCCAAAGTGAGCCATAAAAGGAATTTGAACAACTTCTCATGAAATGATGATTCCATTAACATTCAAAAACCCTGGCACAACCTATTACATGCGAAGAGGTTCGATTGATCTTATTACTAGCTCAAGTCACCGGTAATATTTTTGAGATGATCGGCGTTCAGGTATTGGTCCGGAGTGCCATCGGGTGCTCTAGTTCGTATGCCCCGCCGGGTAGCCACTCGGACACCCCGAATGGGCCCTTCCAGTTCGGGCCAAATACCCGGTGCTCGGGCCATGGGACCTTTTAAGAACTAATTCTCCTTTTGAAAATCGCCGAGCCTTGACCTTGGTATTGTAGTACCTCTCCGAGCTTCGCTTGTAGGCTACGTTCACGTGAACCGACGCCAGGCGACGCTCTTCCAACATGTCAAGGTCCGGTCGCCTTGCGGCCTCGTTACGCTCGCCGAGAATTTGAGAGGTTCTATAAGTGGAGTACCGAGACTTCGGAGGGGATAAGCGCCTCTTGCCGTAAGTGAGTGCGAAAGGTGTCTCTCCGGTGGAGTTTCAAGTTTCTTTGTCTGTAGGCCCCGGAGCACTTACGGGAGTTCACTGGGCCCACTTCCCCTTCTTGTCCTCAAGTTTGGCCTTCGGGTATGTTTGAGGATTTTGTTGACCGCCTCGACACGGCCGTTAGTCCTGGGGGTGATAGGGTGTTGCAAGCAGCCTCTTTATTTTCCAATGCTCGCGGAATTCCATGATTTGAAGCCATCAAAGCTGTTTCCGTTATCGAACCACGATTGCCTGCGGAAGTCCGAATCTGCAGATGATACTTTTCCAAATGAACTCGATGATGGCCGCTGATCGATCTTGTTGAGGGCTCCGCTTCCGCCCACTTGGTGAAGTAATCGGCGACAACCACCGCAAATTTGCATCCGCCTGGGCCGTTGGCGATGGCCCAATCAAGTCGATCCCCCACTGTGCGAATGGCCACGGGCTGAATATGGACTTAAGATTCTCCGGTGAGATCTTTATGTTCGGTGCCATTACTTGGCACCGTGACATTTTCTCGCGTAGGCAATCGCATCCTTCTTTAAGGTGGGCCAAAAGTATCCTTGTCGTATCGTTTTATAAACCAGCGATTGGCCTCCGGCGTGGTTTCCGCACACGCCGTTGTGGATTTCCGCGAGAACGATGTGGCCTTCTTCGGGTGTGATGCACTTTAAAAGGGGCGAGGCAAAGCTGCGCTTGTACAATCGCCATCCAGAATCAAGAACCTCGCCGCCCGGAGCCGGAAGGCGACGAGCCTCGATTCTGTCCTCACGGCAATTCCCGAGTTGAGATACTTGAAGATGGGAGACATCCAGCTTTCCTTGTGCTCGGTGATCGTGGCCATTAGACTCTCGGCGATCGAGGCGGGAAAGTTTTGTTAGGACGATATTAGACATGTCCGCAGCCCCTTCCGACGTTGCGAGCTTGGATAGGGCGTCTGCTTGTGAATTGTGCTCGCGGTATCTGCTCGATGAACACTTGGTGAAATGGCTCACGAGGGCTAAGACGTGTTCGTAATACCTCACCATGTGTTCCCCCTTGGCCTCGTATTCCCCTTCATTTGGTTTACAACCGAAGGGAATCCATGAAAATGTGGAGATGTCGGATTCCTATGGCTTTTGCCAATTCGAGGCCACAGACCAGGGCTTCATACTCGGCTTCGTTGTTTGTGGCACGGAAATCGAACCTTATCGCGTTTGTAAAATATTGGCCCTCCGGTCCGATGAGGACCACCCTGCTCCGGCGCACGTTGAAGTGGAAGATCCATCGACATAGAGTCTCCACGGGAATCTTGAGCTTCGTAGGGTTGCTTGGGAAAGTGAGCTCGCCACGAAGTCTGCCGGTGCTTGCCCTTTGATCGTGGTGCGGGGAGCATATGAGATGTTGTATTGGGCGAGTTCCGGGGCCCACTTCGGGAGTCGCCCACTAGTGTCCTGGACGGTGGAGTACAGCGAAGTGGCATGGTTGTGAGGACTTGGATCTCGGTGGTCAAAGAAATATGCTCGAAGTTTCCTCGCGGCCATGACCAGCGCGTATGCGAGCTTCTCAAGGGGAGAATATCCGAGCTCGGCATCATGTAACACTTGGCTAACGTAGTAGATGGGAAGATGTTGTTGCCCCTCCGCCCGCACGAGGACAGCGCTTATCACTGTTTCGAGGCTGCGAGATACAAAAGAAGAGATTCCCCTGACCGGCTTGGCGAGGATCTGGGGATTGCTCAAATACTTCTTGAGTTCTTGGAACGCGAGCTGGCTTTCTTTGTTCCAAGAGAATTTACCTTTTATTGATGCGAAGAAAGGCTTGCTTTGTCGCCCAATCGCGAGATGAAACGACTAAGAGCCGCGAGACACCCGATCAATCTCTCAACTCGCTTCACCGATTTTGGTTCCTCCATGTCGAGGATTGCTTTGATCTGGGTCGGGTTGGCCTCGATTCCTCTCTCGGCCGACGATGTGGCCAAGGAACTTTCCAGATCCTACCCCAAAGCCGCACTTTTTTGGGTTGAGCTTCATGTTGTATTTTTCAAGGATAGAAAATGTTTTCTTGAGGTCTTTTAGATGATCTTCCTTCTTCAAACTCTTGACAACTATATCGTCAATATAAACTTCTATTGTTTTCCCGATCGTCAGCCAAACATCGTATTTACTAACCTTTGATATGTTGCTCCGGCATTCTTGAGGCCGAAAGGCATCCTCTTCCATGAATAAATGTTCTTCTCTGTGAGGAAAGAAGTGTGCTTGATGTCTTCCTCCGCCATGGGGATTTGGTGATACCGCGAACGCGTCCATAAATGACATCATCTCATGCCCCGTGTCTTGTCGGCGAGGTGATCGATGTGCGGTATCGGGAAGTGATCCTTTGGGCAAGCCGAGTTGAGGTCGGTGAAATCGATACACAACCTCCACGTGTTGTTCGCCTTCTTGGCGAGAACCGCGTTGGCAACCCATCGGGTTCATCTTCGGCGAGCTCGATGAGTTTGTTATCCAGAGTTTCCGACCTCTTCGGCCGGGCGGCGTACTTCTCTGGACCAAATTTCCTCCTTTTTGCGAGATTGGTCGCCGCGACGGATCGATTTTAAGATGATGGCAAGCGTGCTTGGTCAATCCCGACCATGTCTTGATGCGACCACGCAAACACACCGACATTCTCTCGAAGAAACTTAACGAGGTCATCCCGCATACCGGAGGGGACTTTTGACCCTATGGTGAACTCGAGCTCGGGCGAGACGGGTCGGCCGGGACACGCACCAGCTCTTCCACCGGAGCGGTCCATTTGTGGCCTTGTGGATCTCGGGAGTTGCCCCTTGGATCCAAGTCCATGGTCGCGGGTTCGTAGCCCAGTCTTGGCTCTAAATCCTCGCGTGTCTCAACGAGATGACCCGCGGAGGGTCTCGCCAGCAAGCTTTGGCTGTGCGGTTGCCTTTATCTTTGTCTTCCCTTAAAGTGTTACATTGCAAATCAAAGAAATGTGCGGAAATAAATTCAAGACCGGAATAGTTCAAACACTTCTTTGCCATTTTTTGATTGCCTCTTACGGTGCCAACTTCCCCTCGGGGTGGGGAATTTGATACAATAAAAGTACGAGGAGGCCACCGCCTCAAATGTCTCAAGAAAAGGTCGACCAAAGAAGCCATTATAGATATTTGGGTGGTCGACGATTACAAACTCTAATGGCCTAGTGATGCTAATCTTCTCATTCCGGGAATCTGCGAGCTCCACCGATAGCTTGATCTTTCCATAGGGGACCACCGTCGTGTCCCCAAACCCTTTCAGTGCAGGTCATATGGCTTGATGAACTTGGTCGGGTTGCCCATTTGATCCGGGCGGTCTTGAATATTATGTTGCGATACTGATCATTGTCAATCGGATTCTCTCCACGGTCATCCTAAGAATCTTGGTGGAGACGACCAAAGCCTCATTCTTTGGGAAAAGAGACCCTCGCGATCTGCGTTGAAGAAGCTGATTATGGCCGATTTTGAAATTGTTGGTTCGGGGGAGGTGCGGCAGCGAGGATGTTATCGATGGCGCGGAGTTCGGCTTTCCGCTTCTGTTTGACATGGCGAGGACGGGAGTTAATCCGCCTAGGCTACACCCTCCCGGTTGGATCATCCGACTCGTCCCCCGATTTGGAGGGAACATCATCACGCTGTATCCCGCGTCAACCTCCGCGGCGCCACTGCTGCTGCCCGTGCACCCTCTTTCTCTGCTCCCGCGAGAGGCCTCGCTCCTCCTCCCCGTCTGTCTCGGACGCGCGGCTGGTTTCTTAATGAATTCGCCCAATCTGCCTCCTCGTATAACCTCCACGGTTGGCGGAGAATATCTCTACACTCGCTCGTATTATGCCCGGGACCATCATGGAAGGCGCAAAACTTGCTTGAGGCTTTTTTCGCGGTATTGTTCTTGAGAGGCTTAGGTGGGATGAATACCCCTTCTCCCTTCATTGCATTGAACACATAAGCGGGTGAACACGACGGTTTGTCCACAACCTCCACCCTCGAAACTCTTGAAGGTCCCTTGGACTTTGGCGCTCCCGCCTTTTGCGTGATGAGATCTCTTCGCAGCGGGGTGGCGTCAATCGCCTCAAAGAACAGGTGCCTTGACTTCCCTAGGCGTTGGGCGAGGAGTTTCTGCCGGTAACCGTGTCACCCGCTCGCCGCCCGAACTCGGCGTAGGTGGACGGATACCGCTTGGTCATGTGACTAACATATGCGAATCTACTCGAGCCCGCTCATTGCAGCGTGAAGGCTGCGGCTCATCGCTAACGGGCTCCCGTGAGGAGCACCTCCTCTAGCCTATCGAGGACTCTTCGTCGATTCCTTCTCCGTCTGCCCGATGCCCATGAGCCTCTGCCGACCGCCTGGGCGAGCAATTTTGGAGGCGAAATAAGAGACAAACTGTTCGCCGAGATCGGTGAAGTCGCCGATCGTGCGGCGGGGATAGAGGTGTACCACTTGTGGGCTAGTTCGCCTAATGTCGGCGGAAACAAACGGCACTTCGTGGCATCCGACGCCTCCAGTCATGTAAGTTATATACTTACTTAAGTGGACCTCCGGTCGGTCTTTCCCTCATATAGAGCGGTTTGTGGGGCGAATCTTGGTCTGGACCTCCGCCATCTCAATAGCCCCAGAGAGGGGCTGATTAACAGCCACCCTCTTGGGGATGCCTTCGCGGAGCATCCACCACGGCCTTCGATAAGGTCCAACTTCCTGGAGGCGGCCTAAAGCCGGTCTGGGAGTAGGCTCGATGAGCCACATTAGGACCGATACGATCGTGGATCGGGACCCGAGACCGGGCTACTATGGCGCTCTGGGCACATTGCGGGCTGCGGCGGCGAGGACTTCCCTTGGGGGCGGCCGGGGCCGCTCGTCGTAATCAAGCCTTCGGCTTGGGAGCCAAGACGATCAAACACCGATCGCTCAGCCGACGTGCCCCGAGCGGTCCCGCCTCGACCTCCTGGTCCCCGGCCTTCCTCTTTCCCTTCCGAGGCCGGGAAGGGCCTTCGGCCAGGAATGGCAACGGCCGTGCACAGGATTCAAGCTCTTGGGCCCGAGCTTGGAGCCGTTGGATGGCTCTGCTACCTACTCTGCAGTCTCGATACTCCCGGAGGGGTAGAGGAATTTGGTCATCAATGTTGCGAGTTGGGGTACATTGCCTTTCTTGTTCTCCACCATCATGGCTCACTTGTCTCGCTTAAGGCCCGATCAGTTAACCATGGCTCTCACTTGAAAACGGAAGAAATTTCGGTTGGGAGTGACTTTTCTTGTCTAGCGTTTCCCATGACGGCGCCAATTGTTGTTACGCCGATTAAGTCACCCAACGATTGGTTATTTGGGTATTTAATCGACTTGTTTAATAAACTGGATTAAGATTAATTGAATACTAATCCCTTCGATTGACGGTCAATATCGGCGTGATATTAACCCTCCCCGAAGGATATAGGTGCTGAAAGTAATAAATGCAAGAAGATTGGGTGGGAGAGTGAGTCCCGGGCTTAAGGTTGGATGTTTTTCGATCCATGTCATTATGCCTTGTAGCAGATTGGGTATAATTAATGGGACATTACGGAATTAAATGCGCCTATCAAGGTATTGCCGGAGGATCGGACTTTGACCCCTCTCGTGGTTGTCCACGTGGTTTGATTCTTGGAATCTCTCCCGGCGGCGAGATCCTTTCCTTTCTCGGGCGATTCCTTCGATCGCGGTCGGACTCTTCCCTTCTTCGGGAGGGTTGTCCCTGGCTGGTCGCCTATTGGCATTTCTTTGGGGTTCCTCGGGGACATCTCTCCTCGCGCGATAGGCGAGCCCCTCCGGGACACACATTATGCTCGTTATAAGGCGTCTGCTCGCGTCTTCATGCGAGCATCACCCTTAAATTATTTCTATGTCACAACAATTAGTTTTATTGTAGTAAATAATTATTTCTTTTTGACAAATTCTTATATGCAATATTGTACCGTGAAATAACCCATTTAATGAAATTCGCGGATCCTAGTCGGATCGGATCGGATCCAATGGATATTTTCAAAAAAAAACTTCGCGGGAGACAAAAAAAAATTCGCTCTCGTGTGCTCCCGGGGTGTTACTATTAGGTTACGCATATGTTACTTAAACGATAAATATGTGTTACTATAAAATAAATAATATGTATTTGTCTAATAATAATCGCCCAAATGCAAAATAAAAATGAAAAAATGATCAAATAAATCTCTAATCTAATTATATGTGTGAATCGAATAAGTATTTAATCTTCGATAACTTTATTCTTATTAAAAGAGTGTGATTTTATTAAGATGATGACTTATTTGATCTTAATATTAAAGAGAAATGATTTTAATGTGTTAAGAAAAATCATGGGTCTATTTGATCCCCAAGTATAAGATTTTTGAGGTAAATATGTGTTATTGTAAGGGCAAACATGTGTATTAAACTTGTGCAAAGGTAAAAATAAATTTTTACTCTCGGGTTGTGTTATTATTAGGTCAAACACATGTTATTGTATGAAGAAAAATGTGTTATTAATGAACAAAACAAATATTTTATTCTTTTAAGGACTAGTAACACGTACTCACACTTACAAGTAACACATACTTTTGAAAAAAATATGTTACTATATGAACACAAACGTGTTCTATGTATAGAGAAATATGTGTTACTATATGAAGAAAAAACGTGTTACTATATGAACAAAAACATAATGAACAAAAACATATTACTTTATGGAAAAATGTGTGTTACTATATGAATAAATCGTAACCCATTAGGAGTTGCGATATTAATTCTAGTTTAAACGAAATAAAAATTTATCATCGAAGTTCGCATAAGCTTTGTATTCATCACTGTTTAAGTTTTATCCACTCTTGTTTTCATCAATCGGATCATCCCTCTTTTTCCTTTTTTCATCGGAGTTCACGGTTTTATCCCTCGTCGGCGTTTACGCGTCCGAAAGAACCTTGATGCGTGGTTGGGGTTGGTTGGGAACACAGCACAACGATGGAAGAGGAGGAAGAAGAGTTAGAATGGAGGAAGAAGAAGAAATTTGCGTGTAGGAAGAAGAAGAAGAAATATGCGCTAGTTTGACCGTTCTTTATCTTGACCCACAAGATTTAATAATTTTCTTTTTTTAATTGATATTGCACGGTGCAATATTTCATAAGAGACTTGCTCTTCTTTTTAGGTTTTGAGTAAAAAAAAGTTGCATCACTATCCATCCCGTTTAAGTTTGTCTCGAGCAATATAATTTATAATAACTATATAAAAATAGCGGCATCATTAGAATTTGAAAGGTATTCTTTAAGCGAGTGAACGCCCACTTGCTTCATGGTGAAACGAGTAATGCACGCACTATTTTTTGCGTAAATAATATCTTGAATTAGGGGTGGGAGGTCGTGGGATTGTGGGAGTTAAGAATAGGTAGCTTTGTTTTGGTGCATTGATCGAAATGAGGTGGGCCATGGGGGAAGTGGGCATTGGACTTAACAAGTACTCCCTCCGTCCCGGAGTTAGGTTCATATGTGAAATGACACGTTGTTTAAGAAAACTTAAAATAATGTAAGAGAGAGAATAAAGTGTAAGGGTATTTTGGGTGATTATATTAGATAAAGGGTAGGAGAGAGAATAAAGTAGAATAAAGTAAAGCGTGACATTTTTAAATTTAAATGATATTATGAGGGTGTAGTTTATGGAGGGTATTCCATTTTAGGTATGTGAAGTTAATTGTGGGACGTCCCAAAAAGAAAGTGTGAAGATAACTCCGAGACGGATGGAGTAGTACTTTTTATTATTGGACTTACTTTAATTTATTAAACATTTTAATAATTAATTATGCTTGTGTTTAGGTTAATTTTAATTTTATTAATGTTATACTGAAAATAAATTAGAAATTAAAATCCAAATATTTTTGAATTCGAAAAGAATATAATTTTTAATAAATTTGTAAATCAATATATTATGCAGTGCGATAACTTTAAAATAATTATACCTGTGAAATTTTATTTTATTTGTCTTCTCATATTAATTTTAAAAAATTGATTTATCTTTCTCATTATTTTTATAATATTTATTTTCATATTTCTTAGAAGTTCTATTTTAATATAAGAATATTTAATTTTTAATTTAATATTTATTTTAACCAAGTGGCTTAGCCCACCGATCACTAGGTTTCTCACTTTAGTGGGAGACCCGAGAATAACAAGAAAAAGATTGTTTCCTTCCCACATTTTAATTCAGAACCATTACCTTAAATAATTGGGTCATTATTCTCTCTCTTTTTTTTTACTTTTTTATTTATGATTTTAAATTTTAACTTTTTATTTAAAATTTATTTTTAAAGCATCGTGGTTATTTTTTATGATCTTTAATTTGAAATGCATATTATATACGTGAAAATGATTTCCAAAGGTCTCATATTCATAACAATAGATGAATTTTGTATACTCATTGAATTTAAGTTTTATTTATTATTATATAAATTTTATTAAATTTTAATGCATAACTAAAATTGTATATATATAATTAATTAAATAATTATAAATTACTCAAATATAATATTTAAATCATGCATCGCATGGGAGAATTACTAGGTGCATTTCAAAACTGTAAGTCTAGAAGTAAAGCATAAGATGCCGCTTGATTTTCTAGGGTTTTGGGTCAAGAGAACATCGCCGCCATCGGCCGCGCCGCTATCTATCTCTTCCTAATCCGGTCTATTCATCTCCATTGTTTAATTAAATATATTATTTTGAATTTTTTGTCTGTATCCTTTTAATTTTATGTGTTTATTTTTGCGATCCGTGTTTTTTGTTCCGTTCGTGATCTTTGAGGATCGCGGTGATCTTTTATATTTTTCTCTCATTGAGAGCTTCTCAATCTCTCTCCTAAGTTGTGAGCGTGTGATTCTCTCTCTCGAGTTGGCGCCTCTGATTCTCTCTCCTATGTTGAAAGCCTAGTTTTTGATGTTTTGGAAACTAGAGGATTGAGGAGGTGGATTGGCACTACAAAGCAGAAGGAATCAGAGATACTTTGTGATTTCTCATCTACAATGGCTTGCAAAACTATATTACTACAATTTCTTGACTACGGGATTCACTTTATTTGTAGAAATGTCAATGTATTGACTAATCTTCAAACCCTCATTATTGGGTCGAGCCTTCAATTTGTGAATGTCTTTTTGAATAGTTGTTGTTTTTCAATATTTAAGTTATATAATTTCTTTTGGTTTAAAAATAAAAAGTTTGTCTCAAGTAAAATAGTTTTTTTACTATGAATTGTATTTTAATGAAAAAAATAATATTATTAAAATAATATATTATAAAATATAAATAAATTTCATAATAAAATTAATTTATATAGCATTTCTCATGAAATGAGGTGGAGGTAATAGATGAATACATAAGTTTAATAGTGTATAATAATAGTGTCATAGTTAAACTATAATTAATTTTGAACTTGAAATTGATATCATCGTTAGAGAGATGCGTAGAGAGAGAGCGCATAGTGAGAGAGAGATTCGGGGGTGGGTTGAGCGTAGCCTTTTCGAGAGACAACCGGTGAGGCGAAACTATTTTCCTTGAACCGTAAGCCTTGAGACCATAATGATCGGACTAAGGACGAGGTTGGCGAGAGGAGAGGATTTTCAGATAGATCGGTGTGGAACACAAACTCCATCGTGACTCTCTAAATGGGAACATTCCAATGATGGGGAATGACCAATTTCTCGAGAAAACTTTTTGCGAGAGAAAGGGACACTAGTAGATTTTTATATTCCAGAAGACGAATAAGATAGGGGTAAATTTGGTTTTGTCGATTTAAGAAACCTCAAAATCATGGAGACCTTATGCGAGAAGTTGGACGATATTTGGATAGGTGATTAGGGTGAATTATTGCATGAGTTTTGAGGGATTTAAATGCATAAAATGATGAAAAGTATTCTTGTTTAAGCTTAAAAGTATAGAGTATCACTTCTTATGCTTAAAAGTATTACTAATGCATTTTATTCGGTTTTTATCTCTTTTTCAGAGTTTTTGGTGGAATTTGACGAAACGGAAAGTACTGGGATTCATATGGTGACGAGACGAACGTGTAGGGTAAAAACGGGGTCGGAGATGTACAACGGCCCGAGAAAATTCTCTGGGCTCAACCTAGGGTCGAGGCTTGGGAAGCCTCGAGTCGAGGCTCAAGCCAAAACTAAAAGCGTATTTTGAAGATCCCCGAGTCGAGGGTGAGTCCCCGAGTCGAGGGATGCGCAGACTCCCCAGTCGAGGGTCGGACCCGGGTCGAGGGACATGATTTACGGAATTTTGTATTTTATCGTCCAACCCAAGCATGACACGTGGCAAGGCGGTTATATACATATATCCCAAGGACTAGCAAAATCGAAATAGCGGAATTCTTGGGTCATCTCAATGGGTTCGAAACCACACGTTTCTCTGGATCATCAAAGCGTACTTCCACATATCCACTCGAGAGGAAGATCTTTTCGTAATGGATGACCCTCGAAACCATAATCTGTTGATATACGGCGTAGATCCGGATGATTGATGGAAGAAACACCAAACATATCCCAAACTTCTCGCTCCCACCGGCCGGTGATGGAAATGGACCGACTACCGGAGATATTCGAGTTACTTCGTTTGCCTTTGGTTTGTACACGAATGCGTGAGTTATACCGAGTACTCGATAAATTATAGAACACTTCAAATCTTCGTTTTCGAGAGGGATAATCAACTCCGCAAATATCGATCAAAACTTGAACCCTTGTATAGGTATGCAATTTTAAAAGCACAACAATTGAAATGGGTAGTCCGTATTGGTATCAAATCTATTCCCATGTTCCGATCTTTCCATTTTTGGACCCATTTCTTGGGTAAAATCTCCCAACTATATTTGAAAATGAATTGGTTATCCATAAAGAAAAGAGAAAGAAAGCTTTATTCTTGGACGGTTTTTTAAGGAGAAGATCAAGAACACACACTTTCACACACACATAGCTAGGGTTTCGATTTCTTTCTTAATTTAGACGATCGTTGGATGATTTCTTTATGCTTGGACGCCAATTAGGTGATATCTTTCCTTTAATTTCAGTTTTCTTGATTCAATTTCTTGTTATGACATTCGATTATTCAATTAATTTCATGGATTCAATTTCTTTAATTATGATCAACTAAATTCCTAGTGCTAGGATGTTTTGATGCATATGGGTGATTGATTTTGTGAGGAATTCTTATGAGTAATTTTGATTGTTGATTAATTGATTGGATTGATGAGGTTTGATTGATTTATTTATTTAATTAATTTCTAATTCCATGCATAGTTGTGTAATTATCGCAAGGAGACTTGGGTATTTAGATAACTCATTTGGGTGAGGGAATTAATTGGGTAATTAGAGTTAATATTGGGTTAACGCAAGGAGACTTGGTTAATTCCATTAGAAATACATCAACTCCACATTAATTGCTTAGATTAGTAGTCGGGTGATTAGTGAAGAGACCATAGGTAAGGTGCCTTAGTATCAAAGGGGAGACACGCTAGGGAACCTATTGACTCGTGCTCTAGCTCCGGGAGGAAAGGGTGACTTAGTCCTCTCAAACTTTCGAGCTTAAACCGTAGCAATAATTCCTAGGCTTACCAAGTACGGAATTATTGTTTGATTAAAAGTTTGCTCTTATTAATTGATTGACATGATAAATACTCATTTGAATTCATTGCATGATTGATACCCATTTGTTGATAAGCACCGAGCACGTCTTTATTATTGATTGAATTTCATTGTTAGTAGGATTTAGTTATTTGATTAGTTAATTATTTGCATAAAACCAATTGCTCATTTTATATGATTTGTGCTACAAGCTGCGAATAAATTAGTAAATTTAGGGCTATCTCACACTTGATTTTCGTGGATCGATAATTTAACCGAGTAACTTACTAACTACACGATCCCTTTACACTTGGAGGGTGAGTGTTGGCTTTAAGCCTATCAATAGGCTCATACAAAATCGAGTAAAGCCTGCTCGCTTCAATAGGGTTGAATCCAAAAGAATGGGAGAGTCAAATCGAAACTCAAGAAGCTTTTATCATCCGTTATACAATCCGGCATGGCGCCAAGATAACGTGTCATACGTCTCGGCGGCGAGAGGGGTCGACACATTCAAAGAAGTAGACTTACACCCTAATGTCACTTTCAATCCCACGGAGGAAGGAAAAGTTTGGCTTCTTTGGATCCAATGTGGGATGTCTAAAATCTAACTTTTCATGGAAATCACATGGTTACGCGATTCAAAAGGAAGTGGAGGGTCCTTCATGTTTCTTTTTGGGAGGTGATTTACTGCTCCTTAGGAGCAAATCTAATAACAAGATCGAAGGAATTTAGATTCTCTACACACATGGCAAAGGAAATGCTTTAACCTTGTTGATGACTGGAATGAAGGGATGCAACACAAAAAGAACCATTTGGACCCTATGGTAAGGAGTGCCTTTGAAGGCTGGTGTCCAAGGTTTTTCAATTTGGCAGCTACAAAATTTGGCTCTCTCATTCAGATCGATGAGGCCACGGCCTCAAAGTCGATTTAAGCAAAGCGAGAATTCTACTCAAAACTCCGTTGCAGGCCATCCCTAGGTCCGATCTTGAGTTAAATGCATAGATGGAAAGGTTTATAAGATACAAGTCAAGGAAGAAATCGATTGTCAATGGTTGATATTGATTAGTTTTCCAATTGTTTAGGACCCTTGCGAATCTCGTCGAGGAAGATCATGAACACCCTCCGGTGGTCGGTGAGGAATCCAAAAGGCCGGAAATTCAAACTTGCATGGGATAGTGGAGAGAAATTCGGTTGATCTTCCCAATGATCAATTGGCGGTGAAAATAGCACACGCAGAAATCATTCCCCCTTTGGGGCCCACACAGATTCTCTCGTGCTATCGGGGGCCTCTTCGGTGGGCCCAGCAGAAGAAGGAAATCATGCCGCTTCCACTGAGTAAGAGTTTGGAGGATTTCCAAGACTCAAATCCCTTTGGGCCTCTTCGAAGCCCGGGAAAAATAAATTCATTGACTTTAATATTTCGGTACTGGTGCCGGTGGAGCCCAAGCCCAAAACACTCGGGCCTTGGCGAGATCCCCCTTCGATCAATTCCAGCCCACATAGAGGTTCATCCGATGGCTCCTCTCAATCGTAGATCGCAGATAACTCGTGTCTTTGCCAAGAAGAACAACTCACTATCACACATTTCAGAAATTGAGGATGAAATTGTCTCAAAAGCAAAGATGACATGGAAGATGGGTCAACAATTGGGAATTATCTCTGCAGAATCCGACGATTCCACTTGCGCTCGATTAGAAGCACACATTAAAAAGGATATCAAATTGACAAGAAAGGGGAAAGGCAAGAAGTCAAGGAGTGGTAGCAAGAACACTACAAAAAAATAGGATTTAAAGAGGGGTTAAAGAGGGTTTTTAATGAGGGTTAGGGGCTTAAAGAGGGAAAAAGTCCTCGCTAAAAAGCTCCTCGTTAAGTCATCCTCATCTCGGCCCTCGCTAGTTGCCGAGGGGCTACACCCTCGTTAGTTGGCGAGAAATTTGGCGAGGGTGGTGCCCTCGTTAATTAGCGAGGCACCGCCCCTCGTTAACTAGCGAGGCGCAGCCCTCGCCTCGCCCTCGTTAAACTTCAACCTAATTAAAAAAATTCGGCCAGAGGAATCGAACCCGCGCCGGCCGCGCCCAAGGCCATATTTATTCCACATTTTCGTCAATCACGGTGGTCGATCCCGCAACCTCCGCGAAGGTGTGCATAAGAGGCTAGGCACTTTACCGTTTGGGCAAAGCTAATCATTCGTTATGTTTTTGCTTTGAAATATATTTATATCATATTATATTCAATATTTTATATATTCAATTTATAATTGTTATTCAATTTGTATACTATATATTCAATTAAATTGTATACTATATATTTACTAAATATATTATCATTTTATAATTGTTATTATTATCACATATATATTCAATTAAATTATATACTATATATTTACTATATATATTATTATTTTATAATAATTAATATTGTCACATATATATTCAATTAAATTGTATACTAAATATTCACTATATATATATATATATATATATAAATATATATTATCATTTATAATTGTTATTATTATTATCACACACACACACACACACACATATATATATATATATATATTATCATGTTTATAATTATTATTATCACATATATATTCAATTAAATTGTTAACTATATATTTACTATATATTATCATTTTATCATTATTGTTATTATTATCACACACACACACACACACACACACACATATATATATATATATATATATATATATATATATATATATATATATATATATATATATATTATCATGTTTATAATTGTTATTATTATCACATATATATTCAATTAAATTGTTAACTATATATTTACTATATATTATCATTTTATAATTATTGTTATTATTATCACATATATATTCAATTAAATTGTTAACTATATATTTATTATATATTATCATTTTATAATTGTTATTATTATCACATATATATTTAATTAAATTGTGGCTAATATATTTACTATATATTATCAATTTATAATTATTATTTCTAAATAAACATGATATAAAATTGCATATTTATTATATTTAAAAATAGTATCGATTATAATTTATAATTCACCAAAAGAAATAAATGTAAATTACACTGCACATATATAGAATTATAAATATATTATGTTTATAATTGAATAGATCTATATAAATTTTAAAAATATTTAGTTTAAATAAATATAAAAAAATATATTTTCGTGTATGACACAGGTTATAATTTGAAAAGGATAAGTGAGAAATGTCCATGCATTGAACAATATTGGACCATGCATTTTGAGTTCATGTAGTACTCACAGTCACAGAGTTCCGGTGAAAATTATGGGCAGAAATTATTAATACCATTACTCTCGTTAAAAATAGGTGTGCGAGCCGAGGGCTTAATTAGGCCCTCGTTAACATTTTTGTTATTGGGGCTGGCGAGGGGCCATGCCCTCGTTAAAAGTTATCGGGCCTTAGCGAGGGGGATAGCCCTCGTTAACAATATTTAGGCCTTAACGAGGGGTTTGGCCCTCGTTAACTTGGGCTGCCTAGGGCCTCGCCCTCGTTAGTTGATGAGGGGCCGGCTGCCTCATGTGGGCCTCGTTAACTAACGAAGGTTTTTTTTTCCCCTCATTAAAACCCTCGTTAAATTTGCCCCTCGTCTAGGCCCTCGTTAAGTCCCCTCTTTAAATTTGGTTTTTTTTGTAGTGTAAATCAAGATGATTGTTCTCGGCTACAATATTATGGGCTTGGGGAAGAGGGAGAAAAGGAAGGATGTCACAAATATTATTCGTAACGCCAAAGCTAACATCCGATGTCTTCAAGAATCAAAACTTGAGCGAGTTAGTAAGAGAATGATTAAATCGATTTGGGGGAATAATAATTTCGATTGGGAGTTCGCAAAATCGATGGGAGCTCGGGAGGAATAATAACTATCTGGAACTCTCTTATTTTTCAAAAATTAGTCCTTGGTCGATTAAAGAAATGCTAGTTGTCAATGGATTTTTAATAGAAGATGGAAAGGGTTGCATGATTATAAATGTGTATACGCCGAATATTTCTTCTTTGCGGTGGGTACTCGGGATCAAATTGGTACTCTAGTAGGTCAATGTAGAGATGACTATCTTTGCATAGCAGGATTTCAACTCTATCGGAGCGAGAATCTGAAAGAGTGGGGCGGTCGGAGTCATGGGATGGGAACGACATTTCCCGTTTCAATAATTTTATTGAATTCAATAATTTGGTCGACTGAATCTCGTAGGCGTAATGTTCACATGGTACCGTCGATGGCTCTTGCGAGAGCAAACTCGATTGAATAATGGTGAATGATTAATGGTTAGGCAAGTGGCTGAATCCGATCTTAAAAGGAGCGTGCATAACACTCTTGGACCACTCGCCCTATTTACATCGACTCACGAGGGAAGGCGGGGGCCAAAGCCCTTACATTTTTTCAATCGGTGGATGCAACACACGCTTCTTTCAAGGCCTTCGTGGAGTCGAAATGGAATTCTTATCCGATCCAAGGATGGGGTGACTTCATTCTCAAGGAGAAATTGAAGAAGTTAAAGAAGGATCTCATAATCTGGAAAGAGAAAATTTTTGGAAATCTGGATACATCCATTGAAAAGCGATCGAGAATCGGAAAAGTTGGATATCCTGGACAATGCGTTTGGATTGGAACCTTGAGAAGCAGAAGATAGGGCTGCTATTATGAGCGACATTATGCAAAAATTCAGTTGGAAGGAGGCCCGGCTTATTCCAAAAGGCCCGTATCAAATGGGTCCTTGAAGAAAATCTCAACTCCCGTTTCTTCCACAAATGGATTAATTCCCGTATGAAAATCAATTCAATTGATGGCATTTGGAGTAACGGATCGTGGATTGACTCGGTATCCCACGTCAAGGTGGCAATCTATAACCACTTTAAATCCCACTTTGCATCCTCCTAAAACCGTCCACGCCCGGGTCCAACTCTATTTACCCGGCGTCTTGGAGAGGCGGAAAATGCGTTTCTCGTGTGCATTGATAGAGGATGAAAATTAAGAGCGTTATTTGGAAAGTGGACTCTTATAGTAGCCTAGGACCTGATGGGTTTTCCTTTGGTTTCTTCAAGCAAAATTGGGAACTCCTCAAGAGTGATATTCTACCGCATATGATAAGGATTTTCATACTCATGGGAAACTGATCGGAGGCTTTAATTCTTCGTTCATAACGCTTATTCCTAAATCTGGCTCTCCTCGAGCATCAATGACTATTGACCCATCTCTTTGATCGGGGATATATAAAATCATTGCAAAGATTTTGGCATCACTTAAGCCGAGTTATGGACCTAATTATTGCGGACAATCAAACAACCTTCATTAGAGGGCGTCGGATTACGGGCGACATCTTAATTCTTAATGAGACTCTTGATGAAGCAAAGAAGAATAAAATTATGAGAATCTTTTTAAAGTGGACTTTGCAAAGGCTTTCGACTCGGTGGTTTGGAGTTACCTTGATCGTGTAATGGAAGGTTTTGCTTTTTGTGATCGGTGGAGAATGTGGATTAGAGGTTGTGTGCAATCGGCGACGACTTCGATGCTCGTTAATGGCGGCTCCGTGGCAAATTCTCCCTCGAACGGGACTTAGACAAGGCGATCCACTTTTGCCTTTTCTTTTTCTCCTTGCGGCAGAGGGCTTAGGATTACTTATCACAAAGGCATGCACGAAAGGTCTCCTCTCCCCAGGTCATTGGTAAAGATAAGGTGGTCCTCTCATATTTGCAATATGCGGATGATGCAGATTTTGTTTGTATAAGTGGGGTGGAAAATGTGTGTGGAATCAAACGGATCTTGTGCCTATTAGAATTAGTATCTGGTTTAAAAGTTAATTTTTCCAAATGCAAGTTGTTTGGGGTGAGCGTCTCAAGTAGATTTAACTTGTTTTGCCGACTTATTGGGATATCGAATTGAAAAGGGGCAGCTCACATATCCGGGTATGCAGTGGGCATTAACTCTCATAGAAAAGAAGCCTAATCTGGCTTGTGCGAGAAGGTTAAAAACAGGTTCTCAAAATGAGATGGAGAGAATATTTTGATGGGTGGCAGTGGCCACATTGATCCAATTGGTCCTCTCGTCAATGCCAATTTATTCCTTATCCCTTTATCTTTTACCAAAATCGGCCATTCTTAATCTTATTAGAGTTCAAAGGGATTACGTGGGGAGGAAATACATCCAATTCAAAACTTCCTTGGGTGAGTTGGTCTGAAATTTGTGAAAAAACAAGAAAGGGGGTTGGGTATTAAAGACTTGGGTTGTTTTAATAAAGCGTTAGTAGGAAAGTGGATTTGGCGTTTGTTTCTAGAGAAGGAGAGACTTTGGGTTAGAATATTAACTTTAAAATATGGGAGTCTAGACAAGTCCTCGAGTTTAGTTAGAAATGGTGTGGGGGGGTTCAAGGCGTCTATTTGGTGGAAAGATATTTGTGCTTTGTTTTGGGGGTGTGGTGAGTCGGGTTTTAAGGGCGATTCTTCAAAAACTCGGGTAAGGGTAACGATACGTTTTCTGGGATGATGTCTGGGTGGGTGAACAAAGTTTAAAAGAGGTTCTCCCTAGATTATATAGGCTCGGCTATCAACAAGTAGATAGGGTTTGTGATATGGGGGCTTGGGTTGATGGTACTTGGAAGTGGTACTTTAGGTGGAAAAGAGTCTTGTCCTTGAGAAATAAAGATCTTTTTGATTGTTTGATAAGTCTTATTGGCAATATAACTCCCACTCAATCTGGAGAGGATATGTGAACTCGAAGCATGCAACAAACGGAACTTACAGCCTCGTCGGCTACTCGTATTCAAAAAGCAACAACGTACTTCTACTCCTTCGCTCAACTAGAATCCATGACTTTCAAACGCTTATGGAAGGGGTGGGGGTGATCTGGAAGGCTACAATAATAGCTTGGAAAGTTTTGAAGGGCGCATGACGACAATGGATAATCTGTGTAGGTGTGGTGTCCCGTTGAACTCCAACTCCTGTTGTTTCGTTCGGTAGACGACGAATTGATCGAGCACCTCTTTCTCAATTGTAAGATCTCCTCATTAATCTGGAATCATACCTTCCTCTCGGGCTGAATATGGCGATGGTTTTCATTCCCAACCTATCAACCACTTCTTGTAGGTTTGTGGTTGCTTAGGACGTGGGTCTTTAAAACCCATTGCCTCAACTATCTCTGGGTTGCCACGATTTGGAGTATTTGGATTGCTAGGAATGACATGGTCTTCAATCAAGTTCAATTCAACATGGAGAAAATTATTAGTTCTATTAAGATCGGGATTTGGAATTGGATCTCATCTAGGCAGGAGTGTTGCAAACTTATTGTATTAATACTTGGCTTGGTGATCCCTGGGTTATTTTAAATTCTCTTTGAATTTGTTTTTGTTCCTTTGTAATTTGTTAATGAGTTGAGTACCCCTTGTACTCACTATTAATAAATTTTTTTACTGTTCATAAAAAAAAAATTGAACTTGAAATTTTCTCGTGTAATTTACAATTTTTACTATTATTATTTTTTGGTGTGATATATTTGCGATACAAATCAAAAAGAATATTCTTTCTAATTTAATAAGAAAACACTTTATATGTATATCTTAACTTTTAATTTTATGAGTATGACTAGTGTAAACCAAGGTTCACCATAAAACTAGATCCATATAATAAATATGGATTCAATCACATAACTTATTTAATTACCCATTACAATTGGCTCATTTAAAAATATTAGTCATACTCTTTAGTTATCACGACTAATACTCTTGAGTAATTAGGACTAATACTCTTCTGTATCCCGACTAATATCCTTTAATAATATAGGTCATACCCTTTAGTCATCACGATTAATTAATACTCTTTAGCTATCACGACTAGTCTTGTTTAGTATCACGACCAATACCCTTTAGTAATTAGGATAATACTCTTGATTATCCCGCTCAATACCGTTTAGAAATATAGGTCATACTTTTAGTTTTCACAACTAATATGTTTAGTAATCAATACTAATACTCTTCAATTATCCCGACTAATACTAGTAATATAGGTCATACCCTTTAGTTATCACGACTAGTATTCTTTAATTATCACGAATAATACTCTTTAGTTATCACAACTAGTACTATTTAGTTGTCCTGACTAATACTCTTTAATTATCACAACGAAGTGAGAATACAAACCATTTAGTTATGCTCAGAGTTAGGAAGAACACAAATTTATAACACTAAGGCCTCACTTGGTAGCAACTCTTATTTTTGTATGGGTCATATTATTTAGTAGGGGAAGGGGTATTATGCTTTGATTGGTAGCATGTAATACATCAATTAATACATCACTTGGTATGCAATATAAAATTCGTATAATTTTATGTTGTGCTTGGTAGCACATATAAAAATTGTATGGAGTCTAATGTAGTTGCTTGGTAGCCTATATAACATCCATACAAATAATTAAAATACCAAATTTACCCTCAAATTAAATGAATAGGTTACCAAATCCTTCTTCTCTCCTCATTTAGCGCAACAATGGCCATTTTTATTTCTTCCTCTACACGCGGCGGCGATAAACAACGGGTGAAGAGAGTTTTGTGGGCGAACTCCGGGAGACGACGACGGCGACGGCCGATTCACGGCAAAACGGTGTTGGGTGACAGCGTCACTCAACGGTATTGTTTACACGGTGGACGGTATTTTTGGTCTTCTCCATTTTCTCGTTATTTTTTTCGAAAATCATGTACAAAAATTATTATGCAGCATATGTTTGAGTAAATTTCGTTTCTTTTTGTTCTTTTTTGTTAAGCTTTTTCTCCATGTTTCGTTCTTCTCCATGTTCTTCATTTGGGTATCCCGAGTTTTTCAAGATTTATTTCGAGTTGGATAATATTATTCCTTTTTATTTGTTGTGTTGGGTCTTGTCTATTTCTGAGATTTTTTATTTTATTTAGTTATTTACATCGATATATATGAATGTCATTATGCAGCATATTTTTAGTAATTTTCGTGTCTTTATTGTTCCTTTATCACATTTGATAAATCACTTTTATGTATTGTTGTACAAACGAAATTGATAGTTGCAATGTTGGATTTTCTCTTCTCTTCGCTTTCGTTTGGTATCATTAATTATGCAAAGAAATGTTTGGTTTTTGTTTTAGTTCTTAAATGATTCTATGTAGTAGATAGATTAGATATGTAGAGTGGTGACGATAGTCTATTCTTTAGGATTTTGTGTTGGTTTCATGTGTTACGGAAAATTCATTGTTGCAATGTTGGATTTTCGGTTGGTTTCATGCGGTATATCTGTGGGCATTTATTGTTTTCATTGATTCTATGTGTTACTCATTCTTAAAATCATTCTATGTTGTACATAGATATGGAGAGTGTTGACAGTAGTTTGGGTTTGGGAGCAAAGAAAGGGAAAGTATCTCGTGAAAATAGAAGGTCCTGGCACGATAATGAAGAACTTTTACTTATACAATGTTTGAAGGAAATTATTGTTGCGGGTTGGAAGAGCGACAATGGATTTAGACCTGGTTACCTAAAGAAAGCTGCAAGATATGATGTGTCAAAAATTCCTGGGATCGATATTCATGGATCGCCCCACATCAACTCCAGAATAACTACATGGAAAAGACACCATGGGGCACTTCAAATAGCACTTTCAGAGACCGAGGTGGATTTAACACCGTAACAAAGGTCTTGGATGTCTCTGATGAGGCTTGGTCTAAAGTTGTGAAGGTATGATTTTCTAATATACGCAATGATGTCTTGTTAATAATTTATTTGCATATATCTATTTTGTGTATTTTTTTTTACAACAAAAGGAACCAATAGTCGCTACAATGCGATACAAACCATGACCTTTCTATGAGGATTGGCTTGAATTATTTGGAAACGATCGGGCTAACGGTGAAACGCTCCGAGGACGCCATGGATGCCGTTAATCATCTTATTAGCCAGATTTTCAGACAACTCCTACAAAGAAGTTTTCCCAAACTCGATGCAACGGAACCCGGAGCAAGGTTTTTCTCACGAGGAAGATGATGAGATGGATGTTCGAGTGAAACTCCTACTAATGCTTTGAAACATCTATACCTTCACCGCAAATTCCTCCAACTCCAAGAAGAGATCATCACATTCTCGTTTCGATCAAAACAAAGAACTCATTTCATCTCTTGGAGACTTGTTTCGAGCTCGGACATCCAATTTTCGTAGCAAAATCTTCAAGATACTTGCACTATGCCAATTTCAAGCTTTAATAAAGACTCCAATCAACAAATGGTTTTACGTAAAACTGCTGTTAAAAATTTAAAAACCGTTGTTATAACCAAAACCGTTATTGATTTGAGCGGATTCATGATAAAAAGCGGTTCCAATGAACCGTTATATTATATTCGATGTTATTTTAGGACCCTTTTTCTTTTTCTTTTTCAATTAAATTTAATAGATAATTTCATTTTAAACTTAAAAAAACACACACACACACTCTGCCGAAAAAGGGGGCCGCTTTCTCCCCCTTCGTGACCTAGCCTCCAAAATTGTTCCCCCAAACTTCCGATCGACCGGCGTCTACCAACGCTTTGGAACATTCCGTACACGCCGACGAATCGGAGGAAATCTTCCGTAAGCTTCTCAATCGTATCCGAGTACTCGCCGCCGAAGAGTGTCGCGAGTCTGCGGGAGGTGGAGGAGATCGTCGAGCGATTCGTGGACGATTTTGGTGATACTTCGTGAAAACGGAAAGTCAAGAAGTCGCCGTCGATGTTCTTGTCTTCTACGACCTTCAAGCAAGTAAGCCATCTCCTAAATCATTCGAACCCTAATGCCCCGCTTTCAAGTTTTGTTTTCATATTTATGTCTTAATAGTTTAGCTAGGACCATTGGATTTCAATTGTGAAGAGTTAAAAAAAAAAAGTGATGAAAAGGAATTAGAGAGCATTGAGTATCTCTGGGTTTTGATAGAGGAAGAAAAAGGGTGAATTAATTTGGGGATGTGTTTTTCAATTATTATTGATTATTCATCTCGTGCTGATCTCTTTCTTTTCTCTTGGGTTTCGGTAGATTTCACAATAGAACCTCGTAATAATTGAAGCGAACCGATGGTTTATATATACGAAATATTTTTTTATGGCATTTTGGTCCTACATTGTATTTTTGTGGCCTACTCACAAGGGGAAGCTAAGATGTACAAGAAGATGATTTTGAGTCGGTTACATTACTTTATTTCTTTTTCTTTTTTTTTTGCCATCATAATGTTACATTGATATGGTTTTTCTTGGAACTATTTGAGCTTGATTACACTCGCTACAAACTTGGTTACACGAGTGAGTTAAAGGTATGAGATGGAATCCTATATACTATAGAGTTTATGGTAATTTGGGTGCTTAAAATGAATATGATGGTTCAAACATAAACCGAGGAAGAAAAAGGGTGAATTAATTAATTAGCATAAAAGAAGGGAGCTATCTTGTATTGCACGAATGGAATGCATTCTCTTTGTCCCTCTTTGTGTGGTCAAAGCATAGAAGGTGGTCAAGTGATGTCAATGTTCTACCTCAACCCTCTCGGCTTGTGTAAGGCTGAATCTTTAGTGATTCCAATAGTTGGTGTGATGGTGTCATTTTAGTGTGGAAGATTTCATCTTGGACGGAAGATGTATCTCAAAATTTTCTCTTTGTTATTCACTTTTGTGCATTCAAGAAACCTTTGGAGAGTTCTATATTTTTGTAATCGAAGTTGTCATTTATTTAACCCTCCTTAGACAATCGCTCTCCAAAGAAGGTTTTTCATGGATACCTATTCATGTTTTGTCTTCCTATGCTTTATGTTTCTATTTTTAGTTGAAAATTCAGATTTTGCTTACTTAGTCAACTTCTAAATATTTCCTCTCTTAAATGCGATCATTTATGGATGTACGGTTTCCAAATGGTCGGAGTAACCTATGTATCTCGGTGAGGATATATCAACCAGTGCGTTTTTGCCCTTCCGTGGTGGTCTACTTCAAGCACACGTGGTCAATATCCTGGAGAAATGAAGTTCGCTTTCTCTTGCAAGGTGCAAACCGCAATTATCCAATAAAATGTGTTTATCTCGAATATATTTATTCGACTAGGGTCCTTTAGATAATTAATGACTGTCACCTTTTCTTTTTCCTCGCTCGAACACTTATATTTTCTCTCAACTTATGTAGAACAAGTGGGGAACCCGCATAACACCAACAAAGGCAATGGCCTCGATAAATCATTTGCATTGAGCCCGGAGCAGTATCATTGGCTTGGAAGAGATCTCGGTCTCATGGTTCGGCCAACTATCCAATTTAGGTAATTGTGATAGATTTGTTTGTGATAACTTATACTATTAGATGTCCACAGATAGTTTTTCTCGCCATGCGTTCCTCTTATTATATATTCATGCTCATCCTTTTTGGAGCCGGTAGGAATTACCTAGTTTTGCCTTTGGACTTATTTTTCGCAATCACTTTATTTATCAATTGATTTCTTTATGTACCTTATGATGTGTGTTTCTACTACGTAGTTCGTGGAAAAAAGTTACATGAAAGCTGAAATTGATAAAGTTCGAGAAGAGTGGGTCAATGCGTACAACCATATATATTTGAGTAGAGACTTGAAGTTGGGGGTGTCAAGGTATTATCTCTTGGATGTATTTCTTTGCAGATTGAGTGTTCTATTTTCTTTGATTGTGTACCTCGTTCTCTCTGTTGTTGGTTTCAGAGAAATGCGGAGAGGATAGTGCAGGCATGTGTTGTGGTCATAATCTTTTGGATGGTGTGGTTTGACTAGACTCGTGAAATTTATATTTTATGTTGAATATCTAGTATTGATTAACTTAGCTCATGATATTTTGGATGTGTAATTGTTTAGTTGAATGAATGTGAATCGCTTAATTGAATTATTTGATGAATAGTTTGTATTTTAATGCATTTAGACTTTAATATTTTATGAAATTTTAATTTATTTTTAATTGATGAATGGTGGTATTTTATTAAAATTTAAAAATATTAATATGGGTAATAATTACCCATTTTTAATATATATAAGGATATAACAGCAGTTATTAACCGTTGTTAAACAATAATTTTAACTTCGGTTTTTAATATACAACATCGGTTAAAATCGATGTAGTAACTAGTTACAACAGCGGTTTTTATCCGGCCGTAGGTGCCTAGAACCGATGTTGTAGGAATACGGAGGAGTTCATTCGAAGTTCAAACAACATCGGGTATTAGGATACAACATCGAGTAAAAACCGCTGTTATAGGTACCTATAACATCACTTTCAAACATTGTCTAAAGGTGTCATGTTTTAACATCACCACCTAAGACAACGGTTTTTTATCCTGTTTAATGAGTCAAAAACCGCCGTCTTTCCACAAATTTGTCATAGTGTTGAATCCATCCCCGAGCTAACAGTGGATGAAGTTTTTGATGCCTCCGAGATATTATTAAAGAACACACCGCGGTTGGAGTTTTTTATGACTGCTCTGAAATTCACCGGCACGTTATGTGCGTCGCTTGCTAGTAGGGGATTTGACCATCTATGATCTTTCGTAATGATGCATACACGTCGTAATTATTTGTTGGTTTTCAAGCCTTCTTTTGCTAAGTGTTGTGTATGAAAAAATTGAATTTAAGTTTAATTAGGGTTTAATTTAGGTTGAATTTTAAGTTGAACTGTATGGATTTTAAGTTTAATTAAGCCTTTTAATTTAATATCGAAATGTTATGTATAAATTTTTATTGTTGATAGTCTTTATTCTTTGAAAATTGATTGTTGATTGCTCAAATTTGTATATTATATATATAAAAAAGTAATTATGTCAAAAACCTTCAAAAATATTGCAAATTTCAAAGCAACAAGAATTTTAATTTGTCTTATATATTATGTCAAATTTTAATAAAAAGTGGTCACACGATTATGTTCAATTTACATAGATTTGAATATTATGGCCAATTTAATAGATCATATATTATGTAGAGCTATTCTAATAATTTATTTTTAAATCATACATTATGTAGAGCTATTAATTGAAAATAATTTATTTAATAGGTTTAAATTGAATATTTTGTTCTTAATTAAAATAGATTTGTTCTTCCTGTTTAATTAATTTACAAAATAGTATTTTTGCTCATGTGGGGCGTATAAATTATATTGAGAAAGATAGGAGTTTATGTTCTAATATAAATATTTTTTACTCGAAACCCACTCAAGGCCCACAACTAAGCCCACATATATGCCCACCGATCACAGGCGGGAATACGGAACGTCCGGCTTTAAGTTTCTCTCTCCCACCTCCCCCACTAACATCTCCACTCCTCCATTTCGAAAAATTCAGCTATTCACCATTTTTCAAAAAATTCAAACTTCCGCCACATAACTACCTACCCCAATTCAAAAATCAAACATTACTTCACTCAAATTCTCTCACAAAGCATTGCCCATTCTAAACTTGGCACAAACCCACCGTTATTCAACCGTTATTCTCACTCCCATGAACATCGACGTCGACGTGCAAAAGCCCCATTCCCGCCACACCGCCGAATATCCTCTACTCGGTGGAATATAAGTCGCCCCAACCCTAATAGAGAATGGGAACGGCTGTTTCTTGTCCCACAATTCGGCGCCCACGTTTAAAAATCGCTCCCGCCGTGAGTTATAGAGGTATGTTTCTAAACTCTGAAATTATTACTTCTTATTGTCGTATTTTGAGTGGGCTATATTTCTACAATCTATTATTAATTGTTGGGAATCATTCATTCTTATCATTTAGTTCGTCCATTGTAAACTTTATGATTTTATTATTCTCATGTATTATTTGTTGTACGGGACGATGAGATTGTTGAGAATCATTTTTGTCCAATTTATTATTTGTTTGTTAGTTCTTCGATTGTTGGAATCATTCTCATCCATTATTTGTTGTGGCGCATGTTGATGGTAGGAATTATTCTCATCAATTTATTATTTCTACATTACTTGATTTTGGTTCTTTGATTTAAATTGTGTTACAAGTGGATTTATTAAAAATAGTTCTACTTGATTACGAGTGGGTTCTATCTATTTGATTTAGACTTTATCCGAATGTGGGTTGGAGTAGATTTATTAATGTGGTATTTTGAGCACAATATAGACGGATTATTTATGCAGCTTTGTATCTCGAGTTCGGTTCTATGCTTGATTTGTGGGTTAATGAATATATTTATTTGTGGGTTTTAATGTTGGTTGCGTGAGGTTTATATGTAACGCCCGAATTTAATAATAACATATAATAGCCGAGGCGCTACCAAATTGGCCCGTTAATTAAAGAGAAGATTGTAATTGAATAAACGAGATTTATTACAAAATAATCATTTGAGATTTACAATGAAAATAATGTAAAATAAATTACATACAACCATCGCCTCGTGCCCTGCTCGAGCTCCTTTGACCTATAGAAAATCATAAGCGTGGGGGATGAGTGTTTGAAAATACACCCAATAAGGGAAACATCAATGATTGCACGCTTAAATAACATTCGTATGCGACATATGATATTTTCATTATAAAGCTCATGTGAACATTTAATGCTTTATCACATAGTACGGGCCATTACCCGACTTGAACATTATGCGGGCCATTACCCGGCTTGAACATAATAACACGAGCTATTACTCGGTTTGAATATATTACACGGGCCATTACCCGGCTTGCACATAGTACGGGCCATTACCCGGCTTGAACATTAGACGGGCCATTACCCGGCTTGAACATAGTTCGGGTTATTACCCGTCTTGATTAATAATGCAATTTAACATAACAATCATAACATTGAATGTTAAACTCGATTAAGAGTGGAGATTGCCCTCACCTTAAAAACAAGAGCTGCAACAAATGATACAATGCAATACCCCATTAATGATCCTCAACTCCTTGATAATGCATAATCCTAAAGGTCTCAAGTTTCTCCTCATATCCTACAAATAACATATACTCTTAATAATCTCCAATTCCAGACGCTACGAGCGTCACATCAACAAACTAATTACAATTCTATAATCTACGAGTAGATACGAGCATTTTGATATATAATACCACAATTAACGAAAATTGAATACTTACCAAAATGCAATGTGATATCTCTCTCTCTCTCTTTCTCTCTCTCCTTCTCTCTCTTTTTCTTTTTCTTTCTTTCCTCTCCTTTTCTTTCTTTCTTCTCGGCCTCTCCCTCTCTCCACCTATATCTAATCTTGCTATTTGATAACTTCCACCGCCTCAAATAAATATATATATATATATATATATATATATATATATATATATACTCCACCGCCTTTGGTTTGCTTAAGAGGTAACTTTCACTTTTTAATATTATTATTATCATATTATTATTATTATAATTATTATTACTATAACTATACTATATATTATATATAATAAACATACGCCACACACATTTGCACACACGACACACATTTGCACACACGCCACACACACTCCTATATATATATATATATATATATATATATATATATATATATATAATATTATATAATATATATTTTCTATTTTATTAGATTTATATAATTTAATTAAAAGCTAATTATTAATATTAATACTCAATTTATTAAAAATAATTAAATACAAATATAAATAATTCATGTAGTGATTTTGGGATATTACATTATATATGAATATTTGTGTGTTTTGCATGTTTAGGATGGTGTAGTACCACAAGAAGATTATTTTCCAAGCAAGGTTAAGCGGTAGGGCAAACCTAACGATCATTTCAAAAATTAAATCAAATTTGAGAAAGAAGAATAAAGATCATTTCCGCAAGTCCTGTTTGATCGAGTTTTTGACATGGAGAAGATTCAATTTCAAGGTCAACTCGTGCTCCACCTTCTCTTTAAACAAGACAAAGCACCATGAGCATTGATAAAGTACGAGTTTCACGTGAATGGTTGTGTGACAGGACTTTGGACCGATGAAGTTTGCATTGATGACGGGATTACATTTCGGTCGAAATCAGTCATCCCATTAACTCGCCGCTTTACAAGAAACACTTTAAAAGGAAAACATAATTATTTGTCCAAGATATCGTAGATGCTTTTCTTAAGGAAGCAAAAGTACATAAGGGCGAGGGACACGATTGTCTCAAGCTAGCCCTATTGCGGATTATATACGGTATTTTTCTGATGAAGGATTACACCACGAAGAAGATTGATTTGCGTATGTTCACCTTGTGGACAATTTGAATGACTTCAATAAATACCCCTAGGGAAGAGTGGGCTTGACTTTCTCATCAAGGGCCCGAGGACATCGATGGGCTTTCGAGCAACCGCTCGGCGTGCAAAACATCCACGTAAGATTAACCGAGCATATCGATGTCCATGGATTTGCACATGTTGTGCAATTATGGGCGTACGAAGTGATGTCATGCGTTGCACAACTATGTGCAACTAGAAAGTCGATCCTTCATCCCACGAATGTTATGATGGGATGCGTCGAAATCTTTTATATTTGAAGAATTAACGCAGCAATGCTTCCCGACTTGAGGCCCGGAGATAAAGTACCCGCTCGTGTAAGTTTCTAGATTTCTTTTTATTTTAAAATGAAATTTTAAAATTAGTATTATTGCTAATAATAAGGTGACTGTATTTTTGATTCGGGTGACAAAAGATGGTACCTTTCCTTAAGGAGAGCAAAACACCACATTACGTTAGTGTGGTGTCTTGGAGTTGATGGTCACCCAAGAGCGGGGCATCACCGGCAAAGAAGGGGAAAAAATGAAAGTTCGAAGAATCGCTTGTTGATAATAGGAGTGCATCTTCCTCTCAAAGAAGATCCTAGAGACTCGGCGGAAGACTATTGTGGGTCAATTGAAAAAATTGAGCAAAAACTACAAGAATATGTCCCGAGCACTACAGTCAGTGGAGGCGAATCAACATCTAATAATGAAAAAGATGGGATGTTTGGAGTCGACAGAAAAGGAGGACAAGGGAGATAATGAGGATGACCCGCAAGACGAACACTCGGAGCATGAAGAGGCGTAAAGGGATGATGAGCAAGATGAGGAAGAGGAGAATGAACAAAGTGAGGCCGATGAAGAACAAGACGGAGATCAAGAAGAGAAGAATAAACTTGAGCAAGACGAGGCCACGAAAGATGAGCAAGAGGAGGACGAGCAAGAAGAGGCCACGAAAGATGAGTAGGAGGAGGACGAGCAAGAAGAGGTCAAGCAAGATGAGGAAGAGGTTGCCGAGCAAGAAGAGGAAAAGAAAGATGAAAGGGAGGAGGAGAAGAAAGATGATATAGAAGATGACACGAAAGAAGTGCAAGAAGGGGAGAGGAGAAAAGTGGAAGAAGAGGAGATCAACACATATCGGACAATGATTTTACACCCAAGCTGTCACAAATGAACATTGACGACGATACAACAATGGGTGAGGGCTTGTTTGACATGAACACTCAAATGTTTGATGGAGTGTACTATAATCCACTAATTGCCGACACTCCGAATGGGGCGGAGGAACGATTTTGGAGGTGGTACATAGACAGCCAGATAACAAGGAAAGCATTAATGTTTCGGTTGAAAATATACCAGCGGTGATCTTGAGTGGTTTGCACGCGTTTGGGATCCACAAGGATGGCTTACATCTCGAGGTTTGTCTTTGCCCACGTTCATGCCTACGGCTTGTCCCACTATCATGCCCACTGTCGTTTTTCATGTCTCTAACATATAAACCGTTGTTTTTATTGTAGAATATTGATGCTCTAAAAAACTGGTAGTCTTTGAAATCGAAATTTGTGGCGATTATTTCTTGAAAAAATGGGCAATTATTGACACGACTTTTTGGGTGAGTTCGCTTTTCATTACTTAATAAAAGAATACATGTATATTATATTAACCGATATTGCACAATATATGCCGCCGATTATGACTCTCCGCGCCTTCAATCAATGGATTAAGACGAAAAAGAGAAAGTTGTGTGGAGTTGGTCCAATGAAAATACCATCGGGAGTATGTTCGTGGAAGATTTCCTCTGCACGCGAGTTGGTAAGCCGTGGGCGAGAGGTTGATTCGGTCTATGGTGTGGCCCACCGAACAATAACCATTGGGTATTATACGAACTGTGTCTAACACAAGAGGCTATAATAGTTTATGACACAATGGTGGATTCGGGCAAAAGAAAAATCTAAAACACTTGGCGCTCTTCCGTAGGTTAGGATCGCGATGCCGAGTTTGAGTGCGAATTTCTACGAAAGGGTACCCTTAAGGCTTTATTCTTTGGAAGGAAGATTTGGCCCGTGTCTGTGTGTCCACATACTCCCCAATGTGGATTCCGACTTGTGTGGTATGCTTACCACGAAGATCCTTGAGTGTCTCGTTACCGGGACATCCATCGAACAGATCGACCACGAGATGTGCCACCAATTCCGAAAAAAGTATTGCTTAAAGTTATTTAGCAAAGACAATATACTATTGACATAGTAGTTGTGTAAGGTCTTTCTAGGTGGTTGTGTATTTTTGAACAAATGACTATTCTACTGCGTTGTAAAATGTTTGAATTGTTGCATTTATCTTTGTGTTTTGATATTTTTTATTTCGATTCACGACTCTTGTTTGAGAAAGGCTGTGGTATCTCACGCATTAGTCCCACATAAAAACCCACATGTATGCCCACATTTATATGATTGTCACGTTTTATAGTAGTGAAGTATTTATGGTGACAAGAGTGAATTGTTGCATGAGTTTTGCGGGATTTAATTGCATAGTATGATTAATAGTGTTTAGTGTTTGAGCTTTTTAAAGTATAGTGTATCATTTCTTGTTCTTAAAGGTATTACTACTTTAAATTTAAAGAGTTTTGCTTCGTTTTTGTCTCATTTTCGGGGTTTCCGGTGGAATTTGACGAAACGGAAAGTACCGGGATTTACATGGCGATGAGGCGAATGCGTGGGACGAAAATGGGGGTCGGAGGTGCGTATGGGGCCCCACAAAATTCCACTGGACTCGACCTATGGTCGAGCCAGGAGACCTCGAGTCGAGGCTCAAGCGTAATCGAAAATTCACCTAAGTATAGCACTCCTCGAGTCGTGCTTAATCCCTCGAGTCAAGGCTCGGGCGTTACCTCGAGTCGTGCGCTTTTCCTCGACTCGAGGCTTGCACCCATGCGACTTTATTAATTTTTTCGGCTAATCCAAGCACGACACATGGAATTAGTGATATATACGAATCTGTTGGTCCCGAGCGAGATGTGCAAGGAGGTAGAAAGTCTAGAAGGGGGTTGAATAGACTTTCCACACTCAAAACTATTTTCAACTTTTCGTGAGTCGAGTGTGTGGTTAGAAAACTTTGAAGTCTTCTACAAAGAAAGTACTCGAGTGTGCTATGTGAGATCGTGAGACTTTGAAAACTCAAAGTCTTCGATGGTGCGGAAGCTAATCTCGTGAGTGTATTTGAAAAACCCTTTTAAGAAAACCTTGATGATGAATACTAGCAAGCTTAAGTGCGAGTTTATTAAAACGATGATGAATGAGCGATTATAAATATGTATGCAGAAAGCTTATAAAAGACACAGAGTTTTATAGTGGTTCGGATATAACGATCCTACGTTCACTCTCCCCGATTCCACAGGGGCCTTACTATCCACCAAACTGGTCTTGTCTCCTCTAAACTCCTTGAGGATTTGACCACGGGAAGTTTTACAAGTTCTGCCCTTGTTACACGTAATGATCCTAAGATCAATTTAATAATCAACCTTCTCTCTTGCAAAGAAAGCTGGAAGGTGATTTACAATTCCTTAACCAAAAATAGATCTCTCAAAATATCAACGTATTGGATCGATTTACGGTGTGAATAATTATGCGTGTACTTGCAATGAGTGAAAGGATTTCTTGATGCTTCTCGCGCGTGTATTTTTAAAATCCTTCACTTCAATTTATATGATCCTGAATTTGACTAGCCGTTAGGCTAAATTTGTCAATCGTGTCTTCAAGAAATGGTAAGTGACCGTTGGAATGATTTATTGACTTTGGATAATTGATTTATGCTGATACCAATCAATTATCCCTTGATTGATCTAATCAAAATCCAATCTCCTCTAGATTGATTGTGAGTATTTTTTATTTACCCTTCGTCTTTCAATCAATCGATAGATCTTTCTAAGTCAACTCTAGCAACCTTACACACCTTGCTTCAACACAGTCCACAATTTCTTTGTAGCAAGGATTCCAACCTTGCTATCTTCACTCAACCTTTCTTGATAACTTCCTTTTTGTAGATAGCTTATTATCTCTTCTTGATCTACACGAAACCCTTCTAAGTTCTCTTGAAAGCAATCCTTCTTGATCTTCAAGTCTTCTGTCAGGAGCCTTCGATTCTCAACCAATGTAGATCTTTAGGTCGAACCTAGCAAGATTAACTATACTAAGATATCAAACATATCTCGATCATCACCGACTAACAGCTCAACCAGTCCTATTACACTTAGGTTTTAGGAACATCATCAAAACATACAAATTCTAGACCCACAGAATCAAATAGGAAAAATACTCGGTTTTGGAGAGGATTTGATATAATTATAATGACCGCGCAAAATAATTAGATTGAACATGGACGAATACATAAATATTAAAATATTCAAGGGGTACAAACAAAGTTCATGAAAATACATCAACCACAACAGAGTGCATGGAAAATTAAATTTGCAAGCTTACAAACCACAAACTAGGTTAGACCAAAAACTACCCCACAAAGTGCCCTAAGAACCACAATGACAACCACCACCTTCTACCCCTGGTTGTCACGGTGTTGGCCACCGAAGTGGAACCATTTGTAAGGGCTACTCAAGTCCTGAGAGCCTTAAGTGGAGGGCGATGCAACATGAGTTGAGATCGGCGCATTCTCGGGGCCTTCGTGGAGGGCATCTTGGGATGGTATGGCGACCAACGTGTGCGGAAGGAGCACCGATCTCATCAAACAATCTTCGGGCGGTGCTATGACGGTTCCCCATCGAGGAGATACAACCTCATCGCTATCATCCGAGATAGCGATGGTCGATACCACACGGCTTTGACGCCCTCTCCCGTGGCTCACTGTATCATCGGAGATCTCGATGACTTCAGGAATTGGTGGTGCCTGAGCCGAGATGGAACCGGAGAGGGTTCAGGCCTCTCAAACAACATTCTCATGTTGTGGTATTCACGCTCCCCTTCATAGCGGTATGCCCTCACAAGTTTATTGTCTTGTAAAAATTTAATTAGCTATATGGAAGTCATATACAAGTTTAGTGTGTTGTTGTACTAACCTTTTTCATAAAACGAAATGATTTTTCATCAATTTGCACAACATTGGAATGAGCGTCCCAAAGAGTGCCCCCATTTGCAACAAGTCGTGGAATGCGTCGTGCCGATCCTCTAGGAACCGGCCGTCGTGCCACAACATCCTCCCAAGATAGGCTCATACAGTAAATCTTCGTTCACTTTTCCAAGTGCATGCAACCGCATGAAAATTTAGCTCATGCAGACCAGCCCAATGACCCAATCGATTTTGTTCTAGAAGAGCTTGAATGAAACAATGGTCCATACCCTTTGACCAATTTCGATTGTAGAAGATATGTTCTTGAGAAGACATAATTGCAAGAAAGAGAGGGTTTGGATTGTTTGTTTAAGAGAGATAGTGGAAGCTTAGTATAACATATGCCCACATATATATAGGAAAACGAGGGATTAAGTTCACAAATTAGGCATACGCGTGGATATAAATGTGGGCAAACGTGGGGAATAACACGAAAAGAAGATCGACACATCATGACTTTTAAAAAATAGCATCTACGGTCACAAGGGGCTGAAGCGTGGCTATGAACAGAACAATTTATTTGACGTGGCCACAACAAAAATAAATCAAATTAATCATTTTATTCAACAAAAGGAAGTTACGTCGAGTAGGCATACGCGTGGATATAAATGTGGGCAAACGTGGGGAATAACCTGGAAAAGAAGATCGACACGTCATGACTTTTAAAAAAATAGCATCTACCATTGTCACAAGGGGCTGAAGCGTGGCTATGAACGAAACAATTTATTTGACGTGGCCACAACAAAAATAAATTAAATTAATCATTTTATTCAACAAAAGCATGTTCTCATTATAGAAGGCATACGCGTGGACATAGTGTGGGCGTAAGTGTGGGAAATAACCTGAAAAGAAGATTATCATGACATGACTTTTAAAAAATAAATCTAATGCCACAATGTTTCTAAATTAAATAATTACACGACGAGTTGTTAAATTAATACTAATTACAAGTGCTTTGAATTTATTCGTCAGTACTTTGGTTGAATTGCACATCGATCAAATGATATTGAAAAGATAATTTTAAAAATTTATCAACACAATATTCATAAACCAATACCCCCGTCCTTCATTCATCATCATTATCAACACAATATTCCAAAATCTATACTTCCCAATACTTTATTTTTGGTTTCATGTTGTGAAAATTTCAAGACTTTTTTGGGTGCATTTATGAAACTAAGAAAAACCTCTATTTTTATTTCTCAAAAATTCGGATACAACAAAAAATATATATATTGTTCAATACACCAAAAACGTAAAAATATTCCTCAATACAACAAATGTTTTGATATCCTAAACACAAGATCTCCGTGACATTGTACATAGAGATAGACAAATCCTCCCGCCATTGATTAAATTCGGCCAACGACTCTACCGTATCAATAATTTCTCGGAGGTTGAAAACCAGATTCATGGGCTGGCTCACGGTCTACTCTTATTAATAATGGATCATTAGGCATGTGAGACCGAATGAAATTGTGGAGCAGAAGCAAGCCATTATTAACCTAATTTGAGTCTTGATCGAGTAAAAAGTTGGGCTCCTAAGGATTCCAAAGCGCATTTTTAAGACACCGAATGCACGTTCTATGACGTTACGTGCTCTTGTATGCCTCATGTTGAAATCTTCCCGATGATTGGTAGGGCGTTTGGTCATTGGGCCCCATTCCTTCAGATGATATCTCGCATCCTCTATAAGGTGCAAGAAAACCCTCCGAATTTGCATAACCATTGTCACAAACGTAGTAGTTACCTAATCAATGATAAAAAGTAACAATTAAATAATTTGGGAATTTATATCTAAAAAATGATAATGAACATAATTTAAAAAAAGTTGTGTACCTCTTGGAACTTTCAGTCCGTTGGAGTCGACAAATAGCATCTCGTAGAACTCGGAATCAGTGCCGAACCTTCCCATCCAGAAGGAAGTAAATAAATCTCATGTCTCTATCACACACTCCTAGAACATTTGTCGAGATACAGCCCTTACGAGTTCTATAACGAGGTTTATCACAGTGCCCAACATGAACATCAATATATGTTCCGTCTAATGCATCTAGGCAGCCCTATTGTAATGAAAGAATGCATTGATGAGGACAATTTGTATTATAATATTTTGAAACGAATAAAATGCGCAGAAATTTAAAATAAAATTTCTCTCTTATTACCTTGAACCATTTCCATCTCGGATTCGTTGAATCATCAGAACGGCAGGAGTGGGATTAACCAAAAAAGGTAATGCGGTTTTAAAATAGCCTTCAGGACAACATGGATGTAGTGAGAAACGGTTTGACCGGACCTATTGTAGTCATGTCTAACCATGCTTTGCTTTTGTGATGTGCTAAAACAGCTAGGAACATTGCAACTTGTTCTTCAACCCCCAAGTACCTTTTCGGGTTAAGCCTCCTAATTCCCTCGATAAATAACACAATCGTGCAAACGTGTTTCTATCCATTCTTAGGTTTGATAGACAATCAGCATCACTTACGTTAAGCAATCGGTTCAACTCTTCTACTTGTTGAGGAATTCGTCTTATCATACTATAAGCTAATTCATTGTTGCTTCTTCTTACTCTTCTCGCTTGATTTATAATTATGTGTGCAATTATCATGGCCATAACTTTTTTCTTAAGAGATGACCGTTCTACCAATATGTTGATCAACAATTTCTTCCCGTCCTCGGTCAACATGATCTTACAAAGATCAAGGGATAAAACAATAAGAGAAACAACCTACCTAACACCAATGCCCACTCTAGTTAAAAATGATAGAGTACAAATGAATGCATCATTTTAATAAACCAAAATGCAAAAGATAAATAGAAAGACAACATCGTAAAGGCCGTAATAAAGCAAAAAAATGAACGAAACAGCTTTTGCCCATATTGATTCCAACATATATGTCAACAATTACCACAAATCCGTAATAAAGCGTAAAAATGAACGAAGCATTTTGTCCACATTGATGCCAACATATATGCCAACAATTACCACAAATGCATAAGAAAACAAGAACGTCAAATTCATAATAATTACCACAAATTCTTATATCAAATGCAACCAAATAATAATTACGTAATACATTAATCGATATCAAAAATAGTTTAGCAGATCTCTATTGCATAACAACATGTTTTGTAAACAAGATTATGGGTAAAACGAGAAAAAACAAAGGGATTAAAGAAAAGAACACAAACTGAAGTCGTAAACAATAGACACGATGGTTAAAAAATGAATCGTTGCTCCCACGGTTTTGATTACGAACTATAAATAATGAAATATGTGAGAAATAAAACAATAAAGAAGTAAACCCGTGAATAGCCCACACAAATGCCAACAATAAATTCATACAAACTGGGTAATTTATACACCAGCCTAAACCAGATTGCGCAACCAACTAAATCCCACAAAATGCGTAGAAAGACAAACTATTCTCATAGCTAAACCAGTCATCAAATAAAAAAAAGCCGCACAAATGTAAAACCAGAGTATTCAAAATCAACATCGACATTTACTGTGTTGCTTGGGCTTCATATCAAATGATAAAACCAGAGTAGTGAAAATAAGATTCACATAAAGCAAAAACGCCGCAATTTCGCTAACCTATAACACGGTGAGAAAATACGATGGCGAACGATTCAAGAATTTGTGTAATCCTAAAATAACATTGAAATTAACATAATAATCGCGAGGGCGTCACTGTAGTAATGGTCGATACCTCCGACGGCGACGGCGATGGCGTCCACATGTCGAACGATTCAATAATCACGACGGCAATACCGCACGCATCACGCATTGAACGAGTTCACGCGATCGCGGCGGCGATGGCGCCCACGTCACGCATCGAACGAGTTCCGCGCGGCGGCGGCAGCGCCACGCGTCAGCGTCGTACCCATTCACAATCACGACGGTGACAGGACCCACTTCACGCGTCATACCCATTCACAATCGCGACGGCAACAAAGACAAACAGGCAAAATTCGACTTACCCCCAAATCGCGACGGCGACGACGACAAACAATCCAATGCAAATTCGATTTACCCCCAAATCGCGAAGGCTAGGGCTTTTGTCAAAAGAAGAGAACAAAATGAGAAACACCCAAAAATAAATTCAAAAGTAAAATACCGCGCCTTGAATCATTGATGAGGGCAAATGGGGTAGAAAAATGACCGTAGAAGTCGACTTCGAACAAGAATAGGGGTCGAGGCCTTACAAATTGTGTAGAAGAGGAACAGTGGCGTCGAACAAGAGGAAGCTGGGTCGACGTATTAATGGCGGGTTGGCGGCGGCGGAAGACGTGGCACCAAGCGGTGAATACAGCGCCTTCGCGGAAGAGGGAGAGCGTATTACCACCTTATACGTCGCTATTCACCGTACCAAGTGAGGCCTAAATCTACTACATCCGAAATAGTTCTATACATACCTATATGAGGGATCATCGCAAGTTTATAACATGATAAGGACAGAGGCATAATTATAAAGGCAAGCATGGTCCCAAAAAGAGAATCTCAAGAGGCTTTTAGCCTCTGCGCTTTCATTTTTACTAAAATTTCCTAAACTCTTCGATACTCGAATTGATTTTTGGCTTGGATCCGCTGAATCTAACCCCACCGGGATCACGATGGGAGTGCGGATTTATCGGAGAAGGAGGTGGATTATCAAGCACCGGTCAAGGAGGACATTGGCGTTGCTATAAGAACGACGGAAGAGAGAAAGACATCGTAAGAACGGAGGAAGATCGGTTGTGAAAGAGCGGAAAAGAAAGATCGGGTGGAAGGGGTCGCGAATAAAGATCGATGGTGGAAGGACAAAGAAATAACGATTGTCGGCGGAGGAAGATCGGCGATAGAACGACTTTGTGGAAGAATGATTACAAAGATGAATTGTGGGAAGGGTTTTACAGTAAAAAATAAATAGGAAAAATATGAATATTAATAAGTAAGTAAAATATATATTTGACCCACATTATAAAATGGATTCAATTTCATGAATCTCTTGTGTGAACCAAGATTCACACTAGACTTTGACTAATTTTATATACGTAAATAGGTTTCAAAACAAAGATAGTATATATTATGCATGAAAATTGTATTTTAAATAAAAATATTAAATTTTAGAAAAAAATGGTAGATAAAGATATTTAAAAGGAAAAATCAATGTCGTCTACTGCCGAGTCACTCTTTTGGGCGCCTGGCATGCACACGCCAATGTCAGTGCCAGGTTTATTTCCCTTCCCAAAAAAAGTGCCAGGTTTATTTCTCTTCCAAAAAAAAATGTGCCAGATTTATTTATCAATTTAGAAATTTAAAAAAATATATATTTTGGACAAGTTAATTTGGCAAAAATAAGAATAAATTTTATATGAATGTGGTTTATATATGAATTATTATTTGATTTTGATATTTTTTATTATTTTTTTAAGAACAAATACTTTAAATTTAAATGTTATAATACTAGTATATTTTTTTGTATTGAATATGAATAATTTAAATAGTGAGAAAAGTTAATTATTGATGATACTCTTGGATAATAATATGAGTTCGCTAACTATGATTCTTGATATTAATTTCTGGTCATATTTTTATACTTTTAATCATAATTGATACTTGGAATATTTCCAAACAATTTTAAAGCAAGTCATTGATCATGTTCATATAAAAAAATGTATAATAATATTTGTTTTTCTTTTAAAAATAACGGAATCTTTCGCGTGGAACCTTTCGTCTATGCATCTTAATTACAAATATTAATTGAAGCATTTATAATTTTTATATAGACATATACAATAAAAAATATATAATTCACTTTCATTTAGAACGTAAAACAAGAAAGTCATGTTGTCAAAAAAACAGATACAAATGTTCTTATTTAATAAATATTGGATTTAATATAACAATTCTATATAAATGATTCAATAAGGAGTATTTTAGTGAGAACATACAAATTGTAATGTATGTTTTCCGACGTGTAAATGTCCATAATTTACCGAAACTGACAATTTAAGGACAATAACTTTTAAAAGTCGTGAATTTAGATCAAATCAACCTAAATCTACTCAAATTTATGCTAAAATCGGGTCAATCAAACTGAATTCAGCTCAAATCGGGCCAATTAGCTTGATTTGGGGGCTTCTTTGACCTCAATTCACGATTTTTAAAAGTTATTGCCCTTAAACTAACAACCCGTAAAGTTACCGTCTTCATTTTTTCCACCGCCCCTAAATTATAGTCATTAAAAATATTATTCTCATGTTCGAAACATCTCAAATGATTTAAATGAATTATATATATTGGTGTGGTGCGAGATAGTTAAATTTAAATATTTTTACTCATTTATTTATTTATTCTTTAGTTATTATTACTAATTGTTATTTTTATTCAATTGATTAATCTTGAAGAAAGTAAATATTGAACTTTCCTGGCATTATCAGATGAAAATGGATTATCCTAATTTATATGTATTCAAAATTTGTCTTACAAGTAGAAATAGTAGTGTGTGGTGCAAAATGTGTTGAAGAGAAAGCAAAATGGAGGGCAAGGTGGTCCTTTTCCATCCCTTCAATTTGAGGTTTTAATTGTTTGGTAGTGGCGTGGAGAATATTTTCACTTTATTTCCTTTCAACTTGGTAATGACTAATAGTTGGAGAATCCCCGCCTCATGGGGGATTATTATTATTATTATTATTATTATTATTATTATTATTATTATTATTATTATTATTATTATTATTATTATTATTTTTGTCAAGGATTATTATATTTTTAGCATAATAATGATTGTATTCTCTCATATTTGTTGTCGAATAACTCTTGCATGAACTCTATAAATTTTAAAGTTCACTTGAATTCTATATTATAGTGATAATAGTTGAGTGTAATAAATGATATTAGTTGTGCATGATAGTTTTTGTACTTGACAATGATAGTAGTTGTGCATTATAGTAATTGGGTAAACCGGGTTCATAGGTTGAAATGTTTTTTTAAAAATTTAAAATTCGACCGATCATGGGGAGTCTTTGACAAGATGCACTTTGTCCATGTTAAATTATCTAAGTATCTTCTGGACATATGCAAACTAGTGGATAAGTTTCTACAAACTTAGTGTTTTAAAGACCTAAACAAAATCAAGTTTTTCCAAGGTTCTTCATCTCAAATTCGGATATCAAGTGGCTCGTGGTTTCTCTTATTTCATTAAGAGTACCTGTTATGTTCATCGTTCTTGTAACCTTTCCCAATCGGATAGTTCATCATACCGATTTAAAAAAAAATCGAGATAGTTCATTATGCTGTATATTTCTTGACAAAAGTACAGGCAAATACATCGTCAATCTAAGTGTAATGCATGTCCATCAACTTATATGCACTCTCATAATCCATAGGGATTTCTTTATTCTCTTGAATTATATTAAACATTGGAGTGTCCTCTTCTAATGATTGTTGGACATAAATGTAATCAGATATAATCTCATGAGATGGATTCTCATCATTGATGATCAATGAATTGGGTTGCGTCGAACATACTATTATCCTCCTTGGGTGGGTGTCAATCAAACCAAGTGGCCTCCCTCTTTTCCTTCTAGGAGCCATGACCTCAAGGCACACCTCCACCAAGTGTGGTTCTAATACCTTTATCTACCATTGTGTCCCTTATTGGGGAGTTCTATCCTTATAGACAAATTTACAGCTGCATGGTATATGAGACCTAGTCACTTTAGCAATATCAATACAACACGTCATACGTCAAACACGTCATACGTCAATTCTGCTATGTTCGGAAGATCAAGTATTCTTTTTACTTCACTCTCACATTATGATGTTTGGGGATCAAAATGAGATAGAGTAAGGACAGACCACGATAATTTCCGTCGTTCCCTTATAAAATCTTTTTCTTATCTCCACCTTAGCCCACTTGGCCACCGAGTTCCCACTTTAGTGAGAGACCTAGGTTCGATTCTCTTTGGGAATGAATTTGGAGTGGGAGATATAAGGAGGCTTGGAGAATTTGGAATTGTAAGGAGACTTAGCGAACTAACTTCTAATCACTGACAACTAACATTTACCGATAAAAAAAAAAAGACACAAGAAAGGATTCTAAATAGCGAGATAATTGTTGGAGATTCATATCCAACATAAATATCTAATCATCTCTGGGGACCCATTTTAGTGCGTTGTAGGGGCACAATAGACATATACTCCCTCCGTCTCCGTGATTACTTTCACACTTTTCTTTTCATCCGCCTCACAATTACTTTCACACTCTTAAAATGAAACACTCTCCATAAACTACACCCTCACAATATCATTTAAATTTTAAAAATGCCACTCTTATTTTATTCTACTTTATTCTCTTCCCTACAATTTATTTTACTCAATCACCCAAAATACTCTTACACTAATTTGACTTTTCTTAATAAGTGTGTCATCCTCCCTCTGAAAGAAATCATGGGTTGTAAGGAGTATAATATATAACCAAATATGTAAAGGTGTGAAATGTCAAGCCCATATCCAGTTACCAACCGGTACGCAGAGAATGGTTGGTCAACAGTGGATTTAAAACGAATAAGTAAAGCTGCATGCAATTAAAATTTCATAATCTCATGCAGAGATAGGCATGTTGGTGCGCATAACTAATGTCTGAGCCACTATTTGTAGCCTTTTAATGATGGCCTCGACGACACCATTTTGTATATACACATGAGGTACAAGATGTTATACATTGATCCCGATAGACATGCAATAATCTCATATTCTTTAAGGCTCCATTTGGATGGAGTCATTAAAAATCAATGGATGTGAGGATAATACATCATGCATTTACAAATCAAAATAGAAAAACTAAATGAATAGATTTGGTTCACGCAAATATTAAGTGGGAGGATTTCAAATACCCAACAAAATTTAGTCATTTGAAATTCTCTAACTTCTTCCACTTGTGCTTAATATTTGAGTGAATCAAATCCATTCATTTAGCTTTTCTCCATTTTAGTTAATGTGAATGCATGGTATGTTATCTTAAATCCCTTAATTTCCAATCCACTCAATTCAAATGAAGCCTTAATGTAGACTCTCCAATGTAAAAGACTTGATAGTGTGATCAGGGTGGTGAGCCCTTAAACCTATAATTTGTGCAAAGAGTTTTGCAAATGCAGAATTTCTTGTGAATAGTAAAGCAACTTGTGACCAGCATGTCCTAGCATCAATCAGAACCATATAGTACTTGAATGGTCCGCATTCAGGATGAATTGTTACACAAATATCACCTTGTATTCTTTGTAAGAATAAAAACATTATGTTTTGTATCTTTAGCATAGAAATGTCTTGATATTAGTTTTGGTCCCATGAGAATTTTTCAACAACAATGTTAGTCGCACATTCTTTTTGGTCCTTTTTTGCAAAAATAGTCTCAACCATTAATTTTTAGGACCAAAACTGCAATTTTATCTCATTCTCTCGGGACTAAAACTGCAATTTATTATTCTCTTGAGACCAAAACTGCAGCTTTTTTGGGACTAAAAATGTCAAAAAAAAAAACTACGGGACCAAAAATGTAAAAAAATGACCATTTTGCAAAACACTCATTCTCTTGGGATCAAAAATGCAATTTACCCTATTACTTTTTCTAGAGAGAAAGCTTTGCAAAACTAGTGATGAGCCTTTTAGATTTGTAATGAGGCAGGGTGGGATGTGGATAGTGCATCTGGTGCTTTAGAAGACATAGGTTGAGATGGAGCAACAACATGACCAATATTGTGCATGATATTAGATTTTTGTCTCATTTTATGCTTCAATTAATATATTAATAAACCGATGATAATAAAAATAAGATCTCATGTCAAAAATCTAGTTCAAATATCATAGTCTAAATAAACATTGAGACTAAAAACAATTGTCCAAATAAAATGAGGCATTATGCCTTAACAACATTCTTGAAAAATGAGATAAAACGGATCAGTCAAAATCAGTAGTATCCATTGACTGAGCAGGTCCTTATTGCCATTAAAACTAACTTTTGCCTTGATTTATATCGTGTCATTTTTATAGTCATTTTTATCTATGCTCAACCAGATCTTTCTAACAAATATTCTTATTTATTTAATAAAAAGAGAGGTAATATAAAATTAGTTATTTGTCAAAAAAATACTATTTAAAAAATCTATTAAGTGCTTTCAAAAAAATCTATTAATGACATTATTTGTAATTAATACTACATAACAGTGTGTGACAATGATAAGGTTCGAGAAAGATATTTATGAAATGATATAAGCTCAAGTGGTTAGAGTTTCACTATATCTCGACCTAAAGGTCATGGATTCGAGTCACCCATTATCTAATAAAAAAATCGAGAAAGATAACAAAAAATGTTGTATTTATGTTACTTCTGATTTTATATATGAATTATTTCCTTTTAGAAAAAATCTAGTGTGAATCAATTTCATAGTATGAAATTAATACCATAACATTTATTTAGTGATATCATTACACTTATAAAATGAAATTACAATATAAAATGGTTATGGTATCGATTAGTGATTATAATGGTATCGCTTAATGAATATAATGGTATCGATTAATGAATATAATGGTATCGATTTCATACTATGAAATTGTTTCACGTAAGAGTAACTCTTCTTTTTAATATGAATTTGTCGTTATTACAAACTTTTATATTATATAATTTTTTTAAAAAAATAGTACCTTAAAAAAATCATCTATTTAACTTTTAAAAAAATAGAATTACATTATATGTATGTTAACATGTAAATTATGATTTGTAATAGAAGAATGTGCTGGTAAAAGACGACACAACAAATAAAAGAACCATTTGTGTCCCTTTGGAATGTTATGAAGAAGTGTGTCGATTGTACATTTAAAATGTAACTAATTCGTATTTTTAATTCAAATTTTAAATAGTTGTTGATTTTATTTGGTGACTGAAAATGAAAATATAAAATTAATATTGCGACAAAATAATTGATAATCAATCTCAGTGGTACTATCACATCACTGCAATAGCCATTAGCATTATTCCAAAAACTGCCTCTTATAATAAATAGAGACCAAAATTTGGCACCGTTAAAATTGGAATTATGCGTCGAATCAAGAATTTTACTTTTTTTTTTTTTCAATATTGACATAAGAAATCTGACAAATTTGGATAATATTATTTGTATCGTACATTTTTTTAGATGGTATTACTTATTTTATCGAATAATTTTACTTGTTTCACTAAATTGTACTCTCTCTGTTCCCATTTAAATTTTACATTTTGTCAAAACGGACATCTCAATTAAATCTTTTCAGTTTTATAAATGACAAAAAAATATCTTCACATCTCTTTCTTTCTATCTTTATTTGTCTCTTTCTCTCTCTACCTTTTTATATTTTGTTATTATATTTCAATACTCACTACAAATAAAATATTATTTTTTTATTAAAGTGTGCAATTTCAAATGGAAAGCTTATGAAAGTACTCGGGAGTATTACTTAAAAATCGGTTGCATCATGAATATCGGTTGAATAACTCGAGTAATATTATTTGAGAATAAGGACTTGTGGCGAAAACTTGATATAGTGAGGGAAGAAAATTTTTATAATTTAAGGAAAACGAAATGACAAAATATTATGAATTTAAAATATAAATAAAAAAATTATATATATATATATATATATATATATATATATATATATATATATATATATATATATAGTAGATAAAATTTAAATTCATTCATATTTGAAAATAAATTGCACAATATTACACAAAAAGTACTCCTGCGTCCTATTTTTTATGAGCTAGTCTCCTGTGAAATATTTCACGGTGAAATATCGATTAATAATAGAAAGAGAGAGAAATTCGCGGGTCATCCATACAAATCGGGTCAAGATAAGAAATCATGCAGATTTGAACGAATTAGGGCGAAATCGCGATGACAATCATCGCCGCAAAGACGACGGAGGCGATTTAACAGAGAATTCCGACGAAAACAACAATGAAATCAACGAAGTCATCAAATTGAAAAGAAACACGCAGAGATACAAAAGAAAAAAAGAAGATATGGATGATTTTTTGAAAATTGTCAAGTAATTGCTACGGATCGATCAAAACAATAACAAAATTTATCAACAAACATCAAATTGAAGTGTGTTGTTGTATGCGGATCGTCTTTGTTACCGATTACATGTTTTTCTAAAAAATAGGAATTAATTTCGCAATTTCTTTGTTACTCTGTTTCGATTTGTTCATATTGTAACAAATATTTCTCTATAAGGTAACACGTTTGTGTTCATATAGTAACACATTTTTTTCATATAGTAACACATCTTTCACTATACAAGAACATCGTTTGTATTCATATAGTAATATATTATTTTTAAAAATATGTGTTACTATAAGAACAAAAATGTGTTCTTGTAAAGGGCAAGTACGTGTTACTAGTCCTTAAAAGAATAAAATATTTATCCATGTGTTGTATTGATTTTGTTCATTAGTAACACATTGTTTCTTCATACAAGAACACGCGTTTGACCTTATGATAACACAACCAGAGTAAAAATTTATTTTTACCTTTGTACGAGTTTAATACACATATTTGCCCTTACAATAATACATATTTACCCCAAATCTTACACTTGGGGATCAAATAGACCCATGAACTTTTTCTTAACACATTTAAATCATTTCTCTTTAATATTGAGATCAAATAAGTCATCATCTTAATAAAATCACACTCTATTAATAAGAATAAAGTTGTCGAAGATTAGAGACTTATTTGCTTCACACATATAATTAGAGTAGAGATTTATTTGACCATTTTATTTTTATTTTTGCATTTGAGTGATTATATTTAGACAAATATGCATTTTTTATTTTATAATAACACATATTTATTGTTAATGTAACACATGTTTAATCTAATAGTAATACCCACAGGAACACGCGGGGCGAATTTTTTTTTTTGCCCAGTAGCGAGTTTTTTTGGAAATATCCGTTGGACCCGCCCGCCCGTCCGAGATCCACGAATTTCTTTATTTGGGTATGGATATGGATTATTTTACGGATCTAGAATCCGTGAAATATTTCATATGTGAATTTGTCATTTTTTATTGCTCAAAATTTAAAATTGGACGTCTTATTTTTTTTTCTCATATCCAAAATAGCAAAAAAAAAAATAAATAAATAAATAAATAATAATAATAATAATAATAATAATAATAATAATAATAACACTAATAATAATAACACTGTCCTTTTAAATTAAATTCTCACAAATATCTTTTATTTACACCTCAATGTCACTCAATTAACTCTTTCAATAAAATTAACTTTAAAATAACATCTTTAAAAAAGTTGAAAACACTAATTTACCCTTCACTTTATACCTTTTAATACTAATAAATAACACATTTCTTAATTTTTGTGTTGATTTCTGTTGAGCGAACAAAATTGGGACCGGGGAGTAATAAAAATTAATTAGACGTGACGACTCACATTCAAATTAAAGTAGCTTTTTCCCATACCAAATATAGAATGTCATAGAGCATTATAAAATAAGAGGCTGCTGCTTATTCAAAATTCTTATTATTATTGTTATGATTTTGGTGACCTCAAATTAGGAATGTGAACGAGATATGAGATTATCGAAAATAAAAATCAAATAAAAATATTTTATTGTCTCTTTGACTTTTTCTATTCAAACTTAATCAATTTTTAAACTAACTGAATATTATTCAATTGATTATATTAAATTGTATCAAATAATATCGAATCGAACATAAATTTTATTATATTATTAATGAGCTCATGTAAAATTAAGTATAAAACGAGTCAACAAAAAGTACATGGAGTGGAAAAAATTTTCTTCAATTTCTTTCGAGCCTTCAGCGGACCAGCTTCGCTAACAAGTTGAGTTAGCACTGAATCACACTCCAAATAAAGTAATCTTTTTAAACATCAAATATTTTTATACACCAATTAATTATACAACTCAAGGACATTATAAATAGTATTAATAAGTTGTCTTAGTAAAAAATATATTCATTGAACAATATTGATTATAAACCATATATATACAATATAAGTGGTACACCTAAATATTACTCCCTCCGTCCCATAACAATTTACACAACTGATGACACGGGATATTTCGCAAAGACAAACGGTTTTTAACGAAGAAATTATATTTAATTTTTGTATATAAGATTAATCAAAAAATATCTTACAAAACAATGATTCACCATTTTATAGGTGAAGAAAGATAATGAAAAAACATTCAAACAAAAATTAAATGATAAAAACATAAAAGTCATTTCGATTCTGAAAGGTATTATTGTAAAATTCCGAGCTCGTAGTCAAAAGTTAAGCTCAATTTTGTACCACATCGGACTAATGGGCACGAAAGTTGAAAAAGACAGTTTTAATGAGTTGGCCAACTTAAAAGGACTATATTATTGATAATTCATGTGTATGTAAAGTAAGAGATTAGTTAATTAAATTAAAAATAATAATAATATTTGTTAAATAAATATGTATTGTAATAGTGTTAAAAATGAAATGTATTTTCATTAAACAACCCTGAGAATAACGATACGTGGGATGGAGTTAATACTCATTTTATATGGGATTTTCGATGCACTTTATTTCAGAATTCAATAATTGGCATGTCGAAGTTGATAGTGTGTAAAAAATCACTTTGGGTTCTAAACAAAAAAAAAAAAAAAAAAAGTGTGAAATAATCATCATTGTATAAACCTGAATAGGGCTTGAACGATAATTGGGTACAATTGAGTCATGGGCCTTGATCTTGGATCTGGGCCAATAGTACAAAACCGTACATTTCATTATTCATTGTAAAGGTTTGTTTGGGGGTAAACAGTACTTGGATTTAAGTAAGGCCCAGGTTACTCACACACACAAAAAGTCTAAGTACACACAAACTCCGAGTACGCACACAAAAATTGGGGTACACACACTAAAATGTACAATAATACCCTTCACTCTCCCTTACGTGTTTTCAAAAAATTGCACACACACACACCCAAAAATCCTTCCCTCTGCTGCTTTTCACCGACCGCCGCCAACCGCCGCCGCCGCACGTTCCGTCGCCTCACCTCGCCGCCCTTGCTTGCCGCCGCCGCCGCCACGAGACAATGACAGTTAGTTTTTTTTTTTTGAAAAATTTCAGGAAAATCAACACATACATATATTGATATTTTGTTCCAAAATCACGAGTATCTTCTTGTTTACGATGTTTAGTTAGTTATTTACGTGTATAATTGTTCGAAATGTGTGTTTTGTCACCTATATGTTTTACACGCATATGTATATGGTTTGAAACATTGGAAATCATGTTTAAGGTTTGCTAAATTTAGAATTTTACACATAATTTATGAATTATGTGGTTTAGTGGTTTAGGTGTTTGATTAATACGTACGGAAATTGAACATTTTGTTGGGTTTTTGAATGGAGCAGTAGCACACCATGTGCGACTGGTTTTGTGCACACAAGTGCACTTGTGCGAACAAAAGTTTCGCACAAGGTCATTGTGTTCGAAACTTTTGTTCGCACAAGTGCACTGTGTGCTTGTTTTTGTTTCGCACTTATGACAGGTTTTCTAACTTTTTTTCGCACTAAATACAATTGTGCTATATTTTTTTCGAACATTCATTAATATGCATATATTGCTATTTTTCGTTGAGCAGATGATACTCGGGGAGGGAGATTACGGCCCACCGCATCCTATAGGCGTAGGGAAACAAATGAAGGGCGATGTTGAGAATGAACCCCCACTACCTAACACGGGGATGCTATACCCGTTGGTGGAGAAGAGGGAGGCGATGAGGAGCCGGCGAATGTACAAGGGGCTCTTGAGGAAGTACACAATGAGGAGCCGGCGGATGTAGATGTTGATGGAGGTGATGGGGATGAAGATGAAGAAGGTGACGGCGACGATGAGGGAGACGATGAGGAGGATGATGGTGATGAAGAGGGAGGCGATGGGGATGATAAAAACACGGCGGAATATGTCCCATCACCTCCCTTGCTTCATGGCTTCCAAGATCATGTTGCTCGACATATATGGCGGGGTACCGAGAGAGGTGTTTTGAGATGTCGAGCCACATTGCTAAACTCCTAGCATGGGAGTTTGATCAAGACGAACCTACACCAAAGCAAGTCGAGTTTTCCGCGGTATGTTCCGTGAGGTCACGATTATTTCACATTAATCGTGGAGCATACAAGACCCCGAACAAGAACTTGATCACCGCTTTTGTGGAGAGATGGCATCCGAAACTAATTCATTTCATCTTCCTTTTGGTGAAATGACAATCACGCTTCGATGACGTTTATTGTATTACGGGTCTACAGTGGATGGTCTCCGGTGCAATCTACAAGGGAAGAGACAGGTGAATGGTACGAGAGGATGTGATTGAATTGTTGGGAGTCACGAGAAATGAAGCAAAGGATGCGGTCGGGGGTAAACGTGGGTCGTCTGTGAAATTGGCGTGGCTGAAGGACACCTTCTTGGGGATGATGAGATCGGATGATGAAGATGAGGTGGCGTATGCGGCACGAGCTTATGTGTTTGCGTGTTTGGTACCTCGTTATTTCGGATAAAACGGGTACCCGCGTAAACACATCGTGGTTGCAATACACTTCGATATGAGGCGGTTTGGCCAATATGCTTGGGGATCTGCAGTACTAGCCTATCTTTATAAACGATTAGGTGAGGCATCGCGATTCAAAGTGAAGCGAGATCGGTGGCTATCTCACTTTCTTTGGAGGTAAATATTTATTAATGCATTGCTTATTTCTAGTTATTTATCATTAATTGATATTCAATTTAATGTTCGGGCCTGGATATACGAGCATTTCCCATCTCTCGATATTACCACCACAAAATGCAAACTTCGGATATCCCGACCCACTATCCACCAAGTATTCACTGAAGCACACGAGTCCAAGAATTGACCGTGTTCGAGATTATAGAGAGCGGTTAGATGTTTATGAGCCTACTCGGAGTAATCTTATTTGGAAATTTCAATTTATATGTCATTTTGTTTTGTTTTGCCATGTAATTAATTCAAGTTTTTGTAGGTCAATTGGAACCCATATCATTCTTTGAGAGATTATTACCCATTGAAGCGCATCTCGTACTTCTACGGGTGTATTGTTTGTGGAGATATTGTGGAGCCCTACATGCCGGACAGGTGCTAAGGCGGTTTGGTTACGTTCAAACTGTCCCGAAAAGCCTCTTGTCACGGGCGTCAAGCGAAAGGGTAGAGGGTCTCAAAGAACTAGGGCACTTTGGGGTGCAATTGGTCGAGTTTTAGCACGTGGGATGCACATTTATTGACCGCACAAAGGCTAGGTGAAGAATGCACCCGAGATGAAGATTGTAGTGATGGATACCTTGATTGGTTCCTTGCAAATGGTCGGCCCATCGTTTGAACCCAGACCACATGAATCTCCGTCCTCGTGATCGTCCACCACCACCTAAAGTCTCTAACGTGGATGCTTTGCAAAAGATGAGTTGAAGAGTCTTTTGCACAAGTACGAGCACGACGAGAGCGACTTTTGCGGTGCGATGGAAAAGGTGGAAGAAGTATTACATCTACTAAGTGGGGATGGCGAAGGAGGTTCAACATCGCTTAGGGGTCGCAAACGGGTCGCTGGAAGCGGAGAGGCGGGATCATCGTCTCGTGTAGGACGTAAGCGAGGTCGTCGATGAACTAGTTTGGTTTTATGAACAATTTTAGAAATTAGGGTGGTAATTAATTATGTATAAGTTTTATTTGTTTTGTTGGATATTATGTTGATATTTTGTAAATAAACAAATGCAAGTTTAATGGTGATTATGTTACTATGTGATTTGGCTATTATGTGGTTTTAGGGTAATGATGTATAAAATTTTATTGTTTTTTTAATATTATGTGTAAAATTCTCATTACAAAAAAATGGAACTGTACGTATAAAATTTTCGCACAAATCATATTTGTGCGAACATAATTTCGCACGTAAGCACGGTGTGCGAAAATAATATCCGAATTAACAAAGTTTAAGAACACACGCATATATTCTTAGCACACACACCATGTGCGAAAAATAGTTTCGCACACCGATTTTTGTGCGAGTAATTTTGTCGCACGGTAGGTTTTCAGATTAATCCTTGAAGAGACCTCAAAGCAAAATGTTTAGAACACACACATATATTCTTAGCACACACACCGTGTGCGAATAATATTTTCGCACACCGATTTTTATGCGAGTAATTTTGTCGCACATCGGGGTTTTGGATTAATCCTTGAAGACCTCAAAGCAAAATGTTTAGAACACACACATATATTCTTAGCACACACACCGTGTGCGAATAATATTTTCGCACACCGATTTTTGTGCGAGTAATTTTGTCGCACATCGGGGTTTCGGATTAATCCTTGAAGACCTCAAAGCAAAATGTTTAGAACACACACATATATTCTTAGCACACACACCGTGTGCGAATAATTTTTCGCACAATAGGGCTTAGTGCGACTTTTATTTTCGCACATACCTTGTGCGACAAAAATTTGCAGCGCTAGAGGACCTTGTGCGACATAAAATTCGCACAAGACTAATTTGTGCGAAAAATATTTACGCACATCCGAGTTGTTGATAATTTTTTTAATACCACTGTATATTTCAACAAAATAGTACCTGAACACTTCAAAATACTCAACAAAATACCCATATAACCAATCACACATACAAGTTCAAACACTTCTCAAAATACCCATTTTCGTAATCGTTATATGTTCACGATTTACATGATCGATCGATCAAAATATGGCCCAAATCATAAATTATCAATATATTCACAAAATAGCAAAAGGGTCCATCTTGTCAAATACAAAATCTAATCACACTTCACATCAAGAAAATGTCAACTTCTCGTACACCGATAACCAACCATTAGCAATAGGTTGGTGGTACTCATACCATCCATGCTCAATCACCGGTAAAGTGTATCCTAAGACCGAAGAACACCTATCAAAATTGATTACAACTTGTTACACAAACAACAAATAATTATTGATATAAAATGCACAAATAATATAAAGTTAATACATGCGAAGTGGTTCTCATTGATTAATGCACACACAATTTTCTTTGGATTTTTGGGCAATCGCTTTTCAAGGGCGGTATGTCGATTTATGCGCGGTCGAGGATCGCAAAACACACGTTGTGCGTGGATGCTACTAGATGTCCCATCTCTCGCAACGCCAACCGGTGCTCCTTATCGGCGAACTCATCGTAGCAATTAAGCACTTTCAACATGCGTTCGACTCCACCATCTTCAAGGAACACGGTCTCGCATAACGCCACATTCTTGGACAGCTCGGTAGTCAAGTCTTGTCGTACTCTTGCCCAATTCTCCTCGCCAAACCCCATAAGGTCTGCAATACACCGGTAGCCGCAGTGTCCATCGCCTTTGACATTCTTCATATTCACGATATATGGATGATATTCCACAGAACACTACCAATCAAATCCATGCCCTTTGTATGTCGTGGTACGTCGACGGCAACCTAAAATGTAATAAAAAAATTTAATTACTAAGAATCGTAAAATTAAATGAAAAAATAAATTAACTTGGCACTAATAAAAAAACATACCGGTTTTGCACTACACGACCTTTCTTTTGAAACACGGCGGATGGGACCGAGACATCCACATCAATGAACTTGGGTTCTTCTTGCACCGAGCAACTCCCAACAAACTCGAAGGACTCTTTGATCTCGAACAAGCTCGGATCTCTTTTTGTCGAAGTATCTTCCTTCTTACTCCTCTTCTTGCTGTCTTTGGACGACCACGAGGTCTCGGTTTTGGAAGTGGTTCTATCAAATCCGTAGTCGCGGGATTATTAGCAAGCTCGCGCATCCGCCTCAAATATAACAGCTTGCTCCTCTGCCGAGTAGGTTAGATAAACCCGATACATATCATCTACCGCATCTTTGAACCGTGGGTCAAATGCCTTAGACCCCTTCTCTTCCTTCTTTTCTTCCTTTTGTGGCTCGACCACCCGAGGCTTCATATCCAACTTTCTCCAATGCTCGTCAAGTGAATTCGACGGTAATGGTTTATCACTCAGCACATACTCTTCAATTTCGTGAGCACAAGGTAATCCATATACCTTTCTCAACACATGCGTGCACTCACTTGACACAAACCCGGGAGTCTTAACAATCTTAATCTCATCAAACGGCTTCTCCAATGCTACGATAGACACTACACCCCTTAAGTAGTTAAAAAGGTAGAAGAAAACCTGTGTTGAGCAACGTTAAGACTCTTCTCAAACGAAGCTTTGATGGCAACGTGGCAATTAGTGAAGAGAGTGTGAGTCTTGTTCCAACACGTCTCGAAATTACCCATAGAATTCACGAGTAATCTCTTCAAAGCCGAATGATGGCTTTCTACCCCGAGAAGGAAATTTATTTCGTTAGTATACAAAATTAAAAAACAACACGTAAAACTATTATAAAAAAATTACCGGTTAGTAGTGGTGTTTCCGTAGTGCATCACTTCATTTGTCCATGCCCTAACAAACTTGTCTTTGTATGGATTAATCCATTGGTTCATGACATAGTCGACGGGCTTTTGTGGAAATTTGGAACGGAGCACCCCCACGCCTCTTCAAACTCCGCCTCGGACTCGGCTCTCCACACGTCATTGAATTGGCTATTAAACTTGTCCCATTCCTTTTTGGTTTTGAACATCACCTTGCAATTTGCCAAGACATTCCGATCAATGTGGAATGTGCATAAAAAGTGGCGGGCCTTTGGGAACTTGGTTGAAATAGCACTAATCGAGCCCTCTCACGATCGGTTACAATAACCGTGGGCAACGAATCATCTCCCAAAAGTCCCCTTAGCAAGCTAAGTGCCCACCGATAGTTTTTCTCCTTCTCGGCGAGGTAGGCCGATGCAACGAGAAAATGTAAGGCCGGTAGATGTCACTCCCACAATCTCCAAATAGGGTAGGCGATACCTATTCAATTAACCAACATAATTCATAAAACATACATATACGCAAGAAATATAGGTAACAAAACATACATATAAGCAAGAAATATAGGGTAGACGATACCTATTCGTCTTGTAGGTACAATCCATCAGAGCACCTTAGGAAATGCATGTGCCAACCGGATCGACACGGGGTGTGCAAAAATAACTCTTGCAAAGAGTTAGTCTTCTCGGCATCTCCTAGCGATCTGAAAGTACTTGTTCTCCACTAACTTCGACATCAAATACCGTAATCGAGTCCGCCCACACCACTCGAGCACTCTATGCTTATGTCGACATTGTAAATATGTCGTAGCGTAGAATGATTGTCCTCATTCTTTTTCTTCGGTGTCTCCAAAACCATCTTCGAGCAAAGCATTAAGCTTGGACATATCAATCACAAACGCCTCCTCGTCGGGTGTTAGGCGTCCCGTAAAGAGTGGCCTTCAAGATATCGTGATATCGGATGATTGTGTGTGCCACACCTCACATCAAGCTGCCACGTAGAATCACTAAGTTCTCGTACCCTCAACTCAAACGGACATCCACACTTCTTCGTGCCCGCGATCCTTCGCTTGATCTCGTACTTCCTCTTCGTCACCATCATCGGACTTCTTACGCTTCTTCTTCTTTGGTGCAGAGTCACTAACTTTCTTCTTTTGGGTCGATACACACCCCCACGCTCACAACCTAACCAAATACGGGCTTTTTGGTCCCACCCCCACCGTAGTCCGAACGGCTTACAACAACTACTATTTTGTGAGCTTTGCCGACGCGCCTCACCCAATCAATCAATGCGTCTCGTGACTCAAAATACTCCTTGGTGGTGAATGCATCCGTGTAGTCCATTGTGATTTCAAAATCATTCTTAGCATGTGCATCCTTCTCCTTCTCGCCGAAAACCCTCTCCTCATCGTCCAACCGCTCCTCATCATACAACTTATCCTCATCGTACAACTCATCCTCATCATCATCCAAGTGCTCCTCATCATCCACATCATAATAATCCGGATCAAAAAAGAAGTCATAATCCGATTGAGAACACCCAATATCATATTCTTTTTCTTTATTCGAATTACGAAAAGACAAAACATCAATAATTAATCCAACCGCATAATATAATGTTCCAAGAAAACAATAACACAAAATCAGTTTGTGCGAAAAAAAAAAACAGCACAAACATCGGTGTGTGCGAAAAAACAGCACAAACTTCGGTGTGTGCGAAAAAAAAATTCGAAAAAGCGTATTTTGTGCGAAAATATTTTCAAGACAAGTGTGTTTTGTGCGATCAAAGTTTCGCACAACACAACGTTGTGCAAATAACCAGGTTCGCACACCTGGAGCCGAGAAAATTGAATTTTTCTCGCGCGCGAAGGATGAAATACCATCGAAATAACGGTTTAAATACGTCATATGGTCCTAAACAACTCACATTATCATAAAATGGCACTAAAAACACAATATTTCAACAAAAACCCTAGTTTTAAATTCATACAAAACATGTAATATATATACTTACATTCTTCTTTTTAGCTCGTGTATTAGGCTTCATTTTGACCAATAAACTCAAAACGAACGTCGCCAATTCAGTGTGTCCACCACGGTGTATTTTTTCGAGTTTTTTTCTTGGGTTGGAGAGGGGAACGTCTCTTCACGTTCGGCGATCACGTCTCTCCACGTCCATGATAGTGTGTGTACTTAGAAGGTCTCAATGTTTGAAATTAGGGGAAGGGCATTTTCGTCTTTACACATTAGGTTGGATTTAAAAAAAAGCAGTTAATGTGTGTGCTTAGACTTTTTGTGTGTGTGACTAACCTGGGCCTTTAAGTAATTTATACTCCTTCCATCTCATTTTTAGCTTCACACTTGTATTTGCACATTTTTAAAAAAATCTCCTTTATTGACTTTTTTGAGATATAAAATATAGGAGAGAAAATAAAATATAAGGAGTATTTTGGGTGGTTTAATGAAATAAAGTAAATGAAAGAATAGAGTAAAGTAGAATAAGAATGACAATATTGAAAATAAAATAATACCATAAGGATGTTTATATTGAAAAATAATATTTTCTTTTAAAGAGTGTGAAGCTAATTTTGAGACGAACCAAAAAGAAAAGTGTGAAGATAATTACGGGCGGAGGGAGTATATAATACGAACTACAAATCGAGGAAAGCACTTGAAATTTAAACTCAATTTGCAAGACAAGTCAAACTTGACTTAATACCGTTAACGAGGTATAAAGGGAAAATTGCGGTTGGTCCCATAAGAATGTCGCCTCTGCAAGTTGGTCCTTTTGTGAGCATTTTTGGTCCCGTTAGATATTTCCGTCCATAGTTAATAGATTTAGGTGCGTGTATCACCCGCGCCGTTAATAGACAACCGCCCACCTATTGTTTCATTATCGATTAAAAAAGATATTAAAATTTTCAAAATTCATCGCCAAAATTCAAACGTCTTCCCCTCATCTTCAATCCCTCCCCACCTCCCAAACCCCAACCCCCACCCCCACCCTTACCCCCACCCCCTCACAAAATTCCAAGAAACAGTGGCAAGAAAAGACCATTTTCTTACCAACAATCGCAATTACTCCGAAAAACCGAACCCATTGCCGCTTCTCCGGCGTGATTCGCCCTTCTACAGTAAATTACGCCGCCGTGTGGGGCGGCCGGTCTCGCTCGCCGCAGTGGCGTCGGTGGCTACGGTGAGCGCAAGAGCAAGACGCAGGAGTCGAGCCGCCACAGAGCCTAGCCGACCGGCTTTGGCTTGGCGCTTGATCGAGGATGGCTTCTCTTATAAAGAGAAGTTCATTGTAAGGTGTTACGAGGTTGGAATGAACAAAACAAATGCACCGTTGAAACCATGGCTAATCTTTTGCAGTGCTTCAATTTAAATTGCTGATTTTTTTTTTTGTTGAATTATTTACTTGAATCTTGAAAGGTGTATATTCCGTCTGATTTTGATTACAAATTTATGATGTTTTTGCCATTGAATGTAGCTCTCTACTTATGTATAATTCTAAGCATTTGTCATTTTGTTCTAATAATCGGGGAAAATGAAGAAGAAATTGTGATTTAGTTCTCAAAATTTGACTTACATAGCCTTAATTTTGTGCATATGTATGAATGTTCTATTTGCAAGGATTATTCAAATGCAAAATGGTATGATTTGTTTCATATTCCTATTAATTGTTATGTTGTTTCCCCTTTTCCTTGAATTTTGGTGGATTTCGGGCAAGTAATACATATGGAGTATATATTTGTTATATTTGTACTTTCTTATCGATATAATCGAAGTAGGAGGTTGGTTGCAACCATGCTCAATGCGTTGGATTCTCATCTCGATGGATTTGCAACTACAACTACCATGAGGAAGTTGATTCTCATATGGGTGATCGCTCTTATGCACATCGAGATCTACAAATACCCCGCTCGGTACTATAACCTCGGTTCGGTTCTGTCCTAATGGTTTTGCAATTTAAGGCATGGTATCTTATATTCGTAATGAACAGTGTGATGTGGTTGAGATCGAGACATGGTGCCAAGTGAAGGAAGAATTGGCATCGACGGGATTGGATAATCAAAGACTATAATCTTGGTGAAGTCATTGGAAGGGTTACCAGGTGAATCGAAAATCAATTATAACAATGTGCATTGTTTTCTTGAATTGTAACATTGAACAAGCTTTCTTTGTTCGTGACTTGCTTACCATGGATTTAAATATCACTAGCATTTTATATTAGTTCAAATATTGAAGAATTTCATGTGTACTTTGATATTCATCTCCTAGCTTCTTTATTGCGGTAAGATGATGAGGAAGAAGACATGTAAGAATTTCTTAGTTTTTTCGATTTATTCTTGTTGTGGAGGTGTTTTGTATGTTTAATGGGAGTATACAGCCTATTTATAGGATGTTGGGACTCATTTCCTCCAAAAAATAAACCCTAGACTTGTTTTCCCTCCACTTGGGTTAAACTAACGGTTTCCATCCATTGACTAACGGATGGGACCGAAAATGCTACAAAAAGGATCATATTCGCATATAGGTACCAAATGTGTTTTGACCCTATTCTCTTGGGACCAATATTGCAATAAACCCGAGGTATAAATTATATTTGATTTACAAATGAGTCGAGTCTAATGAACATAATAAAATTACAAGAAAATTCTTAACTATCGAATCTAACGAGTCAACTTCAAACCGACTAGTTAGTAAATCAAATATTTTATAAACACAAGCTCAACTCATTTATCAATATGAACAAGCCAAATTTTTAAAAACATTAATTGTTAAAATTAATTGATTGATTAAATCTTAAAATTCTAATTATGTGAAAATTAGTATTTTATTTACTTATTCATATTGTCTTAAAAATACAATAATTTATTTATTTATCTTATTTTATTAATAGACATTAAGTCTTTTATACTTGTATGTTTGAAAATTTAAAATAATAATATAATATTATTAATCGAGTATTATAAATATTATAATTTAAATAATATTTATATATAAAATATTATAAAAATATCTGCGTACCATAAGGAGCTAAGCTAGTTGTTAAATAATAAAGAGTTCCGCTTATGTAAATTAGATGCATATAACAAATCCATGCATTTGTGAAATTAAAATGACATGCCATGTACATTAGAATTATTTTATATGAGATCCGTTTCAAACAAGAAACCACCTTTTCTCCAATACATAAGAAACACATACAAATAATCAAACACCAATCATAACATTTCCTCCGAAAAATTAGGCTTAATTGCCTGTCATAATATTTGACAAATTGTTGTTTAATCTAAAGTTTTACATTTTAATAAATAAATAAAATTCAATTTGTTTTTTTCAATTTGAAACAAATAGATTAACAATTTCCCAAAAATGACATATTACCTAAAGTATAATGAATCAATTATTTTAGAAAACATAACAATAAATAATTAATTGTACTAACATATTTTATATTTATTCGCAGTTCCTAAACCCTATTTCATGTCTTTTGTTCTTCACTTTAATTTCTTATTTGACTCCTTTCTTCACATCTCACTTTCATTTCATCCACCATCACAATTTCTCATTTTCTATAAAAAGTGTTAATAATATAAATGAGGTCCTTCAAAGTTCAGACTTCTTGATAACAAACCTAGCAATTGAGTTGTCATGAATTTTGCATTTAGTCCTTTAACTTTTTGTATTGTCTATTAGGGACTATTTTGCAAGAGTTGTATTTTCTTATTAGTTGTTAGTTGGAGTTGTTAGGTGTTAGTTAGTTGGTTAAGGAGAATTGATGTCTATATAATTAGTTGTATAAACTCATTTGAGAGAGGAATAAAAATAGAAGAAACTTAATAGCTAGCTAGAGTATCGGTTTAGGTTTCGTTGCTTGCCAACTGAGTTGGGGCATCGAAATTACGTGGGATTGAGGAGTTCGTTGCTCGTCAACCTAAATTGGGGCATCGAAATCATCGAGTCTAATTCGCAGCTTCTCATCAATAGGTGATTGAGAGTATCGAGAACCACAATTTCAATTTGGAGTTATGAGTACAAATGTGATTGGTAACTCCATGGATCGAATCAATGCGTCCTTAGATCGAATTGAGCAAATGTTGAAGAGATTGTTCGCGACAACACAAAAAGGACGGGTGGCGTCAAAGAATAAGAAAACTAGAATTGAAGCTGTCAAGAAAAATGGAATGACTCTTCAATGCAAGCTCTTAGTGGTCTTCATGATATTATGCTTGAAGGAAGGAAGATATACGTCTCCAAATTTCAAGTAAGATCGATAGGAAGGGTAATATTCACCATGATTTAGGATCCAAGAATCTCACTATTGGTGGAGCTCTAAAAAATGTGAATATAGCAATATTAATTAATTTTTAGAGATGAACACATCAAATTTGATTGTGAAGAAAAAAATTGTGATGGCCGAAGCGAAAATGTTCACACAATTTCGTTCAACTTTGGATGATCGATTTTTTATTTTCGATATAAGAAAAATCATGTCTTCTTCCCTTGTCATTCTGGAACTTATCCTTGAGGACAAGGATGTTCATTATAGATGTCCTTGAGTTGCCACAAATTTTGCATTTAATCCTTTAACTTTTGGATTGCCTATTAAGAACTATTTTGTAAGAGTTGTATTTTCTTATTAGTTGTTAATTGGAGGTGTTAGGTGTTAATCACTTGGTTAGGAAGAATTGATGTCTATATAGCTATTTGTATAAGTTCATTTGAGATATAAATAAAATAGAAAAAACTTTAGAGCTATTAATCAAATACTTTCTAACGGTTCTCATCACGTTTGAATTTGGTTAATTGATAAAAGAAGAATTGTTCAATTAATACCAATCGAAAAATTATATTTCTCCCAACAAACCACGAACAAACAAAAAACACATTTCAAATTGAGATAAAATAAATCGGAAAATTATCAAACATTGCGTACATTTTCAATAAAATAAGACAAAATATAAGATTTCCAAAAAGATAAAATAAATAGGGATAAATCAATAAAAGATACCAAAAATATAAAATAACGTATCAAAATTTTAATATAACATACCAAAATTTCAATACATACCACTTTATATAAAAAATAGAGCAAGTCTCTGTGAAATAATTCACGTGCAATTTACGTTAAAAACAGAAGGAGCACAAATCTCGCGGTCATCTCTCCAAAACGGGTCAAAACAATATTCTGCGCAAATTAGGTCGAAATTGCGAACAGCGCAAAGACGGCGATGATCGGAGGCAATTCAACAGAGAATCTCGAAGAAGACAACAACGGAATTCAACGAAGATATCAAATTGAATAGAAATACGCAGAGATACGTAAAAAAATGAGAAGATATGGATGAATTTTTTTTTTTAAATTGTCAAATAATTGCTACAAATTTGATCATAACAATTACAAAGTTTATCAAATTAAAGTGTATTGTTATCTGGATCATCTTTGTTATCGGTTATATGTTCTTCTAAAAAGCTGGAATTAATATCGCAATCAAGTACTGCTTCGATAGTAACACATATTTCTCTATAGGGTAACACATTTGTGTTCATATAAGAACACTTTTTTTTTCCATATAGTAACATATCTTTCACTATACAAGAACACGTTTGTATTCATATAGTAACATATTTTTTTCGAAAGTATGTGTTACTATAAGAATAATTATGTGTTCTTGTAAGGAGTAAGTACGTGTTACTAGTAAGGGTAAGTAAGTGTTACTAGTCCTTAAAAGAATAAAATATTGGTTTTGTTCATTAATAACACATTTTTCTTCTTACATTAACACGTGTTTGACCTAATAATAACACAACCTGAGAGTAAAAAATTATTTTTACCTTTGCACGAATTTAATACACATATTTGCCCTTACAATAACACATATTTACCCCAAAAATCTTATATTTGGGGATCAAATAGACCCATGTTTTTTTCTTAACACATTAAAATCATTTCTCTTTAATATTGAGATCAAATAAGTCATCATCTTAATAAAATCACACTCTTTTAATAAGAATAAAGTTGTCGAAGATTAAAGACTTATTTGATTCACACATATAATTAGATTATAGATTTATTTGACTATTTTTTCATTTTTATTTTTGTATTCGAGTGATTATTTTTAGATAAATATGCAATTTTTGTTTTGTAGTGACACATAATTATTGTTAAATGTAATACATGTTTAACCTAATAAGAACACACCCTGATCACGCAGGGGCAAAATTTTTTTCCCTAACGCGAGTTTTTTTGGAAATATCCATTAAACCCGCCCGCCCAGGATCCGCGAATTTTTAATTTGGATGCGAATATGCATTATTTAACGGATCTAGAATTCGTGAAATATTTCATATAAGAATTTGTCTAAAAAATAATATTTAATAAGTATTAAAACCACTTTATTTTTAATTAAAAATAATATTTAATATGTATTAAAAATGAAAAATTAAAATAATATTTAATAAGTATTAAAAATGTAGAATAAAAGGAAAAATAATCCTTTCAATTTTATTGAGGTGAGTAATTGAATAATTAAAGATGTTTATATGTTATTATTTAAGAGAATAAAATTATTTTTTTACTATTTTAGGTATAGAAAAACAAAATTATATTATCTATTTTTTTATTTTGATCAATCTAAACAATAATTGAGAATAAATTACAATTGAGAAATACCAATATACCAGTTATACCAAAAATGTACATCGAATTTATACCAAATTTAAATAGATTAATTAAATAATTATTTTAACAAACGATATGGTATATATCAAAATATTTTTAATATATACTGAAAAGCAAAATTTATATACAGATAACATAATTCAACGTATATGATTCCTAATTAACCTCACAACAAATTTTTTTACTTAAAAAATAAATATACAAATATTTTTATACACAACCAACATTAAAAATAAATATACAAATATTTTTATACACAACCAACATTAATAAATATACTTATTAAATTTGTTCACTCATTTTAATATTCGCACAACATAATAAATACCAATTATGTTCGTATAATACTGTCTCATGTTTCATGAATTACTCATGATTTAATTTTTTAACATCTGCATCTGTAATAAACGGATTATATAATTAATTAGTAAAATAATAATTTTTGTCAGGTGAAAAAATAAAAATTTAGTAAATGATAATTTTATGTTAAATGAAAAAATAAAAATTTAGTAAATGATAATTTTTTATGTTAAATGAAAAAAAAATTTAGTAAATGATATAAACTCCTCAGCTCAGGTCTCCAATGATTTTCCGCACAGTAAAAACTCAGCAAAGGCGAAAGTGATTTCATTTGTATCATCATCAGAGTTCAATCTTAATCAATTTATAAGTAACATGAATTCAATCAAATTAAAATGAAAAATAATTTTAAAAAATTAAACAAATCTGGAAAATGCAGGGAAGTATCATTCATTCTTCCTCTCAGACAAATGCCTCGATTGTCATCAATATTTTAAAGAATGGATTTCAATCAGACTCGTCATCTTTGATTAATCATCACCGAGAAACAACTAAACTCCCCTCTTCTTAATTTTCATGAAATTTAAAATTAAATAAAAAGCCTCTTCAGTTCAGGTCTCCATAGATCTTCCGCATGGAATATTCTCAGAAGAACGAAAGTTTTAATTTGATCATCACAAGAGGCAAATCAATAATAGGCAAAAAAATTCACAAATCGAAAAATAAAATCTCGATTGCAAAAGAAATGAGAACAGATTCCCTTCAGCTCAGGTCTCCATATAGATTCAGCACAGAATTATTCTCAGGAGATAAAAGGTCATATTTAAAAATCATCATCAGAGAATAACCAATTGTTGAATAAAACTCAAATCAAAAAATATTTACATATTAATACACAACAATATAAGGAATCGTACCTTCCATTAAAACGAGCAATGATGTGCTTGGAGAGAAGAACAACTTAGTTTGAAGTTATATAGAGTAGAATATAAAACCCTAGTAACAGTTGGACTGAAATTTATGGGCTTTAATAATAGGCCGACACTTATGGGCTCAATCTATGGATCGTCACAATTGGGCCCATACACTAGTTAATTTGTTTATTGTTTACTTTATTATTAAAAAAAAATTAAATAATATAGTAAGTAATTTTTGGTCACTGTATATTTTATTTTAATTTTTCTTATTAATATTGTTTAGAAAGAGATAATAATTTTTATTAATTAAATTTTGCACCCCTAACCAAAACGGGAACCCACTCTCATATCAATCGTGGGGTGCAGAGAAACAAAGAAAACATAGCAATATGGTGTGCAACATTAATGCATTTTCTCGGAGAATATTTTAATTTCTATTATTATTAGTTCCTTATAATTTTTCAGGAGAACAAAAGGTGTGTAAAATAAAAGTATACAGAGCTAAAAATGTTTTTATTTCTGTTGTTACCCGTTTTAAATTTAATAGATTTGTAGTGGAATGTGGCTAGATTAACGGATAAAAGCAAGTAATAAATGAAAAACACAAGAATGGGGAAGAAGCTCATGGAGTTCCTCCCTTGAAGATGGCTTTGGGTGTCCCATGGGGACCCTAGCCTTGGGTGTTATATATATGTGTGTTGGAGAAGATGAATCTTCCCCTTTTACATGGGGTTGGGGTCTCTTATTTATAGAGCCCCCAAACTTGATAATCAAGAAATGATCCTAGCCCTTTATTTTAGGGATCTAATTGCAATCGTTGATATAAAATCCTCACAAGATCTACTTTACATTAAATGGTCTTGTCTTTTCCCTAAAGGTGTCGATTACCTTATCCTTGATGAGCCTATTTGCCCAGGGCTCATGCATTGCCTAGCTTAAAGAGTTAGGCACGGAGAGCAATCTAGCTTACAGGGAAGTGGGCTCAAGAACTCCCGACGTCCTCACGGGCCTACAGGATAACAACGAGAAACTCCACGGGAGAGACCCCTTTCGCTCTCACCTATGGCACGAGGCGGTCATCCCTTCCGAGGTCTCGATACCCACTTATCGAACCTCTCAAACTCTCGGCCGAAGAAAACGAGATCGCCGGAAGACTCGACCTCGACACTTTAGAAGAGCGCCGACTAGCTTCCATTCACGAAATGCCGCCTACAAGCGAAGTTCGGAGAAGTATTACAACTCCAAAGTCAAAGTCCGACGATTCGCAAAAGGCGATTTGGTTCTCAAGAAGACTCATGGCCCGAGCACGGGGTATTTGGCCCGAACCGGGAGGGTCCATTTAGGGTATCCGAATGGCTACCGGCGGGGCATACGAGCTAGACCACCCCGATGGCACTCCGGACCAATATCCTGGAACGTAAATCACCTCAAGAACTACTATTAGTAGCGTGGCCCGCCTGTAAGCTATATCTGAATCTCTTTGCATGTAATAGAATGTGGTAGGGCTTTCGAGTTCAATAAAATTCATTATTTCCCATGAAATGGTAAAATCGATGAAAACTCTTAAGACTCACGATGACTCACACTCTCGTCGAGTACCTTAAGCCTCGCTAAGCGGCCCAGTCCACGTGAGCACCAAAAAGCCTCCCGACGAGGCCCAAACCCGCAGGAGCATAAAAGTTTACACGGGGTTGTACCACATGAGCATAAAGACTCGCGCGGGTATATGACCCCGCCGCGAGCACCAAAAAGTCTCATCTTGGGCCTAAGCCCTCACGAGCAACAAAAGTCTCCCATCACGGCCTTTGCCGGTGAGCATAAAAGCCTACACATGGGTTATACCCTCGGTAGCACAAAAGACTCGCACGAGAATATGGTCTCGCTGCGAGCACTAAAGTCTCATCTTTGTGGCCAAAGCGCACGTCAACAAAGTCTTACGGTCGAACAACGACGCCTCGTTTGTAAAATCTCACGGGTACACGGCGGCGTCCCGTTTGACACACGAGAGACTCGCGCAAGAATAATGACCTCGCCGCGGCGAGATTCTTTTTCGGTATTTCGAAATGTTAAAAGGTTTTGACTTACTCAATGTTTTGCATGGTTATCTTGAAGGCCACAGTATGTTCGTAGCCATACGAGAATTTAAAGTTCTTTGAAATAAAATACGTAAGTAAAAGGTGCGAACGAAGTTACAAACGAGCATTTCATTCATATAAAAGGGGGCGGCCGAAGACCGAGGTACAAAAGATCCTAAACCCTAAACCCTAAACCAAAAGAAAAAGAAGAATTACAACGGCGGTGGGAGTTCAACGTATCTATTAAAGAAGAGTAATTACAGCGGAACGGGAATGAGAGTTCAAGGTATCGATCAAACTTCAGCCACCTCGCTCCCAGCTGGAACCCCGCCGCCACTTCGGCTTCCGCCGTCGGGACCTCGCGCCCACCGCCTCGGCATCCGCCGCCACGATTGCTCCTCGCCCCCGCCTCGTCCTCGTCCGCGGGAGGATCGCAAAGCTTGGCACGATAGGGGAACCAGGATAGGTCCACCCCATAGGCAGTCGCCAGTCCTTGAAAGAAAAATTCGAGTGTCCAGGGGCGGCATGCTCGGGATCTAGAACATAAGCCTTGAGTGACCTCTCCAGGAGGGGTGGAGTCTATCTTCGTCTTCTTTAAGTCGCGGATGGCGTCGGCAAAAGCGAGGTAGTAGGCGGCGTCGCCCATGACATCCGCATCTTTGAGGGGGTCGGTGCGGAAGTCATGGAGCTCGATCTCCGCCCGACTCGGCCCTCCTAGCATCCGCCTCGGCATGTGCGATCGCCTCCTCGGCCTCCTTCTTAGCGGCGGACGAGCTGCTCCATCACCAGGCACGGGCCCGATCGCGGCGTGCCACGAGGACTCGGCGGCTCCTACCTTCTCGCTCGCGGCGAGAGCATTCTCGTGCGAGGCACAGGCATGGCGAAGGGCCACGGCGGCTTCGTCCCGGCAGCGGTCAACTCTCCGACCTGCCCCTCCAACAAAGCGCGACCTTGCCCGCGAGGGCATCCCTCTCCTCCCGGTAGCGGATCATCCGCACCACCTCCTCATCAGCGGACCGGAGAGCCCAGCTGCGATGCGATTACGGCACAGGAGTTAAGAATGTGACTCACCAGAGGCGCGCTCTCGCCGTTGAAGTTGGCCGAGCCTCCGGCTCGTCGGTTCAACCCGCGACAAGGTTCCTCATCGCCGAGCCGATGTGGGGGAGAGCCCGGAGGCATGACCTTGCCGCGAAGCCGTAAAGTTGTGGATTATTGGGGGACGGGCGACCCCATCGTGGCAGCGACTGCGCGATGAGAAAGACTTGAGAAAAAAGAAAAGTTTAAGTTTGCTATGAAAAACAAAGCGCGGAACTTACCGGCCCTCCATTGTGGGATCGCGTCCCAAGAAAGTCGGATCCGAGGGATCCTTCGGAGCGAGCACGGTGCCCGCGGATGTTCCCGGCTGGCGGGCGGCGTCGTCTTGTAATTTCTTGCGAACCTCCCGGTGGGGACCTCCCGAACCTCCTCCTCGTCATCGTCCTCCCGTGGTCGGGCCCGACCCTCCCTATTCGGGGACGACCCGGGGGCACGAGAAGACCCACAGGAAGTAGGTCGAGCCGAACCCGCGGGCGCGACCTTCGCCACGGGCGGCTCACTGGGGCCCCCGTGACCGGCCGGGGCATGAGGCTGGCCGCTCGGGGGCCACATCTCCTTCCTCGCGCCGAGGCACGCCCTTCCTCTCGACCCGCTGCGACAACTTGAGTTTGCCCATAATTTCCACTGGGCGGGTGCGAAGACGGGGATCGCAGGAAGCGACGAATCGCCAAAATTCAGCCAATAACGAGATAAAATAAGGAAAATTCGAAGGCAAGAGAGACTATACTGGTTCTATATCAACCTCGCGAGGACGGTTGATGAGGCGAGCACCTTTCAAGTGCTCAACGGTCGAGATCCTCTCGCCAATGCCTTTCACTCTCGGGAGTTTTTTTATCCTCTCCGTGCAGAGGTCGAAGTCCCAATTCAATTCTCCGAGGCGAGTAGATTCGAGCCCTACGAAGACAAAAAAGAAATTAGATCGGTAGTCTTCGACGTTTACGTAAAGGGAAATCTTACTTCTTCGTTTCCTATCAAAAGCGGTAGAGGCAAGCGAGGTTGGTGTTGCGAGCGGCACTCCACCCGCCTTCCAAGCACCCGCAATCCGGACCACCGGTCTTGCCACTAGTAAACTTTGTTCGGCACCCCGCGATGAGGGTTCCTTGTTTCGGCTTGAGATACAGCCCGTCTTTTCCGTCCGCGAGGCTATACACGTAGAGGAGCTCTTTAGAGCTCGACATCCGGAAAAGACGGTGCTCGCCGAAGAGCACCAGCAGGCCATCAAGCGTCTCCACCCGTTAGGATGCAATTGGATCGGGGCCACCTCCCGAGCGGTAAAATAGTAGGAGAGGCACGGCGGAAATGGGAACCGGACACTAGCCTCCATCATCGCGAAGTTAACGGCAACCATACCGGGAGGCTGATCGAGCCGCTCGCACGACTCCGGGCCTCGTGCGCAGTGAACCGAGGAGGATCTCCCACCGCCGGGCAGAGGCGATGCAGCCTCCGCGGAGGTCACCGAACTCTCCTGTGTGTCCGAGTCGCATGGCCAATGAGAAGGCTCGCTCGCCGGATCATGTTGTCTTTCCGCTTGACCCGCTCATACGGGCACATGGCCAAGTACGCGGCGAAGTCGAAGTCCGGCACCGGGCCCGCCATCGATCCATAAAGCGGACCCATTCTTCATAAATGAGGTTAAGCTCCGCCTCTGCTCGCCTCTCCTCTCCTCGGCGGCCTCCTCCTCCCGAGCGAGAGGCCTCATCCAGGGCTCCCTCTACCTCGTCCTCTCCGAGAGGTCCGACCGGCGAAGAGTCGGGCCCAAGATCGGAATCGGTCCCCTCTTCCTCGTCGGGGCGGCCGCCAGCATCACCCTCTCCCGGGAGACTCGGGTCAACCCCGAGGTCACCCCAGACCGACAAACTCGGTGGCCCCGCGAGATCGGGCATCTCCACCTCGAAGCGGCCCGGCCCAAAACGAGAAATGGGGGCAACGGGCCGCCCAAACACTACGTCCAGGCCCCTTCAAGTCGGCCTCACCAAGCCCCCAGTGATTTCGGGGCCGAGGGTCACCGGAACCACCGCCGGATTCCCTCTCCATTCCGAGCCCAAGAAAGAAAAAGCAAGAAGAAGAAGGAAAGACGATCGGGGTTTACCTTGGAATGACGACGGAGTCCGACGCGAATCCGAAGCTAGGGGGTTCTCGAGATAAATTTGAACGTCACAAGAATTCTCAAAGTGGCTCTCGAGTTTTTAGAAAATGTAAAATGGCAAATGGTGAGGGATCCCCTATTTATAGATATGGGGAAGGGCCCTCGGCAATTTCGAAAATGGAAAATGGGGGCCCAAGGGGGAATTTTCCCAAAGTTGGGACCCCTCGAGTCATCCCACGCCTCGGGATGACGCACGTGTACCTTCCGCGCCTTAAATGCGACGGCCCACGCGCTGGGAAATGGTGCCCACTCGCGCCCTTTAAGGTGAAAGGGCGCATTGGTTCCCGAAAAAGCTGCCGCATGACATCATCGGGCGATCGAAGGGACGTCACGGGAGCATCCAAGAAAAACAAGTTCGCATCATGTCACCCGAGGATCACACCTCGCTCCGGCCGAGCACGACCGGGACCGAGCTGGGGCAATTGTTGTGACATGAGAATAAGCAAAGGGTTAATGCTCATGCAGATCGTCAAGCAACGCGAGCATCCTTATTGGCTCGGCGAGCACCATGCCGGCACCACCGAGCACCTTCCCGGACCTCGCATGAAGGACCGGCCAGCGAAGACCGAGGAGCGACTAGCCTAAGACAAGATCTTCCCCAAAGAGGGAAGATATCCAGGAGACAGAGCGCGGTCGAAGACACCATGCCCCAAAAGGGAAAAGATCTCGCCGCCGCAGGAATCCCGAGAACTTTGCCACGTGGAAGACGCTAAGAGGGCCACGCCCGCTTGTCCGTATAGTACTTCCTTAGACGCATTTAATTCTGAACATTTACATTAAATGCACCCGATTCTACGGGATTTATGAGCCAACATTCGGCATGTATAAATAAGATCTACAAGGCACAATAACAAGGATAAAAAACATCCAACCTTAAGCTTGGGACTCACCCTCCCAAGAAATCCTTTTGCATTTCTTGCTTTACGCATTTATCTTCCTCATCATTGTTCATCAATACTCATATATTAATTGCAATCATCAGCATTCAATATCCATCTCTTCAAACAACTAAATAGGCCGATTAAACATCCTAAAACCTCATTATTGGGTGGCTTAATCGATGTAACAACACTATGTAATATAAATCTCTGTAAAATGGATGTGGGAAATTTCCTTGGCTTTTTTGTTTGGTTTTTTTGAGATTTTCTAGTGTGGTTTGCCATTGTTGGCTTTGTGTAGACTTGGAGAAAGTAGTTTTTCTCCCTAATGGATTTCTAGGTTTTTGTACTTTCGCCATTGTTGGCTTCTCGAAGGTCTAAGAAAAAAATGAGATTTTGCCGATTCTTGAGAAAATAAAGGGATTTCAGCGAATGCGTAGATCAATTTCTTGCAATAGTAATATTGCAAAAATTTGTGTTGAATGGATTTCTTTCGGGTAGCTTTAGAAATGGATCGTAAAATTTTTGCGAGAATGTATGAAACTGGGTTTGCTTTCTAGAAAGAAAACAGAATGTAAAAATCTCTAAATAGATGGTAATTAGCGAAACATTGCTAAATGCGAAAGGATAAATCTGTGGTAATGAAAACGTAAAATCTGTATGAATTTGTTGGATAGAAAAATATTTCGTTGAAGAACAGGATGAAAATATTTATTTGAAGAACGGTGAGGGTTCTTCAAGTTTTGAGTGATTTTAGGGATGAAAGCCCACCCTCCTTCTAGCGCCAATTGTTGTTACCCGTTTTAAATTTAAGAGAGTTGTAGTGGAATGTGGTTAGATTAATGGATAGAACAAGTAATAAATGAAGAACACAAGAATGGGGGAAGAACTCATGGAGTTCCTCCCTTGAAGATGGCTTTGGGTGTCCCATGGGGACCCCTAGCCTTGGATGTTATATATATGTGTGTTGGAGAAGATGAATCATCCCCTTTTACATGGGGTTGAGGTCTCTTATTTATAGAGCCCCCAAACTTGATAATCAAGAAATGATCCTAGCCCTTTATTTTAGGGATCTAATTACAATCGTTGATATAAAATCCTCGACAAGATCTATTTTACATTAAATGGTCTTGTCTTTTCCGCAAAGGTGTCGATATCTTGTCCTTGATGAGTGCCTAGCATGCCTAGCCGCCAGCTGCCGGGCTCACCGAGCCGCTGAGCTCGGCCGAGTTGCCTAGCCGCCTAGCTTAAAGAGTTAGACACGGAGAGCAATCTAGCTTGGAGGACAGCCTTAGCGTGTTTGTCTTTATGCCCAGTCGGGATATCCCTATGAGGCATTATCTCGCCTACCGAGGTGGAGTATTTACGAAATATTCGTGTTACAACAATTTCCCCAAAATACGAGGTGCGATATACTAAGAAATAAACAACATCGTATAAAAATTTAAATCATAGAGGAAAAAATGCATTCAACCTTATACTCCCGTGTTCCGGTTTCTTTTGAACACAAAAACTTAAGGTAGGGTAATATAAAATAGATATAGTACAAATGATGTTATGGAAAGAGAGGAAAGAGTAAGAGATTTAGATTAAAGTAAGGATAAATGAGTGACATATAGGTAAATAATAGAAAAGTGTAGGATATAAATTTAGTGGATAGTTAGGATGAATAACTTATAGTAGAGACAGACCAAAATAAAAAATAGCTAGTCTCTTGTGAAATATTATCGGGTGCAATATTAGTTTAAAATAGAAAGATTTAAAATTTGCGGGTCATCCATACGGATTCGGATCAAGATAAAAAAACACGCAGATTTGCGCAAATTAGGGCAGGAATCATGATGACAACCACCAAATAGCAGAGACAACGGCGATTAGAAGATGATTCAACAGAATTCACGAAATTAACAGGAATTCAGCGAAAATATCAAATTAAAAAGAAGTACGAGTAGATACAAAAGAAAAAGGAGAAGATATAGATGTTTTTTTGAAAATTATCAAATAATTACTATAAATCTTATCAAAACAATAACAAAGTTTATAACAACATCAAATTGAAGTGTGTTCTTTATGCGGATCATCTTTGTTATCGGTTGCATGTTTTTCTAAAAAAGCTGGAATTAATTAATTCTTGTTATCCTATTTCTGATTTGTTTATATAGTAACACATATTTCTCTGTACAAGAACACGTTTGTAACAAAAAAATTCATATAGTAACACAATTTTCTCTATACAAGAACATGTTTGTGTTCATATAATAACACATTTTTTCATATAGTAACATATATTTCTCCATACAAGAACACGTTTGTGTTCATATAGTAACACTCGAACAAGGACAAAATAAAGTCTCATTCCTAAGTGTGTTAATATAAGATCAAACATGTGTTACCGTAAGGAAAAATACGTGTTACTAGTCCTTAAAAAAATAAAATATTTATTGTAAGATTTTGTTCATTAGTAAAATATTTTTCTTCATAAATAACACATGTTTGATCTTATAGTAAAACACCCGAGACCGAGTTTTTATTTTTACCTTCGCACGAGTTTATGACACATATTTTGATCTTACAATAACACATGTTTACCTCAAAATCTTAAATTATTTTTCTTTAATATTGAGATCAAATAAACTCTCATCTTAATAAAATCACACTCTATTAATGAAAATAAAGTTGTCGAAGATTAGTGACTTATTTGATTCACACATACAAGATTAGAGATTTATTTGACCATTTTTTTATTTTAATTTTGCATTTGAGCGATTATTTTTAGGCAAATATGTATTATTTATTTTATAATAACACATATTTATCATTAAGGTAAAACATGTTTAACTTAATAGTAACACTGCGGAAGCACTGGAAGCGAAAATTGTATTTTTGTCCTCGCACGAGTTTTTTTAGAAATATCTATCAAACACGACCTACCCCGACCCCAACCCCCTTTAATCCGCGAATTTCATTATATGGATAATTTCATGAATCCTAAATCAATGAAATATTTCATATAAGAATTTGTCAATAGAAAAATGAGTAACTTAAATTGAAACTGAGAAAATATATGTCAAGGAAGGATGATCATACTGCCAAAAAAAAGGAAAGATGGTCATAAATTTACTACATTAGAAAATTCCAATATTAAGATTTTCCGCCCAATTGTGAGATTGTCTTCGATTTTTTTGCCAAGGGTTTTGAAGAATTTAAAGTGTAGTTAGGTTTCATTGTTAGTTGTGCAAGCAAGTATTCAGCCACTCTAGAGTATTATTCTATTAGATGAGCTCCAGCGTATTACTCGGTATTTTCGTTAAATAAATTTTACATTTTACAATATAATATATTATATAGTATAATATTTTCAAATTATATATATATATATATATATATATATATATATATATTAAAATAATGTATATGTATAAAAAATTGTAATTATAATATTAAATTTAAATAATGGTAATATTAATTGTATGACAATTCATGCCATGGATTAGAATTATTATAATTATGTGAAAGAATTTACTACAAGATTTGTTTCAAATTTATTTTACAATTAATAAAAAAAAAAAAGGAGACGATTAATAGAATTTTTTTATATAATTGATGCATAAATATTACTCCAAATAATATATATATCGTATATTTACAATAAATATCAAATATTATTATTATTATTTTTTTAAAAGTTGATACAACCACAATTTTTTTACATACGTTTATAGGCTTAAATTAAATATCATTTTATGTTTAAAAATTGTCATATGATAACACTTTTTAGATATAAAATAGATATTTAAAATATTTAAATATTTATATATTAACTTATTTATTAAAAAAATTTCATATTGTGCAAGAGGTCTAAGGTTCAAACCTCCTTAGAAATATATATTTTAATTAATTCCTATATTAAAATGCCACAAGGATGTCATATATTAATTATATATCAATAGAGAAATGACACACAAATTATTAACATATATATACATTTAACAAGAATGTGACACCTCATTCAAATTAATCTAATGACGACACCTAAGCAAAAACAAACTCCCTATTAATAATATAGGAATTTTTATCCTCCAGCAGATAACTCTATATATACGCTATATTGGAACATTATACGGATATGAAAAACTATGCCCGACTTCTAGAGCAGTTGAAAGTCTGCGCTGCTATTAGTTTTTCTTCTTTTTTTTTAATTCTTTTATTTTCTTTTCTTTTCTTTTTTATTCTTTTATGTACTTCTATAATTTTTAAATATAAATATAAATTATAATGTTTAAATTTTCGTTGTTAATTTACATTATCGTTTTGCAATTTAAATTTTCATTGTAATTTAATTTATCATTTTGTAATTTAAATTATTGTTGTAATTTATTTGTATGAATATTTTTCAATTTAATATATTTTTTAAAATTTAAATATGTGATGAATTTTTATTATAATTTTTTTATTAATATTAGAAAATTAATATTGTAGAATAATATTAAACAATTTTTATTAGGGTCACTCTTGTGTGAGACCGTCTCATGCATGAGACGGACATGAGACAGTCACTTTTTAATAAATTATTATCACTTTTTCATAATTTGTTATCACTTTTTCATAAATTATTATCACTTTTCATAAATTGTTGTTACTTTTTAATTTGTTATCACTTTTATACTAATTTGTATCACTTTTTTAAAAAGTGATAACAATTTATTAAAAAGTGATTCGGTCTCATGCATGAGACGGTCTCATACAAGTTTTTGCCTTTTTATTAATATATGAAGAATCTAAATGAAATATTCTATTTTAGTGTAAAAATAGTGCAAACTGAGGTTGTCTTCTTTGATTTATAATAGAGTAGTGCTAAATTGGTTGTAGAGTACGGTGAATTCTTTGGAGATGGACTTACAGGTGAATATGGTTAGGCTGATCCTTGGAATTATTGAGCATGAGTCAAATTTAAAATTGTGTCTCTGATAGTCTTTCAATTATATTAGCTTAGAAAGTCAATATAAATAGTATGTTTTCTTGTGTTTTGTATATATTATAAATTTATATTGTTATCACTTTTGAAAAGGTTAAAATATCAAATATTTGATCAAAAATATTAAGAATCTCATCAGTACTATCAACAATTATGAATTGTATTGAATAAAAACCACCTAATCTTTTGAATCCTTATTTCAAGTCGATAAATGTTTAATGATATCATATTTGACCGAGAGTATAAAAAAATTGACCTAGAGTATAAAAAGTTTAATGAAATTGAAAAATTATACTTAAAGTATTAAATATTTAATCAAGAGTATCGGTGAAACATCGTAAATTTACGGTGTATACGAAACACATAAGAATTTGCCGAATATAAAATCTTAGATGATATAAACTTAAATATTGTACTATACTAAAAACAGACACTTAAGTTTACATCCCCGCCTTATAGTTTTAGTGAAAAATATATTAATTACATGAACATCCTATTGTTAATCAATAAGTATTTTAATATATATTTTTTATGATAAATTCTTATATGAAAATATTTCACGGATCTAGGATCCATGAAATAATCCATATAATGAAATTCGCGAGTGGGTCGGGTCGAGTCCAAGTGAATATTAAAAAAACTCGCGTAAGGAGAAAAAAAAATAGAATTCGCTCTCGTGTGCTCCCGGGAGTATTACTATTAGTATTAGGTTAAACATGTGTTCTTGTAAAATAAATAGTACATATTTGTCTAAAATACTTGCCCAAATGAAAAATAAAAATAAAAATAATGGTCAAATAAATCTTTAATCTTATATGCGTGGATCAAATAGGTCTATAATCTTTAACAACTTTATTTTCATTAATAGTGTGTTCTTGTAAGAGCAAATATGTGTATTGAACTCACGCAAAGGTAAAATTAAAATTTCACTCTCAGGTTGTGTTAATGTATTGTCAAACACGTGTTACTATATGGAGAAAAATGTGTTACTACATAAACTAATATAGTAGCATGTATTTGTCCTTACAAGTAACATATGTTTGACCTTATATTAACACACTTGAGAGCAAAATTTTATTGTTGTATTTGCGCGAGTTTTTTTTTTTTGAAAAAATGTGTTACTATATGAACAAATAAAAAATAGAGTAAAAGTTCTTGTTTAAGCGGAAATATAAATTTATCATCGAAGGTCGCATAAATTTTGTATCCATCATTGTTTAAGTTTTCTCCACTATTGTTTCCATCAATCGGATCATCTAACACCTGATTATCTGACAATTTAAAAAAAAAAATCATGTCTTCTCCTTTTTTTACGTATTTTTGTGTATTTCTTTTCAATTCGATCTCGTAGTTGAATTATGTTGTTTTCGCTGCAGTTCGCTGTTTAATTGCCTCCTAATCGCCGGCGTTTATGTGTTGTTTATTTTTACGGCGATCTATAACCTATTGCGCACAAAATCTATTTTTGACCCATTTTGAATTTTAACCCACATAATTTTTGAATTTTCTGTTTTTAGCCTATATTTCACGGTGAAAAATTTTAGAAAAGACTTCCCCATTTTTTTATATATTTCAATGCATAGTCATACGAAAAAAATTTATAATCTCATAAATATAAATTATTTGATTTGATTCTGTGAGAGTTCAAACCTACTATTATCCGATATGTCGGTTGTTCAAACCTACAACCTAACAAAAATAATAAAGGACTTTGTCCACTTGGGTCCTTTAAAGATCACAAAATTTTCAAGTTTGAGTTGATCGACCCTTGATGAGAACCGCAACGTGAAATTTTGATTTATCGTAACCCCGATTCAGGCCGGCAAGTTACCGATAATTTTGAAAAGAATTTGCAACGAAGAAAGCTATGGAAGCTAATCAATTTTCTCATTATTTCCAAAGGATGAGCATACAAAGCATTATATAGAAGTTCCTTCCTAACAACTTGCTAACAAACTAAAAACTTAAAAGAAAGAAACTACCAAAATGAATTAAAAACTAAGTGGAAAAAGTTACTGGACCAATATTAAAATACTGAGTTCGCATCATTCCCGGCCCTTCGAGATTGTCCTTGTCCTCAAGGACGGAATATGAAAATTGATCTTGTTGGCTTTGTGGATTGATTCGAGCTATCAAAATGTTGATTTGAATTTCACCCACCAAATTCTCTGTATCTCAAAACTCCTCAGATCATGATTCTCCTTTAATTATGCGCATGTACGTACATTATTTCCTAATTCCCCTTCAATTATGCACATATGCATTATCTCCTGATTAGCATCGATATCCCCTTCATTTCCTTCAAATTAACAGAGTACCATCCTTCTCTGGTCATCCTCAACAATCGATCAGACAAAATCAGGAATTAAAGAATATTGAATTCAAAGATCCAAATTTTGTTCTCTCAGCATAGTTCCAAATTCATCCCATTCGAAACCACTTTCCTCTGTCAAAAATTTTGAATCTTCCATCTAATTGTGTAATTCCCTTCTGAATGAAAACCGCCAGTTGAATTCCTATGATTGGGCATGAACCCAAATGATGAAAACGGTTACTGAGAATCGTCCACCCACAATTTCGTGCAGATTTGCCCGGACCACCAGTCAAGTATTCGTAGCACTTGTCGCTATTTTTAGTATTCCATTCGGATTTGGAATTAGGTTGATGCAGATTTCACCAGTAAATTCCCCATTTTCGTCTTCCCCGTTTCTTCTTGAGGAACTGAATTAACCTCTGGTGTAAAAACCTTTTCATCCGGAGATTTTTAATTAATGAAATTCGCGAAGCAACGCTGCAACTCAAGCCCAGAAAAACCTCCACAAACTCGGTATCGGTAACGAGTTCGCTGGGAACTGGATCGGGTCTGGGAACGACAGAAAGATTCTGGTGGAACAACATCATACATTTGGATTGGGTTGAACTACCTGTTAATGGGTTAACATTTGATGACAAAGGGCCGTTTTTCTTTCCTGGACTGGGCCATGAAAGATGGTAATGATTCTTCCAAGGCTGATAGCTTTGAGCCGTTCTTTTTGCTTCTCGATTTTTGATAATTTTTTTCGAATTTTTCAGCAGCCTCCTGAAATTCAATCTCTTCGTTTTTGCTGGCTTTCCTTGATTTCTTATTCATTGACTGCCGTCCGTCCTTCTTGTGTTGTCGCCGGAGCAATCGTTTCAACAAACATTCAATTCGATTCACCTTTTGCTCAATTGAACCGACTTGCTTGTTGATGTTTTTCATGCTCGTATCCATAATATTGAACCTCCTCTCTAATAGCTCTATGCGTTCTTGATTTGTTCCCGACATTTTCTTGTGATTTCTTGAGTTCATGATTCTCAAGAATTTTGAAGTGCGATTCTCATTGTGATTTTTCTCTCAATGAAAACATCAATTGATGAGAACCGCAAAGTGAAATTTTGATTTATTGTAACCCCGACTCAGGCCGGCAAGTTACCGATAATTTTACAAAGAATTTGCAAAGAAGAAAGCTATGGAAGCTAATCAATTTTCCCATTATTTCTAAAGGATGAACATTCAAAGCATTATATAGAAGTTCCTTCCTAACAACTTGCTAACAAACTAACAAACTAAAAACTTAAAAGAAAGAAACTACCAAAAAGAATTAAAAACTAAGTGAAAAAGTTAATGGACCAATATTGAAATATCTGAGTTCGCATCGGACCCATTCGACTCAATTTAGTGGGCGTCGTTGTTTCGATTATTTGTGATCCTCAGTATAAATTTTGAATACAATAACAAACAATTTGCTTATTTTTCTCAATCTCTTGGTTTTAATTTGAATTTTTAGAGAAACTTTGTTAACTTTAATAATAGTTTTACTCTTTCAAAAACAACAAATTAATTCAGATTTCCTTCTTGTTTATTAGGCTTTGCAAGGAGTTTCTGATCAAAATTCAAATTTTTCTTTTTTTTTTTTAAATCTTTGAAATGCTAATTTTATGGCATATATCTTGCTAAGGTGTGTAGTTTTTGCAAAAAAAAAGAAAATTATCGAACAAATAATGACAGCATAACTATTGAAACTCTTTTTTTTTTTTGACAGGATAACTATTGAAACTCTAATTAACCGTTTATTCGTGCAATTAATTTGAGAAAAAAAAAAATTAGCAATCCATTTGATATAAAAAAATAAGTTTTAGACCTTTTTTTTTTTATCATAAGTTTTAGACTGTTTAGTGACCGTTTTGATACAAATTAATACTCAGTACAAATTTGACGCTAGTGGCGCGGTTTAGTTTAGTTGGGGTATTAGAAGTGAGTAATGTTGATAATATTTACAATTTGAAATTAATTTTAAAATAAAATAATCACTAATTTATTTTGATTATATAATCACCATCTTATAATTAATCATTTAATCATAATTCATTTTTCCTCCACTCAACCTTTTTCTAACTCAAATTTTTCCGTGCTCAATTTTCTTTTCAAAATTCATTTCCCATTACCTAATTCTAATATCCCAACCAAACTACCCTAAATTTTTTTGTAACAGTAAAATAATTTTATTGTTTTCCAGGAAAAAAAGGAAAAAGAAAAAACATATAACCACCAACCAGAGTACCAGACCACGTGATGCGGAGAATCGCAAATCCATGATAGTGGTCCCCATAACCGGTTCGTATAAATACGTCTCCGCCTCTCAACGTTCCTTTAACCGTCTCAATACTTCGCACTCACAAGCACACGCGAAAAATCTCTGCAGCTACCCAACTCTCTTTTTCGAATCTCACCGCACTTGCAACGCGATCGTTCCTTGTACAGAAATGAAGCGGAAGCTCAAATCGCAAGTTACTGAAGAAGTCGAAGAATCGTCAATCGAAGAGCAATCGCTCTGCTTCATCAGGAAGCAGCTTCGTTCGAGGCTCTCTCGCCGCCGCAGACTTCATATATCTCCTATCGTTAAACTCTCCGGTGCCGAATCACATTTCACAGCAGTAAGTGAAGTATCATGTGACTCTAGCATTTCCTCGGTAAACAATCAGAATCCGCCGGATCGGAACGCGTTCGGGAGAGTAATTACTAAAACATATTATAGGAAGAATTTTAAAAATGAGAAAAGAAATTGTGATGAAGTAATGGAGTTATCCGATATTTCGTGCGTGGAATCATGCTCACGAGAAAACAGAGGCTTAAGCGTGAAATTTCAGAATGCAGAGGAGTTAGAAGTTGAAGGAGGAGATGCTACCAAATCTGAAGTTTCTAGCGCTTCGCGGTTTTCATTTACCGCGAACGACGAGAGTAAAGTGGAGGAAAATGAGATCTCTGTTAGAACTACTCAAAATGAGGACGTGTTCGAGGTTCCGGGCGTCAATGAGATTTTTACTGAAGAAATTACCAATTCCGAAGCTGAAAAGGATAATTATGTTGAAATCGACGAAATACCAATTCATTCTGTGGAGAGAACATCCAAATTTACCGAAATCGAGTCTGATTGTGAAGAGTTGCAACTCCCAAAGCCCAGAGGATTTGACTTTGATTTAGCTTGCTCGGAGCAGTTCTCAAATGGTGGCGTAAGTAATGGCGGTGAAGTAGAGGAGCATAATTCCTCGTCATCGGGGATTTTACATATAGTTTCCGATTCTGAATTTGAAAGTTCGGACTATTCTTCTTCTTTCTGGAGTCTTTCTTCTGGAAGTCAATTTTCGGAGAGGTCGATCGGAGATGAGAGTTCTTCGACTACGTTTGAACTGTTCAGGCAATTTCAACAGCAATTCTGCAGATCGACCTTTCTCTTGAAAGACTATGACGATCAGAATTCTATTGACATATACGTGAGTTTGTATCAATTATAGCTAATTATATTGTAAATTTGATGAATCTCTTAATGAATCCGTATTTTTTATGTGATGATATGCTATCTGTATCAATTAAATTATTAGAAATATCTTTAAATGCATCTACCTTCTTATCTAATGCGCTTGTGACTTCGTTTGTTTTTGAGTGATTAAATTGTTACTGTATATGTATTTATGATTAGCCGTATAAGGTTTAAGAACATTTATATATTAAAATTATGTACTAAAAACTTGCAATATCAAGAAAAAATTGACTGTAGTTTATGCGAGCAAACTAAGAAACTGGAACCTATAGCCAGCACTTGCCTTTCCGTTTACTTATTTAATCTGAAATTTTTGTGACAATTGTTTGTGGATAAGGAACTGGAAATGGAACTAGAAGATGAAGATGAGGAGAGCTTCCGGATGATGAGGAAAAGAGAGAGGAGGCAAGAGTATATGCATGACTATGCAGAGGAATACTGTAATAAGACTGCCTATGGAGAACTTGTCATTCAGCAACGCTTATGTATGGTTCACTGGATAATTGAGGTCAGGCAGATTACTTCTGACTTTTCTTTTGAATTCATTTTCTTTTATCTTTTTAACCTTTTTAAATTACCATAATTATTTTGATGGAAATGAATATATGTTTATGTGGATATAATTTTTTTTTTTTTTTGACGGGGTATGTGGATATAATAATTGGTCTGTGATATTTAAATTATATCTTAAAGTAAGCGTTAGAATACTTATCGGTGGAATATTAGGCTATGCACACTGGGGGAATGTGCATCTTTAAGCTTGCAACTTTAAGTACTAGAGATTTTGTCATTTTGGAGTTTGTAATGCATGAGGATCCCAGTTTCTGTACATGAGGTTTCATACAATGTCTATGTAAGTACTAGCTGAATCTGTATTAAGTCTGTGTCCCATGCAGATGCTTAATAATTGATTAACAATGAGCAAGAGTGTGAATGTTGATATACTGACTGCTCTCAAACCATGAAAACACATTGACTTAGAAACTTAAATTTTTATAAAGAACAAATAATAAGATGAAACAATAAATATTGTTTCTAGACAAAGGAAAAGAAATGTGATAGCTGGCCCTTGGCTGATAGAAGGGGTATAACTGATCGTACTCCCAACTCTGTTGTTTATACTCAAAAACAGGTCAATCTCATATTAAATATTTCATCCTGAGATCTAACTTCTAATCATGCAGCATGCTACCAACAAAGAGCTTCAGAAGGAAACCATGTTTTTAGGAGTTAATCTTCTTGACAGATTTTTGAGTAAGGGATACTTCAAAAATGTGAGAAATCTTCAGATGGCTGGCATTGCTTGCCTCACTCTAGCCACCAGGATCGAAGAAAATCAACCTAACAACTGGTAAGAAATACAGTTTTTCACATAGAGTGTGGCCCTCTTTATAATCCTTTTAATTGATGCATCCATGAAGATGCCCTTGCAAGTTAGATCAATAATTGGTAAAGGAGCAATAAAACTAATAGAAGATGACTGTTGAATGATGAAGCAATTGTGGTACATGGAGTAAAATTTCCACTGTAGACAAGAGATTGTAAATGTCTATAAGCAACCAGAAAAGTGCAGATGTACAATTTCATTTAGCTTCTGTTAATTATTTCCTGATTTCCTTCTTATTGTGGTAATATGGACATGTGCCAAGGTTTATCAATTTCTTGGCTAAAACATCAAAACATAATTCTCAGAGTGGCTATCCTTGTGAGAGATAGTGCTTCTTCTCTACATGCTGATCTTTTGGTGTTTAGTTAAAATTACATGGTTAAAACAGAACCTCAACTGAGTTCAATAAGGATCTCACATCGAGGGATTCTCAGATCTAGGTGGTGGATATGATACCATATATGCATGAAGTATAAATTAGATCTAGACTCGGATTAAGATAAATTGAACAATAATAACCAAGCAATAATAAGAAAGCAACACTTTCAAGAATATCTCACCTTCAGTTTGGCATTGTTAGGGATCTCTAACTAACTCAATTTCTATATCAGTGTACGGATAAAGAATTTTCACGTGGGAAGCACCATATATACCCGGTATGAAGTGGTGGCTATGGAGTGGCTGGTGCAGGAAGTCCTGAACTTCCAATGTTTCCTTCCCACCTTTTATAACTTCCTGTGGTAAGTAAGTTATTTTGTTTTTTCATTCTCCTCGTATCAATCTAATTTTGGCAGCAATTGAGATATTTTTTCCACGTTAAAGCTGTTTTGAATATGGACAGGTTCTACCTAAAAGCTGCAAGAGCCAACAAGAATGTGGAGAAAACCGCAAAATACCTAGCACTACTAACGTTGATGGGTCATCAGCAGCTTTGCTTTTGGCCATCAACTGTTGCATCTGCACTTGTTATCCTTGCTTCTCAGGCATCATGCAACCTGGTTGCCGGTGTAGGCTCTTTTTTTTTTTTTTTTTACAGATTAGTCTTAAATTATTTTTGTGAATATTATTCCAATGGAGTGCATTGAATCTCTGGGGTTATGTTGATTTGAGATGAAAATGAGTTTGTGTTATATTGATAATGCAGATTAATGCAAGACTCAAGGATAAAGATTTGTCCGAATGCATTAAGGTATTAATGGTACATAGTTCTCATACTTTGTTTCTTGTTCAAAATTTTTTTACTAAATAGGAAACTTGTACTCCCTCCGTCTCATAAAACTTTTCACACTTTCTTTTTTGTCCGTCTCACTATAAGTTTCACTCTTAAAATGAAAACCATTTATAATCTCCATCCTCACAATTTCCACTAATTTACTCAAAATGTCATTACTTTTTACTCAAATATACACATAAAACAATAATTTTTTTACTTTATACATAAAAGCTTACAAAATTACCCCTCAAAATCTCAATAATTACTCTTATTTCTTAAAGTGTATATCCTCCTACATGTAAAAGCTCTCCGGGACGGAGGGAGTAGGTTTTTGTAGCTTTATCTTTCTGCAGTTACTCATCTTCAATAAATCCAAGATTTGTTTACACTGTTTATTCTGTTCAACAGAGCATGGAATGGATGGTGAAGTACGCATGAAGTAATTTTGAAAGCCAATAAGGTATCACCCAGTTTCATTATTTTTCTGTAAATCAATTGCCATAAAAATCTATAGAAGACTCTTTAAACATGGTTGTAAATCAGAAAATACATTCTTCAAGTAAAAGCATGTACTGTATGGAAACCTTTCCTTACTTTTCTTCTCCTAACCAACCATAAGCTGTGCTAATCTCAGTAATCACATTACAAGTCAAGAATATAATCTTGAGTAACACTTGAGTGCACCAATTGCACGGTAAAACTAATGAACAACTAATATTGTTCAATGAAAACTTTTAATACTAACCCATTAATACTTTTTAATATTTGTCTATTAATCCTTTACGTTGTTTCTGGCATAACGAAAAAATGTCAATGTTTATTCGGGAACTAAACAGTATTCATAAAGTGGGATTTCACAGTAATGAAAACTGTGTTAGAAATGAAATATTAGAAAATATTTGACCTTATATTGATGATGACCACAAAATCAAGACTGATAGATATCAGTACAAGTCAAATTGGAGATTGTTTATCGAGCATTCACAAAGTCGGAAGCTATTCCCGCTCTCTCCTTTTCTAGAGTATCCCTCTTTTTCCTCCTCAGCCTTGTCAACTTTCTCCTTTGTCATCACACTTACACCCACAGCAGCCTTTGATACAGCACTGAATGCAGTCGAAAGCAACAATGCACCAGCTGACAAATAATGATTACTCATGATGACCGACCCTGCACTGCTGGCCTTCTGTTCGACAGCTGCAAGAGCACACTTTGTCTTCTCCGATACCTGCAATATCCCGTCCACTTCTCTCACCACATCCGTCCCCATGCTAAGCGTCTCACTCAGCCCCATCTCGCGGTCAATTGTAGCAACTGTTTCCAAGGCTAGTAGTGTCAAATGATGCTTCTCATCCAATGACTTAGCCTTCTTCAGTGCATCCTTTCCTAACACAAACCCCTTGGCTAAAGTGGTGCTCACTACTTCCGCAGTCTTCTTCACAGCTGAGTCAGTTATACTTGGCTTAGCTCCCTCCTTTACGACATCGTTTTTATCCCAATTCGTCTGGTAGATGGTATGCAGAAGCAGTGACCAAGAAAGAGCTGGATATGTTAGATAATAGCTTAACACCCCTTTTTAGTGCTATATGTGATGGTACATATTGAGCAAAATCACTTACTGAGATCAAGGAAGCAGCATGTGGAGGCAGTTGGTAGTCCTTCGTTATAGTTATGGACATAGGAAGTCCAGCCATGGTGGATCCCTGGAATTTATTTATTTTGTAATAACAATAAAACCATCTCAATTAATCTTCACAGCACAAACTCGAACATGGACTTGTTTCTCATCTTACAGTTGTTAGAGAATCAACATAAATGAATTAAATCTCAATCTCTCTACAAGTTCGACTTTTAAATGAGACAAAATTCATTTTTAGTATCAGAGCCAAAGGCTCGAGGTCCACACATCCTGAGTTCGATTACCGCTGAGTGCAACCCTACCCATATTAAATTGTTCACTCGATGGGTGGCCTCCTCCCCATAAAGATTATGAATTTGGCCCACGAGTTAGGGAGAGTGTTAAGGAATCAACATAAATAAATTAAATCTCAATCTCTCCACAAGCTCGAACTTTTAGATGAGCGAAAATACAGAAACTTTAAATGCTCTTATATAAGGAAAAAATGGCATCCATGAACAGATAAGGATGCATACTGTCAAAATTGCAGCTGAATCTGCCCCCAGAGAATCGCTGAAGGTGACATATGCAACCTGAGTTGTTTCTGTTTCTCTGAATAAGAGAGGAATAATGTTCATCTCCTATTCCAACAATTTCAAAATATAAAACATGTAATTGATTATGTCTTTTTATGCAATGACAACACATTAGGAGATGATGAAACACTAACCTCTGCATCTCAATATATAGAATTTCTCCAGAAAAAGTGAGAAACTCGAAGATATCTCTTTCGGAAAGTGAAACTGAGACATTGCTCACTTTAACGGTCCTAAATCTGTCAACAAGCATACAATGTTTAGTCGAAGAGTCTTCTTTCAATAATAAGTAAAAATAATTACTATCCCTCTTCCATTATTATTTTTATGTGTAAGGTCACACAAAATTAAAAAAAAAAAAATGAAGCAATGAGTAGAGAAATGAAGACTAAAAAATTTTGTAAGCTTTTATATACATACTAAAAAAATAAATTGAATGGTATGTATGTATGTGTGGATCTAAAGTAATAATATTTTGTATAAAATGGTTAATATTGTAAAGGTGGAGTTTATAAAGTATCTTTTATTTTAAGAGTATCAAAATTATTTTAAGACTAACGAGAAAAAAAGTGTAAAATTAACATTATGAAAATTGTAACCAAGGGAGCTTACTAAGCCACCGAGTTCCCACTTTAGTGGGAGATTTAAGTTCGTGAATTTGGAGTGGGAGGAATAAGAAGATTTGAAGAATTTGAAATTATAATGAAACTTGGCGACCTAATTTCTAACCACTAAGAACTAACATTTACGATAAAAAAAAAAAAAAACATTATGAAAATTGTACCTCACATGTGAAGCACCTTTTGGGGAGGTCGTTTCCTGCAACACTTCTCCTTGTATTGTCTCAGTATTATCCATTGATTCTGCAAAACTACATTGGCAATATCAATAGATAAATTAATTATATATTGGCATGATCAGAAATAAATGAAATCAGGCCTCATTCTTCGCGAAAAGGACAATAAATCAACAATGTTTTTGTAAACTAAATATCAATCAAATTTATGTTTCATTTCAAGAATTTGGACTTACTGTAAGAAGATGACAAAATGCGAAAATTATTCAAGTAAAGGATTTTTCTCTTTTAATTCTTTGAACACAAATTATGTATCATGCAAAAAAAAAAAAAAACAGAGAGAGAGAAAAGGAAAATAGGGGTTCATATGCACATGTGATTGATTATTGCATATATATATATATATATATGATATACTGATCTATGAAGGAGAAATCATCCCACTAGTTAAGCCGAAACCCCGAATTCTCACCACCCCACGATCTTTACTCAGCATAAATAGTTTATCTAATTATTATGTACTTTCATTGCTTTAAAAAAAAATACTTTCATAGAACTAAGTTTTTAAAAATATTTATCACACTTGCATAATTTAAATTAAATAAAGAGAAACAAATTTACTTTTTAACATATTTTCAATGTGATGCACCACATCGCCCTTTCACCATTGAGGAGGTAGTCATTACTCTTTGTCGAATTTTATCGGAAATTAATCTCATATATCAAATTAAAATTAAAGTGTAATGAATTGTAAAAATTAAAATGATGTGCACGCTTACATTTACATTGGTTTTGAAACACGTCTTTTGCTATACATCAACTCAATAATTACGAAAATAAGGACTCGAGCTCCATTCAAATAAATTATCGTAAATGGTCAAGTCCAAAAAAAAAAAAAAAAAAAAGCCCATGGCAAGCACAATTCATGAGTGCTCAAATGCCATCCAAAATGACCATAATGCCCTCATGTATGTGATTATATATATATATATATATATATATATATATATATATATATATATATATATATATATATATATGTGTGTGTGTGGTGGGGGTATGTAACACAAACTATGGTATACACAAAAACACTTATCTTCTTGACAGTATTACATAATGAAAGGATTATCAAATCAAATGAACTTCGAACTGACTTGACCGACGAGATTCCCATGTCGTGCCTCCTCCAGTGTGTCTTTTGTTGTAGGTCCAACGAATTGAGTTTGGATTGTGCTCGATGGAGAAAATGAAGACTCGAGATCCTGAAATTAGTCGCATCAACTGCCAAATTTTTATACCTTCTAAAAAGTGTCGGGAAAAGATTTTTTTATAGTTTCTCAAATTTTTTTATTACTATTCCATATCCCCTATATATATTAATAGAATTTTTTTAATTATTATTCCATATCCCCTATATATATATTAATAAAAAGTTTTTTTAATTATTATTTCATATCTCTTGTACACTAATAGAAATTTTTTATTTATCGTCTTGAAGTTGAATTAGATAATGCATCGTATTCTTAGAAATGTATATTCAAAGTGTCATCATAATATTAGGTTGATTTGAATTAATTGGATGGCATGTCGATAATATTATGAGTATTAAATATCCTTATTTTCAATATTAACTAGTATATCACCTGTTCGTTAACACGATTTATGAGTATAAAATGAATATCATATTAGGTTTGTTATAAATCTCAATTGAGAAAAATTACATGTTAACTTTTGTGTTAAATTAAGTACAAGACTTTTTTTTTTGATCGGGAAAAGAATTTTATTACTCAATTGGGTACAAGTAATACCCAAAAAGAATGCAGAGATAATTACAGAGAATCGATGATCTTGGACGGATTACTCATCCAATCATTAAATGAAAAATTACATAGGTTTGGAAAAATAATGGATAACCAACTCCAGAGCCGAGATCTAATTTCATCAAAGAGCTGCTCCCAGACGAAAGGCTTATTGGCAAATATAAATTCGTTTCTGCCGCACCAGACTCTCCAAATAATGCAGGCCCATAAGCCAAGAACAACTCTCCTCCCTTTCTTAGACTTAAAGATTCCACGCATACTCCAAAGCTGACTTAAAAATTAAGTACAAGACTTATTTCATCTATATGTTTTTATACTCTTCTTTTGATACTACAGTAAAACCTCTATAAATGAATAACATTGGGACCATGAAATTTTATTAATTTAGAGAGATAAATTACTATTTTATTAATTAAAAGAGAGACTTTTAAATTCATCAAATTCATTATATATGTATTGAAAATAAATGAATTCATATATGTTTCATTGATTATATTCATGCATCGGTTAATTCTTTGTAACTAATTAAATATATTCATGTATAATATCAATTCATTATATACAATTAACTATTATATTCATGGACGCATGTATCAATTTATTGGAATTACTTAAATAACTATTATAGTCAATTAAATATATTCATGCATGATGAATGAAACATATACTATATAAACCTCAATATAACTAATATAACTGTAATATTTATGAATTATTAATTTAGAGTTTTAATGGAACTAAATATTTATAAAGGGATTTCTCAAAAAATTATTATCTTATTATCTTATCGAATTTGATGATTTTTTTACAAAGGCCCAAGTCGGCCCTGGAAGATTTTATTATTTTAAAGAGTTTATTAATTTATAGAGGTTTTATTGTATGTTTTTTTATCGCGCAAATAGTGATAAGAACTCATAACCTTACTACATAGATAGTGAACCTCTAACCACTTGAGTTATACCACTTCGTCTTCCTTTGATATCATGTACATTCTTGATTTTCTATTTTCAAAATTTTTGAATGTTTATCTGGATCATTTTTTTATCGGTAAATGTTAGTTTGTTAGTTGTTAGCAGTTAGTTCACCAAGCACCCCCAAATACTTCTAGGGCCGCTTAGTTGGGGTATTAGAATTAGGTAATGGGAATGACTAGTGATTCATTCCCATTGATGAATTTATTATTTTATTTTTAAATCAATTCCAAATTGTAAATATTACCAAGCATCATCAATGAGAATGATTAATGAGCTTATTCCCATTACCTACTCCTAATACCTCAACCAAGCGGGCCCCTAGTTTTTTTCTTCAAGTCACCTTATAACTCCATAATTCGTTCATAAAGGGAATTGAATCCAGCATCTTCCACTAATGTGAGGAACCGGTAAATCATATTTCTTTTGATTTGATGTTCGATGTGGGAACGTTTTCTTTATTTTTCAAATCAGACGCAAAAACCGTTTTGCACTTGAAATACGAAAAACGTCTACATTATTAAGTAAACCAAATTTATAAAATATTAAGTTTGCTTACAAATTTTAAAATACTTGGTTATATCATGTTGATTGTTGTTTTTTTATTATCGCCACCTCCTTCACATATTCAAATTTTTTAATATTCTCATTTAGTTCTTTAGACGTATAACCGTCCATAACTTTGTAAAAGGAAATTAGTAAGTGACATTTTTTCGAACATAGAAAAATTTGTAAATGACATATTTCGTAATTTTCACTTTTTATTACTTCTAAATTAATCCTTGAAATTTCCTCAAACTAGACTTGGATTTCGATCACTTTTCCATTTTTTTCTTTTAAGGAAAAAGAGAGTTTGAGTTGGATATAGGTTAAGGCCCATAGTTGGTTTCAATGGGCTGGTTCTCATGTGTTACTGATTCTCAGAATTAGGCTTGGGCCTTTTTAATAACAGTTTTTTTTTTTTTACTTTTCCATTTAATCGGAATTTTGATAATGATTTTTTTTGGGAGTATTAAAATATAAGAATCGATGAAAACTTTAATTTTTTAAATTTATGATATCGTGTTTGTTTTTCAATTATTATGCAAGAGTTGCTTAGAGAATTTCGTATCATCGATCCCAAAATATTAAAACTGTTTTGAGCACCAGCTTCTCTTCACGAAGTTCATTCTTCTCAGCCTTCAAAGTTTTGATCTCTTCTTGAAGCTTTTCGGTCATCTCTTTATACTCCTGAGATTCAGCTGACAGCATCACCTAGTATGGCTAATTTGTCGGTTTTCACGGGTCTTCCAGGTTCCAAAACAGCAGACAATTCTGCAAACCTGTCATTCAATTTTTCCCTCATTCTCTCACGGCATGCTTTGGTTCCTGTTACACCACATTGTTCACTGCGTCCCCTCTTTCTTCGACACTCTCGTTCCTCTGCACATTCACTAAGTTGTGTGGCATCAAGTGCCACACAAGTGTTTTGTGTGGGTGCCTGGGGGTTCCAATAAAGATCGGACGATGGAACGGCGACGTCCAAGAGACCGCTGTAATCAATTAACTCATTCCAACAGAGATTTAAAATTTTAAAACGAAGACTTATTAAGTATAATAAATTGACTGGTTTTATATGGAAATGATTTATGATATGAATTAATATTCAGTTTCATTAACCATTATTCAATTCTGGATACTTTTATTTAAATACTTGATATTTTATTTTATTTTTTAAAAAAATTGATACATTAAACTTAAATACAGTATTATAATAGTGTGTTATTTATATTAAATATGAATAGTTTAAATAGTAAAAAAAAATAGTTATTATTGATACTCATAAATAATAATATGATACTAATAATCCTAATTTTTATACTCCTAATGAAATTTATAATACTTTTGACTAAATAGTTAATATTTAAAAATTCAAAACAATTTCATAAAAAACATACTTTACTATAAAACTTATTCAAATTAAACGTTGACTTAATTTTCAAATTGACATTTACTCTTTATTTTGTCAACTTTTAGAGTTTACTAACTAGGCAATCTGACCACCTTCATCAATCGAAGTCAACTTCTCAATATTTTAATCACTTTTTAATGTTATATTGTGACATACTCCTTTCTCAAAAATGACTTAAGTCGTTTTCATACAAATTAAAAAAATTAAAATTAGGACCAATTACTCCTAGATACAATATATAGTAAAAATTACTACTAGATATAATGTTTTTAAAAATTATAACCCACTACAACCTATACCCATTTTACCCTCATCCGATAAAACTATCCACACGTCTCTCTCATTATTATTCTGCCTCTTTTTTGTCTTCCTCTCTCTCACATTATTATCCCCTAATCACAGCCACCTCTCCTCTCTATCTCTCCTCTTTCTCTCTCATTCGACGGCGATGACGCTCGATGAAGACGACGGTGGTGAGGCCACCGCACAGAGCCACCTCTCATCTCTCTCTCACAACCCACCACCCACCGTCCCACCGCCCACCTCCCCGCGGCCCACCACTGACAACGGCCGCTATTGTGAAGTTGTCGGCGGCGATGAGTCGAAGGCCACGGCGCCACCACCCCGCCATCAACGAAGACCACAACGCCACCACCCCGCTATCAACGATGGCCACGACGAAGACGCCGACAAAACTTTGATCCACTCACTGCTGCCCACCTCCCGACTCTTGGTTTTCTCAATCGCAAGCCAAATCCCGCCTGTCCTCCTTCTTGATTTTGGCTTAGTGGGTTTGTTCAATTCGTTTTGGTAAAAGGAAAGTTTTTTGAGAAAATTACAACCTAGTGCAAGGCCCAAGTGTTTATTACAATTTAGTGCAAACACCTTTTATAATTACAAGCGGTACAATTGGATAAGTGATCTTCCAAAAATACCCTTAATTTTGTATCATTGGTGATGTTAGATTCTCTCTCATACTTACTCGACGCTTCCTTCAGCTTGGAAAAATCTCTCCCCCATTGCTGACGTCAGTGCACAGGTTGCATCGGTTTTGTTGGATGACGATCACATCGTCCCGGCGTTCCCCGTGGTAAACCATTCAAATTCAAATTCAAATTTAAATTCAAATATTAATCTTACCTCCTTTCTCCTCCATCCATATTTTTCCCCTGTCTCGACGAACATATCATATTCATAAACAATTTACAGTGGCGCTGCCGTATGATGTTCTTGCCAGAATCGCAGCGCCATTCACGCTGCCTAATTTGAAGACGGCTTCACTCGTCTGCAGGGCGTGGATGGACGCGCTGAAACCCTTGCGGGAGGCGATGATTTTCTTAAAATGGGGAAAGAGGTTCAAGCATGGGCGCGGAGGAGTCAAAGCTAATCTAAATAAGGCTTTGGATTCCTTCTTGAAAGCGGCTGCGCGTGGTTCCACGCTCGCAATGGTGGACGCGGGCTTGATTTATTGTGAATTGGGGAAGAAGGAGGAGGGGATTGCTTTGTATCGTAGGGCGGCTGAGCTCGGTGACCCTACTGGACAGTGTAATTTGGCAATTGCGTATCTGCAAGGTATCGCGTTTTTAATTTCTAATTTCTATAATTATCTGTTACATAGTGATGATTATGATGATGATAAACACTATAAGTCGATGATTTAAGAATGGATTAGTTTGATAGTGCGTAAACCCTGATAATGGTATTGGCTATATTCATAATCCATGGATTAATCATTTCATTGCTGCTCAATGTTCTGTCGGAGGAATTAAGATGGTTTAGAAAGAGATCACAATGTTGACTTTTCTTCTTTGAATGCACAAAGATTCATTCATCACAAGTAGGAACTAAGAAAATTTCCTCAACACAAAATTCCCTGTTTACATGTTATCAATTTAGTTTTATGTTTTGGATGGACTAATATTAGTCAGATTGTTGAATCTCAGTTACTGCAGAAAAGGGACTGTTTTAGAAGATCAGCAGTTACCTTTCCATTCGTTTTTACATGTTATATGTTGCAGCTAGTCCTCCAAACACCAAAGATATGCAGGACTTTTGACTAATTTATGTTGTCATTCTTTTCTCTCGTTTTTTATTTGTCAATGAAGTTTAATCTATTTCCCTTTCTGTTCAGATTTAGATCATCGGCAACTCGCTATTGGTTTTGCTTTGCTCGTAAATAATGTTCGGAAGCAGGTTGTAAAGTGGTTGGTTGTTTTTGGTTTTGATCCACTATTTGTTAGTTTATTTTGTACCAATTTTTGGATTTAGTTGTTAACCTCGAGCTGGTTGTAGCTCCCCTTAAAACAAAGATTGGGTATAGAAGTACTTGAGTATTTTTTGGGCGTTTTATTCGTCATTGCATATTATAATACTCTGTTGCAATAATCTTAGATAGCTTGCAAATATTTTCATACGATTGTAATTTTTTGTTTCATATTGCATTACTTATCAAACTATTGCAATTCAATTTTTCGATTGCAACATTTATAAAAAGAAATGCATTTTTTTCAAATTGCAATTACTTATCAACTAATGATTGTAATAGTTGGATAGATAATGCAATTTTCAATTATTTTTGCAATCACTTAATGATATATTAAATGTTTTAACATATAATATAATAATTTAAATATTTCTTTTTACTATTACAATTAAATTGTACATTGTTCTATTAAATCATCTATTCAACTAATTTGAAATTAATTAAAAAAATTAAAAACATTTAGTGAAAATAAACATACAAGAATTTTTCAGAAAGAAACATTTAATTTATAATAATTCAAACCAGAAATAAAACTGCATTAATTTTGAAAAAAATTTAAAATAATTCTAAAATATTAATGTGAATTACAATAAAACATTAAACATAATTGCAAAAATTACGAATATAAATTTGAAATATATTGATATTTTACATTCAACTCAATAACAAAGATTGCAAATTATTCAACAAAATTGCAAAATATTAAACTGAATATTAAATTATTCAATATACTTGTAAATACAAAATTGCAAAATATCCCATTTAATTGCAAAATATTCAACTAAATTGCAAATACACATTTGCAAAATATCCAACCAAATGCAAAATTTGCAACTAAATTGCAAAATATTCAACTTAATTAAAAAAAAAAAAATCAAGCTAGATTGCAAAATATCCAACTTAATTAAATTGCAACTAATTTGCAAAATATCCAAATAATTGTAAAATATCCCTTTTAATTGCAAAATATTCAACTATATTGCAATTGCAAAATTGCAACTAAATTACACAAAATATTCCTTTTAATTGCAAAATGTTCAACTAAATTGCAAATACACAATTGTAAAATATTCAACTCAAATGCAAAATTTGCAACTAAATTGCAAAATATCCAACTTAATTGAAAAAAATTGAGGACATTTGTTTTATTCAAATTAATGGAGCCATTGCATGGTTGGAAAGAGGGTCGAGAGACGGTCGTAATGCAAAAAGAATGAGGTCAATCGGAGTTCGTATGAGGAGATACGGACGAACGAAGTTGAGACGGCAAAATAGCAAACCGATTCACCCAAAACCGAGTTGCACCATTCGGATTAGGAAATACACCCACCACCTACACCCATCAATCTGATAAGTACACCCCCGTCGTTCTTCACAGATTTGCAGATCCGCCATTTCCGTCGCACCTGTAGCAGCAATTTCAAACACCAACCACCACCGTCTCACCACCCGTTCGCCAACGAAACACAACAACAATCCCAACCCATCGCCGACGACCCACGCCGTCACCGGCACCGCGTCTCATCATCTTCTCCATCCATAACCGTCTGACAACCACCATTACCCACCAGTCACCGTCACGGCCAATCCTCACCATTGCCGCCTCATTCCAACGCCGTCGAGCAGCCTTGCCGGCGCCAAATCGCGACACCACCCGCCGGCGACGCGACCCAAGACTGCTTCCTACGCACTCCGCCGTCGAGCAAGCAGCGCCACGCCCAAATCGCCGCCCATCACCACCGTGAGCAGCCCTCACCAATGTCGTCGACAATTTTTCATTTGCTCGTGAATAGCAGAGGAGGAAGAAGAGGGTTTTTATTTGGGTGCAATTATCCTCAAATCATTCAAAGAAAGGTGCATTGGGAAGTGTTGATGAATAGTGCCTCATTAATTGACTTTCAATCACTCATTTATTCCCACATGTAATTGGGAGGGTTAAAATTGGACTTTTACTTGAGATTTTTGTACCCCCTTGTAATAAGGAAAAAGGGTTGCACCTAATTGTAATAAAGTGTTAGAGTTTGTACCCCTTGTAATGCCCCCAAGTTTTTATACTTTTTTCCCTGTTTCTTTCTCTCTCTCTTCTTTCATTGGCTTTTTTTTCATTTTCGTTCAAACATTTTCCACTTATTTTATATCCGTTGGACACAAAGCCTGCAATCTCTGCATCCGTTTGCACTGTTCATAGTTTGTGAAGAGATCCAGATCTGAAAGCGGGTTTATGGATCTGGGAGGATTCCAGCATTAGTGTTACAAGATGAAGATGAACGAAACCGCGATGAAGATGAACGAAACCTGCTATAATTTTCCTGTGAATTGTGTTTTTTTATTCTTTGTGTCTGGCTTTGAATTTTGAATTGTGATTTTTATTACGCACAAGGGTTTTTTTGTGTGTGAGAATTTTTGTGATTTTGATTCTTGGAACAAGGGGTTACGTATATAGGGAGTTACTGTATTCGATATTTTTTTATGTAAATTAGTGTTCAAGAAACGGGTATGTATAGTTTGTGATTTTTGTGTTTTCTTTTGGGTTATCGATGTTAGATAATCCACCATTTTTCTGTATTTTTTTTACGCACATGTGCGAGAAATGCATATTTTTCTCGCACATGTGCAATCTTATTAGTGAGGAGAAAAGACATGTGATTTATTTCAAATTTTTTTTTTTAAGATTGGGAATGAGAAAACGTCACCGTGTCCTTCATGTAATTTATTTCGCACATTTGGATATTGTTTCTGCGTATGAATTATTGTTACCGATATTCGATTATTGAATACGCACATTTTTAGAATTTTTCAACAATTATTTCCTACAATATCATATACGAATTATGAAGGAATTTAAAAAAGTGAATTATTTGGACTCTAATTTGAAAAAAAAAAATTGAAGGCCGAAAAATGAAAAAGATGATGAGACAAGTCAATCACCTTGAGAATTGTGCCAAGAATAGAGTGCATGACACATGGGAATGAAAAAAAGTGGGAAGGAAGGGTAAATTGAGAACTTTGATCAATAATTTTGTACTTACAAGTAATTACTAATTCTATTGTAGTGGATAGTAATAAGCCACCCAATATTGTAGTGGATAGTAAGTCACCCTTAAAATTATTATAATTAAAACATTAATTTTATTTTTTATTTTGCCTTTGTATTTACTCATTTTTCAAGACCATTATTAATATTTATATATTAAATAAGAATAGAATAAAAAAATAATATTAAACATAGTAAATCATGACATAATTTTTGTGAAATGAAAGAAATAAAAAAATAAATTTAATTTTTATAATACGGAAAGAGTAGGGATGGCAGGCGGAGTGCAGGACGGGTTTGTCTGTCCCGGGACCCACCCCGCCGAGAAAATATTAGGACCCGGGACCCGCCCCGCCCGTGTGAGGACCCGCCGGGTCCTACTCGTCCCGTTTAATATTTTAGTAATTTAAAATTAATTTTAATATATCCAATATTTTTATTTTGACTTTAAATAATTCAAATTAAAATAATTACTTAAAATAGTACATAATATTCATCTAACACATAAAAATAACATAAATAATATATTTTCACAAATATATACACATTAATATCAATATAAATTACATAATTTCACATATATACATAAAAATATTAATGTATTTATATGTGTCGTATCCATATACGGGTTGGCGGGACGGGTTTTACAAAAACTACGACCCGTCTCATACCCGCTTGACAGGTCCAAACCCGCCCAGTGGCGGGTTCAATGCGGGTCCGGGTTTGAACTCCGTCCCATTGTCATCCCTATGGAAGAGTTATTTTTGAATGGTGAGAGTGGGAGCATAATGTCAAAAGAAATATATTAATATAGTAATGTTTGGAATATTATCGATAAAAAGAAAAAAAGTAATATTTGGAATATTTATTTTTAATATATACCAATACATTAAAACGGTTCCAGTTCCCAAAAGTCAAAAGCTAAATTTTGTGTAAGTGCATACTTTTTTCCTAATTCTACTAAATGACCATTAAAGTCTATTTCTACAATCACTACATGAATTTTGCAAATTAGTGACCGATTTTTTCCTTCGTTAATCAATGAATTAACATTTATTAACAGATTAATAATGGACTATCGATGGAAAAATTTTGTAATTATTAGTCTTGTCACTAAATATAACAACAAAAAAATTTCTATCGCTAAAAATATTAACGAATTACCGATGGATAATTCAAAATTGAATGTTTTGTCACTAAAGTGCCGATAATCCGTCACGAAATATTTTTTTGCTAGGAAATATAATCTATTGAAAAATTATATGTGAATCTGCTTTGTAAAATGATGGTAAATTTTGTCGATGTCTGTCATTAAAATGTGTTAATAATCTGTCACCAATTTATTATTAAATAACTCATCAAACATCCGTTACTAAAATATATTAGTAATCTGTCACAAAATAGTAATCCATTACTTAATCAATAAGTAAGTAAATCCGTCACTATATATATATATATATATATATATATATATATATATATATATATATAACTTAGTGACTGTACTCCTATATTTTATTCTTCAGGTGCAAATTCTCCTCTTTCCATTTGGTCAAGTTTGTTAAACTGGTTGGGGGTTAACTTCACCATGCATATTTGTCCTACTATCAATTTCTTACATTTTTCGGACATGCTTGGGAGGAAGAAATTGAAGAAAGTAGCCATCACCATCTGGATAGGGGTCATTTGGTCGATCTGGAATTTTAGAAATGATGTTATTTTTAATAATGGAAACATCGTGGTAGAAAGGGTGATTAGCATACTTAAAATTCGGATTTGACATTGACTATGTTGTAAAAAGTCATCACCGGCATCTTTCAAAATTAGTTCGTGGTTGGGTGATCCGTGGTTTATCTTGCTTCTCTTTCCTAATTGTAAACCATGTATGGATGTAAGGGTTCGGTACTCATTGTACTCAATTTAATATAATTTTCCTTTGACCGTTAAAAAAAAATTTAGTATTTGTACACATCAATGAAAAAATGTATTTGATGCGTAAAAGCGACTGGGCCTCGTTTCCCCACCCGGGTTCACGGGGTAAAGCCTTTACGCACTTAAGATCCTTAGCTTCCCTCGAACAAACGTGCTCGCAAAACACGCCGGAGGGTTCTCCGGCGTAGGCACTCCGACGCTCAAGTCGTCACCGGAAAACACTCAAGAAAGTACGTATAAGATAGCTATGTGAGAGTGATAGTGATTCGATACCGTTACCTCCTGCTGGGTGTGTCCTTTATACGTAAGTTAAGAGTAATAACCGTCATTACGGTTTCAAGGCATTATCCCACACGTTACGCCATGATGTCGTGTGTAAATAACTTATTCCTCAAGAAATCGCATTAGATCTACGAATTCCCCACTGACGGAGGTCGACCAATCAATGAAGGAATATAGGAGATATTCCTTGACTTGGACCTCAATTATCTCAATTACTCGTTCCTTCTAGCGTTTCGTGATCTTATCGGATAAATAACCGCTATGGGCTCGACCAAAAACCCTCACGTACTCTTCAAATCTCGCCTGGCCTCTCGGCCCACTCGTAGCTGAGTTTGGGCCTCGCGGCCCACCTGCAGCCGGGTTTAGGGTCTCGTGACCCGTATCTGGATTTAGGCCTCGTGGCCCTTACGTAGTTGGGCTTGGGCCTTATGGCCCCTCTCCTGCAGGGCACGGGCCTCGTGGCCCCCTGTAGGTAGGTTTAGGGCTTCGTAGCTTCGGTTTCGGCCGATCTGGGCTCGAGCCCATCTCGGATTTTCCTCCCTTTATCTAGGGTATCTAATAACGTCATTGGGCCCTTTTGGGCTGGTCATATTTGGGCCCTACGTGTAGTTGGGCCCGACATTTTTATCCGTATCAACCACTCCCTACTGCGGTGAGCGATCTTGGAGCTCACCGGAGTAAGGAAGATTTGCACATTCCTCCTCGCAGCTTTGCCCTCGGGGACATCCTCCCTGCGGCTTGACTTTGAGATGTCCCCCTACAGCCTTCAGCCTTTTCCAGTACATCCTCTCGCTAATCTATCGGAGCCTAGCGACTCTTGGCTTCACGAGGGACAATCAAGCCGATCATGCATCCGCCCCTCGGTTTTAGCTACCGATACACGCATCCATTAACTCCCTCTTTATTTCAAAATCGGTTCCACTTCCTCTTCCTCTTTTCTTCTGAATTCTTGCTCCATTTAGGACCTTAGCTTGCAAGTCCTCCGCGATCGTCCTCTTTACTCCTTACCTCGACTTCCTCTCCTTATCCAGGTAAAATTTTCTTTTCTCACTTTGACTCTCTTATAGGAACGTCCTTTGGAAATGTCCCACTTTGGTTCTTCCCGAACCGTTTCTAACACTCGGGAATTCTTCCCAAAGTTCTCACCACTCTCCCATCCCCAATCCCCAGGAGACTCTCCTCCGTCTCTTCCTCCTCTCCCGGAGGTGGATAGGGTTAGGTTAAGGACTCCTTTGCCGGTTCCTCCAAAATCTCGACAAAGCCCTAACCGATCTCATTTCTCGGCGACTACATTTTGTCGGTTTTCGGTTTATCTCTCCCGATCGGGGCCCGACCAAACCTAGCGACTCCCGACTCTAGCTTTACGGCAAGCCCGGTTTGAAGCGGGGTTATGTCTCCCTCCTCCCAAATTTACGTGCCAAATATCGAACCTCTACAGAGTTCCTCTTAACCGCTTTGTTCCTAACGCCATTAGGATGATGGTCGCCTTCTATATCCTTCTCAAAGGAAATGGAGGGAAACCGTCTGCCGAACTCTTCTTTTCTCGGTTTACTTGTAAAACCGTTGGACCCTTCTACTATGTAAGTAGTCGGGTAAAAGAGAAATGTTCTTTCATTGGGAAGGTGCCCAATATTAACAAAGAATGGGGTGATCACTTCGTCTTTATTACCCCGATAAGCCTGGCCTTTTCAAAATCGAGAAATGGGTGTATAGAAACCCTTCTCCTCCAGCCTCCCTCTAGTCACATCTCCTCCTCTACTAACCGCCGAGGTTATTCTCGGCTAAACGCCCATGTTCGTGCTCACGGGCATTTTGACTTGCCGAAATCTGCTTCAATTCTCGTATCCTTTCCCACTTTAAATTTAGCTCGATAAGGGTCCCTCTTGAACCCCGTGATGGTAATTATCTCATTACAATCCATCGCCTTTATGAGTATAAATATATCGATATCTAACTCACCTCGTTTTCTTTTGCGAAATGTTGTGGTTGTCCAAGGTTTTGGAAGGTCCCACTGACTCACTTGAGTCGGCTCTGTCTACCCCTACTCCTCAAGGTGATGCTCTTGATGCACCCCTCTTCTCCGCCGGCTCCCAGAAGATCCCGAGGATAACCCTCCTCCTCCGAAGAAGTCGAAAACCACTAAGGGCAAAGCCCCCGCCAGCCAGGTTCTCTCCATTCCCGGGATACTTTGCGTCGCAAGTATCCCACTAGACGCGATCAAGGCCTCTCTTTAGCCCCTATTGATGTGGACTCTTACTCCTCGGATACCTTCGCCGGCCAAGTTTTTAGCGAACGGATCTCTGCAGACGACTACGAAAAGCTTACCGGCCTCCCTCCGACTAGCGGCAACATCAGTGCGAGCCACTTTGCTCGGGTAACATCCTTCGGGTTACCTCAATTGTTTCACCTTCGCTATATTCTACTTTCTATGTGCCAACTGCATTCTCACCGTACTCGTGCTTTGGTTTCTCGGCTTGGCATCCTTCTGTCCAGCCTTTGGAGCCCTCCAACTGCTCCCTCTCTCCTCAATCAAGGAGTTGGAGGACTCGCTCTGGCCGAGAAGAAGAAAGCCACTCGCCTCTCTTCGTATTAAAAAGCTGGAGGAGGAGTTGAAAAAGCCGACGCGACTCGGGAGGCGGCCGAGAAGGAAACGAATGACATGGCGGTCTACCATGCCCCGCAAAATCTCAAGTACACTGGAGGCCACTGGTGAAGGGGGCCAGTCCCTCTGCAGACTCTCTTCTTCTCCGCACTGGACGCACTTCCTGCATGCTCTATGGCCCCGATTCACGGGAGCGATGCTGACTCACCCCGGCTTCCTTGGGGATATGGGGCCTTACATCCGCTTTTTCTATGACTACGGGTTTGATGCGGCCGTGCGGCAGCAAGGCGATCCCTCTTTCTCGGGGAGTTTGATAGGACCAGCGCCACTAGCCTCCTTGCCTACTCCCCACATTTCAAAGGTGACCCTTCGAGGTCTATTGAGGAGGACTGGTGGTCCCCAATTCTTAACGAGTTATTTCTTTGAGATGGTGTGGACGGAGGTTGTGGCGGTAGAGATGCCCCCGCCGATCCCTCCTCTATGCCCCCTTGCCCCTGGAAGTTCCTGCCTCCCAAGAGGAAGCGTGTATGGCTCGAGCCACGGAGAAAGAAGCGGAAGTGGCTGCCCCGTCAATGAAGCGAGAGGAACCTCCCCTATCCCGAGTTAATTTAAAACAATTTCTTATTTCTGTGATGCATAATGAATTCTCTTCTCTCTCTCTCTCTCTCTCTCTCTCTCTCTCTCTCTCTCTCTCTCTCTCTCTCTCTCTCTCTCTCTCTCTCTCTCTCTCTCTCTTATGCCGGTTTGGCACCCGATCTCGCTCTCCCCTTTGTTGGGAGCTTACTTTATATTTTTGCATTCTGCTGCCCCCTGGGGCCTTTTTGTTGTGAATGAATGGGATCCTCCCTCGTCGGGAGTTTAATTTTCGTATATCCGCGTATCTTCCCTTGCCGGGAATTGCTTCTCATATCCGGTGTTTATACCCTCCGGTAGGGAGCTTGTTATTTGCATGAGTACTTATGTCCTCCCTAGGGAGTTGTATCTTTGTTTATTTGCGTTTTCATACTCAATTTTCACCGCCGCTTACAAACCTGTCTAGCCTCTAAACTTGTTAGCTTGCATGCATGACTCACTTATTAGGAACATAACACTAGCTAGTAGCGTGTACGTATCCTTTTCTTCTCGGTGATAATTCATCCGCTCGAAACCCCCTTTTTCCCTCTCTAGGGTTTCATGCTTTAGGTTTTCAGGCTTTCCCTTGACTTCATAGTCTGGGATTTTCTTTAGATATTTTTCTCGAGCTTACGTAAGTTAGAACCTTGCCGGGTAGGTTGAACTTAGTATTTCAAAGGGCTTTCTTAGCTTCTTGCTCCTGAAGCCTCCTCTAGGTTTAGCGCGACAAAACGCTTTTCCCTCGGTGTAGCTTTGAATTCCCTCGGGCTATCTCTTAGTTTAGCTTCATATGTCACCTCCTAGGTGTGGATTAATTAGACTTTGACCTGCCTAACTCACATACTCCTTCCCGGATATATGCCTAATCCACCCTTGCATGTTTTATTCTTAATCCTTTCGAAACTTTTCGTGGCCTCGATCCTTGTCACCCTTCTTAGGTGCGTATCTGGCTGAGCCCTTCTTTGTAGGCTTGTCATTATATCTTGGACTTCTCCCTTAGTCAATCGGGCTCTTACTATAGAGCCGAGTTGGCTCTAGGAAACTCTCCGTTAGTTCTCGTTTTACGAAACATTACGGGTTCAAGCCGGCTGAATCCCTTGTGCATGCTCAACTTAGGCGGCATGAAGCCAATGTCGCTTCTCACTGTTTGCCACTCCTTCGAGGAGTAAGTAAACTATATGCTCTCCACGGGCTCAGGCTTCTTCTCATAGAAACCCTTTCCTCGGGGTGTTTTGAAACTATTTCTTAGTTTTCGCTCTTATGTTTTCTTAGGCTCGCAAGGGTTAAACCTTTGCCATAGATCCAGCTTTTACCCATAGTCGAGTATGCCTTAGTTTTCTGCATCGTAGTCCCTTTCTTGGGCCCACCTTACTTGGACCCTTATAAGTCCAACTTGATAGCTTCAAGGTGTCCAAGCCTTACGTCTAGCCGTCCTCACTGGACATGACTTTGGCTAAACTTTATAAGTGTAACCTAATAATTTTGAAACTTTGGCGTTTCAAATCCCAAAACACCTCCTAGGTGCGGGTTCGATTGAGCCCTTCTCGTAGGCTTGGTCAAGGCTTATCTTAAAGCCTCATCTCGCATTTGTCATTTAGTCGGTCAAACCACTTGCTATAAGGTTAAGCTGGGTCTTTCAAGCTACCTTTCGGCTTTAATTCTTGCAACCTTCTTTGGGTCTAGATAGGTTAAACCCCTCTGTAGGATTAACTTCGGTTTTTTGAAAGTTATTTCTTAACTTCTTTTCTCATAACCCTTCTTTGGGTTTAGGTGGGTTAAACCCTCTCTCGTGGGTTTAACTTAGGTTTTCTCTAAGCTATCTCTTTAGCTTTGAATCTTGCAACCCTTTCAGGTTCGGGTTAGTTAAACCTCGCCGTAGGTTTAACTTTAGTGTATCGAAGCTATCTCTTAGCTTCTTTTCGTAACCCTTACGGGTTTAGGTGAGTTAAACCCTCTCTGTAGGTTTAACTTTATTGTTTTGAAGCTATCTCTTAGCTTCATTCTCATAACCCCTCTCTGGGTTTTAGGTAGGTTAAACCCTCTCTGCAGTTTAACTTTAGTGTTTCAAGCTATCTCTTAGCTTCTTTCTCGTAACCCCTCTCTGGGTTTAGGTGAGTTAAACCCTCTCTGCAGTTTAACTTTAGTGTTTGAAGCTATCTCTTAGCTTCTTTCTCGTAACCCCTCTCTGGGTTTAGGTGAGTTAAACCCTTTCTGCAGTTTAACTTTAGTGTTTCAAGCTATCTCTTAGCTTCTTTCTCGTAACCTCTCTCGGTTTAGGTGAGTTAAACCCTCTCTGCGGGTTTAACTTTAGTGTTTGAAGCTATCTCTTAGCTTCTTTCTCGTAACCCTCTCTGGGTTTAGGTGAGTTAAACCCTCTCTGCAGTTTAACTTTAGTGTTTCAAGCTATCTCTTAGCTTCTTTCTCGTAACCCCTCTCTCGGGTTTAGGTGAGTTAAACCCTCTCTGTAGGTTTAGCTTTAGTGTTTCAAGCTATCTCTTAGCTTCTTTCTCGTAACCCCTCTCTGGGTTTAGGTGGGTTAAACCCTCTCTGTAGGTTTAACTTTAGTGTCTTTTGAAGCTATCTCTTAGCTTCGTTTCTCATAATGCGAATTCATTTCGTGAATGCTCATTGTATTTCTCATTGAATGCTTGTCGTGCATTTTATTTGTTGTTTAACTTTCTACGCAAGTTATTAATTCTCACGTAATCAATCGTGTGTTGTGATGCAATTGTATCGAATAGCATGTAATTATATTATTTCAATCGTACTCAACGAAAGAATGAACTCGTAAACTCATAGATAATGAAAAATCGCTTTCATTAATTGATAAACAAATTTGCCCCATTGACCATAATCGATCAACGCAAGTTAAGAATTAACTTGGCGGCCTCTTTAAAAAACCTCCCTACGGTAAAACCCGGTGGGAAACCCGCGAGGAGGGGAAAAAAGAGTACCGGTGGAGCAAAATTACACTTTATTCGAACATAAATAAAACAACTCTAACATAAAAAGAACCACCTACTTGCGGCGAGGCGGGTACTTTCTTCGTATAAAACCTCTTCAAATGGCGGACATTCCAGGTCTAGCCGGTTGATTTTCTTCCATGTCTTGTAGCTCGTAAGCTCCTCCTCGGAGGACCACTGGTCACCTTGTACGGCCCCTCCCACTTGGGATCGAGCTTTCCAATGTTTTTCAACGCGTCGGCTTGCCTCAAGACTAGATCTCCTTCTTCAAATCTCCGACTTACGACTTTACGGTCATAAGAAGCCTTTATGCGGCTTTTATACTTCTCATTTTTAGGTGAGCGATCTCACGCTCCTCCTCTAGCATGTCTAGGTTCTCTCTCATTAGTTCTTCATTTCTACCTTCACCGAAGTGGGCTAAACGATGTGTCTCCATCCCCACCTCTGCAGTATAAGCTGCTGCCCGTACACTAGGTGGAAGGGGACTCCTCCGTTGGCTCCTCGGGGTGGTCCGATAAGCCCACAAAACTGACTCCGGCTCATCGACCCACCTCCTCCGGCTTTATCCGGTCGGGCAAGTATCCCGTTCACAATAGTTACATTGGTGACCTCCATTTGACCGTTGGCACGGGGGTGCGCCACCGATGTGAACCTCTGGACAATCTTCGAGTTATCACACCATTCCCGTACCATGTTTCCCATAAACCGGGTTCCATTATCCGATACCAGGATTCTAGGTATACCAAACTGCAGCAAATATATCTCCATAAAAACTTGATTATGTTACCTTCTTCTATCCTCGCTAGAGGTACAGCTTCGACCCACTTGAAGTAGTCTCACGCCACCAATAGAAACTTCCGGCCCACCGCAATTGGGAATGGGCCCACTAGGTCCATCCCCACTTCGCAAAGGGACATGGAGAGTGCATGGTACCCATCTCCTCTGCAGGAGGTGGATGAGGCGGCCATGCTTCGACATTTCTCGCACTTCTTCACCCGGCCTTTTGACGTCTGGGTCATGGTAGGCCGAGTATCCAGCCCTCAAGGTTTTCCGAACTATTGCCCGAGCTCCTGCATGGTCAGTACAACAACCCTTGTGTATATCCTTAATTACGTACCTCCCTTCTTGAGGGGATAAACATCTCAAGTAAGGCTGCGTGTAGGACCGCCGGTACATCTTGTCTCCGATCATCGTGTATCGGATTCTCCAACCGAGCTTTACTTTTATCCGGGCAGCTCTCCGGATTACGCAACACTCGATATATGCTGGTTCTCCAATCATCTTCACTCCGATGACTCCTACCGAGGGATTTGTTGATTCAGCCTTCGCAGTCACCAAGGTGATCTCCCCCTCCCGGTAGTGTTGCTGAACTCGCTAGCTTTGAAAGGCTATCCGCTCCGGAGTTTTCCTCTCGAGGTATCTGCCGGACCTCAAAGGAATCGAACCTTCCTCGCAGCCTCGGCTACTCGCCGAAGGTAGGCTACCATCTTTTCATCTTTGGCTTCGTACCCCCCTGCCTTTGTTGGGTTACAAGTTGGGAATCGAAAACATGACCACCCGACTGCTCCAGTGCTGCGGCCATCTCCATTCCTCGAATCGGGGCCTCCTACTCAGCTCCATTGTTGGAGGTGATGAATTCAAACCTCACCGCCACTGCGTTTCTGGCCCTCTGGATCAATGATCACGATCCCGGCTCCACAACCCCGCATAGACACAGAGCCGTCAACATATACCTTCCATTCTCCTTCCTCCAGTAAGACGTGTACCCTCCCGAATGAAGTCGAGAGGGCTTGTGCTTATGGTCCTCCGTGGCTCGAAATCCACATCATATTCTCCCGATTCGACGGCCCACTTGACCATCCTCCTGAAAGGTCAGCTCTCCCTATCACCTGTTTCAAAGGTAGTTAGTCCGAACAATGACCTTATGTGACAAAAATAAGACCGTAACCTCCGGGCGGTGACCATTATAGTCGTGGCTGCTTTCTCTATCTCCGAGTATCTTACTTGACTCCTGTATGAGCTTACTAATGTAATAAACGAGGTTTCGGGTTGACCTCCTCCCTCACCAAAGACGGAGCCGAGTGAGACCCCACCTCAGAGAGGTAGAGGTAAAGTTTCTCCCCAGTATAGGCTTCGTTAATGTAGGTAATCGCTGGGCCAGTCTTTGTTTAAGCTCTTCGAATGCTGCTGGCATTGCTCATTCCACTCGAACTTAGATCCCTTCCTCAAGATTTTAAAGAAGGGATGGCTCCTCTCCGCAGATCTGGCTATGAATCTCGCTTAAAGCCGTAATTCTCCCATTCGGTCTCTGCGGCTCCTTGATATTGGTGGGGGCTGCATATCAAGCTTCTGACTTTCACCTTGGCGAGTTAACCTCGATTCCCATTTGGGTCACCATATATCCGAGGAACTTCCCGGATCTCACTCCAAAAGAACACTTTCTGGATTCGGCTTCATGCCATTCCTCCCGAGCACCGAGAAAGCTTCCTCCGTGTCCGCCACATGTTTTCCAGCTTCTACGCTTTTCACAAGCATATCATCAACGTAGACCTCCATGTTCCTCCTAAATTTGGTCTCGTAACATTTTATCCACCATTCTCTCGATAGGTAGCTCCTACATTCTTCAACCCAAAGGGCATTCTAATATAACAGAAAGTTCCACTAGTAATAATGAAACTAACCTTTGGGATATCCGGAGGAAAATTTGTATCGATGGTAGCCTTGATAGGCATCCATCATACTTAGCAGCTCAAATCCCGATGTAGAGTCGACCATCCGTCAATCCTAGGCAAGGGATAATGATCCTTAGGACAAGTCTTGTTCAGGTCTCGGAAATCTATGCACATTCTCCATTTCCCCCTGGTTTCGCCACCAACACGGATTGGATAGCCAGGTGGGGAATTGTATTCGCTTGACATGTCCTGCCTCCAGTGACTTTTCTACTTCCAAAGACCCTTAATTTCTGTTTTATTGGTTTAGCTTTAGGATCCACGTTCGGGTGATGCATCGCCACCTCCTCGGGGATACTGTCATGTCGAGAGGAAGAAAAAGCAAAAACGTCCGCATTTCTTCGTAGAGCCGCTACGAGGTCCTTCTCCAACTCGGCTCCGGTGGGCCCCAATCTTCGTTGTGTATCCTTTCTTTTCGGGATACAACTCCACCATCATCGGACTCTCCGTCGGCTTCCATCTTTGGAGGATCGATTTCTTCGGAAATCTTGCACCTCTTGGATTCTCGGCCCACCTCTTTGTCTCTTTTCGGGCTGCGATGTAGCTCTTTATCGGCTATCTTCACCGCCTCCACGTAGCATTTTCTGGATTGCGGTGATCTCCACTACTTCACCCACCTCGTCATTCACTGGAAACTTGAGTTTCATGTGATAAGTTGATATAACCACCTGAAATAGGTTCAACAATGGTCTACCAAAAATTATGTTATAGGATGAAGGTACATCCACAATCAAAAAATTTGTCATAACTACCCTCCTCCGTGGAGCTTCACCTAGCCCCACGGAGGGTTACCCGGCCCGAGAGGGTGTCTTGCTCCTCCCGTGAATCCGCATAACGCCGTATCCACTGGTTGCATTTCTATATTCAAATTCATCTTCTTGAAACATTCCGGGAAGATGATGTCATGAGCTCCCTCGTATCTACGAAGATCCGTGCTACCGTATATCCCGCCACATCTGTTGTGATGACCGGTGCATCAACCGTGGTCCTCCTTCCTTAAGCTTCCATCCTCTCGGGCCAAAATGAATCCGAGGTGTATGGGACAGCTTCTTTGTGATCCACCTCTCTGTACATTTCTCCTACCTCTCTCCCGAGGGTCCTCTCTCCGGCTTTTCTAGCGCGGAAGGAGTCTCCTCTCTGCTAGACCTCCGACTATCATCTGGATAAGTCCTCTCTTAGGAGGGTCTCTCCTCCTGCCTCCCTTCGACCATCCTTCCTTTTTCCTCGGCTTTATCATCGCCTTCTTTTCTTTTTGACCTCTGGAGCTAACTCGATCTTTGTAAACAAACTCTTTAAGATGTCCACTTGGATCATCCTCTCGATCTCATCACGTAAGTGAAAACAATTGTTAGTGTCATGTCCATATTCATTGTGGAAACGACAAAACTTATCGACTTAGGTTTTTGAGGCCCCTGGACCGAGTCCATGGAAACTTCATTTCGGATGGTCGGATGCCACTTCCGGTAGCTCTGCGCTCAAGCTTCGGGGTATACTTGTCGAACCTAGAGCGAGGTCAGTTTTGCAGCTTTCTCGAGGTTACTGCTGTTGAGCTTTTCTTCGATGATTCCTTCTTCTTTTCGTGTCCACTTGGTTTGACCTCGGCTCTCTTTGCCTTTCTTACCTCCTCCAATGTGACGTACTTCTCCGCCCTCCTTAGCGGTTCATCGAATGTCAGGCGGCTTCTTAGCCGAGGAGGAAAACAAGTCCCCATCTCGAAGGTTACTAGTAAAAGCATTAATTTTTACCTCCGGGGTGGCGGTTGGAACCTCTAGTGCCGCCTGATTGAATCTCTTCATGAAGGCCCGTAGGCTTTCATTCTCCCCTTGCTTCATGTTAAACAATGTTAGTGTAGCTCTGGGTTGCCTCCTTGCACTAGCAAATTGATGCAAGAAGAGCTCCCAAACTGTTCAAAGGAGTTGATGGAATTGGGTTCTAGGTGGCTAAACCACTTCTTTAGCCTTAGATAGAGTAGTAAGAAAGACCTGCACTTCACACCCTCCCCATATCGATGGAGGAGGGCCGAATTTTCAAATCTCACCAAATGATCATAGGGGTCGATCGTACCATCATATTCATAATTAAGAGGTTTAAAATTGCTAGGCAATTCATCTTGTAAGATATTCTCGATAAATTGGCAACTTTGTAGCAGGTCGAGGCATACTAACCCGATTTTCCATCGATGTTTCATATTGTCCATTTGTTTCCTCAAGGATCGATCTGGTCTTTCATGGCCTCAGGCCCAGGTGTCCCCTGTTCCCTCTTCTTGGTCCTCAATCTTACTTCCTCATTGCGGCGGGCTGTCTCCTTCCCCGTGCGGCTTCCTCGGGACCAGCCTCCCTCGGCCGAGGGATGACCTTCTCTCTTGGGCTCCTTCAGCTCCCGGGGCCTCTTCCTGGTTCCTGGACTCCACCTCTCTCCTTCTCTCCTCTTGATACTCGTCCTGCTGCTCCCCCCGGTTGGGATCGAGCAGCAGATTCCCGGTCTGGTTCTCCAGTCCTCCCTACAGTGGAGGTCCTCCTCCTCCAGCCATTGCCACAGCCACGGCTCGAGCTATCATGTCATCCAGCTCCCGAGTTAGAGCGACAGAGGCGGTGGTTCTCGGGATTCTCTCGAGGTATCCCCTGGCTGGAGCATTGGCCGTGCAGGGATTCCTACCATAGATATTCCTTCGTATTGCGAGAAGAAGAGGAAGGCATGTTCCCTCCTTCCTCTCTAACAACGGCTCCTACTCTGGATGGTGTTGGCCAGAGTCGAAGCTCTCACCTTGTGCCATCAGTAACCGGTGTCGGTCCTCCAGTGTTGGGCATAGCCACCGGAGGCATGGGGTGGGGCACGGCTTCACCTGCATTGGGTTTGCGGGGTTATCCTTCCCCAGTGGTACTAGTGCAATCGGTCTCATGGGTGTACGTTCACCCGTCATGATGTCCTTCTTTCGGATAATTAGAAAAGAAAAGAAGTTGAAACTCACGTCTCGGCTCTTCTCTTTCCCACAAACGGCGCCAATTGATGCGTAAAAGCGGCTGAGCCTCGTTTTCTCACACGGGTTCACGGGGTAAAGCCTTTACGCACTTAAGATCCTTAGCTTCCCTCGAACAAACGTACACGCAAAACACGCCGTAGGGTTCTCCCGTAGGCACTCCAACGCTCAAGTCGGGTCACCGGAAAACACTCAAGAAAGTACGTATATGATAGCTAAGTGAGAGTGATAGTGATTCGATACCGTTACCTCCTGCTGGGTGTGTCCTTTATACGTAAGTTAAGAGTAATAACCGTCATTACGATTTCAAGGCATTATCCCACACGTTACGCCATGATGTCGTGTGTAAATAACTTATTCCTCAAGAAATCTGCATTAGATCTACGAATTCCCCCACAGACGGAGGTCGAGACCCGGTCAATGAAGGAATATAGGAGATATTCCTTGACTTAGGCCTCAATTATCTCAACTACTGCGTTCCTTCTAGCGTTTCGTGATCTTATCGGATAAATAACCGCTATGGGCTCAGTCAAAAACCCTCACGTACTCTTCAAATCTCGCCTGGCCTCTCGGCCCACCCGTAGCTGTGGTTTGGGCCTCGCGGCCCACTGCGGCCGGGTTTATGGTCTCGTGACCCGTATCTGGATTTAGGCCTCGTGGCCCTTACAGCCAGTTGGGCTTGGGCCTTATGGCCCCTCTCCTGCAGGCACAGGCCTCGTGGCCCCTATAGGTAGGTTTAGGGCTTCGTAGCTTTGGTTTCGGCCGATCTGGGCTCGGACCCATCTCGGGTTTTCCTCCCTTTATCTAGGGTATCTAATAACGTCATTGGGCCCTTTTGGGCTGAGTCGTATTTGGGCCCTACGTGTAGTTGGGCCCGACATTTTTATCCGTATCGGTATTGTAAATGCTCATTCATGTAACCATCACAAGTTAAGAAAGGTTTAATCATATATGACATAAAACTAACCAAACATTAAAAAGAAATACATTAATGCAAATATGTAGTCGATATTTATGTATTATTCTGAATTTTTCTTTTTTAGAAGAGCCAGCTTTATTTGATACTTTATTATCATTAAGTTGGGAATTATTATGGAATTAATACTTTTTAATAAATTAATTAATATTATTAAAAATACATACAAAATATAAATAAGTTTTACAAGAAAATTGGTTCAAAGTATACATACTTTGCCTATGTTAAAAGAGTTATTTTAGTAAGAATTAACTTGTTTCTTTTAGGTTTAATTTTATAGTAAAACAATTAATATTCTTTAATAAAATAATTATTAACACAAGACTTATATTATCAAAAACAGATTCACGATAAAATTTGTTCACACAAGGCTTTATTTTTAAAATATGTTCATATTTTTATTAAAATTTAATACTCATTCCATCTCATATTAACTTGCATCAATTTTTGGCACACAAAATAAAATGAATATACTTTATGTCTGGTTTGATTGGTTCGGAAGAACAATTTAAACAAAAATATTTGTTTTTTTATGTTGGCATTTTCTATAAATATAAAATATTATAAGAGTGAAGTTTATGAGTGATGTTTCATTTTTAATATGCAAATTAACGTGCAACGTCAGTAAAATGAAAAGTATATAAATTAATATGGGATGGAGAGGGAATATTCATAAAATAAGATATTAATTGGAAGAATTTTATATTAGGGTTCAATTTTTAGGTTAAGTCTCAATTTCGGTCTTGAATTTTGAAGTGTCTCAAATTAGGGTCTAATTTTTAGTTTTTTCTCCATTTAAGATCCACTTTTTCTCTTTTGGTCTCAATTCAAGACCCGATTAATTTATCTTTATTTTAATTATTTTTATAAAATACTTAAAGTATAATAATTTTTTCTAATCAATTTTTAAGAAATAATATATTAAATTAAAAAATTAAAAATCAATTTTTTTCAAATTTTTATTTTTTATGTTTTTTTATTTTTTAATCAAGGTGATGAACATGACTATTTAGAATACATGCAGTGGCAACAATATAAAAAAATTAAAATATAAAAATACATAAAAATATATTCCAAAATGTAGATAAGAAAAATTATACATAATAAAAATATTTCTTTATAAATGAATTAGCGATGTATGATTAGAAATGAAAAAAATAAAAATAAATTTTGGGCCTTGAATTGAGACATAAGGAATAAAATTGGACCTTAAATTGAGAAAAAACTAAAAATTAGACCTAATTTGAGACACTTCAAAATTCAAGACTTAAATTGAAATTCAACCTAAAAATTGAGTGCTAATATTTTTCTATTCTAATTTGAAAAATGTAATTTATAATTTTTTTGTTAACGTTACCTTCTATTTAGATCGGTCTTGGCGATGTTATAAGTTAGGGGTGGGAATAGGCCGAGCTACACGACAGGGGCCTACGGCTCCGGCCTACTAAAGCTCGGCTCGGCTCGGCCCGTTTAATAAATAGGTCGCTCTCGTGCCTTTAAGAAGCCTATTTAATTAAATAGGCCAGCTTGAGCTTTCTTGTAGGTCTTTTAAGCCTAACAGCCGGCCTATTTAACTATATATATAGTAACATAATATATTATATTTATATAATATATATATATATATATATATATATATATATTAATAATTGTGAGATACTTATATATTTTATCTCATAAATTTACATATTAGTAAAAAGTATTAATAATAAACAAAATAACTTATGTCACGTTAATTTACATAAGATTTTGTTATTGCTTTGCTAATTGATAATTCTTGGTATGTTAATTTTATTCGTATTTTGAATTGTATAGTATTTACGGTGTAATATAAAAATGTGATTTTTTAAAATTTAATGAAGAATAAAAAAGTTGCGGCAAATAGGCCTTTAAAAGGCTTTCGTGCCCGGCCTATTTATTAAAAAGGTCGAGCCGAGCCTTGAAAAAAGTCTATCATAGATAATAGGCCGTGCTCGAGCCTAAAAATTATCTAATAGGCCTAGGCTTTCTTATGCCAAGCCTGGCACGGCCCGGCCTATTCCCACCCCTATTATAAGTGACCTCATGTACGGTCATATTGCCTAACTTCGTATGATTTCAAAACAAAAAGGCAAGAGAGATAGACATAAAGACAGATGGGGATCTACGATGGTAATTTATAGGAATTTTATCGGTACAAGTACCGAAAAATAAGTTAATTATCAATTCATAATTTTAAAGATAAAATTTATCAATATAAGACCTGAAAGATGTTTATATTAAGAGATTTTATCGGTGCAAGTCCTGAAAGATAGGTTAATTATCAATTTGAAACCTCAATATAAACATTTTTCAGACTTGAATCGATAAAATCTTTTAATATAAACATCTTTCAGTCTCAAATTGATAAATTTTATTTTTCATACCCAGTGATAATTAATCTATCTTTCAGTGTTTGAAACTAATTTATATTGAGAGGTTCATTTTACAAAATAGATAGGTTATGAAGCGATGAAAGAGTATTATTTACATGATTCATGATAATCTCAATTTAAGATAGAAGATTAATTTGATTATATATATATATATATATATATATATATATATATATATATATATATATATATATAAGTAACACTTGTTTGAATTGAGTGCATAACATGAATTTTATTTTTATTATCACTATTATGCACATACACTATCGCTATCATATGTCTCGTACATATGCACATACACCTGTTATAAGTAAATGTTACAATGATAATCCATGTGCATGACGGTCAAAGTAAATATAGAATTTATCGTATGCATCCAATTCACACATATTATTTTATATAATATATATATTGATGCGGATAAAAATGTTAAGCCCAACTACACGTAGGGCCCAGATACGCCCAGCCCAATAGGGCCCAATGATGTAATGTAACACCCTCAATAGAGGGAGGAAAACTCGAGATGGGCTCGAGCCCAGATCGGCTGCGAATAGGCTATGAAGCCCTATACCTACCTACAGGTGGGCCACGAGGCCCAACCCTAACTACGAGATAAGCCACGAGGCCTAAACCTAAATGCAGCCGCGAGGCCCAAGCTCGACCGCAGTGGGCCGTGAGGCCCGCACCTAGCTACAGTGGGCCGCGAGGCCCAAACCTAGCTGCAGTGGGCCGTGAGGCCCAGCGAGATTTAAAGAGCACGCGAGCATTTGACCAAGCCCGTAGCAGCTTATTTATCCGATAAGACCGAGGAGCGTTAGAAGGAACGAGTAGTTGAGATAATTAAGACCCAAGTCAAGGAATATCTCCTTTATTCCTTCATTGATCGGGTACAACCTCCGTCCGTGGGGAATTCGTAGGCACAATCAGATTTCTTGAGAAGAAAGGTATCCACGCACGACATCATAAAGGAACGTGCGGGATAATGCCTTAAAATCGTGATGACGGTTATCACTCTTAACTTACGTATAAATAACACACCAAGAAGGGAGGTACCAGATCAATCAACTATCACTCTTTCTTAGCTGTTTCCTACGTACTTTCTTGAGTGTTTTCCGGTGACTGACTTGAGCGTCGGAGTGCCTACGCCGGAGAACCCTCTGGCATGTTTTTGCGAGTACGTTCGTGGAAAGCTAGGAATTCCTGCTGCGTAAAGGCATTACCCACGTGGAACGGAGGTGGGGAAACGGGCCCGGAGTCGGTTTTACGCATCAATTGGCACCGTCTGTGGGAAAGAAGAGCCGAGACGTGAGTTTTAACTTCTTTTCTTTTATGATTATCTCGAAAGAAGGACATCATGACCGGTCAACGTACACCAATGAGACCAATTGCACTAGTACCGCTCGGGAAGGACAACCCCCACAAGCCCCATGCAAGGCGAGGCTAATCCAATCCCGTGCCACCTATGGCCGTGCCCAATCTTTGGACCACCACTTGTTACGGTGGTACGAGACGAAAGCTCGACTCTGGCCAACGCCACGCAGAGTGGGAGCTGAGCCAGGGAGGCAGGTGAACCCACCGCCTCTTCCTCCGCGATTCTAGAAGGAATCCCTATATCGGGGTCCCCTGAGCCGTCAATGCTCCAGCCCAAAGGGATACCTCGTAGAATGCCGAACCAGCTACCTCCATCGCCCTCACTCGGGAGCAGCTGGATGATATGATAACTCGAGCTATAGCCGAGCAATCGCGGAGGGGGAGGTCCCCACCGCCGGGAGAGTTGGAGAACCAGACCAGAAACCCGCTGCTCGATCCCAACTTGGGGGAGTAGGCAGACGAGCATCAAGAAGAACGAAGGAGAGAGGTGGAGTCCAGAACCAGCGAGAAACCCCGGGGTCAAGGAGTCCAAGAAAGGAGGTCAACAGCTTCCTCGACCGAGGGAGGCTGGTCCAGAGGAAGCTGCACGGGGGAAGGAGACAGCCCCTCGGCGGCGGGAAGTAAGATTGAGGATCAAGAAGAGGGTACAAGAGATACCCAATCTGAGGCCATGAAAGACCAGATTAGGTCTTTGAGGAAACAAATGGACAACATGAAGCATCGGATGGAAAATCGGGTCGGTATGCCTCGACCCATTACAGTTGCCAATTTACCGAGAATATCTTACAAGATGAGTTGCCTAGCAATTTTAAACCTCTTAATTATGAATATGATGGTACGATCGACCCCTATGACCATTTGGTGAGATTTGAAAATTCGGCCCTCCTCCATCGATATGGGGAGGGTGTGAAGTGCGAAGTCTTTCTTACGACTCTATCCAAGGCACCCAACAAAGTGGTTTAGCCGATTGGAGCCCAATTCCATCAACTCCTTTGAGTAGTTTGGAGAGCTCTTCTTGAATCGGGCCGCTAGTGCAAGGAGGCAACCTAGAGCTACGTTGACATTGTTCAACATGAAGCAAGGTGAAAATGAAAGCCTACGGGCCTTCATGAAGAGGTTCAATCGGGCGGCACTAGAAGTCCTAACCGCCACGCTAGAGGTAAAAATTAATGCTTTTACTAGCAATCTCCGAGATGGAGACCTATTTTCCTCCCCGGCCAAAAACCAGTCCGTACATTCGATGAACTACTAAGGAGAGCAGAGAAGTACGTCACACCGAAGAAGTGAGAAAGGCGAAGAGAGCCGAGGTCAAACCTAATGGACCTGAGAAGAAGAAAGAATCATCAAAGAAAAGCTCAACGGGCGGAGCCGGAGAAAGCTGCAAAATCGGGCCCCGCTCCGGGTTTGACAAATACACCCCGTGAAGCTCGAGCCGCAGAACTACCGGAGGTAGCATCTCGACCACCCCGAAATGAAATTTCCATGGACACAATCCAGAGGGCCGCCCAAGTCGAGATAAGTTTTGTCGTTTCCATAATGAATATGGGCATGACACTAACAATTGTTTCCACTTACATGATGAAATTGAGAGGATGATCCAAGCAGACATCTTAAGGAATTTATTTACGAGAGATCGAGTTAGCTCCAGTGGGGCAAAAGAGAAAGGAAGTCGATGACAAAGCCGAGGAAAAAGGGAGGATGATCGAAGGGAGGCAAGAGGAGAGACCCTCCTGCAAGAGAGGACTTATCCAGATGGTAGTCGGAGGTCCAGCAGAGGGAGACTCCTTCCGCGCTAGAAAAGTTGGAGAGAGGACCCTCGGGAGAGATGTCCAGAGACGTGGATCGAAGGAGGTCATCCATACACCTCGGATTCATTTTGGTCCAGAGGATGGAGGCACGAGGAAGGAGGACCACGGTGATGTACTAGTCATCACAACAGATGTGGCCGGATATACGGTAGCAAGGATTTTCGTAGATACGGGGAGCTCGGAGACATCATATTCTTGGAATGCTTCAAGAAGATGAATTTAAACATAGAAATGCAACTAAGGATACGGCATTGTATGGATTCCACGGGAGGGCGATCCACCCTCTTGGTCGAGTAACCCTCCGAGGTGGGGCTAGGCGAAGCTCCACGGAGGAGGGTAGTTATGGAAATTTTTTTATTGTTGATGTACCCTCATCCTACAACATGAGCTTTGGTAGGCCAGGATTGAATTTATTTCGTGGTCATATCAACTTATCACATGAAACTCAAGTTTCCAGTTAACGATGAGGTGGGTGAAGTAGGCGGTGATCACCGCAATCCGTAAAATGCTACGTGGAGGCAGTAAAGATGGCCGACAAAGAGCTGCATCGCAGCCTGAAAAGAGACAAGGAGGTGGACCGAGAATCCAAGAGATGTAAGATTACGGAGGAAATTGATCCTCCAAAATGAAAGTTGACGAAGAGCCGATGATGGTCGAGTTGTATCCAAAGAAGAAAGGATACACAACAAGGATCGGAGCCCGGCTGAGCCAACTAGAGAGAGACTCAGTAATGCCTTTACGAAGAAATGCGAGATGTTTTTGCTTTTCTTCCTCGACATGACAAGTATTCCCGAGGAGGTGGCGATGCACCACCCGAACGTGGACCCTAAAGCTAAACCAAGAAGCGTAAACTAAGGGTTTTGGACCGAAAAAGACGCCATTACGAAGGTCAAGCAGAAATTGCTGGAGGCAGACATGTCAAACGAATCCAGCTTCCCACCGGCTGTCCAATGCGGTGTTGGTGGCAAAACCAGGGGAAATGGAGAATGTGCATAGATTTTCGAGATCCGAACAAGGCTTGCCCTAAGGATCATTATCCCTTCCTAGGATTGACCGGATGGTCGATTCTACATCCGGATTTGAGCCGCTAAGTATGATGGACGCCTATCAAGTCTACCATCAAATACAAATTTTCCCTCCAGACGTTCTAAAGGTAAGTTTCATTATTGCTAGTGGAACTTTTTGCTATATTAGAATGCCCTTTGGATTGAAGAATGCGAGCAACCTATCGAGAGAATGGTTGATAAAATGTTCCGAGACCACTAGGGAGGAACATGGAAGTCTATGTTGATGATATGCTTGTGAAAAGTGTGAAAGCTAGAGAGCACGTGGCGGATCTGGAAGAAGCTTTTTCAAGACTCGGGAGGAATAGCATGAAGCCGAATCCACCAAGTGTTCTTTTGGAGTGAAATCCGGAAATTCCTCGGATATATGGTGACCCAAATGGGAATCGAGGTTAACCCCGCCAAGGTGAAGGCCATGCTTGATATGCAGCCTCCCACTAACATCAAGGAGTCAGAGAGACCGAATGGAAGAATTACAGGGCCACTGAAAGCGAGATTTATAGCTAGGTCTGCAGAGAGGAGCCACCCCTTCTTCAAAATTCCGAGGAAAGGATCCAGTTCGAGTGGGACGAGCGATGCCAGCAGCGTTCGAGGAGCTTAAACAAAGACTCGGCCCAGCTTACCTACGTTAACGAAGCCAATTCCGTGGAGACACTCTACCTTTACCTCTCTGTAGGTGGGGTTTCACTCACCTCCGTCCGGGTGAGGGAGGAAGGGTCGACCCAAAACCTCGTTTACTACATTAGTAAGCTCATCCAAGGAGTCAAGAGAGATACTCGGAGATAGAGAAGGCAGCCACGACTATAATGGTCACGGCACGGAGGGTACGACCTTATTTCTTGTCACATAAGGTCATTGTTCTCTAATTACCTTTTGAAACAGGTAATAGGGAGAGCTGATATTTCGTGGAGGATGGTCAAGTGGGCCGCCGAACCGGGAGAATATGACGTGGATTTCGAGCCACGGAGGACCATTAAAGCACAAGCCCTCTCGACTTCATCCAAGAGGGCACACGTGCACCTGGAGGAAGGAGAATGGAAGGTATATATTGACGGCTCTGTATCTATGTAGGGTTGTGGAGCGGGGATCGTAATCATCGATCCGTAAGGCCAGAAACGCAAGTTGCGGTAAGGTTTGAGTTTATTACCTCTAACAACGGAGCTGAGTACGAGGCCTTGATTCGAGGAATGGAGATGGCCGCAGAGCCGGGAGTAGGTCGGGTGGTCATATTTTCGGATTCCCAACTTGTAACCCAAAGAGTTACAGTGGGGTATGAGGCTAAAGACGAGAAAATGATAGCCTACCTTCGGTGAGTAGCCGAGCTGCAGTGGAAGGTTCGAGTTCCTTTGAGGTTAGACAAATACCTCGAGAGGAAAACTCCGAGCGGATAGTCTTTCTAAGTCAAGCGAGTTCCGCAACACCGCAGGAGGGGGAAGATCACCCCGGTGACTGCAGGCCGAAGCAACGGTCCCCGACAGAGTAGGAGTCATCGGAGTGAAGATGATTGGAGAACCAAGATATATTGAGTGTTGCGTAACCCGGAGAGCTGCCGGATAAAAGAAAAGCTCGTAACTGGAAAATCGATACACGATGATCGGGGACAAGATGTACTGGCGGTCCTTCACGCAGCCTTACTTGAGGTGTTTATCCCCTCAAGAAGGGAGGTACGTAATCGAGATATACATGAAGGTTGTTGTGCCGACCATGCGGGGGCTCGGGCAATAGTCCGGAAAGCCTTGAGGGCCGGATACTTCGGCCTACCATGACCCAGACGCCAAAGACCGGGTGAAGAAGTGTGAGAAATGCCAAAAGCATGGCTGCCTCATCCACCTCCCCGCAGAGGAGATGGGGACCATGCACTCCCCATGTCCCTTCGCGAAGTGGGGGATGGACCTGGTGGGCCCATTCCCGATTGCGGTGGGCCAGCGGAAGTTCTTATTGGTGGCGGTGGACTACTTTAGCAAGTGGGTCGAAGTTGTACCTCTAGCGAGGATAGAAGAAGGTAACATAATCAAATTTTTATGGAGATATATTTGCTGCGGGTTTTGCATACCTAGAATCTGGTATCGAGATAATGGGACCTAGTTTATGGGAAACATGGTACGGGAATGGTGTGATAACTCAAGATTGTCCAGAGATTCACATCGGTGGCACACCCCGTGCCAACGGCCAGGTGGAGGTCACCAACAAAACTATTGTGAACGGAATACGTGCCCGGCTCGACAAAGCCGGGAGGGAGGTGGGTTGATGAGCCGGTGTCGCTTTGTGGGCTTATCGGACCACCCCGAGGAGCCAACAGAGGAGTCCCCCTTCCACTTAGTGTGCGGGCAGCTGCAGTCATACCTTCGAAGTGGGGATGGAGATATATCGTTTAGCCCACTTCCGTGAGGGAATAAATGAAGAACTGATGAGGGAGAACCTAGACATGCTAGAGGAGGAGCGAAGTCGCCCACCTAAAAGCCGAGAAGTACAAAAGTCTCATAAAAGCTACTTATGACCGAGAAAGTCATGCCGGAGATTTGAAGAAGGAGATCTTGTCTTGAGACAAGCCGATGCGCTGAAAAATATTGGAAAGCTCGATCCCAAGTGGGAAGGGCCGCATAAGGTGACCAAGGTCCTCCGAGGAGGAGCTTATGAGTTACAAGACATGGAAGGAAATCAACCGGCCGGACCTGGAATGTCCGCCGATCAAGAGGTTTTACACTTGAAGAAAGGACCCGCCTTGCTGCAAGTAGGTGGTTCTTTTTATGCAAGAGTTGTTTTATTCATGTTATTTGGATTACGAATAAATTGTAATTTCGTTCCACCGGTACTCTTTTTTCCCTGCGGGGTTTCCTACCGGGTTTTACCGCAGGAGGTTTTTTTAAAGAGGCCGGCCGAGTTAGTTCTTGACTTGTGTTGATCGATTATGGTCAATGGAACACCCTTGTTTGCTCATTAATGAAAGCGATTTTTCATTTTATACGAGTTTATCAGTTTATTCTTTCGTTGATTACGATTGAAACAATATGATTGCATGCTATTCGACACGATTGCATCACAACACACGATTGATTACATGAGAATTGATAACTTGCAAAAAGTTAAACGAATAAATAAAATGCACGAGAAGCATTCAATGAGAAATACGATGAGCATTCACGAAATGAATTCGCATCAAACAAAAAGAAGCTAAGAGATAGCTTGAAACATTAAAGTTAAACCTGCAGATAAGGTTTAACCCAGAGAAGGGTTACGAGAAAAGAAGCTAAGAGATAGCATCGAAATACTAAAGTTAAACCTACGAGAGAGGGTTTAACCCACATAAACCCGCAGAAGGGTTACGAGAAAAGAAGCTAAGAGATAGCTTGAAATACTAAAGTTAAACCTACGAGAGGGTTTAACCCACCTAAACCCGAGAGAGGGGTTACGAGAAAAGAAGCTAAGAGATAGCTTCGAAATATTAAAGTTAAACCTACGAGAGGGTTTAACCCACCTAAACCCAGAGAGGGGTTACGAGAAAAGAAGCTAAGAGATAGCTTGAAATACTAAAGTTAAACCCAGATAAGGTTTAACCCACCTAAACCCAGAGAAGGGTTACGAGAAAAGAAGCTAAGAGATAGCTTGAAATACTAAAGTTAAACCTACGAGAGAGGGTTTAACCCACCTAAACCCAAGAGAGGGGTTACGAGAAAAGAAGCTAAGAGACATTAAAGTTAAATCTACAGAGAGGGTTTAACCCACCTAAACCCGGAGAGGGGTTACGAGAAAAGAAGCTAAGATATAACTTCGAAATACTAAAGTTAAACCTACAGAGAGGGTTTAACCCACCTAAACCCAGAGAAGGGTTACGAGAAAAGAAGCTAAGAGATAGCTTCAAATACTAAAGTTAAACCTACAGAGAGGGTTTAACCCACCTAAACCCGAGAGGAGGGTTACGAGAAAAGAAGCTAAGAAATAGCTTGAGAAAGTTAAGTTAAGCCTACGAGAAAAGGTTTAACCCACCTAAACCCAAGAAGGATTACAAAGAATAGAAGCTAAGAGATAGCTTCAAGAAATTAAGTTAAACTTGCAGCGAGGGTTTAACTAACTCGAACCCAGAGAAGGTTACGAGAAAAGAAGCTAAGAGATAGCTTCCAAAACTAAGTTAAACTTGCGAGATAAGGTTTAACTCACCTAAACCCAGAGAGGAAATGGCTTGAACACTAAGCGAAGCTGTAGAAAGGGCTTAACTACACTCCCGTCCGTAAAGAATTTCGTGATTTGAGGCTAAGAAAGCTTCGAAAATACCAAGTTAAACTTATAAAAGTTTAACTAATCTAAACCTGCATGGGAAATGCCAGAGTTAAAGCTAAGAGATGGCTTGAAGAGACTCGGTTAAACCTATGGAAAAGGTTTAAATTATTGAGAGACAACTACAAAATACCGAGATGGAACCTATAAGTGAGGTTACGCTAAACTCAAAAAGGATTAAGAGATCCACCGAGATATAGCTTTGACAAAGCTCAGATTAAACTGCGTAAAGAGGTTTGTTTAATCCCAACATAGAAAAAGGTTTTTCAGAAAACCAAGCCAAACCTATAGAAAAGGTTTGGTCGGGTTTTGAACCCAAGAAGGGTTGAAGAATTAGAAAGTAGAAACCTATAGAAGGGTTTTACCTAACTTAGGCCCGAGAGGGGTCATGAGAAAGGAAGGTCGAGAGGAAATCTCGAAGAAAAGAAAGATCTTAACTAACCCGAACCTAGCGAGGGTTTTTCTAGGTTAGATTAAGGTACTTAAATTTGAGAAAAATGGTTCATAAGAGGAAGCCAAAATTGAACCTATGAAAAGGTGTTGGCTAGCTAAAGCCTAGAAAGAAGATTTTTAAGAAAGAAGCTAAGGAAGCTTCGAAAACACTAGGTCAAGTCCACAAAAATGGGTTGAACTTACCTAGATTGGAGAGAGATAGGGTTTGTTAGCTCATTCCTCGAAGGAAGCTACACTAAACCTAGAGAAGGGACAACCTTGAGCTTAAAGGAGCTACCTAAAGGAAATCCCAGGACTACGAAGTCAAGGAAGAATCTAAGAACCAACAAGAGAAGGTATCTACCCAAACTATGTCTAGGAAGGGAATTCCTGGTGCCTCGAGCCATACGTCGAACTAACAACTTAGAAGCTAAAAACGGTTCCAAACTACACATACAAGATCAAGAAATGCAAAGGAGAAAGCATTCAAACTAATGGCTTAGAAGCTAGATAGTTTGTAAACATGTGGTAAAAGTCAAGCACGAAAAGTACGTATAAAAACATGCAACTCCCAACAAGGGAGGATAGAGGCATACATGCAATAAAGGACTCCCAGCAAGGGAGGATAAACATCGATTTTCAAAACCAATTCCCTAAGGGAAGATACGCAGAATAAACGAGAATTAACTCCCGGAGAGGGAGGATCACATATAGTCACAAAGCAAAGGCCCCCGGCAAGGGGGCAACAGAGTTTAAACACAAAATGTAAACTCCGTGCAGAGGAGAGCAGAATTTAAATGCCAAACCGGCATGAGAAAGGAGAGAGAGAAAAGAATTAATTACGAGATCACATGAATATGAAAATTGTTTCAGGAATTAACCGGGGGATCGGGGTGGTTCTTCCGTATCGGCAACAGCGGCAGCCATCTCCACATCCTTCTCTAGCGCCCGAGCTAGGCACGCCTCTTCTGGAAAGAGGCTGGAAGGGGCACGGGGCGGAACCATGGGAGGCAAGCTAGCCGAAGTTACCTCGGTCCGCACCGGATCGGCAACCATCTTTTCCGAGATTGGGGGCCACCAGTTCTCCTCGATCGATCGAGATGAATCACCCTTGAAAGAGGGGGTAGGCATGACCATAAGAGGACCATTCTTGTCGAACTCCCCGAGAAGCCGAGGATCTGCTTTGCCGCCGCATTGCGTTAAAACCGTATTCATAAAAGAACCTAATGTAAGGGTTCATGTCCCCAAGAAAGCTGGGATGATTAAGATAATCCTTCCTCGGGTTTGGCCATAGAGAGTGGAGGAAGCTGTTGACCGAGGCTCGGAATGGAAAAGGGTCTCCAAGCAAGACTTGGCCCCCTCGACTGAGCCTTATGGTAGGATTTTTGTAGAGCGCAGTTGAATCGACAGATCATTAACCTCCTTCTCGGCGGCCTCACGGGTTGCTTGGGCCTTTAACGGCTCCCCTTGGAGGGAGGATACATCGGCTTCTAGCTTCTTTAGGCGAAGAGAGGCAAGGGAGGCTTTCTTTCTTTCGGCCAATAGGGAGTCCTCCAAATCCTTGATTAAGAGGAAGGGAGTGCATTGGAGGGCCCCAAAGGCCGGAGAGTAGGACACCAAGCTGCAATGTGGGATTAAGGAGGGTATGAGAATTAAGAGGTTTAGAGAAAACATAAAGAATGTAGTAATACGAGGAATATTACTTGAGCAAAATGGTTGGCGGCTTTGATCTTTATTCTTGATCGGGAGGGAGGCTTAACATCTTTCACAGTCTTGAGAAGACACCGGCTCACTAAAAACCTCTTGGTAGTCCGGCCCGAGGAATAGGTGTCCACATTGATCGGGGTAGAGGATAGGCCACAGCCGCTGGTGGGATACTTACGACAGAAAGTGTCCTTCGAGTGAAGAGAACTCGATCGCGAAGCTTTACCTTTACCGGTCTTAGATTTCTTTGGGGAGGAGCATCGACCTCTGGGTCTTCCACGGGAGTATGATCGGGGACGAGGGAGGTGCGGTTGGGGTATCACCTTGTGGGATAACGGCGGGGAGGAGCTGAGTTAGAGGAGTCATCGGGACCCTCCGTAACCTTCGAGAGCCACAACATATCTGGAAAACAAAGAGTAAGATTAAATCGGCCAGAATAAATGCATGATCACGATTCACGCTATAAGAAATAGCAAGTGGTTACCATCTCCTGGTTCGAGAGGAACCCTTGAAGAACTAAATTTAAAGTGGGAAAGGACACGGGGATTGAAACAAAGCACAGGTAGGTGAAAATACCCATGGGTGTGCACATGAGCATTGAGCATTCGAATTACACGACGGTTAGTAGAGGAAGAAATGTGATTAGGAGGGCTGGAGGAGAAGGGTTCTTGTATACCCATCTTTGATTCTTGAAAGGCCAAGGCTTGTCGGGGTTATGAAAACATAGTGGTTGCCCCATTCTTTGTTGATATTGGGGACTTTACCAAGAAAGCGAGCACTTCCCTTTCACCCTACCACTCGGGTAGTAGAAAGGGCCAACGGTTTTGCAATTATATTGCGAGAAGAAAAGTTCGGCGGAGGGTTTTCCTCCATTTCCTTTAAGAAGGATATAGAAAGAGATCATCATTCGAATAACATTGGGAGCGAATTGGTTGATGGGAATGTCATAAAGATCGGATATCGACACAAGAATTTCGGAGGAGGAAGGTGCAACCCGGCCTCAAACTGGGCTGCCAAAAGCTAAAGTGGGGAAGTCGCTAAGTTAGGATGCTCCCCCGATCGGGGACAGACAAGCTATATCCCGACGAGATATAGTCGCGGAGATAAGATCATGTAGGGCTTTTTCCGAGATTTTGGAGGGCCCGGCAAAAGATTCCCAAAATCGGGCCCGGTCTACCTCAGGAGAGGAGGAGGAAGCGAGGAGGTGAACCCCTAAGTGGGTTAGGGTTCGGAGAATGATGAGAACTATGGGATGAGTTTCGAGCATCGGACACGATTTTAGAAGAAGCTGGACTGAGACATTACTAAGGGTTTCCCTACGAATGAACGAGAAAGGGAGAAAGGAAAGTTTACGGATGATGGGAGGAGCTTGAGACAAAAACGGAGGAATGCGTTCACGAAGGGCTTGTAGAGAAGGAGTCCTAGCAGAGCGAGAATTTAGAGACAAGAAAGAGAAGAAGAAGCGAAGTGATCGATTTGAAATAAAGAGGGAGTTAAGTGAGGCGTATATCGGTGACTAAAGCGAAGAGCGGATGCATGATCGACAGTGTCAGCGCGAAGCCGAGGAGTCGCTAAACGCCAGCAGAGACTAGCGAGAGAGGGGATGTATCCGGGAAGCCGAAGCTACAGGAAGGAGGTCCCAAAGCTAAAGCTGCAGGGAGGATGTCCCGAGAGCGGGGCTGCAGGAGGATATCCCAAAGCTAAATCTGCCAGGAGGGCTACGTAAATTTTCCTTACTCCGAGGGAGCTCGAGATCGCTCACCGGAGTAGGGGAGTGGTTGATGCGGATAAAATGTCGGGCCCAACTACACGTAGGGTCCAGATACGCCCGGCCCAATAGGGCCCAATGATGTAACCGAACACCCTCAATAGAGGAAGGAAAACCCGAGATGGGCTCAAGCCCGAGATCGACCGCGATAAGGCTACGAAGCCCTAAACCTACCTACGAGGTGGGCCACGAGGCCCAACCCTAACTACGATAAGCCACGAGGTCTAAACCTAAATGCAGCCGCGAGGCCCAAGCCCGGCTGCGAGGTGGGCCGCGAGGCCAGACCTAGCTACAGGTGGGCCGCGAGGCCCAAACCTAGCTGCGAGTGGGCCGTGAGGCCTAGGCGAGATTTAAAGAGCACGCGAGCATTTGACCAAGCCCATAGCGATTATTTATTTGATAAGACCGAGGAGCGTTAGAAGGAACGAGTAGTTGAGATAATTAAGGCCCAAGTCAAGGAATATCTCCTTTATTCCTTCATTGGTAGGTCGACCTCCGTCAGGGGAATTCGTAGGCACAATCAGATTTCTTGAGAAGAAAGGTATCCACGCCGCGACATCATAAAGGAACGTGCGGGATAATGTCTGGCAACCGTGATGACGGTTATCACTCTTAACTTACGTATAAATAACACACCAAGAAGGGAGGTAACGGTATCAATCAACTATCACTCTTTCTTAGTTGTTTCCTACGTACTTTCTTGAGTGTTTTCCGGTGACTGACTTGAGCGTCGGAGTGCCTACGCGGAGAACCTTCCAGCCGTATTTTTGCGGTACATTCATGAAGAGCTAGGAATTACTGCTGCGTAAAGGCTTTACCCACGTGGAACCCGGGTGGGAAAACGGGCCAGAATCGGTTTTACGCATCATATATATATATATATATATATATATATTAGCACAAAACCGCGTATCAGCGGGATTGAAGAGAATTTTATATTTTTTAAAAATAATATTTAAAAAATTATTTTATTATTTAAAATGTATTAATATTTTAAAAATAATGCAATTATATAATTATTTAATTTGGATTAGTTTTGTATGATCAACATAAATTGTCTTTAAATGGAAAATAACATGCATTTAGCATCAATAAAATGTAAATTTTTAAATAAATTTAATATATAATATATACTTATGTCATTACAATTTATATTGCTCAAAATTAAAAACTTGAGGTTATAATTTTATAATTCTATACCTAACTCATCAAAAAGAATAATTTTGTCCTCTCAAATTAAACTCTTATAAAATTTTTTTAATTTTTTTAAAAATAATTTAAAATTTTAAAAATTTAAAATTATGAGAAAATTAGAAATTGAGGAAGAAGAATTTATATTAAGACATGATAGGAGTAGGAAATTGTCAATTTGATGAAAGAGAAAATATTGGAGCGATTATAATATAATTTTAAATAAAAATTACATATAAACTAAAACCATAAGGATATATATAAAAATATATATTTATTAAATAGTCACAATAAATATAAATAAATATTTGTGATATATATAAAATAAATATATCTTAAGTTTCGTATGCTATTTGAATACTCCTAATAAACATCCTAAATATTTAAAATACTCCAAATTCTCCGAACTTACAACACCCGTGAAATTCAATCTCCCTAGTTATAAAATGTCTATTATTTTTTAAAAAATTAAAATAAAAATAAATATATACGGTATGGGATATTTTACTACATTTTAACTAAAAGTTGAGCCCCAAATATCTCAAAATTAGTTGCGTGACATCTTCGAAATTTCAAACTTTCAAAACTCACATCGACTTGTCACTTATCATTCCATGATAATCTCAACAAATCTTTTCTTCCTTCTCCTATTCTATGTAATCTTTTTTAATGAATTGAATATTTGAACACAAATTTTAAGTTAATTTAAAATTTAATGTAGATTTTGTATAAAGAGTTTAATGAATAAATAAATCAAAATTTTTTGATACTTGTACAAAATTTTGAATGAAATACAATATAGAATTTACAAATTTACAATCAATGAAAAAATAAATAAAATCAATACATTTATTCCTATAACAAAACTTATAAAATATATTAATCTTATAACAAATTGAAGCAACTTCGAATCGGATAAAATAAACAATAATTTCATGTAATACGAACATGCGGAAAAATACAATAACATTCTTCATAGTCTTCTAAATTGTCGATCGTCCGGTGATCGAATGAATCATTAGTTTGCAATCTACAATAAAAAAAAAAAGATCAAAACTTCAATAAATGAACATACGAACATGCGGAAAGAAAATCATAATCTAGTTTTAACCAAGAAGAAAGGAAAAACTACAATACGATAAAAATACAATAGATGAAAATCATCGACAATACTTTCATTTTCTATAATCTGCAACTTGTATACGCAATAAAATTAAAAAAACACAAAGAAAAAGACTAACAACTCATTATAAAACAACGGAAAAAATAAAAAAATTAAATACGATGAAGATCATCTCATGTTGGTATCAATATGTGTTACTGCAATCAAAAATAATCGATGCTTAGAGAAACGTAGATTAGTGCATAGGGTCAAACATAGATTTTTTTAATGAGTGAGAGCTTAGAGATTTATATAGAATAATATGGAATGAGATTAATGGTTAAGATTAAAAAGTATAAATAAATGGTTGAGATCAATTTTAAAAACTTAAATGAATGAGAAGAGAGAGATTTTGAAATAGAAGAATGTGGCTTTGCCACATAAATTTTTTTAAGTTTTTAGCTTAATTTTAAAAACGTAAATGAATGAGAAGAGAGAGATGTGTGGCTTTGCCACATAAGCTTTTAAGTTTAATTTTATAAGGTAATATATATATATATATATATATATATATATATATATATATATATATATATATATATATATATATATAGCTGACATTGATATACATAGCTGACATTGGTGTTATCAGTTGTCACCTTGCCCCAGCCGCAATTAACTACAAACATGCATATACCGGCCGACATACATATGCGTATATTTGTACTCCCTCCAATTGATAATATATGTTGTTTTGATTTCTCGTATAATTTACAATTTAAATATCATTTTGCACTTTTCTATATGAATTAATTATAGTTTTTTCTAATTTATCCTTAGTTTCTTTTAAAAATTATATTGATAATAATTATCTTTAAAATTATGTGGAAAACTTCAAAACTATTAAGAGTATAGAAGGAAGTAAATAATTTTCTTAAAATATGTGCATGAGCTTAGGATAACATATATTTTGAATTGGAGGGTGTATTAAAAATGACGTTCACCAAATCTCCCTTTTAAGTTCATAAAACTTTTCCACATTCATCATCAATTTTGATCGTATTAAGTGTGATGCGTAAAAGCTGACTTGGGCCTATTTCCCCACCGGGTTCACGGGGTAAAGCCTTTACGCACTTAGGATCCTTAGCTTCCCTCGAACAAACGTACCTGCAAAACACGCCGGAGGGTTCTCCGTAGGCACTCCGGCGCTCAAGTCGGATCACCGGAAAACACTCAAGAAAGTACGTATAAGGTAGCTAAGTGAGAGTGATAGTGATTCGATACCGTTACCTCCTGCGGGGTGTCTTACTTATACGTGCGTTAAGATCCATAGCTGTCAACACGGTCTCAGGTGCACTATCCACTTGCGTTACGCCATGATGTTGTGCGTGGATATCTTTTTCCTTAAGAAATCTGATCATATCTACGAATTCCCCACGAAGGGAGGTTAGACCAGTCGATGAGGAATATGGGAATATTCCTTGGCTTGGGCCTCAATTATCTCAACCACTCGTTCCTTCCGGCGTTTCTTGATCTTATCGGATAAATAACCGTCATGGGCTTAGTCAAAAACCCTCACGTACTCTTCAAATCTCGCTTGGGCCTCTCGGCCCACTGTAGCCGAGTTTGGGCCTCACGGCCCGCTGCCGGTGGGTTTGGGCCTCGCGGCCCACTGCGGCCGGGTTTAGGGTCTCGTGACCCGTATCGGGATTTAGGCCTCGTGACCCTTACGTAGTTGGGCTTGGGCCTTATGGCCCCTCTCCTGCAGGCACAGGCCTCGTGGCCCCCACGTAGATAGGTTTAGGGCTTCGTGGCACGGCCGGCGATCTGGGCTCGGGCCCATCTCGGGTTTTCCTCCCTTTATCTAGGGTGTCTAATAACGTCATTGGGCCCTATTGGGCTGGTCGTATTTGGGCCCTACGTGTAGTTGGGCCCGACATTTTTATCCGTATCAACCACTCCCCTACTGCGGTGAAGCGACCTTGGAGCTCACTGGAGTAAGGAAGATTTGCACATTCCTCCTGCTGGCTTTGCCCTCGGGGACATCCTCCTGCAGCCTCGGCTTTGAGATGTCCCCCTACGGCTTCGGCTTTCCCAGTACATCCTCTCGCTAATTTATTGGAGCACAGCGACTTTTCGGCTTCGAGGGGCGGTGTCGATCATGCATCCGCCTCGGTTTAGCTACCGATACACGCATCCATTAACTCCCTCTTTATTTCAAAATCGGTTCCACTTTCTCTTCCTCATTTTCTTCTAAATTCTCGCTCCATTTAGGACCTTATCTTCTGCAAGTCCTCCGCGATCGTCCTCTTCACTCCTTCCCTCGACTTCCTCTCATTGTCCGTAAATTTTTCTTTTCTCATTTTGACTCGCTTGTAGGAATGTTTTTAGAAATGTCCCACTCTGGTTCTTCCCGAACCATCTCTAACACCGGAATTCTTCCCAAAGTTCTCACCACTCTCCCGTCCCTAATCCCCGAGAGACTCTCCTCCCGTCTCTTCCTCCTCTCCGGAGGTGGATAGGGTCGGTTGCAGGACTCCTTTGCCGGTCCCTCCAAAATCTCGACAAAGCCCTAACCGATCTCATTTCCGGTGACTACATTTCATCGGGTTTGATTTATCTCTCCCCGATCGGAGGCCCGACCAAACTTAGCGACTCCCCGGCTCTAGCTTTTGGCAAGCCCGGTTTAAAGCGGGGTTACGTCTTCCTCCTCCAAAATTCCTGTGTCAAATATCGAACCTCTACCGAGTTCCTCTTAACCATTTGTTCCTAACGCCATCGGGATGATGGTCGCCTTCTATATCCTCCTCAAAGGAAATGGAGGGAAACCGTCTGCCGAACTCTTTTTTTCTCGGTTTACAGCAAAACCGTTGGACCCTTCTACTATGTAAGCGATCGGGTAAAAGGGAAATGCTCTTTCATTGGGAAGGTTCCCAATATTAACAAAGAATGGGGTGACCACTTTGTTTTTATTACCCCGACAAGCCCTGGCCTTTTCAAAATCGTAAATGGATTTATCGAAACCCTTCTCCTCCAGCTCCCTCTAGTCACATCTCCTCTTCTACTAACCGTCGAGTCGTTCAATCTGCTGAACGCCCATGTTCGTGCCCATGGGCATTTTGATTTGCCCGAAATCTGCTTCAATTCACTTATTCTCTCCCACTTTAAATTTAGCTCGATAAGGGTCCCTCTCGAACCCCGGGATGGTAATTATCTCATTACAATCCATTGCCTTTATGAGTATAAATATATCTGCTATCTAACTCACCTTGGTTTCTTTTGCGAAATGTTGTGGTTGTCCAAAGTTTTGGAAGGTCCCAGCGACTCACTTGAGTCGGCCCTCCCTACTCCCTGCTTCTCAAGGTGATGCTCTTGATGCACCCCCTCTTCTCCTTGACTCCCAGGAAGATCCCGAGGATAACCCTCCTCCTCCGAAGAAGTCTAAAACCACTAAGGGCAAAGCCCCCGCCAGGAGGGTTCTCTCCATTCCGGGATACTTTGCGCCGCAAGTATCCTACTAGACGCGATCAAGGCCTCTCTTCAGCCCCTATTGATGTGGACTATTACTTCTCGGGTACCTTCGCTAGCAAGTTTTTAGCGAACGGATCTCTGCAGACGACTACAAAAAGCTTACCGGCCTCCCTCGACCCGGCCCGGCAACATCGGTGCGAGCCACTTTGCTCGGGTAACACCCTTACGGTTATCTCAATTGTTTCACTTTCTCGTTATAGTCTACTTTCTATGTGCCAACTGTATTCTCATTGTACTCGTGCTTTGGTTTCTCGGCTTGGCATTCTTACGTCCGGCTATGGAGCCCCTCCAACCTGCTCCCTCTCCTCAAGCGAAGGAGTTGGAGGACTCGCTCTGGCGAGAAGAAGAAAGCCACTCTCGCCTCCCTCCGCATTAAAAAATGGAGGAGGAGTTGAAGAAAGCCGACACGGCTCGTGAGGCGGCTGAGAAGGAAAGCGAATGACATGGCGGTCTACCATACCTGCAAGAATCCCGAGTGCACCGGGAGGCCACAGTGAAGGGGGCCAGTCCCTCCTGCAGACTCTCTTCTTCTCCGCACTGACAAGCACTTCCTGCATGCTCTATGGCCCGGAGTTACGGGAGCGATGCTGAATCATCCCGGCTTCCTTGGGGATATGGGGCCTTACATCTGCTTTTCTATGACTACGGGTTTGATGCGGCCGTGCGGCGGCAAGGCGATCCCTCCTTCTCGGGGAGTTTGATAGGAACAGCGCTCTAGCCTCCATGCCTACTCCCCCACATTTCAAAGGTGACCCTTCGAGGTCTATTGAGGAGGGGCTGGTGGTCCCCAATTCTTAACGAGCCTGATCAGCCGAGCTGGTGCGGACGGAGGTTGTGGCGCAGAGATGTCCCCACCGATCCCCCTCTATGCCCCCTTGCCACAGAAGTTCCCCTCCCAAGAGGAAGCGTGTATGGCTCGAGCCACGGAGAAAGAAGCGGAAGTGGCTGCCACTGTCAATGAAGCGAGAGGAACCTCCCCTATCCCCGATTAATTTACGAAACAATTTCCTATTTCTGCTGATGCAGTAATGAATTCTCTTCTCTCTCTCTCTCTCTCTTATGCCGGTTTGGCACCCGACTCTGTCTCTCCTTCGTTGGGAGTTTACTTTATGTTTTGGCATTGTTGCCCCCTCGCGGGAGGCCTTTTTGTTGTGAATGAATGGGATCCTCCTCGCCGGGAGTTAATTTTCGTATATCCGCGTATCTTCCCTTGCCGGGAACTGCTTCTCATATCGGTGTTTGTCCTCCCTTGCTTTGGGAGTTATATCTTTGTTTATTTGTGTTTCCCGTACTCTGTTTTCACTGCATGTTTACAAACTATCTAGCCTCACGAACTATTAGCTTGTATGCATGACTTAATCATTGGGAACATAACGCTAGCTAGTAGTGTGTACGTATCCTTTTCCTTATAGGCTGATAACTCATCCGCTCATCAATCCCCCTTTTCCTTCTCTAGGGTTTTATGGTTTAAGCTTTGATTTTCCCTTGACTTCATAGTCTGGGATTTTCCTTAGATAGTTTTTCTCATGCTTACGTAAGTTAGCATCCTACAGTAGGTAAAACTTAGTATTTTAAAAGGCTTTTCTAGCTCCTTGTTCTCATCACCCTTCTTAGGTGCGTGATCTATATAAGCCCCTCTTGTAGGCTTTGTTGTTTATGTCTCAAATTTCTCCCTTATCCCACCGGGCTCTCGCTAAAGAGTCAAGTTAGCTCTAGGAGGCCTTCCTTCGCCTGTTTTGTTCATACATTTTGGGGTTCAAGTTGATTGAATCCCCTCTGCATGTTTCGCTTAGCCGACATGCAGCCAATAGTCCATTTCCGCTTTCATGTCACTCCTTCCGAGGAGCAAGTAAGCCCTACGTGCTCCTTGGTCTTAACATTCCTTAACCCTCCGGGGTTTTGAAGGCTGGTCAAACCCTTTCTAGGGTCTTAGCTTTTCTCTTCTACAAAAACCCTTCCTTAGGTTTGTCTTGATGTTTGAAACTATTTCTTATTTTCTTATCTTAGGCTTCACCGGGCTTAGTCGGGTTAAACCCTTAGCCAAATATGCCTTAGTTTCCGGCCTCGTAATCTCCCTCTTGGGACTAACCTCGTCCAGGACACTCATAAGTCCAACTTGCTAGCTTTAAGTCTTTCATAGCTTTAAGTTTAATAGTCCTTTACGGACACGAGTTTAGCTAAACTTTATAGGTTCAGCTTAATGAGTTATTTGTTTGGCTGTTTTCCACACCCCAAGGCCTTTCTTAGGTGCGAGTTTAGCCGAGCCCTTCTTGTGGGCCTGGTCAAGGCCTCGAAAGCCCCGTTTCTTGTCTTACACTTAGTCAGCTAAATCCTTATCGTAGGTTTAACCAAGCTTTTTAAAGCCATCTCTTTAACTATTACACCCTTTCTCGGGTCTAGATAGGTTAACCCCTCTCTGCGGGTTTGACCTTAGCGTTTGAAGTTAACTTTTAGCTTCATTCCGACAACCCTCTCTGGGTTTAGGTGGGTTAAACCCTCTCTGTAGGTTTAACTTTAGTGTTTCAAGCTATCTCTTAGCTTCTTTCTCGTAACCCCTCTCTCGAAGTTTAGGTGGGTTAAACCCTCTCTGTAGGTTTAACTTTAGTGTTTCAAGCTATCTCTTAGCTTCTTTCTCGTAACCCCTCTCTGGGTTTAGGTGGGTTAAACCCTCTCTGTAGGTTTAACTTTAGTGTTTCAAGTCGTCTCTTAGCTTCTTTCTCGTAACCCCTCTCTGCGGGTTTAGGTGGGTTAAACCCTCTCTGTAGGTTTAACTTTAGTGTTTCAAAGCTATCTCTTAGCTTCTTTCTCGTAACCCCTCTCTTGTGTTTAGGTGGGTTAAACCCTCTCTGTAGGTTTAACTTTAGTGTTTCAAGCTATCTCTTAGCTTCTTTCTCGTAACCCCTCTCTGGGTTTAGGTGGGTTAAACCCTCTCGTAGGTTTAACTTTAGTGTTTCAAGCTATCTCTTAGCTTCTTTCTCGTAACCCCTCTCTGGGTTTAGGTGGGTTAAACCCTCTCTGTAGGTTTAACTTTAGTGTTTCAAGCTATCTCTTAGCTTCTTTCTCGTAACCCTTCTCTGGGTTTAGGTGGGTTAAACCCTCTCTGTAGGTTTAACTTTAGTGTTTCAAGCTATCTCTTAGCTTCTTTCTCGTAACCCTCTCTGGGTTTAGGTGGGTTAAACCCTCTCTGTAGGTTTAACTTTAGTATTTTTGAAGCTATCTCTTAGCTTCGTTTCTCATAATGCGAATTCATTTCGTGAATGCTCATTGTATTTCTCATTGAATGCTTATCGTGCATTTTATTTGTTGTTTAACTTTCTCGCAAGTTATTAATTCTCACGTAATCAATCGTGTGTTGTGATGCAATTGTATCGAATAACATGCATTTATATTATTTCAATCGTACTCAACGAAAGAATGAACTCATGAACTCATAGATAATGAAAAATCGCTTTCATTAATTGACAAACAAATTTGCCCCATTGATCATAATCGATCAACACAAGTTAAGAGTTAACTTGGCCGGCCTCTTTAAAAACCTCCTGCGGTAAAACCCGGTGGGAAACCCGCGAGGAGGGGAAAAAGAGTACCAGTGGAGCGAAGTTACAATTTATTCGAACATAAATAAAACAACTCTAGCATAAAAAGAACCACCTACTTGTAGCGAGGCGGGTACTTTCTTCGGGTATAAAACCTCTTCAAATGGCGGACATTCCGTGGTCTAGCCGGTTGATTTCCTTCCATGTCTTGTAGCTCGTAAGCTCCTCCTCGGAGGACCCCGGTCACCTTGTACGGCCCCTCCCACTTGGGATCGAGCTTTCCAATGTTTTTCAACGCGTCGGCTTGCCTCGTGACTAGATCTCCTTCTTCAAATCTCCGACTTACGACCTTCTCGGTCATAAGCGGCCTTTATGCGGCTTTTATACTTCTCATTTTTCAGGTGGGCGATCTCGCGCTCCTCTTCTAGCATGTCTAGGTTCTCTCTCATCAACTCTTCATTTCTAGCCTCCCGAAGTGGGCTAAACGATGTGTCTCCATCCCCACCTCTGCAGTATAATCGCGGCTGCCCCATACACTAGGTGGAAAGGGGACTCCTCCGTTGGCTCCCCGGGGTGGTCCGATAAGCCCACAAAATCGACTCCGGCTCATCGACCCACCTCCCTCCGGCTTTGTCGATCGGGCACGTATCCCGTTCACAATAGTTCTGTTGGTGACCTCCACTTGACCGTTGGCTTAGGGGTACGCCACTAATGTGAACCTCTCGACAATTTTCGTGTTATCACACCATTCCCGTACCATGTTTCCTATAAACTAGGTTCCATTATCCGATACGAGGATTCTAGGTATACCAAACCTGCGCAAATATATCTCCATAAAAACTTGATTATGTTACCTTCTTCTATCCTTGCTAGAGGTACGGCTTCGACCCACTTGTCAAGTAGTCTACCGCCACCAATAGAAACTTCCGCTGGCCCACCGCATTGGGAATGGGCCCACTAGGTCCATCCCCCACTTCGCAAAGGGACATGGAGAGTGCATGGTACCCATCTCCTCTGCGCAGGAGGTGGATGAGGCGGCCATGCTTCGGCATTTCTCGCACTTCTTCACCCAGCTCTTGGCATCCTCGGGTCATGGTAGGCCGAGTATCCAGCCCTCAAGGTTTTCCTGACTATTGCCCGAGCTCCAAAGATGGTCAAGACAACAACCCTCGTGTATATCCTTAATTATGTACCTCCCTTCTTGAGGGATAAACATCTCAAGTAAGGCTGCGTGTAGGACCGTCGGTACATCTTGTCCCCGATCATCGTGTATCGGATTCTCCACCCGAGCTTTCCTTTTATCTGGGCAGCTCTCGGGTTACTGCAACACTCGATATATGCCGGTTCTCCGAGTCATCTTCACCGCGATGACCCCTACCGAGGATTTGTTGATTCAGCCTGCAGTCACTAAGGTGATCTTCCCCTCCTGGTAGTGTTCTTTGAACTCGCCACTTCAAAGGCTATCCACTCGGAGTTTTCCACTCGAGGTATCTCACGGACCTCAAAGGAATCGAACCTCCTCGCAGCCTCGGCTACTCGCCAAGGTAGGCTACCATCTTCCCATCTTTGGCTTCGTACCCCCTGTAACTCTTTGGGTTACAAGTTGGGAATACGAAAATATAACCACCCGACTGCTCCCAGTGCTGCGGCCATCTCCATTCCTCGAATCGGGGCCTCATACTCAGCTCCATTGTTGGAGGTGATGAATCCAAACCTCACCGCCACTTGCGTTTCTGACCCTCTGGATCAATGATCACGATCCCGGCTCCACAACCCTGCATAGACACAGAGCCGTCAACATATACCTTCCATTCTCCTTCCTCCTGCGCACGTGTACCCTCCCGGATGAAGTCGAGAGGGCTTGTGCTTTTATGGTCCTCCGTGGCTCAAAATCCACATCATATTCTCCCGATTCGGCGGCCCACTTGACCATCCTCCCCGAAAGATCAGCTCTCCCTATCACCTGTTTCAAAAAGGTAGTTAGTCCGAACAATGACCTTATGTGACAAAAATAAGGCCGTAACCTCCGTGCATTGACCATTATAGTCAAGGCTGCTTTCTCTATCTCCGAGTATCTCACTTGACTCCTGTATGAGCTTACTAATGTAGTAAACAGCCTCGGGTTGACCCTCCTCCCTCACCAAAGACAGAGCCGAGTGAGACCCCACCTACAGAGAGGTAGAGGTAGAGTGTCTCCCCCAGTATAGGCTTCGTTAATGTAGGTAAGCTGGGCCAGTCTTTGTTTAAGCTCTTCGAACGCGCTGTTGGCATCGCTCATCCCACTCGAACTTAGATCCCTTCCTCAAGATTTTAAAGAAGGGATGGCTCACTCTCTCGCAGATCTGCTATGAATCGCTTAAAGCCGTAATTCTCCCATTCAGCCTCTGCAGCTCCTTGATATTGGTGGGGGCTGCATATCAAGCACGCCTTTCACCTTAGCGGGGTTAACCTCGATTCCCATTTGGGTCACCATATATCCGAGGAATTTCCCGGATCTCACTCCAAAAGAACACTTTCTTTGGATTCACTTCATGCCATTCCTCCCGAGCACCGAGAAAGCTTCCTCCGTGTCTGCCACATGTTTTCCAGCTTCTACGCTTTTCAAGAGCATATCATCAACGTAGACCTCCATGTTCCTCCCTAGCTGTTCTCGGAACATTTTATGCACCATTCTCGATAGGTAGCTCCTGCATTCTTCAACCCAAAAGGCATTCTAATGTAACAGAAAGTTCCACTAGCAATAATGAAACTAACCTTTGGGATATCTCGGAGGGAAAATTTGTATCCGATGGTAGCCTTGATAGGCATCCATCATGCTTAGCAGCTCAAATCCCGATGTAGAGTCGACCATTTGGTCAATCCTAGGCAAGGGATAATGATCCTTAGGACAGGCCTTGTTCAGTCTCGGAAATCTATGCACATTCTCCATTTTCCCCTGGTTTCGCCACCAACACAAAGATTGGAGAGCCAGTGGGGAATTGTATTCGCTTGACATGTCCCGCCTCCAGCAGCTTTTCTACTTCCACCTTCGTAATGGCATCTTTCTCTGGTCCAAAGACCCTTAATTTGTTTTATTGGTTTAGCTTTAGGATCCACGTTCGGGTGATGCATCGCCACCTCCTCGGGGATACTGTCATATCGAGAGGAAGAAAAAGCAAAAACGTCCGCATTTCTTCGTAGAGCCGCTACTGTGTCCTTCTCCAACTCGGCTCCACTGGCTCCAATCCTCGTTGTGTATCCTTTCTTTTCGGGATACAACTCCACCATCATCGCCTCTCCTTCAGCCTTCCATCTTTGGAGGATCGATTTCTTCGGAAATCTTGCACCTCTTGGACTCTCGGCCTATCTCTTTGTCTCTTTTCAGCTGCGATGTAGCTCTTTATCGGCTATCTTTCTTGCCTCCACATAGCATTTTCTCGGATTGCGGTGATCTCCGGCTACTTCACCCACCTCGTCACACCACTGGAAACTTGAGTTTCATGTGATAAGTTGATATAACCACCTGAAATAGATTCAACAATGGTCTACCAAAAATCATGTTATAGGATGAGGGTACATCCACAATCAAAAATTTGCCATAACCACCCTCCTCCGTGGAGCTTCACCTAGCCCCACCGAGGGTTACTCGGCCTGCAGGGTGTACTTGCTCCTCCCGTGAATCCGCATAACGCCGTATCCATCAAGTTGCATTTCTATATTCAAATTCATCTTCTTGAAACATTCCAGAAGATGATGTTCATGAGCTCCCCGTATCTACGAAGATCCGTGCTACCGTATATCCCGCCACATCTGTTGTGATGACCGGTGCATCACCGTGGTCCTCCTTCCTTAAGCTTCCATCCTCTAGACCAAAATGAATTCGAGGCGCATGGAAAGCTTCTTTATGATCCACCTCTCTGGACATTTCTCCTACCTCTCTCCCGAGGGTCCTCTCTCCAGCCTTTTCTAGCGCGGAAGGAGTCTCCCTCTGGCGGACCTCCGACTATCATCTGGATAAGTCCTCTCTTACGGGAGGGTCTCTCCTCCCGCCTCCCTTCGATCATCCTTCCTTTCTCCTCAACTTTATCATCATTCTTTTCTTTTTGACCTCGGAGCTAACTCGATCTCTGTAAACAAATTCTTTAAGATGTCCCGCTTGGATCATCCTCCCAATCTCATCACGTAAGTGAAAACAATTGTTAGTGTCATGTCCATATTCATTGTGAAAATGACAAAACTTATCTCGACTTAGGTTTTGAGGCCCCACTGGACCGTGTCCATGGAAACTTCATATCCGGATGGTCGATGCCACTTCTAGTAGCTCACTGGCTCGAGCTTCGGGGGTATACTTGTCAAACCGGAGCGGGGTCCAGATTTTGCAGCTTTCTCGAGGTTCTCGTTGTTGAGCTTTTCTTCGATAACTCCTTCTTCTTTTCAGGTCCATTTGGTTTGACCTCGCTCTCTTTGCCTTTCTTACCTCCTCCAATGTGACGTACTTCTCCGCCCTCCTTAGCGGTTCATCGAACGTCTGAACCGGCTTCTTAGCCGAGGAGGAAAACAAGTCTCCATCTCGGAGGTTACTAGTAAAAGCATTAATTTTTACCTCCGGGGTGGCGGTTGGAACTTCTTGTGCCGCCTGATTGAATCTCTTCATGAAGGCCCGTAGGCTTTCATTCTCTCCTTGCTTCATGTTAAACAATGTTAGCGTAGCTCTGGGTTGCCTCCTTGCACTAGCAAATTGATGCAAGAAGAGCTCCCCAAACTGCTCAAAGGAGTTGATGGAATTGGGTTCTAGTGGCTAAACCACTTCAGCTGCCTTAGATAGAGTAGTAAGAAAGACCTGCACTTCACACCCTCCCCATATCGATGGAGGAGGGCCGAATTTTCGAATCTCACCAAATGATCATAGGGGTCGGTCGTACCATCATATTCATAATTAAGAGGTTTAAAATTGCTAGGCAATTCATCTTGTAAGATATTCTCAATAAATTGGCAACCCGTAATGGTCGAGGCATACTAACCCGATTTTCCATCCGATGTTTCATGTTGTCCATTTGTTTCCTCAAGGATCTGATTTGGTCCTTCATGGCCTCGATTGGGTGTCTCATGTACCCTCTTCTTGGTCCTCGATCTTACTTTCTCACCGCAGAGGGGCTGTTTCCTTCCCCGTGCGGCTTCCTCGGGACCGGCCTCCTCGGCCGAGGGATCACTGATCTTCTCTCTGGGCTCCTTCAGCCTCCCAAGGCCTCCTCCCCGGTTCCCGGATTCCACCTCTCTCCTTCTCTCCTCTTGATACTCGTCCCGCTCGCTTCCCTGGTTGGGATCGAGCAGTGCATATTCCCGGTCCTGGTTCTCTAGTCCTCCCTACAGTGGAGGTCCTCCTCCTCCAGCCATTGCCACTGGCCACACTCGAGCTATCATGTCATCCACTGCTCCCGGGTTAGAACGACAGAGGCACTGGTTGCGGGATTCTCTCGAGGCATCCCCTCGGCCGAGCATTAGCCGCACCGGGATTCCTACCATAGGTATTCCTTCGGTATTGCGAGAAGAAGAGGAGGGCATGTTCCCTCCTTCCTCTCTAACAGCAGCCTCCTACTCTGGATGGTGTTGGCCAGAGTTGAGCTCTCACCTGCGCCATCTGTAACCCTTGGCGGTCCTCCAAGATTGGGCATAGCCACCGGAGGAACGGGGTGGGACACGCCTTCACCTGCATTGGGTTTGCGGGAGTTATCCTTCCCCGCTGGTACTAGTGCAATCGGTCTCATGGGTGTACGTTCACCCGTCATGATGTCCCTCTTTCGTATAATTAGGAAAGAAGCTAAAACTCACGCCTCGCCTCTTCTTCTTCCCACAGACGGCGCCAATTGATGCGTAAAACCGACTGGGCCTATTTCCCACCCGGGTTCACGGGGTAAAGCCTTTACGCACTTAGGATCCTTAGCTTCTCTCGAACAAACGTACTCGCAAACACGCCGGAGGGTTCTCCGGCGTAGGCACTCCGACGCTCAAGTCGGATCACGGAAAACACTCAAGAAAGTACGTATAAGGTAGCTAAGTGAGAGTGATAGTGATTCGATATCGTTACCTCCTCGCGGGTGTCTTACTTATACGTACGTTAAGATCCATAATCACAACACAGTCTCTGTGCACTATCCCGCACGTTCGCCATGATGTTGTGCGTGGATATCTTTTTCCTTAAGAAATCGATCATATCTACGAATTCCCCCGAAGGGAGGTTAGACCTACCAATGAGGAATATGGGGAATATTCCTTGGCTTGGGCCTCAATTATCTCAACCACTGCGTTCCTTCCAGCGTTTCTTGATCTTATCGGATAAATAACCGTCATGGGCTTAGTCAAAAACCCTCACGTACTCTTCAAATCTCGCTTGGGCCTCTCGGCCCACTGTAGCAGGTTTGGGCCTCGCGGCCCACTGCGCAGCTGGGTTTGGGCCTCGCGGCCCACTGCAGCCGGGTTTAGGGTCTCGTGACCCGTATCGGGATTTAGGCCTCGTGGCCCTTCGTAGTTGGGCTTGGGCCTTATGGCCCCTCTCCCTCGCAGCCCTGGGCCTCGTGGCCCCCACGTAGGTAGGTTTAGGGCTTCGTAGCCTCGGCTTCGGCCGATCTGGGCTCGGGCCATCTCGGGTTTTCCTCCCTTTATCTAGGGTGTCTAATAACGTCATTGGGCCCTATTGGGCTGGTCGTATTTGGGCCCTACGTGTAGTTGGGCCCGACATTTTTATCCGTATCAAAGTGTAAAATTGTTAAATGCTAATTTCTGTGTTATTTGGAAAAAAATACCATCAAATTTGCTATACATTATCGTAAATGGAACACGTCTTTTGCTATAGGTTTGAAACACCATCAAATTAAGTGTAATGAATTGTAAAAATTAAAATGATTACATTTACATAGGTTTGAAACACGTCTTTTGCTATACATATAACTCAACTCAGTAATTACGAAAAGACTCGAGTTTAATTCAAATAAATTATCGTAAATGGCTCAAGTCCAAAAATAGCCCATGACAAGCACAATTCATGAATGATCTAATGACATCCGAAATGACAATAATGCCCTCATGTATGTGATCCATATATATATGGTATATGTCACGAACCCTCATATACACAAAAACACTTATCTTCTTGACATTATATTACATAATGAAAGGATTATCAAATCAAATGAATTCCAAACTGACTTCACCGACGAGATTCCCATGTCGGGCCTCCTCCAATGTGTATTTTGTAGGTCCAACGAATTAAGTTCGGATCGTGCTCGATGGAGAAAATGAAGACCCGAGATCATGAAATGAGCCGCATCAACTGCCAAATTTTTATACCTTCTAAAAAGTGTCGGAGAAAAGATTTTTTTATAGTTCTCAAATTTCTTTATTATTATTCCATATCCCCTATATATATATATTAATAGAAAGTTTTTTTAATTATTATTCCGTATCCCCTATATATATTAATAAAAAGTTTTGTTTAACTATTATTTCATCTCTCTTGTATATTAATAGATTTTTTTATTTCTATTTATTGTCTTAAAGTTGAATTAGATAATGCATTGTATTCTTAGAAATGTATATTCAAGGTGTCATCATAATATTAGGTTGATTTGAATTAATTGAATGATGTGTCGGTAATATAATGAGTATTAAGTATCCTTATTTCCAATATTAATTAGTATATTACTTGTGTGTTTGCACGATATATGCGTATAAAATGAATATCACATTAGGTTTGTTATAAATCTCAATTGAGAAAAATTGCATGTTAACGGTAAGTATTAGTGGGTGTATTAATCAATCTGAGTGTGAATTAATCTCTGAAGAACAATTAAACATTCAATACAACTCAAAAAATAAAATGCGATGAACAACAACAATTTACATGGTTCGATCAAAGTGATCTACATCCACGAGATCGGGAAGAAATCACTATGAGTTTTGTGATCAATTACATATTACAATCATCAATTGATGAGAATTTCTAGAATTCTAAGATGAACACTAAGAACCTTAATTTCATAAATTGACACCGATTCGATCAAGAACAAGAGGAAAATTGTATTGATTAGTTGCTAATTGACTTGCGAACAATCCCCACAACTTAATTGAACCGATTCACCGAGATCACATCCAACGAACCAAATTGAATACACAGTTGCGCGCATAAATGTATTTCTTAACCACCGATTTATTTCATGAAATTGGTTCTCATAGAAACTCCCGATTTGGAACGAGCTTGAACCGGTTCTCGGTGAATACGATCAAAATGAACTCAAAGCAATTAACTCGCATAATTTTGCATTTAATATTCACAATTCTCCATTTCAATGCGTAAATTGCCCATCATCTCCAATTCACTTTCATCATTAGTGAACATCCCATGTTTTGATCTATAACATCTCTGAACAGAATCTGAACTTGGAACTAGAAAGTGTCTTTATCAACATATCAATCGCATTATTCTCTGTTGCTATCTTCTTTCCCAACACAATTCCTCTTTCAATGATATCTCTCACAAAATGAAGTTTCACATCTATATGCTTTGATCTTTCATTGAATACCTAATGCTTAACAAGGTGAATGGTGCTCTGATTGTCACAATGTATAACAATGACCTTTTGCTTGATTATCCCCTTAAGCCACATTGCTTCTTTCACAGCCTTCGACATAGCTATATACTCGGCCTCTGTTGTAGAAAAAGTCACAAAAGATTGCAACACTCGACCTCCAACCGATAGTTGTTCCATAAAATGTGAACACATATCCAGCTAATGATTTCCTAGTGTCCAAACTTCCAAAGAAAATCTGAGTCCACATAACCTTGTAAGGGAGACCTCGACTTGTTATTTCAAACAAAAGTCCCAATCTAGATGATCCCTTTATTTATCTCATGGTCCACTTAAGAGCTTCCTAGTGAGTGTTCCCTGTATTTGTCATATATCTGCTCACAACGGTGATGGAGTATGCAAGATCAGTGCACTCTGGACTATTGCATACATAAGGTTTCCCACTCCACCGGCATAAGAAATCTTGTTCATCCGATCTCTTTCTCGCTCGTATTAGGACACCGATCTTTTGATAGCTTCAATTGTTGTCCCAAAGGAGTAGAGACAAACTTTGATTCATGCATAAGGAATCTCTTTAGGACCTTCTTCAAATAAGCTTCTTGAGATAAAAATAGTTTCCCTTCCCTTTTATTTTTGAAAATGTCCATCCCAAGTATCCTCTTTGCGTCTAACGGATCTTTCATCTCAAATGCATCACTTAGTTTCTTCTTTAGACTCTGGATTTTAGTGATACTTTTGCTTGCTATTAACATATCATCTACATATAACGAGAAGATATGTAATAACTTCTTCATCTTGTCTTTCCAAGTAAACACATGTATCATAGTTGTATCTGTTAAATCCAATTAATAATATGAACTGATCAAACTTCTTGTACCACTGTCTTGGGCTTTACTTGAGTCCATACGGTGACTTCTTCAATAAACACACATCCTTTTCATTTCCTGGCATTATGAATCCTTCTGGTTGTTACATATACAGTTTTAACATCAAGCTGTTGGAGTTCAAGGTCTTCTTTATTCTAGGTTAAATGCGCTCCCTTTTTTAAAAATAGTAGACACATTTTACAAATTCACTATTTTTCAATGCATATAAAACAACACATATACATCACTTGAAGAATTATACGAAGATCACACGGAGATATTCTCTCGCCATAATTATACACATTCATATCTTCTTTTGACCATATCTTGTAAATTGACATAGTCATAGCATATATTTATTTTCCTAGCATATATATATATATATATATATATATATATCTTGAATATTTAAATACAAAGAATTCATTAGCGAAATTGTTGCCACCACGGTCAGTTCTTTAAAAAAAAATATACAGTTTATCCAAAATCAATTTTGATCAACTTTTTTCAACTATATATATATATATATATATATTTTTTTTTTTTTTTGAATAAAATTCAAAAATAAGTAGATGAGAAAAAATCATGCTACTTGGGAGAAAACAAATTGTTGGAATAGAGATTAATGGAGAAGAGTAGGACAAATATAGGTGGAGCCGTGGAGGTGAGGAGAAGAAAAAATGGAGGGAGACGAAGGGGTAGGGGTGCCAGTAGGAATTGGAAATAGTGGAGGAAGAGAGGAGGGAGAAAGGTTGAACGGAGGAAAATGGAGGGAGAGTGAGGTGGGAAAGTGGGGAGAGAGGAGAGAGAGTAGGGAAGACGCGTGAGAGAGGGAGGAAGGACTGGAGGACTGAGGAGAGAGAAATACATAAAAATCACAATTCATAGTGTGCAGTTAAAAAGTAATTATGTGCATAAAAAATTATTTTCCAAAAATAGAAAGTGAAAATGGACGAGAAAATGGGTTGATATTTTTGGCAGGACTATTCTCTTTTTATATGTATATAGAATATAGATATAGATGAAATGTGTAGACTAATATAAATAAAATATGCAGATTAAATTTGAAAAAGAGTAGGTTTTATATGAACTTGATTTTATATAAACTTATCATGAATCACTATTCAATTTAATCCAATTTTTATACTCTTGGTGAAATATTTTATATTTTTAGTTAAATACTTGATACTTTAATTTTTTAACTTGATACTTTAAACTTAAATACTTGGTATTTTATATTAAATAATGAATTGATTAAATAATAATAAAATTAATTTCGTTGGTACTCGTGAATAATAATATAACACAAATCCTAATTCCTGATATCCCGATGAGATTTTAAATACTTTTAATTAAATATTTGATACTTTAAATTTTTTAAAATAGCTTTCATGATAAGTTTATCATTATCTATTTGAGTGTCTCTTGTGAACCAAATTTCACGATAAAACTTGATCCACATTGAAAAAATAGATTCAGTTTATCTTTCAATTATTCTAAACTAATACCCTTTAGGAATATATGTCATATATTTCAGCTTATCATTACTAATATTTTTTGTAATGTTATTTTGTTGTAATATAACTATATATAAATCATACTTTTAAGTTATCACGATCGATACCCTTTAGTAATATATGACATACTCTCAAATTATCACAATCGATATCCTTTAATAATATATGTAAGGGAAAATTACAAATAGGTGTAAAAAATTAGCAAAATTACAAACAGTGTAAATGTGCAAATTTTGTGCTTCTGCAAAAAAATTTGTGCTTCATGCAAATTTTTACACCTAGTTGTAATAAGGCTTACCTCTTTCTACCTTATTGTAAATGGCCCTATATGTAATACCCTTCAATTATTACAACCGACATCTTTTAATATATAGATCAAATTTCACCACGAACCCTTGTTCATAGTAGGCTTTTCCTAACCATTTTCATATAAAAATTTATCTCGATAAAAAATATAAAATTAAACATTATATAATTGAATGTACATATTAATATATTTTTTCAAAAGACATATTAATATAATTAAAACATAATGAATGTACTAAAATTTATAAACCAGATGCAAATGAAATTTAACTGAAACATGATGGGCGCATAAATCTAAAAATAAAATTTATACACCATGCACATGGAACTTGACGTATCACAAATAAACAATACCCCTTCCGTCCTAAAATAAGTGTCTTATTTTTTTATCTGCTCAAACAAGTCAAGATTTTCATTTATTAGAGTATTAAAAGATATTTATACCCTTATTGAATACAATTAGGCTCCGCTTGGTAGCCCATAATATTGGAGGTGAGATAATACAAAATTAGTAAGGATTGATGTTGTTTTATTGTTTGGTAGATAATAAAAGTAGCTACATATAAAATTATGCCAAAAATAAATTTGTTTGGTAGGCAATAATAAAACATGATATAAGATTATATTTTGCTTGGTACACCATATAAAACCTGTATAACATATAAAATTACAATTTTACCCTTAAATCCATCAATTTCATTTCCTCCATCGACCCATCTATTTTCCCTCCCCCAAATTCGACCTCATTGCAAAGTGAAGAAAACATGTCGAATGCAAAGGAAGAATCAAGGGGCTATGCTAAGTATTTCAAAGCAAAATTATATCATATCTACCTTCTCTTTGATCGCTAATCGTTGTCGATCAAAGAAGGTGTCTTGAGCTTCTACCGACAAACAAGCTAGGGTTTCGTATCATGATTTTGGATCGCCTATTGACAACTGTGTTAGCAACCCACTTATTACAGACTTATCTCTTACCTCTGCTCCGCCTCCGCTCCTCTGTTTTTATTTTTGGTGGGTTGTATAGAAAGTATGATTGTGGTTCCGGTATTTTTGGTTTCAACCTCACCGATGTCGAATTCATAACCGTGTTAAATAAAATAATTTTCGTCTTCAATAGGCTTGCTTTTGGTTGCGATTTGTATAAAAAGTGATGAATGAGGCTACGGTGATTTGTATAAACTTTGATGATGTCAAAGCCCCTTTATTTATTCGAATGATTTTTGTTCGTAGGGTTGTATATATATGTATATATATATAGAGATATACCTTGTGTGCCTGTATTTGTAGTGTTGTATGTATGATTTTGCGATTATCCTTCGCAAATCATTTTTTGTTTAATTTTTTTGGGCCATATATATAGTTGATAGAATCTCGATAAGAACACTATTTTAATCTAGTTTGATTTGGTTGAATTATAGTAATGGAGGGTGGTGGTAGTAGTCTTGGTCCTCCCAAAGGAAAATCTGAACCGAAAGTCGTAGGACTTGGAACCATCATGAAGAAACCGTATTAATGGATGCTTTGAAGGAAATCGTAGTTACGGGTTGGAGAAGTGATAACGGTTTTAAACCTGGATATTTGATGAAGTTACAATCTATTATGCATGAAAAGCTTCCGAACCGATATCCGCACAACCCCTCACATAAATTCACGAATAACCATTTGGAAGAGACAACATGGAAGTCTCCAAACAGCTTTAGGGGACAACGGCGGTGGTTTTAACCCCACTACGAAGGTGATTGATGTCTCCGATATAGCTTGGGAGAAAGTCACAAGATATGGCAATCTAACTTGCCTCATTTCAATTATCTTTCTATGCTACGAGTTTCAATCTAATGCGTGATTTTGTTGTGAATTTTTAGAAAGAACCGAGCATTTCTAATTTTGCGTTTCAAACCATGGTCGTTCTACTATGACTGGATTGAAGTGTTTGGGTGCGATCGAGTCACCGAAAAGACTTGCGAGGATGTTATGGATGCTGTAAATGAACTTTTAAATGAAGAGCCTCAACCGCACACCACCGAAAATGCACCGGAGAAAACCCACGTGAAGGATCGGGCCAAGAGGAGCCTTGTGAGATGGACGCGTTGAATCGGAAGCTCCGACCGTTGAAAAGGCAAAGGCTACACCATCATCAAGCAAGAAACGCCCATCGCTTGCTCCAATCGACAGCAATAAAGAATTAATCAATGGACTTTCGACATTTTTACTACCTCCGATGACCGTCTTGAAAAGGTAGTTGCTAATTTCAGATGTCGTTGATCATGCGGAAAATTCTACGAAAAATTTGTGGGCGATGCTAGAAAATATCCACTGGACTCGGTTTGGATGGTATCATTGATGCCTCGGAGAATCTCTCGAAGAATGCAAACCATTTGTCCATGTTTACAGATTTTCTCGAACATGCCCGTGCACATTATATTCATCGGCTGCTAAATGGTGACTTCGATAAACCCGCATGATTGTGTTGTTTGTTGTATTGGAAAATATTTTCTTTAAGAAGTGCATTAGATATATGTTTATTAGTGGTACGATGTTTTGGTGTATAAAGGAGCACACTTTAGCCTTAAGTTATTGCTTCATGATTTTATTTTGTATTCTTTGTGAATGGAAACATGTATTTAAACTATTTTGCATAAACTCATGCCGAATATTTTGTATTGTAATTTAGCAAATTATATATATATATATATATATTATGAAAGCTTTCTATAATTTTGTTGATTTTCTTAATAACGGTGTAATTAAATTATGAATGCAATTTGTTGTAGTGTTCTTTGCCAAGGACATTTGTTGTAATTTGTTGTAATATATTATGAAAGCAATTTGTTTATTAGTGGTACTGATGTAATATTTCAAATTCTATAATTTGTTGTAATTAAATTTGAGTATTTTGTTGTAGTTAATTTTGCCAAGGACATTTGTTTTCTTATAAATGGTGTATTGAAAATTTTAGTATTTAGTTGTAGTTCGTTTTTGCCAATTTTGTTTACGTTTTCTTAATAATGATTTATTTAAATTTGAAATATTTTGTTGTAGTTAATTTAATTTTGTCAATTTTGTTTATATTTTTTTAGGACGGTGTATTTAAATTTGAAATATTTCGTTGTAGTTAATTTAATTTTCACAAATTTGTTTACATTTTCTTAAGGATGGTGTATTTAAATTTGAAATATTTCATTGTAGTTAATTTAATTTTGTCAATTTTGTTTACATTTTCTTTAGGACGGTGTATTTAAATTTGAAATATTTCGTTGTAGTTAATTTAATTTTCACAAATTTGTTTACGTTTTCTTAAGGATGATGTATTTAAATTTGAAATATTTCATTGTAGTTAATTTAATTTTGTCAATTTTGTTTACATTTTCTTTAGGACGGTGTATTTAAATTTAAAATATTTCGTTGTAGTTAATTTAATTTTCACAAATTTGTTTACATTTTCTTAAGGATGTTGTATTTAAATTTGAAATATTTCGTTGTAGTTAATTTAATTTTGTCAATTTTGTTTACATTTTGTTTATGATCGTGTATTTATATTTGAAATATTTCGTTGTAGTTAATTTAATTTGCCAATTTTTTTACATTGTCTTTAGGATGATGTATTTAAATTTGAAATATTTCGTTGTAGTTAATTTAATTTTCAAAAAACAATTAAAAAATGACCCATTGGATGGGTATTCCTAATTTCGACCAATACTCCTAATTAAAAAGATACAAGGCCTTAAAATAAAACCTACATAGGCATATGGCCCATTAACAAAACGACCCTTGTGTCGTCAAGAGCAATTTTACTCCACATTTACCAGAGTTAACAAATCCCTCCCCAAAACCCTCTTGTGTTTTCACCCCTACCCCAAATCAAAAGTTCCCACCCGTTCGACGCCCGTCTCCCCCATCCATACCGCATCCGTCGCCGTTGCCGTGAGCGCCGATAAAAGTGCCGATACATGTACCTTTGCCAGCGTCCACCATTGCACCGATGAATTTGAAAAGCCCCTGTCTTTCAACTTCAAAGAGGTAATACATTTTTTCGAATTCCTAGAAGCAATTTTTGTCGAATCTATCGTGGGATTGAATGTAGTGTTTTCGCATTTTGATTCTCTTCTTTGTTGTTGGTGTTTCAAATGTGTTCGAAGTTAGGGATGTATATACATAGTTGTGTGTGGAATATATACATATATATATATATATATATATCATATATATATACGTTGTTGAGGCTTTCTATGTTCATATTTATAAAGCATATTTTATACTTTGTTAAAGCATATTTGTATTATATAAAAATTCGAGAAGCATATTCATACATAGGAAAGCTTTCCATGTTCCTTTTTATTGGTTTTTATCGACAAGGATGTTCCCTTTTAGTGATGTTCCCTTTGTTTCCACTAATATTTGACCTATGTGTTGGCGGTTAATGTTTTTGAGTGAACATGGATAACTAAATCCTATTTGAACAAAGGATTATACTAACACGAATTCAATCTTATTTTGGTGGTTAATTTATGGCGGTTATTTTCAAGCGGTTTTTCCTAGCATACGGTTTTTCTCATTGCAACGTTTAAAATTTGGGTTTGTACTTTACCGAACTCCATTGCAAAATCTAAAAGCATTGTCGTGATATTGGCTTTATCTTGTTTTACCGTAGATGGCTACATTGTAAAGAGAAGATTATTTCACCGCTGCACTTAGTTGTCGGGCCGACCTTGCAATTTTTTAAACCATAAGAGATCGATTGAGCAAAGAAAACAAAGTCAATTTCAAAAAGTCTTGTTTCGCCAATTTCTTAACCTTGATATGATACCCTTTCAAGGTCAGCTCTTCTTGCACTTGTTATTTAAATAAGATAAGTCGATGCGAGGTGATGAGGTTGTGTTCCATGTGAACAACGGTGAAACACAGTTTGAGCCAATGGAGTTTGCGCTGGTGACGGGATTAAGATTCGGAAGGAAAACTGGTATCCCCGAGAATTCAAGTTTTATAAGTCCGTGTTTGGTAAGAAATCATGCTTGTTCGCTCGTTATATCCAGGAAGCCTTTTTAAATGCCACATCGAATGAAGATAAAATTGAACCGGATCTCATTTTGAAGCTTGCACTTTGTTGTGGGTGTTGTACGAAATTTCGCTATGAAGTACAACACAACCAAGAGGATAGATACACAATATATCCATCTCGTGAGGATTTCACCAAATTCAATATGTATCCATGGGGCCGCGTGGCGTCTGAGTTCCTCCGAAAAGATATCCGAAATAATATGGATGATAAAGCTCTTTCCAAACGGAAAAAGATGAAGGCTCACAAAGGAAATAATGTCGTCACACACATTGACATTTACGGGTTTGCATATGCTCTTCAATTTTGGGCATATGAAGCAATACCACTGTATTGGTAGTTATTGTGGAGGAAAAAAACAATCTACCGCGGCCCCGAATGCCGCATTGGAGCCCAACCAAATCATATCGGTTTGAAGACTTGACACAACACTGTTTCCTATTCTCGAGATTGGAGATGAAACTGGAAATAAGGTACGCTTTGCTTGATTGTGAAGTGTGAATGTACCTGTGTATGTTATTTTTCATGTTTAATGGAATTAAGATCATCGACGTAAAAATTTACATGGCCTCGTTTATTCATGCGGTTTAAATGGTTGTTGGTATTATACATTTATGTCAAGTTCACTAACATACCTAAATGCATATTAAGATATGAATTAGTATGGTAATGATATGCAAGTATAAAATCGTATATGTTATCATGCAAATGAAGATATTCATGCAAATAAAAATACATATTCTTGGTTTTATAATTTATCTCTGCATAGTGTGATTAGTAGATTGGTTGTGATTCTTTAAGTATTTCACGTAATTGTTAAATTCTTGTCAATTTCATCGACACAACAAACTTACCGCAATTAAAATGCTCCTAAAATATAAATTTAACCTTTCAAATGCTTATTTTGACTAATTTTGCATCCCTATGCAGCTTAAGGTAATCCTCGCATTAACTCCAACAAATGCGGAGAAAAGAACGTCGTATTACCAATCCCTTGTAAGTTGGAAACACGAATTTAAAGCAAGTGATGTGCCGTAAATATCAAAGTCCCGTAAGCGGAAAAGGATAGATGTTCAATAGCCGTGTGACCGAAATATAAGCTCAAATGATACTTTGTTGAAGAAGGTGAACACGAAGGTCTTTCGAATGGAGAAAAATCTGAACACCCTCATCGAAAATCAGAACATCCTCATCGAAAATCAAAACCGAATCATGGAGAAATTATGGATTATTGGTCGAGGGGTGGACGAAGTGATGGTCCACTAGATGTATCAAATGATCACAACGACAAAGCGAGATAAGTTTAAAGAGGATAAAGAGGATGAAGATAAGGAGAAACACCCAAATGAAGATGACAAAAAGGATGAAGAAGAAGAGAAGCACCCGGGACGGACATGGAAGATGAGCCGTGTGACGAGAATGCGAGAGGGATATGAATCCAAAGATGAGGAGAAACAAGATGTATATGATCCGGATTAGACGAGGCGGTAGAAGATGTGGCGATGTGGGCATTAGAATTGTATGATCATCCTAATGTCGAAGAAATGAACACAAAAGAGGGGGAGACGATGAATTTGAACAATGGTACAACACGAATGCCAAACCGAGATGACCATTGAAGTCTAATTAGGGCTCGATTATTAATCCTTCCAATAAAATGGCATACATCTTTTTCCACAAGTTTAAAAGAGCCGATGTACCCATGTGAAGATGATTTGTGGCATTTTTCGACCGATTTGGCAAACCGTTGTAATCGCCTTATATGTTGGTCGATGTGTGGGCGGTCGGCACTTTTTAATCCCACACCGTGGACCATGTGAAGTCACCGTGTGGACTAATTCGTGGGTAGGAGTGCAAATGTATAATCCCACACCGCTCAACATGTGATTCCTCTACCATGTTTTTTCTTTATAAATAACATTGCTTTGGTCTTATTTCTTTCTCATTGTGATTTAGCATAAAAACTGCAGGATCTATGTCTCTAAAAAGGATCCCTCCTCAAGAAGAAATATTCTACTCAAAGAAATGGACCAAACTAATGGACTATTTCTTTATTGAAAACTTGGTTGAACAACATCGTCTGGTCACCGGGCTGGCCGATCGGAGAGGAACTTCCATGCAATAGCAACCGCAATCGGCAAGCCGAACCAAGATTATGGTAAAAGTTTATCATATGAGGAAGCATGTGCTAAGATTAAGTTCCTAAAGGAGCGGTACGACTGCTTTACGGACCTTCTTAAGTGTGCTAACACGATATGGAACAAGGAGTCAAACTATGTTGCAACCGACGACGCTACTTGGAAGTTCGCAATTAAGGTTATTTTACGTCGATATTTAAATTCTCCATAATTTTCTTTACACCTTTCTCACTACGTGTAACCCTCGTTGCGAGATGAACCGTCTTTCCCGGGCATACTACTACAAAGATGAGCCCGAGTATGATAACATGGAGCCGCTCTTCAAGCTGGATGAACCCCCTATCAATCCCGAATCCTACAATTATCGAGGTTAACGAAGATACTGTAAGCAAGGGTGGTACTCATGCATCAAGAGCCCCGATGGTTGTTTTGTCGGACTCAAGTGAGAAAGTTGTATCTCCAATATTGCAAGATTACAATGCAACCGCTAGAAGATTGTTCGATGACATTTATTCACCCCCTAGTGGGTCTCGTCGTGGTCAAACAAGCCATCCTTCAAGGAGTGTCCAGCATATGGATGTTCCCTCACCAAACTCGCAAGCATCCGAGTCATCAACGAGCCCGTATAAGTGGTTATCGCTCCAATGAAGAAGAAATTAGGGGGCATGTTGGGATTGTGTTCTACTTGGTCCTGGTGGTTTGTCTTATGGTCGGATGTTGTCGTGTATGAGTAGGATGTCTTCTACATGTTTAATTTCTACATCGTATTTTCACGTTTTCTTCTATTCTCAACTATTGTCCTGTCTTCACCATGCTATCTTTGTTTTACGGTTTTAGTTAATATAATATGCCATGTGTTTGTTTTTGGTTTTATAATATTTATGCATGATGAACTTGTGTGTTTGGATATTCTTTTTATTTATACATGACATCTTATCTTATGGTCGATTTTGTGTGTAATATTTTTTGTTCACCTTTGCTAAACTTGCTCACGGTTTTAAAATGGAACAAATCATGCAAAATAGGATATTATTTTTTAATAATAATAATAAAAGAAGGAAGAACTTATGGCATTTTCGTCTTATAAAATGAGATTCCCCCACTAATGACAAATTATAATTTTTTTAAAAAAATAATATTAGAATAATACAAAAAATATCACATTTTAAAATAATATAAACATATCTTTCTATGACAAAAAATTGAAACAAAATTCAATAAACTTTGTGCCTCTAAATCTTTTTAATTCAATAAAATAACAATGATGATATATGCATAGACATATTTAAATTGGAAGAATTTTATATTAGGGCTCAACTTTTAGGTTTAGTTTGAGTCTCAATTTAGGTCTTTAATTTTGAAGTATCTCAAATTAAAATTCGAGGCATTTCAAAATTCAAGATCTAAATTGAGACTCAACCTAAACCTAAACCTAAACCTAAACCTAAAAGTTGAGCCCTAATATGAAATTATTCCAATTTAAATTATAGAACCGCTTTAGTATATTCACACTTTTATTTTCAAACAATTTTTATATTTTATATTGAACTCATTGGATTATGTGGAATTATAGCTCGCTTGATGAGCTAATTAGTCATCTAATTATGGTGTGGAATTATAATTAGTAAAGTCATTTATATAATGAAACAAGAACTTGGCCGATTCTATAATACAAAAATCTTACAAAGATACAATTTAAAAATTGCATAAACTAGCAATAACATAAGCACACCAAGCAAAATGTTACCAAGATACAAGTTGAAAATTTGCATAAACTAACAATAACATAAGCACACCAAGCAAAATGGACATAAACTACTAGTGTCAATTCTAAATAATATTCCATAACAGATAGCGAGATTCACACTTCCTAGTGCCAAGTCTAACAAAATATCTTAAAACTAAAATAACATAAAATCAAGTGCATGAAATTTTCGATAACAATTCAACCCTCTTCACCTCGTCACCAAATCAACCCTCAAAAATAACATTTCTCCATAATATTTTTGACGTTGAAAACTCCGAATACACCTTCCTCCATGCAATACACCTCGTAGGATCAATCACCTTAGGAGAACATTAAGATACAAGTGACTCGAGCATCTTCATGCATACGACGCCACAAGAGGATGAGTCAACTTGTTGAGGAGCATCCGGAGAGATTTTTACATCCCACGATTGTTTCCTTTGACGTTTGTCTTTATTTGGGCTCTTCTTCACTAGTTGCTCAACTATGCTCGACATGAGTTGAGCGAGTAGACGGACCGGAGCTAAGTGCCTTGAATTACCTCTCCTTCCTCCGTGTGATTGAGACTCATACACTACGATGCACTCATCTTGCATGGATAGTTCATATAGGATCCAATAGTTTTGATTAACGTGCCAAATCCCAAAACTTCGTTGGACTTCGGACCATGGCACGCCCATGCCATGAAGAGGTAATCTGCCCGTTGCATAGTCGACCACAATTTTCTCCTTTGAATCCCATAACCAAGGTAAGTGATTAGCTTGCTTTTTCCAAGAATTATACACTCTTTGTGTCATGATTGCCTACAGCTTGTTTGGTCTCAAAACGGTTTGCCATTTTAAAATTAGCAACTAGGGGCTAAGTAAATTTATGCATGAAAAAAATATACATATCAAAAGCAAATACTTACCCAAAAGACAAATCAACACAAGTCCAAATGCACCATGAAAATTATTTGGCCATGTCCTAGCTTTGTAGACCAACAAATTTAGCATTGCGTCTAGGTTCTACATCAAAAAGATGAAGCACCAAAATATTGATACATTAGGGTCCTATAATTTTCATTTTATCCGAAACCATCGTTGTTGCATGAGTCAACTACCATAATTCTAAAATTAGAACAAGCATACACCACTCGGAACAAATAAGCATGCGTATAAGGATTTCTTATTTTGCTAACTACGTCAACGATATGCAAAGAAACAAACACATAATAATCTTCAACATCGTAGGATCTTATCACTCATTGGTTCGATTATGTAGTCCTAAATGGATTTGGCAAACAAGCAAAACAAGCAAAATAAATGAAACAAGAATCTCGTGGATAAATAACAATGTTGCAAAATTCAACCAAATCATATGCATTAGAAATAAAGGCCTCATTCGAACAAATATCAATAAATCAACACATTCCTCCTAATTAAATACGAGAATAAAATTGAAACAAAAAAATTTACCTCGACGTAAGTCATGCTTCCGAATCTCGAAGGCTTCTAAACCATGTAGCATTGACATTCCCAATATTTTGAATAGAGATCCAACTTAGCCTACATAAGAATCCAAACTAAGGCATTTGACCTCATCACACTTCTTTATTAAAAATCAAAATTACAACAAGATTTCAAAATTATGACTCTCAATCAAATTTTATGCATCCAAACCAACCCACTTGACCGTGTGGATCAAATTTGACCTTATCACACTATTATGCCAAAATCTCAAAATTAGAACAATGAGTCTTGCAATTATGACCAATCAAATTTCATGCAATAAAATAAGAATCCATACATCTTGAAATAAAAATAATTCCCAGCCTATAAAATTAAACACCCAAATACAATTCAAAATTTAGAAAAATAAATCTTCCATTACACATTTGACCTCCAAATATTGAACATAGTTTCGGTTAACTCTTTCCTCTAGTTATTGAACTCAGTGATGACTCAACCGTATCAATAATATCCGCAGTTGAGACTCACCATCCTCGAGAGGCCGATCGCTGTCTACTAGTGCCTCCATAGGATCAATCGGCATCTCGGATCGAATAAAGTTGTGGAGTAGAAAGCAAGCCATGATTAGCTTTGTTTGAGTCTTTATGGGATAGTAGGTGGGGCCCTTAAGGATGGCAAACCATTTTTTTAAGACACCGAAAGCACGTTCGATGACATTACACGCTCTCATATGTCTCACGTTGAAGTGTTCATGGGCATTGGCGGGACGACTAGTGTTTGGACCCCATTTCTTCAAATGATACCTACATCCTTGATACAGAGCAAGAAAACCCTCGGAATTGGCATATCCGTTGTCACGAGAGATAGTAGTTTCCAAAACATTTCAAACACGCAGTAGGGTCACAATATATCCGATAATAAATAGATATATAACAGTGAGTTCAATACCTTTTGGGACCTTCTGCACTATTCGGTTGACAAACCGAATCTCGCAGACACGAGAATCGGCACCGACTCTTCCCATCCGGGTAACAGGTAGACAAATCTCATTTCTCGTATCACATACGCCAAGAACATTTGTCGATATACGGCCTTTTCGAGTTCTATACCTTCCTTTGTCACTTGGGCCAACAAATACATCGACATATGTACCATCTAGAGCTCCTAAACATCCCTACATAATGTGTAAACATGCGTGAGTACGAGAATTTAATTTTTTGTGTGGAATTTAAAATCAAAAAGCCCAAACTATTATGTTATCTTGAACCATTTCCATCTTGGGTTGGTTGAATCATCGGGGATAGGAGTAGGGTTAACAAGGAATAAGTAGTGTAGTTTTAAAACCGCTTTTAACATTTTGTTAATGTAATGGAAAATCTGTTTGACTGACCTTTGGTGGTTAAATTTAACAATACTCTATTTTTCATGATGAGCCAACATTGATAAGAACATTGCAACTTGTTCTTCCACACACAAATACCGTGGTTTCTAAGGCCTCCTAATTCCCGTAGTAAAAACACAGTCTAGCGAAAGTATTTCTATCCATGCGCAGATTTGCCACACACTTGGGATCAACAAGCTTATACAATCTATTTAACCTCGATACTTGTTCCGGTATTTTACTTATCATGGTGTAAGAACGACGGTTACCTACATGTGGTCTAACAACACTATTATAAATACGATGACCTATTATCATGCAAATTACCTTTCTCCGATATCTTATTCGATCTACCAATATGTATAGAATCAATTTCGTCATGGCAAGATATGAAAATATATTCATGGATCTCGCATAAACACGTGGCCAAAGAATAATGAGAAATGATAAAATACAAGAAAGTAAAAAATAGGCGAGAATTATGAAAGCAACCAAGAATATATACTTTTCTATGCATATCAAAGCCTACATTATATCAAAAAAATTAACTCGTATAGAAAGAGACAGGTTCATGAACATGAAGAAGTTGTACTAAAATGCAATTCATTTTGGATCGAAAAGGAATGCTAAAGAAGTAGGATCCAAAGAACATAACTTTTTAGTGAAACTAATGCAAATTTGTCACAATAAATTTATCACTCCAACAATCCAAATTCAGTAAATAAATGCAAACTAATGGCTCGAATTAAAATATGAAATCGGGAATATCAAATTTTCATCACAAATTAATAAATTACCAAATTAAAGTCCCCATTGACAAACACCAATATTGGAGATAAACACAACATCTAATAATATCATCTTCAATCCATTGTCTCAACAAGACAAACCGAAAATCACATTAACAAGTCTCAAATAGCAGGGAAATTTTTTTCGAAAATGACAGAGCATTCGGTCATAAAAATAACAGCAGGAGAATTGTAAAACAAACAAATGAGAATTTATCTTCTAAATGGTCGAAAAGAAACACATCAAGCTTGAAAATATGAAACCCTAAAAATCCATGAGTTGAGATGTGAATATGTAAATTTCCATGAACCCATCCTTTGAGAATGAAGATATGTACAATCGATTGCATCGATGCTAGAAAACATACCTCATTACGGGTTTGATGCGAGATGAGGTGAGAAATCTGTATTTTGAAGCCCCGAATCCCCAAACAAGTCGACGCCGTACACAAAAATGGTCGTCGCCGCCGTCCACTAAGTCATCGCCGTCGTGAAATTAGGGTCACACGAACAGGCCATCGTTCCCAGAAGTTAGAACATGGGTTAGGATTTTGATTTGAATTTGGATGAACAGAGAAAATATTTATTATTTTGATGTGGAATTTTAATTTGATTTGAATTGATGAGGGTAGAAATGGGTAATTGATTTTACTATTGAATCAATATAGAGGGGGTGAGATAAATAATGTAAAAGGGAATAGTGAAATGGGCATATTACTACCGGGTTATACAGGTCGATGAGAAAAAAATGGATCCCATATAATTTTATACGAGCTACCAAACAAGATACGCAATTTTGTACACCCCATAATATGGGGCTTATATAGGCTACCAAGCGGAGCCTTAAGTTTATACCTACAAGATTATCATTACCAACAATTTATTACGGGTATTATTAGAATAAATATGATAAATTTTCATTGATTTGTGTAAAGTGACATTTAATAATAAATAAAAATTTAGATAAAATGAGACATTTATTTTAAAAAACACAATATAAAAAAACTATTATTCGTTATTTCGTTACTAGAACTAAGTTTAAAAATGATGTTAGTTTCCAAACCAAGTAAAATATAAAAACTTTTGAGTAGTATTTGTGTGCATATTGCACAATAAAAGATTATGTGCACAAAATTTAGTTACAAAGTGTAGTATTATTTCGGTACAATATAGTATTAGTTTTGTTATAGTGTAGTATTATTTCAGCATTGTATAATATTAATAATATTGTATAGTATTAGTTTAGTTACAAGTGTAGTATTAGATAAAAATATTGTGCACACAAATATTTGCCAAATATTTGTCGAGCGACCTCCGTGAGGCGTAAACCGTTACACGTGAACCGTAAACCTTCATACCGCAATGCTTGGACTAAGGATAACTTGGCAGAGAGGAGAGGATCTTCGATAGATTAGCGTGGTCTTGAGACTCCTTTGCTACGCCGTACATCCGGAATATTCACATAATGGGAAATGACCATTTCCCTACGGCAACAGCTTTGCGAGAGAAAGGGATTCTTGTCGACTTCTTTATTCTTTCCAAAACTGATAAACTGCGGGAAAGTTTGGATTCGTCAGTACAAGAAACCACGTAATCTTTCAGGCCTCCTAAAAACCTTGACGATATCTGGATTGGCTCGTATAAAATCGCAGTCAAGCTAGCTCGCTTGAAGGGGGACAATAATGACCAACTATGGATAGATACACCGGGAGAAATAGTCATCCAGTTCACAAATCAGCCGAAGCAAGAAAATGTCTCATACGCAGAGGTTGTCATGGGAAAAAATCAAGGTAAACCAAATAACACAAATCATCGAGCCAAATTCTCTTTAGTACATCGGAGGAGGAGAAATTATGGTTAAAGGGGTCTAAAGTTGGATGTCTAAAGAATAAATACGCCTGAAATCGCATGGACACCTTATAAAAAAGAGGTTGATAAGCTTTTATCAATATCTTTTCCGGGAGGTGACTTAGTACTTCTTAGGCTTCCTAACAATGGGGACCTTTCAGCGGCTCTAGATAATCTGCATGGGTGGTTAGAAAAATAGTTTGACCATATTGATGATTGGGAGGAGGGTTTGATCCATAATAAAAGAACTATATAGACCCATTGGATGGTGTTCCACTAGGCGCATGGTGTCCAGGATTTTTCCACATGGTTTCGGCAAAATTTGGTAGCTGATCCAGTTGACGAAGCTACACTAGCAAAGTCCGATCTTCATACACTAGGATTCTCATTAAGACTCCATTGTCGGAATTACCAAGGTCGGGCATTGAAGTGTTAATTGATGGGAGAATTTGTCATATTGATTAAGGAGGAGTTCGTATGTCCGTTGGTTGATTTTCCCAAGCTAAACAATCGGTTTGGATTACTCGATGATCATTATGGGGAGGGCGGTGATCATGCTCCGGCGGTTGACGTAGAATCCGAAAAGTCTGGTAATTCAAATTCTTCTCGGGCTAAGATCGAGAATTCGGTTGAGCTACCCAAGCAGAGCAAGGCGGTGGCGATTAATTCCTCAATTGGTCCACCAAAAGTCCTTTGTAGCGGTCGTGGATCCCCCAAAATTGGACGCACATCCGTAATTCTCAACAATCAAAGAATATTTCCCGGAGGAGTTTGAGGATTATAATCCTTTTGGGCCTATTCAAAAGCCCAAAGAAGAAATCAAAAAGGCCCCTGGACCTTAATATACCAGCCTACGATTCCGTGTGCCTCTCGCAATAAGGCCCATGATAGCCCAAATGGTCTCACTAACCTTTCGCTTAATTCCAGTTCGAATCCTATCGATCTGTCTATTCCTTCACGGTCTAAAACCACCAAAGCGCACTCTCGGCGGATCTCGCCGCTTCTTCAATACCTTCACATATCTCTCGATTCGCCGATGAAATTCCCTCTGAAGCGGCCAAGACCTGGGAGATGGGTCGAAATTGGGCGTCATTTTTCCGAGAATGTTGATACCACCTCGTGGCCGAATTGAAGCACTTATCGAAAAGACTCGAGACGGCGAACAAAGGAAAAGAAGGGAAGAAAAGGAGGGGTAGCAAGAAATTAAAATGATTGTGCTCGGATATAACATCGAGGCTTGGGAAAAAGAAAAAAATGAGAGATCACAGAAAACTCATTCAAAATGTCAAAGCGGATGTTTGCCACATTCAGAGTCGAAGCCCGAACAGGTAACTAAGCACACCATTAAAGCTGTTTGGGGTAATAACACATTCGATTGGGATTTTGTTAAGTCCGATGGGAGCTTGGGGGAATTATTATGATCTGGAATCCTTCTGGGCCACGAAAACAAGTTCTTGGGGTGTTAAGGAATTGCTAGTGATGAATGGTTTCTTAGTTGAGGATGGGAAATGGTGTTCTATTTTTAATGTTTATGCTCCAAATATTCGACACATTGGGTATTGTGGGATCAAATGGCATTACGGTGAATCAGAGTAGGGAAGATTATATCTCAGACATGAGATTTTAATTCAATCAGAGGAGTGGAGGAAAGAGTGGGAAGAGGGGCAACGTGGGATTGGAATGATATGTCGTATTTCAATGACTTTATAAAGGATAACAACTTGGTGGATCTTAACCTCCCGGTAGAACTTTCACTTGGTATCGCCCGATGGTTCTTGCAAGAGCAGGCTCGATCGCATGCTAGTAAATGATGTTTGGTTAAGCAAATGGGCAAACCCGATCCTAAAAGGACGAAGAAGGACATTATCGACCACCGTCCTATTTTCATTCAATTTCGTCATCAAGATTGGGGGATTTTGTGCGTGAGAAATGGGGATCATATCAAGTTAGAGGTTGAGGAGGCTTCGTTCTTAAAGAAAAGCTAAAACTCGCTTAAGAATGGTTTAAAATCTTGGAGAATGAATACTTTTGGCAACCTAGATGAGTCCATCGAAAAAAGACAATCGAATTGGAAAGGTTGGATACCTTTGATGATATCTTTGGCCTAGATACTTCGTAAGCGGAGCGAAGAGCCACATTGATGAGTGAAATCCTGCGCAAGAATCCAGTTGGAGAGAGGCCCAATTATTTCAAAAGGCCAAGATCAAATGGGCCATTGAAGGGGATCTAAAATTAGATTCTTTCACAAATGGATAAATTCCGCAACAAGATCAACGCGATTAATGGGATTCGAATTAATGGGCGGTGGGTTGAGTCGATTACGGAGGTTAAATCGGCTATTCATAACCACTTCAAATCTCATTTTGCATCGCCATCCGATGATAACGAGACCTCGCCTTGGCCCGGCTCTCTTTCTCACGGCGTCTGGGTGATCCTAAGAACTCTTTCCTATCTGCTAATTTTACAAGGGAAATAAAGACTGCAATTTGGAGTGTTGATTCAAGCGGCATCCGGGCCTCGATGGATTTTCCTTTGGTTTCTTCAAGCAGATCTGGAACCGGTCAAGATGGAGATTATGCAAATGATGGCGATTTTCATTCTCATGGTAAACCGGTAAGAGGCTTGAACTCATCTTTCATCACTTTAATCCCAAAAATTCCTTCGCCGCGAGAAAATCGATGATTATCGTCCTATCTCATTGATCGGGGCCTTTACAAGATTGTCGCCAAAGTTCTCGCCGAACGGCTTAGCGAGTAATTGATCTTGTGATAGCCGATAATCAAATTGCTTTTATTAAGGGACGCCAAATTATGGACGGTATCCTTATTCTTAATGAGGCCTTGGACGAAGCAAAGAAGCTTAAAAACCCAGACTATTCTTTAAGGTTGATTTTGCCAAGGCATTCGACTCGGTAAATTGGCGATATTTGGATCACATCCTGAAGGGTTTTGGCTTACGTGATAGATAGAGATTATGGATTAGGGGTTATGTTGAATCTGACGCATACATCCGTCCTTGTTAATGGGAGCCCTAGCGGTGAGTTCTCGTTGGAACGTGGATTCGTGCAAGGCGATCCCCTCTCGTCGTTCCTATTTCTACTTGCAGGAGGGTCTTAGCCTCATAACTTGAAGGCATGCGCCAAGGTGTCCTCATTCCTGCTCACATTGGCAAAGACAAAATCACACTTTCACATTTACAATATGCCGACAATGCCTTTTTATGTGTAAAGGTGGTATGGATAATGTTTTATCCATCAAAAGAATATTGTGCATCTTTGAATTTGTTTCGTGCCTTAAAGTAAATCTCTCCAAATGCATGCTTTATGGTGTGAACCTTTCGGATGCTTTGAGTTAACAAAATATTCGTGTGTTTTGGGGTGCAAAATGGGTTCGGGCATATTGTTTACCTTGGAATGAAAATTGGGATTAACTCCCACGTAAAAGAATCCTGGTTGTGGCTGGTTCATAGATTAAAAAAATTGAATCTCAAAATGGGACGGTGACAACATCTCAATGGGAGGCAGAGCCACGCTAATCCAATCGGTCCTCTCGTCAATCCCAACGTATTCCTTATCCTTCTATCTCTTACCTAAAACCTCTATTCAAGATCTTATTCGGGTTCAAAAGGCATTTTTGTGGGGAGGGAATTCCTCTAATAACAAAATTCCCCTGGTGAGTTAATGACATTTGTAAAGAAAAAAATTGAAGGGGGTGGGCATTAAAGATTTGGGGTGTTTTAATAAAGTTTTGGTGGGCAAATGGATTTGGCGTTTCTTGGTTAAAAAAGATAGACTATGGATCAAAATTATTACTTCTAAGTATGGTGGTCTTGAGGAGTCCTTGAGTCTAGTTAGGAATGGTAGAGGGGGTGGAAAGATTTCTTCTTGGTGGAGAGATTTGAGTCACTTGTATTGGGGGAGAGGGGGAGAAGGAGTCGAGAGAGTTTTGTCAAAAATTAGGGAATGGGGAGGAAACAGTTTTTGGAGTGATATTTGGGTAGGAAGTGGGAGTCTTAAAGATATTTTTCCTAGGCTCTTTAGGATTAGTAGTCAACAAGTGGCTAGAGTGAGTGAAATGGGCTTTTGGGAGGCAGGGTGTGGAATTGGGATTTCAAATGGTGTAGAGTCTTGTCTTCAAGAAATAAAGAATCTTTTGAATGCATGCTTAACATAATTGGCGTGTCCTATCCCACGCGATCGGGCGATGATTCTTGGAGTTGGAAACACTCAAAGAAGGGCGTTTATGACGTAAAGTCGGCCTACGCAGCTCTCTATTGCGGCAACAGTTTCCAACTCGCCTATATCCCCCTCGAGTCCCGTGCTTTCAAGTGGCTTTGGAAGAGTTGGGCAATCGGAAAGCATCTTCGACGGCATGGAAAATCCTCAAGGGGCGCATGGCAACAGCGGACACCGGCTGGCCGTCGTGGGGTGGCGCTTCACTCTTCGACTTATCGCCTTTGCGGATCGGACGAGGAGTCCGTTTCTCATCTCTTTTTCACATGTAAGGTGGCTTTTCTTATTTGGTCTTCAATCTTTCATTGGCTAGGCATCACTATCGCTCTTCCCACTGCTCTATCAACCACTTTCTTCTAGTAAGTGGTCATTTAGGAGCGGAGTTCGAAAAGGTTGATCGCCTCGACAATTTGGATTGCAACAGCTTTGGAGTTTGTGGAACCTTCGAAATGATGTCATTTTTAATCATGCTTCCTTCACTTGGAGAAAATAATTTGTAGTATTAAAATTATGATCTGGAATTAGATTTCTTGTAGAAATGGAGCATTTCAAAACTTTGTTTAAGTACTTGGCTTGGGAGTCCTCAGGTGGTTCTCAACGCTATTTAATTGTACTCTTCTTTGTAATTTTGTTAATAGGTTGAGTACCCCTTGTACTCACTATTAATAAATTTTATTTGCCTGTTCAAAAAAAAAAAAAAAAAGGAGACGCTTGTTTCAAGTCGCTCAATGAGAATGCGAATAAAATTATATTTTTCTCAATGCCCTTGGATATATTGGAGGATAAAATATTTTCATGATGGTTACATCATTAGTGTAGTGCTCCAATTTTGAAAAAAATTAGACAAAATAAGTTTATTGGTATTGGTGAAGATGAATGATTAATGAGAAATAATTGTAGAAAATGACAAAATAGATAATAATTACTTTAATTTTAAAAAAATAATATTATGATAATTTTTTATTTTTATTAACCAACATAATTATATTATACTCATTCTAATTCTTATTTTTATTAAAAATTTGCAAGCAAAAGCCTTAAATAAGAAAATGGGCTATAAATGGCAGAAAAATTGTGTTGTATGCTCTTCCAGCACATTAAGGAATATGCTGTGCGGATTAGCATTTGGCCACATACATTGCACAGCAGCAAAAATTGCCACGTGGCGATTAGGTACAAGCACTTGGGGTACAACCATTAAAGCGGGTCCCACCACCAAGCGGTCTGGCGATAATATCGAGGCCCATCGGATAAAATCATCTTTATCCACTCGTCTCCCCCTATTTAACCCCTAAGCCGTTGACCCACACACACCCCCATATTTATTGTTACCAAAAAGCTGAAAATTATAAAACCGTGTCTCATTTCTCTATTGTTTTGTTTTTTCTTTATTTCCACTAAAATACCAGTGAATATATTAATGATTTATTTATAAAAATATAACATTAAAATCATCTAAAATATCTGAATAAATTAAATCCTAAACATGAATAAGAAAATGAGCTACGTTTATTGTTGCGGGTAATGCATGATTAATATTATTTAATAAAAATAATTAATACTTCCTCTGTTCTTTTATTATTTATAGATTTTCTTTTTTTAAATATTTCACAAACTTACTCCATTCATCCACTAAAAATATGTTCATTAATTTTGACATGTTTAAATAAGATAATTTGGGGAATTGTGTGGTCCATTTATAATTTAAATGGTTGTTTATTAGTATGAGGTCATTAACATGTGAAAAAATTAAGTGATTGTTGAATGTTAAAGCAAAACAAATTGTTGAGAAAAAATGTGAGCATATTTTTTGTGGATAAAAATAGTACATATTTACAAAAAAATAAAATCATATGCAGACTGTCTCATACATGAGACCTACCAATAAATTGTTATCACTTTAATTGATTTAAACAGAAAGTTTGACCAAAATAAGATCTCTAATTCTAATTTTAATTAAAACAAGTTCCCTCATTTTAAATGTGTAGAAATTAAATCCCATTAATAACGCCATTACTATTCAACAATTTGATCAAAATAATAATAAATGGGATTCAGTTTATCAAAGTAGAGTGGATGGATTAATTCTGAAAAAAAAAAAATAATAAATAAATAATAATAATAATAATAATAATAATAGCACATGGATCAAATATGCTTAAAAGTTCTCTCATTTTCAAGTTGTGTTGACTCTTCAATATCAAACTTGTATACTAGTACCTATCATACAATAAATTATTCACTTATAAAATATATTTGTTCCACAATAAATTGCGTATTATAAATATTTCATTCATTCAATAAATTTATTTTCCTTTTTGAACATGAATTTTAATGAATATTAGTAGTTTATGTATAAAATAGAAATATATGGTAAATATAAAGTGTTTAGAAAGTGAGGACAAAGTTGTGTGAGATAGAGTTATTTATAAAAAGAAAATGAAATGAAAATAAATTTTCCGGACAGACTAAAAAAAAAGTAAGAACAAAATTTATTGGACAGAGAGAATAATTACTATCATCATTCTATATTTTTTTATTTTATTATAATATCACTAAATTTTTTTATATCTTACTTATCGCAATACACTATAAAATAATTTTATTACATATAATACTAATAAATAATTTTAACACTAAAATATATATCGAGTCAAATGGATGGTAAATTGTGGAAAGAAGGGAGCATTAATATTTATAAGAGTAGGTCTTGTATGTCGGTTGTGTACTTCTTGATACTTTTGGTTAAATACTTGATATTTTCACTTACACGGTAAAATTACTAACTTACTATGCACCAAATTTTAAAATTTTAAAAATATCAAATATTTGATCAAAAGTATCAAGAATCTCATCACGAGTATCAATATCATATTATTTTTCAGAATATAAAAATAAAGTAATATATTTTTACTATTTAAATTATTCATATTTAATATAAAAAGTATAATATTATATTTTTTTGAACGGTCAAAAATGTATTCATTGAGACAAGTACTCAATCCTTTAGTACAAAGAATCAAGATAACACCGAGAGACATGTCCACGGATCACCTAGCCACAAGTTGACTTTAAGAGAGGATAATGAGACATCTTTACAACAAATTCAATGCCAAATTCTAATTTTAAGCATGTTAATTACCTTTCCTAACACCACCTTTCCATTATTAAATAGAACATCATTCCTGAGATTATTTAAATACAAAGTATCAAGTTTAAAAATAAAAAATTTAAGTATTAATTAATTTAATTAAGAATATCAAATATTTAATTAAAAATATTAAAAATTGGATGAAATTGAAATATTATTTTTTGAATAAATTGTTGCTTACACTGTTAGGCATAAACACCAACATTTATTAACCTGTACCAGGTGTTGCGTGTGAGATTAAGATGTCTCAACGGCAAATTATAATTAATTAACCCCATTTTTGGTCCAATAATCATGCGTTTTTTCTCTAAATTAAACTAATTTAAGCATTGACCATTAAATACAATTAATTATTAAATTTTCTGGTTCAGCATTGAATGTAATTTTAGCACGTTTTAAATAAATTCCAGCAATCGTGTTTGAGATTGTTGTATATAAGATGGGGGACACTATTATTCATCTTTATAATTTAGTGCAGACACCCAATGTTCAATAAATTTAATTTATGATATCCAACCCCAAAAAAGAAAAAAGCATATCAAGAAAATGACATGGTATATAATTAAATATAATTATGATTATTTACGTTATGAAATAGCTAATTATTTTTATTATACAATATTACTATTAAATTAATACTTATTAATAAAATAATTAAAAACAACAGGATAATATATTTTTGTAATGTAAAAAAATGTAATTCTAGAAGACTTTATATTTCTCCATTTTGAACGGTGCGAGAGAATCTTAGCTATGTAGTATGTATAATGGACCACTTTGCCAGCTATTTTATGTAATTATATTTTAAATTATCTGTGCAGTTACCCATAAGATGGGCAGACAAAACTCCCATGTCAAAACATACTTAATTAAGTTTTTAATTCAAGTTACATCAATTAGTGTGATTTGGTCAGTTTATGGGTTGTGAAATTATTTTAAATATTGAAATTTATGTTTGTTTTTAAATATGCTAGTTGAATGAATGTAGAGAGAAAATGGAAAATTCTACGTTAAAATTTTAAACAATTATTAAATTACTAGATGAGCTCCCGCGTATTACAGCGGTATTGTCGTTAAATAAATTTTACAATATAATATATTATATATAATATTTTCAAATAATAAATATATATATATATATATTAAAATAATATATATGTATAAAAAAATTATAATTATAATATTAAATTTAAATAATGGTAATATTAATTGTATGACAATTCATGCTAGGGATTAGAATTATTATAATTATGTGAAAGAATTTACTATAAGATATGTTTCAAATTTATTTTACAATTAATAAAAAAAAAAAAGGAGACGATTAATAGAATTTTTTTCATATAAATGATGCATAAATATTACTCAATAATATATATATATATATATATATATATATATATATATATATATATATATTTACGATAATTATTATACATGATTATATTTTTTTTTTTTTTTTTTTTTTTTTTATAAAAGTTGATACAACCACAATTTTTCTTACATACATTTATAGGCTTAAGTTAAATATAATTTTATATTTTAAAATTGTCATATGATAACACTTTTTAGATATAAGATAGATATTTAAAATATTTAAAGATTTATATATTAACTTATTTATTAAAAAATATACATATGTTAAAAATATACATATTGTGCAAGAGGTCTAAGGTTCAAACCTCCTTGGAAATATATTTTTTAATTAATTCCTATATTAAAATGCCACATAGATGTCATATATTAATTATAAATCAATAGAAAAATGACACCTAGATTATTAACATATATATGCATTTAATAAAAATATGACACCTCATCCAAATTAATCTCATGACGACACCTAAGCAAAAACAAACTCCCTATTAGTAATATAGGGATTGTTAAAGAAAGAAACATATTTTTTTATATCATCATAGCAATTATGAACAACATTAAGTAAAGCTGATTTTAAGTTATAAAAACAAAAGATTTTTGGCAAAATTGTGTGCATAAATTTATTTTGAGTTTAAAGCCATTTTGGTCCCGTAACTATCTGCTTTTTCGATTTGGTCCCAAGATAGTTAAGAAAATTAATTTAGTCTCATAATTTTTTTAATTGCGTAATTTTAGTCCTAAATACGCCGGAAATTCAAAAACTCGTCGGAATTAGTCACGTGCACGTCACGTGCTTCGTAAATTTGGGGGAATCCGACAACTTTGATGACATGGCTGCCTGTGGAATATATTTTGAAAAAAAAAATCAAAACTAAATTCCCGAAATGAAATTGCAATGAAATTACATTGAAATGAAATTCAAATGAAATTAAACCAAATTCAAATGAAATTACATTCAAATTCAGTCAAATTAAACCAAATTAAATCAAATTCGGTCAAATTAACCTCTCCCCAAAATCGACTAACCGCAAATGTAAAGCCCTTAATTCAAAAAATCTCAATTCCCCTACGAAATCGAACATTCTTTCAAATATTGTTGAAAAGCGAACGTTCTTCGTGGTTGGAGGGCTTCCATTGCTCGTGGTAAGTGGACCTTCTTCGTGGTTGGAGGGATGGTTTTTATTCGAAAGAAAGGGATTTCAATTGATGGGCCGACATCTTTAAAGGGATTTCCACTGTGAGCGGCTTTACACTTGGCGGGCTTCTTCTTCGATCTTCAAGAAAATTCAATTGATGGGCCGACATCTTCGTGGTTGGAGGGCTTACACTCTCTGAGTTCCCACCGATGGTCGACATCTTTAAAGGGATTTCAGACGCAGACCACAAATGGGCGTCAATCAGGCAGCTTCTTCTTCGATCTTCAATGGAATTTCAATTGGAAGGCCTTCTTTTTCGAGCGAGACGGGCTTCAATCGGGAGGGCGTTCAATCGGGAGAGCGTTCAATTAGGGTTCATGATTGTGGGTGAATTTGGGGTTTCTCAAATGCGAAAAAATGAAAGGAAGAAACGTGTTTTTATTAAAGGAATAATAGTAGCAATTTTGTTTGTTGGATATAATAAATGATGTGTAATTAATATTTAGGACACATGGATATAAAATTCCACCCGGGCAGCCATGTCATCAAAGTTGTCGGATTCCCCCAAATTTACGAAGCACGTGACGTGCACGTGACTAAATCCGGCGAGTTTTTGAATTTCCGGCGTATTTAGGACTAAAATTACGCAATTAAAAGTTATGGGACTAAATTAATTTTCTTAACTATCTTGGGACCAAATCGAAAAAAGCGAGATAGTTACGGGACCAAAATAGCTTTAAACTCATTTATTTTAAATATATTAACTTTTTCAATAAAAATATTTTAGTTATTATAGTGTATGCATTTAATTTTGATTTATATTAATTATTTTATTAAAATACTCCTGCATTAATTAAAAGATACCAATTGTTTTATTTAAAAATATTAATTAGGATAAAAGTTCACATAATCACAATGCAAGATTTTTAAAATCTAAACCATAATTAAATTACTGTATAACAAGCTTCTTCAATACAGCTGACTACAATAAAGCTTCACTCTTTGTTTCTTTTCATTTTCTTTTTCCTTGACTAGGGTTCTACCACTTGCTATAATTCAAGGGTCAAAAGCTGGTAAATTTGGATCAATCTTTCTTTAAAGATTTTCATCAATTATTTGTCCCTTTTTCTTCAACAAGTGAGGTATTACCTTGTTCAAGAAAAAAGTAACTGAAAATCGATTCTTTCTTTATGTGTTTATGATCCGAAATTATTCTCCTTCTTTCTTGTTTCCATCTCTTTGACATGTAATTTTCATTGTGTGCAGCTTGATTGGGTCCTCATAAAGTCAAATCTCGAAGATATTTTCTCACACCCTTTTTGAAGTTATGCAAAAATTTACATTTATTATTTCTTGCTGTGTCTGTAACAAAGTAAGTCGATAGTTGTTGTAGAGAGAGAGAGAGAGAGAGAGAGAGAGAGAGAGAGAGATGGTGTCTAGATCATATTCAAACCTGTTGGAGCTAGCTTCCGGCGAAGCTCCGTCGCCGTCTTTTGGCCGCATGACCCGTCGAATCCCTCGTATCATGAGGGTTGCCGGAATAATGTCCGACATAGACGACGACGGCGCCACGTTGGATCCGTCGTCATCTTCATCTGGGCAAAGAGATAGGATAATGATTGTTGCGAATCAGCTACCCATAAAGGTGCAAAGAAAAGGCGATAATAGCAGAGGTTGGACTTTCAATTGGGATGAAAACTCCCTTCTCCTTCAATTGAAAGATTGCTTAGGAGAAGAGGATATAGAGTTCATTTATGTGGGTTGTCTTAAGGAAGACATTCACCCTAATGATCAAGAAGAGGTTTCCCAGATTTTGTTGGAAACCTTCAAGTGTGTGCCCACTTTTTACCTCCTGATCTGTATACTAAGTACTATCATGGCTTCTGCAAGCAGCAGCTATGGCCTTTGTTTCATTATATGTTGCCTTTGTCGCCTGATCTAGGGGGTAGGTTTGATCGTAGCTTGTGGCAAGCGTATGTATCTGTTAACAAGATTTTTGCTGATAGGATAATGGAAGTGATTAACCCTGAGGATGATTATGTGTGGATTCATGATTATCATCTTATGGTGTTGCCTACTTTCTTGAGGAAGAGGTTTAATCGTGTTAAGCTTGGGTTTTTCCTGCATAGTCCCTTTCCATCCTCTGAAATTTACAAGACTTTACCTATTAGGGAAGAGCTTTTAAGGGGTCTGTTGAATTCCGATTTGATTGGATTCCACACATTCGATTACGCTAGGCATTTCCTTTCGTGTTGTAGTCGAATGTTGGGGATATCATACGAGTCGAAAAGGGGGTACATTGGCCTAGAGTATTATGGCCGAACTGTTAGTATCAAGATTCTGCCCGTTGGTATTCATATGGGGCAGCTTCAGTCGGTGCTGAGCCTGCCCGAGACTGAGGCGAAGGTGGCAGAGCTCGTTAAGCGATTCTCTGGGCAGGGAAAGACAATGTTGCTAGGAGTAGATGACATGGATATATTTAAGGGCATTAGCTTGAAGTTATTAGCAATGGAACAGCTGCTTTTGCAACATCCTGAGAAGAAAGGGAAGGCTGTTTTGGTGCAGATAGCTCTGCCTGCACGGGGCAGAGGAAAAGACGTGAAGGAAGTGCAGGACGAGACTTATGCAACAGTGAAGAGAATAAACGAGACGCTTGGAGAACCCGGTTATGATCCTGTCATCCTAATAGATAAACCGATGAAATTTTACGAGAGGGTTGCTTATTATGTCGTTGCTGAGTGCTGTTTGGTTACTGCAGTGAGGGATGGAATGAATCTTATACCGTATGAATACGTTATCAGTAGACAAGGAAACGAGAAGTTGAATAAGGTGATGGGGCTGGAAGCATCCCCAAAGAAAAGCATGTTGGTTGTATCTGAGTTCATCGGGTGCTCTCCATCTCTAAGTGGGGCAATACGGGTCAACCCGTGGAATACGGATGCTGTTTCAGATGCGATGGATTCGGCTCTTGTTATGTCGGAGCCTGAGAAACAACTGAGGCATGAAAAACACTATAAGTATGTGAGCTCCCATGATGTTTCGTACTGGGGTGAAGCTTCTTACAAGATCTTGAACGAACTTGTAAGGATCATGTGCGTAGAAGATGTTGGGGTATTGGATTTGGGTTAAGCTTTAGGTCGTTGCACTCGATCCAAATTTCAGGAAACTGGCTATGGAGCATATTGTTTCTGCTTATAGAAGGACTACAACTAGAGCTATTCTTCTAGACTATGATGGAACATTAATGCCTCAAAATTCAATCGACAAGAAACCGAGCTTGGATACTCTTGATATTTTGAATAATTTATGTAGAGATAAGAACAATGTGGTTTTCATTGTCAGTTCTAGACCACGAGAGAAGTTAGACGACTGGTTTTCGTCTTGTGAAAAGCTCGGAATTGCAGCAGAGCACGGTTATTTTATGAGGTAATAATATAATTCAGAGTTCATCTTATGTAGAACAATTTTGCCGTACAACTTACTTACAATTATCTTTATAGTATAACAACTAATACTTTCCAATGAAACAATTTATATGGTGAAACTGGTTTACATAAGACTTTACCTATATTTTATCATTTTTTAGTATAAATTTCAATTACATGTTAAACCTACGGGCATCAATTGCGTTTATTAGGATGAAACGAGATGAGGAATGGGAAACGAGTGTGCCAGAAGTGGAATGCAGCTGGAAGCAAATAGCTGAGCCGGTAATGCAGCTTTACACGGAGACAACTGATGGATCGATGATTGAATTTAAGGAAACTTCGATGGGTTGGTGTTATGAGGATGCTGATCCTGATTTTGGATCGTGTCAAGCGAAAGAACTTCTCGATCATCTGGAGAGTGTCCTAGCTAATGAACCCGTTACAGTAAAGAGCGACTCAAATTGTGTAGAAGTTAAGCCACAGGTATGCATTCATTTCTCCGTAAACCGGTTGTATTCTACCTAAATTCCTTGATTATCACAACTGTATGCGAGAGTTAATGTGCCTATGCATGTAGTAAGTTCGGTTGGCGGTTAGCAAGAATTATGGAAACTTGTCTTTTTGAGAGTTAAATCATTAATTGAGCTTATTCTATTCGCTTGCGTATAACGACAATCTGCTTCTTTGGCCTTGTTTGCTTTTGTTGTATGCAATCTTGGAGTATCTTATCGTCATTTATACTCTCGAGGGCTCGTTTAACTTAGTTGGCGTGGATTGATTTACTAGTTTAGTTTAGGATTGTCGTTTGTGTGACTAAAATTATCTGGCAGATGAAATGAGTGTGTTAGTGTTTGCACTTTTTTGTCATGTTCTATGTACATAAATCCTAAATTTCAGTAATATCCAAAACTGTCTATTTGTCTTTCTTCGTAAAAAAATGAACTCGTTGGTGGAGGATTACTTATAGATATAATGGTGTCTGATGGGTACCGTCGTCTTGATGGAAAAATATTGTCTTAAAAGAAACTCGTTTACATTACGCATTTAACTTTACATGTTTAGAAAGAGAGGGCATTAACATTTGATGATATCGGCATTCCATAAACACACACAAATATACATTATGTCGTAGTTTCAGTCTTTCAAGTGCCTCTCCTTATAGTATCCTCCCTGTAGTGTGATGATCATTTAATGAAGATTTTTGTGCATTTGTCGAGGAGTCCACCAGTGTCCGTATGTTCAGAATCTGAATTCCGATCTGTTGTAGATGTTTTATGGGCGATGGCTGTCCAAGTCCGCCTCTTTCCTATCCTGCAGCAAATCGCGGAAATTAAAATTTTTTTCGCCGCTTATGTTATAAGTTAGTGATCCATGCAAGTGTCAAGAGTCGAAATTTCTGTGAATTTGTTATTGCATGGAAAGCTATTAGCATACTTGTGCACAACTAATATTGACCAACTAATACCTTTAGGTAAAACAAATAATATCATTTAAAACTTCATTCGAGTTGCACGGTGCAGCTGGTGCATAGAAGTATCTGCCTAATTAAAAGACGGGAAAAATAATATTGTCCTGTTTTAACGAGTTGTATTATTATACAGGGAGTGAGCAAGGGTCTGGTGGCGAAACGTCTACTCACATTGATGCAAGAGAGGGGAATGTTGCCCGATTTCGTATTGTGCATTGGAGACGACCGCTCTGATGAAGATATGTTCGAAGTTATAAGCAGCTCCATCACAGGCCCGTCCATTGCTCCAAACGCTGAAGTGTTTGCGTGCACAGTTGGACGTAAACCCAGCAAGGCTAAATACTATCTTGACGACACGGTTGAAATTGTTAGACTGATGCAGGGATTGGCGTCCGTTTCTGAGCAGATGACGCACCGTCTGGGCACCTGAAGAACGTGTAAGCTTCGATAAACTTAATTATAGACCCAGGAAGCTGGACGATTGTGTTTTTACGTTGCCTTTTCGACGAAATTTGATCTGGTGAGGTGTATATATAGGTCGTAGTAACGATGTTTTTCGATATTATAGCACTGCCTTTTGTGACGTGAACAAGTTCTATTTGCATGATTATATTTCTTAGCTATGTAGATGCAGCAATTGTTGTGCTTTCTTTTGCTATATATGTCTCTATGATCATGCATGTATATGTTTGACATTTTTTTGGAAAAAGGTAAATTTTGATCCTCTAAAATTACTATTCTAAGGGTGTGTTTGTAAATTCGATCAACTAGGGATAACTTTAAAAATAAGTGATTTTGCTTTTTTTTTTCTTCGTTTGAGTTTGTAAACACTTCCTTACAAGAAAATCTAGTCGATGTATATTTTTGGTTCAAGTAGAAGAATTTGCGTTAAAATGCATTAAGGGCTTATTGTATCTTGAGCAATAGTTAACGGTTTAGACGTATTTTCTTTACTGATATTATCAATATTTAGAATACTGATATTATCAATATTTAGAATGAAATGGGTTGACAATACTTAAGGCGATATTATCGATGGATAAAAAATTGTATTAAATGATTTTATAGTGAGGTAGTCTTATGGTGAGATGATTCATAAATTATTTAAAATTAATTTCCGTTGTTATTTTAAAATTATGATCTGTTCAGGCGTAAATAAGTTTTAGCATACCAATCTTGTAAATTATGGAGCAAAACTCTTATCATGTGCATGTACTATCGTAAATTTTGAGCGGGTTTTATGTGAACATGTTTTATGATATAAATTATTATTCAATTTTATGATTAAGTATTTAAATTTTAATATTTTTAGTCAAATACTTGATATTTTAGATGATTTTTTTTTTTAAAAAAAAACTTGACACCTTAAGTCAAGGGGCACTCTTGGGTGAGACATTCTCATACATAAAAGACGAGTCTCACCTCTTACCTATCTTACATAGTTGATACTACTACTCACATATTTGATATTCTTGCCGATAATTTTTAAAGTTTATTTTTTTCCAATTATCATCCTCGGACATTTGATACTCCTCTCGAGGTGAAACTCGTCTCTTGTATGAGACGGTCTCATACAAGTTTTTGCCTAAACTTAAATATTATAATATTATATTTTAGACTATTAAATATAAATAGTAAAATAATCATTGTTGTTAATCTTCTTAACAAGAATATGATACCACCAACTCCTATCTTAATACGGGAATGATAATATGTCCATCAATGGATACTAACTTTCATTCCCGTATTTTAATATTCTTAACAAATATTCAATATTTTAAAATTTTTCAAAATATTTTCATGATAAATTTATTACTCCCTCTCGTCCCAGATCACTACACTTTCCTTTTCGTCTCGTCCCATATCGGTTTTCACACCCAAAAAAGGAAAGTTTTTTCATAACCCTTACCCTCAAAAGTTCCACTTATTTACACAATGCCATTACTTTTTCTTACACAATTAACTCACATCACACTAATTAATTATCTAATCAATCAAAATTAATTAACTTACACCTAACTAAATAAACTCAACCCGTATAAATACATAGACCGTATAAAATACACCGAAATTGTATAAAATACGTATTTTATCAAAAAAATACATTTAGCCCCAAAAAAATACATTCAAATTTCAAATATAGTACACAACCCATACATATTTATTTCAAAAATAAAAACTTTCAGCCCAAATACAATACACACCCAAATACAATACACAAATTTATAGAATACAATATAAATACAACCCTAAACCTACACAACTCAAACCCTAATCAAGATACTCCCTCATCTTATCCGCCTCCCTCTCTCTCTCTCATCCTCTTATCCGCCTCCTCTCTCTCTCTATCTCGCATGCCTCCCTTCTCTCTAGAAACTTCGATCGCCACCCTCCGTCACCCTCCGATCAACACCCTCCTCCGATCTCCTCCGATCTCCCTCGAGATAGCCACCCTCCTCCGATCTCCCTCGGATAGTCACCCTCCGATCGCCACCCTCCGTCTCCCTCGGATCGTCACCCTCCACTGTCTCCGATCAAAATACACGGCCCAAATACAATACACTCAGTAATTTTATCTCCGATCTGTCATTTCGCATATTCACTTTTATCTCCAATACGGAGGATGTTGATTACTCCTTCATACCCGAGACACAAATGGAGGCGGCGGAGATGAAGGCGACGAAATTAGAGGCGGCGAAACCGGGAGGCGATGAAACTAGAGGTGGTGGAGATGGAGGCGTCGACGGAGATGGAGGCTTGGTATCGTAAGGCGTATTTATTTAAGGTTGAATTTGATTTATTTTGTTTTAATTTTAATCAGAAAATTTGACCGTATTTACTTAAGGTTGAACTTGATTTATTTTGTTTTAATTTTATCTCGTACAATTCGACAGTATTTATATAAGGCTGAATTTGATTTATTTTATTTTAATTTTAACGGTAAAATTCGGCAAAGAAAAAGGATGAGAAAATGGGAGAAAATGCTAATTATAATTAGCATAAAGTAGATTTGTCTACTTTACCCTCACATTTTCCCTCATCAGCCACCAAAAGTGCCTTTTCTTAATAAGCGTGCCCAGATCGGTGTGAAAACCGATCTGGGACAGAGGGAGTATAAACAATTTGCCGTAAATTTATATCTACAAGACTAAAAAGATGAATTAAATAAAAAGAATTGGGCCCTCATAAAGCCCAATCAGTTCTGGTTTGGGCCATTTTTAGTCCAAATTCACGTCACACCATCTATTTTGACTTCATTAGGGGATATTGGAGTCTCTACAATAATAATTGTAATGCAATAAAAAAGGCAAATTATACTATAAATTTGTTTTACTGTGAAATTTATTTACTTATTGTGTGTATTATTTAATAATATTAAATATTTATTAAAATATATTCCCCGTCCCTCTTTCAATTTAACATTTTACCATTTCGTGCTTCCCTCTTAAAACATTTCTCTTTTAGGAAAATGACCCCATATTTACAATAAAATACTCTATATTTTTACTTTTTTACGCCCCTTCTTCACATTTTTACTTTTCTTATACTTTTCACCAATAATTTTACAATAAATATTTTTAATTTTACTCGTGTCATTTCTCAAATGTTAAACTTGAAGACGATGGAAAAGTTTATTAGAAAAAATTAATATCGTTTGATAATAAAACTTAGAAGTGCGATACTTTATAGATCTCAGGTTCAAATCCATTAACTGCAAATAAAACCTGAGATAAGTCTTAGTAAGTAACGATGTTTTTCGATATTATAGCCCTGCCTTTTTGTGATGTGAACAAGTTTCTATTTGCATGATTATATTTCTTAGCTATGTAGATGCAGCAGTTGTGCTTTCTTTTGCTATATATGTCTCTATGATCATGCATGTAAATGTTGACATTTTTTGGAAAAAGGTAAATTTTGATCCTCTAAAATTACTACTGTGTGTTTGTAAATTCTACCAATGAGGGGATAACTTTAATAATAAATTATTTTACTTTTATTTTTTTTTCTATTTGAGTTTGCAAACGCACTCTTACAAGAGAATCGAATCAATGTATATTTTTGGTTCAAGTAAAAGAATTTGCATTAAAATACATTAGGGACTTATTGTACTTTGAGCAATAGTTAAAGGTTTAGATGTATTTTCTTTATCGATATTATCAATATTTAGAATGATATAGGTTGAGAATGCCGGTGATATACGTAAGGCGATATTATTGATAAATAAAAAATTGTATGAGATGATTTTATCGTGAGGTAGTCTTATGGTGAGATGATTCATAATAAAAATTAATTTTTGTTTCTTTTAAAGTGTTAAATTGTTATTTTAAAATTATGCTCTGCTCAGGCAGAAATAAGTTTTAGCATACTAATCTTATAAATTATGGACCAAAAATCTTATCATGTACTATCATAAATTTAGAGTGGATTTTATATGAACATGTTTTATTATATAAACTATTATTCAATTTTATGATTAAGTATTTAAATTTTAATATTTTTGATCAAATATTTGATATTTTAAATGATTTTTTTTTTTTTGAAAACTTGACACCCTAAGCTTATGGGGCACTCTTGGGTGAGACAATCTCTTACATGAGACGGGTCTCACCTCCGATCCATTTTAAATAGTTGATACTCGCTCACATATTTGATACTCTTGCCGATAATTTTTCAAGTTTATTTTTTTCCAATTATCATCCTTAGGCATTTGATACTCCCCCCGAGCGGTGAAACTCGCCTTATGTATGAGATAGTCTTATACAAATTTTTGCCTAAACTTAAATATTATAATATTATGTATTTTTTTAATCAGATTATAATATCATGTATTAAATATAAATAATAGTAAAATAATCATTGTTGTTACTCTCCTTAACAATAATATAATATCACCGATTCTATCTTAATACGGGAATGATGAAATGTCCATCGGTGGATACAAACTTTAATTCCCGTATTTTAATATTCTTAATCAAAATTTAATATTTTAAAAATTTTAAAATATTTTCAATGATAAATTTATTATAAACAATTTGCCATAAATTTATATCTACAAGACTGAAAAGATGAATTAAATAAAAAAAGAATTGGGCCCTCATAAAAATAGAATTTGCCCCGCATTTCCACTATGTTTTGGGCCATTTTTAGTCCAAATTCACGTCACACCATCTATTTTGACTTCATTAGTATATATTGGAGTCTCTACAATAATAATTGTAATGCAATAAAATAAAAGGGCAAATTATACTATAAATTCGTTTTACTGTGAAATTTATTTATTTTTCTGTATTATTTAATTATATTAAATATTTATTAAAATATATTCCCCGTCCCTCTTTAAATTTAACATTTTACCATTTCGTCCATCCCTCTTAAAACATTTCTTTTTTAGAAAAGTGACCCCACATTTACAATAAAATACTCTATATTTTTTACTTTTCTTATGCCTTCTCTTTATATTTTTACTTACACTTTTCACCAATAATTTTACAATAAATATTTTTAATTTTACTCATGTCATCTCTCAAATGTTAAACTTGAAGACAAATGAAAAAGTTTATTAGTTTGATAGTAATACTATTAAAAAAATGAATATTGATTGGAATTGTACTGTGAAATTAGTTTACACAAAAGTTACTCATAAAAACTAGTGGATATTTTCCAATAGTAAATTGGAGAGTTTATAAACGGGTCATTTACATATAAGTATATAAAAAAAAGGTAGTATAATTACAAATAGATTCAAAAAAACTTGAATCAAGTACAAAAAATTTTTACACAAAAGCACAAAATATTTACACATTAAACCTATTTATAATTTTGAATTTTTTTTTAACTTGTTTGTAATTTTCTCGTTTATAAACCGTGAACTGCAGATAGTTTTTAGTTCAATATCTATGAATTTTTCCTTTTGGTATGGTCAGTTTTGTCCAAAATATGAAAAATAATGAATTTCTTCAAGATATTTTAGTTTTCGTCGTATACCTAATTCCCCAAAAATTGGGTATGAGAGATTTCCACTCCAACCTATATCCCCATATATGAGGGAAGGTTTTGGAATGCTATGTTACCTCCTTGTAAGGGGAAACTCCATAAATATCAACTCTTTTATGATGAAAATAATTCATGATAATTGATAGATTCATCATAAAATTATTTTAAAAATTTTTATAATTAAATATTTGATTAAAATTATTAAAAATCTTATCAAGAGTATTAATAATTAGGTTATTAATATCATATTATTATTCAAGAGTATTAGCAACATTAATTTTTTTACTATTTAAATTCTTTATATTTAATACTCGCTTTATCCCTTCGAAAACTTCTCATTTAAGAATTGCACTCTATTTAAAAAAATAATATTTTAAGTGTAGTGTTGTGATGAGAAAGTAAAAAGTAGAGAAAGATTAAAAGAAATAAGGTAGAGAGACATGTGGGGACAATTTTTTGTCATTTAGAAAATGAGAAATTTTGGAAGGTAGGACCAAAATGACAAAATGATAAATTTTCGAAAGGAAAAATAGAGTATTAAAAATACAGTATTAAAATATTTAAGTTTAAAATATCAAATATTTGACCAAAATATCAAAAATTGAATAGTAGTTCATGAAATTAAATAATGATTTATATCATATATAAATCATATTTATATAAAATTTAGGATTTTTATCGGTACAAATCCTGAAAGATATGTTAATTATCAATTCGGGACCTGAAAGATAAAATTTATCAATCCGCACCTGAAGATGTTTATATTAAGATATTTTATCAATTCGACCTGAAAGATAAGACAATTATCAATTCGGGGCCTTAATTCCAGTCCTGATTGATAAAATCTCTTAATATAAACATCTTTCAAGTCCCGAATTGATAAATTTTATCTTTCGCGCCCTAAATTGATAACTAATATATCTTTCCTGACTTGCACCGATAAAAGCCCTAAAATTTACTTCAAATCTTATATGTGCATATCACATTTTAATTATATTGCTTTCAAGCTTTATTAATCCAAAACTGGATTGACAACTTACCAAACCCAAAACCATCCATTGTCTTCTTTGCCTTCCCCCTAATCATGTAACATAAATGCCCTTTATGCAAATGTAAACTTGAGAGCCTTTATGAAATTCAAGCGAAAAATATCTCAATCACTCATTTCAAACGACTTAAAGATAATTTTTCAAATAACTATTTAAAATTCAATTCATTAATCAAAATATGTACAAGTTTATTCAAATTCTACAATTGTTAATATAATCCTAGCTACTAAATCTTATTCCATTTAAAAAAAAAAAATAGCCACTCCATTTCTCTTTCACACCTTATGAAGTCGACGAGAAAATTCATAGTAGAGTTGACTAAATTCATTCACGTCTTCCAATTTTCTTAATCTTGACCAGAAAATAAAAAGATTGACCTAGACAGAATAATAAATCAAAGAGTTAGTATTATTTGAACAAGTTTTACCGTAAAATTGATTTATAATTAATACTCCTTCAGACTCACACTACATGTATCATTTGTCAAAAAAATTATCTTGTATTAAATGCATCATTCTTTAAATAGGAATAAAACAACTTTAATTTTTTTATCTATCTCTCACAAACACCTCAATAAGTCAATATTACATCATGTGTCATTATTTTTCCACACTAGTTCAATTTAATACTATTAAACAACTCTCTTATAAGTTGAAAAGACCGCTCTATCCCATAAAAATAACTTATATAATTAAACAACTCTTACATTAAAACATATGTCGAACAAGACATGTTACATCAAGTTCGGGACGGAGGGAATACTATTTTAGTGAAATAACAATTTTCTATAATGAAACAACTAATATCATTCAAAATTAATACCTTAGAGCCCGTTTGTTTGGTGGTATTAGACTTGAAGTGATATGAACTTACATAATAGATTCAAAGAGATTTGAAATGATATTTCTTGATATATAAATACCAAATAAGAGGTGGTGGTATGCAAAATCCACCTAAAATGAAAAACGAGACTGTAGACCTTCAATTTTTAACGGGTCAAAACTCAAAAGGAAACTAAATCAATAATAACAAATAATTAATTTTTTTTTTTTTTTTAGAAATACTTCCAAAAAACAAACAACTAAAATTGAGGAATGCTTTTCTATATCCCTTGTTATCAATAATAAGGGATGATCACTTATTGAAGATAACTAATATTTTTTAATAAAATAATTAATACTGTGAACTAAATTTTTCTGATAAAATTTGTTCATACCTTATAAGAATGTGTGTTCATATTTGGAGAAGGGGTCTCACGTCAGATGTCCCTTTCGCATTACCCACACGCAATTTGTTGCCATCGTTAACACACTATTTATGATTATTATTATATTATTTTTAAAAATAATAATTATTAATGTATGTTCTCATTGGAAACACTAGATATCAGATTGGTAAATTTGGCGTTTAGTCAATCATATTTCTGATTTTCACACTATCTTTTAGTTTAGTACGGAGCTCAGTGTATAAAAGGGTTTAGCAAACAAGAAAAAGGTAGTCATATAATGTACTACTATATGGTCCACGCTTAGAAATGTTAAACAGACTAGCACTAGTCCTATAAGGACACGGACCTATACAATTCTGAGCATTACCGGCTCATTCTTTACCTATAATTATCGGAACCTAACCCTAATCCCTAAGCTACGGATTTCAGAAATATATTTTTTTTTACTATAAAGTAGTAAATTATAATCATACTCGCAACATAATACAAACCTTGTTCATAATTCATAAAAATAACATAAACCTTATATTACCAAAAAAGAAATCTACATTAAAAATAAATTTGAATTATCTTTATAGTTTCAAAGAGCAAATTAATTTTATTATAAAACTATAAGCAAGTTGTCAAGTTTATCCTCTTTATAATTCCAGACTTCCAAGAGCAATGGTCTCTAAACCATCCACTAATACTAAAGTTTTGCAACGCACCATCTCTACAAAGACACCAATAATTTACAAATAAAATTATCAATTATTACTTTATAGTAATAATTTGGAAAAAATAATGAGAAAGTAGTTTATTAATTAATAATTATTATTTTATTAATTTTAGTTTACTTATTGTATATATCATATACATACTATTTGACAATCACTCCCAACTCACCAAAACTCTCTATTTTAAAATACTCAAATTCTATACATTTGAGCTATTTATGGTATCTTTTTATTTAATTTCTTTCAAAATTAATGCATATATTCATTTTCATTAATTAAATTTCAACCATAAATTTTCTCTTTCATATTTTATGTTTAAAATTAGGTTTTAAATATACAATTTAATTTGATATTATTGGGATAGATTTTATTTTATTTATTTAAATTTTGACCAAATAATAGATGAATTATATATATATATATATATATACATATATATTAATTTAATTACTTAATTAGTAAAATAATTGCACATTTATGATTAATGAAATGAATTATACACATATATAAAATAAAACCTACACCCTCTAAGTTTTATTTGGAATTGACTTGCTACAAAAAAATACTCATATAATTAATATTCAAAGATGCTTTAAAATATATTTAAAAAAATATATAACATATATACAATTTTTAAAAATTAATTTTATTTAAATCAAATTAATTAAATTAAATAAATGTTTGAAGTATTTACTCTAAAATTAATATTTTTTTCAACCCGCGTAATACGCGGGATTGTGCTCTAGTAATATATCTATAGAGTGTAGTGTGTAGATAGTAAACCTGTATGTGTATGTATTGTATATTAGTTATGAAGCTCAATGCAACAATGCCGGTATAAATTATTTGTATTATACTAAAACATACAAGTATTTATATTGTTGGGTTCTAGTCCATTTTAATTCTCGTTCTCATTTCGTTCCCAATTGAAATAACAAACACTTCCTCATCATTCTGGTCATGGCTTGAACATCGAAAGTCTCAATTAAAAATTATGCACTAAGCATCGCTTAGTCGATTGTATAGTTACATGTTGTGATTATATATTTGAATTTTAAGTGACTTTTAAAAATTTAGTGATATGAATGAATGATATAAATTTTAATTTAAATATAAAAAGAGAGGCTACAAATATTAATGTGGAAGCTGCTAAAGGAAGAAAACAAATGCTTCTGTCTAGTAGGTTTATATATTGTATCAAATTTCAAATTCCCAAACTAAAATCGATATTAAATTTAAAAACATCAAATTAACAAATCCTTCATTATGAGACAATAGTGTTAAAAATAATAATAATTAATCAATGTATATAGTGTTGTTAGCCGTTCGTAAACTTGGCTCGGCTAGACTCGTGGTGTTAAAGCGAGCCGAGCTTGAGCTCGAGAAAACTCGTTTACTTAACGAACCGGCTCGAGTTCAACTCGTCGGACTCGATAGTTAAGATTTTTTCTATAATTTCATTAGATTCGTTAGGCTCATTAACGAGTCGAACCGAGTTTAGTTTCTAGCTCGTTAATATTATCGAGCCAAACTCGACTCATTTCGATAAATATTCGAATCGAACTTGAACTTCAAATACTCGGCTCGATTCGGTTTGTTTAACAGTCCATGTACAACAAACATTTTTTTTTTTTTGATCGGTAAATGTTAGTTGTTAGTGGTTAGAAGTTAGCTCACCAAGTCTCCTTACAATTCCAAACACTCCAAGCCCTCCTTATACCTCCCACTCCAATTCGTTCCCAAAGGGAATCGAACCCAGTCTCCCACTTAAGTGAGGAGCCCGGTGGCCAAGTGGGCTAAACCCCCTTGGTTACCTAAACCAAAATCTTCAATACATGCATTGAATTGTCTCAACTTATAGGCATCCGTCCTATTTTGAACATTATTCTTTATCAATTACCTTCTTCTATTTTATTATATTAAATTAAAATTAGGCAATACAACATGTTTGTTCAATTATCAAAAAATGCGGTGTCTTGTATTTCATATACATAGTAAACTTATGGTGTTTCTACTTTTGAAAAATTAAAGTATTATTGATCAAAAGTATTAAAAATCTCATCGTGAATAGGTTCAATGATATCATATTTGACCAAAAATATTAAAAAATTGACTAAAAGTATAAAAATTTGATGAAATAAAAATAACATTTTAAATATTAAATGTTTAACCAAGAGTATCAAATATTTGACCAAGAGTATCAAATGATTAAGAAGATAATATTTTGGTAAGGCAAAGTCTTATGTGTTCCATATACACCGTAAGCTTACGGTGTATATGGAACACATAAGACTTTACCTTGCCAAAATATTATCTTCTTAATCATTTTTATGCATGTTAATAAGTTTATTGTACAATAAGTGTATCATGTAATTCAAATGAATTTTAACAGTCATCCTTATTTTCACTAAACTATTATAATTAATTTTATTGAACAATTAACATTGCTCATTTTCAACAATATATATAATTATTATTCATTACTCATTGTCTTTTAACACAATATTTAAGAAATATAATAGAAATAATATTATAATATAAGTGATGTGATGAACAAAGATAATAAAAATGCAATAAAAAGATGTAAAAGTATTTTCTTTTGAAAGATAAAGTGTAAAAGAATATTAATTGAGTGAGATTTTATATAAATATATATGAAGTGTAAGAATAAATATATTATTAGTATATACAAATAAAACAATAAGAAACTTTGAATGTAACACATTAAAATAAAATAAAAATGAGAAAGGACCAATGAATATTATTGCACCATTATAAAGTGTAAGGGGGAGATAGAGATGGGCCCGTTCAAGTGGTAGAAACCTAGAAGGTCGACCACAAATCATATAATTTGTATTTCACTTATCCCAATTAATTAATTTTATTTTTTGACACAAGTTTTAATATAAGAATTATTTAATAATATAATTTTTTAGGGGATAGAGTGGTCTTCTCAAGTAAAACGAGAGTTATTTAATAGTATTAAATTAAATTAGTGTGAGTTAAATAGTGGCATATTTTTTTTTATCAGTGTAAAAGTAATTTAGTAAAAATGCATGCAAAATAGGCATGGGAGTTGCCTATAAACATGCCCAAGGTTACACATACAATCCTTATACATATAAATTAACAGAAGATAACTCCCAAGCAAATCAAAGCTAATTAACAGCAGAATACTCCCAAGCAATTCAAAGCAAACTAACAGAACTTAACAAAAGCAGCAGGTTCCACACTCCATTCTCTCCAAGTACCCTTCCACATATTCAATCTTTTGCATGAGAACCAGCACCAAAGATAAGACTTGATCTCCTCTAAAATTCTGTCACTGATCACTTGTTCACCCCGAAAAATAATATCATTTCTTGTCTTCCAAATTCTCCAAACGACACACTCCCATACTCCAATAAAAATTCTTTACCTTTTATACCTCTTAATAATCTACTAAAATGTAGTAGATTAATAACAAGCTTAGAGGAAAAATAGTGGCGTATGGTGTAATATTGTAGTATTCGCGAATAGATAAAAGTGAAAAATATTTTTGTCGGGTATTGCTCATACCCTTAAGCAATAATACATATTTTTTCTGATAAAAAGAAGAAAAGAATAAAAAAGTTGTTTTATTATCATTTCATGAAATGATGCAACGACTATAGTACATATTTTTTAACAAATATCACTGTGAATATGAGACGGAAGGGAGTATTATTTTGGATAGTAAACAGGGTGATGACCGTATATTATATTTCCTAAACTTAGTTAAATAAGTGGTCACTGGTCAAGTAGTGATGTGTTAATTTCTCTTTCAAATACATTGCCTATGAGTTCCTCTATCGTGGTCATATGGAAAACTCCTCATTATTTCAACACGTACAAACAGAATTATGAAATGTCCAAAATAGGCCTGGGAAATCTCTCAGACCAAATCAAAAGACGCGCATACATACATACAAAAACAAACATTCCTCCCTCCGTCCCGCCCCTAAATGTCCCATTTTACCATTTTCGTCTCTTTTCACTTAAATATTATATTTTTTTATTCATACCATACTTTTATAATTATTTGTATACTACATACATTGATACATATTTACACAATGTGCACTCATTTAATATATTTAAATACATTTTCATACTCTCTATCACATCACTTATACTATATTATTATTATATTACATTTTATCTCTCTATATCTATCACATCACATGTACTATATTATTATACAATATTTTTAATACTAAAAATATTGGAACAGTTAGACCGGGAGGAGTGCGTTGCAAGTCAAAGCAATTGTCGACACAGTTCGCAAAAAAAAAAAAAAAAATCACTTCAACCATAAAAACAAGAAACCGAATAAAATCAAATAATATACACAATTTTTTCCTCTTAAAAAAAAAAAAAAAATCACACTTTCCATAATACTCCAAGTAATCACGCTTTTACCCTCCATCACCTATACGTATATATATATATATATATATATATATATATATATATATATATATAGAATTCCAAATAGAAAAATATCACTCATTTCACCAAAAAAATGAGTACAGATGGAATTGTGCAGAGAGCAATTTCAAGCCTGGGCAAAGGCTTCGATTTATCCTCAGATTTCCGCCTGAAATACTGCAAGGGAGACGACAGGCTAATCCTTCTCAATCAAACCAACACTAAACAGTTATCGGTTCCGGGTTACGGGTCGGTTTCCAATGTGTCGCCCGATATCAAATGTGGTAAAGGTGATCGGACCCGGTATCAAACCGATATCCTGGGATTCAATCAGGTACGTGCACGTGTAAGACGTGGATCGGGTCGATCGTGTAAAAGTTGATCGTGCTTTTTTTTTTTGGATTTACAGATGTCGGAATTCTTCAACCAGAAGTGTTCGGTACCCGGGAAGATTCCATCCGGGTTGTTCAACTCGATGTTCGGGTTTCAAAGCGGGTCGTGGGTGGTGGATGCTTCGAATACCAAGAATTTGGGGCTGGATGGGTATTTCATTGTGATGTTTACTCTTCATATTGATCGATTTCCTCTTGTTCTTGCGGATGAAGTCAGAAATGATGTTCCTTCTACATGGGATCCTTCTGCTCTTGCACGGTAATTTTTTAACTGGATTTTTAATTCTGCATTAATTCATACTCATTTCGTTGCGATTTAAATAACTCAAAATCAAATAATACGGATTCTAATTAAAATGTTATTTACTACTCCCTCCATCCCATATACTCTCTTATTGCAATTTATATTGTTCAAAATCAAATGACATGGATTTACTCCCTTTGTTTCATAAAAGTTTTTATAAAAAAAAATGAATAAAAATTTGAGGTGTAATTTTATAAATTTTTATATGTAAAGTAAAAAAATGAGTTTAGATTGTGTGAATACGCGTGTTAGCCTTAATGACATTTTGTCAAAAAGCCTATTTTTAATTTTCTTGAGTATGAAAAACAAAATTATAACTATCATTTTTAGTTTTTGAATAATTTAAATGGTACCGAATGAAGTACATGTTTTTGGGATTGAATGATTGATTTGTTGACCATAATAATCTCATCCTTCTAATTGCTAATTTTACAAATTTTTGGGGCTGCCTAATTCTTCTCTGACTTTCTATCGTAAGGTTGGTTGAAAATTGGTTTAATTAATTGTGTGTTGACCATTGTTTAGCAATTTTAACGTGATGATTCATTTATTGAAAATGAAAGTACGTTTAAATTGGTAACTTACTCAAATATTAATACATTTATTAAGCAATTAATTAAAAATAAAGTTGAAGAGAAAATGTGGTAGAGAAAGGAGTTTATTTAAGCTCATTATATGTCGACTTACTTTTTAAAGATTAAGTTGACTTTGTGTATATTTTAGTGTTCACTTAAAGACAGTTGACCACACCCACAATCTTATATGTCATTAGTATTTCATTAATTAAAATATCAAAAGATTATTATATCCTCATTTATTACTATTGGATTTATTAATATATAATTAAAAAGAGATGATTTAATAATTTATTAGGGCACTGGATAAGAAAATGACTATTTTTAATGAGTAAAATAACAAATAATTATGAATATCATTTTAAATAAAATCAAATTGATAATTAGAAACTAAGGTAGTATATATATTTTAATTATTCTTTTTCTTTAGTGGGAAATGATTATTAGGTGAAACACACTTTGATTTTGGCCTTTATTCCAAAGTTAGTGTTTGACTAATTGAGAGTGGACAAATGATTTAAGAGGCGCTTGTTATATTCTTTTCAATGAGAATGTTAATAAAAATATTTATTTTCCCTCTATGCTTTTTGTAATTTTTTTATCTCAGTAAATGTTAGTTGTTAGTAGTTAGTTCACCCGTCCAAACACTACTAAATTTTTCCAAACTACCTTATAACTCCATTAGTTCGTTCCCGAAGAGAATCGAACCCGGGTCTCCCACTAAAGGGAGGAACCCGGTGGTCAATGCCCTGGATGTATTGAAAAAGATGTGTCTATGATGTTTTATATCATTAGTGTTGTCTTCTAATTTTAAAAAAAAAAAAAAAAAAGATAAAATAAACTTGTCGTGGTTGGGGTGGGGAATTATTGAAGAGAAATGATCATATGAGGGAAAAAAGTTAATCAAAATTGGCAGTGATTACCTTATTTAGAATTAAAAATAATGTTATTGATTATTTTTTATTCTCATTAGTCACCATAATTATTTTATTTTAATTTTCATTTCCATTGCCTTTTAAATTTTTTTAACCAAGTTTCCCTAGTTACTCGCAAGTCGCTATCATAATGCTGATTAAAAAAATATCTTCGAGTCTAATCACAAGTTTTAACCAGATTTAAAATGTCGATTCAAATTTAATTTTGATGTTTATTTGCTTAATTATTAGGTGGAAATGAATTTATTAATGAAGTATTCAAGTGGTAGTTGGCTAACTTTAGGAATATACCATCATCTCATCCAAAAACGGGTTGACCCGCAAAGTACAAATGCCACACCCACACATGACACCTACCAAGATATTGCTAATTATATATATAAATATATATATATATATATATTTATTTATTTATTTATTTTCAATTGATTGACACATTCAAAGGTTGAAATATGTACACTGCAAAAGCCCGGAAATTTTGATAATTGGGGGCACGATATGAGCAACTTGGAAATTTAATAAATTATAGATAAAGACTTATTTGTTTAGTATATATCATAAGTTTATGGTATTTTGTTGTTAAATTTTTTATATTTTTGTTAAATAGTTGATACTTTTGGCTAAATACTATTTTAAATTTAAATATTATAATATTGTATTTATTAAATAGTAAAAATATTAATGTGTTATTGATACTTATGAAAAATAATATGGTATAATTGACTCTAATTATTGATACTTTTAATGAGAATTTTAATACATTTAATCAAATATTTGATATTTTAAAATTTTCAAAAATAGTAATACCGAAAGTTTAATATATATACGAAACACAAAACAACTATCCTTAATAATTTTATATTATTACAAAAGACAGCATATATCAATTTACGTAATCAATGTGGATAGCCTAAATCTGATGTTAAGGGCTTTGATTGGTGTGATTATAATACAATCGAGTCAATAGTAAAAGTCTAAAAAGAACTTTGTATCTTATATAATAATCAGGGGTGGTTTTGGTAATTTCTACACCTTTGACATTCTTACATTAATTTGCAACTTTTCTACCTATTAAAGTACTAGTAATTTCTCCCCTGTTATGCACGGATTGAATATTATAAATTTTAAATATGTAATTAAAATATAAAATTAATTTATTATTTTTTATTAATATATAAGTTATGTTGTTTACCCATAAATATATTACAACTATTTAATTAATTCTATAATTTTTAATAGTTACTAATCTCATTACTAATATTAAAATCCAACAAAACTTTTATAATCTATAATTATATTATTTAAATTCAACTCATATAATTAAATCTTAAATAAAATTATTAAAATTCAATTCATATAATTAAATCTAAAATAAATATTTTAGATCTAAATTTATTTTTATATGTGCAATACTTATGTTAAATTAAAATTTTTAAAAGAGAATTAAGTTGATATATAATGTGTTAAAATTAGATTTAAAATTAAAATTTATGAAAATTTAAAATTGTTGGTGTAAAGTAAAAAGAAAAAGAAAAGTTAATTCACTCTCTCCTCTCACACATTTATTTTAATGCTTACCAATTAAACCAATTTATACATATTTTATGTTCAAACTTATTTTATATAAATCCAGCCTATAAAAGTGTATTACATATTTTGCTGAAAAAGTTCAATATTTATAAAAACTAATTGTGAGTATTTCAAACAAGTGAATCTCATTATATATTAATATGGAGTTTATAATATTTATGTGTATATTTTTTGTGAATTCAGATGATATATCATTGAATTGGAAAAATAATTTATGTGTGTGATTAGGAGTCAATAATATAAAGAATTGTATATTAATAATGATTATGTGTCAATGTATAATTAGTCACCTATACAATAGTATTAACATATTGAGTAAAATTATTAAAAATGACCGACTCAATTAATTTACTTCATTTCATCCTAATGAATATATGTATAAATATAAGTATTATTAAAAAATTTTAATATAATCATATATGATATTTATTGCTAATATACGATATATATATTATTCGGAGTAATATTTATGCATCAATTATAAAAGATTTTTTTCTATTAATTATTTTTTTATTAATTGTAAAATAAATTTGAAACAAATCTTATAGTAAATTTTCACATAATTATAATAATTCTAATACCTAGCATGAAATTATTATATAATTAATTTTACCATTACTTAAATTTAATATTATAATTACACAAAATTGTATACATATATACTATTATTTGATGAAAAATATTATATATATATATATATATATATAATATATTATATTATAAAATTTATTTAACGAACATACCACGTAATACACGGGAGTTCATCTAGTATATATATAGATAAGTTGGAATAATAGAAAATTCCATGAGAAAATATTTATAAACTAGGATGGTGAAATATTCTTTCAATTATTCTTCTACTATAAGTCCACAATTTTGAACATGAGTGAGCAAATGGAAATCTCAAATGGATTAATTAGTAAAAATGATATTTGTATTTTTGGGTTACCCTTCTATGAAATTTTTCATACTATAAAATTAATATCAACTTATTTTATAATATTATCACCGATTAAATGTAATAATATCGGTTTAATACTGTGAATAAGTTTCACATGAGAGTTATACTCCCTCCCATCATAAACATTTTATGTTTAAGTATATTAGGGCGAAATAAAAATAATTGTACAATAAATGTTAATATATTTTTACCAATTATTAACCCATATTCCTTAATTTTAGTCGGATCTTCCCTCCCCACATCTCTTTCCTTAACTAATTTATGCAATCCCAAAATTATGAATTTTTTTTTTTTTATGATTTGAATAGGGGTAAAAGAGGAAAAAATGTCTAAATTATCAAGAAACAAATGTTATAGGATCGTAGGTAGTATATATATATACAAAAGGAAATTAAGACAAATGTGGATCAAATTATCTAAGTAGCATAGATGAGATCAATCAAACATGAATGTGCAAATTAAATGGTCGAATTTAGTTTGATTCATTTCTTACAAATGTGTAATCACTAATTTTTTTGAGAGTAACACATGTGTGAAATGGTATATACGATCAACTTTATTTATACTACCATTGTTATGCATATTTACTATCACCGCCATAGTGAATCATGACATTGATAAGTAAAAATAGAGTTAATCGTATACACCCGACTCATATAAATTTTTGTCAATTTTTTAATTTTTTTAAAAAAGAGAATTCTAATTAGTGAGATTTGGGTAATGATACTGAGTTATTTTTGAATGTGACAGATTTATTGAAAAATATGGAACTCATATAGTTGTGGGACTGAGCATAGGTGGGCAAGATGTTGTGTTAGTAAAACAAGACAAGAGCTCGCACGTGACACCATCACAACTCAAGAGTCACCTTGATAATCTTGGGGATCAGCTCTTCACTGGCACGTGCACCTTTTCTGGCAAAACTAATAAAGACCCCATGCATAAGGTTTTATTCACTTCATCCATCCCATAATAATTTACATATATTTTATTTGTAAATTTCAAAATAATTTATCCAACCTAAAAATAAAAACTTACCACAATAATACTACATCCTCACATTATATACAATTTTATATAAAATATCAAGTACTTTTGAATCAATACATACATACAATCAAACCCATTTCTTATTTTAACCATAAAGATTCCCTAAAACCAACTAATTACTACACTTTATTATTTTGTGTATCCATCAAATGGTGCAAGTCAATTCGGGATGGAAGGGGTATTATTTTTGAGTTACTCTTCTTTGAAATTTGTTCATTTTCTTATTTTGTGTGTCCATTCACCAAATGGTGCAAGTTAATTCGGGACCGAGAAAATATTATTTTTGAGTTACGGAGGAGTATTATCTTCGAGATGTTTTTCTTCAAAATTCGTTCACCATATGAAACAGATACTATTATATTCATTTAATAATAATATTACTCTGTGTCTCAACTTTCCCTTTGGGGAAAGAGACACTATTCTGTGAGACCGTATGTATGAGACGGATATGATACGTAATCACTTTTTCATAAATTGTTATCACTTTTATACTAATTTATATTATTTTTTAAAAAGTGATAACAATTTATTAAAAAGTGATAACAATTTATTAAAAAGTGATTCACTTTCATATATGAGACCGTCTCATACAAGTTTTTGCCTTGGGAAAAAGGCCCAATAACCAGTATGTGGGGCATGATTCGAAAGCTCTAGTACTATGAAATTATTTCATCTCATTTAAAAAGTCCTAACTCTTAGAGAAATGTTAAATTAGTTCATTAATTCATAGTAAATGTTAAATTAGTTCATTAATTCCCTAACGCTATCAATTTCAAATCATGAACAATTTTAACTGGAGAATTTATAATTATTTTAATATATTTATTTAATGTTGGATTATATATATTGACATTATATCAAATTCAGGCACCGCAAGCTTTCAAGGTCTTTGATCCACAGCCAAATCCATTTGGCAACTATGCATCAATCACCGCAAAGATGTAAGTTATAGGAATTATTTCAACATGCATGCAAGTAGATAAATAGATAATAAATTATATAATAGTGATAAATGTTACTCACTCCCTTGTAATGGCTCTAAATTAAAAATGCACGTTACAATTTTATTATCTCATACCTAAAATAGAAAAAAAAACTTTACCTTCTTAAATTAAATCCATACAAACATCCTTTATTTACATATCATGCCACTTAATTCTCCATTATATTTAAATTTCTCCACTTAATTACTCACTCCAATCCAATAGAGTTGAAAATACTCATTTATCCTTTATTTTATACCTTTTAATACTAATAAACAACACTTTTATTAAAATCCGTATCATTTGATTTTGAGCAATCTAAATCGTAACGGAAGATGTATTTTTTTTTTTACATGTGGATAAAAACTTTATCAAGATCTGAAAGTTACTAAAATTATCAATTTAGAATCTAATTTTATTTATTTATTTATTTTTCTGTATCGACTGACTTGGAAAATAGATAACTAATAATGTAAAACCTAAAATATAGAAACTATCTCACACGTTTAAAATCGTGTTTGACTTTTACTTTTCAGTTAACCAATATTTTTATCGGAAATGATCACATGTCACCAATGGACACCAATATATATGTCCATTATTTATATTTTGATGTCATATAATTAATTAATTAAATAATTATGTGTCATAAATGGTGGGCATGTGATAATTTTTAATATTTTTATAAATTACATTCCGAAAAATGAAAAGTATATTTTAATTTCACGTCAAAAATAAGAAAAGAAAATAGAACAAATAATATATACATGATCTTAATATTTATTTTATTAATCTTAAATTGATAGTTTCCTAATTTTTTAAATTTATATCGATACGAAATTCTTTAGAATTTTAAAAAGTTTTAGTAACTTTTAGGCCTGAATTTACGATATTCTCAATATATTTATGATTTTCCACATTTTAGGTGTGAATTAGATTTCATAACTTATACAACGTACTAGATATTTTAATTCTACTGTATCTCAATATCATCTTCCATGCCGTGATTTACTCGTTACATGTACAAATAAAAAAATAAAATAAAATAAAATAAAATATTAAATTTAAATAGAAAACGTGTCAATACATTAAGGTTTTTTTCTTGATGAGAAAAACAATACATTAAGGTTAAAAAGTCAAGATCTGACAAGTAAATCAGTTATCCAAGAGAGAAACGGATCAAATCCTTTTTTTTTTTTTTTTTTTCACAAAAGGTTTAATTTTATGCTAAAATTAATATAGAAAAACTTCAGAAAATATAAGGAGGCTTGGAGAATTTGGAATCAGAAAGAGACTTAGTGAATTGACTTTTAACCACCGACAATTAATATTTACCGATAAAAAAACTTCAATATTCAAAGTTGTCTGATTAGTCAAATAAAATAAATGTGAAATTAAGCAGCCCAAAATTTGGACTTAGTGCCAATAATACCTTCTGACATTTTGTTCGTTGAAAGTATGGCATCACTATCACATGCATGCATGATGCATTTCTCATACAATTAATTCAACCAACTCAATTTCATATTGAATTTCATCTACATTATTATTATGGAAAAAATTTGTATGAGAGATGGTCTCATGCATGAGATTTAATCACTTTTTAATAAATTATTATCATTTTTTAAAAATGTAATACAAATTAATTTAAAAGTGATACACTTCACATTATAAGTGATAATAATTTATTAAAAAGTGACTCTTTTCATGTCCGTCTCATGAATGAGGCGGTCTTACAAAGAAGTGCCTTCGCCACATACACATGTAGATTTTTATGTTATTTAGATCTTTATATTTTATATGAGTTTGTTCCCATTGAATTGAAAGTATATGCAAATAATACTCCAATCGTCTAAAAAATTTAGTCTTTTTTTTTTTTTTTTTTCTGTCCAAAAATTTTATTCTTGTTCCAAGAAAAATATAATATTTTATCATTACCCTTCAAACAACTTTTTAATAGCCCAAATTGTTATTAACTTTATCATAAACAACCACTTTATTCATAAATTGACTCCACAACTTGCACACCCCAAAAATAGAAACCCCACTATAAACCGTCGGTGGCGGATCCAGGATTTTGAATTTGGGAGTACGAAAAATAGTAATAAATGAGAGAAAAAAATATTCGGGTACATAATAATTTTTTTATTTATTTTACTTTAAGAAATTTTTTAAAAAATATTTTGGGGTAGAACTGTACCCCCAAACCACCATGTAGGTCCGCCGCCGTAAACTACACTCACATTATTCACAATATTACACAAAATGTCATTACTTTTGACCCCACACATGCACACAATCGACTCATTTTTTACTTTATATATAAAGATTTACAAAATTACCCTCATTACTCTACGTTCTTATTTTGTGTGCTCACAAAATGGTGCAAATATTTATAAGACGAGGGAGTATTAATTTTTAAAAAGTAGTGCAAAAGGAAATAAGATTAATTTTTGTTTTTTTACAGAAAGAGTACAATATAAGAAAAAAGTTAAATATTTTTGTTTTTAAAGTAAAATTCTAATAAAAAGGGATGCAGGGTATAAATGTAATATGCTCAAAAAGAGGTGGAGATTCATCAGCAAACACTCATCATGAATGGTTGCTGACAGTTCCATCAAAGCCAGATGCAGTTCACTTCAACTTCATTCCCATTACTTCTCTACTTAGGGGTGTCCCCGGCAGAGGCTTTTTATCTCACGCTATTAATCTCTACCTTCGATGTAAGTTGTTTTTACTGAACATTATTGATTATTTTCATTTTACAATATTAATGGTTTTCATTTATTTTCGACATACAAGACCTCATCCGTCTCATAATAACTTGCATCTTTATTGAGACGTCCTAAAATAACTTGCCCGCACTAAAAATAGAAAATCCACCATTAACTCATCCTCACATCATCTACAATTTTACATAAAATATCATTACTTTTGGATCCACACATACACACAATCTTGTTGTATATTCTCCCGTCCCGCAAAAGTTTGTAGGAATCTTTTGGCACAAAGTTTAAGAAAAAAGTGTGATGAGTGGAATATTGAAGGGTAATTTTGTAAACTTTTATGAATAAGATAAAAAAATAATTGGATTGAGTGTTTGTGGGGTCTTAAAAGTAATGACATGAAGGGTAAATATATATGTATTGTGAGGGTGAAGATTGTGAGGAATATTTACATTTTAGGGTATGCAAACTTTTGTGAGACGGAGAAAGTATATAAACATTTACGAAACTACCCTTCCGAACTCAATTCATTATTTCACTTTTTTATTTTGTGTGTCCATCAAATGATGATGCAAATTAGTGTGAGACAGAAGGATCGTTAATTATTTCTATTAGACTTACTTGTTGAGATTGTTTGTTGGACAGACAAGCCTCCAATAGGTGATTTGCAGTACTTTTTGGATTTTCAAGCCCATAGAATATGGGCCCCCATTCACAACGACCTTCCATTGGGCCCAGCAAGAAATAAGGCCTCTCGGACACCTTCTCTAAACTTTAATTTCATGGGCCCAAAGCTCTATGTAAATACAACTCAGGTAAATTTTAGGCCCTACTATTTATACCTCCATTTTTATTAAATACACCCCTATGTACAACAATTTTTAGCTTAATGTACCTTTAAACATAGCTATAGAGTGAGTGTATCTAATAGAAGTGGAGGTGTAGATAGTAAGAGCCTAAATTTTAATATGCTTTCATCTTGCATGAAATTGAAGTAATTTTACATTTTATTTATGAGTTGGACTCGTCTCAACGAGCTTCCCCATAAATCTAGTTTACAACTAATATTTATAATAAATAATTAATATATTTAATAATGTTATTTTTTAAATAAATTTTACGGTGAAATACAGACTTTTCCCTTATTAATTTTTGCTAATCCTAGAAAAAAAATATATATATATATATATAGGTTACGAAACACTCCAGTGACCGGGATGCGGTTATTTCTCGAGGGTGTCAAATGTAACAGGTATTTTTCGATTATTTTTCAGTCCCATATAAGAAAAATATTACTACAATTATTCCTCAAAATTAATTTGTTCAATTGAACTTAATTATATAATTTGAAGTAATTACAAAATAATCATATAATCGACCAATCGATCAATATTTAGAACCCTCACCTCTACAATAGTATTTTTCCCAAACTTAAATTGTTGGGATGTCATTATTTTATGGAGTATTCTCTGTGGTCTATAAATGATGACGTTATTAATTGTTAAAGTCTATTTATAATAATATCATCATTTATATAGGTATTCCGATGGATCATTTGATCAATCACAATGTGCTAAATAATCATTACTTTACATCTGATAATTTGGACAATCTCTAATCACCAAATGTTAAACCAAAATGAAAAATTTCGTATGATCTAAAAGTTCGAATATATAGAGAAGTATGAATTTAATTCATTTATATTGATTTCTAACGCAAAATATTACTTGACATTCGTGTTAGGCATACATCTCGCAACACTTCATAAATTCCCAGTTCTTTTTCAAGACAAGCTTCAACACCCTCCCATATGGCGTGGATCCGATGAAATACCCGACCATCATCGTTTCCTAGAACCCATTCAATGGAAAAATTCTCCCACATTTGCACGGCCGCCGTGAAGTACGACTCCCGGTGGCAGAACTGGGGCCCCGACGTTGCTCTTCATCGTCACCGGCTCGACTTCACGTAAAAAATACGACTCCATAAAAGTTTTGCATCTCCAGCTCCTCTATTCTAAGGTCTCCGAAAGCTACATTATCCAAATGAACCGGATGCAATCGGCCTCCGAGCATCATTCGCTCAAATCGTGGTTTTTCTCCTCGATCAAGATACTTCCATTATCGGAAGTGCCGAGAAGGGAACACCGGCACCGGTGATTGTCGATTCTCGGATTTATCCGACAGCTGCCCACCGGTGCCAGTCGATGCGTAAGTCGTTGAAATTTGTCGATACAAGCAGCCGTGTCGAGGGCCGTCGGATAATCCCGACATTGGCTGGTCACCGGAGCTAAGTTGGATTTGGATAAGGGGAAAATCGCCTTCGTGTTAAATTCTCCTTATTGAATCTAAGTTCTCATTCGATTTTATAAAATTCTATGTCACGTGAAATACATGTGAGAAATGTATGTAAATATGTTTTATGGGGGAAATCTATTTATTATTTTTATGATGCTTTTATGAGAGAGAATATGGAATTTCAAATGAGTCCATATGTGAATTAAAATAGCAGATAAAGAGAGAAATAAGGGATGGAGTTGCGGCAAATTTAGGGTAACGGTAATGGTTTTATCAACTTTTGTTAGATGTACAAAGTATTTATATCATGTAAAAAATAGATCATATCTCTTGATTTTTTTTTATTTGGAACTTCCCCTTATTTATTTATTTATCGTTGTTGCGCAATTTTTGTTCTTTATTTTGTGTTCATATTTTTTAATGAGTGTATTTTTTTTTATCGTAAAAATTGTATATAAAATTTGGAGTACAAGGGTACTCCAACCCTTACAATACTTTAGAAATATTAAGTAACAATCGAAGGAAAATTACACCAGCTCATATAAGAAATATTTCTAAATTTCTCCTTAGCCACAAGCCACGACCACACTCTCGCCTTAATTTCTCCGACACATCTTTGGGCATTAAACTCCTTTTCACCGAACACGAACTCATTTCTTCCACTCCAAATAGACCAAACACAAGCTGACCAAATTGTCACCGCTACCCTTGAACTCCTATCTTTTTCTAGAAAAGGCCGATGATGTAACAAATGGGGTATGGGATTATTATGAGTGACACAAATAACATTAGCCCATCCGTAGAGTGAAGTCAATACATCCCAACTAACCTTACAATCAAAGAATAGATGAGAAACCGTTTCTTCCTCCACTCCACACAAAGGGCAATTCACCGCATTGGATGGCAAATTAATTCCACGCTTAATGAGCTCCTTTCTAGGCTGCATTCTTCCCTTCAAGACCTTCCACACGATCGCCTTCACACGATTTGGTGCATAGCATTTCCATAAACACTTGAACGCCTTAGCTGTATTGCTGTCCTCGCTCCCTACCGCTTTCTCCCTCACTGATCTTTGGATGCTCAACGCCTCTTGTAAGCTGCCTTGGTGGAGTATCGACCCGTGGATCATGTTTTCACGCCCATTCGTCATTAGTATCTTTCACGCAGCAATACCTGTCTAAACAATCAAGTAAGCCGTGAAAAAGCTCCTCCCCAGCCCTTAGATTCCTTATCCACTCAAACTTCCACTTCCATTCCCTCCCACCCACTCCCTATTTCACCTATCACAGAATTCTTCCGAGCACTAGCCCTAAACAACCGCCTAAACTTCACCTTCAACGATTCCTCCCCCAACCAACAGTCCTCCCAAAACTTAATACTCAACCCATTACCTATCTTACACCGAAAATTGCTTCTCATACCGCCCCGCCACCCCACACTCTAGAAAAGTTCACACAAATCTTTCCACCATCTCGAAATTAAAACTCTCCCCTACTCCTTCTCGGTGTAATTGAATCCTCTCTTCTCCCCACCTCAAAAGGCCTCTCACCGTATTTAGATTTCAACACCCTCAACCACAACCCCTCACCACCATTCAAGACTCTCCACACCCACTTGCCCAAAGAAAGCTAAATTAAAACAAGAAAGATCCTTAATCCCCAAGCCCCCGTTGCTTTTATCCCGACAAACAAGACCCTACTTAACCTAAGAAAATTTTGTTTTTTCCCTGACAGCCCCCCACAAAAACATTCTTTGAATTTTGTTAATCTCACTCAAGACATTTGTAGGCAATCGGTAGAAAGAGAAGCAATAAGTCGGTAAAGCGATGAAGGACTGATGAATTAAAGTTATACGACCACCAAAAGATAGTTTTTTCCCATTCCAAGAATTGAGCCGACGCCTAATCGAATCAATGAGGTTTGACCAAGATTTTGCAAGTCGATGATTAATACCAACATTAACCCCTAAGTAAGAAAAGGGGTTTGAGCTCACCTTGCAAGATGAATAAGCCGCCATTCTCTCCAAATCCAAGTCGTCCACATTAACTCCCAAAATTTCACACTTGTGGAAATTCACTTTTAATCCGGATGCCATTTCAAAATTATGAAGGATCTCGCTTTATTGCTACTATGTTCTCTATCTTTGTCGTGCAAGTAAAAACCGTATCATCGGCGTATTGAAGATGAGACACTTTGACCTTCTCACTTCCCACTTCGCCACCTCTAATAATCCAATATTAACAGCCCTCCCGATAAGCATACTCAGCCCCTCCGCCACTATGAGAAAAAGGAACGGCGAAAGCGGATCCCCTTGACGAATGCCCCTCTCAAGCTCAAAATTCTCCGACGGACTGCCATTAATTAGAACCGAAGTAAACACAAGTAGACACACATTCTCGAATCCACTTTCGCCATTTGGGAGAGAATTGCATTCCTCCTAGCGTTTCGTCGAGAAAATCCCAATCAACCGTATCATAGGCCTTAGCAAAGTCGACCTTGAAAATGAGTCTCTTGAGTTTACCTTTCTTGGCTTCATCAATCATCTCATTTAGGAACACTATGCCGTCTAAAATTTGGCGCCTTCACAAAAGCCGATTGAGTTTCGAGAGATCAGCCCGTTAATCACTTTGCTCAATCTATTGGCTAATGTTTTTGCAATGATCTTGTATAAGCACCCCAACAATGAGATTGGCCTGAATTCTTCTAACTTGGTGCTATTTAATTTCTTCGAATTAGGACAATAAAGGAGGCATTAAGGCCTTTGACTATCTTCCCGTTCTCATAGAACTTCATCATTAATTGCATCACCTCGCCCTTCATGTTGTCCCAATTGGATTTAATAAATGCAAATGTGAACCCATCCGGTCCGGGACTTTTGCTTGACTCACACCCCCATATTGCCGCCTTTACTTCTTCTTCACTAAAACTCTCCTCCAAAGGCTATCCTTTGTTACGCCGAAATTTGTTTCTCAAAAAGACTATAAGAAAAATTAGGCCGATGTACCTTTCTACTTTGAACCGGTTTCGAAAGTAATTTGCGGCCGCTTTCACTTCGGCCACCGATTCAATCCATCTGTCACCCATCATAAAACCCTCAATATTCCTGCCTCTTGAACATTTGTTAATCCAATCGTGATAGAAGCCGGAGTTAACATCTCCCTCATTTAACCACTTCATTTTTGCTTTTTGTGACAACAAATTATCCTTCCAAATAAGACTTCTCATAAATTCCGCTTTAGCCTTGTTCCTTCGGATGAGTGTATAATATGGCAAAGTTTTGTTCGGATAAATTTTATTGTGAAATTGGTTTGAATGATATTTGTTCTTGTCAAGATATACCTCTTTAGTTTTCATTAGTTTTCTTTTCTCTTAGAAAGCTGTTTCTTTGGTTAATTATTTACTTGAGTCATTAATTAATTTGTTAGAGTTAGTGGGTTAGTTTCTTTTCTTCGCTATTTCTTGTTAGCATAAAGTGTAAGCAGAGAACCTCTATCTCTTTTATCAAATACAATTCTTATTTCACGCAATTTTTCCATTCTTCTCTCTCGCAACTATGAAGTTCTCCAATCTTTGATATGAAATAAGAATTGTATTTGATAAAAGAAATAGAGGTTCTCTTTTACAATTTATGCTAACAAGAAATAACTAAAAGAAAAGAAACTAACCCACTAAGTCTAACAAATTAACTAACAGACTCAAGAAATAATTAACCAAAGAAACAGCTTTTTAAGAGAAAAGAAAACTAATGAAAACTAGGAGGTATATCTTGACACTTCGACTTGTGTTTAAGAAGATATACCTCTTTAGTTTTCGTAGATAAATCCAAATCACAAATCGAAGTGTCAAGATATACCTCTTTAGTTTTCATTAGTTTTCTTTTCTCTTAGAAATTGTTTTTTTGGTTAATTATTTAACTGAGTCTATTAGTTAATTTGTTAGAGTTAGTGGGTTAGTGAGTTAGGTATATCTTGACAGCTTCTTTTATTAAAAAATCTCATGTTCCATAATAATTTGCATGCTTTGTTTATTAGTTCGTCTCATATTAATTTAGACTTCCTAAAATGAAAACATTCCACAATATTAATACTCTAAAATATCATTTAAATTTTAAAAATGTCACTATTGTTTTACTCTATTTTATTCCCCCACTTACAATTTATCTCATTCAACTACCCAAAATACCCATACACTTTATTCTTACACTATTTACTCCAAAAATAATTTTTCTTAATCTTTGTATCCAACAAAGGATGCAAATTGTTGTGGGACGAAAGGAGTAGTTATTTATGATATAAGATATTAATTATTTTATTTAACGGTATTAATTGAAAGATCTAATATTTCTATTAAAGGGTATTAATTGCAAATCATCTTTAGGATGAAAGTGGTTCACAACTTTTAATAAATATATAGATGCTTTTATTTTATTTTTCGTCTTGTGCTGTTGATATTGGCTGGTGAATGAAATTTTTCTAAAATATGAGACGATAATTTTATATTTTTTTGTAATATTTAAATTCTAAAATATTATAAAAACTTGTAAATATATCACATTTCATGTATGACAATATCTTGTACAAATTTCTGTTTTTATTTCAATAGTTATCTGAGAATGTGGGATTATTACAAAGAGATGGAACCAGACCTTCCGTTTTAATTTTTTTTTATTGGTAAATGTTAGTTGTTAGTAGGCTCAAAACGGGCCGCACCGACCACTCAAAATTTTCGGGCCGGGCCGACCTCTATTTTCCAAGCCCGGCTGGCCCTAGACGGGCTATCTGGTCATTTTGGCCCAATTTTTTTTTTTAACAAATAAATTATTTTATTTATAGTTGAAAATTATTTTATCCAAAATCGATTGAAATTGTAAATTTGATATCTATATCAAGAAATATTTTTTATCATCCTATTTATGATCTATATTCTCCTCTTTCTCTTCTTATATATATTTGTATATACGTTGGTTAAAATTATTTTGAATTTTGAAAGTCAATTAGCAAGTAAAAATATTACTTTCATTAATGTCCAAGAATAGGAGGGAGAAAAACTAAGTCGCTTTGTTCATTTCTCCATTTGGGCGCTTCATAATCCATTCGTTAATAAGATTTTTTTTTTTGACAAATTATAAGAATATTTTATTTTTTTGTTCTCTTTGTTGCAATTAAGTTTGCATGTTTGAGGAACAAAATATTTGTCAATCTATGTTGTTTGACCTACCTCAATGAAAACTCTTTTTTATATTTTTAATCTTATTCCTTTTGTGAATATATATCATGAACTTATAATCACTATCTTAGTTAAAAATTCAAATTTGGAAAGATTAAAAAAAAAAAAATCGATCCAGAGAAAGTTTCGGGCCGGCCCATCGGGCATATCGGGCCGGGCCAAATCGACCCGGTTCTTTTCGGGCCTATATTTTCTCGAGCCCACCGTCTCCCGAAGGGCCGGGCTCGCTTTGACAAAGTCACTTAAGTGAGGAGCCGGTGGTCAAGTGGGCTAAGCCCCCTTGATTCTTTCTGTTCCAATTTCTACATTCTAAAATGTGTTTTATTAAGATTAATGTAATAATTATGTGATTAATTATGTTTAATGTGATATTCTTTCATGCATTATTTTCACTCGACTGGTCGTGTGGAAGAAAAGTTGTTTCCCCAAAAGGCTAATAATTTGATTATTAATTTTTGATCAAACAATGAAAGAAAACTCCAATATTTAATTAAAAATTATACGGAGCATATATATTTTTCGAGCAAGTCTCTTGTGAAATATTACACCGTGCAATATCAATTAAAAAAAGAAAATTATTAAATCTTGTGGGTCAAGATAAAGAACGGGTCAATCTAGCGTTGATTTCTTCTTCTTCCTCCGTTCTAACTCTTCTTCCTCCTCTCGTTCGCTCCACAACTTCCATCGTTGTACCTGTGTTCCCTAACCAACCCCAACCACGCATCAAGGTTCTTTCAGACGCAGTAAACGCCGATGATGAGGAGGGATAAAACTGTGAACTCCGATAAAAAAAAGGAAAAAGAGGGATGATCCGATTGATGAAAACGAAGAGTGGATAAAACTTAAACAGTGATGAATACAAAGCTTATGCGAACTTCTAATGATAAATTTTTATTTCGTTTAAACCGGAATTAATATCGCAACTTCTAACTGCTTCCGATTTATTCATTATAGTAACACACATTTTTTCATAAAGTAACATGTTTTTGTTCATATAGTAACACATTTTTTTCTTCATATAGTAACACATATTTCTCTATACAAGAACACGTTTGTGTTCATATAGTAACATATTTTTTCAAAAGTATGTGTTACTGTAAGAACAATTATGTGTTATCAGAAGGGTAAGTACGTGTTACTAGTCCTTAAATGAATAAAATATTGATTTTGTTCATTAATAACACATTTTTCTTCATACAATAACACGTGTTTGACCTAATAATAACACAACCTCGAGAGTAAAAATTTATTTTTACCTTTGCACAAGTTTAATACACATATTTGCCCTTACAATCACATATATTTACTCCAAAAATCTTATACTTGGGGATCAAATAGACCCATGATGTTTTTCTTAACACATTAAAATCATTTCTCTTTAATATTGAGATCAAATAAGTCATCATCTTAATAAAATCACACTCTTTTAATAAGAATAAAGTTGTCGAAGATTAAATACTTATTTGATTCACACATATAATTAGATTAGTGATTTATTTGATCATTTTTCATTTTTATTTTGCATTTGGGCAATTATTTTTAGACAAATACATATTATTTATTTTATAGTAACACATATTTATCGTTTAAGTAACATATGTGTAACCTAATAGTAACACCCTTGGGAGCACCTGAGGCGATTTTTTTGTCCCCATGCGAGTTTTTTTGAAAATATCCATTGAATCCGATCCGACCCGACTATGATCCGCGAATTTCATTAAATGGATTATTTCACGGTACAATATTGCATATAAGAATTTGTCATATTTTTCCATCATTAGAGCTTGATAAATTCTCATATGAAATATTTTACGTATCCTAGATCCGTGAAATACTCCATATTCATATCCAAATAAAGAAATTCGCGTATCGTGGGCGGGGTGGGTCCAATGGATATTTTCAAAAACTCAACGCAAGGGCAAAAAAAAAAACAATTCGTCCCGCGTGCTCCGTGTGTTACTATTAGGTTAAACATGTGTTATTTTAACAATAATTATGTGTTACAATAAAACAAAAATGCATATTTTATCTAAAAATAATCACTCAAATGCAAAAATAAAAATAAAAAAATGGTCAAATAAATATCTAATCTAATTATATGTGTGGATCAAATAAGTCTTTAATCTTCGACAACTTTATTCTTATTAAAAGAGTGTGATTTTATTAAGATGATGATTTATTTGATCTCAATATTAAAGAGAAATGATTTAAATGTGTTAAGAAAAAGTTCATGGGTATATTTGATCCCCAAGTATAATGAAAAACATGTAACTAGTAACAAAAGCGATCCGCACAACAACACACTTCAATTTGATGTTTGTTGATAAACTTTGTTATTGTTTTGATCGTATCCGCAACAATTATTTGACAATTTAAAAAAATTCATCCATATCTTCTCTTTTTCTTTTGTATCTCTGCGTATTTTTTCAATTTGATATTTCGTTGATTTCCGCTATTGTTTTCGTGAAATTCTTTGTTAAATCATCTCCTAATCGGACGCGTTTCTGCATTCTTAGTTATCTATTGCGAATGACTTAACGTGCGCGATATCTCTTTCTTGACCCGGTTAACAAGTCGACCGCAAATTTCTCTCTCCTTCAATTTTTAACCGATATTTCACCGTGAAATATTTCATAGGAGACTAGCTCTTAGAATTTATAATCATTTATTCGCAGATACTAAATAAAAAAATAACAAAAGTATACCTGCCCAAAGACAAATCTGTTCTTTAAATAAAATACAAATTCAGTGCAAAATTTAGACAACAAACTACCAAAAATAGAAGGCATTTAGCAACTCCACAGCTAAAAGCTAACCTCGTTTGAGGAACCCAAAAATGATTTCCAGCATCTCACCATATTATAGCTCACTCAGAAAACAAACACAGGTTGAAATCTAGAGCAACATCTCAGCAATCTGGACGGCGTTAAGAGCAGCACCCTTGCGTATTTGATCGCCACAAACGAAGATGTCCAACCTATATTCAGAAATAACATGATCAAATATTCGCGTATGATTCTACAAGACATGTATATATGCGTATATATTGATGGTAGAAGCAAAACTGTTAGAAATACGGGTGAATGTACCCATAGTTGCCGTCCTGGGACACATCTTGGCGTATTCTTCCAACTGCAACGTCGTCTTTATTGGAAACTTGTAATGGGGTGGGGAATAAGTTGGCTGCTCTGTCATCAATCACTACTACACACCGCAGCACTGCTCAGAATCTCTCTTGCCAAGTCCTTGCAGGGACGGAAATATAAACAATGGAACATAATGAAATATGCACATTTGATTTCAATGAGGAAAGAAGAGATTCTTTTGGTTTCAAACCAAAGGGGGATGGGGAAATTCATGAATTAGAAAGCATTTGAACATAAGCTTTGCAACAACCAGCTGAACTATTATGGAGTTGTCGTTGAAAATCCAAGCTCGTCTCTACAACATCTCCAGTGGTGGTTTAAAATGGCTTTTTGGGCATAGGTTCTGTAATTTTTAAAACTTATGGCACCATGTAGTTGATTCTTTCGGCTGCTTTGGCATTCCAATTTACACCAAAAATGCTTTCTCGGCCCATGTGCTCATTTACAAAATCATCACACGAGGTGGTGCTTGATTCAAAATTCCTCAATGAGAATGGTAATGGGAATTGAACATGGGATACTTGTGGTGGTTAATGAGAATAAAATATGATAAACTCACATTCATCATACTTTGTAAGGGATAATGAAACTCAAAATAAGTTTATCATTACCGCCATCTTGGTTAATTATCTTCCCTCCTATAATCTTTTTCCTTAATCATTCTACTATTCCTCAATCAACAATCATTTTTTTTTGTCTTATTTATTTCAAAAATTAGAATGTAACCACCATGGGAACCCTTCCATCCCTTTCATTACAGGGGCATAGAGGAAAAAAATTTCATTATCATTCTCATTCTCATTGAAGAATTTGAATCAATTGCACCCTAAGATTGAATGTTCAACTAGATTATTTTATGAATTAAGTGGCCTTATTTAGTTATCTTAATTATACATATTATTTTAAATAAAAGAAAATAAATATGTTGTTCAAATTATTAAAGCTTTCTTTTAAGGATTATAATTAGCTATTTGATAAAACGAAAAGTGATGCAATTAAATATTGAGGAATATTCAGGAAATGTTTCATTGGTGAAAGACATTGGAGATGGTTTTAGCCTTTTAGGTTGCACTATTAGAGATGCTCTTATGTCAGATTCATAAATTTTTCCAGCCCAAGCAGAGTAGAAAGTAAAACTATAGGAGAGTTTCCAATATGTATACACAAAAATAGGTGGATTAATACACATTATGCGATAGGTTAGCATATATAACTAAGAGAAACATTTCTATATCCCAACGATACTATTTTTGCACTTCATTATCAGCAAATAACTAACCTGCAACTTAATACTAAAGATCGAGCAAACATCAGACATCTATCTATGAATATGTAAAAATGTGAAAATGAAACTTCAAATGTGCTTATCCAGTGGTACAGAATATAGAAAAACAGCATGACATGTCAAAAGCTATCATCAAATAAGGGTAAGAAGACATCTATCTATGAATATGTAAAAATGTGAACATGAAACTTCAAATGTGCTTATCCAGTGGTACAGAATATAGAAAAACAGCATGACTTGTCAAAAGCTATCATCGAATAAGGGTAAGAATCATTTCAGATATAATAATTATACCTCGTCCAAGGGTGTCTCAAATTGAAGATTCACACTCTCAGCATGAGCACGCATGACAGGAACTCTTATACAGGTGGCAGTAACTTTGACATCATTATTGTTCTGCATCATATAGTGGAAAACGTCTTTGTATAAGCTGTTACACACCCCGAACATATATAAATCTAGTTTGCCAACCAAAAACATAGAATTAAACAGAAAGGTTACCCATATTTTTCTTGTTTCTTTAACTAATTTCATCTCCTCTTCATTGTATCCATTTGGAGTGACAGGTGCATTATGTGAGAACAAATTAAAGGCATACTGCAGGTTAAATAAATTTATTAGAAATAGCAGAAAAATGGTGTTTGAACATGATTTGAGTGGGGTGGGAAAAAAACAAGAGACCTATGCTAACCTGTTGGCTAAAGATGTTACAAGTAGGCTCTTTCCCTTCCAGTACCTGTTATAGAACAAGTCATTTCATTTGCCCAATAATGGGGTGATAAGATCGAGACATAAAGAAATAAAGAAAAGCACCTCACGAGTCTGTTGTTCAAGCTCTTCCATTGCTGCAGCACCTGCACCACTAGCGGCTTGGTATGTACTGACTACCATGCGTTTTACCTACATGAAGAGATTGTCAAAAGTCATAAGCATACAAGGATAATCCACAAACCAGATTTTTAAACTTATATAGTACATTACATTACATTACATTACTCCATACCATAAGGAGAAAAATGATTAAATTGAAAGTGTTCTAAGTAGCCAAAAACTAAATCTTATGACAAATAGAATTGTACCAACTGCTTGCGCAGAACTAATCAAAAGAAGTGTTGAGTCAGAAATAAGAATCAAAGTAAACTATTCACTAAATTAGTTTCCAAAAATGTGTCGCTTTTGCAGATCAACTTCAGATCTTTGGCATAATATAATGCAAAAACACAAACTTTTTCATGACACTGTTGAAAAACATAATAGTAAAATTATGCAGAGTCACTCTAAGCGTATCAGATGAGACAGTATTAAATACAGATAACAAAAACTAAAGACGAAAGTAAACAATATAAGAGGAAAATTTTGGAGTTCTTCTCAACTCAACACAAAGACCAACTTTACTAGTCAGTATGAGATCCACTCATGTGAAGGGTTTATCTAAATCATATCAGCATCATTTTATTTAGACAACCTTCTTCCAAACCAAGCTTTATGAAAGTGATGCTTCTCATCTTTTTCGTTAATCCAATTTAAGTAGCAGCCGAAGGAGATCAGGTTCATTCGAATGACACACATATTAACTGATTATCATTGTTACTTACGGTTTTGTCAATATCTCAGTGAGCATCTGAAAATTACTCAAACTAACAACAAACACTATAAAGTGGCTTTATTAGAGTGTAATGTACTAAGCTCACTCATTATAGTCGTGCTCATCAATATAGACATTCCTGTACTGATGATATCTCGAACAATGAAGCCCGTATCTGTACAACTACAGCACTCAGCAAATCCAGTGCTCAAGAAGTTATAGTTTCACAGGCCACATACAGAAAGGGAAGGCTAAATCTTCATGAACTCATGACATACCCAACAAATAATTAATTGTTACCTCACATCTATCAACCAGCATTTAGTCTAAGAGTTGAGAGTTCAATCTAAAGATGTTCATACTTCATAGGATGGGCTATCACTGAAATTGTATTACAGCAAAGAGATTATTCAGGGCACGAAGCATTTAGACCATATAAATGCAGCTGAAAAGAAAACTTACATTTGCACGACGATGCAATGGGGTGGCGGCCATTAGGCAAATAATAGTCGAGCAATTGGGATTAGCAATTAGGGCTCCTTTTCCACTCCTGAGCTTAATACCCTCCATCGCCTCAGGATTAACCTCCGGTATCACAAGCGGAACCCCTTATCCATCCTAAACGCAGAGCTATTATCCACCACAATGGTGCCCTTTTCAACGGCTATTGGCCCAAATTTCTTGCTTATACTCCCACCGGCGCTGAAGAGAGCAATGTCGACATCATCGAAGCTATTCTCCGTCAATTCTTCGATGGTGTAATTTCGGTTTTCATAACTGAGCGATTTTCCGGCGGAGCGCTTGGAGGCGAGTAGCTTGAGGGATCGGTAGGGGAAATCTCGGTCGGAAATGACAGAGAGAAACTCCTGGCCGACGGCGCCGGTGACTCCGACAATGGCGACAGAGGGGCCGTCTTCTCTGAGGGACATGCGAACGGTGACGGGGCGGTTGTATGCAGGAGTTGAGCGGGAAATGGAGAGGGTGGTGGCGTTGTGAAGGAAGGGGGTGGTGAGGTGATGGTGGGGAAGAGAAAGTGTTGGGAGTTTCATTTTGTCCGGCGGCGGCGGAGAAAGGAATAAGGAAAGTTGGTGGCTGTATTAGTCTGTAGGGTTTAGAAATAAATAAGCAGCACCTTTGGCCAAATTCAGAGGTCCGGGTTAGGCCGTTGGAGGTACGGGTGAGCTATGTTGCTCAGACAGGTGGGTGCGAAGTTACGTGCACTCAAACTTTTCAAATTTAGGATACATGAACATGGTAAAAAGATATCACAGTTAGGACATGGGTGCTATATATTACAGAAATATACTCTCTCCGTCACATTTTTCGGGACACAAAAACTGAAAAAAATTATTTTGTTGACAGAATAAAGAGTAAGATAAAGAATGTAGTCTAAGTGTATTTTGAGTGATTTAATAAGATAAAGTAAAAGAAAAATAAGAGTGACATATTTAAAATTGAAATGATGTTATGAGGATATTAATGTTGTATGATGTTTCACTTTTAAAAGTGTGCATAACTTGTTGGGACGAATAGAAAAAGAAAGTGTCCATAACTTTTTCGTGGATGGAGTATATTTTTTCATGTAAAACTATTTAGCATTAAACTAATAGATAATTATGAATTTTTATTTTTATTTTTCAAATTATGCATGTGTGTATATATATATATATATATATATATATATATATATATATATATATTTAAAAAATTAGGTCTTAAATAGTACTTCCTCTGTCCTGCATCGCTTTTCACACTTTCCTTTTGGTTTGTCCCACATTAGTTTTCACATTACAAAAAAGAAACCCCTCCTTAAACTTCCCCATCACAATATTCATATATTTACACAATATGGCATTACCTTTTACACTCAATCCAACCACCTTCCTTATTTTAATAATAAAAGTTTACAAAATTACCCTTTAATACTCCACTCATTACATATTTTCTTAAAATTGCGCCTGCATTAGTATGAAAACTAATTTGGGACGGATGGAGTATTAAGAAACGTCAATATTCTTATGTTATTATATCACTTTCATTTTTTAGGCGATTGAAAGGTAAGTTGAATTTGAAATCAATTTAGGGTCAGCTTGGTTGGGGTATTAGAAGTAGGTAATGAGAATAACTCATTAATTATTCTCATTGTAAACAAGCAAAATTTAATTGCCGAATCAAGAAACGAAACGTGGAAATTATAATTAAATTTATTATTTATTAGAAATTTAAATACATTTAATTTCTAATATAATAAATAATTGTTAATTTAATTGATCCATTAAATTAATTAGGTCCAATCCAAGTATTGAGTCTTAATAAATTAATTTGGGCTTCTAAGTCCATTAAATAAAATTGGGACTTTAAAGCGCGATAAATTAAATTGAACCTCCAAAGTCCAATAAGTCATATTGGGCCCCTAAAGCCTAATAATCAAACTGGACCTCTAAAGTCCAATAAATCGAATTGGGCCTCTAAAGTCCAATAAATCAATTGGGCCGCTAAAATCCAATAAACCGATTGAGCCTCTAAAGTCCAATAAACCGAATTGGGCCTCTAAAGTCCAACAAATCATATCAAGCCTCCAAAGGCCCAACAAGTCGTATCAAATCTAACAAATCAAATCATGGAAAAATATATCTTAGATGTCGTGAATATTCCACGGTTCAACAGCCGCACTGCTAAACCTAGGGTTTTCACCATCTATAAATAGGGTCTTATTCCAGCTTATTCCGCATAATACGTAAAGCATTGGAATACACTGGATTTTTAGCTCTACGATCAAGTCCGACAATTTAGAAGGTCTTTCAAGGAGTTCTTCGTGTTCTTCATCAAGAAAGGCGTTCAATTCGAGATCAAGGTGCTAAACCCTCCGATTGACGTTTCTCCTTCAGAATTCTTCAAGTTCTTCGTCAAAGACAGCGTTTGATCCGAGATCAAGATGCTAATCCCCTTCGTTCGGCGTTTTCTCCTCTGAAGTTCATCAACAACGGTTTCAACCCCGACAAATCTGGAAGTCAAGTCAAAATCAACCACGAAGAGACAATTAGAGGAATTTCTAGAGATCAGACTCAACAATCGTTTGATAAATATTAAATTATCTTTGTAATTCCATTTTTTTCGTTATTTATTTATTTAAATACGAAAATTTGTGTTTACACTCACTTCTTCTCCCAATGCTACCACAGAGGAAGTACCACAAGACATTGCAAACGAGGAGGATAACTCTGCGAGTTCCACTCCCGCTCCACTTCAAGCTCATCATCGCCTTCTTCTCCCAATGCTACAACTATCGAAGAACAGGTTAGCTAGCCTAACTAAAACTATTGAAGGATTGTCAAGGCATGTCCAAGAACAAGATGCTCGGATCGTTAAGTTCATGAGCAACGTCGATAATAAGCGAGTCGTCTTAAAGGAAAGCAAGTGGAAGAGCGAGATGTAGTCAAACATCTAGCGGACAACAATCAATGGAGGAAGATCCTGTCACAAAGCACAATCCTTCCGATGGCTTAATCCACATCGATCAAATAAGAGAGATAGTACTTGGTATAATGAAGGACAAATTTGAGGAAAGCTCAAAGTCTTCCTTCACCTATACCAAGCCCTACACAAAAAGGATCGACAACTGATTGGAGTGAATTTGATGCATGATTTTAGGGGTATTTTAGTGCAAAAAGTGATCAAAGTGTTAGTTTTTGTGCCTAAATATGTAGAGTATCACTACTTTGCTTGAAAAGTATTGCTTGTGAGATTTTTGATGTTTTTCATCCCGCTTTGTAAATCGGTGGAATTTGACCAAAACGAGAGTACCGACATTCATACGGCAAAGAGACGAACTAGACGGGCAAAAATGGAGGTCGGAGGCGGAAGTCGGGTCGAGAAAATTCTTCGACTCGACCTCCGGTCGAGGCGTGAGCCTCGGTCGAGGGATGGAATATTTTGAAATTTTTGGCTAAGGAAAAGCCTCAACCTCGGGTCAAGGGCTGGACCCTGTGTCGAGGCCGGGACTTTTTGAGAGAAACGTTCACCAAGCTAGACTCGAGGGCCCCAACCTCGAGTCGAGGGTGCCGATTTTCAAAAATCTTTCTTTTGAGCCATTTGAGCGGAAAACAGAGCATAACCTTCATTAGAGCAGTTACCCGGTTTTGGGGCGATTTCTTAGGCCTTAAGACAATTTCTCCTTGTAGGTAGATTAGATTGGTAGATCTAGATAGATTTTCATTAATTGTTGCTTAGATTAGACTTAGATCATTTAGTTTTCTCAATTCAAGCTTGTAATTCCTTTGGAGAAGAAGTTACATTGAAGATTCAAGCATTCTTATTAGTGTTCATTTTAATCCAATTGGTGATGTTCTTCCTCTTTTCTCTTTTTAATTCATTAATTGTTGTAATTAGCTTTGTGTTTGTGCAATTATATTTTCTTCCCATGGATTTTGCTCTTTGCACCATGGGCTAATACTCTTGTGCTTGGGATAATTGAAATTGAGGATGATTTGATTGTCTTATGCTATGATTGTTGATGATTGTTGATCAATTGAGATAGTTTGTTCCCTAATTGTGATTCTAATTGTGCTTCATGTATTTTTATCTCTTTATATTAATGTTTGATCACCCTAGCAAGAGGCGAGAGTTGAGCTAACATGATCCGGATTAATCGGGTTATAATTGTGTATGATTGTATGAATTGGGTGCTTCTTAATTGAGAGATTAGTTGTACTAAGGATACTCACATTATGTATTGTGTAATTAATGGAGACTTAATTGCATGATGGTTCTTTGCTTTCTATCTTAGTTGATTAGCAATTTGATTCAATCATAGCTTGTTGATCATTGATTCCTTGATGGATATTATTCCTAGCACCCTAATCCCCCAATGATTTTAGCTACTTGTTCTAGCATACCAAGTGTTTGTTAAATTGCTTGCTTGTTGTCCGATTTTTAATTTTAGCTTTGTATTGAGTTTTTAGAACCAAAATCGCATTTGCAACAATAGTCATAGAGAACTTGTATTCCTAGGGCCTCATTGCATACTTTTTCCCTTGTGTTCGATATACTTGGTTATTTTAAAATCGCTTGCCCGATTACCGCAAATCAACAACCTAAAGATGTCGATGGGCTATCAACCTCATAAATTCCAGCAATTCGATGGTAAGGACAACCCAAAGCAACATGTTGCTCACTTCGTAGAGACTTGCAAAGATGCTGGGACTTACGGAGATCACTTAGTGAAGCAATTTGTGCGTTCGCTAAAGGAAAATGAATTTGACCGGTACATTGATTTGAATGCCGATTTAATTGATGTGGGAGCAAATAGAGCAAGAGTTCCTTAACCATTTCTACAATACTCGAAGAATGGTTAGCATGATTGAATTGACAAATACTCATCGGTGGAAGGAAGAGTCGGTGATCGATTATATAAATCGATGGAGAAATCTGAGCCTAAGTTGCAAAGATAGATTGTCAAGCTTCAAAGAATCGAGATGTGCATTCAAGGAATGCAGTGGGGTCTCCGATACATTCTCCAAGCAATTCAACCAAGGTCATTCGAAGAGTTAACTACCAAAGCTCATGATATGGAGTTAAGCATGTGTGCAAGCGGAGTTGAAGGACCACCAGCCAAGAATTCCATAGATCCAAAGATTGACAAGAAGTCAAGAAAGGGGCAAGCCCTTCGCCCAAACCTCGAACAAAGAATCCATGGCGGTAATCGCTACAACTATTAAAGTTTATAAAAATGACAAAGAGCGGAATGTCATGCAGGATAATTGGCAAAAAGGAGAACTCTACGAGAGATGCAACAAAAAGAGTACCCTTTGCTCGATTCGGATGTTTTCGCATATTCGATGACCTGATCCAAGCGAAACTCATCGAACTTCCGTAAATAAAACGACTGTAAGAAGCGTGGCGAACCGATGACCCCGATATTGCAAGTATCACCGATTGATAGGACATCCAATTCAAGATTATTTTATACTCAAGGATAAAATCATGCGGCTAGCCGAGCAAGGGAGGATTGTGCTAGAAGAAGCAACCGCAAATTTCCTCACCATTAAAAACGACGATGCCTCATGCCGTATGGTTAATGAGGAAAGCAACAAAATAAACCACCGCCAAGAGCCCAATGATAAAAGTGAAGATTGTTCGGTAGCTGTAAAACCTTTACAGATAAGGACTTGCTACTTGGTTCACAATCTCACAATCGACCGTTATTCGTAGCTGGTTATACTCTACAACAAAAGGTGAACCGAATCCTAATTGATGGAGGTTCGGGAGTGAACATCTTGCCCTTAAGGGTGATGAAAAATTTGGGGATACTAATGCATGACCTCACAAGTAGTCGCTTGATGATCTAAGAGTTCAATCTAGAGGGACAAAGAGCTCTGTGCACGATAATGCTATATTTATTGATCGACGAAATGACTTCACCGCACTATTCCATGTCATAGATGCAAAAACATCATACAACATGCTTCTAGGACGCCCATGGTTGCATGAATATGGCGTAATACCTTCCACATTGCACCAATGCTTCAAATATTGTGAAGGTCACAACATAAAAACGGTGTTTGGTGATGATAAACCCTTCATCAAGTTGAGTCATACTTTGCCAATGCTAAGTACTTCTTCAAAAGTCCAAAAGTAACTCAAAGTTGAAAAGGACTCAAAAAGAAGCCTAAAGATGAGCAAGCTAATCAGAGCGAAAATGGCTCATCTCTATCTTATACCGACAAAAGGCAAATAACCTTGTGAAGACGTTGAATACACCGCCAAGAGCAATAGAGTTGGCTTGGGATACATTTTTCAAACTCTGATCCCCATTGCTATGAAAAGAGCAAGCACAAATTACCTCACAAGGAGGATTCTTGGCGATAGAAGATATGCCGCATAAAGATGCCGAGGTAGCAAAAGCAGTTTACGCCTTTGAAAGATTGGGTTAATCTCAAGAGAATTGCCATCAAAAGTTGGGAACTGTCTTCAAAAGATTGGGACCACGCGGAAGAGTAAACATCAAAAGTTGGAAACTGTCTTCAAAAGATTAGGGTCACGTAAAGCAAACAACCGTAAGGAGTTGGAAAATTTTGAGCCTGCAAATTCTCGTAGAAAATTTGAAGCCTAGTTCCATCTCGTATGAGACGACAAACCACCTTGATCGCATTATATAAAGACGGCTGACGACAAAGATACATACAATTATCCACACAAAAGGTGAAGAAGATGATGGAGAAAGTGTAGCCTCATCTAACTTCGTCGATATTCGCAATCCTCGAGAAACAGCTTTATCGTGTTATGGACGTAGCTCTACAAAGGAGAATAATTACAATGATCGTAAATAGGAACATTGTTGATGTCAATACTTTGCAGACGGTTGTGATTAGAGGAAGAGATGGCCGAATGAGGGCATGCGTGGATTTTGAAAATGCAAGAGAAAACAATGAAGATGTTGCTCTTGCAAATCACATCACCATATGTGCAGATACTTTGACAAAGGAAAAAAGATGTTAAAATCTTACACAAGGTGATGGTCCACATGTGGTAAAAGAAGTTTACACGGATGACGCATATGAGTTGATCTCTGTAGACGGTGTAAACATTGATCCCATAAATGAGAAATTCTTGAAATGCTATTACGCATAAGTCAAGAAAGCTCCATGATACACGAGCCTAAACTGTTTGTCCCTCCCGATCCGCATGAGGTTAAATCTGTGCATGTCAACCGCCAAAGGTAATTACATGTGGCTAAAATGTTAAATTGTCCCACTAAAGATATTTAGTGGTTAAATATTTAATATCCCTCCCGGTCCATATGAGGTTAAACTGTGCACGACAACCACCAAAGGTAATTACATGTGGCTAAAATGTTAAATTGCTCCACTAAAGATATTTAATGGTTAAATATTTAATATCCCTCCCGGCCCGCATGAGGTTAAACTGTGTACGGCACTCCAATCCACTAAAGGTATTTAGTGGTTAAATAGTAAATACTCCACTTTGACTATAGTGGTTACAAAAAAAGTCCCTCCCGGCCTCGCATGAGGTTAAACTGCACGGCCCCCTAAAATCAAATCATATTTTTCCTTGAACTACGTTGTGGTTTGATCCTCTTCAAAGAGGTACGTAGGCAACTTGGAAATTCTCTAAGTACAGTCATGATCCAATTACTTCATTTAAGTTCATTGAACTTAAAGATGTTGAAGTACAAAAAGGAAATATGCAAAAAAAGTGCATAAGAAAGTAACTTAGAAATTCTCTAAGTATGGACACGATTCAATTATTCATCTAAGTTCATATACTTAGTGAAATATTGAACTACAAAAGGCAAAATAAATATTTTGGGGCAAGAAAATACCTGGGCATAAATCAAAAGTGAAGCCTCAATAATAATCTTTTAAACATATATTATTGTGACGGTTGATTAATTTATTATGGTTATTAATTAATTTAATGAGATCATTAATTAATTAATTAGTCCAAATAAATTAAAGACTCTGAAAATATAAGACCAATAGTCAATACATTAAATTGTAGTGGCTTGGTCCAAAATAATTCACAATAAAGTTTAGAGGATAATTATTTTGGCAAGTATAGGAGTCCACATTTTGAAATAAAAGAAGCCCACGTACATGGCCCAATACATGAATAAAAAAATGAAAAAGAAAGATAGCTTCTTAAACACGCTAAATCAATATTCTGCCCTCTTCTTCCCAAAATCACACATAGAAATCTAATCAAATTCACGCAGTAAAATTGAACCTCCCAATCAAATCCGCTCTCGCCGCCGCGAACGCGCCGACCAAAGACCGCCTCTCACTGGCGCAAGCCGAAGTCTCGCCGCCTCCAGACGAACCGCCGCAGCTACGCCTCACTAAGCGCGACGCATCCGCTGCTCGATCCGCCGTGAGCACGCTGCGAATCACCGTGAGGAGCAGCCAACCACCACCGCCGAGCCACCACGAACAGCAATCGATCGAATAGTGTCGCACACAAAGCAACCGCCGTCGCTCGTGCCGTACAACAACCACCACACACAGCCTCCGTAAGTCGCCACTATCGCCAAATCGCATCACCACCCATGCTGTCGGAAGACCGCCACGCGCCCGATGCACAGCCGTCGCCGACCTCAAATGAAACAACTGTTGGGCCGTTTGAGGCCGACGCATCACCGCCGCGTTCACCGCGCAGCTTACGCCGCGAAATAGTTGTTGTCCAGTATGTATTTGTTCATACATACAACCTGTTCGATGAAATGCCCATATACGTAGTCCTATGGGCACGAATCAAACATTATGGTTGTGGGAATATGAACGACAAATGAGCACGGTAGTTGTAGTGGCAATAAATACGGCGATGTAATTGTAGAGGTAATGAATACGACAGTGTAATAGTAGTGGCATGAATGGAAAATCTGAGCATAGTTGTAGCGGTTGTCGTTGCTCATGACACAACCTCGTTCGATGAAATACCCTAGATCATAGATCGTAGTGGTACGAATCAAACATTATAGTTGTGATAAGTATGAATGGCGAATGACACGGTGTGTAGTGGTAGCCGTAGTAGGGGTTGTCCAAAGATGGAGACAATTCTTGAAAAAAAAACAAAGTAAAAAATAGTAAGAACATGCTAAAATCGTTACCTTCTTTGTTGATGATCGCTTGGAGATGAAGTGAATGCACACAATCAGAAATTGGAGTTAGTGACAAACGTGGAAAAGTTAAAAAGAAAAGAAAAAGAGTAACGTGAAAAAAGCAACATACCCGCTTTCCTTCAATTCTCTGCGTTTTTATGATGAAAAAGAGAATGTACAAGGGTTCTTTTTATAGAGCTGGAATTTGATATTGTGAATCTTGATGATAGATACGATCGAGTTGATATCAAAATCTTATTTGATATTGTGGGAAGAATTTGAAATTTCGAATAAGAGAATCAACATGATAATCTGATAATATGAGATATATCTATTATCAATGATAATGATGCATTTTTTTTTAAAAAAATCTTGCTTAACCCAAATAAATTAAGAACCTTGGGCTTGTATACTATGCTATAAATTTATTGGCCCAAGAAGTTGGAATATTGGATTGAATCACTTATATTAATTGATTGCGGCACTTCATGAGTAACAATGCTACAAAGTCCAAATACAAGCACGAAATACAAAAATGTTTATGCAATTCGTCCACATCGAAGACAAGATCACTCGTGAACGAAATGCGAGGGGGCATTTATAAGCAAGCAAAATTTAATTGCCGAATCAAGAAACGACACGTGAAAATTACAATTAAATTTATTATTTATTAGAAATTTAAATACATTTAATTTCTAATATAATAAATAATTGATAATTCAATTGATTCATTAAATTAATTAGGTCCAATCCAAGTATTAAGTCCTAATAAATCAATTTGAACTTCTAAGCCCATTAAATAAAATTGGGTCTTTAAAGCCTGATAAATTAAATTGGACCTCCAAAGTTCAATAAGTCATATTATTGGGCCCCTAAAGCCTAATAATCAAACTGGACCTCTAAAGTCCAATAAACTGAATTAGACTTCTAAAGTCCAATAAACTGAATTGGGCCTCTAAAGTCCAATAAACTAAATTGGACCGCTAAAGTCCAATAAACTGAATTGGGTCTCTAAAGTCTAACAAATCATATCGAGCCTCTAAAGTCCAAAGAAACCATATCAGGCCTCTAAAGGCCCAACAAGTCGTATCAAATCTAACAAATCAAATCATGGAAGAATATTTTTGTAGATGCCAGAATATTCCCGATTCAACAGCCAGCACTGGCCAAACCTAGGGTTTTCACCATCTATAAATAGGGTCTCATTCCGGCCATTCCGCATTACACGAAGCACACAGAAAGCATTGGAATACACTGGATTTTGAGCTCTACAGATCAAGTCCGGCAATTCAGAAGGTCTTTCAAGGAGTTCTTCAGTTCTTCATCAAGAACGACATTCAATCCGAGATCAAGGTGCTAAACCCCTTCGATTTATGTTTCTCCTATAGAATTCTTCAAGTTCTTCGTCAAAGACGGCGTTTGATCCGAGATCAAGGTGCTAAGCCCCTCCGATCGGCGTTTTCTCCTCCGAAGTTCATCAACGGTTTCAACCCCGATAAATCCGAAGTCAAGTCAAAGTCAACCACGAAGAGAGAATCGGAGGAATTTCTAGAGATTGTTTGAACAATCGTTTGATAAATATTAAATTATCTTTGTAATTCTATTTTTTCGTTATTTATTTATTTAAATACGAAAATTTGTGTTTACACTCATTAATGATGCTTGATAATATTTATAATTTAGAATGAATTTAAAAATAAAGTAATCACTAATTTATTTTGATTACATAATCTCCCTCCTACAATCAATCATTTATCAATTATTCATCTTTCTTCCGCTCAAACTTTTTTCTCGCTTAACTTTCTTCGTGCTCAACTTTCTTTCCAAAATTCATTAATGGGAATGAATCGCTAGTCATTCCCATTACCTAATTCTAATACCCCTAACCAAGTGACCCCTTAATTAATTTTAATTAGATCAAGAATAAAGTAACTCCACTCGATCACTCTTCTTCTGCTGCTTTCATCACTCTTAATTCCTCATTCATTGCCTTCACGAGAATATGTGGTTCGTATCACCCGCGCCACCGAAATATCGGTGCACTCGGAGACTGCCGAGAGCTCCGTGGAAAATCGAAGAATTCGGTACGTATCCCACACTCATATTTGTGTCGTGTATTCTTTCATTTTTAAGAGTTCAAGCAACATAGGTCTCAATTGGCCCGTCTGTCCATGTTGATCATCATGTACCAACAATGTGTCTCCTTTTAACCTTTTTAATTCATTCAGCGATATGGTCGTTTTACCATGCGCAATTGAATATATATTCATAAATGGGGGTTTCGTCGATAATTTTATGGATCATATGAGTCCAAAATCAATCATACTCCAACTTATAAACTAAGTTGGTGGCCTTCCATTGGATTGGATATGCCATTATTGTATGAAAAAAATTGTGTTGTAGAACATGCTGAATAGTAACTTGTATTTATATCTTTGGATGATGAAGTTACTAATGAAGTAACTTTTTTTTTACTATCTTTAATCAATGTCCATGTGAATGACTAGTGCAAATTTGTTATGGAACGATATGACTCAACAAGTTAATTGTGCATTATTAAACCTGCATGATAAGACTCTTACATGTAGATTGTGAGTGATAAATTAAATGATAGATACAAAAGTTGTCAAGATAAGAAATAATATCAAATTCTACACAAAGTTTTTTTGATTCAATTGATAAAATGACAATCCAACGCTTCATAGTAATACAATAACAAAGTGATATAGCTCAATTGGTTAGAGCTTCATTACCTATGACCTAAAGGTCATGGGTTCGAGTCACCATTTGCCCAATAAAAAGAAATCGAGAGTGTACAATAATGCTAACATCAACATAAAGGGTTCACAAAGCTAAGTAAGTGCAATTACGTCTAGCATATCCAATTTTCCTACATATTGAATATTTTTTTCAGCACGTCTCCTTGAAACTTCAAGTTGATTGATAGAACTTGGCATTTCGCTTGATTCTTGGCTGAAACCGATAGGTTGGGTACAATTATATATCTCGGTTGTGGCCTGGTTCTTTGGAACGAAAAATAAATGTGCGACTTACGTGTAGAGATTGATGTTTCTAATTTAGATGATCATCGTCTGCTTTGTTATGACCGACTGTTTGCCTAAGTAGCGTAGGGGATGACAACTAGTCAAGTTTACCCCTTCTCGGAATGGCCCAGGTGATCTCGGGTGAGGTATTGACTTAATGCACTCGCCACATCCTTCTAACTTTTTCTCGCATGAAAATAAGGTCTCACAAATTTACTAATGTTCTAATTAGCAAACCTGCAAAATATAAAACACATTATACCAATTTATAAAATAATACTTCCTTCGTCCCTCTTTAAGTTTAAAATTTGAGGGACGACATGATTTTAATAAATATAGTATTTTATTATAAAATTGGTAGTTGAAAGCGTAAGAAAAAGTACAAAAGTAGAGAGAGAGTGTAAGAAAAGTAAAAATATAAAATATTTTATTATAAATATGAAGTCACAACTTTAAAAAAGGTTAAGCTTTAAGAGAGACATACGAAATGACAAATGTTAAACTTAAAGAGAGAGAGAGAGAGAGAGAGAGAGAGAGAGAGAGTATGAAACACGTTAATACACATTAATTAAGACCACACATTACATAACATAACATAAATACCTAAAAGCCGCAACAAAGATGAATACACGGTATCATTGAGTGGTCAAACTTCCCACAAATACACGTTCTAAGCCTTAAATCCACAACGAAAAACTCGAGAATTAACCTGGACCTTGAATATGCAGCCACACGAACTCGTAACAACCAAATTGTTTGCTAGCCTTTTTACTTCAATCATTTTTTGTCGACTTCCTTACAAAGAATTTGGGTACTTGCTTCATTATATCGATTAATGAACCATTGTTGGAGAATTAATCTCACAGATCAAGTATAGCAACGATTGAGAGGTTTCGACTCCAAAATAATATTTTTCCCATCTCTTAGTAGGATTAGAGTTTATGAATTCATAACGTTTAACCTTATAACATACTCGAGCCCATTTTTCTCGGATCTCAAGTGTTGAGCATCTCCACAATGATCCCGCACTCATCCATACATTGTAATGACTTTATGCAACTATAAAGAAAAATATTTTGAATTACACAACAAACACCTATAAAATTAAACAATTATCAATGTTTACGTATCCATAGATAATAAATATACGAGAAATTCGACCTCCGATATGTGTATGCAGCATTATAAAACCTTTTAACCACATGATGTTCAATGGCAACAATCTTCTCGATACATATGATGGTCGCAAATATCATATTTGACCTCGGGATACACATCATGAAAAGAATGAATGATATTTTGATGTTGATCGTAAACAAACAACAATTCTTGTGGACACTCATAAGCTTCTCATAAGCAATGAAGAAACCATGTCCATGATTCAATACACTCAACATCGCCAACACCGGTGGTCAAAGGGAAGATATGTCCATTACCATCCTCGCAGAATGCTACAAAAAGAATCCCACAATATTCACCCTTCAAGTGGATCCTATCAATTACAATGACTCGGTCTTCCGTATTTAGGAAACCCGGCAATTGATGCTCCCAATGCAAAAAGACATATTTAAATACATTATTATCATCCACAAGTAAATCAAGTATGAGACCCAAAATTGGTTTGCTTCAAGAGGTAGAGATATTCAAGCAACCTACTATATGATGATGCACCATCTCCATATAAGTTAGACAAATGCACTTGGGTAAATTGGTCATTCCAAAGTATGACCGCTCATCTAATAGTTCATGTTCATCTTCATCATCGTGGTTGGAGCCGTGATATGAATCCCATATATTAGACCCGAATTCAGAATTATGATCTTCAGAATGCAATCGAATTTATGATCGTAAGAAACTGGACTAACTAAGCGTAAATGCGAGACATAATATGACCAACATCACTTATAGGTCCATGAGTATTTTGATGGAAGAAATGATCAAGATCTCGCTTCATTCCCTCGTTTATAGTGTTACGACCATCGTTGTTAACTCTCTTTAGTGACACATACACAATGAACTCTTTATCTTTGTACTTATTCAAAAATTGTGCAACATCACTATTTGTATTTAACATCCACTTTTTAATATTGTCGTTGTGTTCACAAAGTGCATGAATCGATAACCCCATTCATGCATATCCGCTTGCACTACACAATGTATATTTTTCAACAAACCACCATATGTAATTGGTGGGTCCACCGAGACTAGGATGTGAGATACTTATCTATTTTTATAGTAAAAATCTTCCCAATGACCTCCGTAACAAACCATCAAAATCTTGAATTTGCATCCATCTAAATAATTAGCAAAAAATTCATTATATAACTATAATAAATAAAAAATCAAACGATAAATAAAAAGTATTTAAAAAAATAAGTTGATTGAACGATGAATTTAATTTTGTCTATGTGGTCCATTTTTTCAAATTTTATTATATTTAAAATTAATTTAAAACTATGGTAGGATCAAACGCTTGTCACTAGCTAGCACATGTTTACTAGACTTCGCACTTAGCATGTAGGATCAAGCACTTGCTACTATACTAAAAATTCAAACTTATAGTGAATGCTCTTTTATTTCCTTTAACCATTTCTAGTTGCAGCGCCACATGAATTGTTCGAATGTCTGTCGGACTTGGCGCACGGGCCTTTATCGCACTCCAACGAGGTTGAAAGGATACTTGACTCTTCACCCAACAACCATATTTTTATATTTTCTCTGAATTTAATCTAAAATTATGTATTTTTCGTATTATGACTTTTTTCATGGTATTTTCGTATTTTATATATAAAATCTAAAAATATCTATATTTTTGTATTTTAGTACTCCCTCCGTCCTGCCTAATTGTCCCATTTTACTATTTTCGCCGTCCCACTTAAGTGTCTCATTCCTTTTTTTTTTTTCATACCCTACTTTTATAATTATCCCTATATTATATACATATTTACACAATATGCCACTCATTTAATATATTTAAATATATTTTTTCATCTCTATCCATCACATCACTTAAACTATATTATTATTATTATACTACTTTCATCTCTTTCTATCTATCACATCACATGTACTATATTATTATTATACAATATTTCTTAATACTTGTGCCCAAAAGTGTTGGGACACTTTAGGTGGGACGGAGGGAGTATTTTTTTCGTAAGCCTTCATCTAAAATCTAAACATGACATTTTTCGATTTTATATACGAAATGGGTATATATAATTTCCTTGGGGATGTTTTTGGGTTTTAAAAGTCATAACGGTAAACACATTCTTTGGAACAGGATTTGATCCTAGGTATGACAATGGGTCGGGTTCAAACTCGGACCCGCATCAACCCGCTCTACTCGAATCGGGTTTGGACCCGATCAAGCGGGTATGGGACGGATCACGCTTTTATAGAACCCACCCCACCAACCCGTATTAGGACCCACTACACCTAAGTATATTTTTATTCATTTATATATGTGTAATTATGTAACTTATATTGATGTTATTATATATATTTGTATAAATATATTATATATATTATTTTTAAGTATAGGATGAATACTAAATGTTATTTTAAGTAATTATAGATTTTAATTTGAATTTTTTAATGTCAAAATAAAAATATTGGGGATATTAAAATTAATTTAGAAGTATTGCAAAATTAAACGGGCGGGTTAGACCCCACGGGTCCTCCTCACACGGGACAGGCGGGTCCCGGTTCCTAAAATTTTTAGGTGGGGCGGGTCCTGGGATAAGGCAAACCCGTCCCACACCCGCCCCGTTGCCATTCCTATTTGATCCGTTTAAAATATTTCATAACGGTAAATATATAAGAAATTTGAAGAAGAATTTCGTAAAAGATTATAAATAACTTTATTAAAAAAACTATACATATATAACTATACAAAATACTTGAGCCCCCTGTTGACGGCAGCCATTGACGCCTCGGCTCGAGTGTTCCACGACGTGGGACGCAGTGTTTCTAGAGTTACCGTCTTGCACGGCGGCGCTCCGATGCCGGAAAAATTGGGACATCTCTATGTTAATTTGTACGGAAATAAATTTAAGTTTCAATTATTTATATAATTAACATCTTTTTAAAAAAATAAATAAATAATTTATATAATGAATCGAAAATGGGTGCGTGCGTGCATGTACGTATATTATAAGGTGGGTGGATGAGGAAATGGTCATACCTAGCTAGCTATTGCAAATTAGGAAGAATGTGGAGAGCACGTTATAGTATGGGCTGGTATATGCATGCATTACCTTATTTATTAATTCAATATTGTTAGGATTAGAATTTGTATGTTTTGATAATGTTCCTAAAACCTAAGTGTAATAGGACCCATTTGAACTCGTTAGTCGGTGATGATCTAGATAGGATTTATGTCTTAGTATAGTTAATCTTGCTAGGCTTGACTTGGAGATCTGTATTGATTGAGAACGAAGGTCACGATAATAAGACATAAGGATCTAAGAAAGATCTTGTTCAAGTCATCTAGAAAGGCGTCGTGAAGATAAAGAAGAGATAATAAGGCATATGCAAAAAGGGTGTTGTCAAGAAAGGTTTAAGTGAAGATAGCAAGGTTGGGATCCGTGCTACAACAAGCTTTGGAACCTGTCTTTGGAGCAAGGTGTAAGGTTGCTAAAGTTAACTTTGAGAGATTCAATAGGGTTAACAAAAGTCAAGGATAATTCGTAGATATCCGATATCAATCTAGAGAAGATTGAATTATCAATCAAGATCAATCAAGATATAATTGATTGATATCGCAAATCAATTATCCAAAGTCAAACAAATCTTCCAACGATCACTTACCATTTCTTGAAGACTGATTGACAAATTAGCCTAACGGCTAGTCAAACTCAGGATCATATAAAAGCGAAGTGAAGGATTTTTGAAGGGACATGCGTGAGAAACATCAAGAAAAATCCATCTTCACTCATAGCAATACACGCATAATTCTTCATACCGTAAATCGATTCAATACGGTAATATTCTTAAAGAGATTTATTTTTGGTCAAGGAAGTGTAAATCACCTTTTATTATCTCTGTAAGAGAAAATGTTGATTGTTTGAGATCTAAGAGTTAACACTCGAAGATCACATTGATTGTACCAAGGGCGGGAACTTGTTAAACTTCCCGTGGTCGAATCCTCGAGGAGATTAGAGGAGACAAGACCAGTTTTGGTGGATAGTAAGGCCCCTGTGGAATCGGGGAGAGTGGACGTACGATCGTTATATCCGAACCACTATAAAAATCCTTGTGTCTTTACATGCTTTCGCATGCATACTTATAACTTGCTCATTCATCATTGTTCTAATAAACTGCACCGAAAATTGCTAAGTATTTATCAAGAAGGTTTTCATTAAAAAGGGTTTTTCAAATACACACGAGATTAGCTTCCGCACCATCGAAGACTTCGAGTTTCAAGTCTCTTGATCACACCTAGCACACTCTGAGTACCTTCTTTGTAGAAGACTTCAAAGCCTTCTAACCTCACACTCGGCTCACGAAAAGTGAAAAAGTTTTGAGTGTGGGAAAGTCTATTCAACCCCCTTCTAGACTTTCCACCTCCTTGCACATCTCGTCCGGGACCAACAAGTGGTATCGGAGCGGTGGTTCAACCGACCACCGGCTTTGGTTACCAATAGTCTTTGAGAAAAGACTGTTGTGGTTGATTGGAGTGTATAGGGTAAGAGTTATTAAGACCAATCAACAAAATATCGAACCCAAGGGAAAAAGTATGCACATGAGGTCCTAGAAATACAAGTTCTTAGTGACTAGAGTTGCAACAATGGTTTGGTACAAAAACAACAAAACACAAGCAAAAATACAAAATAACAACAAGCAAACAAATGATCGAACACTTAGAATGCGAGAACAAAAACAACACTAAATGGTGGGATAGAGGTGCTAGGATTAACATCCATCAATGAATCATCAATCAACAAGCTACAATTGAATCAAATTGCAAATCAACTAAGATAGAAAGCATAAACCATCATGAAATTAATCACTCCATTAAAATCACAATGCCTAATGTGAGTATCCTTAGTCTTTCCCATCTCTCAATGTAGAAATCCCCAATTCATACAATCATGCAAAATTGAAACTCGATCAACACCTAATCACGTTAGCTCAACTCTACTATTGCTAGGGTGATCAACCATTAATCAAAAGAGACAATTTCACACAAAGCACAATTAAGAATCACAATTAGGAAACAAACTAATGTGAGTATCCTTAGTGCAACTAATCTCTCGATTCGAAGCACCCAATCCACACATTCATACACAATTATCACCCGATTAACACCGGATCACGTTAGCGCAACTCTCGCCTATAGCTAGGGTGATCAAACACTAATCTAAAGAGATAATTATGCATAAAGCACAAATGAGAATCACAATTAGTAAGCAATCTACTCAATTAATCTCCAATCATCAACAATTATAGCATCATCAATCAATTCATCATCAATTTCAATTAACCCAAGCACAAGAGAGTTAGCCCATGGTGAAATCCATGGGAATAAGATAGAATTGATCAAACACAAAGCAAATCACAACAAATAAGAAATTAAAGAGACAAAAGAGGCAAAACATCACCAAATGGTCTTCAATCAACAAAAATAGGAATGTTTGAGTCTTCAACAACTATCTCCAAATGAATTACAAGCTTGAATTGAAAGAATAAAACTAGATCAAATGCTAATCTAATGCTAATCTAACAACAACTAATGGAAATCTACATCTAATTCTAGCTTCTAATCTAATCTAAGAAGGAAATTGGCTTGGGGCTTGAGAAATCGCCCCAAAACCGCTACTAACTTGCTACTATGAACTCCTCTCCGAATACTCTGCTTCTCCTCTTAAATAGGCGAATTTCTGAAAACTACCCTCGAGTCGAGGGTCAGGCCTCGACTCGAGGTCCTTGCCTTTTTCACCTCCCTCGACTCGAGGATCATGCCTCGAGTCGAGACCGCTGCCTTTTTCCAATTTTTGCCTTTCTCTGCACAGCCCTCGAGTCGAGGCTCTTGGTCCTCGACTGCAGCTCGAGTCCAGTGGCATTTTTCTCGCACGGGGCTTCGGCCCGACCCCTGTTTCGTCCCGGATGTCCGTCTCTTCATTCTAAGCCTAATGGTACTCTCGGTTTGGCAAAATTCCACCGAATTACTCCGCAAAATGGACGAAAAATATCAAAATCTCACAAATAATACTTTTTAGGCAAAAGAGTGATACTTTTCACATTTAGGCACAAAAACTAACACTTTAGCTCACTTTTTGCACTAAAAATAGCCCTAAAAACATGCATCAATTCACTCCAATCATACCCCCAAACTTGAATTGTTGCTCGTCCTCGAGCAACGTAGAAACTAAGAACAAAGGAGTGAATTGATTGCAATTATGTCACATGGCACCATAGGCGAAAAATAAGACAATCGAATTCATCAATGATCACTTGTATCAATGCAATTATCCACTAGCAATCAAGACAAATCATGCTCAAACAAATGTTCAATCAAATACTTAACACATTGCTCCTTCCATGGAGTGTTTCACTCTTCACTCAAGTGTATCAAGGTTTAAAGCACTCAATCATCAATTCACAAATAAGTACACCATATGCTTGCCACAAAACTTAATCTCAATCAAAATCATTTGTGATCAATCAAGAATCAAAGAGGTCTTTCTTCTAGGTTGAAATGTTGGTTCTTTGGAAAGGTGGGATGTTTTTGGATAAGAGTGACTAATTAGTAGAGACTTGAATGTAAACTAATCCATACAAATGAACAATCTCTTCACTTTCATCTAGCAATACTCTTCCTTTTGAACTTCAATAATCAATCCACCATTCACTTGAGCTTCCTCTTTTTTAAGCTCTCAAATTGAATCTTTCTTTTCACTTCATGCATTTTCTTCACAATTCAATCTTTCACAACCTTTCTTCTCTTTTATGCTTCATTCATCACTTAGCTCGATATCTTTCCCCACTTAGCAATCAAATCACCATCATTAGCCAACATTCAAGCTCTACTAAGCATAGGACAAGAAAGGCTCATACAAATAGGCTAAATAGTTTCAATTTCACTTGGCTTGCCAAAGAATAAGGATCATAAGGCTCAACATGGCTCACTAAGGAAATCAAATGTATTTGGTAGGAAAGTATTTGGCAAAGTGACTCATCATATCAAACATGGCCTCTTATCACTTTCATGACATCACACAAATATCAATATCAACAAGTCTAGTGGCAAGTTCTAGTATACAAATCATGAATGATGCACTCACAAAGGATTACTATCAACCGTATAAGATGTACGATTATTAGGCACAAAAGCTCACGGGCTTAAATTGAGCAATGGATTAAGAATTTTCAATCACATTCATCTTCACATAATTAATCAAGCAACTAGCATCAAGCTACAAATCTACTAATGATCATATCAAAATCCAACTAGTCTTGCAAATCAAACTCAAATGCTCATGTACATAATCTCAAGCATACTCACTACCACATGAATGATACTAAAAATATGTCAATGAATCCACTATTAAGCTCAAATCAATCAATCCAAGAAGATATGCAAGAAATACAAGTCACAATTATAGCCTCATCATCAATAAGCAATAAGCTCAATAAACCCCATAATCATATAATAACACAAAAGATGGGCAAATTACTTAAAAACACCTCCCCCAAACTTAGACAAGTCTAAGTTTGAAAGGAAATGTTGTACCAACAAGCCTTTAAACTCCATCTTTCTTCAAACATGTAGGGCTCATCAAGCTTCCGAGCTCTTTCCTTCTTGATCTTGCATTTCCTTGCAATTCCAATCGCTTTCTCAATCCACGTAGTGAGCATACCTACACACGGCCATCACAAATCATCAAAATCATCACTACGAGATGCATTTCTACCCTAAATGACACACACCCCCAAACTTGAATGAAGTCATGCATTCAAGTTTGGCTCCAAATACATGCAACTCATAATGATATCAACAATTAAGCACAACAATATATGAATCTCAAAGCATAGAGCATCATGTACCAAGAATAAGCAATTAAGTAGCAAGCCAAATCTCCTAAAAATAAAAACACTAATCTACCAAAAACACAAGAAAGAAAAAAAAAAAAGGATGGGTTGCCTCCCATCAAGCGCTATTTTTATTGTCCTTTGCCGGACTTATTCGTTCACATCCAATATCCTTCATCGGAATGGCCAAGGGTAGCGATCCTCCTTCCCATTGTATCTAGACCTTTGAGCTTCGAAATTTTGGAGGTTCATATGTAGGATAGACCCATCATCCACATCCTTGCACTTTGATGATGGTTGTCCTCCTTGCTTTCTCACCAACATCCTTCTCCCTTTCTTTTCTCCAAGGATGCCCAAGCACTTCTTTAATTCTTTCCTATAATCAAAGTTCTCAAGAGGTAAAATCAAATCATTAGAAGCATCAATTTTAATTAAATCACAAATTGAAGAGTTAGAAGGTATAGAAATGCTCATTTCAATCTTCAATTCCTTATTTGGTGCTTCTAGATTTGTTTGTTCATTATTGCTCATGTCCATCAATGGACATTCCTCTTCATCACTCTTGATAAGGAAATCTTCCTTTTCATCCTCATCGCTTGGACCCTCTACCACATCTTCTTCAATTGTATTTTCTTCCTCCCCTTCTTCTTGATTCTCCATGATGGTCATGTTCTTTACTTGGCGTAGGAAATTTTTGACTTGACACTTTATAAACATGAAGTGGACTTCGGTGATCTCCATAGTCCCCTCGATCCATGAATTGACCATTGCTTTGGTCTCATAGATTTCCTCATACAAGGGAAGCATTTCATCACACCTAGTGTCATTTTCCTCAATTCTTTCCAACAATACTCCAAGCATCTCTTGCAAGTTAGCTCTCACACCTTGGAGTCCCCATTCTTCAAATTTAGGAGAAGCTTGTGGCATTGGATAGTCATTCTCATAGCTCCTCCTATCATCATAATAATCTTCCTCTTCCGATGCCCCTTGAAATTCGAATCCACAATATTGATTGCATGCTTGATCATAAGGCTCATAGTATGGGAATATCTCTTGAGGTGGGGGAGAAATTTCTTCACTTATCCAATCTTCATAATTGGATGGAACTTGTTGCCATTGAGAATTATCTTCATAGTTCCTCCAATCATTGTAGCTCAATTCTTCAAAGTGTGGAGGATACACCATACTATCTTGATAATATTCTTGATTCCACAAGTATGAGTTGTATCCTTCCATCTAGACAAGATTTCAAAGTATCAAATTCCAACAAAAATAACAAAACAAACACAAACACTAAGGCAACAAGTAGTCACTTCAAACAATCCCTAGGTCTCACTTAAGGCGCAAAAACTAATTCCCCAAGAACGGCGCCATTTGATTGGAGTGTATAGGGTAAGAGTTATTAAGACCAATCAACAAAATATCGAACCCAAGGGAAAAAGTATGCACATGAGGTCCTAGAAATACAAGTTCTTAGTGACTAGAGTTGCAACAATGGTTTGGTACAAAAACAACAAAACACAAGCAAAAATACAAAATAACAACAAGCAAACAAATGATCGAACACTTAGAATGCGAGAACAAAAACAACACTAAATGGTGGGATAGAGGTGCTAGGATTAACATCCATCAATGAATCATCAATCAACAAGCTACAATTGAATCAAATTGCAAATCAACTAAGATAGAAAGCATACACCATCATGAAATTAATCACTCCATTAAAATCACAATGCCTAATGTGAGTATCCTTAGTCTTTCCCATCTCTCAATGTAGAAATCCCCAATTCATACAATCATGCAAAATTGAAACTCGATCAACACCTAATCACGTTAGCTCAACTCTCGCCTATTGCTAGGTGATCAACCATTAATCAAAAGAGACAATTTCACACAAAGCACAATTAAGAATCACAATTAGGAAACAAACTAATGTGAGTATCCTTAGTGCAACTAATCTCTCGATTCCGAAGCACCAAATCCACACATTCATACACAATTATCACCCGATTAACACCGGATCACGTTAGCGCAACTCTCGCCTATAGCTAGGGTGATCAAACACTAATCTAAAGAGATAATTATGCATAAAGCACAAATGAGAATCACAATTAGTAAGCAATCTACTCAATTAATCTCCAATCATCAACAATTATAGCATCATCAATCAATTCATCATCAATTTCAATTAACCCAAGCACAAGAGAGTTAGCCCATGGTGAAATCCATGGGAAGAAGATAGAATTGATCAAACACAAAGCAAATCACAACAAATAAGAAATTAAAGAGACAAAAGAGGAAAAACATCACCAAATGGTCTTCAATCAACAAAAATAGGAATGCTTGAGTCTTCAACAACAATCTCCAAATGAATTACAAGCTTGAATTGAAAGAATAAAACTAGATCAAATGCTAATCTAATGTTAATCTAACAACAACTAATGGAAATCTACATCTAATTCTAGCTTCTAATCTAATCTAAGAAGGAAATTGGCTTGGGGCTTGAGAAATCGCCCCAAAACCGCTACTAATCGCTACTATGAACTCCTCTCCCGAATACTCGCTTCTCCTCTTAAATAGGCGAATTTCTGGAAAACTACCCTCGAGTCGAGGGTCGTGCCTCGACTCGAGGTCCTTGCCTTTTTCACCTCCCTCGACTCGAGGATCATGCCTCGAGTCGAGACCGCTGCCTTTTTCCAATTTTTGCCTTTCTCTCGCACGACCCTCGAGTCGAGGCTCTTGGTCCTCGACTGCAGCTCGAGTCCAGGGCATTTTTCTCGCACGGGGCTTCGCCCCGACCCTGTTTTCGTCCGGATGTCCGTCTCTTCATTCTAAGCCTAATGGTACTCTCGGTTTGGCAAAATTCCACCGAATTACCTGCAAAATGGACGAAAAATATCAAAATCTCACAAATAATACTTTTGAGGCAAAAGAGTGATACTTTTCACATTTAGGAACAAAAACTAACACTTTAGCTCACTTTTGCACTAAAAATAGCCCTAAAAACATGCATCAATTCACTCCAATCGGTGGTCACCTGAATGCAGATCTTTTTGAAAAACCGCTTTCATAAAACTCATTGCATTACGTGCATATCGCTTTTATTACTAACAATGAGTTCTCTTAAGAGTAGTAAAAGAAAGCTACCAGAGTTTTCTATTGAAGACTATGACTACTGGAAATTCCGCATGGAAAATCATTTTGGTGCAATTCATGATAGAATGCTTGAAACTCTTGAAGATGGACCAATAAAGTTTTACTTTGAACCGGTAAGTTCTCAGGCGGTGGAGCGTAGAAGCATTTACTCGGTAAGAGATTGAAAAGAAAAGAAGTGAGATGCCAAATGATGAAAGGAAACTATTTAATCTTGACCAAGTTGCTCGGTGGAGATCATAGAGACACTAACCGCAGAGCTTACAGAGAAAGTCAAGACATGCAAGACTGCTAAAGAAATGTGGAAACTCTAGCACTCATGTGTGAAGGATCGGAACAAATTAAAGAAAATAAGTTGCAATCCATTCTACATTCATTTGACATCTTCAAGATGAAGCCCGATGAGACGATAGATCAATTGGACTTAAGACTGACAAATATCATCAATAAAGCAAGTTCTTTCGGAAAATCTTACACCGAGAAGGAGATCAACAACAAAATATTGAGATCTCTAACTAGCAAATGGAGAGTCAAGATTACAAAGTGATTAAAGATACAAAAGAACCGAGCAAGATCAGTCATCATGAGCTATTTTCGCATTTGAAAGCTCATGAATATGATCTGAAACAAGAAGAAGACGAGGATGAAGGGAATTCAAATTCCACGGAAAGGAAGTTGCTTTTAAAGTCACTTCAAATCAGTCATCTAAAGAACCTATTGGAGAGGATTTAAGCTTGAAAGAACAGATGGCTTTCTTTGACCGAGAAATTTTGATAAAATGAATTCAAAATTTGGAAAATATAGAAGACATTGGAAGAATACAAAGAAAGCTGGTTTTGAGATTCGAATAAAATCTTCGTATAAGAGATCGAAGATTCCAAAGAAGACAAGGTTCAAAACTCCAGAAAGAAGAAGAGAAGATAGTCCAAGAAGAAGAGATTTTTCTCCTAAAAGGGATTCTAGCCCAAGAAGATCTTCAAGAAGTGATGCTTGTTATAATTGTCATAAATCGGGACATTTCAATTATGATTGTCCGTGATTTAACTCCTAGAGAAAGAGAAGAAAAGAGATTGATGAGGAACAGAAAGTTTGCTTGACAAGCGTGCTTTAGTGGTCAAGAGGAGGATACTCTTTCAAGTGATTCAACATCATCTTCGCACTTCTCTTCGACAATGATTTGTGTCTTATGGCAAATGGAGATGAGGTATTTTCGATTCCTCGTTCTTCGTCCGCTTCTCGTGTTTCTTTTGCGGAAGAGTTTGACCATAACTTTGTTGATAAGTTAATGGAAGATCTCAAAAGCTGCTATAAACGCTTACAATCTGTGTGGAAAAGGAGAATGTGAGCTTGAAAGAAAAAATGATCTATTTACACAAGAATCTATTAGCAAGACATCCGAGACACTAACAGATCTTAATTAGATAACTTCAAGAGTTAAACACTCTTAAAGTGAAGTACATCGAACAGGTCTCGCTGGTAGAAAGGTTGCTTCGAGAATCTTGAGAAAACCGATCGCTTGAAAATTCTACAAGCAAAGTTCGATGAACTTTTCCACCAGGCATGAGCGTGTAAAATCAAGTGAGGAACGTTTAAGTTTGAGGTTGGATCAACTGAACAAAGCTTCTCATGCGGTTCAAACAATAGTTGAATCGTCTCAAAGACCTAACGTAAAGAAGTGGAATTGGTTTTACCATTGCCCAATCCTCACAGTTCAAATAAGTGTACTTAAGAAGAGTACACATGTTAAGGGTAATGATTTGGTAGGAGAGGGTTCCAAACCTAAACCTACCGATAAGGGTAAAGGTTGATGACCCAGAAATCGGTTGAATGGGAAAAGAGTAGTTATACTCAACAACCTAAACAACCGATGAGGTATCAAAAGAAGGGGAATCCCAACTTAAGAAACCTCAAAGCAAGGTCGGAAAAGTAGACGTCACCCGAAATCATCTCTCGAGGAGACAAGTCTCGGTGAAGACTACACAACCTAAGCAAACTTCAAAACTTGCTGAACGGTCTACTAAGCCTTGTGCTCTGTGAGATATGAATCTTTTGATGGCTCAAGTAGAACGTATCCTTATCATCAAAACCCTCGGACCATTGCACGGCTGATCACTCCATACGTAAGACCTCGGAAGGGTCAAGTCTTGGAAGGAACACGATCGACACCCATAGACATACATTCAAGAAGGCACCAAAGGATGAGATTGTCTATGTTGATATGTATGGAAGAAGGATAAGATCTTCGAATATGATAAGAAGAGTCTATTCCTATGGATTCCTAAAGATCTGTGCTAACTCTCGTGGACCCAAATCTAAAGGGTACCTAAAACTTAACTAAAGGTGCAGGACGTCGTGGGACATGAAAGAGAGGTTGCTGGAAATACTTATGCAGTACATCGACAGTGGGTGTTCAAGCATATGACCTGAAACAAGCAACTCTTGAGCTCAATAAAATCACAAAATGGCCCACGGCTGGTATTTGGAGACAATAACTTTGGGATTACCAAAGGTGTTGGGACTCTATACATTGGAGATGTACGTGTTGAGGAAGTTTTCTACGTGGAAGGATTAAAGCATAACTTGCTCTCGGCCTCACAATTCCGTGATAAGGGATACTCGCTAAGTTTTCTAGTTCTCTGTGTGTTGTCTTGAGTGGTTTAAATGATCGTGTGTTTTTAACCGGCTTGAGAAAGGGCAATGTTTATGTTGCGGAATTTGAAATGCTCAAGCAATACATGCCTTGTAGCAAAAGTACTTGAGAAGCTAGCTGGCTATGACACAAGAGACTTAGTCATATAAATTTCAAAACGCTAAACAAGATAGCCAGAAGTCTCTTGTAGAAGGTTTGCCAAATGAAGTTTTCTCAAAAGATCGGATCTGCGACTCTTATAAAAAAGGAAAGCAAACTAGAGCCTCTTTCAAAGAAGTTTTACGTACCAACGTCAAGTAGGGTACTACAATTGGTCCCGTATCTCCGTTAAGCTTCGGTGGTAGAAAATATACTCTGGTGGTGGTAGATGACTATTCAAGATTCACATGGGTGATATTTATGTTCAAGAAGAATGAAACTATCACAAAGTTACTAGAATTCATCAAGAGATTACAAAAGCGAGAAAGGAGAAAATGTTGTAAGGATCAAGTGACAAAGGAACAGAATTCCTAAACTCTCACATAGCAACGTATTGCAAAGAGGCTGGGATTCAAGATGAAACGTCTGCGGCTCGCACTCCACAAAGAAATGGTGTTCAGAGAGGAGAAATAGGACACTCAAGGAAGCCGCCGAACAATGCTAGCAGAGTATAATGTCCCTCGTGAGGTTTTGGGCGGAGGCTGTGAATACAAGATGTTATACTCGTAATCGAAGCTTGCCGACCAAAGTACATGGAAAGACACCATATGAGTTATGGAAAGGTAGAATTCCTCGTGTCTCTTTCTTTCGTATTTTTCTTTGTAGGTGTTTCATTCATGACAATGGCAAATCCAAGTTAAAAACTTTTGATGCCAAGGTTGCTGATGGAATATTTTTAGGATATTCCAAAGACAAGCAAGTGCCTATCGAAGTTTTTAACAGAAAACCCTTGTTGTGGAAGAAACACCTCATGTGGTTTTTAATGAATCTATTGTCGAGTCTAAGGACAAAGGAAGAGAAGAGTCACCGGTAGAAGGATTTGGGAAACTAGAACTCAAGGATAAGACAAAATATGTCAAGGTTCACTTGCCCATTTTAGACTCAGATTCAAGATGATCAGCAAACTTCTAAGTCAAAGAAAGTCAAGCAAGGCAAAGTCTGCCGAAGAAACTCCTAAAGTCAGCGATGACTCACCCGTAACACCGAGATGTAAATTTATCAAATCAAGGGGGAATGACGCAAGATGATGTTCCAACAATACCTTCGTAAGAGTTAAACGTATCTAATAGAAGGAATTGAATGACCGATCATCCTAGTGACTTAATCTTAGGAAATCCTCAAGATGGAGTAAAAACAAGAAGGAAAAAAACCTAGATGGTTTATTTAGCTGCTATGTTTCTCTACAAGAACCTAAGAATATTGAAGAAGCATTGTTGGACACAAAGCTGGATAGAAGCCATGCAAGATGAATCAATCAATTCACACGACAAGATGTTTGGGTACTTGTTGATAGACCAAAACATCAAAAAGTGATTGGAACAAGTGGGTTTTCAAGAACAAGAAAAATGAGAAAGATGAAGTCACCAGAAATAAAGTAAGGCTTGTTGCACAAGGTTACTCACGATCGAGAAGGAATTGACTATGACGAGGCGTTTGCACACTGTTGATTAGAAGCTATAAGATTATTCCTTGCGTACGCAAAGATATATGAAATTCAGAGTATATCAAATGGATGTAAAGTCTGCGTTTCTAAATGGAGTTCTTGCTTTGAGGAAGTATATGTTGAACAACCCCGTGTTTTGTTCAAGGAAATAAAGTCTACCGTCTAAAGAAAGCTCTATATGGACTAAAGCAAGCTCCTCGAGCTTGGTATGACACACTATCGCAGCTTTTACTTGATCATGGATTCAGTAAAGGAAAGATTGATCAAACCTAGTTCGAATTGAAGAAGAACGAGATATTCTATTAGTACAGATCTATGTGGACGACATCATCTTTGGATCTCCAAACAAGAAGCTTTGTGAAAAATTCAAGTAAATTGATGCAAAGTAAGTTTGAAATGTCTATGATGGGAGAAATGAATTATTTCTTAGGTCTTCAAGTCAAGCAAACTTCTAAAGGAATATTCATAAACCAAGCAAAGTATACCAAAAACATGCTAGAAAAGTTTGGAATGTTAACAAGCAAGGATGCAAAAATTCCAATGGTAACAAACTACAAGATGGATCCAGATGAGGATGGTGAAAGTGTTGATCGGACCATGTACGAGGATTAATAGGCTCCTTGTTGTATCTAACAGCCAGCGCACTGATATTTCCTTCGCAGTTGGAGTATGCGCTAGATTTCAAGCCAATCCAAAGAAAAGTCATTTGGATGCAGCAAAGAAGATTTTAAAGTATCTCAAGAGTACAACAAATGTAGGTCTATGGTACCCTGCCGATGACAACACGAAACTCGGTGGATATTCTCGATTCGATTATGGTGGTTGTAGAATTGATAGAAAATCAACCACGGGCACGTCAATTTCTTGGTAGTAAGCTGGTTTCTTGGTTTTCTAAGAAGCAAACTTCAGTGGCTACATCAACTACGTAAGCGAATATATGGCTGTCGGAGTCAGTTGCTCACAATTACTTTGGATAAGTCAACAATTGCAAGACTATCATATTGTCACTAAAGAAATTCATATCTTTTGTGACAAAGAATGCCATTGCTATTACTCGTAATCCAAGATTACTCCACACAAGATGCAAGCATGTGGACATACGTCATCACTTTATTAGAGATCATGTCGAAAAGAAAACATTCGAATGGAAAAGATTCATACAGATCGACAGAGCGAGACATTCTTACGAAACCATTGGCGAAGCACGGTTTAGAGATCTATCTCGTAGAATTAGGTCTACTTTGGATCCAAAATCATGTTAACACATTGCCGAAAAAGGTTACTAAGTATAAAGCTCCGAAGAGAACATTAAGCTTCTTTGAAGAGAGCATTAAACTTGTTGAAGAGAGTATAAAGCTCATTTGAAGAAAGCATTAAACTTCTTGAAGAGAGTATAAAGCTTGCTGAAGAGAACTTCAAAACCTGTCGTAGAAAGTTCTAAAACCTTGCTGCTACTGACACTTTCAGTGGTATCGATTGATTACAATATCAACCTACGATATGTTTTTATTTCTCTCTCTCTCTCTCGATTTGCTTTTGTCTATTCGCTTGAAAAATATTTTGGTATAAAATATTCCTTAGTCTATGTGGTTAAAATAATTTTCTAATATTTTATTCCTTCGTTTATCCTCAAAAGATTGGGAAGTAATTCTGAATTGTCAAATCAAATCTTTTCAACCACAAATTATGGGGTAATTTTTCCCTTAAAATATTATTTTACCTCCTATTTCTCGCGGACCGAAAAAATCTCTTAATTTTGGAAAATATTTTTTTAAATCCAGAGCCGAGGACACACACTTTTGGAATTTGAACCGTTTAATTCGTGAGCACTTCGATCGATCGTGCAATATGCAAATCAACATTCAAATCTTATTTTGTAATTTAAAATTTAGCGGTTTCCTTCTTCTCTCTTATAATTGATTTTCTCATCTCTTTCTCTTTCATTACTTCTTTTCTTCAATCTCTAATTTCCTTCTTCTCGTAACTTGATCAATTTTTGCTTTAATATCAATGGCTCCAAAATAATCTTCTTCTTCAAAAGGTCGCAGGAAAACACAAGACTCTAGACCCTTTGGCCCTTTCTGAGAAAGTGAGAAGCGAATTATCGGTGGATTTTCGAACAACTGGACAGCGGGAAGCGGTGGAGATTTTAAATCTCTTATCCTGATCGGGGTTTGTTTCAAGATCGTTCGGCTCATTCTTTAGAACGACGGACTCTCGATGCCTATGTTGTTCGATTTTGGTTCGTGGTGAGTTTGGCGAACAAAGATCAAAACGGCAGTGTTTGGTCAATGTTTGACCATCGACAGCGAGATGTTCATGAACACTTGGGTTTGTCTCTTCAAGGCATTGACCCGAGAATCATATATGTCGGAAAATCATCTCGAAGCCTTTCGCTCTCTAGCGAAAACTTCATGTCGTCATCATGTGTCGGACTTGAAGAAAGTATATCTCAAGCGGAAATATAGACTGTTGTTTGATATCATGGTAAAAGTTATGTTTGGGAACGAGAGTATGGACTCGGTGAGTCGAGGCGTCTTTGTGCTTTGAAGGCGATTGTGGATAGAGTGGAGTGTGATTGGGTCGAGTAAGTTCTTTGAGATTCGCAAGGAAAAGAATCGGTTCTTTCGGACTCGAGGTGGATGGACATCCGAGGTTAAGGTGTGGGTGTGGAACAAGATGTTTCCATGTCAAATAAGATTACGTTGTTACTAGAGAGGGTGATGCCTAACATAGCGTGGGACCCTAAGTGGATGAAACCTTATACTAAAGCAAAGTTTATGCTTTGAATAAGGATGAGGAGCTCAGTGGTCCTCCCGATTCGATGATGAAGAAGATCAGTGAAGTTGAGGAAGAGTCTGGCGATGTGTTGCCAATTACGGAGGTTGCTCCCGAGGCCCGATGATATCGGGAAAGATGAGATGGTGAAGGATTCGGATAACCCATCTAAGAGTGTCGGTGAACGAGGCACCGGCCAAGTTCCAAGGCCGCTAGTTCGGGAGAAGACTCAAGTCTTCCGGTAGCGAAGATCGATTCCGATTTCACAGCTACCACAGAGGAAGGCAAAGAGGTTAACTATGGTAACTTGGAAAGATTCGGTGAGCAATCGTACTGCAGGAGCACGATGCCTCCTAAGGTATCTCCTGGCAAGAAAGGTTCGTCTGCGGTGGATACAATGGAGGTTAATGATTCTCCAATATCGAATGATGAAGAGATGGTCTCTCATGAAACTCCGGTGAGAAGGAACATGTACCAATTATGTTTCCCTCTCTTTCGAGATTCCTTCTTCTTCAAAGTCACCGCACCGATGGAAGTTGGCGATGATGTTGCGGACATGGGTGCCGCCGAGCCTATCACCCGTGTTGTTGAGGGTGATCTCGGAGAAGATGTGATTGGAGCAGCATCCGATGGAGTCTCATAAATGGTAAACCTTGCTTTGGTAGAATACGTGGACCGCTTTGAGAAGTGTTTGATGGCCGAGGCTTCTACTTGGGTGGACAACAAGTTTCCCAGATTGTAGAATTTTTCGGAGGAGCGTAGCTTGGTCGATAGATATCCCGGTATGGAAGAATGCAAGGCTTGGAGCGATTGATGATCTCATTCTTTTGGCAAATGAGATTGGTCACAATGAGTTCTCTATGTGGGAGTTTGAGTTCTGAGACCAAGGCGGGCGTAGCGCAGCATTTGACTTAACCTCGGACCATCGATTGCTTGCCTAGTTGCTCGATTGTTGGATGAACCAGAGCCTGCAGAGTAGAGATGTTAAAGGGTCGCGGGCTGGCGGGCCAGCCCGCTTAGCCCTGAAAAATAAAGGGTTAGGGCCAGGGGTTTAATGGCCCGTTTAAAAGCGGGCCTTTTTGCCGGACCGATTAGCCGCGGGCTAAAAGCGGCTAGCCCGCTGGTTTTCGGTGGCTCGTCGGCCGTTTATTATTATTTTTATTTTTTTAATCTACTAATCTCATGCCTATTAGTTATTTAATAAGGAAAAATTGGAGTTGAAAATTCTTAGAGGTAAAAGTTAGTAAAGAACAAAATGTTACTAAAAGAGTTTGAGATATTTCAAGAAAAAAAGAGAATAGAATGTTCGCAAATAAGTTGAGTTTATTCCTAACGATTTTTTTACGTAAATGTAAAACGATTTGATAATATATTTTGTTGTTATTTTTTTATTGTTTAACTATTTTGATGTATTTCTAATGAATTTATGAACAATTTTTATGTGATAAGTTTGTATTATGTAATATTATAATTATAACTTAAGATTTTATATTAAAAATTAATTTTTTTCTTGGAGCCCGTTAGTGGCCCGTTTAGCCCGTAGCCCGCTAGGGTTAGGGTTAGGTTCCAATAATTGTCGGCCCGTTAAGAGTGAACCGGTAAGGCCGGAACCGTTTAGGCCCGTGGCCTGTAGGGCTGACCCTAATGGGTTAGGGCCAGCCCGTTTAACATCTCTACCGCAGAGGATGGTTCAGCTTCCTCCCTTTACAATGACTGAAGAAATCGGGAAAGGTGTCTCTTCTATCCCTCCTCCTCTTCCCGATTTTACATTTGTACGCTTGCCCAACTTTATGCCTCGTTGTTGTTCATGAGGATTTGTATAACTCTTACTCTGCAAAGTTTCTTTGAGCTGAAAAAGTTTACAGAGAAGTTTACTGCGTCTGAGGCACGGGATATTCTTTCTAAGATGCCGGAGATGGAAGCTCATTTGGACCCTCTTTTGAATGATGTTAAAAAGGGGAAGGCCATTGAGAACCTGAGATGGTTGAGAGAGATGAGGCAAAGGATAAAGAATTGAAGGAGATGAAAGATAGGTGGAGGCCGTTGAAAATTTCTTCTTTGGAACGGAAAGAGAAGGCAGAGTTGAAGAGGGCTTTTGCAGAGCTTCACCGCGTGAGCGAAGGTCAAAGTTCCCAACCGTTAAAAAGGAGAAGGTTGGTTAAGATGTCTGAAAAAAAGTTGAAAAAGGGAAGTCTCGAAGAAGAGTTGGAAGCTTTGCATGAGGAAGCTTTCCTTGGCCGATTTAGAAACTAGAAGGATGGAGGAAAAGGACAGTCACAAAATGATCAAACTCCTCGAGAAAGCAAGGAAAATAGGTGGATGTTTTGGACAAGAAATGTAAGAAGATGTTCATACCGAAGAAGGTTGCCGCAAAGCCACTGTATCAAAGAAGAAGCAGAGTAGGAAAGGAAAGAAGCCTCTTTGGAGCAGTAGGCCGAGGAAGACTTTATCCTCCCCACAACACCGATGGATATGTGGATGATTGCCGCCCTCCCGAGAGGATTGAGGACTGGAAAGCAAGAAAGAGAGATTTCATTTGCTCATACTATGTGTGCAAAAGTATCGGCATCGGGGCCACAAGAGATGAAACATTCTTTGCTTGGATGGAGGAAAAGCACAGTGATCTTTGGGCGAGAGATTTTGAAAGCTTCGTTGAATTCAACCTAAACCTTCAAGTGCCGTAGTTTGAAAAGATTCCTACTCCGATCCACAGCAGATGGAAAGTTCAACCACCGGTGAGTGTTCGCGGGATGCTTAAAATCGATTGGTGAGGTCACCACCTATTGGAACAGATAACAAGGAACTCTATGATAGAGTGTATGAGTGGCTGAATGTTCCAACAGGTTTCAAGGTATGACTGAGGAAGATATGAAGGTTCCTGGTTGGGAAGCTAGATTGTTGTTTGGGAAGATAGTCTGCTGGACGGGAAGGCTGATGTGTCTGCTTTTTTTTTTATGCATTTCTTTGTTTTCTCTTGCTCTTTTTGCATTTCACTTCAGTAAAATGTACCGATATCTCCATATTAATAGAAGTGAATGTTTTGCGCCAAGACAACTTCTCGTTGTCATCGATTTCGCTTTGAGATCTTTTTAAAAGGTCTCTTCTTGTCTTCTTTTCACATATCTTTGTTTATGTGCGGTTCTCAAGAAGGTTTTAACATCATCAAAAAGGGGGAATTTGTTAGGATTAGAATTTGTATGTTTTGATGATGTTCCTAAAACCTAAGTGTAATAGGACCAGTGAACTCTCGTTAGTCGGTGATGATCTAGATAGGGTTTATGTCTTAGTATAGTTAATCTTGCTAGGCTTGACTCGAGATCTATATTGATTGAGAAGCGAAGGTCACTGATAAGAAGACTTAAGGATCTAAGAAAGATCTTGTTCAAGTCATCTAGAAAGGCGTCGTGAAGATAAAGAAGAGATAATAAGGCATATGCAAAAAGGGTGTTGTCAAGAAAGGTTTAATCAAGATAGCAAGGTTGGAATCCGTGCTACAACAAGCTTTGGGCTGTCTTTGGAGCAAGGTGTAAGGTTGCTAAAGTTGACTTTGAGAGATTCATCGGGGTTAACAAAAGTCGGAAGGATAATTCAGATATCCGATATCAATCTAGAGAAGATTGAATTATCAATCAAGATCAATCAAGATATAATTGATTGATATCGCACAATCAATTATCCAAAGTCAAACAAATCTTCCAACGATCACTTACCATTTCTTGAAGACCTGATTGACAAATTAGCCTAACGGCTAGTCAAACTCAGGATCATATAAAAGCGAAGTGAAGGATTTTTGAAGGGACACGCGCGAAGAAACATCAAGAAAAACCATCTTCACTCATAGCAATACACGCATAATTCTTCATACCGTAAATCGATTCAATACGTTGATATTCTTAAAGAGATTTGTTTTTTATCAAGGAAGTGTAAATCACCTTTTATTATCTCTGTAAGAGAAAAGATTGATTGTTTGAGATCTAAGAGTTAACACTCGAAGATCACATTGATTGTACCAAGGGCGGGAACTTGTTAAACTTCCGTGGTCGAATCCTCGAGGAGATTAGAGGAGACAAGACCAGTTTTGGTGGATAGTAAGACCCTTGTGGAATCGGGGAGAGTGGACGTAGGATCGTTATATTCGAACCACTATAAAAATTCTTGTGTCTTTACAAGCTTTCAAAGATACATACTTATAATCTGTTCATTCATCATTGTTTTAATAAACCTGCACCGAAACTTGCTAAGTATTTATCAAGAAGGTTTTCTTTAAAAGGGTTTTTCAAATACACACGAGATTAGCTTCCGCACCATCAAGACTTTGAGTTTCCGAAGTCTGCCTGATCACACCTAGCACACTCGAGTACCTTGCTGTAGAAGACTTCAAAGCCTTCTAACCTCACACTCACCACGAAAAGTGAAAAGTTTTGAGTGTGGGAAAGTCTATTCAACCCCCCTTCTAGACTTTCCACCTCCTTGCACATCTCGTCCGGGACCAACAAATATCATTTTAAAAATGATAAAAAATATTATGAATGTGTAGATTTTTTTTTCTTTTATTGCTTTCAAATAAATTTTTGATTTCTCATTGGCTCATCTAATTGAAAAAAATCATGAAAATAATCTCTACTTCCACCAAACAACAAACCCAAAACAATAGCATAATTCACCAAGTGTAATATTAATAAAATCAAAAATTATTTATCTCACACATGAGACGGACTTAAAGTATTAAATATAAGGATGGTAAAATGGTTCATTCCACCCCGATCCGCGCGGGGATCGTGTCGGATATGTGTATGTATCTTACCTCATCCCGCCTCACACATATATATTATATATATTTATTTTGCAAAAACTTTTTACATAATAAAATGAGAAAGAAAAAAAACAAGGTAGGCGGGTTTGAGGCTGAAATTCTTAACCATGGCGGTAAGATGGGATGGTGTGCGGGGAGGGTCTAGGTATTTAGATACCGACATGTCTCGCCCTATTTCCATTCCTAATCAAATATCTTCTAATGATAATTGAGAAAAAAATTGTGGGCAATATCAAATATATGAGCAGAGATATCAAATATGTGAGCAAATCAATTATGTAAAATGGATTAGGAGTGAAATTCATCTCATATATGATCCGTCTAACTCAAAAGTGTCCCATTAATAAAATTATCATCCACCTGTGCAAATCAAAAAATATTGAATAAAATTACTCATGCATCTATTAGAGATAATATTGCTTTATGTAAAAGGGTTCGTAAACTCGTTAGATTAGCTAATCAATTAGGGTCTCCTAAGTTAGTTACACGGTTACCAAAGTTAGTTTTGCCTAAGCTAACTTTCAGGTTGTATATATATTTGTAATCTGTGAACAATTCATTTTAGCTATGAAAATATAATTTTCAATATGGTATCTCGAGTCACGCAATCCCTAATTCGATGGTTGAATTCTCAAGGTATTGTGTCAAATCTTCTTCGAAATCTTCTAATCTTCTTCAATTTTTTTCTTTCGTAGCTCATCGTCATCTCGCTTCTTTCTGGTTTTTCTCCGTTTCTATTTTTTTCTGATCCAAAATCATGACTTCTAATCAAACCGTAACCTCTACCCCTAAGAAACCTCCTACGTTCATCACCGTTCACATCCGTTTAGATCAAAAGAACTACATGTTCTGAAATCACATGTGCTTGCTAATGTGCGCTCACGGCTTTGAGGATGTTCTTCTCTGCTCCTCTGCACCATGTGACACCGTATCCGCTGTTGGTTCATCAAGCGGCGGTCTCTCCACATTGAGTGGTACAAGAAGGATCAATTCCTCTTGAGTTGGCTTCTCACCAATTTCGAATCCATGCTTGGATATGTTAGTCGGTGCACGCACTCATTTCTGTATGGAAGGTGTTTGAGGAATTGTTTCAATCTCAATCTCAGCAAGAGCTATGTCCTTGTGTTTTTAGTTGCAAACTCAAGAAAGGATCATCGTCTATCGATGAATACATTCTTCAAATGCGTACTATAGCCGACGCTTACAAGCCGCTGTCAACCGATCTCAGGATAATGAATTGACAACCGTGAGGTTCTCTACCTTCGCTTCAAGTTCAAGCAATTCTCCGTGTTTGAGATGAGGATTCTCCAAATGACAAACATGCAATCATCGATCGTAATTCCATCACCACATTGCTCAACCAGATTCCAAGGGAAATGCAATCGTAAATTCAAAGGAAAACAGAAATATAATAACAAGTTTAAGGTTGAGTGTCGATCTGTGGGAAGAATAATCACACGCCTCTAAATGCTATAAGAGGTTCGATGCTCGGTATGTTCGACCTAATCAAGGTGCAAATAATAATCAATCTGGTGGAGCTCAACTGGAGGAGCTCGCACTCGTGGAAACTTATATCAAGCAAATATGGTTCATCATATGTCAAATGCTTCCTCTATTCTAGGTGCTTATGGATCTCGCTAATACGATTTCTCGGACAACCTCGTTAATCATGCTTCAAATGATCGGGTCGTGGATAGCGGAACAACCCATCATGTCACATCTCAACTTGCCAACCTTAGCATGAACTCTCCATATCAAGGTAACTCTTCTCTTAAGGTTGGGAATGGTTCATCTCATAAAATTAAGCACACCGGATCACTTCAATTATCTACTCTTGCTCCCGATGTTCGTAAAGTTGAATAATGTTTTACATGTGCCTGATATAACAAAGAATCATTGAGTATTTCTCGCTTTTGAAGGATAATAATGGTGTTATTGAAGTTTTATTCTACGATCACCGCCTTGTTAAGGACTTGAGAACTCGATGCACACTACCGAGAGGAGTGCTTAAGGATGGGTTGTATCAACTTGATCTTGGAGATATGCATGGAAATAAAGGCCGCAAGAGAGGTGAAGTGTTCTCATGTTTTGTTGAAAATAAGTCGTACTATGAATAAAGCCATGCTTTGGCATTATAGGTTAGGCATCCGTGTGTTGCTAGTTTGAAAAAGGTCCCGCAAATGCTTTGTGTTCCTACTACAGAGTCTTTTTTTTTCTTTTGTGATGCTTGCAAGTTGGGAAAGATGCATCGTAAACATTTCTCTTCCGTAACTCATCACACTACTTCCACTTTGATGTTTTACACATGGATGTATGGGGACCTAGCTCTGTTGTTTCTATTGAAGGGTATAAATACTATCTGTCTATTGTTGATGATTTCACTCGCTTTACTTGGATTTTTCCTTTGAATGTTAAATCCGAGGTTACTAAAGTTTTCACTCGCTTTTACAAATGGTGGAAAGACAATTTGGTAAGAAAGTAAAGGCTATCCAATGTGACAATGGAGGGGAATTCTTGGCTTTAGCAAATTGCATCGCACCTTCTCGTATTCAGATTAGATTCTCTTGTCCCTATATTCATCCACGTAATGGTCTTGTGGAAAGGAAACATCGGCACATAACCGAGGTTGGTTTGTCACTTCTTGCTCATAGCTCATTACCTTTGAAATTTTGGTGGCATGTTTTTCACTTTTCTGCTCATCTTATAAATGTTACACCATCACCTCGTGTTGTATAATTCCACTCCTTACTTTAATCTCTATCACGTACCACCCGACTATAATTCATTAAAAGTTTTTGGGTGTGCTTGTTTTCCGTACTTGAGACCTTACAACTCTCACAAACTTCAGTTTAGGAGTGCTAAGTGTGTGTTCTTGAGTTATTGTAGCTCTCACAAGGGATATTACTGTCTTCACCCTTCTCGGTCGCATATATATTTCACCCACCGTTGATTTTAATGAATTGGAATTTCCTTACTCTTCTAGGTCCCCATCCCAAACCGACACAAATTCTCAAACTCTACCTCGTTCATACTTCTATTCCCGATTTCACAACTCACATTAATACTGCTCCTAATCTTCCTTCTCACAATTTATCTCATTCTCATGATAATCTTAATCCTACACATTTTCCATCCACTTACTCTCCTTTACATTCCTCCGATTACTCCACAAATGAAAGACTGGAGCATGGTTCATCGAGTCAAAGTAATGAAACTACCGAGGTTGCATGTGATACACCTGCCATCACCGTCCAACACTCATGGCATGATTACTAGGTCTAAAGTCGGTATATTCAAACCTAGAGTGTTTAGCATTTCGTAGTCCATAATCGAACCAAATTCTATGTCTCAAGCTTTGGAAAATCCCGCCTGGAAAAGGGCAATGCAAGCCGAGTATGATGCATCGATTGATAATGGCACTTGGGAATTAATTCCGTATAGAGATGACATGAACGTCATAACTACAAAGTGGTTGTTCGAATTAAGCATCACAAAGATGGTACAGCTTGAGAGGCTAAAGGCTCGGCTTGTTGCTCGAGGATTCCAACAACATGCAGTGCATTGATTACTTCCAAACGCTTAGTCCAAGAATAAAGCCGCAAATGTTGAGGATTGTTTTTAGTCTTGCTTACATGGAAATGGTCGATTCAACAAAGTTGATATCAATAATGCGTTTCTCAAGGGTATTCTCAAGGAGATCGTATTCATAAAATAACCAGAGGGTTTTCAAAGTAATACTCATCCGCATCATGTGTGCAAACCGCATAAGGCACCGTATGGCCTAAAGCAGTCCCTAAAGCCTGGTATGACACACTTAAGGGGTTCTTGATTCAACTGGTTTCACTCATTCTCGTTGTTGACCACAACCTTTTTCATAAGGGGATACATGGCAAGCAATAGTTGATTCTAGTATATGTAGATGACATATTGATCACGGGTGATGATTTAAAGGAAGTTCAACAAATTTCATCCATAACCTTCATGCTAAGTTCTCTCTCAAACATATGGGAGAAATCAACTACTTTCTGGGTTTGGAAGCTCGTGTCACTCCCGACTTCATTAAACTTACACGTACCAAATACATCAAAGACATTCTTTCTCGCACTAATCGCTTAATAGCAAAGCCTCGTCCTACATCATCATGTTCCAGCCAAAAATTATCTCTCAATGATAGTCCACCATTCTCCGATCCTACTCTTTACCGTAGCATAGTCGGTGCTCTTCAATACCTAACTCTAACCCGACTCGATATTGCTTTTTCAGCTTAATAGGTTGTCTCAATATCTTCAGAGTCCCACTCAAAATCAGTGGAAAATGTGTAAAAGAGTACTCGATATCTTCGTGGTACATTGTATTTTGGCTTTTTTTTCCGTTTCAAATTTCAGTTGTATGGCTTTGCGGATGCCGATTATGCGCGAACTTGGATGAAGACGAAGTACCCGTGGGTCCTGTATCAAGCTTGGACCAAATCGATAACTTGGAGCTCTCGTAAGCAGCAGTTGTAGCACGGAGTAGCACCGGCTGCACATCGATCCTTGGCTTCCGCGACTACGTACATTCTCTCGGATCCAAACTTTATGCTAGGAAATTCATCTTCCACTTGAAGTTCCAAATTGCTCTATGGTGCGATAATGAGGGAGCAATCAAGCTTGCTTTCAGTCCGGCATTCCATGGGCGAACCAAGCACATAGAGATTGATGTTCATTTCATTCGAGAGAAGGTTCAAGCTCAAATTCTCGGATGTCCGATATGTTCCTACCAAGACCACTAATGACCTCTCACGAAGTCGTTATCTACCTGGAAAATTCAAGAAATTGTGTCTTCTCGCTTGGAATTACTTCGAGAAATGATTGTTTTTGGAGCATATTAGAGATAATATTGCTTTATGTAAAAAGGGTTCGTAAACTCTGTTAGATTAGCTAATCAATTAGGGTCTCCTAAGTTAGTTACACGGTTACCAAAGTTAGTTTTGCCTAAGCTAACTTTCAGGTTGTATATATATATATATTTGTAATCTATGAATAATTCATTTTAGCTATGAAAATATAATTTTCAATAGCATCAACCTCCCAACATTTAGAAATTTCAAAGGAAACTTGCAAGCAATTTCTTAGATGTTAAAACAACAAAATAAAAACACAACTATTTCAATCACATATATGCAAAATTCATAGTTAAAATAACTCTTAGATGACTCCTTTGAAACAATAGAGATACCAATCTTCATCTACATTAACATGCAGGTCTTAATAAAATTAAAGAAAATGTTATAAAGATGCATAATTTCATTCATCCACATTGCACTATTCTCTCCGGAAAAAAAAAAAAAAAAAAACATTGCACTATTCTCTATTTTTTCTTTTACATCCATAAAAACGTTCAAGTTAAGGCCACGATCTCAACTCTAAAAAAGTTAATCCTCCAATGGTTTTAATTCGACGTCTTGAATGAGAGTGAGTTTTGCTCGCCCACCGTACTCCTCCGGCAACACTTCCTCCCCAACTTCCCTAACGAATTCCGTCCTTCCCTCCTCACTTGTCACAATTACGATCTGAAATTCATGCAAAATATACATAAATTAAACAAAAAACAAGCAAATAATCTCCCAAAATCACACGAGCTCATATTGTGTTTTTGTGTTACATGCTTAAAACAATAGAAATTAATTAGAGGGGTGGTGAAAACTCTATTCACATTTAAAAAAGCAATACTTCTCAAAATTTGTAAGTGTGATGGAAAAATTTAGAAAAAAAAATATATATTGTCCCTTCCACTTGAGTTATGCATGCATACCGAAAGAATTCCGCATATCTAAAAGTCCGAACTTGTAGATAGGTTGGAAATCAATCATTTTATATTATCACCCTAATACTCCCCACTCGTGGGCAGCCTATCAACTCCATCATGAGGAAGTCCAACGAATGTACTTGCGGGCTAATGTTAACTCCATTATGGAGAGACCCAACAACTATTTAATTTTAAATTGGCGGAGCTGCTTCCAAAGAAGGTTTCAACTCAAAGTTCGTATTTACGTACCTTTTCTAAAGTAGCTTTGTCAAGAAAGCGCGAAACCAATCTCCAAACACGAACGAAAAATCCGGGCATGTGTAATATGTAACACTTGGCTAAAGCGCTCCGGATAGTATGCCTATCCAACACAAACAAAATCAAAACGCAAATCAATTTATGGGGGTGTTTGCAAATTCCAAAGAAGAGGATCAATCATTTCTTTTTCAAAGTTGTCCTCTCATAGTGTACTTTCGATTTATATAAGTGATTCTCACTACTAGAGTCGTTAAAATAAACGAGTGCTCGTGAGCTCGACTCGTAGTGTTAAATGAGCCGAGCTCGAGCTCGTGAAATACTCATCTACTTAACGAGTTGCTCGTGAGCTCGACTCGTAGTGTTAAATGAGCCGAGCTCGAGCTCGTGAAATACTCATCTACTTAACGAGCTGCTCGTGAGCTAGACTCGTAGTATTAAATGAGCCGAGCTCGAGCTCGTGAAATACTCATCTACTTAACGAGCCGACTCGAGCTCGACTCGTGAGGCTCGATAGATAAGATTTTTCTTAAATTTCCATTAGGCTCGGCTCGACTCGTTAGGCTCGTTAAACTCATTAACGAGTCGAGCCGAGCTCTATTTCTAGCTCGTTAATATTATCGAGCTGAGCTCGAATATCCAATTCTCGGCTCAGCTCGGCTCGGCTCGAATAAGTACTACTCACTACTAAACTACGTCAAAGTGAATTCAAAAGTGACTTACTTGCAAAAACTGAAAACCAATGGTCATTCCACGAACATCAATGTTTTTGTACGACATGTGTTGCATATCAAGAACGCAAACCAATTTCTCGTTTCCAACTTCTTTGCCTCTACAACCACTGAAATTGGAACAACATCATCATATGTAAGACAAACTCGGCTTCATTTTTATTCGGCAATAATCCGCATAAACATATTTAGAGCTCATTTGACTAAACTTATCTTAAACCTCTTTTAAACTTTAATATCTTATAAGTTGTTTCTGAGATCTTATTATATATAGATGAACTTATTAGATTTAATCTCTTAAAAGCTTACAAGTTACTCCCTCCTATTCAAAATAAGTGACGCTTTGACTTTTCATTTTCTTTGTATGACGTTTCGCACTTTTCAATGTAAATTAATTGCATTGTTTCTATTTTTACCCCTAAAATTATTAAAATGTATAGTTAAATGCATTTTTTTATAAAAGAGACAAATATTTATTAAGGGTATAATAAGTAATATCAATAATTTTCTTAATATGTGTGCATTCATCCAAAATGACATATATTTTGAATAAAATGGAGTACTAAAGTGTTGAAATAATGAAACTTATTAATTGCTAAAGTGTTTAAATAATGAAAGCTTATTACATGTTTAAATTTTAATAAAGCTATTATAATTTTTACTGCAGAGATGCCACTGTCAGACTGAAGAAATGGGGTGATTTTTTTATTTATTTATTTATTTTAAAAAAATCTATAATTTGAGTATAGCTTATATGACAGAAAGATAGGTTATATCATTGGTATTTTTTTAAAACTTATAGCATGTAAAAAATCATTTTAAATTTTAATGTTTTATAAACAGTTAAAATTCTTTTGTTATTTATTTTTATTTTTTGTCTAGCATCTGCAATTAATACACAATAGTTAACTGAAAATATACCTTGCAATGATTTTGTCCAGCAGATGAATCACGTATTCTGCACAATCAGTAAACCCATTGCATTAGGAACTAAAAGTGAATAATTATGGGATTAAATTTAAAAAAATATATATATAAGGCGTGACTTATTTTAATTTCAATGATAATAGAAAACCATCCTCTTTTATTCAGGAGACTCATCTAGTATTTCTTAATCAATAGTTAGATTACGCATTAAAATTTTAAAAATCAAATCAACCAAGTTGCTTATCACACCTGACCACCGAATTCCTCACTATAATGGATGGTCCAGGTTTGATTCCTCTCAAAACGAATTAACGGAGTTATAAGGTGGGCTTTGGAGAAATCTTTAACGTAACCATATTATGACATGTGACAAAAGTGAACTCCTTATTTGTATATAAAGGTGATGGTGGGTGTTTGTAAACCCAATTTCATGTGAGACAAAAAAATCACTTATGTAGTGTTTGCAATTTTGATTTTTTTTTAAATTTATTTGTAATTGACCCTATTTTTTTCATCCACTCTTCCCTTTTAATTTTACTACAAAAATCAATTAATATCATATTTTTAAAATAAATAGAGTTTCAAAATACACCCATAGTAATTGACATATTTTTCTGGGATAAATAAATATAAAGCAAATTCATACTCCCTCTGTCCCCAAAAAATGTGCTTAGAGGATTGAGCATGCAAGTTGATTTAAAATTATTTTTTTCAACCACTCTTCATTTTAATTTTACTACAAAAATTAATCAATATCACCTTTTTAAAATAAATAGAGTTTCAAAACACATTCATAGTAATTGACATATTTTTCTGGGATAAATAAATAGAAAGCAAATTTATACTCCCTCAGTTCCCAAAAAATATGCTTAGAAATTTGAGCATGAGTTTTAAAAAAATAAATAAAGTAAAAAGTATTGTGGGGTCCATTTATGAATAAAGTGATTGTTGTATGTAAATTACAAATGACAATTTAAATAATTAAATGATAGTTGAAGGGTAAAAATAAAGTGATTGTCTCAATAAATGAAATGAACATATTTTTAGGGGACGGACAAATAGAACAACTGGGTATATTATTTAGGAACGAAAGACTACTAATCTACATAGTGAACTCTTTGGGTGGGGAAAGGGAGGAAGCTTGCTGCAACTTTATAGATCGGGGTGGTATGGTCGATCTGGTTTCTCAAAAATAATGCAGTGGGGGAGAATGGACCCTCTCAATTTTTTTGTTGTAAATTTCTTATAATTTTTTTTTGTATTTCACATTATTTTATCTATTTTTTCAAAATTTATAAAAATTTACAACAAAGAAATGGAGAGTATCCAAATCTATTTATAGGAGTTAAGGCTAGGGCAAAAATAGAATTGTGGAACAGATCAACGCTAAATTATGGTCATAGATATTATTAGGCACTTTTGATGCTTTTTGATTTTGATTGTAACCTTCTTCCTACCTTTTTATAAAAAAATAAATAAATAAAATCTTTTTGGCTGTTAAAAGAAAAATAAAACTAATTTACATATGATTTTTTTATTATTATAACAGTATGTGAAATTGATATACTGTTATAAAAAAGAAAAAGTGTACATACTCTTGAATTGAGTGTGATCCTTGGAAGCAAAATGCTTGTTGACTTTGATTATAACAACAGGATGTCCTTTTGTTGATACACCCTGTAAAAATGCTCTCTTGGATTTTAATTCATCAGCAACTTGTGATTCAGGGATGTAATTGAGTGGCACAAATGAAGCCCTCCATTTCTGCCACTGCACAAACATCTTTGCACCTTTCTCTGCATCTAATGATCTTGCAATCAAGAATCTCATCAGTGTAATATCCCCATATCCCTGCAAATTATTTTTAATTATTTTAATAACAACATGCCACGTCATCAACCTGCAAAATTAATTACCTACCTCTGTGGAAGATCCATGCTTTTGAACTGCTTCTCTCATCTGGGCTACTCTCATTTTCTGATTTTGGTCCATTTTTTGTTCTTACAATTTTGAGAGAGAGATGTTGATATGATGATGGAGAAAAATGGTGAGCATTTGAGTGGAAATTATTGTAGTGATAACTAAATATATATATGTATAAGATGGGCCACTTGGAAGGAGCAAATTAAATAATAATATAAAATATGCATCATTGTTGACTCAAACTAACCTTTGTTGATTTATTGTAGTTTTTAGGTTTTGAGAAGAGACTGCCATCTTCGAAGTTTCTATAGTCTTCAGTCCAAGCAGCCTCCTTAGAAAAATGGAAACCTGTCTTTGTCAATTGACTTTTGTTTTGTACTACAAAGTATGCTTGATATGGGTAAATTATCAAAAATTTTGAGATTTGTATAAATTATCAAAAGAGTACGAGACTACCAGAAGTCTTGTGTGAACAAATTTTAGTGTGAAAGTAATTTGAAAGATATTAATTGTGTTTATTAAAGGGTGTTAGTTTTTTTTTTAAAGTATTAGTTATAAATTAATTTCAATGTAAAATTGAATCATACACGACCAACTCATTTGTGAATAGTGTTTTAATACTTTGGAAGGAATATGTGTTAAATTTATATTAGTTTGTGAACCGTTTTACACTATTTTTTATTATTACTAGATGAATGTCATAATTTAAAATAAATACGTTTGACTGACAAGAAAATGCTAAATTATTTTATTTACTGGGTTTTTTCCGATATTTTTCAATCAATTAAATTTCTTTTTTGGCCTGTTGAGAAAGTATTTGATAATTATTTTAAACTATGAGGCTTTTTTTTTTTTTTTTTAAATTCGAACAAATCTAAGAGAATGTTTTTGATAATTTAACCAAAGCATATTAATAATTCAGTTTTCAAAAGCGGGGTTTTTATGATATTAATTAGGGTAAATTACGAAAACTTCCTTTGAGATATGATTTTGCATTTTTTATCAAACAAAAGTTTTGATATTTTGAGGGGTATTTGGTAAATTTTCAAAGCCGTGCGATTGTTTTAATAATTTGAAATTTATTAGGATTTTTGTAGTTAAAACATATAACATAGTTTCTATGAACTAAGTTTCATAGTAAAACTTGATCCATTTATTAAAAAATATCATTTGTAATAACCAAGGGCATGTTATCTTATTTAAAGGGTATCACCATGACAACCAAGGACATGTCCTACATTATGTTGGTTTATAAGAGCACCAACGATGGCTTTTACAAAATTGGTGATGGAAATAACCAAAGGAAAGAGCTAGAAAAATACAAAAGAAAAAGAAGATTACAAAAGTAATACTTTTTCAACTAAAACGTATTAGTTTCTTCTTGAACAACGAACAAGCTTCAAACAAGAACGGCAACGAACTTGATCAACCACGAACAACAAGTAAGTCAAGCTAAAGAAATGATCCTTTGCCCGCAAAACAAATACGTCCCGGCTAGTGCTCACGGTTCGACGTAATGTTTCCAAAGGTAAACGACTTTCGCCTCGTATTCAAGTAGCACCACTTGAAAACGAGCTCCACCGAATCAAGAATGTACAAACTGGATCGTATACTAGAATATATGCAGAAATCGATGTAAAAATGTAAAAATTTCGACGTGGGTGTATATGCTAATGCCGGGTGCGTTTGTTAGGGTGCATGCAGCATGTAAATGTCTCCTATTTATAGGCGTAACACCCGAGACCGTTGAAGAGATAAAAGACCCGAAAATTAAGGCAATCAATGTCAATTCGTCAGTGAGATTTGTGGTTTAAGTTTGGTAATGTTCCACTGCTACACTGACTTGAACGCTATGAATCTGGACATCCGTCTGCCCGATTCATTCTCCGACTTTTGGTCTTTTGAATTTAAATTACCAGCTGTTACACATTGACTTGTAACACCACGAATCTGGACATTCGTCTCGTCCGCATTCATCTCTCGACTTTTGAATTTCAAATTCAAATAAAATGAAATTCAAATTCAACCGAAATTCCACCGAGATGAAATTCACTTTCCCGGGCCTCGACTCGGATAAGGCCCAGAATTTTGGACTCCAAAAATTATACATACACCACCACTAAGCCCAAGTACACCCAAAGTCCAATCAAGATCCAAGTCCAAGGGCTCGGCTCGGCACGGCCAGACGGGCGGCGCGCGCGCGTGTGGCCCATTTATGTATGCATAGCCCACTTATAATTTGAATTCTTTTAATCACTTCTTACATATAAGGAGTGAATTAACTCCCACATTATCCGATGTGGGATAATTATCACTAGAGTTAATATGACACATTTAATATTCAAGAGTGATACTTTAACCTTTTAATATTTATATAAATTTCTCACTCACCGAAATTCGGTTTTAAGAAATTAACTAAACAACCAACACAATCTCGTTTAATTTAAACCTCAAATTATTTTATTTAAATAACCAATTAATTGATTAAAATAATTAAACCTAATTTCTCCAACAATCCCCCACATGAGTGGAAATTCCGCCTATAATATGCACCCACAAATTCAGCTTCTCGAGAAACATTATTGCATCGGGGACAGGTAGCTTGTGGCTTTGAACCTTCCATAGTTAAACACCATCGAGCATACCGGCGGCTTAGTGGACGTTATGCCTTGAACTAGTCCTCCTTAGCGTATACCTAATCAACAAGTGCTAACACAATAAGGTCTCCACGCACTTCGTTCTCACGTTTGTATTTTTTTCGGCCATGGACAACCCTTTGGATTCATAAGTGTTACCTTGAAGCAGCTCTCACTTCTCACTTATATAGGTGACCTCCTCTTATAGGTATCCCGTTATACCCTACCTCTTCGAGATGTCGTGAGTCATTAAAAGTCGAGACTTATCCTATTACCACAACTTTACGGTATTAAAACTTGATAGTGTGCTTTCCAGAATGATCTCGTATCATCAAGTGTGCTCAACCAACATCCATGCCTTAGTTTTCCCATTGAACCAAGATCTTGGGATCTCCACCAACTTGGTTGGGTTACCACTGCTTTCCGTTTTATTTTGTGAATTTTAGACCCATTCCTTCTAGTAACTTGTACATTTGATCTCGGTTTATTCCTTTCGTGAGCGGATCCGCTAAATTATCCTTTGATTTCACATAATCAATAGACATTACACCACTTGAGATCAAATGTCTAACAGATTGTGTCGACAACGAATATGTCGTGACTTTCCGTTGTACATATTGCTCGAGCTCTACCTATAGCAGCCTGACAATCACAATGTACCATTACTAATCGGTACCGGTTTGTTCCAACAAGGAATATCTTCAAGGAAATTCCGAAGCCATTCAGCTTCTACTCCAGCCTTTATCCAAAGCTATAAATTCCGATTCCATTGTGGAACGGGCTATATACGTCTGCTTCGTAGATTTCCACGACACCGTTGCGCCTCCAATAATAAATACATACCCACTAGTTGAGAACGACTCATTTGTGTCTGAAATTCAGTTGGCATCACTTTACCCTTCAAGTACTACAGAAACCTTGTGTAATTAAGCCCAAAATGAAGGGTGTGTTTCAAGTACCTCAAAACCCTTCTAAGCGCTCTCCAATGCTCTTCGTTTGGATTACTCGTGAACCTACTTAACTTGTTCACCGAGCAAGCAATATCAGGACATGTACAATTTGTAATGTACATCACACTCCCTATGATCCTTGCATATTCCAACCGAGCCACTAGATCACCTCGATTTTTCTTCAAATGCACATTGAGTTCCATGGGCGTTTTGCGGAGTGGATCTTCAAATGCATTAAACTTCTTAAGAACTTTCTCGACGTAATGAGACCGAGTCAAAGTAATGCCATTTGAAGTCCTCACGATCTTAATTCCCGTAATTACATCGGCCAACCCCATGTCTTTCATGTCAAAATTTTGACTCAACATGCGTTTCGTATCTACGACCACATCATGACAGCTTACTCATAATTAGCATATCGTCTATGTATAGACATAAAATTACAAACCTTTTAGGCGTGTCTTTCACATACACACATTTGTCGCACTCATTAATGCGAAGTCCATTCGACATCATTGTGTTGTCAAACTTCACATGTCATTGCTTAGGAGCCTGTTTTAGACCATACAATGACCGAACTAATTTGCACACTTTTTCTCGTTACAGTGCTACAAACCCTTCTCGGTTTATCCATGTAGATTTTTTCTTCTAGTTCACCATTCAAAAATACAAGATTAACATCCATTTGGTGAATCTCGAGATTGTGCAAAGCAGCAATCGCGATAAGCACACGAATGGAGGTTATCCTCGTTACAGTGAGTATGTATCAAATAAATCATACCCTTCCTTTTGTCTAAAACCCTTCGCTACCAAGAGGGCTTTATATTTGTTAATCTGACCCATCTCGCTTTATATTTTCTTTTAAGGATCCATTTGCATCCTAAGGTCTTGCAACCTTTGGGAAGATCAACCAATTCCCACGTGTGATTTTGCAATCAATTTCGCTCATCGATAGCTTCTTGCAGAGAGGTGCATCCGGTCTTGACATAGCATCTTTGATAGACTGTGGTTCATCTTCCAACACATAAGTGATGAAGTCGGGACCATAAGTCTTAGCAACTTTAGTTCTCTTGCCGCGTCTAGGTTCTTCACTCTCCGAGTGGGAGGACCAACAGCTTCATCTACACTATCTTCAAGTGGTCTCTTACTAGGACCCATATTTACCTTGTCTCTACAAGGGAAGATATTTTCAAAGAAAATTGCATTCCTTGATTCAATCATAGTGCCTTCTGTCATATCTCGGTACTTCCGATCTGTGAATCGAAACCGATAAGCACCGCCGTTGTAAGCATACCCAACAAAAATGCAATCGATCGTTTTAGGCCAATTCTCACTTGTTTAGGATCTCGGCACCTCAACCTTAGCCAGACATCCCCACACTTTTGGGTATTTGTATGAAGTTTTCCTTCCTTTCCACATCTCATAAGGAGTCCGATCTTTAGTCCTATGTAGAATTTTGTTCAAAATGTGGTTGGCGTGACAGAATAGCCTCACCCCACATATTTTGTGGTAGACCGTGAGCTGATTAACATTGCGTTCATCATCTTTTTTTAGTGTTCGGTTCTTTCTGTTCCGCAACACCATTTGACCGAGGTGAATAGGGTGCGGTAGTTTGATGAATTATGCCTGATTCTCGCACAAAAGCTGTTCAAACGGAGCCACATATTTCCCACCTCTGTCACTTCGAATTGCTTTAATTCGATTACTCAACCGATTTTTCTACTTCACTTTTGTAAAGCTTAAAAGCTTCGAGAGCCTCATCCTTGCTTAGCAAAAGATAGACGTAGCAAAACCTCGTGCAATCGTCAATAAAAGTAATGAAATACTTTTTACCACCTCTAGTTTGCACAAATTTTAAGTCACACACGTCTATGTGAATTAAGTCTAGAGGTGCGGTGTTCCTTTCAACAAATTTAAATGACAACTTGGCCATTTTTGCTTCAACACATATCTCACATCTTTTAGGCGCACCAATATTAGCAATATTGAGTAAATCAAGATTTACCAAACGTTTTATAGCTTTTAGATTTACATGTCCTAATCTTAAATGCCATAAAGTGGAACACTTAACAATATAAACGGAAGTAAATGCGTTTTCATTAATAACCTTTTTGCCTTTACGGCTTACAACCATTACATTCATTTTGAGCAGTCCATTCTCGAGATAACCTCGACCTAGGAACCTGTCCACATTTGCTCAATACAACTTTATCGGATTCAAACACTAGTCTAAACTGATGACTAATAAGTCGGAGCCCGATATCAGGTTCTTGCGGATATCCGTGACATGCAACACATCCTTCAACAGTAAGCTCTTTACCTAAGTAAGTTTGAGCACAACTTTTCCAACTCCACCACTTCGGACGTAGCCACGGTTACCCATGTGAAGTTTTCTCCCATCAGCAGAGCATAGGTAGAGAAAGCACTCTTCTCAGAGCAGACGTGGCAAGTGGCTCGGTATCCACAAACCACTCTTTGGGGTTATCCACCATGTTTGCCTCAAAGACGACGGCGAGACATGTCCATATCGGTGGCCTCATTTTCAACCATATTTGCACTTGATTGTGCTTTGCCCTTATCTTTTCTTTCTTTTTATCTTTTTTCGGGGCTTTGCAATCTCGTGCCATATGGTTGGGCTTACCACAGATTGTAGCAATCGCCGTTGAAGTTCGATTTTCTAGCAACCGGTTTCTTATCATCATTAGGCCTTTTTCTTTTCTTTGATGGTTCACCCCATTCCATCAAATTTGTCTTTGCTTCCATGTTCAATTGTTTAGATTTAATGTCCATTTTTCGATTATCTTCTTCAATTCGGAGTTTGACGAATAATTCTTCAAGTGACATTTCCTTCCGCTTGTGTTTAAGATAACTTTTGAACTCCCTCCAACTAGGGGTAGTTTCTCAATCACCGTAGCTACTTGGAAAGCCTCCGGTAAGATCATACCCTCCGAGAGTATGTCATGCAATATTAGGTGAAATTTTTGTACTTGTTCGACGATAGATTTTCCGTCTACCATCATAAAGTCCAAAAATTTAACAACTATGAACTTTTTAGTTCCGGCATCTTCGGTTTTATACTTACGTTCCAAAGAACTCCATAGCTCTTTCGTAGTACGAACCGAACAAGATATGTTATACAACGTATCAACTAGTCCTCCAAGGACGTAGTTGCCGCACAGAAGTCTCCATGGCCCCACCGATCAAAAGCAATACGCCTAGCAGGTCCGTGTCATTTTCATCGACCACGGGCGGATCCTCCCGGAGTAACCGCACTAGGTGCGGCGTAGTGAGATAAAATAACATCTTTTGCCGCCACTTCTTAAAATCACTTCCCGAGAACTTCTCGAGTTTTTCTCCATGAACCATAAACGGTCCAGAGTCATGAGTCATAAAGGGAGGTACAATGAAGTTGGAACCATAGGGGAGGGTTTGAAGGTTCACCAACTTCGTAAATAACGGATGGAATTTGGTTGTCGTTTCCACCGTTATTGTTATTTCGTCGGAAGCCATCGTCACAATCCGCTATTTGTTTTGTGATTGTTGGTTTATAAGAGCACTAACGATGGCTTTTACAAAATTGGTGACGGAAATAACCAAAGGAAAGAGCTAGAAAAATACAAAAGAAAAAGAAGATTACAAAAGTAATACTTTTTCAACTAAAAAGTATTAGTTTCTTCTTGAACAACGAACAAGCTTCAAACAAGAACGACAACGAACTTGATCAACCACGAACAAAGCAAGTAAGTCAAGTCAAGAAAATGATCATTTGCCTGCAAAACAAATACATCCCGGCTAGTGCTCACGGTTCGGCGTAATATTTTCAAAGGTGAAAGCGACTTTCGTCTCGTATTTAAGTAGCACCACTTGAAAACGAGCTCCACCGAATCAAGAACGTGCAACCGGATCGTATACTAGAATGTATGCAGTAAATCGACGTAAAAAATGCAAAAATTCAATGTGGGTGTATATGCTAATCTTTGGGGTGCGTTTGCTAGGGTGCATGCGATGCAAATGTCTCCTATTTATAGGCGTAACATCCGAGACTGTTGAAGAGACAAAAGACCCAAAAATTAAGGCAATCAATGCTAATCCATCGAGTGAGATTTGTGGTTTAAGTTTGGTAATGCTCAATTGCTACACCCGACTTGAAATGCTATGAATGCTGACATCCGTATGTCCAGATTCATTCTCCGACTTTTGGTCTTTTGAATTCAAATTACCATTGTTACACATTGACTTGTAACGCCACGAACTGGACATTCGTCTGTCTGCATTCATCTCTCGACTTTTGAATTTCAAATTCAAATCAAATGAAATTCAAATTCAACCGAAATTCACATTCACATGAAATTCACTTTCCCGGCCTCGACTCGGATAAGGCCCCGAGAATTTCTAGGCTCCAAAAAATTATACATACACCACCACCAAGCCCAAGTACACCCAAAGTCCAATTGCCAAGATCCAAGTCCAAGTCCACGGACACGGGCTCGCACGGCCAGGAAGAGGCGGCGCGCGCGTGGCCCATTTATGTATGCATAGCCCACTTATAATTTGAATTTTTTAATCACTTCTTACATATAAGGAGTGAATTAACTCCCACATTATCCGATGTGGAACAATTATCACTAGAGTTAATGTGGCACATTTAATACTTAAGAGTGATACTTTAACCTTTTAATATTTATATCAATTTCTCACTCACCGAAATTTGATTTTAAGAAATTAACTAAACAACCAACACAATCTCGTTTAATTTCCGAAAATTAAACCTCAAATTATTTTAATTAAATAACCAATTAGTTGATTAAAATAATCAAACCTAATTTCTCCAACATATTATTAAATGATATCGATCGTGATAATTAAAAGGTATGACATATATTATAATAAAACAACATTACAAATGATATTAGTCATGATAATTGAAGAATATGTCATATACTCCCTCCGTCCCGTCCAAAGTGTCCCAACACTTTTGGGCACATATTGTAAAAAATATTGTATAATAATAATATAGTACATGTGATGTGATAGATGGAGAGAGATGAAAGGTAATATAATAATAATATAGTATAAAGCGATGTGATGGGGGAGATGAAAAATGTATTTAAATATATTAAATGAGTGGCATATTATGTAAATATATAGATAATATAGGAATAATTATAAAAGTAGGGTATGGATAAAAAAGGAATGAGACACTTTGGTGGGACGGACGAAAATGGTAAAATTGAACACTTTGAGCGGGATGGAGAGAGTATTATTAAAGGGTATTAATCGAAATAGTTGAAGGATAAATTAATTCAACTGAATTCATTTTTTTTTAATATACATCAAGTTTCATGAAGAATATTATTAATTAAATAAATAATATCCCTATTAGTTTTTAGCATCCGCTACCTCACTTATTCGAATGCTTTATCTAGTTTATGTTTTTGTCGTTTTTTGTTCAACTTTTATAATCAGTATATTCGTGTTGATCCAACTAATTTTGATTCTTTGTTTTTGACTTTTATATAAATTAATTGTGTGTATTTTCAAAAGAAAAATATTGTGTGATCTTTGTCTTATACATGAAACGTAATACTTTTATATATTTTTATAATATCTTTTAAATATAATATTATAAAAATAGACAAAAGTATAATGTTTAATGTATGACACCATCCCATACAGATTTTTATAATTTTTTAATAGTATTAATTGTTACAGTAAAAAGTATTAATTTAATAGTAATATTATATTATAAAAATAACTAATATTAAGATTAAATTAACTCATAATAATAGGGTCTCAGTAGAGTGTGGCCCTGTGGCATCTTTACATCCAACGTTAGGAAAGAGTCAACTAAAGGTAGCTAATTTACGTAAACCGAGAAAAAGAAAAGGATTTAACTCAAAATTCGTCATCAAGCCTACTTGCCCTTTAATGGAAATATTATATTATGTAGAACTAGGGGTGAAAATGGATCGGATATTTCCCGACCGATCCGGGCCGTATCCGATCGGTATCGAATTCGGTAAAAAAATAAGTATCCGGTCGGATACGGATACGGAATACATAATATCCGACCGTATCCAAGTTTTACCATATTTTATTGGATATTATCCGGATATCCATTTTTTTAATATATTTTATTTTATATTTTATATTAAAATAATAATATATATAATAATATAATAATATTAAAAAAAAGAAAAATATTAAAAAAATAGAAAGAGGACGCGTAATCTTCCAGTCTTCCTCCTCAATCATATTTTCATTTTAAACCTAAGTGCCGCCGCCAATTCCCAACCAAAGCAACCACCGCCGCCGATTCCCGACCACTTCCACCTCCACGGCTCCACCGGACCACCGCGCACCATCCGTCGCCGAGGAGCTTCACATGTTTTTTTTTTTCTTTCTCTTTTGAGGGAGATGTATTATATATATATATATGTATATATATATATATATATATTATGATATATATGTCGATTTAGGCTTTATATTTACACAAAACTCTATGTATTACACGGATTTTATACATAGCTATATTAGTGTATTTTATTTTTTGAAAGGTATACTAGTGTATTTTATTTTTATTAATTTATAGGATAATTGAGGCTCTTTATGTCAAAATAAAATTAATCTTTAGTGTAAACTTTAACCTCCCCTTTACTTGGTATTTATCCGATATCCGTCCCGTATCCGCATACCGAATAGTCCAAATTCGTATTCGAATCCGGCTTTTTCATATTCGACTCCGAATTCGAGAAAAAATATGATTTAAAATACGGTATAAACACTATCCGTCCGTATCCGATCCGTTTTCACCCCTATGTAGAACCGATAAAATATAATGTTTATAGTAATTTTTTAGACCGCAACAATTTTTACATAAATAATTAATATTTTTTAATTAAATAACAAATATTATTAAAATTAGATTTACGGTGAAACTTGTTCACACAAAATTTTGTCATAATCGGTTAAAGTTCAAAGTTATATTCTTAAAAATTATCTCCTTGACCAAGTCGCAATTCTACGAGTGGACAACGGCTTGCACACTATCGAAAAGAAAGGGGACTGCATGATTTGTACAAGATGACATTTCTTGTTCAATAATTTCGGAAAACTTAATGTAGATGGTGTTTTTTCACGGATAGTATGCAAGTGGTATTGAAATGATTTTATGTGATGATCAAGATGGATATGCGGCATGTCGAACCCATGTTGTTTTATTTATGAGGTAGACGAAAGGGAAGCTAAGGAGTTACATGATCTTTATCATGGATCAAGAATATGGGTGCAAAAATGTGGTTGATGTATTGAACTCTTGTAAGAAGAATGCGTCTACTTTTGACGATTATATCTCTATGAGCAGATTAATATTCACAGATCGACTGATATACTTTAGTTTGTAGAAATATCAATGAATTGGTTAGTCGTCTTTCTATGGCGTCTCGGTGCCCCAATAGTTAGGTAGAGCCTTCGTCCATTATGGATAGTCAACTTCATGATATTTGTAATTGTGGTGTTGAAGAAATACTTTTTCCATATTAAAAAAACCTATTTTTTTTTTTTTTAAGAAAGAGTATTAATATGATTTTTTTAACAAAATTAATAGTAGTAGAAGGAATATTGGTCTAGAATGGCTAAGCTGGATGGGCTGGGCCTGAGCTGCATGTTTAGAGGCAGAAATAGACTCTTAAGCCCATATCTGAAAATGGACTCCTGCTGAAATGTAAAATATATTAAAATTTTGGTTTTACAAGTGATTATGCTTTTGAAAAGATTATTTAAATTATTTTTGTAGGAAAATAAAAATAGAAATAAAAGGTATTTGTTTAAACTTAAAAAAATTGATGTATTTTTTTAAAAATTAATTGAAAATCAGTTTTAAATTAGTCTATGATTGCTTCTTAAAACTTATTTCAAAGCAATCCAGAATTATCTACTTTTAGAAAATGTTTTTAAGCTTGCAATTGAGATTGTAAACACCCCAACATTTATTTTTGGAGATATACAGAAACGAACTATAATATTTATTGTTTGGGATCTTTGTAATTTTTAAGCTTTGTTAAATGTAACATACTTCCTATATGTCACTTATATACAAGGAAGAAAATATTGATATCGGTAGAAATATCAAGTACCTTAAATTTACGGATATATCGGTAGAAATATCGATGTATCGGTGAAAATGTCGATATATCGGTAGAAATATCGATGTATCGGACATAAAAAAATGGATATATCGGTGGAAATATCGATGTATCGGTGGATATTTTCATCCATGCTTATATACTACTAAAAATTGATGAATCTCTCAATCTAGATAAGGTTTTAAGCATACATCCCCCAATTTTTTTACTTTGAAAGAATATTTACCAAGAAATTTTTTGTGCATCAAGTGTACCGTTCAACTCAAATATATTTTTAAACAGTCATGACTGTTTTCACTAAGTATTTTCGGTCAATTACGATCTAACAACCGTAATTGTTCGGTGAAAACAATCGTAATTATTCAATGAGAGTAATTGTTTAAAGGGTTAATTACAATTTGCAACCTTTACTATAGTGCATTTTACAATTTGCAACTGTATTATATCTTGTAACAAATTGCAATCCGTACTATGTAAAATTAATATATTAGTACCTCAAATATAAATTTTATTCTTTTTTCCGCCAAATTAGGGATCGATCCTTTGTTAGAAATAAAAAATTTGGTAAAAATAATTAATGCACCTAAAAGAACAAATATAACCTTGTTCAAATATAATTTGGTGAGAAAATAGAATAAAATTTGAGTTGGGGTACCAATTTATCAATTTTATATAGTACATGTTACAATTTGTTATAAAATATAGTATAGAGTGCAAATTATAAAATGTGATATAATACGAGTTGCAAATTATAATTAACCCTTATTTAAAAATGCATTTTATTTACATAGTACACCCAGGGACGGATTTACTCAAAGACGGCTAGAGCCCAGTGCAAGCCCAAAATTACCTCTTATATATATATGGGTCAATGTATTTTTTAAGTATGGAGCCCACCCAAAAATTAAAAATAACATATAAGGCCTAGGAATTACGAAAGTCCAACAACACAACACCAAATAAATTTCAGCCACACAAAATTACTTTATGTAAATAACTAAATATCCTTTGTCGTCTTCTCTCTCTGAAACCAATTTCTACGCTGCCCACCGAATTCCGCAATGGTAGTGGTCCCTTTCCTTTTTTTTTTTTAAAAAAATATAAGTATTAGAGTATATTTATATATAATTATTGAAGATCATCAACCAGGAACAAAACAACTTTCTAGGAATTATGAGATTTAGGATTTCTTGAAATCTTCCTCCACATCATTCAAGGTTGTGATTTTTAAAATTTATTCAAGTATATTTGTTTACGTATCTTTTTATGTTTGTGTTGTTCTTAGAATGTGCCAACATTCGTGATAACATTCTCACAAACACTCACACACACCTTCAAATGTCTAAGTCAATATTGCATTTACGTCAAAATTCAGCTTAATGCACGAGATAATATAAGACGGGCGTATCTAAAAGTTGGGTCTTATCAATCGAAAATAGAAACGTATCCTGTTACAAAATTTGACACTCAAAATCAGTTTTGAAGAGTTGGTTTGATAAGTTTCATTGGTTGGAGTATTCGCTTTCCACAAACAAGACATATTATTTTTATTGTTTTCTTTTCATGAGTGATGTTAATATGTCGGTTCTTACGCATTAGTCAAGATGGGGGATGATTTATTTGGAAATTCACCGATGCTTTATATTTAAAGAGATTTTGTTATAGATATAGACTCAATTATTTATGAATTTTATGTTTTGAAGCCTCGTAGGACACAATTTATGTAAACATCGAAATATTTTGGTATATATTAAATTTTGATGTGACGAAGTGTTTTACTTTTCACCCCACCCCACCGTTAAATCCTGAATCCGCCTCCGAGTACACCCTAACACTAAAACTATATTTATTAGATGAATAGTCATCTACTTGTTACTTTCAATTAAGGGCAATGAAGTCATTTGGAAACTCTCAATGTGCAACCTTTCAAGAATATAAACAGAATATTATGTTGAGTAAGAGTATGTTTTTGTGAAGAAATGTGTGCATGGACTTTTTATATATAGTATATACAAAATAATACTTTCTCTGGAGCTTTTATAAAAGGGAGTGCACACATTTTAAGAAATTAGAGTAATAATTGGGGTTTTGTAGGGTAATTTTGTAAATTTTTCGTATAAAGTAAAATAATTTTTTGGGTTGTGTGTATGTATTAGTAAAAGTAATGACATTTTGTGTAAATTAGTGGAAATTGTGAGAGTACAATTTATAAAGGATTTTTCATTTTAAGGGTGTGAAGCTTATAATGGGACGGACGAAAAAAGAAAGTGTGAAAGGTTTAATGAGACGAGGTAAGTATATTTTAGCACATAAAATATTAAGTCAAAAAATTGTTTATATTCATGAATTATTTTGTATTATTAAAAGGTATTATAGAGTTCACTATTAAAATTTTTGTAAATCATTCACATAAATTTTATCATTAAGTACTCCACTTGTCCCATTCTATTTTTCATTTAAGGATGTTTCACACAAATTAAGAAATTCATTGTTAAATAACAATAAATATATAAGTAATGTGATATTTCTATCTTTTATATACCTACATGATCATTTATGCATTCATTTAATATAGGCTTAATTGCATATAAAATCACGACCTTTTCGCAAATTGCAATCTAATCTAAACTTTTGAACTTTGTTAATTAAATCATAACCTTTTAATTTTTTGGCAAATATAACTTACGGGCGTAAGAGGTCTTGTATGCATTTGCCTACGTGGCAAAGATTAAAAATACATATTTTTCAAAAAAAAAAACACCGAGACTTGAGCGACGCCGTTTTGCTTCTTTGAAGACGAAACGATTACTGTTTTGTGTAATGAAGACCAAACGGCGTCGTCCTCATTCCAGAATAAAAACCAAACGATGCTTTGTAATGAAGACGGAACGACGCCCTTTGCTTGCCGAAGACGATCGTCTTTTACCCCACGGTGAAGAATCCCTCGTCACTTTCACCGTCGAACAAACTCACCGAGAGCGTGAATCATTTTCCCCCACAAATTAGTGTTTAGTCGTAGTCAACAAAATGTTCAAATTGAAAGTGGCAGCGTTTGAGGGTTAAGCATCGTTTTCAAAAGAAACATTGTTTCTTGGCGAGAATCTAAAGGGGTCCCATTTGGTTGGAGAATGACGAATGTATTTGTCTTTTATCGTATTTTATTTAATCTTGTCGGCTTTTGCATAAAAACTAGGATTATTCAATTGATGAATTTGCAATATTAGGGTTTATAGCTTATCAATTTGCAATCTGCAATATTGTTGGGTTCGAATTTGCAATTTACTTGGAAAGCTTCGAATTGTGTTGGGTTCGAATTTGTTGGGCTTATCTTTGCGGTGTTTTTAATGAATAATACACATAATGAACAGGGAAAGCTTGTTGGGTTCGAAGTGAATATTAACCAATTAGTTAATGATCTTCACATTCATTTTTATCATTACACGTAATCATGATCCCGAAAGGTTATCCGGTGAAGTTAGCTTAGTTGAAACACTTCTATTCCCCTCTTTACTTAACAAACATTGCAACATAATAAGTTTGTATTTATTAACGTATACTTTAATTCTCTCACTGTTTAGTTTTCATTTTTCAAAGAATTATTTTGGTGTATGTAATTGGTCTAATACGTTGTCTAAATTGTAATACGGTGAGGATAATTTTTCCTTATTATTCCATCATGGTGGCAAGCTAGTAGAGAAATTTGGAACATCATTTTATGAAAGCGGTCAAGTGACTCTAGGTACGATTTAGAGATTGATAGATTTGGTTACTTTGACCTAGAGGAAGAAGTTAAAGAGTTAGGTTATACTACTTGGGATGAGTTATTCTACAATGTTCCAAGAGCAAATACGAAGACAATTCGAATTTCGATGATAGTGGTGTTATGGATAAAATTAATTACTCAAATCATGGAAAAGATTTGATTTTTGTCTATGTGGATAATGGTAAGCCTTTGTTAGTAAAGCTAGTGGTCTTGATGATAGTGAGAGGGTTGATAATGGTAGTGGTGTGGGGAAATCGGGTCGATGATGATAGTGGTGTGGGGAAATCTGTGGTTGTTTATGATAGTGAGAAGGGGAAGTTGGGGATGAAGAAGAAGAAGATGCCAGCAGTGATGAAGACTATATGCCGGTGGAGATGGCCGAGTCTGATGATGATGGGCTATCCGTAAATGATCTGGAAACAGATGACGAAGAGTATATCAATGCTAGGCTAACAGTGGCAAATCATAGATGTGTAGCCACTATGGATGCAGATGTTAATGATGAGGACAGTAGAATGTGAAAGTGGAGGTTTGCAAGCAGATTACGCTAATTACGATGGTGATGTAAACTCGTAATCAAGTGATAGTGAAAATGAACCAAGGGGTAACAGAGATTGGATCATGTATGACCCAAAGTGTGACCATAAGCGGCTAAATTTTATCCTAGGCATGAGATTTGAAAGCCAACAACAATGTAGTTCGGCAATTCAGCGGTACGCGATTGTTAATGGCTATGACATTTAATTTATAAGGACAAACAAGAAGCGAGTTGGAGGCAAAGTGTGTTGAGGGCTGCCCATTCACTCTTTATGGCGATCTAATCACTAGGGAAGATAGGTTTGCAATTAAGCGGTTAGTTGCCTAACATGGATGTAGTAGGGACATAGGTACTAGACAAGTAATCGAAAGGTGGATAGCCAATGAGTACAAAGAGACTTTTAGGAATAACCCTAATTGGAAAATTGAAGATTTGGCATTTGATTTACTAAAGAATTACTCTGTTCACCTTCAAAATGGAAGCTTTACAGAGGCAAGTGGCGGCTCTTCACCGTTGAGAGGATCGGTAGTTGAGCATTATGGAAGATTGAGGAGTTACGTGGCTGCTTTAAGTGAGTCGATAGAGAGGATAGGTTTGAATTTCTCTTAGGGGATGATAGTGTGTTTTGAGGTTTCTACGTTGGGTTCGGTGCCTTGAAGAAAGGTTTTCTCGCAAGGTTGTAGACCTATTATTGGATTTGATGGGTGCTTTTTGAAGACGTTTCTCGGAGGAGCCTTATTGTGTGCTATCTGGGAGAGATGGAAACAATCGGATGTTCCCAATTGCATGGGCGGTTGTTGAGGCTAAGAATGAAAGTTGTTGGAGATGGTTTTTACGATCTTGTTCGAGGAACTTGGCATCACAGATGGGTTAGGTTGGACTTTTGTCGGTGATCAATTAAGGTAAAATATATATGTATTAAAATGATAGTGTACCTAGGTGTTATTCTATTTAATTAAGAAATTATGTGCTTACTTGAATAAATTTTGTTTTTCAGTGGTCTCACCAAGGCTATTTACGAGTTGACACCATATCTTGAGCATAGGAATTGTGATAGGCACATCTACATTAGTTGGAAAAAGATGTTTAAGGGCCAAACACTGAAGAACATGTTTTGGAGATGTGTCTGTAGTACTTATATGGTTGCATACAACATAAATCTTTAGGAGTTGCGGATCGAAAATGAAGCCGCATACCATGCTTTCCTAGAAAGAGAACCTCGGAAGTTTTGCAAGGCTTTCATCTCAACTATGCCAATGTCGGATATGATTGATAACAATGTCTCGGAGACATTCAATGGCTATATTGTGAAGGCAAGGGCAAAACATATAATAGATATGCTTGAGACAATTCGAAGTGAATTAATGGAGAGACAAAGATAAGAATTTGCATACAATGAGTGGTGTCATCGATAAGGTTTGTCCTAAGATAAGGGAGAAGATAGAGGCTACAAAATATGCATGTAAAATGTGTGTCACTAAGCCATTTGTTGGAGATATGTTCCAAGTTTCTCACGAGGATGATCGGTTTGTTGTTGATTTAAAATCAAGCACATGCACATGTAGGGTTTGGGAGTTAACGAGACTCCCTTGTATCAGCCATTGGATTCATGAAAATGGATGTTCTTGATTACGTTGATAATCTGTTACACCATTCCGGTATACATTGTTGCATATCAACATGCACTTCACCACTAAATGGTAGAAAAATATGGCCAAAGGCCACCGGAATCCAATTCAGCCTCCACCATTTAGGTCGATGCCGGGAAGGCCGAAGAAGAAAAGAAAAAGAGGTCCAGAGGAAAAGAGGCGAAGTGCTACCAAGCTTAAAAGATTTGGGCTATTTCTGAGATGACTTGTAAAAATGCTTAAAAATTGGACACAATAAGCGAACATGTACCAATGAAGCAATTGATAAACCACCAAAGGTAACACAATTGATTTTTCTAGTTATAGTATAATACACAACCCGGAGTTAATTTTGATTGTTTATCCTTTTTACAGCAAGCGAGGCAGCGTATGGAAAGAAGCAACCCACGTGTAGAGACAAGGGCCCTCGATCCGGAACAACATCCTATCAAACAACTTCCGAAAATGCACCCACCGCAGTGCGTGCAAGAAAGCAGCGGTGGTAAGTTTTTAGTATTGTTGTTGGAACTTATTGTTGCTGTTTGGAACTTTTTTTGGGACTTATTGTTCTTGTTTGGAACTTTTTGGGGACTTATTGGAACTTATTGTTCTTTGTTGGAAGTTATTTGTTCTTTGTTGGACTTTTTTCTTGGAACTTATTGTTCTTTGTTGGAACTTATTTGTTGCTGCATTATGGTGTTTAGGCAAGAAGAGGTTATGGAGTTCATGTGGGAGCGGAGGCAGAAATATATATATGAGGGTATTCATTAATTTTATGTCATTTTATTTCTTTTATTGTCTTGTAAGAAACTAATATTGTTTCTATTTTATTCAAGATGCCTGGGGAGAATAGGGTTCATTTTGTTGCTCCAACACATGTTGGTTCAAGTTCGAGGTCTAGAAGGGGACGAAGAGTGACCGGGTGAGAGGAGAAAGTGGACGAACTACAAGACAAATTAGCTACGAGGGAAGAACTACAAGATAAACAAGCTGCAAAAAATACACTTGGTATTCAAGAGAGTGCAACCAATTAGTAGTGGGTGTGTAGGGGGCCTACTTATGATTTTTATGTGTACTAGGCCGAATTATATCTTTTGGTGTGTGATAGGGCATATTCTTAATTTCTGATCTTTTTGTTCATATGGCCATTTCTAAACTTATCTTCTTTGTGTAAAAGCACGATTATGTCTTCGTTGATGTGAACTTGATCTTATGCGAGATCATTTTTTTGAACTTAATTTATGTGTCTCTTCTTTCATGTTTGGAGTTATTTTTTAAGTTTCTTTACATATTAGTATACCATTTGAGGAATGTAAGAATTTATGTTTGAAGTCTCTTTACATATTATACAATCGTTCAACAGGACCTTATCCTACCATGTTTGGTAAAGACATTCAACAATGAAAAACCGTCAACATAAGATATTAGATTAGAATTTACAACACTCTTACATTAGTTGCATAATACAACCACCAAACACGGACTAAAGAACAACTTCAAGCAACTATAGCAACATCATTATATAACCATCTAGTACATATTAAAATTTCATTCAACAACCTAATAGTAGTAACATTATCTAGAGTAACACTTCCAACACCCTTACAATAGTTGCAAAATATAACCACCAAATAAAACAAGTAGTATCAACATGAACTTTTTCTCCAACTTTTTTCTTCGTAGCTTCACTTCTAGCGCTGCATTTTGTCTTTCAATCTTGGTGTTATATTCCTTTAAACTTGTAAGTTCAACATTCTTCAATTCTAACATTTCACCAAGTAGTTTCTCCGAGTCACTTTACACTTTAACTGATCATGTAAACCTGATTTTTCATGCTTCAAGTTCACAAAAAAACCTCTTTGGAATGATGATAGCTCTGGATCAATCCACTCAAAAAAATTGCAACAAGTATCCTAAAAAATAAGGAAGTAACCATGTTAAAAAGGGCACTTCCAAGACATACTATATTCGAGTCCGAAAATTGAGAAATCATTTTAGGTGATTACCTTCTTATAGAAACGACACCTCCAAAAACGTCTACACGGGTTGGCATCGGTCATTAATGTAAACCGTATTGCCTCCACAACATGACCACATAGCTTCGCAACACCACTAGTGCACGAAGAGTCACTGTTCGAGGAATGATAAGAGCACGAAGACATTTCAAATCTGCAATAATTGTGGTCGAATTATCTCAAATATTGGATGATGAACTTGATTATATGATGAACCGTAAACAAAAAAATTGAAACAAGAGTCTCAACAATGACTAATTTCTACAAGAATTTAGAGAATTCTTAAAAACAACGACACATGATTTGTGGTGAACAAACAATATAGGCAAATAGATGATGAATTTGAATTATATGATGAATTTGAATGAAATTATATGCCATTTTACCTCTGTAATTTCAAATCTAGAACTCCCGTAGCTTTGTCTCTATACTTTCGGTTCCCGTCGCGCCGTCTGCAATTTTAATTCACATAGTTACCGTCGTTGCCTTCATCAAATTAGTTCCCGTTGTCACCGTCTTCGATTTTCCGTCAATTTCCATATGTTATTTCAAATCCGTCACCGGCTGTCGTTGTAATTTTAATATCCCATCGCCAAATATTGCAATTTCAAGACCAAACATTGCAATTTCAAGACCTAGGGTTTGCAATCGCAATGAGCGAAGGATGTTTTAAAGGGATGTCATTTTCGAATATTAAACACGTCATTTAGTGTTGTTGGAGGTCGACAATGCATATTCTTTGCCACATAGGCGACGGGCAAAACCTCTTCTTTATATTTGCCAAAAAATTAAAAGGTTATGATTTAATTAACAAAGTTTAAAAGTTTAGATTATATTGCAATTTGCGAAAATGTCATGATTTTATATGCAATTAAGCCTTTAATATATGGTAAAAAAGAAGTAAGGAAATAAAAATTTGAATTATATATAATTTAATTTTTCTAAATTAGTAACAACATAATAATTGTTCTTAACAAAAAATCTATCGTACAAATACAAACAAATGGAATGAACAGAATAATTATGGGTGAGTAACTAATCTATATATATAAAAGTAGGATGTACCTACTCCAAACGTTGACAAGTGTCACTCTTTGTATATTGACACGTGTCCTTTTAAGAAAATTTTAATTTTCATAATTTTTGTCCAAAAACTCTTCGTATACATAGAATTATTTATGAAGATGTTCTCTCTTTCCCCTATCTCTCTTAAAAACCCTCTTCTCTGAATGTTTTCTTTTATTTGGATGCAATGAAATTAATTGAGGATGATCTTGATGCGGAGGTACACTTTATTTGGATATGTCGCAAAACTTAATTCCTAATTTTATGAATTGCTAGAGGAAAAGATTATTGTAGAGATTAAATACTTATATAATATTCTATGAAACTTTTAAAATTGAGTATTACAAATTAAATAAAAGTATCACATTTCATATATGTGACAATTTCAAATAATATATACTTCCTCACTTATTAAGTAATATATAACAATTCTTTTTAAAGTCAATGAATTGCATATTTGATACCATTTACATATGAAAATTGTACAACTTCTCTTTTTGTGAGAGTATCATTATATATCTATAAATCTATGTGTGTTTATATATAAAAATAAAAACTAAAAATAAAAAAATTAAAATAGACCCGTGCATCGCACTGCAACTACCTAGTAGGTACAATTTCAAGATCCCTATAACTATTTTCTGTCAAAAAAAAAATCCCTATAACTATTAGATACAACTTTTTCCTAATTATTAGGAGATATAATTTTTGCCTTGACTTTTCAATTTTGTCTTTTCTTTGAATTGAGCTGAAACAATTGATTGTATTGTCCCTGTTGTCCCCATTTTTCTTTTTCTTTTTAATTATCTTCATATTTTTTATTATCAATTCAAAATTTGTAGTTGTAATCGAGAGATTCAACATTAAGGGGGTGTTTGGTTTGTTGAAATGAATTGGAATGGTAATGAGTTTGAAAGTAGTGAGGAATGATAATGAGTATGTTAGTTATTGTTGAGTTGTTTGGTTTATATATAGGTATGACTATCATTACCATAGAAAGTGTTTGGTTTTAATAAAAATTATTGATAATTAAAATTATTATTAACTCTTTTTAATATTAAAAAATATATTATATAATAATCATACTTAAAATATTATTATTAATATTAATAAATAATTTAGAAGGCACAATAAATTTTTAAAAAATTATATATGAAAATTTAGAAAGGAATGACTTTCATTCCTCCCAAAATTGGGAGGAATGAATCTATGACTTTAATTACCCACTTTTGAGATATCAAATATTTGATTTCCCTCAACCAAACATCACACTCTCCTTTCATTGTTATTCCTTATCTTTAAAGGTGTTAACCAAGCACCCCTAAGAATTAATATTCGACAATATTGTCGTAGATTCAATACGGTAGTTTCACACACAGATTCAACATTAAGTAAACTAAACAATTCGCCGTCGCCTCTGATTTCTTCACCGATTTAGGACCACTAATTTGTTTGATATTGACATATGCAAGGCATTTGGGAAATCTGAATGCAGAGAAAAATCTGCCATGACTTTTTATAGAAAGAGAGAAAAATCTGCCATAGACTTTCTTTATGGAAAGAGAGAGAAATTGGAGATGTGCGTTTTTAAGAAAATTGTACAATTCTAAGGATAAAATGAGGATTTCATGAGGTCTGATTGTCTAATTTATTATTTTATTAAAAAAAAAAACCTAAAAGCTATAAGATCACATAACGATTCAAAGGTCGGAACCCCATTAAAAACCTACTTAAAGTAAACCCTCCTTAGAGAAAAATCTTTAAAACATGAGGTCCGATTGTATGTAGTAGAGTTTTTTTATTTTTATTGTATCTATTAATAATAAATTGTGAAATATAGCATCTAATAGTCATAAATCTAATAATTATTAGTTAAATACAAGAAAAGAAATTAAATATATAAATTAATAAAAAGTAGCTCACATATTATGGGGGAATAAGTGTGTCTGTACAGCTGTACTTGATTGTCAATTCAGGAGAAATAATTAAATATTTTTAATTATTTAAAGTTTTTTATTTTTTTACCTACAATGTTATCCTTATTAATGAATGAATCAAAAGATGACAGAGAGAAAGAAAGACGAGAAATTAAGATGTAGGTGGTAATATTTAATATCATTAGAGTAGTGCTTTAAGTTTACGGTCTGTCCAATTAATAAAAAATGGTTAATAGTTAAGTAGCTCAAGTGTATTCGTTCACCATACGCACTCAGTCGGCAAGCAACAATATTTACAAGAATTGCAAGATAAACGTATTATTTCCGGCAACACTCTGGCTCAAGCCGACAAGAGGCATCGGTTGCAAGGCAGTATTGCAAAACTAAATCTTATTTTTCATATATCTTTCAAATGAACCTTTACAATTAGTTATAGATGCATTTAATCTACCTAACTTACTAACTAACAACTAACAACTCCAACTAACATCTCATAGAAAAATACAATTCTTGCAATATAGCCAATACAAAAAATTAAATGATTGAATATAAAATTCGGTGACAACTCAATTTCTCGAGCTTGTTGGCTGAATTCGCATCGGTCGACTCCAACCCTGGTTGTTCATATTAGGAGTCAACCTTGAGCCGGAATCTTAATGAACACATTGTAGGTGGTTATCAATCTACGACAAGCATCCACCTCCACTAGGAGAATACTCAACATAGGTCAATCTATCTCACGTGCCATCAAGACGGATGAGTTAGTATTAATTATTTTTTATACAATATTATTATTAAATAAATATATTATAATACAATAATTAATATTATTAAAATTACGCATAAAATACCAATAAATTTCACAGTAAAATTGTTCAAGAAAGAAATTATTTGTTTTCTAGTGACAACTATAATCTAATAACTAATTGAAGTAAACTTCGAAAAGATAATTAAACACTTATAAAAATAAAAAGGTGGATGGGCGGAGAGAGTGTTTTAGAACCAAATTTAAATTTACAAATCCTAAAATTGATTATACAAATTCGAAACGAAGATTACCTAATAATAGAAGAGTAATATTTATGTAAATTGAGTGCACACGATGAATTCTATTTTTATTATCATTGTAATATTTGTGAATCAATTGCATACAATAAACTTGATTTTTACTATCATTGTCATGCACACATATTATTATAAGTAAATGTGACATAAATGTGTATCACATTGATAGTAAAAATAGAATTCATCGTATGCATCCAATTCACACAAATTTTTATCATTATAAAATATAATTTATCTAATTGACGCAGGAATACCATTTGTTGATATATATATATATATATATATATTTTTGACAGGCCATTTGTTGATATTTTTACATGCCTCTAAAGTTAAAAATAAAAAATTAAAATATTTGAATTCAATATTTTTCTTGAGCTATGAAAAGCAAAGTTGTAAAAATCGGAAATTGTTAAGCGGACAATTTTGGGCCACATAGCATATAGGCGGTACGATATATATATTTTTAATTTGTTTGTCTTAGCCCATAGGATTCGCCTAGACCGCACTTTGTCCGTTTATGTCTTGCCTAGATTCATTTTTGCATAAAACATAGAAATTGCAAAAGGTCGAATCCGCCGACGGCCGTCTAGCGCCTAGCTGCCGCCAAGATCGATTTTTGCAACAGTAATTAAAAGTGAAATTCTCTCTTAGGTCAATTCTCGGCTATTTTTACCTTTCTATTCAAGCCACAACATTCAAAAAATAACATGCATTACCATGGTATTCAAAGAAAATGATAAGCATTATTAAAAGGGCTAAGTTTATAATAAAATTTATTTTGAAGGTATTAATTATTTTATTGTGGCGAAGTGGTATAGTTCAAGTGGTTAGAGTTCAACTATCTATGTCGTAAGGTCATGAGTTCGAGTCACATTTGTCCGACAAAAAAAAAAAAAAAAACTATTTTATTGTATAGTGTTGATTGTTTTACTATAAAGTATTAATTTTGAATAATATTAATTATTTTATTAAAAAGAATTAGTTGAAGGGTATTAGTTGTTTCATAAAGAGTATTAATTGTTTCACTAAAATTTCAGTTGTAAACCAATTGTAAAACTAGTTCACACAATACCAACTCTAAACATCAAGTCTCTCATCCATTTGCCACGTTTGTATGTTATCATTTCACGTTAATCTGCACATTTTATTTTTGTGCTAGTGTTGCACAGTGCAACTAATGCACAAAAGCCGGAGACAAATGATAAACTAGAGTCTAATGTCTAGCTATGTGTAGATAAGACTAGGTGGAATAACCTAATTGATTAGAACTTTACTATTTATGTTGCAAGGTTATGAATTCGAGTTACATTTGTTCGATAAAAGAAAAACTCTTCCTCAATTATCTCAATTGGTTGCTACAAATTGGAATTCAACAAGGCGTGGAGCTTAAATATCTCACTCATAATACTTTTAAAATGATTACATGGAACATATGATTAGGTCAAATATGACATTCTCTAATCAGTAAGTGTGACAAATACATGACGATGGTATCACTCACCATCAGCTCGAATAAGTTAGTCGACGTCCAACGGCGTTAGTTCGACATCTTGAACGAGGGTGAGTTTCGCTTGCCCACCATACTCCTCCGGCAACACTTCCCCAATTGCCCAAGTGAACTCCCGTTTTTCCTCTTCATTCGTCACAATCACGATCTACGTACACGAGGAACGAGCATGGTTATTAAAATGAGAATAACTAATCTAAGCTCACCCTACATACTTTTATATATAGATATAGATATCAGTCAAAAATAGAAAGTTACAATTTTTCCGACCAAATCACATTCAAAAATATAATTTTACTTTTTCCTTAAATTACAATAACTTTTTCGTTTCAAGTCCATTTTTAACATATAATATATCAAATTTAAAAAAAAAAAAAAAAAAAGTTTACAACCTTTAATTTGACATCAATATTGTAGATATAAAAATAAATTTTAAAATTTAAAATATGAGTTTAACGTGACTTGAAGTGTTTTGGGTTGAATTTTTGTGTCTCATTGCACACTTCATATAAAATAATTATTAATATACTAATCATGCATCACATGGATGAATATCCAATTGAGAATAAGCACAAAATGAGTAAAAATATTTTTGGTTCCGCAAATTTTATCTTTTTTTTTTTTTTTTCCATATCATCTCAAAATAGTTTAAAAAATAAATTTGAGTCTTGTAACATCATTTTTTACTTATTTTGGTTCCGTAACTTTCACATTTTCGCAAATCGTTCCAAGACAAGTGTCAAAAACAACAACGTTCGGTAAAAATTAAACGTAAATTGAGTAATATACAAAATTACGGGATTAAAATGAATTTATTAGCCATCTTTAGACGATTTGCCAAAAGTGAAAGTTGGAGCCGAGTACCAAAATTTCTGATCCTAAACATTTCTTGACATTGAGTTCCTCGCTTTAGTGGGAGATCAGGGTTCGATTCCCTTTGGGAGCGAATTAATGGAGTTATAAGGTGGTTTGGTGAAATCTAGGAGTATTTGAGTGATTGGTAATTTAACTACAAACCACTAATATTTATCGATAAAAAAATTATATAAGAAATGCATACAATATGCTTGCGTACCTTTTCCAAGGTAGCTTTCTCAAGAAAACGTGAAACCAATTTCCAAGCATGCACGAAAAATGCAGGCATATGTAGAATGTAACACTTAGCCAACCGCTCTGGATAATACGCCTATATATATATATATGTAAAGACATCATTTAAATTATCAGATAATTTAGGGTTTTTATCAGTTTAAAATTTGAAAGATGTGTTAATTATCAATTGACTTGAAAGATAAAACATTATCAATCCAAGACCTGAAAGATATTTATATTAAGAGATTTTATCAATTCGGGACCTGAAAAATGTTTAAATTAAGGCCCCGAATTGATAATCATCGTATCTTTCAGGTCTCGAATTGATAAAATTCCTTAATATAAACATCTTTCAGTCCCGCACCGAATTGATAATTAACATATCTTTCATGACTATGTTGATAAAAATCCTACAATTTAAGCACGCCGAGGAGTTTCATGTAGCTGTTTTAGTACAGGAAAATCATCTAGTCACAATAAAAAAACAAGAATCATTTCAAATAAAATCCAAATGGTCATTACCACATTAAGTTGAATATGGTTTATATGAACATGATTCATGATCCGAACAACCACCAATTCAATTTCATAAACTACAGTTCAATTCTTTGACATACTTTCTCCATTCAAAAAATTTTGTCTTGTTTCTTTTTATAAAAGTTTTAAGAAATAATAGTAGATTATGTGTAAATTAGATATGTTAAAAGGTATTATGGGATATTGTGGGGTCCATTTAAAAATAAAGTGATTGTTCAAAAAATAATTTAATTAATTAAAGAGATTTTTTAAGGCTAAGAATAAAATGTTGTATTCCTTCTTTTGATAGATTAAAAAGGGACCAAGTCTAAATTCTTTAAACGGGAGAGTATTAAATATGAATAATTGAAATAGTAATAAAATTAATTATTGTTGGTATTTGTGAATAATAATATGATATCACTAATCTTACTCAAAATAAGATTTTTATTATTGTTGATCAAATATTTAATACTTTAAAAATTTTAAAACGGCTTCATAATAAACTAATCATTAATTATTTTCATATAAAACGTTGTCAACGATGACAAATTTCTTGATTGGTTTCGATAAATATTTGGCCTTCGAAAACCACAAGTAGAAATACTTACTTGTAATAACTGAAAACCAGTGATCATGGCACGAACATCAACATTTTTGTAGGAAATGTTTTGAAGATCAAGAATGGCAATCAACTTTTCATTTCCAATTTCTTTGCCTCTAAAACCACTGAAAAAATGAAAATCATCAAGCACAAGTAAGTCAAAATCATTCAAAGAGTATCTTAATTAACTTAGAAAATAAAAAGAAAAAACTAAAAGTCAAAGGCATTCCAATCGTATTACTCCCTTCGTCCGGAAAAGTTTGCGGGAATTTTTGGCACAAAATTTAAGGAAAAAGTGTGATAAGTGAAGTATTGAGGGATAATTTTATAAACTTTTATGAATAGAATAAAAGAATTAGTTTGATTGATTGAATGTTGGGTTTCAAAAGTAATGACATGAAGATAAATATGTGTCTATTGCGAGTGAAGATTGTGAAGAATATATTCCATTTAGGGGTATGCAACCTTTTGTGGGACAAATTGAAGAGGAAAGTATGCAAACTTTTGTGGACGGAGGGAGTAGGCTTGTCGGCGGGGCGGGGCCGGGCCGAGACATTCCCCATCCCCGTCCTTGCGAACTAAACGGGAAAAATTCATCCCCCATTTCTCACCCCACCGGGATTCCCATTCCCCATTTTATTTATTTTTAATACTTTTTAAAGTCATAATAATTAAAACAAATAATATAAAAATACATAAAAATATAAAAATCATTTCTCAACCAACATCAACAAAAATAGTTCCAAATGACAATAATCCAACAAGCTTACATAAAAAAAAAAAAATTAAATGACATGCTCATTTATTTTTTTATATCAAATATTAATTTAAAATAATATAAAATATTATATATTAATTATTATTAATTAACCAAAGCATATTCATAATTCAGTTTTCAAAGGGTTTTCTAATTTTTATATTAATTATTATTTAAAACTATATAAAATATTATATATATGTATTAAAATAGTATATTTAATATATATATATATATATATATATATATATATATATATAATTTAAATATTATTGGGGCCCCGCGAGGATCGGAGCGGGAAATCTGTTCCAATCCTCGCCCGTCCCGGTTTATGGGGCCTATTTTTTCCCTGTCCCCGATCCCATGAGAAATTTAAAGGGTAATTCCCGCCTGATTAGGCGGATCCTCGCTGGAATGGAGATTACCCGCCCGCTGTCAAGCCTAGGAGGGAGTAACATTTTCATATGGCAATCCAGAAACAGCTTCTTGCAATATTTTCAACAAAAATTATCACCACACTAATTCGAATCAATAAAGTCAGAGTGTTTCCACCCCAATCATCCCGCCATTTATCATCCGTCTATGCCCTGTAACTTTTTTTTCTTTCTCGTATGCACAATGTCTGAAATGACTGGAACAAGAATTATAATTCTTATTACCAGAATTAATCGAAAATTTATACCTGGCGATGGTTTTATCCAGCACATGAACAACAAATTCTGCACCATGATTTAAGATTTTTGCATCAGAAACAAAAAGGCAAATCTATCAACATACAAAACATCATCTATCCATACCATAGTGTACAAAAGGACAAAATAAAGCATGTGTTTCCAAATAATATATTGTAACAAACTGCTTAGATAAAGAGGCCCACCAATATAAAACTGATCATCATGCTTATATAGATATAAAATATAAAGTCAGAACATAAACAATAATTAAATAATTAATTAATCTTCTTTAAAAAACAATAATTAATCTTTTCCCAGAATCAGTCACTTTATTATAATATAATTTTTCTCCAAGAAAACATCGCCTGCATAGGTCTCGCATACAAAAAGCAGACAAAGGAATTCCAGCAAAAGGATTTTTATCAACAAATTCATAAAATATCACTAGAAGTTAAATTTAAACTTAATTACATATAAAATCACAAATTATACTCCTCCGTGGCATAAAAGCTTTCACACTTTCCTTTTTGTCTGCCTCATTAAAAGTTTCACACCCTTAGAATGAAAAGTCATTTATAAATTCCATCCTCACAATTTTCACAACTTACACAAATTTCATTACTTTTTGCTCTCACATACACATAATTCAATAAAATTCTTTTAAATTATACATAAAAGTTTACAAAATTATCCCTCAAAATCTCAATCATTACTTTTTTTCTTAAAATGCGTGTATGAAAACTTTTCCAGGACCGATGGAGTAATCTAAGAAAATAGCATCTCTCACCTACCTCACAATCCAAAGAATAATTAATTGTTATTTTAATTGCCAAAAATATTAAATTGGGAATTTTATTAACAAGATCAAAAAAATTAAATTAAATTGTAATTTAGAATTTTATTCCTTAAATTTTGAACCTAGAAAAAAACGATTCAAAATAAAATATAATTAATTTATAGTTACTCTTAAATTGAAGCTGATCCTTGGCAGGAAAATGCTTGCTGACTTGGATCATGACCACAGGATGGCCTGTTCTTGAAAGCCCCTGCAAAAACATTTTCTTTGCATTTAATTCATCAACAACTTCTGTTTGAGGGATGCAATCAAGGGGAACAAACGAAGCCCTCCATTTCTGCCACTGCACAAACATCTTTGCAGCTTTCTCTGCATCTAATGATCTTGCAATCAAGAATCTCATCAGAGTAGTCTCAGCAAACCCCTGAAAATTGGGCATTGTTGTTGTTAAAGAAATCAAAATTTGTGTGATCATTTCAATTTAAGATTACCTCAGTGGAAGAACCCAGCTTTTGAACAGCTTCCCTCATCTGGGCTACTGCCATTTCTTGATTTTGGCCCATCAGAAAGAACAGGGTGGGTGGGTGGGTGGGGGTAGGGGAGAAAGACTGAAAGAGGGGGAGAGGAGATATTAATCACATGTTAGACTTTATGATCGACGGATAGGATCATTCCACGCTACATGGCTACATCCGTGTATTAATTAATTAAATTAAGTACAATAATAATAATACACCTCTCATTGCAACCGTTACCATATTAACTGCTCGAGTACATGTGAATATTAAGACGATTTACATGATATCACATCTAATAATTTTCTATATTCCGTTTTATGTTCCATAATTTAAATGGTGATATGTGACAAGTTAAAAATAATCCAACGAACCACCATAATTTTGAGTTCTTGTATTAAAAATTCGGAAGTGAAATACATAAACATGAAAAGTGGCACCGAGGAATTGTATTGAAGACGAGTAGGGTGTGTAGAAATGGAGTCTGAATTAAACGGTAATTTTGGTTTACGGTTCGTTGTTCGATTTTGAAAATTAATTTCTTTTTGTTTCGGTTCGGTATTAATTTGATTTTATATATATAAAAACCAAACAAATTAAACCGAATTGAAATAGTATAAAATATTGTAAATAAAAAGAATCATTCATATTTTCTAAATATAAATTATATAGGACTATTTAGTTTTTACTATAATTTATTTCGTATTCTAAATATCTACATATAAATATATGTATAGTTTTTTTAAAGAAATCGATTTGGTCGGAAAGTCGAAGTCTAACCGAATTACTCCCTCCATTCAATAAATTTATTTTTATTTTTTGGGGTACCAATTTTAATGAATGTTAGTAGCTAATGTATATAGTAGAAATATGTGGTAGATATATGGTGAGGGTAGTGATAAAGCGGTGCAAGATTGAGTTATTACTAAAAATATAATAAAAATAAATTTTATAGACAAATAAAAAGGAAAGTAGGAATAAATTTTTTGGATGGAGAGAGTATTTCGGTGAAACTATTAAAACCAACTCTTTTGGCAAATGTTTAATTAAGTAGGGTATGGAGGGAGTATAATTATACGAAAATAATATTTTTACGTGAAAAGTGATTGTGTGGAATGGTTCAAGTTAAAAGTTATACATATACAAGACACATGAGTAAAAAGTTAGATTTAAAAAAAAAAAAAAACAGTGATACTTCCTCCATCCTATAATAACTTTCATACTTTATTTTTTTCATTTGTATCACACTATCATTTACATCTTATAAATAGAAAGTTTTCTATGAACTGCACCTTATAATATTTTAAATATTACACAAAGTGTTTATTACTTTTGATCCCACATATACACACAATTCAACTCATTTTATTACTTTATTTATAAAAATTTACAAAATTACCTTTAAAACTCCACTCATTATTTCACTTTTCTTAAATTGTGTGCCCACTAAAATTTTTATACATAGAATTGAAAACATTGCTAAGATGGTGCATTAATTCATGCATAAGTAGTTGATCTCACTTGAATCCCTAGTATACTAATGGGGAATTCAATTTGGATGATGTGTCGTCTCTAGGTTAATTTGGATGAGGTGTCGTATTCTCATTAAGAGTATATATATGTATAATAATCTATTGTATTGATGTGTCATTTTTCTATTGATTTGTACTTAATGTGTAGCATCCATGTGACATCTTAATATAGAGTTTAATTAAAAAAATTTGATAAGAAGGTTTCAACATTGCACCTCTTGCATAATCTTTATGTTGTTTAATAATTAAGCTAATCGATAAATTTTTAAATATTTTAAATTTTTTTTTATTAAATACGTCATAATCTCTATTTTATATCTAACATTTTTTCATATGATAATTTTTAAACATAATACTCCCTCCGTCTCGGAAAAACTTTCATATGTAGGTGGACACACACTTTAAGAAAAAAAGTAATGATTGAGGTTTTGAGAGATAATTTTGTAAACTTTTATGTATTAAGTAAAAGTATTTTATTGGGTTATGTGTATGTAAGAGTAAAAAGTAATGACCTTTGTGTAAATTAGTAAAAATTGTGAGGGTGGAGTTTATAAAGAGTTTTTCATTTTAAGGGTGTAAAACTTATAATGGGACGGACAAAAAGGAAAGTGTGAAAATTTTTATGGGACGGAATGAATATTATATTTAACTTAAACTTATAAATGTATATAAAAAAATTTGTGATTGTATCAACGTTTATTTTATTTCAATATATTTGAGAAAATTATATATTTAAAAATTTATTTTTGTGTATTTTAAAATATAGAATTTATTAAATCTTAAAATTCTAATTATGTGAAAATTAATATTTTGATTTACTTTTTCATACTTCTTGAAAACATAATAATTTATTTATTTATCTTATTTTATTAATAGGCATTAAGTCTTTTATACATAACATTGCATGTTTGAAAATTTAAAATAATAATATAATATTTATTAATCGAGTGTTATAAATAGAAATTATTACGACTAGTACAAATTAACTATTGAAATAGCAAAATTATACAATTATCGTACTAAATTGCATCCGCATACAAACATCATTTGTGAGTTGACCTTAATAACCCTTGGTGTGCCAATCTTCTAGAATTCATTTTTCGATGAAGCAACGGACGTTTGGGTTAGCTTCTCCAACACTCTTACTGTTCGTTGACCGGAAATTTGTTGGATTAATTTTCTTTTTTATTGTGTTTCAAATTTCAAATTTTGAAATCGTAATGTACTTCTCATTCCTTGTTTATTCTCACTGATTTTTTGTATCCGTATTTGTGCGTTTCTTCTTGACGGAGTTATTTCGTGTTCTCACGTACAATGCGTTACGATTTTGATGAACACCGATTCGATTGATGATGAAAAAAGAGAATTCTTGGTTACTGTTATTTTGAAAGTTCAGTTTAATGGAGAGTGTAAGATAATCTTGATTGATTCTCGCACGTCGTTTGATGATTTATCCGATCAAGTGATTGAGATATGACCAGAGTTGTGTGTTGATAGGTTTTACTTTCGATATTCGTAGGGTCCATATCTAACCGTGTTTTAGAATCGATTCGATATGTTGAATTTGATATCATTGTGTTCTCACATTTGTGAAAAATTGGTAGTAATTGTTGTGTCTTTACATGGAAATGAATGTGATAGCATTGATGCGTCACATAAAACTAATTCGAAGAGTAGTGGACATTGGTATTCCACATTAGTTGACTCTGTTGATCACAATTTTAATTTTTGTTCCTCTGCCCTCCTATCCACCGGTTGATATGAATCCGTCTGATTATAGTCATTCAACGCATGGTTCTAAAGAGACGAGAATGCTGTTATGTTCTCGTAGTCCAACATATGATATTTGTCCATCGGTTGAGAAAATTCCTTTCTTTGTTTGATTGGTGAGGAGATATATTCGCTAGGGGTGAGGGTACTTTTTTTTCGTTGGTGCATAACATTTTAGGGGTCACTTATAAAATATGTCTCATGCCAACAGCTTTCTCTTTAAGTATATTCGGAACGACCGTGAATATATTCATGCTTTGTTTGTCTTTGAGAAAAGTAGTTGCGTTGCCATTGGTTTGTGAAGGCTAGGAGGTCGATTATAATGAATCATTTGAGATATATAAATTAAATCTTACTCATAAGTGTAGCGGTAAGTTTTGTCTAGCAAGAATAGGAGGCTGTGCCCTAAAATTTTAGCTAAATTAGTTGAAGAGAAAGTTAAAGGAAACAAAGAAAATTCGGGTGAAGGATAATGTTGAACATATGCGTATTCATTATGGTATCCGTATTCTATATTACAAAGCGTGGCGTACAATAGAACGTGTCGTGGATCAATTGTATGGATGTTATTCAAATCGTATGATCAACTACGTTGGTACTAACGAACGAATCCAGATTCATGTTGTATTTGATGTCGTTTTTTAGTTTTATGTTGTTCAATTTGTTTTTAAATTGTAGTTTACGTAGTTTTTTTAAATGTTTGCATGTGTTAATGCGCTTTTGTTTTATGTTTGTAGGCGGTATTGCTGAGATTTATGTCAATAAGGACACTAAATAATTTGAACGTGTATTTTTGCATTTAAAGCATGCTTTGATGGGTTTAGATACGTCGTCCGTTGTTATTTATAGATGGTACTTTCATGATTGGTAGAGCTAAAGGTACCCTTTTAACAATGATCGCAAAGGATGGCAATGATGGTAATAGTTTTGCTTGTTTATCATTGCATAGCTGGTTGTGTCTTTGTGTTTTTTTATTTTATAATTTTTTTGGTAGGATTGTTTCCGATTGCAATGGTTGTGGTTTCAAATGAAAACACCGAGAATCGACCTGGTTTTTGTCAAAGATACGTGATCATTATTGACACGACGAACAACTAATTTTTATATCGGATAGGAATTGCGGTCTTATGTCTGCATTTTCTATTGTATATGATAGACTTGTTCACTTTTTTGTTTATTTAATTTAATGTTGAACTTGAAGGACGGTTTTCTCGGTTTTCGAAAAAACACTAAAAGGATTAAAATTGTAGATATTTTTAGGGGTGTGCATATGCACCCAACACATGTATTTTCCAATATAAACTAGCCATATTTAGGGAATTTGGTGGCACTCGGGTGGATGAACGGCTATCTAACTTACCTTTTGAGAAATGGGCTATTGCATTCTCTCCGGATGTAAAACGTTATGGTGAGATGACTTCCAATACAAAGAATCGTTTAATAAGCTGGATCAAGAATGCGAGGGCTTGCCAATCACGCACATGATTGATTATATACGTACGAGTTATTTTTAAATATACTTCACGTTGTTTTTTTATACAATATGCAATTCTATTTTTAGGTGAAATTTGATGAATTAAAGTAAGTTTGCTGATAGTTTTTGTTTTTAGAGATAAGTGTGCTACATTTCAAGCGCATGACAGAGAGCAAACTTTGGAGTTCCATCTTGTGTCCTCACAAAGATGGTCAATGGTCGTATGGTGTTGATTTGTGTAGGTCGCTGAAGATTAAGCAATTTAATATTGTTGAATTTGAGGTTGAATCTTATCCATCTCGTGTGTGTTCGACTCGATGATAAAACATGCACGTGTTCACGGTGGCAGATTAATGGGTTTCCATGTTTTCATCTTCTTGGTGTTGTTCACCATCTTGGTTTAGATATATCCGAGTATGTTGATAAAATCTTCTTTTTAGTTACATATCGCCAATCATACATGTATGAGATTCATCCCATTCGTGGTACCGAAAAATTCAATATGAAAGTGTGTATGTCCGACAAGATACTCCCCGCAATTGAAACGAAGACCCTGACGGCCGAAGAATAGCAGGAACAAGTCTTTTGGTGAGTATTCCAAAAATAAGAACAATAGTTAGATTGTGTCTAATTTTATAAGTATTTAACACATATGTTCCTTGCTGTATTTTGTCTTGGATAACTTATGATATAGTTAGCTAGTAATAATGTAATATGTGGGCATCTAGCTCATATTTTGGTTGTTTGGTTTATATATTATTTTTGTTTTACATACATTTGTTAATTATGTGTATTATAAATTTTTCCTAAGATATCGGTGTTGGTAGAAAATGACATTAGCTTCCTGAAATTGTGTTCTTGCTTTCTCTTATAGTATATATTCGTAGTCGAATCAAAGGGATTTTTAATATTTGAATGACATAATTATCTTTGTTACATATCATCATTATTACACATATGGTGAGAATATTACCCAATACCGGTGTTTGAAGCTTTATCTCGTAGAGATGTTTCCCGCTTCTTGTAGATCCTTGTGGAACCTCATTCTCTTGTGTTAACGGGCTTGTGATTTCTTTCCCATCGTTTCTTGTTTGGTTCCAGTCCAATGGCATGCATCGGTGTGACCAACCATGCTCCTTGCAGTGGTAATACAACCGCCCGGATTGCTAGTTGTTTCACATAGCTTTATCAAACACACATTACCACACCGCTTACGTATGATTTTTTGTAACGTGGATAATTCAAGGTGGATAAGAAGTTGTTTGACGAAGACATGTTGCGCTTTTCTTTTTCCGATTTTTGCGTGGATTTTTACCTTTTTATGTGGTTATGGGGTGAAGTCTTCGATGTCCAAGTGCTATTTATATGGGTAGTTTTTCTCGACTGAAATTTGAACGTTGATACAATTTTTGTTTAACGGTAATTTTATTTCAACGGTTAGTTTGTTCATTTTGCTTGCGTGGGTATTTGCTACATCGTTCTTATTTGTTTTATATTTTTTGGTTATAACGGTTACTTAATAGATAAATATTGTTTGTGTAGTTATATTTATATTTATCTCTCTATCCATCTAACATTATCTTTATTTTGTATTTGGTTAGTCATTGTGTTTTGTGTGAATGGATTGCGTACTCTTGTTTTTTAATATAGTTTTGTCATTCATTAAATTAACTTTGTAAAATCGGAACAATATCTTAAATATATTTGTCATTCAATGGAAAAGCTTGTGTTTACTATTTTTATATTCTTAAGATATAAACATCAACATATATTTACTTTTTCTCGAATCTTGATTAGATTTGCGCCGTCTCAAGTGTCACTTCGCATTTAATGAAAAGGTTGTCCATTCATTGAAAATATGGATTTTTATTGTGATTAGTTTATAAACTATTTATCTTATCTATTCACCACAAAAAAAAATTGAATTTGACGAGGGGTTAGCGAGGGAATTAACGAGGGGAGGGGTTGGCGAGGGCTTTACCGAGGAAGGTTGCCCTCGCCAAAACCTTGTTGGTAACCCTTCCTCGGCTTGGCCCTCGCTAATTAACAAAGAAGCTGCCTCGCTAATTGCCGAGGAATTGGCGAGGGGCTATTCGCGAGGATTTGGCGAGGCAGGCTTGCGAGGGATTTGGCGAGGGGAACTTGGCGAGGGGTTTGACGAGGCGGGTATGGCGAGGGAATTGACGAGGGCTCCGTTTGGCGAGAGAATTGGCGAGGGGACATTTGGCGAGGGCATTAGCGAGGGCCAGCCGGCGAAGGCGGGCCCCTCGTCTCGCCCTCGCTAATATCAAAAGTAATAAAAGAAATGCGGTCGTGGGATCGAACCCACGCCCGGCCGCCGAGAGGAGGGGGCCGGGCGCCCATTTTTATTTCTCGTGGACGGGGTTTCGAACCCGCGACCTCCGAGAGTGGAGGAGAGAGCTTAGGCGCTTTACCGTTTGAGTTCTCTAAAACTCTGGTTCCTACATTTGAATTTCGAGCAAGGACACCTAATCTTTCCCCCACTCATCCATTTCGGGTTACTAGTAGCGAATTCTATAAACAATTCAAGTCCACTAAGAAATTCGGAGATATCATGCCATTAATCGTTCTTGGACCATACATCCAACTACGGCTTGAATAATTCATAGCAATAGATCTGCTTTGATTAATGAAGATTCAAAATTTAATTAAATCATAATTAATTCTTCCAGCTTAATATATTTTTTCCTAATATTAATATATATATTTTCTAAAAATTTCTAAGCAGAGTTTTGTCTTATTTTATCGTATTCCCAGCTTAATATATCAAGCTCCTAGTGCATCCATTTCCGACTTAATTAAAATTAATCAAGTCGGAACGCACATTCTACAAAGAAACAATACCAAACAATTCATCAACCCTCGGCTCCAACATTAACTTGAATCGAACATCGATTCGATTTTCAAAATTAATATTATAATTGAACTATCATACAAAATTTGATCGAACATCGATCACCATATATATAAATTATTATTATATCATGCATGCAAAATAATTTTAAATCAAATAATTATTATAATTAAATTAAAACCGTATTTAAATAATAATTAATTACAAAAGAATACTTACGGTGATAGTGGTGGCTATGAAATTATACTCGGCTCGAATCTTTTTCAATAAACGTACACACCTACAAATATATAAATTATAGCAATTAAATTAAAATTATAATAATATTAATAATCAAAATTATATAATTGCATAATTACTAATTAATTAGCACTAAATAATTATATAATAATCTTATACTACTAATTTTCCTAAATAATTACTAATAATCAAAATACACCTAACAATTACAAAAAGTAACACTAAATAATTAATAAATCACCAACTATAACAACAAAATTATATAATTGCATAATTACTAATTAATTAACATTTCTCCTAAATAATTATATATAATTCATATACTAATAATTTTCCTAAATAATTAAAATATACATAACAATTATACAAATTAACACTAAATAATTAATAAATCACCAACTATAATAACAAAATTATATAATTGAATAATTACTAATTAATTAATATTTTTCTAAATAATTAAAATACACATAACAATTATACAAATTAACACTAAATAATTAATAAATCACCAACTATAACAACAAAATTACACAAATACATGCATATTATGTATAATAACAACAAAATTAACAACACAATTACACAAATACATGCATATGAAAAATACGAAATTTGTAAAATAACAACAAAATTAACCGATTAAATCATAAAAACTCACCGTAGAAATGTTCCTAGGAACGAGTACAACAAAGCCCAACTAGTGGGTAGTTCAATTTTCGACGGCGGCGGCGGCGATTGGAGGCGGCGGAGACTGGGAGGAGGCAGGGTTTCACGATTTGGGGGAAAAAATGCACTGGTGGTGTTTTTATATCCGGAATTGGCGAGGGCTCACCGAGGGAGCTTGCCCTCGTTAATTTGCCGAGGGAAATAGCCCTCGTTAAATGTGACGTGGCATTGGCGAGGTCTCGCCCTCGTTAACTACCGAGGGTTGGCTAGCCCTCGCTCGAGCCTCGCTAATTTACGAGGGGACTAATTCCGTCGCTAAGTCCCTCGTTATTTTAGCCCTCGGCTCACCCCTCGGCAATTAACGAGGGTTTTCCTCCCTCGTTAATTGCCCTCGTTAATTCGTGTTATTTTTGTAGTGATTATTTTCCGAACATTCATCGGTATACATTAAATAACAATTTTGTTTCCAAGCGGTTGATGATGTAATATATCCTTTTATTAATTCATTTAACATTACTTCTGGGGTTTCCTTATTATTTATTGAATTATGGCTGTACACACCTTTTAATTAAAATATTATATATATTGTTCAACTATTTTTAAATATTGGATTTTTATTAGGTTATGCATTCATGCTTTTTTTTTTTTTTTTCGCACGAGGGTGAGTTACTTATTCTTAATTTTGTATTTGTAATTCAGATAGGATCTATAATATTTTTTATTTCACTATTTTTTCAATTAAATGGTTTTTATAATGTCCATATGGGTTTGATCTTTTGTTTACACATGGGCACCATTGTTATGGCGGTGGGAGTTTGAAATACCATATAATGGGTTGTTCACGTTTTATGAATTACTTTTGTTTTTTATTGTATACAAAAAGCATAAAAAAATGCATAGATAAGCAACAGTAAGTCATATATAATAAGAAGTATATAATAATATATTACAAATCACAAAATACATATTAAAAAGCAATAAAGTGTCTTCCAAGTCAAGAAAAAAACATGCTAAAATAGTAAAGATACATATTAAACTACATGATACTTCTTATTGAATCGCCTCAATCAAGGAAAAATTGTACATCCGCCTTCGCAGATTCAAGCTCTGCTTTACGGAGTTCATTCACAACTTTGTCGTGCACATCTTTTCGAAATATCTTTGCAGTAGCAGTAATTTCCTTCAGCAAGAAATATTATTTTTGAGAAATTGTACTGTATCCCACTGGTTATCCAACTTCGTTGATCCAGGTCCACGATACATCTGGACAACCTAAAAACATCACATGAGTAAATTAAAAACGAAGCTTAAAAGATTTATAATATAAAAAAATTCAAACAATTTAAAAATTTTGAAATATGAAGAACCTTTTCCTTGTCATTCATATCAATAGTGTCCATAGAGGCCTTGAAATGCCGCATGAATTCGAGGTGATCCTTGTTCCTCTTATCGTGATATACACGATAGTTGTTCATCTCCGGATCCAACTTATCGAAGATATCGACATTTTATTGATGTTTAAAATTATGAAGCAGGAATGAACGAATGAAATAAACTCCTTGAATAATATCAATAAATAGGCAAACCGTGAATCAACGCAATGCTTCGTAATTGCGAAAACCGCAATCACGAAATCGTCTGATTGTTTTGAAAACTATTAAATGAATAGTAACCGTCGGATGCATGTAAATTTTCGGTGATAAAAAAATGTTGAATAATATTATTTTATTAGCAACTATAACTAAATGAAAAAATGTCAATTTTAAAAAAATAAATGAAAACAAAAGGCAATATCTGCTCACGGTTCAATTTTTTATGCAATGTGGGAGTAATATTTTAAATATATTTGTCATTCAATGGAAACATATCGTGTTAACATTAGTATTAATTTTTTCCTAGCCTGTGGGAATCTAATTAAAATTTTCAAATTAATTTATAACTTCTTACAAACTTGTTATTTAAATATTTAAATGTAAATTTTGTTATTTTTCCTCCATTGAATTTGTGTTTTTATGTTTTTCTCTTTTTTAATGTTCATTTTCATACTGTCGTTATAATTTAATTTTTTTGTATTTACTATTTTTATATTTTTAAGATATACACATCAACCTATATTTACTTTTTTCTAAATCTTGATTAGATTTGCGCCGGCTCAAGTGTCACGCCGCATTTAATGAAAAGCTTGTCCGTTCATTGGAAATATGCATTTTTACCGTGATTAGTTTATAAACTTTGTATCTTACTTATTTTTTTCGTAACTTTCATAGATTAAATAATTATTTTTTTCAAGCGGTTTGATGATGTAATATATCCTTTTATTAATTCATTGAATTATGGCGGTGAGAGTTTGAAATGCCATATAATGCACTCGCTGTAATCAATCGACCGGATCGGTCGGTTCAACCAAATTGAACCGAGAACCGACCGGGAAACCGGTCCGAAACCCTTAAAAACCGTTTTAATGGTCGAACCGGTCAAAATCAGTCAAAACCGACAAAATCCGGCCGAACTGCAAAAACCGAAAAATCGGAAATCGGTTTTTTTAAATTTATTATTTATTTTGATTTCTGAATTAAAAATTAAATCTAAAATATTAAATATTAACTTGAATGAACATCCCTAATTTTATAACTTAATAATTATGTTTATTTTTCGTTCTCATTCGATGTGGGATAAAACTTGAGTTAGTGAGAGTGAGAAGCCACTCTTCATTTTATATATCAATAACTATATTTATATTTCCTTCTCATTCGATGTGGGATAAAACTTGTAGTGAGTAGGAGTGAAGAAATACTCCTCATTTTATACCTCAATAACTTTGTTCATTTTTCTTTCCTACTCAATGTGGGATAAAGCTAGTGTGTTCATTATCAAATTCATGTCAAAATTTTATTTTGCATATTAAATTACATTACTTTACAAATCCTCACAAAAATAAATAATAATAATAATAATATAATAGAAAAAAATCTTACTAAACTCATTTCTAATATCTAATTTATGACTAATAAATTGTACTCCCAAATCCCGGAGAACCTTTCACACTTGACTTTTCAACGGTTTTGTGTGAGAGTTATTTCATAGTAATAAATTTACAAATGTTATTTTATATGAATGATATGCTAGTTGATCTTATTAACTAGCATATCATTCATATAAAATAACTTTTGTTAACGTATTACTATGAAATAACTCTCACACAAAAACCGTTGAAAAAATCATGTGAAAGGTTCTCTCGGGACGGAGGGAGTATAAAAAAGTGTGAAATGTGTCTTTTTATTCAGTTGACTTTTTATTATTTTGGGTAGCCTATGATTCTAATGTGTTTATTTTTGTATGATTATGATAAGTGTTGTTAACCGAAATATTTAATGAGTGTTTAATGTGGCTTGAAATCGGTTAAAAATAATATTGATTGGAGTATTTATGATGATAAACACCCAAGAACAATCAATAGGAATGATGAGCAATAAATATGAGAATAAATGCAAAAAGCAAGTAAGAACACGTGAATTCTTTGGGAGTGTTAGTCCTGTGCTAAGGATGGATACTTGGATCCGTTTATTATGCCTTATAGGTCTTATTTATACATAGTTTTGGTTGTCTTTTAGGCAGACCAAAGGTACAATAGAGTACAAATTATCTTAAATGTTGTACTATCCCTTATTAATTGGGGTGTACTCGCCTCGCATCTCGGGCAGGCGGCGGCCACCCACGCCCCGCTGTGTCCTGGCAGGGATCTTCAGATGGCCGGGGAATTTCCTTCCCTTCTGGGATAAGTTGACATTAAATAGAGGCTACCACTCTGTACTTGGTACCACTTTGGGAGTGGCTTGGTCGGCAAGCCTCCGACCTTGTCGAGCTTGGTTGGTGGCGACCTCACCGAGCTCGCCACTTGGCACCGAGCTTGCGACTTCGTCGATCATGAATGCCCTTGCACGCTGGATGGGCGTGCCCGCCTCGGCCAGCGGGCGGGATCTCGTGGGCGTAGCCGGGAGGTCCGACCTACTAGGCCGAGCTTGCTCGCCTTCTGGCCAATCGGTTTCCAAGGGTGTCGAGCTCGCTGGATGTGCCGAGCTCCCCAGGCGTGGCCGGGTTGGCTCGCCACGCCTCTGGCGGGCCGACTCTTGGGAGGGCCGAGCCCTTTGGGCCTGGCCGAAGCTTAAATGGGCCGGCCCGGTTGGCATTGGGCCTAGGGGCGAATAAATCGTCATACAACAATTGCCTGATTCGGTCTCCGAGGGGTTCAGAGGCCGAGCTGGTCTCTTGATGAGTTATTCGCCATTGGTACCGAGGTTCTCCGCGCCGAGCACCCTCACGGGTTTGGACTGATGGGATTTGGATTTGGATTTGGAAGAAATGGCGGTTGGATTTGACAAGGGGTCACTTATCCCACGTGCCCGCAAAAGTGACTTTGCAGGCGCGTGGCGCCGGAGGTGACTACCTCCAACCACCACGCGCGGACACGTGGCGTGCCCCCATGGTGCCAAACGGTCACTTGACCTTTCGCGAAAATAATCGCGTTTTTGCCCCGAGAGTCGAAAAGTTTCTCGGGGATTTTGCAAGGAGGTCCTTCCCGCTTCTTATAAATAGGGTCTTCTTCTTCTTCATTTCAACCTTCTGGACTTTGCGATTTCTAGAGAGCCTTGAGAGATTTCGCAGAGCGTTCTTCAAGTTTCTTCAAGTTCGTGTTCGATTCTTTGTTCCAATTGGTAAATATCTTTCCTTCTTTGAAAAATCTTCTTATTTTTCGTTTCTCTCTTCTTTTCACCGATCAAAATGGTAAGATCGAGAGGGGGTTCTTCTCATGGTGCTGGTTCTGCGAATCCGGCGAGAGAGGCGCGCCGCCGGCAATGGTAGTTCGCGAGGGGGACAGCAGATACCTCCCGTAGCTATGACTTGTCCGATCATGACGGCCTCGGATCCCGTCTTTGGCCGCGCCGAAGCTTCAAGCGCCGCAACTACCAGCGGCGGGGATCTTGGCATGGCGGGGGTGCCCTCTTTGAAGGTCTGGGAGACCTTGGCATTGACATGCGGCTAGGCGAGGACCTAGGCATGCCCCCATCCGACGCCGGGATAGAGAGGGCCGTTGCAGAAGTGATGGAGGATCTCCAATCCTCGTCCGACGATGGTGGGAGTGACTCACCCACGAGTCCGATGATCGGGGCGAGGCCTCGCCCCGGCCGGGCTCTCCTGGGCCCACGGCAGACAAGCTCCTTCAGAAAGCGAGCAGTCCAAGAGGAGGATCAAGAGGCCGAGCGGGAGAGGGCCGCCGATGATCAAGCCAAGAGGGCGGCCGCCTGTGTTACCATCGCCTATGGTGCCTCGGGAACATTATGTTGACAAATTGGCGGGCGGTGCCGACCTTCGACTTCCGTAGTTATCTCGCGGACAATCCCTATGTCCGCCGGAAAGGACTCACAAATGTTCCGCAAGGCGGTAAGATCGGACCGGCCGGCCAATGCGGAGGCGAGGCGGAGCTCGGTGACAGAGGCCGATCTCGGCCTCATGGCGGACACGGTGGCAGATTCCCAGTGGCGCCCACCTTTACGTGCCCGCCGAGGATGAGAGAGCCGACCAGCCACCGAAGGGAATGGTGGCTGTTAACTATCATATGATGGAGGCCGGCTTCGATTCCCGCTTCATCCGAACCTTACCCACCTCCTCAATGCATGGGCGTCGCTCCAATCCAGATCCATCCGAATGGATGAACCAACCTCCTTACCCTCTTTGTCTGGCTAGGAAGCTCCTACTGTACCGGATGCCGACCGCCGCGGAGGTTAACTTCGTGTTCGCCTGCCTCGAGACTAAGAAAGAATTATACATCCGGCTCGGCAGGTGGGACGTTCTTCAGCGGAATTCCTCCAAGCTTCACTCTCGGCATCGAGATGGTTCTTTGTTGCCGGGTCCCGAAGTCGGCCGGGTGACTCTTGAGGATGATCTGGAGATCCCCGCCGCCTTCGGGCCAAAACCCAAAAGTAAGGCCTTAAATTTTGTTTATTCCGTTAGGACTGATCTAATTTTCCTTTTTTTTTTTGGCGGGTTGCTCGTCCCCACGGAGGAGGAGCTGAACACCGACTTCCGTCTCGCCTCGCCAAATTGTTGCTGGTTCCCTTTGCCGAGCGGAAGTGCTCAAGGTGAATTCTCGACGAGGCCCTACTGGAGGCTCGCTTTTTCTCGCTATCCCCACCATCTTCGCCGGAATGCCGGTAAGATCTCCTTTGAGTGTTGTTATCAACAGTGCTCCCTTCAACCGAAGGCCTAACATTCCTAGGTTTCGCAGCTTCAACTATCCCCGACCCGGACGGCCCATACCGGTGATCATGCTCGGCGGTTCCCAACCTGTTCGGCCGGATCCGCACGAAGGTGAAGAAGGCCAGCAAGCCCCGGGTAAGGCGAAGTCGGCCGATGAGGAGTCCGCCGAGCAGATTCCCATGGGGGTCCCGCTCCCGCGGACCACACTCGAGCCGCCTGCCGGGGTGGGCTGCTGGAGACCCGCCCGGCCTCGGAGCCGAGAGTCGAGCCCGCCCGGCCCGACCGGGATTCGGAAAGATAGGGAGGCCTCCGTGGAGGTGCTTGAGAGCGATCCTCCCCGCCGTCTTGGGAAGAAGGCGAGAGTTGAGGAGGCTTCATCCTCACCCCCGCAGACGCAAGTTCGGCCCCGAGGCCGAGCTCCCGCAGGCATCCTCGACCGGCCTTTTCCCGGGGCAAGACCCCGTCCGACTTGAGCAAGTAAGTTCCCCCGCTCTCTTCTTTTCGATCTATCTTTACTCAAATCCTCCCTTACTCATCTCTCCCTTTCAGGCTTCGCCAGCCGGGCGCAAGCATCCCCCACCGTGCTAGACTTCGTCACATCTCGGGCCGCCGAAAGAAGGGGAGGAGCTCCCGACCATGTACGCGATGCCATGGAGAAGCTCCCAGCCGCCTCGGACTCTCGGGTTAGAGGATGAATCCGGGTGGAACCTGGAGAGCTCGTTTGCTTGCCTGTGCCCCTCGGGTTTCAGGCCTCGGCCAGGCCGAGAGGTCGATCGCGGCGAGGAGCGTCGAGGTGGATAGGTACGGCAGTCCGCCGAGAGCGGAACGCAGCCGAGGAGGAGGCGCGGGAGGCGCGGCCGGGAGGCAGAGAGGCGAGGGAGGAGGCGGAGGCGGCTAAGGCGGAGGCCGAGAAGGTGAAAGAGGCCTCGAGGCAAAGCGGAGGAATTGGGAGCCGAAGTTGTCCGCTTGCGGGAGGAGGCCGCCCGTCATAGGTCCGAGGCCGAGAAGGTCGCCGCCGAGGCCCGAACCCGCGGTTATGAGGCGGGGAAGGAGGCCGCAGAGTGGCTCGCCGCAGAGATGATGAAGGCGGAGCGGGCCCAAGCCGCCGAGGCCGCACGGGAAAGGGACGAGAGCCGGAGCAGCTGCCTGCCTCACCGGGAGAAGCTTGGGCTCGCCGAGGAGCCGGAGCGACCAAGCGCTTGCTTGAGGCTGCCTACGCCGTTCCCGAAACCGTGGTGCTTCCGCCCGCCCGGGACCCCGCTCTAGTAGGCAAGTTCGCCTTCTACATGGCGTCCGCCGACCTTATTCGCGCGCGGCAAAGAGGGCCGGGCGAATCAGCCGGCGCGCTCGAGAAGTACTTCAGGGACTACGTCCTCGCCCACCCTCTCCACTCGGATTTTGTCTTGGAAATAAAGGACTTGGAGAGGGATTTTGGGGTGAACCTTTCCTGGTACCCGGCGCCTGATCAGCAGGCCTATCCCGAAGGGGATGAAGAGGTGGGCGACGGAGCGGATGCCGGGAGGGCCGGGAGACCGAGGGCGGAGAAGCCGGCGGAGCAGAGGCGAGCCCGCGGGCGCCGAGGCTTAACAGTGCTTTCCCCTTGAAAGTATTCAACTACAGATTTGACTATGCCCCTTGGGCTTTTTGTAGTCAAGGTCGGGGTTCCAGCGGGGAACGAGGGGTGCCTTAACTCTCGTTCTCGTTGCCGCCGCAAATCTTTCTTTTAATAGATACCTTGAATTCCAAGGGATATCTTGAACTCCCCGCCGTTGTAACGCTTTGTTTTTCTTTTGGTTTAAGGTTTAGGGTTTAGGATCTTTGTACTCGGCCATTGGCCGCCCTTCTCTGTAATTAATGAAGTTCGCATTTCCTTTCATATTTCAACCGATCTCGCTTTAATTTTTCGCTTCATTTATCGCTTTCTATACTTAGAAAATTTTTGTAAAATTTCCCAAATATGACAAGTCAGAATGACTGTCCGGCCTCGGCCTTACTTGGTCAAAGGAAGGAGCTTGACCCATGCCTTCCCATTTTGGTTTCGGCATGGGAGAGCTCGGGCTTTGGCCGAGTAAGAGTTAAGTCGGGAGCTCGCTCGCCCTTCTATAATAATTGCTCTCAATACTTAGCTTTTTCTTTCAAAATTTCGCCAAATATTTCGAACTCTTGTCGGCTTGTCGGGCCTCGGCCTCACTTGTTCAAGAGGTCGAGCTCGGCCCATGTCTTTCCGACTTGGTTTCGCATTAGCAAGCTCGGTTTTGGCCAAGTAAGGGTTTACTCAAGGAGCTGTGCTCGCCCAAGTGTATCATGGCGGGTTGGACGGCCCGCCGGATCCTTCATCGCCCAAACCAGCTTCCCGCGATCGCAAGTTCGGTCGGGCGAGCTGATGAAGGTGCTCGCTAAATGGAGACTTGACCACCGAACCGCTCGCTAGGAATAGTTACGAAGTGGTTGCTCGCCGAGAGTACGTTTAGCTCGCCGGGAGACTTTTTTCTCCGGGAAGAACACGGTGGCACTTCAGCGACTGCAGTGCGCCTAGTGGCGTGCTATGCGCTTTGGGGTCACTAGGACCTAACCACGTGACTTCGTCCTAACTCCGGGAGTGGGGACCTCACTAGCCAGAAAGCTAGGAGACCTCGGCCGGAGGCTAAGCTCGTCGCGAGGAATTTGAGGGGCACACCGACCCGAAAGTCAGTGACCTCGGACGGCAACAAGACGCGTCACGAGGAGTTTAGTAGGAGCCTCCCGGTTTATGAAGGGCGGACCTCGCCATAAGGCTAAACTAATCGCGAGGAGTTTATGGGGACGAGTCCCTACCTCGGCGGACTATCTCGGCCCGCGCGAGTATGAGAGGGCCCACTCTCGGCCGACCGGCCTCGAGTGGGTCCGCAAGGATACCTCTTGCGAGGATTTTTGATAAATTTCTAAGAAACTTCGCTTTATTCATGATAAAATTTCGCGAGAATTTACAATTACAAGAATTTTCAGAGAATCTAAAGATTTTCAAAGTTACAAGAAATGATTCAGGTGATGGCTCACCAAAGTACTTCTTGAGATGGCATGCGTTCCAAGGGTATTGGTCCGGAGTGCAATCTGGGTGTTCAAGCTCAGATGCCCCATTGGGTAGCCATCTGGACACTCCCGAACGGACCCTCCCGATTCGGGCCGAATACTCTTTGGCCGGGGCCGTGGATCTTTTTAAGACGAGGTCGCCGACCGAGAATTATCTCGACCTTGACCTTAGAGTTGTAATATTTTTCTGAACGCCGCTTGTAGGCCGCGCTGTGAATCGAGTCAAGTCGGCATTCTTCTAGCATGTCGAGGTCGAGTCTCCTCGCTTGGTCGTTATCTTCGCCGAGCTCCCGTGAAGTGTGGAAACTCGGCACGGCAACCTCGGCCGGGATGACGGCCTCGGTACCAAGGCGAGCGCGAAAGGGTCTCGCCTGTCAATTCTCGTAGTCGCCCTGTATGCCCACGTGACGTCCGGCAGCTGGCCGCCCACTTTCCTTTCCTCTCCTCGAGCTTGGTTTTGAGAGTGTGCTTGATTATTTTGTTGACCGCCTCCACCTGACCATTGGTTTGAGGGTGGTATGGAGTGGCGAACAATCTCTTGATTTTTCAACGCTCGTAGAACTCCAAGATTTCGAGTCCGTCGAAGTGCTTCCCATTGTCTCGAGACTATGGCCCGGGAAGGCCAAATCTGCAGATGATGTTCTTCCATATAAATCTAAAGATAGCTCGCCGATCGATCTTGTTCGTAGGCTCGGCCTCCGCCCACTTAGTAAAATAGTCGACGGCGACTACCGCGAATTTACACTTCGGCGCCACCGCGGTGGTCCGATTAAATCGATCCCCCATCGGGCGAAACGGCCTGGTCAAGATTGATTTCAAGTGCTCGGGGAGAGTTTGATGTTGGGTGCCATAATCGGCATTTGTGGCACGCCTTGGCGTATGCAATTGCTTCTCTTCGGAGAGTGGGCCAAGAGTAGCCACCGCCTCATTACTTTGTAAATGAGCGCTTGCCCCAGCCGTGATTTCCAGACTCCATCGTGGATATCCGCTAGTGACCTTCTGCCCGTCCTCGGGAGTGATGCATTTGAGTAGGGGTAGAAAGAAACTTCGTTTATAAAGTGCTTCCTCGATTAGAGTGTACCTTGCTGCTCGCAGCCTCGAGTTGTCCGGTCCGGACCCGCCATCCAGAGAGCGCCCGTTTTGAGGTAAAGGATGATGGGCGTCATCCAGCCTCGCCTCCTCGGCTCGGACAGTAGCCACGGCTCGGCCGCCGATGGCCGAGGTGGTGAGCTTCGCGAGGACAATGTTGGACATGTCCGCCGCCTCCGAGGTGGCGAGCTTGGAAAGCGCGTCTCGCCCGGGAGTTCTCGTTCCTCGGGATCTCGCTCTATATACACTTGCCGAAGCCTCTTGCACATAGAGGCGACGAGCCTCGATACTTTATCATTTGCTCCCCGCGGCTTCATATTCTCCCTCGACTCCGGTTTACTACCAAAAGAGAATCCATGAAAATGTGGAGTCGCCGGACACCAACCGCAGCTGCAAGCTCTAGACCGCCGACTGTGAGCCTCATACTCGGCCTCGTTATTAGTGGCCGGGAACTCGACCGACGGCGTTCGTGAAGCATTGCCCCTCCGGTCCGACTGTAACGACTCCCGCTCCCGAACAGATTGTGTTGAGGAGCCATCTACGAACAACTTCCGGGCGAGAAGGTTAAGGTTGAGGGGTTGTTCGGAAAGGTGAGCTCGGCGACGAAATCGGCGAGCGCCTGTCCTTTGATCGCCGTCCTCGGCGTGTACGTGATGCCATACTAGGCGATCTCGAGCGACCACTTTAAAAGGCAAACCGGTGTCCGGCTTGTGCAGACTTGCCGAAGTGAAAGGGTCGTGAGGACCTCGACTTGGTGATCGAAGAAATAGGCCCTCAATTTCCTAACACTCATGATGAGGGCATACGCCAGCCTTCTCCAGCGGGTGTATCTCGAGCTCGGCATCATGGAGCACCCGGCCGACGAAGTAAATTGGCAGTGGTCTCGCCGTCCGCCCCGACAAGCACGGCACTCGTGAGCGAACTCGGAGGCCGCCAAATATAGAAACAGCTTCTCGCCCAAGACCGGCTTGGTAAGGATGTTGGGGTTGGCGAGATATTCCTTCAACTTGAGGAAAGCATCTCGGCTTTCTTTGTTCCATGAGAATTTTTGCTTTTTAATGGTGGCGAAGAAAGGCTTACTCTTGTCGCCTAGGCGGGAGCTGAACCTATTCAAGGCCGCCGGACACCCGCTTAGTCTCTCGGACCTCGCTTGACATTGCGAGGTTCCTCCATGTCGAGGATGGCCTTGATTTGGGCAGGGTTAGCTTCAATTCCCCTTTCGCTCACGATGTGACCGAGGAACTTGCCGAGCCGACCCCGAAGCCGCATTTCTTCTGATTGAGCTTCATATTGTACTCCCGGAGGATCGCGAAGGTCTCACTTAGGTCCCTTAGATGATCCTCCTTTCACACTCTTGACGACGATGTCGCCTATATAGACCTCCATTATTTTCCCGATTTGTTCGCGAACATTTTGTTTACTAGCCTTTGATAGGTCGCCCCGCGCTTTTCAACCCGAAGGCATCCTAAGCCAAGAGTAAACGCTCTTCTCGGTGAGAAAGCGAGGTGTGCTTGATGTCCTCCACGGCCATCGAATTTGGTGATAGCCGCGAATGCATCCATGAAGGACATCATCTCGTGGCCGGCGGTGCTATCCACCGTGTGGTCGATGTGCGGCATCGTGAAGTGGTCTTTTGGGCATGCCGCGTTTGTCTGTGAAATCAATGCATAGCCTCCGTGACCCGCTGGAGTTTTTTTACAAGCACGGCATTCGCCACCCATTGGGGCTCGTCCTCGGCCCGCTCGATCACTTGTTATCGAGCAGCTTTTACTTCTTCGGCTAGAGTGGCATACTTCTCCGCCGAATTTCCATCTTTTTACGAGACGGGCTTACGAGACGGGTCGATCTTGAGAAGATGGCGCGCATGTTTTGGATCTATGCCGACCATATCCCGATGCGACTGTGCGAAGACATCCACACCGCTTCCGAGGAAGTCTATGATATCCCCCGCATTTCGGTGGGTATTTTGGAGCCGATGTAGACTTCAAGCTCGTGGCGAGCGTAATCCACCGGAATGCGCTCTAGTTCTTCAACCGGAGCAAGTGCGTTTGGGCCGCCGACCGTTGGGGTCTTGGAGGTTTCCTGGGGTCAATGTCTAGCGGCATAGGTTCAAAGCCGAGGCGGCTCCAAGTCTTGCTCGCTCGCCGGCCGAGCTCCATGGGAGTCGGGGCCGAGTGGGCGAGCTCGTCTGGGCCTCGCTCGATTTGTGTTGGAGTTGAGCAATCCATTGGAGTTGCTTTATTTTGTTCGGCGCCTGTGCTCAGGTAGAGTGTACTCTGAGAGAGCTCGGCATTTTGTTGTTCGACCACAGTAAAAATAGAAGAAAAATCTAAACTAAGTGCGTAAATTAAATCGACACGAGTAGTTCAAACATTTCTTTGCTATTTTCCTCGTCACCCTTAATGGTGCCGACCTCCCTTTGACAATGGGGAACTTGATACGGAGAAATAGGAAGAGGTGATAGCCTCAAAAGTTTCGAGAAAAGGGCGACCAAAAAGCCGTTATACATGTTCGGCAGTCAACGATTACAAATTCGGCAGCCTAGTTATCCTAACCCTATCGCTTGCAAAGTCGACTAGCTCGACCGACAGCTTGATCTTCCCATACGCCGAGACGACGGTGTCGCCGAAGCCGCGGAGTTAAAGGTCGTAGGTCTTGATGTACTTGGCTAGGTTGCCCATTTGGTCCAAGGCGGACTTGAAGAGGATGTTGCAGTAAGCTGCCGTTGTCGACCAGACCCGACCACGGTCATTCCCAGGATGTTGGCCGAGATGACTAGAGCATCATTCTTTGGGCAGAGAACCCCCTCGCGGTCGGCATTTGAGAACGAGATTACCGCGGTCTTGGAGATGGTGGGCTCCGGAGGGGCGCCGATTAGGTGGACATGGTCAATGGCCCGCAGCTCGGCCTTCCTCTTCCTGTTTGACTAGGCCGAACACCTCAACGATCCGCCGAGGCTACCTCCCGGCTTGGATCATATTGATCCGCCCGCCGGGCGAGCGGCCGGGAGTTCGCCGCCCGATGACTCCAAGTCGGTTGCGATCTCGATCGCCGCGACCCTCTCGGGAGAGACGACCCTTTGTCGCCTAGGAGCTCGCTCTTCGGTGTCCGGCCGTGGTGGTGGCCTCTTGACGTACTTGTCAAGGAGCCCATCCTCGAACAGCCTCCACAACTATTTGAGCGAGTCTCGGCACTGGCTGGTGTTGTGCCGCAGAGTCATGATAGGCGCAGTAATTTGTTAGGATCGCAGCAGCTAGGTCTCCCGAGGGGTTTGGGCTTGGGGATCAGCCCGGTGTGTTGGATTGCGTTGAAGACGAAGGCCAGGAGTACTTGAGCTTATCCACGACACAGACGGACGCGTATGGGGGTTTGTCCTCGAAGCTCTTGAAGTTCCCCGTAGGCCTTCCGTGGCCTTTCCTCTTCTTGGGGGTGGCCTCAGCCGGGCTGTCTTGGAGGCCGCCTTCCCCGTTTCTCGCCCCCTCCTCCTTAACCTCGCCCAACCTTTGAGCGAGCATCTTTTGGCGAGTGATAAGCTCGCCGCCCCGCCGGCGGAACTCGGCATATGAGGTGGGGTAGTTCTTGGTCATGTGCCGAACATGTAGGACTCCGGTCTTAAACCGCCGAGGGCGGCGTGGAGTTGGAGCTCGTCTCCAACCGGCTCCCGGTGAGGAGGACCTCGTCTGCTGGTCGAGGTAAGCCTCATCGCTCTCCTCCTTCCCCGCTGATTCCCATCGCCTTTGCCGATTCTCGGCTCCGGGAATCTTGGAGGCGAAGTAGGTGGTGAATTTTTCGCCCAGCCTTGTCAAGGTGCCGATCGAGCGGGTGGGAAGAGAGACATACCACTTATGAGCGAGTTCGCCCAAAGTTAGCGGAAACCGACGGCATTTGGTCACATCGAGGCCCCCATGCCGACTCATATAAATATTATAATTACCGAGGTGGGTCTCCGGGTCAGTCTTCCCCTCATAAATAGGCATTTGAGGGGAGGATCTTGGGGTTGAACTGGCGCCTGTTCAACCTCCATGGAGAGTGGCTCGTTCGCCACGCTTCGCTTTGGCCGCCATCGCGGCCCCAAAGCGGGATTCCATCTCATCGATCTTCCTCGCATGGCGACGAGGAGAGCATCGTGAGAATCTGGTTACAGTTACAGGTGGGGGCTTGGGCGGGCAGAGTGCTCAGTAGAGCAGTCCCGGCTGTCATTGGGTCGACACCCTTCGGCTTCAAGCGCTCGAGAGGCGCTACTGGGCGCGGAGCCCCTGCTGATGGGTCGGCGGTCCCGGCTGCTCGCCGAGCCGGGTGCTTCCGGGCCTAAACTCCATTTCGACTCCGATCCGAAGAATTCACGAGACGACCTAAGTCGCTCAAAGACGATCCTAGACCCCTGGGCTGGTCGCCCTCTTTGGGGATCCCGGTCCATCCCGAGTTCGTTGGGCTTTCTTCTTCTTCTTCCCCTTGCTTTTTTGGGAGCAGAGGATGGGCCCGGGTTGGCCGTGGCGAGCTTCGCGGCCTCGAGCTTGAAGAAGCTTGATGGCCGTCAATCTACTCGGGAGTTTGATACTCCCGGTGGGATGGGGGCCACCCCTGTAGCCTCTGGTGGGGGTGAACTCACCCGGGCTGTTTCATCCTCATGAACATGCATGGACTCCATGCCAGCCGGCAGTGGGATTTTCCCCACCGGGAACAAGTGTTTCCAGCTCTCGTCATCTTCCAAGAGAGGTAGGATCTTATTTGGAAGGGAAAGGTCGTAGAGTGAGGAACAAAGGTGTTTTTAGGGAGATTTTAACTTGAAGAACAGTGGGTGTTCTTCAAGGTTTTTCCAAAGAACTTTCGATGGAACAAGAGGGTTTGAGCACACCCTCCTTCTAGCGCAATTGTTGTTAACCGAAATATTTAATGAGTGTTTAATATGGCTTGGAATCGGTTAAAAACAATATTGATTGGAGTATTTATGATGATAAACACCCAAGAACAATCAATAGGAATGATGAGCAATAAATATGAGAATAAATGTAGAAAAGCAAGTAGGAACACGGGAATTCTTGGGAGTGTTAGTCCTGTGCTAAGGATGGATACTTCGATCCGTTTATTATGCCTTATAGATCTTATTTATACATAGTTTTGGTTGCCTTTTAGCGTACTCAAAGGTACAATAGAGTACAAATTATCTTAAATGCTGTATAATCCCCTATTAATTGGGGTGTACTCGCCTCGCATCCGGGCAAGCGGCCGCCACCCACGCCCCGCTTGGTGTCCCCTGGCAGGATCTTCTCGATGGCCGGGGAATTTCCTTCCTTTAGGATAAGTTGACATTAAATAGGCTACCACTCAGACTTGGTACCACTTTGGGAGTGGTTTGGTCGGCAAGCCTCTCGACCTTGTCGAGCTTGGTTAGTGGCGACCTCACCGAGCTCGCCACTTGGCACGAGCTTGCGACTTCGTCGCTCATGAATGCCCTTGCACGCTGGATGGGCGTGCCCGCCTCGGCCAGGTGGGCGGGATCCTCGGTGGCGTAGCCCGGGAGGTCCGACCTACTAGGCCGAGCTTGCTCGCCGCCCAGCCGAACTAGTTTTCGTGGTGCCGAGCTCGCTGGATGTGCCGAGCTCCCCGGGCGTGGCTGGGTTGGCTCGCTACGTCTGGCGGGCCGACTCTTGGGAGGGCCGAGCCCCTTTGGGCCTCGGCCGAAGCTTAAATGGGCCGGCCCAATTGGCATTGGGCCTAGGGGCGAATAAATCGTCATACAACAATAAGTTATAATTTTAATTTTTTATAAGTACATATTTTTAATGTAATATAGGAAAATAAAATATTAAAAAAATTAGGTAGAGATTAATTTTAACGGTTGATCGGCCTAACCGGTCCGACCGTTGAACCGTGAACCGTGTCCAATCCGATTTAGTCACCTATCCGGTTATGAAAACACCGATATAATGGGTTGTTCACGGTTTATGAATTACTTTTATTTTTTATTAATACATGTGAATTAATTTAAATTACTATTATAAATACCGAGATTTAGCCATGTTTAGGTTAGTTTAAATTGTTATATACGTTTAATATCGAAATTAATTTTTTTGATGTTTTTGTATTCTAAAAATAACATGTTGATATTTTTACACTAATATATTATTAACACTTTATAAAGATTTAACATATTTTAATTTGAATTCATACCATCATCTTGTATGCATTTATAAATAGTCATACTACATGCATATATATATTTTTTCGTGATGAATTATAAAGTTATTTGTTGTCACTTGTTCATTCAATCAGCATCAATGAAAATATTTTTTTCATCGCACCGAATTATGCCTTTTCACCGTCATGTCATAGTAATTACATCGTGTGGAATGTTATTTAGTTTTCTAGTTGAAAAGTTGACAAGTTGATTTCATGAGGGATAGTTATTTAGTATTATATTGGCATTAGTTAAAAAAAAATTAGTTTGGTAATGGGAAAATATGTTGTATCCTAATATAATGAACTAACTTTTTTAATTTTGTAAGAATAATCTTTTATTCTTCAACACCTTCAATTTTTTTTTCCATTTTTAATGTATTTTTTATGATATTATATTATTCAACCGTATGGCTGTGTGACCATATTATTTGTTGAACCCAGTCTACTTTTTTTCCATCCCTGTTTATTGTAAACTTTTTCTTATTATTATTATTATTATTATTTTGAATATTATATTTTATCCGATATTATATATATTTTTTAAATATTAGTGACGTTTGGTAACAAGGTTATAGCCTTTATTGAGGGGCTACTACTCTTACTTCCATTTAATAGCCATCAATTGAATCGAGACTACTTCGTCATTGCAGCTTCCACGAATTACGATGCGTTGCGTTGATTCACACCTGGGTCTATTTATTGACATGGTTCAAGAGGATTTATCTCATATCATTCGTTCTTTTTCAATTAACTTTTATACACTCTCGCATCATTCCCCCAGTCCAACATGTTTCGTATTTTCGACAAGATGGATGAAGAAATGAACAATTACCGTGAATATCACGAATGGTGGAACAAGGAGCACAAAGAATTTATGCTGCGGTTTAAGGGTCTCGATGGATACCGTTGACATAAATGACAAGGAAAAGGTTTTTATCACTCTCCGGGGTTTTTAGGGTTTTTTGTTTGACTTTTTTTTGCATTTTCTCTTTTAATAACGTGCATTTTATTCGTCTTTTTTTCCCACTGATTTGTTAGGTTGCGGAGATGCATCGAATGCTTTGGACAAGCGTAAGTTGGACAATCTACTAGACAAATTCTCGCTTCCTTAAGCTGCATTTGCAGTGGCTCAAGGAACTGGCCGCGTTGGAGTTCTCGGTAAAGAATTGCATGACGAAATTCTCGTTGAACTGAGAAGGCCCATATGGATGCGGTTAAGGCGGAGGTGAAGTACATCGTCCGATTGAAGAAATATCATTATCCTAAAAACCACCGCTTAACACGTATTTTTAATCTTATTTACTGCTATGTTTGTATCTTGTTTTGTTAAGACAAATACTCTTTTATATCCCCTTAATCCTTTTGTTATGTAGTTTTTATAATGTTTTATATTATTATGGATGCTATAATGTTTTATAATGTTTATTGTTGTTAATAGTGTTTTTAATGTTTTATAACAGCTTGTTACTATTATTAATGTTACTATGTTTTTTCAATCATATGGTATACAATTGTCGCTTATATATATCGGTTAAGTTTTTACGGTACTTATATAATCTTACAATATTGTTAATCGTGGTGGTATATATTCGATGTGTTTCACCGCTGTATGCCCTTTAAGTTCACAGTATTTTTTGTGTCTTCATGATGTGTCTATTTTGTTGTTATGGCTGAATTGGTGGGTTTTTCCTTTTATATGTATAAGTTAGAATATTGAATTACATTACGTTGTTTATGAATTACGAATGCTTAACATTATTATAGATATTCAACTATGTAGTTTTTAATGTCTAGTATTATTTTTGCAATTTATGAATTTTCATTTTCAATCGTGGTACTTAACTTTTTCTATGTGATTATGTTATGTTTGCTTAATACGTGTTATTTTTCTCGCTATCCGACGTTGAATAGTCCCTTTTTTATATGTCTTTGGTTGGTGAGTTTGTCTTTTACGTTATTGTTTTCCCTATATTTTCTATACGGTTATTCTTTTTTTTTTTTACGTTGTTCATTTATTTGTTCTTTGTACATCATCAGCTAGTCTAGTGTATTACATTATGCTTGGGTAGAAGGTTTCTTTTTGTAGTTTATATTTTTTTCTGTTTGGCCAATCTGTTTCTAGTGGTTTTTTCCTTTTTCCTTTTTCCTCTTTTTTTTTTGAACGGTAAATATTTGTGACTTTTACAATTTCTCTTATATATTCATTTGCTACCAATTCAACAATAAATCAATCTATGTAGTAGGTCATACTCATTGCAATTTACAACATTTAAACATTTTCCTCTTATTTTGTGTATTCCTTGGTGGTTTTTTTTTAATTATTTTTGTCCTTTTATATATATATATATATATATATATATATATATATATATATATATAACATAAGTCAGTCTAGTAGATTATATTATCTTTCTAGGTTTGATCACGATAGTTAATCATTATGTAGGATAATTATATACACAATGTGATGTCATTAATTGCGTATATCTAATATTCAACAATAGTTTTGATATTCAAAGCAATTATTTAAATGAAAACCATAGTTTATACGTATTCTTTTGTTTTGTAAATCATTAAGTAAAAGAAAACTGTCTAAATAATACAATTATTATTAGGGTTTTTAGTTATTCAAATATTTTTTTAAGTTGAATTTTTCATTAAATGAATTACATACAACATAAGTACCGTACATTTACTACAATCACCACTCAATAATCTTTAATTTTTGGAACATATTTAAGTATTATGCAATTTTAATTGAATCACACATTTATTTAACTATAATTTATATTTATGAAAATATTTTACATCCAACTAAAATATATATACCACACAACAATATATGCTCCAATCATCATTATCATACATATTCCATTTCACTAGGTCAAGAAAAAAGGAGCATAATGTTTTTACCCTAACTTCAAACATACACACTACTTAATTATAATCTAATATGTAACTCAATAATAATCAGTCTCTTCCATGATTGCCTGGTTAACTCAAAAGAAATTATCTTTTCCTTCGTACATACCCCTACTCCGCTAACCTCGCGGACACACGGTGCTCGCACGAATGGGAATATTGTGCAGTAGGTTTCGCCCAACACCGGTGCATCAATGTGTCTCGTACGCCCCGAGTACAAGTTATACACCACGAATTCGTCTAACGGTTCAATTTGAAATAAAAATACGTTGTTATCTAGCTTCATCAAGCGAAGTGGTCAATCGCTAGTGCCCTTTCTCCGTCATTCACTACTCCTTCATTTGGAAAACTTATCATCTTCCACGAGCTTGGATCACCGTAACTTTCGAGTATCCACAGCTTCATACCTGCAAAAGACAGACAAACACTGAAAATAGTATCAATCTATCGTCATCCAGAGCACCGATTTTACCGTATACTTGCACGCTCTCCATTCCATTAAGCATGTCAATTTTTCCGAAAGTGTTTGTCTTGCGACAAAATGTAGCTATCCCGAGAATACCCATTGCAACTTGCGATCACACACAAAAAGGCTCATACCGCGATACAATTACGCTATTAACATCTCGAATCTGGTTCATTTGGTATATACCCAAAGGGGTAAAAACCATACTATGTTTGTAGGACATAGCCTACCGGTTTTCTTTCTTCATCCTTGGCACAAAGTATTTGTCTCACTAGTCTTTTCCATTTTCGGTTTACCGATTTAAACCGCATAAGAGATTTTGTTGGCAATCTCGATAGTATGTCCATCATTATATTAAGGGTGAATATTGTACTCACCCACTTGATCGATGGAGGAACAGTAAATTTTTTCATCTTTCATCTTTTTTTTTTTTTTGCATCAACAAGTTTTTTTTTGCCAACAAAGTTGTGTTATCCTGGGTTATACTTATAGGGGTGAGGGAGAATCACTGTTTCTCAATTTTATTATGGGGCCATGTGCCGATGTTTTTAGGCGGAATTTTCGATCACAAATCATTCATATCGAGTTGAAATTTGTTATATGTTATATAGCAATAGTTGTTTTACCTCCAAGTTTCTATTTTTTAGGTTTTTTTCGTTGGTTTCATTCTTTTTTAATCTCTTTTTGAAGTTATATGCATGTATGTATGTATATATATATATATATATATATTTTCATTTCATTGTTTATTTTTGGATTTTTGAAATTTTTAATTGAATCACATATCTTAAAAAAACAAAAAAACAATAAAGCTGCTTTATTTGTGTTAGTATAGATCCGCATATTTTTCTAAAAATTATCACTTTTACGTATCCAAATTTTTTTCTAGCTCTTTTAATTATACTTTTGTGATATTTGTGTCATTGAATGACTATCTTTCATCAATTAACGTGTCATAGTTATCTTATATCGCCGCTATTTAGAAAATTGATTATCTCGGTTGTAGGGGTTGCTTCTTCAACACACCGGTTTTTTTATCAATTGTGCTAAATCTTAATATTTTTATCCCGTAAAAAATATATATACATATATATATATATATATATATATATATATATATATATATAAATATTGTTTTCTAAAAACTTAAATGTTTGCTATTATTATCTTAAAATCTTATTTTTTATTTTAATCCCTATACTATTATTTTTCTTACCTTTCGCTTTCAAGAACTTGTTGTATGACATTACTTACACACTCTGAATATGTTTTTTTTATTCATATTTTTTTCTCTTAGGACAAAGCTATATAAAATCACACATTCAACACATGTATTGTTACTCAATGAATAAAAATTAACGTCCACATCTCTTGACACGCTGACCAAATACTGAATATTGTTCAACAAATACCTAAATCATTGTCCAATTCATACGAACACTCAACTAGTTTGTTTTGACCTCAAACATCTTCCAACACAAAGCCTTGACAAATAACCTAATTACACCTCCTTATTATCTCCCTTCATGAACCATTCAACCATTTTCTTACGATATCGTGCCGCTTGTTGAGTAAAGATTTTGAGATTGCTATATTTCTCCGAGTATTTCATTCTCTATGTTGGTGCAAACTATAACCCCACAATCTAAAGATCTCAAATTTGTTCCATACATGGAACCTAACGGTTTTCGTTTCTCCTTTGTTTTTAGGATGTTTGTATTGTTTGATTTGACGTAGATCTCATGCAAGCGGTCTGTAACATATTCCACCAGTAAAATAAAAATTGTAGTTTTTTATATTTCTCGATGTCAATGTTTGTTGTACGATTATATGAGTCATGCAATCGTGAGTAGTGTCTTACCAAAGACAACACTTCTTTCTAAATGGACGCCTTTGTGTAGTTTGTTCGCGGACGCATTGAGTTGTAGAAACTCCATTGCCCAACATTTATGTCTAACTTTAACAAGGTCAGTGATCACCGCAATTAATTGATTCCTTGAATCGCTCTTGCTTAGCAATCGAAACAACAATACATCACTTGCCCCAACTTTCTCAAGGCGATCATCAACAAGTCTCCTTAGATTCCTATTATCCCTATTCTTATTTGCATTTATTAAATCCTCGACAATGAGATAATAAATACAAGAGCAGCTTCAAAACCGACATGCCTTTTTCATTTATTTAAATTTAATATTGTAATGTTTATATAGTCATTCCAAGCACGAGGATGAGAAAATGTGGACTTATTTAGCAAATATCACTCGACTCCACCGTACTTGTCAATTAGTATTTTACTCCATGAATCGACCACTTGTCTCAATTTTTCTTATAAGTAGTAATTCAATCTAGTTATGAGTAAAATATTTTTTTATATATAACGTACTCTGTTGAAATTCACACATGGTGTAGTATCGAAAGTATGTTATTCATGTGCACGATTGATAACCCATTTGGCGAACTCCATGCCACATACCTGTTTATAATTGATATAAAAATTAAAATTAAATAAAAAAATTAAAAAGAAAATGTTCAGATTAGAAAGAAATAATCTGTCTTACACAAACATCATTTTTTATTGCATGTGTACTTACTCTTCCATGCACTCATTCCATGCTTTCTCAATTAACTGTTTAATTGGTGTGTTGATTTCTTGTATTGCATGGCATGATTCATCCCATCTCATCTTCTTGCATTGTTTTCTTTCCTCATTAATTTTCTCCAACTCGTCAGTGCATATTTGTGGGGAAATATCTATCGCTTCCTCGTACATTCTCAGTCCCGACTTTAACTCTCCGTAATTGTGCTTGGGCTTGGTATTCTCTTATTATTCTGCCCTCTTTACGGTGGTGTCGTGTATATTTTCTGTTCATCTTTCGAGAGCTTCCTTTTTCTCAATAGTCATCGTGTACCCTTCAGCTTTTCATTTTCAAGCTTTAATATTTCATTCTCCTTTAATGTAATAGAAAGTTCTGCAATTTTGTTCAAGTGTGTCATTGTCTCCTCGCCGCCAAGTGCGTCTGCTCCACAACTTACCGTCAATGAATCCACCTTATCTTCCGTATATATTATCTTCCCCTTCAATTCCTTAATCTCTTCATCTTTTTTTGAAACCAGTTCACCGCTGGTTCTTTCTATCAAAGCCTTTTCACTGGCATGCAATTCAATTATTTGTGAATGTTCCTGCTCCATTTCGTTCAAACTTTTCGTGCACATGTCTAATCTATTTTGCAAACTTGATTTTTCCTCCATTAACTTCTCAGAATTCACCTTCACACGTGCGGTTTTTTCTGCTTTTGGTTGTCACCATTGTTGAGCTCACTTACTATGTTCATTACAATGTCCTCATTGGTGTGCTCACTTGCGAATTCCCGAGTCCCGTTTAAGCTGAAACTTGGTGCTTCATCGGCCATCCTTTCCTCACCATCATCGTCCATATATTCATCATTTTCTATTTCGTTGCTCTCTCATCATTCTCGCTTCGTGCTCTTACGCATTTTTCTGACTCCGATCAAATCCTCCTCTGTTTGTGCAATTATCGTGTCCCGACATGCTTGCTCGATTGATCGTTATTGCGTGCTTTTCTTTGAGTCCCCTCACACAGTTGAATTTTTTTTTCTCGGTTCTTTGATCCATCAGGTCTTCTTCTTCATTGTTTGTTGAGTCCATTGAAGCATCATTTGAGTCCTCTGCTTTCTTGTGCCACTTTCTAATGTTACCCAGTAGTTAACCATACTCTCAAGTATTTTTTTCTCCCCGACTTGTTGGCTTTAGCTTTGTCTCTGTCAGATCTCGAAATTTTTTTCGAAATCATTAGTTTCTCCATGTATGTTTGATATGTTGCATAATGTATTGCAATCGATATATCTTTATAATTTTTAAGTTAATTTACTACACAATCGTGGTAGTCTTCTCGATTCACATTGTTTAATGCCTTGTTTAACGTACTTAAATCCCATCTCAATATTCTTGGTAGTTTCCCATTGTCACTCTTCTCAACAATTGTTGTATGTTCACACAACCAAAATTGCACATTCAAATAATAACATTAATATAGTTTATTGCTTATGTTTAGTGTTCCTCAATGCATTTTTTCGATGTTCAAGATTCATTTTATTGTTTAATATGTAAAGAGCAAACTAAAGACATTACTTACTAGTGTTTTTGCTTCTCAAAATTTGTTGATGTAATAGATCTACTACCAACGTACACCAATCATACTTCCATATATCTTCAACCTTAATCGGATAAATTGAGTAATGCCATGGTACTCTCCCATTCAAGCCTCGGTGTTAGGAATGTTACTAGCAAATATAGGTGGGTGATAGGAGCAAACTAACACTCACCTCCCAAGTGTAGGAGGATCGTGTAGCGAGCAAGTACGGTTAAATTATCGAATCCACGGGAATCAAGTGGGAGATAGCCCTAAATCTACTAGTTTAGTCATAATTGTAGTACAAGCCATTCAATAAGATTTAGGATTCAAACAACGATAAACAAGCAACAACTTTCAAGCAAGACAATTAAATTTCAAGCAAGATAAAAGATGTGTTCGGGTGTTCTTCTATGGACTATGAAATACGAATCAAAACCAAATAGTAACTCTCTCGTCAGGCAAATTGATAAGGACAATTCAAGTAAGAAAACACAACACCGTACTTGGTAAGCCTAGGAGTCATGTTTCGTTAAAGCATGAAGAATTGATTAGGCCAACGTCCCGCTTCTTCCCGATTCTCTCACGAGTCAATAGGTTTCCCTAGCGTTGTTAATCTTCGCTACTAAGGTACATCCCTTTTGTCCCCTCACTAATCACCCGACTATTAATCCAAGCAATTAATGTGAATTGATGTAATTCTAATGTAGTTAACCAAGTCTCCTTGCATACACAATATCCACTCTAATTATCCAATTAAACTCTTCAACCAAGCTAGAAACCTAATCATCCAAGTATCCTTGCAATAATTAAATACTAAACATGGAATTCAAGCTCAACCAAATAATAGATCATGCAAAACTCATCAATTCAATCAATCAACCTTCAATTGAAATTACCCACTCAATTAATCAACATAATTCAATCATCCATAGCTTCCAAACACTCAAACACTTGAGAAATTAGCCAAGCATAATTAAAGAAATTAAACCCATGATATCAAGGAAATAAGCATTCATCATTGCAAGAAATTAAACCAATAAAACAGAAAATAAAGATAGATATCACCTAATTAGCCTCCAAATATTTAGAATCCATGTCTTGATCTTCCAAAATGATAAAGAAATGCAAAATCTACCTATGTGTGTGTAAAAAGGTATAATAGTGTGTGTAGGGGTTAATCCCCTTTTCTATCTATTTCTAATTCTCTAATTTCTATTTTCACGCTGCCTAATTTTCCGCTGCTCTAAATCAGCCTTACTATTCACGCCTCCCTTTCCAAATCGATGAACGATCAAGTTATATGGTATGTCCTCACGTGGCATGCTTTAATTGGCCGGAGAAAGAAAAGAAATTAACGCTGAAATTAGAAAAAATGTTATCACGCTGGCTTGAAACGCCGATCAACTCGGACCGAGGAAAGCTGGATCGAGCCGAGGCGAGATTGTATCAACAGAGTACAAAAACTTTTGTAAGATTTTGGTTGCCTCAACTCGGTTCGAGGAGCGGAGAGAGGCTGGGGTCGAGTTGCGAATGGCAAATCTACACCGAACGAGAGACGGCGACGAATGGCTGGGTGTCGTGACTCCGACGATGGGTCTGCGTCGCTGGTGCGCTGCTGTTCTGGAACAATTATGAACGGCGATGGCCTGGTTTGGTCGCTGCGAAATTGAAGTGACGGCGGCGGCAATGTTGTTCGATTGGCGGTTGGGTGTTGACGATGGAGGTGTATGGTGGTCGTTTGTTGATGGGTGGTTGTTAATTGTGATTTGGGAGTTGTTGCAGGTCTGGGTAAGGCTGCCATGGCGTGGATTTGTGAAAGTGACGATGGGGGTGTACTTATCAATTTCATGGGTGCAGTGGGTGGGTGTATTTATCAATCCGAAGGGTGTATCGGTTCAGTTTGCTATTTTTGCCGCCTCAACTTCGTTCGTCCGTATCTCCTTCATATGAACTCCGATTGACCTCATTCTTTTTGTGTTAAGACCGTCTCTCGACCCTCTTTCATACCATGTAATTGCTCATTTGATTTGAAGACGACAAATATCCTCAAATTGCACTCAAAGTTGGCCTTATCCTACAATTTCGCACATAAAATATCAAATTAAACTATGAAATGCAATTTGACCAATTAAATGCGAATTAACATGAAAATCATATCAAATTGAGACAATTAAGTACACAATTAACATGCAATAATTCACCCTAATCGCTGGGTTAGTCTTGCAACATCACCTACACTTCGCCTATCTTCAGTGCAATAATTTCCACTAGCTTATCATACACATACTTTTTGTTCGTAATATTCCCCCTCTTCCTGTTTTTACGTCTCTTCCAAAACAACGCTTTATCCATTCAGGTAACTCATAATCATTCAACTTTAATTCAATTGGAAGATTTCCACCCGAAATTCCGAACAACAAATGCACATCCCTCGTTTGTCACCTTTAATTGTTCACCGCCCAACATGAATGTCTTTATTGGCTTATCGAACATCAACAACACACGTCTAATATCCTCCTCATATTTCTGCCACATTGTCTTAATTCTCTCGTAATCAGCATTCATAATTGCCTCAAAAAGCACCTAAAATAGAGTCTTTTTATTTCTTTTTTATGCTCACTTCTAAACTTTATCCTCAGAAATCTCTTACTACTGTCACTAGGTTGCTACGATAATAAGTTGTCCCGTCCTTGATGTGTACTTCCGCTATGGCAACACGTATTTTGAACAAATATCCAATTATATTCCCTTTTATCAAGTTTGGTTGTGCAATGAAAATTGATCAACATTTTTATATCACAATATATGTTATTCAAACTAATAAAATTTTGAATTACTCATCAATCTGCCTCGGGTTTATCCTTAATCGCTTATCCTCTCGATGTTGTGTCATCCAACATCTCGTTGATTAATCCCTTAACCGTGTTTTCTCGCATGTTCGCATTTGAAAGCAGTAGTACAATATTTGTTATATATTATATCTTAGATGCGTATATAGAAAAGTGTAATACTTAAGAATTTCTATCACTTGAATACCTTTTCTACTTCTTTTCTCTCGCTTTCTAGATGTTATTGTTTTATGGCCGTGTATTCTTCCTCCGACGTATCTACATATACATAAATTTCATGCAAACATAATCTTATTGTAATTAGGTAAACAATTCTTCATTTTATATACTTTCATTTTGTTCTTCTTACCATTTGATGAAAGTTCATCATCGTTTACTTTTTGTTTCCCTTCTCGCATTTCTCGTCTTTTTAACATCCTCTTTTCGCACGATTCATCTAGTACACATAGTGATCTAAATTATATTCCAATTTAAATTAACCATATTATCCAATAACTACTAAATTTAAAAATATTTTACTAATATTACCTTCGGATGACGTGTACGAAAGTTGTCTTTTTTTTTCTCTTTGTAGTGGGTCAATTACTTCGCAATCTTCTCTTTGTTAAACCTGTCACAACATAATTTGTATTCACTTTATTCTATTGAATATTAATGTATCTAGTTAATTAACAAGCCTTATTGAAATGCATCTATTAAATTTTTTTAACGCCCATACCTTCATATGAGTTTCCCTTGTGGTCCCGCTCGTATTTCGAAGTTTTTCTCTTCATAAACCAAAGATACACATAAATCTTAACTATTCCATGCTAATATATAAACAGAACATCACAATAGATTTAAGCAACTTTCCCAATTTCGTAGGAAATACTGTCTCATACCCGGTCTTGTCTTCTTTCTTGGTCTACCTCTTTTCCCGCTACTTGTTTCATTCTCCGTACGCCGCAACCTCCTCACCTTTGATTTCCCTATATGATTTATGTCTACAAATTTTTTAAAAACAGCTACACTTGATTAACATAACTCAATGTGGTAACAAAATAATTTATTCGCTTTAATCATAAACCCTAAGAAAGATCTCTCTATCTTTTTCTTTGCTCATATACTTGATATTCTGGATTTTTGCCTTATTATCTATCCGGATAAACCCTATATTGATTCAAAATATTGCATTCTCGGTACACCGCATTTGGGAGATTTATATTCAAATTTCATACTTTCTACATATTTTTCTTTTAAAAACAAAAAAAAAAAAAACCAAGGAAACGAAACAGATTGGGTGTTACCTCGTTGCTCGCGATTTTTTTTCCCTAACCTTTAATCTACGGTTCCGACTTGTAATCCTCCTTTCGCCGTATTGTTTTTCTTTTTGATACCCGAATTATGTATTTGTGTTGGGTTTTCGAAGATGAACAAGAGCCCTCTTTTCCCGCCTCGTTCAAAGTGTGTCGTTTGCATTAACATCTATGTGAATTTTCAGTTGCTTGATACCACTCAAGAAACAAGATTTGGTCTTTTACTAGAGGGGTATTACCGACTTTGCACAATGTCAATTGGAGTTGACTGCATTTTCTTTTTTCCACGTATCCTTCTCGCAATTTCCTTTGTTAATTTGTACCTACTAATAATAGCCCCTTATAAATATTATGATTTAAATAATATTTATATATAAAATATTACAAGAAAATCATGTTGCACGTGGGAGCTATGCTAATATTATATATATATATATATATATATATATATATATATTTGACTGCTTTTTAAAGCTATGATATATGAATGATAAATAAATAAAAATAATATACAATATAATGTTTTTATGGTGGTTAGAAAAAAACTACTATATCCAATTTCTCCAATGCAACAAGAGAAATCCGTTAAATTTACAAGACTAAGCAAAGAAGCGCTTGATATTTTCATCTCACCGGATGTTTTCCTAATTCTAGTCAATTTTTTTCTATCAAAGTATCAAACATTTTAATTTCTTAAAATCAAAGAAATTAACCCATTAACTAATAAAAATAGAAAAATATGGTCACCCGTCCATTTACAAAGAATTACATTTTTTATATAGTTAATTTGGATGATGGGGTTTTTTCAACAACAATAATAAAAATTGTTGTTTTGGTTGGGGAGAAATTAAAGCCTTAATATGTTCACCAAATTGAATTGAAATTTATCTTCTACTTAATGGAATGAGGTAACCTAATTTTATTAATTAAGGAATTAATACATTCGATTTCAAAAATGAATGTTTGGATGGTAAAAAGGAATTAAGAGACTAATTTATACTTTTATTGTAAACTTGAACTTGTTTCTCAATTTTGTCCCATAAGCCTGTGCAATATCATCTATAAGCTTGTTACCAAATGTATAACTAATTATGTCTCATTAGCTCTACCTATGGTTATCTCTGAATTTCACCGCCTTTGTCCCTAGTCGTTTAATCTCCGATATTGTTGCGTTTGAGTCTCACCACTATATAAAGCACCGCTCCACGCAGTCCAAATGCTTTAATGTCCGATATAAGCATAGCTTTTGATAGGGTTGAGTGGAATTTTTGTTGTGGCAATTCTGAAAGCTATGAACTTCCCTAATTATTTGGTGGGTCTTATTCAAAAATGCATCTCCACTGTTCATTTCTCGTTTATGCCAAATGGATCCTCTTTTTGGGCTCTCGAGCCACAATGAGGGGTTCGACAAGGAGACCCTTTTTCCCCTACCTATTCATTATTTGCTCAAGTTTTTTCAATCATCTTACAGACTCAAGGTGTGCAAACGTATTCTTGGGGTGTCGATTGCGAGGGGTGCTCCTACCATCTCTCACCTTTTTTCCGCCGATGATACCCTTCTTCTTGAGTATGCACCACCGAGGAGGCCACCTACTTAAAGCATGTTATCACTCTATATGAAAATGTATCTAGTCGGCATGTCAATTATGACAAAAGTGGAATCGTTTTCAGCCTTAATTCTTCCTCGCAAATTGTTGCTGCCAGTTACGGAAATTTTTCGAATGCTACAGTTCAGTCTCATGGGAAATACTTGGGTTTGCCGTCGATTGGGACGGAGAAAAAAATAAAATATTTGCTAGTATTTTGGACAATATTCGTAAGAGAATCTCGGGATGGAATGGAAAATTGCTCTCACATGCTCACAGATTTTCAGATTGCGAATGGGTGGCCGGAAAGGCATAATCTTGCTCTTATTTCCTAATCTTAGGCCTAGCCTCCTCATCATGATTATCACATCTTTTTTTTATGGTTCTCTTTCCCGTGATCCTTGTGTTGTTGGATGTGGTATCTTTGTGGCGGATAATTTGGGAAGATTTTATTTTGGTGCGGCTCGTTCTTTCCTGTATCCAGGACTCATTTCTTGCCGAATTGTTGGCGCTCCTTGAGGCTCTCCTCCTCATTCAAAGACTTCGTCTCCATCCAGCTTTCCATTATTGGCGATGCCCAAGGTGTGATTCTTGCGGCCCTCCGTAAAGAGACTCGCCCTTCTATGAGTCGACCGATCCTTGATGAGGTGCTTGATTGGATTCAACATACCCTTTGTTTTGGTTTATTTTGGGTTAGACGCTCAGTAAAATTTAGTTGTTCATGAACTTGCATTCTATGCAAAGTCTATTTCTCATTATAACGCAGCTTGGTCGTCCCCACCGGACTTTCTTTTGTCTCTCGGTGCCGACGATTTTAGCTCTTTGTTTTATGCAATGCATTTACCTTTCAAAAAAAGGCTAATTTATACTGGAATCAATAGTTAAAGACTTGTCATGCCAAAAACATCTTAACAAAAATAATATTCCCTCAATTTCGACTTAATGTGATATTTACTGCTCGACACAAATTTTAATGTAAGAATTGTTTAAAAATATAAGTTATTTTTTTTAATGTGGTAGGGTAGTATTTTCAACTCTAATAATAGAGTTGTTTAATAATATTAAATTGAATTAATATGAAAAAATAATTGCATATCGTATAATGTTGAGATGTATGAGAGAGAGATAAAAAAGGCTAGACTTACTTTATTTATGTTTAAAGAAATGTTGCACTAACTATGTGGCGAGCTATTTGGACAAATAATACATCTAGTATGAGATGAGAAGAGTACCAAATCGACTCATTTATATAGTAATCTTGGTATCTGCAAATCCTTGTTATTTTAAAGAAGCAGCTTTTTTACTAAAAATAATTTAAAGGTGGTCTATGAAATATGGATACCTAAAATCTACTATAAATTATTTAATTAATTGAAAGAAACACAAAATCATATTTTTACATGTTCTCCGTTGTTGAAAATTTATTGCAGGATTCACAATGCCGCGCTAGCTAGTGTTCTCTCGGTCGAACATCTTTCTCGTGTTCTAGCAATTGTACTAGTCGAGATCAAGAATTGAATGCCAAGTTGGATAGCATGACTATTTCATTAATTTCATCTTTTTACGCTGAAAGCTATATGCCGAAAGAGCTCTGTTTCTAGATGTGTTCCAAATTTCGTAAACTAAGATACCAAATCCGTGCTATCCGTAAAACTTGATCTCCGTAAATTAAAAATAGTTAATATCAATTTACATTTGTGCTAAGATTCATTTATTTTTATTAATTTATGATTTGTATAATTTTTAGAGTTAGTAACATAGAGGTGCAAATTGTATTGCATATTTACATTCAAGTGCATGTACGGTGATTAATTACATAGGAGTGCAAAAAAAAAAAAACAAAGACAAAAAGACTACAATACCCCTAGCCGCAAAATTATGCAAATTCTCTCCCAAATGCAAAAACGTCAAATCAACGTACTTTTCGCAAAGAAATTTTTCAAATCAAAACCAGAGATATTTTCATTTTATTCAAATACGATTTTAGTTTCATTTTTCAAATTTCAAATTCGAATCAAAGTTCTCAATACAAAGCGATTTCTTTTACTACAATATTTCTTCATTTTCCTCATAACGTTGTTGATGTTTCAAAATCTGGTTTTACAGTTCGAAGGTAAAAATCTGGTTTTCAAAACCCCAATTTCGCTGCCGATTTAAAATTGTCGTGGTGTCGCCGTCTTTGTTCGAGAGAACCGCCATCGCCGTCGATCTCGGAAGTGAAAACCTGGTTTTCAAAACCCCCAATTTTCTTCGATCTAAAATCGCCTTGCGTCGCCGCCTTTGTTCGCGAGAACCGCCATCACCGTCTATCTCGGAGTTGAAAATCTGATTTTCAAATCCCCAATTTCACCGTCAATCTAAAATCTGATTTCAGCTACTACAATATTTCTTCATTTTCCTCATAACGTTGTTGATGTTTCAAAATCTGGTTTTACAGGTTCAAGGTAAAAATCTGGTTTTCAAAACCCCCAATTTCGCTGCCGATTTAAAATTGTCGTGGCGTCAGCCGTCTTTGTTCGAGAGAACCGCCATCGCCGCCGATCTCGGAAGTGAAAACCTGGTTTTCAAAACCCCCAATTTTCTTCGATCTAAAATCGCCTTGCGTCGATCATTTGGATGAACTTTTCGCACCTCGCCGCCTATCCCTCCTAGTGAGTTATCAATTGAGAATTCAATTTTATTTTTTCTTTCTTCCGATGTATTACTTGTTCCTAAGTAGAATTAAAAATATTTGGTAATAAGGATTGGGCTCTCATTCTAGTTTAGACGAATTTAATTTTTGCCTTTTTTTTGTTTTTATCTTATCCCGTGATTAAAAGTGGGTTCTGGGAATTTTTTTAAGTAATTGAGCGTGTATAATTTTCTCTAGGTGTTACTCGTTACTAATTTGCACGTAGTTCTTTGAAATTAGTCAAAGAAAACTGGGTTATGGCGTGTGTGCGTGTATTCTTTTGGATGAAATTTTAGCAGAGCCGTGATCTTTGAAATCTAGTTTTTTTATCTATGATTCTTGTATCCAGAAAAGGTCGATTGGAATCTCCATGTTTTTTTCCGTCTTAAAATCAGATCCCTTTCATTGAAATGGTTTGCAATTGGACAATGTTGGCGATATGAGCAGATGACTAGGATGTCGCCGTGAACATTATCAATGGAATATGGATATTTTTGGTGTTCATACGAGTGGATTTTTTTGTGGAATTAAAGAGATTACATTGTTGATTATAAAAAGTATATATATATATATATATATATATATATATATATATATATATATATATATATATATATATAAGGAACAATAATATACAAAGAGGTAGTCTTATTTTGGATACACATATTAAGTTCATTAATATATTAATTTTGTATTGTGCACGTTAGATTTTTTTGATTGTGCAAGTTTGTTAATCTGATTGTTCAAGTATAATTATGGTATTGTGCAAGTATATTAATGGTATTGTGCAAACATTATTATGTAATTGTGCAAACATTTTTTTAATCTTTCAAATATTTTTTTCACTATTGTGCAATTTTTTTGGAAATGTCTCACTTGAATGCACGTTGGATTTTCCGATTGTGCAAGTTTGTTAATCCGATTGTTCAAATATATTTATGGTATCACAAGTATATTAATGGTATTGTGCAAATATTTTTTGCAATTTTGCAAATATTTTTAATATTGTTCAAAATACTTTTCTCATTGTTGTGCAAGGAATTTTTGAAAATGTCTCACTTGAATGCACGTTGAATTTCCTAATTGTGCAAGGTTGTTAATCCGATTGTTCAAGTATATTTATGGTATTGTGCAAGTATATTAATGGTATTGTGCAAATATTTTTCTCGCAATTGTGCAAATATTTTTAATATTGTTCAAAATATTTTTTTCTCACTATTGTGCAAGAAATTTTTGGAAATGTCTCACTTGAATGCACGTTGAATTTCCCGATTGTGCAAGGTTGTTAATCCGATTGTTCAAGTATATTTATGGTATTGTGCAAGTATATTAATGGTATTGTGCAAATATTTTTCTCGCAATTGTGCAAATATTTTATAATATTGTTCAAAATATTTTTCTCACTATTGTGCAAGAAATTTTTGAAAATGTCTCACTTGAATGCACGTTGAATTTTCCGATTGTGCAAGTTTGTTAATCCGATTGTTCAAGTATATATTGTGCAAGTATTTTTATGTAATTGTGCAAATATTTTTTAATATCGTTTAAAATATTCTTTTCACTATTGTGTAAGAAATTTTGGAAATGTCTCACTTGAATGCTTGTTGAATTGTGCAAGTGTGCTAATTCGATTATTCAAGTATATTAATGGTATTGTGCAAAAATATTAATTACATTATGCAAGTATGTTAATTGCATTGTGCAAGTGTAAATATGAGTATAAACCATATTAATATATATATATATATATATATATATATATATATATATATATTTACAATTGGCAAGAATAATTTGGAATTTCAATTACATAATGTTTCAAAGCTCAATAGAAAATACAAAAAGAAAAAAAAATACACAAATAGGTTAAGCTCAATAGAAAATTTAATATGAATCCTAAAAAAGCTTCTCCAAAGATCCATACCAGATTGAAATTTTAAAATTGATTGAGGCAATACAAGAACCATGTTCGTAATACTCAATCTCATGTTCATTCTAACCAGCCTTCACCTTCAACCTCAAGAGGTGTTGCTACAAAGCAGAATAACCACAGTTAGCCACCACCAAGAGCAAAGAGCGAGGAGGGGAGGAGCATTGTCCCTTTGTGTTGATTTGTCGAAATTAGGAATACCTCAATTTCCCTATGACCTTTATTCTCGCCCGCAAGAGTTTTCATCTAGGTAATTAAACAGCTTTGCATACTCATAGGGTCCTACGTAGAACAACACTAATATATCAATCAAAACTACCGAAAACTTCAATTTCACGACAACAATTCGAGGGCAAGAAAAATTGCCAAAGAAACTACTCCAACAAACACAAATTCGAACCAAGGAATTGACCAAAAATGAATCAACTCCCTTTGAAACATTTTATTGAATACGTGGTGAGCATTTTATCTATACTTCTCCTTAATTTTATTATAAGCAAATCCATCACAAATAATCTCAATTAATCACATCTACAAGAAAATACATTTAAGATGACAAAGATTCACAAAAAGCTTGCAAATTCAAACAGAAAATGAGAAAAATATCAAGAAATCGAATTGAAAGAGTACCAAATAAACATACATTCAATTTACAAACAAAATTCAAATTCCACAAAGATACATACACCAAAACGAAAAGCCCATACATAAGAACAACCACAAGTGATGAATAATTATCTCGAGACAAACCGACGGTGGCGGGCATCGCACGGTGGGCTCCGGTGGTCGGCCGCTTCTCCTTCGTGAGCGGCGGACTTCGCTGCAACATATCGGCAAAGCAGTTTATACTCCACAACCGGACGGTGGAGGCACGTAATAGATCGGCGGCGCACGGAACAGATCGGCGGTGCAGGAATGTATCAAGTGCGATCAAACGCGTGGTGAAGGCCGACGGAGCGGATAAGGTAGACGACGTTGATCTGCAATCTTTTTAATATTTAGAGAATGAAAAATTTTTAATCTGAAATTTGTATTTTAGAGTGGAAATTGTAGATGCAGACGAATAGAAATGAGAGAGAAAAAGCCACCAAAAGAGAGAGGAGAGAGAATAGTGAGAGTGAGAAGATATTGAATTAGTCAAAAAAGGGGAGAGAGAAACGGTATAAGTGAGAGAGAGAAAAAAAAAAAGTTAGAGGTGAGAGGAAAGAGAAGCGGATAACGAGGAGAGAGGAGAGAGGAGAGAGGCGGCGATTAAAAGAAAAATATGAATTAAGGGTATGTTGGTAAAATTGATATGAGAGAGAAAAAGGGTAGCACTTGCTTGTAATTGAGCTTTAAAGGTTGCACTTGGTTGTAAAATTTCTAATTTTTAAATTAAATTGCAATCTATATTATTCGAAATTATTCAATCGCAACTTATACTACTCTCTCTCGTCTCAAATTAATTTTCACACTAATTTGAGTACACACTTTAAAAAAAAGTGTGATGAGTGAAGTATTTGAGAGATAATTTAGTAAATTTTTATTGTTAAAGTAAATGAAATGATTGGATTGAATGTAAAAATTGTGATAATCTGTAAATATTTGAATTTTGTGATGGTGGACTTAAGGAAGAGATTTATTTTTGTGAAGTGTGAAAACTAATAGGGGTGGGCAAAAACTATAAAATTAAATTTTTGGTCGAACCAATGAATTTCGGTTAATTCGGTTAAAAATTTCGTTCGATTTTAATTTTTAATAACTGAAATTAAAATATTATTATTAATTATGATTTTATTGACTTTTTACAAGTATTATGTAAAAATTTATAATGAATTTGGTTTGTGATTGTGAACGAATTATAATGATCTTGTAAATTGTTAGTTTGTGATCACATGTGTTGCTTGAACGTGAAGTATCTCAAAAAGTGTGGATGGAAAGCTTTCAATGGCTTGGAACACAAACTGCTTTACATTCAAACCCAATGCATAATTTATTGTCGAATATTAATGTCTTGGGGGTGAAGAAGGGTAAGAGGAGGGTGGCAAGTATTTGGGCATGTATTGTGTGGTTAATGTGGAGAGCTATGAATGATATCATCTTTCAAACGGAAATGTGTCAATTAGTAGGCTAATAGTTGAGATGAAATCGAGAATATGGAGTTGGTTTATGACAAATGAGATAATGTGTAATTTCTCTTTTAGTGAGTGGGTCTCAAATCCTAAGAGAATATTGTGAATTTGTGATGTCGTTTGTAATTTCTCTTTTATTGAATGTGAATGATGGTGATAGTAAAAATAGAGTTTATTGTATAAATCCGGTTCACATTAGTTTTTCCCATTAGTAATGTACCCACCATGAAAATAATCATTATCGAAGAATATAAAGAGAACATATTTTTGCATTCGTATTTCTATAGAAAAACTCGAAACAATTGCAAAGACAAAGCAAGTAAACCACTACTTTAAATCTTTTTTTTTTTTGGACATACAATGACTAAGATCCTAATTCCCAAGGTGGGATCTTAGACCTGTAACCAAACAAGCACCTCCGAACTAACCCAATCGGGAGGATTAGCAGTGTAAAAGCTGCCGCGGCCACCAAGTGCGCTGCCTTCGAGCTCTCCTAACGTGTAGCGCTCTCCATGTAGAGAAGAATTGTAGTTCCTTAACAATCACGCCAAGGACGTACTCCGCCCGCCATGAAATTCCTCGCCGTCGTTAATGGCCTTAATCGCTTCGAGGCAATCTGAAACTAAAATCAAACTTTTAGCCCGTTTGTCCTTTGCCTCTTTGATTCCATCAAAAATCGCCCATAACTCCGCTTCTAAGGGAAACTCAACAGCTTCTAGTACCTCCCTTCTTCCACAAGATTGCCTCACCCTTCTTGTTAGTGATAACAATTCCCGAGGAAGACCTTCCGAAGTAATATCAAAGCTTGCATCCGAGAAGGTTATGAGACAATCTCCCACCAACTTCACGGCCACACTCAAATCCTCCAAGGTGGAATTCATTAACTCGCTTATTCTCGCCACTACAAGTCTTTTTATACTCTTCAATCATACTCTGCACCCAACTAAAGCTTTTACTTGTCGGGGTTTGGCTTTGAGTTTGCTACCCGGGTCTGGTGAACGATTTCACATCTCTTTTTCCAAATTGCCCAAGCCACCGCCGCAATTAATTCCAAAGGTCGCTTATAATTAATAGAACACAATTGGCTCAAAATTCGATGACATTGACTTCCTTAAAGGCCGTAGCTGGGATGATGAGATCAAAACCCGACCACGCTTTCCTCGTGAATGGGCACTCAAAGATTGCGTGAAGTGACGATTGATCAGCGTAACCGCAAAGCTTACAAGAAGGAGAGATAGAGACATGGTGATGAACAAGGTTTTCCCGAGGGGAGAATATCTAGCGATAGTTGCCACCAAAGACTTTGACCTTGGGGGATTTCAAGCTTCCACAAATCCGTCCACCATTTGTTTCTGCTGGAGCAGGCACGGGGTGGCTTTGTTTTTTTGAAGCTGAATTCTCTATTTTTGTATAACCCGACTTAATCTGTACTTACCTTTCGGATGGAAGCACCAATATCTCGAGTCTGCATTTTCTTGGGGGTCAATCATTGTTGCGGATCTTCTCAACCTCAAAAGGCGTAAAATCTCTTTTGATTTCTTGTATTTTCCAGTCCTATCCTCGGCTATGTAGCTCGCCACCTTCCGGTTATCTTTAATACATGTTGAAAAGTTTGAGATCCCCCAACTACCAAACCAGTCTCTGCGACTCGCATCGATTAAGTCTCCCTTTCCGATTTTCCATTTCAAGCCTCTCATGATCAGCTCCCTACCCCCAAAAGATTGATCTCCACACAAAAGATGGGTTACTTCCCAACCGGGCTTGCATAATGTCCCCTTTTCGTAGTATCTCTCCTTAAAAACTTTGGCCACAAGTGGAATCGGGGTTCGATAACAATCTCCATACTTGCTTCGCAAGTAAAGCTTGGTTGAAGCACGTAAAGTTCCCGAAACCTAGGCCTCCTCTTCTTTATCCTTGCATAACCAGTCCCAAGTTTTCCAGTGTATGCCCCTCTTATTGTGGTTGCTCTCCCACTAAAATCTTGCACAGATACTCTCCACTCTTTGCAGATGGATGTAGGTACACGAAAGCAAGACATAGCAAAGACTGGGACAGCTTGGAGAACCGACTTGATTAAGGTCTCTTTCCCCCTTTTGAAAAGTGTTTGTGTTTCCAGCCTTCCACTTTTTTCCGCATGTTGTCCTTAAGATAGGCGAATTGGATCCTTTTGTTTCGTAGAGAAAAGGAGGGGCTCCTAAGTAAAGGCTGATGACTCCTGCTCATACGAATTTTGAGCACTTGTTTAACCCGATCCCGATTGCAAGGTAGAGTGTAGGGGCTAAACGAGAGGGCGGACTTGTCGTAGTTGATGACTTGTCCCGAGGCCGCTTCGTACTCGACAAGACACTCCTTTACCGTACATGCGGGAAAAAGGATCCGCCTTGAAGAAGACCAGACTATCATCGGCAAAGAAAAGGTGTGTAATCTCCGCCCTCGGCTTGCTAATTTCAGTCCCTTCAACGTGCCTTGAACTTTCCAAAGAATTAAGGAAGAAAGGCCCCGAGCGCAAATGACAAAAATGTATGGGGAGAGGGGATCACCTTGACGAATCCCCCTGGTTGGTCTGATTTGCCTCGATAATTCACCATTTAACTTGATCCTATCACGAGACCGAACTCATGCAATTAAGGATAAGGTCTGTCCACCTTCTTGAGAACCCTGTTTCAACATGATTGCTTCGACATATCTCCACTCGACCCTATCGTATGCTTTGCTCATATCCAGCTTTTAAGGCCGCATAGCCTTGTTTACTTTTTTGAGCATCTCGAGCCGATGCATGCATTCAAAGCCGATAAGGATGTTGTCCGAAATTAACCTACCCGGTATGAATGCACTTTGGTTGGGATCTATCACTTCATCAAGGACCCTTCTCCATCTATTGGCCAAGGCTTTGGCTATGATCTTGTATGTCACATTGCAAAGGTGATGGGCGAAAATCCTTGACTTTCTCTCGCTTTCTTGACTTTGGGGATAAGTGTGATGGTTGTTTCGTTCCAAGAGTCCATCAGTGCCCATTATTGAGGATCTCTTTTGCTTCATTGATCACATCATCTTTAATAGTTGGCCATGAAGCATGGAAGAAAGCCGCCGAGAAGCCGTCCGGCACTGGGGCTTTTGTAGCGCTAATATCAAACGCCGCCTTTTTAATTTCTCCCTCGCCGAACTCCGAATTGAGGTAATCATTCATTTCTTTTGTAACCCTTGGCTCAATGAATCGTATTGCCTTTTCAATCGAATTCCAACTCGGCTCGAACTCGTGAAGAGTGTTTTGAAATAATGCGTCACACATCATTCAATCTCTTCATGACTTGTAAGGATTCGATCATTATCATCCACCGGTGTCTCAATGCTGTTTTCGATCCTTCGCTTTTAGAGCATTGATGGAAGAAAGCGATATTCTTATCCCCGACCTTAAGCCGGTGCCTTTTTGCCCTTTGATGCCAATGGATTTCCTCTTGGATCAACAATTTCTCCCGTTGTTTTTCCAAGGACTTGATCTCGTCACAGCTCTCTTCGGTATTTTGTAGGTTATCAATTCTTGTCGTCGGCTTTGCAATTTTCTTGATAGTGTTGCCAACTTTATGATGCGCCCACTCTCCCACCAATTTACCACAAAAGGTCGGTTTACGAGGCGGTGAATGTGCGGTTTTCGTGGCCTCCCAACTATCTTTGACCATGTCCTCAAATTCTTCTTCCACTATCCACTTGTTTTCAAAGACAAACTAATTTTTCGGCCGAGTTTTCTGCACCCATTCCTTATGATTTACTTTGAGCATGATTGCACGATGATCGACCCGAAGAATCCCGATTGGAAGCGTGTGCTTGGGGAACAGATCGCTCCACGCCTTATTAACTAAGAATCGGTCCAGCCTTTGCTTAATTCTTCCCTTACCTTTTACGCCATTTGTCCAGTCCACCAAGGGCCTAATGTTTTCAGATTATTCACACCGATTAAGTGACAACATTCTCGAGAAATTTTTGATCCTACTATCGATCTAGAACACCCTCCCGATTTTTCGTAACAAAAAGCACCTCATTGAAGTCGCCTCCAATAACCCATCTTTCATTATTATCGGTTCTTAGTGAGTGCGGTTTGATTAAAAGGTCCCGAGAAAGTCGACCTCTCTCGATAAAGTGGGTGGAGCATAGCAAAGAAATCGCCAAAATAAATTTTTCCAACTAATGTAGACACATCAACATGATTAGAAGAGAAAGAACGGAGAGAGACATCCACATTTTTATTCCGTAAAAGCAGAAACCGCCCTTAGAACCCCCGGGTTCAGAGCCAACTACACCATGAAAGTTCGCAGCATTAAGCCAATTGTACGCAAGCTTACAACTAATTTTGGATTCAGACACAAACAACACAAGGGGTTTCAAAACAGCAACAAGGTGTTTGAAGTAGTAGGAATGCACGTTTCCCCCGGTCCCGTGCATTCCAACATACAAGACTCATTTTTCTTGGCGGAGGCCAGGCCTCGCGAGACTCCGCCTTATCGGCTTTAAGGACTCCCTCTTGCACTTCTTTAGTGATCTTCGCAGTTCTTCTGTTGCCTTGATTATGCTTTCGGTGATGTCGGTGATCTTGGCGTTGTCGAGGCCTCAACAATTTCCTCTTCGATCAAAATACTTCCTTTCATTTTTTGCAGCTTTTTGTTCCCCTTCCAGAGCTAGGTCGCTTCGCTTGATCCAGATTCCTTTAGGGGTAGCTTTGTTGCTTGTTGGAGTGACTTTGTTCTTCCCTTTGCCACGACCACCACTTCTTACGCCTTTTTTGGGGATCAAGCTTTTCACAGTTCACTCCCAACTTTCTTGGTTGGACGGGAATCAGCAACCCCCTTCGGAACTTCGTGGTTTACCACCCCAATGGACTCATTTGTTGGCTGCTGGGGTTGGGAAGCAAGAAGTTGTTGCATGCATCCATAGGAGAAGGAGTAAGGCCCCCGGTGCTAGTGTTGACCCACCGTTGATTGTTGTTTAGCCGGTAGTATGGCTCCATTTGGTTGTTGAGAAAAGGTCCCATAGAAATACCCATGGGATTCACCAGATTGGGTTGAAATGCCCTGCAGCTGTTCAGGCCCGATTTGTTCCCATACTCGCACTCTGGAACAAACTGTCAATACTACTAAAAAGCGGGATCAAGCATCATACCTCCCATGGGCTCCATGACATTGCTTTCATTTCCATTCATTGGGTTTTGAGGTCCTTCAAACCGCATCACACGAACGGTCATTTCCTCCCCCATTGCAAACTCCATACCCTCGATGGGTTTTCATTTTGCTCAAAGACCACTTGTTTTCCCCTATTAATAGCACCCTTGGAAAGTTCCTCCGGTGGGACTCCCTTCAAACCATCTGCTTTCAACCATGGCTCAAATTGCTTAACCTCCTCGAGAGGTCGTAATCATTGGCGAATAAGTTAGGGCGATCCCTCAATATGGTCGAGCCTCCCACACGATAATGTAAATCACACGCTTCTCATAACGGAAAATAACTACGAAGTGCAACCATTGAAATCAACTTTCGTTCCCCAACAGTGGTTTAGTAACATTAATGAGAACTCTAACCCTTAAACATTTTCCCATGCAATTGAGTTTGCGGAACAATCAACCTCTAGCACTCTACCCACCTTATTACCAAGAATTTCCCCAACATACCGGTCAATAGCTGAATTTCCGGACCATGAATCGTACTGCAGACGGTACCTCATTAAGTACAAGGTCGGAGATCTTCTCGTTGCCACAGCTTTTTAAAGATCATAAGGTTGTTGCTCAGACCATGGTGTGTGCCAAGTACCCTATTGCGATCCACGGCATTCTCGAACCCCACCGTAGATTCCCTCACCGATGGCGTATACATTGGCCCAGGGCCGTCGGTTTCCAGGATGGAGTTAAGCGCGGCTCCCAAATCTTTGACCCCAATCGATTTTTAGAGGCAAAGCGGAAGATAAGGGCATTGTTAACCTGGAGGGACAAGGTTGCGGTCAATAGCGAGAGATGCTTTCCTCACAGGATGAGCGTTTCCAGTGTCCCAAACATCATTTAGGCTATCTTGCATTTTTGTGAACTCGAGGGATTGGTTCGCCATAGACATAAAGAAAGGGGAGGGAAGATTGCTTGAAGAGCTAGTGGTTGTGATTTTGAGGGTGGCGATTTCCCCAATTTATAGAGGAAGATGCTGCGTCGGCCTTCGTCTAGAGACACGAACCCGCCTCTTGAAAACGAGAACCAAATACATTTTGTTACTGCGGGAAGATTGTTCTCAAGGAATTGTAATGATTACCTTCGGGTAACACGCAAACGAGTAAGAAGAAATGCCTAGGGAAGCCGGAGAGTCGCGGACGGACCACTCGAGAGAAGAGTGAAGTTTCTAGATAATCTAGATTACACTCTAGAGAGAAAGGCTCTAGAGAGAGAAATTTTTATGTCATTATTAATTTTTTTGAAGTATACTACGTTTAAATCTTAATCATCCTTATAATAATGAATCTTGAAATTTTTATTTTTTAAAAAAATTCTAACCATAAGAATGACTTTTTTTTAATAAGTTAAATGGTGACTAAACCTACGACGGATAAAGTGGGCTCTAACCACTGGCGATATGATTTTCATCCTAACCATAAGAATGGTTAGAACAACATATAAGAGAAAAGTGATTGGGCTTTCACTAACATCACAGGACTATGGCTTTGGGCTTTTAAAATTAGGCTCATGAAAAGGAAAATAAAACAATTGGGTCACCTCTTTTCTTTACGCAAGAAACGAAAGAGTGCTGTGAAAACAAACCATAAAGAGGAGAAAAGTTGCGGCGCCGCGCTGTTCTGACGAGAAACTCTGATAGAAACTCGAGGTAAGTATGGTGTAATCTGCCGAGAAAGAAAGTAATTTGTGTTTGTGTGGTTTTGGGATACAAATTGGCCTTGTATTTATAGATCGATGTGAAAGGGGGTAAAAAGTACTGCAAAATTTTATGCTTAACTCGAAATATCCTGAGATTTTGGAATAAACATCGGGTGGAAATATAGTAAGTTGAGGTTGAGGGATTGAACGATTGAACTCAAATCTGTGATTATCCCGTGAGAGTACGTCAATATAAATAAATGATGGATTTTAAATATTAGGAGATGAGAGAGTTCTGGGATTTTCTGTCATACACAAAATATTGGTGTAGATATAAATTGAATATTTTAGTAATTGCATCTTTTCATGTGTTTTTATTTTTATGGAATACTTGCTGATTTCACTTATCTGTTGCAGGATTTCAATTTAGGGTTAGGGTTGGGGGTTTTGCGTGTTTTCAATTCAGACGCAATTTCACTATTATAAAAATGGATGTGGACAGTGAGATTCAGAAGCTCAAAGAAGAGAGGCAAAAATGGACAAGGACCTTGCTGCACTAGACACTCTGAATTTTGACACCGATCTCTATAGCGCGAACAAGTTTGAGGGGTATGAGCAATCTATACCTGTAAATGAGGATGAGGATAATTTGGATGCAGCTGATAATGAGATTGCTCGAAAAATGGCATCATTTACTGCCCCGAAACAGTTTTTTAAGGAGCCTTTAAGAGGCGGTGAGGATGATGATGTTTCCGGTTTCAAGCAGCCAAGCAAGATTATTGATCGAGAAGATGATTATCGGAGGAGAAGGCTGAACAGGATTATATCTCCAGAGAGGAATGATCCATTTCTGGACAAAACCCCTGGGCCTGAGGTAAGGACCTATGCTGATGTGATGAGGGAAGAAGCACTAAAGCGTAAGGAGGAGGAGGTGAAGAGGGAGATAGCAAAAGGAAGAAGGAAGAGGAGGAGACAAAGAAGGAGGAGAAAAATGTGGAGAAGCCAAAGAAGAGGAATAGATGGGATAAGTCGCAGGATGACAGTGCTGGTGAGAAGAAGGCTAAGGTAGGATCTGACTGGGATTTGCCAGACTCCTCAACACCTGGGATTGGGAGGTGGGATGCAACCCCAACACCTGGTAGAATTGGGGATGCAACCCCCTCGGTTTCAAGGAAAATAGATGGGACGAGACTCCAACTCCTGGCCGTCTGAATGATTCTGATGCAACTCCAGCTGGAGGGGCTACTCCTGGAGCAACTCCTGCAGGGATGGCATGGGATGCTACGCCTAAGCTAGGAGGGTTAGCTACACCAACTCCCAAAAGACAGAGATCAAGGTGGGACGAGACTCCAGCCACTATGGGTAGTGCTACGCCAGGCGCTACCCCTGCTGCATCGTATACACCTGGTGTCACACCTTTTGGGGCGGTTGACATGGCTACCCCTACGCCAAATGCCATTATGCGAAGCGCAATGACTCCTGAGCAGTACAATTTGTTGAGGTGGGAGAAGGATATTGAAGACAGAAATAGGCCATTAACTGATGAGGAGCTTGATGCAATGTTTCCTGAGGAAGGATATAAGGTCTTGGAACCCCTGCTTCCTATGTTCCCATTAGAACCCCTGCCCGGAAACTTCTTGCTACGCCCACTCCCATGGGGACACCTCTATACAACATTCCAGAAGAAAATCGAGGCCAGCAGTTTGACGTGCCTAAAGAGTTGCCAGGAGGTTTGCCGTTTATGAAACCTGAAGATTATCAGTACTTTGGTTCTCTGCTAAATGAAGACGATGAAGAGGAGCTATCTCCAGAAGAACAGAAAGAGCGAAAGATCATGAAGCTCTTGCTAAAAGTTAAGAACGGAACTCCTCCTCAAAGGAAAACTGCTTTGAGACAGCTCACAGATAAGGCAAGGGAACTTGGTGCTGGGCCTCTGTTTAACCGTATTTTGCCATTGCTCATGCAGCCTACATTGGAAGACCAGGAGAGACATCTTTTGGTGAAAGTTATTGACAGGGTGCTCTACAAGTTGGATGAATTGGTTCGTCCCTATGTCCACAAAATTCTTGTGGTTATTGAGCCTCTCTTGATTGATGAGGATTACTATGCCCGTGTAGAAGGTAGAGAGATCATCTCAAATTTGAGTAAGGCAGCTGGGTTGGCCACTATGATTGCTGCGATGCGTCCTGACATTGATAACATTGACGAGTATGTAAGAAACACCACTGCCAGAGCTTTTAGTGTTGTTGCCTCGGCCCTTGGAATTCCTGCATTATTGCCATTTCTGAAGGCTGTCTGTCAGAGTAAGAAATCATGGCAAGCTCGTCACACTGGTATCAAGATTGTGCAGCAGATTGCTATTTTAATTGGGTGTGCTGTTCTTCCTCACTTGAGGTCTCTTGTTGAAATAATTGAGCATGGACTTAATGATGAAAATCAGAAAGTCAGAACAATCACCGCACTATCTTTGGCTGCTCTTGCCGAGGCTGCAGCCCCCTACGGTATCGAAAGCTTTGACTCTGTGTTGAAACCTCTATGGAAGGGCATCAGAACCCATCGCGGGAAAGTCTTGGCTGCCTTTCTCAAGGCTATTGGATTTATTATACCACTCATGGATGCCATATATGCTAGCTACTACACGAAAGAAGTTATGGTTATTTTGATCCGTGAATTCCAGTCGCCAGATGAAGAAATGAAAAGATTGTGCTGAAAGTGGTGAAGCAGTGTGTGAGTACCGAAGGTGTGGAACCAGATTATATAAGAAATGATATTCTTCCCGAGTTCTTTCGTAATTTCTGGGTCCGGAGAATGGCCTTGGACAGGAGAAATTACAAGCAGCTTGTTGAGACAACGGAGGAGATAGCTAACAAAGTTGGTGTTGCTGATATAGTAGGTAGGATTGTTGAAGACCTGAAAGATGAAAGTGAGCCCTACCGAAGGATGGTTATGGAGACAATCGAGAAAGTGGTGGCCAACCTTGGAGCATCTGATATCGATGCTCGCTTAGAAGAGCTATTAATTGATGGAATTCTGTACGCATTCCAGGAGCAGACTAGTGATGATGCCAATGTTATGCTTAATGGGTTTGGTGCTGTTGTGAACTCCCTCGGTCAGAGAGTGAAGCCGTATCTTCCTCAGATATGTGGTACCATAAAGTGGCGTCTCAACAATAAGAGTGCTAAAGTGAGACAACAAGCAGCTGATCTTATATCCAGGATTGCTGTGGTCATGAAACAGTGTGGAGAAGAGCAACTGATGGGCCATCTTGGCGTCGTATTGTATGAGTACTTAGGGAGGAGTACCCTGAAGTTCTGGGTTCTATATTGGGTGCAATCAAGGCTATTGTCAATGTTATTGGTATGACTAAGATGACACCACCTATCAAAGATTTGCTTCCTCGACTAACTCCTATATTGAAGAATCGTCACGAGAAGGTCCAAGAGAATTGTATCGATCTCGTGGGAAGAATTGCTGACCGTGGGCCCGAATACGTTCCTGCAAGGGAGTGGATGCGCATATGTTTCGAGCTTCTGGAGATGCTCAAAGCTCACAAGAAGGGTATCCGTAGAGCCACTGTCAACACTTTTGGTTATATCGCCAAAGCTATTGGGCCACAAGATGTTCTTGCAACATTATTAAACAACCTCAAGGTCCAAGAACGCCAAAACCGTGTGTGCACAACTGTGGCCATTGCTATTGTTGCTGAAACGTGCTCGCCTTTTACGGTTCTTCCTGCTTTGATGAATGAATACCGTGTCCCCGAGCTCAATGTCCAGAACGGTGTTTTGAAGTCGCTGTCCTTCCTGTTTGAATACATCGGTGAGATGGGAAAAGATTACATATATGCTGTGACCCCATTGCTTGAGGATGCTCTCATGGATCGGGATCTGGTTCATAGGCAAACTGCTGCATCAGCTGTGAAGCATATGGCCCTCGGAGTTGCTGGTCTGGGATGTGAGGATGCTTTGATCCACCTCATGAATTATGTGTGGCCCAATATTTTCGAGACATCCCCACACGTTATCAATGCTGTTACAGAAGCTATAGAAGGAATGAGGGTTGCATTGGGAGCAGCTGTTGTGCTCAATTATTGTCTTCAGGGGCTGTTCCATCCAGCGAGGAAGGTTAGAGAAGTGTACTGGAAAATCTACAATTCGCTCTACATTGGTGCTCAGGATGCGCTTGTTGCTGCTTATCCGGTTCTGGAAGACGAGGAAAACAACGTGTTCTCGAGGCCTGAACTGCATATGTTTGTTTGACTTAAAGCTCATGGTTAGTTTTTTTTTTTTAAAAAAGTATTTTAAGGATGTTGGATGCCATATGGAACGTAATAGATTGCTTTTTGTCATCATATTGTTCTTATTTGTATCTTAATGCAGCTACTTATTACGACTCTACGTTTGATTTACCTACATTTTAATAATGTCTTCACACTTTGGAACTTGTATACGTTGTTGCATTGATTGTTGTCTTATGGTGTAGAATAGCTTGCTTATAGGGCCTTGAGTCCTGCACCCTTGACAACGACTCAATCTCATTGCTTGGTGATTTTGTAAAGAGTTATTCTCGATAATCATAGTCGCTTGGCAGATGGAATGATTGAAGGACAAGTTTGTGTATGAATGAAGGTCTCACTTGTCTTAATGTGTCCAAATGATTTAGTTAGTTTGTTTACCTGGCTATCGTTTTTGCTTCAATTCATCAAAATGTATAATCGTTGATCTTGAGGAGCAACGATCATACAGACCAGTGCTTTGTCCACGAGTCGATTTCCCGCCTGCATTTGGGTGGGTGGAGATCTCTGTTGCGGGCCGAAGCTCTATGAAGGTAGAGGACCCACCCGAGTTTTATGGGTTGTAAATCTGCCTCGTTCGACTCAGGGACGAAAAATACATTGCATCAACTGAGCGGGTGCCGATAAATCTGTGTAAGATCCTCATATCTCTGAATCTGCAATTTCTGGTGTGGATTCTACGATGAAGCATTGTGGTGTTTCTACTGGTTTCTGTGTTAGAATTTGAATTTTGCTTATTTGTTACTACCAAAAACTTAATCACCCATTTTGGAGTTTATTTTCTTCTTTCTCTTCTCTTCTGTTCATTGGTGGATGTTTAAACTAGATGATGCAGGAAATCAAGAATGCTATTTTTCAATGATAAATATATGAATAATGTTGAATGCTTGGAGATAATTATTTCAATTCTTCCTTTCCATCATAATACATTACAAAGTTGAATGCTATACATAAATTTATATGATTATGAATTGAATTGAGGTCAAAGCAAGGTTATTTTTACACCTATTAGATTTGTTTTTTTTTTTTTGTTTTTTTTTCCATTTAGCTCAAATATGTAATAGTCGAGTACAACTTGATGTATTACTCCCATATACTTTGTAAGCACAAACACAAAATTTATGCAATATACAGCTGAAAAAACGGGTGTGATTTATATTGTCAAAAGAACGTCAAGTTTATTTGTTTTAAAACATGTAAAATTAGAGTTCAGATATTTTTTTCACAAATCAAAACTATCATGTATAGAAGAAGTATATGAGCTACATAAAAACCGTTCGTTTTGAACCGGCGGTTAAAAAGACTCCATTTTGTGGCTATGTAGATTAAATTCGATTGTGAAAAAAATCATCAAATGGAACTGAAATAAAGCTTGGGAAAACTTGCCTGATTTAATTGCAAATTGCTCTAATGGGGATGAAAAGATGAGCACTCTCTTAAAGGGGATATTGCAAAAATGATGGATATTGAGAAAAGGTTAATTACGCCCCCATTAGATGTGACAATTTTGGATATGATATGATAAAATGATATGAAAATTGCGGGTTAGTGTTGCACTTATTGTGTTTGTGTCCTTATCGTGTCGACTGATAAAGACACAAAATTTTGTGTCGTATTCGTGTTATTGTCGTGGTGAATCCGTTGAACACAATAAAATTAACAGATGACACATTAATTCATTAACCTCGTTATCTAATATATATTACTAATACGTATCGATAGTAACGCGATAATTACACATATACGATTATAACATGATAGACACACGTAAGTTTTTAAATTTTAAAATAATTAATTAAATATTTTAAATATCACATTTTTAAATCTCTTTCAAGATTTAAACTCATTCATTACATTAATAGCGTAAAAATATCTTAGAAAAATAAAAAATTTAAAATTCTAAGAACCTTTAAAAATAAAAAAATAAAAATTTTGTCCTTATCGTGTCGTGTCGACATGAAATTTTTGTGTTTGTGTCGTGGTTGTCACGTATTTTTATCGTGTTATGTTAATGTTTCACCTTATCTTGTCGATACAATTATACGATTTGCCACCCCTACCGCCATTAGCTATGAGCTTCATTCCTGCAAAATAAGCTTGAGTCATTCTTTATGTAATGACATATTCCAACGATAAGGTTCTCCAATTGCTCAAGCAAATGCACCCCTAGAAATAAGTTTTGATGGTGATGTGGCATGTATAAACCCCCTTCTCCGGATCTTGCCAAGTGGATAGTGATTGAGATGGTGACACATGGACGACCACCCCGCAGGTCGTGGGAGTCGAGCACTCGAGAAAATTGGAGCAAAAACAAATATTCCTATATTTTTCTAATTTATTCATGTATGTTTATCTATAATTTAAATATTCGAATTGTGGAATAAGTCATGGACCTTTTAAAAGGGTGGTTGTAAATTCCCTACTAATGGGAGTAGAGTATTTGGTGGGCGATGAAAATGAGAGTATTTCTTAATAATTCCTACGATTATTGAAGGAGAAGAGAACGTGAGAATAGTTGAGAGAAGCACGGGATAAGCATGCATGTATGGTAAGGAAAGTGGTTTTAGGGGATTGGTTACACATTCAGTACGTATATGACTACACTCATTATTTTTTCGAACATAATAGACATGAATATACAAAAATACAGAGAATTCCATGAAGTTTTCCATGAAAATTCATATACTTTCATTCTTGAGTGAAAAGAGAGATATATATTTTTTTGATCGGAAGTGAAAAGAGAGATATTGAGATTGGGAATCGCGGGAGAGATTTTACCGATTAAGCTCTCTTTCCAGATTATAATTTTCTCGTGACTGATTTGAGCATTGAAAAATCTTCCGATGTGGCTTGTAGAGTACCTTCGAGCGGTAAAGAGAGTGTTGCTACCGTGGTCGTACTCGATTCGTGAGAGATGGATTTTTCAGAGGTTTGATTTTATTTGGTGTGGTTTATTTGACACACATCGGATGGTATGAGCCCTGTCTTTTTTTTTTTTTTTTTTTTAATTTGACATATTATTTGTCGTTTTGTTTTAGATTTTCTTAATAGTACACCCCGTTCAAGACTGGTCTTAGAAAATATAAACCTTAGTCGACTTAAAAAATTAACCCCTTAAATTAATATTATTTATGAAAATTCAAAGATGATGCGTGCAATAAAGTCACGCTAACAAGAATTGAACTCCGTGCACGAGATTCGCGAGATCACCCTTCAAACACGTACTACAATCGTGCAATTCGAACCCGCACTGAGCTCCGAGTACTGCAAAACACACCGGAGGGGTCCCCGACGTAGGGACTCGGCGCTCAAGTCGATGATTGGAAAGAGTGTAAAAGGAGGGCCCTAAATACCCGGATAGGGACCTTTGAGAGCTAATATGAACTAGTGAATAAGTGTTAATGGAGATAGTTTAACGTGCTCAAAGTGTGATCGGTAGATAAGTGAATTTGTACCTTCTTCTTCATACGGATAATACATAAATAGTACTGGAGATGGACGGTTATCTCCACCCTCCGATGAAGCTCTCCACTCTTCATCGTGCTCCTCCCACGTTTGCGTCCATCCTCTACGTCCCATTCCTCCTTTCTCGGAATATCCTCTTCCGAGCCTTCTTGATACTCTTTTCCTAAGACTGTTTGACCGAGTCTCACCTCATTCATTAACTAACCCCTTTTCGTAGGTTTATTGTTAACTACCAACACCTTTTTCGGTAATTATCTTAACCACCTTGCTATATTCCCGCTAATCGATCCTATATCCATATTTTGGGTCTATCCACGCATTACTCGCTCTGGGCCTCTTTTGGGGCTCTCGCCCGCTCCTTACTCTTTGGACCTTATATGGGCTTGACTCGGCCCATAACATATTTATGCCGTATCAAAAGACAACATAGAATTTTTAATTACATAAATTTAATAATATACTATGCTAAAAATGGTTTTATACATAAATTAATAGGATGAAAATGTTCAAAATTGCATATGAAGTTCGTAAATGCGAGTTTTGACTAAATCGGGTTGCATTTCTCGGTCATGTGACCGCCGCCCGAGAATATAGGTTGATCTAACTAAAGTGGAGAAGCGAGTCATTTTATTATAGCTTACTCCTCTCGTCCCACATCGCTTTTCACACTTTTTTTTGTTTGTCCCACATTAATTTTCACATTACAAAAAAGAAAATCCCTCCTTAAACTCCACCCTCACAATATTCATATATTTACACAAAATGTCATTACTTTTTACACTCAATACAACCACCTCTCTTACTTTAATAATAAAAGTTTACAAAATTACCTTACAAACTAATTTATTTTTGTTCTCTGGAGTTTTACGTAGTAAAATACATTTTTGTTGATTGACATTTCAGATTAAATTATTTTTGTACTGCTTTTTAAAATCGGGTTGAATCGGTTCAATCGAATCGCCATGAATCGAGTCCGATTACCCAGAACACTATTTTGAGATTGAATCTAAAAAATCGATCATAAGCTGGAAAAAATCAGAAAAATCGATTGAACCATTTTAATTATTTTATAAGAATTTAAACAATAACATATTTTGTATTTACTTTTAATTAATAAATATATTAAACAAACCTTTAATTTTTTTTTTTAAATTTGGGTAATGTCTACTCATTTCTCTGTCATTCTAATATTTAGTATTTATTAAATCTTGATATTTTATATTCTGATCCAAGTTTAATTAGTTAATACACCTTTTAGTCCGTCCAATTTAATATGTTATCCCAAAATAATTTTTTTTTATTTATTTCTACCCTCACAATATACACTTATTTACATCATTTGTTATTTGAACCACACACTATTTTCTCTCTCCTATTAATGATTTGATAATAGCCCTTATTTTTTTACTCTACTTATCTATTTTATACATAAACAACTAATATTTCTTAAAACATGTTGTTGTAACCGTTTTTATCGTGTAAATCGGGGTGGACATATGTAGCTATTAAACGGGTTACAAACATAAATAATTGAAGAACACAAGAATGGGGGAAGAACTCATGGAGTTCCTCCCTTGAAGATGGCTTTGGGTGTCCTCAAGGGACCCCTAGCCTAGTGTTGTATAGAATATGGAAGACAAGAATGAGTTGTGTCTTTACAAGGGTTGGGGCTCTATTTATAGAGCTCCCAAGTATTTAAAGCTAAAAAAGCTAAAAATAGTTATAAATCCTTTATTTTAGGATTTATTTACAACCGTTGATCTAAAATCCCGACAAGATCTACTTTACATTAAATGGTCTTGTCTTGTCTCGTAAAGGTGTCGATACTTTGTCGCTTGATGAGCTGTCGCCGCCGAGCTACCGGCTTGCCGAGCTGGACTTGCCGAGCCGCTTAGAGGCTTGGGCTTGAGCTTGGAGAACTAGTTAGGCATGTTGAGTGGTATAGTTTGCTTGTCTTTTCGCCTAGGTCGGGATACCCCTATGAGGCCTTGGCTTGCCTACCGAGGTGGAGTATTTTACGAAATATTCGTGTTACAACAATTGCCCCAGTTGGGTCATCAAGTGTCTTTGGGAGTCGAGCCGGTAGTGTGGAGAGCGATCTTTTGAAAGCATCTAGCCTTGCACCGAGGTCGGAACATAGGATTTATACTTTTCGGGTTTCTTGTTGAGATCTGCCGAGCCGCATAGCCGCCTAGCTTGCCGGGCCGTTGAGCCGCCTAGCTTGCCGGCTGAGCCGCCTAGCTTGTCGGGAGAGGTGAGCTCGTCCCGATAAGGAGAGCTCGGCCTGGAGAGATGAGCTCATCTCGCCGCGAGCCGCCTAGCAGCTTGAGCTTGTCGAACCGCCCGGCCGCTAGCCGCCGAGCCGCCTGACTACCTAGGCCACGGAGAGATGAGCTCGTTTGGGGAGGTGAGCTCGCCTCAAGGAATGAGCTCGTCAGGAGAGGTGAATATATCTAATGAGAGCTTGCTGGAGAGATGAGCTCGTCGAAGGAGTGAGCTTGTCTCGAGAGGCGGACTCGTCGGAGAGGTGAACAATTACAAGAGAGCTCGTCGGAGAGGTGAGCTCATCTCGAAGAAGTGAGCTCGTCCGGAGAGGCGGACTCGTCTGGAGAGGTGAACATATCTCGAGGAGAGCTCGGCCAAGAGATGAGCTCGTCTAAAGGAGTGAGCTCGTCAGGAGAGGTGAACATATCTAAGGAGAGCTCGTCGGAGAGATGAGCTCGTTTGAAGGAGTGAGCTCGTCGGAGAGGCGGACTCGTACGAAGGAGTGAGCTCGTCCGGAGAGGCGGACTCATCCGGAGAGGTGAACAGGAGAGCTCGTCGGAGAGATGAGCTCATCGAAGGAGTGAGCTCGTCGGAGAGGTGAACATATCCGAGGAGAGCTCACTGGAGAGATGAGTTCGTCTCGAAGGAGTGAGCTCGTCGGAGAGGCGGACTCGTCCGGAGAGAGAGGTGAACATATTCGAGGAGAGCTCGTCGGAGAGATGAGCCTCGTCTGAAGGAGTGAGCTCGTCTGGAGAGGCGGACTCGTTTGAAGGAGTGAGCTCGTCCCGGAGAGGAGGACTCATCCGGAGAGGTGAACATATCCGAGGAGAGCTCGTCGGAGAGACGAGCTCGTCAAGGAGTGAGCTCGTCCGGAGAGGCGGACTCGTCCGGAGAGGTGAATATATCGATGAGAGCTCGTCGGAAAAATGAGCTCGTCTGAAGGAGTGAGCTCGTCGGAGAGGCGGACTCGTCGGAGAGGTGAACAAGTCTGAAGAGAGCTCGTCGGGGAGAATGAAGATGGTGTCCCTGCCTGTCAAACTTGGGATTTTCATGCTCTCGTAATATTCGTCTTTGTTTTAAATCCCATTTTTCTATACTTTTTGTTTAAAAATTTTCCAAGTATTTCAAACTCGTCAGGCTTGTCAGGCCTCGGCCTTACTTGTCAAAGAGGTTGAAGCTCGGCCAGTGCCTTCCGATTTGGTTTCGACCGCGAGCTTCGCTTTGGCCAAGTAAGGATTTACTTGAGGAGCTACGCTCGCCCAAGTGTGTCATGGCGGGTTGACGGCCCACCGGATCCTTCGTCGCCCAAACTAGTTCCGCGATTGCGAGTTCGGTCGGGCGAGTGATGAAGGTGCTCGCTAAATGGAGGCTTAGACCACCGAACCGTTCGCTAGGATAGTTACGAAGTGGTTGCTCGCCGTGAGTACGTTTAGCTCGCCCAGGAGACTTTTATCTCTGGGAAGAACCGGTGGCACTTGAGACGACACATGCAGAGAGCGCTGGTGGCGTCTTTATGCGCTTTGGGTGGTCACCGGAACCTAACCACGCGACTTTTGTCCTAACTCCGAGGAGGCTGGTAGACCTCACTAGCCGGGAAAGCTAGGAGACCTCGGCCGGAGGCTAAGCTCGTCGCGAGGGATTTGAGGGCACTGCGGCCGGAAAGTCGGGTGACCTCGGGCCAGTAACGAGGCGTCACGAGGAGTTTAGTAGGAGCCTCCCGGTTTATGGGTAGGCGGACCTCGCCTAAAGGCTAAACTAGGCTGCGAGGAGTTTATGGGGACGGAGTCCCTACCTCGGCGGACTATCCGGCCCGCACGCAGTATGAGAGGGTCCGCCCTCGGCCATTCGGCCTCGAGTGGGCCCAAGGAGCTCACTAGGTTAGAAGCTAGGAGACCTCGGATGGCACGGGCGCATCACGAGGATTTTGTAGGAAAGTAACCCGTGCTCGGCTAGAGTGTAAACTCATTGCGAGTCTTATTTAGGGCAGCGTCCGTCCGGCTCAGCGCGAGACCGAGCTCGTCGTGAGTCCTGCAGGTAAATCTCGCTAAAAAGCGGAATGTCCACGCCAAAGAGGCGGACCATCAACGCCACGAGGCGGATAAGCGGCGCCACGGAGGCGGGTGATCTACGCCATAGGCGAAATAGATCAATGCCGAAGGGGCATATAAACAGCGCCACGGAGGCGGACAAGCGATGCCGAAGAGGCGAGATAGTCGACGCCAGAGCGGACAATCGATGCCGAACAGGCAGATAGTCGACGCCCGAGGCGGCGACAATCGATGCCGAAGAGGCAGATAGTCGACGCCCGAGGGCGGACAATCGATGCCGAAGAGGCAGATAGTCGACGCCCGGAGGGCGGACAATCGATGCCGAAAAGGCAAATAGTCGACACCCAAAAGGCGGACAATCGATGCCGAGAAAAGGCGAGATAGTCGACGCCCGAGAAGCGGACAATCGATGCCGAAAAGGCGAGATAGTCGACGCCGTATAAGCGGACAATCGATGCCAAAAAGGCGAGATAGTCGACGCCCGAGAAAGCGGACAATCGATGCCGGAAGGCGGATAATCGACGCCCAGAGGGCGGACAATCGATGCCGAAAAGGCGGATAGTCGATGCCCGGAGGGTGGACAAACGATGTCAAAAAGGCAGATAGTCGATGCCCGGAGGGCGGACAATCGATGCCGAAAAGGCGAGGCACTCGGGCCGCTTGCCGGAGATTCGAAAATTTTACCTCTTTCATCACGAGTCTTATTTTGAAAAAATTTTGTACTTTGATTTTTCTGAATTTGAAGTTTGAACTTTAGAGTTCTACCTTTCTTCCCCCGAGTTATAAATATTTTTTCGGTGTTTTGAGACCGTTAAAGGTTTTTGAAGAAATTTCTACATTTTGAAGATTTTTTAAATCCAAAAATGTGTGTACATGCCACGATTTCTTTAAAAGTTTGGAGTCTTGATTTTTCTCCCCTTCAAATATAAAAAAATTTCGGGAGTGAAATTTTAACCGTTGAAGGTTTTTAAATAATTTTTCAACGGTTGTATAAATTTTGAAGTCTCAAAATATATTTGTCTTTGCCCCAATTTTATAAAAAGTAGGGAAATATGCAAGCGATAATGTATTTAAATAGGTAGTCGTCGAAGATACGATACAATTTGGACAAAGGACTATCCGTAGATTTTCGGAATTAATTTCGATCCGACAATGAATTAATTGGCCCACCAGCACAAACAATTTTAGCCCATCAGCAATTCTTTGAATAAGGCCCACAATCAATCGGCCCATTAGCTCTTGAATCTGGCCATCAATTTAGAAAGGAGACCAGCAGCTTTTGGGAATTAAAAAAGCCCATCAATCATTTAAATAGGAAGTTGCCCAAAATTAAAATAAAAAGGGCCCAAATAAATTGGGCCCAGATTTAAAGCTAGGGCGTTATTCCTCATTCTGCAGAAAACAAAATCTGCGCAGCTTCACATCGCAGAAAACTTAAATCTGCGAAGCTCCTCCCCCTCAAGCCCGATCTCCAAATTTGAGCATTGTTAGTGGAGTAATTGTGCGCGGTGGCGCACCGGATACACAGTTCGACGACGCCGTGGAGAGAAGCAGTGGGGCGGTGCGAAGACGGAGATGCCGGAGGGCGGCAGAGTGCCGATTGAGAAAGGACGGCAGGCCAGCGGGGATGTCGGTTGCGTGCTCCAGCCTCGGTGATGGTACGATACCGGAGAGAGAGCAGCAGGGCGACGTCGGTGCGCCGGCGGCGACGGAGCGCTGAAGAGGCGAGAAGGCGGGGCGACGATGTTGCGGGGAAAATTATAAGGCTGCGTTGTGATTCACGCATTGGAGAGGGAGAGTAGCAGGGGCTGCCCCGTAGTAGCGATGGGGAAAGCGAGCAGAAGAGCTCGGCCCATGGAGTCCGGGCCGACCGCGGTCAAAGGAGCTCGGCAACAGCAGGTAAGCGGGGTCGTCGAGCCAAACCTTGAAATGCCGAACTGAGGCTGTCGAGCAGAAGTTGTCGAGCCGACCTTCGAAGTGCCGAGCAGAGGCTGTCGAGCCAACTTCAAAGTGCCGAGCTGAATCAAAAAATGCCGAGCAGGAATTCGCAATTGCCGAGCAAAATTCACCGAGATGAAAATTGTCGCGCAAATGCCAAAAATGCCGAGCAAAATTCAAATGTATTGCCGAGATGAACTTTGCAGTGCCGAGCGGGGGCGGCTGTGGCCCCGCGGTTGTTGCGTTGTGGCCGATGGAGTGTTCAGCTAATGGAGAGGTGGTCGAGCAAGAGTTGTCGAGCAAGATTCAAAATGCTGAGTCGAGATCGAAAAGCCGATCAGTGATTGCCAAGCTAGAATTCAGAGTTCGCCGAGCAGAAACCGCCGAGCAACAACTCCAGATACCAAGCTGGGATTCGGAAGTTGCCGAGCAGGAGCCGCCTAGCAGAACTCCAAATGCCGATCTAGAACCGTTGAGGCCGCCTCTTCAATAAACTTACGTACGGTGTGAAAGATGCCGAAATTACCCAACTTATCCGGTTTCAACCTGCTTTCCCATTTTATCAGGGGCGACGCTGGACAGAGAGTGTGCGCCACCGCCGACTCCATAGGAGAGCGGAGGTCATAACCAGAAGAGTCAAGAAAACTTCTAAGCTTGTCACAAACGCCAATTTTTACAGATCTAAGAAGAAGAATCTGAAATTAAATCTTTGTAGCAGATCTATGCAATATAAATCTCTGTAAAATAGATGTGGGAAATTTCTGCTTGGCTTTTGTTTGTATGGTTTTCTGAGGTTTTTTGGTGTAGTTTGATAACGTGGTTTTGAATAGTTTTGGAGAGAATAGTTCCTCTCCCCACTGGGTTTCTGGATTTTTGTGCGTCTGCCATTGTTGGCTTTTTGAAGGTTTCAAGAAGGAAAAAACTTTTTAGCCGTGGGATTGCTTAAAGCTTGATCTGAATTTTTGCAGGAAAAATATTGCAAAAATTTGTTGGGATGATTTTCTACCGTAATAATGTTACAAACATCTGTGTAGAACAGGTTGTTTTCGAATATTTGGCAGAAATGGTACTGTAAATTTTTACAGAATATATGAAACTGGGTTTCCTTTCTAGAAAAAAATTACGAATGTAAAAATTTCCAGAAATACTATAATTAGCAGAAGCATTGCTAAGTGTGAAAGGATAAGTTTGCAGAAATGAAAATGTAAATTCCTTATATGAATCTGTTGGATAGGAAAATATTTCCTTGTTGAAGAACAGGAAAAAAATATTTCATTGAAGAACAGTGAGTGTTCTTCAACTTTTGAGTGATTTTAGGGACGCGGTCCCTTCCTCTAGCGCCAATTGTTGTAACCGTTTTTATCGTGTAAATCGGGGGTGGACATATGTAGCTATTAAACGGGTTACAAACATAAATAATCGAAGAACACAAGAATGGGGAAGACAAGAATGAGTTGTGTCTTTACAAGGGTTGGGGCTCTATTTATAGAGCTCCCAAGTATTTAAAGCTAAAAAAGTTAAAAATAATTATAAATCCTTTATTTTAGGATTTATTTACAACCGTTGATCTAAAATCACGACAAGATCTACTTTACATTAAATGGTCTTGTCTTGTCTCGTAAAGGTGTCGATTACTTTGTTGCTTGATGAGTATCGGCCGCCGAGCTACGGTCTTGCCAAGGCCGCATTTGTTTGGCCGCGAGCTACCGAGCTTGTCGAGCCGTAGAATTTCTTGGACTTCTTTGAGTTGCCAGCTTCTTTGGACTTGCCGAGGCTGTAGAATTGGGCTTGCCGAGCCGCCGAGGCCTTAGGGCTTTGAGCTTGAAGAACTAGTTAGGCATGTTGAGTGGTATAGTTTGCTTGTCTTTTCGCCTAGGTCGGGATACCCCTATGAGGCCTTGATTTGCCTACCGAGGTGGAGTATTTTACGAAATATTTGTGTTACAACACATGTGCCCAATTTATTTGCCTAATTAAAATTGAAATTAAACAAAGGGATTAATAATGTTGTGTTGTTTATGACTATATTGTGCAACTTATAAGATAATATTAATTTTTTACAAATACATATTTATTTTTAATATCATATAGGCAACATAAAAATCGGTTATGCATATTGATCCATTTATCAACTTTTTGCAATTCTCAGGAATTGCTTGGGAGTAAAAGACTCAAGAAGGTGACTATTGCCATCTGGATTGAAATCATTTGGTCGGTTTGGAACTTTAGGAATGAAGTCCTTTTTAATAATGGAAATGTTCTTTTCAATAATGGAAATGTTGTGGTAGGAAGGATAGTTAATATTCTTAATATTAGGATTTGGCAAGGGAATCAGGTTTGGCTTCCTTCAAAATTAGTTTGTGGCTAGGTGATCCTTGGTCTTGCCTTAAGATACTTCCGTAATTGTAAGTGTTTGTATGGATTGAGTACCCCTTGTACTCAATTAGTGGAATTTTTATCGGTTAAAAAAACATAAAAATAGGCAAGAATCATTTTTAGTCAACCAATTGAACCGGCAACACTGGTGCCTGGTAACCGATCCTATGGTTTTTGTCACTATTTAAATCATTAAGTATTTTATTGTCTAATAAATCAACTGTTCTTTCTCATGTCAAATTTTGAGTTTCACATAAATTGTTTATGTATTTCCAAAAAGTCTATTATCATTAAAATTGGACAAATACAATTTATTAAATTAATATATATATATATATGAAGTCTTCTAATTAAAAGCATAAATTCATTCCTCACCATTTTTTGGGGAATGTAAGTCATTCTTTTTTAAAATTTCATATATGATTTTTTAAAATTTCATATATAATTTTTTAAAATTTTATTTTACCTTCTAAATTATTTATTCATTTTATTCATAATATTCTAAACATGATTATTATATAATATATTTTTAATATATTAAAAGGAGTTAATAATAATTTAAATTATCAAAATTTTTTATTAAAACCAAACACTTTTATGATAATGATAGTCATACTTGTATATAAATCAAATAACTCAATTCCTCACTACCATCAAACTCATTATCATTCCGATTTCTTTAAACAAATCAAGCACCCTCTTAATATTTAAATTCAAACATCAGACCGAAATTTAAAAAAAAATCAATTTTTTTACCACAATAACTTTGAGTAACAAATCACCAGTATCTTATTATGTTAAATAGCACATAATCTTATTATGTTAAATAGCACATAATCTTATTATGTTAAATAGCACATAAATAACCTCATTACTCCTTTTCAAACTCTTTCTAACTGCTCCAACTTTCTAGGTTTTGAAAGGTGGGATAGGGTCGGGGTAAAGAGCAAGTTTGTTTATCCAATATACCTGAATTATACGGTATTAATTATTTTCATTATACAGTGTTTACTCTTCATCTCATAAAACCTTTCATAGGAAGGACACACAATTTAAAAGTGAAAGAAGAGTAAAAATTTGAGAGGTAATTTTGTAAACTTTTATGAATAAAATAAAAAATTGGTTGGATGATATGTATGTGCAGGCCAAAAGTAACGTTATTTTGTGTAAAATTAAGGATATTGTGTGAATGGAGTTTATGGAGGATTTTTCATTTTAAGAGTAAAAAATATTGTGGGATGAACGAAAAAAAAAAAAAAGTGTGAAAGATATTGTGTGAGACGAGAAAAAAAAATGTGAAAGACATTGTGAGACGAAGGAAAAGTAAAATGTGAAAAGTATTATGGAAAGGACAAAAAAGAAAGTATGAAAGGTATTATAGGAATCTCAAACTAGTACATGTTAATAAAACAACTGATCCTGTTAAAAAATACACACAAAATGCAAACAAATTTCAAGGTAAACTGATCCACAATATACTTTGCCAAACTTAAAAAAAAGTCAATATAGGCAATGCAGTCTTACAAAAGGACTAATTCTTATGCAAGATAATTCGTGAGATTATAAGTGTGAAAATCAATTAATTGAATTGATTTGATTAATTTTGATATTATCTCATGAGAGAGAGGACAGCAGGCAGCCTCACAGAGAACAAACTCTTATAAAAAGACATGAGCTAGAGTGGAAACACTATGATGATATGTAGTAAAACATAAACATCCTTAAGCTGACTGACTGACTGACTGTACATGTGGTAATAACTAAGTAAATGAATAAATCAGGATGCCCTCAACACAATTTTGACGGCAGATGATTAATGTTTGAAATTTCAAACCTGGCTTATTGCCTAAACTGTACCTGCAAATGCTACCGTACAGGCCAGCACACCGAATCGAGCAAAATTACCCATCCTACAAATTTGAACTGAAAAGCTTCAAGTAGACGTCGAAATAATTACACTACCTCAAATAGGATATTACACTTTTCTGCTACTTCTCCAACAAACCAGAAGACCTATCACAATTTCAAATAATATCAGCTAGTGATGAGTGTAACGAGTCTATTTATACCATCGTAAATTTATCACCAAAAATCAAACTTAATATCAAGAAGAAGAAACCAATGTACACAAATATGAACCATCGTTTCAGTGTAAGCAAAATATAATCATGATAGCAAAATGGCAGTTTCAGGACACATGATTAACACAATCAAGGCAGAAGAATAAAGGAAATTATACACATGCAGCAAATAATTTTTATATTTCTGAGTTGCTCTATCAATAATCCAAAGACTAACTTCATATTTTTCACAATATAATATAATGCTGTGTGATTTAGAAAACTAAATGAAGAGAAACCTTGATAAATGTAAACGTAAATTTTACCTAGTCAGAGAAAACACTCATCAGATCACTTGGGGAAGGTGCTGCTGTACTGGGTTGCCCAACTTTACATTTTCCATTAGATCCATATTTGGCTCCTGCTTCACTTTGTTACCATTATAGTCAGCATATAGTTTCCTTTGACTTATGTTGCTCATTGGCAATTCTTGTTCATCCACAGCAAAGCAGCTAGGCATTGGTGTTCCTTTACTAATGCATACGAAATTCCTGGTTGATCCTTGCCCCAAGTCCTGTTTACCATTATAAGAACCTTGCACACAGTTCATATTAGGAACTCTTTGACAAGAAGTATCTTGTACATTTCTTGAGCACGAAGTCATAGATGAAGCATAAGATGCAGCCCCAAACTCAGAAGGCATGGAAACTGATTTATATTCTACTTCTAAGCTTTGCCCAACACCTGACGAATTATTTGACTGAAGTAAGGGCTTGTTGTAATCAAGTGCAGAATTTCTATAACTGCAGTTTTGGTTGACAGAAGCAGGACTTTTTGCTGATTGAAAATTGGGCGAAGAATGAGATGGAACCACCAAGCAAGAAGGTTGGACATTGATTGGACGACTTGGCTCTGGCATGATAGATTGTTTTTGCTGTTGTTGCTGCACAATACTTACCAATATATTATTGTTTGTGTCTACTACAGCACCAAAATTGTATGGTGAGACTGCAAATTCTGTGTGAATATCTTCATTGGACATGAGAGGCTGACATGATTGCTTGGAAACAGTAGATGGGCATCTAATCAGAGGTGGACCATAAGCAGCATTTGGATCCATAGGAATGCACTTCGATCCCTGAAGAGATGCATGTAATAAAGCTCTCTGATCAACTGACGGCAAAATTAAGTTTCCTGAGGGTCGAGACAAAAGCTCAGCTTGTAGAGCTGCTAATGTCTGTGGAGGAAGTTGGCCAGAAGTTGCCAATGCTTGGATGTCAAACCTTCCAAGGGAAGCTAGTTTCAGATTCTGCTCCACTGGCCCACAATAAGTAGGAAGGCCCTGTTGTTGGGCTACCCCACTCAGCCTCTTTAAATACAGTCTAAACTTCTGCAAATTGATAATAATTGCTAGAAATTAGATAAGCACAATAGAGCACTAATCAACAAAAAGAATATACCCTCGACTGTATAAATCATACGCAGCAATGCAAATTTGAAGCTCTAATACAATTGAAGCATCTCATGGAAAAAATGCATCCGATAGAATAATGATGTCAAGTTTTAGTCAGCTGTATGAGACAATACGTGGCATAGATATTATGTAGCTCATTATCTAGATCTTTGAGAATCAATATGGGACACAAAACTTGTTCAAAGGAATTTTTGATGTTCTATTGCTGTAGACAATATCACTATCTAGTGGAACATGAACTTGACCAGACAAAAGAAAAATATTATCAGGAGCCAACGATACTGAGGTAGACAAAATATTTATGCTGATCCTACTGCTCATTTTGTAGTCCATATGATCTCTTTCAGAGTTTGTATTCTTGAGCTCCACGCTCTAATAAATAAACATCCATCCCCATCAACCATAGTGCAGCACATAAACCAGACCAGAAGAGGAGATACATGAAAAAAAAATCTTCACAAGTGCGTGGAAAGATGGATCAGACTCAACTTAGCAGAGAAGTACCAGGATGTGTGGTATGCATTCACCACCAACAAATTCCTACATATGATAAGTTTTACATCATGCTTACTTGGTGGTTGAGGAAATCACAATATGATGACATCAGCAGTGTCCACTGTGGCTACAATTCAATTAATAAAAGGAGTCCAGTATCATAAGTGTTGTGATTGACTCTGGCATTATAAGGATCCGAAGGAAATTATTATTATTACTTTTTTATCGGGCAAATGGTGACTCGAACCCATGACCTTAAGGAAATTATAACTCTCCACGGAACCCAATCAGTTAAAATTGGAAGTAAAGAAAAATAATGAAGAACTAAATTTCATCATACTAAACCAGCAGTAAAATAATCTCACCATCTACATTTATATGTATGGTTTTGGCCAGTATTTGGAGTTTTGGATGAGAGCTGAAAATTTGAAAATATCTTAAGTAGTGGTTGGAAGTAAAAAATGGCACGCTGTTACTTTAAAGTCACAGAGATTTTAAATTTCCATTGAAGACAATATCTGTTAAGCTTTGTTGTTCCCCTCGAAGAAGAAAAGATATGAAACGAGTATGATTAACATTAGACTTGGTCTTTTAACTTTTTCCTATCCTCATTTTCCATATTCTGTATAGGAAAAGAACATTAAGGCAGAAAAGAACAATGAAGAGAAAGTGTGAGAAAGAAACCTGTAAATGACTGGCCACATTCTCCCTTGTTAGACCGGGAACATTCATCATTTCAAGAATTCTCTTGGGTACAGCCTCTGGAAGGACAGGACAAAACAAAAATATGTAAATAATTACATACACAAATTCAAAGTACTAACTTTTTCATAGGAAACACTCATCCATTAAAGGAATTCTTGCTTCAGAAAAGTTTTAAAATTAACAAAATAAGAATGCAGGGAAAGTCCATACTATCAATCCCGAGCTGATTTACAGCAGCAACAAATTGCTGATGGAGCTCTACTGACCAGACTACACGAGGCTTCTTTGTTGTGGTAGAATCATCATTGTCCATTTCAGTGTCATCTTCATCTTTAGAGTCTCTCCTTTTCTTTTGTGCTTTGAGTACCTCATCTGCCCCATCATTCACAGGAGAAGTATATTCAGCATCATCAATAGCTCGTTTTCTACGATCCACGGTCTTCCATGCTAACGGAATGATCATGTTCTTTATTTTCGTTCCTCCTTTTCCTAACAACATGCTGCCAGATATTCTTCAACTCTTCATCCCGTACAGGCTTAATTAAGTAATCGCATGCTCCATGCCTTATTCCTCTCATAACAAGGTTGGTTGTTCCATCAATTGACATCACTGCATAACAGAATGGTATGTCAAGTTATGATAACAAATTGTAAAGCCTTAACTCGTAGTTTATCCATAGGCAAGCGGAAGTTAGGCACAGGACGCATCACTCACTTATAACAGGAAGGTCCATTTCCAGTCCAACTAGCTCAAGAAGTCTGAAGCCATCCATATCAGGCATGTGAACATCACTCAATACTATATCAAAACAGCCTTTCCTTTCCCTTAATAAGTTCAAAGCAGCTGTAGATTGCGAACAAATGGTAACTGCAAGAATACCAGAATTTAGAAACCAATTCAAGGGTGAGGTAATTATTATTGAATATAAAACACCTCTGTTTCACACAGTACCTAAAACTTCCACGAAGTTCATATTACAGAAAATAAGTAACATTCCGTGCAAAGACTGCATGAAGCATATTAACAATCCTGGACTAGCGCTGGCCATAAAATCCAGAGCATGGTGAAATAAGTGAGGAATTAGAAGAATTCAAACACAGAAAATTTGAGCAACCACTTGCATGATAAAGATTGAAAAGGGGGACACAGGAGAAATGCATTGAATTAATGTTCATGATTCGAGCTGAACATAGCTTAACATGTTGAAATGGGGCATTCCTACCACATTGATTTTGGCTGATTGTGCACACAGATATATAAGGTTCAGATTTCATTTCTTAAAAACCAATGATACACTTCTTAAAATTAGAACCATAGAACCAAGTGTAAGCCACTACCAAGGTGGTGTAGATGTGCAGTAGCAGATTGGGTGGAAAAGAATTTGGAGGGAGCTAGAGAGAAAGAAAAACAAAAGAATGGCAGGCGGAAGTGCTCATTGAGACACAGTGCAGGTTTGTATATTGTTTTCATCAGACTCAATTAAGCAGAAGGATGTTGATGCTAGTGCACAGATTTTGTGCTATCTATGGCCCCAATAAGTGCAGTAGTAGAAGTCTCCAGCCCAAAAAAATAGATAATGTAGAAGGGATTGGAGAGAACAACACTTGTTACACTTCTATAGGTAATTTCTTTGTTTGCTCAACATTTTTGCCGCTACATAATTATTGACTTCAAACACAAATGGACTTACACTCAAGGGAGCATGAGCATATAGCAAACAGGGCTAAGAAATGAGTCTAAGAATGTTGATTTCGTTATCATCCTTAACCCTTAGGTACTACCTCCAACCAAATAAGACACTACACTATTTCCCAAGTAACTCAACCTGCAGTAACAGTCAGCCACGGGCTCACAAGCCCAATAAAGGAGGAGTGTTGGTGCTATGTCAGTGACGTAGCAGCACTGTTAAAAAGAACATCTTTGGTGTTAGGCCTATCATAGGCGACCCAATATTTACATCAAAACTCTAACGGGATGGATGAAGATGATTTTTTTCAGGTGAGAAAATACTTCCCAAAGTTTTATATATCAACTATAATTTGGAACATGATACACTGTAATAATTAACATAAAAAAAAAAAAAAAAAGGAATCATCAACAGAAGCTGAAATTAAATGAATGACGGTCAGATAACTTGATAATTTCAAACCATCGTATTCAAATCCACATGTCTGCGTCAGGAAAAGTGATGCGCTTGGCAAAGATTAGCTAATTATCCAAGTGAAAATCAGAAACCAAAGTCAATAGTTTATGAAACTAGAGATTCCATAGACTGAAACGGCACCGTAAACATATGGAACACCAAATTCGCTAACAAGCAAAATATGCAAAAGCTAAAACCTAGTGGTAATACTCCTATAAAAACCGAGAGACAAAGATCCCGGTCATAGTAAACGGTGTAAACCATCACCAGAGCAACAGCCATGGAGAAAATAACACAGCATTACCACCCAACACACTGAATTCAAGGCGGAGATAACAATTCATGAAGCGCATGAAAAGCTAGGAGTCACTAACCTCTATACATGCACTTCTGAAGCATTTTCTCTAGAACACGCAGGCAGGTGACGTCATCATCCACCACCAAAACCCTCAGACCCACCGGAAATTGGTCGGGCACCGGCGCGACCTCGGATTTTCCGCCGCTCGTGCACGCCATTACGGAAACCCTAACTCCAAAACTGCGTTCACATACACACACTTGGGCCGCAGTTGATATTGCTCCGGCGTGCAAGTATATATAACCGCCGCGCGATCAAGGTGTGGCGATTAATCTGGAAGGGAAGTAGATGGGATTGCAGAGAGGGGGACAATGATTGAGCAGAGAAGGGGGTGGATTGGAGAGAGAATCATGGATTTTGCAAATGATTTTATTATGGAAAAGGATAACGCGGAAGACATACAAGGAAACTGCATTAAAGTTGTTGTACGTATTTGCTACTACTACTATACAAAATTCTTTGTACGTATCCGTAGCTGCTGCTATTTCCAACTTTCTTTCATTATTGCACCCATCATTCTATTAATATTATCTTTTACTCCCTCCATATCGGAGTTGTTTACTAGGCGATTGGAGTACGGAGGTTAAAAATGTACTTTTAGGGGTTGATCATGTGTAAATAAAGGATATAATTGAGAAATTATGTGTATGGAGGTTAAAAAATACACTTTTAGGGGTTGATCATGTGTAAATAAAATGTATAATTGAGAAATCATGTGTATGTAAAGTAAAGAGTTAGTTATTTGAGTTGAAAAAATAATGACATTGATGTAAATAAATGTGTATTGTGAGGATGTTAAAAATAAAAGGTGTTTTCATTTAGAGGTGTGCAAACAAGCTGTAGGACCAAAAGTAATATAGTGGTTGATACGGATAAAAATAGCGGGCCCAACTACACGTAGGGCCCAAAGATATTCGGCCCAACAGGGGCCCAAGGACATAACTTGAATACCCTCAATAGAGGAGGAAAACCCGAGGTGGGCTTAAGCCCAGATTAATCCACGAGAGAGGCTGCAAAGCCCCCAACCTAGCTATAGGCAAGCCACGAGGCCCAAACACGGGTACGAGGTAGATCACGAGGCCCAAACCTAACTATAGGTGGGCTGCGAGGCCCGATCGAGACTTGAAGCCCATAGGTGGTATTAATTAATCCCATATAGGCGAATTACCTAATAAGGCCGAGGAAGCGTGAGAAGCGGCGATCGGTTGAGAAGATTAAGGCCCAAGTCGAGGAATATTCCTCATATTCTTCATTGGTAGTCTAACCTCCGTCGAGGGGAATCGTAGGCACAATCGGTTTTCTTAAGGAGAAGATATCAAAGCACGACATCATGAAAGAACGTGCGGGATAATGCCAAGAAACCGTGATAACGATTATTACTCCTAAAGTACGTATAAATAATACACCCGAAGGGAGGTAACTTGATATTGAACAACTATCAATCTTACTTAGCTACTTCTTACATACTTTCTTGAGAGTTTTAGGTGATCGGCTTGAGCATCGGAGTGCCTACGCCGGAGAACCCTCCGGCGTATTTTGCAGTACGTTCGCGTGAGAGGAGCTAAGGATTGCATTGCGTAAAGGCTTTACCCACGTGGAACCCATGTGGGGAAACGGGCCCAAGTCGGTTTTACGCATCGGTTGGCGCCGTTTGTGGGAAAGGAGAGGCTGAGGCGTGAGTTTCAACTTATTTTCTATCATTTGAAAGGAAGACATCATGGTAGTGAGCATACACCCATAAGGCCGATTATACAAGTACCGGCTCGGGAAGGACAACCTCCCAAATCTAACTCAAGGCGAAGAAGCTGCATCCAACCGCGCCACTGTTGTTGTACCCAACACTGGGGAACACCACTTGTTATGGTGGTGCGAGATAAAAACTCAACTCTGGACGGCGCCACCTAGGAGTAGGAGTTGTTGCTAGAGAGAGGAAGCTAACTTACCTGCTTCTTCCTCTGCGATTCCGAGAGGAATCCCTTTAGTTGGGGTCCCAGGAGGTACCGGCACTTCAACAAGGGGGACGCCTCGAGAGGATGCCAGACCACCTACTCCCATTGTTCTCATTCAGCAATTTGGATGATATGGTGGCTCGAGCCGTAGCAAGAGCAATAAGCGGAGGAGGACCCCTACCTGCAAGAAGGAGAAGTAGGACCGGGAAACACTGTCTCGCTCGATCCCGGCCCGGGGAGTAGGTAGGATAAGCATCAAGAAGAACGAAGAAGAGAGGTGGAATCCGAAACCAAGAGGAGGTCCCGAGAGCGAGAAGGAGTCCAAGAAAGGAGATCTGCAGTTCCTCGAGCGAGGACTTTCTGCTGAAGAAGGCTGCACGGCGAAAGGAGACAGCCCCCTACGGCGAGGGAGTAAGATCGAGGATGAGGAGGAGGGTACAGGAGATACCCGATCGAAGCCATGAAGGACTAGATTAGGTCCACTGAGGAAATAGATGGATAACATGAAACACCGGATAAAGAACCGGGTTAGTATGCCTGGGCAGATTCTGAGTTGTCAATTTCTTGAGAACATCTTACGGGATGAATTGCCTAGTAATTTTGAACCTCTTAATTATGAATATGATGGTACGAGTCGACCCTATGACCATTTGGTGAGATTTAAAATTCGGCCCTCCTCCACGATATGGGAAGGGTGTGAAGTGCGAGGTCTTTCTTACCACTCTGTCTAAAGGCGGCCCAATGATGGTTTAGCAGTGGAGCCTAATTCTATTGGTTCTTTCGAGCGGTTTGAAGAGTTGTTTTTGCACGGTTCACCGGCACGAGGAGACAACCTAGAGCTACGTTGACATTGTTCAACAAAAATAAGGAGAAAGTGAGAGCCTCACGGGCCTTCATGAAGAGATTCAATCGGCGGCACTGAAAGTCCCAACCGCCACCCCAGATGCTAAGATTAATGCTTTCACCAACAACCTCCGAGACGGAGACCTATTCTCCTCTCTGCAAAGAAGCCGATTCGGACATTTGATGAGTTGCTTTGAGGAAAGCAGAGAAGTATGTCACATTGGAAGAAGTGAGAAAGGCAAAGAGAGCAGAGGTAAAGTCGAGGTGGACTCTGAGAAAAAGAAGGAGTCGGCAAAGAAAAGCTCAACAGCAGAGCCGAGAGAAAGCGGCGAAATCTGGACCTCGCTCAGGTTTGACAAATACACCCCTCTAAAGCTGGAACCTATGAAGCTATTAGAGGTAGCATCTGACCACCCGAAATGAAGATTCCTTGGACACGATCCGAGAGGGCCGATGAGGCCTAAGTCGAGATAAGTTTTGTCGTTTTCATAACGAATATGGGCATGACACTAATAATTATTTTCACTTACGTAATGAGATTGAAAGGATGATTCAAGCGAGGTCATCTTAAAGAATTTGGTTACATAGATCGGAGTCGGTTCCAGGGGCAAAAAGAAAGGAGGCGTGACAAAGTGAAGGGAAAGGAATGATGATTGAAGGGAGGCAGAGGAAAGACCCTCCCGAGAAGAGGACTAATCTAAATGATAGTAGGAGGTCTAACCGAGCGAGACTCGTTACGTGCACAAAAAGCTGGAGTGAGGATCACGAGGAGAGAGGTAGGAGAAATGTCAAGGAGGTGAATCGGAAGGAGGTAGGCCATACACCCGGATTCATTTTGGTCCAGGAGGATGGGGGTCTCGGGAAGGAAGACCACGGTGATGCTTTAGTCATCACAACGGATGTGGTCGGATACAGCTATTGCGAGGATCTTCGTGAGACACGGGGAGCTCGAGCGGACATCATTTTCTTGGAATGCTTCAAGAAAATGAATTTGAATGTGGAATTACGGTCGGTGAATCTTGCGCTATATGGATTTTACAGAGGGAGCAGTTCACCCCATTGTGCGAGTAACCCTCTAGGTGGGGCTAGGCAAGGCTCCACGGAGGAGGGTAGTAATGATAAATTTTTTTATTGTTGATGTATCCTCATCTTATAACGTGATCTTTGGTAGGCCTATTGAATTTATTTCGGTGGTCATATCAACTTATCACATGAAACTCAAGTTTCCGAGTGAATGATGAGGTGGGTGAAGTAGCTGCTGACCAGTGCGATCTAGGAAATGCTACGTGGAGACAGTAAAGGTGGTTGATAAAGAGCCTGCATCGCAACCTGAAAAGAGATAAGGAGGTTGATCGTGAATCTAAGAGATGCAAGATCACCGAGGAAGCTAATCCTCAAAAAATGAGAGGTGAAGAAGAATTGATGATGGTGAGCCGTATCCAGACAAGAAAGGATACACAACGAGGATAGGAGCCAGTGGAGCCCGAATTGAAGAAGGAGAGCCTGGTAACAACTTTATGAAGAAATGCAGATGTGTTTGTTTTTCTTCCTCCGACATGACTAGTATTCCGGAAGAGGTGGCGATTCACCACCTCAATGTGGATCCAAAGGCTAAGCCGGTGAAGCGGCGAGAGTTTTCGAACCGAGAAAAAGATGTCATCACGAAGACAAGCAAAAAAGTTGCCGGAGGCGGGACATGTTAAGCGAATTCAATTTCCCACAGTACATTGAACGCCTTGATGTTGGTGGCGAAACCAGGTGGGAAATGGAGGATGTGCATAGTTTTCAAGATCCTGAACAAGGCATACCCTAAGGATCATTATCCATTGCCCGTGATTGACCAGATGGTTGATTCCACTTCGGATTTGAATTGTTAAGTATGATGGACGCTTATCAAGGCTATCATCAAATACAAATTTTCCCTCAGATATTCCAAAGGTAAGTTTCATTATTGCCAGTGGAACTTTTTGCTATATTAGAATGCCCTTTGGACTAAAGAATGCGAGGAGCAACCTATCGGAGAATGGTTGATAAGGTGTTCAAAAATCAGCTAGGGAGAAATATGGAGGTTTACGTAGATGACATGCTTTGGTAAAAAGTGTGAAAGCAAGAGGACACGTGGCGACACAGGAGGAAGTTTTCTCAATGCGAGGACGAATGGCATGAAGTGAATCCCGAAAGTGTTCATTTGGAGTGAGGTGCAGGAAATTCCTCGGATATATGGTGACTCGGCGGGGTATTGAAGTCAACCACGCCAAGGTAAAAGTTGTGCTCGACATGCGGCCTCCCACTAATATCAAGGAGCTGCAGAGACTAAATGGAAGGATTACGGCATTAAGCGCATTCATAGCCGAATCTGCGAGAGAAGAAGTCACCCACTTCTTGAGATCCGAGAAAGGGATCCAGTTCGAGTGGGGCGAGCGATGCAGCGGCGTTCGAGGAGCTTAAACAACACACGGCCTAGTTATCTACATTAATGAAGCCGATACCATGGGAGACACTCTATATTTACCTCTCTATAGGTGGGGTCTCACTTAGCTCGGTGTTGGTGAGTGAGGAGGGGTCAACCCGAAACACATTTTACTACATCGATAAATTGATTCAAGGAGCGAAGAGAGATACTCGGATATAGAGAAGGCAGCCACGACTATAATGGTCACGACCGAAGGTTACGACCTTATTTTTGTCACATAAGATCATTATTCGGACTAATTATCTCCTGAAATAGATAATTGGCAGAGCTAATCTCTCGGGGAGGATGGTCAAGTGGGCCGTCGAGTGGGGAGTATGGCGTGGATTTTGAGCCATGGAGGACTATCAAAGCACAAGCCTTGCCTGACTTTATTTAGGAAGGTACACGTGCTTGTTGCGAGGAAGGAGAATTAAGAGTATATGTGGACGGGTCCGTATCCATGCAAGGCTGCAGGAACCGGGATTGTGATTATCGATCCAGAGGGCCAAGAAACACAAGTTGCGGTGAGGTTCAAATTCATTATCTCGAACAACGAGAGTGAGTACGAGGCCTTAATTTGAGGAGCGGAGATGTCCGCAGAGCCGGGAGCGAGTCGGGTGGTCATATTTTCGAATTTCCGGCTTGTAACCCAAAGAAAGTTACAGGGGTATGAAGCAAAAGATGATAAAATGATAGCCTATCTCCCGAGTAGTGGAGCTGCGAGCTAGGATTCAGTTCTTTTGAGGTCGAGACAAATACCTCGAGAAGAAAACTCCAAAGCAGATAGTCTGTCTAAACCAAGCGAGTTCCGCAACATATCAGAGGGAGGGGGAAGATCACCACTGGTGATTGTAGAAGCGAAGCTACGGTTTCCTCGGTAGGAGTCACCGGAGCCGAGGATGATTGGAGAACCAGTATTTACCGAGTGTTGCAGAACCCGAAGAGCTGCCAGATAAAAGGAAAGGTCGAAATGAAGAATTCAATACACAATGATCGGAGATAAGATGTACCGGTGGTCCTTCACACGCCTTACTTGAGGTGTTTATCCCCTCAAGAAGGGAGGTACGTTATTAAAGATATCCATAAAGGTTGTTGTCTTGACCATGCGGGGGCTCAAGCAATAGTTCGGAAAGCCTTGAGGGCTGGATATTTCGGCCTACCATGACCCGAGGATGCCAAAGGCCCGGGTAAAGAAGTGAGAAGTGCCAAAAGCATGGGTGCCTTATCCACCTCCTGCAGAGGAGATGGGGGCCATGCACCCGCCATGTCCCTTTGCAAAATGGGGCATAGATCTGGTGGGCCCATTCCCGATTATAGTGGGTCGGGAAGTTTCTAGTGGTAGCAGATGGATTACTTTAGCAAGTGGGTCGAAGTTGTACCTCTAGCGAGGATTGAAGAAGGTAATATAATCAAATTTTTATGGAGATATATTTGCTGCAGTTTGGCATACGAGAATCCTAGTGTCGAGACAATGGGACCCGGTTATGGGAAATATGGTACGAGAATGGTGTGACAATCTGAAGATCACTTAGAGGTTCACCTCGGTGGCACACCCCCAAGCCAATGGCCGTGGAGGTCACCAACAACCATTGTAAATGGGATACGTGCCCAGGACAAAGGCTGGAGGAGGTGGGTAGATGAGGTGGAGTCAAATCGTGGGATTATCGAACCACCCCTAGAGAGCCAACGAGAGGAGTCCCCTTTTCACCTAGTGTATGGGGCATTTGTAGTCATACCTTCCGAAGCGAGGATGGAGACACATCGTCTAGCCCATTTCCAAGAAGGTAGAAATGAGGAATTGATGAGAGAAAATCTGGACATGCTAGAGAGGAGGAGCGCGAAATGACCCACCTCGGGAAGCCGAGAAATACAAGAATCGCATAAAGGCCGCTTATGACCAGGAAAGTCATAAGTCGAGATTTGAAGAAGAAGACCTCGGTCTTTGAAGGACAGTGATGCATTGAAAAATATTGGAAAGCTCGACCCAAAGTGGGAAGGGCCGTACAAAGTGATTAAAGTCCTCGAGAGGGGGCTTATGAGTTGCGAGATATGGATGGAAATCGACCGGCTAGACCACGGAATGTTTGGAGATTGAAGAAGTTTCACCCACCTCGCTACAAGTAGGTGGTCCTTTTTCTGTTTTAGAGTTGCTTTGATTATGTCGTTTGAATTATGTGTTTGATGTAATTTCGTTCCACCGTACTCTTTTTTCCCTTGTTTGCGGGTTTCCCACCGGGTTTTACCGTAGGGAGGTTTATTAAAGAGGCGGCCGAGTTAGTCATTGACTTGTGTTGATCAATTATGGTCAATGGGACAAATTTGTTTATCAACTAATGAAAGAGATTCTTCATTATTCATGAGTTTGCCAGCTTATTCTTTCGTTGATTACGATTGAAATGATATGATAAGTGTGATATTCAATACAATTAAATCACAATATATGATTAATTGTATGAAAATTGATAACTTTTGAAAAAGTTAAAAAGAATGAGTAAAATGCGAAAGCATTCAATGAGAAAAACAAACATGATGAATACGTGCAAGATGAATTGGCATAGATCAATATGAAAAGAAGCTAAGAGATAGCTTGAAAAACTAAGTTAAACCTATAGAAAAGGTTTGACTAGCCTAAACCCAGAGAGGGTTGCGAGAAAAGAAGCTAAGAGATAGCTTGAAAAATAAGTTAAACCTGCGAGAAAGGTTTAACCCCACCTAAACCCAGAGAGGGTTACGAGAAAAGAAGCTAAGAGATAGCTTTGAAAAACTAAGTTAAATCTGCAGAAAAGGTTTAACCCACCTAAACTCGAGAGAGGGTTACGAGAAAAGAAGATAAGAGATAGCTTCGAAAAACTAAATTAAACCTGCGTAAAAGGATTAACTAGCCTAAACCCGCAGAGGGTTGCGAGAAAAGAAGCTAAGAGATAGCTTCGAAAAACTAAGTTAAACCTACGAAAAGGTTATACCTACCTAAACCCAGAGAGGATTACGAGAAAAGAAGCTAAGAGATAGCTTCGAAAAACTAAGTTAAGCATGCGAAAGGTTTAACCCACCTAAACCCGAGAGAGGGTCACGAGAAAAGAAGCTAAGAGATAGCTTGAGAATACTAAGTTAAACCTCGAGAAAATATTTAACCCCACCTAAACCCGAGAGAGGGTTACGAGAAAAGAAGCTAAGAGATAGCTTCGAAAAACTAAGTTAAACCTACGAGAAAAGGTTTGACTAGCCTAAACCCAGAGAGGGTTGCGAGAAAAGAAGCTAAAAGATAGCTTGAGAAAACTAAGTTAAACTGCGCAGAAAAGGTTTAACCCCCACCTAAACCCGAGAGAGGGTTACGAGAAAATAAGCTAAGAGATAGCTTCGTAAAACTAAGTTAAACCTACGAAAAGATTTAACCCACCTAAATCCGAGAGGGTTACGAGAAAAGAAGCTACGAGATAGCTTGAGAATATTAAGTTAAACCTACGAAAAGGTTTGACTAGCCTAAACCGAGAGAGGGTTACAAGAAAATAAGCTAAGAGATAGTTTCGAATACTAAGTTAAACCTACGAGAAAAGGTTTGACTAGCTTAAACCCGAAGGGTTGCAATAATTACGACTAAAGAAATGGTCAAGAGTAAACCTATAAAGAGTTGTGAACTGAAGCTAAGAGATAGCTTGAGGATACTAAGATTAAACCTACGGCCCGAGGTTTAAGCGGCCAAAATGAAAGAGGGTCTCCAAACAGGACCTTGCTCCTTCCACCAAAGCTTTTTGGTGGACTGGGACTCTGAAGGGCATAATGGATAGCCATGTCGTTAGTTTCTTTCTCGGCGGTTTCGCGCGCCGCATTAACCTTCAGCAATTCATCCTCGAGCTTCTTGAGGTGGAGGAGGCAAGTGTGGCCTTTTTCTTCTCCGCAATGAGGAGTCCTCCAATTCTTTCAAGTGCGGTGAAGGGAGGAGATTGGAGGGATTCCATAAGCTACAGACAACAAAATGCCCAATGAAATACAAAAGTGTAGTTCACGTTAAACATACGCCCGAAAATACGATAAACAACGAGAATTTAAAGAGAGGAAAAACAATGTTACCCGGCAAAGTAATTGGCGGCTTGACATTATTCTTTGGTCCGAGGAGAGGTTGATTAATCGATCACAATCTTAAGTGAAACCAGCTCACCGAAAAATTCTTGGTGAAGAACCGAAGAGTAAGAATCTACGTCGATGGGGGTCGAGGAGAGACCTTGGGCTGCGCTAGTTGGATATTTACTGACGGAAAGTGTCTTTGGAGTGGAGAGAACCCTGGTTGGCTGCGGATTTGCCTTTAACGGTTTTGACTTCTTCGGAGGGGGGATTATCCTCGGGATCCTCCGTGGGGCTGGAGGAGGAGATGAGGAGGTGCATCATGCGCATCATCCCGAGAGACAGGTGGAGGAGGGGATGAGTCGGTGGAATCGGTGGGACCTTCCAACACTTTAGATAACCACAACATTTCTCAAGGAGACAAACAAGAGAAAAACGAGCTAGTACTGGTTATGATCATATTCATAATACGTAAAACCAGATATTTACCATCATTCGGTTCGAGGAACCCTCACCGGACTGAATTTAAAGTGGGAAAGGAGGCGAGGATTGGAGCAGAGATCGGGTAAATAAAAATACCCGTGAGCATCTACGTGGGCGTTCAGCATTTGGACTACCCGACGGTTAGTGGAGGAAGAAATTTGGTTAGAAGGGGCTGTGGGAGATGGATTCTTGTAAACCCATCTCTCGATTCTTAAAAGGCCAAGGGCGATTGGGGGTCACAAAAACATAGTGATCACTACGGTCTTTGTTAATATTTGGGGCTTTACCAAGGAACAAATATTTTCCTTTCACTCTACCGCTCACATAGAAGAATGGGCAGCTTTATAATTATATTGAGAGAAAAATATTTCGGCGGATGGTTTTCCCCATTCCCCTTGAGGAGAATATAAAAGGAAACCATCATTCGAATTGCGTTGAGGACAAACTGATTAAGAGGACCCCATATAAATTAGAAAGTTGGCATAAGAATTTAGGAGGAGGGAGTCTCAACCTGCTTCAAACTCGGCATGCCGAAAGCAAGGGTTGGGAATGACTAGATTGGGACGCTCGCCTTGGTCGCATGGATAAATGATAACTGAAGAAATAAGGTTATCGAGAAAAAGCTACCTAGGGTTTTTTCTTTAAGTTTTGAAGAACCCACGAAGGAGTCCAGAACGGCTCCTATCTACCTTAGGGGAAGATGACGAGACGGGAGAAGCATCCCTGTGAGAGCAAGGGATAGGAGAATGGTGGGAGCTCTGCGAAGAGTTCCAAATGGGAGAGGGTTACGGAAGAACTCGAGGAGGGCATAGATTGAAAACCTACTTATGTAAAGCAAAAGAGAAAAGGGAAGAGTTACGGAGATGAGGAAGAAGGGTGGAACACAAGAGGAAGGATTTCAATGAGAGATTTGTAGCAAGGAGAAACAATGTGAACGAAATTATGAAGGAGAAGAGGAATAGTAAGTGAAACTGATTTGAAGTGAAAGAAGGAATTAAAGAAAGCGTGTATCGGTGTTCAAAAGCGAAGAACGGATGCATGCTCGGCAGTGGCGAGCGCGAAACCAAAGAGTCGCTAGACTCCAACAGATTAGCGAGAGGAATGTACCTTGGAAGTCAAAGTCAGCGAGGAGGTTTACCTAACCTTCCTTACTCTAGTGAGCTCCGAGATTGCTCACCAGCAGTAGGGGAGTGGTTGATACGGATAAAAATGGCGGGCCCAACTACACGTAGGGCCCAAAGATCTTCAACAATAGGGCCCAAGGACATAACCGAATACCCTCAATAGAAGGAGGAAAACCCGAGGTGGGCTTAAGCCCGGATTAATCACAGAGAGGTTGCAAAGCCCGAACTTGTAGGCAAGCCACGAGGCCCAAGCACAGGTACGGGTAGGCCACGAGGCCCAAACCTAACTATAGGTGGGCCGCGAGGCCCAGCCGAGACAAGCCCATAGGCTGGTATTAATCAAGCCCATATAGGCGAATTACCCGATAAGGCCGAGTAAACGTGAGAAGCAACAATTAGTTGAGAAGATTAAGGCCCAAGTCAAGGAATATTCCTCATATTCTTCATTATTCGGGTCTAACCTCCGTCAAGGGGGTAATCGTAGGCACAATCAGTTTTCTTGAGGAAGAAGATATCAACGCACGACATCATGAAAGAATGTGTGGGATAATGCCAAGAAACATGATAACGGTATTACTCCTAAAGTACGTATAAATAATACACCCGAAGGGAGGTAACTTGGTATTGAACAACTATCACTCTTACTTAGCTACTTCTTACGTACTTTCTTGAGAGTTTTCCGGTGATCCGACTTGAACATCGGAGTGTCTATGCCGAGAACCCTCCGGCGTGTTTTGCAAGTACGTTCGCGTGAGAGGAGCTAAGGATTGCATTGCGTGAAGGCTTTACCTACGTGGAACCCGTGTGGGGAAACGGACCCAGTCGGTTTTACGCATCGCTGGTATATTTATTTTGAGTAGTATTTGTGTGCATATTGTGCACAAAGTATAGTATTAGTTTGGTTACTGAGTGTAGTATTATTTTAGACATTATATAGTATTAGTTTAATTAGTATTAGTTTTTTTTTTTTTTTGTACTATGGGCGGGTCATATTGAATTGGATAGGGTAAAAATATTGTAGTGTGCACAATGTGCACACAAATATTTGTCATTTATTTTGGATATGCAAATTATTTTGAAATGCCAAAATAAAAAAATTGTGCAAATTATTATGAGACGGTGTGAGTACTTTTTAATACATCAAACTCAAAGATATTTTTTTAAAAAAAGTATCTTCTAATTTTTGAATACATCAAACTCCAATATATATATATATATATATATATATATATATATATATATATATATATATATATATATATATAATCAGCGTATACGCGTGAGGTTGAAGAGAATTTTATATATATATATATTTTTTAAAATACATATTTAAGAAATTATTTAATTATTTAAAATATAATAATTTTTTTAAAAATAATTTAATTATATAATTATTTAATTTGGATTGGTTTTGCATGATCAACATAAATTGTCTTTAAATGGAGAATAACATGCATCTAGCATCATTAAAATGTAACCTTTTAAATAAATTTAATATATAACTTCCGACATTACAGTTTATATTGCTTGATGCGGATAAAAATGTCGAGCCCAACCGCACGTAGGGCCCAGTATGCCCACCCAATAGGGCCCGATGGTGTAACCGAATACCCTTGATAGAGGAAAAAATCCGAGATGGGCCCGAGCCCAAATCGACCGCATTAAGGCTACGAAGCCCTAAACCCACCTACGGGTGGGCCACGAGGCCCAGCCTATGGAGAGGGGCCACGAGGCCCAACCCTAGCTACGAATAAGCCACGAGGCCTAAAACCGAATGTAGGCCGCGAGGCCTAAACCCGATCGCAGTGGGCCGCGAGGCCCAGGCGAGATTTGAAGAATACGCGGGTATTTGACCAAGCCCACAACGGTTACTTATCCGATAAGACCGAGAAGTATGAGAAGTGATGAGTAGTTGAGATAATTGAGGCCCAAGTCAAGGAATATTCCCTATATTCCTCGTTGGTAGTCCAACCTCCGTCAGGGGAATTCGTAGCACAATCTGATTTCTTGAGAGAAAAGATATCCACGCACGACATCATGGCGAGCGTGCGGGATAATGCCTTGGAACCGTGATGACGATTATTACTCTTAACTTACGTATAAGTAACACACCCGTGAGGGAGGCAACGGGATCGAATCACTATCACTCTCACTTAGCTACTCTATACGTACTTTCTTGAGTATTTTCCTGATCCGACTTGAGCGTCGGAGTGCCTACGCCGGAGAATCCTCGGCGTGTTTTGCAAATACGTTTGTTCGAGGGAAGCTAAGGATCTTAGTGCGTAAAGACTCTACCCACGTGAACCCGGGTGGGGAAACGGGCCCGAATCGGTTTTTACGCATCAATTGGCGCCGTCTGTGGGAACAATGTGCAAAGACGTGAGTTGTTCCTGAATTTTATTTTTAGAATTATTGAATATTGATGTTTTCATGGTCCTCGAATGACCAACATGGAAGCGGTGGGTGGATCACGGCCCCTACCAAGAAGCATGCGAATGGAGTCTCCATTTTTGTGGAAGACCGAATCAATCTGTGAGATAGTGATCCCTAACTATTAGGGACGTGCAGATGGGAAGCGATCCCAACTTGAAAAGAATGTGGTTTAGTTAAAACCCCTCTCAATTTAAGGAGGAATATTGAGTCGAACGAAAGGCTCCAAACTTTTTAGTTTTTAACTTTGATTTTCATTGTATGCAAGATTATGCAGTTGTTATCATAGGTACAACATGAAAACCCACCTGAATAATAGTTCGATAAAAAGACATGATAATGATGTCCTCGCTGGAGCGAGGTGGACTGAGGAGACCAGAGGTGTCAAGTCCATTGTTGAGTAGGGCGTAACCACCCACCTAAATGACAAGTTTGATGAGATGATAGGATGACGATGTCCTCGGCCGGAGCGAGGTGGATAAGTGGAGACCAAAAGGTGTCCAATACATTATTGAATGCAATATAACCCCCCACCTAGACGATAATTCGGTAAGATATATGAACTTAGCTCTTTACCCCGAGTATGGAATTTTACAATGAGTCAATGGTGATGATGTTGATATAAATAAGGTACAACTTCGTGTACTTCACCCGATTCTAACGAGCATTATCTCTTGAGTGTCTCTAAGTATTCATATATTAATATGATGTCATATTAAATGAGCATGATTATTTTGCTGTGATATTTTGGATTAGTTACGACAAGTATTACGGTTGTGGAAAGTGTACCCACTAAACGAGGTGGGGTGCAGTCTTACTCAGAGGGAGGAGGACCAATCTACCACCACCTCCCTCACGAATTTTAGAAGGAAAACCAATTACGAAGCAAGCAAGGCTGTGGAGAAAGCCATGGGTGGAACTAACATAATCCTACCTACGAGACAACGACATCCTCCCTAGAGTAAGGTGGGCATGAAGAGACCTAGAGGTGTCAAGGGTATAGTTGAGCACAATTCAACCCCCATCTAGACGATAAATTGGTAAAATCTCTAAATTTAGCTCTTTTACCACGAATATGTAATTTTACCATGAATCGGTGGTAAGAATATTGGCGTGAGCAAGGTACGACTTCGTTAATTTCGTATGATTTTAACGAAGCCTTAGTCTTTGGATATGATGAATATCGGATATGATGTTCGTTCAAATGATTATGATATTTTTGATTTAGTATTAACAAGTGTTGCGGATGTGTAAATTATACCCATCAACGAGGTAAGGTACAAACCTCCCTGAGAGGAGGTATTCCCCTGAGCGAGTTAGACACGAAAAGAGAAAAGTTCCCCTTAACCGAGAAGATAGTTTCTTTGTGGAATGAGGTCCACCGGAGGTAGGAAGACGGGATTCTCATGATATCCCTATTTGGAGAAAGGAAAATATGATTATGCCCGATGAATAATGATGGAAAGAGAAAACCTTCCACGGAGGGAGGAGAAACATGCAGAAACTTTGAAGTGCTAAACACATAGTGAGGTGGTTGGAGATCAACTACAAACACGGGAAATACGTACCAATTCGGAGATCGAGAAAACAACTTTGACTATAATGGTCACCGCTCGGAGAGCTGATCTTCCGTGGGGAAATGGGCCCAGTCGGTTTCGGGTGGGATGGCCAGTGGAGTCGTAGAAATGGGGCTGAATATGAAGCCTTGATCCAAGGAGTAGAGATGACAGCCAAGTGGAGCACGACGTGTGGTCATGTTTTCGAATCCCAGTGGTGACGCAACAGACGGATGGATACGTAACAAAGGATGAAAAGATGATAGCCTAACTCCGGCGAGTAGCGGGTTCTTGGCGGATTCAGTTCTTTTGAGGTCGGATAAATACCTCGGGAAGAAAATTCCAGTAGAAAGCCCGTCCAAGCCGACAAGTTCGGCAACACCGGAGGCGAGGCGGGAAAATTACTTGTGATGATGCAGAAATGAAGCCACAATCCCATCGTAAGGGGTTATCGGAGCAACTAACGATTGGAGAAGCTGTAATTTTTAATGTATTGCAGGACCACTAGTTCGCTCCCGCATAAGAGGAAAATGCAAAGATGGAGATCCCGATTCGTGATGATCGGGGTCGATGTACAAGTGATCATTCACTAAACCATACTTAAGGATGTTTATCCCCCACGTAAGGGAGATTTGACATCCCCAAAATTCAGTATCAAATAACGATACCCACCTCGCTGGAGCTTTGGTTCGAGCCTAGTGCAAATACTTTTGAGATCACCGAAAAATTCTCTCTACTCTAGCTAGTCGGGATGTTACTAGCTGGACCTTACTACCTAGAGTAGGGGAGTGATTAATACGTTCGAAAGATTGGGTAAGTTGGACCCGAAATGGGAGAGGCCCTACAAGATTGTTAGGGTTCCTGAGGAGGAGCATATGAACTCCGGGATATGGAGGAAATCAAATTGCTTGACCTTGGAGTGTGTGCCTTCCGAAGAGGTTCTCACAGTGTTCGAACCCCACCTCACTACAGGTAGGTGGACTTCATTTGATTGATATTGCGTTTATTTGCGGTTCTTTATTTGATGTGATTTGGCCGTCTTTGGCACTCTTGTTTCTCCCGCCTATGAGTTTTGCCATAGGGAGGTTTTATAAAGAGACTGCTAAGTTGATTTTGACTTACATTGATCAATTATGGTCATGAGACATTATTGTGTTGAATGAGAGAAGTATTTTCTTATTTCTTAGTATTTCAAATTTATATGAGTACTTAGAAGTGGAAAAAATGAGATTTGAGATTAGCAAAGCGAGATAGCTGAGAATTGAGAAACCTAAGTTAAATTTGATATGTTTAAGCGAGATTTGAGATTACCAAAGCTAAGAGAAAGATGGAGAATTGAAAACCTTGTGTTAAACTCGATGTGTTTAAGCGAAATTTGAGATTAATGAAGCTAAAAGAAACTAAGTTAAACTTAGACAGCTTAACTTGTGACGCCCTTTATGGGTTTGAGATTGTGACGCCTTTACGGGTTTGAGATTGTGACACCCTTTATGGGTTTGAGATTGTGACGCCCTTTACGGGTTTGAGATTGTGACGCCCTTTACGGGTTTGAGATTGTGACGCCCTTACGGGTTTGCGATTGTGACGCCCTTTACGGGTTTGCGGTGTGACGCCCCTTTACGGGTTTGAGATTGTGACGTCCTTTACGGGTTTGAGATTGTGACGCCCTTTATGGGTTTGAGATTGTGACGCCCTTTACAGGTTTGAGATTGTGACGCCCTTTACGGGTTTGAGATTGTGACGCCCTTTACTGTCCGAAATTTTAAGAAGTTGGTCTAGAGAGATTCTTTCCGAGTGATATTGTGAGTTATGAAAAACTTTATTAAGCTTCGACTAGATTTTGAAGAAGGTCATAGATGGCTTGAATAATGAGACTTAGGCGCGAAAAACCTAGAACTAATCTTGTTAAGATAAACTTATCAAGAATCCAACTAGATGCCCATCAAGGGTTCGCAGATCCGGATAAAGCTCGAGAGAAAACGAGGTTAAACCCGAGATGTTTAACTAAGATATGATTTACAAAGCTAAAAGATAACTTGAGAAACCTAAACACCGAGATGTTTAATGAGAAATTCGGAGCCGAGAAAAGCTCGAGAGAATACTCACACTAAGAGATAGCTTCAAGAAATTAAGTTAAACCTATAGCGAGGGTTTAACTAATCCGAACCTAGAGAGGGTTCGAGAAAAGAAGCTAAGAGATAGCTTCAAAACACTAAGTTAAACCCGCAGAAAGGGTTTGACTAAGCTTAACCTGCAGAGGGTTGCGAGAAAAGAAGCTAAGAGATAGCTTGAAAAACTAAGTTAAACCTCGCAGAGAGGGTTTAACTAACCTGAACCCAGAAAGGGTTGCAAGATTCAAAGCTAAAGAGATAGCTTCGAGAAAACAAAGTTAAACCTACGAGAGAGGGTTTAACCCACCTAAACCCGAGAAGGGTTACGAAAAAGAAGCTAAGAGATAGCTTCGATACACTAAAGTTAAACCTACAGAGAGGGTTTAACCCACCTAAACCCGAGAGGAGGGTTACGAGAAAAGAAGCTAAGAGATAGCTTGAAAACCTAAGATTAAACCCACGAGAGAGGGTTTAACCCGCCTAAACCCAAAGAAGGGTTACGAAAAAAGAAGCTAAGAGATAGCTTCAATACACTAAGTTAAACCTCGCAGATAAGGTTTAACCCACATAAACCCGCAGAGGGGTTACGAGAAAAGAAGCTAAGAGATAGCTTCAAAACACTAAGTTAAATCACAGATAAGGTTTAACCCACCTAAACCCAGAGAGGGGTTACGAGAAAATAAGCTAAGGGATAGCTTCAAAACACTAAGTTAAACCTCGCAGATAAGGTTTAACCCACCTACAAGAAAAGAAGCTAAGAGATAGCTTCAAAACACTAAGTTAAACTCGCAGATAAGGTTTAACCCACCTACAAGAAAAGAAACTAAGAGATAGCTTCGAGAAAACTAAGTTAAACCTACGGTGAGGTTTAACTAACCCGAACCCGCAGAGGGTTGCAAGATTCAAAGCTAAGAAATAGCTTCGAGAAAACTAAGTTAAACCTACAATGAGGGTTTAACTAACTTTAACCCGCAGAGGGTTTAAACCTACGGCGGGGTTTAACTAACCTTAACCCAGAGAGGGTTGCAAGATTCAAAGCTAAAGAGATAGCTTAGAGAAAACTAAATTAAACTTATAAAGTTTAGCTAGACCTACCTCCGAGAGAGAGTTATGTGACTTGAGGCTAAGAAAGCCTTGAAAATATCAAGTTAGACTTACAAGAGTTTAACTAATCTAAGCCCGTAAGGGAAATGCTGCATTAAAGCTAAGAGATAGCTTGAAGAGACTCGGTTAAACCTACAAAAAAGGTTTAGATTATTAAGAGACAACTACAAAAATACGAGATTGAACCTATAAGTAGGGTTCTACTAAACTCGAAAAGGATTGAGAGAACCATCCGAGATGTAGCCTTGACAAAAGCTCGACTAAACTCCGCAGAAAGGGGTTTGTCTAATTCAAACCTAGAAGAAAGGTTTCTAAAAGAAGGAAGCTAAGAAAGTTTCGAGAATATTAAGTTAAACTCGTAGAAAAGGTTTAACCCATCTAGCATTCATATAGGATTTACAGTATCCGAAGCTAAGAAAGCTTCGAAGAAACTAAGTTAAACCTAAAGAGTTTAACTAAACCTACACCCAGAGAGGGTTACGAGATTCAAAAATAAGAGATAGCTTGAAATACCAAGTTAAACCTACAGAGTTTAACTAAACCTACACTCAGAGAGGGTTTCGAGATTTGAAGCTCGTAAAGCTTCAAAACTAAGTTAAACCTGCAGAAAGGGTTTAACTAACCTAAACCCGCAGAGGGGTTATGAGAAAAAAGCTAAGAGATAGCTTCAAAACTAAGTTAAACTCGCATATATGGTTTAACCCACCTAAACCTAAGAGGGTTGCGAGAATTGGAGCTAAGAGACAACTCCCATATACTAAGTTAAACCTACAAAGAAGGGTTCAACTAACTAAATGTAGAATATGAGATATGGCTTAGAGAAAAACCTTGATTAAAGTCTACGAGAAGGGCTTAACTAAACTCGCACGTCAAGATTTGAAACTACGAAAGTTTCGAAGATATTAAGTTAAACCTATAAAGTTTAACTAAACCTACGTCCCGAGAGGACAATGTAACTCAAGGCTACGAAAGTCTTGAAAATGTCAAGTTAAATTCACAAAAGTCTAGCCGAGTCGGTCTCGGAGAAGGGACTATGAGATCAAGAGATAGTTTTATGCACGTAAAACTGAATTTATCGCAAGGGCCTAGTCGGCTTAAGCCTAGATAAAGTTTTCAGAATTAAGGTTGAGAAGTAGTCACGAAGATGCAAGGTTAAACCTACAAGGAGAAGGTTTAACCACCGAGAGATAACTACGAAAATATAAGGCTGAACCTATGGACATGGTTCTATCAAATTCAAGAGGGGAATGAGACCCGTCTAAGGCATAGCCTTGACAAAACTCAAACCCGGGAGGATTACAAAGAGAAAAGCCAAGAGATGGCTGGGAGGTTAGATCTATAAAGAAGGTCTTAGCTAATCCGAACCTAAGAAAGGTTTCGACAAGTCTAAAATAAGTTTAGCCTATATGGAGGTTTTAAACTTACCTAAAGTGAGGAAGGGTCATTCCCGGAGAAATCGGGATAGACTCATAAAAAAGTTCAATTCACTTGAAACCTAAAGAACCGGGTTTCATAATTGCAAACCGAAGCTACTTTTGAGGATACGCAAGCCCTAGAGGAATTGCATGAAAAGAGGAACCTAAGGTATTGACCCTTAAAAATGAAAGAGAGAAAAACCTACGGGAACCTAGGAGAATAGGTTACCTACCTACACGGAAACCCGTACCGAATATACGATTAGGGGGAACCCTAGTAACACCTTTACACATTCAAACTAATGTACCTAGAGGCTAACAGTTTTAAGAATGTTTGAAGAAACTCGAAATGATCGATTTGAAATAAAAGAAGGAATTAATGGGAATGTGTATCAAGTAGCCAAACCGAAAGGCGGATACATGATCGACGATTGGCTTGCATGAAAACCGAAGAGTCGCTGGACTCCAACAATTAGCGAGAGGATGAACCCGGAAGTCGAAGGCTGCGGGGAGGATAGCCTAGCTGCGAAAAGGTGTGTCTAATCTTCCTTACTCTAGTGAGCTCCGAGATCACTCACCGGAGTAGGGGGAGTGGTTGATGCGGATAAAAATGTCGGGCCAACCGCACGTAGGGCCCAGTATGCCCAGCCAATAGGGCCCGATGGTGTAACCGAATACCCTTGATAGAGGGAAAAATCCGAGATGGGCCCGAGCCCAAATCGACCGCATTAAGGCTACGAAGCCCTAAACCCACCTACTGGTGGGCCACGAGGCCCGTGCCTATATGGAGAGGGGCCACGAGGCCCAACCCTAGCTACGCATAAGCCACGAGGCCTAAAATCGAATGCAGCCGCGAGGCTAAACCCGGCTGCAGTGGGCCGCGAGGCCCAAACCTAGCTGCAGTGGGCCGCGAGGCCCAAAGCGAGATTTGAAGAATACGCGGGTATTTGACCAAGCCCACAGCGGTTACTTATCCGATAAGGACCGAGAAGTATGAGAAGTGACGCAGTAGTTGAGATAATTGAGGCCCAAGTCAAGGAATATTCCCTATATTCCTCATTGACCGGGTCCAACCTCCGTCAGGGGGAATTCGTAGGCACAATACTGCATTTCTTGAGAGAAAAGATATCCACGCACGACATCATGGCGTAGCGTGCGGGATAATGCCTTAGGAACCGTGATGACGATTATTACTCTTAACTTACGTATAAGTAACACACCCAAGAGGGAGGTAACGGGATCGAATCACTATCACTCTCACTTAGCTACTCTATACGTACTTTCTTGAGTATTTTCCTGATCCGACTTGAGCGTCGGAGTGCCTCTGTAGGAGAATCCTCCGGCGTGTTTTGCGAGTACGTTTGTTCGAGGGAAGCTAAGGATCTTAGTGCGTAAAGACTTTACCCACGTGAACCCGAGTAGGGAAATGGGCTCAGTCGGTTTTACGCATCATTGCTCAAAATTAAAAACTTGATGTTATAATTTTATTTTTCTATACCTAACACAAAGAAAAAGAACAATTTTGTTCTCTAAAATTAAATTCTTACAAACATCTTTTATTTTTTAAAAATTAATTTAAAATTTTAAAAATTCAAAATTATGAGAAAATTAGAAATTGAATAAGGAGATTTGTATTAAGAGACGTCAAGAGTAGAAAATTATCACTTAGATGAAAGAGAAGATATTGGAGCGATGAATAATACAATTTTAAATAAAGATTACATATAAACTAAAACGATAAGGTATATATATAGATATGTATTTATTAAATAATCACGATAAATATAAATAAACATTTGTGATATATATAAAATAAATATATCTTAAGTTTTGTATGCTCTTTTAATAATCCTAATAAACATCCTAAATATTTATAAAATACTCCAAATTTTTCGAACTTACAACACCTGTGAAACTCAATCTCCATAGTTATAAAATGTCTAAATTATTATTATTATTATTATTATTATTTTTAAAATGAAAATAAAAACATATATACATTATGAGATATTTTTAAAGAGGATACATATAGATTTTTATTGCATTTTAACTAAAAGTTGAGCCCCAAATATCTCAAAATTAGTTGGGTGACATCTTCAAAATTTCAAACTTCAAAATCCACATTGAGTTGTCACTTATATTTAAAATTTTCATATATTATTTTAAAGTATCTCTTTTATTTAACAAAAATAAAGTCAAACACACAAATTATTTAAGATTTTTTTATGTGTTACTCTTGATATATTTTAATTAAAATTTTGAATTATTTTTGCATTATTTTTTATATATTTATCTTTATTATTCATAAATTCTGAATGATTCAAACTTCATATTCCAAACATGATACATACTACCTCCGTTATGATTTAAATTATTCAAAATTAAATGACACGAATTTTAATTAAAGTATTGTTTATTAGTTTTAAAAAGTGTAAGGTAAACGATAAATGAATTTTTCAACGTTATTGGAGTGAATAGTTAAATGAAAAAAATTTAATTATAGTGTAGAATTGGTGTAAATAAGAGATGTTTGTAAGAGTTTAGTTTGAAATGGTAAAATTGTACTTTTGTTTGATTATAAGTAATTGTGCTTAATTTATTTTATCATCGTACATAAAATATTGATTGATTATGTACATTTGAATTTTTTTAATATTATATTTTTCTCATATTCAAAAAAATAAAAATAAAAAAATATTCAAAAAAAAATTATACTTTGTACACGCCATAAAGACTCGGAATGGAGTCCCAGGACCAAGCATCAACTACTGGAGAGCAATACGGTGCCGTTTTTGTCAATATTGGAGTAGCTTTTTATCTTTTTACATTTTATCGAATGAATTTTTATTTAGAAGTGACAACTTGGAAATTTTCATTGCAATGGGAATGAGAATTAATATAAGACAATTGTAATGCATAATGAGAATAAAAGATAGTTAATGACATTATTTTTCTTCCTAAATAAGGTAATCACTACCCATTATAATTAACGTTTTCCCCATCTACAATTATATCTCCTCATCCATTCCCTCCACCACCAATAACAAGCTTCTTTTGTCTCATTTTTTCCAAAACCGGAGCACAATACCAATGATGTAACCAATATGGAGACATTCTTCCTCCAATAAATTTAGGGGCGTAGGAGAAAAAGTCAATTTCATTCCCATTCCCATTGAAGATCTCGTAACAATGCGCGCCCTTAATTTCTTATTTTTTTATTCTTTTTCACTTATTTTTACTTCCATTTGTTGCTTCTATTTTACACATTCTATCTCACTTACAGTGAAATTTGGACCCTAGAGGATGATATTTCATTATTTCACAATATTTTTTTCACTATTTTGTTACTTTTATGTTCCGTAATGATGATTTCTTTATTAATAATTTTGCCAAGAATACGTCAAATTGAAAAAGTATTTCACAAATCCAAACCGCAATTATATGATTATTTTATACATGTTCGATTGTTTGCTAATTTATGTCTTGATGATTTCATATTACTTTTACTAAAATGTGATGTGCAAATTTTTATTTTGGATGTTGTATTTTAAATGTATAATATTCCAAATATTTGTATGTTTATAGTTGATCTTCTATTCTATTATGTATGTGTACCTTTAGTACCATGTGAAATTATTTGATATAATAAATAGTACTTGAAATAAAACTTACTCAAAAGAAAAGGAAAAAAATACATTGAAAATTAAGATTGAAAGTGAAGACGAAATGAGAAAAGAATATGAATTAACAAACCTATCGAAAAAATAATAAAAGATAAGTTATTAACCAATATTAGATGAAAACGGCAACGTATGGCTCCGGATGGTTGGTGCTGGGTTTAGGTGCCTTGCAGAGAATACAATTTCGTCTGCTTTAATCGATCAGCCCAATCAACGCGAAAGTTAATATGTACTAGATTTTAAAAAAATAAATAAAAAAAAATCGATTCGATTTGGCCTAGTCTATCCGTTCGACGGACCTGACTTGGGTCAATTTGACCCGACGGGCTATGAACGGTCAGTATGGTCCATACATATATGCTCGTTTTAATAATTGCAATTTTTACATTAAAAATTGATAAGTACAAGTCATGGATTATGGTTAACCAATTCCATTTTTTTTTCATAGTTTTCATTCTTTTCTCAATGACTAGCATCATTGTAAATTTTTTTTTTTATCGAAAAAAAGAACTTATATTAATATGAAAATGGGTATAAAGTATACCCAAAATACAAGAATACAAGTATAAAAAATTAATTTTTAAGAGGTTGCTAGGATTACTTAACCAATCTTGAAAATTGCCGGAACAAATATTCGTAAATAAAACATACATCCAACTCCATAGTCGTCCCTTGATCTCTTCTAAAGTGTGCTCCTTATCAAACTCTTTGTTCTCAAACAAAGCTTTATTTATGTCCTTCCATACCACCCAAGTCAGACATATCCACAACCCCAGTGCCAATTTTTGATCATTTTTGTCTCTAAATGAACCCAAAAATGCATGAAAATGCTTCAATATCATTCATAATAGGGAGCTGAATATTCAACCAATTAAGACAATCATACCATATGGAGCACGTATCGCCGCAAGTTAGAAAAATATGAGTTGTCGACTCCGAGCATTCTTACACAAAGACACAAAGTAGATCATCAGTTTCTCCCAACACCTTTCTCTTAAGCAGATTATCTTTCGTCGGAAGACGGTTCCACACCGCCGCCATGCCGTCACCGTGCCTTGTGTGGAGCGGCATTTTTCCATATTTTTCAAACAGTAGATCAAGCCATTTTGATTTCTTCATATCACAAAAGAATCGCGAAGAAGATGATATGCGGACTTTGTGATATATCGAGATTCTTTATTACATGTCCAATGCCAAATATCCTTAACTCCATATGATATTGAGACCCCATTTAACAAAGAAGATAACTCAAAGAATGTATAAATTATCTCTTTCATGCGGATTCCCCTTACAATTCCACCTCCATTCCCAACGTCCACCATTCCAAACGCCTTTGTCTTTCACTCCTATCCTGCGGCTTAGCGCACGAGATGGAACAATATAGAAAATCTGGACTTCAAAGTTTGTTCTCCCACCCAAATATATGTCCAGGAATATGTGTCACCCCGTCCCTAATTTTTTTCTCATTTTTTCCCACAACCATCTCCCCTCCTCTCCCGAACCTTTCCACCATCTGGAAGCTCTCCCCATTCTCCTATTTTCACTCACCCCATCTACATTCACCGTATAATGAGTCAATCACTCTTACCCATAGTGCCTCACTATTATTGAAATACTTCCAAAGTCGGTTGCCCACCAAAGCCTTACCGAAATCCCCAATGTCCCTAAGGCCCAAACCCCTAAATGTTTCGGCAAGCACAAATCTTTCCAACTAATCCAAGCTATTTTACCCTTGTTCTCATTCCCTCCCCAAAGAAAATTACGGATCAAGGAGGTGATTTTTTTGATAACTATCTTTGGAAGTCGGTAAAAAGATAGCCGATAAATAGGGATCATTGTCAAGATCTTGCCTTTGATAGTGTAATCCTTCCACCCAACGACAATTTTCTATCTTCCCAATTTCGATTTTTTTTACTTTCCCAAGTAGTTGTTCCCATTCGGCCACTTTTTTACAATGAATACCGACCCTAACGCCGAGAAATGAGAATGGTATAAAGCCGATACTACATCGTAACAAATTTGTCATCTCCCTCAAATAGACTTTGTCGACATTAATGCCCATATTCGCATTTTTGAAAATTTACCTTTAGCCACGATAAAAGCTCGAAATTCTTCAAAATCCTCTTCATTGTAATTTGTAATATAATATTCTATTTTTATTCTTTCTATTCATAAAATTGTTAACATGATTGATCGTTGTATTGAAAATAGTTATTGTATATTAACATAATTATTTTTATGTCCCAAAGTATTATAATTTCTATATTAATTGTTAAGAAAATTTTAAAAAATTAAAGTTATGAGTTGGGTTGGTCCGTTAGTTCGCTAATATAATAGTGTTGAGTTGGACTCATATTTTATACGTTCGGTGTATTCATGGACCGGCCTAACCCAAATCATGAACATCATTGGGCATGATGGGCTAGGCTAGGCCAGACGGCCCGATTTGTCAACTCTAATAAAGACAAACTAATTTGGAAACAATTGAAGCCAAACTAAATTCTGTATAAACGAGTCTATTTAAAAAATTGATCGCACATTGTAAGTTTTGAATTTGAGATTTAGATATGATCACACTTCTAATTGTCAAAATAATTATAATATTTTTAATGGGTACATATAATAAGTGAGGTATATATGCATAATAATTTTGGGGTATATTTAGTCGCGACCTCATGTGTTTGATCAGTAATCTAGAGATAAATGTAAAATCAAAGATATTCTGAAGATTTATGAAGGATTTTTTTAGAATGTGATATTATTTTGGATCGGACGAAAAATAAATATATGATAATAATTGGATATGAAGGATATATTATATATGCCTTGTGAACCTTATCTTCTTTACAAATTGTAACTTGTACGTAGCTTATAACCTCCAAACACACTTTGCCTTATCTTCTATCCCACCTCTTTCTTCTTTCTTTTCCCATGTTAAAACCCTCAGGAAAATGGGCACCAAATTCAACACTACTCTTCCCTAATTATCCCACCTTATTTTCTTGCAAGCAATCAGCTTCCCCTTGCACTTCTTCGTCCTCCCACGTTCTTCCAAAAATTAAAATCAAACGAGCTTTTATTGCATGTCGTGGTAGGAGAAGAGTAATATACGACGATTACGAGGATGAAGAAAGCGGGTACAATGAAGAGTTAGCAGTGTTGGAAATGTATACTCAATTGGTGAAAGATGAGATTCTTTTGGTACATGCTATGGTGGATGATGAAATGGTTGAGGTTCTAATATTTAAGGTACTATTTTTTAGTAGTCTCTCCATCCCCTACAAATGTTTGCATACTTTTCTTTTTAGTATGTCTTACAAAAGTTTTCATACCTCAAAATGAAAATATTTTTCACAACCTTCACCATCACAATACACACATATTTACCCTTCATATCATTACATTCAACCCAATTAATTTTTTTATTTTATTCATAAAAATTTACAAAATTATCCCTCAATACTCCACTCATCACATTTTTCCTTAAACTTTGTGCCAAAAGATTCCGCAAACTTTTTCGGGGATACGGGAGTAGTATATTTTAAAAATTATTTGTACGTATTTATAGAGATTTTTAGTGTTTGCCCTTGTATTCTGTTTTTCATGTTAGATATATTGTTTTTTTGGTTAAAGTTGACGATATAGTTGGAGTATATTTATCACTTTTTGTGCAATATTGCTCTATATAAAATGTTGAGAAATAGGAAGAAAAAAATATATCTGATCAAAATCGACATATAAATAATATTACTGATTTATTTTAAAAATATTACTTTTAGTTGTTTATATATTAATTGTTTGTGAAGAAGACGCAATATTGTAAGTATTATATTGTAATGGTGTATAACATAATATTTAAATAATCAAACACAAAATATTCTTAAGGTAAATGAGTACTATTTTTGCGACCCAACTTGACACAATTTTGTAACTCAAAATTTTTGTTCTTATATTTAAGGAATATTGTACTGTGCAATATTACATGTAACATATGCATTGATTTACTTATACTTACAAATAAGCATCTTATACTAACATACTTATTTATAATAAAAACCATAAAGTTAACATACTTTTTTGTGAATTGTCTCATTAGATAATGAGATAAATTCAAATTAAATGTACATAATCATACTCTGATTAGTAATTCTTTTTATTAATTGACGAATTTCTTAAGAATGACAATTTCTCTTTTTTATTGCAGGGATTTTCATCGTGCCTGAGTTATGAGACGTTCTCAAATCCTTCCAAAAGCGTTCTTCCGGCAAAAGCGATTATACAAAAATAGACAGAGCAAAAGCGCCTTTTGATCCCTCCAGTACTCAATACATTGAGAAAGGATTGAGTTTTGATGCATTTAAGAGTCGCCTCCCTCGCCAAAAATAAAAGTCAATGCTACATATTCACAAGCTAATTTGTATAGGGGACGGGCTATGAGCAAAAATTAAAAACATGTTCTTTCAATTATAGTGAAATATGATGCATAATTTACAATTAAATGATAATGTTCATACAATAATAACCATTTAAAAGTTTAAATCTATAAAAACAGTAGCGGCGTCTTTTCATTGATTCAATGTCAGTGATTATGGAATGAACGGGCCGTGAAATGTTGGGGCAATTCCTTTCTCAATGTAAACAACTAAGTGGGCGCTTGGTTGTAAATTTTTCAATGGGAATGAAAATTAAATTTATTTTCCCTATATGCTCCTACAATATTGGAGGAATAATTGTTTAAATGATGATTTCATCACAAGTGTTGTGCATCAATTTCGAAAAAATAAATAAATAAAGGAAGGTTATAGTGATGGTAGAAGAGAAACCATTGTAGGAGGAAAGATTAATCAAAATTGGTAATAATTATCTTATTTAAGTGAAAAAGTAGTGACATTGATAATTTTTTGTTCTCATTAATCACCATAGTTGTCTTATATCCATTCTTATTTCTATTCCAATTGAAAAACTCTTAACCAAGCGCCCTAAGTTATTTGCAAGAAATTCATCGACCATTTTAATTCTCTGTTATAAAAATAGGAATCGATCAACCATTCACTATTTCCATTAATCTTCATCATAACTGAAAAAGTGTTGAAATATCTTAAATGTATTTAAGAATATTTCAATGATTTCAGATTGATATTGAGAATTGAAAATAAAAGTAACTATCAGTATTTATTGAGATTAGTTTAATCTAGCGAAAAATGTGAATAGAAACAAAAATCTAAATTACTGCATTGTAAAGACTTAAAGCGGCTGCTACTAAATTGCAATAAATATATGACCAAACAAACACTGTGATGAATTAATAAAATAAAATTCCATTTTTTTTTTTTTGACAAGAAAAATTCCAGAACCTCACTTTGAATTAACAAAAATTTAAACCACTCACACCTACCTAAATTGTAGTAGCAAGAAAAATTGAGCTGGAAATAACCATTTATCCATCATATGTTTTTTTCTAGTTGCACCACCACCACGACGCACCGCCCGAGACTAAGTTCATGATTTTTTCTAATAAATATTATGAAAATGCGAGGGTACGTCTCAGAATACATATGCAAATACATCGGTTTGTGTTTTATTAAATTTTTGCGACTTGTAATTTTCGGATCTTATTTATTTATTTTTTGGATAAGGAAAATATTATTACTGCAAATTGTTCCTAATTTTGACAATTTTTTTACCTAAAAATATACATATTTCGAAAGTTTTTGCCGAAAAGTCATCTCACTTTTGGTAAAAATTTGCTGAAACCACAAACAACTTGATTTTTGTGGAAATTCTTGCCGAAAGTAAGGTAGATCTTCAAAAAAAAAAAAATCAAGATATCTACACTTTTTCGGTAAAATTTTGCTGAGATTAGGAACACTTTTAACAAATCAAGTTTGAAAATTACAAGCTGTGAAAATTTAAATAAAAGTGAACTGATGGGTCCATGGTCATTGTCGAGCTTTTCGTCAATCATCGTCGGATGAATATATACGACACGTTTTTTCTAAGGTGGGTGATTGTTTGTTTTGAAATGGTTTGAGGGGAGAGGGGTAATATGGACAATTCATGGAGGTGTATCTACTAGGGATACTAATGGAGAGGGGCGGGAACGGGGTCAATCCCCACTCACTTCCCACAAAGTGAACGGGGAGAAAATTGTCTCCATCCCCGTAGAGATTTCCGTTCTCAAAGAAATTCTCCAATCCCCACTTATTTTATTATTTTTAGTTAAAAAATTAATTACATGAGAGAAGAAGAGATGGTGAAAGCTAGTTGGATAAAAATAACAATAAGGGTAAGATTAAAAACAAACACCACGATTTTGTACACAATATGACAAATTTTAGGAAGAATGGACATGCCTCAATCTCAATATAATTAGTATAGATGGGCTTGCTGCTTGGAATCAAGTTGGGCTAAGCCTATGCCAATATAACAATAGATTTCCATAGTTTAAAAATTGAAACAAGGGATAAATAATATTAAATTATCATTTTAATAATATATAATAGTAGAGTTTTTTTTGTTGGCTTATGCCCTAGAAAGCTCCATGAGAGTGCGCCCCTATACCTCTCTCTTTTTCTTTTTTTTTTAAGATTATTGAAATAGAGACTAATTCAAAATAAATACTCCTTCCGTCTCACACCCGTCTTCACAGTTGATTGGACACGGAGGTTAAGAAAAGTAACTTTTTAGGTGTTGACTCCACATAAATGAAGAGTATAACGGGCAATTCATGGGTAAGGGAGTAAGGGATTAGTTTGTACTAATTCCTCACTTAAAATCCCGCCCATGAACAATAACCAAAATGAGAAAAAAATTAAATTTAAAAAGACTCTGGAACAGTAAAAAATATTTTGAAAATTACACAAAATTAAAAATTACAGATTCCCTCCAAAATAAATTACAGGATTCCCTCCAAAGTTACAAATTTGCCACTTAAAAATTACAGATTCCCCTTAAATTCTGATTCCCTCCTTAAAAATTACTGATTCCCTCCATCGATTACAACATTAAAGAGCAATTACAACATCAATAAATACTCATCGTTTACAACATTTATTGAGGGCAACTACTACACATTCAATGACAAAAATAGAAGAAAAGCTGATCTAACTCTAGAGGAGAAGCAATTAATATTCCAGATTCTCAACCTACACAATACCAATGGTAGGGTCCATGAAGGGAAGATAGCGAAGTTGCATTATCATATGGAGTTTGTGGGAGGACAATTCAAAATGTGTGGGCACTGCAAGAAAGAAAATCAATAAGAGACAACTTGTTGTATTCAAGTCTAATAGGGTGGGTGTTCCGTAGCATTCAAGTGGAACTTAATGAAGAAATGATGAAAAGTATACCTTTTCAATAGAGAGGGACCATCGGAAGACTTGCTAGGGAGCTGGATGTGAGCAAAAGTGCAAAGAGGAAGATGGGTTAAGAAATGAAAAATCAAGCCACATACAAATGTTATCAAACTCCGCCCTTACGTGAAGCTAACAAAGTTCAAAGGCTCAAATATTGTTTGAGTGCCTTATAAGTTGAGATGGGCAGCAATACATTAGGATTTGAAAACCATGCACAATGTGGTTCACATTGATGAGAAATTGTTTTATATGACTAAATCAAATGAGAGGTATTATATGGTCCTGTGAGATTGAACCACATAGGGCATGCAAGAGCAAGAGGTTCATAACAAAAGTCATGTTTATATGTGCAAGAGCAGGAACTCACCATGCAAGTGATGATTCACTTATTTGAGATGTCAAGATTGGGATCTATCCATTCACAATGAAAGAACCAAAGAAAAAAAAAAAAAAAAAAAGCAAAAACAGAGTGAGGGCACTATGGTTACAAAACTAATTGATAGCATCACTAAAGAAGTTATCAAAGGTTGCGTATTGAACTAAGTAATAACCCTATCGAAACATTTCATCACTTAGGGTTGTTGTAAGTCTCCAAAACCGAAAAAAAATCAAGTTTTTCCAGCTTTGATGACATTACAATAGGAGTACCAGCTTTGATGACATAACAAGAATGTTGTGTGACGATTTATTCGCCCTCGTGTCCAATTCCGACCGGGCCGCCCATTTAAGCTCGGCCAGACTCCAAAGGCTCGGCCCTCCCAAGGTTCGGCCCGCCAGACGTGGCGAGCCAACCCGACCATGCCTAGGGAGCTCGGCACATCCAGTGAGCTCGGCACCCCTCGGAAACCAGTTCGGCCCAGGGACAAGGCGAGCAAGCTCGGCCTAGCGGTCGGACCCTCCGGCTATGCCCGCCGAGGATCCCGCCCGCCTGGCCGAGGCGGGCTCGCCCACCCGGCAAGCAAGAGTATTCACGAACGACGAAGTCGCGAGCTCGGCGCCAAGTGGCGGGCTCGGTGAGGTCGCCACCAACCAAGCTCGACAAGGTCGGAGGCTTGCCGACCAAGCCACTCCCAAAGTGGTACCAAGTACTGAGTGGCAGCCCCCATTTAATGTCAACTTATCCCGAGAAAGGAAGGAAATTCCCCGGCCATCAAGATCCCCGGGGACACAGCGGCAGACGTAAATGGCCAGCGCCGCCTGCGAGATGCGGGCGGGTACAACCCAATTAATTGGAGATAGTACAACATTTAAGATAATTTGTACCACTGTTGTACCTTTGGTCTGCCTAAAAGGCAACCAAAACTATGTATAAATAAGACCTATAAGATATAATAAACGGATCTCGAAGCATCCATCCTTAGCCTAGGACTAACACTCCCAAAGAATCCTTGTGTTCTTACTTGTTTTTTTGCATTTATTATCACATTTATTGCTCATCATTTTCATTGATTGTTCTTGGGTTTTTATCACCATAAATTCTCCAATCAATATTATTTTTAACCGATTCCAAGCCACATTAAACACACATTAAATATTTCGTTAACAACAATTGGCGCTAGAAGGAGGGTTAGCATTCCCAAACCCACTGTTCCATCAAAAGTTGCTTTGGAAAAACCTTGAAGAACACCCACTGTTCTTCAAGCTAAAATCTCCCTAAAAACACCTTTGTTCCTCACTTTACAACCCTTCCCTTCCAAAGAGGATCCTCGCCTCTCTTGGAAGATGACGAAAGCCGGAAACACTTGCTCCCGGTGGGAAAAATCCTACCGTCCGCCGCTGGCATGGAGTCCATGCATGTTCATGAAGATGAACAGCCCGGTGAGTTTACCCCCACCAGGGCACAGGGGTCTCGGCCCCCATCCCACTTCAGAGTATCAAACTCCCGAATGTATCTGCACGACTATCAAGCTTCTTCAAGCTCGCTATGGCCAACCTCGCCCATCCTCTGCTCCCCAAAAACAAGGGGAAGAAGAAGAAGAAGGCCCAACGAGCTCGGGATGGACCCGGATCCCAGCAGGGCGACCAGCCCCAAGGATCTAGGATCGCCTTTGAGCGACTGGGTCGCCTCGCAACCGGATTTCGGATCGGAGTCCAAACAGAGTCCAGAATGGAAGCACCCGGCTCGGCGAGCGGCCGAGGACCGCCGGCCCGCCAACAGGCCCCGCATCCAGCGCGCGCCTCTTGAGCGCGAGGCCGGAAGGGTGTCGGCCAAGGATGGGGCCGGGCCCCGCCCGCCCGAGCACTCTGCCCGCCCAAGCCCCCACCTGCAACTGTAACTCGATTCTCGCGATGCTCTCCTCGTCGCCATGCAGAGGAAGATCGACGAGATGGAATCCCGCTTTGGGGCCCGCGATGGGCAGCCAAAGCAAAATGTGGTGAACGAGCCACTCTCCATGGAGGTTGAACAGCACCCTTCAACCCAAGATCCTTCCCCTCAAATGCCTATTTATGAGGGGGAAGATCGACTGAGACCCACCTCGGTAAATATAATATTTACATGGTTGGCGTGAGGGCCTCCGATGCGACCAAATGCCGTCGGTTTCCGCTAACTTTGGGCGAACTCGCCCATAAGTGGTATGTCTCTCTTCCCACCCGCTCGATCAAGACCTTCAGCCGAGCCGGGCGAAAAATTCACCACCTACTTCGCCTCCAAGATTCCTGGCAGAGCCGAGAATCGGCAAAGACTAATGTGAATCAAGCAGGGAAGGAGGAGAGCGATGAGGCCTATCTCGACCGCTTGGACGAGATCCTCCTCACCGGGAACCGGTTGGAGATGAGCTCCAACTCCACGCCGCCCTCGGTGGCCTAAGACCGTAGTCCCACATGTTCGGCACATGACCAAGAACTACACCACCTCCTACGCCGAGTTCCGCCGGCGGGCGGGCGAGCTTATCACTCGCCAAAAATACTCGCTCAAAGGTGGGCGAGGTTAAGGGGGAGGGGGCGAAAAGCGGGGAAGGCGGCCTCCAAGACAGCCCCGGCCGCCGAGCTCGCCCCAAGAAGAGGAAAGGCCACCGAGAGAAGGCCTACGGGGAACTTCAAGAGCTTCGAGGACAAACCCCCACACGCGTCCGTCTGTGTCGTGGACAAGCGCAGTACTCCCGGCCTTCGTCTTCAATGCAATCCAAAGACACCCGGATCGATCCCCAAGTTCAAACCCCTCGGGAGACCCGGCCAGCGAATCCTAACAAATTCTCGCGCCTATCATGACTCTGCCGGCACAACACCAGCCGTGTCGAGACCTGCTCAAACAGCTATGGAGGTTGTTCGAGGATGGACTTCTTGACAAGTACGTCAAGAGGCCATCACCACGGCCACACCGAAGAGCGAGCTCCAGCGACGCCTCTCCGAGAGGGTCGTGGCATCGGAGTCGCGGCCGACTTGGAGTCATCGGGTGACGAACTCCCACTGCCGCCCGGCGGACGGATCAATATGATCCAAGTGGGGGTAGCCTCGGCGGATCGGTTAAGGTGTTCACCGGCCAAACAGAAGAGGAAGGCCGAGCTGCGGGCCATCGACCATGTCCACCTAATCAGCACTCCTCCGAGCCCACCATCTCCAAGACCGCGGTAATCTCATTCTCAAATGCCGACCGCGAGGGGTCCTCGCCCAAAGAACGATGCTCTGGTCATCTCGGCCAACATCCCGGGAATGACCGTGGACCGGGTCTGGTCGACAACGGCAGCTTCTGCAACATCCTCTTCAAGTCCGCCTTGGACCAAATGGGCAACCTAGCCAAGTACATCAAGCCCTACGACCTCCAACTCCGCGGCTTCGACGACACCGTTGTCTCGACATATGGAAAGATCAAGGCTGTCGGTCGAGCTAGTCGACTTTGCAAATGATAGGGTTAGGATAACTAGGCCTGTTGAATTTGTAATCATTGACTCGCCGAACATGTATAACGGCTTTTTTGGTCGCCCTTTTCTCAAAACTTTTGAGGCTATCGCCTCTTCTTATTTCTATCGTATTAAGTTCCCCACTGTCGAAGGGAGGTCGACACCATTAAGGGTGACCGAGAAAATGTCAAAGAAATGTTTGAACTACTCGTGTTCAGATTTAATTTCGCACTTAGTTTAGATTTTTCTTCTATTTTTACCGTGGTCGAACAACAAAATGCCGAGCTTTCCCGTGAGTACACCCTACCCAAATGAGCCCGCGCCGAACAAAATGAAGCAACTCCAATGGATTGCTCAACTCCAACACAGACCGAGCAGCCCAGACGAGCTCGCCCGCTCGGCCCCGACTCCCATGGAGCTCGGCCAGCGAGCGAGCAAGACTTGGAGCCCCGCCTCGGTTTTGAACCAATGCCGCTAGACATTGACCCTAGGGGAAACCTCCAAGACCCCAACGGTCAGCGATTGAAACGCACAGCTCCAGCCGAAGAGCTAGAGCACATTCCGGTAGATTCTGCTCGCCTTGAGCTTGAAGTTTCATCGGCTCCAAAATACCCGCCGAAATGCGGGGGATATCATAGACTTTCTCGAGCGGTGTGGATGTCTTCGCCTGGTCGCATCAGGATATGGTCGGCATAGACCCAAAACATGCCTGCCATCATCTCAAGATTGACCCCACTCGCAAGCCCGTCTCACAAAAAGGTGGAAATTTGGCCGGAGAAGTATGCCGCTCTAGCCGAAGAAGTAAAGAAGCCGCTCGACAACAAGCCGATCGAGGTGTCGAGGACGAGCCCCAATGGGTGGCGAACGCCGTGCTCGTAAAAAATCCAACGGGTCCTGGAGGCTATGCATAGATTTCACGGACTAACGCGGCATGCCCAAAGGACCACTTCCCGATGCCGCACATTGATTATCTCGGTGGATAGCATGCCGCCACGAGATGATGTCCTTCATGGATGCATTCGCAGTGCTATCACCAAATTCCGATGGACGTGGAGGACATCAAGCACACCTCCTTCCTCACCGAGAAGAATGTTTACTCCTGGCTTAGGATGCCCTTCGGGTTGAAAACGCGGGGCGACCTATCAAAGGCTAGTAAACAAAATGTTCACCGAACAAATCAGGAAAACAATGGAGGTCTATATAGATGACATCGTTGTCAAGAGTGTGAAAAAGGAGGATCATCTAAGGGACCTAGCCGAGACCTTCGCGATCCTCCGGAGTACAACATGAAGCTCAATCCGAAGAAATGCAGCTTGGGGTCGGCTCCGGCAAGTTCCTCGGCCACATCGTGAGCCAAAGGGGAATTGAAGCTAACCCTGCCCAAATCAAGGTCATCCTCGACATGGAGGAACCTCGCAATGTCAAGCAGTCCAGAGACTCACCGGGTGTCCGCGGCCTTGAATAGGTTCATCTCCCACCTAAGCGACAAGAGTAAGCCTTTCTTCGCCACCATTAAAAAGCAAAAATTCTCATGGAACAAAGAAAGCCGAGATGTTTTCCTCAAGTTGAAGGAATATCTCGCCAACCCCAACATCCTCGCCAAGCCGTTGTCGGGCGAGAAGTCAAGCTTTCTATACTTGGCAACCTCCGAGTTCACTCGAGTGCCGTGTTTGTCAAGGCGGACGGGCAGGACCACCTGCCAATTTACTTCGTCACCGGGTGCTCCATGATGCCGAGCTCGAGATACACCCCACCGGAGAAGCTAGAGTATGCCCTCATCATGAGTGTTAGGAAACCGAGGGCCTATTTCTTCGATCACCAAGTTGAGGTCCTCACGACCCTTCCACTTGGCAAGTCCCTGCACAGCCGGACACCAGGCCGCCTTTAAAGTGGTCGCTCGAGATCGCCAATATGGCATCGTATGCACCGAGGACGGCGATCAAAGGGCAGGCACTCGCCGACTTCGTCGCCGAGCTTACCTTTCCGAACAACCCCTCAACCTTAACCTTCCCGCCCGGAAGTTGTTCGTAGATGGCTCCTTGATTGGAGTGAATTGATACATGTTTTTAGGGGCTATTTTAGTGCAAAAGTGAGCTAAAGTGTTAGTTTTTGTGCATAAATGTGAAAAGTATCACTCTTTTGCTTGAAAAGTACTATTTGTGAGATTTTGATGTTTTTCGTCTATTTTGTAGGTAATTTGGTGGAATTTTGCCAATCCGAGAGTACCATTGGACTTAGAATGAAGAGACGATCATATCGGACAAAAACGGGGTCGGGGCCGAAGCCCCGCGCGAGAAAAGTGCCATGGACTCGAGCTCGATCGAGGGACAAGAGCCTCGAGTCGAGGGTCAGCAGAGAAGACTAAAATTGGAAGAAAGGCAGAAGCCTCGACTCGAGGTCCTGACCCTCGACTCGAGGGTGATTTTTCAGAATTTCGCCTATTTAAAGGCTGAAGCAGGGCATTGCAGAGAAATAACTTGGATAATAGCAGTTAAGAGTGGTTTTGGGGCGATTTCTCGTGCCCCAAACCAATTTCTTCCTTAGGTAGAGTAGATGGTAGATTTAGACTTAGATTTCAATTGATTGTTGGTAGATTAGCATTAGATTAGCATTTGATCATTGCAATTCTTTCAATTCAAGCTTGTAATTCATTTGGAGATTGGTGTTGAAGACTCAAGCATTCCTCTTTTTGTTGATTGAAGATCATTTGGTGATGTTTTTCCTCTCTTGTCTCTTTAATTTTGTAATTATTGTGATTTGTGTTTTGTTTGTGCAATTCTATCTTCTTCCCATGGATTTCACCATGGGCTAACTCTCTTGTGCTTGGGTTAATTGAAATTGATGATGAATTAATTAACTATGCTATGATTGTTGATGATTGGAGATCAATTGAGTTGATTGCTTACTAATTGTAATTCTCATTTGTGCTTCATGCATAATTATCTCTTTAGATTAGTGTTTGATCACCCTAGCTATAGACGAGAGTTGCGCTAACGTGGTCCGGGATTAATCGGGTGATAATTGTGTATGAATGCGTGGATTGGGTGCTTCATAATCGAGAGATTAGTTGCACTAAGGATACTCACATTAGTTTGTTTCCTAATTGTGATTCTTAATTGTGCTTTGTGTAAAATTGTCTCTTTAGATTAATGGCTAACCACCCTAGCAATAGGTGAGAGTTGAGCTAACGTGATTAGGTGTTAATCGAGTTTCAATTTTGCATGATTGTATGAATTGGGGATTTCTACATTGAGAGATGGGAAAGACTAAGAATACTCACATTAGGCATTGTGATTTTAATGGAGTGATTAATTTCATGATGGTTTTATGCTTTCTATCTTAGTTGATTTGCAATTTGATTCAATTGTAGCTTGTTGATTGATGATTCATTGATGGATGTTAATCCTAGCACCTCTATCCCACCATTTATTGTTGTGTTTGTTATCGTATTCTAAGTGCTCAATCATTTGTTTGCTTGTTTTTGTTTGTATTTTGCAAGTGTTTGGTAGTGTTAGTGTCATCCCTTGTTGCATCAATAGTCACTAAGAACTCGTATTTCTAGGGCCTCATGTGCATACTTTTTCCCATGGGTTCGATATTTATTGATTGGTCTTAATAACGCTTACCCAAAAAACTACTCCAATCACTCCTCAACACAATCTTGTTTGGGAGCAGGAATCGCTCTGGTCGGACCGGAGGGGCGGTGCTTCACGAACGCCGTCGATTCGAGTTCCCGGCCACTAATAACGAGGCCGAGTACGAGGCTCGTCGGCGGTCTAGAGCTTGCGGCTGCGGTCGGTGTCCGGCGACTCCACATCTTCATGGATTCTCTTTTGGTAGTAAACTGTGTCAAGGGAGAATATGAAGCCCGCCGACAAGAGTTTGAAATATTTGGCAAATTTTTTTAAAAAAAGGAAAAGCTAAGTATTGAGAACGATTGTCATAAAAGGGCGAGCCGAGCTCCCGACTTAACCCTTACTCGGCCAAAGTCCGAGCTCACCCATGCCGAAACCAAAGCGGGAAGGCATGGATCAAGCTCCTTCCTTTGACCAAGTAAGGCCGAGGCCGGACAGTCATTAGCTTGTCATATTTGGGAAATTTCACAAAAATTTTCTAAGTATAGAAAGCGATAAGTAAAGCGAAAAATTAAAGTCGAAACCGGTTGAAATATGAAAGGAAATGCGAACTTCATTAATTACAGAGAAGTGCGGCCAATGGCCGAGTACAAAGATCCTAAACCCTAAACCTTAAACCAAAAGAAAAACAAGAGTTACAACGGCGGTGGGGAGTTCAAAATATCCCTTGGAATTCAAGGTATCTATTAAAAGAGAGATTCACAGCGGCGGCGGGAACGAGAGTTCAAGGTATCGAGCCCGCCGCCAATTACAAAAAGCCCAATGGGCACAAAGGAACTAAGGGTGGACATCCACGCCGTGTCGCCCGCCTCCGCTGCGGCACTCGCCACGGCTCCCGAGCCCTCCACCGTCTCCCCGCCTCCGCGCCCGCCTCGGCTCCCTCCTCCTCATCCTCTTCACCCGGGTAAGCCGGTTGGTCGCGCCGGGTACCAGGAAAGATCCACCCCAAAGTCCCTCTCCAGTCCTTTATTTCCAAGACAAAGTCCGAATGGAGAGGGTGGGCAAGGACATAGTCCCCGAAATACTTCTCGGCGCGGCTCTTTAGGTTCCCGACCCTCTTCGCCGCTCGAATCAGTCGGCGGATGCCATATAGAAGGCAAACTTGCCCACTATGGCGGGGTCCCGGGTGGGAGAAAGGACCATGGTTTGGAGCTCGGCATAGGCCGCCGCGGCCAGGAGCTTGGTCCGCTCTAGCTCTTCGGCAAGCCCAAGCTTCTCGCCGGTGAGACGGCTGCCTGCTCCCGGCCATCCCGCCTCCCACATGACCTCGGCAGCTAGGGCCCGCTCGGCCTTCATCATCTCGGTGGCGACCCGCTCGGCGGCCTCCCTCCTGCCTCATAACCGCGGCCCCGGGCCTCGGCGGCTGCTTTCTCGGCCTCGGATCTCGGCGGGCGGCCTCTTCCCGCAACCGGGCAACTTCAGCGGCTAACTCCTCCGCCCGCCTCGAGGCCTCCCTCATCCTCTCCGCCTCCGCTTTGGCCTCCTCCATCGCCGCCTTCGCCCTCTCCGCCTCCAGCCGTGCCTCTCGCGCCTCCTCCTTGGCTGCATTTTGCTCCCGACGGACTGCCGGTATCTATCCACCTCGGAGCTCCTCGCCGCAATCGACCGCTCCAACACCACCGAGGCACGGAGCCCTAGAGCACAGGCGAGCAGAACAAGCTCTCCGTGTTCCACCCGGACTCATCCTCCAGCCCAAGAGTCCAGTCGCGGGATTTTCTCCATGGCACCGCGGACATGGTCGGGAGCTCCTCTCCCTCTTTCGGCGGCCGGAGGTAATGAAGTCCAAGACGGTGGGGGACGTTTGCGCCACCGCGAGAAGCCCAAAGAAAGAAATGAGTGAAAGATCGTATGAATAAAAGTTTGACCGAAAAGAAAAAGTAACGCGAGCAACTTACTTCTCCAGTAGGGCGGGGTCCTGCCCCAAGAAGGATTGGTCCGGCGGGTGCCTCGGGAACTCGGCCTCGGGGCCGAGCTCGCGTCTTGCGGGGCGAGGGTAGAGCCTCCTCTACACAGGCCTTCTTTCCGGGCGGTGGGGGTCACTCTCGATCACCTCCACGGAGGTCTCCCTTTCTTTCCGAGCCCCGGCCGACCGGGTGGGCTCAACTTCCAGCCTCCGGGGCCCGAGGCGGGTCTTCGGTAGCCACCTCGGCAGCGGCTCGAGTGTGGTCCACGGAAGCGGGACCCCCATGGGAACCTGCTCGGCCGACCTCGCCTTACCCCGGGCTTACTCACCTTCTTCACCTTTGTTCGGATCCGGCCAAACTGACCCGAGCACGGCGGACATAATGACGGTCTCGCACGCTTTGTAGGGAGGAAAGTCGGGTCCCGCACCGGAAAAGAGTTAGAAACTTTTAGTAAAGAATAACAAACTCCGGTTATCGGCAAAGTTTACACGATCCGTCTCAGATGACGGGGGTAACGAAATAGACAAGCTCGCAGCCTCGCCTCATCGGTGTTAACCTTCGAACACTTCCGGTCAGCGAACGGAATCTGCAGAATACTTGGTCGAGCTAGTCTCAAGTCGACATTAAGCTCGCTCTCCTTCGCACGAACAGCCTCGCAAACAAAATAAAGGAAATTAGATCAGTTTAACTGTTCAAAAGAAAGGTCGAAGGGCCTTACGCATAGGTTTGCGCCAAAATTAACGGGAACTTCCAGATCGGAGCCAAATTCCATCTCCCCGTCCAGTCCCGAGCTTGGACGGGATCCCCTAAAGTCCCACCTTGCCGAGTCCGAATATACAGCTTCTCTCTTGGACTCGCATAAGGTGAAGACGAAATTCACCTCAGGCCTGGGGTGGGCATCCGATATAGCCGAAGAGTCCTCAGCCACCCATCCGTTGGGGTGGATCTCGAATGGGGGCAACCCCCACGCGATGAGGAAATGCGAGAGCCGATGATGGAGCGGGAACCGAGTCCAGCCTCCATCATATGATTGTTCACCGCCACCATACCTCTCGGCATGGTCCGGCCTTTCATCTTCGGCCGGTAGTAGAAGTGGACATCCGAGGGGACCTGCCACCTCGTCCTCCGTGCCAAAAGCTCACTCGATGACCGTGCTCCGGCGAGCATCCGCGTTTGCCGGCCACGTCGATGGCAAGGCTCGGTGAAACATGGCTCGGGTCCTCTCGGGTCGGGTGTAGGGGTTGTCTGAAGATACTCGGCATAGTCGAAGGTCGGGGTCGGCCCCGCCTCCGATCTATGAAATCCTCCCACGCCGAGTAGGCGATGGTGACCTTGACATTCGGCTATCGGCCCCTTCTCCCCCCCTCGGCCGCTTCCTCCTCCAAATCCATTTCGCCTCGGCAAACAACTCCACGGCAGTCGGCCCTTGCGCCCTCTGTTCAGCCTCGGGCTCCGACCTCGTCACCTCACTATCTCCGCTTTCGTCGGGCGAGGCGGCGAACTCGGCCATCATATCCTTGGTGGCCCTCTCCACTCCGGGGTCAACCGGCGGCATCCTCAAGTCGTCCCCAATCCTCATATCTATGCCCAGTCGGCAAGACCCGCGAACGGGCATCGCCACCATCACCGGCCCTCCACCACTAGAAGCGCGGCGTCGGGGTTTCCCTTCCAAAAATGCCATCCGGTCCGTCCCGATCCGATAACCCATATCGGCGGGCGGCGCATGCCATCCCAGGACGATTCTCCCTGGTGGCGGTGCCTCTCATCGGAGTAGAAGAATCGTACCACGAGAAGCCCTCTCGATCTCACCATTTTTAATCGGTAAAAGAAGGGAAATGGAAAAGAAAGAAGATTTTTGGAGTTAAAAGGATATTTACCGATTAATTCGAAGGATCAAGCACGAACGCTGAAGAAATTCGAAGAATACTCTGAAATCGCCCAAGACATTCTAAGAATCGTGCAGTGCAAGAAGGTTTCTAAGGAAGAAGACGATCCCTATTTATAGAAAGCGGGAAGGACCTCCTTGCAAAAGCCCCAGAAACTTTTCGATTCGGGGCAAAAATGTGAATATTTTTGCGAAGGGACAAGTGACAGATTGGTTCCACCGGCACGCCACGTGTCCGCGCGTGGTGGTGGCGGTAGTCACCTCCGGCCGCCACGCGCCCGCAAAAGTTACTTTTTGCGGGGCCACGTGGGGAGAAGTGACCCCACGTCGATTCCAAATGACACCATTTCCCTAAGTCTCGTATCCGATTCACATCACCGAATCCCAAAGGGTGCTCGGCACGAAAGAGCTCGGCACCAACGGCGAATAACTCATCAAGAGACTAGCTCGGCCACCGAACCCCTCGGAGACCGAACTGTGGGGCAATTGTTGTGTGACGATTTATTCGCCTCGAGCCCAATTCCGATTGGGCCGGCCCATTTAAGCTCGGCCGACCTAAAGGGGCTCGGCCCTCCCGGCCCGCCGGGGCGTGGCGAGCCAACCCGGCCATGCCCGGGGAGCTCGGCACATCCAGCGAGCTCGGCACCCCCAGAAACCAATTGGCTGGGACAAGGCGAGCAAGCTCGGCCTAGTAGGTCGGACCCTTCGGGCCTACGCCCGCCGAGGATCCCGCCCGCCCGGCCGAGGCGGGCTCGCCCATCCGGCAAGCAAGAGTATTCATGAGCAGCGAAGTCGCGAGCTCGCGCCAAGTGGTGGGCTCGGCGAGGTCGCCACCAACCAAGCTCAACAAGGTCGGAGGCTTGCCGACCAAGCCACTCCCAAAGTGGTACCAAGTACAGAGTGGCAGCCCCCATTTAATGTCAACTTATCCCTAAAGGAAGGAAATTCCCCAAGCCATTAGAAGATCCCCGCCAAGGGACACTGGGCAGACGTAAATGGCCAGCCGTCTGCCCGCCAGATGCGGGCAGGTGCAACCCAATTAATTGGGGATAGTACAAGATTTAAGATAATTTGTACCACTGTTGTACCTTTGGTCTGCCTAAAAGGCAACCAAAACTATGTATAAATAAGACCTATAAGGCATAATAAACGGATCTGAAGCATCCATCCTTAGCACAGGACTAACACTCCCAAAGCAATCCTTGTTGTTGTTACACCGATTAAACCACCCAATAATCGGGTATTTGGATGTTTAATCGGCTGTTTAGTTGCTTGGATTAAAGTATATTGAATGCTGATGATTGACTATTAATATGTGTGTATTGATGAACAATGATAAGAGACATAAATGCAGAAGCGATAAATGCAAAGAGGTTTTCGGGAGGGTGAGTCACAGCTTAAGGTTGGATGTTTTTCGATCCGTATTATTGTGCCATGCAGTTCTTATTTATACATGCCAATTGGCGGTTCCAAAATCCCGTGGAATCGGGTGCATTTAATGTAATGGTACAAAATTAAATGCGCCTATCAAGGTACCGCATTGAGGATCGACTTCTAACCCTCTCGGGGCCTTCCACGTGGCTTAAGCTGCTGGGATCCCTCTTGGCGGCGAGATCTTTTCCTTTTTGGACATGACATCTTCTAACCGCGGTCTGCCCCGAATTCTTTTCTTCTTTGGGGGAGATCTTGTCTCCGGCTGGTCGCTTCTCGGTCTTCGCCGAACTCTTCGTGGGGTAGCTCTCCTCGCATGGTACCAGCCGAGCAGCCTTCTCGTACTGGTATTATGCTCGGCCGAGCTGTGACACTCCGCTCACGTTATTGTGTGAGCATCATCCCTTGGCTTATTCCCATATCACAACAATTGCCCCTCAGCTCGGTCTTGGCCGTGCTCGGGCCGGAGCGAGGTGCGACTCAATGTGAGCTAGCTCTTCTCGGACGCTCTCGTGACGTCCCTTCAACCGCCCATGATGACGTCGTGTGGCGGCTTTACGGTAACCGATGCACCCTTTCACCTTAAAGAGAGCGAGTGGGCGCTATTTACTAGGCGCGTGGGCCGCCGCATTAATGGCGCGGGAGGTCCACGCGCGCGTTGTCCCGAGGCGGGGATAACATCGAGGGTCCCAATTTAGGGAAAATTCCCTTGGGCCCCCGTTTTCTTGCTTTGGGAAATTGTTAAGAGGCTCCTCCCCCATATCTATAAATAGGGGAGTCTCATCCTTTGCCACTTTACGCTCTTTGAGAACTTGAGAGACGATCTTCAAAAAACTTCCAAAACATCCCGATTCGACCGAGAGCTCCTTAGCTTTGGATTTACGTTGGACTCACAAGCATTCCTAGGTAAACCCCCGGTGTTCTCTTTTTCCCTTTCTTTTCTTGGGTTTGAGATGGAGAGTGGAGTCTGGTAGTGGAGGTTGGTGGCCCCGGCCCCGGCGATCGTTAGGGGCCTGGTCGGAGGCAGATTTGGAGGGATTAGATGTCGTGTTTGGGCGGCCCGTCGCTCCTATTTCGGTCTTGGCCGGGGTGGCGAGGCCCCGACCTCGCGGGGCTCCCGAGTTCGCTGGTCCTGGGACCTTGGAGTCGACTTGAGGCTCCCGAGAGGGTAACATTGGCTACATCTGCCCCGACGAGGACGAGGAGACCGACTCGGATCTTGGTCCCGAGTTCTCGCCCGGACCGGATCCTTCTGGAGGGGGACGAGGTGGAGGAAGCTCTGGATGAGGCCTTCCGCGCCCTGGAGGAGGAAGATGCCGAGGTGCGAGCTCGGCGAGCAGAGGCGTAACTCGACACGGCTTACGAGGAATGGGTCCGCTTCATGGACAGTGGCGGGCCCGATGCCGATTTTAATTTTGCGGCGTACCTTGCCACCTACCCATATGAGAGGGTCAAACGGGCGAGATAACCTGATCCGACGAGCGGAGCCCTCCCATTGGCCGTGCGATTCAGACGCCTGGGAGAGCTCGGTGACCTCTGCCGAGCTGCACCACTTCGCGAGCGGTGGGAGATCCCCTCCTCGGTGCACCTTCACCGCTCGAGGTCATACGAGCGACCCGACCAGCCTTCTCCCGGAATGATCGTTGTGAACTTCGCGATGATGGAGGCCGGAGTTCGATTCCTGCTCTGCCGTGCCTCTCCTACTACTTCACGGCCTAGGAGGTGGCCCCCATCCAATTGCACCCCAACGGGTGGAGGCGTTTGATGGCCCTGTTGGTGCTCTTCGGTGAGCACCGTCTTTTTGAATGCCGAGCTCTAAGGAGCTACTATACGTGTACAGACCTCACGGACGGGAAAGACGGGTTGTACACAGCCGAAGCAAGGACCCATCATCGCGGGTGTCCCGAACAAGGTCTATGAGTGGGCCCTTTTGGCCCAGTTTACAGGTAGCGGGGGCTTGGAAGGCGGTTGGGCCTGCTCGTGGGACTACCCTCGCTTTCCCACCGAGTTTGATCGGAAACGAGCGAGTAAGACTTCCCTCTCTTCCGATGTCGAAGGCTACCGATCTAATTTCTTTTCGTCTTTGCAGGACTTGAGTCTGCTCGCCCCTGGGAATTGAACTGGGACTTTGAGTTGTGCTTAAAGCGAATCAAGGAGCTCCCCAAGAACGAGAGGCACCGGAAGAGGATCTCGACCGTTGAGCGTTTGAAGCGAGCTCGCCGGTCGGCCGCCCCGCGAGGTGGACCTTGAACCCGGTAAGCTCTTGTTCGCAATTATTTTCTTTTGTTCGTTGTTCGCTACCAACCGATCACAACCTGCTTTCGCAGCTCCTATGATTCCCGTATTCCGCACTCGCCCCAGGAGATAATGGGCAAACTGCCGCTGCCGTAGCGGGTTGGGGAAGAGCGCGTCGGCGCGAGGAAGGAAATGCGGCCCCGAGCGGCCAAACCTCACACCCCGGCTGGACGCGGGGCCCTCAAGGGCCACCACGGGTGAAAGCCGCACCCGCGGGTGTTGCTCGGCTTACTTCTCGTGGGTCTTCCCGTGCCCTCGGTCGTCCCAGACAGGAGGAGGGCCGGACTCGCCCGCGGGCGGACGATGACGAGGCGAGGGAGGTCACCGCGGTGGAGGTCCGCAAGAAGTCGCGGCATGACGCCGCTCCCGAGAGCAGGGACCTCAACGAGCACCGCGCCCATCGCCATGATCCCACCGATCCCACCTTCCCGGGTCGCGATCTCGGCCATGGAGAGCCGGTAAGTTCTGCTTCTCATAGCTCGTAGTTTTGCTTCTTATTTTCTTTTTTGAACTTACTGCTCTTCGTGCGAGCTGCGCCGATGGGGTCCCGAGGCCCCCAATGATCCACAATTTTCTCGCCTCTCGGCGCTCCGTCACCGGGCTCCCGCGCATATCGGCTCGCGATGCGGAACCTCACCGCGAGCCGGACGGACGAGCCGGAGGCCGCGGTCAACTTCAACCGCGAGAGCGCGCTCATGGTGAGCTATATCCTGACCTCCCAAGCTCCGATCGCGTCGCAGCCGGGCCCTCCGGTCCCGTGGATGAGAAGGTGAAGCGGTCCATCCGCCACCGGGAGGAGAGGGATGCCATGGCCGGATGGATAACGGTGGCCGAGGGGCAAGTCAAAGAGCCGACCGCTGCTCGGGATGAAGCTGTTGCGACCGCTTCACCTTGCCCAATCCGCGCGCATGAGAGTGCGCTCGCCGAGCGAGAAGGTGGGGGCCGCAGAGTCCTCCTAGCACGCTGCGGACCGGGCCCGGCTCAATCAGCCGAGCACTCGCCGCCGCTAAGAAGGAGGCCGAGGAGGCGATCCTCAGCCGAGGCGGACGCGAGGAGGGCCGAGTCGGTTGAGATCGAGCTCCGAGACTACCGCACCGACCCCTCAAGGATGAGGATGTCATGGGTGACGTCGCCTACTTCCTCGCCTACATCGACGCCATCCGCGACCTAAAGAAGGCGAAGATGGATTCCGCCCCGGAGAGGTCGCTCAAGGCCTATGTCCTCGACTCCCGAGCATGCCGTCCCGAAACCCTGGACTTCCCTTTCAAGGACCTCGCGATCGTCCATGGGGTGGACCTCTCTTGGTTCCCCTATCGGGACACGCTTTGTGATCCTCCCGCGGACGAAGACGAGGCGGGGCGAGGGTGAGGCAGCGGGTGCGGAGACGGCGGTGGAAGCGGCGGGCGCGAGGACCCGGTGGTTGGAGTGACGGCTGGAGTTCCGGCGGAGAGCGAGGTGGCGGAGCATGAGCAGAGTTGATTAATACTTTGAACTCTCGTTCCGTACCTTGAACTCTCGTTCCCGCCGCGGTCTTGATCTTTCTCGTTTAATAGATACCTTGGATTCCAAGAGATATCTTGAATTCCCCGTTGCCGTTGTAATTCTTCTTTTACTTTTGGTTTAGGGTTTAGGGTTTAGAACTTTTGTACTTCGGCAAGAGGCCGCCTCAATTATGAAATGAAAAAAATTTGCTTTTATCTCTGTTGCCCGCGCCTTTAATTTTGGCACTTTATTTCGCAATTTTAGATTCTCGTGTTGTAGCGAACGGTTCTCGCGACCTGCGGTGTAGCCATTCAAAATGTTAAACAATGTAACATGTTTAAATGTCATGAAATGTACAAGGAAAAATGCTCACGGGAGGTTGCGCTCGCGGAGTCTTTGGTGCTCGTTGGGAACATTTCGTTCGACCAAGAGTCTTTTGGTGCTCGCGAGCGAGGCCATTCTTCTCGAGCGAGGCTTTAAGTGTCAAACGGGACGGTATCGTTGACCGTAAGGCTTTGCTAACGGGACGTCGTCGCACGACCGTAAGACGTTGCCGACGTGGGCTTAGGCCGCATCGTGAGACTTTCGTGCTCGCAGCGAGGCCATTCTTCTCGTGCGAGTCTTTATGCTACTATGGGTGTAATCCCTGTGTAGACTTTTATGCTCACCGGGCAAAGGCCGCGACGGGAGACTTTTGTTGCTCGTGAGGGCATAGGCCCAAAGACGAGACTTTGGTGCTCGCATGAGGCCATTCTTCTCGCGCAAATCTTTATGCCACGCTGGGTATAACCCTGTGTAGACTTTTGTGCTCCTCAAGGGCTTCGAGCCTCGTCAGAGGCTTTTGTGCTCGCGTGGGCCTTGGCCACACGGCGAGGCTTGTGGTGCTCGACGAGAGTGCGAGTCATCGTGAGTCTTAAAGCTTTTCGTGGCTCGTTTATTTTTAAGAAACTCGAACGACTTCGCAGGAAATGGTAATTTTATTAAATTCGAAAACCCCGATACAATCTATTACATGCGAGGAGGTTTAGATATGGCTTACAAGTGGCACGAGTCACCGGTAGTATTTCTTGAGGTGACTAGCGTTCTAGGGGTATTGGTCCGGAGTGCCATCGGGGTGCTCTAGCTCGTATGCCCCGCCGGATAGCCACTAGGATACCCTGAATGGGCCCTCCCGATTCGGGCCAAATACCCGGTGCTCGGGCCATGGGACTTCTTAAGAACCAACTCGCCTTTTGAGAATCGTCGGAGTTTGACTTTGGTATTGTAGTACCTCTCCAAATTTCGCTTGTAGGCGGCGTTTCTATGAACAGATGCTGGCGACGTTCTTCTAACGTGTCAAGGTCAAGTCTTCTCGCCGTCTCGTTTTCTTCATTGAGAGTTTGAGAGATTCGATAGGTGGGTATCGAGACCTCGGATGGGATGACCGCCTGCACCGTAGGTGAGAGCAAAAGGTGTCTCTCCCGTGGAGTTTCTCGTTGTTGTCCCGTAAGCCCGCAGAACGTCGGGAGTTCCTCGCCACTTCCCCTTCTTGTCCTCAAGCTTGGCCTTCGTGGTGTGCTTGAGGATTTTGTTGACCGCTTCGACCTGGCCGTTGGTCCTGGGGTGATAGGGTGTTGCGAACAACCTGTTTATTTTCCAATGCTCGCAAAATTCTGCGATTTCGAGGCCGTCGAAATGTTTCCCATTGTCGATACGATTGCTGTGGAAGCCCGAATCCGCATATGATATTCTTCCGTATAAATCTGATGATGGCCGCTTGGTCAATCTTATTGAGGGGCTCCGCTTCCGCCCACTTGGTGAAATAGTCGACGGCGACCACAGCAAATTTGCATCCGCCGCCGCTGGGCAGAGACTAATCAAGTCGATCCCCCATCTGTGCGAATAGCCACAGCTGAATATGGATTTGAGATTTTCGGCGAGAGCTTGATGTTCGGTGCCATGACTTGGCACCGGTGACACTTTCTCGCGTAGGCGATCGCGTCTTTCCTTAAAGTGGGCCGTAAGTATCCTTGTCGCATCGCCTTGTAGACCGAGAGATTGGCCGCCGGCGTGGTTTCCACACACGCCGTTGTGGATCTCCGCGAGAACGATGTGACCCTCCTCGGGAGTGATGCATTTCAAGAGGGGTAGGGTGAAGCTTCGTTTGTATAGCTGGCCGTCAGGATCAAGAATCTCGCGGCTCGGAGCTAAATGCGGCAAGCTTCACTCTGTCCTCTGGCAGCCTCCCGAGTCGAGATACTTGAAGATGTGAGTCATCCAGCTTTCTTTCCGCTCGGTGATGGTGGCCACTAGATTCTCGGTGATTGAGGGGCGGGCAAGCTTCGTTAGGACGATATTAGACATGTCCGCAGCGCCTTCCGACGTTGCGAGCTTGGAAAGGGCGTCCGCTTGCGAGTTGTGATCGCGGGGATTTGTTCGATGAACACTTGGTGAAGTTGTTCGCAGAGGGCGATGACGAGCTCGTGGTACTTCATCATTTGTTCACCCCCGCCTCGTATTCACCCTTCATTTGATTTATGACAAGGAGAGAGTCCATGAAGATATGGAGGTGTCGGACTCCTATGGCCTTTGCGAGTTCGAGGCCGCAGACTGTGGCTTCAGACTCGGCTTCGTTGTTCATTGCCGGGAAATTGAATCTTACCGCATTTGTAAAACATTAGCCCTCCGGTCCGATGAGGACCACCCCGCCTCCGGCGCACGTTGATGTGGGATGACCCGTCGACGTAGAGTCTCCATGGTGGGATCTTGAGCTTCGTAGGGTTGGTTGGGAAAGTAAGCTCCGCCACGAAGTCTGCGGCGCTTGTCCTTTGATCGCGGTGCGCGGAGCGTATGAGATCTTTGTCTTGGGCGAGTTCTAGGGCCCACTTCAGGAGTCGCCCACTAGTGTCTGGATGGTGGAATACCTGCTGAAGTGGCATGGTCGTGAGTACTTGAATCTGGTGGTCGAAGAAATATGCTCGAAGTTTTCTTGCGGCCATGACCAGCGCGTCTGCGAGCTTCTCGAGTGGCGAATATCTCGAGTTCGGCGTCATGTAGCACTTGGCTAATGTAGTAGATGGGGAGATGTTGTTGTCCCTCTACTCGCACGAGGACAGCGTTTATCGCTGCTTTCGCAGGCTGCGAGATATAAAATGAGAGTTTCCCCTAGGATCGGCTTGGCGAGGATCTTAGGATTATTTAAATACTCCTTGAGTTCCTTGAACGCGAGTTGACTTCTTTGTTCCAGGAGAATTTCTCGCTTTTTTATTGCGCGATGAAGGGCTTGCTCTTGTCGCCCAATCGCGAGATGAAACGACTAAGGGCCGAGAGACACCCGGTCAGTCTCTGGACTCCGCTTCACCGATTTCGGTTCCTCCATGTCGAGGATAGCTTTAATTTGAGCCGGGTTGGCCTCTATGCCCCTCTGGGCCGACAATGTGGCCAAGGAATTTTCTGATCCCACCCCAAAGCCGCACTTCTTTGGGTTGAACTTCATGTTGTATTTCTCAAGGATAGAAAAGGTTTCCTTGAGGTCTCTTAGATGATCTTCCTTTCTCGGGCTTTTGACAACTATGTCGTCAATTTATACTTCCACAGCTTTTCCCAACTGTCAAGTGAACATGGTATTCACTAACCTTTGATAAGTTGCACGGGCATTCTTGAGGCCGAAAGGCATCCTCGTCCAAGAATAAATGTTCTTCTCCGTGAGGAAAGAAGTGTGTTTGATGTCTTCCACCGCCATGGGGATTTGGTGGTATCGCGCGAACCGGTCATCGCGACGGATCGATCTTGAGATGATGGCAGCGTGCTTTGGAGTCGATCCCGACCATGTCTTGATACGACCACGCGAATACACTCACATTCTCTTGGAGAAACTTGATGAGGTCATCCCTTATATCGGCGGGGACTTTCGCCCTATGGTGACCTCGAGCTCGGGCGAGATGTGTCAACGGGAACACGCTCTAGCTCTTCAATCGGAGCATCCGCTTGAGGCCTTGGGGATCGCGGGTATTGTCCCTTGGATCTGTGTCTATGGTTGAGGGTTCGAAACCAAGTCTTGATTCCAAATCCTCGCGTGCACAAGCGGGATGCCCCGAGGAGGAGCTAGCGAGCATGCCTGGCTGCGCACCGCGCCTATGTTGTCCCCGTTAAAGTATTACATTGCGAGATCAAATAAATGTGCGGAAAGAAAGTCAAGACCAGAGTAGTTCAAACACTTCTTTGCCATTTTTGATTGCCTTTCTGATGCCAACTTCCCCTCGGGGTGGAGAATTTGATACAATAAAGTAGGAGGAGGCAACCGCCTCAAACGTTTCAAGAAAAGGTCGACCGAGAAAGCCATTATAGATATTTGGCTGGTCGACGATTACAAATTCTAAGGGCCTAGTGATACTAATTTTCTCGTTACGGAAGTCCGCGAGCTCCACGGATAGCTTGATTCTCCATAGGGGATCACCGCCGTGTCCCCGAAACCCTTCAACCGCAGATCGTATGGTTTGATGAACTTGGTCGGAGTTGCCCATCCGATCAGGCGGACTTGAAGATTATGTTGCGGTGGCAGCCATTGTCAATCGGGATCCTTTCCACGGTCATCCCTGTAATTTTGGTCGAGATGACCAAGGCCTCGTTCTTTGGGAAAAAGAGGCCCTCACGATCAGCGTTGGAGAAGGCGATGGTGGCGGATTTTGAAATCGTTGGCTGTGGGAGGTGCGGCGACGTGGATGTTGTCAATGGCGCAAAGTTCGGCCTTCCGCTTCCCGTTCGACATGGCGAGGACGGGAGTTAGTCCGCCTGTGCTACTCCCTCCCGGCTGGATCATTTGGACCCATCCCCACGGTTCGGCGGGAATGTCATCGCCGCTGTACCGCGTCCACCTCGGCGGCAACCACGGCCGCCGCCCACGTTCCCTCTTCTCTGCTCTGCGAGGAGGCCCGCGCTCCTCCCCGTCATGCCTCGGGCGTGGGGCCGGCTTCTTAACATACTCGCCCAATTTACCTTCCTCGTATAGCCTCCACACTGTCGAAGAAGATCCCCGCATTCGCTCGTATTGTGCCCGGGGCCGTCGTGAAAGGCGCATAATTTGTTTGAGGCCTTCCTCACAGCATTGTTCTTGAGGGGCTTAGGCGGGGTGAATACCCCTTCTCCCTTCATCGCATTGAACACAAAGGCAAAGCGAGCACTTCGGTTAGTCCACGACCTCAACCCCCTCGAAACTTTTGAAAGTCCCTTGAATTTTGGCTTGATCTCGCCTCTTCGCGTGATGGGATCTCTTGGCGGGTGGAGCTGCGTCGGCCGCCTCGGGCCGACAGTGTCTTGACTTCGCCTAGGCGTTGGGCGAGGAGCTTTTGCACAGTAATCGTGTCGCTCGCCGCCGCCCGACCCGGCGTAAGAAGACGGAGTACCGCTTGGTCATGTGACGGAACATGTGTGAGTCTCTGCCCCGAGCCCGCTCATCGCCGTGTGAAGCTGCAGCTCGTCACCACCAACGGCTCACCCGTGAGGAGCACTTCATCCACTGTCGAGGTACTCCTCGTCGGATTCCTTCTCCGCCTCGCTCGATGCCCATGAGCCTCTGCGGCTGCTGTCGAGGTACTCCTCGAGCAATTTTGGAGGCGAAATAGGAGACAAATTTTTCGACGAGGCCGGAGAAATCGCCGATCGTGCGGCGGGGATAGAGTTGTACCATTTGTGAGCTAGCTCGCCCAACGTCGGCGAAACAAACGACATTTTGTGGCATCCGATGCCCTCCCGATCATGTAAGTGATGTACTTACCGAGATGGACCTCAGGTCGATCTTTCCCTCATACAGGCGGTTTGCGGAGGCGGGAATCTTGATACGGACCTCCGCCATCTCAATGGCCATAGAGAGGGGCTGGTTAATGGTAGTCCTCTTGGGGATACCCTTGCGGGCATCCACACGGCCCTCTATGAGGTCCGACTCTTCCGCCGGAGGGCGACTATGGCCGGGTCTGGCCGGGAGAGGGCTCGATGAGCCACGTTGGGTCCGATACGGTCGAGGATCGGGACCCTTGACCTTGCCATCAGCTGCGCTCTGGGCACATTGTGGGCTGCGGTGGGACAGTCTCCCTCGGAGGAGACACCGGGGCCGCTCGTCGAAATCGAGCCTTCGGGTTTGGGAGCCCAGGCGATCAAACACGACCGTTCAGCCGGGCGCACCCCGATCGGTCCTGGCTCTCGGCCTCTTGGTCACAGACCTTTCTCTTCCCCTTTTGGGGCCTTGACGGGCCTTCAACGGGAACGGCAATGGGTCGCGGCACAGGATTCAAGCTCACGGGCCCGTGCTTGGAGCCGCTGGATGGCTCTGCTCACTTGCTCTGAGTCTAGTACTCCCTGGAGGAGAGGGATTTGGTCATCAATGTTGTGGATTGGGCTGTTTTGCCCTGCTGCTCTTCACCATTAGGGCTTACGCGCCGCTAATGACTCGACCGTTAGTCATGGCGTTTCCTTGAAACAAAAGAAATATCGATTGGGAGTGGCTTTTCTTGTCCAGCGTTTCCCACGTACGGCGCTAATTGTTGTTACACCGATTAAAACCACCCAATAATCGGGTATTTGGATGTTTAATCGGCTGTTTAGTTGCTTGGATTAAAGTATATTGAATGCGATGATTGGCTATTAATATGTGTGTATTGATGAACAATGATAAGAGACATACATGCAGTAAAGCGAAGAATGCAAAGAGGTTTCTTTGGGAGGGTGAGTCCCGTGCTTAAGGTTGGATGTTTTTCGATCCGTATTATTGTGTCATGCAGTCTTATTTATACATGACAATTGGCGGTTCCCAAATCCCGTGGAATCGGGTGCATTTAATGTAATGGTACAAAATTAAATGCGCCTATCAAGGTACCGCACGGAGGATCGACTTCTAACCCTCTCGGGGCCTTCCACGTGGCTTAACCGCTGGGATCCCTCTTGGCGGCGAGATCTTTTCCTTTTTTGGACATGACATCTTCTAACCGCGGTCCGCCCTCGAATTCTTTTCTTCTTTGGGGAGATCTTGTCTCCGGCTGGTCGCTTCTCGGTCTTCGTCGAACTCTTCGTGGGGTAGCTCTCCTCGCATGGTACCGGCCGAGCAGCCTTCTGCATCGGTATTATGCTCGCCGAGCCAGACACTGCTCGCGTCATTGTGCGAGCATCATCCCTTGGCTTATTCCCATGTCACAACACTTGTGTTCTTACTTGTTTTCTTGCATTTATTATCACATTTATTGCTCATCATTTTCATTGATTGTTCTTGGGTTTTTATCACCATAAATTCCCCAAATCAATATTGTTTTTAACCGATTCCAAGCCACATTAAAAACACATTAAATATTTCGATTAACAACAAGTAAGTCTCCAAAAGCGGAAAATGAAAAAAATCCCGGTTTGATGACATTACGGTAAATCTCCAATAACTGATAATTTTTTATCACATCACAATTTTCTACAGATTATTCCAGCAATTAAGGCATCTTGGCAAGCGGTGCAAGCAAGCACATATTCATACAACAGGATAATGCAAAACCCCATATTTAAGACATCGACCACGAGTTTAGGGTCAGCTGCAAGCTCAGATGGATTTAATATCCAAGCTGATTTGCCAGCCACCAAACTCACCAGATACCAACATCAATGACTTGGGTTATTTCAGAGCAATACAATCATTACAAGTTGAGACTAGATTATGGAATGTAGATGATTTGGTGACAAATGTGCTTTTATCATTTGAAAGACTAACACACATTACTCTTAACAATGTGTTTCTAAGCTTGTAGAATTGTATGATAGAGATTATGAAGGTTTATGATTGCAATAATTACAAGCTACCACACATGAACAAAGCACAACTACTCGAGATAAGAAATACTTCCAATAACGTTACATGTGGATGAGATACTAGTAAGAGGATGCATAGATCATTTGGTGAGTAATGGCCACATGGAAAATGATGAAGATTTGGGTGCTTTGATGTCTAGCTTAGGTTATTAAAGGATTGTAGTATGTCTACCTTTTGAAAAGTTTTTGTAAAGCTTTTGAATCATCATATGTTTACAGCATAAACATAAGTTCATCAATGCTTAGACTGTAAACATAAATATGTGTACCTTTTTGTAAGTACTTTAATGATAATCATCTAGTACTTGAATGATAATGATGCAATTATTCGAATTTCCCTCAAAACATTCTCATCACAGGGAATTCATGACCTAAGTCTCCTAAAGAGAGTTTTTATTACCCTAATGATGGCATTATAAGGTTCATAACCAAGGGGACAGATTCATGCATAACTCATAACCAAGGGGACGAGGTTCATGCACTATAAGCCTCCTAAAATAAAGTGAATTCACCCTATTTTGTGACATTACAAATAAAATTACATGTTCCCTCCAAAAATACGGTTAATGCATCCTAAATAGAGTGAACTCACCCTATTTGGTGGCATTACAAATAAAATTTTAGATTCCCTCCAAGAAATACGATTAACGCCTCCTAAATAGAGTGAACTCACCCTATTTAGTGGCATTATAATCACGAAACATAAATCACCAGAGCATCCGGTACCACATAAAACATGCATCAAGAAACCCTAAAGATAAACAAAAAAAAACTCGAGAAAATCACGAAACATAAATCACGAGCATATGTATCACAATTAGCATGCATCCCAAAACCCTAAAAATAAATAAAAATATCGTAAAATCACGAAACATAAATCACCGTAACATCTAATATCACATAAACATAAATAAATAATCAAAGTAAACCCAAATCACGGAACATCCGGTATACATAAACATAAATATATAATTAGAGTAAACCCAAATCACCAAAACATCTAGTATACATAAACATAAATAAATAATCACAAGAAACTCAAATCACCGGAACATCCGGTATACATAAACATAAATAAATAATCATAGTAAACCCAAATCACCGTAACATCCGGTATACATAAACATAAATAAATAATCACAAGAAACCCAAATTACCGTAACATCCGGTATACATAAAAATAAATAAATAAATAATCACAAGAAACTCAAATCACCGTAACATCCGTATACATAAGAATGAATAAATAATCACAAGAAACATAAATCGCAGAAATATAAATAAATATTCACGAGAAAATACCTTTGTGTATTAAAGTTTTCAAAGAGGACACCATCTAGAAAGAGCTTCATAGTATTCATTCCGCATTTCTATGGATGTAAACGGACTCGGCAATGACTCGAAACTCCATCATCGTCATCCGAATCAGGCACCACCCAAAGAGAGTAGTCAATTATTTCGGCACATCGGGATCGCCCGGAGGGCTTTCGTGCACGGGAGCCATTCGGAATCTTCTCGAATCCGGCACCACAACCAGAGATAGATCGGGAAGAGGTGTATTCTCCCACCCATCATCGGTCACCGACTCCACCGTCTCGGGAATAGAGGTGAAGGGCGACTCGGTGGCATTTCAAATCTATAGGGACAGTAAACCCTAAATTGGAGAAACCAAACCGAAGTCTCGGTTAAATAGAGACTAAGATTAGAGATGTATTTTAGAGAACCAAGTAATATGAAAAAAAAAAAAAGGAGCGAGAAATCTTACCCAGTAAAATCAAGAACAGAGCAGCGATTTGAGAAGACGAATCGAGAAAATAGGGAGCGCGATGACAGAAGAAGAATCAAGAAACAAGGGAGCGGCGATGACGGAAGAAGAATCAAGAAACAAGGGAGCGGCGATGATAGAAGAAGAATCGACAATAAGCGGCGATGATGGAAGAAGAATCGACAATAGGGTTTATTGGTCGATTAGAGAACTGAATAATCGAGAAGGAAGCGGCGATAAGAGAAGAAGAATCGAGAAGGAAGAATCGAGAGAGCGAGGAGCGGCGATGAGAGAAGAAGAATCGAGAAACTAGGGTTTGAGGAGAGAAATAAAGAATCCGTAACGTATAGTGGGTTTAGGGTGGATAATTGTTTGGAATGGGTTAATTGGGCTAGGAGGGGTTAATTAAAATGGGATGATTAGATTAGGATTTTTAATTTGGTTAATTGGGCTGCATCAATTAATTAGTTTAGGTTAATTATGTTTTATTGGATAGAAAAAGTAATGATAATTGTGTAAATAAATGTATTTTTAAGGATATTTGTGGAATTTTTTTTTTTGTCATTTATGGATGTGAAAACATCTTTAGGACGGACTAATAAGATAATTATGAAAACAAATTTGTGGGACGGAGGGAGTATTACACATCTCATGTCTTTCTTATACATTTTTTTAAGACCAATTCAAAATAAATATTACACATCTCATGCCTTTTTTTTTTTTTTTTTTCCGTCAAATGGTAATTCAAATATATGATCTTTATGTCGTAGGCGGTGGAACTCTAACCAGGTTGATCTATATCACTTTGTCACACATCTCATGTCTTTCAATTCATTTAAAACTAATTAAAATTGAAGACTCATTTTTGCGTGAGACCATCAAATCCTTTTAAGTATCATTCAAAGTCGTTCTTATAGTCTTTCACGAATCGTGATAATTAAATTAAATTTGAGTGTCTCACATAATTGAAACCTTTTATGTATTTAATTAGTTTTTAATTCAACTTAAAATTATTGTTTGAGATCTCTTATTCCAATTTTTATTTCATTATAATAAATATTAAAATAATCACTAGACGTCAGCACATCAAGTGCATTAAATAATATCACTAATTCAAACATGACATGTTTAAAGAAATTAAAACATAAAGTGAGTATTCGGAAAACACTCAAAATTTTAGGGAAATGATTTGGGTCTTTATGTGTCCACACACTAGATATATGAATGTAAATTGATAGGTATATCTTAAAACCTTTTGTCGAAAAAAAAAAAAAACCTAAACAATAATATATGTAAATCTTTTTCCTGATCATCATATGGATCATATTTGTACAAAAATTTTGTTTAGATATCTTCTCACAAATCTCATTCTATGTAACAAAATTTCATTAAATTAATAATTGACTCATTGGTAAAGAATTTTGTTCATTAATAAAAAATCTACACATTATTAGAGAAATAAAAACTAATACTCCTTCTATCCATAGAATATGATCTTATTTCTTTTTGTACAAATTAAAGAAAAAAGAATCTTATGTGTAAAGTATATATGTTAAAGGGTATTATGAGATATTGTAGAGTTCATTTATGAATAAAGTGATTATATAAGAATAAAGTAAATGACAATTTGAGTAGCATTCTTTTTTTGGACTATGACTAAATTCTTTTTCGAAAGCAAAGGAGAGATTTTCATTATTAGCTAAAAAGACAAATGTCATCGAGAAGGACATTCACAAATGTTGTTGGCTCGACCAGTGTTGGGATTCGAGAAAAACCTCGAAGCCCTACCAAAAGAATGTGCCATTAATTGGCATTACGAGAAATATAACGAAGAATACACCTCTGGAACTAATTACAAAGATTCTTGCAAGCCGACACATAGTCCCAAAAAGGTTGATAAATCCTCTAATCTATTATTAATAGCATCCGCCACAGCTTTAGCTTCGTCTCTACTTCAACATATATTAAATTCAAGTTCTTCACTTAAGTGGGAGACTCGAGTTTGATTCCTTTTGGGAACGAATTGGAGTGAGAGGTAAAGGAGGCTTGGATAATTTGGAATTGTAAGGAGATTTGGTGAACTAATTTCTAACCACTAACAACTAACATTTATCGATAAAAAAAAAAATCCAAGTTCTTCAACCATGATAATGCCTCATGGATTAAACTATAAAACAAATCATAACTATTCGGTGAAATAATCGTAACTCTTCAAAAAAATAAGAATAATTTTCTAAAAATATACTCCCTCCATCCCACTCTAAGTGTCCCAATTTGTCATTTTCATCCATCCTACTTAAAATGTCTCATTCCATTTTGGAATACTCTATTATTATAACTATCTTTATACTACATATATATTTATATAATATGTCACTCATTTATTATATTTAAATACATTTTCATAGGTACTATTTGAATTCCAAAAGAAACTCACTCATACATGTTTTAAATAAAGGCAAAAGTATCTTGGAAAAGTCCAAAAGAAGTGGCCATCCAAAAATATCTTGTGAGATGAATAGAATTGGAGCGTTGACACACATTTGAGATTTGAAAATATCTTCTGCCTTCAAAAGAAGCAATGACGTGGATCATCCGCTGTGGCACCTTCTCTTTAGATATTTTCTCGCATCAAATATCTTATCAAATGTCCAATTCCCCCTCAAACTTCAATCTTATTACCAAATTACCCAAATTCCTCTGGCTTCAGTGATGCATTCACTTTGGCGGATTTTTTTTTTTTTAATTTTTTTAAGACAATGCAAAATAATTTAAAACTCTCCAATCTCATTATTTTGGTCTATGCCAATATTACAAGGTCACATAATTTTTAAGGTAAAAGAATATTAGCTATTGCAATAAATAGTATTAATTATTTTATTATAAAATATTAGTTGTAAACCAATTTCGGTTAAATAATTCACAATTCAATTTTAATTGGTAAATACTTTTTAGTCCATTTAGCCATCAACAAATATATATTTCGTGTATTATAGAATGATACTATTTCTTCATTTCTACCTATTAATTCTTCCACAATATCAAATGAAATTTCTTTTCATTTTATTAAAAAAAATCCTTTTATTTGGGGGTGAGTAAATTTTTATGATATAATAATCAGTCACCTAAAAGATCCCATGTTTCCCCACCTCTTTTTTATTATTATTTTATGTGACTGGACGGCGCAAACAGGGACACACGTGACGCAACAAACACCAAGTTTCTGCAATATACTTTCTCCAGCCCTTAATCAAAATTAAAAAAATAAATATCTTATTTTGAGTTTTCTATACTTAAAATAGTAAAAATTAATACTATTTTCTTAAATTTATCTATAAATATTTTATTTAAAAATAATTTCTTTCAATAAGAGTTAAAAATACTCATTTATTTTTCACTTTATACATTTTAATATTAATAAATAATTATTTTTTTAATACTTGTGCTATTTTTTCCTTTTCAGCAATAAAAATTTGAATGAAGGGAATTTAATCAATAATAATAAAATAATACTCCACCATCACTCAAAAATATTAATTTGACATAAAATTACATCCATCTCTACTCCTCGATCTCAAATTATAACACAAATTTACTATTAATTCATTTTATTTGTCTCATCCACTTAAATTTTCTCATTTGAATTTGTCAAATTTCACCCAAACAAAAAAAAAAAAAAAAGACGCGCCCTAAAACTCCTTTGAGTTATTTGAACTCACTAATTATGTAAAAATCATTTGCGAAATCTAGGTTTGTTATTGAGGGAGTCTCTTGCCCACCATCAAATGTTGTAATTTAAATGTATTTTTAAATGATATTATATTTTTACTTAATAAATATTTTTATTGAATAATATAAGTTGGACAATTGTAAATAAGTGTATTGTGCAATTTAATTATTTATATTATATTAATTATTTTTATTTAATATGTGTATTTATTTATCTTGAATAATATCGGTTGAACAACTATAAATATTTACTACAAACAACTATAACTATTTAATAAAAATAATTGATACAATAGTTTAAAAATGCACTCGACTCTATAATATTCCACCTTACAAATTTTAGTTAAACAAGCCACTTGAAAAACAAATTATTTGGTTGAACAAAATATAAGGCTATCAAATATTAATTTTTAAAAAAATTATTGTAGGAATTGTACGCGAGAAGACAACATGAGAAGTCGAAAATGGCGAAGAGAAGTTGCGCACGATGTCAAAGAAGAGTGAAAAATGAATTTATACTTTTATTTACCCTAAAAACATATTGGAAGACCAATATTAATACATTTTAAACCAATGGATTGTATTAAAAGTTGAAATAAATAAAAAAAAAAATCATAAATAACACCTATTCTAGAATTACATTATTTTGAAATATTGGATGAAGAAGGGGTGGAGGTTGATTCCCTAATAGAAGATATAAGATAAGATTTTTGGATATTATTTATTTGTATTAGATATGCTACAACATCGAGGGATGATATTGTGCTCTTGCAAGGCATGACCCTCGTGTTAGTCCCTTGGAACTTGCTCCAAAATTGTACAACATTACCATGGTTCGACCATTTACTCACTATGTCCTTTTAGCTCGATTGAGGGGACACTCGCCACAACAGCGTGTACGGGCTCCGAGGACGAACACGTCGGCCGTTAGAGCCATATAAGTATGTGTTTAGTCTAGTCGCCAAAAGGAGCCGACCATGAAGGCCTCCCATTCTCGGGACCGAGCTAATTGCCAAGGTCGGTGGACCTAGTCTTCAACGGGCTAAGTTAAATGCGATCGAGGGCGTAAGGATATTTTAATCGATTCAAACCGATTCGGTCTCCATCAGTCCTAAATTGGTGGTCGGGCCTTCTTTGACGATCATTATCTACAATTGTTCCCGAGGTCGCTCCGAACTAATTTGGAAGTCCGAGTTGATGACTTGATTGTCGTCCTCAACTAATCCTTATTAAGTTGGAGTGAGCTTTGAGGCTACGCTTAGTCCCCCACAATAATCAAGTCATGTCACTTCACATTCCATACATTTTCAAGTTGCACCATTTCAAGAGTCAATCGGCCGTGTCACATTTTCAAGTTGCACCATTTCAAGAGTCAATCAGCCGTGTCACGTGTACAATGATAATATCAACGTGAATTCAAATCCACGTAACATCAATATAAGATAAATTCTTATATGCAATATTGCATCGTGAAATAACCCATTTAATAAAATTCGCGGATCCTAGTCGGATCGGATCGAATCCAATGGATATTTTCAAAAAAACTCGCGGGGACTCGATGTGGACGACGAGTCATTACGCTATTTGGACGCCCGTGATCGCGTTTTCAAGTCTAAAGTTTAATTTATTTGCTTCTCTTTATTTCTTTTATTTGAAGCCCATCTTATTTTTATGTTGGACCCTTGCATGGGCCTTGAACACTATTTAAGTGAGTTTTGAACACTTGTTTAGTGGTTGTTAAATTTGATTATCGAATAATACCTTTGAGATTACGCCTAGTATACATAGTATCAAGGCTAATTCTCTTTGTGTTTGAACCTTCCGCTACGTCGGTTGGTATCATGAGACTAGGTACGATGCCTCCCCGTCGCCAACCCGCCGCTGACTAAAGCCGCACAGCAGAATCAACGTGACACCGAGATCGCCGTGTTGACTCGCCAAGTCGCCGCCCTTACCGCCGGTTTGGAGGATCTACGCCAAATCGTCACCACGGCACTACCGGCGTTCAACACGGCCCGAATCCGGATCGAGAATCCCCTCGGGGACGTCGTCCCGCGCGTGAACGTCGTGATCGTTCCTGTCGCCCGATTCCGAGATCGATGAGGAAAAACCCTATCCAATTACAATCCATTCGCCCCTTTAGACCCTCCCCGCCAAGCCGCCATGCCGCCGATGACCGCGATGGGAGACTGGATTTAAATTGGACATTCCGGAATTCACCGGGAGCCTTGACCCGTGCGAATTCTTAGATTGGATGAATACTGTGGAGGATTTATTTGATTTCAAATCGCACCGATCACCACCGCGTACCTCTTGTTGCGACGCTGCTTTGCAGGTCGCGCATCTTCGTGGTGGCAGCAATTCAAAGCCACTCACCGCCGCGCCGGAAAACCCCCAATCGCGAATGGGTCAAATTCCGCAAACATCTTAAGCGTGAATTTTTGCCGTATAATTTCGAAAGTACATTATACCGAGAAATTTCACGCACTACGTCAGTGGTACCAAATCTGTTGATGCATACACCAAAGATTTCTATCGATATCTGTCGCGATTGGAAATTCGTGATACCCAATCGCAATTGGTTTCTCGATATCTGGGAGGGTTAAAGCCGGCAATCCAGAAACCCTCACGCCGCTCGCGCCGGCATCTCTGTTCCGAAGCACACCAGCGCGCCACTCTTCTGGAGCAGCGGCGGCGCGTCGATCTGCCCCCTTTTCCGTCTTCACGTGCGCCGCGGCGACGCCTCCTCCACCAGCGTCGACGTCGCGACTTCCCCGCCACCAGCACCGAATTCGACGACGGCATCGGGTCTTCGCCCGTGCGCTGTTTTGGCTGGCGGCCGCCACCGGCGTGCCAGTGTCCTCGTGTGCGGGAACGCTCCTGTTAATGGATGAATGGGAGACACAATACACGAAAACCCTCTTTTTGATGAGGACCCGTTGGAAGAAATGCCGGTGGAGCATGTGGCGGTGATGTGGGCCCATTGCTTGTTATCGGCGCTCATGTTTATCTCCAAAGGAACAGGTTGGACACCGATGCACAACGAAACCATTTATTTGAGTCCACGTGCACTATTAGAGGTAAGGTGTGTCATTTTATTATTGATTACGGATCATGTGAAAATGTGATTTACTGGCGATGTTGTGAATAAATTGAAATTGCCCTGAACCCCACCCTTTTCCATATTCTTTGGCTTGGATTCAACGTGGAAATTCTGCGACGGTTGATCGACGTGTGCATGTGACTTTTTCTATTGGGTCTAAATATAAGGATTCTATTTGGTGTGATGTTGTGCCCATGGATGCATGTCATTTACTTTTGGGCCGTCCGTGGCAATTTGATAGATCTCGTGTGTCATGATGGACGTAAAAACACATATAGTTTTATCTTTGATGGTTCTAAGATTGTTTTGCATGTTGCGGCCCCTAAGCCACCTCCTCGGTCTGATCCTGTTGTGTTATTATCACGTGCTGATTGTTTGCATGAGGTTCGTGATATCCCTTTTGTGGTTTTATTATTGGGTGTGGAGAGTGTTGTCCCTACTTCTATTGTTCATCCGGTGATACGATCTCTGCTTGATGATTTTTCTAATGTGTTTCTGTTGAGCTTCCTTGAGTTTACCGCCTCTGCGTGATATTCAGTATCACATTGATTTAGTTCGGGGCATCACTCCTAACCGTCCTCATTACCGTATGAGTCCGGTTGAGCATGAGGAGCTTCATCGTCGAGGTTGAGGAGTTAGTTCGGCGGGGTTCGGTCCGACAGAGTATGAGCCCTTGTGCGGTCCCTGCTCTTCTTATTCCTAAGAAGGACTCTTCTTGGTGTATGTGTGTTGATAGTAGAGCTATCAACAAGATTACGGTGCGATACCGTTTTCCTATTCCTCGGTTGGATGATTTGTTGGATCGGTTGAGTGGTGCTATGGTTTTGATAAGCTTGATCTTCGCGGTGGGTATCATCGAGATACGTATTAGGCACAGGGGACGAGTGGAAGACAGCCTTTAAGACCCGTGAAGGCCTATTTGAGTGGTTAGTGATGCCTTTTGGCCTCTCTAACGCACCGAGCACTTTTATGCATGTGATGAACCAGTCCTTACGAGCTCTTATTGGTACGTGTGTTGTGGTCTACTTTGATGACATGCTGATCTATAGCCGCTCGTTTGACGAGCATTTGGGGCATCTACGTGCGGTGCTTACTATTCTCCGTGACGAGAAATTCTATGCCTCACCGAAGAAAATTTTATTTGGAGTGGATTCGGTATTATTTTTGGGATACGTGATTTCGGCGGAGGATTAGCGTCGATGAGTCGAAGATATCCTCTATCGAGAGTGGCCTTCACCTACTACGGTTTACGAGGCTCGCAGTTTCCATGGTCTTGCCTCTTTTTATCGGCGATTTATTGCTCACTTCAAGCTATCATGGCCCCGTCACTGATTGCATTAGTTCTAAGCCATTTGTGTGGACCCCGATGCCGAGCGCGCTTTTATCACTATCAAGGAGGCGTCTCGTATCGGCACCCGATTTTGTTGTTGCACGATTTTGATCAGCCTTTCGAGCTATCTTGATGCTTCAAAGGCGGAGTATCGGTGCGATTTTGAGCCGTGGGGGCCGCCCCGTGCAGCCTTCTTCAAAGTGAGAAGTTATCCGGGCCTCGTAGTCGTTACAGTGCTTATGACGTGGAGTTTTATCTTTGTGGTGCGGGCTGCGGCATTGGCGGAACTATCTTTTCACCGGGAGTTTGTCCTATTTTTACGATCACGAGGCCTTGCGTCATTTGGCGACACAGACAACCTTTACGCTAGACATGCTTCTTGGGTTGCCTTTTTACAGCAGTTCACATTTGTTCTGCGACATCGTTCGGGGTCCTCTAATAGGGTGGCGGATGCTCCGAGTCGGCGGACACTTGTGCTTTTCGATCTCCGAAGTTTTCGTCCTGGACTTGAGTTATTGGGGAATCATATGGTGATGATAGTTTCTTTGGCATCATCTTGGCTCGTATTAAGGCCGGCGAGCCTTCCGATTTTGTTTTGCATGACGGGTTTCTTTTCAAAGGCACTCGCCTTTGTATTCCGAGCACTAGTCTTCGTCTTCGCCCGATTTCGGAGCTACACGGTGCTGGTCATGTGGGTCGGGACAGATCTATTGAGCTTGTTCAACGGTCTTATTTTTGGTCGACCATTCGTCGTGATGTTACCCGATATGTGTCTCGGTGCAGGATTTGCCAAGTGTCGAAAGGGGTTTCGACCAATGCGGGCCTTTATCGTCCCTTGCCCATTCCGTCCGCTCCTTGGGTGGCCATTAGCATGGATTTTGTGTTGGGTTTGCCTCGTACACAGCGAGGTAATGATTCTATTTTTATGGTGGTGGACCGTTTCTCCAAAATGGTCCATTTCATACCGTGTAAGAAGACCGCAGACGCCGTGAATGTCGCCAAGTTGTTTTTTCGAGAGGTATATCATCTTCATGGGTTGCCTTCTTCCATTGTCTCGCATCGTGATACCCGTTTTACGAGTTTCTTTTGGAAGAGTCATGGCGTATGGCGAATACGCATCTTGATTTTAGCGGTGCTTATCATCCCCAGACGGATGGCCGGACGGATGTGGTGAACCGATCTTTGGGGAACTTGTTGCGTTGTTTAGTGGGAGAGCATTTGCGTTCATGGGACCAGCGCAACTCGGCCAGGCTGAATTTGCTCATAATTCGACGGTGAATCGTAGTAATCGGGTCTTGCTCCTTTCCGTTATATATGCTTCGATTCCTCGGGGTCCATCAGATTTGATGTCCTTGCCCTCTCCCATTCGCGTGGATATACGAGCCGTTGATATGATTGAGGCTCTGCGACACACTCATCGTGCAACCTATGATCGATTATTGGCTTCTTGTTTCTTACAAAGAGGCGGCCGATAAGAGTCGTCGCCATGTGGAGTTTGAGCCCGGTGATTTTGTTTGGGCGGTATTGACGCGAGATCGTTACCACTGCACATGAGTATAATAAGCTTGCTGCCAGGAAGATTGGTCCTTTGGAGGTCCTAGCCAAGATCAATCCGAATGCGTATCGTTTGCAGCTTCCTCTCATATTCGTACTTCCGACGTCTTTAATGTAAAGCATTTGATTCCGTGACACGGGCGACAATGATGATGATGATGGTGAGGGTGGTTCGGTTCGAGGGCGAACCTTCTTTCGGTAGGGGAGAATGATGTGGACGACGAGTCATTACGCTATTTGGATGCCCGTGATCGCGTTTTCAAGCCTAAAGTTTAATTTATTTACTTCTCTTTATTTCTTTTATTTGAAGCCCATCTTATTTTTATGTTGGACCCTTGCATGGGCCTTGAACACTATTTAAGTGAGTTTTGAACACTTATTTAGGGTTGTTGAATTTGATTATCGAATAATACCTTTGAGATTACGCTTAGTATACGTAGTATCAAGGCTAATTCTCTTTGTGTTTGAACCTTCCGCTACGTCGGGACCAAAAAAAAAAATTCGCCCTCGGGTGCTCCCAGGGTGTTACTATTAGGTTACGCATATGTTACTTAAACGATAAATATGTGTTACTATAAAATAAATAATATGTATTTGTCCAAAATAATCGCCCAAATGCAAAATAAAAATGAAAAAATAATCAAATAAATCTTTAATCTAATTATATGTGTGAATCAAATAAGTATTTAATCTTCGACAACTTTATTCTTATTAAAAGAGTGTGATTTTATTAAGATGATGACTTATTTGATCTCAATATTAAAGAGAAATGATTTTAATGTGTTAAGAAAAAATCATGGGTCTATTTGATCCCCAAGTATAAGATTTTTGGAGTAAATATGTGTTATTGTAAAGGCAAATATGTGTATTAAACTTGTGCAAAGGTAAAAATAAATTTTTACTCTCGGGTTGTATTATTATTAGGTCAAACACGTGTTATTGTATGAAGAAAAATGTGTTATTAATGAACAAAACCAATATTTTATTCTTTTAAGGACTATTAACACGTGCTTACACTTACAAGAACACATAATTTTTCTTACGTAACATATACTTTTGAAAAAATATGTGTTGGTCCCGAAAGTTGAGTTGATTAAAACCTTGAGACTGCTTCCTAGAACAAAATCTAGAAAGGGGGTTTGAATAGATTTTGTAGATTTTTTAAATCTTTCAAAACCAATTCAAAATATCGATTAAGCACGGATTATGAATGAATTCTCAACTTTTTATAAGATCAAAAGCAAGGTTGATATTCTGATTTTAGTTAAGATTCTCGAACTTTAATCTTGATGTAACACAATTGTAAATCAAACAGAAACTAAAGAAAGCAAGAAATAACACCAGGATTTATAGTGGTTCGGATTTTAATAATCCTACATCCACTCTCCTTCTTCAATTTGAAGAAGGGACTCTCATCGCTTACTTTCTCACTTCCAAATTTACAACTTACAACTTGTACAATTCTTCAAATCTTCAATCTCCTAAACTCTTCTTCTAGATATCTAACTATTACAGTGTGTATTGGATTTTGAAGATTATAGGAAAAGTGTTAAAAACACTTAGAACTTTTTGGAAACTCACTAGAAAAACTTGTGAAAAGATTGTGATTGAAATCGAGTAGTGAATTGAATGAAATCTAATATGCATAAGTGTTCTATATGAAAAATGAAAAACCTAGATCTATTTATAAGTCTGGAAAGTCGGTTAGTTTGTTAGTTAGTTCTAACAAACTTGAAACCGCTTAACAAACTTAATCTTGAAAACCGCTAAGAACTCGGTGATTCTTCCTACTCGTCTGCCAGTGACTTGGTGAAGACCAGCCTTTCTTATTCTACTCACCTTATCTTGACCTCGTCGAGCTCTTTATACTTGTCTCCCGCATGTTTAGGATTGAGGTTGTCTCCAGATGACTTGTCATTCCTCGTCTCCACCGACTTGACCTAATCTTGACCTGGTCGATCGGCTTCGTACTAGAGCTTAGTCTTCGATTCTTTATCATAGTCTGCTCATCTGGAGCAGTCTTTTAACTCATCAAAACAATCTTGGTCTAACAATTTCCCCCTTTTTGATGAAGTTAAAACCTACAAGAATAGACACACTCACAAAATTTGAAGTTAGTCCAGAGTTTATCAAGATCAAATAGATAGGTATATCAAAGCACATTCTTCACATTCCAAATGCATTTATTCACATATAAAAACTTTAGATCTTTTAGACTCCCTTTTGAAAAAAAAAAACTTAGAAAACCAAATGAGTCTCAAGACTTAGATTAAAAATTTAAAAAAATTTTTAAGTCTCGAGAGATAAAATTCTCGAGATGACTTATACTTAAGAAAATTTTAAGTTTTTCTTAAAGCGTAAAAAAATTCTAAGAAATTAAGACAAATAAAATGAATCAAACAAAGTATATTCACATTGAATTTACAAAGATTACAGATGAGAAGATAATAGAAAAATAGAAATAAGGAAAAGAAAAATCCTCGTTTCTATCGGGCCTTCCCACCGGTCTTCATCTCGAGATCATCACCAATTGAATACACGCCTCCTAAGCCGCCTGCATCTTCATCTTGAGTAAGTCCAGATTCAGCCTCTGCCTTCTTCAAAATACCCTTGACCCGGCCTAGGTCCAGTGGATCCATCTCGATTTTCTCGGGGATGGCATACTCAAAAGCCGGAGAGATTAGGTTGACGTTGAACTCTACATCGGCTTCTTCCAGCAGACGATGATAGAACTCCGCATCTACCTTCTCCATCCACTCATGCCAAGCTAAACTGGATCTTGCTGAGATGCTCCGGGGCCCTTGAGAATATACCAAGTATATCCACATACCCTCCAGATTTTTGTCTTTGTATTCAAGAAGATATTTTCCATGAAGCTTGACTTAGGAGGAGCAGACGTATTGTGGAATGGTCTCAATTTCCCACCGCCTTGATCTTTGATTAATCATTTCCTCTCAAGAAGTGCTCCGTAAGACGTTGGAGTCTTTTTCTTTCTCTCGCTTCTTCTTTTCTTTCTTGCCAAAATATTCCATCTCTCTCTTAATTCTCTTGATCTCGCTTTCTTCGAGAGATTGGAATAATCGCCTTCCTCTTTCCTTTTCCTTTAGCAAGTTGTCGTAATAAGTTCACTGATCTCGGGCTCGATCGCTACTTCCTTTCCTTTCCCTTGGCTCCTTCAGATTCGGATTCTTTTAGCCGAGCCAAGAGCTTCTCTGTTCTTTCCTCCTCATCTTTCCTCCTCTTCTCCTCATCTTCCTTTAAAGCTTCCTCCGTTGACTCACCTCACTGAGAGCAACACTCATCGATTTGATCCGAGCTTCCTCCCCGGCCGCCTCCGGATCAGTGTGTTGGCCTTCATGCCCACATCTTTCCCTGGTCTTCTCGACCACGGTGTGAGGGCTTGTCTTTTCTCTCGCTTGACTTTTTCCCCTTTTTAACTTCATCTCGCCAAGGTGAAAGTTTGTTATCCAATAAATTGCACTTGGCTCAAGTCCGAGTGGTCTACAAACAACTCATTTACAACTGATTATACCCTTTTACTTCCTCCTTCAATGTTCTCGGCTCCTCCTCCATTGATTTCACTTTACCAGCCAAAGACAGAAGTTAGTGACATTAATAATTTTATCGCGTACAATGTTACCTCAACCTCTCTCATGTGCTAGCATCGTGTCTCATTACGGCTTTGATCATCCTCCTTGTCTTTCTTTCCATCTTCCGTCTAAATGTAGCATTGACCTTTTTCTCGACAAGGGACGAGAATAGAGGAGATGGCCGTGGTTGGGCTTAGATCGTTGTCTTCATCCTCGGTTGAGGAGTCGACGAGGAGAGTATTTGTTCGTTGAGGAGATGGGAGAGGAATAGATTGAGTTTGGATAGTTGGTAGAGAGGAGTAAGATATTATTGGTATTGGAGAGGTTTGGACTGTGGGGAGAGGTATTTGTTCGGATGGGGGTGGGAGAGATGTTTGAAGTTGTGTAGAAGGAATGGATACAGGGGATGGGGTAGATTCTGTAAGTGGGGTTTGGATTTGGACCGTAGGGGAGGTAGGCTGTTGAAGAGGCTCGAGTACCACCGATACTCCTTCATTGCCAATTTGGAATTGTGGGGCTTGTGTCGAGGCACGTGCTCGTAAATGCCACTGGGCATTTCTTCACCGCTGTATGGGAGATAAGGTAGGAAATGGGGAAAGACTTGTACCGCCTCTGGAATCGGGAAAGAACAGCTTCCTTGGTTGGGGAGAGAGGAACCTCCACCACCAACCTCGGCCGCAATCAAGGACCGGGACCTCCTCTGGTAGCAGGTTGATAGTTCCATCTCGCTGCTCGGAGCTACCAGATTTGGTGGATCCTTCAAAGCTGGGGCCGCTCTGCCTTGGCCTCCTCACCAAGGGGATTTCTGCTTCCTCTTCTTCCTCTTCATCTCGAGGCAACCTTGGCAGGAGCAAGCAGACGAGCTTTCCCCCTTCTTCTTCTCCGAGGCTTTCACCAACCTCCTCTTCCTCCTCTCGAAACATCCTTGGGACAGCAGCACTGCTTCAAGCAGATTGTACTTGAGGTGTGACCTCACTCGCCGCCGCTTCATGTCCCTCTATTTCGACCTCCACTGGGGCCACCTCAACCGGTTCACTCTCTGACCACGACCCTCTGCACTGCAGCTCGCCCTCTCGAGCCTCGGCCGCATCGGACTCATCATCCGAAGTCTGGATTTCCTCCAAGCCTGTCATCCTTTGTGAGGATTCCCTTCGCTTGGAGTACTTTTTGGTACCTATTCTCCGGTCAGCCTCCCTATTCAGCTCCTTCAATCAAAACAGGTGATTTTATTGAAGAGACTGATCGTAGAAGTAGGAACCCACCCTCTGCAGATGACTTGAAAGTCAATCGCTTCTTCTCCTCACGAGCTTGTATATCAAAGCAACTCCACCCAATTTACTTGCACTCCATCCAAGATGGCTCGCATCACACACAATCTGGGTTTGGTTAACCCATCATGTGAGCTCTGCTCACCCAAAGACCGCCTTAGTAACCACAACTATCAAAGAACCTAAACCTCATTCTCAACAGATTCTTCATTAAATCCCCGCGAGTTCCCCCGTAAGTAACCCTCGCCATCATATCAAAGGATTCTTCCCACTCATCTTCTTTGTACGTCAATGGATTAACTCCTCCATTGACGTATCAAAATCCTCGCAATATTCTCCCTAGAATAGCTCATGTCGCTCCGTCCGACGTAAGTATCAAATCCTTCCCGAGTGTCCTCCATTCTCGCCAAAATTTCGCACCCAAAGAAATCAGCTGCTGCTTTTGCGGAGACTTCGATAGAAAACCTCTGAGTCGTGAAGCTTCGAGAAGACGAAGGATTTCTGCAGATTCTCGGGTCATTTGTGGTTTCGAAGTCAACATACATTTCCGCTTTCAAACGGTTTTGAAATATTCCTCATTCATTTTGAAATGAGAAATATTTGTGGAAATGTATTTGGGTTTATAAGTTTTGGTAGTTTTTGAAGAGGATGCCATTTGAAGGTTTTGTGAATTTGAAAAGGGTTTGACAATATATGTAGATTATCTCGAGAATGGAAAGAAAAAGATTTTGGGAAGAAGAAGATGCATTTATAGGGGGAAGATTGGAAAGAGAAACCGTCATTTTTGAAAATATGAATTAATCTCAGCCATTTATTCAAAAAGTTTTTACCGAGTATTAATCAACGGTTAAAAAAGATAAACGATTAGGATTCAGCGCGTGAATTGTAATCGCCTTTGGAATGCGTAAATAGTTACTTTATAGATCGTTGATTTGACCGATATAGGTTACTTTATTCAGAGAAGTAAGTATACGACGTCGACCATGTGGTATCTTACTTCAACTAAAGGTTTCAAACAGATGAGTTTGAAAAAGCAGATCGCCTTAAAAGCAGATGGATTTTGAAAAGTCATCCGATAGAGTAACTCCGTCTCAATCAAATCAACAATTTAGATGTAACTTTTTAGCAATTTTCAAAACAAGTTTAAACAAAACAGACTGGATTTACTTTTCTAAAACAAATTAGGAGTTTGAATAAAAGAATGAAACAGTGTTATCTATGACCTGTTCTCGCAAAGACATAAACTCAAAAGAAACCATCGAAGCTTAAGGTAAATCGATAGGATGTAAATAGTCATCTGCTTTTTTCGTGAGATCGGTGACTATTGTGTCCTTTGTTCGATTTACTCAATGTCGCACAAGTAATTATCAATTCAGATAAGGTCAATATGACTAATCCTTGATTCTTGATTCCTAAAAGGAGATCAATGATATCAGCTACACGATTGCCCTTTGACACATATCTAGTCCGATAATTCTTTCTAGACATTAATTTAAAGAAAGGAAAAGAAATAAGGAAACAAATGCACACAAATTAGAAACCAAATAAAGATGCATCAAGTAATCCTAATTCTAAACACATTTCTTTAAACTTAGATTCACTTAAAGGTTTTGTAAGAATGTCGACTTTTTGTGATTCGGTGGCAACTTTCTCAATTCTAATGTCATTCTTTTCAACATGATCCCTAATGAAATGGCCTAATATCTATATGCTTACATCTAGAATGTAAAACAGATTGTAAGTCATTGCTATTGCGCTATTACTATCACAAGAATAGGAACAAATTTGATATTTGAATATTATAGTCTCTAAGTCATTGACTAATCCAGAGGAGTTGAGAGCAACAACTTCCAGGTGCCATGTATTCAAATTCGGTTGTGGAGGTGGCAACAAATGTCCTGCTTCTTAGATAACCAAGAAATTAATTTGTTGCCTAAGAATTGACTAGTTCCGTAGTGGATTTTCTATCAATCTTACATCCTCCAAACTCGAATCAATAACCTGTTAGCTCAAAGTTGTCATCACCGGGTACCATAACCCTACTTGCAAGGTTCCTTTGAGATATCTAAGAATTTTCTTAGCAGCCTCCGAGATGAGTTTTCTTGGGATTAGACTGAATCTTGCACATACCCCAACCGCAAAGGCTATGTCTGGTCTACTTGCGGTGAGATAGAGAAGAGATCCAATCACCCACGATACTCCGTTGCATCGGTGGGTATCCCCCGCTCATCCGAATCCATTGAGAAGTTAGTTGTCATAGGTATTTTGACTTCTCTCGCTAGTAGTCATTCCAAATTTCTCAATCGATCCTTAGCATACTTAGATCGATGTATAAATATACCCTTACTCATCTGTTTAATTTGTAAGCCTAGAAAGTATGTTAATTCTCCCATCATTGACATTTCAAACCTCGTTCTTCATGAGAATGCTAAACTCTTCACATAATTTCAGATTAGGTGAGCCAAAAATTATGTCATCTACATAAATTTGAACTAGTAAGATGTTGCCATCTACTTCCTTTCTAAACAAAGTTCTATCAATCTTACCTTTAGAGAAACCATTTGATGTCAAGAAATCGGATAGAGTATCATACCAAGCTCTGGGAGCTTGTTTCACCATATAGAGCTTTGTTGAGTTTATAGACCTTGTTATTGGTCTTAAACCCGGAGGCCGCTCTACATAAACCTCCTCAAGTAACACACCATTAAGAAAAGCAGACTTAACATCCATTTGAAAGACTTTGAAAGATTTATATGCAGAAATGCCAAGAACAATCTTATTGCCTCTAATCGCAACTGGAGCATAGGTTTCATCATAGTCTATTCCTCGACCGTGAATAACCTTGTGCAACCAGTCTTGCCTTATTTCGAACAATAATATTGTTCTCATCTGTGCTTTATTTTTAAACACCCATTTGGTGCCTATAATCTTTCGTGTAAGTGGTCTTTCCACTAGATCCCATACATTTTGTCTTTCAAAGCGATGCAGCTTCTTCTGCATGGTGTTATCCATTTGGGTGCTGATAATGCTTCCTCAATAGACTTGGGTTCAAGAAGCGACACATAACAACCGAAAAGACTTTCGTGAGTCTAGCATCATTCGTGTGTTCCGCACACTACTAGATGGGTCTCCTATAATCGATCGGATGGATGATAGCTTCTCATCCTTTTGCCTATATGAGGAGAAGAATCCTCATCTTGAGTCTCGATTGGCAACTCATCCGACTCAACCTCACTGACGTTCCCCTTCATCGCCTAACCCTTGCCGATCGGTGATGTCAAAGGTGTCCGATCTGAAGGAGTCTGATCGAAGTTGTCTTCGATTATCGGATGGGGATTCTTCTTCATCCGATTCCGAATCAAGACTAGGTAGATAGACGAGCTTCTATGTTTAGTCTTGGATAATTCAATTTTATCTAGATTTTCGAATTTGATTCACTTTATCCGAGAAGGAATACAACTCATCAAAAACAACATGAGGAGTTTCCTCCACACAAAGGGTTGTCTTGTTAAAAACTCTAAATGCCTTTGAAGTATTAGAATATCCCAAGAATATTCCATCACCGCTTTAGCATCAAAAGTTCTTAACTTAGATTTCCCATTGTTATGAATGAAACACTTACAACCAAAAGCTTTGAAGTATGAGATCCTTGGAATCTTACCCTTCCAAATCTCATAAGGAGTCTTACCCTTGTCTTTGACAACTAAGCACTGTTACGGGTATAGCAAAGTTGTGTTGATAGCTTCGCCCGAGAACCTATGAGGGTATTATACTCACCAACATGCTCCCGGCCGCTTCCTTCAAAGTTCTATTCCTTCTTTCAACCACTCCATTTTGTTGAGGAGTTCTTGCTGAAGATGTCTCATGAATAATTCCATACTCATTGAAGAAATTAGATAAACAAGAATTCAAAAATTTTGTACCCTTATCACTCCTTATTTTAATAATATTAACTCCCTTCTCATTCTTAATTTGTCCAACAGATCAGAATCTTGTTCATAGTCTCATTTTTCTTGAAAAGAAATATAACCCAAGTGTATCTAGAAAAGTCATCTACTACAACAAGAGTATATTTCCTTCCACTCGAAACCGAGAGGTGTAACAGTCCAAACAGATCCGGATGAAGGAGTTGCAACACTCTTTCGGATGAGGAGGAGTTAATACTCTTAAATGAGTGTCTAGGCTGCTTACCTTTTTGACAAGCATCACATTTAAGATCGCTTGATAAAAATTTTTCGGGTAATCCCTTGACAAGGTTCTTCTTAGCCACTTACTAAGGGTCTTGAAATTCGGATGACTAAGCCTTTTATGCCATAGCGGTGATATCTTCTCCACCCTTAGCCATCGACAAGTATCTTGGGGACAACTATTAAAGTTGGCCACATAGACATTACCATGTCTCAAGCCGAGTTAATAGTACCTTATCTCGAGGAATTATCTAAAATATCACATTTATCTCTAGAAAATTTTACAATAAAACCTTTATCACAAAGTCGAAAGCAGATATAATTATGTTTCAAACCTTCAACAAAATATACCTCGGATACCCGAATATCCTTGATAATCAAAGTACCTACACCTTTAGTCTGGCCCACAATTATTATCACCAAATAAAACTCTTGGACCATCAATGCTTTGAAAATTTGATAACAACTTCTTGTTATGGGTCATATGTTGTGAACGACCACCGCCAATGTACCATATTGAAGCTAAGATCTCTTCCTTAAGTGATGATCCTGTGAATCCTGTAAAAGCATTAGTTTTGAGGTACCCTAGTGATCTTGGGTCCTTTTGGGTCAAGAATCACTTTAGGAATCCAAATAAACATCTCATCTGCAGACAATAAATCAAACTCGCATTTTCTACCAAATTTGTCTACAATTATATCATCTTTAAATGACAACTTGTTGTATTCAGATTGGGTAATTTTCCTAAACTTAGGAAATGTAGGATAGCATTTGCTCCTTCCATCAAAAGAATTATAATAAGATAATCTTCTTATTTTGGTTCTTGGATTCCTTCTAGTACGATAGGGATTCTTCAATTCTTGGTTTCAGCTGGAAGTTGCAGTCCTTATCCGACTAGTTGGTTTCCATGGACCAATTTTAATATCTTTTGTTTGAGCAGATGCTTTCACAAATTTCCTAGGTTTTTGAACATCCGATTTATTGTTCCTATCATAACCAAGTCCTATCTTATCATGAGATTTTTGAGACGTATTAAAAATATGATCTATTACCGATTGTGAATTATTAAGTCGACTAATTTTGAAGACAAACTTCTCATTGTCTTTCTTAATTAATTCATTTTCAGCACAGACTACTTCAAATTTATCTTTTAAAGTTTTCGGTTCATTTTCTAGTCTTTCGTAAGTCGGTGATGTAGCTTGATCGATGAAAACATTCCCCCTTGAATGTTTCCTCGGTTTCTAAGTTGTTCATCACCGCTTGCCTTTATTTAGAATTTGAATCGATCTTTTAAAATTAAATTCTCTGTCTCCACTGTTTATAAGCAGCTAAAGATGTCTTTAAATCTCTCAATAACTCATGAATAATAGTTTGGTCATGATCGGATGCAGATCGACAAGAATCATTATCTCGAAGATGAATAGTAGATTACCTCATTAGCCATGAGACAGATCTCATCATCTCGATCCAAAATCGATGAGGATGATGAAGATGATGATGATTTCTTTGGCTCTTTTTCTTCAGCCAACAAAGCTCTTTGATCTGCAAATCTCCTGTCTCTTTTCTTCCTCTTTTCTTCCCTTTCTTTAGGAGTCGATTAAGGACAGTCATAAATGAAATGTCTGGCTTGTTGCATGTATAGCAAATGTCACTCCTATCCGATCTGGGGTGGAAGTATTTCTTCGACGGGTGATCTGTATCTTCTTGTCTCGGCTCTTGTTTTTGTCATCATCGAAGATTTATCCACCTTCCTATCTCGATCTGGATCTTTGTCTATCTCTACCTCGCAAATCTCAATTTATTTCTCTTATACTTCATTCTCAATTTATCATACCTTTTTGTAAGTAAAGCCATCTGCTTCTTTCAAAGATAGATCGGCTCCTACAAACTCGCTGACACCTTGTCTTCTTTATCGACAAAGGCAACAGACTTGGATGAGGTGCTTGACTCCATCTCATCTTCCTCATCTTCTATCTGGATATCATATTCTAGAGCTTTAAGATGAGAAAATAAAGTATGGTGAGTAATAGAGGATAAATCTTGAGTTGCTTTAAGGATATTGGATTTTTCCCTCCATCTCTTGGTTAATGATCTCGGTAATCTTGTTATTAATCTCCTTTTCTCGAATAATTCTTTCCAAGATCACCGCTTTGTTGAGAAGATTGGTCAACCTCATATCAAACCGATCCACGTACTCATTTTCTTTCATCTTAAATATTTCAAATGTATGCACATCGATCGTAGCTTGTTTTCCTTAACTTGATCGGATCCTTCACAAACATTGGCTAAAGTTTGCCACATTTCTTTAATTTGTTTTGCACCTTTTAATCTTCTCTATCCAATCTTTACTAAGAGTCTCAATGATTTCTGTTCTAGCTACTTGGTCAAGATTGTGAACCTTCCTTTCATCATTAGTCAATTCGTAACTCTTCTTTACTTGTCTAGTTCTTGATTCGGATGATTCTCGCTCCGATCTTGGTGCCTCCATGATAAAACTTTATAGGACCTTCCTCAAGGACCTCTTCCATTCTATCATGAATGGCCTTCGAGATGATTTTCCATCCTAAATTTCCAATAATCATATTCTTCAATGGAAAATTCAGGAAGATTCCTAGACTTATTACTTTTACCGATGACATGATGAAACAAAGACAAAATACTCCACAAAAGCTTATTAGTAGCACGCTTAGAAATGAAAGAAAATGAAGAAAATCAAGATAATTCCGTAATCTTGTTCAAGACCTAAAATCAATATCGTAATGCCTTAACACCGCTCCGATACCACTTGTTGGTCCCGGAAAGTTGAGTTGATTAAAACCTTGAGACTGCTTCCTAGAACAAAATCTAGAAAGGGGGTTTGAATAGATTTTGTAGATTTTTTAAATCTTTCAAAACCAATTCAAAATATCGATTAAGCACAATGATTATGAATGAATTCTCAACTTTTTATAAGATCAAAAGCAAGGTTGATATTCTCGATTTTAGTTAAGATTCTCAACTTTAATCTTGATGTAACACAATTGTAAATCAAAAATTAAACTAAAGAAAGCAAGAAATAACACTGATTTATAGTGGTTCGGATTTTAATAATCCTACATCCACTCTCCTTCTTCAATTTGAAGAAGGGACTCGCTCATCGCTTACTTTCTCACTTCCAAATTACAACTTACAACTTGTACAATTCTTCAAATCTTCAATCTCCTAAACTCTTCTTCTAGAAATCTAACTATTACAGTGTGTATTGGATTTTGAAGATTACAGAAAAGTGTTAAAAACACTTAGAACTTTTTGGAAACTCACTAGAAAAACTTGTGAAAAGATTGTGATTGAAATCGAGTAGTGAATTGAATGAAATCTAATATGCATAAGTGTTCTATATGAAAAATGAAAAACCTAGATCTATTTATAAGTCTGGAAAGTCGGTTAGTTTGTTAGTTAGTTCTAACAAACTTGAAACCGCTTAACAAACTTAATCTTGAAAACCGCTTAAGACCTCGGTGATTCTTCCTACTGTCTGCGGTGACTTGGTGAAGACCACCTTTCTTATTCTACTCACTTATCTTGACCTCGTCTCGAGCTCTTTATACTTGTCTCCCTGCAGATGTTTAGGATCGAGGTTGTCTCCGGATGACTTGTCATTCCTCGTCTCCACCGACTTGACCTAATCTTGACCTAGTCGATCGGCTTCGTACTAGAGCTTAGTCTTCGATTCTTTATCATAGTCTGCTCATCTCGAACAGTCTTTTAACTCATCAAAACAATCTTGGTTTAACAATATGTTACTATATGAACACAAACGTGTTATTGTATAGAGAAATATGTGTTACTATATGAAGAAAAAACGTGTTACTATATGAACAAAAACATGTTACTTTATGGAAAAATGTGTGTTACTATATGAATAAATCGTAACCAGACTAGGAGTTGCGATATTAACTCCAGTTTAAATAGAAATAAAAATTTATCATCGAAGTTCGCATAAGTTTTGTATTCATCACCGTTTAAGTTTTATCCACTCTTGTTTTCATCAATCGGATCATCCCTCTTTTTCCTTTTTTCATCGGAGTTCATAGTTGTATCCCTCCTCATCGTCGGCGTTTACGCGTGTGAAAGAACCTTGATGCGTGGTTGGGGTTGGTTGGGGGAACACGAGGCACAACGATGGAAGAGGAGGAAGAAGAGTTAGAACGGAGGAAAAAGAAGAAATGTCGCTAGTTTGACCTTCTTTATCTTGACCCACAAAATTTAATTTTATTTTTTTAATTGATATTGCGGTGAAATATTTTATAAGAGACTTGCTCTCTATATAATTAGAATTTTTCACCAAATCTCTCATTCTTCACTTTCACAATCCTTTTTCACAATGTTAATCCTATATATATGGCTTGTACCAAATATTAATCCACTTATTTATACTTTAGAGTATTAATCCACTTATTTATACTTTAGAGTAAATATTAGGCCTACCTCACCGCCTCTCTTAAAAAATCTGAAACACACTTTTATGTCGACAGCGCGCGGGCGTTTCCGTAATTAAGTTGTCAATATCGTCCAATTTCAAAACCCACCCGCCCGGTACATATATAACTCTTAGCTCTCTCAGTAGAATATCTTATACACCAAAAAAGTAGATATTTTACTTGGAGAGATGGGCATGGAAGAGATCGGAGAACAGCCGGAACACATTTTCAGGAAGCGCCTCAGGTGCGGCGATGACGCCAACGACATGGAGCAGGACGCCGAACCGGAAATAGCTGCACATGCGTTTAATCGATTATTCCACTCGCCGGTGGCGGTGCCGACTTCGATCGTCGTGTCGGACGCGATGGAACCGGATTTTCCGATCATATATGTCAACACCGTCTTCGAGTTCTCCACTGGATTTCGTGCTGATGAAATCCTTGGTCGCAACTGGTATGTTTTCGCTGTGTGTGTGTGTGTGTGTGAAGTATTAATTTTAGTGTGTGTTTTGTCTGGATTGTTGTTAATCTGCTGGAAAAATGGAAATGGAACCTTATTGTGGAAAACTGAATTTTTTATTGTTTCTTCCTCGGAAAAGAGAAAATATTAACTTTCGTATGGGTATTTGAGTTTCTAATTTTTGTCTTTGCATCGTTTTGATACTTCAATTTTTTGTTGTGTTAAAAGATTTAAAAATCGGAGTGCTATTTATCATGGAAAATAAGAATACGCTCTTTGATTAATTGTTTTTGTTCATTTTCCATATTTATTGTTCTTCACAATACAGTTAATTATCGAATACAAACTTTTGATTGAGCGGTGAAACAAATCATCATTTTTGATAAGCTAAGATTATTTAGTTTGTTAAATAATTCTGTGAAGTAGATCTCTCGGTCTTGTTTAGGTTGGTATCTCAATAATTCATATGCAATACTGTTGAGTTAGGTTTAAAATATCCCGATTTATATCCACTTATATTTATACCATTTTTGCTCTTCCGTCTTCTGTTTACCTATCAGATATGATGTACTGTGTTAACATCTATGTAACTGCTAAAGAATCATATCTTTTAAGGCATCTTCCCATCTGTGCTATTTTAGCTAATCACAGAGTATGCGTATTTTATCATTCTTCAAATTATTATCTGTGATAAGTGAAATTAAACATTTACATTGTATTCATCAGTCGCTTCCTGCAATTTAGAGATCCACGTGCCAAGAGGCGACACCCGTTGGTAGATCCTGTTGTTGTTTCTGAGATCAGAAGATGTCTTCAGGAAGGTATTGAATTCCAAGGAGATGTTCTTAACTTCAGGAAAGATGGTACTCCTTTAATCAATAGCCTAAGACTTATGCCGATTCACGGCGATGATGGTATGGTCACACATGTTATTGGTATTCAGATCTTTACTGAAGCAAAACTAGACCTAAACAATGTATCATATCCTGTGTTCAAAGAAACATGTCAGCAGAGAAGAGACAACTCGGTCGAACCGTTTCTAGTGGATGGACAGATACAACCACACAGCCAGCATGAAGAAGAAGAAGTGTGTGGGATTCTTCAGCTATCAGATGAAGTAATAGCTCAAAACATTTTATCACGCTTGGCACCTAGGGATGTTGCATCCATTGGGTCCGTGTGCATGAGGATTCGACAATTAACCAAGAATGAGCACGTACGCAAAATGGTATGTCAAAATGCATGGGGAAGAGACGTCACAGGGACACTAGAATTGATGACCAAAAGCTAGGATGGGGACGCTTGGCTAGGGAACTCACAACTCTAGAAGCAATTTGTTGGAAGAAATTCTCCGTTGGAGGTGCTGTAGAGCCTTCCCGTTGCAATTTCAGCGCATGTGCTGCAGGAAACAGACTCGTTCTGTTTGGAGGAGAGGGAGTGAATATGCAGCCAATGAATGACACATTTGTCCTCAACCTCGATTCAGAAAACCCACAATGGAGTAGGGTGAGTGTCAAATCTTCCCTCCGGGAGGTGGGGTCACACACTCTCGTCCCTAAACGGTTCTTGGTTGGTCGCTTTTGGCGGTTGTGGGAGGCAAGGATTGCTGAACGACGTCTTTGTTCTTGATTTGGATGCTAAGCAACCAACGTGGAAAGAAATCTTTGGTGGGACCCCTCCATTGCCTAGATCGTGGCATAGCTCTTGTACACTAGAGGGCTCTAAGTTAGTCATCTCTGGTGGGTGCACAGATGCAGGCGTGCTTCTCAGCGATACATTTCTGCTTGATCTCAACTTGGAGAAACCAATGTGGAAAGAGATTCCCACGATGTGGAGCCCACCGTCTAGGTTAGGCCACTCGCTCTCAGTTTACGGGCGATCAAAGATATTGATGTTCGGGGCTTGCAAAAACAGGACACTTGCAGTTACGGTCAGGGGAGGCGTACACCATTGATCTGGAGCAGGAAAAGCCGGAGTGGAGACAGCTGGAGTGCGGTGAATTGACAGGTGGCGGGGGTCAGAACGCGGTGGTCCCACCACCTAGGCTGGATCACGTTGCTCTGACGATGCCTTGTGGGAGGATAATTGTGTTTGGGGGATCAATTGCGGGACTTCATTCTCCTTCACAGCTGTATTTGTTGGATCCTTCGGAAGAGAAGCCCGCATGGAGGACAATTGACGTCCCGGGCAGCCACCGAAGTTTGCGTGGGGCATAGCACGTGTGTCGTTGGAGGGACGAGGGTTTTGGTTCTAGGAGGACACACTGGGGAAGAATGGATTTTGAATGAATTGCATGAATTGTGCTTAGCTAGTAAGCAAGATTCGGATCCTTGAGCATGTGAATTTTGTAAGGTCTTTTTTTTTGTATGTATATACATGCTGTTTTCAGTTTGCTATTTGTAATCCTTCCTTATGTTTTCTCAGGGGCGCTCTGTGTGATGATAAATTTTATGTATATGCTATAATTCTGGCTTAAGATTTTTAGAAAAGTAGTGTAAATATTCAAGAATTTAAACAAGTAATGTTAACGTGGGTAAAGGAATTTCAGTTGAGGGATTAATTTTTATTGTAGTCATGTAACTTGACACGATTTAGAAATTTGTCTTGATCGTTTGTACATTTTCATTTTGGTCCTGTAAGTTTACAACTATTTTGAATTTGGTCCCCGGTTGTAGCAGGTTGATAATCAATTTTTGTTTTTACATAAAATTTAATATTTTATATATTACTCTCTCAGTTTATTTTTTATTGCTTAAAATTAAAAAATAGACGTTTTATTTTAATTTTTTATACTCAAAATAGTAAAAACAATAATAAATATTTGTGTCACGCAATCAAAATTGGGAAAAAAATAATAAATGTTTGTGTCAATTCAAAACTTGATTTGGCTGACGTTCGGGTTTGAAAATGGGTTTAAACGAGTTGGACATTAGAAGACAGGTTTCTATTTTTTTATGAAAAGCAAAGGTGCACTGCAATTCTTCTTCTTCAACACACATGAAATCAATTCAACATTTAAGAACATCACTCCTAAATTCACTAAGAACAATATTTGAGTATATCACCTTTAGTGTGAATCATGCATCAGAAGTAAAGCCACAACTCAAATCACAGAGCGAATTTAAGGTCTCAACTCAAATCAGAATTCGAATCACCAACGACAATTTCGATTTCTTCACGGTATCAACAGCCTACAGTTGCAGGTTTTCTTCCATGATTTGTGTAGATCTTCTCGCATTTTGCTTTTCCTATCCCTAGTTCTGTGTTTCTGTTAGCGAATCTATTTTCATTTCCTCTCTAATCGCGAGAATTTTTCTCGATTTCTTCTATCCGCTGCCTAATTTTCAAAGTTTAATCGATCCTGTCCTTTCGCATTTTCCTCTTCCTTATATTTGATAATGTCTACCACAAAACCTCTTCCTACATTCATTCGACTCCACATACAGTTGGATCAAAATAATTACACGTTATGGAGATCTCAAATCCTAGCTACTGTGAAGGCTCATGGATTTGAGGATGTTCTCTTGTGTGTCTATTCCTCCTATTGATCAGTTGACTGAAGATTTGGTCAAGTGGCATCACCGTGATCAATTTCTCCTAAGCTGGAGATTCAGTTCCATTGCAGAGTCAGTGATGGGTTATGTGAGTCGTTGCACTCATGTCTGTGAAATTTGGACAATATTCGACCGTTTGTTTCGATCTCAGTCCAAAGCAAGAGCTATGAATCTCAGGTTTCAACTTCAAACTTTGAAGAAATCCAAATTTTCGATTGATAATTATATACTTCAGATGCGTACTCTGGATCTGGCTTACATGCCTCAGGTCACATTTTAAGTGATGGTTACTTGGTATTGTACATTCTGGGTGATCTTGGGAGTGATTTGTAGATTTAACCAGAAGGGGTGTAATACCTTCATTGGTTGAAGTTCAATCTATTTTGCACACTCATGAGATGAGGTTACTACAATTATCATCAGTTTGCGTCGGGTACTCAGGCAAATGTAGTGTCGAAGGAACAAAAGAACAATAATGGAGGTGAATTCAGAGGTAAAAAAATAAGTTTGGTTCTAACTTTCCTCAATCAGGCTCAGGTACAGATTGGTTTTGTAGATAGTGGTGCTACTCATCACATCACTTCTCAACTTAGGAATCTTCATATAAACTCTCCTTATCAAGGTCATTCTCCTCTTAGTGTGGGTAATGGTGTTGTTGTTCCTATCAAGCATGTTGGTTCTATGAGTTTACCTGCCCTTACGGCATTGAATAAGGTGGTGTTACATGTTCCAGTTATTACTGAAAACCTATGAGGGAGTGCTTGGTTGAAATATGAGAACAAAAAATGATGATGTCACTACTTTCCTCCTAAATAAAGTAATCATTACCCAATTTTGATTAACATTTTCCCCTCCATCAATGGTTTCTCCTCAATTATTCTCCTCCACAATCGTTACAATCTTCTTTCGTTTCATTTCTTTCCAAAATTGGAGCACAACACTTGTGAATCATCATTGAAACGATTCTTCCTTCAATATTTTATGGGCATAGAGGGAAATGATTTTTCATTCTCATTCCTATTAAACGTCCCTAAGTATTTCTCATTAATGCTATTATTGAGTATCATGCTAATGCTAGTTTCATTAAGGTTGTGAAATCTGCTGAGAGTTCTTAATAATGGACTGTATCAGCTGGATTTTGGGAACCTTGGACAGGGGGATTCCTTGAAGAATAATGCTAGACCCCAATCTGCAAGTCAGGTGAAGGTTTTGAGAAATAAAATTATTTGTAATTTTGTTGTTAGTAGTTCTGAAAATAAAGCCAAGTTGTGGCATTATAGGCTTAATCATATATGTCTGGTATTCAGTTCTCATACTTCTGTGATCATTTATGCCTGCGAAGCTATCACACTAATTTCCCTCTTGATATATTGCACATTGATTTTGTGTAATCTTCTCACATTTTGCTTTTCATATCCCTAATTTTGTGTTTCTATTAGCATATCTATTTTCCATTCCGCTCGCGAGAATTTTTTTGTCGATTTCTTTTATCCGCTACCTAATTTTCGAAAGTTTAATATGAAAAGTATATTTTTCATGTTAATTAGGGTTTCTGTTAGTAGCATTAGTTAGGTTAGTTAGTATCTAATTATGTTAGTTAGCTTAACTCATACACGTGTCACAGTCTGAATGAGTTAGTTACATTTTATTGTTCAGCTCTGAGGTATAAAATTATGATTTAAATTTGGGGATTACCGTAGGGGTGGGTTACATGGGGGTTTGGGACGTGTTTAGCTTTTAAAAATTAGATTAATGGAGGTGGGGCATGGGACAAGTTGATTTTAAGAATTTCTTTATATATTATTCAAAATTTTAATAATCATTTCAGATTATAAAAATTCGTATTTTATTTATTTACTTTATAACTATATAAAAAATACATGCCCCGACCTATTTTTAAACTCGGTCGAAGCTCCATACCGGTTTTTTATTCAGCCCCAAGCCCCTTTTTTTATTTCCAAAAAAAAAAAAAAGTCACATATTACGAAAATAAATGAAAATGAAAATTGATTATCCACATGGCAATGATCGGCAATGCAATCTCCTAGATCCGGTAAAAGGATCAAATTCAAAATCGTATCAAGTTTCAAGACTACAAAAATTTAAACCCTTTAATTAATTAAATATATCTTACAATTCATCCGGCGTGGCATTACAGTCTAGATTAGCCATTGAATGAATATTGCCTATTCTAGAGATTCAGAATAAAACGCGAATGAATTAACAAAATCGTGAACTGAAAAGTTGTTCTTCATTTGCAAAAAATGTATATAAAATTTAAGTCAGATATATGTACCATAAAAAATTGATTGATTTTTGCATCACTTCCATGCAACTGAGTCGATTTCATCACGTGCTGACTTGTACAGCTCGAGCCTCTTGGCAATACTCTCTCTCTTTGCCATTAGTGATGGATCTTCATCCAACATTTTACCAAGTTGCTCCTTCTGCACACACATTATTAAAATAGCTATTATATTCATCAACATAATGAAGCACATTGCTGGGAAATCAAATGATACAGATTTTAATAAAAATGTTGTTTATAAATATTAAAAGGTGTAAAGTGAAGGGTAAAAAAATCTTTTCAACTTTATTGAAATGAAGAATTGAGTGTCATAATATGTAAATAAGAGATGTTTGTAAGGGTAGAGTTTTTTTTTTTTTTTTTTGCTATTTTGGGTATTTGAAAATAAAAATGTAACCTCGATTTTGAATTTTGAGCCATCTAAATTGTAATGGAGTATATAGCTAAGTAGATGGGAAATATTTTCAAAGACCATATACCTCCCTCCTTCCAATCTGAGCATAGAATAGATGCAGCAGTGATCTTTTAGCCTCTCGAACTTGACAATGAACGACGGCCTTCGGAAGACTATTCTTCAACGTATCACAAACCATCTGAACATATGCAGACACGTTTGTACCTAAGTGGAAATGATGGTTAAAGCTTCAGATACACATCCATGATCACTCGAACTAGAGGCAGAAAGAAAATCGAGCATAGAATGGAATACCAATTCTTCTTAGATGATTATCTGTGTAGCGATCTGCAGCTGGGGCTGATGCATTATTGGTTTTCTCTGGCTCTGCGTTTATCTTCCTGAAAAACTCTACTGTTAGGTAGGAAGACTCCATTTCCACCAGCCTTAAAACTGTCTTGCGACTTTCATCACGGAATTTCTCCAGTGCTTCATTTGCAGCTGCTGCTATATCAGATTGAAGTGTCGGGAATCGTTTCAATTCCTACATGGCCATATAAAGAAAGAAATTCAATCTATTAGACAATTACTCAGGTTTAGATATATGAGAGCTCTTGTTATGCATACTAGTTTAAGCAATGTGCATTGCTAGTGACTGACTATCATGTGGCCTTCAATTCTTAGTGGGGGCATAGAAATCATGAAGATCCCTTAAAAGGAAACAACCTCAATATAGATCATACTTGCAGTCTATTAAGATAACCATGTTCATATTGGAATGGAAATTTAAATGATCGCTAATAGTTCTGCATCATGTAAATTAATGAGATAGTTCCTAATAATTGCCATTATATAGAAGGTACCTTTTAAGAGTAGAATAAAAGTATTATATGCACAAAACGCACCCTAGACTAACATTAATCGAATGTCCCTGCCTTAAAGAGACATCAAGATCTAAAGAAAAAAGTTCTGCCCTATACAATGAAATAATAACTAACGTAATAATAGATGACAATTGTCCCTAGATAGCTAATATGATGACTTATTTGGCCAATTGATCCAATTTCACGGACAGTGAGTCATTTAATCAATCAACTTCCATCTTCAAGGGTTTTGTTACAGCAAATTTTGGCAATAAGATATCAGCATGGATTTCTAATGTCGAAGTTCCAAACAAAATTTAGAAGTTGGCTTCACAAATTTTTTTACAAAGCCTCATGGTGGTATGTTATATTGAATATGTAAGATAGAGGCGAATGTATGTGTTAATGATGAGCTCTCAGACAGTGGACACAAGTTTCAATGAGTTACACAAGCTAGCAGAGCTTTTTCATCAAGTTAAATTTGCTCCTAGTTCATATGCAGGCCTACTCAGAAATAAACTTGGCGCGTTACTCCTATTTGCTATTTAAAGAATATGTCCACTGTACAAGTGTGATTGTGCATCTTAAAACATTATCTTGGCAAACAATTTGCTGATAAAAAATGTTTACCTCTGTCTCAGCAATAGACTTTCTCACAAGTTCCTTTAGAATGAAATGTACCTACAAAAGCATTAATAGTGAGTGTGCATGCTCAATATTAATATGGGGAGATTCAAGCTTTCATTCGTCCAAAGAGTCTCACTAGGAAGTATAGTATAGTATATATATATATATATATATATTCAAAATTTAGCAGACCAAGAAAATTTTCAGCTGGATTATTACAGAGATATGCCAGTTTTCCATACTCCTGATCAAGCATTCCTCTGGAAATATTACATGCAACCAAGCACCAGAAGCATGAAATGGAATGAAAGACGCATTTTCTCTTTGATGACAGAACCTATCATTTTCATCAAGATAAAGTTCGTCATCTACAAACCATTTGCCTCACTCCAGTGATGTCTTAAACCTTTACTTTGCTATCTAGGATCAATAAAATATTGTACTCAAGTTTGAAGATTTATAGGGGCCAGGAATTTTAATTCGGTTGAATGATTACCTAGTTTCAAACTAAACATTAACAATCAGTATTCATTTTAGTTTTTAATTCCCTCCCTGATCTTAAGATGACGTGCATGCTTCCTGCAATTCATTTTTGTGATCCAGCCTACCAGATCTTCAGTTTAAAGTTTAAATAAATTGGCCATCTAAAGAGTCTATACTTCCTTTTGCTGTAAAAAGTCAAACAAGGTTTTCCGGTATTTTCTAGAAGTTTCTATGTTGAGGCGAAGAACCAAAAGTATGCAACAAAACTCAGCTAGACAAATGCAAATTTTCGTGTGATGAGTCAGCAATATATCCTTTTAGTATAGGACTTTGATGAGAAACTACTCAGTCAACACCAGACTACATGGACAGTCAAATATGCTCCTAATCAAAGAAGTGTTACAAGATACTGAGACATACCTAATCACCGTGTTGAATCAATTCTTATTAGAAGTATTGCTTACCTAGATACTAATATAATTTCTATCTTAAATCATGAAAGAAGGATAAACAAAAATCTAGGTCAATACAAGCTACGACCTCAATATCCAGTAGTAACGCATTAAGCAAGATATTCACCTAAAGATGATCTACAAATCTCACCCTCAATAAGGTTGAGCGTTGCCATTTATCAATACAAGAAAAACATAAATAATATAAGATGTAGAATAAGATCACAGTTTCTCTGATATAGTGAACTGAAGTTCAAACTGTTTAATCCCAAAACAGCTCTGCCGAGCAGTATATCCAACTTTACGTTTTTTATGAAAGAGAAAAAAAAAAACAGACAGAATACTAAAACCATGTCAATCAAGAATCTGAAAGGAGAATTTGTAATGAAGCAATTTCCAATACTTGATGCTACGAGTATCAGTATCATTCACTATTGAAAAATAAAATAGTGTTTTGGGGTCAAAAAGGCATCATCAGGCAAATGATTTTTGTTTGTACTAACTTTAGAAGACACTAAAATTAAAATGAAAAGAGTGTGTTTCTGCTCAAAAGCTTAATAAAGATTACTAAAGACGGTACCGCATCAACTGAAGCTTCAGCAGGCCCCTTGAAATAGCCAAGAGATCCATCAATTAGCCTTCTGTATCCTTGTTCAGGAGCAATTAAGTGAGGCTGATACCCATCTGCTTCTGAAATTACTTTTTAACATTACTTTGTGAGAGATGGCGATCAAACGGGAGTTTCTTAAGAGCAGCTGGTAGTTGATGATCAAAGACACCATATATCTTATCCCCACCTGGCCTCCTGTGAAACTAAATATTTACCTCAAAATATTCAAAATGAGATGTATCAGGGAAGTTTTTTTCAGGAGCTATCAAATCGAGTACTATCACATATCAAGTTTCCTTTTATAAACCTCACAATCTCACACTGCAAGTTTTAATAATCAGCATGTACATAAAAGCTGAAAACTTGGAAACAAATGCAGGGACTTTTAATATACCATACAGATTAATCATTACTAAATTACTACTTTAACTGATGGCAATGTCAACCAGCTACCTATGGAAACATAGTGCTCAAATGGGTTACATCTTTGTCCTTTGACTTACTTGAAGTAGGAAGTAGAAATTAAATTTACAAAGAGGCGGCAAAAATGGGACCTCTAGTAAACTGTGAGATAACAACAAAGAACAGATAAAAAGCTACATAGATAGTTCCTACAAGGTCACCAACTACCACAACAGAGCCATTGATATTGTCAGACAAGTCTAATCTGATACTTGTGAAGTGCTTGATTTCAAGCGTGCTTTGCCAGAACCTACTACAGACTCATTACAATTCTTGAGGAAGTAAATGACTTCTGGGCAAAGACACATCAGGCTCCATGCTAGTCGACATTATACCTTCTATTCTTATCCTAGTATCTATGCAGTCAAAATATCAGTGTATTCTAAATCCATGATAAGTGGTGTCCCATGAACAAACTTGAATCCCTTCCTCATAAAGAAGTGGTAGCTTACCATATCAAACACATAAGAGGATTTTTGTGAGCCTAAAGTTCATTTTGGACAAAAATAGACTAATTAGTTTCACCAACGCTCCCGAAGTGTTATGTTGATTATCACATAAAGACAAGATACACCAATGCAGAGCTTTAATTAGCCTAACTAAATTACTGTACCAAAAATATAATAGCCAAAAATCTAACTCTATATTTCTTCGTGATTTCATATAATACAAAAAGATGTGATTATGGTTGTATGTCTTCCTTATTCAATTTCAAGGGCTAAATGATAATTTTGTTTTTTTGTCACCATATATTTACTAAACTTAAATCATCCTGTTATTTTCATTCTTGACATGAGATCAGAACAGTAAAAATATTTGTTGACCACAAACAAAAACTGTGTTCACTAAAACAGGTAATTAATATATTTATACGAGTAAAACATGAGCATTACCCTCCATCTAGATGCTCCTTAAAAACCCGATCAAATGCACGACACATTTCCAAAATCGTGTAGAGCTGTGCCTGTACATCAAGGTAGAATACTTCAGATTGAAACAACAAAGCATTCACCTCATCATGGCTAATATAAGTTTTATGTTGCTCGTGCTATTACCCCTCCATCTACTCCAATGGGCCTGCCAATACGATCCAATTCAGCATTGAGCTCATCAATTGTCTTATTAATGAGAGCAATAATGCTGGGAATGCGCTGCCTAATGACTCTCTCCAAATGCTGATGCATGTCAAGGAAGACAAAATATAGTTATAAAATCTTTTACTTAACTTATGTCATAAATCATAAGAAATTAAGAGAACAATATAACTTTGAAGGATAAACATATAGATTCCAATTGTGGATTCGCATACCTCAGACAGAAGTTTTGCTAGATACTCAGAGCCCATTTTATGACTCAAATGTCCATATTCTGGGCTGGATTGAAAATATTCTATCTCCTTCTGACGTGCAGTGGTCATGTCAACATTCTTGTTGATCTCAGCTTGTGAACGGTTCACTATCCCTACCCAGGGATGCATGAGCCTGTATGCTCTACCTTCAAGTACCTTATGGAGGAAATAGAATTCAACGTAAAACAAATAGCAATTAACGTTGCAAGAAATGGAAGATGGTAAAGTATGTATTTCTGCTATAAAGGGAATCAATATATTATAGATTTTGAAGTCATATTTAAGAAAATAACAATACAAGCCATACATCAAGTGCATTGGTTCCTTTATCCATCAAATCAAGTTTGGTCAACACTCCAAATGTCCTTTCACCTAAGACAAAAATTTGTGAGTTCAGACAAATGATTGTCACCATGTGCACATACTCACGTAGCGAACAGATAGTGAAGTAGTAGCCAATTAGGGGAAGGGGGTACCTGTTGGATCAACTTCTTTTGCAAGCTTTATAGCATCGGAGGTTGCTATATCTTGATTAGCAGGAGAAATAGCCAAAATAATGCAATTTGGCTGCAAAAAGAGATATTTCAAGGTAAAAGAGACGACTAAGCATATTTAAGGTGCTGACAGTTAACCATGCAAGACTTTGAAGCTTACAAATTCAAGCTCACATGAAGATGATGGAGTCATCAAGGTATACCCACTATATAAACAAAATCCAGTAGGAACTAGGAATCAAAGATCAGATGGCCACAATATGGATTCCATCACAATTTAGATTACTCTAATTATCAAAACACTAATTTGTAGGTCATTTTTTAAATCCAATTAGAAACAGATGGAAGTTCCAATTGTATTGCTATTGCAATACTAAAGTAATATAAAGTAAATCATTATTAGTTAAAATGAACAAGTGAAACAAAACACCAATACTATATTCTATGCTCAAAATACTGATCTTAACGTAGCTGTCCTACCTTCTCAACATAAGAACGGACCATCATTTCTATATCTTCAACGATGGTCTCTGACTGTCCCTCTGGAAAGTAAAAATTTGTTCCAATCAATTTATCATATAATTACAAGAAAAAAGCACCATAAAAGAAATGTTAAATTTGTTTCCACGCATACATGCATGTGTAAGGCTAGCAGCTTGGTGCTTACCTACGGCTACCTTTGTCAATCCAGGGAGATCAATGAGTGTTAAATTTACAACTGCAACAGAAGAAAACATATGTACTATATATTAAACAAAAAGAACCAATGGATGAATAAATTTAAGAGAAAAGAGAGAGTATTGACACGTCAAAATAATTGAAAAAACAAACCAAACCATCCTAAAAACAAAATTATTCCAATCATTGAAAAACCAGTTATTTATTCAATTCGACCAAGAAATTGCCTGTAAAAATCCAGGCAGTCCGTCAGGCGTCAACTAGGATAACACATAATTGAAAAAGGATTATCTAAATTATTTTGATTCTTACAATCCCAAATCATGCAAAACCAGCATTTACTGGAGGGCCGAAAATAATCCATATCACAATCAAAGAGTTATCAACCAAAGAATTCTAATCTATCTATTTTTGGTCAATTAGTAATATGTGAGCGCAACTCCCACAACTAACATGTCTTTATCAAGCTTCATATAAAGTTGTACATGCCTAGAATATGCTATAAATTAGAGCATTTGTGACATCAAACATATCCATCTATATTTCCACTCAACAAGCATCATTATTCTGGATGGGTGCAGTGAAGGTGCCATAACAATTTTGATACATTAGAAAATGTAACATATTACTCACACGATATAGTAATTCATAATTATTCATCCAGGATTAAAAATAATATCAATGGAATGTACCAAGATTTGTTGCAAGTTCTAAACTAAGCAGGAGTACTGTGGCCAAATTGAATAAAGTAGAAAGTGACAAACCATTAGGAGAATAAATGCTCAAGTGGATAGGAACGTTTGAAATTTGTTTTGATTGCCCTGTTATGCGGTCTGTCTCATCTGATATCTCTTTACGGACAGCAGCTGCACCATCCAAAAATGCCTATTTATGAATAAAAATTCAAGGCTGAATAAATAACTATATATGCAGTCAAAAACATGGGCAATGTACTTTTAAGGAAATTTCAGAGGTGAGTCATGTACAGTAATATTCTGCACTAACTCCACATCATTTGATTGGATGCTCCATATTGAAGATAACATTTTAATAAACATTTCTAAAAAAACTAAAAAAGTAACCACATTTTTCAATTTTTTTAGATTCTACAATTTTGTATTTAATGTTAAGCAAGGTGCCTATGGTACACAAATTCCAACGGACACTTCAGCTATAGAATGCAAAAATAACAGTTGGCGAATAGATTAGATTTTCACCATTTACAAAGCCAGTTTAGCAATCCACCAACCAACTTGAGTAACCACCAAATAAACACACATTTTAAAGGGATTTACAAGATTTGCTACGCCAAAGGTAGTCTCAGCACATGCAATAGATATCTTCCTCTTAGTTTTTCCAAATTAATAATAGCATAATAAAGGAATTTTCTTCTTTAAGATAGAAGGTTGGGTACCGCTTTTAACCTGAATACAACGTTGATAAAACAAGGTCACAGAGAGGACTAGCTCCTCTTCTAGAAGCCTCATATTGCACATAATATTACAGAAAAATGTATGGGATTTAGGACGCAGGAGCTTCATGATTCAAATCCAATGATTTAACCAAAGTTACAGCACCTGCACAAATCAGGTCTATATGTTGGAAAACTCCACACACTGTGCTAGATATTGATACACCGAAACCGATCGTGAAAGTGTATAAGAGGCGTGCAGCAATGAAAGCAAGCTTGCTGGAGTTATTGGGCTAATTAATTATGTTTTATTTGCTGATTAGTTATTAATTATTTAATAATGGGCTTTGTGCATGGGCCTTAATTATATATTTATAGCAAGTTGAAAAACCTAGGAGGACATTCAGACTTTTATTGTGACGTTCAACCTTACGGTTGTGGCAGAGCTACTGTCTCTGGGGCCTCAGATTGAGGATTAAGTGATATTCATCTTGTTCGTATTCTTCAGTGGGTCTTCACTCTATCAATTTGGTCCGACCTACCACCATCTTCGTAATGACTTCGGCAAAGGACCGGTGTGATGCGATGGAGAAGGCCCTGGGCGAATTTCAAGAGACACATAAGGCTGAGATGTCCGAATTTCGAGCAACTCTCACCACCATTATGGACAAGCTGAACACCTTGGCTACCACCACCACTCCGCCAACTGCGGCGGGGACACTTCCGGCAGTTATTCCACCTTCTACTGTCCCAGTGGCGGCAGATCTCAACCTGCCTTTTCCACAATCAGCTATGCACGGATCCTCTACTTCGATTCATGGGGGCCTCGGCCAGGGTTCCCCACCACAGCCTGCTTTTGCGCCGGGTGGTCTACATCCTTCCACCCTTGCACCGCCTGGGTTGGCCACAATTCCAGCGGTTTCCCTGCATCGAATGGATCTTCCTCTTTTCGATGGCAATGATCCAGTGGCCTGGCTAGGACAGGCAGAGCAGTATTTTTAGTGCACCATACCCCCATCACTGATCGCGTCCAATTAGCTTTGATTGCTATGTCGGGAGAGCCATGTTCTCGGGCTCGGTGGACTCTTCGTCGCACCGCAACGATCACATGGGCTCAGTTTTCCCAGGAGTTGGTTGAGAGATTTGGTGATGCTTCAGCCATCAATGCTTACGAAGCAATGCATAACACCCGTCAAACTGGATCGCTCGATGATTATTTAGCGCTGTTTGAGGAGCGCGTGGCACAATTACCGCCCCTACCACCAGCCCAGTATTTGGGTATGTTTCTCGGTGGGTTACAACGTTCCTGCGGCGCGACCGTCTTCCAGACTCAGAGATGGTTGATGTATTCGCTGCCATTCGGGCTGCCCGTCGAATAGCTCGATCCACTAAGCCACCTTCACAGCGCCCCATTCACAACGGGGTCCTCCGTTCGCGGACATACTACGCCACCCGCTTTTTTCTCCACCAGCTGCCCATGGGTCGCATCTAGCCCACACCAAACCTGCTTTCCCCAGTCTACCATCCCAGCCACCAACACATCGAAACTGAATCGTGGAACCCGCCATCTTTCTGCTGATGAGGCCCGGGAATATAGAGCAAAGGGTTTGTGCTATCGCTGCAGTCAGCCTTACGGGCCCTTACACAAATGCTCCACCAAGTTATTGACCATTATGGAGGCGGATGACGACTCGAGGACTTTCCGGAGGTCGAGACACCCCCACTTGAGGATCCTTCTGTTGCTGATTCCCCTACATCGCAGACCGACTTCACCGCTGCTCAACTCTCCAAACTCTCTTGTAATGGATTTGATGGCGCTACCACTATGAAATTATTCGGCCGTATTGGTGACACAAGGTTGTTAACGATGATCGACAGTGGCGCAAGCCACTGTTTTTTGGCTGATGCGGTGGCTAAGAAACTCAACTTGCCAATTGATTTATCCACGGGTTTCCATGTGATATTGGGCGATGGAACCACTCTTGATACTACCGGAATTTGTAAGGCTGTCCCATTTACCTTTGATAATCACACTTTTCATATTGATTGTTACATATTTCCTTTAAGCGGTGTTGATATCATATTGGGTGTTTCTTGGTTGTCCACGCTGGGCGATGTTACTGCCAATTGGGCTAAATTAACAATGGAGTTTCAGGTGGGTGAAAAATTAATGCGTCTTTGGGGTGACCCCTCTCTCACCCGAAAGGCCTGTGAGCAACGGGATCTTTCAATCATCGATGATGGGAGCCAAGGCTGGTTATTGTGGGTCTTGGATGGCTCCACTGTTCTGCAGCAATTTGGAATACCGGAGACTTTATCCACCGATCAGAAATCAGATTTGGCTACGCTTCTCTCAGATTTTGATTCAGTCACGCACCCCCTACGGGCCTGCCGCCTCATCGTCCTAATGATCATCGCATAACTCTTGAGGCAGGCGCACCACCTGTGTCGATTGACCCTATCGCTACACTCACACTCAAAAAGATGAAATTGAAAAGATGGTCAGTGAGATGCTAGCAGCCGGCATCATCCAACCAAGTTCCAGCCCCTACTCCAGTCTGTTTTGCTTGTACGTAAAAAGGATGGCTCATGGCGTTTTTGTGTTGACTATCGGGCTTTGAACAAAGTAACGATTCCAGATAAATACCCAATTCCAGCTTATCCAGGAATTATTGGATGAATTGCATGGCGCCCGTTGGTTCACCAAACTAGATTTACGGGCTGGTTATCACCAAATCCGTGTGGCTTTAGATGACGTTCATAAAACTGCATTTCGAACTCACTCCGGACACTATGAGTTCCTGGTCATGCCCTTCGGATTGTCAAATGCGCCAGCTACATTCCAATGCCTTATGAATGATATTTTTCGGCCTTTTCTTCGTAGGTTTGTCTTGGTATTTTTGACGACATTCTCGCCTATAGTTCCTCATGGCAGAGTCACATGCGGCATCTCCGGCAGGTCTTTACGCTTATTGCTCAATCATTCCCTATTTATAAACCCGAAGAAATGTATGCTGGGCACTTCACACGTTGAATACTTAGGCCATATGGTATCATCGGATGGGGTACGCATGGACCCGAGCAAAGTGGCAGCAGTAGTATCTTGGCCGACTCCCACCTCTCTGCGTGGCCTTCGGGGATTTCTTGGTCTTACGGGATACTATCGACGCTTTATAAGTGGGTATGGAAAAATTGCAGCCCCTCTTACTGCCTTGTTAAAGAAGGGGAGTTAATAAAGTGGAAGTGGTCTTCAAGCCGAGGCTGCTTTCCAAGCCCTCAAAACTGCCTTAACTTCTGCCCTGTTCTCCGTATGCCGGATTTTTCCAAACAATTTGTTGTGGAATGTGATGCTTCAGGGAGGGGGCTGGGCGCGGTCCTCATGCAAGATAAGCAACCCATTGCTTATTTTAGCAAACAACTTACGGAGTCGCCTTCTCACGAAATCTGCCTACGAGAAGGAATTAATGGCAATTGTGTTGGCCGTACAACATTGGAGGCCCTATTTATTGGGTCGGCGTTTTATCATCCGTTCGGACCAAAGAAGTTTGCGACAACTCTTATCACAACCGCTGACTACACCGGCTCAACAAAATTGGGCTGCAAAACTCTTGGGCTTTGACTTCAAATCATCTACAAAGAGGGCTCACAAAACAAAGCTGCGGACAGCCTCTCACGCATTTTTGAGGAAGTTGAGTGTTCAGCAGTGTCTATTCCTAAATGGCTGGACTGGGCTGACTTGCAACAAGCTGTACGTCGGGATCCAGATTTATCTCTTATTATTGATGACATTATTGCTGGTCGTCCGGTTCCTAAACATTACACTTGGTCTCAAGATGTGTTGTATTACAAAGGTCGCTTGGTACTTCCCGGGAATCACATTGGACGACCTCCCTCCTCCATGAATTCCATGCATCTCCTTCCGGGGACATTCGGGCGCCCTTCGGACATATAAACGTTTGGCTTCCAACCTTTATTGGCCGGGCATGATGAAGTCGGTGTTGAAATTTGTAGCTAGTTGTGACATTTGTCAACGTAATAAGTATGAGACAAAGTCCCCTGCTGGCCTCTTGTCACCGTTACCGATTCCCAGCCGGGTATGGGAGGACGTTAGCCTCGATTTCATCTCCGGGTTACCCAGATCCGGGGTATCGATTGTATATTGGTTGTGGTGGACCGTTTCTCTAAATACGGACATTTTTGGGCCTTCGCCATCCCTTTACTGCCCGCACAGTGGCTGATTTGTTTGTAAAGGAAATTGTGAGATTGCATGGTATTCCATCCACCGTGGTTTCGGATCGTGACCCAATTTTCTTGAGTTCATTCTCGGAGGGAGCTCTTTCATGCTTCAGGCACTACATTAAAGATGAGCTCATCTTATCACCCCGAGTCCGACGGCCAAACAGAAGTTCTGAATAGATGTGTAGAGACTTACTTACGATGCTTCGCCTCCGAACGACCCAAGTCTTGGGGTAAATGGTTACCTTGGGCAGAATTCAGTTATAATACTGGATTTCAGTCGGCGGCTGGTACAACTCCATTTGAGGTTGTTTATGGCCGCCCTCCACCCTCTATAATACCCTTCATGCCGGGCGAGGTCCGCGTACAGCAATTGGCAGAGTCACTGCGGGAACGAGATGAAATTTTGGGTGATTTACGAGTGCACCTTGACAGGGCCCAACAGCGCATGATTCGGGAGGCGAATAAGCATCGCCGCCATGTGGAGTTCCATGTGGGCGACACAGTCTACCTCAAATTTAGGCCATACCGTCAACGTACCCTGTTCTCCAAGACTAATGCCAAGCTTGCTCCTAGATTTTTCGGCCCCTTTGAGGTCTTAGAGCGTATTGGTCCAGTTGCCTACCGCCTCAAATTGCCTCCCGGTTCTCGCATCCATCCCGTTTTCATGTTTCCCTCCTCAAAGCTGCGGTTGGAAATGTTCCGATTTCGCCAACCCTTCCGGAGGATTTATTGGCTGTCGATGTTCCCTTTCTTCCAGCCCAGGTTCTGGGACACCGGACAGTGCATCGCGACGAAACACCAGTAGACCAAGTGCTGATTCGTTGGGTGGATCGTGGGCCGGATGATGACACTTGGGTGGATTCTGACGATGTTAGAGGACAATTTCCGAACTTCAGCCTTGAGGACAAGGCTGCTTCGCCCGGGAGCAGTTGATACACCGAAACCGATCGTGAAAGTGTATAAGAGGCGTGCAGCAATGAAAGCAAGCTTGCTGGAGTTATTGGGCTAATTAATTATGTTTTATTTGCTGATTAGTTATTAATTATTTAATAATGGGCTTTGTGCATGGGCCTTAATTATATATTTATAGCAAGTTGAAAAACCTAGGAGGACATTCAGACTTTTATTGTGACGTTCAACCTTACGGTTGTGGCAGAGCTACTGTCTCTGGGGCCTCAGATTGAGGATTAAGTGATATTCATCTTGTTCGTATTCTTCAGTGGGTCTTCACTCTATCAGATATGTATATAACTAACTCGGTAGATAATATCTGCCTAATTTATGCAATCTAGAATTATCAAATTGGAAATAAGTTTCTTAATATTACATTAAAATTAAATAGCCCATGGCAAGGAACTTAATGACGAGAAGCTTACATGCTGCTTATAACTTACAGAGCAACTTAGCTTTGTTACAAGGTAGTTTACAAGCTGTTAATAATGCTACAATAAAACCTCCTCTTACCAACTAAATTTATCTTCTTTTTTTTTTTTTTTTTTTTACAGAATAAATTTATCCATTCTAAATAAAACCATTTGGTAATAGATTTAAATTTGTCCTCTATAGTAGTTATATAAAGTTTCTCTAACATAAACTTAAGAAAGAGAGTCAAGGGAAAGAAACCAATTTATACTTGATGTTGATGAAAGTAGTTATTTCTACAGTGCTATGAGTTGGATGCACTCTACACAAAGTATGTGGTCATAAGAATTATTTTGTGCAGGATCCTAAATTATGATTGATTGAGTTAGAAGGTCAAAAATTAATCAAAGATACCAACATCTTAAACTTACTTGATGCTTAAGCTTTATACTAAAGGAAAGTTTGTTGGAGAAAGTGTATGTTTGTTGTCATAAAGGGAAGTTTGTTAGAGAAAGAGAAAGAAATTGAATGAGTTCCGTGTTACTTGTGAGAAACAACAATGAGCATATCCTTTTGATAGAGTGATGGCCTCATTGGCATGGCAATTATGGGAAAGATTGCTATATATCCACTTCATATGGTCAGTATGTTAGTCGTGCAACATCACTAGTAGAAACCAAATTCAGAAAAGTAACTAAAAATCTTGCACAAGTATTATATCTTTAAAAATGTTGTATGTATCGATATGAAATAATTCGTCAAATTCCTCCTTTATGATTTTCTGCTTCCTGATACCCTTCTCTCTACCACCTAACCTTCTATAAAACATCTTCCTGTGCTCTAAAAATGTAAACAGGTATTGGATCCTGCTAGAATATATTTTGAAACCAGAAACAGAAACCCATTTTTGAAAAGATATCAATGTAGAATGCTGCTTAAAAAGAGAGATCCATCCACTCTATGTGAAAATATATGTCCTTCGGCCTCAGTAAAAGATAAGAAAAAGGCAAAAAGAGGAAAGTAAAAGAAGTGAACAGCAGCTAACATATCAAAATCAGTTTAAGTTCAAGAAAATACCATGAAACAGAAACCAAAAACAAGAAAGTGCGGTGAATGGAAATTAACATACCGAAGTCAGAAAATCTCTTCTTTGGTGCATGTAGAAACTCTGCATATTCCACCGCTCCCTCTATCTTATGGAGTTGCAACACCAATGGCCTCCTCGTCACAATGCCTTAGAGACAACATTGAAAACATATGATGCAATTGTTGACCAGTAAACACACTCCAGTTCAGTAATTCTATGCATTTCAGATAATAACAATAAACGACTGATTATTATTATTGTAAAATACAGAATAGTATTATCAGACGGTGTCAGTGTTGAGAAAAACGCAATCATGGAGAAAAAGAAAACGATAAAAGACATGAAATTGCAACGAGACTATAAAACCAATTATTGATAGGAGGAGTAGTTAGTCCACTACTTCTTCAAAATTTCAATGTGCACGTGAAATCATCAATATTCTCAACATATACTCCAACAGTACTCCATTTGATAGAAAACTATGACTATAAAAGAGTAACTAACAGCAATGCTTAATCATTCATTAAACATTCTATTTTTCAAATTCAAATGCTAATCTACAAGCATTATGTGCTCAAACTTGAGTGGTGCAATGGCTCCGCAAATGCTTGTTGTGCAGATGACCAAATGCATAAAACAATCTCCATCAAGACGATACGAAAGGAATAAACAAAGATAATATGGAGATCTTACCGGATCCCCGGGAAGAAAATCTCTGCCGACGACGCTCTCGAGGACCGATGATTTTCCCGAACTCTAAATCAATTCCAATAAAACCAACGATTATGATACTAATTTAAAAATGAAATCATAGAAAGATAAAATGTGATGGAAGACCTGGCCACCGACGACGGCGACGGAGGAAGGGCTTCCCAAAGAGAGCCTTCACCGCCATGATCACCTAACACAGTGCACGCCCTCTGAATCCTATTCACTAAGCCAATCAAGCTTTCCATTGTCGCCATTTTGTAGATTTTGAGAAAATGGGATTGGAATTGGATCTGTCGATGAGGTAAATGAATCTCAAACTGCGTGAGACAGAAAAGGTTACGAGAAAAACGGTTGGGTTGACGACTTGGAATTTTTGCTTCAAACGTGCTGCTATCAAATATTCATAATTTGGTTCTAAAAAATATATATTAAAATATTTTTATAAACACCATGTATTTATTATACATATTCAATATTATTTCAATTTCTCCTTATTAGAAACGAATCACACGGTCAAAGCTAATCAAGTTTAAATTAATTGATTGCTATGTTTTTAGGCCAATATCTTTAGTATTCTGTTTTCATGTAAACCGTAATTAATTCGTTGACTTAGCACGTATAATCTCCTCTATATAAGGAGCCCCCAATGTATTTTGTAAAATAATGAAAACACGTAATTTATTTTTCTATATGGTATCACGAGGGGTTTCGATCTAAATCTGTCCAACCCTTTTTTCCCTCCTTTTTTTTTTTTTTTTTTTTTTTTTTCACGAACCGTCATCTCCATGTCTACCACCGATGGATCAACTATCCACACGGCCGCCACTCCCACGGCCACCCCTCTCGCCCACCCATTGTACCGATCACCGCCCATCACCATCTTCCCATCAAACTAACCCTTACGAACTACCCACCATGGCGAGCCCACCTTGTAGCCCTCCTCATCGCGGCCACACTGTTAGGCTATATTGATGGGTCGGACCCCCTGCCGCTTCTTCCCGATGCGTCCAATGCAGAGGACGTTTCCCACCGGATTCGCCAAGACCAATTGCTCCTTGCAGCCTATCATCGGATCCTCTCGCCCGAGGTCCTGCCGGTTGTCTCTCTCAAAGAGACGCCCCGCGACGCCCGGTCTGCAATCACCCGCCTGCGCGCTGTAAGTCCCGATCCCGCATCAATCAACTCAAAAGTGAGTTATACCGTATGCAAATCAAGGATCGTTCCATCACCGAGTACCTTCGCCATGTAAAGGCCAAGGCCGATGAGCTTGCCTAATCGATGCGCCGGTTAGTGCCGATGAACTTACTCTCTTTATCATCAACGGTTTGGGGCACGAGTATGCCTCAATCGTTGGTCCGATTCGAACTTCGTGAAACGCCATTTGGCTTTGAAGAACTCCATGATCTCTTGTTCGAACATGAGTTGTCAATCAAGCATCAAGAAGAGACCCGCCAATGTTGGCCACATCGCTAATGTTGCCTCCTCTAGTCGCGGATCCTCAAATACTCACAGAGGCCATAGTTCATTTCGCAACTCGAACCGTGGCAACACTAACAGTAATCGTGGCTCCAATAGTGGAGGACACTCAAATCGTGGTCATTCCTCTGGACATAACCGCAGTCGCGGCACTCGTGGGGGCATTCGAGTAACCCTAATTTTCATAATACTCGCCCTATTGTCTCGGTTGTGTGGCTACACAGGCATGCAGCTCCTACATGCCGCCGGGTTCCCGTTGCCGCGAATTATGCCCACTCTGCCACCAATGCGCCCACTCATCCTTGGCTCTTGGACTCGCGCATCACACAATTTGACCTCGGACTTGAATAATCTGTCCATTCATTCGGAGTACGATGGAACCGATGAGGTTCACATAGCCGATGGCTCGGGTCTCCTATCACTCACACTAGTAAATCCGAACTTACATTTCCTCATCGCAAGTTTGTTCTAAATGATGTTCTGTGTGTTCCATCTGCTCGGCAAAATTTATCACGCTTAGCAAGTTTACTAAGGCGAATAATGTCTCTATGGAATTCTTTCCTTCTTCTTATGTTATTAAGGATCTGGCCACGGGGAGCACCTCATTAAAGGCCCTTGCCGTGATGGTGTCTATCGGTTGTCTCCACCCTCTGCTAGTTTTCCGACTAAGATGGCAAATGGCCGCAAGTATTCGAGCTTCTCCTAATCGTTGGCATGCTCGTCTAGGGCACCCATCATTTGATACTAGCTCTTTTATTATTGATACATTTAATTTACCGGTTGTAAACAAGTCCCGTTTGGGCAATGATTGTGTTTCTTGCCACCGAGCAAATGCCATCGTTTACCATTTATTACTTCTTCATTTCGCGCATTACATCCTTTGCATTATGTTTATATTGATGTTTGGGGCCCGCGCCAATTATTTACGTGGATGGTTCGAAATATTTCCTTCCGGTGGTTGATTTATATACTCGTTACAATTGGGTGTTCCCAATAAATGCCAAATCGCGAGTTGCTTCGATTTTTTCCCGCTTTGCTCATCGGTAGAAAAGCAATTTAGCCAGCCTATTAAAAATGTGTACTCCGATAATGGTGGAGAATTCGGCTGCGCTTCGTTCCTTCTTTTCAGCTCACGGGATATCATGGTTAACAATGGCACCACACACACCACAACAAAACGGGATTGTCGAACGCCGCAATCGCCACGTATTAGAGATCGATCGGGCATTACTTCATGCCGCATCCCTACCTTACTCATTTTGGTCCTTCGCAATTCAAACGGCTGTTTATCTTATCAACCGTATGCCCACGGCCATTTTAGCTAAAATCAGTCCGTTCCATGCTCTTTTGGGCGTCCTCCGAACTACACTAAACTCCGCACGCTCGGTTGTCGTTGTTTTCCGTGGTTGAGACCGTATCTCCCGGGCAAACTCACTCCACCATCCTTACCATGTATTTTTGTTGGATATTCCACATCTCAGCTGCATATCGCTGCTATGATCCGGCCAAGTGATCGCATATTCGTCTCACGCCATGTTCAATTTCTCGAGGATGTTTTTCCGGGAATCTCTCCTACTTCTCCGACGCCCGCAATCGACCCTCCCGCTCGGTTGACCCTCTCGGTATTACCTCACTGTTCCCCGAGACCGACTCACGGTGCCGTCCTCACCTTCTACTTCTACGGTGCTTCAACAAACGCACAACACCGAGTCTCCGACATCTCCTAATTTAGTACGGATCTGTTGAGACATTTTCACCATCCGCTCCTTCGTTACCTCCTCGCAGCCCCGTCTCGAACACATCATATGCGCACTCGCAGCCTTAATAACATTTACAAGCCGAAGCAATTCAATAGTGCAACCAAACATCCACTTCCCCGCCCGAGGAACCATCCACCGTTAAGCAAGCACTAGCCTGGCGATTGGCGTGCCGCCATGGATGATGAATTCACAAAGACTCCAACGCTTTGGTACTTGGGACTTGGTCTCTCCTCCGTCCGGTGCCAATATTATCGGTTGTAAATGGGTCTATCGTATTAAGCGCAAGCCCGATGGTACAATTGACAAATACAAAGCTCGCTTAGTGGCGAAGGGCTTTCAAGAACGGCCCGGTATCGATTTTCGAGACTTTCAGTCCAGGTTGTCAAACCGGCCACGATCCGCACTGCTTTATCTCTTGCGATGCGGTTTAATTGGCCCTTCGCCGGCTCGGCGTCGGTAATGCCTTCTTGCACGAAATTGGATATTCCGGTTTACATGACTCGGCCCAGGCTTCGTCGATCCCGCTGCTCCTTCCCATGTTTGTTTACTTCGGCGCACTATCTATGGTCTTCGCCAAGCACCCCGCGCATGGTATTACTGCTCTAAGTTCGGCTCTTCTCACCTTCGGCTTCAAACAATCCACATCCGACTCCTCTCTCTTTGTCCTTCAGCGTGGTTCAACAAGTGGTCTTCGTTCTTGCCTATGTCGATGACCTCATCATCACCGGCTCTAGCTCGGCTATTATCTCGACATTACTACTCCTATGAAGTCGTTTGTGGTTAAAGACCTCGGCCCACTCACTTACTTTCTTGGTGTCGAGGTTGCACATTGCAAGGAAGGCATGTTTCTATCACAACATAAGTATACAGGTTGATTTGCTTCGCAAGTTTAAGCTCGAAGGTGTTAAACCGGTCTCCACACCTATGTCCTCCAAACTTCTCTCAATCATGGGCCAACTGATGCAACCGAGTACCGCATGCCATTGGCGGACTTCGATATCTCACTCGACACGCCCGGATATAGCCTTCACGCTAACAGTGGCGCAATACATGGCTTCCCCACTTGCGACTCATTGGGATCTTTGTCGAAACGACTTTTCCGGTATCTGAAGGGTACATTGCACCATGGCCTTCTCCTTCGCCGTTCGCAATCTCTCAATCTCACCGCATTCACAGCATTCGGACTTTGGTGGTGATTTACTTGGACGACAAATCGACATCGGCATATATTGTTTTCCTTGGCGACAATCCAATATCATGGAGATCACGCAAACAACGTGGGGTGGCTCGATCCTCTTGAGGCGGAGTACCGAGCCTTAGCGGCGGCAGCCTCGAAGTCTGTTGGTTACATCATCTTTTCGGTGAACTTGGTGTTGCCCTCTCTTCTACGCCACGCATTTTATGCGACAACATGGGTGCTACACGCCTAGCTCTTAATCCGGTTCAACACTCTCGAATGAAGCATATTGCTATCGATCTTCACTTCGTTCGTGATCGGCGTCGAAGAATAAGCTTATTGTTACATATGTAAATACTCACGATCGCCTAGCCGACCTGACCAAACCTCTTGCTCGGGCTCGATTTTTGCTTCTACGTTCCAAAATTTCCGTGGCGATGGCACGTCTATTTTGCGGGGCGTATTAGAAAGCGAATCACACGGTCAAAGCTAATCAAGTTTAAATTAATTGATTGCTATGTTTTTAGGCCAATATCTTTAGTATTCTCGTTTTCATGTAAAGCTGTAATTAATTCTCGTTGACTTAGCACGTATAATCTCCTCTATATAAGGAGCCCCCAATGTATTTTGTAAAATAATGAAAACACGTAATTTATTTTTCTATACTCCTCGTCCTCATTGCAATTTTACATGTTTGTCCTTCCATTATCGTTGTTGTTCTTGTTCTTGAGACAATTGTTTTTCACCGCTAAAATTTAGTACTCCCTCTGTCCCAAAGTTCAAGAATGATGGTTTTTCACTCCTAAAATTTAGTACTCTCTCTGTCCCAAAGTTATCTTCACGTGTAAAGAGGCATGTTTATTAAGGCCCCGATTGATAGCAACTCTTATTTTTGTATGGGTCATATTATTTAGTAGGGGAAGGGGTATTATTATCTTGATTGGTAGCATGTAATACATCAATTAATACATCACTTGGTATGCAATATAAAATTTGTATAATTTTTATGTTGTGCTTAGTAACACATATAAAAATTGTATGGGTCTAATGTAGTTGCTTGGTAGTCTATATAACATCCATACAAACAATTAAAATACCAAATTTACCCTCAAATTAAATAAATAGGTTACCAATTCCTTCTTCTCTCCTCATTACGCACAACAAGTGGTCATTCTCATTTCTTCTACACGCGGCGGCGATGAACAACGGGTGAAGAGGGTTTTGTGGGCGAACTTCGGGCGACGGCGGCGACCAATTCACGGCGGAAACGGTGTTGGGTGACAGCATCACTCAACGGTATTGTTTACACGGTGGACGATATTTTTGTCTTCTCCATTTTCTCGTTATTTTTTTCAAAATCATGTACAAAAATTATTATGCAAAAGATATGTTTAAGTAAATTTCGTTTTTTTTTTGTTCTTTTTGTTAAGCTTTTTGTCCATGTTTTTGTTCTTCTCCATGTTCTCCATTTGGGTATCCTGGGTTTTTCAAGATTTATTTCGAGTTGGATAATATTGTTTCTTTCTATTTGTTATGTTGGGTCTTGTCTATTTAAAGATTTTTTATTTTATTTAGTTTTTACATTATGCATCATATTTTTTAGTAATTTTCGTGTCTTTATTGTTCCTTTCACTTTTATGTATTGTTGTACAACGAAATTGATAGTTGCAATTGTTGGATTTTCTCTTCTCTTCGTTTCATTTGGTATCATTAATTATGCAAAGACATGTTTGATTTTTGTTTTAGTTCTTAAATGATTCTATGTAGTAGATAGATTAGATATGGAGAGTGGTGACAGTAGTCTATTCTTTTGGATTTTGTGTTGGTTTCATGTGTTACGGAAAATTCATTGTTGCAATGTTGGATTTTCAGTTGTTTTTATGTGGTCTATTTGTGGGCATTTCTGCTTTTATTGATTCTATGTGTTATTCGGTTCTTATAATCATTCTATGTTGTACATAGATATAGAGAGTGGTGACAGAGTTTGGGTTTGGGAGCAAAGAAAGGGAAAGTATCCGGTGGAAATAGAAGGTCCTGGCACGATAATGAAGAACTTTTACTTATACAATGTTTGAAGGAAATTATTGTTGCGGGTTGGAAGAGCGATAATGGGTTTAGACTCGGTTACCTAAAGAAATCGCAAGATATGATGTGTCAAAAATTCCTGGGGTGATATTCATGGATCGCCCCACATCAACTCCGAATAACTACATGGAAGAGACATCATGGGTCACTTCAAATAGCACTTGCAGAGAGGCGGGGTGGGTTTGACAACGTAACAAAGGTCTTGGATGTCTCTGATGAAACTTGGTCTAAAGTTGTGAAGGTATGATTTTTTAATATACACACGATGTCTTGTTAATAATTTATTTGCATATATCTATTTTGTGTATTTTTTTTTTTTTACGTAAGGAACCAACAGCAATGCTGCTACAATGCGATACAAACCATGGCCTTTCTATGAGGAATGGCTTGAAATATTTGGAAACGATCGGGCTAACGGTGAAACGTCCGAGGACGTCATGGATGTTGTTAATCATCTTATTAGCCAAGATTTTCGGACAACTCCTGCAACAAGTTTTCCCCAACCTTACGCAACGGAACCCGGAGCAAGGTTTTTCTCACGGAGGAAGATGATGAGATGGATGTTCGAGTGAAAGCTGCTACTAATCTTTGAAACACCTATACCTACACCGCAAATTCCCTCCAACTCCAAGAAGAGATCATCACATTCTGTTTCGATCAAAATAAAAACTCATTTCATCACTTGGAGACTTGTTTCGAGCATCCGATGAGCGGGTGGAAACATATTCCAGTCTTCCCTTGGGTACGAGGCTCGAGACATTCAATTTTCGTAGCAAAATCTTCAAGATACTTGAATCCATCCCCGAGCTAACAGGTGGATGAAGTTTTTGATGCCTCCGAGATCTTATTAAAGAACACACCGCGGTTGGAGTTTTTTATGATTCTCGAAATTCACCGGGCACGTTACATGCGTCGCTTGCTAGCGGGGATTTGACCATCTCCGATCTTTTGTAAAGATGCATACACGTCGTAATTATTTGTTGGTTTTGAAGCCTTCTTTTGCTAAGTGTTGTGTATGAAAAAAATTGAATTTAAGTTTAATTAGGGTTTAATTTAGGTTGAATTTTAAGTTGAATCAGTATGGATTTTAATTTTTAATTTTAATTAAGCCTTTTAATTTAATATCGAAATATTATGTATAAATTTTTTATTGTTGATAGTCTTTATTCTTTGAAAATTGATTGTTGATTGTTCAAATTTGTATATTATATAAAAAAAAAAAAGTAATTATGTCAAATACCTTCAAAATATCGCAAATTTCAAAGCAACAAGAATTTTGAATTGTCTTATATATTATGTCAAATTTTAATAAAAAGTGGTCACACGATTATGTCAAATTTACATAAATTTGAATATTATGGCCAATTTAATTATTCATATATTATGTAGAGCTATTCTAATAATTTATTTTTAAATCATACATTATGTAGAGCTATTAATTGAAAATAATTTATTTAATAGGTTTAAATTGAATATTTTGTTCTTAATAGATTTGTTCTTAATTAAAATAGATTTGTTCTTCATGTTTTATTAATTTAATAAATAGTATTTTTGCTCATGTGGGACGTATAAATTATATTGAGAAAGATAGGAGTTTATGTGCTAATATAAATAATTTTTACCCGAAACTCACTCAAGGCCCACAACTAAGCCCACATATATGTCCACCGACTCGGGTGGGAAAACGAAAAGTCCGGGTTATTTCTCTCTCCCACCTCCCCCACTAACATCTCCACTCCTCCATTTTGAAAGCTTGAGCTATTCACCATTTTTCTCGCAAAATTTCAAACTTCTACCAAATAACTACCTACCCCAAATCGAAAATCAAACATTACTTCACTCAAATTCCCTCATAAAGCATTGCCCATTTTAAATCCGGCACAAACCCACCGTTATTCAATCGTTATTCCCACTCCCGCTGAACATCGACGTGCAAAAGCCTCATTCCCGCCGCAGCCGCCGAATATCCTCTACTCCGGTGGAATATAAGTCACCCCCAACCCTAGTAAAGAACGGGAACAACCACTTCTTGTCCCACAATTGGTGCCCACGTTTAAAAATCGTTCCGCCGTGAGTTATAGAGGTATGCTTCTAAACTCGAAATTATTACTTCTTATTGTCGTATTTTGAGTGGGCTATATTTCTACAATTTATTATTAATTGTTGGGAATCATTCTTATCAATTTAGTTCGTCCATTGTAAACTATATGATTTTATCATTCTCATGTATTATTTGTTGTACGGGATGTCGATTGTTGGGAATCATTTTTTGTCAATTTATTATTTGTTTGTTAGCTCTTCGATTGTTGGAATCATTCTCATCTATTATTTGTTGTGGCGCTCGTTGATTGTTGGAATTATTCTCATCAATTTATTATTTCTACATTAGTTGATTTTGGTTCTTTGATTTAAATTGTGTTTCAAGTGTATTTATTAAAAATTAGTTCTACTTGATTACGAGTGAGTTCTATCTATTTAATTTAGACTTGTTGCCTAATGTGGGTTGGAGTAGATTTATTAATGTGGTATTTTGAGCACAATATAGACGGATTATTTATGCGGCTTTGTATCCGAGTTCGATCCTATGTTCGATTTATGGGTTAATGAATATATTTATTTATGGGTTTTAATGTTGGTTGTGTGATTATAATATATGAATATTTGTGTGTTTTGCATGTTTAGGATGACCGTAGTACCACAAGAAGATTATTTTCCGGCAAGGTTAAGCGGTAGGGCGGACCTAACGATCATTTAAAAAATTAAAACAAATTTGGGAAAGAAGAATAAATATAATTTCCGGACCTTCTCTTTAAACAAGACAACACCATGAGCATTGATAAAGTACAATTTCACGTAAATGGTTGTGTGATGGACTTTGGACCGACAGAGTTTGCATTGATGACGGGATTACATTGCGGTCCGAAATCAATCATCCCGGTAACTTCGACGTTTTACAAGAAACACTTTAAAAGGAAAACACAATTATTTGTCCAAGATATCGTAGATGTTTTTCTTAAGGAAGCAAAAGTACATAAGGGCGGGAGACGACTGTCTCAAGCTAGCCCTATTGTGGATTCTATACGGTATTTTCTTTGATGAAGGATTACACCACGAAGAAGATTGACTTGCAGTATGTTCACCTTGTGGACAATTTGGATGACTTCAATAAATACCCCGGGAAGAGTGGGCTTTGACTTTCTCATCAAGGGTCCGAGGACATCGATGGGCTTTCGAGCAGCTTGCTCGGCGTGCAAAACATCCACGAAGATTAACCGGGAGTATATCGATGTCCATGGATTTGCACATGTTGTGCAATTATGGGCATACGAAGTAATGTCATGCATTGCACAACTATGTGCAACCAGAAAGTCGATTCTTCATTACGATGGGATGCGTCGAAATCTTTTAGATTTGAAGAATTAACACAAGAATTCTTCCCGTCCCGAGGTCCGGAGATGAAGTACCCGCTCGTGTAAGTTTCTAGATTTCTTTGTGTTTTAAAATGAAATTTCAAAATTAATATTATTGCTAAAAATAAGGTGACTGTATTTTTCAGATTCGGGTGACGGAAAAGATGGTACATTCCCTTAAAGAGAGCAAAACACCACACTACGTTAGTGTGGTGTCTTGGAATTGATGGTCACCCAAGAGTGGGGCATCACCGGCAAAGAAGGGAAAAAAACGAAAGTTCAAAGAATCGATTGTTGATGATAAGAGTGCATCTTCCCCTCTCAAAGAAGATCCTAGAGGTTGGCGGAAGAATATTGTTGGCCAATTGAAAAAATTGAACGAAACTACAAGAATATGTCCCGAGCACTACAAAGTTGTGGAGGCGAATCAACATCTAATAATGTTAAAGCTGGGATGTTTTGAGTTGACGAGAAAAGGAGGACAAGGGAGATAATGAGGATGACCCGCAAGACGAACACTTGGAGCATGAAGAGGCGTAAAAGGATGATGAGCAAGATGAGGACATGGACAATGAACAAAGTGAAGATTATGAAAAACAAGACGGAGATCAAGAAGAGGAGAATAAACTCGAGCAAGAAGAGGCCACGAAAGATGAGCAAGAGGAGGCCGAGCAAGAAGAGGCCACAAAAGATGAGCAAGAAGAGGTCAAGAGCAAGATGAGGAAGATGTTGTCGAGCAAGATGAGGAAAAGAAAGATGAGCAAGATGAGGAGAAGAAAGATGATCAAGAAGATGACACGAAAGAAGTGCAAGAAGGGGAGAAGAAAAAAATGGAAGAAGAGGAGATCAACACATGTCGGACAATGATTTTACACCCAAGCCTAACACAAATGAACATTAACGACGATACAACACTTTGGGTGAGGGCACATTTGACATAGACACTCAAATGTTTGATGGAGTGTACTATAATCCACTAATTGCCGACACTCCGAATGGGGAGAGGAATAATTTTGGAGGTGGTACATAGACAACCAGATAACAAGGAAAGAATTAATGTTTCATTGAAAATATACCAAGAAATGATGCCGAGTGGTTTGCACGCGTTTAGGATCCACAAAGATGGCTTACATCCGAGGTTTGACTTTGCCCACGTTCATGCCTACAGATTGTCCCACTATCATGCCCACTGCCGTTTTTCATGTCTTTAACATATAAACTATTTTTTTATTGTAGAATATTGATGCTCTAAAAACCTGCTAGTGCCGAAATCGAAGAAGTGGCCGACTATTTCTTGAAAAAATGGGCAATTGTTAACCACGACTTTTTGGGTGAGTTCGTTTTCATTACTTAATAATAAAAATATATGTATATTATATTAACCGATATTGCACAATATATGCAGTCGATTATGACTCTCCGCGCCTTCAATCAATGGACAAAGGCGAAGAAAGAGAAAGTTGATTGGAGTTGGTCCAATGAAAATACCGTTGGGGAGTATGTTCGTGTAAGATTTCCTCTACACGGAGTTGGTAAGCCGTGGGTAGAGGTTGATTCAGTCTATGGTGTGGCCCATGTGAACAATAACCACTGGGTCTTATACGAGTTGTGTCTAACACAAGAGGCTATCATCGTTTATGACACAATGGTGGGTTCTGTAAAAGAAAAATCCAAAACACTTGGCGCTCTTCCGTAAGCTAGGATTGCTCATGCCAAGTTTGAGTGAAGAATTTCTACGAAAGGGTACCGGTAAAAATTTCTTTGTTCTTTGGAAGGAAGATTTGGCCCATGTCTATGTGTCCACATACTCCCCAACAGGTGGATTCCGACTCGTGTGGTGTGCTTACCGTGAAGATCCTTGAGTGTCTTATTACCGGGACTTCCATCGAATGTATCGACCACGAGATGTGCCACCAATTTCGAAAAAAGTATTGCTTAGAGTTATTTAGCAAAGACAATATATTATTGATAAAGTAGTTGTGTAAGGTTTTTAGGTGGTTGCGTGCTTTTGAACAAATGACTAATCTTTTGCGTTGTAAAATGTTTGAATTGTTGCATTTATCTTTTGGGGTGTATTCTGTGTTTTGATATTTTTATTTCGGTTACGACTCTTGTTATCGACAAGCTGTGGGTAGCTCACGCATTAGTCCCACATGAACACCCACATTTTTACCCACATTTATATGATTGTCACGTTTCATAGTAGTGAAGTATTTATAACTGATTAGAGTGAATTGTTGTATGAGTTTTGAGGGATTTAATTGCATAATATGATGAATAGTGTTAGTGTTTGAGCTTTTAAAGTATAGTGTATCATTTCTTGTGCGTAAAGGTATTAGTACTTTGAATTTAAAGAGTTTTGCTTGATTTTTGTCTCGTTTTCAAGGTTTTCGGTGGAATTTGGCGAAACGGAAAGTACCGAGATTCATATGGCGATGAGACGAACGCGTAGAGGGCGAAACGGGGTCGAGAGGTGCATATGGGGCCCACAAAATTCCTGGACTCGACCTATGGTCGAGCAAGGGAGACCTCGAGTCGAGGCTCGGGCGTAATCGAAAATTTGCCTAAGTAAAGCACACCTCGAGTCATGCTTATTCCCTTGAGTCGAGGCACAAGGGATACTTCGAGTCGTGCTCTTTTCCTCGACTCGAGGCGTGTTTCCAGCGAGATTTTTCCTTTTTCCAGCCAATCCAAGCATGACACGTGGAAGGAGTGATATATACATAATCAAACACGAAAATTACTCGCTTTTGGAGAGGATTTGATATAATTAAAATGACCGCGCAAAATAATTAGATTGAACAGTCACAAATACATAAATATTAAAATATTCAAGGGGTACGAGACAAAGTGCATGGAAAAAGATCAACAACAACATAGTGCATGGAAAAATAAATTTGAAAGCTTACAAACTAAAAACTAGGTTAGACCAAAAACTACCCCACAAAGTGCCCTAAGAATCACAATTAATAACCACCACCTTCTACCCCTGGTTGTCACCGTGTTGTCCACTGAAGTGAGACCATTTGTAAGGGCTACTCGAAGTCCGAGAGCCTTGAGTGGAGGGCGATGCAACATGAGTTGAGATCGGCGCATTCTGGGGCCTTCGTGGAGGGCATCTAGGGATGGTATGGCGACCAACGCGTGCGAAGGAGCACCGATCTCATCAAACAATCTTCGGGCGGTGCTATGACGGTTTCCCATCGAGGAGATACAACCTCATCGCTATCATCTCGAGATAGCGATGAGTCGATACCACACGACTTGGACGCCCTCTCCCGTGGCTCACCGTATCATCGGAGATCTCGATGACTTTAGGAATTGGTGGTGCAGGAGCCGGAGATGGAACCGGAGAGGGTTCGAGGCCTCTCAAACAACATTCTCATGTTGTGGTATTGACGCTCCCCTTCATAGCGGTATGCCCTCACAAGTTTATTGTCTTTGTAAAAATTAAATTAGCTATATAGAAGTCATATACAAGTTTAGTGTGTTGTTGTACTAACCTTTTTCATGAAACAATATGATTTTTCATCAATTTGCACAACATTGGAATGAGCGTCCCGAGGTGCCCCCCATTTGCAACAAGTCGTGGAATGTGTCATACCGATCCTCCAAGAAGCTGTCGTCGTGCCACATCATCCTCCCAAGATAGACTTCTACGTAAATCTTCATTCACTTTTTCAAGTGCGATTGCAACCGCATGGAAATTTAGCTCATGCCGACCACCCCAATGGCCTAGTCGATTTTGTTCAACAAGAGCTTCAATGAAACAATTGTCCATCCCCTTTGTCTAATTTCTCTTGTAGAAGATTTGTTCTTGAGAAGACATAATTGCAAGAAATAGAGGGTTTGCATTGCTTGTTTAAATGAGATAGTGGAAGCTTAGTACAACATATGCCCACACATATATAGGAAAACGAGGGATTAAGTTACGTCGGAGTAGGCATACGCGTGGATATAAATGTGGGCAAACATGGGGAATAACCTGAAAAGAAGACTGACACATCATGACTTTTAAAAAATAGCATCTCTTGTTGTCACAAGTGGTGAAGCGTGGCTATGAACAGAAACAATTTATTTGACGTGGCCACTAACAAAAATAAATCAAATTAATCATTTTATTCAACAAATGGAAGTTCTCACGAGTAGGCATACGCGTGGATATAAATGTGGGCAAACGTGGGGAATAACTAAAAAGAAGATCGACACGTCATGACTTTTAAAAAATAGCATCTACTGTGTCACAAGGGGCTGAAGCATGGTTATGAACAAAAACAATTTATTTGAAGTGGCCACTAACAAAAATAAATCAAATTAATCATTTTATTCAACAAAAGCATGTTACGTCACAGAGCATACGCGTGGACATAGTGTGGGTAGAAGCGTGGGAAATAACACGAAAAGAAGATTATCATGACATGACTTTTAAAAAATAAATCTAATGCCATAATATTTCTAAATTAAATAACTACACGACGAGTTGTTAAATTAATACTAATTACAAGTGCTTTGGATTTATCATTCTACTTTGGTTGAATTGCACATCAATCAAATGATATTGAAAAAACAATTTAGGGAAAATTACAAATAGGTGTAAAAATTAGCAAAAATACAAACAGGTGTAATGTGCAAATTTTTTGTGCTTAATGCAAAAAAATTGTGCTTCATGCAATTTTTTTACACCTAGTTGTAATAAGGCTTACATCTTTCTACCTTATTGTAAATGACCCAACAATTTAATAAATTTTGATGCATAAACCAATACCCCGTCCTTCATTCATCATCATTATCAAGACAATATTCCAAAATATATACTTCCCAATACTTTATTTTTGGTTACATGTTGTGAAAATTTTAAGATTTTTTGGTGCATTTATGAAACTAAGAAAACCTCTCTTTTTATTTCCATAAAATTCAGATACAACAAAAAAATATTGTTCAATACACCCAAAACGTAAAAATATTCTTCGATACAACAAATGTTTTGATACCCTAAACACAAGATCTCCAGGACATTGTAGATAGAGATAGACAAATCCTCCCGCCATTGATTAAATTCGGTCGACGACCGTATCAATAATTTCGGAGGTTGAGAACCAGATTCATGGGATGGCTCACGGTCTACTCTTATTAATAATGGATCATTAGGCATGTGAGACCGAATGAAATTGTGGAGCAGAAGCAAGCCATTATTAGTCTAATTTGAGTCTTGATCGGGTAAAAGTTGGGTTCCTAAGGATTTCAAAGCGCTTTTTAAGACACCGAATGCACGTTCTATGACGTTACGTGCTCTTGTATGCCTCATGTTGAAATGTTCCTGATGATTGGTAGGGCGTTCGGTCGTTAGGCCCCATTCCTTGAGATGATATCTGCATCCTCTATAAGGTGCGAGAAAACCCTCTGAATTTGCATAACCATTGTCACGAGAGGTAGTAGTTACCTAATCAATGGTAAAAAGTAACAATTAAATAATTTGGGAATGTATATTTAAAAAATGTAATGGACATAATTTAAAAAAGTTGTGTACCTCTGATGAGAACCGCGAATTAGGCTCGATGAATTCGATGCCCCAACTCAGTTGGCAAGCAACGAAATCCGATTCGAAGCTCTAGCTCGGGCTAGCAAGCTATCGAATCAATTCACAAAGCAAGAATTTGCTTTAAGAACTAGTTTGCTATCTTTTTCATATCTCAAATGAGCTTATACAACTAGTTATATAGACTTCAATTCTACCTAACCAACTAACTAACACCTAACAACTAACTAACTTGCTAACAAACTAACAAACTAAAAGAAACTACCAAAAAGAATTACAAAGACCAAGTTCACAAAATTAATGGACCAATACTAAAATACTGAAATCGTATCATTCCCGGCCCCATAAAGAACATCCTTGACCTCAAGGATAAGTTCCGACCGATCTCTTATTTTTGTAACATCAAGAGAAGACAATAAAATTTTTCCTCTATCGAAAGCGAAAAATCGGTCATCCGAAGTTGAACGAAATCGTGTGCACATTTCCACTTCAATCTTTGACCGTTCCTTTCCAAGCTGATCAAACCCATCAAATTGGTTCAATAACTCCACAAATGTCCTTTGAATTTCATGATCGCACTCCTTCCTTGATTAAAATGACGGCCACCAATGGCATCATTCTTATCCATGAATTTGATACAAGGTTGGTGATCACACACATAGCCAATTATTTCCCGATCAACCTTATATGCTCACCGGGGTTTCAGATTTTTTGTTGTATGATGATGATTGATTTGGATTAGAGAAAGGCAAACCCCAACTAAACCCCCTTGCGCAAATTAAACTTTTGCGAGATGATTCCAATTTCTCCCGGATCAAAAATCTTCTCTTTGCTCTTATTGTTCTCGCATTTCTTCTTTAGCTTTTGAATCGATTCTGCAATTGCGTCCCGTTTACATCGACCTCTGCCGGCGGTGGTGTTTTCCTTGACGATGATTTATTTTTATTTGTTCGTTGTTGCAACACCTTCTCCAACCTCTTGACGATCTTCGTCATCCTCATCTCCAAGACGTCTAATCGGTTTTCCAAGATCTCCATTCTTTCTCCAAGAGTACATGCACCAGCGATTTTTCTTTTCATTTTGAAGCGCGATTCTTGTCGTGATTCCATGCTCTCAATGAAAGCACCAATTGATGAGAACCGCGAATTAGGCTCGATGAATTCGATGCCCCAACTCAGGTTGGCAAGCAACGAACCCCTCAATCCCTCGTAATTTTGATGCCCCAACTCGGGTTGGCAAGCAACGAAACCCGATTCGAAGCTCTAGCTCGGGCTAGCAAGCTATCGAATCAATTCACAAAGCAAGAATTTTCTTTAAGAACTAGTTTGCTATCTTTTTCATATCTCAAATGAGCTTATACAACTAGTTATATAGACTTCAATTCTACCTAACCAACTAACTAACACCTAACAACTAACTAACTTGCTAACAAACTAACAAACTAAAAGAAACTACCAAAAAGAATTGCAAAGATCAAGTTCACAAAATTAATGGACCAATACTAAAATACTGAAATCGTATCAACCTCTTGGAACTTTCAATCTGTTGGGTCGACAAACAAGATCTCGTAGAACTGCGGAATCACCTTGAACTTTCCCATCCGGGAAGGAAGTAAATAAATCTCATGTCTCTATCACACACTCCTTGAACATTTGTCGAGATACGATCCTTACGAGTTCTATAACGAGATTTATCAATAAGCCCAACATGAACATCAATATATGTTCCATCTAATGCACCTAGCCACTCTATTGTATTGAAAGAATGCGTTGATGAAGATAATTTGCATTATAATATTTTGAAACGAATTAAATGCGCGAGAAATTTAAAATAAAATTTCTCTCTTATTACCTTGAACCATTTCCATCTCGGATTCGTTGAATCATCGAGGCAGGAGTGGGATTAACCAAAAAAAGGTAATGCGCTTTAAAATAGCCTTCGGGACAACGTGGATGTAGTGAGAAAGCTGTTTGACCGGACTTATTGTAGTCATGTCTAACCACTCTTTGCTTTTTGTGATGCGCCAAAACAACTAGGAACATTGCAACTTGTTCTTCAACCCCCAAGTACCTTTTTCGGGTTAAGCCTCCTAATTTCCTCGATAAATAACACAATCGTGCAAATGTATTTCTATCCATTCTTAGGTTTGATAGACAATCAGCATCACTTACATTAAGCAATTGGTTCAACTCTTCTACTTGTTGAGGAATTCGTCCTATCATACTATAAGTTAATTCATTGTTGCTTCTTCTTACTTTTCTAGCGGTTTGATTTATAATTATGTGTGCAATTATCATGGCCATAACTTTTTTCTTAAGAGATGATCGTTCTACCAATATGTTGATCAACAATTTCTTCATGTCCTCGGTCGACATGATCCTACAAAGATCAAGGGATAAAGCAATTAGAGAAACAACCTACCCGACATCAATGTCCACTCTAGTTAAAAAATAATAAAGTACAAATGAATGCATCATTTTAATAAACCAAAATGCAAAAGATAAACAGAAAGACAACACCCTAAAGACCGTAATAATGCGAAAAATGAATGAAACTTGATTTTGCCCACATTAATGCCAACATATATGTCAAAGAATTACCACAAATCCATAATAAAGCGAGAAAAATGAACAGAAACAGTTTTCCCACATTGATGCCAACATATATGTCAATAATTACCACAAACCCGTAATAAAGCGATAGCGTCAAATTCATAATAATTACCACAAATTCTTATATCAAATGCAACCAAATAATAATTAACGTAATACATTAATCGATATCAAAAATAGTTTAGCGGGATCTCTATTGCATAACAACATGTTTTGTAAACAAGAATATGGGTAAAACAGAAAAACAAAGGGATTAAAGAAGAGAACACATACCGAAGTCGTAAACAATAGACACGATGGTTAAAAATGGATCGTTGCTCCCACGGTTTTGATTACGAACTATAAACAATGAAATATGTGAGAAATGAAACAATAAAGAAGTAAACTCACGAATAGCCCACACAAATGCCAACAACTAAATTCATACAATGGGTAATTCATACACCAACTAAACCAGGATTGTGCAACCAACTAAATCCCACAAAATGCGCGAGAAAGACAAACTATTCTCATAGCTAAACCATTAAACCAGTCATCAAATAAAAAAGCCGCACAAATGTAAAATCGAGTATTCAAAATCAACATCGACATTTACCGGTGTTGCTTGGACTTCATATCGAAATGATAAAACCAGAGTAGTGAAAATCGGATTCACATAAAGCAAAAACGTCGCAATTTCGGTGAACCTATAACACGGTGAGAAAATACGACGGCGAACGATTCAAGAATTTGTGTAATCCTAAAATAACATTGAAATAAACATAATAATCGTGAGGGCGTCACCGTAGTAATGGTTGATACCTCACCGACGGCAACGGCGTCACGCGTCGAGCGATTCAATAATCGCGATGGCAACGCCGCACGCATCACACGTCGAATGAGTTCACGGTCACGAGGGTGACGGCGCCCACGTCAAGCATCGTACCCATTCACAATCACGGCGGCGATAGGACCCACGTCACGTGTCGAGCGATTTCACAATCGCGACGGCGGCTTGATAAAAAAGCAGGCAAAATTCGACTTACCCCCAAATCGTGATGGCGACGGCGATAAACAGGGCAAAATTTGACTTACCCCCAAATTGCGACGGCGACAAACAACCTAATGGAAAATTCGACTTGCCCCCAAATCGTCCCCCAAATCGCGACGGCTAGGGCTTTTGTCAAAATAAGAGAACAAAATAAGAAACACCCAAAATGAATTCAAAAGAAAAATACCGCGCCTTGAATCATTGATGAGGAGCAAATAGGGGAGAAAAATGACTATAGAAGTCAGCTTCGAACAAGAATAGGGTCAAGGTCTTACAAATTGTGTAGAATGGAACAGTGGCGTCGAACAAGAGGAAGCCGGGTTGGCGTATTAATGGCGAGTCGGCGGCGGCGGAAAAGGTGGCACCAAGCAGCTGAATACGGCACCTTCGCGAAAGAGGAGAGAGCATAATACCACCTTATACGTCGCTATTCACCGTACCAAGTGAGGCCGAAGAAAACTTAAATTAGTGTAGGAGAGAGAATAAAATGTAAGAGTATTTTGGGTGGTTGTATGAGAAAAAATGTATGACAGAGAATAAAGTAGAATAAAGTAAAAGTGTCATTTTTTAAATTTAAATGGTATTGTGAAGGTGTAGTTGATGCCGACGCCACTTCGTTGGCATTCATGGAAGCTTATGATCGAGTCTTTAGGCCTAAGTTGTGTTAAGTCTGTATATGTATTTATATATTTAGGATATGTGATATTTTATGTGGTTTAGGAGTTGGTTAAGTATCCGTAATTAAACTCTTTGTGAATTGTTGTCATATTGGTGAATTGAAATATTGAAATTAAACCTTCGGAGAAACACCTTCTTCTACGGTGATTATCTCTTCATTTAAATTACGCTTCCACTACATCAATTGGTATCACAAGACCAGGCACGATGCTTCCTCATCGTCAACCCAATGTTGAACCGAGCGATGCCCGACGTGATGCGGAAATTGCTAATTTGACTCGTCAAATTGAGGCCCTAACAATCGGTCTTGATAACTTATGCACTTTGTTATCGCCGATGCGTTACCGGTGCAACCCAACGCGCAACCCGGGGCCGTGATCGGTAAAGGGTGAAAGCGGATCGGATACGGACGGATAGTGCTTATATCATATCCTAAACCATATTTTTCTCGAATTTGGAGTCGAATACGTAAAAGCCAGATTCGAATATGAATTCTCGACTATTCAAGATACGGATACGGGACGGATATCGGACGAATCCGGGCCAAATTTGAATAACTATAATCGGATATTATTATATTTCATACGAAAATCATCAAAATGTGATTGAAACACATAAAAAAAACTACCTATGAATGAATAGAAAAAATAAAATCAAAACCCAACGGCAAGGTTGATCGGTAACGGTGGATATCCTTCCATTTTGCGGCGACGGCGGTGAAGAAGAGATTAGAAGAACTAAAAATTGCAAATTAAAGGATGATGACGATGAATGGATACTTAATTTCTATAATTTCTCCCAAATTAGTGAACAATGAAATGCAAGCCAATCATGAAAAAACTTGGAATTTGAAGAAGCCCTTACAAGAAGATAAAACAATGGATTGCATACTTGATTCTCATACCACCATCATCAAATAAGTAAACATTAAAGTGGAGACTCAATCACGAAATTATTTGGAAGAAACATGAAATCACCAAACTATCAACTAAATCAAATGAAATAACTTATTCAAAGAGTTAATCAAAATCGGAGATTCGATTAAATGGAATTGAAACTTCATTTTACAAGTTAATTAGGCATTCTATTAGACATCTGAGTGCATCAATTACACCACAAATGAAAAATCCCACACTCGATTCGAAACATAAAACGTATGCAAAGGGTGAAGGAGTATCCGGGAGAGAGAGAAACCTTGGCTCAAGCGATTCTTTGATAGAAGTAGCGGTAGCAATGAAGGTGGATATTTTTTTACCTTATATCGATTGTTGAAACAAATCCCATAAGCATTATTACATTAAAAAATTTAATAAATAATTTTTTTAGTTCGCATTCAATTAAGAAATCAAACACTTGTAGATGAATTCTTAAAAGCTCGATCCATTATTTCATATTGTACAAAATTCAACGAAAATAATTCCATTTTTCGATCAAATAGGTTGGAAAATATATTTTTCCCGACAACAAACTATTGAACCAACATATCGATAAAAATAATCAAATCCCATCATATTTTTCGATCCCAATGGTTAGAACGGGAAAAAACAAATCGTGCGAATTGGGATGTGCAAAAGCGAGTGAACGAGGTTGAAGAAGGGGAAGAGTGAGCAGATAAGGAGGACTCACTCGTCTTTAAAAATAAACCTGTGAAGGTCGGAGCGTGGCGTGAAAGGCGGGAGGCGGCGGTGACGACGGCGCAGGTGATGGTTGGGAATCGGCGGCGGCGGCGGCGGTGGTTGGGAGCCCTAGGTTTAAAATGGAAATGAAATTAATGAGGGAGGAAGACAGATGTGTTCTCTTTCTTTTTCTTTTTAATATTCTTCTTTTTCTAATATTATATTATTATATATATTGTTATTTTAATATAAAATAAAATATATTACAAAATTCGGATACTTGGATTTGTTATCCTGATAATATCCGATAAAATATGGAAATACTCGGATACGGTTGGATATTATGTATTCCGAATTCGATTTCGTATCCGAAGTCAATTATCTCGTATCCGCCCGAATACTAGTTTTTGTACTAAATTCGATACCGATCGGATACGGCTCGGATCGGTCGGGAAATATTCGATCCGTTTTCACCCCTAGTGATCGGTCGTTCTCCCCCTCTGCCTCTCGATCGGAGGATGAGGAAACCACTTCGGCGGTTAACCCCTTTGCACAGCCGATGCAATCTTGGAGTTGTACAGATCGACCATGGGAACAGGGCTTTAAAATTGACATACCGAGTTCACCGGCGGCCTCAATCCTTGTGACTTTCTTGACCGGATCAACGCTGTGGAGGAAACTATGGAATTCAAGGCGGTTCCGGATGACCGACGTATTCCTCTTGTGGCGACCGTCTGCGCGGTTGCGCTTCTTCTTGGTGGAATAAGTTCAAATCCACCCGCCGCCGCCATGGAAAGTCGCCCATCCACACTGGGCGTAATTCCAAACACGTTGAAAAGGAGTTTCTTCCCTTTAATTTTGAGAGCACTCTGTATCAACGTCTTCATCATCTTCGTCGAGGCGAGAACCGCCGATGCCTATACGGAAGAATTCTATCAATTATTATCGCGGATTGAAATTCGAGATTCACCGACTCAATAGATTGCTCGTTACGTCGGTGGCTTTCGACCCACTATCCAGGACACCGCCGTGCTCTTAGGGCCAATTTCCATTTCCGATGCCCATCGGCCGAGTGCTCTTGGTCGAGCAATGAGCCGGCGTCAATCCCCTTTGGTGGTGCTCCAGTCGCGCTATCTGCGTCCACTTCGGTTCCCAACCGCCGACGACTAGTCGTGCCCCGCCACCGGCTGCGACGCCTTGATCCCTCCAGATTTTGGTGGCACACACAGCCACGCTATAGGTGCGGCAAATATGGGCATAGGCAAGCAAATTGCCCTAAAAATAGGGGTAATCGTTCCCTTTTGGTGGACCCCACTACAAACCCTCTTTTTGATATGCCACAAGTATGATGATGATGATGATGTGGATAATGATGCTCCTTTACGAAGAACATTATACGAGGTGATGTTGGTCCTTTACTTATGATACGTCGTTTATTCCTTACTCCCAAAAAATGTTGTTGAGGATGTTCAACGTACACATATTTTTTTAGTCTACCTGTACTATCGGTGGTAAAGTTTGTCGTTTTATAATTGATTAAGGTCATGTGAAAATGTTATCTCTCTTTGAGGTCAATTTGAAATTGCATTTGTCTCATGAACCTCACCCTGTCCTTATACATTGGCTTGGATTCGGGGTGGGAATTCATTACTATTGATAAGCGTGTATTGGTCTCCTTTTCAATTGGTGCTCGTTATTACGATGATATCTGGTGAAATGTAATTGTTATGGATGTCTGTCACTTATTGTTGGGACGTCAGTGGCAATTTGTGAATCTGCTTTTACATGATGGACGACGAATACATATAGCTTTATTTTTCGAGGGGTGAAGATTATGTTGCATTCTTTACCACCTCGATCTCCTACCCCGGATCGTTCGGTGTTGTTATTGGGGAAATCTCGGTTTATGAAGGAATTGTCCACCGCCCCTTTTCCGATCCTCCTGTTGGGTGTAGCTACTTATTGAGGATCCTCCTTCTTCACTGAGGCCGCCTCTTTACTTCAGGAGTTTGCGAGATGTATTTCCATCAGATCTTCCATCCGGTCTTCCTCCTTTACGAGATATTCAAACATCAAATTGACTTGGTGTCGGGTGCTTCTTTGCCAAATGCCCCCATTACCGGATGAGTCCTTTGAGCATGAAGAATTACGCCGGCGGTGGAAGAATTAGTTTGCAAGGGCCTTGTTTGGGAGAGTCTAAGTCCTTGTGTTGTTCCTGCTCTTCTTATTCCCAAAAAGGATTCTACGTGGCGCATGTGCGTGGATAGCCGAGCTATTAATAGGATTACTATCTCACATGATTTCCTATTCCACGCCTTGATGACTTACTTGATCGGATGAGCGGTGCGGCTATCTTCACTAAGCTTGATCTTCGGAGCGGTTATCATCATATCCGTATCCGTCCTGGAGATTAATGGAAGCCTGCTTTTAAGACTCGTGAAGGATTATTTGAGTGGTTGGTCATGCCGTTTGGGTTATCTAATGCTCCTAGTACATTCATGAGGATAATAAATCTATCCATGCATTCCCTGATTGGCACTTATGTGGTTGTTTACTTTGATGACATATTGATTTATAGTCGATCGGTTTGAGCATGTTTCTCATGTCCGAGCAAGATTGCAAATTCTTCAAGCGAGAAAAGTTCTATGCGGCCCCTCACAGTGCATTTTCTTCGTGGATTACGTGTTATGCTTGGGTTACAAGATTACACAGACGGTATTCGGGTTGATGATGCAAAGATTGTTGTGATTAGAGATTGACCAACACCTTCTAAAGTGGTGAGGCTCGTAGTTTTCATGGTTTGGCATCTTTTTATAGACGGTTTATTGCCCACTTTAGTGCTCTCATGGCGCCGATTACTGATTGTATAGCTCGTAAACCGTTTGTTTGGACTGCCGCTTACATTGCATTTGATCGGATTAAAACTAAGCTTACCTATGCTCTGGTTCTACTCCTCACGATTTTGAGCTCCCTTTTGAATTGTCGTGTGATGCATCGAAAACCGGTATTGGTGCGGTTCTCGGTCAAGGAGCTCAACCGGTTGCTTATTTCGGTGAGAAGTTGTCCGGACCTCGATCCCGCTATAGCACATATGATGTGGAGTTTTATGCTATAGTTCATGCGGTTCGTCATTAGAGGCACGATCTTTTTCAAAGGGAGTTAGTTTTATATTCGGATCATGATGCTCTTCGACATTTATCTTCTCAAGCCAACCTTTACGCTAGACATGCATCTTGGACTGCCTTCTTACAGCAGCTTTACATTTGTTTTGAAGCATCGTTCGGGTGCTTCTAATCGGAGTGGCTGATGCGTTGAGTCGTAGGGCGATGTTGATTAAGGATTTACGTGTTGTTGTCCCCTGGCTGCATTTGTTGGTGATCGGTATCCGTTGGATCCTTTATTTGGTCCGATTTGGGATTCTTTGTGCTCTAGTACCTCTGCGGATTATGTTGTGCTCGAGGGTTTGTTGTTTCGGTACCCGTTTGTGCATTCCGTCACGGGAGCTTGTGTCTCATTGTTAGTTTTAGAGCTTCATAATGCTTTGGACATCTTTGGTCGGGATCGATCTATTGAATTAGTTCAGCGTTCTTACTTCCGCCAACTATTCGATGTGATGTGACTCGATTTGTTACTCGTTGTCGTATTTGTCGATTTCTAAGGGTTACTGCTACTAATGTTGGGTTGTATCGGCCTCTTCCAGTCCCTTCTCAACCGTGGAGTGCCATCGGTATGGATTTTATCCTCGGTCTTCCGCGTACTCAGCATGGACATGATTCTAATTTCGTTGTTATTAATCATTTTTCGAAGATGGTACACTTCATCCCTTGTAAACGGACTTCGATGCATTACATGTGGCTCAACTGTTCTTTCGGGAAGTATATCGTTTGCATGGTTTACCTTCTTTGATTGTCTCTGATCGTGATACTCGATTCTTGAGCTTTTTCTAGTGAAGTTTGTGGAAAATGGAACACCACTCTCTGATTCAGCGGTGCTTACCATCCATGAGGTGATGGTCGAGACGGAGGTTGTTAATCGTTCTCTTGGGAATCTTTTGAGGTGCTTAGTTAGGGAGAATTTACATTCTTGGGATGCCCATTTGAGTCGAGGCGACTCGCTCATAATTTGGTTGTTAATCGAGTCTTGGCTTATGTCCTTTTCGGATTGTATACGATGTTGTGCCTCGGGGTCCAACTGATCTTTTACCCTTCCATCTCCTGCTCGCGTTGATGCTTCAGTGCAGATATGATTGAAACTCTTCGTCACACTCATCAGTTCACAAAAGCAGTTGCTTGATTCAAATGCGAATTACAAGCAGATTGTTGATCGTATGCGTCGCCTTGTGGATTTTGAGGTTGGGGATTTTGTGTGGGCTATCTTGATGAAGGATCGTTATCTTGCTCATGAATATAGTAAGTGGCGGCTCGTAAAATTGGTCTGGTAGAAATCATTGAGTAGATGGGTTTGAATGCTTATCGTTTGAAGTTACCATCCCACATTCGCACTTCGATATCTTCAACATTAAACATTTGATTCCTTTTCATGGTGACAACGATGATGATTCTCGATTCACCCTTATCTACTTCGAGGTCGAAGTCCTTTCCGGCGGGGAGAATGATGCCGACGCCACTTCGTTGGCATTCATGGAAGCTTATGATCGAGTCTTTAAGCCTAAGTTATGTTAAGTTTATATATGTATTTATATATTTAGGATATGTGATATTTTATGTGGTTTAAGAGTTGGTTATGTATCCGATATTTAAACTCTTTGTGAATTGTTGTCATATTGGTGAATCGAAATATTGAAATTAAACCTTACGGAGAAACATCTTCTTCTACGGTGATTATCTCTTCATTCAAATTACGCTTCCACTACGTCGGTAGTTTATGGAGGGTATTCCATTTTAGGGTGTGAAGTTAATTGTAGACGTCTCGAAAAGGAAAATGTGAAGTTAATTGCGGGACGTAGAGAGTATTTTTTCGAGTTCTTTACGGTATGTTTGTAGTTTTGTTGTTCCATGTAGTAATATATTTTCGTTCATTCAACATTTTATTGCTCGTGCGGTAACACACTATTTTATTCATGTCGTAACGCTAATTGTTACCATATGAACATTTATGTATTATATTAGGAACATTCATGTGTTATCTTATGTATTGTTCATATAATTTTGTAACACATATGTGTTCGTGTAGGAACAATGTTTGTTGTGGTAGAATACTTTTTAATTCTAATTGTTACTGAGTGCACAATTTTTTTCTAGGTGTTTATGTGTGCATGTGTCACCTTATGATACACTATGTGTTACATTATGAAACACTATGGTTTGTTCATTTTATTTGGTAACACGACTTTATTCATGTAATAATACATATTTGTTCATGCAGTAACACATTTTACCGTGATGATGGTTTTTTTATAAGTGCTACCGTGTACATGTGTTACCTTATGAAACACTATGTGTTATCTTATAAACACTGTTTTGTTTATTATTTGGTAGCACATACTTATTCGTGTAATGATATATGTTTGTTCATTGGATAACACACTTTTTAATTCTAATTGCTATTGTGTGCATGATTTTTTCAAAGTGTTATTGTATGCATGTAATATACCTTATGATAGTGAACCACTAAATTCATCACACTATCACAGTCAACATTGTCCTTTGTCTTTTTCATGTTAATCAACCAACATCTCATTTTTTCCTATCATCTCAAATCAAATGATTCTCTATCACACCTACATTAGACGCAATGAGATGTGTACCTGCAGTTTGATATACAACTACAATATCAGATGGTCATGTAGTATCATATTTATGTTAATATATTAATGCATTTTTTCATATAGTAATACGTTTTTATTTATATAGTAACACATATTTTAGTTCTAAGTGTCATTGTGTGTATGTCTTTGTAATACCTTATGAACCACCATGTAATACCTTCTGATCTAATATGTAATACTTTATGTGTTGTAATACTGTGCTCATTGACCTAAGTGTTATTATGTGTATGTAATGTCTTTTTGTTTACATCATAACACTTTTTTCATGTAATATCAATTTTTTTAGTTATGATTGTCAATGTGTGTGTATTTGTAATCTACGAACCACCAAATGTTACCTTATGTTTTAATACGTGTTGTGTATTTCTTTTACGTAGTTTTTTTACTAATTTAATATAACAATAATGAAATAATGGGTAGGTTTTCACTTATTATAGTAGAAATAATATGATTTTGATTTTGCTATCAGGTTTTCAAATCATTTATACATGATTAGTTTTTCGTTTTTGTTTTTCAATATGTCTTCACCCCTAATCCAAAAAGTATTTTTAATGTGTCGTCACCAAATTTGATTTTTTCTGCACCGTTGTCTAAGTTCTTTTTTTTTTTTTTTTTTCATTTTTTTGGTATGCTAGGAGATAAGTCAGTCTAATTAACACGCCAGAAACATGGTGTATATTGTATGTGCAACATTGCACATAAATCCAATATCTTCTCTATTTAGTACTACTATTTGTTGAGCCCAAAATGTGTTCACCGAAAAGACAACATGAAATTGAGAAGCGAAGCAAACAAGGTAAATTCCCATGGAGCGGAATAAGCAAAGAATAATACTTGTGTGAAACGAGTGAGTACGATAAATTATATTTTTACTATCGGTGACATTCACATTCATAATCACTATTGAATGTGCATGACAATAATAATGGTAATGAACGTGTATAATAGTGATAGTAAAAATAGAGATTATCATACACCGCTTACACAAATTTTTGTCATAAGTAAAAGGCACAAGGCCGCATTTGTACGTAAGAATACTAATGATAGTGAAAATAGAATTTACCGTATGCATTAAGATTCTCACAAATTTTGGCATAAGCAAAAGCAAAAGGAACAGGGCCGCGTTTGCTCAAAAGAGTATGATCTGAGGAAACGATTTGCATGAATGATTTAAACCAACTCAACAAAACAATTCAAGAAATCGCTCAAAATGAGAGATGAGATTAATCATAAAACAAACCCATCGAAATTAATTATAATGTTAATATCGAATAGCTCAAATTCATTTGTCCAAACACAACCTAGGAGATTATTCTTCCATGCCACGTTATGCGTCTCCCTAAATTCCATACCAAAGGATTCAAAGATGATTACTTTTTCTGTTAATTGTTCTCAGGAACACGTGTGCCCACGTGACAAAAGCACATTAGCCTGACACACCAACCATGCCAATTGCCAAAGTACTCAAGAATATTTTGACCACGAGGTTCTGCTGCACGATATAACCCCCACCCACAAACCAACCTGGATAATGTATCAACTGCATTCGTACAGACTGTATTTGTACTCAGAAACCCAGCATAATATACATAAAAAACAATTGCAGGAGTGAATAGACTAATCAAACGTGAACAAGATCCATGGAATTATAGAGAAAAAAAAGAGATGGAAAATGGTGATATTTTATGTGATAAAGTGATAACAAGAATATTGACAAACCTCAAGAAAATACAAATCATCATCATCAGCACACTAACTGCAGATTTCAAATATATAACTGCAAACAGTAAAAGAAGAATATGTGGGGAAAGGATAAGCCAAGGAGCTCTACCTATACAACACATTTCAACTGCCACTCACTCAAGGCAAGGCGGTTAGCTCAACTTCCATATCTTCATTCATGTTCTTGCTGATTTCTAAGCAGATGGATTTATAGTCTAAGTCAGAAGCACACCGATCATTGATGGATTTCATCATCTTTGCATATGGATGGATTTCTTCTCTCGACCAAAGAGCCATTGGCAGGCATGCTTTGTTACAATTATACAAACAACAGTAAAACGAGGAGTAAAATTAGAAAATGGATGAAAACAACAGATACTCAATGCTGCCCGACGCTATTGTGTACTGCGTGTCAGCCCACTTCTTGCTACACTCCTGCACCCAAGAATACATATTATAATTATCAGCCACATATAATAGACATCATATGTACATTTTAGTTCATGTCATATCTGTAACAACGGAAGTAACTCAATATTTAAGATGCTTACTTAGCTGGATTTCAGTATTTGAACAAGGGTGACTCTTAAATTGAACACTAAACACATCATCAGTGACAGAATATGTGATTTACCAACCACTTCACTAATTACCCCATCCTTACTGCAATTGAATAAAGGCATAGTAGGCAAAAGGAGGCCTAATCATCATATCAATTTTGTGATACTTCTGGCAGATCAAAAAGTTCACTGAAATGGTATTCCATTACCTATTCAAATAAAAGACTCGAGTATATTGAAAATATTATTCTAAGGTGATAGGAATATTGATTATATTGGAATAGGAGAACCAGAGATGGAACATTATATGCAATATAGATCTAGACAATGGAGAAACAGATCATTTGTTACAAATATTACACAACTGCACTTGTGCAAGGATGAAAAGAAAAGAGAGAGAGAAATAAAGCTTTAGGAGTTAGTCAAGTTACGAGTCACCACTAAATCTAAGGTGTTCCTCATTTGTGCTACAGTAGGTATTTATAAAGACTAAGAATTGACCGAAGAAATACTAACAAATTCATTTCAAGGCAGGTTTTAGGTATCAAGATCATGCCTACTATTGATATGTTGTTCACATATACGAATATTGCAACCAGACCGGTATGTTTCAAATGAATAGAACAATGAGCATGATAGATTTTCAATGAGATTCTTGTACGCATAGTTGGAGCTATCAGCAGTATAATCACAGTTAAATTTTAACAGTGATCTATATGATCAAACACTCATGCTTTAACAGAGGGTGGATGCGAATGAGGGGGACACATCAACCCTAGTGCAGGATTTAATAAAGTACAAGCCATCATTAATTGCAATCAAAATATAAACAGCAGGCATACCTTCCCGGAAGCAACTGAGAATTGTTGACTGAAGTCTTTGAACTTCCAAGCCTTTTGGCTTTATTTTCATGCTCTTTCTCCACTCGTATTGCAGCCACCTCCTTCTCCATAGCAGCCACTTCCCTTCTCATCTTTTTGGCCTCAACTTCCATTGCTTTTGTCAAAGTCTCTACCTTCTTCGCCAACATCTGATCATAGAAAATAAAGGCCATGAACATTTAGCATATGGACAATAGCAAGTATAGGAGACTTGAGTAGGAAATAAATCAACCTCAATTGCATCATCCTTGTCTTTTAGGCTCTGATCCTTTTCATGGCAAGCTTTCCTCAAGGAAATCACCTCTTTTTGTAACATATCATACAACAACCCCGGGACAGTATCCTTTGTATCTGGAACTGGCGTATCACTAGTTTTATCATCTTGAGTTGCTTTCCATGTACTACTTTGTGGCTCAGTTTCCTTGGTTCCATCACAAGATTGGCTTTGCTTAAAATTAGGTCCCAATCCATTTAAGAGAACTTTACTCCTGTCCACAGATCTGGAGCCACCATCAAAGGACTTTGATGTCCCTTTTGCATGTTTCAACACTGTACTGCTACTAGACGATCTCAGTTGAAAGGATGGTGATCTCTTGGGTAAAAATCCATTGGAAGTCAATTTGGAAATGTTTTCCGCTCCACCAAGTGACTGGCGGCGAGAAGAAGGACCATTGCTCGAGCTTCTTCCATCTGATGAACCACGAGTCACAGTGTTCGGTGATCTCAAAGTTTCTTCAAGAACTTTCAGACGTAGCTGATACTTTTCCTGGAGAATAAATGAAATATTATTTCAAAATCAATTTAAGTTATAAACGATTAATTCTAATATTATGAACCATGTATTGAGAAATAGATGAACCATTACTTTCAACTGGGCTTCAGATTTTGCAGCTCTGTCAGTTATGGCAAGCTTGTCCCTGAGTTGCTGCATCTCACCCTGTGAGGCGAGTATAATTATTGCATGAATATCCAAGTAGAGAAGTATCCAACCTCAAAATAGCACACAGAAACATTGTACAGAAGTGAAGAGAAAATTGTCTATATACCTGCAAGAACCTTCTTTCTTCTAACCACTGCTTGACGGGCATCACTTTGTCATTAGCATCTTTCCACTCATTAGCTACCACAGTTGCTACCCTATTTGCTGTTACTTTTGCACGAGCAAGCTCCCTATCAAGAGTTTTTCTTTCCTCCTAAAAGTCAGAAACAAAAGATATTACTAGGATAAGCATATTATATGATAATTTGGAATTGATAAATTATAGTTCAGTGGGTCCATTAGTACAGATAATTACATTCATCTCCTGAACTTTCCGCTGGTAGTCGCGTACAGCATTGGCAGCTGCACCACCAGCAAGCACAGCCTCTTCAAGTTCACGCACAGTTTGGGTAAGTTTTTCAACCTCGGCAACCTTTTGTCGATGCATTTTGTCCAATATCTTATTCTCTTCCTGATAAAACAAGCACAAGGCCATGTTAGAGGGAGAGAAAAAAGAGTGGAGAATTATCAGCAGACAGCATTCAGAATTCAAGGTACATTATAACGCAATGTGCCATTACCTGGCAAATCTCTATCTGCTTCATCAATTCTTGGTTTTTGTTTTGGAGATCATCAACCATAGAAGCTTTTGCCAATGCAGCCTGCACAGTTCTCTCTGCTTCAAGAAGAGCTGCCTCTTTAGATTTGGTGAGCCTGTCCAGTGCTTTGTTATCATCTTGTAGCTTTGCAATCTAAAGGGAAAACCGGAAAAGGAAGTCATTTGAATAATGCGCTTAAAAGAGATTGTTTAACTAGATGACCAGAAGCCTAGGAATCACAAACCTCCTGCCTAGCAAGCTTGAGTTCAGCCTCCAATGGAGCCAAGATTGCTTCAATTGGAGGCATGTCATCATCCTTTTGAGCAGCATGAACTCTACGAAGAGTGGCTTCTGCTGCAAATTGAGCTGCCATGGAGGCCTTCTTTTCATCATTAATTCTCTTAATTTCAAGATTCTGTACACAAAAATGTTAATCAGAGATGTGTGCTGCCTTTGGCGTATAACCCAGGAAAAAGAGTAAAAGGGAAAATCTGCAGTCAGTACCTTGCTTTCTAGAAGTGATTCGGTTAATTTGAGCTTCTCCTCCACCTTCGCCAACTCTTCAGTGAGCTATAGCAAAACAAAGAATCTCAAATTTCACCCAAAAACTCATCTAGGTGGCTTCTTATAGCAAGAAAAACAAGCAAAGAAAAAGAATATAGAGAAAGGAGGTGCTAAGAAAATTAAACTATACTAACTGATTTAATATAGTATATATGATGAAAGCAGCATAAGTTTTCAATTGAAGCTAAATAATTTCAGTCATGAAGTTTCTCCAAAACAGAGGCACATTTAGCAAACAATCTACTTTTGTCATGCAAAACACACCATTCATCAAATCAATACTGGTCTGCATATGCTATGGAAGCTCAAACCTCTGGTAGCAAAATGCTATATTCTATGTGTTCACTGCAGACAAGCCAATAATCAAACACTTCTAAATGCCAATAGTGTAAGAATTCCCAGCAGCCCAGCATTCATATACATCTCATGCTAATTAATCTATAAACCTTAGGAAACAAATAAAAGTAATGCCTACATTCTTAAAATTCATAGTTAAAATTCTACCTCAATTCTAGAGTGGAGTCCACTTAGTGGAAGACACAACCGGCCAAATCAAATTATGCTACAAATTGTGAGTAAGACATGATTACAGAACAGGGTATTAATAAAATGACATTCTTCTTCAAAACTTCTATAGACTATAGTCTTATAACTTGGGACCAAACCTATGAGAAACATTTCACAGATGAACCCTGCCTCTGGTATATGCCACACACTCAGGTGCACATCAAGACTCTACTCAATATCTTTCAACCAAAATAAATAAAATATTTTTTCTTGCATGAGACTTAGACCAAGAAGACATGTTGAGGCCACTAGCAAACCAACTTCACGAAATCCCAATAAGGAATGTTAAGAAAGTCCATCAGCAAGTCTTCAAAGAGTCAAGACATATGCCACACCAGAATCAGTCTGATAACAATATCTTCAGAACTTAAAAATGTGAGATTTACCATGGTTAAGTTTGGATTCATGTCTGTAAATATCACTAACAAAGTATTACAATACCTCCACAACCCTCCAACACACACACAAAACAATACAAAGCCGTATCAATTTCCAGGTATCTTAATAAAACTACAGTTAATACGATGTACTCCAGGGAAATAAATGGATAATGAGAAACGAAGAAACCTCTTCAACAGCTTTTTCCCGGAGCCTCTCAGACAACTTCAAAGCCTTGATCTGAGACAGTGCTTCCCCCAACTCCCTATCCTTATCTGAAAATAATAACCCAGGCTGAAATGTCAATTTTTTTCTAAATATTTTTCAAAAACCTCGAATAGCGCTAAAATTTCTTTTTCCAGACTAGAATAACCAATGACATCACCTACTGCTTTGAAGTATATAGAATTATTTCCAAATTTAAGAAATCATATCATATATTTCCTCAATAAATGACGCATCAAAGCTGCCCCGTTTGAGATCAAATCAGAGCGGGTATCTAACGGATCCAGCAGAAGAGACTAACCTCTGACTTCGTTCTCCAGTCGATTGAGCTCCAACTTCACCGGATCCGAACCATGGAGCAAGTTTATAAAATCATCGGCGTCGAGACTTGGCCGCACCGACGCCCTTCGCCGCGACGAACCCTTGCCCCCTCCCTCCTTGAACGACGCCGACACGGTTAGCGGCGTCGCCGCCTGCGCATTGCCGTAGGTCTCTCCGAGACTCAGCTCCTGCATCAAGCCACCACTCCCCTCGCCGGGAACCTCCGCCATTTCTGATCTACACGCTTTTGCAGCGGGCATCAAATTTCCAGAAAGTTCCGAATTACTAATGCCAATGTCTGTAAATATCAACAAATATCTGAGCAGGTGTGGGTAGAGAGAGAGAGGTGAGTTCAAAAACACTACTGCAGTGAGTGAAGATAGAGTTTTTCTTAGAGAGAGAGAGGGTGATTCGAGTTCAAATCGATGTCCTTTTTGTTTCTCTCTCTAGAAAAATGAAAGGGAAAAATATTTCAACCCTCTCTCTGCCCTCTCGAAGTTGTATATGCTTTCTGAACTGAGAGAGCGTGTGTTATTTTACTTTTTCAATGCCCGGCCAAAAGCAGCGGAACACATTAAATGACGAAATGGACCCTCATCAAGCGCGTACTGACGAAGAAATTATGCGGAAAGGCCGAGGATAGAGTTGTCATATAATTAATTAGAGGAGTGGCTGAAGCCTTTTTCAAAATGATGAGGTGAAATGGGGAAGGGGAATTCTTTCACCGTTTTTAGAACTTATTAAAACAACATCTACATTAAACTCAAACTATTTACCCTCCATCCCATAAAAGTTTTTCACACTTTCTTTTATCGTCCGTCTCATTACAAGTTTTACATTTTTAAAATGAAAAATCCTTTATAAACTTTACCTTCATAATTTTTACTAATTTATAAATATCATTACTTTTTACTCTCACATACACATAACCCAATAAATTTTTTTTTACTTATACATAAAAGTTTACAAAATTGTCCCTCAAAACCTCAATCATTACTCTTCTTTCTTAAAGTGTGTGTCCTTCTACATATGAAAGTTTTTTTCCGGACGGTGGGAGTATTTTTAACCCTAAGAGTAAGTTTATTTTGAGATTTAGTTATATGGGAGAAGTAATTTTGATGAATAATAAATATGTGTTTATGTTGAAATTTTGGCAAATTGAGATTTTGTTTTAGGTCAATTTTAGGGTTGATTTAGTGGTGAGAGCTTGAGATTTAAGTGTAATGGTTTCTAGATCTCATGTTCGAAACTCATTAGATTGATCATTCATATAGAGTCTACCTCTGGTTTCAATTGGGCCCCTTTCGGTGGACGGTGGAATTGATTGGTTCTTGGGCCGAATATCGAGTCATCAAATATTTAATACTAGTTTGTATTGGGGAAAGAGAAGTAGGAGAGAAAATGTGTGAATGATAGAAAGTGATGACGCGAGTGTATTGAATTTTGTGAATAGATACTTTTAATTGTGAATTGAGTTTGAAATTTGAAAATCAGTTTCCAAAACTCAAACTTATATATAAAACATAGACCACAAAGTCTTAAATTCATTCGAACGAATTTCAAACAAACACAACATAAATAGTAAATACAAATGCCTTCACGTCCTCTCATCCTTACCTTTATAGATAAATTCTCGTATAATACAAAAAAATCTATTAACTTGGTTTACAAAAAATTTGATGAATTCTAATATATTATTTAACATACTATTGTTTAATAATTTTGAAAGAACGTTTAAAATTAAATAATTTTAATTAATAATACGTCCAAATCTAAAATGTGGTACTTATTCACATGTTAAAAGGTGATTCCTCTTTCTTTTACTAAACGATATATTTGTCAAAAAAGTCAATTCAATGGGACATTTTCTTAAACGAAAATAAAGCAACATAATCGTCTTTATATATGCCCTTCATGTATCTAAAAATCACACAAATGTCATTATTTTATCTACATTAATAAAATCTATTTTCCGCAATGAAGTGGAGTGGATTTTTATCGGTAATATATTTACATTATTTAATTTAATATCAATGACCAACGCTTACGTTAATGATCGTGCAAACAAGTAAGGTTATGTTTGGTTAGAGATGGTGGTGGATGGGATGGAGGATGGAGATGGAAAATGGGGATGGGGGTAATCTTTGTGAATAGTAAATGTGTGTTTGGTTAGGGATGGAGAAGTAGGGGTGGATTGAGCTTTATGTCAAATCAAAGTTGATGTTGTATTATTTTAATATTGTTAGAAGGTTGAGGTAATAATTGAATGATTGTGATAGAAGATGATATAATATTATATTATTGTTAGTTAGTGGGATAATGATTAATTTAATAAGGTATAATATAAAGTGAGAGAGAGAAATAAATATAATATAATATATCTAATGTGAAAGATAGAGTTGATGTGATTGTATTGGGATATATTAAAATATATGTGTAGATGTATTATAGGGTTAGATGGGTATTTGGATGGAGATTTGGATGGGGCCAATTCAAAATAGAATGGGATGGGGATGACCCCATCCTTAACCAAACATACCCTAAAATGTATTATTGAGTATGAAATTAATGGGAGTATTATTTTGAAGAACATAAAAGTTCACCTAAGACCTCTAATATTAGACGATTGCGATGGCATAGATTTAAATTCAATGCAAGTCTTATTAAGTTCGTTTGTTTTTTTCTTGATGTCAATTGATAAACTTTAATATATTTAATTAAGACGGTCTCACAAGATAATATTTCATATTTTCAAATTTATTCCATTTTCCATTTGTTTATTGCATTTGAAGAATTAAATTTTATGTTGATTTTTTATTTTAAAAAAGTGAATTTAATTCTCTGATTAATATAAAAATTATAAATCTGTTCTGCAAATTAAGAAGAAGTAAAGTTGACACTTCATGAGAAGTAGGAAATAAATATTATTTCTAATAAATTATATTTCCATGAAAATCAATTACGTTCTCCATTGGTGCTGATCATTCTCTATTAGGGATGAGGTTATGAGTTTGATTAATTTTGCCATCTTTACTTTTTCATCATTAAAAAAATAGAGAGAGATCAGTCACTTTTAATTGTGTTTTGTTATTGATTCAATTTTAATTAGATGTATAAACATCCTGATCTAAAGAATAAGTAAAAATTAAATTGAAATTACACCGATTACTTACACGTGACTCGTCGGAAAAAAATTCAAGAATAACTAATGCTAATGAGTAATGATTATGACCCTGAGAACAATAATGATTAAGATAATAGTCCAAGTTAATTGAATCAAAAGAGGTTAAATAATGTTTATACATTATAAACTTTACAAATATTTCAAGTAATTATAGATTTATTTAAATAATTTATAGATAAAATTTTAAGTTATAGTAATTTTTTTAATGATTAATTTTGGAATGGCTTTAAACTGATTTAAGTCATATTTAAGATTGTAGTGCATTGATTTTTGAGTTGGTGGTTTTTTTTTTTTTTTTTGACAGGATTTTTGAGTTGATGGTTGACTAATCAACACTTGAATAATTTCAGGTGTCTTACTTTGTAGACGTTACAGTTTATGATAAGTCACGGTTAAATAAATCTGTGAAATTACTATCCACACCTTATTAATTTACTATATATACTTCATTCAAAATACAATAATTATTAAAATTAGAGCAAGTCTCTTGTGAAATATTGCACCGTGCAATATCAATTAAAAAAAAAAGAAATTATTAAATCTTATAAGTCAAGATAAAGAATCGGGTCAAACTAGCGTGATTTCTTCTTTGTCCTCCACGCAGATTTCTTCTTCCTCCATTCTAATTCCTCCTCTTCCATCGTTGTGCATGTGTTCCTCCAACCAACCCCAATCGACATCAAAGTTCTTTCGCACGCAAACGCCGACGATGAGGAGGGATAAAACCGTGAACTCCGATGAGAAAAAGAAAAAGAGGGATGATTCGATTGATGAAAACAGAGTGGATAAAACTTAAACAATTATGAATACAAAGCTTATGCGAACTTCGATGATAAATTTTTATTTCGTTTAAACCGGAATTAATATTGCAACTCGTTCCGATTTATTCATATAGTAACACACATTTTTCCATAAAGTAACATGTTTTTGTTCATATAGTTACACGTTTTTTCTTCATATAGTAAGACATATTTCTCTATACAAGAACACGTTTGTGTTCATATAGTAACATATTTTTTTCAAAAGTATGTGTTCTTGTAAGAACAATTTTGTGTTATCGTAAGTGTAAGTACGTGTTACCAGTCCTTAAAAGAATAAAATATTGGTTTTGTTCATTAATAACACATTTTTCTTCATACAATAACACGTGTTTGACATAATAATAACACAACCCGAGAGTAAAAATTTATTTTTACCTTTGCACAAGTTTAATACACATATTTGCCCTTACAATAACACATATTTACCCCAAAATCTTATACTTGGGGATCAAATAGACCCATGATTTTTTTCTTAACACATTAAAATCATTTCTCTTTAATATTGAGATCAAATAAGTCATCATCTTAATAAAATCACACTCTTTTAATAAGAATAAAGTTGTCGAAGATTAAATACTTATTTGATTCACACATATAATTAGATTAGATATTTATTTGATCATTTTTTTTTATTTTGCATTTGGGCGATTATTTTTAGACAAATACATATTATTTATTTTATAGTAACACATATTTATCGCTTAAGTAACATATGCGTAACCTAATAGTAACACCCTAACACCTCGAGGGCTTAATTTTTTTTTGTACTCGCGAATTTTTTTGAAAATATCCATTGGATCCAATCCAACCCGACTAGGATCCGCGAATTTCATTAAATGGATTATTTCACGGTACAATATTGCATATAAGAATTTGTCTTAAAATTAATATACACGATCCAAATTTAGACAATTGCTATATTCTTATTCTTGAATCTGAAAAAAATAATTGCTTTGACCAAGCGACGTTGACAATTACATAAAACTTGAATAAGTAAATGTTAAGACGCGCTCGTTACAAATTGTTCAATAGAACTGGAAATAAAATTATCTCTGCACTCTATGTCTTTAATTTATTTGAAGAAGAAATATCTTAATGATGGTTATATAACAAGTGTTACTCTTATATTTAAAAAAAAAAATGAGACAAGGGAAGTTTGTTGGTGATGGTGGAGTGAAACAATTGTAAAAGGAAAAATATTTAATCAAAATGGATAATAATTACCTTATTTAAGAGAGAAAATAGTATCATTCATCATCTTTTATTCTCATTAAGTACCATAATTTTTTTATACTTATTCTCATTGAATAATTTTCAATCCTACTCCAACCTCCGCATTGGGACCGAAAGAATTACGCCTCACTAAAAGTTCAAACTTGTAGAAAGGTTGTAAATCAATCCATTTATATGCTACCCTAATACTTCCTCTCACTCGTGAGATAGTGTCAACTCTATCATGAGAAAAATTGATGAGATCCAACAAGTATATATTTTAAGTGGGTGGAGTTGATTTCAACAACAAACACTATGATTTTACTCGGATATCATGAAAAAAATTTATGTCATCTAAAAGTTTGAACTTGTAGAGATTCGTAATAAATTTAGTTAGATCAAAGTTACACCTCCCATAAGGCAAGAGTTTGTTGGATTAGGAAAAATGATGTGAATTCAGCATATTTTCATCAATGCATTAATTAATAATAATCGTATCAACGTTAATGGGATTATGGGATTGAAGGTCTTAATATTAACGAGTGGATGGAGGATGTGCACAAGTTGAAGACTAAATATCATAATCACTTTAAAAATCATTTATTGAGAAATTCGTACGGCAGGTCAACGATTAAGAATTTAATTTTTAAAAAGATCAATCAATGGATAATGAAGCATTCAAAAAGTAATACTTATTTGAATTGGGTACATATCATAAATTATATTTTATTATTATCATATATATTTACTATAATTGTTATACATATACACTATTACCGTTCATACACAAAGTTATGATCGTAATAAGAAATGTGCATAATGTTGATAGCAAATATAGAATTTATTGTATGCACTCAATTCATCAAGTTAAATTGGTAAATTGCTAAATATAAGGTGATTTATGGTCTTTCAACAACAAATAACGTACAGTACATTCTTCACATTTAAAATATTAATAAATATCAATTACATAAATTGTATTAATCTTCAATGATATTTAAAGTATAGTCGAACGTTGAATTGAAAGACCCGAATTAGTAAATGTAATAACTTTTTTGACAAATCGAAAATAAAAGCAATTTTAAATTTGATAATTTAACAGTAATAATCAATTATGTTTATTCTATGTATTATTCTTTTTCGGTCCCGATTAGTTTTCACATTTTTCTTATTGTGTATCCTATATTAATTTTCACTTTTTATGCCCTAAAAAGAAATTTTTTCATAACTTTCACCCTTACAATATTCTCATATTTACACAAAATATTATTACTTTTATACTCACAACCATTTTCTTCACTTTAAAAATAAAAATTTACAAATTAATCTCATAATAATCCACTCATCACACGTTTTCCTTAATGTAGTATAAAACCTGATTAGAGATAGAGAGAATCCTAAATCCTACCTCTTAGTTTGAATGTTTTGAAGTCATGTTTTATTTTCAAAATAATGATTTTAGTAGGTGATCTTATCACCTATAACACGGCGGCCCAAGACGACATCTCTGGAGACGAAGTTAGCAGCGTCGGCCAACCCGATTCAAGAGTTGCAACATTTCAAACTAATATGGAGGACACAGTCTCGGTCCCCGAAGAAAAGCTGTCTCATGCGCTTACTGCTCACTATTAAGAGTCCAATTAAAAATTAAACAAAACTATTAATGAATTGACTAAAAAGAAAAATTAATAACACCTTCAAATCTTATAGAGGAGCATACTCGGTACTCCTCTATCACAAGTCTAGGCCATAAAAATTAAATATTGATATACATATATAAAAAAACCTAACCTACACAATTTTATTTCACCAGATGTATCTTTAACCTTAACTTGGTGTTTTACTTACTTTTAAGGAAAAATTCCATCTCCTTAAAAATAAAAATAAAAGGATGCAGACGCATCCCAAAAGCTGAATTTTGTAGCATTTTTTCATTATTTTATTATAATTTCGTATACTAAATTTGTATGTTCTCCATCCCAATGAAAATGTCTCAATTTGTCATTTTCATTCGTACTAATCAAAGTATCTCATTCATTTTTTGGAATATCCCAACAATATATTTATCATTATACTATATACATATTTACACAAAATGTCACTCATTTAATATACTCATTCCGTTCCATATTTAACGATATATTTACTATTTGCGGTTATTAAGATAGGAATTATTTATTGGTATTAAATGAAATAAAGTAAGGGTATAATAGACCATTTTTCTTTATTGCAAAAGGTAGATTTTAGTTAGTGTAGACAAAGTAGTGACATTGTGTGTAAATTTTAGGTGTTTGAAGGGTATATATAAAATTGATTATGTTGTTTTATTTCCTTTTAAGGAAATGTTTCATACGAACTTTTTTGGCAAATGTATCATCTAGTATAGGACGAAGGAGTATTTAAATATACTTTTATCTTTTTCCATCACATCGTTTATATAGTATTATTATTCTACTATATTTCTTAATTATTGTGTCAAAAAGTCATAAGACACTTTCATGGAATAAAGGGAGTAGCATTTTTTTATTATTTTATTATTATAATTGCATATACAAATAAATATTATAATTTAAAAAACTTTAATACTCCCTCCATCCTAATAAAAGCTTCTCAATTTTTTTAATCTATCCCATCCTAATAAAAGCTTCTCAATTTTTTTTAATCATTCCCAATAAAAAAATTATTTCTTTTTTGATATTCTTAACATTATATTTAATACATTATATATTTTTATCATATATTTTATCTTTTTGCATCACGTCATTTGTATTATATTATTATTTTATTGTATTGTATTTTTAATTTGTGTGTCAAAAATAAATGAAAAACTTTCATGGGTATGGAAGGAGTGCTTTTTTTTTTTTTCGAAAGAAAGAAAGGAGGGAGTGCTTGTTAAATCATTGTCAAGAAAGAGAAGATAATTTCGTCACCCACATAAATCGTTGGAGTGGCAAAATAAAAACAGAGTGGCAGATTGAAAGAATAGAATATTGAAGATAGCAATGACACTTTGCATAAACAGCTAAGCAGATCTGGTTGACGGGCAAGAGGCCTACGCAGAGAAAGTGCATTATTAAACCAATACTCAATTACTAAATTAATAATACAGACATTATGTTAAATAAGTTAATTTTGTTAATTTACAATTGGCATCTCTAATTTCATTTACATTTATTCCTTTGTCCTTTTCTTAAACTCCAGACACCAAGTTTTGCTAATTAAATTAAGGCAAAAACTCAGATGAAATCGTCTTATACATAAGACGGGTTTCACTCTCAAAAGAGTATCAAATATATTAAAAGTGTATCAAATATGTGAGCATGAATATCAACTATATAAGACAGATGATCGTGGTGAGACTCGTCTCATGTATAAGACCGTCTCACCCAAAAGTGGCCCATTATAACATGCATCCTTGCCGACAACAATCGATTCTCAACGAGTAAACCTATTTCTTTCATCAGTTTTTGCTATCATAAAAATTTTTTGGCACAATATTTCCCACAATTGTGTAATTTGATTGAACCCTCTTTGAGATGATCTATTCTCAATTTTGATATTCATGAGCCGATCATTGAAATATAATTGCGAGTGAGGTTTGCAACCAGTATTCAAATCTTAATCCCGCACTAAGCATATCATAGATTGTTGAACATGTCTGTTAGGGGGTTCCTCCATATTTTCTACGTTAAACCGTGGACCAGAACGCTTCTAATCATTGTATGATATGAACTTGATACGCTTCACTATTGAGACCATAAGGGTATGTTTGGTTCGAGCTTGCATGAGATTGACAAAATCCGGCTTGTGATTTATTTTTTTTTTGTGAAATCTTGATGAATAGTAATAGTATGATATTTTTACTTTGACTTTTGAAAAAGGTAGAAGAGAGTGATATTATTATATTATAAAAATAAATGTGAGTTATTGGGAAAAGAAAAAGGTAGATGAGTATGATTTTTTTACTTTGATTTTGACTTTACTTTTGGTTTGTGTAATCTTGAATCCGTAAACAAATATACTCAAGTTTGTGTAATCTTCAATCCGAATCTTGCAAGCTTGAACCAAATATATCCTAAGAGGTTGGTGATCATAGTATTGTAGATCTTGATAATTAGTATGTTGATCCCAATCTTCCTCACCATGTAACCTCCAATTGAGATAATCATCCACGAATTTTCCTTGTACCAAATGCATTTTTACGTCGTCAACTTTTCTAAAATTTATGTTTTGACACCTTATTTTCTTACATGGACACTTACTCCTAGATAGTTGTTTATAAATAAGGCCCGAAATACACCCAATTTGCTTTTGAAACCTCATAGCATTTCATGTACTATCCGTTTGCATACATATAGTGTGTGATTTAGTTCTCACGTATTCTCGGCCTCCAAAGTTCGATATGTTGTGGTGCTACTCGTATCGAGACAAAGTCATTTTACCTTTGAAAAATATTACATCAATTTGTGAGCACTAGATAACGAAGTGGTATAACTCAAGTGGTTAGAGCTCCACTACCTATGCCCTAAAGGTCATGGGTTCAAGTCATTATCTCTGTTCGATAAAAAAATCATGGAGCACTAGTCGAACGTATTTATTTTGTGGGCAAAGGATTGAATCCTTGACTCGATTTGTTCCATTGTTCATGTTGTTGTTCGACGTTCGAGCTCAAAGTGGAAACTGCTATTTCAAAAATCTGCCCAAAGGAGCAACTAATACTATAGTTTGAAACTGATACCATTGAGACTAGTAACTAATATTATTGGAAGATAAAGAGTATTAGCTTAATTTTGTAATACTTTTATTTCAGCTTTGTTTTGGTTGTATATTTCCGTCTTATAATAGCCATTGTTGGTGCTATATAAATGATTAGGATGAATTATTGCATGACAATTATGTGTTTAATCTTCTCAAATTGATATTATTTTCATGTTAATTCACAATTAATTGGTACAATTGCATTTCATTGTTTGAGCCGATGTTTTGAGTTTAAATTGTAGGTTTAAGGCCAACTTTGAGGGTAAATTGAGGACATTCATTGTATTCAAATTAACAGAGAAATTACATGGAAAGAAAGAGGGCCGATAGACGATCGCAACGCAAAAAGAATTGGATCATTCGGAGTTCGTATGAAGGAGATACGATCGAACGAAGTTGGAACGGCGAAAAACACAACTCGAGTGCACCCACAAGCTGATACACCCATCGAATTGGGGAGTGCACCCACCTTCGTCTTCACCACATCCGCACCCATCGCGCACCCCCAAACCACCTGCAACTTCACCACATCACTCCCTCCATCGTCAACACCACCAAACCACCGCCAACGACAACCCATTCATTGTCGCTCACCATTCGCCGTGAATCGGCAAGATCGCTGCGTCGTGCCTTTACATCGCCGCCAACTACCGCTGCCGCTGCACCTCCGCGCCTCCATCAACGCCGCGACGCCAGAGCAGCGCCGCCATCGCGCGACGTTTCACCACTCTTCACAGCCATCGCCGCCGCCGTGTCGCGACACCCACCATCATCGATGAAAGATAATAAATAATAAATATATTATTTATTTAATATCCACACATGAAGTGGATAAGGATGAGGGAAGTTATTTGACTAACTCCCTCATGAAAACCAATTCAACGTGGTTTTCTCAGAATACCATGCAGAAAGGAGATGACGAATTCTTCTCATTCTCTCCCAATTTCACCCTAACAACAAATATACGTATCACATGAATACTCAAAATTAAAGGCACTTAAGTTGTGAACAATTGAATGCATTTCATACGTAAATGTATTTCGGACTCGAGGATCACAAATGTGCATTTAGAATTCCAACCGGTAAGATTTATTCCATTGCGTTAAAGGTTAGTGAATCCTAACCATTATTTTTTCCAACATTGGTATCGTGAGCCAATGTGTTGGATTCTCGTACGTGAAAATGATTCTCTATGCATGTTCATGTGTTAGATACATTCGTATGATATTTTCTGTAAATGCATGGCATGTAATTGTACGTAAATCATGTGAATCTGTATTTTCAAATTTTTGATTTTTTTTTGAAACGGTTGAATTTGGGCCTGAAAAATTACTGTACGTGCCTTGTATGATGTTTAGACAATCTGCAAAATTTCGTAATTTTGGCTTTACCGCTTGTGAAATAAAAATCGGTCTTTGTAAAATTACAGAAACTTTGACTGGAAATTACGAACAGTATATCATGAATCGTGTTGAGTTCTTGTTACTAGATTGTAGTATGTTGAATGAGGATTCCGTGGATATAAAGTTTGTTAATTTTGGTCAAGTATTGACTGAGTTATGATTTTTGAAAATTTAACGAATTTGGGGCAATTCGATAGATTTCGGAAAGATGATGGGTTGTGTTTAGAGAATTCGAAATTCTCTAGGGACCCGCTTGTAATTTTCAAAACCTTTTGGATAAGACCAAGTCAAAGGTAGTTTGACTCGGTCAACCGAACCGAACCGCCCGAACCGGCCCAACCAGACCGAACCGGCGACCGAGCCGAACCGGCAAGCCACGCCGGCCGATTTTAACGACGGCGATGGTGCGTGGACACCAACGCGCCGAAGGACGACAGCGGTGGTGGCGGCGCGTGAAGCCCACGCGCCGGTGGACGACGGCGACGGTGGTGGCGCGTGACTACCACGCGCCGATGGATGGCGGCCGGTGACGGTGGCGCGTGCCTTCCACGCGCCCGGTATCGCGACGACAGAGGCGCGTGACTCCCACGCGCCGGAGGTGGCGATTGGTTATGGCCGCGCGTGGCGGCGCGTGTGGGCGCGTCAGGGCGCGTGTGAGCGGTTTTCCTGTTTTTGGCGGTTTTCCGGCAAATGGGTGGTTTCCGCCACCTCGAAGTCTGTTTTCGGTCCTACGCGTGCATGAAAACTTGTTTCAGCTCATTTGAGCTCGTTTTAACTCCGATTTTGGTGCCGTAAATTCCTATGTTCATATTTTTCAGTGTAGATTCTTAATATGCATAAATATGAGGTATTTGAACTATTAAAGTTTGAGTACTTATTTATCCATTGAGATGAGAACCATAGTTTAACTTATTTCACTTGTGAATTAGCCTATTACACTTGACAATAAATTTTATTTGGTGTAATAGTGAGCTTGAAATTCATGTGTTAAAAGGTTTTTAGTATTAATTATGTTTAATGGTTGCTCATTTTTTGGGTATGAATCGAAGAGTAGAAGAACAATTATGGTTCTTGAAATTCGAACAATGAAGTTGGTGCTATGCATTCTTAAGAATCACATAATGAAAAATTATCGCACATTTTTTTGGAACATTAAAGTTATATGATGAAGATGTATAGCTCGTCCTAGTATCTCATGAGTTAGTTCCAATTTTAGAGCTCAAGACTTAATAAGAGTTGAGATTTGAGTGAGGCACTTCCAAGAAAATTTTAAGTAGTTTTTTGGAGTTTTTTTAAATAAAATAAACAAAATTTAATTAGAATTGGAATCTTATGAATATTGTGATACTATGGAAGAGATGGAGTGATAATTGGGTATTGGATATACGGTAGACAAGTTGAATGAGCAACATGTTTACACAAATGAATGATTCAACGATCCGATGGTTTTAACTTGAAAAGTCGAATAACGTTCGGATGAAGAATCACCATGTAGATCCTTTTATCATAATTTCTCTTAATGAGTACTAATTAAGTACTCCGTGAGCGTATACATTACATCATAGATTATCCAAAAAATTTTAAGGAGTTTACCTAAGAGCGTTCTTTGAAACAAGATTGGTTTTGAATGACCTTAATAGTTGGTATTTAAGACTTGATAGTCTTCTCGAGATTACCGTAACTATTTTGGTTGCATTTTTTATGACATGATTGTGCTTTATTGCATTAATATTGATTGAATGTTTTAAGCATGCGCTTCATGTTGTTGAGTGGGAGTTTTAGCTATTTACTTTAATCATTAAATGCTAGAACTTGTTTTTGTTCATGTTTTGGAACCGAATCATTTAAGGAGGATACTTTATGAGATTGATGATTAATGACTTTAAGTCAATTTTCGATATTGAATTTCGTATCGAATTATTCAGATGTCGCTTAGCTTAACATAGAACAAATTGATACATAAATGAATATTAATTCTTGAATCACTTCTATTAAAACTGCATAATAGTTTCAATAACAATCATTGTTGAGTTGAAACAAAATAGGAAAACTCAATGACGATAATTATGACACATGACGTCATGATCTTTAAATGTTCTTAGAGAACATGATGTATTAGATACTATCAAACCATGTTATGGGAGGTCCTGGAATTATGATGGAGACTCGGTCGAAAAAGATCATGAAATTTAAAAAATGAAAAATGTCATAACACGTGACATATTGATGAGTTCAAATCGATAACATGATCTCGGAGTGTGCACATCGCCTTACTACCCATGATATCTGGAATATCCGAAGGGAAAGTATGGTAAACACTTTACATTTTGAGGAACATCAAATTCGGATCCTAATCCATCACTTTCGATAAGTGTGAACACTTGGGGGTCGTCACGACTCTTGATGAAAGTATTTTGACTTTCACTCATGTAGCTCATCATGTTGAGTTAAAAGATGACGGACTTGTAGCATTCAAGTCTTCATAAAGTGTTCTCATTGCTTAATCTAATTCAATGCAAGCTTCAAGCTTAAAACGTAAACAAAGTGGAAGGAAATTGAAAAAGGCAAGCGGTCTTGAATCGATGTACCGATAAATCTTGGTGTCAATCCTAATGCTAAGAAGAATAAGAAAAGAAAATATGCTAGACTAAAAATGGATAAGGGTGAGTGACATGCTTCAGATGTAACAAGTGTGGTCATTTTACTCACGAATGTCCTAAATCCAAGAAGGACTAGACTGCTCAATCCATTTTTGTTTGAGCATATTAATCTTAAGTAATGTATTCTTAATTGAGTCTTGTCTCAAAGGTTTAGAGACTCATAAATGACAAGATCATTGACTAAAGACGAATGAGCATTGAGACGAGATGTTATTATGTGGGGTTTAAGCTCGAGTTGAGGTCTAGGGACTTTGTAAACTTGAGATTGACAATGGTCAATGTTTAATACTACATAGTCTCCTCGATTGCTCCAGATCACTTAGGATCTCACTTCTATCAATATTCTTCTTCGATTGAGACATGATTTAATATTTTCGTAAGACTTGGTTGAAATTAGTATTTACAATATGTATTATGGTATTTGACTTCCTTTAAATGTTTTATGTGGTTTTGGATTGTAAGAGAACTACTACTAATTTTTATGAAGTTAGTTCATATTTATTATAAGTATGTTCCACTAGTAATGCTTGTGTAAATAATGACATCCGGCATACTAGTTTTTAAGTCATGTTATGCAAGATTGAATGAACTGACTTGTGAAAGAAGAACTTTGAAGTTCAATTTTTAAAAGTCGAGTTATCATATGTGAACATAATCTTGCTAATAAGTGACTTGAAAACCATTAATAAAACTGTTAAGTTGACTCTTAATTGCAATTATTTTATTATGATAAATGTGATTCTATGAATGTCAAACAACTAACATGGAACTTACTGCTTTTCAATACTTACATTAATGGATTTTTCATGCTTTAAAATATGTATGTTTAATTTCACACATGTCTAGGACATTTGATGGTTTTAGATGTTTCCTAAAATTGTCTGTGAATTAAAAGACATGACTTTAAAAGGTTTTAAGAACCTTTAGAGCGTGTGAGAGATCCAAACAGCTTCAATGGATTGTGTAATGAGAAAGACATAATCCAACAATTATTAAAATATTGTACACCATTACATAATGGTGGTACTAACTAGAGATTTGAATATTGTTGGATGTGAGGAGATCCATGTAGACATAAGCTAATTTAACCATCTCTATTGGAGAGAGATGTGTAGTTATTAGTTGTTGATGGTTGTTTTGTAATGACTATTCATAGTTGATTACTTCAATCACATTTTTGATCTACAAGATAGGTGAATTACCTAATCGATCCTTAGATATAAGGATCACTGCTCACATACATGATTCTTCGAGTCGATGAAAGTTGGGTCCATGTGATTAATTGTACCTTCATTAGGTATGTTGTTAAATCTAAGGGATACGTGTTAATCGTTGATCAAATGAGTTGAAGTATACTTGAGATAGAATCACATAAAATCTAAATCATATTTTTTGGGATTAATGTAATCACTCTCTATCGATCCAAGTGGGAGTGATTTACTCGATAAAATGTTCTTTGATAGATTTTTTTACCTTTTAAGATCATATGGATCTTGATGAGAGTAATTGTCTAGAGAATATATGCTTGAATGGCATTATGATATCCGTAAAAATATGATAAGTCTTTAGTGAATGAGGAAGAACCTACAAACGCTCGAGAGGTTCCATCTCGTGTCATAAGAGACCAAATATGATAAGTCTTTAGTGAATGAGGAAGAACCTACAAACGCTCGAGAGGTTCCATCTCAGTCATAAGAGACCAGTGAAAGAAAGCAATGTAAGACAAACTTAAGTCGTTGAGGTCAAACCAAGTTTGTGAACTTGTGTTTTTTCATCAAGACACTAAGCAATTGAGACAAACTTAAGTCGTTGAGGTCAAACCAAGTTTGTGAACTTGTGTTTTTCATCAAGACACTAAGCAATTGAGAATTAATGAATTCTCAAAATTAAATTAAGATCGATGACTCTATAGTGAGGTAATAAAATTCACGTGATGAAAACTTATACTCTAAAAGGAGTGTATTAATTTTTTCATCTGTTGTAATTTTTACCTCAACCGATTCTAGCTAATATATCAAGTTTAGATTTAGAATTACATCAAATTGGACGTTAAAAACTAGTTTTTCCAATGGGAAATGGGAAGGAGAAATCTACATGTAACATGTAGAATTCAATCTTCTAAGAGGATAATGTTTGTAAATTGAAAAGTCGATTTGCGAACTTAAATAATCCTTAAGACAGTGTAACTTGAGATTTCATTTAAATGATTATCTCATATAACTTTGTTGTGAAAGACAAAGATCATTGTGCTTAGTTAAACGGTCCAAGATAGTTTTGTAATTCTAATACTGCTTTTGTTGTTATATTATTAATGGAATGACAACATGAGTATGTTTTTTATGGAAAGATTCATAAAAATTGTTTGAAGAAGTTACTTGGGGTTGTCTTGAGAGGCTTACACAAAGAGACTTCTTAAACAATTCAAAATAGGTGTGTGAAAACCTATTGATACTCATGTTGTGGAAGACGAGTCATTACACCGTGATGAGTGTCTCAAAACTCAAAGATGGGATGTCGATAATATCATATACAAATGCAATTGAAAGTCTAATGTATGCTAAGTTGTGCACACATTGAGACAATAGTTGAGCTATTAGTTTTGGTTAGCGATATCAAATTAATCTGAGAAAAACACTAATAGAAAGTGTTTGAGATTTTGAGGTATCCGATGTATTGCAGATTATTATCTCAAGGAGATAATTTAAAATTCAAATGTTAAAATTATACAAATCCAATCTGGAATAGTGATTTAGATTAACGTAAATCAAATTCCATTATGTCATCTTGCTTGAGATTGAGGCAATCTAATGACATAAGTATGAGATAGATTTGTATGGCATGCCCACTATAGAGGTCTAGCTTGTGGCATGTGCATCTCAGCATACAAGAGGTAGTTTGATTAAGAGATTTCTTGAAACTTTTGGGAATAGTAAGCACTTTAAATGAAGTTGCAGTGATTCATCATGGAATCAAACACTCCAATAGGAGATGTAGCGATTTGTTGTGGAAATAAACACTCTAGTGGGAGTTGTTACCACTCATTATGGAATCAAATATCCTGGTGAGAGATGTTGCTACAATTCGTTATGGAATAAAATACTTTAGTGGGAGTTGCTACTATTTAGTAATAGTCGAAGCAACTAAAGCTTACACTAGATATTCCAAGTATCAAGAAAACCAAATACTCTAAAAAGATTCTTTGTAGAGATATTACAAAGATTGAAAGAGTGATTCTTAAAATACCTTTTACTTATAAATGTTAGCAAATCCTCTCGTCAAACTTGTTCATATAGATGTCTTGGACATCTAAGATTAAAGTTTAAATGGATTTGGACATGGTATGAGTATATGTTAATGTTGCTAGAGATTTATGTATTGTAATTTATGTGATGATTCACATAATAGTGTGTCGACAAGTATAGATTGACTCACTCATACGAGCAATCACCTCCGACATCGTAGTGTGTGTAGAGATGAGATTATTTGGAAATAATCGCAATAGATTTTACCACAAATCTATTTGACTTGTTCATAAGCTAAATCAATGGATTCCCTAGACTATAGTGGAAGGAAATCTAAGTTAAGTGTCCAGGATACACTTGAACTATGATTTATACGATGTCGGATGAGATAGAAAATGACTCAAAGACACACACTTCCATTCCGGAAGTTCAAGACATCGTAACATGTGTTTCATACCACATGTGCTAAGTTGACCATAAGGAAATGAGAAAGATATCCCTATTTTCTCATTGTATGAGGCCTTGAGGTTTAAATGAACTTCTTAAAATACCCTTAAGACTTTCTCGCTATATTTCTAAGTCTTCACTTTAGTGTTGCTACTTTAGCATGTTACCAATAGCTAAGATAATTCAAAGAATGCGGTACATGTCTAGGAAAGCAAACTATAGTGGGAGTCTCAGTAGATACTTTGTGTGAAAGGAAGGATGTCTTTATTAAACACAATCTATTGTGATTCATTGACCGGTCAATCGAGTTGAGAACTTGATTATGAATACATAGATTTGATGAAAAGTTGAGTATGCACTAATTTTTCAAGGGATTGAAAGAGATATGTCAACTTGTGTTAATTGAAAGAATTCTGGGGTATTACGAGTTTTGGATTCTACATATAAAACTGATTGAGTTGCTATATATCCTTAACAAGTGTATAGCACAAAAACTCATATTCTCGAGGGTCACACGATTTATTTGCCTCGTATGAAAAATGTATTGTGTGATAGTTAAAAGATATGAAGTAGATGAGTATGAAGCTCAAAACTTCATGTGTGAGTGGGAGATGAAAGATAATAAATAATAAATATATTATTTATTTAATATCCACACATGAAGTGGATAAGGATGAGGGAAGTTATTTGACTAACTCCCTCATGAAAACCAATTCAACGTGGTTTTCTCAGAATACCATGCAGTAAAGGAGATGACGAATTCTTCTCATTCTCTCCCAATTTCACCCTAACAACAAATATACGTATCACATGAATACTCAAAATTAAAGGCACTTAAGTTGTGAACAATTGAATGCATTTCATACGTAAATGTATTTCGGACTCGAGGATCACAATCGTACGTAGAATTCCAACCGGTAAGATTTATTCCGCTGCGTTAAAGGTTAGTGAATCCTAACCATTATTTTTTCCAACAATCGACAACGCCTCCGCCGCCGCACCTCCTTTGCCATCGCGAGACAACGGCCGTCGTCGTTCTTCTCTTTTTCCAACGTCGCGACCCAACCGCGCTCCACTCGAGCCGAGGAGCATCCACAAGAACCGAGCCGAGGGGCGAAATCTTGGCAGAGGGTTGCCTCGACTCAGCCTCATCGCCTCGGCCACTCTCCTCTCCACTCGGACCGAGCCGTACACGCACGCCCTGTTCCTGCATTCCAACTCGGACGAGTTATCGAATTTGACCAAATCAACCCCGATTCGGCGATAATAATGTAATTTCATTAGTTTTTAGGCCTCATTCTGCAATTTTAATATTTTTACCCTAATCTCTCACTATATATACACTCATATTCAGATTTTAAAAGGAGAATTCACACCATTAAATAGAAATTCACACTTAGTTAATTTTCTTTTCTACACAGACCATTACACACTTTTACACACATATATAGTTAGATTCTTCATTTCTTCTTTAATTTGGATGATCAAGCCAAGAATTATTAATGTTTGGAAGTTAAGTAGGTGATACCTTACATTTGATTTAGTTTTGTTGGTTATTTCTCTTATAATCATGAATGCCTTTTATCCTAATGAAATAGGTTTAGTTGCTTTTATAATGTTTGGCTAATTTTTAGTGCTATGGTGTTTTGAATCTTTTGATACTTATGGATGATTGAATTTGTGTTGAATTCTTATGGGTAATTTTGATTGTTGATTAATTGATTGGATTGATGAGGTTTGAATGATCTATTTGCTTAATTGAGTTCTAATTCCATGCATAGTTGTTTAATTATCACAAGGAGACTTGAGTAGTTTAGATAACTCATTTGGTTGAGGGATTAATTAAGTGATTAGAGTTAATATTAGTTTTTTTTTTTTTTTTTGGATAAGGAAAATATTATTACCACAAGATGGGCAAGAGAGTTGCCCCAAATTACAAATACAAATTAGTTTGCGATACTCATCAAACAAAGATTAAAAAGATTACAAACCCAACTAACTCCTGCAAAGAAACAACGACTCAACCTTCTATTTAATAGACTCAACAATTAACACTCAATCACTCTACGAGGCTCTCTACACCACTCTTCATATCCAGCAGACATAACTCCTTCCTGTTTCCCCTTGTATCCAACTCCACAATCTCCATTTCATTTCCTCTACTACCTTTTCCACTATACATTGCTCCTTCTAAAACAATCGCATTTCTTTTTTTTTTTTTTTTTTCCATATTATCCATACTATACATTCCCAAATACAAATTGCATAATTCCTTCCTTTCTTCCCCCTTAGAATCTTACTAAATGCAAGAAGATTCAGTAGAGGGATTCGAATGAAAACCATTTGAACTCCAAGCCAATTCATACACCCCATCCAAACATTATACGAGAATTTGCAATGAAAACAGATATGGCTTACAGCTTTCTATTTCTTCAAATAAGAAACACACAGTCCACATTCGATCCTGTCACAAAATCCCTCTCCTCTGCAGCCTTCGATTTCGTTGGAATAAGAGTTAATATTAGCTTATCACAAGGAGATTTGGTTAATGCTACTAGAAAGACATCAATTCCACACTAGTTGCTTAGACGAATAATTGGGTAATTAGTGAAGAGACGAAAGGCAAGAAATCCTAGTATCGAAGGAGGACACGTTAGGAAAACCTATTGACTCGTGTTATCACCCTGTGGAAGGGTACTTCGTCCTATCAATCTTTCGTGCTTAATTTGTAGCGTAATTCCTAGGCTTACCAAGTACGAGATTATGTTTACTTAAAAGATTGCTCTTATTGATTAATTGACATGAGAAATGTTCATCCAATTCGTTGCATATTTGATCTTATTTGTTGATAAGCACCCGAACACTTCTTCATCATTGTTTGCATCTCGTTATTAGTTTAATTTTGTTTATTGCTATCGTTGTTAGTTGCTTGAATTACTTTAATCTTGTTGAATGACTTGTACTATAATTATGATTAGACTAGTAGATTTAGGGATATCCCCCACTTGATTCTCACGGATCGATATTTAATCGGATAACTTACTAGCTACACGATCCCTTTACACTTGAAGGGTGAGTGTCGCTTTTAAGCTATCAATATACCAACATAATCCATGTAAGTGTATTTTTCAATTAAACTCAATATATAAGTATTAGATATACAATCAAGAAGTGATAAATAAAATAGTCATTTAAAATATATAACAATGTATATGTTGGTTTAAATTATAAATATTTTAAATGATTGTTGAAATCCATGTAAATGATTTTTTTCTCTATTTTTCATCCCTGCGTATTACGCGGTATGTTCGTTAAATAAATTTTATAATACAATATATTACTATATTAATATTTTCCATCAAGTAATAATATATATGTATACAATTTTGCATAATTATAATATTAAATTTAAGTAATAGTAATATTAATTGTATAATAATTCATTCTAAGTATTAGAATTATTATAATTATATAAAAATCTAATATAAATTTTGTTTTAAATTTATTTTACAGTTAATAAAAAAAGATAATTAATATAAAATAATCTTATATAATCAATGTATATATATTAGAATAATATATATCGTAAATAAATATCATATATGATTATATTTAGTTTTTTTAATAATACTAATATTTATATATATATTTATTAGGATGAAATAAAATAAATTAATTGAGTTGGTCATTTTTTAATAATTTACTCAATATGTCAATATTATTGTATAAGTGTACATTGACTCATAATCATTATTAATGACACATCATATAAACTCACTAAAAACATATTTCTAGACGGACTCACAAAACCTCAATACACTCAAACTTTATCTATTTTTCTTTTTTAAAATTTGTGTCCAACTCTTTAAACATTATTTTAGTAGATGGAAATAATATATTTTTTATACCAACAAAAATACGCCGCACTATTTTTTTCAACAATTTATTTTACTTCACAATTCAACCATCAATTAAATTCTTCACATATTATTGACTTTACACTAAATAGATCACACAATGTTATAAAATATTCTTATTTTATCTACTTTATCTACGCTAAAATCAAACGAAAGATACTTTTTGTGTACGGAGTCGGATCCAAATCGAATACCTCGTTCGACCCAAGAGAAGCACGGCCTTCCACCTGTAATCTAAACTCGCAAATAGTTAAATAGGATGCTCCCATAATGTGATGAAGTTGTTTTAAGATGTGTGTTTGAAAGGGTAACACGAATTGATCAAATGAAATCATTTATGTTACTTTTGGTGTTCCATTCTACGTTGCATAATGTGGATGAACGACACGGATACGTTAAAAAAATTTAATGAATCACACAATTTTATGACACATGGCATGTTAAAAAAATTCACACAATTTTAAGTCCATCTGTTAAAAATTCAAAAGATAGAATACAAATTAATACATAATTAATGACACAGATAAATAAATAGCATATTAACAGCCCCAACAACTGCTTTATATTTTTATGGGATAGCAGCACACGCACTCATACTTCCTCTAAAAACATACACGATCCCCTGCCAGGGACCCACCATCACCCAACCGCTACCCTTTTCAACCCTCAAAGCTGATCAACTAATTTAATAGGAGTAGCAATTCATTATAATTTGCAATTTGTAATAATTATATTACATTTTATAATTTATAACATCTACTATATTTTATAATAAAATGCAATTTGTACTATGTAAATTTGGTAGATTGAATGTGTCTCCTATGAACCAAGTTTCACGGTAAAACTTGATCCATATTGAAAAAATAGATTCAATTTACTTTACAGCTTATCCTAACTAATTCTTTTTAATAATATAGGTCATTCCCTTCAGCTTATCATAACTGATTCTCTATGTAATGTTGTCATGTTGTAATATGATTATATAAATCATATCTTTCGCTTATCACGACTAATACTTTTAGTAATATAACTAATACATTTCGCTTATCACAATTGATACCCTTTAGTTATATAGGTAATACCCTTCATTTATTGCAACCGATATCATTTAGTAATATAGGTAATATCTTTCATTTATTACAACCGACCCTTTAATGAATGAATCAAGTTTCACCATGAACCTTTTTTTTACGTAACCATGAACCTTTGTTCATAGTAGACTTTGTCTAGTAGATTTTGGTACCTCAACTCGAATTTTGTTCTTTTTCTGTCCAAATTAAATTTGTCCAATGTATTATGATCCTTTTAGGTTTAATAATTATTTTTTTAACTAAATGTTTAATTTCTAACAAAGAATTGATCCATAATTTGACCGAAAAAGAAATTAAATTCTGAGTTAATATATTAATATGTCAATTTTAGATACAGTGAAATTTTCAGTGTTAGACATTGTAGTGAAATCAAGTTATGAAGTCAAACTTGATAATTTTAAGAGGCTTATAATCATAAAATATCAGACTTTAAATAATAAAAAAATTATATTTATATAGTAATAATTACACACATAGTTTTTCACTTTTTTTAATAAAGTTAGTCTTTAGTCGTTCTCTATTTCTTTTGCATCAAATTGCATTTCTCCATCACAATAAAGGGGCACTCTCATGATACGTATACTGAGACGGAGTCACTTTTAATAAATTATTATCACTTTTTCATAAATTGTTATCACTTTTATACAAATTTGTATCACTTTTAAAAGAGTGATAACAATTTATTAAAAACGGTCTCATACAAGTTTTTGCCCACAATAAAAGGGGCCAAATACAAATAGGTTTAAAAAAAAATTAAAATTGCAAATAGGTTAAAAATATTTGCACAACAACACAAGATAAATTTGCACAGAAGTACAAAAATATTTGCATAATAAACTTATTTGCAATTTTGAAATACTTTTTAACCTATTGTAATAATCTCTAAAAGGTAATTAGGATTCTTATACATACGTTGCAGGTAACTATCATGCTAGCTAGATAGCAACGAATAAACCAAAAAGGGTCTTCCAACACGTAAACCATATTTTATTTAGATAAAACTCTGATTACTTTGTGATTAACTTTTAACAATGTAATTAACGATATGAAAGATGGCAACATTTGCAGAATCCTAGGAACAAAACTCTCGTATCATGCCTCACTTTTTCATGGTCGCTTTTGAAGTCTATCCTAATCTAATAGATCTTTGTAATTAAGAAATCTTATTACGTTTGACTTAAGATTATCCTGAAATAAAGTAGGACATTAATTAATTATTAGATTCCTAAATCAGAAATTAGGTGACAACCAAATTTTAAAAGCCATAAGCCACGGGGATTGTTGGAGTGCTTCAAAAGGTATTTCTACTTGTTACTCTCCTTTCGGAAAAATTTTACCAATGATAATTGTTGAAACTTAGTGGGTGTATTATTCAATTAAGAGGTGAATTAATCTGAGTTAATACATAAAACAAACTTGTGCGATCAAAAACAAAACCAACAATGCAGAAAATGAAATCAACACAGGAATTTTAAGTGGTTCGATCCAAATAGATCTACATCCACGGCGAATCAAGACACTCAATTCACTATAAGATTACAGATTACAACTCAATTTCACAAAAATCACTGCATTCTCTCCACAAGATAAGAACCCTAATTTCGTAATTGAGAGTAAGTCACTAACTGAAACAAGGGGAAAATTGAATCATTACACTCACCAACCTCCTCTCGAGAAAAGCCCAAGACCTTTCTACGTTCGATTCTAACCGATTCAGCAATTGATCTTGGTCGCTCCATGCTTAACGAATCGAACGGTTAGTTAATTGATTAACTAACGGTTTATTTCTTAAGCATCGGTTCTTCAATTTATGACCAATTTTGACATTATCGAACCGGTTCAAGATAGAATACCAAACATTGAATTAGTACACCTCCTTACTCACTAAAAGTATGCTTATGTAATTTATCCATCAATTCTCCACCATAAATGAATAAGCATGCCTATCATATTCGCAATACACCTCTCGATCGCTGAACATCCCATGATTCAAGCTTTACCATCTTTGAGCAAAATTTGAACTTGTTGCTTGGTAAAGCTTTTGTCAACATGTCTGCGGCATTGTCATCGGTGCCAATTTTCGAATGGATATGATGCCTTTCTCCACAACATCCCTAACTAAATGCAACTTCACACCGATGTGTTTTGATCTTTCATTAAATACTTGGTGTTTAACCACGTGTATGGTGCTCTGATTGTCACGAAAATGGTAACCTTCTTCCGCTCAACACCAAAAATCGATAATCCCCTTGAGCCAAATTGCTTCCTTAACAACCTCGTAAACAACAATGTACTCGGCTTCGTAGTAGATAAAGCCACAACAGATTGAAGTGTCGATTTTCAACTTATTGTAATTGTAACGCCCGAATTTAAAAGTAACACATAATAGCCGAGGCGCTACCAAATTGGCCCGTTAACTTAATTAAAGAGAAAATTGTAATTAAATAAATGAGATTTATTACGTAATAATCATTTGAGATTTACAATGAAAATAATGTAAAATAAATTACATGCAACCATTGCCTCGTGCCTCGCTCGAGCTCCTTTGACTTTGTAGAAAATCATAATCGTGGGGATGAGTGTTTGAAAATACACCCAAAGGAGGGAAACATCAATGATTGCACGCTTAAACAACATTCGTAAGCGCATATGATATATTCATATATAAAACTCATGAGAACATTTAATGTTTTGTCACATAGTACGAGCCATTACCCGGCTTGAACATTGTACGGGCCATTACCGGGCTTGAACATAATATAGGTCATTACCCATCTTGAACATATACACGGGCCATTATCCGGCTTGCACATAGTACGGGCCATTACCCGGCTTGAACATTGTACGGACCATTACCCGGCTTGTTTAATAATGCAATTTAACATAGCAATCATAACATTGAATGTTAAACTCGATTAAGAGTGGAGATTGCCCTCACCTTAAAAACAATAGTTGCAACAAATGATACAATGCAAGACTCCCTTAATGATCCTCAACTCCTTGATAATGCACAAACTTAATGGTCTCAAGTTTCTCCTCATATCCTACAAATAACATATACTCTTAATAATCTACAATTCCAGACGCTACGAGCGTCACATCAACAAACTAATTACAATTCTATAATCTATGAGTGAATACGAGCATTTTGATATATAATACCACAATTAACGAAGATCGAATACCTACCAAAATGCTTCGAGATTTCTCTCTCTTTCTCTCTCTCTTCTCCCTCGCCTTTCTCTCTCTCTTCCCTCTCCCGCGCCATTCTTCTCCCTTCCTCTCTTTCTTTCTTCTTTCTTTCCTTATTCCTATCTAATGTTTCCACCGCCTTGGCTAGCAAACTTCTAAGGTAAGTTTCAATTTTATTATATTATATTATTATAACTATATAATATTATATATATATATATATATATATATATATAGTAAACACACGCACACCACACGCACACCTACGCACACCACACTCCTATATATATTATATATTATATATTATATAATATTATATAATATATATTATATTATATATTTTCTATTTTAAAAGATTTATATAATTTGATTAAAAGCTAATTATTAATACTAATACTCAATTTATAAATATAAATAATTCACGTAGTGATTTTGGGATATTACAATGCACGAGGCGATGGTTGCATGTAATTTATTTTACATTATTTTCCGTCAGTAAATCTCAAATGATTATTCTGTAATAAATCTCATTTATTTAATTACAATTTTCTCTTCAATTAAGTTAACAGGCCAATTTGGTAGCGCCTCGGCTATTATGTGTTACTTTTAAGTTCGGGCGTTATAATGCCATTAAGTGTGAAAACATAACCAGCTAAAGACTTTCTTGAGTCAATATTCCCCGCAAAGTCTCGCATCCACATATCCTTTCAACCGATCTTCTTTTCCTTGAGACCTTTCAAATAGTAATTCCAGATTTGCAGCACCATTCAAGTATCTAAGTATCCATTTCGTGCATCCCAAAGTGACAACTCCCAGGATCTCGCCATGAATATGTTTACCATGCTCACAAAGATAAGCAAGATCGGGCCTAGAACAAACCATGGCATACATTATACCGCCAACACCATTTACATATGGAATCGAACTCATCTTCCTTCTTTCATCTATTTTAGGAGAATGCCGCATATATAACTTGAACCGCTGCCCTATGGGTGTGCTTACAGATCTGGATTGATGCATAAAGAACCTTTTGAGGACCTTTAAAATGTAATCTCTTTGAGTTAGAAAGAGTTTACCACTTCTATACTTCGATAATATCCATCTCCAAAATCCTCCTAGTATTTCCAAGATCTTTCATATTAAAAATTGAGTTTAGCTTCATCTTCAATGATTGAATCCTTGATATGCTTTTGCTTGCAATTAGCATGTCATCCACATTCAAAAGTAAGTAAGTCAAAGACATCATTCCCTTGCCATTCCGTATAGACACAACTATCATAAGGGCATCTAGTGAATCCCACCGATAACATAAACTCGATCAAATATTTTATACCACTGCCTTGGACTTTGTTTAAGTCCATAAAGAGATTTCTTCAAGAAACACACCTTACTTTCATTTCCGTAAAGTATGAATCCTTCTGGGTTGATTCATATGGATTGTTTCAATCAATTCACCATGAAGAAAAGTTGTTTTGACATCTAGCTGTTGCAACTCCAAGTTTTGTTGAGTAACAAGAGATAAAAGAAGCCCGATTGAGCAATGCTTAACAACAGTGAGAAAACTTCATTGAAATCTATTCCTTCTCTTTGAGTGAATCCCCTTGCAACTAACTTTGCCTTGAATCTGATTCTATTAACAACACCAACTTCAACCTTCTTCTAATAAAGCCATTTACAACTAATCAGAGTTTTTATTCTTGTTTCTTTCAATCGTAATCCATGTATGAATCTTTTCCGGAGACTACATCTCTTCCGTAATAGTCGTCATCCAATTTTCTTTCTCGTGGCTCATCATAGCCTCCTCGTATGTCTTTAGTTCACAAAACTCCAAGTCTTCACCGTTATAAGAGCATAAGAAACCAGATCTGCATGTCCAAATCTTTTAGGAGGATGAATTTCTCTTCTTATTCGTCTCTTGTGCATTATAATCTCTCAAATTTTCCGAGGGAATATCATCATCTTCTTCTTGATCAAATCGAGCTTCATGAAAACAAACTCTTGATCAGCATTTGTATTTTCTCCTTCATCATGATTTTGAGTTTCATGATTACTCAAATCGGTGCTTGAATGCTCCACCTCAACAGTAAAACTTCGCTAATAAAACCATCTACATCTTGAGGATTTCCTAAATAAGTATATCCCATTTACAGCTCATTAAAGACAACATCCCTCGCTGATTATACACCTTTGACCTCCAAGTTCAAGATTCCACAGCTTTATAACCTTTAACACCCTTTGGATAGCCTATGAAAATGCATTTGATTGCCCTTGGCTCTTATTTGTCCTGCCTTATATGAGCATAAGCAGACACCCAAAAACTTTAGATTTTCATAATTTGAAACTTTTCCATACCATAACTTATCAGAGTTTTGAGATCTATGGCAAGTAGATGGAGATTTGTTGATCAAATAAGTTGTTGTGCTAACAGCTTCTCCCCAAAACTTCTTGGAAGTTTAGCATCGTATAATAAGCATCTTACTCTTTCAAGGATGGTTCTATTCATTCTCTCTCGCTAATCTATTTTGTTGTGGATTAGCAGCACTTTATTTTATGCCTTGTAATACCTTTTTCTATATAGAACAATTGAAACTTATCTCGATTGATAATCCAATCCACTATCTGTTCTCAAGTGTTTGAGCTTCTTTTGCTTCTTGTTTTCTTGCTCTGTAAGCCACTCCTTGAACTTAACAAATGCATCACTCTTTTGTTTCGTAATAAGAACCCACACCTTCCTGCCGTAATCATCAATTACGCCATAAAATATCTACCTCCACCATGAGATTCCACCCTTGCAGGCCCCCATACATCCGAGTGAACATAATCCAACACTTCTTTTGTGATATGAATACTCCTTTTATAAGAATGTTTCCTGGATTTCCCCAAAACACACCGCTACGTAAATCAAGTTTTGTGATTTCATTTCCAGATAGAGTTCCTTTTGTTGCCAATTCTTTCAATCCTTTCGACCAATGTGAGCAAGTCTTTTGTGCCATGTCACCGTGTCTCCATTGCTCATGATAATCTCGATTTCCGTGATAGTTTCCCAATCGTAATATATTAGCCATTAGCCTTCTTGCCCTTCATGACTGTTTTCCATCTTTTGTAACAAGAATACAACCATCCTTGGTGTTGAATTCATACCCCATAGCATTCAAAGAACCCATAGATATCGATTTCTTTTAAATCGTGTACATACCTAACATTAGTTAGGACTCTTATCTTGCCATCATACATTCTGATCTTTATGGAACTCCGACCCCATCACCTTGTAACTCTTGTCATTTCCAAGCAAAACAGATCCCCATCATCCTTCTTGAGATCAAAAACCAATTTTCAGTTGGACACATGTGAAAAGAGCACCCTTAATCCAAAACCCATTCATAATACATCTTCTTATTAGTGATATTAAGAACCTCAACATTGTCATACCCACTTTCAAAGAATAGAAGATGAACTTGATTCTTCTCCGAATCTTATTCTTATCAGGCAATTTTTCTTCAAATGCCCAACTTTATGACATGAGAAGTGTTAGATCGGGTAGTAGTTTTGATGAGTTAAAATGTATAGAATAGATAGCTCATGTAAAAGTAAGATGACCATTTAATGATGACTAGAAACAATCAAGTAATGTAGTCTGTAGATTAAAATTTCAGACTAGGTATTTAGATTAGTCACCGAGGTTCTACATTCAAAGGTCATCTCAAGACAGTGTTGGAGAAGTCATCTCGATAAAGAGAGGATAATGAAGAGCTCAAGACAAGGTGGAAATCACTGAGTAGAATAAGAAAGACGAATTTCAACTAAGTCGGTTAGACGACTAACTCAAGAAGGTCACCGAGGTCAAAGCAATTTTCAAGAAAGTTTGTTAAGCGGTTAGAGTTTGTTGTAACAAACTAACCATCTCATACTTCTTATAAATAGGGTTAAGCACAGTTCTTAGAAGGACTTTTGCATTTTCCCGAGATACACACTTGTAAAGCACTCTTAGCGAAATACACTTTGATTTTAGATATTTTTCTAAGTGTTTATAGAACACTTTCGTAATTCTTTCTTTGAAACATCTCGCACCGTAACTCTAGATTAGGAGTTAGATTTAAAGATATAAGGAGATCGTGACACGACCCCATTTACACAACCAACATAATATGAACTTAAACATTAAAACAACCAAGAAAAACCTCGCTCCATTTTTTTAAACGACATAACATTATCACGTATTCAAAACATAACCGTCGCATACATACCAGCTTCTTAACAAACCACAATCCACGAAACACACTAGTACATGCTTGTTTATACTGTACATATCCAAAACAGACATAAAATACAATAGCGAGAAGCAAAATAAGCCACGGTCGCCCAACAGTGCCGTCATCTATGTACACGCCTACTCAAAACCTCGTAAGAGCGCCACGGCTTGTCCAAGAACCTCATCGGTAATCATCGATTACCTACAATGCATAAACCCGGTGAGATATAAATCTCAAGAAGCGTGAATTATGCATGATGTGGTGTTTAGTTCGAAAACCTCCCAATACACAATGCACTCTCTTTAAAATCATCAATTTATTTATGAAACACTCGTTAGGGCCCCGACTCACTACTATGCACCGGCACACGAGCATTAAGCTCAATTCAATTATATTTAAGTGGCCACTATATGTATGACCTCGACGTGAGGCTCATCCTCTTGTGGCCACCAAGGGTCCCCCATCGCGCCCTCATGACCACCAAGAAGTTATCCCTCCACGCCGACTCCACACCGTTGAGGATCCCACCCTCTAACGGCCTAGCGAGGTCCATCACCAAACCTCGACTCCCCGTCCGTTCGTAAGTCCCCTCTCAAAATATGCACACACCATAGAATATGAGACGGTGGCCTACTCTAGGTAGCATACGCCAGATCTCGCCCGGTCGCTTAACTCCTAGGTCGCCCGCCGCCGCCTCGGTGCATAATGTGGTCAAACACACCATTTGATAAAACATTTTCATATTAATGCATGATATGCATGATGCAATGCAGATATACATACAAGAAACCACATGCTCAAGACACCCTTTTCACTTTTGCAATATCGTGGAATTCACAAATTCCTTTCACGATAATCTCTCGAACTCACAGTTCAATTTACAACAATAATCGAACTCACAGTTCAATTCACAATACTCACCGAACTCACAGGTTCATTCCACTTCGTATATGGAGCTCACAGACTCCTTTCACAATAATAAGTAAATACCAATCAAATATCATAATTAACATAATATTCACATATCACCAATTAAGCATAAATACTTCACGAAATATTATATTTATGCATTGTAGGTGCAAATGAATTTCTACTTACCTCAAGTCCGCAAAACGCCGATAAAATCAAACCCTTAAACCCTTGTTACAGCTTTCACTATCAAATAAGAACAATTATTAATAATTTGAGGATAGGGTTTTGTTCTACTCCTCACGAGCTTCAAAACGGTATAAAATTTGTCAATTGACTAAGTCGAATACTTACCAAATCGCCTCAGATCTCTCTCTCTCTCTCTCTCTCTCTCTCTCTCTCTCTCTCTCTCTCTCTCTCTCTCTCTCTCTCTCTCTCTCTCTCTCTCTCTCTCTCTCTCTCTCTCTCTCTCTCTCTCTCTCTCTCTCTCTCTCTCTTCAGCGTGAAAAATGGCGTCCACTGGATAACGGTATGTTGAATTGTAATTGAATGTGTGCATATGTCCGCCGCCTTAATTTCCTTCAGAGGTAAGTTTTCTATATTTTATTTTATTATTTTATTTTCTTACCTATCTACTTCTACTTACTTAATTACTATATATATATATATATATATATATTTCACACACTAACACATATTATATATATATATATATTAAAATCACAATTAGTATTATAATTAATCACATTAATACCACTAATAATTATATAATTTGTATTACTACTCAAACACCAGAAAATCTCAATCACTTATAAATTAATTTTCTCACCACTTAACATATAGAGACATATTTAATTAATTCAATATTTAAGAACACAATAATATAATGCAAGATAAAATAATTTAAATTCACAAGTAGTACATAATTAATTAAAAATGCACTCAATGCATGAAATATATTGACCAATGAGTAGTGAGTGTCTCTGTATCACAATCAAGACTAGATTCTTCACCATTGTAATTGTAATCATCAAGGAAGTAAGTAAGTAAGGAAACGAGTAGAGACCCTTCTTCAAGTTGGAGAAGGAGAGTGGACGTAGGATTTTTCAATCCGAACCACTATAAATCTTGTGTTCTTTACTTTATGTTATTAATTTCAGATCGATTACATTGTTGATTCAATTTTAACAAGAAGCTTTTAGATCCATTAAAAAGGATTGAGTATAATTAGTTTCCGCTGGGTACTCTTAAAAATTTGAAAGTTTGATTTGAGTAGCTGGTCTCAATTTCGTGAGAATTTTAGATAATCTATTCAAACACCCCCTCCCTTCTAGATTATTTCTAGGAGTTCTAACTCAATCTCGACCAACAAGAAGCACTTTCTTCTTTCCACAAAACCAAGTATGAGATTTCTTTTCCTTCTCATCATTCTTTTCACCCTTTCTTTTATTTGAAAAATTCTTCTTTCCCTTCTTGAATTTGACATTCAAGCTCTCTCCGTAATCCAATTTTTTTCTCCATTGAAGTGGTGTTAAGACATTTGGTTTTAAGAGCAGTTTGGACCTCATCAAATGAAATTGATTCTCTCCTTCCAAACAACAAAGTGTCCTTGAAGAATTCATAGGACTTTGACAAAGCATTCAAAAGCATCAGTGCCTTATCATCATCTTTAAGCCTTCTCCTCCAATTCTCTAGATTATCCACAAGCTTGATTGAATTCATCAAGTTGTTCATCCAAGGACTTATCCTCTGCCATCTTGAAAGTAAGCAATTTCTGCTTTCATGAACAATTTGTTAGAAACAAATTTTGCCAAATAAAGATCCTCCAACTTCTTCCATATATCAAGAGCCGATTTCTCCTTTGAAACCTCTCTAAGAACCTTGTCTCGCAAGACACAATATGATCATACTTCGTGCCTTCTTCTCGGATTTCATTCTTCTTATCTTGATTGTTTGTAGATGCCTCGTAATCGATGCCTTTAATGCATCATCAAGACCATGCTAGATTGAAATAACGCCCATCTTAATCCTCCATAGTCCAAAATCATTTTTCCCATTGAATTTCTCAATATCCAACTTGAAAGATGCCATTGTCTTGATCGATTTTCCACAGACGACGCCACTTATTGAAATTTAGTGGGTGTATTAATCAATTAAGAGGTGAATTAACTGGTTAATACACAAAACAAACTTGCGCGATCAAGAACAAAACCAATAATGTAGAAAATGAAATCAACACAGAATTTTATGTGGTTCGATCCAAATAGATCTACATCCACGACGAATCAAAGCACTCAATTCTCTATAAGCAATCGACATGATTATAGCTCAACTTTACCAAAAATCACCGAATTCTCTCCACAAGATAAGAACCCTAATTTCGTAATTGAGAGTAAATCACTAATCAAACAAGGGAAATCGAATCACTACACTCGCCAACCTCCTCTCGAGAAAAGCCCAAGACTTTCTACGTTCGATCCTAATTGATTCAGAGCAATTGATCTTGGATGTTCCATGCTTAACAAACCGAACGAAGTTAGTTAATTGATTAATCGCGGTTTATTTCTTAAGCATCGCTTCTTCAATTTATGATCGGTTTTGACATTATCGAACCGGTTCAAGATGGAATACCAAACATTGAATTAGTACACCTCCTTACTCAGCTGAAAGTATGCTTATGTAATTTATCCATCAATAATCTTGTGATTTTGTCTCAATTTAAATTTAATTATTTTTGTTTTATTTTATTAATTGTGGTTTTTTTCTAGATTCTTCTCATCGGATAATTTAAAATTTAAATTTGTTATAACAAATGTAATGATATGAATTATGCATCAAAATGACAGTTTGTCAAGAGAAAGAAAATAATATAGGTCTCGACCGCCCCATATCGTATATCACTCGAATTAGCGATAATAATTGACGGAATTTGTGATTTTGAAATTGTGATTCACGAGGGTGGTGTAATTGAAACTTAAAATTGATTGATGAATTTGCTTCTGGATGAAAGAAGATTTAAATGAGGGTGGACATGACCATTAATATGACCAAAATAAAAATGATTATGACAATTTTTTTACCAAGATTGAGAGGGTGTGCTTATTTTATTGAAAAGAATCGGAATGACAATGGGTTTGAATATAGTGAGGAATGATATCTTGGATATGTTTGTCATTATTGAGTTGTTTGATTTATATGTAGATATGACTATCATTACCATAGAAAGTGTTTGATTTTAATAAAATTATTATTAACTCTTTTTTAATATTAATAAAATATTATATAATATTCATGCTTAGAATATTATTATTAATATTAATAAATAATTTAGAAGATAAAATAAATTTTTAAAAAATTATATATGAAATTTTAGAAAGGAATGACTTTTTTTTTTTTAAATGGTGAAGAATGAATCTATATCTTTCATTACTCACTTTTAAGATATCAAATATTTGATTCATCTCAACCAAATATTACACTCTCCTTTCATTGTTATTCCTTAACTCTAAAGGTGTAAACCAAACACCTCCTAAATTTTTCAATGAAAATGACCGAAATCGATACTAAAATGATAAAAAAAAAAATGATACAAAGAAAAGAAAACAAAGATTAAAATTGGATACAATTAAATATACATGACGATTAATAATTTTTCTCCATTTTTTTCAAGGTATTTGAATAAATGGAGATTCATATATATATATATATATATATATATATATATATATATATATATATATATATATATATTTGATTGAATAATTATTTCACATATTTATTATACAATATAAATTTAAATTAAAAAAATACAAAAAAATTCTAAATATTTATTTGTTATTAAATAATATAAATGTAGTACAACATGAATTTATCATTTCATATATTTTAAAACATAATTTACAACTAAAACTATAAATTTGAAAAATTTCTTTGTACACAACATTTGTAGTATACTTGGATGGCTTTCCATCGAAGCCAAGTGAAAGAATTTTCAATCATTTTCTACTTTTTACTCTTGAAAATGCCATGTACAATTGTCCATGTGTGAAAACAGGCTTGGGAAGGTACAATCCAACGCTTGAAAGCGATTGACCTTGACTTTTATTTATCGTCATCGCAAAACACAATAGAATTGGAAATTGTCTCCTCTGAAAATTTACCGGCATTGATGGATCTGAATTACTAAGTGTCATTCGGGTATGAATATTTTATTCTCAATATTATTTCCGAGATAATTTCGCTTCAATAATGTGATTTTCAAGCTTTTGACAATTAATCTCGCTCCATTGCACAAACCTCGCTTCGATCAATATTTTTCATCAAGATTATCGCACACATTTCTTTAATACCAATAGATGGTTCGGTAGTCCGTAATGACTAATAGAATTTAAAAAGTCCACGTAAATTAACTCGACATTTCTTCCTTCTTGAAACTCGATTTGCAAACACTATCTAACTCAAATATTCTTTGGTTTCACCTCGGGATCATAGCTAAGACCTTTTTATTAATAGATTCAACATCTGTAAGCCTTGGTGCAAGTATAGCTCTATCCTTAAAGTAGTAGATAAATTATCAATCAATGATGGATAAATCATTTGAATCAAAGCAACAACCGGATCTATTGCTTCGTAAATCAAAATATCTTCGGAATTTCAATATCCCAAAACCATCACTACCTTCTCCAAGATCACCATCACCAATCTTCAAAATCCAATTAGAGAATTCTACAACCTCATCTTTACATGTTGTAGAATTATGTGGCCGCATGTTCTTCGTCAATTTCAATACCTATGAAGTACCATATTATAATAATGTAGTAAAAGAAATAACAATAATTTTAATTAATTTTAAATTCGATATTTTAATAATAAATAGTTAAATTATAAATATCAATACCTTGCAATGATCCCACAAATAAGATGAATTTATTGTTGCATGTACAACATCCTCTCTACTTTGTTTTTGTATGACAGTAATATCTCGTCTAAAATCACCACAAAAACAACCTGTCTTTCCTCCAAATGGCGAATCGGATGTAAAACCATCGAGAAGACCTAACAATATCTCACAGCTTCGATCCAATGCTTCAAAGTTAAATTTATTCATCATCGTGGCTTCATCCCATATTATTAATTTTGCCTTCAATATCAATCGTGACAAATTTGTATTTGGCATTATGTTGCATGTTGAAGACTCATTGATATTGATAGGTATACAAAATCTTGAATGAGCAAGACGACCACCAGTGCAAAAGTAGAGAGGTTATTCCACTCGATGCAACATTAAGAACTATATGACCCTTTGATCTCAATAAAGTGAAAGAGTTCTCCATATGAATGTTTTTCTGCTCCACCTGGATCCATATAAGAAGAAAACACCACTACTATTGGACCAAACAGCCTTCGAGAACTTGTTGTAGGACATTATTTTGTTGAGCTGTTAATGAAGAACTCAATTTTTCATATTCTCGACGTCAACTCCGATCGGTCATACAATAATTCTTCGTGTATAATGTTACTCTCTAATTCAGCTATTAAAGAATAGTCCGGAACAGTGCATCGATGGGTATCTAGTTAAGGTAGAACTATTCATCTGTAGCAAGTTTTCAATATCGACCAATGCATAATTTTTCAACACATTATCATCTAGACGCAAATCTGAAAAATTAAAATGGATGAATAAAATAAATATTAAAATTTTTAGTAAACATTAAATAATATTAATAGACATTAAAGTTATTAATATTTTTGTATAAAAAATTAATAATACCTCGGATTGTTCGTTAAATGTCGTTGTCTTGGAAGAATATCATCCGTCATACATTTCCATGTCTTTTCAAAAACAACTTCCGGAGAATTCATAGATGATGATATGAGCAATATTGCAAATAAATTTCTAACATAATAAGCACATTCCCAAAAACTTAACTCCATTATTCCATCAACATACTCAAGATCATCATCCAACAATCCCATTGGATAGCAAGTAGGTCTAAAAGTTGGATACAAAATTCCTCCAATTGTCCGTATCTCCTCATGTGATCTTGCACCCTTACTATGTGGTAATAGGATTCCCAAAAATAATGTTCTCCAAAGACCTAAGAGAAACATTGCACAATCGTCCCAGTGAGAACTTATTGTTCTTTCTTCTCTCCCAATCGTATTTTTGTTTGTCCCAGACATAATGTTTAGGAAAATTAATGTATGTCAACTGTCTAACTTCATCATCATGAGTGTTTCGTCTCATCCATGCTAAAAACATTGATTGTTTGATGGTCTCTCAAGCACTTCATCAATGCAATCATCATCATAAAAATACATTTTGTTCATCTTCAAGATGGAAACTTAGTCTTTGTATTGCAGGGAATCTATAGTGTTTTTCAAATCCAAGCATCCTCCACACCGCTTCACACAACGATATATATCTGCAGCTTGATAAAATTCTCATCCTCATCATCTTTTTTTGATTTTTTTCTACACCTTCAGCCGGGCAACACTTGCAGCAGAATTCGCCAGACCCTTGTTGATGTATTTGAACAAATACTTGATGGATTTATGTCTATTACACCACTCAACATTTATATGTGCATGATATCTCTTCAAGAGAATTGCACTATAGGGAACAACAAAATCATTGTCCAAATAAATATTACTCTTTAAGACAGCTTATGTCATCATTTCTTCTTTTGTAAAGTGGATAACCATTCTCCACAACAGCTTGTTGTTTCTCTAAATTTCTTTGGAAACTATTTTGAACAGCTTTTGTTCACCATGCATGGAGAATTTCTCCCGGCAAGAACACACGGACCATACATCATATATTCTCTAACCAAATCATGCAACACCATATCATCATCTTTATTAGGTATTTCGCAGATATGATTCGATCAACATCTTCAGGGTTTGGAATCTTATTCGACGATTCAAGAAGAGAAGAATATGTGCATAAGGCGCTCCTCGTTTTTAAACTCAACCGTGTAAACTATCGTATAAACAAAATTCAATTTCATTAAAAAAATTCAACGTAATAAAAATTTACTTCATAATCGGTTAAATAATATTTCCTAAAAAAATACCCGCATCAATTTTACCAAAAATTGATTCTTCTTTAACATCTTTCATAATGCGATCGAAGTTTTATCTTGAATATTCGACAAAGTATGTCAGTCCGTCCACCGCTTCAAGGTGCCTATCCTCCAATATTCTTCTTATCTCTGGCCATTTTGGGTTGCATGTAATTGTGATGAATAAATGCTGGATACGAAATGATTTTGCATATTGCCATCGCATCCTGGAAATTCGGCTTCATATATCGCAGTCCTCCAAGTAAAGGAAGATGGAATTATTCTTTTTCCAATTGAAGATGGATCAGTATCTATTAGATCAAGAATGTTTTGATGAGTTAAAAGTCGATTCGTATGATCAAAGCGACCTTAAAGAACAAATGAGATCAAGTTTTATACTAAGCCGATCGTGACGAGGTCGAGGACCAAACTAGTCACCAAGACTAGGAGTTACAAGTCATCTCAAGTCCAGCTCAAGTCTAGTCATCTGCAGGAGAAAATTATGAAGAGCTCAGACGAGGTCAAAACAAGCCGAGTAGAATAAGAAAGACAAGTCTTCACCAAGTCACCGCAGAATGAGTAGGTTTAAAATCACCGAGGAGCAAGCAGCTTTCAAGAATAAGTTTGTTGAGCAGCTTTCTAGTTTGTTAAAACTAATTAACAAGCTAACTGTCTTTTTAGACTTATAAATAGGTCTAGGCACTTCATTAAAATATAGATCACACAAGTTATCAATTCAAAGAATATATTCTCTAAAAATCACAAGTTCTCAAAAAGCACAAAATAGTTTTCAAGGATTTCTTCATAGATTTTTCTAAGTGTTTATAGAACACTTCCTTACACATCTTCAAATACACTTCTATTATTTTAGAATTAGATTTCATAATTGTTTAGAAGTTTGAAGATTTGAAGATCTTTGTAAGTTGTAAGTCAGACGATTGAAAGTGAGTAAGTAAGGTGATAGAAGAGACCCTTCTTCAAAGTTTGAAGAAGGAGAGTGGATGTAGGATTGTTATAATCCGAACCACTATAAATCTGTTGTTCTTTATTGATTTCATTTACTTACTTGTTTATTTCAATTTCAGTTTATCAATTGAAGATTAATTTCGTAATCAAAGTTAAAACCAAAATATCGCTTTGCTTTTGATCTTAATAAAGTTGAGATTAAATTGAATTTCCATTGTGTAACTTTGTTGCGTTGAATAAGTTTTGGAAGATTTGTAAAAATCTGAAAAATCTATTCAACCCCCTTCTAGATTTTTCCTAGAAGGCTGGTACAAGTTTTATCCAATCAGCTCAACTAATCGGGACCAACAAGTGGTATAGAGCAGTGCTAAGTCGTTTCGATATTGATTTTAGGTCTTAACTAAGATTCTCAAATATTCTTGATTTTCTTCATCTTCTTTATTGTTACTAACTGTGCTACTAACAAGATTGTGGAGTGTTTTGTTTTCCTATCTCATCATGTCTTCAGGCAAGAGCAAGAAATCCAGAATCTACCGAATTTTCAATTGAAGAGTATGACTATTGGAAATTCGGGATGGAAAATCATCTCAAGGCTATCTATGATAGGATGGAGGAGGTTCTTGAAGAAGGACCTATTAAATTTTATCATGGAGGCACTAGCAATGGCATCAATCGGTTGAATCCAGTCGGACAAGAGAAAAAGAGCTCATAATCGACAAGTGATGAGAGGAAAATCCACAACCTAGATCGGGTAGCTAGGACTCAAATCATTGAAACTCGAGTAAAGACTGGATTGAAAAGGTCAAAAGATGCAAATCAAAGCAAAGGAGATGTGGCGGAGACACTTGCAAATGTTTGTGAAGGATCTCACCAAGTAAAAGAGAATAAGCTGCGATCAGTATTACATGCCTTTGATACCTTCAAAATGAAGGAAAATGAAACAGTGGATCACTTAGATGTGAGATTGACAAATCTTCTCAACAAAGCGGTGATCTGGGAAAGAGCTATACAGAAAAGGAGATTAATAATAAGATATTGAGATCTTTGAGCAAGAGATGGAGAGAAAATTCAATATCCTTAAAGCAACTCAAAATTTATCTTCTATTACTCATCATACCTTATTTTCTCATCTTAAAACTTTAGAGTATGACATTCGGATAAAAGATGAGGAAGATGAGATGAAGTCAAGCACCTCATCCAAGTCTCTGTTGCTTTTTTCAAAGAAAGAAGACAAGATGACCACCGAATCTGTAGAAGCCGACTTATCTCTGAAGGAGCGGATGGCTCTGCTCACCAAAAGGTATGATGTATTAAGAATGAAATATAAGCGTAACAAATTGAGGTTTGCAGGAAAGGATAGATCCAGATCCAAATCAAAAGGAAAGGAAGATGATTCTACAGATGATGATAAGAGTAGGAGCCGAGACAAGAAGGTTCGGATCTCCTACCAAAAGAAATCCTACTAGCCCTAAATCGGATAGGAGTGACACTTGTTACACTGTAACAAGCCAGACATTTCAACTATGATTGTCCTCACCTAACTCCTAAAGAAAGGGAAGAGAAAAGGAAAAAGAGAGACAGGAGATTTGCGGACCAAAGGGCTTTACTTGGCTGAAGAAAAGGAATCAAGAAAATCACCATCATCATCATCATCATCGATTTCGGATCGACGATGGAGTTTGTCTCATGGCTAAAGAGGTAGTCTATTATTCTTCTTCCGATAATGATTCCTGTAAATCTGCTTTTGATAATGATCAAACCGTTATTCATGAGTTATTGAGAGACTTAAAGACATCTTTGGCTGCTTATAAACAACTAGAGACAGAGAATTTGACTTTAAAGGATCAAATTCGCATTCTAATTAAAGGAAAGCAGTGATGAACTACCCGTAATCCTGAGGAAACAAATCGAGGGGGAATGTTTACCCCAGTGAGGCTAGTACATCACCACTTTGTCTCGATAGAATAGAAAGTGAATTGAAATCTTTAAAAGACAAATTGAAACAATCTGCTGAAAATGAATTAATTAAGAAAGACAATGAGAAGCTAGTCTTCAAAATTAGTCAACTTAATAATTCACAATCAGCAATAGACCACATCTTTAAAACATCTCAAAAATCCCATGACAAAACAGGTCTTGGTTATGACAAATAGTAAATCGAGATGTTCGAAACCTAGGAAATTTGTGAAAGCATCGATAATCCAAAAGAGATTAGAATTGGTCCTTGGAAACCAATTAGTCAAATAATGACCGCATCTCCCAGCTTGAAAACAAAAATTCAAATTGAGGATTCCTTATTAGACTAAGAGAACTCCAAGAACCAAAATAAGAAGAAATTCTTATTACAATCCTTTTGATGGGAGAAGCGAGATGTTATCCCACTTTTCCTAAGTCCAGGAAAATTACTAAATCAATACAACAAGTTATCTTTTAAAAGTGATACAATTGTAGACAGATTTGGTAGAGAGACCAAGTCTGATTTATTATTTGAAAATAAGATTTTTGTCTGGTTACCTAAAGTGATGCTTGACCTTCAAGGACCCAAGATCACTAGGGTACCTTATAACTAATCTGCTTTTTCAGATTCACAGGATCATCACTCAAGGAAGAAATCTTAGCTTCTATATGGTACATTGACAAATGGATGTTCACAACACATGACTTATAACAAGAGGCTACTATCAAACTTCCGTAACATTGATGGTCCAAGAGTATTATTTGGAGACAACAATTGTGGACAGACTAAAGGAGTAGGTACTCTGATTATCAAGGATATTCGTATCTACGAGGTATATTTTGTTGAAGGTTTGAAACATAATCTACTATCTGTTTCCCCAGCTTTGTGATAAGGGTTTTCTTGTCAAATTTTCTAAGGATAAATGTGATATCTTAGATAGTTCCTCGTATAAGGTACTTTTAATCGGCTTTAGACATGGTAATGTCTATGTGGCCAACTTTAATAGTTGCCCTAAAGATACTTGTCTGATAGCTAAGGGTGGAGATGACCTCACCGGCTATGGCACAAAAGGCTTAGCCATCTCAATTTCAAGACCCTTGGTAAATCAAGCTAAAAAGAACCTTGTTAAGGGATTACCCGAGAAACTTTATTCTACCGATCTTAAATGTGATGCTTGTCAAAAAGGTAAACAGCTTAGACACTCATTTAAGAATATTAACACCTCATCATCTGAAAGAGTGTTACAACTACTTCATCTCGATCTGTTTGGACCTGTTTCTCCTCTCAATTTCAAAGTGGAAGGAAATATACTCTTGTTGTAGTAGATGATTTTTCTAGATACACTTGGGTTATATTTCTTTTCAAGAAAAATGAGACTATAAACAAGATCCCCGATCTGTCTGCATGCATTCAAAATGAAAAGGGTGTTAATATTATTAAAATAAGAAGTGATAAGGGCAATAATTTTTGAATTATTGTTTATCTAACTTCTTCAATGAGTGTGGAATTATTCATGAGACATCATCAGCAAGGACTCCTCAACAAAATGGAGTGGTTGAAAGAAGGAATAGAACCTTGAAGGAAGCAGCCAGGAGCATGTTAGCCGAGTATGAAACCCTCACAGGTTCGGGTCAAGCCATCAACACAGCTTGTTATACCTGCACAGGTGCTTGGTTGTTAAAGACAAGGGTAAGACTCCATATGAGATTTGGAAGGGTAAGATTCCAAGAATCTCATATTTTAGAGCTTTTGGTTGTAAATGTTTCACTCATAATAATGGGAAATCTAAGTTGAGAACTTTTGATGCTAAGGCAATGATGGAATATTCTTGGGATATTCCAACACTTCCAAGGCATTTAGAATTTTCAACAAGACAACCCTCTGTGTGGAGGAAACTCCTCATGTTGTTTTTGATGAGTTGTATTCCTTCTCGTATAAAGTGAATCAAATTTCTAAAAGTCTAGATAAGATTGAACTAACTAAGACTAAACATAGAACCTGTCTATCTACCTAGTCTTGATTCGGACTGATGAAGAAGAATCCCCATCCGATAATTAGAAGACAACTTTCGATCGACTCCATCCGAGGAGACACCCTTGACATCACCGATCACGGGGTCACCGATGAAGGAGGAACGTCGGCTCGGTAGAGTCGGAGGAGTTGCCTACCGAGTCTCAAGATGAGGATCCTTCTACTCATATAGGCAAGAGGATGAGAAGTTATCATCCATCCGACTGCATTATCGGAGACCCATCTAGTAGTGTGCGTACACGAATGATGCCGGGACTCAAAGTCCTGCTCACCGTTATGTGTCACTTCTTGAACCCAAGTCTATTGAGGAAGCTCTATCTCGATCCAAATCGATAATCGCCATGCAGAAGAACTGCATCACTTGAAAGGCAAAATGTTTGGGAATTAGTGGAAAGACCCTTACATAGAAAGATTATAGGCACCAAATGGGTGTTCAAAAACAAAACAAATGAGAACAACATTATTGTTCGTAATAAGGCAAGATTGGTAGCCCAAGGTTACTCACAGTCCGAGGGGATAGACTATGATGAAACCTATGCTCCAGCTTGCCGATTAGAAGCAATAAGGTCAGTTCTTGGCATTTGTCGCTTATAAATCTTTCAAAGTCTTTCAAATGGATGTTAAGTCTACTTTCCTTAATGGTGTGTTACTTGAGGAAGTCTATGTGGAGCAAATTTCCTCCGGGTTTAAGATCAATAACAAGGTCTATAAACTCAACAAAGCTTTATATGGATCAAACAAGCTCCCAAGCTTGGTATGATACCTTATCCGATTTCTTAATATCAAAGGGATTTTTAAAAGGTAAGATAGATAGGACTCTGTTTAGAAAGGAAGTAGATGGTAACATCCTGTTAGTTCAGATTTATGTAGATGACATAATCTTTGGTTCACCCAATCAAATTATGTGAAGATTTTAGTGTCCTCGTGAAAAATAGGTTTGAAATGTCAATGATGGGTGAATTAACATATTTTCTAGGCTTACAGATTAAACAGATGAGTAAGGGTATTTTTATACGTCGGTCTAAATATGCTAAGGACCTAATTGAGAAATTTGGGATGACTACTAGTAGAGAAGTTAAAATACCTATGGCAACTAACTTCTCTATGGATTCAGATGAGCAAGGGATACCCACGGATGCAACGGAGTATCGTGGACCGATTGGATCTCTTCTCTATCTCACCGCAAGTAGGCCGGACATAGCCTTTGCGGTTGGGGTATGTGCAAGATTCCAATCTAACCCCAAGAAAACTCATCCGGAGTCTCGCTAAGAAAATCCTTAAATATCTCAAAGGAACTTTGCAAGTAGGGTTATGGTACCCAAATGATGACAACTTTGAAATGGCAGTTATTCAGACTCGGACTTTGGGGGATGTAAGATTGATAAGAAATCCACTTCAGAACTTGTCAATTCTTAGGCAACAAATTAATTTCTTGGTTATCTAAAAACAAACATCTGTTGCTACCTCCACAACCGAGGCCGAATACATGGCACTGGAAGTTGTTGCTCTCAACTCCTCCGGATTAGTCAACACTTAGAGATTATAATATTCAAACATCATCTGCTCCTATTTACCGTGATAGTAATAGTGCAATAGCCATGACATATAATCGTGTTCTGCATTCTAGGTGTAAGCATATAGACATTAGACATCATTTCATTAGAGATCATGTGGAAAAGAATGACATTAGAATTGAAAAGATAGCCACCGAATCACAAAGAGCAGACATTCTTACAAAACCATTAGTTTGAATCTAGGTTTAAAGAATTGTGTTTAGAATTAGGATTACTTGATGCATCATTGGTTGATTTTTAATTCAAATTGCTTGCATCCGATTAATGTATTCCTTATTTCTCGCTTTCTTCATTTTCTTTAAATTAATGTCTAGAAAGAATTATCGACTAGATATGAGTCAAAGGACAATCAGGTAGCCGATATCATTGATTTCCTATTTTGGAATCAAGAATCAATGATTAGTCATATTGACCTTATCGACATGATGATTACTTATTCGACATTAGATAAATCGATTAGGCACAATAGTCATCCGATTTCTTGAAAAACAAGATGACAATCGCACTCGTCCGATCTATCTCAGCTACTAATGATTTTCTTCAAGTTCATGTCTTTGCAGAAACAGTCACGCATCGATTGTTTCACCTCATCTCGTTATAAACCCTCCCATCTTGACATCTTTACTTCGAATACTCTCCATATTTTGTGTTTCTCAATAAAACTCTTCTCAAATTGTTGGATGGAAAAATAAACTTTAGAAAATTTAATGAGCCTGCTCATTTGAAACAAAATGTTTTCTTAACTAAGTTTTTAAAATTACCAAAAGTTAAAATTAGATTGTGTTTAAAATCCAGACGAGGTCTTTTTCTCGATTATCTTCGTAACCTTGTCTGCTTTGGAAAACCCTTATGCAAAGAAAGGTAACCCTAGGCCGACGTCAGATTACTTACTTCTCTCGCATAAAGTAACCCTACTTCGGTCAAATCAACAGTCTACAAAGTAACTTTTACGCATTTCAAAGATTAGTGAACTACACGCGCCAATCCCAATCGCTTATCCAAGTTTTTAACCGTTGATTCAAAGACAAGAAATCATTTCAAATAAACGGCTTAGATTAAGATTAATTTTCAAAGCGGTTTATCTTTCCAAACTTTCCCTCTTATAAATACATCTTCTTCCTCTCATAATCATTTTTTACTTTTAGAAAACCTGCAAATACTCTAACACTTTTCCAAACTCACAAAATTCCCAATGGCGTCTTCTTCCAAAACCACCAAAACCCACAAACCCAAATATATTTCCACCAACATTTCTCATTTCAAAATGAATGAGGAATTTTTCAAAACCGTTTAAAAGCTGAAATGTTTGTGGATTTTGAAACCACTCGAGATCCGTAGTCCGCAGAAATCCTCCGACTATTGGAAGCATCGAGGCTAAGAGAATTTCTCTCAATGAAATCTCCCTGCATCAGATCGCCGACTTGCTGGGAGCAGTAGTTCTTCGCGAACATGAGGGATACCTGTGGATGGGTTTGACACTACCGTGGATGGTACAATACCGAGCTATTCAAAAGAGAACATTGCCAGATTTTTAACACTTCAATGGAAGGAGTCAATCCATTGACATATAAAGAGGATGAATGGGAGGAGTCTTTTGACTTGATGGCTAGGGTTACACACAGGGAACCCGTAGGGATTTGAAGAAAAATTTGCCGAGAAGAAAGTTCAGGTTGTTGATGACAAAGGTGACTAAGGTTGTGTTGGGTGAGCAAAGTTCACATGATAGGTTAACCAAACCCAGATTGTGTGTGATGCGAGCCATTTTAGATGGGGTGGAAGTAAACCGGGTGGATATGTTGATCCACAAGCTGAAGGAGGAAAAGAAACGACTTACCTTCAAGTCGTCGCATAGGGCTGGATACCTACCTCGATAGTCACACTGCTTAATAAAATAATTGTGTTGATCGAAGGGCTGAACAGTGAGGCCGACTAGAGAGTGGGTACAAAAAATACTCCAAGCGTAAGGGGATCCTTACTAAGGATGATAGGCTTGGAGGAAACCCTGCACTCGACGATGAGTCGGATGCCGCGTAAGTCGAGGCCGAGGCAGCAGTGCAGTGAGCTCGAGAGACCGCTGCGCTCGAGGCGCTCCTTCACCGAGATCGAAGCAGAGGGACATGAGGAGGTAGCAGCTGAGGTCGCACCTCAAGAGGAAGCAAATGAGCTTCCATCTCAAGAAACAAATGCTGCACTCCTGTGGTATCCCGAGAGAAGGAAGAAAAGACGGCCGGTGAAAGTCGTGGAGAAGAAGAAATGGGAGAGCTCGTCACGTATCTCGCCAAAATAGCCTCGAAGAAGAGGAGGAAGAGGAAGCTGAAATCCCTCCGGTAAGGAGGCCCACGAGCAACTCAAAGCTCTAAAGGCTCCACCAAATCAGGAGGATCTCGAGAGAGATGGAGCCGACAACCTTGCTATCGAGGAGGTTCCTGTTCTTCAAATAGCACCGAGGTTGGTCACCGGAGGTCCCTCCCTCCCCAACCAAGGAAGCTGTTCTTCTCCCACCCCGAGTCAGTACAAGCTTATCTTCATCTCCTTCTTTGTCACCCGCACTGCAATGAAGAAGTGCCCCAGCCGGCATTTCGAGCCTCAAACTCAGCTGAAATCCCAGTGTCCAAACAGTAATGAAGGGGTATCCCCGGTACCTCGAGCCTCTCCAATGTACCCTACAACCCCAATAGTCCAAAAACAAACCCCACTTACGTAACCCGAACACATCTCATCTCAACCACCAACACCCCTCTTACAAACCTCATCTCCCATTACCACCCCCACCATACAAACTCAATCATCACCTCCACCTTCAATCGAACAAATTCCTTTCCCAATACTCCAAACCTCACTGCTCCCATTATATCCTATTCCTCTCTTCCAGCCATCCATACACACCTATCTCTCTCCCACCTACTCGTAAAGAACCTACCCCCTCTTCGTCCCGATTCCTCATATGAGGAAGACGACAGTGAGCTAAGCCCAGCCTCTGCCATCTCCTCCATCCTCACGCTTGTGGAGAAAAAGATAAATTACGCCTTCGTAAGGAAAATGAAGAGGAGGACAAGGAGGATGGTTGAAGCAATGCAGACACGATACTAGCCCGCATGAGAGAAGAGGAGGACAATGGAGGATGAGCCGAGGGCTCGAAAGAAGAGGTGAAGGGGTACAACCAGATGGTGGTCAATGAAATGGCCGTAGATCAAACATACTTCGAGCTAAATGCAATGACCTTGATGTAAAGTGACAAACTTAGGCTCTTTGAAGTTAAAAAGGGGGAAAAGATGAGTCTGAAAAGAGACAAGCCCTCACACCGTGGTCGAGGAGACCAGAAAGAAGTAGGCACTAAGACCAACACACCTGATCCGGGAGGCGGCTAAGGAAGACTTGAGACTCAAGTTCGATGAGCTAGCTACTCTCCAGATTGAGGGTAAGTCAACTAGAAGAGGCGCCGAAGGAGGATGAGGAGAAAAGGAGAAAGGAGGAGGAGGAGAGAACGGAGAAACTCTTGGTTCATTTCAAGGAATCTGAATCAAGGAGCCAAGGGAAAGGGTAAGAAAGTAGCGGTCGGTGAGCCGAGATCACCGACATTCTTACCAGTCACCGCTAAAGAGAAAGGAAAGAGGGAGGCCAATTATTCCAATCTCTCGAAGAACAGATCAAGAGAATAAAGAGAGAGATGGAATTCTTTGGCAAGAAGGAAAAGAAGAGGCAGAAGAAGAAGGACGCCAACGCCTTCTCGGAGCACCGTTGAGCGAAAGTGGCTGATCAAAGAACAAAGCAAAGGAAAATTCAGACCTTTTCACCCAACGCCTCTGCTCCTCCTAAGCCGGCCTGTGGAAAATATGCGACTAAGTACAAAGATAAGAATCTGGAGGGAATATGGATATACTTCGATATATTCTCAAAGGCCCCGAAGCAACTCAACAAGATCCAGACTTGGCTTGGCATGAGTGGATTGAAAAGGTAGATGTGGAGTTCTATCATCGGCCGGAAGAAGCAGATGTGGAGTTCAACGTCAACCCGATCTCTCCAGCTTTCGAATATGCCATCCCCGCAAAGAAGCTCGATGGTACCTCGACCTAGACTGGGTTCAGGAATTATAAAGAAGGCAGAGGCCGAGTCTGGCCTTACTCAAGAAGAGGACCTCAAGCGGCTTAGAAGGAGGGTATTCAACTAGGCGATGATCCCATTTAAGATCGGTGGGGAGTCTAATAGAAACAGGACTTTACTTTTCCTTATCTTTCGTTCTATTAGTCTTCCTTGTAAATTTGTGTAAATCCAATATGAATATACTTTGAATGATTTGATTTACTCGTTTTATTTCTTAAAGTTTTTTTTGCTTTAAGAAATCTTAAAATTTTCTAAGTATTAATCATCCGAAAAATTATCATCTCAGACTTAAAATTTTCAAAAAAATTTTTTTTTTTTTTAAGTCTAAATATTTTGAAAAAGTCTAAAAGACTTTAAAAACTTTGTTTTCTTGTGAATTAAGTGCTCTATTTTTGAATGAATCTGTTTAAGGTGAAAATATGCCCCGATATACCTATCTAATAATCTTGATTAACTCTAAACTAACTTCACTGTGAGTGTGTCTCTTTCTCGTAGGTTTTAACTTCATCAAAAAGGGGGAAATTGTTAGATCAAGAATGTTTTGATGAGTTAAAAGTCGGTTCGGATGATCAGCGACCTTAAAGAACAGTGAGATCAAGTCTTATACTAAGCCGATCGTGACGAGGTCGAGGACCAAACTAGTCACCAAGACTAGGAGTTACAAGTCATCTCAAGTCCAGCTCAAGTCTAGTCATCTGCAGGAGACAATTATGAAGAGCTTAGACGAGGTCAAAACAAGCCGAGTAGAATAAGAAAGGCAAGTCTTCACCAAGTCACTAGAATGAGTAGGTTTAAAATCACCGAGGAGCAAGCAGTTTTCAAGAATAAGTTTGTTGAGCAGCTTTCTAGTTTGTTAAAACTAATTAACAAACTAACTTGTCTTTTCAGACTTATAAATAGGTCTAGGCACTTCATTAAAATATAGATCACACAAGTTATCAATTCAAAGCAATATATTCTCTAAAAATCACAAGTTCTCAAAAAGCACAAAATAGTTTTCAAGGATTTCTTCATAGATTTTTCTAAGTGTTTATAAAACACTTCCTTACACATCTTCAAATACACTTCTATTATTTTAGAGTTAGATTTCAAATTGTTTAGAAGTTTGAAGATTTGAAGATCTTTGTAAGTTGTAAGATGTACGATTGAAAGTGAGTAAGTAAGATGATAGAAGAGACCCTTCTTCAAAGTTTGAAGAAGGAGAGTGGATGTAGGATTGTTATAATCCGAACCACTATAAACCGTTGTTCTTTATTGCTTTCATTTACTTACTTGTTTATTTCAATTTCCAGTTTATCAATTGAAGATTAATTTCAGAATCAAAGTTAAAACCAAAATATCATTTTGCTTTTGATCTTAATAAAGTTGAGATTAAATTGAATTTCCGTTGTGTAACTTTGGTGCGTTGAATAAGTTTTGGAAGATTTGTAAAAATCTGAAAAATCTATTCAACCCCCTTCTAGATTTTTCCTAGAAGGCTGGTACAAGTTTTATCCAATCTGCTCAACTAATCGGGACCAATAGTATCTCCTCTTCTCGTTGCACTTTTCATATCGCATACTTTGTCGGTTCTCAATATAACCCGATTATTCCTAATGTAGGACAATCTCTCCGACTCTACCATTGTGTATGAGTCAACCAAGAATTGTTGGAAAAGTCTTCTCGGATATGAACAAAATTGAAGGTTCATTTCTCCTTTCATGTATTCTAAATGCAAAGAATTCTCGCATTGTCAATCTCACCCTTTTTCTAGTAGAATTTTCACCATCTCTATGAATAACATCGAGTCGGTATCCATCCTCACCATAAGGGAATAAAAGTGGATATTGAAGAGGAATGTAGGATGGATAAAGCTTATTTATGCGTTTCAATTGTCCATCACATGTCTCAAGAATAACATCCCATTTTCCCATATTTACACCAATATCTCCAGGAATAATTGCCGCAACTTCTCGGTGCTGAAAGGTTATGAGTTCTACCATCACCAGCTTTTCTCTCTAGTAGTCTCATTGTCGCTGTTGGTTCGGGCCGATCCAATGCGTTGTTTTGCATTTCGAAATTGAATTGCAAATGGATTATATCGATCAATCATTCTTGTCAATTCACTAACAATCTCGTCATCCAATCTCTTAGATTTTTCGACAATCGCTCACTGCTCAAAATATATGAGGAATAAATATTTTCAATTACAACTTAATAAACAAATTTGCATACAAAATAAAGATTTAATATATATTAATATTTTAAACTTAATATGTAAAAACAAATGAGAATTAATTTAATTAAAAAATAACCCGATTGAATTTATTCTTTTTTAATTTCATTATCGATTGTCGTATATGTACAATTGTGAAAATTTTGGTTCTTGTCCTGGTCCGAGGCAACATACCGCCTATTTGATGGTAATTAGCTCCATGCAATCTAAACACATAAAGATCTCGGCTCGATTGAATGAATGATCAACCTTTCCACCCATAGAAGTAAAGCGAAAATCATGTTGTACACTTGAATATTTTTAATAAAATGCTTGCTCTTAGCATTATTTCCCAAGAAAAGGATTTTCAATGTCTCGTGGGCTTTTCGAACGGGTAGTTGTATTTTTCCATTAGAACAACTAGATGGAAATTTTGGGGGAAACCGACTTAAATATAAAAATACCTTAGATGGAGAATTCCATATATAATCAAATGCATAGAATCACTCTATTTCAAAATAAAGGATTTTGAAGGGTGGAGGTTGATTGACAAATAGTAATATATAAGATATAAGAGATATATATATATATATATATATATATATATATATATATATGTATGTATATCTATAACCTTATAAAGCTAAACTCGGGAGAACTTATTTTTCTATTTCAAAATTTCTTTCCTCTCATTCACTCAAGTTTTAAAAATTGATCTCAACCATCTATTTTAAAATTTTTAATCTCAACCATTCATCTATTTACATATTAGTCTATAAATAAATGACATATCTCTCATTTGTTTCTTCATCACAAACCCTAATTTCTTTCTTTTCTCTTTACATATTAGTTTCTTCTATGTTTTTTCTATGTAGATAAGTGTCAATCTATTTATTACATATTTAATTTTTTTAATATTTCGTTATTTTTGCAGACTTTGAATGTCGATATGATGTCGATTAATTTATAGATTTGATTTATTTTGAGTGATTGTAAATTTGTATATTGTAAATATTAACAATTATGTATCAATTTATTTATTTACAAATTTTTGGCAATATAAATCTATTTTAGTTGCATTTAATTTAATGTTTTCGGGAATTTTTTTACAAAATTCATTAAGTCAAGATACAAAATTTACGTTTGAAATTTGAAATTTGAAATTTGAAATCATATTGTTCAATTTGAATTATTATACTCAAGAAACATTACAAAGATCTAATTTTCTATAATAAGTTAGATTACTTATTATTTAATTTCTATAATTATATTTAATTTATAATATTTTTTAATCTATTAAGCGAGTCAAGGTATTTGAATAAATCATATAATTTATGGTCAATATAGATATATATGTAAATTTGATTATTTAATCTTTAAAATTAATTACATGTTTCAATATTCTAAGTATGTATAATTAGTTGGAATAAAAAAAAATTTGAGAAGTTCGGTCAGATAACTTCTCCATTCAATATTGCTACAGCCAATTTCGGTCTATCAAGATTAAGGGTATTTTATTTTAATATTCACCTTTCCTTGGAATACATGTAGCCTTCTTCATTATTTTCAGAAATTAAAATAAGCATATTCAATGACGAAATTATCAAATAAAATATGTAATGGGTATAAAGAAAAAAATATATGTATAATATAGTTTGTAGAAAGCGTATACTAAATTTATTTGTTGTAAATTTAATTTATTTGGTAATATATATTCAAGAAGCATGCATATATTTAATTTATGTTTAAAATTTTGAAATTTTAAATCTGATTGTTCAATTTGTATTCAAATATTTAGAAAGTGTATATTTAAGCTATTTGATTATATTTACGTACAAATGAGGTAATTATGTTTTATGTGTTATATATACATTAACTGAATTTTAATTATATTCTATAATTCATCTTTAATAAAAAGTTTTGATGAATATATTTTCAAAAAATTGTAAAAAGATTTGACGATTTTTCATAATAATTCTCAAAGCTATGTTTTAACTTCTATCCAATTCTAATAATTGAAGTTTAACCATGTGAAAATTCTAAATTAATTCATGAGAACTGATCATTAACATAAAATGTCTAATTGAACATAATTACAAAATTTAGATTATATATATAATTTGAAATTTAATTTTGTGGAATATTTAATTTAATTTAATTTTGTATATATGTTGTAACATAGTTTACGTGAAAATTTAATTATATGAAAATCATATATGATTTTCTTGATAATTTATTTTGAGGGAGAATAATAATTTAAATAAAAATTATTAAATTACTAAAAGCAAACAAATTTGTTGTAAAAAAATTGATATGGAGCGTGAAGATATGCTGCCAACTTTTTTATAAAAATAATTTTCATTATTATAACTTCACATAATTAAACTTCAATTAACATGTATATATTAATATGATTCTCCACATTTACGTATAATATTATGCAATAATATCGATTTTCAGAGGTAAATTATGTTGCGACTTTTTTCTTATAATATTACATCATTGAATTAAATATTTTACATAATATTCCATAAAAAGAATGTGGTAGTGATTTATGATCGTTTTAATTTATTTAGTGATATATATGAATTATATACATAGTCTGCAAAATTTTAAATCGATTTTTTAATTTGTATTTAGATATTTGAAAAGTGTATATTTAATTTATTTGATGTTATATAAAGACTATATAAATATATTTAATTTATTTGGTGATATATACAAATTATACAATAGTCTGCATAAAAGCAAGCATATATTTAATTTATGTTTAAAATTTTGAAATTTTAAATCAAAGTTGTTCAATTTGTATTCATATATTTGGAAAGTGTATATTTAATTTATTTAATGATATATACCGTTTATATAGATATATTTAATTAATTTATTTGGTGATATATACAAATTATATAATAGTCCATGAAAGCAAACATATATTTAATTTATGTTTAAAATTTGTCATATATTCATTTAATAATAAAAACAGAATCAAATGTTAGTATAGTTAAATAAATATATAGAATATATTTTTACATAATAATTTAAATTTAATATAAAAAGATTGTAAATTATGTATGGATTTATAAATCGTTAGATACCATCTTTAGAAATTAATTGCTAATAGATATTAGGTCAAAAGTAAATACGATAGGTACAATCCTTTTTTAGTTTTCCCAATTTACCCCTAAATCGCACAATTTCCACACTCTCTCCTCACACACGGTGTCTTCTCTGTTCTCTCTCATCACTCATTTCTCATTTTTATCTCTCTCTCGACAAATCCTCTTTTCTCTCTCGACCCTCTCTCTCACTACACTCTTTCACCACCGATCCGAGAAGGAAACCACAGATCGAGAAGGAAATCGATCCGACGGATTCTCACAGCCATCCGAGAAGGAAACCGATCCGACAGATTCTCACAACCGATCCGACGGAAACCACCCCATCGCGTCCCCGGCCTTCGACGAGGACGGCGACTCACCGTGGGCGAAGACGAAAGCGGCTGCATTCCAGCCGATGATTTGCGGCGGTGATGCGGCGGCGGTGACGCGGCGGAGGAGGATCGCGATTTGCGGCGGCAGCGTACCCAAACGAACCACCGGCGAAGGCCCGAGACGGCGGCACGACGCGCGATGACCTCTCTCTCCCGACGACGGCGCCTTTGAAGCCGCCAACAAACCCTAAGGTCGCGGCGGTGGAGGTGGAGCAGTGGAACCCTAAATCCAGATCTGGTTGATTCTGGTTACGCATCGATTCAACGGTAATTTTGTTACGGGAATTTGTCGGGTTACGGGAATTTGATTTTTCTTGTTCCGTTGATTCTTGGTTTTTGTTGTAACAAGTCGCTAAAGAATTTGCACATGTGCGATTTTATACTGCACATGTGCGATTTTTTTACGCACATGTGCATTACTTTAGTTTACTTAAATGTTGATTTTCTTGTGTTGAATCCACGATGTATTGTTTTTTTACTTAACGCTGAATTCATATGTGCGCTTTTGAATGGAAATGAATCAGAATTAAATATTTGAATGGAAATGAATCAGAATTTGAATGTTTGAATGGAAATGAATCAGAATTTGAATGTTTGAATGGAAATGAATCAGAATTAAATGTTTGAATGAAAATGAATGTGTAAATATTTGTCCGAATGGAAGTGAATCGGTAAATATTTGAATGAAAATGAATCTGTAATAGATCGTATTGTCGAAATACCGTTGGTAGCTGCTGAAAGCTTGTCTTTGAGAGAAAATATGACAACGTTGGAAGCAGATTATGGGGAAAGGAATGGGCGTCACATCAACTTGTATCCAGAGTAATTAGGAAAATGGTTGTATCTTATAGTATTAGATGGTGTAAAATTGTATCTTAGAGTCACCAGCCCATTATGTATCTCGAATCGATGGAAAACTATGCAAATATACTACAATTGTTGTCAAAGAAATTTTTTCAAAATTTGTAAATCGCAATTGTAAACTTTTTGTTTGAATAATTAAATGGTGAATTCATTTGTGTTTTAAATATTTATTAATTAATAAAAATAAATTTTTATTTTTGTGCATGCTAAATTTTTATTTCAATTTAAATTTATTGTGTAATGCAAATATGTAAAAACAAAAATTAAAATTTTTAAATATGATTTTATTCAAACCACGAAATTCGCGGGCCATATACTAGTATAAGATATATTTCTTTATTTATTTTTCAATCAATTTAATTCCAACATCAAATAAATAAATATATGAGAAATAAAATATTTAATAATTCATGTACATCAAATTAAACAATGAGATGCAATAAAGAATAAATAGAGAGATAACATAATATAAATCATATTAATTAATTAAATACAAAGAATTAAAAAGAATTTGGTAGAATGAAAATATAAAGAATTGAAAAAAATTATTTTCCGTGTAGTTTTTTTCCTAGGTTAAAACTCTTATTATATAAATAATATTAGGCATGAGTTGGGCTTGAGTGAGATAAGGACTAATATTTAAATATTAAAAGATTTTAAAAATCTCTATTTAAAAGATTTAGGAACCAAATTTTTTTAAATTTTAAATTAATTTTTTAGAAATTGATTACCGAAGATTCATTACTTTCGGGCATCAAATTGATTACCGAAGATTCATCAAGTATATATGTGTTTAATTTTTTTCATAATTTTGAATTTTTTAAATTTTAAATTAATTTTTTCATAATTAATATCTCCTATCATAACTGAATTAAAAAGAAAAAAGAAATACACACAACATCAAAGAAAGAAAATTGATTAATATTACAACATCAAAGAAAGAAAATTGATTAATATTATTGACCTGCAAAATAAAGAATAAATAGAGAGATAACATAATATTAATCATATTAATTGATTAATACAAAGAATTGAAAAGAATTTAGTAGAATGAAAATACCGTATAAAAAAAAATAGAGGAAAGAAGATGAATTAATATTGGTGACCTGCAAAAAGAATGGTTAGAGAAGAGAGAAAATAAATATGGAAGAAATGTGATCAATTAATATTGACCTAAAAAAAAAGCTAGAGAAAAAAGAGGACAAAAAGTTATGTTTTGTTAAATGAATAGGATGATAGATGATAGGTATTTATAAATAAATATAAATTAGATGGACGGTTGAGATTATATTTTAAAATTGAATGGTATATAGATCATACCCAAAAAAAAAAAAATGAGGAGTGAATGAGAGAGAGAAAAATTGAAATGAAATGTTTTGGTTAAAATTTACCAAATATATGATGCATGGTGAATGACAAATAAGATTTAAATTCTCATAAATATAGATAAGTAGGATATACACCCACGTAATTTTAGGAAGAAATCACTTTCATTTCCCTCAAATGTGAGTAATGGATCTATAGCTTCCATTTCTTAGTATCAAGATATCAAATTACTATTTGAGGTATCATTCACGCTCAACCAAACATCAAACTTCCATTTCATTTCCATTTTTCAAAGTCATTCACCAAACACTCCTTTAGGCAATGTTTGATTTCGATTGTAAGTGGATGAGAAAAAAGTGGATGAGACAAATTCTGTGAATAATAAATTTGTGTTGGATGTGGTAGAGGTGAATGTAATTTTTGACAATCCAATTATTTTTTATCGGTAAATATTAGTTTGTTAGTTGTTAGATCACCAAACACTCCAAACACCTTATAACTCCACAATTCAATACTTTTAAGTGATGATGATACATTATTTTATTATTGTTAATAAGTGTGATAATAACTGAGTGTATGAAATGATTATATTTTTATTATATGCAAACAATGTTTTTTAATATATGTAACAATATACAAAGTGGTATAACTCAAGTGGTTATAGCTTCACTACTTATGACCTAAATGTCATGGGTTCGAGTCACCATTTGCCCAATAAAAAAGTTAAAAAATATTAGGTTATTAGGTTTGTAGACGTATAATAGGGAGAAATATTTATTTGGATGGAGGATGAAGTGTATAAATTTGAAAATTGATTGGGATAAGAGAAAATGCACCCTTAATCAAACACTCTTAGTTACTTTGCCTTCTTATTTAGCATGTGTAACAATAAATTTTTTGTAATTATTATAAAAATACGAAATTGTAATTGTAACAATAAATTTTGTGTAATGAAATATAAAAACACAAAATTGCTATACAATTTAATTTCTTTCGACCTAAACCGAGAAATTTGTGGATTGTAATTTTTTTATCGGTAGTGAATTACTGAGCTTTCTAAATTTGTTCCTCTTGTTCTTCCATTCGAATTTTGACCTTAGCTTTTCTAAATTTCGGAATTGAATTTGACGTTGAATCTTGATTGAAATTGCAATTGACACTTTATAATATTACAACTTTAACCTTGACTTTCAACAAAGGCCGACCTTTTGATGGGATTCAAAGATCTGGATGAGATCTCGATTTGATTTGTTGGGCTATGAAAGCCCATCTTTATTCATTTGACTTTAGAGACCTTATATAAGTTGTTGGGCATTAGAAATATAGTCCCATCCGTGATATGATTTGTTAGGCTTTAGGGCTCATTTTATTTAGTAGGCCCTGAACCATAGTTTAGGCCTAATTAATTTTATGGATCAATTAAATCAACAATTATTTATTCATTTAAGAATTAAATTTATTTAAATTCTTGATAAATAAAAAGTAATTTTGATTGATGTATAATACGTAATTTACATATGTTGTTTTTTAATTAGACACAAATTTAATTTATTTTTAATTATACAATTTAATTTCTTTCGGATTAAACTTATAAATTTTGTGAATTGCAATCTCTTAATTTGCACCTCAGATTCTTCTCTTTGAACATTGAATTTGAGTTGGACGATTTGTTGGCGAAGGTTGGATTTGAGGATTTATTATGTTAATCCAATGTTAGATGTTTTATTTTGGATTAAATAATATTTTCGAAGATTTTTGGATGAACGCCTTCGAGGTTGCGATGAACGCCTTTAAATTTAATGAAGAACACATTTTGAGGAGAAACATAGAATTGAGGGGTTGAACACCTTGATTTTGGATTAGATGTCGTTCTTGATGAAAAACTTGGAGGACTTTTGGGAGTCTTGGAGAACTTCGGTAGAGAAACGCTGGTCGGTCGGAGGGTAGAACACCTTGATCTCTCGATCAAATGTCGTTCTAGATGAAGAACTCAAAGGATTTCTGCACGAGACTTGGAGAACTTCGATAGAGAAACACCGATCGGAGGGATTGAATACCTTAATCTTAGATTAAGCGCCGTTTCCGGTTGACTTGCACGAAGAACGCCTTAGAAGCGCAAAAATATTTTTGAATCTTCAAAAATATAAAATCTTTTTAGTTCTCCAATTTTTTTGTGTGTCAAATAAATAAAATGAGGGCCCATTTTATAGGTGTAGAGGGTGAATAGTTTTATTTTCCACGTTGTCACAATTTGATTGACCGAATTTCAAAGCTAATACTCACTCGTCCCACAATCGGTTGACTTTTTAACGGTTTTTGTGTGAGAATTATTTCGTAGTAATATGTGTACAAAAATTATTTTATATGAATGATATCTTTAGTTGAAAAGTCAATCACAAATAATTCAACTATGAAAGTTAAGCTGTCTTATCAACTAGCATATCATTCATATAAAATAACTTTTGTACACATATTACTAAGAAATAATTCTCACACAAAACCGTTAAAAAGTCAATCTGAAGATAGTTTCGGGACGGAGGGAGTAAGATTTAACTTGATTTACTTTTTTTCCCCATTTGATTTGGTTGATTCTCTTGATCTTTTGTCATTTTGACAGAATATTGTTTGATATCCCCCATTACATGGTAAGTCAATCGATTTCTTACGAACATCCTGGATACTCGTAGAATTTGAGTGTCTCATACGGTATATATTAAATATCAATTGACTATTTAATTCAAGAATTAATTTAATTAAATTCTCAAAATATAAATGGTCAATCTAGTTTGATCAGATTTGATATTAATATATATTTGTTCATGTATTGTCATTTAATTGAGTGCAAATTTTATTTGTTTACAATATGCCCTTACAATCGGTCCCAAAATACCTTTCATAAATAAGAAAACACACAAAATAAGAAAATAAAATAATAATTGTGATTTTGAGTGGTAAGTTTATAAATATTTATGTATAAAATAAAAAAATTAGTTGAATTGTGTCATTTTGTGTATATGTGGAGTTAAAACTCGTGCAAATCTATACATATTGTGAAAATAAAATTTATGAATTTTTTTGAATGTAAAAGATATTGTGAAATAAAGTACTCCCTCCGCCTCGTGATTATTTTCACATGTGAAAGTAACACACTTATTAAGAAAATTCAATTTAGTGTAGGAGAGAGAATAAAATGTAATGATATTTTTGGGTGGTTGAATGGCATAAAGTGTCTGAGAGATAATAAAGTAGAATAAATCAAGAGTGACAATTTTGAAATATAAATGCTATTTTGAGAATGTAGTTTATGAAGGTTGTATTCCATTTTAAAAGTGCGAAAGTAATTTTGAGACGGATGGAAAGAAAAGTGTGAATATATTTCGAGATAAAGATAACATTTTTTATTTTGGAGATATTATTGGAAGTTGCATCAACGGTGTTGATCAACCCAATGTAAATTTGTTTTGGCATGCGGTTCTCTCTTTGGGTAACGATTTGATTTTAGTCGGACAGAAAAAGTCAATCGAGAGAGAGAGAGAGCTCCATCAATGGCTGCAGTCATCACTCCCATACTCCGGTGAATCAGAGCTCAATCAATTCCATTTCTGGTTTCGAATTTTTCATAAAATGTCTTCCAACACCTCCCCCACTCCGCCCGCCATCCCCTCCTCCCCCTCCTCCGCCCGCGGCAGTCCTCCAACGCCGCCTCCCGCCCTTCAGCCCTCTCCCTCCTCCTCTCCCGCGCCGCCTCCACCACCCAGCGCCGCGGTGGAGCCTCCATGCTGGTCCGAGAGAGCGCTGCCCGTGAGCTGGAGGAGCGCCGCGCCGACTGGGGATACTCGAAGCCCGTCGTTGCCCTCGACATTATGTGGAATTTGGCCTTCGTGATTGTCTCAATAGTTATGCTGATTTGCACAGCAAAGGAAAATCCCAATGTGCCAGTTAGGGTTTGGGTCTGCGGGTATACTCTCCAGTGTTTGGTGCATGTGGTACTTGTATGGGTAGAGTATAATAGGCGGAATTCACGGCGGTTGAGCAACAGAGTCGGTGAGGATGAGAATCAGAGTGAGAATGAAGAAGAAAACGACGACAGAAGCGGACTCTTCGGTATCAGTAATGGCTCGAGGTTAGTGAATTTGTTCGATTCCCCTTTTCATGAAATCAGCAAATTGATTTGTTCTATGTTGTCAGCTGATTGCCTCTCTTGATGCTAGATTTCTGTTATGTTCACTTTATTGTTGTGGTTGATCATGTAGGTTTGCGATTGCACATTTATATAAGAGTGTTTTTGGATTTTGAATTGTATCATCTAAGCGTCTCATTCATATCCCATTTCCATAAGTTGAGAATACAAATGCATTATGCATGAGGTTATGGTTAGTACCTACTACCTAGAGTTTCTGTGGCATTTGTGCATGAAATACTTCACTGATTTAGAAGGTGGACTAATTATACACATTTGGGATCTGAAATAAAGATCCTTGGATACATACATTTGCTCGCTTGAAGAAGAGTTCTGCTCTCATCACCGTCTATGCTATCTTGAAAATGGTTAAAATATAAGATACTATAGAGAAATCTTGACATTCTGTCCCTATGAGGATTCAGGGCCTTTGTGCTGATTGTGTACAGGAATATCTATGCTTATTATTATTCTTCTGAAATTCATGCTTGGTTAGTTGCAGTTTTGTAATTTATAACGATTCAGTAGAGTGGTCTTATAATAGTAGTTGGTTGTTGAAACACTCTTGTTAATCAATTGAATATTTTCTTCCAATAACTGTATGCGGATTTATTCTCTAGTTATTTGAAATATGGATAGATGATTGCCTTAACCTTAGAGGTCTATTCTTAAGGGCACTAACACTAAACTACACACATAATCACATGATGATAGTATTTTAGGGATCAAAACAAGACTTGACTTCTGTTAATTTTCTTTTAGTGTATTGACCCAAGCTGTTAACCTTGTGAAAGCATTAACTTTTTGTTTTGTTTTATCTTACGTGCCAGGATAATTAAAGTAATTGTATGTCTTTCTGACAAAATACCAAAGAAATCATTGGAGTATAGGAATCTCAGAATATGATTGGTTGATAGTAATGTAAATAGTATCAAAACAGTTTGAACTGTGTTTAGTAGAGTAATTATAATTAATATCTTATTTAGGCGGTAGATTAACAAAGGTGTATGATGTATACTGCATAATATCTGGCTTTATGCAATGAGGTGACGCAAAAGGCATTTTTATGCCATTTTTCTTGCGAGGCAATGTTGAAATCATTTTCTCTTTCTTTTGTTATTTTTTGAGTTTGAAGGACTGGTAGAGAGCTTCACTTCTTGCTATAGTTAGTTTGAAATTCATATCAAACACCTTTATGAGCTGCAGGAAGAATATCCCTTATTCACACTCTTGACTAATTTTCATCGCACTTCAGTAGGGTGAAACGATGTGAATCTGTAAACACAATGGTATCATTTATCTGGTGGATAGTTGGCTTTTACTGGGTTATCTCTGGCGGTGAAGTTCTTTCAAGTACTGCCCCACGTTTATATTGGTAAGTCATCAAATCATCTTATTTCATGCTTCACCTTGCACTATTTGCACCATTCTTGTAATGTAGTCGATCCTTCCTTTTATGATTATAACAACGATCGCTTATTGTCTCCAGTGTGACAAAACTATACAGAATCTTATTAGCTTATCATTCTGGATTTTATACGTTATTTTTCCTAAATTGTGACATCTTTCTGTGCTGCAACAGTTCTTTTGGTTTCATATTGAAGTCCTTGTTGATAATGTATTGCGACCTTTATTACTATGCCGAGGACACATAGCCTAAATACTTACTCATGGTTGTGGGAAATCATGTTTAATAGTTTTCAGTAATAGATGCAAGTCATATGGTGCATTTTATTCAACATCTGAAACAGAAGGTGTTCTAGAAATATAGGTAAATATAAGACAATATTACTATGGCTGCAAGTCCATGACTTGTACACGGGGAGTGAAAGCAAACGGGATAGAAGCTGGGTCAGGGCAAAACTCACATAAGTGCAGGGGAAGACACATTCATAAAATAGAGAAGACATGCTAGGGGATGCACTTTGTAGTAATAGATATTAATCATGGGTAAAATTATGAAAATCTACTAGTCTGCCTTTTTCTGGGGAACAGCCTGATGTCTCCTGAATAAGAGACTAAAGGATTTGGAAGCACTAATGCATCCTAACCTTAACATTATTTAGCTCTCCCTTGTTGCTTTCTAAAGTCAATATGTTACTGGGCTATAAGGATGCCCCTCCACTGGTGTTGCCATCTATCCTCTCATATCAGATGGTGTGGTGCATAATAAGCTTTCAATTGGATTTGCTTCGGTGTGCGTATTGTGAGGAAGCTGGCTTAAAATAGGTCATCCCCCATCAACATACAAATCACTTGCAAGCAAACAAAGACAGAACTTTTATTATGTATCACCTATGAGAATTATGAGTGTCTGGTGCTACGTTGGGAATAACAATTAATAGCTGAAAGACAGTAACCCTTCGAAAAAAGTAATATTTTGGTTTGAATTGTATAATTCCATTAGCAAGTTCTGTTGTCTCTTTTGCAGAACTTACTTGGAAGCCTTTTCATCTGATATTAGGATTTTTACCCAAACAGATGCCTGATCTCGTAAGTGCTGCAGGTTGGCTGTGGTATTCCTGGCATTTGACGTAATCTTTGCCATATTTTGTGTTGTCTTAGCATGTCTTATTGGAATTGCTCTCTGCTGCTGCTTACCGTGCATCATTGCCATTCTTTATGCTATTGCAGGCCAGGTATGGTGTATTAGAAGTAAAGAAAATCATCTATTAAATATATCATCTTAATTTGAAAAAACAAAAAAAAATAAAAATCAGGGGCTCATACATTTTTGCTTTAAATGCAGGAAGGTGCATCAGAAGCAGATCTGAGCATCCTTCCCAAATACAGATATCAAATCTGCAAAGATGACGAAAATGTTGCCATGGCAACTGGCACTATGGTTCCTATTGAAACAAGCAGTGGATACATGCCTAATGAGAAAATTCTTTCACCCGAAGATGCAGTAAGTGCCTTATTTCATACTCCATTTTGTTATCCAAGTTTGTGCCTACAAAAATTGTAAAGTTTAGCATACAAAGTATCATGTTATAAAATGCTTGATTTTATGTGTTATTCTTAAAAAAATTAGTAACTTGTGATATTTCGTCTGCTAAGTAGACCAAGTTCATAGAAGTTTTTGTCTATGCTGAGTGTTACATGGTATGAATTCATGCTCTTCCAAATACAACTTTGCCGAGCTTGGAGACATCTATTCATGCACTTCTTTCTCTTCTCTTGTTCCAATTCTTGTGTTTCTTGTTCTCAGGAATGTTGTATATGTCTTTGTGCATACGAGGATGGGGCTGAACTCCACGCTCTTTCGTGTAACCACCATTTTCATTCAACGTGCATCGTGAAATGGCTAAAGATGAACGCAACATGTCCGTTATGCAAGTACAACATCCTCAAGGGGATCGATCAAGTCTAGGACAAAGTGGAGAGATTTAGGAAACTCTGTTGATTATTGTGTTTGCTTGAGCTTGTTTTGTTCTTGGCTGAGTCAGTCTTTTTTATAAATATGCTGACCTCTATATTTATGGGAATAAGGAGGTATAGCTTCTGTAAATTATCAACTTGGAGAAGACCGTTAACTAGTTGTAGTTGACTCACTTTTGCCTTGTAAATCAGTCACCCGATTGTTCTGTTCGGTTAATTTGTAAAGGATGGTTGAACGTATACATGTACACAGGGTTATCCTAGATATCAGCAAATTATTTAATGTTAGTTTTAGTCCAACCATTTGAAAAAGAAAAACGCAACAATTCTCATTCCAAGTATGGAGATGCTTGATCGTTATATGCGTCAAATTTTGTGTGAAACTATATCACCTTGAGATCATTACGAAATTATTATCACATTTTGAAAAAAATTAAACTATTTGGGAGGAATGAAAGTTATTGCTTTTTAAAATTTTATATTTAATTTTTTAGAAATTTATTTTGCCTTCTAAATTATTTATTAATATTAATAAATAATATTTTAAATATAATTATTATATAATATATTTTTTAATATTAAAAAGAGTTAATAATAATTTTAATTATCAATAATTTTTATCAAAATCAAACACTTTCTATGGTAATCATAGTCATACCTACATATAACCCAAACAACTCAACAATTACTAACATATCCATTACTATTCCTCACTACTTTCAAACCCATTACCATTCCAATTCCTTTCGACAAACCAATCATCCCCTTAGTTTTGTAAACTTTTATGTATAAAGTAAAGAGATGAGTTGAATTGTGTATAAGTATAGAACAAAAAATGATGACATTTTGTATAAAATTGAAAATATTGTGAGGGTGTAATTTATGTAGGGTATTCCATTTTAAGGGTGTGAAAGTAATTTTAACACGGACGAAAAAGAAAAATATGAAAGAAATCGCAACGAAAAAGTATGCAAAATGTACCATTTAACACAAATTTAAAAATTGATTCACATAAATTTTATAACTTTACAAAAATTATATGCAAAATGTATTATTTAAGAAAATTTGAAAAGTGCTACACTTTGCATTAAATAAATTCCACAACTTTACAAAAAATGTAGTACTCTCATTTTAAGACAAAAATTTTAAAAATGGTACACTTTACATTATAAGTGATAACAATTTATTAAAAAATGATAATGATCTCACAAAGGCAACAATCTCGCGCAAGTTTTTGCCAAGTTGACATAAGTTTAAATCAAAGTTTTAAGGATTTATGACTCTAAAGTATTATTTTAAGAGTTTTATTACTTTTTACAATCCTACTTTTAAAATCCCTATTTTACCCTTAAAAATAATCCTTTTGGATTTCTGACTCTCTCTCACCGCCTTACTTCTCTCTCTCTCTCTCTCTCTCTCTCTCTCTCTCCCGACGCCGAGATTTTACCCTCTCTCTAACCCCCCGTCTCTCTAGCAGATCTACCGATGAAGAAAGGTACCGATGACAAATCATGAAGAACAAGAAGAACTATTGATGATGGCCAAGCCGGTTCCTAGTGTTAGAAGATCCGATGGTTTCATTTAACAATTTAGTGCAAATCCATCTTAAATCTCACACGTGTAGTTCTTCTAGTGTAGCATAAGGCACAAGGGGGAGAAAGGGTTTTTTTATTTCTTCATTTGATGTACATTATTTTGTACTTTCTTGATGATTATTCAAATCTCTCGAATCTTCAATCTCCCCTTCAATTTTGTCGTCTCCCACCGAACCCGTGCAACGGCAACCACCACACCCACCGTGAGCACCACACCGCACCCTCCGCCACCGCACCACCAACACAACTCAATTCATCAAATTCATCCCCTAGTTTCTAGTTCTCCACACAGATTCCTATCCCCGGGTTTGACGGGTTGGTAAGAAATTTTTAAGGAATTTGTAATCTTTGAGTTTGATATCCAATTTGTGCGACTCACCGAGTTTAATAAATTCTTATTTTCAATTTTTTAATAAATTCTTATTTTCCGACGTATTGGGCTTTTCTTGATTCTTGTTTTTGTCGTAATTCCCTTCCAAAAGTTGTTAATATATATTGGGATAATAATGTGCAGTAATTTTTCTTCTACACATGTGCAATTCAAAATGCCGCACATGTGCAATAACAAAAAAATGTGTACGTAAAATCAGATGAAACAAAATGAAACTATAAAATGAAAATTATCACAAATGAAAAATAGGATGAATGCGGTGAATTCCAAACGAGAAAAATCAAAATTAGAAGCTATGAAATTAATCCTTGGTTTTGAAGATGGTTTATTGATTCTTCTTCGCCAAATATATCGTAGAATTAGATAATGTTTTTGAACGTAGAATAATGAAAGAACAATAAGCTAAAACAAATGAAAGAGAGAATAAATGATTTGGGAAGGTCAAATAACATCTAATCAATATACAATACACATAATATTGAAAATTACAATTGGAGTTACAGATATACGTAAGAAGGAGGGTTATAATTGTAAATTACAGCTATAAAATTGTAGTGGGTAGCAATTAAGAAAATTGTTGTATCTATTATAATTAAAAGTGTAAAAATGGTATCTAATGGTTATTGACCCAAGTTTTAATTTGAACATTTTATAGCAGGTATTCCCCCAAAACTTTATTATTCCTATATTTCTCAAGTAATCAAATAGGAAAATTTAAAACAATACTACCTCAAATCAAACAAGAAAGTGCAGAGGGTACAACGGAAATGTCTGATAAAACATCAAGTCTTCCCACCTCTAGCTACACTGCCTTAAATACCTGCGATAACTTACGTCTTTTCCCTTAAGCTTTGAGGTTGTTAGAAGCCAAGGCGACATCGTGCTTTTCGTTGATTCCAAGCAAGCAGCGAACGAACTCCGTGTGCAGTGCGTGTCCACCCTATCAAGTTCACAATGTCAAATTGAAATGATCATCAAGAGTCATAAAAAAGGGGGTATGTATATGGGAAAGGGACGCACCTTATAAGCAACAATGTGAGCCACCAAAAGACCCTGATTGCCCTCTTGACCCAAAAGTGAAATATCGCCAATAAGATCCAACACCTTATGTCTGCATGGCTCGTCTTCGTAGCGCAGAGGTGGATTCATCCATCCTGTTTCTCTGCTGCAAAGGTAAAACCATGCACGTAGAGAGAAGTCACAGAGTGAGATCCGGGTGGCGCTTGATTCAAATTTTTCAATGGGAATGAACATGGGGGTAATTATGATGTTTAATGAGATTAAAAAATGTGCAATTTACCTTCATCATACTTCGTACAGTGTAATGAGATTCAAAATAAGTTAATCAATACTCTATATTGATTAACTATCTCTCTTCATATAATCATTTCTCCTCAATCATTTCACTATTCCTCAATCAATAATCATTTTCTGTTTATTTATTTCAAATTAGAGGAAAACAACAAGAATGTAACCATTATTGAGACAACCCTTCCTCCAACATATCTCTTTCATTACGGGGCGTAGAGGGAAAAATGATTCTCATTACCATTACATTCCCATAGAAGAATTTGAACTAAATGCCCCGTCACCCCCTCAACCTCTGAATCTACATACAACATCCTGGTTGTGGGATTAATATTAGCAATTTTTGTACGTCGTTCTCTTGAACTGGCTGCAAATGACAAAAAGGGGCCTCACTGTGTGAGAATCATGACTAATGTTCTGTCTACGTCATGGTTTTAATGTCATTACAGTGCTCAGAAATTAATAACATATGTTCTATTACATATCCATCTATAACATCTATGAACTCCGTTAAACATCCTCAAAGCTTTTAACAAGTAAACAACTATGATTATTTATTTTTATCTTGAAAAAGTATGTAAACAACCATATTTTTATAGAGTATTGCAGTTTAAATATTAGCTACCCTTTTATTTGACAAGCCGAAATGTCATGACATTATTAAAGATGTGCAGCATTAACTACTATTTCCATAGGTTGCTCACTTAAGTGCCATTAAATATCTCACCTGCATATGATGGCTGTTTCTGCTGAACCCCCTTTAATAAGTCCTAAGCTGCGCATATACTCCACCTGCAAAGTTTTTCCCTATTCAGATTTAAAAGTAGATATCCACGCAACAAATTACTAGCCAGTTCGTGGCTCAAGAAAATCTATTCAAATATTAATAAATACATAAATAAAAACCATGTAATTTAACAATTACCCTCACTAGAAAGATTAATCTACCAAGTGTACAAAACAAACCCACTTGATGCTATTGCTTTTAAAAAAACAACAAAATATTTAAGACACAAATTAGATTTCGCCATAAAAATATTTCAACAGAAGAAGTGAAGTTGAGCCAAGTTAACCATGTAAATTGTGTTTGTTAGTCAGTAGAGTGAAATTCATAAATAGAAAGAAAAAAGAAAGCAACAGCACTGCAAAAAGGAAACACCTCTTCATAAATGCAAAAGGTTCTTGATGAAGCTATAGCACTGGAGTAAAAAGATTCATCCAATAGGGTGGAAGAAAACCATTGACGACCAATTACAGGTGCCTACAAGAAAAAAATTGTGCACGGAAATATAAGCATGATTTGAAGATAAAAGGTAATGGGTTTTTTGCATATGTGTCTAAGTCCTGTTAGAAACCCTGATGACATTAGTCAAATCAGAAAAAGGTGAATAGCAATTTGCAATGTTCAACCCTTTGACAATCTATTTTTGGTAGAAAATGAATTTCAGCAACTATGATGCATGACCAAGATTACTTGCTAGAGAACATTGCTGTCATTAGTTTTTCAAACAAAAACTAATGCCTGTCAATGTATCAAAGGTACCTGTGGGTAATCGATCCCATATGTGATGTTGACTTTTGAATAAGGGAATGCTGCTATAAAAGAATCATTTTTTTGCACATGAACAGGTTTGTTGAGATATGGTGCTAACTTTTCACAACTTTTGCCACCATCATCTACAGCCATCTTTAATCCAGCTTGATTGATTGCCTCCACCCATTCTTTTGCTGATCCATCAAAGATAGGAACCTGGATTGCGTCATCCGAAATGACCATTGATCAATTGGATTCTTTCTCCCATAAGAAGCATGTAGTTATCATTTCACACATGCTAAACTAGAATCATCCATTAAAATGAGAGAACACATACCAAGCAAGCACTACAAAAATTCTCACTGAACTTTTCTTGTGTCCTGGATTTCCTTATATTACAAAGTGAATGGCTACATGCTTAGAAAGTTTTTGAAAAACGAAGTATGATTTCCCTGAGAATAATTACAAGCCCAAATCGAGGTTTGGGACATACCCAACTGGAGGAGTAACCCACTGCTTGAAGCCCAGTAGCTTATGCACAAAAGCTAATATGTTTTTACCGTCCCAGTACTATTGCATCCATAATTAAGAAAAAAGGTACAATGACTTCATCAAAATTGCTAACTACAACAACTAAAAAAATTAATTTGATTCACAAATCCATGATTAAGAAATCATCTTCACCAAAGAAGACTACAATGACATTTTTGCACTCCTTAAAAAGATCAACAAAGAAATACAGCAATCAAACAACAAGTGGAGCCAACCAGGGCTTAGCCCACCTGTCCACCGGGTTCCTCACTTTAGTGGGAGACCTCCCTTTGAGAACGAATTTGGTGTTGGAGATATAAGGAGGCTTGGAGAATTTGGAATTGTAAGGAGACTTGGTGAACTAACTTCTAACCACTAGCAACTAACATTTACCGATAACAAAGAAAAACCAAGAAGTGGAGCCAGGTTGATTACTATTATTATTATTTTTAAAGGGAAGAAGAAGGTGACCGTGAAGAAATTGAAAACCAATCAACCCTTTTATTTGCACAGTATCCTCATCCCAAGTTGCCAACCCTAAAGTACAACCATTCTCCCTCCCACAATTCACCCTATGAACATTCCATCCAAAAATATACATGCAAGCCAAGTTAAGATTATAACCACCAGACAACAGGACTTCAAAGGCTTTTCACTGGCTCAATCTTTGAGAGTCAAGAACCTAGACCCTAACCATTTCAGTAAAAATCATTTTGCAATGTCCCTGGGAAGAAGTGCTACATTAAATGCAAGCTAAGGGGTAAAAATCATTCAAATTGCTTTTAACAGTATATTTCTCAATTGAGTGAAGTGATTTGAATTTTAATTCATTTTTTTAAACACTATATCATGAAGCAATAACGCATGCCAATCACATGATTATACTATTATATTCATCACCTTGCGAGAAACTAGCAAATACCTCAACAGAAGGATCGCAATTGTTGGATCCCTCAATCTCGATGTGACAGTTATCGACACCACAGGCCTCCAGAGCCGAGAGCAAGTGCTCCACGGTCCGAATGTTGTACCCACCTTTCGAAAGCGCAGTGCATAGAGGGGTGTCCTTCACAGCATTATCAATTGACGCGCGAATAACATTCGATCGGAAAATGAAGAACCGTCCAGCCCGGGCGGCCGCCGGTAGAATTTTGACGGTGGAAATTTCGCCTGAGTGGAGCCCCCGTCCAGTTCTCTCTATGCAATTCGCTACAGTTTGCTGCAGCTTGCCTGTCTGCAAATAAGAATATATGAGTTCGTGCGCGCGAAACTTCCCGCGTGTGCGTGTTTGTATGTGTGTGTTTGTGAGTGCAGAAATAGTACGGGTTTCCAGGAAAAGGCGGCGGATTGTTTCAGATATCTGATGGAGGCGGCGGCGACGCTCATTTCACGGCTGCACTGACGACTGCGTGGATATAACGCTTTTTAGTGTTTACAAATTACAACTACTCGCTTTCAGAAAACAGAAAATGACTATTATACCCTCCCGAATTTGAAACATGTTTTAATTCGTCCGCCACCGCCAAAACCCTAATCAATGAATCCCTCCGAAAAGGCAAAAACCTCCGTGAAATTTTCGCCAACAGTCACTTGAAACCATAAATTTCAATTATTTGCCTCTATGTTCATCATCCCTCCGCGCAAAATTCTGCATTAATCGAAAAAGGGCTTGAACTTGCACTGTTAATGTTCAAGCCCCCTAATTCTGAAGTAGAAGAAAAGAAGTTACATAATTCGAATTTCTTTGATTCTCTACTTAAAAATGGTTGCTTGGGAGAACGAGGTAGTGATGCGTGACGTCACCAACGCGGGGCTGGTCGTCAGCGACCGCATTGGCCGGGAAATCGCGGGACAGCTCGATCTCGAAGAAGCTTTAGAAGCTTCTAGATACTCTAGTCATCCCTATTCCACTCACCCCCGCGAGGTAAACTCTTACTGTTATTTTTGTGTGTCAGATTGTGAGTGGCTCTCTTTGAGCTTGCCAATTTTTGTTCTTGTTTATATGATGGAATATTTAGTTAGCTGCATCAACTGGTTCAATGTTCCTTATTCAATGTTAAAAATCATAATGTGAGGGTGAAAAGGAAAAGAAATAAAGACCGCTGCGAATAATAGGGAACTTGTATTGTATTTTGGGCTACATACGCCTAAGCATGATCCAGGCAGTTACTTACTTGAGGTTTCTATTGACTTGTTTGATTTTACCTTGTTATAATGGGCTCTAAGAAAAGCTGCCGAGTGAAAAAAGAAAAGAAAAAGACAACGTGCCTGCTAAAGAACCTATTAAATTTAAAAGTTGTGCCCACCCTAACCTTTATGCTAGGATATGAAATAAATTTTGGTTTTTGAAGAAGTAAAAAGTCTAATTTATCCATAGTGAAGTCCACTGATGAAGCAAAAGAGTGGGGTAGAGAATTCAGAATTGAATCTATGCATTTATGAAGGGGTTGCAACCTTTGGGGTACATATGCTGTATTACCGTCATATGGAAGATTCTAAAGATTTCCAAAGTTCTTGTTACTGCATAGAAGTGCAAGACAGATGTGATGAAGAAATTTACCTAGTAGGGTATTGTTTCAGTGGGTCCAAGTTGTAATCCTTTTGTGAAAGAAAAATTGAATTGTATCTATTCTTTTAATGAGTGTAATAACGACTGGTGGATATGAGTTGGTGATTAATCACATCAATGTGAAATCCATGGAGTAATATATCAATTACTTTGCATGGTGCACACTCATTACTGCAGTTTGTGGTTGGATAGAAATAGTTTTTAACAAAGATTATAGGCTCACAGTATGGAGTTATTGGTGGTCGAGATCTGTTTGACATGTAATGTGCCCTTGTTCTATTTGAGTGGATCTCGTGAAATTATGATAATTTTTTCCGAGTTCATTGGGTCTTGTTGTAATAGAATCAGCTTTACTCATGAACTGGTACAAATGTTCTCTGACTTGTTCTTAGCAGCTTTCAACAAACTAGGTTCTGTGGTTGTTATGGCTTGTATATTTATTAATTTACTTTCTTGGGAATATGCAATTTAGTTGGAGTTGCATGATATGGAAGTAGATCTATGTTTTAGTTGCTTGTCGTGCTCAATGTCAGCATTCTGGCCGATGTTGTTATATGGCTGAGTGCAAAAGCTACTGTGAACTTATATTTTAGTAAAACTATTTACTTGTTGCTACGAAATTTTGACTGCTTTCTTTTGTTGGAAAAGATTCAAGGAAGCAGTGGTTCTACCAATGTACTGCCTTCTGTGAATGCAAGCTTCGAGGGAAACTATAACATCAGCAATAACAATAGAATAAGTGAAAAGCTTGCTTGACTTGGTGCATTCATATGTAGCAGAGAGTGGTCTGTAAATCAGCGTTCTTGCATTGGAAGGGCTGCATAATTATGATATTTGATTTCATGTCTTTTTTTCCGCATGTGTGCAAAATTGAATGTCAAATCATGAATGATGGGGATAGTGCTACATTAATGTCTTGTGAAAATAAGATGTACTATCAAATATGGGGACATCCTTGAATATAAAATCCTTTGATGATTGATGTTCAAAATGAACCTGGTCATGCGACTGAAAAGTAGCTTTCATGTTGATGTGGAGTTTATAGTAAATCTTTTATAGCAGATTGATTACCATATGATGACAATGTATTTGGTTATGTTCCATATTTAAAGTGTAGGACATTCCCATCCTTTGACAACACCTATGTGCTTGTAGTATGTCAAAACTAACTCTAAGAGAAGTCATTTGGTGGGAAGATAAAAATAAGTTTCCATCAACTATGTGATTTTAACGATTACTTGCAACTTTGGATGACAACTAGTCAATTCATTTCAGTTGTTACTATTTATCAGATTGTGCTAGTCATATTCTCATTTGTTCTTGCTTGCTTGAGAACCTATTAGATTGTAAAATTTTGTGTTTGTTTTGCAGTGGCCGCCTTTGGTTGAAGTTGTGGACACATGGGAGCTGCCTGCAGTGTTGATTGAAAGGTACAATGCAGCTGGTGGAGAGGGGACGGCTCTATGTGGAATATTCCCAGAAATACGGCGGGCCTGGGCATCAGTGGATAACTCCTTATTTCTCTGGAGATTTGATAAGTGGTGAGGGTTTTGTGGTTTAGTAGTTATTGACACAAGATAACTTGACTCATGTGAGATGAAGAAATGTTGCCGTTGACTCATGGATTTCATTATCCATTGTTGCTCTATCATATCATCTCATTAGTGCTTTGTAATGTAGGGATGGCCAATGTCCTGAATATAGTGGGGAGGAACAAGCTATTTGTGCTGTTGGGCTGGCCAAAGCTAAGCCTGGTGTTTTTGTTGAGGCCATTCAGTATCTTCTTGTTTTGGCAACTCCCGTCGAGGTAGTTTGGTTTCCCTACTTTTCATACATTCATTAGTAATGTTAATATTCTAAATGTCACACCCCAATTTTAAGGCAATTTTCTTGCATTTATGAAATGTGTTTACTATATGAAAATAAATTAAATAAATTCTGTTTTGATGTGAGCAAAATTTAATAAATAAGAGAATAATATCCCAAATAATTAAATAAACTCTTAACCGTCTAACGATTAATGATTTTCTAATGCAAAACTAAGATTTCATGAATATTTCAAACTTAAGGTATTAGAGATAATTTAGTACTAAGAGGAAGCTATTTAAATAGAACTTTATAGTAATAATATCCAATCAACAAGGTTCAATAAATGCTTGCATTGTAATGGTAATGAGAATGATTAGCAAACAGTTACTCAATATTCAATTATAATATAAAACAGGATTAATATAAAAATCTGTGCTTATGGTAATGGAAGAGCTACCTATTAGAGGGTAGTTAAATCATTGAATACAGAAATTGGTGCCTCTGATTAGAGTTTAGGTCTCTTTTTGCTAGATTGTGGTGAGAAAGGGAGACAGAATGGGCCTTCAGGATCTAGTGATGCTTTTGTCTGTCCTGTGCTGCATCATTCAGGCCACTTGTGATAGCTGCTTGAATTGAAATTCATTAGCTGTCAATCTGTGCTTTTCACATACAATCATTTTCTGTACAGAGTCTGTTTCCAGTATAGAGGAAATTGATTTGTTGGGGATCATATCACGATTTTATTCTTGAAATATTTATTGGAGCAGCTTTAGTTTGTTAGCAAATTTAGTTGCTTCCCCCTACTCGGGACAGTTCTCCAATTAGACCACTCTTCGTAAGGCCTGTAATAATCTTCTTAGAATCTCTTTGTTTGGTGAGTGACATAAATTTTAAATCTTTATTTTGGTTGTACTTATCATCATTTGTGATCAGAATTATTATTGGTATGATGTTATGCGTATTTTTGTGCTCTTCCGTTCCTTTTTAGAATTAAATCGTGCAAATCAAGATAAAAGCTTCTTTTTTGTGAAATTTTTATATTAAGAATTTACCCATCCAAGTATAAGAAGTTGAATATGTCCCCTTTTGTTTGTTGTATTCTAATTGATATCTGATATACAGTCTGAAATTCTTAGCACCACAGTCCTATTACATTAGAAGAAACATAATACGTGATAGTAGCCAAGGACATAGCAAGATCTGACATTATAAGGCATTGTTTAACAGTTCTATTGTTACAAATATAGCTTCTAGATCACAGTGTAGTGAACAGTGTCCAAATATACCTTCGATAAGTTGAACTCAATATCGAATAATTTACATCTGATCTAGATATATGAATGATGCTTAACATCAATGGCCTGAAACTGTGAAAAATTAAATAATGTCTAGAGAGACTAAAGTTTAGCAAAGTTTTGATGAATATTCTATATATAGTAATCAAACACAGATAATTCTACTAAAAGTATTATGCCAAAGAAAACTATTTGTGAGTCTCATGTGCCCTTTCTCAGCTCTGCACTCTCATTTCTCATTGCAAGATAGCTTCTCTCAGTGTTTGATGTATATTGTTGTCTCCTTTCCAAGTAAAATATATCAGTCAATTCTGAATCTCTTGAGTTTCTCAATCAGAGAGAATAGTTCATATTGATTTAGTACCAGTATTTATATATATATATATATATATACTGCTTCATGGTGTAAAGAATTCCTTACACTATACTATATTTCAGGCTGTATTTTTGCCTTTTGAATAAAATTTAGTTTCTCATTAAAAAAATTCAGGCTGCAATTGAGTGTACTGTGATGTCATTTCTTATCACTTCTGCAATTTCTTTTATCATGTAATGCCTACATACCTAAGAACTTTTCATTCTTAATTCTGATCATCTTACAAGTATTCTTTTTGCCAATCAGTTGATTCTAGTTGGAGTATGTTGTTCTGGAAGAGCTGATGAAACTGATCCATATGCAGAGGTTTCACTTCAGCCGCTGCCAGAATATACCATTCCATCTGATGGAGTGACTATGACTTGCATCACTTGCACAAGTAATGGTCATATATTTCTTGCTGGCCGCGATGGGCATGTTTACGAACTGCAATATTCAACCGGCTCAGGCTGGCAAAAGCGTTGTCGAAAAGTCTGCCTAACTGCTGGTCTAGGAAGTGTTATTTCTAGGTAGTTTTACATCTTCCTTATTCTTAGTGTGTTCAAAAGTGTGTTTATGGTGAATGGTGATCACTGAGGTCTTTCTTCTTCAGAAATCATTCAGCTTTGATTTTTATGTCCTGTCTATACTCAGCAATTGATTATTTTGATCTTGGCGACAACTTTGTCGGATTTGCATTTGTTGATCTCCTGCGTCTAAAACCTTAATGTACTTATTTCCTTCTCTATCCCTCATCAGGTGGGTTGTGCCTAATCTTTTTAAGTTTGGAGCTGTGGACCCTATTGTTGAAATGGTTGTTGATTCCGAGAGACATGTTTTGTACGCACGTACAGAAGATATGAGAATACAAGTATTCTCTCTTGGGCCGAATGGAGATGGCCCATTCAAGAAGGTTACAGAAGAGAGAAACTTGATAACTCAGAGGGAGTCAAACTATGGTGGCAGACAGCAAGCAGGATCAAGGGTCCCTTCTCGACCAAACAAGGCTTCAATAGTTTGCATATCACCTTTGTCCACCTTAGAATCAAAGTGGTTGCATCTTGTTGCTGTTTTATCAGATGGCCGGAGGATGTATCTCTCCACTGCTCCATCTGGTGGAAATAATGGTGTTGTTGGAGGTTTGGGTGCAAATAACCAGAGACCAAGTTGTTTAAAGGTTGTAACAACAAGACCCTCGCCTCCCATAGGGGTGAGTGGTGGTCTTGCTTTTGGAGCTCTACCTCTTTCTGGAAGATCCCATACTGATGATTTATCTCTGAAGATTGAATCTGCATGTTATACTTCTGGAACTCTTGTCCTTTCTGATTCATCTCCATCTGCAGTTTCGTCACTTCTGATTGTAAATAGGGATCCTACTCAATCGCTTTCATCTGCTGGCTTGGGAACAGGTGCAAGAGGTTCTCGTGCACTTAGAGAATCTGTATCTTCTATTCCTATGGAAGGCAGAATGCTTTCTGTAGCAGATGTTTTACCTTTGCCAGAGACAGCATCCACTGTGCAGTCTCTATATTCAGAACTAGAACTCTGTGGATTTCACAACTCATGGGATTCTTCTGAAAAGAACTCCATTAAACTTTGTGCTAGGGGTGATCTTTCAATGCAACATATATTGCCGAGAAGAAAGGTTGTTATATTCAGTACAATGGGTATGATGGAAGTAGTTTTTAACCGACCAATTGACATTCTTAGGCGATTGTTTGAGTCTAACTCACCGAGATCACTACTCGAGGACTTCTTCAATCGTTTTGGTGCTGGAGAGGCAGCTGCAATGTGTTTGATGCTAGCTGCACGGGTAGTATATACAGAAAGTTTCATTAGTAATGTTGTTGCTGAGAAAGCAGCTGAAGCTTTTGAGGACCCTCGAGTTGTTGGGATGCCGCAATTGGAAGGAAGCGGTGCATTGTCAAACACCAGAACTGCAGCTGGGGGATTCAGCATGGGTCAGGTTGTTCAAGAGGCTGAGCCTGTCTTTTCAGGTGCTCATGAAGGCCTCTGCCTGTGCTCGTCAAGGTTACTTTTACCATTGTGGGAGCTTCCTGTTTTTATCATTAGAGGTGGCTCAGGATCTCCTGATGATATGTCTGAAGATGGTATCATAACATGCAGACTCTCTGTTGGGGCAATGCGTGTTCTTGAAGACAAAATTCGTTGTCTAGAGAAGTTTTTACGGTCTAGAAGGAATCTAAGGCGTGGACTCTATGGCTGTGTGGCTGGTATGGGAGACATAACTGGTTCAATTTTGACTGTAACAGGATCAGATCTGGCTTCTGGTGACAGAAGTATGGTGCGAAATCTGTTTGGTTCGTACACTCGGAATGTGGACTCCAATGAGGGTGGATCATCTAAAAGGCAGCGTCTTCCTTATAGTCCTGCCGAGCTGGCTGCCATGGAGGTATATGTTAACTATTATGACTTGGTCAAGTGTCAACGTATTACTTAACTTTTGGTCATTAATTGGGCTGTGTTGTAGGTGAGAGCTATGGAGTGTATCAGGCAGTTGCTTCTTAGATGTGGGGAAGCCCTTTTTGGTCCAGCTTCTTTCTCAACATTTGTTGGCACGCTTGATTCAAAGTTTTGATGCGAATACTAGGCAAGCTGTAGTTCAGCTAACATTCCACCAGCTAGTTTGTTCAGAAGACGGAGATCGACTTGCGACAAGGCTTATATCAGCTTTAATGGAGGTAATCAAGATACTGGTACCTGTCAATTAGTCACATTCCTTGCTCATCGTACCTGAGATCAAGAACATTTTTATCTTCCTATCCAGCGCTTTTACATCTATTTAGCTCATTTACTTGTTGAAATATGTAATATACAAGATGTTTTACCCCTGTATGAATTTTCGTCTCACATTTATTATCATTCATTTATCCAGTATTACACTGGTCCTGATGGCAGGGGAACTGTAGATGATGTTAGTAATAGATTACGGGATGGTTGTCCAAGCTACTACAAAGAGAGTGATTACAAGTTTTACGTTGCAGTTGAATATCTTGAGAGAGCTGCCTCAACATCTGATGCAGAAGAAAGGGAAATCTGGCTAGGGAGGCTTTCATCAATTTAAGTAAAATTCCAGAGTCCGCTGATTTGCAAACTGTCTGCAAACGTTTTGAAGATCTAAGGTTTGTTAAGTTTAAACTGCCACTTCCCAAGCTTTATATTTAATAGCACCTCTTGGGTAGATTAAGTATGACACTATTAGTGAAATTGCAGATTCTATGAAGCTGTGGTTCGGTTACCTTTGCAAAAGGCACAGGCTCTCGATCCAGCTGGTGATGTTTTCAACGAGCAAATAGATGCAGGGATCCAACAACATGCTCTTTCTCTACGCATGCAATGCTATGAAATTGTCGCTAATGCTTTGCGTTCTCTTAAAGGTGAAGCTTTGCAGAAGGAATTTGGGTCTCCTATCAGGCCTGTTGTCCAATCTGTCCTTGATCAAGCCTCGCGAAAAAGTACATATGCCAAATCATTCAACTTGGTGTTCAATCATCAGATAGAATTTTCCATGAGTTTCTGTATCGAACATTAATTGACTTGAGTCTTGATGATGAGTTATTGGAATATGGGGGCCCAGATTTGGTGCAATTTTTGCAAAATGCTGGACGTGACCCTGCACCTGAGGTTTGACTCCTTTTTTTTTTTTACTGTTGATTAAGTTCAGATAAATTGAATTTTATATTTGTTAAAATTTAATTCTTCTTGAAATTATAACAGTGACTTCTAATGCTTACAAGATTGTTTTGGTCTTCCTTGTTTTGAGTTTAATGTATGCTTGAACAAGTAGAATATTATCTTCCATTAATTCTTATTGCCCTGTGTATCTCCAGGCTGGTTCTTCTCCCATGGGTCATTCTAGAGTGCCTGTTCCATCTAATCATAGAAAGTACTCTGAACTTCTGGCACGTTATTACGTATTGAAGCGTCAGCATGTTCTTGCTGCTCAAATATTGGTGCGGCTAGCAGAAAAAGCGTTCGACTGATGCTGGGGATGGCCCAACACTTGAGCAAAGGTTTGTGTGTTATTTGCACACAAACTACTTTTTTACACAAACTACTTTTTACGTTTGATCTGTTTACAAGAAACCCTATTATGTTATGGAATTACAAATACCTCCTAGCAGTGCCACAAATATCCTCTTCCAGTTTATATTTTTCTCACAAAACCCCTTCAATAGGTGCATTTTGTAAGATATAAACAAATGTTAAGGGGTACTTGTGATACTGATATCCAAAATTCAAACTTAGTGATTTTTACTTTGTGTGAGTAAATTGGTCAAATATCAAGAGTAATTATATAATGGTCCCTTCTTTATTATTTCAAAATAGCGAGCATGAATGTCGTCTTGAGTTCATGGTATGTGTACTTTATTGGTGTGGATAACTATATAGTCTGGCTTTTGTATATCATCAATTTCATATTTGTTTGGGGAGATTTCATTATCAAGTGCCATTTTTGTTTATGTCAAATATTTAATAAATAAAAATTTAAAAATTTGATGATTTTATTTGTCAAGTTGCAATTGTGTAATGTACTAAGCACAGATTTATTTTTTTCTTTTATTTGGACTATTGTAAATTGACCTGTATGGCACCTAATTGTATCTTATAGACTCTTCTGTTCTTTGCTAACAATTTATGACCTTCCATTGCCTTGATGACAGGCGTCAGTATCTGAGTAATGCCGTCTTGCAGGCAAAGAGTGCCAGTGAGAGTGACAGCCATAATGTTTCTCTACGGGGTGCTATTGACAGTGATCTTCTTGATTTACTTGAAGGGAAGCTTGCTGTTCTTCAGTTCCAGATGAAGATTAAAGAGGAGTTGGATTCCGTGGCCTCAAAGTTGGAGGCTTCTCCAGACATATCAGAATCTACCACAAATGGTGCAGCACCTGAAAATGGTCACCCTAGTGATCCCAATTTTCTTCATCTTGTTCGGGAAAAGGCAAAGGAATTATCGATGGATTTAAAAAACATCACTCAATTGTATAATGAGTATGCTGTTCCATTTGAACTCTGGGAGGTCAGTAATTCTTTTATACCCTTGTGAAGGCTGTACTTTTAATTCAAAAACCGTGTCTTCGGTGATAATAGTTCATTAGAAAATTATGATCGTGTGTGATAGAGTAAAGGGCAGAAAGAATAAGGATTTATCTGAATAAAAAAGAAGGTACTCTGGGAATAACTTCCCATCCTAATGCTGATTTATGCCTGCTCTAATGCTCATCTCAACCTCCTTATTTTTATTATGATATTTCTAATGTTATGCTCCTAGATTAGCTGCTAATATGCTAGTGTCTTTCCAGTTAATTATTCCACCATGCATTATCCTGCTAGCTAATTCCCACCCACCCACCCCAAATTAGCAACTAATATGCTAATATCTGCCAGCTAATTAATTTCCTACTTTAGCTATCAATGTGTTTATTTTGACTTATTTGATCCAAGTTTAATTACAATATGACCAATTTGCTAAATTAATTATTTTTCTGATTTAAGTGAGGAAGCATACAGTCCAATTAAGCGTTATCCCCCTCTAACCCAACTATCTGGCAGTGCCTATAGATTTGTTATAGAATAGAACATGGTTTGTGATCATTACATCAAACTTCAGATTATGAATCGTGTCTGCATTGATACTTTATGTCTTGCTCTTTGCCATGCATTAGATCTTCTGTGCATAGGCTATTGAGCAGAAGTAAAGTTCAGTTGCTTTACACGATCCTAAGCTTGATTCATATGTCTATATAGCATAATTTTCATTCTTTTGTTAAGCTAATTGGTATTCTCTTATTCTGCACATTGAGACCACACTGATAACTAAGGAAAACATGCATGTCTGTCATAACCACCTATTATCTCTGACTGAAAAGACTAAAGTGATTGACAAGGAATGCACAAACTGTCGTGGAATACAGAAGTTTGTAAATCTTTCAGAAGACCTAAATAAAGTCATACTACTGAAGATAGTGAGCATGCTATCCATTGATTATGGTCGTCTATCTGTGTTCCATTAACAACCACCTGTGATTTCATGAGAAGAGACACAAGCCTAGTTTAAATGAGTTATCGATTTGGGATAGAGGAGGTTAGCTGCCTAGTTTGTATGAATTTGACCACTGTTTATACTTTGGACTGACAACAGTGAACATTGTCCTTTGGAGTTCATTTTTTTGGGCATTCTAATGATAGCTGAAGCATTTAGAAAACTGTATTAGCCAAGAAATGCCATAAATATAGAGGTTTTAATCCCATTGATTGGGCATTTGGAAAGATGAAGAAATTGGTAAATATGTATTAAAATCAAAAAGTGATTCTTTAATATCACTACAAGATCAGACTACTGTATCTCTTCATCTTAAGTTGGGGTGGTTTGTTCCTTTTTGTCATTAATCATAGCTACTTCACCTATGCATGCAGGTTCTCAAATCTCAATGTAATTTAAAATCAAGATAGAACAAGTCTAATTCTTTAAATGGGAATTTTATCGGTGGAATTAGGCCAACTGATCAAACCACCTCATATACTTGAATTCCTCTTTCTTTTCTTCTATTATATCGTGTTATCCAAGATTCAACATGATGTGCCTGAAGAAGTGAACCAAATTAGAGTATTGATCGTATGAGATTGGATTCTAAGTAATGCACATTCGAAGCTCCAAATCTCAAAGTTTTTGGAGCTAGAAAAAGAAAAAAATTGATGTATTATAATATTGTATTATACATATTAGTTATAGGTTGCTTCTATACCCTTCTGCATGTTTTCATATGTTAGATAGTTTACTTTCACTAAGTCGATTATAATTAACCTTGTCCTTCCATGCCTATACTTACATGCTTAAGAAACCAGAGCATTGTGTTTTCGTTGTGCATGCAGCTACGCTTTTTTGTTTCTCTTGATGGAAAGTGTGTTTCTTTTGCAATTCCTTTAAGTCCAAACTTGACAATTCTTCGTACTTAATCGATTGTCCTTACCAGGTATGTCTGGAAATGCTGTACTTTGCAAGCTATTCTGGTGATGCTGATAGCAGTATTGTCAGAGACACCTGGGCTAGACTCATCGATCAATCACTTTCAAGGGGTGGCATTGCTGAAGCTTGTGCAGTGTTGAAGAGAGTCGGTTCTCATGTTTTTCCTGGGGATGGAGCCATTTTACCATTAGATACGCTATGCCTTCACCTTGAGAAGGCTGCTCAGGTAAACAGTTAATTATACTGAACCATTCTCTTGAATGACTTTTGCAGTTGGGTCGTGGCTAAACAAACCCCCAGATTTACTATGCACATTCAAATATTTTTTGGGACAAATTGCCCATATTAAATGTCTATATAACTCATATATAGTGTACTCTTGGTACAACCGAAGATAATCAAATGTTATTATAAAAAAAAAAAAAAAAAAAAAAATTACAGATCAGTTGTCCGTTCTTCCATCCAAAACCACAAATTATGCTTCAGAATCAGAAAATCCTTCCCTAAAACTTTATACCAGTTGGTTCTTTACATTAAGATACTTCAAATATACAAAATTTTAACAAAATTTGAACCCTAAAAACTTGAATCCCTAGAAACAAATAAAATGGATGAAGTGCAATAAAAATACTTTTATTTCCTTTCTTTCAATAGCCGTGCGTGTCTTTGTTTGTGCCTATCTTGTTTCTCTTTTATTTTATTTTAACAATAAGGCTATAATGGTCTAAATTGAGGTTTTGTAGTAATTTAAAAAATGTACTCCCTCTGTCACTTTGTATGATTACATGTTTGAAAATGACACATGTTTTAAGAAAAAATAGTACTTTTTTTTGGTCGGTAAGAAAAAATAGTACTTAATGTGTAGTAGGTGTTGAGATGTGATGGGAAAGATAAAATGTAGAGAGAGATACAGAGAAATAAAGGAAGAAAGAGAGATGTGGAGCCACAACTTTGACAAATATGGAAATGGGTAACTTATGTTAGGACGCCCATTTTGGCAAAATGGGTAACTTACAATGAGACAAAGGGAGTATATATTTTGAATGGGGTATAAGTAGTAATTGGGGTGTGTACAATAAAAGTTGGGTTTTATTTAGCCGCGGCTTTACAGTTGGGGTTTATAATTGAATTGTTTGCAGAGACAGGGACTTATTAGTGCCTCTTAATCATCTCATTGACAAAGTTTCAAATGATTGTAGGAGCGAGTGGTTTCAGGGGATGAACTTGTTGGGGATGAAGATATTGCAAGGGCTCTTCTTGGTGCTTGTAAGGGTGCGATAGAACCTGTGCTGAATACATACGACCAGTTGTTATCAACTGGTGCAGTTATGCCGTCTCCTAGTCTAAGGTTACGTCTTCTGCGGTCAGTTCTAACAGTGCTTCGTGAGTGGGCAATGTCCATCTATGCACAGAGAATGGGCACAAGTTCTGCTGGAGCTTCTCTCATTCTTGGTGGGCCGTACTCACTGGGGCACACTACGGTTATAAATCAAGGTGTACGTGATAAGATCACTAGTGCAGCAAATAGGTATTCATTTCTCCGAGTTTTTGACCTTTGCATATTTTTTTGAAGCATGAAAATATGGTTTTAATTGTTGTTTTCTAAATTGCAATCTAATCTAAATTTTTGAGTTTTGTCGTATAAAACCTCAATTTAAAATAAATTTGCTATTCAAACTTTTGGGCAGATTGACTCTTGCCTGTTTCTGACTTGTCATCCTACTTGACAACAATATAAATCCCAAACGACGCCGTTCAGACTAAAAATCACCCAAATGGGCAAGAGTCAATAAGTTTGAATTGCAAATTTATTTTTAATTGAGATTTTATTGTCAAAATAAAAAATGTTCAGGTTAGACTGTAATCTAACCTGCAAAAATGTGGTGATTTTATCAACAATTAAGCCTAAATATAAGGTTGAATTTTAGTTTCAACTGCTGATATTATATTAATGGTGTTAATGGTAGGTATATGACTGAAGTGCGAAGGTTGCCGGTTCCACAGAACCAAACGGAGGCGGTCTATCGGGGTTTTCGGGAGCTTGAAGAATCGCTATTGAACCCTTTTCCTTTTGAGCGTTTGTAAGTTTCTTTTGTATGGATAGCAATTGTGGTAGTGTTCTTTTCCTGTGTAAATCACATTCTCATAATGGATTTTTGTCTCTCTTTGAATTTGATTTAAGGGGAGTAATTTATGAGATGATAGGATGTGCTCTTTAACTTCTGTCTCAGATTAGAATATGAATGTATTTTACAAAGTCTGAAGGCCTCTCATATTGCTGCATTGATATATCAAAATGAGAATGATGTAATTTGTCATCCTCATAAGCCTCTTTCCCAGAAAGTCAAAAGAGGAAATGGAGAGAAAAGGACAGAAGGTAGGTCTTTTTAAGAAATCCAAACTACTCTTGTCTATCACCCTTTATTTCATGTGAGATTGAGATATATACTGCTCTCTGTCCCAATTTTAATTTGTCGGGAAGGAAATGTCACAACTATTAAGAAAAGAGTTGCTTATTAGTATTAAAATGTATAAAGTAAAGGATAAATCGGTATTTTCAACTTTATTAAAAGGGTCATTTTATTATCAATTTTATTGTAAGAGTTAAATTGATAAGGAATGTTTGTAAAGGTTTAGTTTGAGAAAATAGTTTTTTTTTTTTTTGGGATATGAAAAGAACAAAAAATGAGATATCTATTTTTGTATTTTGGACAATAAAAAATGGGACATGAAAGTATAAATGAAATCGGGGCTCTCTTGTGTGAAACCTGTTTCATGCATGAGGAAGTCACTTTTTAATAAATTGTTATCATTTTTTCATAAATTGTTATCACATTTCAATTTGTTGTCTTTTTCATAAATTTTTATCACTTTTTAACTTGTTATCACTTTTATACTAATTTGTATTATTTTTTTAAAAAAATGATAACAATTTATTAAAAAGTGACTTGGTCTCATGGATGAGACCGTCTCATACAAATTTTTGCAATGAAATCATTTTATTTTGCTAAAGGAAATTCTATCAACCATGATAATTATTTCTAGATGATATTGCTATTAGTTTATGTGGTTACTCACATGGGGGAGTTTAATATATCAATCAACTAGATGAATTCCGTATCACGCGGTATGTTCGTTAGATAAATTTTATAATATAATATATTATATATATAAATATTTTCAAATAATATATATATATATATATTAAAATAATGTGTATACATAAAATTTTATGTAATTATAATATTAAATTTAAATAATGATAATATTAATTGTATGACAATTCATGCTAAGTATTATAATTATTATAATTATGTAAAAATTTACTATAAGATTTGTTTCAAATTTATTTTACAATTAATAAAAAAAGACGAGTAATAATTTTTTTATATATAATTGATGAATAAATATTTTCGAATAGTATATATATTTTTCTATATTTGAAATAGATATCATATATGATTATATTACGGTTTTTAATAATACTTTTATATATATATATATATATATATATATATATATATATATATTCATTAGAGTGAAATTAAGTAAATTAATTGAGTCGATCCTTTTTAATCATTTTACTCAATATGTTAATAATTATAGGTGACTAATTATACATTGACACATAATTATGACACATAAACAAACTCTTTAAAATTTGACACCTAAGCGAGAATTCACCATAAGTTGAAACCTAAGCAAAATCAAACCCGCTATTAGTAATATAGGGATTGTGAGTTTTTATTAAGTCAACATTAACACGTACATTTCTAATAAAATATAAATTGTTTATGTTGAGGATCATTTTCATAACGAATTCATCATTCAACTGTGTATCAAAATTGTTACTTTCTATCCCAAATTAGTTTTCATACTAATTTGGGCACGCATTTTAAGAAAAAGTGTAATGAGTGGAGTATTGAAGGATAATTTTGTAAACTTTTATTATTAAGGTAAGGGAGGTGGTTGAATTGAGTGTAAAAGTAATGACATTTTGTGTAAATATATAAATATTGTGAGGGTGGGGTTTAAGGAGGGGTTTCCTTTTTTAGGGTGTGGAAACTAATGCGGGACGACCAAAAGAAAAGTATAAAAACCGATGTGGGACGTAGATAGTATATAATACGTGTTCACTGTGTATATAGTTTTTATACTGAATATTGAGTTTTATATTTCTTTTATTTCGTATCAGTACTCATGTATATATAAATATAAGAACATACACATAATATAATTTGAGATTGATTTCTTAACATTTTAAAAATAATGAATGTTATTTTGTAAATCGTGAAAAATCTCACACAAGTTTTTGAATAATTCTGAATAAACATGCGGTGTTATGTGTTTTGTATACACCGTAAGCTTACGGTGTTTCACTAATATCTCTTGGTCAAATATTCGATACTTGAAATGTTATTTTTCAATTTTATCGAATTTTTGATACTCTTGGTCAAATTTTTTATATTCTCGGTCAAATATGATATTATTGAACCTAATTTTTTATAATCGATGAGATTTTTAATACTTTTGATCAAATATTTGATACTTTAACTTTTTCACAAATAATAACACTATATACTTACGATGTACATGAAACATAAGAGATCGGCTCAATAAACGTATATCCACGTGGAATAACATGGATTTCTTCACATTTTGGGATCAATATTACGTGAAGTGTCCTATTTTGTGCATTAATAGTAGAAATTAAATCAAATTCTTTGTCCTTCCAATGTATATATATATATATATATATATATATATATATAGAAAAAATTATTTGAATCAAGTGCACACAATAAATCATATTTTTATTATTACTATAATTCACATTCTCTATCACGGTCATATTTAAAAGTAAAGTTCGTTGTATGTCGATTCACACAAGTTTTTTTATTATTTATTGGGCAATGCAATGTTTTTCCATCTTTTGTGTAGCGTAATATTTAAAAGAAAAAAAAATTAAATTTAGACTCTAATCCCAAAGTTTCTGAGCTATTTTTCTCTATTGTGAAATCGATTTCAATTGATTTTCTGGTGAATCGTCGTAAATTAATCTCGTCGGAATACGGGATTTCTATTCTTGCTTATTGCTACTCCCTCCCTCTCATAAAATCTTTCATAGGACGAATGACACTCAAATTTAGAAAATGAAAGAATGAATAAATATATGAATGATAATTTGTAAACTTTTATGTATAAAATAAGGAAGTGAGTTGGATTGTGTGTATGCATTGGCCCAAAAGTAATGTCATTTTGTGTAAAATTGAGATATTGTGAAGGTGTAATGTATGAAGGGTTTTCCATTTTTAGCGTGTGAAACGTATTGTGGAGCAGACGAAAAAAAAATGTAGAACATTGTATGAGACGAAAGAAATATTATTTACTATTATTTATTGAGGTATTGCTGATTATTATTTGGAGAATCACTGATTATTGTTTTTAAATTTGGTTTCATATATGTGATATTATTGATTATGATACTGCTGATATTACTTTTGGTATTACTGCTTACTGTTAATTTTTTTAATTAAGAAAAGTAACATAATTTGTTTAATTATATATATATATATATATATATATATATATTGGAAAGAGTGTAAATATTGCAAAAGAAATTTTGCAAGTAAAAAAATTAAAATAAAAACGGATTATTTTTATATTCAATTTTGCAGTTAAAAATAAATAAAGAATTTCTCATACAGTGTAACTTTTTTACAAAGTAAAAAAAAAAAAATGTACAAAAATAATACTAAAGGATTTGAAATCAAGCTCAGTTCCATTATAATAGATGCAAGTATTGATAAAAGAAATACTCCTATTTCCTTTATACAAAATATTTATTTTCATTTTTTTACATAAGTTTTAATGAATATTAATAGTTTATATATAAAGTACAAATTAGTTTTTTACCATAACTGTACTTTCGCACGGTGATTAACATAATTTACTGAGTTTTAATCGACGTATGTTTTTTTTTACCCTAAATATTGTGACTTTCATTATGTAGAGGATCAAAACATTGATTGTTTCAAACATTATTTAGAGAAGCAAGTGCACAACAATTGATATCAACTATCTTAACGTTGAGATCTTCAAAATGTGTGTGATTTTGGTGATAGTATCTTTAAATTTTTAAGTAGATCATTGAATATCATCTTGAATTGAATCTGTAATAATGATATGATCGATAATAAGATCAAAAAATTGACTACAATCAACGAATATATGTTGTTAAATTCACCTATTATAAAAACTTGAGAAAATAGAGAAAAATATTAGGAAGATAAATCAAAAGAAATATGTAATGATTTACATAAAAAGATAATGAACACAAAATTTATAGACAAAAGTAGAGAGAAAAATTGTAAGATTAATCTCACAAGAAAATGAAGAATAATTGTTTGATATTGTTGTTGAACATTAAATAGGCAAACATGTAATTAATTAACAAACAAATTATCGTATAATTAGATGACAAATAAATGGAGTAATAAGAGTATACTACCTTGTATAACAAATATAAAATAAATGGCTAAAATTAAGAATATATTTAAGGATAAAAAATATTAAAGTTCAATCTGTCATTTATATATTGAAGAAAAAATGAAGCGGTAGAGATAATAATCAAGTTCAAATCTACGACCCGGAGGAAAAAGCCGGAAAATCATATATGGTAATCCAATGGTGTATTAGCCATGACCGTGCGTAGTTAATATTGTTTACTAAGTTTTGATCAATATAAATAAAAATTAGTCTTATAATTTAAAACTTTGATTGAATTAAGAAAATAATTGATCAAAAAAATATATATATATATATCAAGGGCGCTTGATGGCATTAATTTAATTGATAGCATTAATAAGAGTAACCGTTATTATATGATGATAACATATAATAAGATTGATTGATAACATTCAATTAATTGTATTATATTACAATTATATTTATATAAAAGAAACTTCCTAAATTACAATGTAGAGTCAAGATCAAATCAACGCATTACGATCTACGATCCTAAATATTTCCCTCCAATTCTCAACATGGAAACTAATTGGTGTATTATATATTTATAGATTTAATTAATTGTATTATATTACAATTATATTATATATATAAAAAAACTTCCCAAATTACAATGTAAAGTCAAGATCAAATCAACGCATTACAATCAACGATCCTAAATATTTTCCTCCAATTCTCAACATGAAAACTAATTGGTGTATTATATATTTACTAGTATTGACTCCGTAACCGTGCTTCGCATGCGGTTGTCTCTAATAAATCATTTATTTTGTATTTTTAATAATTTTATTATTTATTATAAAATTTAATCAATAATTCAATAATTAATAAGTATCAAAATCAAGAAATCATAAAACAAACATAATTTTTTTAGATAATAAAATTTTTATTTAACAAATACCCCAAAGTTAAAGGTTTCTAAAACCTCACGGAATACAATATTCTTTGTCTTATTACAAATATTAACATCACTATTACACAATAAGATCTTCAAATCAGCTCGATTAGTAATCCTTGAAATTGCAACATATAGTTGACCATGACTAAATACCGGTTTCTTAAAAAATAATCCAACGTGAGAGAATGATTGTCCTTGATTTTTATTGATTGACATAGCATATGATATAATTAATGGAAATTATTTCGTGAAATTTAAAGGGCAACCTTGCATCGAAGGAGTTAATGATAGTTTTGGTATTGTTGTTACACCGATTAGACCACCCAATAATGAGGTTTTGGATGTTTAATCGGCCTACTTAGTTGTTTGATGAGATGGATCTTGAATGCTGATGATTGACAATTAATATATGAGTATTGATGAACTATGATGAGGAAAAATAAATGCGAGAAGCGGATAAATGCAAAAGGATTTGCTAGGAGGGTGAGTCCCGAGGCTTAAGGTTGGATGTTTTTCGATCATTGTTATTGTGCCTTGTAGGTCTTATTTATACATGCCAAATGGCGGCTCATAAATCCCGTAGAATCGGGTGCATTTAATGTAAAGGTACAAAATTAAATGCGTCTAAGGAAATCTTGTGCGGACGAGTAGGCGTCAGCCCTCTCAACGTCTTCCACGTGGCAAAGTTGCTGGGATTTCTGCGGCGGCGAGATCTTTTCCTTTTTAGGGCATGGCGTCTTCGACCGCGCTCTGTCTCCGAATATTTTCCCTCTTTGGGAAGATCTTATCTTAGGCTAGTCGCTCCTCGGTCTTCGCTCCTCGGTCTTCGCCGAGTCTTCGCTGGCGAGTCCTTCATGCGAGGTCGGGAAGGTTTTCGGTGGGACCGGCATGATGCTCGCCGAGCCGAGTAAAGATGCTCGCGTTGCTTAGCGATCTGCGAGCATTAACCCTCTCATGTCACAACAATTGCCCCGGCTCGGTCACAGTCGTGCTCGGGCGGGAGCGAGGTGCGATCCTCGAGGTGACTCGATGCGAGCTTGCCTTTCTCGGACGCTCACTGTGATGTCCCTTCAACCGCCCATGATGATGTCGTGTGGCGGCTTTTGAACCGATGCGCCCTTTCACCTTAAAGGGTGCGGTGGGCACCATTCCCGAGCACATGGGCCATCGCATTTATGGCGCGGGAGGCCCACGCGCGCGCCATCCCGAGGCGGGGGTAGCTTTGAGGGGCCCAACTTAGGGAAAATTCCCCTTGGGCCCCGTTTTTCGAATTTAAGAAATTCTTTGAGGCCCTTCCCCATATCTATAAATAGGGGATCCCTCGGCCATTTGCCATTTTACGCTTCCCGAGAACTCGAGAGCCGCTTAAAGAGACCTTGAGACGTTCCGATTTGTCCGAGAAACCCCGACTTTGGATTTGCGTCGGACTCCGTGACAACCTTAGGTAAAACCCCGATCGATCTTCTTTTCTTTTCTTCATTTTCTGGGTTAGAATGGAGAGAGGCTCACGTGTAGCGGCTCCGGCGACCCTTGGCCTCGAGAAGTCATTGGGGGCACAGTCGGAGGCCGACTTGGAGGGGCTAGGCGTGGTGTTTGGGCGGCCCGTTTCCCCATTTCTATTTTGGTGGGCCGCTTCGAGGTGGAGATGTCTCGGATCTCGCGGGGGCCCCGAGTTTGCGGTGCAGGTGACCTCGGGGTTGACTGAGTCTCCCGGAGAGGGTGACGCGCGGCGGCTGCCCCGACGAGGAAGAGGGGCGATCCGATCTTGGGCCCGATTCTTCGCCGGATCGGACCTCTCGGAGGGGCGAGGTGGAGGGAGCCTAGATGAGGCCTCCCGCGCTCCGGGAGGAGGAGGCCGCCGAGAGAGAGAGCAAGAGGAGGCGGAGCTCGACCTCATTTACGATGAATGTGTCGGCTTTATGGATCGGCTGGCGGGCCCCGGTCTGGACTTTGACGCCGCGTACTTGGCCACGTGCCCGTATGAGTGGGTCAAGCGGGAAGATCGACATGATCCGTGAGCGAGCCTTCTCATTGGCCATGCGACTCGGGCGCTGGGAGAGTTCGGTGACCTCTGCGGAGTTGCATCGCCTCCGCCGATGGTGGGAGATCCTCCTCGGTTCACCTGCACAGGCCCGGAGTCGTATGAGCGGCCCGATCAGCCTCCCCGATATGGTCATTTGTTAACCCGCGATGATGGAGGCTGGTGTCCAGCTTCCCGTTTAGCCGTGCCTCTCCTATTATTTTACCGCTTGGGAGGTGTTCCCGATCAATTGCACCCTAACGGGTGGAGACGCTTGATGGCCCTGCCGGTGCTCTTATCGAGCACCGTCTTTTCTGGATACCGAGCTCTAAAGAGCTTCTCTCGTGTATAGCCTCGCAAACGGGAAAGACGGGCTGTATCTCAAGCCGAAACAAGGGACCCTCATCGCGGGGTGCCGAACAAGGTCTATGAGTGGCCGGCAGGAGGTTACGGGTTGCGAGAGCTTGGAAGGCGGCTAGGCTGCTCGCGACACCTATCTCGCTTGCCCCACCTAGTTCGATCGAAAACGAAGAAGTAAGATTTCCCCCTCTACAAATGTCGAAGATTACGATCTAATTTCTCTTTTGTCTTCGCAGACTTGAATCGCTCACCCCGGAGAGCCGAACTGACTTCGAGGCCGTGTTTAGAGCGGATCAAGAAGCTCCTTGAGAGTGAATGGCATTGGCGAGAGGATCCTAACCGTTGAGCGGTTAAAGAGTGCTCGCTTTGATCAGCCGTCCCCGCGAGGTGGACATTAAACCAGTAAGTCTTCGCTCGCCTCCGCGTCTTCTTTGTCTTGTTTGTCATCGATCGACTTACGATGGATTCCTCGTAGTTCCTGCGATCCTCGTCTTTCGCACCCGCCCAGGGAAATCATGGGTAAACTCAAATTGTCGCGGCGGGTCGGAGGGAAGGCGCGCGCGCGCGAGGAAGGAGACGCGGCCCCGAGCGGCCAGCCCTCACGCCCCGGCCGGTCGTGGGGCCCACAGAGCCGCCCGGGGTGAAGGTCGCACCCGCGAGTGCGGCTCGACCTACTTCCTAGGGGTCTTCTCATGTCCCGGGTTGTCCCCGGATAGGGAGGGTCGGACCCGACCGCGGGAGGGACGATGACGAGGAGGAGGTCAGGGAGGTCCCGCCGGGAGGTTCGCAAGAAATCGGCACAACGCCGCCACCCGCCAGCCGGGAATATCCGTGGGCACCGTGCCCGCTCCAAAGAATCCCTCGGACCCGACTTTCCTGGGACGCGATCCCACAATGGAGGGTCGGTAAGTTCCGCGCTTCGTATTTCATAGCAAACTTAAACTTTTCTCTTTTTCTCAAGTCTTTCTCATCGCGCAGCTGCTCGCCGATGGGGTCGCCCATCCCAATAATCCACAACTTTCTTGCTTCGCGGCGGGGTCATGCCTCCGGCTTCCCCCACATCGGCTCGGCGATGAGGAACCTTGTCGCGGGGTGGGTGACGAGCCGAGAGCGCGCTCCTAGTGAGCTATATCCTCAACTCCTGTGCCATGATCGCATCGCGGCGGGCCCTCCGGTCCCGCAATGAGGAGGTGGTGCGGATGATCCACTACCGGGAAGAGAGGGATGCTCTCGCGGGAAAGGTCGCCGCTGAGGGGCGGAGTCGGAGAGCTAACCGTTGCCGGGATGAAGCTGTCATGGCACTTCGCCACGCCTGTGCCTCGCACGAGAATGCTCTCGCCGCGAGCGAGAAGGTGGGAGCCGCCGAGTCCTCGTGGCACGTTGCCGATTGGGCCCGCGCCAGCGATGATGCAGCCTCGCCGCCGCTAAGAAGGAGGCCGAGGAGGCGATCGCCTGTGCCGAGGCGGATGCGAGGAGGGTCGAGTCGGCGGAGATCGAGCTCCATGACATCCGCACCGACCCCTCAAGGATGCGGATGTCATGGGCAACGTTGCCTACTACCTTGCTTTTGCGGACGCCATCCGTGACCTAAAGAAGGCGAAGATGGACTCCGCCCCGGAGAGGTCGCTCAAGGCTTACGTTCTAGATCCCGAGCATGCCATCCGGACACCTGGATTTCCCTTTCAAGGACACGGAGACCGTCTATGGGGTGGACTGTCTGATTTCCCTATCAAGCCAAGCTTTGTGATCCTCCTGCGACGAGGACGAGGCGGGGCGAGGCGAGGGAGCGGTTGCGCAGCCGGATGCCGAGGCGGTGGGCGCGAGGTCTCGGCGGAGGAAGGCAAGTGGCGGCGGGGGTTCCGACGGGAGCGAGGTGGCTGAAGTCCGATCGATACCTTGAACTCTCGTCCCCACCGCTGCCGTAATTTTTCTTTTTAATAGATACCTTGAACTCCCATTGCCGTTGTAATTCTTCTTTTTCTTTTGGTTTAGGGTTTAGGATCTTTTGTACCTCGGTCTTCGGCCGCCCTTTTATATAAATGAAATGCTCGTTTGCAATATTGCTCACAACTTTTACTGCATTCTATTTCAGCAACTTTAAATTCTCGTACAACAACGAACATACTTTGTGGCTGCGAGATAACCATGCGAAACATTGAGTAAGTCAACGTTAAACATTTCGAAATCTTGAAAAGGAATTTTGCTCGCGGCGAGGTCATTATTCTCGCGCGAGCCTCTGTAAGGCCAAACGGGATGACGTTGTGTACCCATAAGATTTTGCAAATAGGGCGTCTTTGTTCGACCGTAAGACTTTGGCCGACGTGGGCTTTGGTCACAGCGTGAGACTTTAGTGCTCGCAGCGAGGCCTTATTCTCGTGCGAGTCTTTTGTGCTACCGAGGGTATAACCCATGTGTAGGCTTTTATGCTCACCGGGGCAAAGGCCGCGACGGGAGGCTTTGTTGCTCATGAGGGCTTAGGCCCAAAGATTAGGCTTTTGGTGCTCGCGGTGGGGCCATATACCCGCGCGAGTCTTTATGCTCTTGTGGGTACAACCCTGTGTAGACTTTTATGCTCCTGCGGGCTTGGGCCTCATCGGGAGGCTTTCCGGTGCTCGCGTGGACTGGAGTCGCTTAGCGAGGCTTGAGGTGCTCGGCGAGTGTGAGTCATCGTGAGTCTTAGAGTTTTCATCGATTTTACCATTTCATGGGAAAGAGTAAATTTTATTGAACTCAAAAGCCCTACCACATTCTATTACATGCGAAGAGATTCGGATATAGCTTACAGGCGAGACCACGCTGCGATAGTACTTCTTGAGGTGATTTGCGTTCGGGGGTATTGGTCGGAGTGCCGTCGGGGTGTTCTAGCTCGTATGCCCGCCGGGTAGCCATTCGGATACCCTAAATGGGCCCTCCCGATTCGGGCCAAATACCCGGTGCTCGGGCCATGGGTCTTCTTGAGAACCATCTCGCCTTTTGTGAATCGTCGAACTTTGACTTTGGAGTTGTAATACTTCTCCGAACTTCGCTTGTAGGCGGCGTTTACGTGGACGGATGCTAGTCGACGCTCTTCTAGATTGTCGAGGTCAAGTCTTCTAGTGACCTCATTCTCTTCACCAAGAATTTGGGAGGTTCGATAAGTAGGTATCGAGACCTCGGAAGGGATGACCGCCTCTGTTCCATAGGTGAGAGCGAAAGGGGTCTCTCTCCCTGTGGAGTTTCTCGTTGTTGTCCTGTAGGCCCAGAGGACATCGGGGAGTTCCTGGGCCCACTTCCCTTTCCTATCTTCAAGCCTGGCCTTCAAGGTATGCTTGAGGATTTTGTTGATCGCCGATCGACCGTTGGTCCGAGGGTGATAGGGTATCGCGAACAACCTCTTTATCTTCCGGTGTTTGCAGAATTCTGCGATCTCGAGGCCGTTGAAGCTTTCTCATTATCCGAAACGATTGCTTGGGGAGTCCGAATCTGCATATAATATTCTTCCAAATGAACTTAATGATAGCCGCTTGGTCGATCTTATTGAGGGCTCCGCCTCCGCCCACTTGGTGAAATAGTCGGCGGCTACTCTGCGAACTTGCATCCGCCGGGGCCGTTGGCAAAGGACCAATTAAGTCGATCCCCACTGTGCGCGACGGCCACGGGCTGAAGATGGATTTGAGATTTTTAGGCAAAAGCTCGATGTTCGGTGCCATGACTTAGCTGGTGGCACTTTCTCGCGGCCGATCGCATCCTTCCTCAAGGTTGGCGAGAAGTGCCCTTGGCGCATCGTCTTGTAAACTAGAGATTGGCCGCTTTGCATGGTTTCCGCACACCCATTGTGGATCTCCGCGAGGACCATGTGACCACTGTTCGGGTGTGATGCATTTCAAGAGGGGTAGGGAGAAACTTCGTTTATACGGTTGGCCGTCGAGGATGATGAATCTTGCTGCTCGGAGTTGAATGCGATGAGCTTCCACTTTGTCCTCTGGCGGATCCCCCGAGTCGAGGTACTTGAGGATGGGGTCATCCAGCTTTCTCTTTCTTCGGCGATGGCGGCCACTAGGTGCTCGTTTATTGAGGCGGGTAAGCTTTGTTAGTAAACACTACGTTTGGATAGAGCGTCTGCTTGCGAGTTGTGTTCACGGGATCTGTTCGATGAACACTTGGTGAAGCCGCTCGCAGAGGTTGGACGACGAGTTCGTGGTATTTCATCATTTGCTCACCCGGCCTCGTATTCCCCTTCATTTGATTTACGACCAAGAGAGAGTTCATGAAGATATGGAGGTGGCGAGACCCTAGGGCTTTTGCGAGCTTGAGGCCACAGGCGAGGGCTTCGTATTCGGCTTCGTTATTCATTGTAGGAAATCGAGCGTATCGCATTTGTAAAACATTGGCCCTCCGGTCCGATGAGGACCACCCCGCACCAAAGATAGGTTGAGGTGGACGATCCGTCGACGTAGAGTTTCCATGGGGAATTTTGAGCTTTGTTGGTGTTGTGAAGGTAAGCTCCGCCACGAAGTCGGCGCGCTTGCCCTTTGATCGCGGTGCGCGGCATACGAGATCTTTGTATTGGGCGAGTTCTAAGGCCCATAGTATCCGGACGGTGAAGTACTGCCGTAGCGGCATGGTAGTGAGCACACTGAATTTGGTGGTAAAAAGTAAGCCCGAAGCTTCCTTGCAGCCATAACTAGCGCGTATGCAAGCTTTTCGAGTGGCGAATATACGAGCTTAGCGTCGTGTAGCACGACTTATGTAGTAAATAGGGAGGTCTTCTTTGTCCCTCTGCTCGCACGAGGACAACGCTTATCACCGTTTCCGAAGGCTGCGAGATATAAGAGGAGGGTTTCCCCAGGCCCGGCTTGGCGAGGATCTCGAGGAGTACTCAAGCACTCCTTGAGCTTCTTGAATGCGAGCTGGCTTTCTTTGTTCCAGGAGAATTTACGCTTCTTTATTCTGCTGCGAAGAAAGGTTTGCTTTTATCGCCCGGACGCGAGATGAATCGGCTCGAGCCGCGAGGCATCCATCGATCTTTGCACTTGTTTTACCGACTTTGGTTCCTCCATGTCGAGGATAGCTTTGATTTGCTTTTGGGTTGGCCTCGATGCCTCTCAGGTGACGATGTGGCCAAGGAATTTTCTCGACCCCACCCCAAAGCTACACTTCTTTGGGTTGAGCTTCATGTTATATTTCTCGAGGATCGAGAAAGTTTCCTTGAGATCCCTTAGGTGATCTTCTTTCCTCAGCTTTTGATGACTATGTCGTCAATGTATACATCCATGGTTTTCCCAATTTGGTCGGTGAACATAGTGTTTACTAACATTTGATAGGTCGCACCGGCATTCTTGAGGCCGAAAGGCATTCTCGTCCACGAATAAATGTTCTTCTCGGTGAGGAAAGAGGTGTGCTTAATGTCTTCCACCGCCATGGGGATCTGGTGGTATCCCGCGAAAGCGTCCATGAACGACATCATCTCATGCCCGCGGTCTTTGTCGACGATGTGGTCAATGTGGGGCATCGGGAAATGATCTTTTGGGTAGGCCGCGTTGAGGTCGGTGAAGTCGATGCATAACCTCCACGTGTTGTTCGCCTTCTTTACCACTACGGCGTTGGCTACCCATTGAGGCTCATCCTCGGCGAGCTCGATCGGTTTATTGTCAAGGAGTTTTTGACCTCCTCGGCGAGCGGCATTTTCTCGGGGCGAATTTCCTCCTCTTACGTGAGACCGGTTGTCGTGAAGGATCGATCTTGAGGTGGTGGCATGCGTGTTTTGGGTCGATCCCGACTATGTCTTGATGCGACCATGCGAACACGCCGACATTATCTTTGAGGAACTCGGCGAGATCGTTTCTTATTTCAACTGGGACCTTTGCCCCTATGGCGACCTCAAGGTCGGGCGAGATGGGTCTACGGGGATGCGTTCGAGCTCTTCAATCGGGGTTGTTCGCTTGAGACCTTGGGGATCGCTGGCATTGCCCTCGGATCCAGTCTCTTGTTGTGGGCTCAAATCAAGCCTCGGTTCTAAGTCCTCGCACACCGAGATGGATTGGTCCGAAGAATGACCGCGAGCACGCAATCGTTCTTGGCCGATTGTGGAATTGCGTTCGTGTTTTCTTCCGCTATAGTATTGCATTGTAAATCTAAAAAAGGTGCGGAAAGAAAGTTGAGACAAGAGTAGCTCAAACACTTTTTGCCATTTTTTATTCCCTTTTACGGTGCAACTTCCCCCTCAAGGGTGGGAAACTTGATACAATGAAAGTAGCAGGAGGCAACCGCCTCAAAAGTTTCAAGAAAAGGTCGATCGAGAAAGCCATTATAAATGTTTGGCTGGTCGACGATTACAAATTCTAGCGGCCTAGTAATCCTAAGCTTCTCGTTACGGAAGTCCGCGAGCTCCACGGACAGCTTGATTCTTCCATAGGAGTCACCGTCGTATCCCCAAATTCCTCCAGTGCAAGTCGTATGGCTTGATGAACTTCGCCAAATTACCCATCCGGTCGAGGCGGACTTGAAAATTATGTTGCGAGTAGACCATTGTCGATCGAGATTCTTTCCACCGTCATCCCCGGGATTTTGGTCGAGATGACCAAGGCCTCGTTCTTCGGGAATAGGAGGCCCTCGCGATCAGCGTTTGAGAAGGTGATGGCGGCCGTTTTGGAAATTGTTAGCTCGGGGAGGAGCGGCGGCGTGGATGTTGTCGATAGCGCGGACTTTAGCCTATACGCTTCTGTTCGACATGGCGAGGACGGGGTTAAGCCGCCTAAGCCGCTTCCTCTGGCTGGATTATCTGGACCCACCCCCCGGTTCGGTGGGGACCTGCGTCATTCTTTGTAACTGCATCGGTGTCCGCCGCGACCTCTGCTGCCGCTGGGCTGCTTCTTCTCTGTTCTGCGAGGTGGCCCTCGTTCTTCTTCATCGTGCCTTGGTTGCGGGGCGGGCTTCTTGACATACTCGCTTAACTCGCCCTCCTCGTACACCTTCCGGAGGCGGCGGAGGAGGTCCCTGCACTCGCTCGTGTTGTGCCGGGCCCGTCATGGAAGGCACGAGAACTTGTTCGAGGCCGCTCTCACCGCATTTCTCTTGAGAGGCTTTGGTTGGGTGAATACCCCTTCCCTTGATCGCATGGAACATGAAAGGCTGGTGAGTGCTTCAACTTCTCCACGACCTCGACTCCCTCGAAACTTTTGAATAACCCGGGGCTTTGGCCTGGTCCCGCCTTCTCCCATGATGGGATCTCTGTGACGGGAGGGTCGTGGTGCCGTCTCGGTGATGGGCGGGGCCGTCTTGACTTCACCTAGGCGTTGGGCGAGGAGCTTTGCACTGGTGATCGGATCGCTCGCTCACCGCCCGAACTCGGCGTAGGAAGAGAAGTCTTTGCTTGGTCATATGACGGAACATGTGCGAGTCCGCCCTAAGCCCGCTCATCGCGCATGAAGTTGTAGTTCGTCACCGACGGGTTCCTTGTGAGGAGCACCTCGTCAAGTCGATCGAGGTATTCCTCGTCGGACTTCTTCTCCGCTTGCACGATGCCCATGAGCCTTTCTTTGCTGCCCGGGCGGGCGATTTTAGAGGCAAAGTAGGAGACAAATTATTCGCCGAGGCCTGGAGAAGTCGCCAATCGTGCGAGAGGGAAAGAGGTGTACCACTTGTGGGCTAGCTCGCCCAACGTCGGTGGAAAGCAGGCGGCACTTCGTTGCATCGACGCCCTCTCCTCGTCATGTAAGTGATGTACTTGCGAGGTGGACCTCGAGTCGGTCTTTCCTTCATAGAGAGCGGTTTGTGGAGGCGGGATCTTGAGTCCGGACCTCCGTCATCTCGATGGCCATGGACAAGGGTTGGTTAACCGCCGTCCTCTTGGGAATCCTCGCGGGTGTCGATCGGCCCTCGATGAGGTCTAGCTTTCTCACGAGCAACAATGGCCAGTGCAGGTGGTGAGGGCCCGGTGAGCCGCGTTTGGGCGATGCGGTCAAGGACCGGGACCTTAGACCTTGCCATCACGGCGCTCTGCAGGCGCGGCTGGGGGCTGCGGTGGATAGCCTCCCTCGGGAGACACCGGAGGTTGCTCGCCAAAATCGAGCCTTCGGGCTTGAGAGCCTGGCGATTGAACACCGACCGTTCGGTGCGCACCCCGATCGGTCTGGCTTTCAGCTTCTTGGTCACAAGCCTTCCTCTTACCCTTCCACGGGGCCTGGGACGGGCCCTCGATGGGAATAGCGACGGTCTCGCCTCGAGATTCAAGCTCGCGAGCTCGAGCTTGGAGGCTGTTGGATAGCCACTGCTCTTGCTCCGAGTCTGGTACTCACTCTGGAGGAGAGGGATTTGGTCATCGATGTTGCGGACCGGGTTTTGCCTCTGCTGTTCTTCATTATCGTGGCTAACATGCTTGCCGATGGCTTGACTGTTAGGCATGGCGGTTCCTTAGAGCGGAAGAAATACTAGTTGGGAGTGACTTTTCTTGTCTAGCGATTCCCAGACGGCGTCAATTGTTGTTACACCGATTAGGCCACCCAATAATGAGGTTTTGGATGTTTAATCGGCCTACTTAGTTGTTTGATGAGATGGATCTTGAATGCTGATGATTGGCAATTAATATATGAGTATTGATGAACTATGATGAGGAAAAATAAATGCGTAATGCAGTAAATGCAAAAGGATTTCTGGGAGGCCCTGTGCTTAAGGTTGGATGTTTTTATCCTTGTTATTGTGCCTTGTAGGTCTTATTTATACATGCCAAATGACGGCTCATAAATCCCGTAGAATCGGGTGCATTTAATGTAAAGGTACGAGAATTAAATGCGTCTAAGGAAGTCTTGTACGGACGAGCAGTGTCAGCCCTCTCGGCGTCTTCCACGTGGCAAAGTTCTTTGGGATTTCTGCGGCGGCGAGATCTTTTCCCTTTTGGGGCATGGCGTCTTCGACCGCTCTGTCTCAGGATATCTTCCCTCTTTGGGAAGATCTTGTCTTAAGGCTAGTCGCTCTTCGGTCTTCGCCGGGAGTCTTCGCCTGGCAGTCCTTCATGCGAGGTCCGGGAAGGTGTTCGATGGGACGGCATGATGCTCGCCGAGCTAATAAAGATGCTTGCGTTGCTTGGCAATCATGCGAGCATTAACCCTTTGCTTATTCTCATGTCACAACAGGTATCAAAACCAATTCACCAAAGACTACTACGAGTCAAAACCCTTTCTTCAATTATTTTATCTCTCAACCGTAATCACCAACCTAATATTAAAACAAAAAATAAAAAATTGACAAAATTATCAAATATATTATTGTTAACAAAGATAATTATAAATCTTAACACAACTATAAATAAATAAAATTAATTAAAAAAATTTACCTCGTTCCATTACATAACCCCTTCAATGATCAATGTTCCTCAACAACATTCTTGGTGTACTAATTTTCAAAGCGATTTCATGATCGGGCACGCGAGAACATTTTAGAGTGTTCAAAAATTTTGGAGTATGGACATCAAAATTTGAATCGACATGCATGATCTATCGTAACTAAAGTAAAATCGTCCATCTTGAGAATTCAAAGATCGTCATATAATCATTTATTGATTTTACTACATCAAGAGTCGGTGCAAGGATAGACCTCTCTTGCAAGTAGTTATAATCATTCACTTATTCCGAAAATCGGGATAAACATTATTCATTGTTGTCTCAATCGGATTATCATCACAATGCAACAAAAGATCACTTGAGATCTCTAATTCGATCCATAATCGGTCTCTACTCAATAAGTCCATCACAACACTTGCAACCCAACGAGAAAATTTCCTCAAATCATTTATGTCCGCACTATACTCTACATTATGTAACCTCATGTTTTTAGTTAATCAAGAAGAACAGTGCATACATTCCATAAATGAGAAGAATTGATGGTCGCTCTTACAATGTTCTATTGTTTTCCTTTAGGTATAAGCGGCAAGATTTGCCGAAAATCACCCCCAAAAACAACGGTCTTCCCACCAAACGGTTTTTCCAAAAGTGACGGATCAATTAGTTGCATTATGTCCCTTAAAGAAGTATCAAATGCTTCAATACAATTTTTGATAACCATTGGAGCTTCATCCCAAATGATCGGTGAGCATCTAGTCAACTCGGCAAGTTGACTACCTTGCCGAATATTGCACGTAGAATCCTCAATACAATTTATTGGAATTGCAAATTTGGAATGAGCAAGACGACCACCGGGAAGTAAGAGAGATGCTATGCCACTGGATGCTACATTGATAACAATCTTCCCTCACATCTTAATTTTGCCGACAATGTCTTCCACAAAAATATTTTTCCTGTACCACCATAACCATAGACAAAAAAATACCTCCACCACCGTAAATAACATAATCACATATTTTATCGTAAATGCAGGCGTTGTTCATCATTAAGTCTAACAAATAATGAATCATGCACATTTTTCAATTCAAATTCTATCATACGATAACTCTTTATATATCAATATATTAAATGAATCAAAATTTGTATTCGATGTAGAAAGCGGCATACCTTCAAAATCTTTTATTGATTTACCAAGAGAGCGTAAAAGATTATCAATTTCAAGAAGACAATAATTTTTTTATTTTCATATTTGTCATTATAAGATCTGCAAATACAATAGAAATATAATTAATATTACGAGAAAATAGGATAAAAAATTAGACAATAAAAAATAAAATTAAAATAAATAATTATTTGTGTTATTTATGTTAAAGTTTACCAGGATATTGCACTAGCTTTCTTTTATTGTACAAAATATCATCGGACAAATGTGCCCAAAAATTATCCCAAACATCATGTGGTCGACTAATACAATCGCCAATTAATAGAGTAACAAACGGTGACCTCAAGGATTGTGCACTTTGGACCAATAGCTAGCATCAACAATAGCATCAATAAACTCCTTATCATCGTGTAACAATCCTCGGCATAACATGCATAACGAAATGAATTGTGCAAAACTCCATTAAATCGCCTCAACTCCTCAAATGACTTTGGGCCACGAACAAGATTCGATCATGGCCTTTGTTCACATACTTAAACAAATATTTAATGACTTTTGGTGATTACACCATTTGACATTTATATGTGCACCATACTTTAAAAGAAGATACCTATTATGAGGAACAAAAAATCTATTATCTATCTCAACACCATTTTTCGTGACACATCGACCATCATCGCTACGCCGATACAACGGATATCCGTCTTCATCAATGGTAGTTTCAAGAACAAATTGCTTTGGAAAATGTTTAGTACAAACACCTTCTTCGGACATACACGGAGAATCTCTCCTCAATGCTCCACATGGACCATGAATCATATGATCACGCACTAATGAAAAATATTGTGGATCATTTACCTCATCTGGAAGTTCTATAGATATCACGTTATCTATTACACCATCTGAAGGTATTTCTTCATGGTTCTCTAGAAAAACCAAAATATGAGCATGAGGTAATTCACGTTTTGAAACTCAACCGTATACCCAACCGCAAATGAAACAATTTTAATTTTGTTAGTATAATAAATAATATAACCGCAATGTACAACACTTCATTGATTAATTTTTTTAAAAAAAAATTACTCGCTTTAACATTACCAAATATATTATTTTTATGTATGTCACCTGATTAAACCATCAAGTTTAATCTTAAATATACGTGAAATAATATCTCGTCAATCTTCGATTTCAATCTTCTTTGTTCCGTAAAACGAACAATTGTAGGCCACTTTTGATTGCATGTAAATGTAATGAAAAGTTGAGGATAACTTGCCCAACGACATATTGTCATTGCATCTTGATAATTTTGTATCATATACCTATGACCATCAACAATAATAAGCGTAATGTCATATCTAAAAATAAAATGAAATAAAACCAATCCCAAAATTTTATAAAAAATTATATAAAAAAACATAATCTTAAAAAAATTATATTACAATTTTTAAATTTTAGGGATTATATACCTTGGACCACCCGGTAAATGATGGAGGCGTGCCAATTCTTTTACCCACTCCACGTGCATTTGTTTCACCATGTAAAACAACATCTTGAACACCTCTATACATATCACTACGAAGCTCTCCTTGATGAGTATCTATGTACTTTAATCTAGAAGACTCGATCATGGTGTAAGCATCAACTATGAATTGTTGTGTGAGCCTTTTTATGATAGTGTCTTAGAAGGTTCATGTAACCTTTCTTGGAGGCGAAATGCAAAAATTCCCTAAGACTAATACCGATTATATTTCCAGCTCTTTGCAATTGTGATTCAAGCAAATGAAATATCCTCTCTATAACCATCTTCTCCATAAAGAAATAAAATAGGGTATTGCAAAGCAAGGTATGAGGGATTGATTCGGTTATTATTTGAAGTAATCCTGACCGAGTCTCTTACACAATGTCTCTTACACCAATTGTTTTATCCAAGTCACCGGTATCACAAAGAAGAACTTCAACAACAAGGTAAATTGTATGTTCTTGGATCAAATCCTCTATGGCCTAACAATCTCGAGTAACATTTGAATGTCTCTGCATAAATCTTATCTCTTGCATGTCGAAATTTTTGACCGAACATTACAACCATCCAACATGTCCTTCAAACTTAAACTATCTCAACATGGATTGTGTTAATATTATCCTCATTCCCGAAAATAAAAGTATTGTACATATTAAGAGATTATTTAAAAACTTAACTAAAAATATTAACAAAACTAAAATAAAAGCTAACCTTGCAAAATTTATTCTCGTTTCGAAATCTCATTATGTGTATCATAAATGTATAGTTGTGCAAACATTGGTTGATCGTCACCATAAGGTAATAAACTACCAATTCTATGATAGTTTTGCCCATGCAATTAAAATATAGGAGCAATCGATCCAAAGTATTAATGCTTCTATCAATTTTACCACCCATAGAAGTAAAAGAAAATATATTGTTGAATGATCGAACATTCTCTAAATAATATTTACTTCTTGTGTTATTTCCCCAGATTAAATCTTTTAGAAGCATTGAAGGCTCTGTAACATAGGCAACTTAATCTTTCCTTGTGTACAACACAATGAATACTTGGGATGCGAAATATGGGAAGATATCACCTCTCGTCAAACCAAAAATAACACCACTATGCTCACAACTATATATTGACTCACCAATAATCAATAGCTACAATTAAATGCAAAATCGAAATATTATTTAACAATTATAAAAAATGTATTTTATTCAAAAGATGTTAAAAATATAACTTACAATTAATAGGATTATCATGAGTGCAACCATCATCCGGATCTAAATCAATAATATCTGGACTATCACGGCGAAGATTACTCAATTCATTGAACATTTGATATTAACTGTTCATAATCAATCTCGCGGGACAAAAATTAGATTTTGGATTTTTGGATCCAAAGTCTATAAAATTAGAAAAAATAGACAAAATTTATTATATTAAATAAAATTTAAACAAACCAATATATTTGAAAAAAAAGAGTAAAAAGAAATAAAAATATAGATCATACCATATGATTCACTTGAAAAATTATTAATACTCGTGTTTGAATAACCTTCATGAAAAACATAACAAAACCTCTTTCTTGTATTTGACAATGAAGCAGTGCATAATTGAGACACATCACTTTTTCCATCTAAAAATATTAAAATTTAAAATGCAACCAAATAAACAACATATTGAAAAAAAAATACTTTTATATTAATCAATAGTGAAAATTAACTAATAATTTACGTACCTTCATGCCTTCTCTTCAAGATTACATGATTATTTTCTAAATTACAATGTAGAGTCAAGATCAAATCAACGCATTACGATCAACGATCCTAAATATTTCCTCCATTTCTCAACATGGAAACTAATTGGTGTATTATATATTTATAGATAGATAGATTTAATTAATTGTATTATATTACAATTATATTTATATATATAAAAACTTTCTAAATTACAATGTAGAGCCAAGATCAAATCAACACATTACGATCAAGGATCCTAAATATTTTCCTCCAATTCTCAACATGGAAACTAATTGTTGTATTATATATTTATTTATAGATTATAGATAGATTACGATGTGTGGTTTATATGTGGTGTTTAAAGGGAGATGATAAAATTGATAGTTCGTGTGCGGATGTATTATGCCATAAATTTTTATAGTTTTCCATACTCGATTTATTTAATTTATTAATGGTGTCCAAAATTAATTGGATGAAATTTGGAAATGCAAGTTATTACCTCTTCATCTCATACTCAATAATATATTTATTGTCTCCATATTTATTAAGATATGAATTATTTATTAATATTAAATAAATAAAGTAAGGATATAATTTTACATTCCATTTTATTGCCAAAAATAGATTTTTGTTAGTGTAACTAAAATAATGACATTGCATATAATTTTTAAGTGTTTGAAGGTTTTATATGAAGATTATTATGTTGCTTTATTTCCTTTTAAAAAATGTATAATTAAGTTTGAAACAGGACTTTTTTTACAATTATATCATCTAGTATGAGACAAAGGGAATATAAAATTTACAATATTGGACAAACAAATAAGAGTTGGTCTCTTATAAGGTGAGTGCATGTATGTACTTGAGTTTTGTTATGATACTTTTTTAGTTAATTTTGTTGGTATTTTTCATTGTTTGCATGATATTATTTTCTTAGCGAACGCATGAAGTAATCTCATATGAGAGGCAAATCATTAGTGTTGCTACCACATTCAGGGTATGCTTGTTTTGAGTGATTATTAGGGATATAATTTGTTTTATCTAAAATTCAAGTGTTTGTTATTGTTGATTTTTATTACCTATGACCCGCAAAAATATGAAAGCCTAACATATATTTTTCTATTTTTGAGTGAAAATGGATCCCCCATTCATGAGGTATTAAAATTATCATCCATAGGGGTATAAGTGAGTCGAGCCACCACGAGCTACTCGTGCTCGACTTGAAAAAGATCGAAATCGACTCAAAATTAATTGAGTCGAGTCGAGTTTCGAGCTACTCGAGTAGCTATCGAGGTCGAGCTCACAAATACTCATTTCGAAAGGCTCGCAAGCCTTATCGAACTTATACTATATTTACAATTTTGCCGTTTATTTTATTAATTTAATATATTTATATTATTAATATATAAAAAAGTAATTAAAAATAACAAAAAAAGGTTATAGAGTCGAGCTTAGTTTATCGAAGCTTCTTACCGAGTCGAGCTCGAAATGAAAAAAATAGACTCGACCGAGTTCGAGTCGAGCTCGAGCTTTGAGTATTTTAATCGAGTCGAGTTTCGAGTTCAAGACTACTCGGCTCGACTCGACTCATCTACACCCCTAATCATCCACTTATTACCAAGTTAATTGACAACAATATCCATTTTTATTTAAAAAAAAATAGTAAATGGGGTATAATTGTAAAATTCTAACTTTATCACATGAATTAAATCTCAATACAAACACTTGAAAATATTACGACTCATGTTAAACTATGTTGTAATATATATTAACAAACATTTGATTTGTATGATTTAGTAAAATATATCACAACTAAAAAGTCAAATGTATCATATATTTCACTATCACTCAAAATGTAATACCCCAAAACAAACGCGTCCCAAGTCTATATATAATATCAAAATGACAAAAGAAAAGTTACCTCATATGAGATCAAGTCTACAACTAATATCAAAAGGACAAAAAAAAAAAAAAACCCTCATATGCCCGTTTGTTTTGGAGTATTAAATTTTGAGGGATAGTGAAACATGTGATACCTTTTATATTTTATGTGTGATATATTTTACTAAATCATACAAATCACATGTTTGCTAATATATATTACAAGATAATTTAATATTAACATGAGTCTAATATTTTTAAGTGTTTATATTGAGAATTAATTCATGTGATAATTTAAAATTTTACAATTATATCCCCTATCTACTTTTTTTTTTTTTTTTTTGATAAAAAGAATTTTTGTCAATTAATGCAGTAATAAGTGACGCTAATTTTAATACCTCATAACTTGGGATCATTTTCACTCGAAGGGAAAAACATATATTAGACTTTCATATTTTTTGCGCCATAAATAATACAAATCAACAATAATACACACTTGAATTTTAGAAAAAATAAACTATATTTGTAATAATCACTCAAAACAAATATAAGTCTACAAATAATATCAAAAGGACAAAAAGGAGAAAAAAATGTGTAAGGGTATTTCAGTCACTTCACTATGCGGACCAGTCCTCCTTTTTTTTTTTTTTTTTGACAGGGCGGACCAGTCCTCCTAGTTATCCGAAACTGTGATACTGATACAGAAACCCCTTCGTCAATTCCACGGTACTCTAAAATATTACTATCCCGAAAAAAAAAAGAAGAAAAAAGGGAAACCCTAATTTAAGAAAATTAAAATTCGAGAAAAAAAAGCAAAATTTCTCTCCAAAATTTCAACTTTATCGACGTTCCCTCTTGCAGATTCTCTTTCCTAAATTTTGCCTACTCCATGACTAGATCTGCTTTCACTCTTGATCGAATTACGATATAAATGCCCAGAATTGTATGCATATAACTACGACTAAGTGTACATCTAATTGTGATGAAAGATAGATAATACCTTTTCTTTTGAGGGTTTTTCCTATGGCGGACGCGTTATCGGTGATTCCAGCAGCTGTTCTACGTAATCTCTCCGATAAGCTATACGAGAAGCGGAAAAATGCTGCTCTTGAGGTGCACCAATTGTGTTGATTTTTATGTTTTTTTGGGGTTGAATTTTTGTTTAAGGAATTTCTTCTGTGGGCTTTTGTCTTTTTATTGTTATGTTTATCCTCTTTCTGGGTTTTGTCGGATCTAGGTGGAAGGGATAGTGAAACAATTAGCGATGGCAGGTGATCATGATAAAATCACTGCAGTGATCAATTTGTTGACTAATGAATATACATACTCGCCTCAGGCAAATCATCGTAAAGTATGTCCATTTAATTCATTGAAGGCTTTATTGCTTTGGTTTTTGCATTTACTTATATTCTCGTAACCGAGTGTTTAAGAATTCAAATTTTTGTCTTCTGCTGGTGGGGAAAATGTGTTTTGCTTTATTTTTGTTTCCTTTTGGTTTAGGGAGGTTTGATAGGATTGGCTGCAGCAACAGTGGGTTTGACTTCAGAAGCAGCACAGCATCTTGATGTAAGAATGCCACCACGATTTTCTGATATATATAAAGATGCTGCTTTGATTGGAGTGGCCATTGACTCGTACTTAGTTTTTATATTTCTTCAGAATTGGGGGAATTACCAGTAATTAATAGGTTAATACGAAAATCTTTGTTGTAAAAGTTTGTATCTTGAAAGATTTCAGGGTAAGATAGCACTCTGAACAGACTATACTAGGTTGTCCATATGGTTGAGCTAACATTACTTACTCTGATGTCAAGGAACTGTTTAACTATTAGTTATTATCCTGTTGAGTAATGGGGTTATGATCTTGCTACGGTGATAAGGATGTATTCATATTTATGAAATTTATATTATGTGGTGTTGATGATGAGGTGGCAACATTATACAAGATAATTTTAAACTAGCATTTTGTTAAATCTTAAGACACTTGTCTTAGAATGTATAAGCGGCGTCTTATCCTTAAAACAGTACTATGAGGACTTCACTTTAGTATTTTCTGCTTGTGAATTATTTCTTATTTGCTAAACCTCATCCTGAACTTTCCTCATAAATTTATGCTTTCGAGATTGCTTGCAGAATTGTTTCTATTGCATTTTGTGCCTGCAATTTGATTCCAATGTAGTATTGGTATTATATCTTGTCTTTTCTCATTATAGTTCATATTTGATTCATTTCTCTCCTCTGGGGGTACAGCAAATTGTTCCACCAGTTTTGAATTCCTTTGCTGATCAAGATAGCAGAGTTCGCTATTATGCTTGTGAAGCGCTGTATAACATTGCAAAGGTGGGCCAACTTGTGCTATACTCCTTTTCCCTTTATGTATTTGAGTTTCATTATTGATACTTTACAGGTTGTTAGAGGCGATTTTATAGTGTTCTTCAACCAGATATTTGATGCACTGTGTAAGCTCTCAGCAGATTCAGATGCCAATGTACAGAGTGCTGCTCACCTTTTAGATAGACTCGTGAAGGTATAGATCTTGTTGTAAACATATACTATATGCATCTGATTGTGGTGTTGTCTAATTTGTTTCCCCTTATGGTTGTCTTTGTTTGAATGCAGGACATTGTAACTGAAAGCGATCAGTTTAGGTCTGTATGTCTCCCTATCAGATCTCTGGAATCAATTCTCAAATTATCTACAATCATGTGGCAATGTGTTTTAACTTGGTAGTACTGCCTTTTTACTTGATGCAGCATTGAAGAATTCATACCCTTGTTGAGAGAACGAATGAATGTCTTGAACCCTTATGTCCGCCAATTTTTGGTTGGGTGGATTACTGTTCTGGATAGTGTTCCTGATATTGATATGTTAGGGTTTCTTCCTGATTTCCTCGATGGTTGGTATCCCAATCTGGGGTCTCATTTGCTGTGTTGGTGTTTTAGGCATTTGATATATTAATGATGAAATTGCAGGCTTATTTAACATGCTAAGTGATTCGAGCCATGAAATAAGGCAGCAAGCTGATTCGGCACTTTCTGAATTTCTTCAAGAAATCAAGAACTCTCCAGTAAGAATTGTGCTATTTTTGTATTATATAATATAAAGAAGTATGCAATGCTGCATAGTTGGTTTTGTCTTTCTCCAAATAGGGATGCTGAAAATACTGCCTCAATGAAGGCATGCGGATAATGGAAAGTGAAGTACAATCTGTCCTATATGTGATCTTCATTGATGGGATTGTGTTTGAAGTTCTTGCTTATATCCTGCAAAAAGTTGTAAACTTCAATTGTGCTTCAGTTGTGATTGAGTGAACTGTTAACACTAGCAACTTCTTTTTGACTCTTCTTACTGGCTAACTGCTGTGTGACAGCCTGTAGTGGGAGAATTAGATGTCTTACTCTTACATAACAACTTATATCTCTTTACAATGCTAATTAATTGTACAACTGTCTTAAGCTTTTTAGAACCTCAGAATAATGTGGTCTAGTACTAGTTCAAAGAGTTGTCACTTTTAATCGTGGAGTTGCAGTAGGTTATTTCCAATGCCCAGTTGATGTGGGGTAACTATTAGTAATTTATATGAAATTTGCAACAGAACACTCGTGAAAATAACTGGTATATGTCATTGCCTTTCTAACAACACTATCAGCAGGCTAATGAAGGTGTCGCTATATAAGATACTATGCAGAAAAAGATAATCATTATTGTAGTTATATACCTCTTATTGGGGATCCTAGGACAAGAAAAATGAAATAAGATCCAACATTTTTTTATACTTAAGCATGGATGGTTAACCCCCAGAGAAGAAAAACATTCAAGAAAAATGAAATAAGATCCAACATTTTATTATTTTTTTTTTTTTACTTAAGCATGGATGGTTAACCCTCAGAGAAGACAAATATTTTACTAAAATCGAGGTTTGTCCAAATACCAAACATACCCCGCAGTATGAGTTTTTACAATTACTCACGAAGCTTGTCCTAGTTACATGTTACATTTGGCTTTTCATTAAGTCTTATCGCACTCAATGTTATCATTTCGATGAACAAACAAATATTACTGCTCATATTAATTTTCTGAACTAACCAGTGCTCCTTTTGAAGTCTGTAGATTATGGTCGCATGGCTGAGATACTGGTACAAAGGGCAGCTTCACCTGATGAATTTACTCGATTGACAGCTATTACTTGGGTAAAGTATATTTAAACACATGGTTCCTGGGCGTCAAGTGCTTTCTGATAACTGAGTAGCATACTGAATTGTTTTGAGTTTGTCTAAGTGGGTTTCACATACGCTTCTATGCAGATCTATGAATTTGTAAAGCTGGGTGGGGACCAACTTGTTCCTCATTATGCTGATATTCTTGGTGCAATTCTACCTTGTATATCAGACAAGGAAGAAAAATTAGAGTTGTAAGCTTCCATTTTGAATGTTGCTAATGCCTATTTTAATGTCTTATCCTTTTACCTTTCATTTCCATGTCTTACTTTTCTCTCCTCTTCTATGTTTTGAAGTTTCAAAATGCTTATAGATTTCTGTTAACTTTAGGTTGCTCGTGAAACAAATGAAGAGCTTAGGGGAATCCAAGCTGATCCAGCTGAAGGTTTTGATGTAGGATCCATCCTTTCTGTCGCTAGGAGGTAACTGCTTTTTTTTTTTTTTTTTGAGGGAAAGCTAGGAGGTAACTGTTTTCTTGCTTTGAACAGCTATTTTTATCTGGATTGTGTGGCTTTTTCTTATCTGACGTGCCTTGTAGATTGTGATCATATAATTTGGCATAGTGATTGCAATTCCTCTTAGTGGATATGTGGAAGAGTGAAATATAACTTTTTTCCATGTTTATCAGGCATCTGTCTAGTGAATGGGAGGCTACACGAATTGAAGCACTACACTGGATATCTGCCCTATTAAATAGACATCGAGCAGAGGTAATCAGGACATCTTCCATTAATGCTCTTTTGGTCTGTTGAGTTGATTATATGCTATCATGAGGATTTCATAAAGGATGCATAAACACGTGGGAAACTTGCATACAATACAATGTATACTACTGGCTTTCATTGCTGATGTTGTGTGATTATATAGACATTTTATACCTGCTCTCTCTCATGGATGAGCCAATTAAATAGATTAATTAACAGGATGAAGAAATAAATCTTATTAGTTCTTTCCTTTTAATGCTCGAATATAAGTTGGAAGAAATTATTTTTCTTGCGGAGAATATGGCAATTAGTATTTTGAGGGATTGGTTAACGAGTTTTCACCATTCACGAGTTTAAAGTGATAAATCTTCAATCCACTATATTATGTCTTTTTGCTTCGAGGGGTTCTTAGAATTACTGATAGTGGTGGGTCTGTAATGCAGAGATGAAAATATAAAGTAGAGGGTGTCATATTTTGGAAGGGATGTAAAGGGATAATATGAGATTTTTTCTTAAGAGATTATTAGGTACAAAAATAAACATGGTACCTTAGTGTGTAGGGGTTTACAGGTTTGAGCCTGTAGGACATATCTGTTGAAGTGAAAGCCAGAAAGCCTGTGTGGGTTCTCGTCATTTATGGTCTCCTATTGCCTAGTTTTATTTTAATGTGATAGCTAATTCAGATGCATTTCAGTTTCTGCAAAATATAGCATTGTTCTCTTTCTACTTGTTTTGACTAGTATGTGGTAGTTTGTGCTTGAAGCCATTTTAGCATCTTACATTTGGTAATTGTTGAAATTTGGAGCTGTCATGAATTTCATATTCTCCTTCTTGTTTGAGCAGGTCCTATCTTTTCTGAGTGACATCTTTGAAACTCTATTGAAGGCACTTTCAGATCCTTCTGATGAGGTATCTTCTTGTACTTGGATTATTTTCCTAAATGATATGTTTAGTGTGTTTGGTTAACATAGTGTAATCATATATAGTATGTGTGACAAGTTATATAAGAGCATATAATGTCATTTTATTTTATGATCGAGAACTTTGTTGCAATGGGGTGGTCCGTCCCTATGCTGGAGGAGAGAGGTGCGCCTCTTGAGCATGAGCACTAGTAGGATAAATGATTCTATTTATACATGTAGGTAAAATAAATACCCGAGCATAAGACTGAATATAGGTTTTGAAGTCTACAGTTTGACACCGATGTGGCAACTCTAACTGAATCCTAACTTCGCCTCTACATTATTCTTTGCTTTTTTGTATGGCAACAATCTAGTTTTCCTCATTAGACTTATAATATTAATATCATTAAATTGTTATTTTTAAAAATTGGTTAAATTCGTTTAAAAGTGTGTGAAAATTGAATTATATTTGTAAGATCAGGGAGTAGAAATTAGAAGTCTAGTAACAAGATGGAGTTAAATCTAAGATCTGCACCACTGTCTTGTCTGTTTCTATCTGTTTGATGTTGAATGGATAATGAGCAACTTTGCGAACTTGTTACTCATCTGAAATGAGGAAAGATGTCAAGCGCGAACTGCATATCAAATTTATTATCCATGTTTGCTACTCATCTGAAAATGAGGAAAGATGTGAAGAGGGAATTGTATTTCAAATTTTTTTATCAAAGGATAAAGTTTCAGTGACACTGCACACATATTTTGCACTACTCACAGTTGCTTGATATTGATAATACCAGTACAACTGAATGACCTGAATCTTCTCCTACAGTTGTCTTTAACTGGTTGTCATTCTTCTCATTAAATAGAAAACATGTGAGGTCTTTTCAGCAAGAAGTGTGAAATGTTGTGGAGGATTATAGTTCCGGTAGTTTCTTGGTCTATTTGGCTTGAATGAAATCAGAGAATTTTTGAAGATAGTCATGAATCTATTGAGGATGTATGGGGTAGGATAAGGTTTAGAGTTAGCCTTTGGGTTACTAATCATTAATTGTTCAGTGGTCTTTTAGTTCCTGACCTAGTAAAAAGTTGGAGTGTGGCTTTGTAAGCTGTTGTTTGGTTGTCTTGTTGTACTTTCCTGGAATTTCCCATCCCTCTCTTTTTTGTTCTATGATATAAAAGTCTTTTTTTTTTTGTTCAAAAAAACATAAAAAGAATAAACAGAAAACATAGGACTCATTTCCTAATTGCCAAATGGCACTATCCTGGACAGAGGAAGAGAACTGAATTTGCACGAACTCTCTTAAAACTTACACATTCAGTTGTAGTTGAATCCACTGTCGTTAGTGTAATCTGTAATGGTACTTCCTTTGGAATGTTAAATGAATCTATACCTTCATTAATGACAGAATTTATTATAAGCCGTAAATCATACTGTTCCTGCCATGCTAAGTCGTGCAGAAAACAAAATTCACCTTATGCTCTACCCTGTTAGAGAAAATGACTCTTTGCTGCTATTTGCTTCTTGAAATCAATATTGAAAAAGCATTAGTTTGTAACTCTATAATTTTTAGAAGAGATATGGTTGTTTTCCTCCTTCACGAGTGTTTTCTTGCATTTTGTAAGTTTATCTCCACATTATTGCTGCTTTAACAATCGAAGCGCATTGTAATGGGGTTTCGAGTAGCAGTGGTAAATCATGTAATTTAATTTAATATGAGAAAACTAATATGAAGCCCTTGCTGTGCATTTTCTTTTCACTGAAACTTTGAACTGTGTAGTGACTTGTGATATGTGGATGATTTATATGTTCTCCTTTTAAATTTGAACTTGCTAAAGGTTTCATATGCGACTTTATATTTGCTAAAAATGGTTGATTCGCTATTAATGGAGTTTTGACTTCTGCACCACTTTGATTTCTTCCTCTGCAGGTGGTGCTTTTGGTACTTGAGGTACATGCATGCATAGCCAAAGACGAGAAGCATTTTCACCAACTAATCGTTTATTTAGTTCAAAATTTTCAAGTTGACAACTCTCTCTTGGAGAAGTAAGTAATTTTTCATCTTTAAATGCTGGAGCTCATGTGCGTGCGTGTGTGTGTGTGTGTATATATACACTTCTGTTGAGGTTGTTTAGTAAATCAATCTTTTGTCTTGCAGACGGGGTGCTTTGATTATCCGTAGATTATGTGTACTTTTAGATGCCGAAACAGTTTACAGGAAGCTTTCCACTATACTTCAAGTAGAGTGTGATTTGGATTTTGCATCTATCATGGTTCAGGTATTATCTGTTTGTGCTTTACAACGTATAATTAGCCATCTTACCATGTTGTCCAACTTTTTAAATATCCACGATGGGTAGTGGGTATTAGTGAATGCTATGAACACTTCCAATTTTTCCATTTCAGGCTTTGAATTTGATTTTGCTCACCTCATCTGAACTGGCTTACCTTCGGGACCTTCTGAAGAAAGCGCTGTTTGATGACGCTGCTAAAAACTTATTTCTCGCTTTATATGCATCATGGTGCCATTCACCAATGGCTATTATAAGTCTCTGCTTATTAGCTCAGGTTATAGCCTTTTGCGAAGTGGTTAGCTGTGTTGTCTTTTCCTTTACAGAGTTCACCTTTTCGCCTTTTTCTTTGTTAATGTTGTTTTGGACTTGTGCTCTCTTTTGGTGTCACTTTACAGACTTATCAGCATGCGAGTTCGGTCATTCAATCTTTGTCCGAGGAGGATATTAACGTGAAGTTCTTAGTCCAATTGGATAAATTAATCCACCTTCTGGAGACTCCTACTTTTGCCTACCTAAGGCTCCAGGTAAACTAATGAAATATATTTTTAGTAGATAAATAAATGTCAACTTGGTTCATTAATTTGTGTTCTCTTACAAATGGTTAGCCACATGCTCAGTTACTAGTGTTAGGGTATGTTTATGGATTAAGGTGTATTTCAAATCCAGTAGGGTGGATTTGATGAATAGTGAAAGATGTATTTTGATTTTGTATATGTAGAATGAATTTTGTAGGATTGATAAGGTAAGATTTTAAAAAGTATGTGATAAATGATTGATTGTGTAAAGTTGGAGAGAGAGAGAGAGAGAGAGAGAGAGAGAGGGTGTAAAGTAAAAATGGAGAAGAGGGAGTGCTGAGTTGAGTAGATAATAATTAAAAAGTGGCTGATAGATGATTGATAGTGTAATGGATATAAGTGTATTATTGGGTCGACTTTTAGAGGATTTGAAATCATATACCAAAATCCAGATAAACAAACGATGATTTGGATTTGAGACTAAAAAGTGGGGTGGGGTACTGTATACCCTTAAAGTAGCTATACTGGTCTAATCTCACCGTCTATTTTAAACTGCGTAATATGTTTGAAGGAGTGAAACGTGATTGTATGCGTTAGTTTACATATACCGGCTGGTAATCCATAAACCTAAATTTTAATGGATTCAGAATGAATAAAAATAGTTACACTGTCTAAGACTAGGAATTTTTTTCTTTCTTTTCTATCACATGTCTTAGAATCTCCAGAGCATATTGAAAATCTTGTTGAAAATTTTCTTCTTGCAGCTTCTAGAACCAGGAAGATACATATGGTTGTTGAAAGCATTGTATGGTCTCCTAATGCTGCTTCCTCAGGTATGTTTTTCCCGGGTTAACACAAACTATCACTCCCAAGCTCCAAATCTATTATTGTTAGTCCAGCTAAATGAGACTAACTTGAGATTAATAACTTGGCTAGTAAAGTCTTCTTGAGAGGAAAAATTGATTTGTGGTGCTAATTTATGTAACTGGTTATGAAGTCATTCATCGTCTAGCTACTGAGCAATCTGAAAGTTGGTGGGCAATGATGTGAATTGTGATTGGAAATGTGTAAAGGACTAGTGGTTGAGTTGAATGAGAGAAAAAAGAGAAGAGTGAATTACTAGTTGAAACACCCTTCTATCTGGACGAAATTGTCCATACTCCCTTCCTCTGCCCTTGCTATTGCAAAGTTGATATTGATTATCATTGTTACAGACCCAATAATACGAATCCATAGTCATAGACCATTGATAAAACTTCCACCTACTATTTCATGTTTATAAAAATGTACAAGTCGAGTTGATTTTGTGGTTCATGGTGACTCTTTGATACCTTCACTTGCATATAGATGAGATATTTATTGCAGAACTTCTCAACTCATGTCATCAAATGTTTACGTTAGTAAAACTCTCCGCATCATCTTATACCATCTCCGTTCCTAATTATCTGTCTGATTGTATCCATTCATACGAACCAATTTTTTTATTACTATTGGATGAATTAATAAGCTCACAATTACAAGAGCACCATTTTGGATAAAATAAGTCAGGTAATAAAGAACGGAGGTAGTATATGATGGATGTTTAAAGCTCCAACAAGAAATGTGAGAATAACCAATTGCACAATTCCAGTGTGATTTTCTGTTTTTGATTAGATTTGTTTACCCCATTGATGCAGCAAAGTGTAGCTTTCAAGATTCTCAGGACTCGATTAAAAACTGTACCTCCGTACTCCTTCAGCGGGGAACAATTCAGGCGACCTTCACAAGGAAATACTTTCTCGGATGTTAATTATGTTGGTGGATCAGAGGATGGTGAGATGAGCGCTGATATAAGGAATGTTCAAAATGGAATAAACTTTGCTTCATGGCTGCATCAGTTTGAGCAAGTTCAGCAGCAACATCGATCGCATACCAAGTCACAGGCACTATCACGTTGCAGTTCCGTTTCATCTACTAAGGTTTGCTATACACTCTTTTTCTCGCCATTATGTTCATTAATTTCAAATCTATTACTGGGGCTGTGTTTATAGTAAGGGGTGCAAAAACAAATGACATCACTTGTGACAAAAATGGTGTTCCACTCTATATTCCATAATGTGGATGAATGGCACGTGGAATATTAAAAATATCCAACGAACCACCAAAATTCTGGGCCCATGTGTTAGTCCAGAAAGTGGAATACATAGTGGAACATAAAAAAATGGCACAAAGGAATTGAACTAGTGCAAAAAGTGAGTAGACTTGTTTCTATTAGCCTAGTTCTAATTGAGTGTGGCAAACTAATTTTTTATTAATTTTATATTTAATATTTGTATAAAAATTACTACTTCCGTCTCTTTTTAGATTGCTCAAAATCGCAACATGAATGTCTTTTTTTGTTTTCTCATACCCAAAATGGCAAAAAAACTCTACCCTCTCAAACTAAACCCTTACAAACAATCTTATTTACGTCTCATGCCACTCAATTATTCAGTCTACACTCTTAAACTAAAGTAACCTCCCTCCAACAAAGTAGAAATGACTCATTTACCTCCAACTTTATACATTTTAATACTAATACACTTTCTCATTGAAAAACCCATGCCATTTTAGCTTGAGCAATAAAATTAGAGATGAATGAAGTATTTCGTATTTTATCTAATGTTAATAAATTCATATGTTAAAATTGACCCCTTTCAAAAAAAGAAATATTAATATTTTTTCTTGGAGTAACACTTGGGTGCACCAGTTGTAGCACAACTAATACGGTTCAATAAAATCAACTAATACTGTTAGGTAAAAACAACTAATACAGATCAACTAATACTTTTTAGTAGGACAACCAATATCATTTACAATTGCCCTTGAGTTGCACGGTGCAATTGTTGCATAGAAGTATTTGCTTATTATTTGAATTTCAAACCATTAGTATAGTAAACAAGTTGGCTCACGAGGTTAATGAAGTCGAGCTTTACCAAGTTTGACATCGGTCCACTGGCTTAACGTGTGATATTTGATCAAGTTTTTGTAAGCTGAGTTCCAAATAGTTGAGCAGTTGGCTCAACTCATTTATTCCCCTACTTTAAAGGAAAAAAGGCGTCTGAAGTAAGAGACTAGTACTTCTATTTCACTCCTTTCAACTCCTACTTTATGCAGTTGGAGCTCTTTGACACTTAAGATTTCGAGACACACTTTTTTGTAAAAATTGAGTGTATTGAGTCGGAATAACTTGGTTTTTAATCCAAGGTAGGGGATTACTCATAATAAGTGCAATTATTTTGTTGCCCTGAAAAGGCAAATGCACTCTTGGATCTTCTCATTTTCAATGCTATTAGTATGTTTGATTAGATTCTTGCAAGGAATAAAGTCGATTTTAACCCTGCAACATGGGATGTTTCAGGAAGTTCAAAGACCAGAAGAAACGAACCGGGCTTTGCCTACACCAGATACGAGCAGACCTCCTTCAAGGTCTTCGCGCAGAGGTCCTGGGCAATTTCAACTTTAATTATTTTGAAAGATGGGGGCACTATTGTAAATTGTATATTCGTGTAGCTTCTTTTATTGAAGGGTTTGAAATGGCGGGCATTGGGGTTTTCCTTAGCAGCAGATCATGCTTGGATGTTGCCAAGCAATTCTTTCTTTTCTTTTCTTTTCTTGGTTTTTATTTTATGAACAAATGTACCCATGTGGTTCTGTTGTTTTTATTGAAAACCATGTGGGCAGCTGAAATAGAAAATGTTTAGGATTTATTATTATGTTTGTTGCCATATTGTCTGTGAATCATAATTCATCTGCTACAAACTGTAAAATAAGTGCACTTCTCATCTTGTCTCTCTTTTTCCTAGCTTTCCTCTATCTGTATTTGTTCACATAAATAATATTCCCTCCTATTAAAAAAATGTCATTTTGACTATTCATTTCATTTACAGTTTAAATTTTGTTTTTGAATTTTCAATGTTAATTAGTTACGGTTCTTCCATTTACTGTTAAACTATTTCAGTCTTATGTAAAATTTCAAATATTAATTAAACGGTATAGGAAGAAGTCAATACTTTTCTTAATATGTGTACATTAAAATAATTTACATTTTAAATAGAAGGAAATATATATATTTTTTTATATGAATATATGAATGATGCGAGAATGGAGTTTATGAAATAATTTCTCTTTTTTGGGTGTGCAAATATTTATGATACATATGAAAGAGATAAGGGGAGTGTAAGAATGAAAGAGAATATTATTTATAAAGTTGGGTAATGAGATAGGGGAGTGTAAGAATGAAAGAGAATATTATTTATAAAGTTGGGTAAGGGAGTGTAAGAATGAAAGAGAATATTATTCATAAAGTTGGGTAAGTTGTCCAAAACTCAAATATTTATAAGGTACTTTATACTTGAATTCACATTTGGACTTAGTTTCTTATGAAAACTGGGTAGAAAAGCATAAGAATGAAAATTGGAGTTGGAGGAGTTTCAAGTTTCAACCAATTTGAATTTGACTCTGCAGAGAGTTGGTTTCATTAAAATTTAAACTAGAGCAATATTTTGAAAAGAACAGGGAATTTAGGTGTAGTACTAAGAGTAAGCATTTTGTTGTATTGATACATAGCAGTAGCATAAACTTCAAAAACAATGTTGAAAAGGAAGGCTATCTATCGTAGTCATAATTCATAGCATTAATGCCTGAAGAAAGAATTGCATAGTTGAAGGAGGGAGAGTCAAGTTTATTCATTCTAAAAACTCACTACCTTGAATTCCCTTGTAGTAGAACTAGCTAACTATCCAAATGCTCGTCTTATACGCCAAAACTGGCACAGATGATTTCATAATAAACTGATAGCATTAACAATATCCAATGGGCAAGCCACAAAAATGGGGGATTATTATGACAGAACAGCACAACTATAGGTCACTACTCTTTCATTCATATTATAATATCATACAGTTTTACAAATTAAAAAAATTTCGACAGTCTAAGATACTACAGTGAGCAGAGCATATGCAATATTCTGAGGCTATAAATTCTTTGGCACAACTTCATTGAAAAGAATACCATCTTGAACTTACGCTTGTAGATGATCGATGAAAATCATAGACGTAGTTGCATTCAGTGAAAATCCCCTCATGTTCGTTTCTTCCGATAGTGGAATTGCATCGCGAGGCTCGTTCTTTTTAGTAAATCCTGGACAAAAACGTTATAGGTTGCACTATCAGGTAAGCAACAACTTTTTCTATTCTCATAAGCAAATCAACACAGATTTATCCAACTAAGGTTCTCTATTCTTCCCACGTATAAAAATAAGTTTGAAAATTCCAAAAATTTCAATTGCCCTGATCTCGAAATATAGAAAGTCTAAGCAATAACACACTATAAACAAGAAAAACAATGCTAATAATTTGGACCAAAATTATTTTCTTTATAATTCTTTTTGAAGCAAAATTAATTCAGACACTCATGCCTCATGCTTTTCCTCCCCTTTCCAGAAACAACTTCTATATAATCTTTGTAAACTAGTGATTATATTCCAAATAAACTACCATTCACCAACATTAATTTCAAATTAAACTGGATGCCATATGTACATACCTGGCCTTTGATCGGAGGTGGCGGCGGCTCATATGCTACCTAACCTTCATTCCCGTGAGGAGTAGACACATGGGACATAATCCTCTGGCGTTCACTCCATTGGACCAAAACAAGGGGAGGAAAGAACCAATGATACCAATTCTGGAAGTCATCGATGTCTGTTTATCCACTATTTCTCTGTTTTTAGATTGAATTGGTCAGTCTAAATTGGCCCTGACGAAAGGGGTTCAGATTGATTTCCAGTGATCTTGAGCTATAAATCCTTCAGCACAACCTCCTTAACCTTATTGAAAAGAATACCATCTTTACCTTCCGCTTGTATATGATCCAGGAACACTGTAAAAGTAGTTGCATCCAGTGAAAATCCCCTCCTGTTCATTTCTTCTAACAGTGGAATTGCATCATGAGGCACATTCCTTTTTAGGAAACCCTGTACAAAAACGTTGTAGGTCACATTATTTGGTAAGCAGTCGCTTTTTTCCATGCTCATACGCAAATCCTTAGCCCCCTGCATTTTCCCTTCCTGACAAAGTGCACCTATAAGGATGCTAAATGTAACAACGTCGGGCTGCACGCTTTTTGATGGTAGTTCGTTGAACAGATGTATTGCCCTATCAAGTTTATTATCCTTGCACAATCCCTCAATGATGATATTGTATGACACAATGTTAGGACAAACACCATTATCTTTCATCACATGCAAAAACGAAAATGCTTCGGTAATTCGCCCAACTCTGCACAACCCTTTCAACAGTATACTGCAAGTCATTATATTTGGAGACAATTTTTGTGCTTGCATCTCTTCAAAAGCTTAAAGCCATCAGCATATCTGCCTGAATGAAATAATCCCTGCATCATTGTGGTATAACAAACCACTGTATGCTCTAACCCTTGGAAAGGAATTTCAAGAAAAAGCCGCCAAGCTTCGTTCACATGCCCCGCTTTTGCAATATCCATTCATCAAGCTATTGTAGCTCACAATGACAGGCTTGAGGCCCGATCCCATTATTGACTCAAAAACTTCTCGAGCTTTATCCATTTGTCCCTGCAAACAGTATCAGTCTATTAATGCATTATAAGTAATGACATTAGGTTGAACATTTAATTGCCTCATAATTTTGAAAACATCCTCAGCGTCTTTCAACAGTCCCTCCTTGCAGTAAGCATCCACTAAAATGGTAAAAGTAATCACACTTGGAGAGATTTTATGAGCCACCATCTTAGTTAATAAGTTTTTTGCCTCCTTCCATCTACAAAAATTGCATAGACCTTGTAACATTGAATTATACGTTACAACGTCAGGGGACATGCCCTTTTCGGTCAATTTGTTGAAGATTTGGAGGGCATCATCAACCATTCAGTCCTTGCATAGACTGTCAATTACTGTATTATAAGCTTTAATATATCTTCCTTTTTCCAATATCATGAGCAATTTGTGAGCCCTGAGAGTGTGCCCGGCTTTGCACAACCCGTTTATCAAAATAAGATACGTAACTTCATCCAACTCACATATTTTCTCTCTCAGCAATTTCTTGAGCAGTTGTTCGGCCTCAGCGACCTTTCCTTCCAAGAAAAGGCCTTTGATGAGTGTGTTGAAGGTTACGACAGCAGGTGTATAACCACGCTTGACAAGGCTGCCTAAGACTGCAAACGCAAAATCAACACGATTCAGGCGGCAAAAGCAATCAATTGCAATATTCAAGGTGTAGTGGTCAATAGGAGCATCCCGTTCAAGCATTCTGACGAACAGGTGGAGTGCAACAGAGTGATGTTTCATCTTAACAAGAGCACCCAACAATTTCGTGAAATCAACAACAGAAGCAAGCGGCTTCAATGCTACCATTTTCTGAAACAGAGCGATGTCATCTTCTGGCCGACGGATACACCCAAAATCAAATCTGGAAAAGTATCTATGGTGTTGAGTTTGAAAATGGGAGGGTGATAGAAGAAAAGGCAGAGAAGAAGTAGGTGAATTACAAAGTATTCGTCTGCAAATTGCAGGAAATGCAGAAGCGGCGGCGCAGTTGAACCTCATACTTGTTCTTGGTGAGATTTTGGAAGCAGGAATAACCTAATTCTTTTCATTGACGACTGGAAAATTGTACAACTATTATGAATTATTTTAAAAACTCTTTCACGAAATTATTTGGATGTATTTATATATAAAAAAATTAAAAACTATACTAAAAGGGACAAAAAAATTGAGTTGAATCTTCTTCTTTTTTGAAAAGAGTTGAATCTTCTTATACCATGCTATAGATTGTTTCTAGACAAAATTCTAGTCCGAGGCTGTTAAAATAAACAAGTTGTTCGTGAGCTCAGCTCGTTAAGGCTCGGTTGCCTCGACTCGTAGTGTTAAATGAGTTGAGTTCGAGCTCGCGAAATACTCGTTACTTAACCAAATGACTTCGACTCATTAGACTCGATAGATAAGAGTTTTCTTAAATTTCCTACTCGTTAGACTCGATAGGCTCGTTAAACTCATTAGCGAGTCGAGAGCTCTATTTCTAGCTCGTTAATGTTATCGAGCCGAGCTCGGCTCAACTCGATAAATGCTCGAGCCGAGCTCGAACATCCAATACTTGGCTCGGCTCGAATAACAGTCTCGTAAAAATTTATATATTCGCAAAATCTTCAATTTTAAGTGTTGAGTAATGGGTATTATTGAAGTCGATCTAGTTTAAACTATCCGAATATCTTCAAAATAAGCCCCAATTTTTCGTTTTTCATTTTTTATGATCTTACGACATAAGTAATTGAATTTTAATACTTAAGATATACCACTTCGTCAAAATAAGCTCCAAATTTAATGATCCAAATAACATGTCCAATGTCAAAATTCTAGTTACGTGATGTTATTTCATATTCACATACCATTCTATATTTTATCAAAGATGTAATCCCTTAATTCTGCAATAATTTTTCAGAATTTTTTTACCATCACAAAATATTTTTCACATTATTAAAATAGAAGATCTCCAGAAATATCACATTTATAATATTTGGTGTGTCGTCACGATACCAAAAAAATAATATATTCCCCTTAATCAATTCACTAATATGCCTTTATAATAATATACTAACTTGCAAAATTTGTCACAATGAAATTAACAACCAATAAAATGAATAATCTAGCGCACAGATAGCTTCTTTAGAATGATTTTTTCTAATTATTCAATAGTTACAAATATCTATATCCTATTTTGAATCTCGCCCTAAACCGGTGGTACGACCAAACTAGTTTGAAACAAGTTCAATTAATTAGTGAGTACGACCTCTAATTAATTTATCCTATGAATAATTAATTAGTTCGAAACAATTCATACAACACATTAACAAGCGAGAATAATAGGGCAAGCTAGACTATGAAAACGAAGCGTTCGATTCATGCAATCTAGACGTGGTTATCCCTAAAGCTACAAACTCTATTGCTACTATGATCACAAAATTATAACAATTATGATTATTATTCGCAATCTAGCTACGGACAATTATCAAACATACAAGTTGATTAGGATCACACAATTAATGAATTGAACTATGCATAGCATGTAAACAAATAACGAAAAAAACGAGAATAGTTCGAGATACATCACTACTCAATCAACAAGTTGAATTATTCTGGATTCAGACATCCTTGGACTAAAAATGATTTACCCTTCTAATAAGGCCATGAATTACAATCCAAAAAATTTATAAAAATTACAAGTTCTTTTTGTGTTGTTGTTCTCCAAAAGTCCACTAGAAGATGATCAAAACTCCCTCCAATAAAGTCTGCATATATATTTTTCTTTCTTCCTCCAAAGTGTTGACTTCCTCTTATGATAAGGATCATTTTCCCCTCATGATCGTCGCTCCATAATTGTGATGGAGAGGGAAATCCTTAGAAGACCCTTAATGCTTGCTTCCAGAGATGATAAGTAAAATTAGTGTGGTTTTTATTTTTAGCTCGTTTCATGAACTCTCGAAAATCTTCCAATTCTACCTGTATTAAGTAAAGAAATAAAATATCAAAGTAGTTGGAGACTAAAATATTTTATAAGTGGAAATATAAATATGTAGCCAATTATTAATCATGAAATGACCAATTTAAACAAATAATTTAAGCACAAATTCCCACTTATCAATATAATCAATTTTATACCAAATGCCATTATTTTTTAACTCACACTTTATAAACAATCTAACTAATTTTTTTATTTTATACATTAAAATTATCTCTCAAATCTCTATTAATTACTTAACTTTCTTATTTTGTAGTCCTCTGTCCCACAATAATTTGCACACTTTTCTTATTAGTTCGTCCCATATTAATTTACACTTACACACAATATTAATACTCTCGCAATATCATTTAAATTTAAAAAATTTCACACTTATTTACGGAATGAGTAGTTCTTTGAGCAATCTTCATAATTTGGGAAAGGATAGTTGCAAATTTACTTGAGATGCTAAAAACAGAGCAACAAGAAACTGATCAAGAGTTAAAAGTTTTTTTTTTTCCGTAACTTGTTTACTATTTAATTTTGATCCAAAAAAAGTTTTACTTTTTTCTATTTATTCCCAATATTTTAAAAAAATTATCCAATTTTAACACAAAATCACCAGAAAATTATAAAACAATATCGTTTTACTAATGCCACATTTTGATCCTATAACTATTCTAATGTCCAATTTTTGGCTCCAATTTAAATCCCCACTGACATAAAACAATATCGTTTCAAACTTTCCGGCAGCTTTGGAACTAAATTGAACAATTTTTCTAATATTGAAACTGAATCGAAAAGGTCACTTTCTTGGGAACAAAATTGGACAGTAAACAAGTTACGAGACGAAATCAATTTTTTTTTTTTTAACCGAGAATGTTGTGATGGGGGCCTAGCTTCGTGGGATTATTGTATATCATGACATGAAGAACCAAGTGGTGGTTACATACAATCAATCAGATCCAACTAAGCTGCATTTCTCATTCATATGAGCACAATGCACATTCTAACTTACAAATATTGCTTCTCATATTGCATATTATGTACATCCAAGTAAATTTGTTACTATGTGATGTCCTCACAATGCATAGATCTTGTCATCAGAGTTGTAATCATCCGAGTCCGAAATATTCACGGAGTACGACCACGAGAACGACTTACTCCCACTCGCTCGTCTGATACGCCTCTGTGAGTCGTTCCCAAACATCCCAAAATGCTGTCGGAAAACAAAGTAGCACAAACTAATCAGAGTCCCAACGAGAATAGGAACGCCCACAGCAGTTACCGTTATAGCCATCCACGAGCTCCCCTTTCCAACCACAACGAAAGCTATCGAAAGAAAAGCACCACACGTGCTAATACAAGCCGCCCACATCATTTTATTCACAACCGAAACGACTTGTTTCTGAGCCTGTGTGTCCCAAGCTACCAAAGTGATCTGAACGATTTACGACTGATAATGATATGAAAAGGGCAGTGGCGTCCAAAAGGCAGAATGTACGAAAAGCAATCGTATTCGAAATATTAGCTCTCCCCGCTTCTTTTCCATCTTGGAGATATTGACCGGGTAAGTTGAACAAAGCTAGAAAGGCAATGGAGGCAACTAGAACTGCCACAACTGTCACGGAGTTTATGGTGTTTTGGACGGCTTCTCTGTGGATCTTCTTGAGTTCTTTCGCGATGCCTGAGACCCGTCTCTGTGTTTTCTCATTTTGTATCAGTTGGGACTGCACTTCGTGCTTGATATCACTTACTGTGCGTTTGAGTTCCATTGCTTCGTCTACTCTGCCTACGTGGCGTGCGTGCTTGGCGCCCGCCTCGGTGAGGGCTTCTGTGATTTCGAGAGCGGGTGTTCCGTACTGGAGTTTGTCCGCTATGTCCATCGCGGTTTCTCGTTGAGTGTTGATTACATTGACGTCGATGGATCTAAATGTCAGCAAAAGGGCAACTACCTGAAACAGAGAGGCAAATCATTAGTGTTGCTAAAGCGAAACCATATTCATGGTATTAGTTGGTCAATATTAACCGTTTTCACTATACAATATTAATTTCCTTCATTGAATAATATTAGTTGTGCACCAGTTGCACAATGCAACTGTGCACCAAGTGTTACTCGAATCAAGGCAAATACTTACATGCATCATACAACTCAAGTGCATTTTTAAATGGTATTAGTTGACCAATATTTTTAGTGAACCAATATTAGTTACTTTCATTGAACAATGTTAGCTGTGCACTAGTTACAAGTTACATAGTGCAACTGGTGCACCCAAGTGTTACTCAATTAAAGACAAATACTTCTATACACCAATTGCACCGTGAAACTCAAGTGCAATTTTAAATGGTATTAGTCGTTCTACTAAAAGTATTACTTTGCTTACACTGAACAATATTAGTTGTGCACCAGTTGTACGGTGCAACTCGTGCACCCAAGTGTTACTCTTAATCAAACAACGCTAGCGCAAATTGCAGAAGAATCAAGTTTCATTCTATTCCTACCAAGAACACATATATACCTGAGAACGGCTTTTCCGTGTTGCTATATGCACAGCAGTGTTTCCCTTCTTATCGCATTCATTCAAAATCGAAATATCAGCTTCCAACAATTCCTCAACGACAGAAGTATCTTGACCTTTAACAGCCATATGAAGTGCAGTTTGGCCCTTCTTATCTTTAATGGGTACAATTCCTGGATCCCTTTCGATAAGTGCTTTCACGATACTCAGTTGGCCATATCTCACCGTCGTATGCAGTGCAGTTTTACCATTTTTCCTGACAATTCTTGCAGAACTTGGATCTGCATCTAATATTGCATTCACTACATCTAGATGATTCTGAGAAGCAGCTGTGTAAAGAGGGCTCGTGTTCGAAGAATTGCACACTCTACATAGCTCAGGCCACTTCCTAAGAAGTTCCTTCACAATACCTGGCAGAGAAGAAATCGGAATCATAAACCTGTTTCAAGCTCCCATGAAAATTCTAACTTAACCTAGTATAAACCAATTAAGATCACCTTTTCCACTATGAAGTTTCATTACCTTCAATACATGACATGTGTCATTAATGATGATTTGTGATGTCATTTATGACACCTATCATGTATTAAAAACAGTGAAACACGAGATGAAACACCAGAGAAAATCCATGCTCAATCTAAATATAGTACTCCCTCCGTCCCATAAAAGCTTTCACACTTTCCTTCTTCGTCCGTCTCATTATAAATTTCACATCCTTAAAATGGAAAACCCTTTATAAACTTCACCCTCACAATTTTCACTAATTTACACAAATGTCATTACTTTTTACTCTCACATACACATAACCCAATAAAGTTTTTTTACTTAATATATAAAAGTTTACAAAATTACCCCTCAAAACCTCAATCATTATTCTTTTTCTTGTGCCCCATTACATATGAAAGCTTTTTCGGGACGGAGGGAGTATTTCAGAGCAAGCATGAAGTTGCAAATTTCTACTAGCAACTCTGCAGGGTTGCACCACCACGACCACCATGACAATAACATCAAATGAATGAAAATTGTTTCTAAATTTGCTACTAAATGGTTTAAGAAATACTTCAAGGGAAACTTATGTTGACAACATTACCCATTCTCAATCCAGCACCATCAAAAATTTGATAAGCAGCTAGAAGAGTATGATTTGAACATTAATGTAGAACTACTTATTAAAAATCCATTTTAATTGCAACCCAGTTGATTTTTTTAATGCCAGAACACAATCATTCATCAAAACCTCAAACTGCAATTCCATGATATCCTACCAGACAAAATCTTGCATGAAGCAGTCTCACGATGAGACGGCTCACCGACTAGCATAAATTAACACTCATTTCCTAATAAGGTGTTGAAAGAATCATTCTCAAATTATACTGCAAGACCTACTCTAAATACAAAGCATGTATTCATAAATAATCACAAATTGTACCATCAAGAATCAACTTTAGGGTAGCAAAATTGAGAGAGAGACACAAATAAGCAAGTAAAGAACGAATCCAAACAACCAATTTTTGTAAATGGGAGGATGAATACCTAGGTGTCCCCTTGCTGCCGCCACATGAAAGGCATCCATATCCGATTTTGCCCTTATCTTAACAGTCTCCAAGTCACAGAAACTAAGCAAATAGACGAAAGTGTGAAGGAAATTATTGTCTGCAGCTATGTAGAGAGCAGTTTCCTTATCATCGGTTTGAATGGCCAAAAGAGAAGAGGGATCAGAGCCTTCATTGTGGATGAGTTTCTTGATGGACTCAAGATCATCAGATCGAACAGCGGAGATGAATGATTGGTGGGGGTTATGAATCTCAAGGGCATGGACTCCATCTTCTAGCTATGCAACACTGTAAAGATTCAATCTTTTTCGCTTATAAGTGAAAATGATTTCTTGAGGTATGGCAGCAGGGTGTTGTTGAGTCTTGAGTGCGTTGAAAATGCGGGAGATGAATAGAGAGAGAGAGACACAGATGAGAGAGAAAATTTAAGGATTGGGGTGAAAAAGACAGCAGCATCAGATACTTATATATGAGTTGTATGAAGGATCATGTATTCATGTGGCCATTACAAGTAGCTTTTAAGCAAATTGAAAAGAAAATATGGTTTTTTTTTTTTTTTGACGGAAAGAAAATATGGTTTGAAAAGTACTAAAAGTGAGTTTTTTTTTTTATTCTAAAGTTAAAATAATTATGAATCATGTGTGGGAAAAGTGCTCATATTGCGACAAGTGGTTGTAGGGGTTTGGGAAATTATAAAAAAATGGCAAAAGTTTTGTGTAAATCTTTTTATTGTGTAATTGTTAAGGCTGGTGTTCTTTTTCAGCTTGGTAGGATTTGATAAATTCGGATGGAAAAATAAAATAGATGAGGCAAATCCAATGAATAGTAAATTTGTGTTTTAGTTTGGGATTGGGGAATAGGAGTGGATGTAACTTTATATTAAATCAATGCTTTTGAGTGATGATGAAATATTATTTTATTGTTGTTAGATAATGAAATAATGATTAAGTGAAAAAAAAGTAAAAGGGAGAATGAGTAAATATATAAAAAGTAGGAGAGAGAATGCATAAGTGTAAGAGCATCCTCATCCCTCTACCTCTACCTGTGTTTTTATATTTGACACGTCACCGCCACATTAAAAGTTATTTATACCTCATCAATTTATATCTATACTCCCCATTCATTCTAGGTATAAATGTTATTATTCAAGACCTCATTATCCACATCATTTAATTTATTTAATATTTCTTAATTAAATATTTTTTATTTTAATTATTAGCATATTCAAATAAATATTATAACTCTATATTAAAAATTAATTAAATTGTATTTTTTTAATATCTTTAGCATATTAAATTAATGATAATCTTTGCATAATTTTGTGGCAAACAAATTATAAGAATTTTATTTAGAATTAAAAACGAGTACAATATTAAAATAAATCATAAAAATACATGAGAATAATAGTAAAATTTTTTGCCACTAATTATGATAATGTGCCCAAATATGTTCAATTAAATCGGATTGAAGTTGTTGATGCATTTCTTTATCACGTAGTTTAGCCCATCTTTCTTGTATCATGTAAATCCTCCGACAGACCTTGGAATATTTCAGAATTGTATTGTTATTGTTCGCTTCCTCCGATCAGTTGGATGTTGTATCCCCCTCATCCTCGATTATCATGTTATGCAAAATAATACATGTATACATGATATTTACTCCAGTACCAAAAACGTGATGATCCTCGAATCATTGCCCAACGAGCTTGTAAGACCTCAAATGCCCGCTCGACATCCTTTCTTGCGAGACATGCTTTCTTGGGATCATGGGAGCATTGAAAACTCTTAACAAAAGTAGCTCATTCAGGATAAATACCATTTGTAAGATAGTATCCTATAGTGTATTTGAATTTTGAGGACAAAAGCTGGAATCTAGAGGAGAGGTATTGAAATTTTGGGGACGAATATATGAATCTTGAGGAGAGCGGTGAGATTTTGAGGACGAATATATGAGTCTTGAGATAATAAAATTTCTTACGAATTGGAAGATCCAAACCAATTCATCCAAGAATTATTTTCCATTTTCAAATTTCAATTTGTTACAATTTGAAGATGATGTGAGATAAAATTGAAAGTGTATTTGAAAAAATTAGTAAACATCTATTTATAAATACAAAACTAACGGTAATATTTTTAAACTTCACTTTACGACAATTGCAATGAATATATTAAAGGTTATGGTGTATAGCAAACATAAAGCATTTTACAAAACAAATGAAAAAAATTGTGTCAAATAAATTGCAAAACAAAAGATAAAAAAAAGAAAAAGAAAAAAGAAAAAGGAATTTTTAAAAAGCTGTCACTGATCCCATTCCCATCACAAAAGCAACAAAACTAAATGTTATATCAATTCCAATTAGCTTGTTGTGTTGTATAATCGTGCTTGGAGTTCAATTGCATTCTGTGGAAGCTTCTCGAAATAGGTTCTAATTTTGATAGAACCGGTTAATTTCATTGAACCGGTTTCAGCTTATTAGTTGGATTAAACCGTTGGTTAAGAAAGTTAACTAACTTTCGTTTCACCGCAACTTGAAGGTTTAAGCCGGGAAAATCGGTTTTGTGAATTCGGTTGAAACACCGAGTCGGGATTGTTTGGCGAGCAAGTGGTGATTGGTTTTGTGAGATTTTCCCTCTGTTTTGGAGTGTGCTTTGTTCAATTGAAGATTTCTAGGGTTCTTGATTTAGCAGATTAGAAATCATTCAATTGATGAATTGTATATCTTGTAATTCCTCAAATTTGATAGTGAATTAGTTTCTCCCTCCCCGTGGATGTAGATCACTTTGATCGAACCACGTAAATTAGTGTTCTTCTTGGTTGTTTTCTTGCGAGTTACTGTTCATCTTCTTCGCGACATTTTTTCCAGAAAATTGCAGTCGATTTCTTCACTCATACTTTGATTAGTTCACCCACCACAATTTTCTTAACAATTGGCGCCGTCTGTGGGAACCTCTAATCATGGCATCTTTCAAATTGGATATTGAGAAGTTTAATGGCAAGAATGACTTCGGTTTATGGAGGATCAAGATGGAAGCCTTGCTAATTCGGCATGGCCTTGAGGGTGCTCTGGATGCTTCCGATACCGAGGCATCAACGAGCAATCAAGACAAGAAGATTGAAATTCAGAAGAAGGCACGGAGTATGATCATATTATGCCCGGCAGACAAGGTACTCGGGGAGGTTTCAAAGGAGAAATCACCATGATATATGGAGGAAATTGGGGGATATCTACTTGGCAAAATCTGTTTCTAACATACTCTTCATGAAACAGAAATTATTCACCTTCAAGATGTCGGAGGATAAGTCTATGGATGAGCAGCTTGATGAATTTAATCAAGTCATGGATAATGGAGAATCTTGGTGAGAAGATTGGAGATGATGATAAGGCATTGATGCTTTTAAATGCTTTGCCTAAGTCCTACGAATTCTTCAAGGACACTTTGTTGTTTGGAAGGAAAGACTCAATATCATTTGAAGATGTTCAAACAGCCTGAAAACTAAATGCCTAAATTCCGCAAATCCAAACAAGAAGTCACAAAGAACAAGGTGAAGGTCTCGCATGTAAAATTCAAGAAGGGAAAGAAGAAGCCAATTAATAACAAGAAGGGAGAAAAGAATGACCGTAGAAGAGAAGAAGAGTGATACGAGGTTTTGTGGAAAGAAGGAAATGCTATTCATGCCATAAAATAGGACATTTGAAGAAGAATTGTCTGACAAGGAAAAGAAGAAGCAAGATTCAAGTGATCTTTGTCTGCATTCTGAGAACTTGGATATGAAAGTCTTGAAGTTCTTTCCATTGCGATAGTCGGATCAATCAAGATTGGGTCCTAGATTCTGGATGCTCTTTTCACATGTGCCCTCTAAAGCACTGGTTTCTTGACTTCAAGAATACAAATGGAGGCATTGTTATGCTTGGCAATGATGAATATTGCGAGTTAAGGGCATAGGAACTGTCAAAATCAAGATGTTTGATGGAAAGCACGAGTTATCACGGATGTGAGGTATGTGCCTCGATTTAAAGAGGAATCTTATTTCTCTAGGAACTACTGAATGCTTCTGGATATGAATTTAATACTCGGAAGGGCTTTATTCACATTACAAAATCAGATAGAGTTGTAATGAAAGGAGAAAAGAGTAATGGTCTCTTTGTTTTAATTGGTGAAAGCTGTTGTTGGCAACATTAATATTATGGGAGATACCGATACTACTTTGTGGCATAAAAGACTTGGCCATATAGGAGAGAAAGGGCTCAAAGTGTTGTCATCAAAGGGTGTTTTTTGGAAAAGATGTGTCAAAATTGGGGTTTTGTGAACAATGTGTTTTAAGCAAATCCAGGAAACACTCATATGGCAAAGGGGTTCACATTACAAAAGAACCCTTTGGACTACTTACATTCGATGTTTGGGGGCCTTCAAGAGTAGAGACTCATGGTGGAGGAAAATATTTCATGACAGTTATTGATGATTACAAGGGAAGGTTTGGGTGTTTATTTTGAAACACAAGAATGATGCTTTCACCAAGTTTAAGGATTGGTTAATTGAACAAGAAAACAAGATGCGAGAAGTCAAGAAAGCATCTAAGAACAGACAATGGCCTGGAGTATTTGTCGAGGAGTTTCAATCATTCTGCAAGGAGAAGGGCATTACAAGACACAAGACAAGACTCGCCAATCCCAAAGAAATGGATTCGCGTAAAGAATGAATAGGACAATTCTTGATAGAGTCGGTGTATGCTTTCCGATGCAAAGCTACCTAAATCCTTTTGGGGAAGTCGTTAGTACCGCATGCTACTTGATAAACAGATCACCTTCAAGTGCAATTGAAATGAAGACACCAAATGAAATGTGGTATGGAAAGGATTACGATTACTCTAGTCTTAGAGTATTTGGTTGCACCGCTTATGTGCATATCAAGCAAGATAAGCTGGAACCTAGAGCTCTCAAGTGTATCTTCATAGGCTACCCAAAGGGAGTTAAAGGCTACAAGTTGTGGTGCCTTGAAGCTGGAAATCAAAAGTCTATTGTGAGCAGAGATGTGATATTTCATGAATCGGAGATGGGCTATAAACATTCTGGGTGGTTCTCATGAAATAGATGGAATTATCTCTCGATGAAGTTTTTCCGGTTGAGGTGGAGACACATGCTCAAGAAGAAATCAAGCCGAGCCGTAAATACAAACTCAGCAAGATCAAGAAATAGAAACTGATGAAGAAGATGTTTCGATCAAAGGGAGCCTCAATTTGAAGATTTGAGAAACTATAGCCTTGCTAGAGACGGAGTTGAGGAGGAATACTCATCCACCTTTAAGATTTGGGCATCTTTGATTTAGTATCCTATGCTCTGTCAATTCTTTGTGAATCTTGAATATCAAGATCCAAAATCATATGCGAGAAGTTTATTAATGATCTTGTGAGAGATAAATGGATGATTGCTATGATTGAAGAGCTTCAATCTCTAGAGAAGAACAATACACTGGAAGCTTGTTGATAAACCGAGAAAAAGCGAGAAAGTTATTGGCTCCAAATGGATTTTCAAGAGGAAAATTGAAGTCGGTGAATCGTAGATCCGAGCAAGTGAGGTTCAAGGCAAGGCTAGTTGCAAAAGGATTCACACAAAAGGAGGGTGTGGATTTCAATGAGATTTTCTCCCTGTGGTGAAACATTGTTCTATCGGACTCTTCTGTCAAAAGTCACTCAAGAAGATATGGAACTTCAACAATTAGATGTAAAAGCTGCATTTTTACATGGAGAAGCTGGAAGAAGTTATATTCATGCAACAACTGAGGGGTTTATATTGCCAGAAATGAGAACAAAGTGTGTTTGCTTTGAAGAAGTCCCTTTATGGCCTAAAGCAAAGCCCAAGGCAATGGTATATGAAATTTGTGAGGTTTATGAACTCAATTGGCTTCTCAAAATGCAACTATGATAGTTGTGTATATTTTGAGAAACAAGGCAGAGAAGTAATTACCTATCTACTTCTCTATGTTGATGACATGTTGATTGCAAGCAAGAGCATTACAAGGATCGAGACTTCTAAAATCCAAACTTAGTGTTGCTTTTGAGATGAAGGACTTGGGGAAGCAAAGAGGATCACGGGAATGGACATTATCGTAAATAAAGAAAAGGGAAAGTTGTTTCTATCTCAACATGGCTACATTCAAAAGGTCTTGAGAAAGTTTAACATGCACTTGTCAAAGAGTGTAAGTACTCCACTTACACAACAGTTCAAGCTTCTGCTGAACATGCTCCCAAAACAGCGACGAGAATCAAGATGAGCATGGTGCCTTATGCAAGTGGAGTTGGTAGTCGATGTATGCTATGTAGTGCAGTGAGACTGATTTAGCTTATCTTTGTTAGTATGGTGAGTAGATTCATGGCAAATCCAGGGTTCTTCATTGGGAGGCTCTCAAATGGATCTTAAAGTATCCGAATGGAACTTGATTTAGGTGCATTATTTGAAAAAGGCAAAGATGAGCGAGGAACCTTTGAAGGGATATGTTGATGCCGACTTTCTTTGGAAGCATGGATTCAAGGAAGTCTCTTCGGATATGTTTTCACTCTCCATGGCACTGCCATCAGTGGAGATCAACCCTTGATCTGTTGTGGCCCTCTCCTGACGAAGCGAATATATTGCAATCACGAAGCGGTGAAGGAAGCATTATGGGTGAAAGGCATTCTTCATGAGTTTGGTACAAAGCAAAAGAATGTGGTGATCTCGGTGTGACAATCAAAGTTCAATACACTTAGCAAAACATCAAGTGTTTCATGAAAGATCAAAGCACATAAGTGTCAAGCTTCATTTTGTTAGGGATATTCTTCAAAAGGGCATCATATCCATCTTGAAAGTTGACATCAAGACAATGCACGGTGATATCTTGACAAAGCCTTTGCGAAGAACAAATTCAATTCTTGTTCGAGTTGATTCGGCTCGAGAACATGGGATGTGCACTAAGAACTTGGAGTTATTTGGGAACAAAGGGAGATGCTAATTGATTTGAGGTGGAGAATTGTTATATCAATTCCAATTAGCTTGTTGTGTTGTATAATCATGCTTGGAGTTCAATTGCATTACGTGGAAGCTTCTCGTAAGCGGTTCTAATTTTGATAGAACCGGTTAATTTCAGTTGAACCGGTTTCAGCTTATTAGTTGGATTAAACCGTTGGTTAAGAAAGTTAACTAACTTTCTCGCTTCACCGCAACTTGAAGGTTTAAGCCGGGAAAATCGATTTTGTGAATTCGGTTGAAACACCGAGTCGGGATTGTTTGGCGAGCAAGTGGTGATTGGTTTTGTGAGATTTTCCCTCTGTTTTGGAGTGTGCTTTGTTCAATTGAAGATTTCTAGGGTTCTTGATTTAGCAGATTAGAAATCATTCAATTGATGAATTGTATCTTTGTAATTCCTCAAATTTGATAGTAAATTAGTTTCTCCTCCCGTGGATGTAGATCACTTTGATCGAACCACGTAAATTGGTGTTCTTCTTGGTTGTTTTCTTGCGAGTTACTGTTCATCTTCTTCGCGACATTGTTTCCAGAAAATTGCGGTCGATTTCTTCACTCATACTTTGATTAGTTCACCCACCACAATTTTCTTAACACTAAAATAATAAAATATATATATGGAGCACACAATTCAAATTTGATGCGCATCAAATTTCTCTCTCTCATCTTTCTCTCTCCACAAATTCTACCCCACCCCCAACCCTATACCCAGTGCAATTAAATGTCACACTAGAATTACACCTACCGTTGGTGATGCCCTAAGAAAATAAGATAATGTGATAGTTTTAGATATATATGTGTATAATTGAAGTAGATATATATTTGGATAGAGAATTGAATTTGCAAATCCAAAAATGGACGGGAAGGGAAATCCAAATTCTAAGTCCCGACTTTGCGAGGCTAAAAAAGAACAAGATCTAAGCTGATTTGTATTTCATGTGTATTGTTTAATAATATAATTTTTTTAGAAGAAAGAACTCTCAATTATTAGCAAATGCAAGAAACATTGGAAAAACAATCCACAAAACAATGGAGGCTCGACCAACAAGAGGGACTTGGAAAACTCCTAGCTCTCCTAGCAAGATGATGTGCGACAACATTGACATTCCAAAAACAAGATTGATAACACAAAGAGGAATACTCCTCATTAGCACTTTACAAGAAGAAATAAATTTACCAAACACCATTTTCACCTCGGTAGTATCCCGCGTCATGAACTAATTTAACATTCATCTCGATAATCACCTTCGAATTCGTGTCCTTAATCCATGATTTGATAGTATTAATTATTTATTCATAAGAAAGCAAATTGCATATATTAAGAAGCAGCAATGTCGACATCAACATCAGTTACAATAGTACCCAAAATTTGGGTTGAAAAATACAAAACATCACAAGAAAAGATAAATAAAATAAATTTATGAGCTACCAAATTTCTCAAACGCCTAGTCCAAGTCTTGACTGAAGGTTATTATCTCATCAGAAAATCACCTTATTGTTTGACTTGTTTTATTAAATGATATTCATTGTTTTACTTATTTTATTAAAATATATTAATTATTTTTACTGAAGAATATTAATTTTTTTTTCCAAAAAACTAAAAAATATTAGTTATAAAATAGATGCACAATAAAATTAACTTACACAAGATCAACACTAAATTGATATATTCATAAGGGTTGGAATATATAAAAATTTGAAATTTCACTAAGTTTTTATTGTTTTGTTTTCTAACGTCCCTAAACGTTCACATTTATTTTGCTAATTACATACATTTATTACTTTAATTAAGTACTTTGATAGAAATTTAATAAAGTGAAATTCAGAAGTACGTAGGTTTAATAATAAAAAAATTGCAGAATGGCTTGATAAGTAACACTTGGAAGTATAAATGTTTTATTTTAATTTGGAAATTATTATTACTCTAAAGTGGGCATGAGTGTTGCCCCATATTACAAATACAGATTAGTTTAAGTTGCCCATCATACAAAGATTAAAACCAAATCTTACTCCCAACTTGGAAGTAAAAATATATAGTAAAACAAAATTAAAAAAAAAAAAAAAAACAAAAAACTTGTATCCTTCATAAAACAACACCTAGTAGGAACGCTGTACTTAATTATTGATGGTTTTGTTTGGGGCAAATTGCATTTTGCTCCCCAAGGGTGGTCTGCAAAATGATCCTTTTTGGTACTTTTGGTCCCGTAATTTTTTTCAACAAGAAAATTGCAATTTTGGTCTCAAGAGAATGATGTATTGTAATTTTGGTCCCAAGAGAATGAGATAAAATTGCAGTTTGGTCCTAAAAAATAATGGTCGGAATTATTTTTGCCAAAAAAGGACAAAAAAAGAACGTGAGATTAACATTGTCGTTGAAAAATTCTCGTAGGACTAAAACTAGAATTTTTCTTTTGTTTATCATGTTAGAAGTCAAGTTTCGAGTTTTCTTGTCCACCAAATATATCGTGTAATTCAAATGTATTTTTAACCAATATCAATTGAATATAAATATGTAATTGCTCGAGTGTAAATAATTATATCTATTCAACAAAAATTACATATATTATTTAAATATAAACTTGAATTACATAGTGCACCTAATACATATAAGACTTTGTTATAATTATTTTATAATAATAATATTCCTATCTATTCAAAATATATGTCGTTTTGACTATTTACAATATTTGCAATTTAAATGTTGTTTTGCACTTTTCAATAGTAATTAATTATGTTTCTTCTCAATTTTCTCTTAATTTTTTAAAAGTAACATAAATAATACTCCCTCCGTCCTGAAAAGCTTTCACATGTAGGAAGACACACACTTAAAAAAAAAAGAGTAATGATTGAGGTTTTAAGGTGTACTTTTGTAAACTTTTATGTATAAAGTAAAAAAAAAAATTATTGGATTATGTGTATGCCTGTTAAAAATAATTGCATTTTGTGTAAATTAGTGAAAATTGTGAGGGTGAAGTTTATAAAGAGTTTTCCATTTTAAGAGTGTAAAATTTATGGTGGACGACGAAAAAGAAAGTGTGAAATATTTTATGAGATCGATGGAGGGGATAATAATCTTTAAAATCTTACATAGAATTCAAAAGTTATTAATTAAGAGTGTAGAAGGAAGTCAATAATTTTTTAAAAATGTGTACTTTAATTTAAAGTGCAAATTTTAAAAGGGAAAAAGGTAAGTTGGTGTCCATGTAAATTTGGTTTGGAGTTGTGTGGGTCATGTGGAAGTGGAGGAATGATATTGTGCATAGAAATATAGTGATGTCGAAGGACAAAATGGTGAATGAGATTAAGGCTAGAATTTGGAGTTGATTTAGTTTTAAGGATCTTTTGGGGTCTAGTTTTTCTTTTAAAATTATTTCGCAAGTCCTAGATTATGTGTTAATTGTTGATATTGTAATTGTTGCGTTGTTGGACACTTCTTGTATTTTTTTTTTTTTCAATAAAGTCTTCTTTACCGATAAAAAAAAAAACCCGTCAAAAAAAAAAAAAAAAGATAAAAAAGAAAAAAAAACAATAAAGTTTAAGACTGACGTGGGTTGTATATTTTCCAAAATTATTCTTTAGAAAATAAAAAAGGTGCAGCTCGTAGTTAACAAAACGTGAATTAATTTATACTAGTAAATTATCAAATAAAAACAGAGGAAATAGTCAGCTCTTAATTATGTCGTTATCAAACAATCATATCGTTTAATGCGCTATCATCGAGTCAAAACATGACCATTAACGTAAGATCCAAATTATACTAAGATAAATCATAATAATTATTTATCAAAGAAAATATTTAATTTATAGATAAAATCTTGTGATTTGAAGGGTATTAGTTGTTTATTAAAAATATTAGTTATTTATATTATACAATATTAGTTGTGATTTGTGAATGATGGAGTATTAATTATTTTATTAATGGGAAGATATTAATTGTTTTATTATAAAATATTAATTATTTTATTATAAAATATTAATTGTAAATATTTTGATTCACCATATCATATTGTTCAACATTTTTTCTCAAGTCAACAAAATTTATGAATTACCTAAATAATATTTAAATTGATCGAAATTAATGCAACGAAAATGTGAAACTCCCAACTTCTAGATTATACATATCTGACGGCTAAAAGACTTTGTTGACTTCAACTAAACAATTTGTCTCATGCCTACGTACTGAGGGTTTTATTTATTTATTTAATAGCATCCATTGCGGAGACTCAATTAAAATCAGAACAATTTTTTTTTTTTATAAATTAATTCAACAATATGAATTAATAAAACATAAAAATTCAAATTCAAAATTTAAAAGAATATAGTGGTACTTGCATATTTTAAAGGATTAATTATTCTCTAATGCATTCTAGCTACTGTTTTTAATCTTACATGCAGCAACTATTCAAACCCATTTTAAGGTGCAAAATTAATTGTTATTTTACCTTTTTGCCCCTTTTTTCACTCTTAGATACAATCTGATTCTACATTAAATAAATATATTTTCCACAAGATTTTGTTCGAAAAATTTTTGTTAATATTTTCTTGTGTCCGAAGATTTGGTAGCAAATCTTTTTTTTTTTTTTTTCAGCTTATTTCTCTTTTATTTTGATAGGTTAGCTTCTCTCGATTTCACAAGTTTTTAGTTTGATCACTATTAACGAGGAATGAGAGTATTTGCGGAATTTCATGTGGCGATTGTATCTGGGAGTAAGTAAAAATAGTGTCTGTACCAGGAGCTAATCCTAAGAGTTAAATTGTACCCAAGGATGATGGACCCTTTTTCTATTCATTGGTAATTCATTGATTATTATATAAATGTTTTGTTATATATTTTTAGGTTTGACGATATTAACTTTCTAATATCAACTTTAAATCGTTTTTATTGATTTATTTATTCTATATATTTTCGCTAATTATTTTCAAATTTTTAATTTTACTGTATTTCTTATTTTGATATGTTTCTATATATTTTTTTATTTTTTTAATATTATATATAATATAATAATCAATGAACCTACATTAATAATAAATGCAATTTTATCCACGTTCTATATTTTAAGCGTATATTAATAAATATATGTGTTTATTTAATTTATAGAATTTTTTTATTATAATTTAAGTATTCCTTCGATTTTTAGTGCATTTAAATACATACATTATATATGCATATTTCAAGAAATTAATCATAGATCCTTACTCTTCATTTACATTTTATATATGTATTAATGCTTTTTTGTTATTTGACATATCTGGCAGATTAATTCTTGATACGCTTCATTAGCTATTACTTTCCTTTTAATATAATATATTTTTTATTCAAAGGATCGTTTTTATTTTTTAAATTAAAGATGTTTTTTTAATGTAATGCATAAAAATTTACCATAATTTAGATAATATTACAGCTATAATTTATATTATTAAAACAATATAAATATCTATGTTATCTATATTAATTCTTTATTGGGATTGACCATGCAATCATGCAAACATTAAATGCGCCGTGCGATTTAACTCGATTAGAATGGAAAGAAGACGGCTGGATTTCATCTCAGAATATTTGATATCTCTAGATTAGGGTTAGGCTAGGATTAATAGATCTCATTTTTATTTTTGCTTGGCTACATGTGACACGTTAAAGTCGTCATCTTGGAAGAAGAGAAGCTAAAATCCTTCATCTGATTTGATAGATTCATCCAAAGATTGGATATCAAGTTTTGTTATATTATTTTATTAGAGGCTTGAATTATTTTTTAAATATTTTAATTTATGAACTTATTACTCTTAGATACTATTTTTTCAAATTTAGTACTCTTAGGTACTACCTCAAAATCAAAACACAATTAGATACAAATCTGGTTTTCCAATTCCCATTTTACCCCCAATTACATTTAAATGGGTCAAAACCCTAGTTTCTCTCATTCTCTCACAATGTCCGGGTCTCTCTCTCTCTTTCCTCTACACTCTCACGGCAGTCTTTCTCTCTCGAAGTCGAACCCATCCCACTCTCTCTCTCTCTCTCTCGAGACAAGGCAACCCCACCGAACCCGGGCGACGGCGACCACCACACCCCACCCCCGGATCGACGGTGAATGAGATAGAGGCTGTGAAGACGAGCGGCAGCGGTGAAGACGGTGAAGACGCAGCGGTGAAGAAACCCTTCATCCGGTAAATGAGATAGGCGGTGAAGATGACGGTGAAGACGAGCGGCACGGTGAAGAAACCCTTCATCAGTAAATGAGATAGACGGTGAAGACGAGATGACACGCCGGGTTTGATTTCTAGATGGTGGGTTTGATTTAATTTCTTTCTTGATATTTTTTCTTGGGTTTCTTTAACAAATCAGTAATAATGTGCGAGATGATTTCTAGATAGACGGTGAAGAACTTGGGTTTCTTTCTTGATATTTTTTCGTAACAAATCTGTAATAATGTGCGAGATGATTTCTAGATGGTGGGTTTGATTTTTTTTTAAATGGTGGCTTGCGAGTGATTTCTTGATTTTCTAGATCGATTCTTGTTTGATTTCATGAATCTTGTTTTTTTCTTTTGAAAGTGCTTGTTTGTATACATTTGGGAACAAATAATGTGCAATTTTTTTCTTTTGCACATGTGCAATGGTAAAATGAATGCGTTTGAATTTGATTGTGGAAAATGGTAAAATGAATGCGTTTGAATTTCAGATTGTGGAAAATGCTAATTTTTGAACCGATTCTTGTTTGATTTTTTGAATTTTTGTTTTTGTTTTGAAAGCTATTTTGTATACATTGAAACAAATAATGTGCAGATTTTTTTTTTCTTCTACACATGTGCAATAGTAAATGAATGCGATTGAATTCCAGTTAGGTTGAGTTCATTTTTACATTTTTTTGTTCCGGACATTGTGAATTTAAAAATTATCATCCACTGAGCATTGAAATAAATCATTCACTAACTTTGTCGTCCAAAAATAATGAAAATTAGAAATGAGGATAATGAAATGTGTTTCAAGCTATAACAATGAAATTTGGAATTGCACGAAAGTTGTAGCAATGAAATTGGAAATTGGAAATTGGACAGAAATGCCTTGGGAAGTTAAATGGATGTTCAATCACCGAATAAAGGAAAAAGTAAATACAGAGGGTATTATTGGGCTTCCACCTACAAAAGTTGTACCTACAAGTAATTAGAGAAAATATTGTACCTAGTAGTTATGGGGTGTTAGAAATTGTACCTCCAAGTAATGGACCCTTAATTTATTTGGTTGTATGGACTACATATTTTGATGTTTATATTTATTCGGCATAGAATATATGTATATATATACATTAGGTTATTAATCTAAATTTTTTTTATTATAACTAGATATTACAATTTGTTTTTGAATTAAATGGAATTCTAATGAAAGTTCTAATTAATATTTATATTTTTAAAACATATACATTACATATTCATATTTGAAAAAGGAAGCTCGTATTCTTGCATTGATTTGACGTCTTCCCCAAAAAGATTGTCTACCACATTTGACATCTAATTTGAATCTTAAAATGGAATTATTTTTTGACGTTTTAAATAATTATATTCTATATATTATTAAAATTTAATAATTTTATTATAAAATATAATATAATTATATATATGTATTGGTTTACTTTAATATTATATTCTATATATTATTAAAATTTATTAATTTTATTATATAATATAATATAATTATATACATGTATTTGTTTACTTTAATAAATTTTTATTATAATTTATGTATTATAATTTTTTAGTTGAATTATCTGAAAATGTAGTGAATGTTGTATTTAATATTTATATTTTTAGCATATATACATTACGTATGCCTTTTTGAATTATCCGGGAATCTATAGAATTCATTATTTACCCCAAAGATTGACTTTCTAGATGATGAAAGAGATAAACAAGCAAAATATATACATTTTTAAAATCTACACATTACGTCTGCATATTTAAAGAAAAAAATTAAGCAAAGATCCTTACTACTGGTTTGACGTTTCCCCTAAAGATTGCCCCCTAGTTTGCTTTCTTTGAGACTATTTTTGGCATATTTCAAATTATTTTTTTGTAGATATATGTAATATTTATATATTAAGTATATATTTACTAAAATATATTTAATTATATCTTATATAATATAATTAAATATATGTATTTTTAATTTAGACTACTTTCGAAATAATTTATTTTTATTATATTTTATTTGAATAATCTGCAAATCTAATGAGCAGATTTGATAATTAGGGTTTAGGGTTTAGGCTATTACATATACATATTTGAGTAGATCAAGCTTAAATTCTGTCTATGATTTGACGTTTTCCAAAAAGCTTTTCCAACAAGTTTGTATTTTACTTTTTTAATTTGAATTTGGGATCATTTATTACACCTTAAAATTTTTTTAGGTGTAATATTATTCTTCTATAATATATATTAGCTTATTTGAGGAATTGGTTTTAATTTATAATATAATCTATGTATTATTATTTTTTTCAATTATCAATAAATATAATAAACGATTTATTTAATATTTATATTTTTCCTTTTTTCCATAAACGTATATCAGTCATTAAATATATACTATTAATTAAAAACTTGTACATTACTAATATATATTGAACAAGTATGTTGAGCCATGTACTTAATACATTCTTATGTTCAAAAATAATAAACAAATATTTGTATTGTAGCCGTTGAATATAGTCGTTACTATCATATATTTCACTATATATACCATACAACATATTACTAGTTTGACTGATATCTAAGAACAAACTTCTATCTATATTACGAGAGATGGCTAGTAGCGGTATTGATCCAAGTCATAGTAACCACCGAGATTATGCGGTTTATGTAAAATCTCCATGTCGAATCTGTCGGCATACAACAAGCATAAAATTATCGCAATTTACCAAAAATCCCGTTAGGTTGTATTATTATTGTGATGTACATGGATGGTCTCATTGGTGTTCCCTGTTAACGCGTTGATCGGTTCGTGAACAAAGAGTACAATGACATATCTAGCTATGAAACAAACAGAGGAGTGGGAAAAAAATTCTCGAGAAATATGCATCCGACAAGTGTTTCAAAATATCTCTCTCAACTTTATTGTATTCACATTTATTTTTGGTCATTTTTTTATGTTATGTATTTACAATATGTTATTTTATTAGATTAACATTCGTATTTGCTTCATGGGTGATTAGTGTTAGTATATAACGCAGATTAGATTACGTTGTTTCCATGTTGAATTCTATGTAATGCATATGTAAATACATAATTAATGTTTTTAATTACAATGTGCCGAATTTTCATTTCATAGAAACAAGTATTGCTACGTCATTATAATTACATTAATTGTTCGATAAATTAATCATAAAAACCCATATACATTTGAATTGGACACAACCAAAATTCCTATAAAGTGATCATGTATATTTCTTAGCTGCACAATTCCAACCATCATACATTACAAATATTCCAAAATGTTATTGCTCAAATTTTTCTTTGGATACTCACCATATGACGAATTTCTCTTAGTCCTTGACGTCTAGCTTTAATAAACCAAGGGCCAGACTGCTGCCAGATTCACAACTATAAACTACATTAACATATCTAGCATCATTGCCTTCTTTTTCAATGCGAAGAAAGAGATACCAGTTTGGTTTTGAAAGATAAAATGGAAAAGAGAATTGCAGGTGGAATCATAAGAGGTTCTCGAAAGGAGGGAAAGAGGTGCTCATTAAAGCGGTTTTACAAGCGATTCCCACGTACACAATGTCGTGCTTTAGGATTCCAGTCTCTATTTGTAAAGACATGGAAAACATTTGTGCTAGGTTTTGGTGGGAAGGGGATAAGAAAAGAAAGGACTTCATTGGAAATCTTGGGATAAACTTTGTACGAGTAAGGAGGAATGGGGTTTAGATGGTTTAAGTGTTTTAACCAAGCGATGCTCGCAAAACAAGTTTGGAGAATGATTGTTTATCCACGAGTCCTTGGTGGCGAAAGTTTTCAAAGCAAGGTATTTTCGTAGTATGGATATCATGGATGCGTATTTGGGGAGCAACCCTTCGTTTGTGTGGAGGTCGCTATGTTGGGGACGAGAATTGATTAAGCGAGGGTTTGAAGTGGAATATAGCAAATGGGAGGAGCATTAATGCATGCACGAAACTGGTTTGCGGATTGGAATATTGGGGGAGATCAACTTGTTGTCGTGAAGGAGCTAAAGTATGTGAGTATCTAACAATGAGAAGGGAATGGATTGAGGAGTTAGTTCGGAGGTATTTCCAATTGTTTGAAGCCGAGGAGATTTTAGCTGTAAAAGCAGTCTCTTATAGACAAGATGATGTGAGGTTTTGGTTATTTAACTTTCGAATGGTCAATATTCGGTTAATTCGGGATATCGAAAGGCATCGTTGATGAGAGAGAGAGTTATGAATATGGAAATTCCGGAGACATCGGTGAAGAAGAATGCATGGTGGACTCGAGGCGTGGAAGCTTGATGTTCCCCCAAAGGTTAGAATTTTTGGTGGCAAATGGCGTCGGATATATTACCTGTGGAGAAGAATCTTGTTAGGCACCATATCCCAACTTGTAATCGGTGTGGGCTTTGTGGGTTTGGAGATGGAAATTCGTGTCATGCAATTTATAAGTGTCCCTTCGTGCGGAAAATATGGAAGCAGGCGAGGTATCTTAATCCCTATGGCAGAGGAAGAGAAACGATCTACGATTGAGTTCCTTCGTAAATTATTAAGGTTCAATGTCTTGTGGTCGGCGGAACAAATTGTTATATTAAGTTGGGCAACGTGGAAGAAGAGGTGCGAGATTATGCGGGAAGTTAACGAAAGGGAGAGGCATGAATTTGCTGAATCTAAGAAGTGTGGAGTGGGCTCTATCAATGGTTAGCGAGTATCAAAAAGTGTCGATGGAAAACAAACGACCAAGCTGAAGGAACAATGGGTGAAGCTGAAAAGAGTGTTGGTGGTATAGGCCAGGCTCTGTTGATTTTCGTAGATGCAAGCTTCCCGAGAAAATAGAGACAAATCTTTGTCGGGAGTAGTGATTACGGATGAAAAAGGGAACTTGCTAAATTTTTGCAAAGGGGAAGAAATGGAAGCAGAGTCCCCCTTGAGGCTGAGTTGATTGCAATTTTGAGGGGATTCGAGAAGCTGCGAGGGAGCCATGGAAGGAAGATCATCATCTTTACGGATTGTATGGAAGCGGTTTCGATTATTAAGAATAAGGAAGTTACGTGGAATCGGGGTGGGTACACCTTGGACTTAATTATGAGAGAATTACGGCGAATGCGGGAGTGAAAAATTTGTCATATTCATAGACGAGGTAAATGAAGCGGCACACTTGCTAGCGTCGTTGAGGGGTTCACATCTTGACTCCCTTGAATGGGTCGGTACAAGAGTGAAGAGTTGGGCACGGGATTTAGGGTCTAGTCTTTGTGGTTAGGGATCCTATTTCTTTGTTTGGCCAAAAAAAAAAAAAAACATATCTAGCATCATTGCGCAAATAATTGAAATAAACTCCTTTCTAAATTCAACCATCCCACCCAAAAACACACTTTCAACACTATCTTTAAATGTATCCAACAAGTTATCAAAATATTTTTGGTCTTTTTTCATCTGTACACATCATATATTGTGATCATACATGTTATATTAAACCCCTTATCCGTTTTTTTATTAAGTTTGGACTTGGATCTGAAACTAATAACACTCTAGGTTCTAAAGTTATTCTTGTAGGACTTAATACCTGAAAACCGTTAATCGATTCTATTAATACTTATTTCAAAATGCACCAATTTTGCTGCAATTAGACAAGCAACATTTACTTATACTACATAATCGTAAATCTAATAACAATATCGGTAGGACTCAAACCCAACCAAGTACCTTATATTAGTGAAATTACATCTTTATATCTGGTGCTGCTACTGATCTCCATCAACTTGCTCTCGAATAGTAACTCAAATTTAATAGAATACATTCATCCATCTTCTCGAGATAGTTTGATATTTCGGTATTAAATATATTACATATTTGAGAAGGATTTTTTTGACAGAGTACATATTTGAGAAGGATTGATTTTTGAGTTTTTCGATGTATAAAAGAATGGACACAACCGTAGTTTTATCTATGTATAAAAGAAATCTTTTCTTCGGCCATAAATATATTTTCCACAATATTTTGTTCGAAAAATTCTTGTTAATATTTTCTTGTGTCAAGATTTGGCGGCAAATCTTTTTTTCAGCTTATTTCTCTTTTATTTTGATAAATTAGCTTCTCACGATTTCACAAGTTTTTAGTTTGTTCACTATTCACGGGAATGGGGGTATTTGCGGAACTTCATGTGGCAGATTGTACACTGGGAGTAAGTAAAAATAGTGTTTATACCAGAGTTAATCCTAAGAGTTAAATTGTACCCAAGGGTGATGGACCCTATTTTTAAACTAGAGCCGAATTTTGGGTGGTGCACATGATGCGGTGCATAGGGACCAAACACCTCTCTTCGTTTTCTATTTATTACATATAATATATATAATTAATATGAAATTGATCACATGCTAATTGTTGAACACAAATTTATATTATCATTACAAATGGAGTGATGCCACATAATCATGGGAGTCCACAATATTTTTAATTAATTAGTTATATGCATAACATAATTCATGGTGAATATATAAATTTATGTCCACCGTTGAACATGTGATCAATTCCAACCATTAATATGTTACAATGTGTATTTATCCAATTGGAATGCTTGATAAGTTCTCACGTCATGACGTTGAGTTCTTAATTTTTATTTTAGTAAATGAAAAGGATTTAAATAAAAAATCGTAGTGACCCTATAAAATATAGGATCATCACCAAGTTAACTCTGTTTTTTTAGTTAGGGTGTCATTATTGGTGCAATAATGTAAATTGAAGTCGTATAGTACAATTTGGTCGGTTTACTAAAGTTGTTTTTTTTTTTTTAAAATTATTATGTCATTTTTATGCAAACACTCCGCGTGCAAAGGCGATAAACCGATTGTAGTTATCCTATTTATTAATTAGATGTTATATTAAAGTAGTTATACTATTTATAACGCGTTGATAAATTTATTATTCTATGTTTCACATGTTTATATTATATTTAAATAATAAATAATACTTTTTTTGTTCAATATAAATATTTCATATTTTTATTTTGGATAATTCTAATACAATCTTTTCATATAATTTTTGGAATATAGTGATCTCCCTATATCAATAATTATCTTTTTATTTCATTTTTTTACATATGTTGTCACTCTATTTAGTATTTACTCTTCACTTTATATTCTCTCTTCAATTTTATTAATTGTATTATATCATATTTTTAATACTTCTTAAATTTTACAAAATCTTTTTATAAGAAGCTTGTATTGGGACCAATGAAGTATAAATTATTATCCAAGACAATTATAGACACATTAATTTTGTGTCCAATTAAATGGCGACGCGTGGAAAATAAATATTAATATCAAATAAAGTTGATTATTTATATTATGAGAATTTAATTAAATTAATTCTCAAATTAAATAATCTATTGATATTTAATATACACGTCATTTGAGTGAAATTAAATCCTACGAATATTCAAATATTCGTAACTTGGTGGTAAAGTAATTGACTTACCATATAACGTATAAAATCTCGTTAAAATGGAAAGTTAATCAAATATGCTCTACATGGAAATAGATCAAATCAAATCGAGGCTAAGTCCGATGGGCTTTCGAGCTCAGCCCATCAAATCAATCTTAACGAATCAAATCGCGCCACGTGGCAAGGAGAAGAAGGAAATTATGCTTTCCCTACAACTATAAATAGAGGTCTTCATTCACTCATTTGACACAATTTGAGACATAATTTCAAAGCTCAAGAAGACATTCTTGAAGATTCAAAGGCGTTCTTCGCCCTCCGATCGACGTTTCTACTTGAAGATTCAAAGGCGTTTATCCGGCCTTCAAGAGTGTTCATCCGGAAAGTTTTCGCAAATAGCGTTTAATCCAAGATAAGACTCTTAAGCCCTTGGATTAACGTTATAAATCATCAAATCCAACTCGAATGACATCAACCCGAAGATTTCGCCACCAAACCAATCAAATCATCCAAGTCATCCGCCAACATTTCAAGAGAAGAATCAGCAGGGTCAAATTTAGAGCTAGAGTCCGCTAAATTTTATCGGTTTAATCCGATTAAAATTAAATTGTAAACCTTTTCGTATTTTTATATATTCTCTCTGTCACAGAGTTCAGACAGTGACTTTTTCAACGGTTTTTGTGTGAGAGTTATTTCATAGTAAAATGATTACAAAAGTTGTTTTACATTAATGATATGCTAGTTGATCTTATTAACTAGCAAACAATTCATATAAAACAACTTTTGTACACATATTACTATCAAATAATTCTCATACAAAAACCGAAAAAGTCAATCAAGTGCAGACTCATGGATGAGGGAGTACTAATTACACAAAATTTGTTGTTACAACAATTATATTATAATATGTATATCACATTAAAACTTACTTCGTGAATTTATTTATCCTCTAGTGCATCGTACGAGTACAATACTAGTAGACAAAAAAGTCACTCATTTACATTACATTCATTCATTGATATACATAAGATTTTATCTTTGTGATATTAGTTTATAAGTGCAATGATATCACTAAATTGTTCTAATTTCAATGTAATGATAGTAATTTCAATTATGAAACCGCTTCACACTAGATTTTATGGACAAAAAAGTTTGCTCGAAAAAAAATCAAAAACTGCATTTTTTTTTTTTTTTACATATTTTAGCAAATGTACAATTTGTAGTGTTGTTCAATTTTTCAATACTAATTTATATTTTAACATGTATTTTACTTTCTTAATTGTAAATATATAAACTCAAAATTATAGTAATTTGTTGGATATTTTCTAACATTCATCATACATCGAAACTATAAAATATAAAATAGAATATACTAAAAATAACACCGATGATATTATGATACATTTTAGTCCCATTTAAGAAGGAACCAACATCAGTTAGATGCAATCACTTTCTTCAAATAATAATTACTAAATTAATTCAATTATTTTTATTGTAGTTCATAGTATACAAAATTATAATATTTCAACATATGTTTTATATGTTTTTTCTACTTAAAGAAAACCCAATGAACAATACATTTATAAAAATAAATTATTTAGCTGCGAATAATATCAACTATAAATAAAAGTCTAACAAATTTATTTGATAAATAAAAAAATCAAGAAATAGATGGGGAATGATACCAAAGGTTTAAAGTAAGAGTAAGTCTCTTGTATTTCGTATACACCATAAGTTTATGATGTTACAATTTTTGAAAAAGTTAAAGTATCAAATATTTAATCAAGAATATTAAAAATATAATCAAGAGTATCAAGAATTAGATTCAATGATATCATATTTGACCGAATGTATCAACAATTTGACCAAGAATATCAAAACTATGATAAAATTAAAAATTACATTTATCAAATATTTAACCAAGAGTATCAAATACAGTATTTGATCAAGAGTATCGGTGAAATATCAGTAAACTTATGGTGTATACGAAACACATAATACTTTTCTTTAAATTAATTAACCATAAATTATTGGTCATCAAAATAGTAACATTTAAAATAAAAATAAACGAATAATGTACCGCAAAGGATGAAGGATGAAGTCTCCAAAGGTGAGCTAAGGGTTAAAGTACTATCAATTTATTTTTACACATTATTAACGGGAATGAATTTATGAAATAAAAAATATTTTGGAATAGATTCTTGAAGACTCAAAGTACCAAAAGTTGATCCTGACATTCGTACCTAACTTAAAATACATAATGTTTAACGGATGAATAGGGAAAACATGATTTATCTTTGCTCGTTACTGTATTTTAAGGATAAAGTTATTCCCGATGTCTCATACTCACTGTGACATTTCTTGTTTGACACAAATTTTAATAAAAATTATTTAATAATATAAATTATTTTTTGATGGGGATAAAGTAGTCTTTTCAACTTTAATAAGAGAGTTGTTTAATAGTATTAAATTGGGTTAGTGTGGAAAAAATAGTGACATATGATGTAATATTGTAGTGTTTGAGGGGATAAATAAAAGTGAAAAAATTATTTTATTACCATTTAAAGGAATGATGCAATAAGTACGAGACATACTTTTTGGCAAATATCACAAAAATATGAGACGCATGGAGTAATTTTCGATTATCTGTTATCTCTTTTTGCGCCTTTCTTTTGCCTTTGATTAACCCCTCCGTCTCATACTCGTTGTGACATTTGCCAAAAAGGTCCATCCTGCACCCGTTGCATCATTTCCTTAAATGGTAATAAATTAACTTTTTCACTTTTATATATCCCGTCAAACACTATAATATTACACTTACGTAAAAAAATAATACAACCAATTTAAATGTTATTTTGCACTTTTCAATGTTAATTAGTTGTGTTTTTTTCCAAATTATTCTTAAATTCTTTAAAAATAACTTAGATTATAATGAGAAAGTCAATAATTTTCTAAATATGTATGTATTAATTTAAAATCACATATATTTTAAATATGGTGGACTACCTTTTACTAATTTCAGTGTATACATATGAGATTGCCCATTATATAGAAAGTAGGATAATCTGGCTTGCTACGGCCCAAAAGTATTAGGCCCAAAATTAAAAGAAAGGAAAGGACAACAAGTTTGTGGGCCGAACTAACTAGTGGAGGATAAAAATTTAAAGGCCCAGGTTATATGCACACACATCAATATATATATATTTTTTTATCGGTGAATATTCGTTTCCAAGGGGAATCGAACCTGGTCTCTCACTAAAGTGAGGAACCCGGTGGCCAGGTGGGCTAAGCCACCGGTTCACACACATCAATATTATTTGATATTTTATTAACATGTGAAAATATAATATTATTTTTTTACAATTTGAGTAATACTTGTTTGAATTGGGTGCATACGATAAACTCTATTTTTACTATCATTGTCATGCACATACACTTTATTTTTATATCACTGTCATGCACATACACTTTATTTTTGCTATCATCTGTCATGCATATGCACTCTCACTATCGTGCTAGTGCATGTGCATGACAAGTGCAGTGTATGACAGTGAGAGTGTATAGGGGTGGGCGTTCGGTCGGTTTTGAGGTATTTTTCGACTGAACCGAAATAACCGAATTTTCTAAAATATAAACCGAAATTGAACCTGAATAATCGAATTTTCTAAAATGTAAATCGAAATCGAATCAATTTTTATAAAACTAAAATATTTTTCGGTTATTTCGGTTAAATCGAATAAAAATTAATTTTTCAAGTACTAGGGGTTTAATGGTAGGTTAATTACTATATATATTTTTTAAAATTATAAATAAATATTTTAGTTTTTTCGGTTAATTCGGTTTCTAAACTTTTAAAACAAAACCGAAAAAATTCACTTTTTATTTTTTAAAATCGAATCAAAATTTTAACCAAAAAAATGAATTGATTTAACCGAAAATAATTCGGTTCTGTTTGAAAATTTAATTTTTCGGTTGTGTGCCCACACCGAAGAGTACATATGCATGACAGTGATAGTAAAAATAGAGTTCATTGTATGCACTCGGTTCACACAAATGTTTGCCTTATAATTTTAAATAAATTTATTAAATTTAAACTCTAATATATACACTCACCAACTACTGTCGAGTCACCACCGAGTTGTCATAGATTTTTGAAAAAAACTAAGAAATTCACAAAAAAAAAAAAAAAAAAAAAAAGAATTAAGACCCACCACTCTATCAATCACCAAAAATAGATAGAGAGACAGTTCAAACACAAAGCCTCATCCAACGCCTCCATTTTTTATTGAAACCCATGCTCTCCAAAATACTCTGGAGCTATCCAAGTCCACACGATCATAGGCTTGCTAATGTCAATTTTCAAGGCCACGTATCCCCCTTTCCCTCGACGTAAAAATTTAAACGCCATTAATACATTTTTTTATCGGACAAATGATGATTCGAACCTATGATCTTAAGGCCGTATGTAGTGAAAACGCATTATCTTTAATAGATCTAGAGATAAAAACAAACTGCGATTTGGGAGTAAACATTTCAATCTACTGCATAAGACTTTCAAAATTACTTTATGAAGTACGTTGTAAAAGGCAATTAGTCGCATTTAGGGATCAAAACAACATGTGCATTATTTAGTTCAGGCGGGAGAATACATGTTTCTAGCCATTCTGTGCATGCCACAACAATGTTTCAAATCTCTTATAGAAACCCGAATTGAAGTTGTTTGGAATCAATATAAATGAATTAATAATCAAGGGGCTTGCCCACTTGACCACCGGACTCCTCACTTAAGTGGGATACTTGGGTTCGATTCCCTTTGTGAACGAATTGGAGTAGGAGGTATAAGGAGGCTTGGAGAATTTGAAATTGTAAGGAGACTTGGTAAACTAATTTCTAACCACTAACAACTAACATTTACCGATAAAATATACATATATATATATATATATATATATATATATATATATATATATATATATATATGAATTAATTCTCAACCTCTCTACAAGTTTGGACTTTTAGATGAGACGTAATTCTTTCATGGTATTAGAGCCAAAGGCTCACGCCCGAAGGTCCCGAGTTCGATTCCCTCTAAGAGCAACTTCACCCATATTAAATTGTTCACTCGATGAGCCTCCTCCCGAAAGGGTAGAGGTTATAAATTCGGCCCACGAGTGAGGGGGAGTGTTTGAAATCAATATAAATTAATTGATTCTTAACCTCTCTACAAGTTCGGACTTTTAGATGAGGCGAAATTCTTTCGAAGTCGTCCGATCCTCGGGTCTTTGTCTTTATGCATTTGCATGATAGTTGTTTTAAGACAAAGTTTACTATAAATAAGGGTTCTTACATGGTGAAATTTGATCAAATTTATTAAAGGGTATCAATTGAAATAAGTGATGAGTATTATCTATATTGATAAAGGTTATCAATCGTGATAACTAAAAAGTATGTCCTATATTACTAAAGAACATTAGTCGTGATAATCGAATGATATTACTTATATTACTAAATGGAATCGATGTTAGATCGTGAAGTAGTTTTGATGAGTTAAAATATATAGGATAGATAGCTCATGTAAAGTAAGATGACCAAATTGATAATGTATATAAAAGTCAAGTAATGTAGTCTGTAGATTAAAATTTCGCACTAGGTAAGCTAAGTTAGTCACCGAGGTTCTACATTCAAAGGTCATCTCAAGATCGTCTTGAAGAAGTCAAATAATAAGAAGAGGATAATGAAGAACTCAAGACAAGGTGGAAATCGGTTGAGTAGAATAAGAAAGATGGATGTCGACTAAGTCAGTTAGACGACTAACTCAAGAAGGTCACCGAGGTCAAAGCAATTTTCAAGAAAGGTCATAAGCGCTAGAGTTTGTTCTAATATACTAATCGTATTATACTTCTTATAAATAGGATTAAGCACAGCTCTTAGAAGTACTTTTGAGCATTCTTGTAATCTGCACATTTAGAGAGCACTCTTAGCCGTAAATCACGAGATTTAGAAAACTTTTCTAAGTGTTTATAGAACACTTTATTGTAATTCTTTCTTCACAATATTTCGCACCGTAATCGGCCTAAAAGATAAGATTAGAAGGAAGATAGATAGATTGAAGAGTTGAATCTTCATCATTGTAATTGTAATCGACGCGAGGAAGTAAGCAAGTGGAGTTCCTATTTCAAGTTGAAGGAGAAGAGTGGATGTAGGATTTTATAATTCGAACCACTATAAATTTTTGTGTTCTTTATTTTCTATATTTACTTTCATTCTCTTTATTTTTGTTAATTCAATTTTATCAAGAAGCTTTTAGATATATTAAAAAAGGATTGAGTATAATAAATTTTCACGGGTACTCAATAATAATTTGGAAGCCTGTTTTGAGTAGCTAGTCCGAATTTCGTGAGAAATTTAGATAATCTATTTAACCCTCTTCTAAATTATTTATAGGAGTTCTAACTTCAATCCGGGACCAACAATTGATCGTGAAAATTGATGGATATAACTTTTATTACAATAGGACAGGTATTAATCATGTTAATGTAAGGGTATGACATATATATTAAACAATATTAGTCGAGATAAGTGAAAGATATCAAATTTCACCGTAAAACCCTGGTTCACAAAAAATACACTCTTGTTTTAAGAGATCACAAGAGACACACCCTTATTTTAAGAGATCATAATTTTTACACCCATTACGTTGACACTAATTTCAATTTGGTCCACGCTACTTTTACTTTTGAAATATTAGCAGTAAGTTGTAAATTTTTTTGAAATCAATCCTATTTCTAGGTCACATAGCTGGTCAATGCTTATGTATCATTTTGTTTGACTTTTCTTATACAAGTGGCATTGATAACTGATTTTTAATAGTTGCGTGGCATTATGTATTTAATAATTCATTAAATTAGTAAAAGATATTCAAATTATAAAAAATGGTAAAATAATTATTTTAAAGATTTTCAAATAATTTTCACTCACAAATACAAAAATATAATTTGTAATTTATTCTAATTTTCTTAATATATATACAAATACCAAAAATATAAGTAAAAATTTTGGTAAATTATTACTTAAATATTTTAAATATATCAATATTTATTTTTAGTTACATTTTACATTTAACGTTTATATCGGGATTATAGAGGTATATAATATATATACAGTAGCTCATTACATAATTATTACTCCCTCCGTCCACTAAAACTATGCTCATTTGGTTTTGACATGTTCTAAAAAACATAGATAAAATTAGATAAATTAAGGGTATTTTAGAGTATTGTATGATTCATTTATAAGTTAAATGGTTGTTTATGAATATAAAATAAATAACATATAAAAATATTAAGTGATGGTTAAATGGTGAAGATAACAAATTGTTGAAAATACGGTGTGAGCATACTTTTAGTGACAGAGAGAGTATTAAGTAAATAAACGTTGCTTTCGAAAAAAATTAAGTAAATAAAAATATATTAAAATTAAAATAACCAGAACATCCCACCCACTAGACAACTCCGCCGATGGGATCGGGTTAAAACTTAAAACGGGTGGGTCTCCACCATTACCAATTGTAGAAGAACATGACCAGAACTCAGTCTCCTATATCTTTTATTGTGCGTGTGCGTCCTAGATGTGCATCTGTCACGCCGGGACGACGACGAAAATAGAGAGCGATGAGGAGATGAAGACTTTGATTTTCGTATATTTGTTCTTGGAATTTAAACCCAGATTTGTGTGTTTGTTTTGGGTAATCTTGATTTTAGAATTAGATGTACATTTAATCAGATCTGATGTGGGGATTTGGAATTGAATTTGGATTTGTGAGAATTTGGTTTTGAAGATTTAGATTTGAATTTGTATTTATGAGAATTTAGCATCTGAATTTGGGAAAAATTGCAGGGAAATGGTGGTGTAGAATTTTGGGGAGAGAGAGGAAGAGGGTGGGCGGGGGTGGAGTATTCAAGCAAGAAGATGAAGTTAATTTTTAATATTTATTGTATAATTTGTTTAATTATATATATATATATATATATATATATATATATTTTTTTCAAAATTATAATTTGTTTAACTTACTTTAAGTTATGTAGATATATTATACATATTAAATAAAAATTACAAAAATTTAGTTTTTGAAAAAATAATTTTAAATTTTCTAAAAAAATCAGTAAAAATAATTTCTCTATTTTATACTATTTTAATTAATTATTTAAACAATAATGCCACATAAATAAAAAAATAATCTAAATTGCCACATACACATAAAAATCAATTAGCACTGTCACATGCACAAAAAAGACGAATAAGACGCCACGTGTGCTCTTATAAAATAAAAAAAGATGCCACGTGTGCAATGACCGGATTAATGATCTCTTATAAACGGTTAAAAAAAAGGGACCAATTTAAAAAGAAGTCCAACTTACAGGATCATTTTTTTTTTAAAAAGTCTAACGTAGAGGATCACATTCAAAAATGAACGTAGCACGGATCAAATTCAAATTAGTGCCAACATAATGGCGTACAAAATTACAAGGGAGAAAATTTGAAATACCTATTTTGAAGTTGTCACAAACTTTTCTACCCACTTTGGCTAAAAAAAAAAAAACTCTTTTACCCATTTTTGCTTAAAATGACTATAATGTCCTTTCTTTAATTTTCGTTAAGATTCTTACCTATTTTACTACAATGCTTAAAACAGAAATAATCCATTACGACCATATCCACTCCAACATGCTTCCGTAAGCTAATTGTCTTATAAACCAAATTCATACCTTTTAACCAAAGTATTCTTGGGTTATGCCCACCGAATTTTACAAGGTGCTCCTCACGAGATCAACCACACGGCCTCGGTAGATGGTTCTGTCATGGACTCCTTCATCAATACCGAAGGTGTGTGTGAGTGTTTGTGAGAATGTTGTCGCGAATGTTGGCACATTCGAAGAACAACACAAATAAAAATAAATACGAAACACACGACGGAAGTCTTAAACATTTTGCAATAAGGATATCAAAATTTTGTATAGACTATGAATAAGTCTATACTGTCAATCGATGAAATATCACTATTAAATATTGAGTGATACAATTAGTGAAAGCATGAGCTACACTATGAATAGATCTATGTATATAGTGACTAGATGTTAATCAACTAACCTATCACTAATACAAATATAGATCCAAATGTTGGAACATTCACCAACTAAGTAATGAGTATGAAACATCAATAAACTCAAATAATCTAAGCTAATAGACTACGCTAGATTGTGTTTCCTCAAACTCCAAGTATTATCTTCATAGCAATCGTGTATTTATAGATATTACGGACACAAGTTGTGCTTGAAGATAACTTCCACATCTCCCTTGAAAATAGGTAACTTATAGTAACTTCCCCATGATCTTTTCAACTCCTCACTTTTGCCTTTTCAAATGCATGACTTATATAATCGCTATAAGTCTTCAATCGTAATAACAAGACATTGAACAAGACATTTCGTGGGTTAAGGGTTAATGGAAGTGGAAGGACGAATTACGATGTTGTTGACCATAATGTTGGCACATTCTGAGTAACACTTGTCACTAACATCAACAATCTCCCCCAATTCGGCCTTTCTATCGTAACACACTTGATGTTGTACCATTGATCGAATGTGTATACAATAGAGATAAGTAAATTAACATCAAGTTAATGACATCTCATTACTTAGCCAAAATAAACAGAAACAAAAACGAAGAAACAATAAACACAACACAAACAAAGAACATAAACTAAGATCAAGTATATGATCATAAACATAATCAAATACTAGACTTATAAAAAAGCACAAATCAAAGCATAACTAAAAAAAAAAAGAGTTCGGAAAAATAATAACATAAATAAAGAACATAACTTGGAACATAACATAGTCAAATAAAATAAATCGAGCTACAAGAACTATAACATAAAAATTCAAACTAAAACGTAATTTAAAATAGTTCAAAAACAGAGCATAAGTACCAAAGCATATACCTACACTACTATAAGTTTATAGAAATCAACACATAAAACGAACATAATTTAAATGAGTCTTATACAAGAATGATTGAACTTTGAATGAAAATAAGAAGAGGATTGGTCAGTAAATTTAATAGTTGCATCTTCATGAGTCTGCACAAACTCCCCTATCTTCAAGCTCTCCATCCTTGAAAAGCTCCCCTTTCTTTGATCATTAGTTCCCCTAATCGTCCAAGTCATCATATAGCACACTAAGGTCTTCATCATCCCGATCCACCGCATCAATTCTTTCAAAGCATCCATATTCGAATTCTGGGTCCACCTTGATGTTGTTTGGATTGTTGGGCATATTGTCTAGCACATCCCGGGTATCGGGCCTAGTCTCGGCATTTGGATCAAGACTCGTTCCGGCCCCCGCAATGTCGCATCCGGTCCACCAAGAGCATCTCCATCACCACCAACAACAACAACATTTGGAGCAACATCGTGTCCTACTCCCTCTGTGTGACAGAAAGGACCCTTTCCCAAATCCTCTTATTTTAGAAATTGAATTTTTATCATGGCAATCTGATCTATAATGAATCATGGTTGGAGGCTGCGGAATGTTGGCGTGTGTGTGCCAACATTTAGCAAGATACATCGGTTGATTGTTCGTAAGGAACTTCAGTGTGCATTGGGATCTATGTATGGCGTATCTATTACTCTCGGACCACTTCTCGGTACATGAAAAATCCCCAAACTCAATGCAAACGAGCTGATAATTTCAAAATTTTCTCTTTGAAATCCTTGAGCAGATATCATTTTATAGATTAAACTAGGGTATGATTATAATCCCTTGCTGGACACTCTCCCGAGAATATGTCATCATGTTATCAAGGATCATTTTTCCCAAGTTAAATCTTCTCAATGTCCAACTTTGTACATTAGGACAGCTTGTTCAGAGGTTAGTGTAGTAGTGTTTGAAGAAGGTAGCCAATTGTAAATAATCACTTGTGCAACACACTATACAAGCTAGTTTAGACCGATGAATTCATCCTATACTTTCATACAGTTTGTCTTCCCCCAGTGATTACACTCATGACCTCATCAAGTTATCAACTTGCGGATCCTCATCATCTCTTGTTTTAAAAGTATTAATCACACTGGTGTCACCTCTATTACTTTACCCCTAAATTTCACCTTTCCATAATTTGCAGAGTTCACCTTAGAAATACTAACCTTCAAATTTGCATAAAACTCATATATCCAATCTATCAAATGGGGAGTAGCAAATTGAAGTGCATACATCGTGATCTATCATTCAAATATCCAACCAGCATTCATTGAAACAAAATCGTCCATCTTAATAATCCTTTCACCAACAATCAATCTAGTCCTCAAGGTCCTAAATTTATCACTATCTATACCATGATAACTATCATCGTAATCACTTGAAGTCATAGAAAGAGAAGAGTCGGTATGTACCTCTTCGATCCTTTTGAGGGTGATCCGTATAGCGAGTGGATGTTGCCATTGGTGTGGCAACACTCTCGTGCACATTCTGCGCATTATTACGCCTTTTGCTTTTTTTTCTCCAAGCCGGTAGCCATTTTAGCCAAAGTCCGATTCATTTGAATCCTCGGTGCTCCCCTGACCGGGCACCGGGACGGAGGCTTGATCACTTGTCTCCCTCACGTGGCTGGCTTCTCTCATTTCTTCTTCGGAGGAATCAGAATCGAAGACTTGGATGGGTTTTGAAGCAACACCATCATTGTGCTTTTGCTTTTTCCCTTTCTCGAGTAGTCAACCCTACGACCCATTGTTCTGCATTTAATGTCATTTCGACCACGACCCCTCGAGCTCGAAGCTTCTCGCGAACACCTGAAATCGAGCGGTGAGTTCACCTATATCGATCGAGTCAAGATGGGTCATCAATCGGGGCATCCTGTGGCGATTGAGGCGGCATGAAAATGAGGTGCTTATATTCTTTGAAAGTCGACCTCCATGTTTCCGACCATGATGATAGGATAAATTGTTTGCTTGGTCAGATTCTTGAATGCGTAGACAATCGATCGAAGTAGCTCCCTCTGCGAGTTCGACGGTCATTGGGTAGGTTTCGAGAACAGGGTCTTGTTGGGCATCACCGCTATCGGGATTTTGTATGCGTTCCGCCCAAAATTGGATTTTCGAGAGGTTTGAGCATCGGGAATTTGGGTTTCAAATGGAGGAAGAGGGACATCAACGAACCCAACCCTAATTGAAGAGGGCGATGTTGGGTGAGTTGCGCTAACATTCTCGAGAGACATTAGGTGAGTTATCGAGAGCCATTTGAGCAAGAAGATGAAGGTTTTTCGAGGAGGATGATGAAGGTGGAGAATTCAAAATTTTGGATTGTGAAGGTGAGAAGTTTCCTTGATCAGCCATATCAATTAATAACCTGCAATCACTTTTCAAAAATCCTAATTAAATAATCAATTTAAGTGACTCAATCAAATAATAATAACTATAAGTGTTACTAATAATACCTACAAACTCTATGCTTAATTCGAGAATAGATGAATTAATGTATATAACACACTAAACACTAAGGAGTACCTTAAATAGGGAAAAGAAAGAACGTAGAAGTTGTGATCACATTGGTGTTAAGAAGAATAAGATTAATCATATCCCTAAGAAATAGGGATAAACCGAATGTGTGGAAGTTTAAAATGAGAACATGCTAAAAACCGCTTAATAAAAATAAAATAATCGCATATAAAAATAAATTAGATTATATAAAATTGCTGGGAACAATTTAAATTAAATAAATCTGCATAAAATAATATTCTAAATTATCAAACTCATAGAGGTAAATATACGTATGAGAACCAAAATATTTTTCCGTATGTTGGTATACACACTTCTCAACACGCTTTTACATGAAATTAATTCATTTGTGTTGCACTACATTTTGCTTTTCTTACTTATTCACATTGATCTATTTTTTCGAAGAGATCATCGTAGTTATCGACTCGTGTCCCATAATTACTCAATGGACTAATGAATGTATTAATGCATTCAAGTCACCTTTTGAAAAGAGAACATCGTAGTAGTCAACTTCGTGCCCCATATTTACTCAGTGACATAGCATCTAATTGTGAGTTATTTAATTGCATTTAAGAGAAGTGTGTCCAGGACAATTTATATTAATCACAAGTTCTAATACTATTACACAAGAGAGTTCAAAAACACTAAATATTACAATACTTAGAAAAATTTAAATAAATTGTTCTAGTGTTGTTACAAATGCGGGCACATTTGATACAACACACAACAATAATAGGTCTAATTTGTGCATAAACCTAGAGATTTTCTAAGTGAAGAAAACCTCTCATTATCAAGGGCTTTAGTAAAAATGCCTGCAATTTTCTTCTCGGTAGGAATGTAATCTAACTTTACAACTTCTTTTTCTACAAGGTCCATAATGAAATGGTGCCTTATACTTATATGCTTAGTCAATGAATGTTGCAAAGGGTTCTTAGATATATTAATTGCACTTGTATTGTCACAATAAACAATAAGAGTATTGCTCTCCAAACCGTAATCATCGAACATCTTCTTAAGCCATACAAGCCGAGTACAACAGTTTCTGTAGCAATGTATTCAGATTACGCTATTGATAAGGAGACACAATTTTGTTTTCGGCTATGCCATGAAACAAGATTGTTACCCATGTAGAAACATCCTCCATTTTTACTCTTTCTATCATCACTATCACCGCCTAATCTGCATCACTATAGCGACCAAAGAGCAATTAGTGTCTTTGCTATACCATATTTCATAATCATATGTACCGCCACATATCTAATGATCATTTTCACTGAATTCATATGTGATTCTTTTGGATTAGCTTGATATTGAGCATATGAACAAACACTAAACATAATGTCCGGCCTACTAGAAGTCGGATATAATAAACTACCAATTATTGATTTATATAATGTTGGGTCAACATCCCGCCAACATTGTCTTTACACAATTTTTGTGTTGATCCCATAGGTGTCTTCATGTGTTTAGTTGTCTAAACCAAATCTTTTCACAAGATTTTTGACATATTTACTTTGTGAGAAGAAAATTCCATCTTTGCATTGCTTAATCGAAGACCTAAAAGTAATTTAAGTCTCCAACCATCGACATTTCAAAGGTAGAGGTCATTTCATGTACAAATAATTCAAGCATCCTTCACATGTAGAACCAAACACAATGTCATCAACATATATTTGAACAATCATGATATCATTTCCAGCATGTTTAATAAACAATGTCCTATCGGCTTCACCTCTATAGAAATCGAATTCAACAAGAAAATCGGTTAATCTACCATACCATGCCCTAGGTGCTTGCTTTAAACCATATAAGGCTTTCTTAAGTTTATAAACATGATCGGGATACTCATGATTCTCAAACCCTTTAGGTTGTTCTACATAAGCTTCTTCCATAAGAATTCCATTTAGAAATGCAGCCTTGACATCCATTTGATGCGCTTTTATATCAATATAGCATGCAATAGCAAGTAATAACCTTATAAATTTAATTCTAGCCACCGGAGCAAATGTTTCATCAAAGTCAATACCTTCTACTTGTGTATATCCTTGTGCAACTAATCTAGCTTTGTTTCTTATAACATTAATTCATCAGTCTTATTTTTGAAGATCCATTTGGTACCAATTACATTCATATTTTCAGGCCTAGGTACAAGCATCCATACATTATTTCTATCAAATTGATTAAGCTCCTCATGCATTGCATTAATCTAGTTTTAATCTTTCATAGCTTCATCAATATTTTTAGGTTCAAGAGAGAATGAAAACATTCAAAGTTTACCTTGTTACACATAGATGTCATACAAATTGATCTTACCACATGTCTTGCATCAAAACTTAATTTCCTCCTTATTTGTTCACTCGACCGAGGTTTACCTATGATCTGTTGTTGTGGATGATTTTTGAGAATTACGGAAGATGGTGCGTAGCGAGGATAAGACATAGTTACATTAATTTCTGGATGTTTAGGTGATGTTGCTTGAGATGTGGGCACATTTGTAGCAACATTCTCAATCGACTCGAAATATCGAGAACCTTGCATCTGCTCAATAAGATCGATTACATCTTCTTCAATAGTATTATCTGCAAGACTTGCATTATCATCAAACACAACATTCATAGACTCTTGAACAAGATTGTCCTAAGATTATAAATCCTAAAGGCTCTACTATTTCTAGCATAACCAAGAAAGAAACCTTTATCACTTTTTGAATCAAATTTATGAAGTGGTCTCTATCATTCAAGATGTAACAAACACATCCAAAGACATGAAAATATTTCAGATTAGGCTTCTTATTATTCAAAAATTCATAAGGTGTTTTAGTAGAATTAAGTCTTAAATAAACCTGTTTGAAGTATGACAAGCAAGATTCAAAGCTTCGCCCAAAATATTTTGAAAGTTTCTTAGATATAAGCATTACTCTAGTCATTTCTTGTAGAGTTCTATTCTTTCTTTCAAGAACACCATTTTGCCGAGGTGTTTTAGGTGAAGAAAACTCTTGAATTATACATTTTTCATCACAAAAATTAATGAATAAGTCTGTTCTCAAACTCCCTACCATGATCGGACCTTATCTTCTTTACCTTAGAATTATAAACATTTCTAAAACGTTTATAAAGAATCTTGAATACACCAAAACATCTCGATTTCTCTTTAAGAAATTCAATCCATGTAAACCTTGAGTAATCATCAACTATGACAAAATAATACCTTTTACCACCAATACTTTCAGTCCCATTGGTCCCATTAAATCCATATGCGAAGTTCAAAGCAATGTTTCGTAGTATTGTTGGATTAAGAAATTTTGATGAGTTAAAAGAAGCAACTCAGTTATCGGTCGACCTGAAGAACAAGTGAGATTGAGATCTTAAGCTAAGGCGATCGTGACGGGGTCGAGAACCAATCTAGTCACCGAGGTCCGGAAGATTACAAGTCGTCCTGAGATGAGCTTAAGTCTAGTCATCTGCAGGAGATAAATATGAAGAGCTCGGGACGAGGTCAAGACAAGCCGAGTAGAATAAGAAAGGCGAGTCTTCACCAAGTCACCAGCAGACGAGTAGAGTAAAACCAGTGAGGTCTAGAGCGTTTTCAAGATTAAGTTTGTTAAAGCAGCTTTCGGTTTGTTAGAACTCGACTAACAAACTAACCTGTCTTTTCGAGACTTATAAATAGGTCTAGGCACTTCATTAAATATACGAACACGAGTTATTTTTCCAAGCAAGATATTCTCTAAAAATCACAAGTTTTCAAAAAGCACAAAATAGTTTTCCAAAGATTTCTTCATAGATTTTTCTAAGTGTTTGTAGAACACTTCCTTGCACATCTTCATATACACTTCTTTATCTTAGAGTTAGATTTCTGATTTTGTTAGAATTTCAAGAGTTGAAGATCAGTTGTAAGTTGTAAGTTGTACGATTGTAAAGTAAGTAAGCAAGCGAGATAGTAGAGTCCCTTCTTCAAGTTGGAGAAGGAGAGTGGATGTAGGATTGTTATAATCCGAACCACTATAAAATCTGGTGTTCTTTACTACTTTTATTTACTTATCTGTTCAATTTCCAATTTATTGTTCAAAGACTAATTTCGTAATCAAAGTTAAAATCGAATATCGGTTTGCTTTTGATCTTAATAAAGTTGAGATTAATATTGAATTTCCATTTGTGTTAATCTGGTACTTTGAATAAATCTTGAAGGATTTTGAAAATCTGAAAAATCTATTCAACCCCCTTCTAGATTTTTCCTAGAAGGCCGATACACGTTTTTCTCACTCTACTTAACTAATCGGGACCAACAAGTGGTATCGGAGCGGTGTTAAGTCGTTACGATATTGATTTTAGGTCTTAACTAAGATTCTGAAATTTTCTTGATTTTCTTCATCTTCTTTATTGTTACTAATTGTGCTAATAACAAGTTTGTGGAGTGTTTTGTTTTTCTATTTCATCATGTCTTCGTGCAAGAGCAAGAAATCCAGGAATCTACCCGAATTTTCAATTGAAGATTATGATTATTGGAAATTCAGGATGGAAAATCATCTCAAGGCCATCCATGATAGGATGGAGGAGGTTCTTGAAGAAGGACCTATAAAATTTTATAATGGGGGCACTAGCAAAGGTGATCTTGAATCACCGAATCTCGAGTCGGACAAGAGAAAAAGAGTTCAACCGACAAATGATGAAAGGAAAATCCACAACCTAGATCAAGTAGCTCGAATCGAAATCATTGAGACTCGAGTAAAGACCGGATAGAGAAGGTCAAAAGATGCAAATCAGCCAAAGAGATGTGGCAAACTCGCAAATGTCTGTGAAGGATCGAGATCAAGTAAAAGAGAATAAGCCGATCTATTTTACACGCCTTTGATACCTTCAAGATGAAGGAAAATGAAATCGTAGATCGGTTGGATGTAAGGTTGACGAATCTCTTCAACAAAGCAGCTAATGGGAAAGAACTACGAGAGAAGGAGATTAATAACAAGATATTGAGATCTTTAACCAAGAGATGGAGAGAAAAATCCAATATCCTTAAAGCAACTCAAAATTTATCTTCTATTACTCACCATACCTTATTCTCTCACCTTAAAGCTTTAGTGTATGACATTCAAATAGAAGATGAGGAGGATGAGATGGAGTCGAGCACCTCATCCAAGTCTCTGCCTTTGTCAAGAAAGAAGACAAGGTGTCAACCGAATCTGTAAGCCGACCTATCTCTCAAGGAGCGGATGGCTATGCTCACCAAAAGGTATGACAGATTAAGAATGAAGTATAAAAGAAATAAATTGAGATTTGCGGTAAGGACAAATCGAGATCCAAATCAAGAAGAAAGGAAGATGAGTCTACGGATGATGACAAGAATAGGAGCCGAGACGAGAAGATTCGAGATCCCTGTCAAAAGAAATCCTTCCAAATTTCTAAATCGAGATAGGAGTGACACTTGCTACACATGCAACAAGCCGTAACTCTTCAACTATGATTGTCCTCGGTGACTCCTAAAGAAAGGGAAGAGAAAAGGAATAAGAGAGACAGGAGATTTGCGCACCAAAGGGCTTTACTTGGCTGAAGAAAAGGAGTCAAGAAAATCATCATCATCATCTGATTTTGGATCGGATGATGAAGTTTGTCTCATGGCTAAAGAGGTAGTCTATTATTCATTTTCGATAATGATTCCTGTAAATCATCTCGATAATGATCAAACCGTTATTCATGAATTATTGAGAGACTTAAAGACATCTCTCGGTTGCTTATAAACAACTAGAGACAGAGAATTTGAATTTAAAGGATCAAATTCAAATTCTAATTAAAGGAAAGCAGGTGATGAACTATCCGTAAACCGAGGAAACATTCAAGGGGGAATGTTTTCCCAGCCGAGGCTAGTACATCACCACCTTACCCGAAAGATTAGAAAGTGAATTGAAAACTTTAAAAGACAAATTTGAAACAATCATGTCTTTGAAAATGAATTAATTAAGAAAGACAATGAGAAGCTAGTCTTCAAAATTAGTCAACTTAATAATTCACAATCGCAATAGATCACATCTTTAATACATCTAAAAATCCCATGACAAAACAGGTCTTGGTTATGACAGAAATAATAAATTAGATGTTCAGAAACCTAGGAAATTTGTAAAAGCATCCGATCACTCAAAAGAGGTTAGAATTGGTCCTTGGAAACCAATTAGTCAAATAAGGACTGCATCTCCCAGCCTTGAAAACAAAAATTCAGGTGAGGACTCCTTATCGACTAAGAGAAATCTAAGAACCAAAATAATAAGAAGAAATTCTTATTATAATCCTTTTGATGGGAGAAGCAGATGTTATCCCACATTTCCTAAGTTCGGAAAATTACTAAATCTGAATACAACAAGTTATCATTTAAAAATGGTACAATTGTAGACAGATTTGGTAGAGAGACCAAGTCTCGATTTATTATTTGGAAATGAGATTTTTGTCTGGTTACCTAAAGTGATGCTTGACCTTCAAGGACTTAAGATCACTAGGGTACCTTATAACTAATCTGCTTTTTCAGATTCACAGGGATCATCACTCAAGGAAGAGATCTTAGCTTCTATATGGTACATTGATAGTGGTTGTTCTCAACACATGACTTATAATAAGAGGCTACTATCAAATTTCCAAAGCATTGATGGTCCAAGAGTATTATTTGGAGACAATAATTGTGGTCGACTAAAGGAGTAGGTACTTTGATTATCAAGGATATTCGTATCTCGAGGTATGTTTTGTTGAAGGTTTGAAACATAATCTGCTATCTGTTTCCCACCTTTGTGATAAAGGTTTTCTTGTCAAATTTTCTAAGGATAAATGTGATATCTTAGATAGTTCCTCATAAGGTACTTTTAACTCGCTTCGTACATGGTAAAGTCTATGTGGCCAACTTTAATAGTTGTCCCAAAGATACTTGTCTCGATAGCTAAGGGTGGAGATGACCTCACTGGCTATGGCACAAGAGACTTAGTCATCTCGAATTTTAAGACCCTTAGTAAGTCAAGCTAAAAAGAACCTTGTCAAGGGATTACCCGAGAAACTTTTATCTACCGATCTTAAATGTGATGCTTGTAAAAAGGTAAACAACCTAGACACTCATTTAAGAGTATTAACACCTCTTCATCCGAAAGAGTTTTACAACTACTTCATCTCGGATCTGTTTGGACTGTTTCTCCTCTCGCTTTTAGTGGAAGGAAATATACTCTTGTTGTAGTAGATGACTTTTCTAGATACACTTGGGTTATATTTCTTTTTAAGAAAAATGAGACAATAAACAAGATCCCCTGATCTGCTCGCATGCATCTTAATGAAAAGGGTGTTAATATTATTAAAATAAGAAGTGATAAGGGCACATAATTTTTGAATTCTTGTTTATCTAACTTTTTCAATGAGTGTGGAATTATTCATGAGACATCTTCAGCAAGAACTCCTCAACAAAATGGAGTGGTTGAAAGAAGGAATAGAACTTTGAAGGAAGCGGCTAGGAGCATGTTAGCTGAGTATGAAACCCTCACAGTTACGGATCAAGCCATCAACACACCTTGTTATACCTGCAATGTGCTTGGTTGTTAAAGACAAGGGTAAGACTCCATATGAGATTTGGAAGGGTAAGATTCCAAGAATCTCATATTTCGTAGCTTTTGGTTGTAAGTATTTCATCCATAACAATGGGAAATCTAAGTTAAGAACTTTTGATGCTAAGGCGGTGATGGAATATTCTTGGGATATTCCAACACTTCCAAGGCATTTAGAGTTTTCAACAAGACAACCCTTTGTGTGGAGGAAACCCCTCATGTTGTTTTTGATGAGTTGTATTCATTCTCGAGATAAAGTGAATCAAATTTCTGAAAGTCTAGATAAAATTGAACTATCCAAGACTAAACATAAAACCTGTCTATCTACCTAGTCTTGATTGATTCGGATGAAGAAGAATCCCCATCCGATAATCGGAAGACAACTTCGATCGGACTCCATCGTAACAGACACCCTTGACATCACCGATCGGCGGGGTTAGGCGATGAAGGGGAACGTCGGCTCGGTAGAGTCGGAGGAGTTGCCTACCGAGTCTCAAGATGAGGATCCTTCTACTCATATAGGCAAAAGGATGAGAAGCTACCATCCATCCGATCGATTATAGGAGACCCATCTAGTAGTGTGCGGACACGAATGATCTTTGGACTCACGAAAGTGCATTCATTGTTATGTGTCGCTTCTTGAACCCAAGTCTATTGAGGAAGCTCTATCTCGATCCAAATCGATAACAACCATGCGGGAGGAACTGCATCGATTTGAAAGGCAAAATGTTTGGGAATTAGTGGAAAGACCCTTACATAGAAAGATTATAGGCACCAAATGGGTGTTTAAAAACAAAAGCAGAGATGAGAACAACATTATTGTTCGTAATAAGGCAAGATTGGTAGCTCAAGGTTACTCACACCGAGGGGATAGACTATGATGAAACCTATACTCCAGCTTGCGATTAGAAGCAATAAGGTCGTTTCTTGGCATTTGCGGCATATAAATCTTTCAAAGTCTTTCAAATGGATGTTAAGTCTGCATTCCTTAATGGTGTGTTACTTGAGGAAGTCTATGTGGAGCCCTCCCGGGTTTAAGATCAATAACAAGGTCTATAAAATCAACAAAGCTCTATATGGATTGAAACAAGCTCCCGAGGGCTTGGTATGATACCTTATCTCGATTTCTTGACATCAAATGGTTTTTCAAAAGGTAAGATTGATAGGACTTTGTTTAGAAAGGAAGTAGATGGTAATATCTTACTAGTTCAAATTTATGTAGATGACATAATCTTTGGTTCACCTAATCGAAATTATGTGAAGAATTTAGTATTCTCATGAAAAACAGGTTTGAAATTTTAATGATGGGTGAATTAACATACTTTCTAGGCTTACAGTTAAACAGGATGAGTAAGGATATTTTTATACATCGAGTCTAAATATGCTAAGGATCGATTGAGAAATTTGGGATGACTACTAGCAGAGAAGTTAAAATACCTATGGCAACTAACTTCTCTATGGATTCAGATGAGCGAGGGGATACCCACGGATGCAACGGAGTATCGTGTTACGATTGGATCACTTCTCTATCTCACGGCAAGTAGGCCGGACATAGCCTTTGCGGTTGGGGTATGTGCAAGATTTCAATCTAATCCCAAGAAAACTCATCTGGAATCTGCTAAGAAAATTCTTAAATATCTTAAAGGAACTTTGCAAGTAGGGTTATGGTACCCGGTGATGACAACTTTGAGCAGTCTGGTTATTGATTCGGACTTTGGGGGATGTAAGATTGATAGGAAATCCACTTCAGGAACTTGTCAATTCTTAGGCAACAAATTAACTTCTTGGTTATCTAAGAAACAAACATCTCGTTGCTACCTCCACAACCGAGGCCGAATACATGTCACCGGAAGTTGTTGCTCTCAACTCCTCCGGATTAGTCAACAACTTAGAGATTATAATATTCAAACATCATCTGCTCCTATTCTTGTGATAGTAATAGTGCAATAGCTATGACTTACAATCTGTTCTCGCATTCTAGATGTAAGCATATAGACATTAGGTATCATTTCATTAGAGATCATGTGGAGAAAAATGACATCGGGATTGAAAAGATAGCCACCGAGTCACAAAGAAGCGGACATTCTTACAAAACCATTAGCTGAGTCTAGATTTAAAGAATTGTGCTTAGAATTAGGATTACTTGATGCATCTTTAGCTGATTTCTAAATTGTTTGCATCGATTAATGTATTCCTTATTTACGGTTATTTCTCGTTCTTTAAATCAATGTCAAGAAAGAATTATCGGACTAGATATGGGTCAAAGGACAATCGGGTAGTGATATCATTGATTTCCTTCTTAGGAATCAAGAATCAAGGATTAGTCATATTGACCTTATCTCGACATGATAATTACTTATCCGACATTTGGTAAATCGACGAGGCACAATAGTCACCGATTTCCCGAGAAACAGATGTCCTGATCTACCTCAAGTTACTAATGGCTTTCTTTAAGTCTATGTCTTTGCAGGAATAGGTCACAGATCGATCGTTTCACCTCATCTTTCCTCAATCTTTTATTCGACACCGTTGTTCCTAAATAAACTCCATATTTTTCATAAAACTCTCATTGGAAAGATTGGTTGGAAAACCTAACTTTAGAAAATTAAATACGAGCTGTTTATTTAAATATTTTTTAAGTTTGCTAAAAAGTTAAAACCAAGTCGCTTTTAAAATCGACAGTTACTTTATCGATGACTTTACAAACTTATCTGCTTTGAAAACCCTTATACGAAGTAAGGTAACTCTAGGTCGACGTCAGGTATACTTACTTCTCTGCATAAAGTAACCTACATCTCACAAATCAACACTATAAAGTAACTATTTACGCATTCCAAAGGCGAAGTAGCATCCAAGCGCTGAATCCCAATCGCTTATCTTGATTTTTAACCGTTGATTCATGCGCGGTAAAGAAACTTTTAAATAAACGGCTTAGATCAATTCAAATTTTTTAAAAGCGATTTCTCTTTCCAATTTTCCCTCCTATAAATACGTCTTCTTCCTCAATCAAACTTTTTCACTTTTAAATCTATACATACACTCTGCAAATTTTCAAAAACTCTTAGTCGATAATTTTCATGAGCACCTCTCAAAAACAAATTGGAGTGACATCAACCATGGTGGAAGTACACAATGAAACGTACAATAAGAAGATAAAGTCGGAGATGTATGTCGACTTTGATATAACAACCGATGGTGAATCAAGGGAGATACTTGGTTTATTGGAGAGGTCGGGATTGAGGACATTTTGTTCCAAGAAATCCACCTTCAATAAAACTCTGGATATGAGGGGGATTGAATTCTACGTCAATGGGACGTTTGAGAATGGAGTGTTCAAAACTCGAGTCTACGGCGAGGTTACTCGACCGTAACTCCGACGGAGGTGGCCCGTATCTTTGACACCCGGCGGTGAGGGTGTTCACCCCCTCACATACAAATCGGATGACTCGGGTAGAATCATTTGAGATGATTGCCGGAATTCGATGAAGAACCGTCGATCGGAATTGAAGAAGAAGATGCTCAGACGGAGATATCGTCTCTAATGACGATATTGGCGAAGGTCATTCTTGGGGAGCGAGCTCTCATGATGGGTGACTGCAGACCAGCCGTGCCACATAAGGACGATAATTGATGGAGTTCAAGCCAACCTGGCTGGGATGTTATTGGAAAGATTTGAGGCGTAGAGGAAGAGGCCGGAGGTGGTTGGTGGAAAATGGCGGCGAGGTCAATCACCACCTATTCAACAAGGTGACAGTGATTTTGGAGGACTTGGCCGACACCGAGATAAAGCCAGGCTGATGGAGTCGAGCCTACACCAAAGTAAAGGGCTGCCGACTAAGGATGAGCCGCTCGGGGCTCCACTGACTCGAGATGAGGGAGCACTGAGGTCGGAGCTCAGGATCCACCACCGAGGAGGTCAAGAAGAGGATAGAGAGGAGGAGCAGCCGACAGTGAGCTCAGTGAGGCTTAACAGCCAATGAAGTCAAGGAGAAGACAAAGAAAAGGAGGATGTTGGTGAAAACCTCGGAGCCGGGGGACATCTGCCGATTAGCCGAGTCTACCGGGCCGAAGAGGCACCGACGCTGGAGGTAGCAGCCTGTGGTCCAATCGGAGGAGGTACAAGACATAAGCTGCGAGAGGACCCCTTCCCCCACTCACGAGGCAGTGTACAATTCTCCCCTTCCCCTCTCCAGCCCACTCGTGATGAAGAGGTGACCCAGCCGGCACCTCCGAGCCTCTAAAACAGCCTACTCCCAAAACACAGTCCAAGCCACAACCTCATCTTCCCTTCCCCAAACCTCATCCCCTCCACCCTCCCCGTCTCGAGATGTCGTCCTTCCTCACAGACCGTGTATACTCCCCTACCCCCATATCTACCATCTCCCCACCAACCTTACTCACATCCTCCCCAACTCTTCCCCACAACCCAATCCAACCCACCATACCTCGGCCCAACCCCTTTTCCACCACCCACTACTTCGAAATTCCACCCTTCCATCTTCACTCCCCACCCGTAAATCCCCCTCCACCATCGTACCCCTACTTCTTCCCAACCTTCGAACCACAGCCGGTGGATACCTCCAACATTTTTGGGGATATCCACATGAGCTCCCCTACCCAACTTCTCCCACCCCCTCTTCCTCATCCGAATTAGAGGAAGAGACCAGCCCAATCTTCGCCATCCCCTCGGCCTTTGAGGACTTACACAAACAGATCATTACCAAAGTTCATAGGCTGATGGAGAGGAAGACGAGGAAGGTGATTCGATCACCGACACAATGCTCGCCAACATGCAGATAGCCGAGGTCAACATCACAAGCAACCTATCAGCCAACCTCGGCTAAGACTGTTGGTACTCTACCGAGTAATCTAGAGGAGGAAGTCAAGGTACTCAAGCAGGTGGCGGCATAACGAGGTCCTGGTCACATCCGATCGATCGACTTCGAGGTTCGTTGTTCGGCCTTGGAAAGATAGCTCCGCACTTCCGGGATGAAGTCAAAAAGGGGGAAGGAGGCGAAGGAAGAATGGACACCCTCACACGGAGTCTTGTCACTCACAAAAGGTAGACTCAAAGGTAGACTCACTGAGTTGGAGGCAGCCAAAGGTACATCAAAATCAAATCGACGAGCCGGTGCTTTGCAACCGAGGGTGACCCAGATAGAGGAGGCCATCCGAGAGGATGAGGAGAAGAGGAGGAAGGAGGAGGAAGAGAAGTCCGAGAAGCTGCTGGCCAAAATGAAAGAGTCCGAAAAACCCGAGGCTAAGGGCAAGGGTAAAGGCAAGGCAAGAGAGAAGTCTTCATCACCGAGCACTGATCACCTGCACTCAACAAACGAGCGCAAAGGAAGGAGAGCCTGACTACTCAAACCTCTCGGTGAGCAGATTAGAAGAATCCATGCGAAAAGGAGAAGTATGAGAAGCGGAGAAAAAGAGGCTGAAGAAGGCGGGAAGGCGGCTGAAGTGGGGACGGGGATACTCGGAAGTGGGTATCAGCGGCCGATGAAGCGGACTTCCGCCACTGTCCACCGATCATCGGCTCCTCCCAAGATGGTTTTGGGAAGTACACCGGCCAGTACAAGAAGCAAGCCCTGGATGCCGAGATGGATGTACTACTTGGTACATCTTGAAGGCATCTCCATCTGGAGCGGTGATGAAGATATGAAACGACACGAATGGATGGAAAAGGAGGACGCCCGATCTGTACGGGAAAGCGCTTGATGAGGCACACAATGTGTTCAATCGATCCTGGTCGCACCGGCCTATGAGCAAGTTACCCCCAAGCTGAAAGAAGATGGCTCTCCGGACATGGAATGGAGTCGAGATCGATCATAGTCAAAGCCGAAAAGAGTCCGAGCTCACGACGAGGATGAACTCAAACAACCTTAGAGCTAGGATTTTCAAGCTGGTGAACATTCCGAGAAGCTAGCCGATGGGGAATCGATAGACAGGATTTTCTTTTCCTTATCTTTTATTTTCTATCAGTCACCTATCTGTAAATTGTAAATTTGTGAATGAATATACTTGGACTTATGTGAAATACTTGTCTTATTTTCTTAAAGTTTTTTTCGCTTTAAGAAAAACTTAAAAAAATTTCTAAGTATAAATCATCCGAGAATTTTGTCTCTCGGACTTAAAAATTTTCCTAAAGATTTATCTAAGTCTTAAGACTCAAATTTTTTTAAGTATTTCTAAAAGAGTCTAAAGGACTTAATTTTTCTTAAGTGCTTTAATGTGAATGAATATGTTATAATGTGAAAAAGTGCTCACGATATACCTATCGATTATCTTAACTAACTCTAGTACTAACTTCATTTGTGAGTGTGTTTCTTCCTTGCGAGGTTTTAACTTCATCAAAAGGGGGAAATTGTTGGATCAAGAAGTTTTGATGAGTTAAAAGAAGCGGCTCGGATGATCGGTCGACCTGAAGAGCAGTGAGATTGAGATCTTAAGCTAAGGCGATCGAGACGGGGTCAAGAACCAATCTAGTCGGTGAGGTGCGGAAGATTACAAGTCGTCTAGAGACGAGCTTGAGTCTAGTCATCTGCGGGAGACAAATATGAAGAGCTCGAGGACGAGGTCAAGACAAGTGAGTAGAATAAGAAATGCGAGTCTTCACCAAGTCACCATAGACGTGTAGAGTAAAACCAGTGAGGTCTAGAGCGGCTTTTAAGATTAAGTTTGTTAAAGAAGTTTCCGGTTTGTTAGAACTCGACTAACAAACTAACTTGTCTTTTCTGACTTATAAATAGGTCTAGGCACTTCATTAAATATACAGAACACACGAGTTATTTTTCCAAGCAAGATATTCTCTAAAAATCACAAGTTTTCAAAAAGCACAAAATAGTTTTCCAAAGATTTCTTCATAGATTTTTCTAAGTGTTTGTAGAACACTTCCTTGCACATCTTCATATACACTTCTTTATCTTAGAGTTAGATTTCACATATTTGGTTAGAATTTTGAAGAGTTGAAGATCGATTGTAAGTTGTAAGTTATACGATTGTAAAGTAAGTAAGCAAGCGAGATAGTAGAGTCCCTTCTTCAAGTTGGAGAAGGAGAGTGGATGTAGGATTGTTATAATCCGAACCACTATAAAATGCAGTGTTCTTTCTTGCTTTTATTTACTTATCTGTTCAATTTCCAATTTATTGTTCAAAGACTAATTTAGAATCAAAGTTAAAATCAATACCGGTTTGCTTTTGATCTTAATAAAGTTGAGATTAATATTGAATTTCCTGTGTTAATCTGGTACTTTGAATAAATCTTGAAGGATTTTGAAAATCTGAAAAATCTATTCAATCCCCCTTCTAGATTTTTCCTAGAAGGTGATACACGTTTTCTCACTCTGCTCAACTAATAGGGACCAACAAGTATAGTGTGTCAACATTTCATGCGACATTTTGACATGTTTACCACTTTGACAAGGTCCACATTTATTAGAGGCATGCATTCGTAATTTAGGAAGACCTTTAACAACATCTAATTTTAGTAATTTGACAACATTCCTATAATGAGTATATCCAAGTCTTTGATGCCAAAAGTACTTTCATCAGTTTGAACATTGAAACATGCTTGATTTGAATCAATTAGACAACAATTATCAACAGATCTATTTCCAACCACAAGACAATCATTATCATTATCATTATTTAACACATAGCATGAACTTTTATCAAACTTAACATGCAAGCAATCATCACACAGTTGACTTATACTAATCAAGTTTGCAAGTAAACCTTTAACATGCAAGACTTTTGTCAAGTTTGGAAAACCGAAACATTCAATGTACCTATTCCAACAATTTTACCTTTTGAACCACCTCCATATGTCACATTTCCACCATCTTATATTTTGTAATCAATAAGAAATCTTTCCTCACCTCATGTGCCTACAACAACCACAAATAAAATACCAAAGTCCAGAACACATGCTTTCAAAAAGGAGTAAACAACATTTACATACTGATTTTGACTTTATCACCCGGGTAGAATTTTTAAGCGACTTTTGAGAAAATTTTTGAACCTATGCATTTCGAATGTTAAACGGAATGTGGCAACATTTTCAAAGATATTTTAGCAAACTTCTTGTCCTGTTTCATTCTTAAACAGTTTGGTCTCTTATGACCTTGATAAATCAATAATGACAATCATCTTTTCAGAATCATTTTTCAATTTTTCGTGTTCATCAAAAGGTTTTGTAAACACAACAGGTTTATTATTGCTTAAAAAGTGAGTAATGTTACCATTATAACCAAGACCATGTCTACTAGTACTTCCAATTGTTAGTGCATCATCAAGTTTTCTTGAACTTTTCGAATATCTTTTGAAATTCGGTGTTGTGCCTTTAAGTTCCTTTTTAAGGTTGCATATTTCCAGATTTTCCTTGTCAATATGACCTCGAGTTTTGTCACCAAATTCTTTTGGTATGACTATTCAATAGTCATGTCTTTCAAGGCTTTCTGAGTAGATTCCAACTCCTTTTCAAGCTTTAGTCAATCTTTGCAAACATTGTTAGATGTACCGCTTTATCTACACAAGAACTTGAGAAACAATTAACTTGGAATTTCCAATGTTTCCTCAAAATGTTGGCACATTTGACTCAACATCGAGAATCATCAAGTAAATCATCAAGAGTATCATCATATAAAATTCTTGCGAAAAAATATATTCTTCATTTTTATCAAAATCTTATTCACAATTATACTCATCACTTAAGGTAGCATTGAAATTTACCCTTTTTCTCAAAAGAGTGTTCGCACATTCATTAGCATAATGACCAAAACCAGAACATGCATCACATTTAATATTTTTCCTATATTCGGATCATATTTGATCTTATTACCTTTATCAAATTGTCTAGGTTGATTAAAATTCATATTCCTATCGTGCAATTGACGTGAACTTCGATCGATCTCTATCCACGATTCTTAATTTGTAAATTATTTCTAAGTCTATTTGCTCTCTTTTTCAAAAATGAATTAAAGCTGCTCGATTAAGAAAACAATGTTGTCGGCATTGTCGGCCACAATCATCAACAACATCTTTATCGAGAATCTATTTCGGAATAACAAATGGTTGTTTATCAACACTTGAAAATGTCTCTCCTTTGAAAACATAAATTTTCCTATCGGATTTCTCATTATTTTTTGGGAAAAATTCATTTCATAAGTTTTCAAAATACTAACCAACTCATTTTGTGTAATAGCATCAATATTTTTAGCTTTCTCAATAGCACATATCTTAGCATCAAAACGTTTGAGAACAATTCTTAAAATTTTATGTACTAACCTCGTATTGAATATAGCTTCACCAAGTGCTTGAGATTCATTAGAAATCTCAGTGATTCTTTCATTATAGGAGGATATGGTCTCATCTTCCCTCATCCTTAGATTTTCAAACTTGGTTCCAAGCATCCGCAACTTTGTCCTTCTAACACTGTCAGATCCTTCACAATGTTCTTGTAATCTCTCCCATGCTTCTTTTACGAAACACAATTAGAGATTATTTTGAACATGGAAACATCCGTAGATGTGAATATGACATTGAGTGCCTTTGAGTTGAAACTTGTTGTTGTCACCTCATCATTTGTCCAATCAAATTCTCTTTTAATTTGGGTTTCACTATCATCGGTATTTGGAATTATTGGTGGAGTCCATCCGGTTAGAATACTCCTCCATGCACATTCATCAATGAACTTGATGTACATGCGCATCTTAGGCTTCCAAATCGCATAATTCATTCCATCAAGAACCGGTGGCCTAATTGAAGCGATCATATGATATTCCATTGCAATAATACACACCAAACGCAGGATCAAAATTCGGGATAACTTGAGTTTAATGGCTCGGTGCCAATGGAAGGTGTGCGTGAGTGTTTGTGAGAATGTTGGCGCATTCGAAGAACAACACGCACAAAAATAAATACGTAAACACACAGCGGAAGTCTTAAACACTTTGCAATAAGGATATCAAAATTTTGTATAGACTATGAATAAGTCTATACCGCTAATCCGCAAAATATCACTATTAAATGTTGAGTGATACAATTCTGAAAGCATGAGCTACAATATGAATAGATCTATGTATATAGTGACTAGATGTTAATCAACTAACCTATCATTAATACAAATATAGATCTAAATGTTGAGTGAAATGTTGGAACATTCACCAACGGAAGTAACGAGTATGAAACATCAATTGACTCAAATAATCTAAGCTAATAGACTACGCTAGATTGTGTTTCCCTCAAACTCCAAGTATTATCTTTATAGTAGTCGTGTATTTATAGATATTCTGGACACAAGTTGTGCTTGAAGATAACTTCCACATCTCCCTTGAAAATAGGTAACTTATAGTAACTTCCCCATGATCTTTTCAACTCCTCACTCTTGCCTTTTCAAGCGCATGACTTATATAAGCGCTATAAGTCTTTAATCTGTAAAATCAAGATGTTGAACAAGACATTTCATGGGTTAAGGGTTAGTGAAAGTGGAAGGACGATTTTTAATGTTGTTGACGAGAATGTTGTCACATTCTCGAGTAACACTTGTCACTAACATCAACAAATACTTCGGTGAAAACCTCATTTTCGTTCTCTATCTCGAGGTGTGAAATACTTTTTGGTTTATGAACAACGGTTTACGAAACAAAGGGCGTAAAACCTTTTATTTATATAGAAATCATAAATATATTACATGGATAAATCTCCTTCAGAAAGAGACTATCCTTTTTAGCTACTCATAGTAGCTTTGCACACTAAATACATAAACGTAAGCACTCAAAGTTTAAACACTCAAACAAAGCTTAAAACAAAGACTCTTATTTTTGTCACTCTATGAAAAAGAAGATTGCGGATAATTTTCGGATGCCTTCTACATTCTTCTTGAGCCTTTATATAGTAGTTTGGGAGCCTCCTCCTTTGTCCTTCATTATTGCCCTTAATGAAGACTAGCTTATCTTCACATAGAGGGGTCCATCTTGTCGGGTATCCAATGTATTAGTCTTTGACTCATTTTCCATTGGATTCTTGATGCCTTATCTTTTTTGCCGATGGCTCCAAAGCTTCTTGACTCGTTCCCCACTCTCTTTTGTCGGTTGGTTTTGAGTGGGAAGAGTATCCAATGCAATCTGATGACTTACGGACCCGCACCTTTAATGGTGGGTTTCTTGGTACTTTTTTAAGATTTTTTTTTAAACTAAACTAAATATTACATTTAAACTTTTCTCTTTTTCCTGGGTCTCTTAAGATTGGATTTTACTTGAAACTCTTTGGGAAACTTGCCTTCTTCCCGAGATATTCTTCTTTTTTGGCGGTCCTTTTTACTAAATTTTTTTCCAAATAATGGCCTTTCTTGTGTTTCACAACTTTTGCATATGTTGTCCCTAGATTGAGTGATTTAAGAGAGTTTAAGTAGACCTTACAGAGATAATCTAGAAGGGGGTTGAATAGATTATCTAAATTTTTCAGAAAATTGATTCTCAATCCAAGTTTAACTTGTAAAACCAAAATCAAAGTTGTCAGGAAACAAATTTATACTCAATCAAAAAAAAAAAAAGCAATCAAGAGAGATTTTAACCAATTAGCTAGAAAATCAACAAAAATTAAATGCAGAAAGTAAAGAACACGGGATTTATAGTGGTTCGGATCAAAAGATCCTACATTCACTCTCCTTCTTCAATCTTGAAGAAAGGGCTCTTCCTTCTCACTTACTTGTCTTACTTACTGTCGATTACAAGTTACAATATCGGACATTCTTCGTCTCTAATTCTCCTTCAATCTATCAATCTATCTAACGAGATATATGTTTACAGTGTAGATTGTGATTTGAAGGTTTATAGAAAGTGTTCTTCAAATACTTAGAAAATATTATGAAAATGCTTTTGAAAAATAGTGAGTGCTTTTTGATAATGTGTGTTTTAGAAAATGAGTGCAAAAGTTCTTTTTAGAATTGTGCTTAGCCCTATTTATAAAGCTATAAGACGGTTAGTTTGTTGTAACAAATCGGTAACTATTTAACAAACCTATCTTTAAAAAACTTCTTGAATTCAGGTGATCTTGAATTAGTTGTCATCTTTGACTTGGTGAAAACCTATTTTTCTTATTCTACTCGGCTAGTCTTGACCTCGTCTTGAGCTCTTCATTAATCTCTCAAATGCATTTACTTCTTCAAGACTGTCTTCGATGACCTTCAAGTTTCTCGACCTAAGGTGACTAACCACATCTCACCTAGTTTGATCGGTCTACTAGGAAAATGTATTACATCACCGATCTATACATATTCAATGGTCATCCTATGTACATGAGCTCGTCTATCCTATATATTTTAACTTATTCAAAACTAAGAATGCTGATCTAACAACATATATGCTCGTGCCATCTCCCGACATGAATCATGTTGCATACTTTTCGGTATGTGTTTTCGGTTGGCGGTAACTTATTTTCGAGATCATTGCTCGTTTAGCTTCAAATGCATCATTAGCAAATACGGTAGAACATCTGTCATCTTGTAAAGTAGAAAGGATCCATTTGTCAATTCTCGATATATTTTGAATGGATACTTTACTTTGTCTATCTCTGTGAGACAGACTCCAAATTCCCCAAGCTCTGATTTCGTCTTCTATTAGGTTGATGACTAGCATTGGTTTTGTTTCCTGTTCCTTAATATAATTTAAGGCCTTCTTGTCCGGCCTTTTGTAGCTTCATGAAGTGGAAGGATGGATACCTTTCTACATCGTGCGGATCTTCATAACCTGTTGAGATTAACTTTATTTTCGATTCGTCTCCTCTTTTGAGAAGAGGGTTGTTATGCCAACATTCAACGATGCATTAGTAACCCAATCTGGTAGCTTGGATATTTCATAAAAACTTGGCGAGACAGGTAATAATTGAGGCAAGGGCCTCAAATTTATACCATCTGTTGACCTCAATAGGATTTTCCCCTTTGAGTACCCATAGCCGTGGATATTTACCGAGAGACATCGGTGATAAAATATTGGCTTTAATCCATATCCGGTGACTGTGTCTTTCCATGTATCGTTAAAACACCAGCATGACTTGAAACTTGGGATGTTAGTATCAACTGTTTAGGACACTGTCTGAGGTCTTAGGTTGATCTCTTCCTCTTTAACCCCAAAGGCGCTGGGTTGACTTGAAACATCGGGTGTTGGTTCCGTATATTTCATTTCTTTATCTTCCGGGTTGGAAGAAGGAATTGTGTAGATCGTGTCGGCCTTTCCTAGTTACGGAACTGGAAATCTTGTTGAGGTTTAGTTTGAATCTTTTGTTCATTCTTTTCTTTCTAGGTTATCGATGGTGAACCCGCTTTGAGCAATGGAGGTTCCAATGCTTGCTACAATAAAAATTGTGCGTATCTTACTCCATTGATGGATGTTTGGACAATTTTCAAATCACCTTGTTGTACATGTCCATAGACTTTTGCATTTAAAGTCAATTGGTCATATTTATTTTGCAACTCCGTGTTGTTTTCTCGGAGGTGTCTTACCCTTGTGGCGATAGAATCAACCTCGATGGCTCCATCTCTTGTTAAGAAATGTGTAAGAATATTTTCATGAGATTTAATAACAATAATATTAAAAACATAATATTGACATTACGCTTGCCACCTAATAATACGAGCCTTTTCTATTTTTTATTCTAGTTTATTTTTCAAAAAGGCTTTAATATTCGTATTATCGACTTTTAAAGTAAATTCTTTAGCAAGTAGGAATAAAGGCCATTTCTTAAATGACTTCAGACTGCATAAAATTCTTTTTCATTGATATGCCAGGCTTTAGCTTGACTTTCTGTGAAGAGACCACTTGTATACGTGCATGGTTCCTCTCCTGTTTGATTTTCTCATAAGCACAAGCGCCCATCGAAAATCATTGACATCAGATATAGACTACTAATTCATCATTATCTTGAGGTATAGAGAGTTTAGGCAAGCCCTTACAAACTTGTTTCAACTCGCGTACTCGTTGTGTATGTATTTCTTTCCATACAAATTTCTCTTTTGCTTTGAAGTATTCGAAATTTTTCTATATTTTGCTAAGTCTTTGATGAAATTCCCAGCAAAATTTATGACTCCTAAAAATTATTGCAAATGAGTCCTATATCTCAAGACGTCGGGAAAGTTGTCTATTTTCTCAACTATATGTCCACTGAAGTTCTATACAAGTATGATCAATAAGAACTCCTAAGAATTTAATTTTATTGACCCCGATTATTGCTTTCTTTTGAGAGCACTAATCTTTCTTTATGGCATGCATCGAGAAAATAATTTTAAATGTTTGATATAATCTTTCATATTTTTAGATGCAATTAATATTCGTCAATGTAGACAAACATAAAGCTGAAATAATCTTTAAACAAGTTATCCATTTTTCTTTGGTATATTTGGGGTGCATTAGCCAATCCCATCGGCATAACTGTCCAAATATATTGTCCTAGTGGTGTGGAGAAAGCGGTGTACTTTCTTGATTCCTTTTCGAGCTTAATCTGGTAGAATCCAGACTTGCAATCAAATTTAGAAAACACTTTTGCACCTTTGATACAATCAATTAAGTGTTCTTTGCTTGGAATATAGTAACCATCAAACTCAAGGATTTGATTAATCCATTTATAGTTTATTACTAATCGTGATTTACCTCTTTTGATTTCTCCATATTTCTTACCGAGAAATCTAGGACTACTATATGGAGAGGTACACTCAATAAGCTTGAGATCAATATACTCCTTGATAATCATCTGCATATCCTTTTTATCTTTCATGTTCATAAGAATAGGTTTATATATAACCAATTCATTTCTCTTACCTTTTTTACCTTTAGATTAGCTTCGATTCCATTCTTATCCCACCAAGCCAAAGGGTTTTCATTATAGTTCCTTTAGATCTTTCTTTTAACTGTTCTAAACTTATATGACAATCATCGTTAGTGTCTATATAAGTAGAATGTTCATAAAATGCAGCCTTAAGAAGATGTATTGCTTCTTCCATTGCGTTTTCACAACCTTGTTGTCTGAATAACAAGAGAGTTTTTCCAAACCTTCTCTTGTTATACATCTTTGGATGAGTTAATTTTACATCTTTACCACCACGTTTCTTTGCGAAAATTAATAGGTAGAATCTGTTAAACACTTTTTCTTTTCGCAAAACTTGTACAATCTTACCACAACTTGACGTTAACAATTTTTTATTGTTATCTTGTTCATATTTCGCAAAAGTTTGGATAAAATTATTCCCTAGCAAAATATCTGCTCCTATATCATGAAAATAAATAGGTGGTAGTTTAACCTTATACTACGAACTTTCAAACGCTCCACCTATCATGATATGAGCTTCCGGATACCCTTATTAAGTACCAATATATTACGTGAGAAGTCTCTTCTTACAATAATTGGTAATTTCTCACCGCTTCTTTTGGAAAGACTTCTGGTTTTGCGGTACAAATACGAACTGAATCAATATAAGTTGCAAAATATTACGACTTATACTGATCATATAACATACCAAGCGATATGTATATCGAGAAGGGATTAGTCATACTAGCCGTCCAACTTTGTATGTAGATAATTTTTTGAAATATCTTCGGGTGATTGTTCTATATTCTTGTGTTGTATTCTTGTTTTCGTTATCTCTCTTTGCATTCTCTAATTTTTCTCTTGTGGTAATCAAGTCCATTGAAATATTTCTTTTTCATTTTATTAGATATTTTGTTTCACTTATTTTAAGCTGGAATTGAATAATTCATTATAACTTCATCCATTTATTCTACTCTTATGGTATGTCCATCTATATCGAATTCCATACCTTTTTCTTTTCTTCCCGGGGTTGATGTTCTTCAAGAAAGCTTAATCCCAATATCATAACCCTTGGTTCTTGTCACCTTTCCCATTGACCCAAACCTCATGGACTGTCATTTCTAACATGCCTTCATATCTGCCAATGCTAAGTTCTTTGCAAATAATATAGGTCATCGCAAGGAAAGTAATTAGATTTTTGGTAATATCAAATACTACTTGTACCTTTTTCCATCTCTCGATTACACCTAATTTTGATTTATTACACTTATTTCCTTAGGATGTTCTACCTTGTTTATTTCTCCTTCTTCAAACTTAAGAATTTTGATTCTATCTTAGAAAAGGAAATTCTCTTGCTATTTCCAGATATAGAAGGTCTTCCTAAAAGCTGGTTTATTTTTAATAGCAATATTGACTCCTCCAAACATTTCTTAAAGATTCTAGGGATCTCTATATACTCTTTCCTAACAAACATTTACGAATGATGTGTGTTAGAAAGTGCATAAGATATTCTATAGGTTATAGAATATGGTCTATCTCCTGCTTTCATTAAATCTTTTCTTTAAAAGTCTTGATATAAGATCAAGACTCTGCTAAAATCTTGGTCTGCTAGGTTATATGCAATCCTAGGATGGATTTCAAACATAAGTTTACCCACATATAAATTTCCTACCACTGTTCCAAGACATGCATTTCTTAGGTCATTGATTCTTTTGTCCATTATAGATAAATGGATTTAAGAATCAATTCCTTCTTTAAAGGTAGATTTAATTACTACTTGAATGGTTCCAATATGGATCCATTTCATAGCGATTGTCACTTCCTCTTTCATCTTACCTAATTCCTCTAGAATTTCTTCTTTGGGAATTAGTTGCATCTCCATTACATTTCTTGTAAGTTCCATAGGAATTGAGAACTCACTGTATTCACCTTATAGATGATGTGATGCTTTCATTGTCCTATACCTATCTGGTTAAGGACTTTACCCATATTGCTGATCCTAAAACCATCGTGTGGCTTATCTTTGGATTGTTGTCTCATGATCTTTTCCAAGGTCCTTGATGAGACCGTAAGTTTGGAAAAGAAACCTACTAGGCTTTCGTTGGTCTGCAACCTATCTTCTCCTTGATGCAGATCGAGTCGAGATCCATCTTCTCGAGGTTAATATTTCTTCCTCATATATACTTGTATACGAGGAGATATCCTCAGCCCGATAAGGGGTTCCAATTCTCCATAGTAAGCGGCATTGAGAATATCCATTGTTGCTTGAATTTTATTTCTTCGAATTGTGAGCCTCTTTTCTCTTTTAAGGACAATCTAGAGAGATATGTCCTAGCGCACCACATGTTCAACGATTACAATCTTTAAAGCTTTTATTTGCCCTGGTTTGGGCTCTCCTGAAAGTTCTTTTTGTTGGTGTTCTCCCTGTGGGTTTCGGCCCCTTTTGGCCTCCTTGGGATGAATTCTGGTTGGTCTCGATCTTTGTCCGATTTATAATATACGGCTTTAGATTTTGACCACCATGCCTTCTTTACGAAAGAAGGTTTTCTTTGTGATCCATTTTTATAGGAAGAGTATCTATGATTCTTCTTCCTTACTTTATATCCACTTGTTTCTCCAATAACGGTTGGAAAGTCATTATTTTCGCACCTCGTAACCTTTTTACGTTTTTACGAGTAGTTTCTTGTCGACACCATTCTCCTAGTTTATCTTTTAGAAATGACATTCTTCTTCCAATCGTGTCCATTTTTCCTTCTCGTACTTTATATAATTGGATCAACATTTCCCTCCATGGACTACATATTTTCGCGAAGAACATTTGACAAGCCACCGTGGAATTGATCTTTCCTTCAAAGAAATATTTACGAAAATAGTATATGTATTTATCTACTTTGCAAATATTCTTTAATTCGAGAGCAAAAATGATTGGACGTATTCTCTTGTCATTTCTTCGTTCCTTTTGTCGAAATAACCATCTCCAAGGAAGTTGATTTTGATTATTCCTCCAATTCGGTCAACTATATGCAGTAGGGAGTCTCCTCTCGTTACTTCTTCTTTGGTAAGAGGCTGCTGCACTCTCCCATCCGATCTTAACGGATCCAACCAGGATTAACTCGATAAAGCTAATGAAATTTTCTTTATCAAGTTCCAATGTGCTTCTGCGATTTTCATCGCAGCCACCCATTCATTGATGAGTTTTTCGATGTTTCTAAAATGCAGGGTATCCAGTTTAACATGACTCCATATGGATGAAGGGGCTCTAGAAGCGTTTTCCCCATGGACTATTTGTTGGTCCATAAAAGGGATATCACACTCTATTTTTCCTCCCGGTTTTGGGGAACGAAGTATACTCAGGATTTTTACGGAGTATTGTAGCTTGTACTCCCGGTTGTCCTGTTGTAGATGAAGTTGGATTATGTGTCTCTGTTTTTTCGGCGTTGTTAACTTGAACGTTAACCAAATTTACAATATCGAGATTTGAAAGAGATTCAACTAAATCCTGTGTGGATTTAGCTAACTCTTGTAGATCTGTTAGATTGGCTCTTGAAAATTCCATTTATAAATTCTTCATAAAATCAAGAAGCATTTCATCATTTGATTTCTTTTGGAATTTTCAACCGCCTTACCTTTATGGTTCGACGTGGATCCTTTAAGCTCATTACTAATTTTTCCGAGTTTTAAGATTCTCGAAACATTAGTAATTCTTCTTTCAGTGGGTAGAATAAATTTTTTCTGTTTGGAGTAGGTAAAAAGATTTTGTAAAGTTGAAAAAGGGTATTTTGAATAATTTCCAAAATGATAAACTATTGGGGATCAAAGCTACTTGTTAACATCTCATTATCAATGTCAGAAATTAGCAAATGACCAAGGAAGTGACAATCTCAATATCATTTGCATTACCCATTGCTCTGTCAAACCTCTCCTCCACAAAGCACACGATTACCCATGCCTATAAATTCTATAAAAGATATCATTAAATTGAATTGATTTGGAATAAATTTACCTATTTTATTACACTTTTTTACAGTAAAAATGAATCAAATCTAAATTAATAATACACAATCTTATTCAATCCTATAAATTCTATAAAATATATTATAGATTTAATTTGATATGGAAAACTGCATATATTTTTACCTACTTCATTGTACTTATTATATATATATATATATATATATATATATATATATATATATATATATATATATATATATATAAGTCAAATTTAGAAAGATACACAATACTCTTATACAATTCTATACAATTTATAAAAGATATCAATTTTTTTTTTTTTTTACGGGGACTTATAAAAGATATCATTTATTTGGAATAATTTTATCTATTTTATTGCACATATTTTTTTAAAGTAAAGATGAATAAAAAAACTATACAAAAACTTAGAGGCTTATACAATCCTATTATTTCTATAAAATATATCATTTTACCGCCTACATATATTATTCCCAATGAAAGAGATTATCACTATTATATTTGAGTCCTGTAAAATTTACATATAATATTTTATTATAAATTAAAATTTTCTTTTTATTTGCGATTTTCGCGGGTGTATCACTGACATTTTTCCACCCAATATGCTTTGAAACATTTTTGTTTGAGACCGTCTTATTCATGAGATGGATATGAGGCAAGTCACTTTTTAATAAATTGTTATCACTTTTTCCTAAATTATTATCACTTTTTTCATAAATTGTTATCATTTTTCAATTTGTTATCACTTTTTGTTAATTTGTATCACTTTTTTAAAAAGTGATAACAATTTATTAGAAAGTGAATAGGTGTTATGAATGAGATAGTGTCATAGTTTTTGTGATATGGTTTTCATTTTATGGAAGTAACTGCCGACATAGAAGAAAGGTGTAGAAGAAACAAAAAAATTATCTACGTGCATGTGTTTTCTTTGTTAATTGATTTTTTCAATTTTTTACAAGAATCTCCAAACTACTCAAATTTGTATTAGATCAATTTTAAACACACTTGTATCGAATTAATTATTTCCTTGTCCATACAATTTATTCACACTTGTTGTTGTTTTTTTCTATCGAGCAAATTTATTCTTATATTTCTTATGAATAATTTATCACCATTTAATCATCATTTAATTACTCAAATTATCATTAAATTTGACTTACAAATAATTATTTACCCCATAATTATGGTTACGGTGAATCCCGTTGTAAAAAACAACAACTCATTTAATTACTCAAATAATTTATATGCCAAAAGCGCTACGGCGACCGTGAATCCCCGTTGTCGTAGGGGTTTTCACCGTCGTCTATCAACCCATAGTCTTAGGGTCTTGATATACGACAACGGTTTTTCGTAGGTGTTTACCAAATCGGTTAATCAAGTTATGACAACGATTTTCACCGTTGTTGTAGGTGTTCACCACAACGGTTAATCAAGTTATGACAATCGTTTTACACCGTTGTCGTAGGTATTTACCACAACAGCTTAAAAACCGTTGTGCAAACTTCTCCACCGTTGTCTTAGGCATTTACCACAACGGTTTTTAACCATTGTCGTATCTTCATTTCAACCGTTGTTGAAATCCGTTGTGGAATCTTTTTAACGTTGTCTTTTGTTGAAGGACCGATTGTCTTTAATGTTAAAGACAATGAGATTTCCCCATTGTTAATTGTTTGATTCCGTTGTAAAAATATATACAACAACGGTATTTAAACCGTTGTATATTTTATAAAACTTTTGTGGTTACCGCCTACGACTACAGTTTTTTTGTTGTCTTAGCCATTGTTGTAGATTTTTTCCTGTTGTGAATTATCTAATTGGACAATAATATAAAATTAAAAACAAGCATTAAAATAGAAATCAATTCATCATCATACATTGTTTAAACTTTAAATTAATTAAGTCATAAAATGTAAATAGTCTAGTGTTAAACTACAATAACATTATCAAATGTCACAAAAACTAGACTAAAACAAAAATTCAGTCGAAAAGTCAAAGAACTGAACCAGCTATACCTAGCTAAACAATACAAGGCGATCAAATTGAAATACATTGTTAAAACGACAGATTCTGAACAAAATGAACACGGGAGAGGAAGAAAGCGAGGCAGATATGAAATAATGGCATCATACTTATGTGACCATCAATTAATTACATCATAACTTTTTGCTGTTTCTATTAAACCAACCTACATTTCACCCTATCAACAGAAAATGAGAGATGAGCATAAGAGAATCTATTCATATAAAGCTCCGAAAATCTCCAACTAAGACCTGATATCAATCTGCATCTGATAAGTTAAAAAAATGAAGGCAAATCATAAGCACTTGGAAAAAAATTAATTAAAAACATGTGATCCAGTATCTAAACCAGAACTACCAAATCCATGCTAACTAGCAATATTTCAAAAGGAACCTCTATTCATTCGGATGTGGTCTTTTTGGATTCAGCAGATCATAGTTACATATTTTAAACTAACTGCTGGTTCATATTGACCCAGAAGGTGCAAGAATCGATACCAGGAACCATAATACATCAATAATTCTTGATCAGATGTATACAGGTTTAACGTCATTAACCCCAAAACTTGCGGCACAAACTGGGCACTTGCGATGACGTGTATCAATTATTCTCTGTACGCAATGATTGCAAAATAGATGATAGCATTTTGTGATGACCACCTGGCAGAAAAGCACTAATGAGCTCCTTTGAATAAAATGAATTTTGCGAGTGAAACACCAAGCACAAACCAAAAGAAATTATTGCACCATAAGATTCTGACATAAACATTATCAAGTACACATTGAAAGTCAAAAATCATGGCAGCTAAAAGCAAGTATAAGTAATTGGATTAATGAAACATGATAATTCATTAGTTAGAAACAGTTAAGACAATGAACAATGAAACATGTGGTTATACCAGTGTTTACCACACGAAAGGAAATATAGTTGGTGACCAAGCAAATAGTTGCACAAAAATCATATACGAATAAGAAAAAGTAAAGCACAGGACAACAGATTAGCCGTTTCTTAAAAGAGGAAAACATAGAAGCGTTGGTCACATTAATACGCCTTTTCTCACATACTTATTCTTCAACTCAGAAACTAATTATGTGATAATTATGTTCAACAGAACAAAAGGAATCTGCAATCTGCAAGTCCTAAGTCTATCAAGAAATTTTGATTATTTTGAATACTTGAGTGATAAACAAACTGAACTTAGATGTTGTGTCAATTGAGAACTTAGATGCGACGCCTTTATCGACGGCGTTTGGAGATCCAATGAAGCCAGCGTAGGTCGATAAAAACTAATAACAAAACATTAAGATTTGGAGTAGAAAAAACAAAACAAAATTGAAATTAGGGCTAATAAGGAAAACCTGAGGCAAGGGGCAACAACAGCGATGCGAGGGAGCGGTGAGAGCAGACGACACGACCCTGCGATTTTTTCTCTTATTTGCGTGTGTACGTCGGAGGTGAGATTGGGGACCGACAGAGGTGAGATTGGGGACCAACAGAGGTGAGGACAGTGAACGATGGAGGAGCAGCGAGCAGGAGGAGTGGCGTGCAGCGAAAGACAGTGGGAGGCAGTAGTGACGAGGCGGCGTTAGGGCTCGACGGATTAGGGCTCTGTGTTGAAGATGCGAAGAGGAAAATTGCCAGTGAGGTAGGGAACGACGGCGGTGACAAAGCGACGATGAACGACGGTGGTGACCAGGCGACGACGATGAATGGCGGTGGTGGCTCCAGCGACGGGGACGGTGGCGACGCGAGTCTGAGGGAAGACCTTCGAAAGGAATGAGAGAAGAGATATTTTTTTAAGAAAAATTCTGAGTGTCGTATTTATACTCCCAGAAATTAGAATTAAAATGTTAAAAAAGACAACGGTTTCTAAAACCCGTTGTCTTTTGATACAAATCCATTACCTAAGACAACGGGTTTATCTAAGACAACGGTCAGAGCCAAAAATCGTTGTCTTAGGCCATTTTTGGCATAGTAATACCGTATTTTATCTATATACTACTTATTTTTTCTTAATACTCGCACAAATTTCAGTAAGAAAACTCTTTTTGGGCAGAGAGAGTATTTTTAACCATCTTTAATTTAACATTCATATATTTCATACCGAAAAATAAAATTTCTTTTTTTTTTTTTTTTGAAAAGGCCGAAAAATAAAATTTCAGATCTTATATATGAAATATTTTGTTTTTTGGTATCGGAATATATGTGTTGAATTTGGATACTTAAAAATAGGTTTAAATATTTTCTTTCAAAAATAGGTTATATATATATATATATATATATATATATATATATATATATATATATATATATATATATATATAGATTAAAAAGTTACATTTAATAAAATATCCCTCACTCACATATAATACTTTAATATATATTTTTCTATAAAAACTATTTGTAAAACACAACCCATGTCATATTTGTATTACTCCCTCGGCCCACAAAGATAAGCCTATGATATTTTAATTTTACACACATTAAAAAATTAAAAGTTATTATGGTTAATACATTAAAATTTTATATTATTTTTCTATTTTGCCCCTATAAGTATCTAAATATTGGTTTAAAAAAACAAGATGCATTAAATATTAGTACAGATATAAATATAAAATAAATGACACATTTTTTTTTGACAAGAAAAAATAAATGATACATTAAATATAATAACTGGCTCATATATTTATAGAATAGATAAAAAGAAAATAAATGTATTTTTTTAGGATGAAGGGAGTATATCATTATAGATAAACTCAATTATATATTCTTGCCACTTGAATTTAAAGATAATAAGTACATATCATTAAGTGGTCACTAAAATTAAAGATAGCGATGCGTGAGGTGTCTTTTGCTTTAGCTGTGCTGTGCATACCCCCGAAAATGTAACTATCTATCTTTCTGAAATTTCTTGCATACTGGATAAATCTCGTTTTCATAAAATAAACTACATTATACAGTATATACTATTATTTTAATCATATAATTTAAATATCTTATGTATCAAATAAATTGGTTAGCTATATTTAGGGAATAGGAGGGAGCTAGGGACTGTCAGGGGCACTATATATATATATATATATGGAGAAAATTGTAGTTTTAATCCCATGGGGATTTTTTAACGACAATTTTAGTTCTACGTTTTTTTTTGGTTCTTTATTTTGTAAAAATAGTCCCGACTATTATTATTTAGGATTAAAACTGCAATTTATCATTCTCTTGTGACCAAACTGCAATTTTCTTGGGACTAAAAATGTCGAAAAAAACTACAGACCAAAAATGTCAAAAAAATATCATTTTGCAAACCACTCATTGCTCATAACCGTGCTACTCGCACGATGGTTAAAATAGTTTCTTGAGTTTTAATCGATATCTTTAAATTTTTAAATAGATTATTTAACACCATCTTGAATTGAATCAGTAACAATATATGATTTGCTACAAATAATGCACATATATATAACAATAATGAAAACAATAATAAGATCAAAAAAATTTGACTACAATCAGTGAATATATGTTGTTAAATTCACCTATTGTAAAAATAATTTCCACTGCTCTGTCTTCTCTACGATTGTCGGGTGTTCAAAAAACTCAAAACGATTAATCTCATAGGAAATTGAAGAATATATATATATATATATTTTTTTTTTTGATATTGTTGTTGGACATTAAATAGGCAAACATGTAACTAGTTAAGAAATAAATTATTGTATAATTTTTATTGATTGGTTAAATAGTGACTCGAATCCACGACCTTTTGAAAATAGGTAGTAGAGCTCTAACCACCTCACAAATAAATGGAGTAATAAGAGTCAAAACTACCTTATATAGCAAATATAAAATAAATGGCTAAAATTAAGAATATATTTAAGGATAAACAACATTAGAGTCAAACTGTCATTTATATATTGAAGAAAAAAATAAACTGTCGAGATAATAATCAAGTTTAGATCTATTGCAAGAGAAAAAAGGCGAGAAAATTATATATGGTAATCCAATGGTGTATTATATATTTATTTATAGATTTGAATGTGAGAAAATGAAGTTTTGGGATCCACATGAATTTAATTGATTAATGTTAAGGTAATGCCACTTATATGTATAGATAAATCACATTAAATAAATAATTTGATCGATTATAAAAACTGTATATAAAAAAATTGAACATTGCTGTATTCTCTGGCTTTACTAACACTAAGGATCCCCCTCTGTATAAAGGGTGACTCCAGGTTTGGAATTTGAGCGTTGACTCAAGTTTGATCAATTTTATTGTGATGATCTATTTGTGCAAAATGGAAATAAATTGCAGATTTATAAACTACGTTCGGAGTAGATGAATGTATTGATTTGCTCAAACTAGTTTCGGGTGAATGAAATATTAATGCATGAAGTTAACAATTTATTACTTGATTTAATAGAAAATTAATTGAAGAGTTGCAACGTGAGGGAAAAAGGAAAGAAGTTTTCTTGTCCTACATAGGAAAATTGGAAATGAAATTTCTTCCATATAAGTAGACTTGTGAGTCATAAATTAAAATTGATCAAAGTCTACATGATGGTGGTGCTATGGTTAGTCCAGAGGAAAAGGTCTATTGACCACACCCGCACATGCACGCGCGTCGTCGCACTTCGTCGCTTTAGAGGCACACTTTATGAATTTGCAAAGGGGCACCACAACTCTTCAATATCGATAAATAAGAGAGTTTCGGATACCCGAGTCCGTTTGCCGATAGCTTTCGACACGTAGTGCAACAATCGTGAAGTTTTAAAGTCGTTGTATCTTGGGGACGATTGTCATAAATACCGTATTGCACCGAGTACGGGGCAATATCATGTTACTGAGAGAGAGTCAAACTCTTGTCTCGACTTTCAGTTTATGTTAGTCTTCCATCATCTTCGTCTACACACCGACATATTCCAACAACTCTTGAATTAGACACATCAACACAGATGTATGTGTATGTGATTCAAAGGGCCATCTTCTACATAGGGACCCTCTTGTTATTTTTATAAATCCGAGTTTATGGAAAATTAAAAGTGAACAGACAACTAGAAAATTATCCAAAAGTGTAGAAATTAATCTTTTAAGATGAAATGGAAATTTACCTGCAGAAGGAACTAGAGACTGGTAAAAGGCAAAAGTGGAGCCAAGAAAAAGAAGAAAAATTGGAATTGCATGCATGTTTGTATGTGGGATCCACGAATATTTCATACTTTAATGCAAATTAAAGTAGTATTTGAGTTCACACATATACCTAATTTTGTTAATTTAAAGTATTAAAGTGCATACATTTATAGCTGTCAGTAAGCTAAAAGTATACACAATGAATACCCATGACTCACTTCATTCACTTTTTATCTTTTATTTCACTTTTATTATTTTTTGAAAACAATTTTTTGAAAGCTTTCCGTGTATATATATTTTTATCGGACAACGGGTAACTCAAACACATGACCTTTGCGCCATACGTAGTGGAGCTCTAACCACTTTAGTTATAGCACTTCGTCCCGTGTATATGTATTTAATTTGTTGATCTTTGAGGACCAACTTCACCATTCGTTAACGGAGTCGGTCCAATTGAAGTAAGAAAACAGTGCAGTATGGGTGATCCAATATAAAAATTAATTGATAGCACATAAATTTCAAATTTGAAATTTAAAGAAAAGTGTACTACTAAATCTCAAATCTACGTACATACCAACCCCTAGATATGTGATTTCATTTGTCAAAAACTTGTGTGAGATGATCTCATAATAAGACGGTTCACAAACTAGTACAAATCAATTAACACACATCACTTTTAAAGTATTAAAGTATCATTCCTAAATTATGTTCCGTCTCACTGTGAAACGATCTCACGCAAAACCCCTCTTTCGTTTTATACATACAAGCCATATATATATAAAAAAATAAAGAGATATGGTTTATGAGATCCAAATTAACTAATTAATATATAATGGAGCTTTAACTTGGCCTATATATAGGCCTCAAAATACTAGACATTATGATTATACACTCACATAAAATCTATATATCCTCCCCCTTTGAAAAATGGCAAGCTTTCTGAGGTTGTTTGCAACTGCTATTCTCATGTTGATGCTTGTCTTCTCTACTGGTACATATAATATAATTCCTCATAATTTAATTTCACGGATTTTTTTTTGCATATCATGATATAAATAATTTATGTTTTTCTTTTTTAATTAATTATAAATAATCTAATAAAAAAACATGCAGGAATGGTGGCAGAGGGAAGGACATGTGAGTCGAAGAGCCACCGGTACAAGGGTATATGTGTCAGACAAGCCAACTGCGCCTCCGTGTGCCAGACTGAGGGCTTTCACGGCGGCCACTGCCGGGCTTCCGCCGCCGCTGCTTTTGCACTAGACACTGCTAATTATGCGGAAATGGATCCTCTACATTATTTTGATGTAAATTTCGAAAAGAGATAGACGAAATGATAAAATAATTAGTGAAATAAAAAAAAAAAAGACTCACTCATTATTTTATTGTGTGTCTATTTCTCTACAAAATTTACAAGAAATTTAAAAAAATAGAGAGGATCCATTCTCTAATTATGATGCCTGCTTGCTTATCCAATTAATTCATCAACATTTTAAATAAAAAAATATATGTATTTGTATTACACCATGAGTACTTTGGTGTTAATGTTAATGTGTGCGCGCGCGTGGCTTCGAATAAGAAAGATTCCCTGTATGCATGTTTGTTGGGGAAGTCCTTTTCCTGATTTTAATTTTATGTGATTTGTGGAAACTTATTTCATGTTTAATTTGCCTTTAATATTAATGAGTTTAAAAATTTATTTGTTTTTATTATCATGTTATACAATTTTTTCCTTTTGGTCATTCGTCTCCTTAAAAATCAATTGACGAGTTAAAGTTCATTAATTATTTGTAAATTGAGTATGTTAGTAAGTAATACTCTCCTGTCCCATATTCATTTGTGACATTTATTAAAAATGTTAAACCGTCTTCGTTGCATTATTTCCTTAAATAGTAGTAAAATAAAATTTTCAATTTTATCTATCTCCCTCAAACACTACAATATTACACTATATGTCACTACTTTTCTCACACCAACCCAATTTAATACTATTAAACAACTCTCTTATTAAAGTTGAAAAAATTATCTTACCCCATCAAAAATAACTTATATTATTAAACAACTCTTACATTAAAACTTGTGTCAAACAATAAATGTCACAACGAGTATTGGACGGAGGAATAGTATAAATATAATGAATCAACTTTCAAGTTAAAGTTAAGTATCGATCTATTGCTGCAACAATGGACATGTTTTGTTTTAAATGAGCTTGTCATTCCTTTGTCAACCACTCCTGTCATCTACACCAATAATATTGGTGCTTCATATCTTTAATTGAATCCAATTTTTACATACGAATGAAACATATAGTCATAGATTATCATTTCATATGAGATTTTGTGTGTATTTTTTAATATTATTAGTTATTTCATGAAAATGTATTAATTTAATGGTAATGCTATATAAAGAAAACCATTAATATTAGCATTATCATTAGAAAAAAATCACTTTACCAGCAGTAAACTCTATAATAAATGGATGTCTAAATTAATTTGTCGATATTTTTTCATAGCAACACACGGAAAAAGATAATATAAACAATAAAACAACGTCTTGCTCCAGAGAATCACATGAAGTACTAATCAATCTCCACTGTATCATATATGTTTCATTAATTATTGAGCCATTTGTGTGTACAATTGATTCAAATTTAATTCAATTTCAATTTAATTCGAACTCAATCTTAAATATGTAAAAATATACCTAATACTTCCCCATCTCATACTCGTTGCGACATTTGTCAAAAAAGTCCGTCACGTACTCGTTGCATCATTTCCTTAAATGGTAATAAAACAACTTTTTCACTTTTATCTATCCCCTCAAACACTACAATATTACACCATATGTCATTACTTTTTCCACACTAACCAAATTTAGGAGACGCTTGTTTCAAGCTCTTCAATAGGAATGAGAATGAAATTGTATTTTCCTCAATGCTCTTGGATATATTGGAGAAAGGAATGTCTCAATGGTGTTACATCATTAGTGTTGTGCTCTAATTTTGGAAAAAATAAGACAAAATAAGCTTGTTGGCGGTGGTAAAGGGAATAATTGAGGAGAAATGATTGTAGGAGGAAATAAGTTAATCAAATTGGGTAGTGATTACCTTATTTGAGAGTGGAAAATAGTGTTATGGTCATTTTTCGTTCTCGTTAACCACCATAATTGCATTATACGTACTCATTCTTATTTTCATTCCCATTAAAGAATTTGCAAGCAATCACCCTCTTAATACTATTAAACAATTTTCTCATTAAAGTTGAAATAACTACCCTACCCCATAAAAAGTAACTTAAATATTATTAAACAACTCTTACATTAAAACTTGTGTCAAACAATAAATGTCATGACGAGTATTAGACGAATGGAATATTGAATTAAAATTGAGTTAGAAATTAAAATGTATACCAATTTCATAAAAAAAAAAAAAAGGTTTACGTTAATTATTACAGATAGCATAACCATCGATCACACTAATTGATGAAACATATATAAATTAAATCATTTGAAAATAGTTTTAATTGTGGGGGTGGTAACATTCATACAAATATTGGGATAATAGAAGAGCTTGTTTCTGTAACTATTAACCATCGACTCTATTTTAAACTTTTTCCCAACGTCACACCTCATTCTTACCTGGGCTGCTTCTGTTTTCAGGCTTTGACTATTCTTTGATACTCGATATTTCCTTTCACTTGACAATTTTCTTGCAAAGCTGTAAAAATATTCAAAATTTCTCAGAAAAATATTCATTCTAATTAAAATGTATATTAGTGATATATATATATATATATATACATACTCGATATATATCTTTTGATGTTGTTATTCGAAATGTATATATACTAGTGATATCATTTTCTCCAAAGGCATTTAGAATTTTTGTTGAATACACTCATTTTACACAGTACTTACGTGATATAGGGTACTGAAAAAATTAATAATCCCTCTATCTAAAAAAATTATTTCCCTTTGTTTTGGTATAAGTTATAATAAATATTAATAAGTTTACGTATAAAGTAGAAATATGTGGTATTTAGAGGATGATTATAAAGTAGTGTGAGATACAATTATTACTAAAAATGAAATGTGAAGAAAATGAGAATAAAATTTTTTTGGAGGTAAGAGTATTGTACATAAGAGTGTAGTAAAAATAAAAACTCCAATATCAATAGCCGCACTTTATATTGCTTTTTAAAAGTGAAAAATAATACTTTTTTGTCCCCTAATACTTTGTAACATTTTTGCCACAATAAAAGAAAAAATGTGAGTGAATGTAGAGAGGTAATTTCATAAAGTTTATGTATAAAAAAATAGTTAAATGGAGTTTAGTGTATATATAACAGTCCCAAAAATAATAAAATTTTATATAAATGTATTGAATATTGTGAGGACGAAATTTAATAAAAAATTTCTTTTTTTGTGCGCGAAACATTGTATGATATCCTAAAATAGAAAGTGTGCTAAGTGAATGCAGTAAGCGTTTATTACCTTTTGAGTGCTTCGTCATTTGTGCCTCCATTTAGAACCGGTTCAGTTAGACCGGTGTCCAATTGCACTCTAGTAACTGGACTTTTCAATAGCCTTTCACCAATTGCAACAAGTCTATCCAAGTTCTCTTTTGTCGCAATATCCACTGAATTTTCAAGCCCGTTTAGTTCATCGTCCTGTACATGCATGTTTAATTAAAAATTAAAATCATATCGAAATTAGTAAATAAGATACATTTAATTTGGGAGCCAAGCTACTATAAAACTTGTTGATAGTATAAAATTGATACCATTATAATCATTTATTAATATCACTACATTCATTCACTAATACCATAAATATTTTATATTATGATATCAATTTATAAGTGTAATGATATCGATAAATGAACATTATGATATTAGTGAATAAATGTAATGATATTATTTCGATTTTGTGTTAATTTGGATTAGGGATGGATCGGTACGGTATACCAAACATCTTGTATAACGTGCCAAAATTTTCGGTATCTATAATATATATCGATACCGTATCGAAATTTCGGCATACCGAGATTTCGGTATGCCAAAATTTTGTATTGTATACCGTACCGAAATTTCGGTATCCGTATTGAAATTTCGGTATAACATATCATACCAAAATTTTGGTATATACCGTTATATACCAAAATACCGGTTATATCGAAATTTTGGTATACCGTTATATACCGATTATTCCAAAATTTATTTTGGAATTCAAATTTAATTTTTTAAAAACATATATAAATAGTTTAATTAAATAATTATTTAAAAAAGCGGTACGATATATACCGTATACCGAGATTTTCATATTTTTTATACCGATACTGCATCGACGAGAAAATTTCGTATGGTAACCATACCGTGCGAAATTTCGATGTATCGAAATTTTTATGAATTCGGTATTTTTCGGTATGTATGCTTGGTATGCCGATATTTTTGGCATTTTCTCCATCCCTAATTTGAACATATATATCATCTCAAATTAAAAAATATTGTAGAAATTAATCAGACTGCGCCGATGTCCCAATATTTAAACAAGACTAGTCATTCGATCTCCTAGTGATGTTTCATAATTGGTTTCATCCTACAACCAATTATAAAATATCGTTTACTAGGATTGACATGCGCTCAATTTGTAGGAGCACACCGATTAATTTTTACAAATATATGTGGTTAATTAAGGATGTGTTACCTGGATCCTGAGATAATTATGGTCAGAGTTGAGAGCTTGAAATAAGAGAGAAGTGTGAATATCGACCATATCTGCACTTGCTTGGCTGAATATTTCAAGCAAGGGATTTGTGCCCCCATAAAACATCCAATCAAAAATACCCCATTTTGATGCTCGTTTAATGTCGTATCTTTCCTCAATTCTTGCAGCTCCTGTGCCTATCGATATCGTAAGAAGACGAGGATACTCGATTGGCCTCATTCGGAAGAAGTCCAGATTCGAATCGAACATTTGTTTTATCAATTCTGTTATGGCCAACAATGTCTAAAAATGTTTCAATAAAACCATATCCATCATTAGAGACAGTGAGACATGATACTTTTACATGTTTTATAATAATTTCAGAATTTAAGATCATAAAAATTAAATAAAAGTATCACTTATAAGAAGGTCGACAATCCATACAAATATTTGTGCAAGATTAATGAAGTTGCACCAGGACTATTAGGCCAAGTAGAGGGGGAGTAGGTGAGTGGCAAAGAGACTTTTAAAAAGTAGGGTTTCTGTAAATTCGAGCTCATTTGAGTGTTACAATTTTGTATATAATGTGTTACTTTTAAAAAATATTTGATTTTTGTATTTAACAATGACACTTGGAAAAAAAAACATTGCCCAAAAAAATTTGACTATTAATTATGCTAAACTATATAAATTTTTGTAGAAAATAATCTTGGGGCACTCTTAGTTAAGATGGTCCATACATGAGACAGGTTTCATCTTGACCAGTCTCACATATTTGATATATATCTCGCTTATATATTTGATACTCCTGTGTATATATTTGGTACCCCAATTAATATATTTGATATTCTTTTGAGGGGTGAAATAAAACGGTATCATACGAATATTTGTCGATAATGTTATATTGGAAATTTGAAGATTAAATTATATATATACCGGATTATTTGCAGCAACGCCCCATCTATGAGATTATATTCTCTTACATTCCCATTATCATCTTTTGTCATGAATTCGTGGCCCGGCAGAAATGTTGGAGCTGCTGATGTACTTATGCAGATGTCCGAAAATTTTGCATCTAGTAATGGTGATCTTTTTGCCTGCACAAAATCATTAACTATGTTTTACAATTATTCTTAAATTCTACAAATGAGATCATTTCATAAATAGTAATATAACTTTCCTCGAATCCAGATTTCATCATTTCCTTTTTATTTTATTAATTGTGGTTCTTTTGATATCAAAATAGGTCCTTTTAGCGGATAATTCAAGGCCAAAAAAATTATCGAAATAGTCGGAAATTTGTTGTAGCATCTGATTTACACGAAAATGTACCAAAATGATGTGGTCGATAAGAGATAAAGAAACCTTATATGCCTCGATCCTCCCCTTATCGTAAAACACTCAAAATTAGTGATGAAAATTTACAAAATTTACGATTTTAAAATTGCAATTTACGAGGAAGGTGTAATCGAAATTTGAAATTAATTGAGGGCTTTGCTTCTGGATGAGTGACTATTCAAATTAGACTTGACACGGCCGTCGACGTGACAAGAATACAAAATTAGGGCAATTTTTCGGCAAAAATAGAATTTTTCGGTAAAAAGGACCAAAATGATCAAAATTGATAAATAAAAAAAATTAAATTTGAATTCAAGTAAAGATACAGTACTTTTCTCTTCTACAAACTTGAGAATGGCTTGTAGTTGTAGGTAGGCATGAAAAGAGATATATTTGGGACGAGTTTGACCGACTCAATTTTAATGCAAAGTTGAAATTCATTAAAAAAATTGAAATATGCAAGGGGAACTAAGTAATAGTGTATATAATTAAATTTAGGATTTTTATTACTACAAGTCTCGAAAGATATGTTATTTATTAATTTGAGACTGAAAGATAAAATTTATCAATCAGGATCGAAAGATATTTATATTAAGAGATTTTATCAATCCGGGATCTAAAAATATTTAAATTAATGTCCCGAATTGATAATTGACATATCTTTCGGGTTCCAGATTGATAAAATCCCTTAATATAAACATCTTTCAGGTTACGGATTGATAAGTTTCATTTTTCAGGTTCGAATTGATAATTAACATATATTTCGAGACATGCACCGATAAAAACCCTAAAATTTATTAGTTCATACAAAATAAGTTTGTAGGATAAATAATATTAACATTTATCAATATACAATTAATATTTTATATAATGAGCCGACATTTTTCATTATTGATTTTTTTTTTTTAAATTCACAACATAATATGAAACACAGTTTGGTTGAATTTGTTTACTTAAAATTGCATTAATTACACAGTGCAACTAATGTGCTGAAAAGTTACTTGGTTGTATATTATAAAAACTTTAGGGCAAAGTTGTATCCCTAGTTCCCCCACTCTTCCTAATTAGGGCTAAAAATTGGGTATGCGAGAAATATGATATTAAATTTTACTGAAACGTGATACTATTTTTAATTGAAATCCACGTTAGATTTTACTGAAACGTGATTTAATTTTAATTAACATAATGTAACATTAACTTTAATTGAGGCAGCGTCAAATGCACGCATATAATATATCGGTTAGTCACCGAAAGATATATTAATAATCAATTCGGGGCCTAAAAGGTAAAATTTATCAATTCGGGACCTGAAAGATGTTTATATTAAGAGATTTTATCAATCCAGGACCTAAAATTAAGGTCCCGAATTGATAATTTTCCTATCTTTCGCGTCCTAAAAATTGATAAAATCCTTTAATATAAATATTTTTCGTAGGATTGATAAATTTTATCTTTCAAGCCCCAAATTGATAATTAACATATCTTTTGGGAGCTTGCGATAAAAATCCTATAATATTTGTGCCTGTAGTAATCAAAAGCATAAATTAAAAGAAAAAAGAAATACCTCATAAGTGGAGAAAATAACAGGCTGCAAACGCTTTATATCAAAGGCTGGAATAATGACATTAGTGATAGCTTGGCTCAACCTTGTGTGCTTCAATTCCTCCGTTAACACGCCGTGAAGGTGCTTCCCATCGTACATCGGCCCCATTAACGACTTCAACATTTTCCCAAACGGAAAAAACGACCTCCAATCAAAATTAATTAATTCACCCATTTAATTATACTATCCAAAATTAATTAATTATATAGTAATTAATTATCAAAATAACATTTACTGTGTTTGTGGAAATATTTTGGGGCAGTTCTCTAAGTAAAATGGCTTGATTCCCTTTCCACAATAAAGAGGCCGATTATTCTCGTCCGGCGCCGTTAACATCGCCGTTACAAGGCCGCCCGTGCTCGTCCCGGCTATCACGTCGAAGTAGTCCGCTATTCTTGCATCCTCCCCGTCTAGCTCCTGTTAATTGTGCTCGATATCAAAACCGTATATACATGTATTTTGGGAGAATATTTTTGTACGAAAGGACCCTATACGTGACAAAAATTAACACCAAAATAATTTTAAAAATTAAATAGGACTAAAATTGTACACCACTTAAATATTAATTACCTGCAGTTGGGCTTCGAGATAATCGAGGATAACTGCAGGGATAATACCTTTGATTCCACCACCATCAATGCTGAGCACAGTGATGTATCTCTCATACTGTGGGGGTTGATCTGTTTGACGAAAGCATGGAGTTTCCTCCATTGCTATGAGACAATTGATTGATTGGAAGAGGTTATGGAAAATGAACAATATATATATATGAAATAACTAGAAATTAATTAATTAATTAAGCACATCGAAATTGAGAATATTATTTATATAGAGTATTAATATTATTGCATAGGACCACATGATGAATGTGATGATCTAATGTCCCACCTAACATAACTTGTCGTTCTTTTATTGAATATTAGTTTACAAGACTTTTAATCTTGTAATTTATATAATACGACTACTGGGATTCGTGCAATTATGTTAATTAATATATGTTGTTTAAATTTTAAAATATTTAATTGATCGAAGACCAATGCATTATTATGTAAGTTTTAAACCGAATATTTTATGGCAACAACTTATATGAGACGGTATCAAATACGGCAGAACGAGTCGACTTTTTAATAAATTATTATCACTTTTTAAAAAATAATACAAATTAGTATAAAAGTGATAATAAATTGAAAAGTGATAACAATTTATGAAAAGTGATAACAATTTATTAAAAAGTGACTCTATCTTATATCCGCTAAATGCATTTAAATGAGTCACACAAGAGTGTTACATTTATTTTATTCGTATAATATATAATATAACTCGAATAAGACAGATGGTATTATTTTTCTAAACATGTGAGGTGGGGTCAAACTTTCTGAGTAAACGCATGGGTGGCTTTAATTAAGAAAATAAAAATTAAAATAACACAAGTCGAGGTGATTTTTTATGAAACAAATAATTTAATTAAAAAGTCATTGTTGACTTTAAAATCATAATTTTAGTTCATTTTTCATTTGCTAATTGTATAGGGTATGTTTGATTTGAAATTACGTACAAAATTGGATTTTGGCTATTTTGTTTATTGTATTTTGTACGTGACGTAGAGATGAATTTATAAAGATGTAATGCATTTTAAATATTATTATGATAATTAGTTCGTATTGTCGTAAATATGTTGTGGGCCGATCCAAACCAATTTAAGGTTAAAAGGCCGAGGAGGAAGCGAGGGCCCAAAGAGGGTCCAGAGGGAGAAATGATATAGTTGAACCCAGAAACTCAATATGGGCCCCGGTCCACGAGAATAAAGTAGGCGGTTGGGCTAACCCCGAGAAAGGTCTTTGGCGATTGACAATAAGTCCACAAAATAAGGATTAGGCGATAAGTGAGCGAAGATCCAGTCAAACAGAGCCGATAGAGAGTATCGAGAAAGATCTAGAGGTGGTTATTCGGGAAAAAGAGGAGTGAGACGTAACGTGGGAGGAGCACGATGAAGAGAGGGAGAGCTTCATCGGAGGGTGGTGATAACCGTCCCTTTCCAAGTATTATTTATGGATGATCGGTGTAGAAGAAAAGGGACGAATTCACTTATCTACTTATCATACTTTGAGCACGTTATACTATCTCCATTAACACTTATTCAGCCTAGCTCATATTAGCTCCTAGAGGTCCCTTACCGGGTATTAAGGGCCCTCATTTCATACTTTTTCGATCACCGATTTGAGCGTCGGAGTCCCTACGCCTGGGGACCTCTCCAGAGCGTGTTTTGCGGGTATCCGGAGCTCGGATATGGGTGTGGATCGCAAGGTTATAGTTCGTGTTCAAGGCGTGATTTTACGAATCTCGTGTACGAGGTTCGATTCTTGCTAGTGTAACATTATTGTATGCATCAAGTGGCGCCGTCTGTGGAAAACTTGAGTCTAAGATGTGAGTTTCCTTTAAAATTGTGATTACTATGGCGGAGGACAAGATGAATCCGGGAAGGATGGTGGAGGAATAGGTCGGCCATCTTGGGTCCCTTTTCCGCCTCCCCGCTGCTGGAACATTAGCGAGAAGGAAAGTAGTGTCGCCTCGCACGACGGTGAGTGTTAGCCCGAGGCAGAGAAAGGGCTCGAGACGGACCTCCCGCACCTAATCCGCAAAGGGAGGAGGCAAGTATGACTTCAGGAGCGAATTAGACTCTAGGTGGACCGAGAATAAGCAGGGAAGAACCTCACGCTCCACCTCACGTCGGACAAGGCGAAGGCCCCGTGCTAGTGGTGATCCCCAGTATAGGGGTTTCTGTCTCTTAAGGACCCGTGGCCCCTGATGTACCGATGGCCCTTAGGGAGCAGATTGATGTCACGGTGAAGGCCATGTTGGAAGCTATCCTTAGAGAGGGGATTCAGCTCCCTATGCCTCCGGAGGGAAACGAGAAGGAGGTTAGCAGAGAATCGGTGCTTTGGTGTCATCACGTACACGTAGATCGATGGGAGAGACAGAGCGAGGGCTCGAAGCCTGCAGATGAGGATGAGATGATTTCGGGCGATTACCGAAAGAGCCAAAGGTAGAGATGCTTTGCAGAGCGTCTGCTAGATAGAAGGAATCCCGGAGATGCGGAGGAAGGTAAGGGTGACTCTCATCCTCGGGAACACGGGAGGCCAAATCTCGGCTCTCTAGAAGCAGATTAATGATATGAGGAAACAAATGAATACTTGGGTTAGTGATTCTCAACTTTGTATGCGGTTCTCAATTTTCTAATGAGATTTTGCGGGATGAGCTACCCAAGAATTTCAAACCCTTGAATTATGAGTACGATGGGACATCGGATCCCTATGAACATTTGGTGCGGTTCGAGAATTCGGCCCTCCCTGCATCGCTATAGTGAAGGAGTCAAATGCGGGGTCTTTCTAACTACGTTGACTAAGGCCGCTCAAGCGGTGGTTTAGTCAATTAGTGGCCTAACACCATCACTCGTTCAAGAATTCAACAACCTGTTTCTACTCCGGTTTGCCACAAGCACAAAGACAACCTAAGACAATGCCGACATTATTTAACATGCAACAAGGGGAAAATGAGAGCTTGCGGGCCTTTACGAAGAGGTTCAATCAAGGCTGCTTTGGAGGTACCCTCGTATCGGCGGAGGTAAAAATCAATGCCTTGACTAATGGTTTACGTGATGGGGATTTGTTCTCCTCTTTGGCAAAGAAACACGTTGATACGTTTGATGAGGTATTGCGAAGAGCCGAGAAATATGTGACTTTGGAAGAGGTGAGGAAGGCAAAGAGGAAGGAGGACAAGTCATTGATAGGAGAGCCAAAGAAGAAGGGACGGAGACTAAAGGTACATCCCCAACAGCCTGCACCCAGACGTGCACGCTCCCGAAACAAGTTTGAAAAATATACTCTATTAAAGATAGAGCTGCAGAGGTCTGGGACGTATCGGCGGACCATCCGAGAGATGAAGTTCCCCTAGTCGAGATCGAGTGGACCTATAAAGCCTAAGGAGGACAGGTTTTATCATTTTAATAACGAGTATGGGCATGATACTAACCAATGTTTTCACTTGAAGGATGAGATCGAAAGGTTAATACAGCGAGTGGCACTGAAGTAATTCATCTATAGAGACCGACAGGCCCTTAGAGGTTCAAAAGGAAAGAATCGAAGAGAAGGTGGAAGACAAGCACCGAAGTTCAAGGGATCATCCAGAGGAGCAACCACCGCCCAAGAGAGGAGCTATTCAAATGATAATGGGAGGTCTCGTTGAAGGAGATTCATTCGAGGCACAAAAGGCCGTTGTTCGTGCCCTACATATCGGACGGAGGTTTGAGCAAAGAGAGATAGGGCAAATGACATCAACTCCCCGCATCCGATTCGAACCGGAGGATGGAGGAGAGACTCGGGGACCTCATAGCGATGCTTTGGTAATTACTACCGATATTCTTTGGATATGATGTAGCTCGTATTTTTGTTGATATAGGAGTTCGGTGGACATCATGTTTCTCGACTGTTTGAAGAGGATGAACTTAAACGTGATGTTAGAACCTATTGATACGGCTCTATATGAATTCACCGGAGGAGTTATTCAGCCGCTGGGACAGTGATGTTACAAGTAGGTCTAGGAACCCCTCCTCGAAGAAAGGTCATGATGGGGACGTTCTTGATCGTGGATGTGCCGTCTACATACAATGTGATATTTGGAAGACCAATCTTAAATAATTTCCAGGCGATAGTATCCACCTATCACATGAAGATGAAGTTCCTGGTTGAAGATGAAGTAGGAGAAGTGAAAGGGGACCGATTCCTAGTCTCGAAGATGCTACGTAGACTCTGTTAAGATGGTCGACAAGGCGTACTTTAACCAGCTTAACGGTACGAGAGGACCAGTCCGGAGCGTAAGAAGTGCAAGGTCCTCCACGAAGAGGGAGAAGGGCCCTCCAAGATTCAAGTTGAGGAGGAGTGCCGGTGGAGATATTTCCCAACAAAGCTGGGTTTACCACTGCACTGGGACTCGGATGGAACATCGAGTCGCCGAAGAGGTAATACGTTTGATAAGAGAAAATGCTGACCTATTTCACCACTAGATATGAAGGGAATACCTCCCGAGGTGGCGATGCATTATCTTAATGTCGACCACTAAGGTAAAGCCGGTAAAGCAAAAGCTTTGGCACTTTAGAGTGAGAAGGACACGATCATCGAGTAGAAGTGGTGAAGGCTGTTAACGCAGCAAAGTGAAGAAGATCGAGTTCCCGTAATGGCCGCCTAACGTCGTTACGGTCCCTAAGGGGGTGACAGTGGAGGATGTGTATCGACTTTCTTGATCTAAACAAAGCATGCCCCAAGGACCACTACCCACCGCCGAGAATTGATCAACTAGTGGACTCCACGGCCGGGTTTGAGTTGCTTAGCATGATGGATGCATATCAAGGATATCACCAGATACGATTGTATCCGAGATATCCCAAAGGTCACTTTATCGTACCTTGTGGAGCTTTTGGTTACGTAAAGATGCCCTTCGGTCTAATCAACGCAAGAGCTACTTATCACCGCATGGTGGACAAGGTATTTCGGGAGCGAGATAGGAAATAATATGGAGGTATATGTGGATGATATCTTTGGTGAAAAGCCGTAAGGCCCCTGAACATGTGGCTGAATTAGGCGAATTCTTTAAGGTAATACGAAGGAATGAGATCATGTTGAACCCTCGCTAAATGTTCATTTGGGGTTAAAGCGAGTAAATTTCTCGGGATACATGGTGAATCATAGAGGAATACAGTGAATCCCGAGAAGGTACGAGCAAGATCTTGAACATGCAGCCCCAGACCTTGAAGGAACTTCGAGGCCGAACGGGAGGATAACAGCCCAGGCGGTTCATAGCCGTATCAGCAGAGAGGAGTTATCAGTTCTTCCGCATCCTCGAGAAAATGATCTAAATTCACTTAGGATGAGCGGTGTTTGGAGGCTTTCGAGGAGCTCAAAACCCATTTAGCTCATTTGCCGACACTCACAAAGCCTTTACCGTGTGATATCTTGTACTTATATTTATACGTGGGGAGCACTCGTTGAGCACATTGTTGATAAATGAACAAGGTTCTCAACGTAAGCCGAGATACTATGTAAGCAAGCTTATCCAGAGGTGGAAAGTAGGTACTCGGAGATTGAAAAAACGACCTTAGCGGTTATGATTACGGCCAAGAGGCTGAGGCCTTATTTTTTATCACATAAGATCATTGTTCGGACTAACTATCCATTGAAGTAGGTGGTAGCTCGGGCGGACTGTGCAGGAGAATGGTGAAGTGGGCTATTGAGTTAGGCGTGTATGATGTGGAGTTTGAGTCCGGAAGAGCCATCAAGGCCCAAGCCTTGTCGGATTTCATCTCGGGAGGCCACACGGCCGGAGGAAACTACACTTTGGAAGCTCTATGTTGATGGGTTTCGGAGCGGGCATTGTGATAATTGATCCTCAAGGGTTAGAGACTCAGTGGCTATCAAGTTCCAGCTTTGAGACTTCTAATAACGGTGCGCAGTATGAAGCTGATTGGAGGTGCTGAGATGGCTGCGGATCTGGGAGCCCAAGGTATAATCATATTTTCTACGACTCTCGGTTAGTGTCCCAGCGAGTGAATGAGGACTGTGAAGCCAAGGATCCCAAAATGATAGCCTATAAAGACCGAGCTAAGGAGCCGGAGAGCAGTTTCTATCGATTCGAGGTCCAACAGATACCTAGAGAGGAGAACATAAAGGCGGACGGACTAGCAAAGCTCGCTAGCCCCTCACCAATAGGAGGATCAAGCAAGATAACTTTAGTCACAACCGAAAGAGAGGCCACAGAGCCCGTAATAGGAGCTATTGACGATGCAGATTGGAGAAGTGAAATCGGAAGGCTTTAACTTAGGATCCTACCATAGGGTCCAGGAGAGAGAAGCAATTTAAAATCCGGTTTGTATAATTGGTGATCAATTGTATAAATGGTCTTTTACGTGTTCCTATTTAAGATGTTTATCTAGCGGGGAAGGAAAGCATGTGTTGAAGGAGATGCATGAGGATTGTGCGGCGATCATGCAGAGCCGAGGCGCTGGCAAGAAGGACCCTAAGAGCCGGATGCCACAAGCTAACCATGAATGAGGATGCGAGGGACTGGTGAAGAGGTGCGAAAAGTGTCAAAAGCACGGTGCTGTTGATACACCTTCCACTGAGGAAATGGGGGCCATGTATGCCCCGTGCCCTTTTGCCAAATGGGGAATGGACTGGTTGGGCCCTTTCCTCTAGCTCATGGCCAACGAAAATTCTGATTGTGGCGGTGGACTATTTTAGCAAATAGGTCGAAGCAGCCCCTTTGGCTAGGATTGATGAGCGAGAATGTGATAAAATTCTTGTGGAAGTTTATATGCCGCAGTTCGGAGTTCCAAGGATCCTTGTATCGAGACAATGAGATCCAGCTTCAATGGCAAAAAGGTCCACGTATAGTGTAGGGCCCTCAAGATCTCGCCAAGTTCACTTCGGTTGCACACCCCAAGCTAATGGTCAAGTCAAGTCATTAATCGGATCGTGGTCAATGGGATCAAAGCGCGATTGGAGAATATAGGGGAGCATGGAGTCGATGAATTGGACTAAGTCTTATGGGCCTATAGAAGCGCTTCCAGAGCCGCAACATGTGAATCCCCTTTTCGATTAATTTATGGAGCTGATGTTGTGCTACCTCGCAAAAATAGGGATGAGCTCCCATCGGATTGAGCATTTCAACGAGGAGTTGAATCGGATTCTGATGAAGGAGAACCTGGACTGCTCGAAGAGGAGAGAGAGGCTGCCGGGGTAAGAGCCGAGAGGTACAAAGCCGTGGATCAAGGCAACATACAATAAGCGAGTGATTCCCAGGACATTCGAAAAGGGAGATGCAGTGCCGAGAAGAGCCGATGCTCAAGCCGGTGAAGAAAGCTGGAGCCCAATGGGAAGGACCCTATAGGGTCACACAAGTGTTACCGGGAGCATACATTCTAGAAGAGATGGACGGGGTGCCTATAGCACGGCCGTGGAATATCCCCAATTTGAAGAGGTTCTTCGTTTAGGAGTACTTCTTATTATTGCATTGTAGTTGATTTTGTTGCATTTTGATTTTGTACTCTCTTAGGGGTTTCCCACCGGGTTTTACCATAAGGGGTTTTTAAGGAGGCCGTCTTAGGCTCTCTCGGGAGCCTATGTTGACACTTTGTCAATAGGGTATTTCGATTAATAAAAATTCCTTTTCAGTTTACATTAAAAGTTTACTTCATGAAAAGGGAGTGGATTTTACGCGAATTTGTTCAAATTCCAGTTGGAAATACATGATTCTCTATATGTAATGAATAAAAAGTGATATAGGATCTTCCAAGGCTCGAGATAGAGCCACGATTTTGATTAAGTGAATCCGAATATTCACTTAGAATTTTTTTAGGTTCAAGAATGACCTTAAAAAGACTCTAAAGCTCGAGATAGAGCCACGATTTTGATTAAGTGAATGCAATATTCACTTAGGATTTTTTAAGATTCAAGAATGACCTTAAAAAGACTCTAAGGCTCGAGATAGAGCCCCGATTTTGATTAAGTGAATCACTTAGGATTTTTTAAGGTTCAAGAATGACCTTAAAAACACTCTAAGGCTCAGATTGAGCCACGATTTCGATTAAGTGAGTCCGAATATTCACTTAGGATTTTTTAAGGTTCAAGAATGACCTTAAAAAGACTTTAAGGCTAAGATAGAGCCTGATTTTGATTAAGTGAATCCGAATATTCACTTAGAATATTTTAAGGTTCAAGAATGACCTTAATATAGACTTTAAGGCTCGAGATAGAGCCACGATTTTGATTAAGTGAATCCGAATATTCACTTAGAATTTTTTAAGGTTCAAGAATGACCTTAAAAAGACTCTAAGGCTCGAGATAGAGCCCCGATTTTGATTAAGTGAATCCGAATATTCACTTAGAATTTTTTAAGGTTCAAGAATGACCTTAAAAAGACTCTAAGATTAAGATAGAGCCCTGATTTTGATTAAGTGAATCAATATTCACTTAGGATTTTTTAAAGTTCAAGAATGACCTTAAAAAGACTATAAGGCTCGAGATAGAGCCCTCGATTTCGATTAAGTGAATCAATATTCACTTAGGATTTTTTAAGGTTCAAGAATGACCTTAAAAGACTCTAAGGCTCGAGATAGAGCCACTGATTTTGATTAAGTGAATCCGAATATTCACTTAGGATTTTTAAGGTTCAAGAATGACCTTAAAAAGACTCTAAGGCTAAGATAGAACCCTCGATTTCGATTAAGTGAATCGAATATTCACTTATGATTTTTTAAGGTGCAAAAATGACCTTATGAAGATTCTAAGACTCGGCCTTAAAATTTTTAACGATTTAGTGAATAATCATTCACTTAAGGTTTTTTAAGATTCTCGAGAGAGCCTTAAATTTTATTTAATTATTAAGTGAATAATCATTCACTTAAGGTTTTTTAAGGTTCCCGAGTGAGCCTTAAATTATTTTCGAATTATTAAGTGAATAATCATTCACTTAAGGTTTTTAAGGTTCCCGAGAGAGCCTTAAATTGTTTTCGAATTATTAAGTGAATAATTATTTACTTAAGGTTTTTCAAGGTTCTCGAGAGAGCCTTAAATTTTTACGATTTTGATTAAGTGAATAATCATTCACTTAAGGTATTTTAAGGTTCCCAAGAGAGCCTTATATTTTTTTATGAATTATTAAGTGAATAATCATTCACTTAAAGTTTTAAGGTTCCCGGGAGAGCCTTAAATTTTTATGAGTTATTAAGTGAATAACCATTCACTTAGGATTTTTTAAGGTTCGGAGAGGGCCTAAAGGACCTAAAGAGGATTTGTCCTATCCAGAGAAACGATTTTTACGAAAATAAAAAGGTCAAAACAAGACCACACCGTAAAAAATCTACTAAGTCACTATCCGAGTTTCTATAAGTCAAGCATATACAAAAGCATACTATGACAAAAAGATAATATAAAAAGCTTGTGGGGACACAAACAGCACGTAGGTCAAGCTACGTTAACAAAAAGGGCTTGCTAGGGCACAAACAAACAGCCTAGTAGAGGCCCAACAATTCTATCACGGGACACAAACAACCCGGATTAAAGTATTATTTTGAAATATGCAGAAAGTAAATATTTCAAGATAACGAGGAATGAAAAGAGTTTAGTTAGGAGGAGAATTCACGTTGTCTTTGCACGAGTGACGGCTAGAGTCACCACCTTCACTTCCCTGCTTCTCTCTCATTGGCACTGGCGGGGGTCTTCCGGATCCCGGCTCGTAGATGGGATAGGGAGGAGCGATCATTGGGAGCGAGCTAGCGAGTTGACCTCGGTATTCGGAGCTGCGGGACGGCGGAGCTAATACAAGGAAGCCACCGTGGCTCATCCGGTTACCTTCTCCATCACCGGGAAGTTGGGGGTCTTTAGAGTCCGAAGAGGGGCCTCTCGGTCGTACTCCCCATTGAAATCAACGGCTTGGTGTTGGTGATAGCCGCATCAAAGCCATGATCCACGAAAAGGGAATGTACTCCCCATGTCTCCCGGTAGTGGGGATGCTCTTGTATGCCTTCAACCAAGAGGTATGAAGGTCGCCTAGAAACTTCTCGCCCAATAGGGGAGGTGAAGAGGAGCCCAAACAGCACTTGATCACGCCAACCTTGAATTGTGATTCCGCCTCCCTTGTCTGCGCCTTAACAAGTTGGATCTCCCGAGCAGACTGCAACTTGAGATTTCAGCTTCTTGCACTCTTGGATAAGCTGGTTGCGCCCGAGGAAAGCTCCTCAACCTTCGGTTTCTCCAAGTCCGAGAAAAGATTCCGCTTTCTCTTTTGCTGAGTCAAAGAGGCATGCGAGGTGGTGGCCAGGTCAAAAATAGGATCCCAAAATAAACGAACACATGAGTTCGGAGTCAGCAATAAGATACAATAAAATGAGAATGAGATATACTAAAAAGAAGTGCCCCTTTGGATAGGGGATTACCTCAACAAAAGCCTCGGAGGCATGTACGATCTTCTCTCTGCTAGGGGAAGGCCGAGTAAGGACCGAGAAGTGCTTGGAGAGGTGTATCTTTGGCGTAAGGAAGAAAGAGGGCTCTCTTCAAGAGGGCTAGCCTCAAAATCAACATGAGGGATGTGGGAGGAGCTACCCTTTTTTCCCCTTGGGCCGCTTTCGCTCGCCTTCACTACGGGGGGGAGCCTCTTTGAGCTTCTTGCCTTGCTAGTGCTAGAGGCCGCTCTGGTCCTTTTGGAGACAAGAGGGGGCCGGCATAGAGTAAGTAGCAACGGGGGAGCACCGTCCCGGTGATTCGGGTGATTTTTGCATGATTTTATTGTGGTTTAATTGCATATTTTTATCTCTTTTATGAGCAATATCACCCTAATTAGTATGATTGTGAGCTTAACGGTTGTGGAAGGTATTATGCTTGTTTTGTAGGCTTTTGATCGTATTTTATGCAAAGAACAAGCCTTTCCCAAAATTGAGTTCGATGTGAGTTGATGGTCCAAGAAACGAGCCCACTCTGTGCTCATCTCTCGGTGAATCCAAGATCCAAGTGAAGAATTAAAACGACACTCGAAGAGAGGGTCACATAGCCAAAAGAATCACTCAAATCGAAGTTCGTGAGCCCAAGTTATGAAAGATTGAAGTCTGAAAGATCAAGCTCAAAAGCCAACTCGACTCGGGTGAACACCAACTCGACTCGGATGACATGCAACTCGGACCGAGGCAGTAAAATACAACCGAGTCGAGGCAAGATATTGGGATCGAAGCTTTTGAACGTTGAACACCAACTCGACTCGAGTGACTACCAACTCAACTCGGATGAGAAGGCGACTCGGACCGAGTTAGGCCTGTTGCGGAAAAAGCTATGAAAAATCAGAAATTCAGTGGATCTATTTGCAATATTTTAAAATCTAACCTAATACCCCACTATATATATCTCCCAATTCAATTTTTAAAGGGAGAACACCCATTCCAACACACCCACACACATTTACACACACTAGGAGGTGTTTTGTTGCTTTTTCCCCAAGTTCTATCACTTTGGAGTAAGGAATCATGATTTGAGCTTGGATTTTAATAGCATTTCATCCCCAAGAGACTAAACTTCACTTTTTCTCTTCTTTTATTTCAGTTTTAGGCCTTTAATTTTGTAATAGTTTGATTATGTAGGAATTTTCCTAGAACCAATTTGGTTCTAGGGATTGTGAACCCTAAATTGATATTTATGATTTAATTTTTCTTTTATTTGGTATTTATTGGTGATTATTGTTTATGTGTTCAAATTATCATTTATTATAAGCATGCTTTTATTGGCCATGATTGTATGCTTTACTTATTATTGATTGGGTTTAATTGAGAAATTTGATCCAACAATTTACCTTGGGCACATGACTCATTAATTGTCACTTGAGAAAGGGATTAATTAGTGGGGAGGTATGAAGGGTCTTAGGGGTTTATTGGGTTGATTATGTTAGTAGGGTAGAGATGCATGCTAGTGTAATTTTCCTTTGAGTTGATTGGATTTATTTAATCATTCTAACTCTTGCTTAGTGACCCACCTTACAAAATCATCACTAATACCATTTGAATTTAGTGTTTTACCATGGATGGATATTTAGGTGTAGCAACTCTCTAGGACCACCTATTCATTTATTGTTTATTTGCTTTAATTTGTTGTTGATTTGGTTTGGGCTATTTTTATTTGCTTTCTTAGTGACAATTTTAGATAGCATTTAGATTTAGTCTTAGATTTTTAGAATCGTTTGTGTCTAGATAGAATTGGGCCAACGTACATCACTTTTACACTAACCCTTCTCTGTGGGATCGACTCGTACTTACCGCACTAGGATAGACACCGTACACTTGCGTTGATTATTTTATGTCCTGTGGTCGAACCGGTAGGCCTCTCGTTGGGCTGTTTGTGTCCTAATAAGCCTTTTTGTGATATTGCACAGGGTCTTGGCGGGGCTATTTGTGCCCCCGTAGGCCCTTACATATTGCTACACAATTGGCCCTATGCGGGCCCTTAATGGTTTTTGATCGTAATCCCTCTTGCCTGCTCTATGAATATCATAACTTATAATTGCTTCTTGTATTATATCAACCATCCTCATCTTTTGAGATAGTCCCTCGGACTCTCTCCGAACCTTAAAATCCTAAGTGAATGTTTATTCACTTAATATTTCTACGAAAAATTTTAAGGCTCTCTCGAACCTTAAAATTCCCAAGTGAATGATTATTCACTTAATATTTCTGGAAAAATTTAAGGCTCTTTCGAAACCTTAAAACTCTAAGTGAATGATTATTCACTTAATATTTCGAGAAAATATAAGGCTCTCTCGGGAACCTTAAAAATTCTAAGTGAATTTTCGGATTCACTTAATCGAAATCGGGGCCCTCTCTGGGCCTTCAAAGTCTAAGTGAATTCTCCGATTCACTTAAACAAAATCCGGGCTCTATCGGAGCCTTTAAATTCTTTTAAGGTCAATTCCGTGGACTTTAAAAATCCTAAGTGAATTTTCGATTCACTTAATTGAAATCGAGGGCCCTCTCTGGGCCTTCAAAGTCTAAGTTGTGATACCCGAGATTCTCACTACTCATTGGTCAATATATTTCATGCATTGAGTGCATTTTTAATTAATTATGTGCTACTTGTGATTTTGAATTATTTTATCTTGCATCATTTTATTGTGTTTTTAAATACTGAATTAATTACGTATGTCTTTATATGTTTAGTGGTGAGAAAATAAATTTATAAATATTGAGATTGTAGCGGTGTTTGAGTATCAATACAGTTTATTGAATTGTTGGTGTTATTAATCAAATGAATATATATATATATATATATATATATATATAAACCTTATTTTATATTATATAATTACCGTTAGATATGTACATATATGTTTTAGTAACTAAGTTGGATAGATGAGTTTGGGAGGCTGTGCACGACTACCCATGTCACTTATAAAATAGTTATAATATTAACTAGTGTAGATAATTAATAAAAAAAAAGAAAGAAGAAGCTTACTTAAGAAGCTAAGTTAGGCGGTGGATTTGGGGTTTAGATATTTCAATTCTTCCCTAATAAGATCTAAATTTTAAAAATGCCACTTGTTGTTAACCGAAATATTTATGAGTGGTTAATGTGGCTTTTAATCGGTTAAAAACAATAATGATTGGGGCATTTATGGTGATAAATACCCAAGAACAATCACTAGTAATAACGAGCAATAAATAGGTAAGAATTATTGTAATGAAAGCAGAAAGTAAACAAGAACAAGAGAATTGCTTTGGGAGTGCTAGTCCCGTGCTAAGGGTGGATGACTCGATCCGTTTATTATGCCTTATAGGTCTTATTTATACATGGTATTGGTTGCCTTTTGGGCGGACAAAGGTACAAAATACAATTAATTATGTACAACCCTAATTAATTGGGGTGTACCTGCCTCTGCATTTGGGCGGCGGCTGGTCACTCGCGTCCCGCCACGGTGTCCCCAGCGGGGAGATCTTACGCCGGGTGTGGGAATTTCCTTCCTTTTTGGGCAAGGATGATATTAAATTGGGACTGCCACTTCGTACTTGGTTCCACTTACGGGGTGGCTTGGTCGGGCAAGTCTTTCGCTCGCCGAGCTAACTCGATAAGTGCCTTGGCCGAGCTCGGCGCTCGCCTTGCTTGATCTTGTCCGCTCGCCGGACGGGCGTTCTTGCCTCGGCCAAGCGATCGGGTCCCTCGGCGGGCCGAGCCGGTGGGCCTTGCACTCGGCCGGGCTCGCTCGCCGTGCTTCGCGAAGCCCAGCCTTCGATGATGCCGAAGCTCCTTCGAGCTCGGCCAAGTGGGATTGGGCCGGCCCACGATTGCTGGGCTTTGGGGCAAATAAATTGTCATACAATAATTGCCCCATATTTCGGTCTCTTAGGGAGTTCGGAGGCCGAGCCGGGTCTCTTGAGGTGTTGTTCGCCCCTAGTGCCGAGCACCCCTTGGAATTCAACCGACGGGAGTTGGATGATGACTTGGGAAAAAATGGCGGTTAGATTGGACAAGGGGTCACTTTTTCCACGTGGCTCGCAAAAGTTACTTTTGCAGGGCGCGTGGCGGTTGGAGGTGACTCTTGGCAACCGCCACTCGCCGACACGTGGCGCGCCCCTAATGTGTCCAACGGTCACTTTTTGAAAATAATTGCAATTTCACCCCGGAATTCAAAAATTCTTTTGGGGCTTTTGCAGATAGGTCCTTCCCACCCTCTATATATATAGAGGGCTTCTTCAACCCTTTTCTACTTTTCCAAACTCGCGATTTTGAGCACTTGTATTGAGCGATTTTAAGTACTTTCAGATTCAGAGGTAATCATCTACCATTTTCATTTCTTTTTCTTCCCTTTATTGAGATGGTGGCTCGGGCATGGCGGCGCAGGTTCTTCCTCTTCACCTCCCTCGATTGTAGGCATTGGAGGACCCTTTTTGATTGCTCCCACTTGAAGATGCCCATTCGTCAATTTGGACTTCCAAATTCTTCATTTGGCTAGACAAGGACGTCACTGCATTTTCAAACTTTTCAAACCTCTCTTGAGTGCATCCCATGAACTCTGTCGAATGTCTTCCAAATTAGGCTTCTTTCTCTCATCTTTTTCCCACTCTTGATAATGGGGAGAAATTTGTTGCATTTGATACTCGTAGTCATAACTCCTCACATCATCACAATAACGTTTTTCATAGGCTTCCTGAAATTCAAATTCACCCCATGGATTGAATTCTTGGCCATAATGTCCTTCCACGTAGTTGGGATACGTCTCTTGTAGAGTGGGTGAACCGTAACCACTTTCTTCATATTGTGAAAGATAAACCATACTATTTTGGTCATAGCATTAATTCCCCAAGTATTGGTTATATCCATCCATTTTCTCAATTAAGCTCTTAGATACCTTTGCATCTTTCGGTGGTTAAAATCGAGATTCAATTCCAATTAAGAAATTTAACTCTCTAAGAATAAGTGAGTGTCCACCTACAAAAGAGCAAGTATCAAATTCTCACAAGACAAGCAAGAACAAGATAAAACAAAAACAAAAATAAAAGGCACTATCAACTACTTTCAACTTTCAATCTAAGTTATCTCAAACACCGATTCCCCGGCAACGACGCCAAAAACTTGATAGGCTTAAAGCCAACACTCACCCTTCAAGTGTAAAGGGATCGTGTAGCTAGTAAGTCACCGGTTAAATTATCGATCCACGAGAATCAAGTGTGAGATAGCCCTAAATTTACTAATTTAGTCATAATTGTAGCACAAGTCATATAATAGGATTAAGGTGATTCAAACAATAAATAGCAAAAACAATTAACTAACTAACTAGCACGAAATGCAATCAATAATGAAGACGTGCTCGGGTGCTTATCAACTAATGGGGATCAATTATTCAACGAATTCAAATGAGTATTTATCATGTCAATCAATTAATAAGAGCAATCTTTAACACAAGCAATAATCCCGTCTTGGGTAAGCCTAGGAATTACGCTACAATTTAAGAACGAAATATTGAAAGGACTAAGTCACCCCTTCCTCCCGGGCAAGAACACGAGTCAATAGGTTCCCCTAGCGTGTCTCCCCTTCGATACTAAGGCACCTTACCTATGGTCTCTTCACTAATCACCCGACTATTAATCTAAGCAAATAGTGTGTAGTTGATGTATTTCTAATGGAATTAACCAAATCTCCTTGCGTGAACCCAATATTAACTCTAATTACCCAATTAATTCCCTCACCCAAATGAGTTATTAAAACTACCCAAGTCTCCTTGCGATAATCAAACAACTATGCATGGAATTAGAAATTAATTAAATAAATAAATCAATCAAACCTCATCAATCCAATCAATTAATCAACAATCAAAATAACCCATAAGAATTCCTCACAAAATCAATCACCCATAAGTATCAAAACACCCTAGCACTACGAATTTAGCTACACATAATTAGAGAAAATAAATCAATGAAATTAATTTCATAACCAAGTGTCATAACAAGAAATTGAATCAAGAAAACTAAAATTAAATGAAGAATATCACCTAATTGGCGTCCAAGCATAAAGAAAATATCCAACGATCGTCTAAATTGAAAAAGAAACCAAACCCTAACTATGTGTGTGTGAAAGTGTGTAAAAGTATGTGTATTTCTCCTCTCTCTCTCTCTTCTAAGCCCTATTCCTCTTCTTCTCCAAAAGCGCCTTCAAACTCTGTTTGTATATATATGTATGTATCACTCTCGCCACGTGTCGCACGCTGACCGGGTCGAAAAATACAAAATTCTGAAAATCACGTCCCTCGACCCGGTCTGCGCATCCCTCGACTCGGGGCTGACCCTCGACTCGGGGTCTGCGCATCCCTCGACTCGGGGGCTCACCCTCGACTCGGGGATCTTCAAAATCCAGTTTTTAGTTTTGGCTTGAGCCTCGACTCGAGGCTTCCCAAGCTCGACCCTAGGTCGAGTCCAGGATTTTTCTCGGCCCGATGCGTACCTCCGACCCCCATTTTCGCCCTACGTGTTCGTCTCTGCCGCCATATGAATCCCGGTACTTTCCGTTTCGTCAAATTCCACCGAAACTCAAAACGAGACAAAAACCAAACGAAATCCATTAAACTTAAAGTAGTGATACCTTTAAGCACAAGAGGTGATACTCTATACTTTAAAGCTTAAAAATACTAACACTTTTCATCAAATTATGCATTTAAATCACTCGAAAACCATGCAATAATTCACCCTAATCAGCATTGCGTGGCCTCAATCCTATCAATTCTCTCGATCGGGATGGCCTTAATCCTATTTTCGGCCGTGTAAGGAGCTCAAGCGCCGTCTCTTTGAGCGGCGGTGATGTGGGGATTGCGGGAGACTCCGTTCTCTCGGCCCGAGCGACTTGGGCATCGATCTTCGTCGAGAGAAGATTTTCCGGCAGCCGGTCCGGGTGGTAGATCCGACCGGGAATCGAGAAGGCTACTATGGAGGTAATCGCAGAGTTGTACCCGATGAAGGCTCCCACGACTCGGGCGCCGAAGAGGGTGGTGACCCGGGAGTTGAGAAGGCGACCGGGAGGTGGTCGCCAAGCTCTGGGCCGAGGGAGAGTAGGCCTTGGAGGAAGAAAGGGCCATGAAGTGGGCACGGAAGCAGGAGGAAACCGTCGAAGAGCGGGCGGATAGGTTTGATAGGGAGGTCACTGCCGCCATGACGCTTGGGAACACTTCATCGGCAGTCGGGCCGGGCCGACGCCTACCTTCGACTTCGCCCGGTACCTTCGGGAGAACCCTATGTCCGCCCGAGCGGACGCGGGATAAGTTCCGCTGTGCACTTGAGTCCGACCGGCCCGCCAACGCCTATGCAAGGAGAACCTCTGTGATCGAGGCCGATCTCGGGAGGTCTCGGAGGCTGAAGTGGCAGGTCCCCAGTGATGTACATTTCTATGTGCCCACCGCGGATGAATGACCCGATCAGCCGCCGAGGTCCATGGTAGCCGTCAACTACCACATGATGGAGGCCAGGCTCCGATTCCCGCTCCATCCCAACATCTGTCACCTACTCACCGCTTGCGGAGTGGCCCCCGCCGCAGCATTCATCCGAACGGGTGGGCGAACATTCTCTCGCTATTCACTGGCTCGGCAAGCTTCGCTTGTACCGGATGCCCACCCCGCCGAGGTGAACTTCGTGTTCACCCTCTCCGAGTCAAAAATGAGTTGTATCTTAAGACTCGGCAGGAGGAATATTTTTAATGGGATCCCCTCCAAGCTTCGTGCTTAGTAGAGGAAGTGGTTTTTGTGGACAGGGCATGGGGCTCGCCTGCCCGAGAGAGGGCGAAGACATCGCCGTTCCCACCTCATTCGGGCACAAGCCAAAATGTAAGTGTTCAGATTGCCAAACCCGGTTAAGACTGGTCTAATTTTGTTTCCCAATTTTTGCGGGGTTGTTCGTCCCTTAGGAAAAGAATCTCACTTGGATTTTCACCTCGCCTTTGAGAAGTCAGTTGTTGGTTCCCTTTTCGGACCGGAAGTAGGCCGAGGTTAATACGGACGAGGCTCGACTCCAAGCTCATCTTTTTGTTATCCGCGGCAATTGCGCGCGTGAACCCGTGCAAGTGGTTAACCTACTCCTGAACGGACCTTTCCTTTTCCTTTTTACTTCCTTGGCCGACGCTCTCTTATAGGGCCCGGGTTCCCTCCACGTAAGGCTTGTCAAACCGCCATCATGTCGACGATTCCCAATCTCTTCGACCGCCCGATGACTTGGGCAAAGAAGGCAAGCAAGCCACGGGCAAAAGTTATCCGCGGACGAGGAGGCCGCATCGAGCATCCCGGAAGGGTGCCCCTCCCAACAACCGCCGATGCCCCCAAGCCCGCCGACGTGCCTCGGCAGAGCCTATTGCCGCCCGGGCGACGGAGGAAGGTTATCCCGAGGGGGCCACTGGGACCCCCACTATCGAGGAGAGGTCTAGCGAGCAGGGGCTCCCGGCCGAGGGAGAAGGGCGGCCGAGAAAAGGCCGCGGGTAGAGAGTCCGCCGCCCGCCCCTACCGTATCCGAGCTCGATGCGGATCTCCCGCTCGCAGAGGCACCCACTCGATCGCTTCTTTCCTAGGCCATGATCCTGCCCACTTCGCCCGGTAAGCTTCCTAATTTCCTCACTCTATACTTGTCTTTCTTTTGCTCAACGTGTTTTCCCTCTTCGAAGGTTTCTCCAAGAAGGTGGCCACCACCACCCTCTGCCGTGGACTTCCTCAACTCTCGGAGGTATGCGGAGGGGTTGAAGTCCCCGATCACATCCTGCAGCGATGATGGGCATCCCGACCGTCTGGAGCTTAGACGCGGAGGAAGAGACGGCTTAGGGTACCGAGAGTGCCTTCCCGGTCGCTAAGGTGCACTCATTCCAGACCGCGGTCGCCCTTTAGAGGGCAATGAACGGGCGGGCCGCCGAGGTCGAGTCTCCGAGGAAGGCTCGAGAGAAGAGAGAGCAGGCCGAGGCCGGTCGGTTGAAAGCCGAGGCCGGCCGAAGGCGGCGGAGACCCGGTCCGCATCTCTTGAGGAGGAGGTTGCCCGACTCAAGGCCGAGGTAGGTAAGTTGGGGTATGCCTCGCCACGCAAGGTGAGCAGAGGGCGGAGGCGGTGAGAGAGGCGCGGAGTGCGGCATTGTGGAAGGGCGGACCTCGGCGGAAAGGGTGGCCAAGGGAATCATACGGGCCGAGAGGGAGAAGCCGGCCGCGCAGAGCGGAAAGGGATGCTTCTCGGGAAGAAGCTGCTCGGTTGATGGGGAAAAGCTCGGCCTCTCGAGAAGCTATCTCGAGATCGAGCGCATGCCGGGCTGCCGCTTATGCGACTCCCAAGACAGCTTGTCCTCGCCCCAACCAGGATCCAACCGTGGTGGGGGAATTCGCCTACTACATGGCCTTTGCCGGCGTAATCCGCACCGCCAGAAGGTTGGGAGCCTAGCACTGCTCCGGGAGAAGCATTTCAAGGAATATGCTCTTGCTCATCCCCTCCACTCGACCTCTTCTTGGAGATTAGGGACTGGAAAGGGAGCACGGGGTGGACCTCTCGTGGTTCCCCTCCCGAAATGCAGATCATTATGCCCGGAGAGGAGGTCCTCGATGACGAGGAGGAGGGGGCCGATGAGGGGGATGTTGCCGTTGTCGAGATGCGGGGACCGAGGCTCCGCCGGTTTAGGGAGTTTTTCTTTTGAATGTTTGTACGTCCTTCGGGACTTTTGAAATTGGCCGTGGGCCATCTTTTGTAATTTGGCCAAGTGCCTACTTGTAGCCGGTCGTTGGTCGCTCCTTGTAATTAATGAAAAACTTCCTTTTGTAACTTTCTTGTACTTTTCATTTCTTCGCTTTGATTTATTGCTTTCCATACTTAGAAAATTTTTATAAATTTTGCAAACATGACAAACTAGTAGCCTATCCGGCCTCGGCCTTACTTGGTTAAAGGATCGAGCTTATCCCATACCTTTCCACTCCGGTATTGGTATGAGTGGGTTCGGACTTTGGCCAAGTAAGGATTGGATTGGGGAGCTCGGCTCGTCCTTGCATAAGTAATCGATTTTCAATACTTAGCATTTTCCCTCAAAATTTTTGCAAGTATCTCAAACCGTTTATGGTTGGCTTGTCGTGCCTCGGCCCTACTTATCCAAGAGGTTGAGCTCGGCCGGTGCCTTTCCGATTTGGTTTTGGCATCGCGAAGCTCGGCCTTTGGCCGAGTAAGGATCTACTCAGGAGCTTGGCTCGCCCAAGTGTATCATGGCGGGTTGACGGCCCGCCGGACCCTTCGTCGCCCAAACCGGTCCTCGCACTACGACTTCGGTCGGGCGAGCCGATGAAGGTGCTCGCTAAATGGAGTCTAGACCACCGATCCGTCCGCTGGGATGGTTCAAGTGGCAGCTCACGGGAGACTTGATCTTCGTGAAACCCGATGCACTTCACGACCTATTAAGGTGCGTCTAGTGGCGTACTCTATGCTGGGCTGATCACTAGGATCGTACCACACACGACTTTTATCTTAACTCCGAGGAGTGGCGGACCTCACTAGCCAGAAAGCTAGGAGACCTCGGCCGGAGATTGAGCTCGTCGCGAGGAATTTGAGGAGCACACCGACCAGAAAGCCAGTGACCTCGGACGGTAACAGACACGCCACGAGGGGTTTAGTAGGAGCCTCCCAAAGGCAAGGATCGGGCAGACCTCGCCTGGAGACCGAGCTCCGTACGAGGAGTTTCTTAGGGATTGGACTTTCCTCGGCGAGTACTTTGACCCGCGCGAGTATTGGAGGGACCCGCTCTTAGCCGCTCGGCCTCGAGTGGGTCTGCAAGGATACATCTTGCGAGGATTCGGAGCACAAATAATTAAATTTTTGAAACAATTTTATTCATTTAGAAAGAGTTCCCACGAAGGGTTTACAAAACATACAGAGTTCATGAAATTTTCTAAACATGATTGAAAAATTTTCTAAACATGATTGACAAGTGCTCACCGATAGTATTTCTTGAGGTGGCATGCGTTCTAAGGGTATTGGTCCGGAGTGCCATCTGGGTGTTCGAGCTCGTCACGCTCCATTGGGTAGCCATTTGGACACCTTGAACGGTCCCTCCCGATTCGGGCCAAATACACCTTGGCCGGGGCCGTGAATCCTTTTAAGGACAAGGTCGCCGACCGTGAATGGTCTAAGCTTGACCTTGGAGTTGTAATACTTCTCCGACCGTTGCTTGTAGGCCGCATTCTTGTGAATTGAGTCTAGTCGGCGCTCTTCGAGCATGTTGAGGTCAAGCCTCCTTGCTCGATCATTTTCCTCGCCGAGCTCCCGTAAAGTGTGGAAGCTCGGCACGGCGACCTCGACAGGATGATGGGCTCGGTACAAGGCGAGGGCGAAGGGGGTCTCGCCTGTGGAATTTCTAGTAGTTGTCCTATACGCCCATAGGACATCGGTAGGCCGGCCGCCCACTTTCCTTTCCTCTCCTCAAGCTTGGTTTTGAGGGTGTGCTTGATTATCTTGTTGACCGCCTCCACCTGACCATTAGTTTGAGGATGGTACGGGGTGGAGAACAGCCTCTTGATCTTCCATCTCTCGCAGAACTCTAAGATCTCGAGTTCGCCGAACTATTTCCCATTATCCGAGACTATGGCTTGGGGTAGGCCAAATCTGCAGATAATGTTCTTCCGTATGAATCGATGATTTCCTTCTAATCAATTTTGTTCGCAGGCTCGGCCTCTGCCCACTTGGTGAAAATAGTCGACGGAGACCACCGCAAACTTGCAACCCCTAGGCGCCACCGGTAGGGGTCCGATCAGTCGATCCCCCACCGGGCAAATGGCCAGGGGCTGAAGATTGACTTTAAGTGCTCCGGGAGAGCTTGATGTTGGGCGCCATGACTTGGCATTTGTGGCACGATTTGGCATAGGCAATGGCATCTCGCCGGAGGGTGGGCCAATAATAGCCTGTCTCATTGTTTTATAAATGAGCGCTTGCCCCCAGCCGTGATTTCCACATACTCCATCATGGATGTCAGCCTAGAACTTTCTCGCCCGTCCTCGGGTGTGATGCATTTGAGTAGGGGTAGAAAGAAACATCGTTTATAAAGCGCATCCTCAATTAGAGTGTACCTTGCCGCCGCAGCCTCGAGCCGCTCGGCTTGGACTCGCCGCCCGCGAGTGTGCCCGTTTTGAGGTAGAGGATGACGAGTGTCATCCAGCCTCGCCTCCTCGGCTCGGACGGTGGCCACCGCTCGCCACCGATGGCCGAGCCGGGCGAGCTTTGTGAGGACAATGTTGGACATGTCCGCCGCCCTCCGAGGTGGCGAGCTTGGAAAGGGCATCCGCCGGGAATTATATTCCCTTGGGATTTTCTCGATGCGTACTTGTTGAAGCTTTTTACACATAGAGGCGACGAGCTCCTAATACTTGATCATTTGCTCCCGAGAGCTTCGTAAATTCCCTTGACCTGGTTGACCACCGCAGGGAGTCCATAAAAATATGGAGTCATCGAACGCCCACCGCAGCTAGCCGAAGCCTGCATCACAACCGAGCCTCGTACTCGGCCTCGTTGTTGGTGGCCGAGAACTAGAATCTGACATTTGTGAAGCATCGCCCTCCGGTCCGACTGTGACGATTCCAGCTCCGGCACATGATTGTGTTGAAGAGCCATCAACATACGATTTCCATGGTGGGATGGTTAGGGTCGAGGGATTGTTTGGGAAAGTGAGCTCGCGACGAAGTCGGCGAGCGCTGTCCCTTGATCGCCGTCCTCGGTGCATAAGTTATGCCGTTGATTGCAGCTTTTTCGAGTAAGTATATTTAAGACACAACCAAGTTATCGAACCCAAAGGAACTAAGTCGAGCAAGGATCCCTAAAGCTAAGAGTTGGCATGGTATTATAGAGTCGGGCTCGGGTATGCAAAATTAAATCTAAATTAAACAACTAAGAATAAACAACTAGTACACTACCAAGAGATATCAAATATGAGAAAAATGTGCTCGGGTGCAAATCACCAAGGAATCCTTAATTACGAATCACACATGATCGGGGTTTCAATTAACGAGGGATAATAGGAGCTATCTAACATAAAATCGCATATCAACCGTCATCGATAAGCCTGGGTTTAATACATCGAATAAGCACGTAAGATAGTTTAAGACGACACCCTAAGTCTCCTCACTTAATCACAAGAAATAAAATCAAGCAATTAACGTATTCTAATGTAGGTTCTAATGAAAATTAACCAAGTCTCCTTGCGTTAATCCAATATTTACTTCAATTACCAAACCAAGCCTAACACCTAAGCATCAATTTAATAAACCAAATCTCTTTGAGCAAATTAAATCAATTAACAAAGGATCAAAACCTAATCTAGCAATTATATCATGCAAATCACAATAGAATAATTAATCACCTCAATAAATGAAACACCCAATCACCTCGATCATCAAAATTAATTCATCCAAGGATCATTACACCCAAACACAAAAGGAATTTAGCCACTCATCATCAATTCAACAAAACCCATGAGAATTAAGAGAATTAAATGAGAAGAGAGCATAAGAATTAAGAAATAATCCACTAATAATAAAGAGAAAAATATGGGTATCACCTTGAATGTGTTGAGTACTTGAATCAATTGAAATCTAACCCTAATTTGCAAGAAATTGAAATTAAGAACACCTAATCTATGTGTGAATGTGTGTTTTTCTCTCAAACCCTAATCTAAAACTGCTACCCTAATTCTAATCCCATCGCTCTCTGCTCTGCTCACGCCGATGGCCTTTTATAGACGTTTCGAAAATCTCGCTCCTCGAGTCGAGGCTCAGCCCTCGACTCGAGGAATCTTCAATTTCCGCATCCCTCGACTCGAGGCTCCTCCTCGAGTCGAGGCCTCCGCCATTCTCGACTCCTTCTCTTTCCATTCAATCCCTCGACTCGAGGCCTCGCCCTCGACCGGAGGTCGAGTCTAGGGATTTTTACGAGCAGACTCCGCCTCCGACCCCCGTTTTTGTCCATCTCGTTCGTCTCTTCATCCTAAGAATGCCGGTACTCTCGGTTTGGCCAAATTCCACCGATTTACCTGTAAAATGGACGAAATACCTCAAGTGATACTTTTTAGACAAAATAGTGATACTCTACACATTTAAACACAAAACTAACATTTTTATCACTTTTTACACTAAAATATGCCCCAAAATCATGCATCACTTCTCTCCAATCAAATACCCCCAAACTTAAGGTGTTGCTCGTCCCGAGCAACGAAATTAAAGATCAAGGGGAAAAATTGCATTTGCTCACTCAATACATGGGCTTATCAACACAATCATGCAATCAAGCAATCTTCCTCAAATGAATCATCAAGCCAAAAAGCAACTAATCACCTTCATATGAGTTGTGCCTCAACAATAGCAAAATCGAACAAATTGTCTACCAATGCTCACAAGATATGTGTTTCACTCATCACTCAAAAGTGTATAAGGCATGTATACTCTCAATCAATCAAATCAAACAAGTGCACTACCATAGGCTTGCCACAAGTCTACATTTTCTACCACACAAAAGTGGTCAATCAAGGAATCAACAAGGTCTTGATATTCGGTTGTAATGTAGGCTCTTTGGTGAGGGTGGAAGATTTGGATAAGTGACTCGTAAACTAGTGGAGCGAGAGGTCAAGACGCCTAGGAACATCTCTTACTCTCAAGAGAAAGTGCAATTGTACGGGTTGCACCCACAATACTCAACTCACATAATTTACTCATTTTCTTTTCAATTCATTCTTCTCACTCAATAGTCATAGAACCCTTTTTTTTTCCTTTCATTCTTTCAACCACAATATGCACAAGAGATTTTTTCTTCTTTTCATCATTTCTTTTCTACTCACATCTCTTTTTCAAGCGCACAATTTTTCTCATCTTTTTCTTTTCATTTCACAACTCAAATTTTCCCACCACTCTCCTTTCAAAGCACAAATTAACCTCTTTAAAAGCATTACGCTCCACTAATTATTTGGGACAATTAGGCTCATAAAAGATAAAAGGCTAAATTCATAGGTTTGCCAAAGAAATAAGTCTAAATAGGCTCAAAGTGGCTAACTACGAAATAATATCATTTGGTAGGATAAATTTGGCCAAGTGACAAAATCAATTCAAAGATGGCCTTGTATCACATTCCAAAACTTCACACCTAAGTAGCTTCTAATTAAGACAAGTGGAGCATGATTGATACACACATCCAGAAACAAGACCCAAATTATGCAAGTCAAGGCTCAAATCTCACAAGGTTATCAAGGTAGACAAAATGCTCTCCTAAGCAAAGTATATACACAAACACACATTACAATGACTAAATCACCCTCTAACTCAACTTATCATCCAATTCCAATCACAAGATCACCAATTAAGCACATAACAAGTCCACAATCAAGATCACCTTACTCAATTTCCCATCACAAAATACTCATCCAAAATGATAAACTCAAAGATATGCAATAAATCCACTAATAAGCTCCAAATTTACAAAAAAATTCCTCATGCTAATGAGAGGCAAGTTAGTGCAACAAAAATCTCTAAACTAACACCCCCAAACTTTTTCATTGCCAAGCAATTAAAAGTTTGGTAAGATAGTTAGATAATTGAGTTGCACACAACTACCTACTACTAAGAAATGAAAAACACGAAAAGAGGCACACATCCCCCAAACTTAGACAAGTCCAAGTCTGAGAAGGTGTTGTACCTAAAGGTCTTCAAGTACCCTCTCTCCTTCAAGCTTGTAAACCTCGTCTTCCGGAAAAGCAACACACAACACACTTATTGAAAGCAATAAAAAAACAAAAATAAAAGAAAGCAAGTAAATGATGGGTTGCCTCCCATCTAGCGCTAGTTTTAACGTCCTATGCCGGACGTAACTCAATGAGTTCATACTCCCCTATCAAAATGGCCACGGATATTGGTCCTCCTTGCCACAATATTTCATCCTTTGAGCTTCAAGATCATGGAGGCGCTCATGATTGGTAGGACAACCACCTATATATATGGACATTGTCAATGGTTGTCCCCTTTGCTCTCTCAACATCCTTCTTTTTCATTCCTTTTTTCCAAGGATGCCCAAGCACTTTATCAATTCCTTCCTGTAATCAAAGTTCACAAGAGGTAAAATAAAATCATTAGAAGCATCAATTTCAATTAAAGTACAAATGGAAGAGTTAAGAGGTTTAGAAATGCTCATTTCGTTCTTCAATTCCTCATTTGGTGCTTCTAGATTTTCTTCTTCAATGTTGCTCATGTCAATCAATTGACATTCCTCTTCATCACTTTTGACAAGGAAATCGTCCATTTCATCCTTCTTGCTTGGACCCCCTTCTTCTTGATGGTTCTCCATGATGGTTATGTGCTTGACTTTGAATAGGAAAGATGTGAGATGACTTATTAGCACAGTTGAATTGAACTTGAGCGATCTCCCTGTTCTCATCTATCAAGACATCAACTATTTCCTTTGCCTCATAGATGCTCTCATACAAGGGAATCGTTTCTTCAAATCTTGAGTCATCTTCCACAATTCTCTTCATCAATATCCCAAGCATCTCCTTCAAGGTAGCTCTCACATCATGGATTTCCCTTTCATAATGAGAAGAAGGTTGTGGAATTTGATCTTCATACTCATGGCTTCTCCCATTATTGTAGCCATATCCTTCATAGTGTGGAGGATAAACCATACTATTTTGATAATAGTATGGATTCCACAGTATTGGTTATATCTATCCATCTTTGCAATTAAGCTCTTCCTTGCATCTTTAGTAGGCTAAGATCGAGGTTCGATTTCAATTAAGAGATTTAACCCCTTCAAGAACAAATGAATGTCCACCTACAAAAAGAGCAAGTATCAAATTCCCAAAAACAACAAACCAAAACAAAAATAAAAATAAAGCAAGTAAAATGACACTACTAACACCACTCAATAAACTCTAAGTCCCTATTAACACTCTAATTAGTTCCCCAAGCAACGGCGTCATTTTGATTGCAGCTTTTTCGAGTAAGTATATTTAAGACACAACCAAGTTATCGAACCCAAAGGAACTAAGTTGAGCAAGGATCCCTAAAGCTTAGAGTTGGCATGGTATTATAGAGTCGGGCTCGGGTATGCAAAATTAAATCTAAATTAAACAACTAAGAATAAACAACTAGCAAACTACCAAGAGATATAAAATATGAGAAAAATGTGCTCGGGTGCAAATCACCAAGGAATCCTTAATTACGAATCACACATGATCGGGGTTTCAATTAACGAGGGATAATAGGAGCTATCTAACATAAAATCACATATCAACCGTCTTTGGATAAGCCTAGGTTTAATACATCGATTAAGCACGTAAGATAGTTTAGAGACGACACCCTAAGTCTCCTCACTTAATCACAAGAAATAAAATCAAGCAATTAACGTATTATTATGTAGGTTCTAATGAAAATTAACCAAGTCTCCTTGCGTTAATCCAATATTTACTTCAATTACCAAACCAAGCCTAACACCTAAGCATCAATTTAATAAACCAAATCTCTTTGAGCAAATTAAATCAATTAACAAAGGATCAAAACCTAATCTAGCAATTATATCATGCAAATCACAATAGAATAATTAATCACCTCAATAAATGAAACACCCAATCACCTGATCATCAAAATTAATTCATCCAAGGATCATTACACCCAAACACAAAAGGAATTTAGCCACTCATCATCAATTCAACAAAACCCATGAGAATTAAGAGAATTAAATGAGAAGAGAGCATAAGAATTAAGAAATAATCCACTAATAATAAATAGAAAAATATGGGTATCACCTTGAATGTGTTGAGTACTTGAATCAATTGAAATCTAACCCTAATTTGCAAGAAATTGAAATTAAGAACACCTAATCTATGTGCGAATGTGTGTTTTTCTCTCAAACCTCAATCTAAAATCGCTACCCTAATTCTAATCTACTGCCCTCTGCTCTGCACACGCCGATGGCCTTTTATAGACGTTAGAAAAATCTCGCTCCTCGAGTCGAGGCTCAGCCCTCGACTCGAGGGATTTTCAATTTCCGCATCCCTCGACTCGAGGCTCCTCCCTCGAGTCGAGGCCTCGCCATTCTCGACTCCTTCTCTTTCCATTCAATCCCTCGACTCGAGGCCTCGGCCCTCGACCGCAGGTCGAGTCCAGGATTTCTTACGAGCAGGACTCCGCCTCCGACCCCCATTTTCATCCATCTCGCTTTGTCTCTTCATCCTAAGAATGCCGGTACTCTCGGTTTGGCCAAATTCCACCGATTTACCTGTAAAATGGATGAAATACCTCAAGTGATACTTTTTAGACAAAATAGTGATACTCTACACATTTAAACACAAAACTAACATTTTTATCACTTTTTACACTAAAATAGGCCCCAAAATTATGCATCACTTCTCTCCAATCAGCCGTATTGGACGATCTCGGCGACCACTTTAGAAGGCGGCCCTCAGTGTTCGGCCGGTGCAAGACTTGCCGGAGTGGAAAGGTCATGAGGACCTCGACTTGATGATCAAAGAAGTAGGCCCTCGCTTCCTAACACTCATAATAAAGGCATATGCCAGCCTTCTCCAAAGGGGTGTACCTGAGCTCGGCATCATGGAGGACTGGCTGAAAAAAGTAGATTGGCAGATGGTCCTGTCCGTCCGCCCTAACGAGCACGACACTTAGGGTGGACTCGGATCGCCAGATACGAGGAAGCTTCTCGCCTCGGCACGGGCTTGGCGAGAATGTTGGGATTGGCGAGGTACTCCTTTAATTTAAGGAAAGCGTCTCGGCTTTCTTTGTTCCAAGAGAATTTTTGTTTCTTAATGGTAGCAAAGAAAGGCTTACTCTTGTCACCTAGGTGGGAGATGAATCTGCTCAAGGCCGCCAGACAACCGGTGTGTCTCTGGACTCGCTTGACATTGCGAGGTTCCTCCATGTCGAGGATGGCCTTGATTTGGGTGGGGTTAGCTTCGATTCCCTGGCTCACAATGTGGCAGAGGAACTTACCGGAGCCGACCCCCGAAGCCGTATTTCTTCGGATTAAGCTTCATATTGTACTCCTGAGGATCGCAAAGGTCTCGCCTAGGTCTCTCGGGTGATCCTCCTTTTCACACTCTTGACAACGATGTCGCCTATGTAGACCTCCATCATTTTCCCAATTTGCTCAATGAACATTTTGTTTACTAGCCTTTGATAGGTCGTCCCGCGTGTTTCAACCCGAAGGGCATCCTAAGCCAGGAGTAAACGTTCTTTTCGGTGAGGAAGGAGGTATGCTTCATATCAACCACGGCCATCGGGATTTGGTGATAGCTCAAAATGCGTCCATGAAGGACATCATCTCGTGGGCCGGCAAAGTCAGTCCACTAGATGATCGATGTGAGGCATTGGGAAATGATCTTTCGGGCATTCGCATTCGGATCCGTGAAGTCTATGCATAGTCTCCAGGATCTATTGGCCTTCTTGACGAGCACGGCATTCGCCACCCACCGGGCTCGTCCTCTGCTTGCTTTCGATCAGCTTGTTGTCAAGCAGCTTCTTCACTTCTTCGGCTAGAGCAGATACTTCTCTGGGCCGAATTTCCACCTTTTTTGAGATACGGGCTTGCGAGTAGGGTCGATCTTGAGGTGATGGCAGGCATGTTTTGGAGTCCATGCCGACCATATCTTGATGCGACCGTGCGAAGACATCCACATTGATTCTGAGAAAGTCTATGATATCCCCCGCATTTCGGTGGAAATTTTGGAGCCGATGAAGACTTCCACCTCGGGCGAGCGTAATCCACCGGAATGCGCTCTAGTTCTTCGACTGGAGCGGTGCGCTTCAGCCGCTGACCATTGGGATCTTGGAGATTTCCCCTAGGATCAATGTCTAGCGGCATTGGCTCGAGCCAAGGCGGGGCTCCGTGTCTTACTCGCTCGCTTGGCCGAGCTCCATAGGAGTCGGGACCGAGCGAGCGGGCTCGTCCGACCTGCTCGGCTTGAGGGGAGTTGGTGCACAATCTATTGGAGTTGCTTCATTCTCGTCGATGTCGAGCTCGCTAGGCGGGGTGCGCTCTTGAGGGAGCTCGGCATTTCGTTGTTCAAGAAGAGTAAAAATGAAAGAAGAGTTTAAACTAAGTGTGAAAATTAAATCTGACACGAGTAGTTCAAACACTTCTTTGACATTTTATGATCGTCTTTTATCGTGCCAACCTCCCCTTCAAAAGTTTTGAGAAAAGGACGACCAAAAAGTCGTTATATATGTTCGGCAGTCAATAATTACAAATTCAACAGCCTAGTAATCCTAACCCTATCATTTGCAAAGTCGACTAGCTCGATAGACAACTTAATCTTTCCATAAGCCGAAACCACGGTGTTGCCAAAGCCGCGGAGTTGGAGGTCGTAGGGCTTGATGTATTTGGCGAGGTTGCCCATCCGGTCCAAGGCGGACTTGAAGATGATGTTGCGGAAGCCGCCATTATCGACCAGGACTCGGTCAACAGTCATTCCCAAGATATTGGCCGAGATGACCAGCGCCCCAAGCGGGATTCCATCTCATCGATTTTCTTACGCATGGTGACGAGAAAAGCATCGCGAGAGTCGGAGTTCGAGGCTCGCGACGAGGGCCTGGGCGGTCGAGCGCCGAGGCCGAGCCGGGCCTAGCCTATCCTTGGCCGAGACCCTTCGGCCTCGTGTTCGAGGGGCGCGGGGGCACTATTGATGGGCCGACGGTCCACGGCCGCCCGCCGAGCCATGGAGCTTCCGATCCCGGATTCCATTTCGATTCTCGATCCGAAGTCCAGTTGATGAGGACGACCCAAGTCGCTCAAAGACGATCTTTGGACCCACAGGCTGGTCGCCCCTGCTGGGGATCCGGGGCCATCTCGAGCTCGCTGGGCATTCTTCTTCTTCTTCCCCTTGTTTTTCCGGGGAGCGGTGGATGGGCCGAGGTTTGGCCGTGGCGAGCTCACGACCTCTAGCTTGCAGAAGCTTGATTGCCGTTTGAATCGCTTAGGAGTCCGACACTCCTGGAGGGAATGGGAGTAAACTCCCAGCCGCCCCGGTGGGAGTAACTTTCCTCGGGCTGTTCATCCCCATGAACGTGCATGGGCTACATGCAATCAAGCAGCCATGGGGTTTTCCCCATGGGAGTGGTGTTTCCGGCTTTCGTCATCTTCCAAAAGAAACAGGATCTTCTTTGGAAGAGATGGGTTGCGAGTAAGGAACAAAGGATGTTCTTAGAAGGATTTTAACTTGAAGAACAGTGAGTGTTCTTCAAGGTTTTTCCCGAAACTTCAATGAAACAGTGAGAGTGAGACCCTCCTTTCAGCGCCAATTGTTGTTAACCGAAATATTTATGAGTGGTTAATGTGACTTTTAATCGGTTAATAACAATAATGATTGGAGCATTTATGGTGATAAATACCCAAGAACAATAACTAGTAATAACGAGCAATAAATATGTATGAATGCTTGTAATGAAATCGAAAAGTAAACCGTAACAAGAGAATTGCTGGGAGTGTTAGTCCCGTGCTAAGGGTGGATGACTCGAGATCCGTTTATTATGCCTTATAGGTCTTATTTATACATGGTATTGGTTGCCTTTTGGGCAAACAAAAGGTACAAAATACAATTAATTATGTACAACCCCAATTAATTGGGGTGTACCTGCCTACATTTGGGCGGGCGGCTAGCCACTCACGTCCCCGCCGGTGTCCTCCGGCAGGGATCTTCTGTCATGTGGGAATTTCCTTACTTTTTGGGCAAGGTTGACATTAAATTGGACTGCCACTTCGTACTTGGTTCCACTTCTGGGTGGCTTGGTCGGCAAGTCTTTCGCTCGCCGAGCTAACTCGATAAGTGCCTCGCCGAGCTCGTCATCTCATGCCGAGCTTGGTAAGCATCCTCGCCGAGCTCGCCGTCTCGCGCCGAGCTCGGTGCTTCGCCTGCTTGATGCTGTCCGCTCGCCGGATGGGCGTTCTCGCCTCGGCCAAGCGGCGGGTCCCTCGGCGGGCCGAGCCTGGTGGGTCTTGCATGCTCGGCCGGGCTCGCTCGCCGTGCCTGTGCGAATCGGGCATTCGGTGGTGCCGAGCTCCTTCGAGCTCGGCCAGGTGGATTGGGCCGGCCCATGATTGCTTTGGGCTTTGGGGTGAATAAATCGTCATACAACACCACTCTTGTTTTATTCTACTTATTCACTCTCCTACACTTTATCTCATTCAACCACCCAAAATACCCTTACACTCTATTCTCTCTCCTACACTAATTTGAGTTTTCTTAAAAGTGTTTCACTTCACACGTGAAAGTAAATACGGGACGGAGGGAGTAGTACCTATTAATATTTACATAGTTGAATATATTTAAATTTGGAGATGTAGGTACATGTACTATATGTAACACCAAGTTTGTGTGTGTATATATATATATGTATGTACGTGTTGTTACCCGTTTCTAAATCCATGAGATTTGTGGGTGAATGTGGCTTGGTAACGGATAAAACAAGTAATAAACGATGAACACGAAGCGATGGGGAAGAACTTATGAGTTCTTCCCTTCAAGATGGCTTTGGGTGTCCCATGGGGACCCCGAGCCTTGTGTATTGCTTATATGTGTGTTGGAGAAGATGAATGATCTCCTTTTACAATAGGTTGGGGGTCTCTATTTATAGAGCCCCAAACTTGGTGGTCAAGAAACGATCCTAGCCCTTTATTTTAGGGTCTAATTACAACCGTTGATCTAAAACCGAATAAGACATATCTGTGGGAGATAGCATTTAATGTATGAATCCTCAATAAATGAGGGCCGAGCACTGATATCACTTGGTCGATCCGCTGCCCTCTCACGTCCCCGCCACCCGTCCGCTGGTGGGAGATTCTCTGATGTCCTTCTTTCAAGGCTTGATCTTATCTCGATCTTCCGGGAAGGCCTCGCATTCGTGTACGGAGGTCGTACTCTTGTCTTGGTGTGGCGAAAATGACTTGAACGGGCACTGATTCGAAGGAATGGAAGTCGGCCGAGCGAGGAGGGAGGCCAACCAAGGCCTTGGCCGACCAAGGGTGAGGAGGCCGACCAAGGTGGGAGAGGCCGAGCAAGGCTTGGGCGAGCAAGGCCATTGGCCGAGCAAGGCTTGACCGAGCAAGACCATTGGCCAAGCAAGGCTCTTGGCCGAGCAAGTCTCTTGGCCGAGCAAGTTATGGGAGGCCGACCAAGACCCCTTATCTTGACGTTTGTTTGCCTTTAATCGTCTTTTAGGTGTTTTCATATCAAATTTCTTCTTGAAATATTCGTGATACAACAAGATGCTTTCATGTATTTATATTAGGTGCAAGGCCACTACTACTGAAATTTTTAGAGTTGCCACTAAAAAAATAAGAAAAAGAAAATTAGAGGTAGGTGTATTCATTATTATATGATTATTTTATAGGTCACGTGATGAATCTCTTTAAAATATTAGAGTAGAGACTGGTTCTTCAAACTAGCCGTCGGAATACTTTTCTATAATTCTTCCTCCCCCTTTCTTTTCTTTAAGAGTAACATTAATTAATTAATTAATTAATTTCGTTGAATGTTGATATGGATATATATATATATATATATATATATATATATATATATATATATATATATATATATAATTTATTGTGTAAAATAATATATTTATATTATAAAATAAATCTATTCAACTAATATATGTATAAAAGTATGTAATAATTTTTCTATTATATATGTATATTTTAAAATTTTATTTTCAATACATTAAATTTATAAAGTATTTAAATAGAATTTTATTTTTAGTACATCAAGATTATTGTAATATAATATATATACTCCTATATATTATTTAAAATTGATAAAATAAAATTAATCATTATACTCAATATTATGATTTAAAAATTAATCAATATACTCAATATTATAATTTAAGGGAAATTACATATTTAGAATTATATTATATAAAAATAATAATCACATTAATTTAAAATTATATATAATATTAAAATTAGATAATGTCAAATTTTTATAAAAAAATATTTTGAGATAATATACTTACTTTAAGGATTTATAAATTAATCAAATCTTCTCATATTAATCATTCCATAAGTTTTTCTTAATTTAAAAATTTATTATTTATTGACACATCATCACATTACTCAATATTATGATACTACATAATACAATCTATTTTAATACATCATCAAAAAAATAGTCCTATATATATATATATATATATATATATATATATATAGTTATTATATATATTTTTATCTGTTTGAGATAGTTATTATATTTAATATATTATTAAAAATTTAACAATTTTTTGAAGGCAATTAGTGCACATGGTGCAATTGGATTTTGACCCGATTTTTAATTTAATTTTAGGTCTCACCTGTTTAATAATGAATCAAAATTAAATTAAAATTACATTAATTACACCATATCTGACTCCATTAATTTTTAAATTCTATCTTTAGTCCTATTTAATATATATAATTCTATTCAAAATCAATATTTAGGCATCAGTAATTGCCTTTGGAAACGAGTATACATGAGAACAAAATGAGTAAACAAAATAAAAATTAATTTCTAACAATAGTATTTTTTTAATGTGTGTAAAATTATAACTATATAGCTAGGCTTATTTTCGTGGGACAATGGAGGAAGGAGTATCTGTTTTTTCTTATACACACTCTCTTACAAGACCATCAAATATGAGATCATAAAAATTCATCTACTGCAGGTAATTGATCATAAAGAAAAATTCAAATTAACGCCATTTATATTAATTAAGTATACATTTATTTAATTTAGATCTGTAAAAAGTTATCTCATAGTATAGGGTCTTACATAAGAATTTGTCTTAAATTTTATGATATAAATTTTATAAAACCAATTCAACATAATTAATTACAACAGATCTAGTTTAGTTTCTAAAGGTTGTTATAGAAAAATAAGACTAGACAACCTTTAGACTTTTCAATAAAACATGACTTTGATTAATTAGGTAGTTTTACTTCTGAAAAGAAAAAGAGAGAGAGAGACGAGTGATTAGTATTCTAATTAAAATATGATTAAACCAACTTTGAAATTATTGAATTTTTTTACGGGAAATTATTGAATTTATGACAGAAGAATTTGGTGTCCACGTTCAAGTTGGTCGTTTTATATTTTAATCTCATATGGTTAATAAATTATTGTAGCAGGTAGGAAAAACAAAGTACAAATATATATGTAGTTTAATTAGTACTTAACTTGTCACACAAATATATTTATTTTTATAGCGTATATTGAACAACTAATTAATTTGAGAATCAATTTCACCGTCAATTAGTGAATACCTCAATTGAATTTAAGGTAAAGTTCAGTAAAACTTGTCCAACACATATTTTTTTATGACTCGATACTTTATACCTAAAATGAATATACACCACCAGAATAATTTTTTAGGGTTATCGTACAAATACACTAATATATATATATATATATATATATATATATATATGTGTGTGTGTGTATGTATAATAGGTTTTAAATGAATATGGTTCATATCATGAATCACTGTTCAATTTTATGAATTCAATTCAATTCTTGATATTCCTATTCAAATATTTGAACTCTTTGTAAAAATTTGATACTTTAAATATTTTTTCGGGTTAATTACAATTTACAATTTGTAGTATAATATATTTTACAATTTGTAATTTGTACTATATTTTGTAATAAATTGCAACTCGATCGTACTATTTAAAATTGATAGCTTGGTAATTTTAAAAATATAATTTTATCGGTAATTTTGTAGATAATTATGTGATTATATATGTTTAATTAATAAAAAATTATTTCAGAGCATATAGATTTTTATTAGTATACAAATAATTATAGTAAAGAATTGAATATATAAAAAAATATATAATTGTGTAGTAAAGAAATGATCATATAAAAACATAAGAAATATATATATATATAAATATATATTATTTGGTAAAATATAAAATGGAATTAATTACTACTAGATACTATTTTTCTACTTTTATTACTTTCTAATACAATAAAAAGTCAAAATACTCTCCACTACAAGTCAATTTATTTCATACCAATTTTACCCCCAAACCACCAACAGATATACCATGCTTGCTTGAGTGTTTCTTTTCATTTTAATAATGAAACTCTCTCTCTAACCCACATCCTTCTCTCTAAAAACCCTAAAATGCACACCCTGCCGCCCACCGCCGCCCACCGCGGACCGCCCACCGCCACCGCCTCCATTTCTCGTTGCTCGTCCATCACCCGACGACGAACACCACGCACGCAGGACGCCGACTCACCGTGGGACGAAGACGAAAGCGGCTGCTGCTCCAGCCGATGATTTGCGGCGGGTGATGCGACGGAGGGGTTGAGCCTAGGCGGCGGAGGTGGATCGCGATTTGCGGCGACGGCGTACCCAAACGAACCACCGATGAAGGCCCGAGACGGCGACGACGGCGCGATGGCTCCCTCTTTCTCCCGACGACGGCGCTTTGAAGCCGCCAACATCGATGGCGGAGATCGGTGAGTTGTTTGATTTTGGGATTTTGTTTGACTTATTGTTCTCTCGAAAAGAATAATAAAAGATAGAATTGCTGTTTAAAAATTCTATTTCTATGGTTTTGTGAGATCGATAATATGTATTAATATGGGAGGGGTAAATGCATTCACCTTTCGGTTCTTTATTCGTTGGGTTGGGGGTCGCTCTATCGCACTTCTAACATGGTTTTGCTAGTTAATCACTTCCCGATCTCGCTTGCAGGATGTTTTGGAGCAATTCCTGGTGATACAGATTACGAATGTTCGCCAATGACTACGGTGACATTCCCGGCTTGGATATGATCTTCTTGCTTGGGGGTTACTATTACCACACCTCATCCGATACAAAGTGGATAGACTATTGTATGCATCAACCGGTATTTTGGTACAGAGCACCGATGTGTATATTCAAGAATAAATTTGCACATGTGCGAATCGACGAGGATCAGCGAGAAAATGCAAAAATTGAAGAAGAAAGTCCTGGACATATGAACACTACAAATGTGCAATAAATTTGCACATGTGCAATAAATCTGCACATGTGCAATAAATCGCACATGTGCGTAACACAAGAGGATCAGCAAGAAAATGCAAAATCAAGAAGAAAGACTCGACATATGAATTATTTTTGTTGCTGCACAACGTTGAAAAATTCAATAGATATTTCCTATAGCACCATATACAAATTATGAAGAAAATAAAAAATAAATTATTTGAATCAGAATTTGAAAGAAATTAAATCAAATGAAACATTGGGCACCGTGAGTCCGTGACAAGCATGAAAAAGTTGATTCTTTGAGACAAAAGGACAGTTGCTGCTGAGTTAAAAGGAGAATGAGGGAAAAGTTGACCGTTGAGCCAAAAGGACAATGAGGGGTATACTTGGCATTCTCCCTTAAAAAGTTGTACCTATTAGTAATTATGATTTGGATTGTATCTAATAGTAATAAGACATACCAAATTGTACCTAGTAGTTATTGACTTATAAAATGATATAAAAAAGAAAATCTCATATACAGATGTATTTTAAAATGATATTTTTTTTTCTTTAGTAAAAGGTACTCCCTCCGTCCCAAGTTATCTTCATACTTTCTTTTTTGGGACGTCTCACAATTAACTTCGCACCCCTAAAATGGAATACCCTACATAAATTACACCCTCACAATATTATTTAAATTTAAAAATGTCACTCTTACTTTATTTTACTTTATTCTCTCTCCTACACTTTATCTCATATAACCACTCAAAATACCCTTACACTTTATTCTCTCTCCTATATTAATTTAAGTTTTCTTAAACAACGTGTCACTTCACATATGAACCTAACTTCGAACGGAGGTATATTACTTAGCCAACATTACATATTTTCACTGAAAAATATTAGTTTCTTTCATTGAATAATATTAATTAGTTGGGTATCGATTGGAGAAAAATCACAAACGGTCCTGTATCTTTACTTGAATCCAACTTTAGTCCTTTTTCTTTTAAATTTATCAATTTTGATCCTTTTGGTCTCAATTTTGGTCTTTTTCACCGGAAAATTCTAATTTGTGCTAGAAAATTTCCCTAATTTTGTATTCTTGTCACGTCGATGACCGTGTCAAGTCTCATTTGAATCGTCACTCATCCAGAAGCAAAGCCCTCAATTAATTTCAAATTTCGATTACACCTTCCTTGTAAATTGCAATTTGAAAATCGTAAATTTTATAAATTTTCATCACTAATTCTGAGTGTTTTACAATGAGGGAGGGTCGAGAACTATAAATTTCTTTTTCTCTTGTCGAGCCTGTCATTTTGGTACATTTTCGTGTCATTTTGTATGCTACAACAGATTTTCAATCATTTTCTGGTAATTTTTGCAGCCAAAAATTGAATTATCCGCTAAAATGACCTATTTTGATATCAAAAGGACCACAATTGATAAAATAAAACGAAAAAGACCAAATTTGAATTCGAGTAAAGTTACAAGACTATTTATGAAATTATCTCGTATAAGTTGTATAGTGTTACTGATGTACTGAAAATTATTCATATATGTATATTGGCATTGAGGAGTTATGAATTGTTACCAGTTCTTCATAGTGTGATGATAACTTATAGATGATGAAATGATGATAACATTGGATCAATTTTGAGTTATGATTATTGTGTATTTAATTGTGTGTATGTATGGTGGTTTAATATTTATATGCTTATTTTTGTAATTTTATCTCTCAATTAATTAAGCTAATTAATATGTTTTTTTTTAAATATTAATAATGCCACATAATGATGGATCAACCTAAAATACACTTGGAGCGACCAACTCTAGGACTTGGTGGCTTTATGGAGATAAGGCCAAAGCCTAAGCACTAAAAATGATAAATTTTATTGATTAATTCCTAACTATATCTTCTTCATATGAAATAAAAATTTATTGGTCTTATCTCAAATTCAATTTAGGAATTTCATATTAGCATATAAATATGCTCAAGTATGTCTATTGTTTCTCACTTAATATTTTCTCTTTATCGAATAAATTAGCATATCAGAGATTTTCATCATGAAAGTTGTGTTTCTGCTAGCACTCATCCTCATTAGTGGTTTTTTCTTTAATCTTATTCTCATTTTTTTACTAAATTCTTATATTATTTATGACATTTCATTTAATCAGAGAATTTTTGTTATGATTTGTTATTGCTCTAATTAAAAAAATATATCTAAAAATGTTCACAAATAGTTTTCATGGCGAAAATAATGTATACTCGGGGAAGTACGATATAAAAACAATATATAAATTTAATGTGAGATGGTGTAATGTCATATGAGTCGTAAAATAAATTCAAATGAAATACATCTAGCTTGAATCAAGATTCAAATAATATGTTTGACTATCCATGAAAATTAATGGAATTACGTGATGACTCTGTAAGTGCCAAATAAAAATAAAAATAAAAGATAGAAGGAAATTTTTTTATCTCATTTAAAAATTTAAACTTATAAAGAGGTGTGAAATTAATTAATTTTTATTAATTGTCTAACAGAAACAACGATTAAGCATATATATTTTGTACTATTTCTTTTTTATTTTTATCTTACCATATACAGGTAATATTTATATACATTTTTTAATATTTTGCAAAAAAATTTTGTTGTATAAGATGCAGGTTTAGTGAATGGGAAGATAGAAGAGAAGAAAGTATGCAGTTATAAGAGCGAGAAGTACTGGAGAGTATGCTTTAGTGACGCTAAATGTACGGATGTGTGCAAGAAAGAGGGCTTTGAAGGTGGTGATTGTCATGGACTCCGCCGCCGATGCTATTGCAACAGTCATTGCTAATTATGTTTAATAAATTAATCTCTATAATATATATTTATTGGAGTAAATTTGTATTCTGATGTTATGGAATAATATAATCATATTCTTATTTATGTTGGCATCATATAGTTAAAGAGACTTTCCTTTTTAATTCAAAGCAAAGTGATAATTTATTCTCCCACAAAAATGATATGTCGCTTACCTACTTGACAATAAATAATTAAATATTTATTTTTGGACAAAAGCGGATTTTCTCATTGGTTCAAATTACAGTTTATTTATTCTTATATTATAATTTTATTTATAAATATTTAAAAATTTAAATTTAAATACAATTTATGCAAACATTATTATTTTATACAACAAGATCGCGACTTCCAGCATGTATATCTTCATCATGCAGACAATTAATTAACCCCATGCATTCTGAATATAGATTTTAAACGGGCTGACTCTAATAGGGGCACGGGACTTACCCATTCGTTCTTAGCGATCTCATAATTATTGGAATGTAACTCTAACCCTAGCGGACGATGGCTACACGGGCTATTAACGGGCTCTAGAAAAAAAAATTAATCTTTTAATATAAAATAGTAAATTATAATCATAATACAACACAATACAAACTTAAAATTTAAATATTTTTTTAAATTCATTAAAATATCAAATTAGTTAAACATAATTATAAAAGTTCAATTTAAATATTAACAATTATAAAAGCTCAATTCAAACATTACCGGTACATTTTGAGAAAAAAATAATGATTCGAATGAAGGGAAACAAATAAACAATAGAATTAATTTGTATATTTTACAAAAATAAATATTCATTTACATAAATGGTTCGCCTAATGAAAAAGGAAAAAAAAAGTAATGAAAGTATAAATAATGTAGTTAATTTATATATATATATATATGTATGTATATATATATATATAAAGCTACCGGGCCAGCCAGAAAACCGGCGGGCTAGCCCGATTAGTCCACAAAGCAACCGGTCCAGGCCAAAAGACTCAATTTTAAACGGACCACTAAACCGATGGACTTAACCCTATATTTTTTAACACTAAACGAGTCGACCCGCCACCCTTCATCCCGTTTAACAACTTTAATTATGAATACAAAACAACCATGACAATTAATCCTTACTCAACCATATTCCAACACCACCATCACAAGGAGTAACTTAACTCTTCTATAAAATTCTGGTTTATAATATGAAATTGATACCATTACATTTATTTATCGATACTATTACATTCATTTACTAATATCATAACTTTTTCATACCGTGATATTAATTTATATGTGTAATGATACCACTAAATGAATATTATGATTTCAAATACTAGATTTTGTGTATCTCAAGATGGAACATGGTAAACGTTAGACATGGCAGGCCGGGAACAAACCCGAGGAAAGTGAGAACCTTTGTAAAATCATCGGCAAGTTGATGGGGGTAAATTACACTTTTTCCAAGAGAATGAGTGGTCTCAGAAAATAGTCATTTCGTTTGTCTAAATAGTTGTTTTATTAAAGAAAAAACCTAAAAACCAAATAATCACAAACCGATTAAAAGGTCGAAGCCCCAAATTAAAAATCTTCATAGAGTAAAACCCTATATGTGCATTATTTAGTGTTTAATTTTGTTTGTATTTTAAGCGCAAAACGGATCCCACAAAAATATTTTTACACTTAATTATTCAAAAATGACTATTATTATTAAAAAGGACCACATTTGCTATCACATTTTTCTTTTGGAACTACTCTGCATTTAACCCAAAATAAAAATATATTGTTTATTATTTTTTGTTAAACGTAGTGGTCCGGATTTGTTGATTGCTTACAAGTGTCGAACTAAATTTTAATTTTTGCAAATGTATAATTATATATATATATATATATATATATATATATATATATATATATATATATATATATATATATATATTTCTATTTCTATACACTAGTTGCATTGTACATATCAAGTGTATTTTAAAATGATATTATTCGCTTTATTAAAAGGTATTATTTGGTCAAGATTAGATGTTTTTATTGAAAAAAATACTCCCTCCGTCCCATAAATGCTTTCACACTTTCCTTTTTTGTCCGTCCCAATATAAGTTCACACCCTTAAAATGGAAAACCTTTTATAAACTTCACCTCACAATTTTCACTAATTTACACAAATGTCATTATTTTTAGAGAAAAACTTCAAAATGTCCACCGCCATAAAAAAATATTTTCTACCCACCTACTTAACAAAAATGTTTTCTACCCACTTTAAAAAAATGTTTTCTACCCACCCCTACCCCACCCCCCAAAAGCTGCCCCCATCCGCCTCCCCTCCTCCTCCTCCTCCCCATTCCCACGCGCCCTTCCCAATTGTCAGGATTCTTTGCATGCATGCATGATTCCCTACTTTATGTCACATAAAGTAGGAATCACATAAAGTGGGAAATTTATTTTTAAAAAATTTGAATTCATTTAAAACGTGTTGCTCTCATCGTAATAATTTATTCATCTCAAATTTTTCTCCACTCCACATTTTTCTTTCATTTTTGTCTTTCACCCTCCCACTACTTGCGGTTTGAAGAAAGAAGAACAAGGTAATTTTTCTACTTCCTATCCGTTGTTATTTATTTTGATATTATTGAATAATATTAGGAGTTATGAATGATTTTATATGTAGGACTTATAAATTATTTAGAAATTTTTTAATTTTATGATTCAAAGGAGTTATACATAGGAGCACATTTTTTTAATATTAGGAGTTAATGTAGTTGTTTTAAGTAATATATTTACTTTTACGATTTATAATTTCTTAAAATAATTATTTTAAAATTTTAATTTAGCCATTATATCAAATTTTAGAGTTAATTTAGTATTTGTTAATTATGTAGATGGACGATAATTCAAGATTTTTGATGGTTTGCCACGGAGGTTATTGGGAAGGTTTCGATACTAATGGAGAACAAGAGCACATTTTAGTTTCGATTTACCCACCAATTAGCTATAGTGAACTTTTAGAAAGTATACACGGTTTAGTGCAAGCAGATATGCACGAATGGGGCTATCAGGTTGTAGCTCTTTGTGAGTCGAGGACCACATCATTAAGTGGAAGCTAAATACGGATAATGATGTTGCACGATATTTGAATAAGTACAAGGATGAAGATCTCGTAGTTTATGTTTCACCGATAAAAATCAATGGTGAGCGTCCATATCCTCCCCCTCGTAGTTCTCGTGTACCCCTCGAGTACTCGTGTACCCCCTCGCAGTACTCGTGTACGTGTAGGTGATGCTGGTCCTAGTACGGTGCCTCGCACGTGGGCTCCAGTTAGCCCACTTTTTGATGATCATAATGTTGGTTTGGATGATGAAACTGAATTTGGGGACCCTAGTTCGGGATGAGGAAGATGAATCGGTAGATGAGAAGGAACCATGGCACGAGCAGGCATATGCCGCATATATGTCTCATGAAGAGTCTACAAGAGAAAATGCATGGCATATTTCGCAGTTCCGTGTGAAAGTCCTGATCGTCCGAACAACATCTTCTTCTACACTCTTCACCGAGTCGTTATCTCCAAACAGTTCATTTTCAAGTAAAAGCGAAATGGTGGAAGCTGTTTCTCAATACCATTTGGTAAATAGGGTAGAGTTTCGGGTCAAACGTTCAGATACGACAAGGTGGTACTTGAAGTGCAAGCACGATTCTTGTGATTTCAGCTTTCATGCAACAGCTAAGCATGATGTTTGGCGAGTCGTGAAATTAACCATCCCACATACATGTGTCCTTGATCCGCATACCTAAAACTCCCAAGTCCATGAAGTCAAAATTTCTTGGAAAATTAATTGCGAAGAAATATGCGGGTACAACTCTGCAAATAACCCCGCAATGATACGTAATGAAGGGTTTAAAGATTATGGACTCACACCGAATTACGATCATGCACGAGTCACCAAAATGCATGCTTTGTCAATACTATACGGATCGGGGCTTGCGGCATTTAGTAAGTTGCCTGGATATCTCTATCACTTGAAGCTCGCCAATTTTTGGGTCTCATACACTTTACATGTGGATGATAAAAACGCATTTAAATATGCATTTTATGCGTTGGGGGCATCAATTTCTGGGTTTGTTAGATACGGAAGACCGGTCATCGTTATTGATGGGACCCACTTGAAGGGCGAATATTGTGGGATTCTCGTTTGTTGTCATTACTCAGATGACAATAGAAATATCTTCCCTTTGGCCACCGGTGTTGGTGATGTTGAGTGCAATGAATCATGGACATGGTTTCTTCAACGCTACGGGAAGCTTATAGTTGTCGAGAGGATTTATTGTTTGTTTCGATCAACACCAAAGTATTATTCGTGCTGTTCGCGATGTTTTTCCCGAGGCCAAACACGGATTATGTTACTATCATTTGCAGCAGGTTGGTTGGCTTCGGGCAAGCCGTAGTTAAAAAGTTTTATGATGCGGCATACACATTTCGGATATCGGAATTCATCGGGTATATCTTTATAGTTGTTCGTTCTCATAATTTATGAAATGTTTGTTTTTCTAATTCAAAATAATTTTCTCGTAGTTGCATGGAGTTGTTACAACGTATGGATGAGACTCGGACGATTGATGCATAAGTTGAATACTTTGAATCCGAGCAGTGGGCCCGCGTCTGTTGTAAGGTTAGACGTTATGAGTTCATGACGTCTAATGCCACGAGAGTTGGAACAAAAAGCTACTTTGGTCTCAAAGCTTCCAATGGTTGCTATCTTTGGAATCCATTAGATTGGTACTCGAAGAATGGTTCACTACGAGACGTAATGCAAGCAGCCGCTCATAATCAGATTTTGTGTGAGAAAGTATCGAAAAATTGGTTGAAATAAGGAATCGACAAACAACTTGGTTGTAACATCTTTGGGTGGATACAGCATTCAAGGTCACGTCATTTCACGATTTTTTATTGTGGATCTAAGCACTTAGAACTTGTGATTGTGGGAATTTGACCTCACTGCAGATGCCGTGTATTCATCTTCTTCGCGCTATTAGGTATGTTATTCTATTTTTGTTAATAGTGTATTTTTTATATAAATTTGTTTAACAATTTTGTATATTTTTTACTTTTCTCCGGGTTTTGAATTACAACCTCGGTGAATTTGTGAGCCCCTATTACAGCCTCGAGTTTGTTAGAAATATGTGGGCGAGGTACTATTGAGCGGTACCTCATCCAGGACCACTAGAATCTTCCGAGTGGTCAAATTGAGTAATCTGCTACCCACCCATGCAGCCTAGGCAAGCCGGTCGGCCACGCCAAAGCGGCGACAATCCGAGTAGAGTCATCAAGGCCTCGCTCGTAAATCCAACGCTTGTTCTAATTGTCAAGAATCCGCCACAACCGAGCTAAGTGTTTCCAACGGTTTACTCAACAATTTAGTGGAATGCCAAGCTCTGTAGACCAATCAAGTTCCCGAGGACCCGAGCGGTAAAAAAATGTTCAAGATGTGGGGAAATAGGGCATACTAGACGTAATTGTCCTAATGTTGTATTGTGAACGAATTACTTTGATGTTATTTGAATTTGTAATCGAATTGTGCTTTGATTTTAATTGATGAATGATATTGGTAATTGTTGCTTATTAATTGAAATGTAATATTTCATTTTAATTTAATTTTTAAAAAATTTATCATTACTTATACCATAATATTCATCTATTAATATTAGTACCATAACATTCATGAACTAAATTTAAAACGAATTAATATTAGTACCTCTATTAATAAATTAATAACGAATTAATAAATAAATGCGAAGGTGTCCAAGATTTTTATAATTTTTTTAGCATTAAAAATAAATTTAAAACAAATTAATAAATAAATCTGGACACCCTCTCGCTCAAAGGGGTGTCCAAGATTTTTTATTATTTATTTATTATTATTTTAGTATTAAAAATAAATTTATAACGAATTATAAAATAAATGCGAGGTGTCCAAGATTTTTAATAATTTTTAGCATTAAAAATAAATTTAAAACAAATTAATAAATAAATCTGGACACCCTCTCGTTCAAAGGGGTGTCCAAGATTTTTATTATTTTTTTATTATTATTTTAGTATTAAAAATAAATTTATAACGAATTATAAAATAAATCGAGGTGTCCAAGATTTTTAATAATTTTTAGCATTAAAAATAAATTTAAAACAAATTAATAAATAAATCTGGACACCCTCTCGTTCAAAGGGGTGTCCAAGATTTTTATTATTTATTTATTATTATTTTAGTATTAAAAATAAATTTATAACGAATTATAAAATAAATGCTGGAGGTGTCCAAGATTTTTAATAATTTTTTAGCATTAAAAATAAATTTAAAACAAATTAATAAATAAATCTGGACACCCTCTCGTTCAAAGGGGTGTCCAGGATTTTTATTATTATTTTATTATTATTTTAGTATTAAAAATAAATAACAATTAAATGAGCAAATAAATAAAATAATTAAATAATCTGGACGAGCCTCGCATTTACTCGCATTTATGAGGACTCGCTCGACATTAATAAATTTCTTTTTTTTTAATTTTTTAATTTTGTTTTAATTTATAATGAATTTATTCAATTAAAATAAATTATAATAATAATCAACGAGCCTCGCATTTACTCGCATTTGAGGACTCGCTCGACATTAATAGATTTATTTTTTTTTAATTTTTTAGTTTTGTTTTAATTTATAATGAATTTATTCAATAAAAATAAATAATAATAATAAATATTACGAACGAGCTCGTCATTTACTCGCATTTAGGACTCGCTCGACATTAATAGATTTGTTTTTTTTTTTAATTTTTTAGTTTTGTTTTAATTTATAATGAATTTATTCAATTAAAATAACTAATAATAATAATCTGAACGAGCCTCGCATTTACTCGCATTTAGGACTCGCTCGACATTAATAGATTTGTTTTTTTTTAATTTTTTAGTTTTGTTTTAATTTATAATGAATTTATTCAATAAAAATAAATAATAATAATAATCAACGAGCCTCGTACCACCTGCATTTGCGAGGACTCGCTCGACATTAATAGATTTGTTTTTTTTTAATTTTTTAGTTTTGTTTTAATTTATAATGAATTTATTCAATAAAAATAAATAATAATAATAATAATCAATGAGCCCGCATTTACTCGCATTTGAGGACTCGTCGACATTAGTAGATTTATTTTTTTTTTTAATTTTTTAATTTTGTTTTAATTTATAATGCTAAAAATTATAAAAATCTTGGACACCTCGCATTTATTTTATTAATTCGTTATGAATTTATTTTTAATACTAAAAAAATTATAAAAATCCTGGACAACTCCGGACTTATTTATTAATTTGTTAAAATTTATTTTTAAAACTAAAAAAATAATAAAAATCTTGGACACCCCTTTGAACGAGAGGGTGTCCGCATTTATTTATTAATTTGTTTAAAATTTATTTTTAATACTAAAAATTATAAAAATCTTGGACACCTCCATTTATTTATTAACAAAAATTGTTTATACTAATATAATGAATAACTCATCTACTAATACTAACATTAAACTAAAATTCAATACTAAATACTAAAATTCAAATTAAACTCACAATAAATTAAAATTAAAATTATACTAACATTCAATTGAAATGTAAAATTACACAAATACGAATTTTGGGGGATCTTATACTTGATAAAGCTATACAAATTATATGCAATGTCACTCGATGCTCATAGACAAATTCGTTTGGTCTATGTTTCGGATCCATGCTATTCTTAAGCAATGCTTGTACATGCAAGAGTGAAAACACCCCACATGAAACACTATCGGCTCCGCACGTAGGGGCACCACGTGGAGGAAAAGTAAATGCAAACTCTGCCTTCTCATCGTATTTGGACGTACTTGATGCAAACCAAAGATATCTCATCACAACCGGGAGTAAACTGGCCTCGTAGGGTAGGGTTGCTTTCTCCCGAGCCTCGTTTTACTTGAGTGGTCCAATTGTGCATCAACGAATCTCAAATAGCGAAGGTGCCTCCCTCTAGATCCGCTCTACGTGCCATAAAGTGCCCGTGAGAGTGAATGATCATCACAATCTGAAAAACACAAAAAAATAGTTAGTGATACTAAATTTTTAAAATATTTTTTATAAAAAAAGCTCACGTAATTCACATCGACCCATCCTCGCTCGTTTCTCCAACATCCAGACGAACCCCGAGCATTACGTAATGAGTGTATCTACTTCTTCTTCAGTGTAACTCTCTAATGTATTCTCATCATACATCGTATCAGAGCATCACTAGCATGTTTTTTCATCCATATATTGTAATACTCTTGCTATCGAAAAAACAACAAAAATACAAAACAATATGTCAAATTTTGGAAAGAGAATGATGATTGACATTGAATTGCATACTTACGGTGATTGGTCTAGAAATAATCGTCTTTTCTCATGATTTAAGAATTTTCCATTCATTACAAAACCCGATCCTCATGTAAAATGCGCAGTATACGTCAACGTGCTAAATATAAAATAGATAAAAAATCGTGAGTAATTCCTATATATATAACAAAATATATATTATTTATTAATAAATACATACCATCTGACTCTAAATCCGTAGTCGGATCCATCACCTCTCTCGAACCATTCAGACCTACGGTCTCGACTTCGTTGATGAACAAACTATATATTATTCCATGAAAATTAAACGTATGTGAGACACATGAATACATTAATTGACACAAAATTTAATATTTAAATAAAAACTTTAAATCACATACCGTTGTCCGTATTGTTGAGGAATCTTTGAAATTCCTTAGTTACCCTAGGATCCATCACCGTATACGGAGAATTGATAAAACGGGATGGTTTCCGAAGTCTATCCTCGTGAAGCCCAAAGAGCTACACCCGTGAGTAATCTGAGATGAAGATGATGGAGGAGTATGATGTGGGTTCCGTGACCTTGGTGTATTCTTAGTATAAGGATAGGGTGGAGGAGTCTGAAAATTACTTCCGTACTCACGTAATTTCGAATAGAAGGCATCCGGAGTGTGCTCATAGAGCCATCCATGCATGTTGTTCAATGATTGCATGTTCCTTCGATCCCTCTCTAGCATGAATTCCATCAACTCATTTTTTACAGAGTCCACACGAGTGTACACCGAATCCCTCAACTCATCTTTTGCAGATTGCACTCCGAGTGTATAAATTAAAATATAAATTAAAAAAAGAATTAATTTAATTTTTTTAGCATTAAAAATAAAGTTAAAACAAATTAATAAATAAATCTAGACACCCTCTCGCTCAAAGGGGTGTCCAAGATTTTTATTATTATTTTATTATTATTTTAGTATTAAAAATAAATAACAATTAAATGAGCAAATAAATAAAATAATTAAATAATCCGCACGAGCCTCGACCAGTCGTATCGGGAGGACTCATACGGTATTAATCAATTTGTTTTTTTCATTTTTTAAATTTATTTTAATTTATAATTAATTTATTCAATAAAAATAAATAATAATAATAATAAAATAACTGGACGAGCCCCGCACGACTCGTGCGAGGACTCGTTCAGAATAAAAAAATTAAAAATAATTGAATTAAATACTAAGTGTGTAACAAATATTTTAACTAATTAAATATTAATTCAAAATTGTGTAAATTTTTTTAAAAAAATTATAAATCTCCTGTTAAATAAAATTGTGTAAAAATATTTTTAAATTAATTAAAAATTTACTTATACTATAGAGTAAAAAATAATGAATAACTCATCTACTAATACTAATAATACCATAACACTATTGAAATAAATACCAACATCAACAATTTACTAAACAACTAATAATTGTATTAACAATAACAAATTCATTTTTCAAAAAATACTAGGGTTCATTACAACTAGGTGCAAAGTTCACCCCATAATTACAAATAGGTCTTTGCTACAGAAATCCTTACAACTAGGTGCAAAAATAGGGGAAAAGACACCATTACCCTTCGTTTTCCTTTTTATTCCCAGCGTCTACTTTTTTCTTTCTCGACACACTTGCGTTGACACGATACCCATTCCCATCGATTAAAATCAATTTCCTCTCTCTAAAATTCAATTTTCGATTAAAAATCTCTCTAAATGGTGTCTCTTCTAATCCGTCGCTCTCTCTCTCTAAATTAGAAATTTTTTATCGGGTCGTCGCCGCTCGAGAGCACTTGTCCACCTTTGCGATCTAAAATCGAACCGCCGCTGGTCTGGGACGAGCACCGACGCACGGATTTGATGCAAGCGTCGCCGCTGTGGTGCGATCCAGATCGACCGCTGCCGTCGCCGCCTTTGTAGTGCGATCCAGATCGATCACGCCGCTGCGGGTCACGCTTAGCCTGGTGTCCCCGTATCCCCTCAAAGGTGATAGTACAGACCATATGTCGTAGGCGCTACGTTAAATTTCCATTTTTCCTAAAACCTTCACCTTAATCGGTATTTTGTCTTCGATGATGTTTATTTCTTGTGAAAATTATTGGAATTTCTTATGTGTTCTATATTTTGTGCATCAAACAATCTACTTCTCATGAAATATAGATTATCCGATTTATTGTTTGGGGCTTTGATTTTGAGGTTGAAAGTGAATTTTTAAGTATTAAATTCGTTATGATACTGATTTCATTTCTTATTATAAATTCTAAATGTTCTATCTTGTTTGTGCATACCGTAATTTATGTATAATTTTTTTGTTTGGAACTCCGATATATGTGAATTATGTATGTAGATTATGTATGCATATGTATGCTGAGAACCTTCTTTAATATGAAATAATTGGTAATGAGTCATTGTTTGGAATGAAATTATTGCTAACAGATTTTGAATCTTGATCTATTTGATTTTGTATTTTAAGTCATTGTTTGGGGCTTTGAATTTTGAAGTTGGAGGTGATTATTTTGGTTCACCGCATTTTGCGCTTTGGAAATGGAATCGTCCTGTCGATTTATATCGAAAACTTTGCCTTGCGATAAGACATCGGCATTATCATTTCGGTGTGCAAATATTTCTGACTTGTGCTAAATAATTATTCTTCTCGTGCAAAAAAATTCTAACATTGTGTAAATATTTCTAGTATTTGTAATGTATTAGAGTACTATTAGTATCAATACTATGTTAATTAGTTTTAGTTTTTCAAAATTTATTCAAATTCCTTTTCTCATATGTAATCGCTATTCATGAAAGTTTTGAACTATCGTAGATATCCACCATATGAAAACACTATTATTATTTTAAATGTGTAACTCATACTTTCGTATTGTTATTAACAATATTATAAATTTCAAGTTTTTAGAAACTCGCTATTTTATGTATCATATGTGTTATGTTATTTTTTTATCAAATTCATACTTTAGTTTTTATGGTTGAATGTGCAAATATTTGTACGTGTGCCAAATATTTATATTATTGTGCAAATATTTTCTACGTGTGTGCAAATATTTATGATATTGTGCAAATATTTTTTTACATGTGTGCAAATATTTTTTACGTGTGTGCAAATATTTTTGATATTGTGCAAATATTTATATTGTGTGCCAAATATTTATTCTTGTGTGCTAAATATTTTTGACATTGTGCATTATGAACTCGCTCGATTATCTTACACAATGTCTATTTCTTACCTTTGTAGTGTGCATATTCTTGTTTTGTTGATAGTTAATTTTGTGATTGAATTGCCGACAAGGGTTATGTCTTTGGATTTGTATAATTTTTGGTTTGGAACAAGCTATGTGGATTATGTATGTATGATGTGAGTTACGATTTGAAATAATTGATTTGGACTGTGCAAATTAGTTTTCGCTATTGTGCAAATTGTTTGTAATCGCGGCAAATTATTTTCTCGCTATTGTGCAATTTTTTTGCTACCGAGCTATTGTGCAATTTTTTTTTGGCTATTGTGCAATTTCTCGGTATATCTCGCCATTGGGTCCGATAATTTCTCGGGTTTGTATAATTTTTGGATTGATGATATGCAATTTTTGGCTATTGTATGATTTAGTGATTGATGATATGCAAAGCAGACACTATATATATTTAGTTGCAAAAATTATGTTCTTCAGATCCAAGGTATATACTCATTATTAGATCAGTATTTTGCGTTAGGTTCTCATGTTTAGCACCCAACCACCCACCACCTTAACCATAATACTAAAGGGAAATCACTTGTTAATGTCATAGAATTTTTTTAGTTTTTTATATCAACATCTCTTGTGTTTTGGCATGCAGATATTGCATATGCAAAACTAAAAATTTGGACCCTCGGTTTGGTCTGTAAGTTTGATTACACCCTAAGAATCTTATTAGTTGTTGGAAAAATTTAAAGTAAAAAATAAAAATATTATGTTTTGAAATTGCAGATAGTAGTTTTGTTCCACCTCCGATTTATGCCATCATGGGTAGCTCAAGAGATATTGCGATAGGACCGATGCAGAGCAGTGGTGTCTGCATTGCTTGGGAGTATGCTTCAAGACGAGATTGATCCCAAAAATAAAATTGCCTACCAGCGTCTTGAAAAATGCCCCAATCATCGATATAACAAATATCACCGTCAAATATTGATGTTCAACATGCCATATTTTCTTTGCGAATGATGCATTTGCGGAGGATTCGTTCCTACAATCTCAGTAGACAACACAAATTCATTTTCTCTTTTGGTTTTAAAGATTTGCAATTATTGTATTCTCAAAATATTAACGTTCTTACGATCTTTGGAGGACTCATTGTACTATGTATGTAATGTAAATGTACTCGCCATGGCCAATTATTTTATTGGATGAAACAACACATCTAATTTCAATAAGGATAAAAATATTTTTCTCGCTATTGTGCAAATATTTTTACTATTGTGCAAATATTTTTCTACTATTGTGCAAATATTTTATCTCGATATTGTGTAAATAACTTTAAATAATTGTGCAAATATTTTATCCGATATTGTGTAAATAACTTTAAATAATTGTGCAAATATTATTTTCTACCTGTGCAAATTTTTTTTTCTCGAGATTGTGAAAATATTTTCTTCTATTGTGCAAATTTTTTTCTCATATATTGTCTTTTCACAAGAATTATTCAGAGTTTTTGCACACATGAAGCTTTTATGCCACAATATGTGGGGTTGACTATAGCCTATATGATCATACTTTGCCATTGTTGCAAATATTTTGACATATATTTCGCACAAACGAAACACATATCCGAACAGAAAGATAATGTATTTGAACAGAACAATAATATATTTGAACATGACTAATAATAATTTGAACAGATGAAATGTATATCCGATGTAAGAATAATATATTTGCGAGAACATGATCTTAGTAATGTTAGGCTCCAACATATAATAATAACAAAATACAATACAATTACAATAAAACTTCAAAACAAAAATCAAAATTAAACAACAAATCATGGAAGAAGAAACAAAGATAAACAATTGTATCCTTTCTTCAATGCTTTCTCTGTCTTGTAAACTTGGCGGCTAATTCATTTGATTCCAAATTAAACAATAACTCTTTTTGCAACTTCCTACTCCGAACATCCCCTTTAAATCCAATGTTTAATTTACGAATCAAAAGAAAACATAAGCATAAAAAATAAGAATAGCGACTGCATCTGCTAAAACCCCAAACATTAACGAGTACCAAATAAAACTCGGTCATGAAACAAACCAAAAAAATCCCGATACCCCAACAATTCACGCCTTCAAAATCTTGAAATAAACACACACACACACACACAAAAATTCGCATACACCCATCACGAATCCCAACAAAAATATCCAGAATACACCACAAGGCAAAAACAAAAATCGCTTAAGAATAGCGACTGAACCACCGAAACCCCAAATATTAACGGGTTCCAAATGACACTCAATCAACATTAATCAAACAAACAAAAAAATTCCCGAAACCCCAAAGAATTCACGCATTCAAAATCCTCAAACAAAAATCATGAATTTTTGTTTGTAATATGTGATTACACGCAAGAAAATATAGAGGAGGTTGTTGGTTGTTACCTTTGAGCTTTTGTAAGCGAAAGAGGATGTTGAGAAACCCTAAAATTGAGAAGCCAAGAGAAGTAAAATAATTATACCAAGTCGACTTCACCGCACTCCACCTCCGAGAGAGAAAGAGAGTGTGGAGGAATTTTGAATGTAAATGTATAGAATCAGATGGGACATGAATGCGTAAAAGTATGAGAGAAGGCGGTGGGTCTTCGGTCTCCTTGTTTCCGGTGACTCACCAGACGATCTCCGCCGCGAGGAGTTTTCTCGAGAAAATCAACCGCCGCGGCCCTTTTTTCCGACAAACGAAGAGAGAGAGAGGGGAGGTATTTTTGAATTTTGAATCAAGGAGTAGAGAAATGGATTTTTAAGTAAGATAATCGATGGAATATGACGTGAGAGATGAGAGAGAAATTGTCAAAGAGAGACCAGAGAAGCAAGAGAAGGGGAAAGAGGGGTAGAAATGGGAAATCGCCGCATAGTGTGGGGCCCCGGTTTTTTTTTGCACCGCATTGAAATATGCTCAAGAACTGAGTGTCTTTGGGATGTAATAATCCCAAAATACTAACATCTACTAATACCAATTAACACCAAATACTAATACTAACATTCAAATTAAACTCACAATAAATTAAAATTAAAATTATACTAACATTCAACAAATACTAACAACAAATATATAGGAAATCTAAAATTTAAATTTGTTCAAAATATTTTGTAACATTCATTCTTAAACCCTAACAACAAATATTTAATTAAAATTATACTAACATTCAACAAATACTAATTAAAATTATACTAACTTCAACAAATACTAACAACAAATATATATGAAATCTAAAATTTAAATTTATTCAAAATATTTTTGTAACATTCAACCCTAAACCCTAACAACAAATATTAAATTAAAATTATACTAACATTCAACAAATTTAAAAAAATTGATGGAAAACTTACCGGGAAAATTGTGCGGCCGGAGCTTCATCTATATCCGTGAACTATATTGCTCTTCAATTGGACGACTCATTTTCGTATGCCGATTCTTTTTAAATATGCACCATAATAATTAAATAAAATTAGAGTTATAATAATTAAAATAAAATTATACATAATGAAATAAATTAAAATAAAATAATAACCTATTGGAGGTTGGCGGAGGGTCGCCGGAACTCGCCAGAGGTAGCAAGCACAAGAGAGAACTAGCGAGGTAGAAGCACCGAGAGAGAATTGAGGTTGGCGGAGGGTCGCCGAACTCGCCGGAGGTAGCAAGCACAAGAGAGAACTCGCCGGAGGTAGAAGCACCGAGAGAGAATTGGAGGTTGGCGGAGGGTCGCCGGAACTCGCCGGAGGTAGCAAGCACAAGAGAGAACTCGCCGGAGGTAGAAGCACCGAGAGAGAATTGGAGGTTGGCGGAGGTTGGGTCTGGTCACCACCGAGAGAGAAGAGTGAAGAGAGAAAGCCGAGGATTTTCCCGGGAGTGGGAGTGACCGAGTGAGGGAGAGATTAATGGGGTAAGTGTAAAAGTGGGGGAATAAATTGGGGGCGGTTGGGGGTAGGTGAATGAAATAAATATGTAAATTTGAATTGGGTTGGTCAAATTAGGTGGGGGTGGGCGGCACATTGAAATTGGGGGAGTGTGTGGGGACCACAATAAAAGTGGGTGATAATTGGGTAGTGGGTAAAACATTTTTATTCTTGACATGGGTAGAAAATATTTTTGTTATGAAAATGGGTATTTCACCCCATTGTCGCTTATTTTTACCCTCACATACACATAACCCAATAAAGTTTTTTTATTTTATACATAAAAGCTTATAAATTTATCCCTCAAAACTTCAATCATTACTCTTTTTCTTAAAATGTGTGTCCATCTACATATGAAAACTTTTTCAGACAAAAGGAGTATTATTTTTTCAATTAAACAATATTATTTATGCAATATTTGTATAGTGGTGTTGATGTACTCGAATATTATTCATATATATATATATATATATATATATATATATATATATATATATATATATATATATATATATGCATATTGGCATTGAGGAGTTATGATTTGTCACCAGTTCTTCTTAGTGTGAATTATATAGATAATGAATTGATGATGACTTTGGATAATCACACCAAGCTATCTGCTAGATTCGAACAATCACTTCAATCCAATCGTGAGAAGTGGAGGACTAGTGTAATCTCTGTTAGCTAAGAAAAACGGTCTCCATTTCGTAAAGAAAAAAATTCCTACACCTTCCAAGAAGTCAAAGATAAAATAAAGACAAAGATCCACCAACGGGTGAATCCCCAAGAGCCGAGACCTACATAAAGGAGGAAAGAGAACACAAGGTGAGGAAAGGCTGCACAAAGGCGTCGAAATTTCACCACGGGAAGACGAAACAAAAAAAACTTTGAGCGGAAAATCAAGAAAAAGCAGAGAAAGATACAAAACCGAGAAGACTACAACACACAAAAAAAAGGTAAATAGGACGATCTGTCAACTAGCCGTTCTTTGCCACAAAGTGTCATTGGAGGAATCGTCCCGTTGGTCCACCTAAAAGCGCACGGCAACATCGAAACTTCACCACGGAAAAAGCGAAGCATGAAAAAAACTTTGAGCGAGAAAATTAAGAAAAATAGAGAAAGAAACAAAACCAGAAAACTACAACACAAAAAAAAAGGTAAATAGGGCGATCCGTCACAATTAGCGTTCTTTGCACGGTGTCATTGGAGGAATCGTCCCATTAGGCCACGTAATAAGTCGGCCATTTAACGAGCTAGTTGATGGCGGCAATAGCAAAGGCAAAGCGGTGGAGGAGGCGGACGGTGGTGGAGGTGGGCGGCGGCGGGCGCTAGCGATTGGGAGGGGAAGGAAAGGAGTGGATAGAGCCCTTAGTTGTTTAATCGAAGTACTAAATGTAAATTGGATCTCAAAAATTGAGGGATTGAGAGAGAAGGGAAAGAGGAGAAGGTGGTGAAGAGCACGAAGAGTGAGAGAGAGAGAGGTAGAGAGAGAATTTTATCTAGATATAACTTTTGAGTTATGGTTACTTGTGTACTTAATTGTTTGTATGTATGATTATGTTCCATATTTTTCCAACATGTCAAATAATCAATCGCAAATGTACGATGTAGAATCAAAATCCCAATCTAATCCATTTTCTTGGGCTCCAAAATATAAAGAATGGATAACACTTGCTAGTGTGTTTGTGTGTGAAAATGTCTGCTGCTCCAAAAAGTGAAGAGCGTCTAATCTGCTGCCCTTTTTTGTTCTCTGCTGGTCGGTCATTAGCTCCAAAAACGCTAAAAGTAAAGTAACAATTTTGTCGACAACTAGCAACTCTTTTCACGTGGGTCCGCATGCTTGATGTTTCCATGAGATTTCAGCTGCTTGCTTAGCCGTTTGGTTTCCTCACGACAAAAATGCACATCAAATGAAGATGGGCCATTTTGGGCTTCAATTAATGGTGGTGGCCCTTTCAATGCTAAAATGATGCAGCCCAGTTTTCTCTCTATATCAATTTGCTCGTTTCATTCTGTTCTCAATTTCTACCTTCTTTTGGCTTCACTAAAAATTGTGCATGTATATATTTTGCTTAAAAATGATCATTTTCATACAAAATTAAAAACTACAACTTTTATCCAAATCAAACGTAGTTAGCCAAAATTGAGCAATTAAAATATGAAATTAAATAAAAATTAGGCATTAAATACTCAATAAAATATTAAATTTTCACCCGAATCAGATTATAAGTATGGTGGTTTAATATTTATATGCTTATTTTTGTAAGTTTTACCTCTCAATTAATTAAGCTAATTAATATGTTTCAATTTTTTTAAATATTAATAATGCCACATGAATGTGGTGCGACCAACTCTAGGACTTAGTGGCTTTAAAAAGAGATAAGGCCAAAGCCTAAAGATTAAAAATGATAAAACTTATTGATTAATATTCCTAACTATATCTTCTAATACATATTTGGGGGTCTTGGGGTTAGAGACTTAGAGTCTTTGAATAAAGCTCTTTTGGGTAAGTGCACCACAAAAAAGCATTTTGACGAGGGGTTTAGCGAGGGAATTGGCGAGACAACCGGGTAGCGAGGGATTTACCGAGGAAAACTTGCCCTCTCTAAAAACCTCCTCGGTAACTCATCCCTCGGCTTGCCCTCGCTAATTAAGGAGGGCAGTGCCCTCGCTATTTGGCGAGGGTTATTCGCGAGGGAAAATTTGCGAGGATTTGGCGAGGGTAGCCCTCGCGAAATTTAAACCCGATAAAAAAATGCGGCCGGGGGTATCGAACCCGCGCCTAGCCGGGCTGGGCTGACAACATAGGCTGCGATTTTAATTTCGCGTGAGGCGGGTTCGATCCCGCGACCTCCAAGTCAATAGGAGGAGAGTCTTAGGCGCTTTACCGTTTGGGCAAAGCTAATCATTCGATATGTTTTTGCTTTTAATTATATTAATATCATATTATGTTCAATATTTTATATATTTAATTTATAAATGTTATTCATTAAATTTGTTTATTATAACATATATTCAATTAAATTGTTATCACATATAAATAATTATTTTATAATTATACATATTAAATTGCATCATATATATAATTCACTATATACATATATATATATATATATATATATATATATATATATATATATTATGATGTTTATAATTATTATTATTATTATGTATATTCAATTAAATTGTATACTATATTTTAGTATATTAATAATTATTTTATAAATTATTAATATTGTATATATTCAATTAAATTGCATCATTTTTTCAAAAAAAAATTAAATTGCATCATATATATATAATCCACTATATACATATTATCATTTATTATTGTTATTATTATTATTACGTATATATTATCATGTTTATAATTATTATTATTATCACATATATTCAATTAAATTGTATACTATATTTTAGTATATTAATAATTATTTTATAAATTATTAATATTGTATATATTCAATTAAATTGCATCATTTTTTCAAAAAAAAATTAAATTGCATCATATATATAATTCACTATATACATATTATCATTTATTATTGTTATTATTATTATTATTACGTATATATTATCATGTTTATAATTATTATTATAAACATATATATTCAATTACATTGTTATCACATATAAATAATTATTTTATAATTATACATATTAAATTGCATCATATTATTATTATTGTTATCACTATATACATATTATATATATATATATATATATATATATATATATATTATATATATATATATATATATTATCATGTTTATAATTATTATTATTATCATATATATTCAATTAAATTGTATACTATATTTTAGTATATTAATAATTATTTTAATGTATAATTTTATACATGTTTGTTTTGTGATTTTATAAGATTTTTTTTTTTGAACAATGTGATTTTATAAGATTAGAATGGTGAGAATTAAAAATAATAATAGCAAGATAATAAAGTACAACATATCTCAAAATATAATTTCGAAATAGAAGTCCATTAAAAAATCAAGTTAAATAAACGTCTTGTCTAACTCATCGTAGTATTTGGTAAAGTGGAGAAGTCCTTTCATATTCCACAAGTTTCCAAACCCTGTTATAAATATATGTGCAGGAACCTCCCTGACTCTCTTCGCCTTCATAAAGGCATAAGCGGTGAGGGCCTTATAAGGCATAGCCTCTAGTTTTTCTCCCGAGAAAATGTCGGCTTCACTCGTTGCTAGGGAGAAGGAGGTATGTGATTTTATGTATTTGTTTCATATTACTTTTTATTTCTTTGGAAAGAAATTAATTTTAGTTCTGGTCTAGATGAGTATATGAATATATTTTCTTCGAAGATTGTATAATGTAAGTCGAAGAGATCGCTGATTCTCGTGTTTGTATACTATATTTTAGTAATTATAAATAATTATAAAATAATTATTAATTTTGTATATATTCAATTAAATTGCATCATTTTTCAATTAATAATTATTTTAGTATATTAATAATTATTTTATAATTATTATAGTTATCACTAAACATATATATTCAATTACATTGTATACTATATTTTAATATATATATTATTATTGTATAATTATTAATATTGTATATATTCAATTAAATTACATCCTATAAATACTTCATCACTATATACATATTATATTATTTATTATTGTTATTATTATTATTACATATATATATTATCATGTGTAAATATGTACTCTTAAACAATTAAAATTAATATTTTAAATAATTAAAATTCATCATCTTAATCAATTAAAATTCACACTCGTAAACATTTAAAATTCATAAATTCTTAATTAACATTCGGAAAAATTGTGATAGTTTTAAAACACGAATAATTCATTCACCATTGCCTAGAACCCGGGACCCACGGGATGGTAATCGGAACCACCGGACCAGGTGGGTCACCACTGTGCAAGGAACCCCGCAACCCCTACATCATCTCTTGGATTTGCCGTTGCATGTCCGCCTCGAAACTCCGCACGCATCTCCGTACGCAACTCCGCCGCATCTCCGCCGCAAAGGCTGCGTCTCTACGCTCCATCTCCTCGCGCATCCTCTCACGCTCCTCTTGGAGCAGCCGGTCGATATTAGCTTGGGTGTAGCCACTAGGAGGAGGAGCACTCGATGAGCAAGAGCCGGAGGGGATGAGTCTGGAATTACCTGGGCCGACTCAAGACCCCGAACCCTCCCGTGTTGTTTTCCAACGGTGTTGACATAGATCAGGATAAGTCGGGTTGGGGTTCGGAGCTCGACCCCTCGGAGGGCATCCGGGAGGCCACCTCTTGTACTTCATGCTTTGTACGAATATTTCGACAATTAAAATTTTAGATTATAAAAATAGACATATATATAATATTTTATTATAAATTATTACATAATATAAAATGAAAATACTTACAAGTGTGTCACTAATAGCCCAGTAGGTGTACTCCCCGTCATCATACCGGTGGTAATGCCGCACTATGTCCCGATCCGTGGGGGCCGTCCATGCCTCCTCTCTGTATTTATTTAATTAGAACCACGTGTTTAATTAAAATATTGAACTAGCATTAAAAAAATACTTACAAAGTCATATGCATACTCGGGTGATCCACGGGATCCGCCCCTATGACGGGGAGATGCCGACTCGGCCTCCGTGCTCCGACATCGGATTCACGACACCGCCGCTTTTTGCTCTCACGCCTTCTCTATCCCAAAGAAGCTTGCAGATCCATTGAAGACGGCGTCATCCCATCCAAGCCTCTAGTGCTTGGTGACCCCACAACGTTCTCACGTTGTTCAAAGCATATCGGTGTATCTATTTGCGCCCTACGAACGAACAGCTCATACACCTCCGTTGAGTTCGTAACGATAGGGTCCCACCTAGTAGCTCTCTGCCAAACAAAATATTATTGTACTTAACACCGAGTTAAAGTTTATAAATTAATCAAAATTAAGTAGCGAATAACAAAATATAATGTACCCGAAATGTCTCCCCAAAGATAACCGCAGCCTCTCAGAAATATCATCAGGAAAGTGAATGCACCGGGCTCCATATTTTGAGACATAATCTCCCGAATAGTCCTGGATACCGCATTCGATGGCATCAACCTGCAAAAGGGAATAAACACGCAAAATTAATAGACATATAAATATGACATAGTTTATTATTCACAAGTATTTAACTTACGTGCCCTGGTAGATCCATATATTCAGACCCTCCCGGAGCCTGGAGCTGGATGATGGTCCTCATAGGCCTCGGGGCCGGCAGCCTCGTCGTCCCCATCCTTCGAATAAAGGGTACCGATCGTACCACTGGCATCTCGACTCCTAGACCCTGCACGGTCCGCTCGACCCATCTCCTCTCTAGACCCGTGATCGTCCCCTCGATCCAGACGGTCCGCTCATCTCGTAACAATAATTAAATAAAACCACATTATTACACGATTCAATAATAAATAATTCATCATATATATAACATGCAAATGAAACACACATAATTATTACATTATTCAATAGTAAATAATTATTACACTATATATTCAATATTCATCGAGTCTTCATCCTCCTCCTCGTCCTCCCCTCCTCATCATCATCATTTTCTTCTTCTTCTTCTTCTTCTTCTTCTTCTTCTTCTTCTTCTTTCTTCTTCTTCTTCTTCTTCTTCTTCTTCTTCTTCTTCTTCATTATTTTCAATATCAATTAATGCACCGTTGACATCATCAATATGATTGGATCATCATCCGTTTGCACACCATTAATTTGGGACTCAAGGTCGCCTTGAAAGGGGAAGCTCTTGTTCATTCGTTGGCACGATTTCGACCAAGGATCTCGGTTTGATTTTGCAAACGGCCAACCATTCTTTTTACGCTTTCCGGGTACTTGCAATAGTAAACTTGAGTGGCTTGACTTGCTAACACAAAGGATCGTAGCGGCCGTATCTTCCCCTTTGATTAACGTCCACAAGTTTGTAATGAAGATGTACTCTTGTTCCATTTGGCACGGATGGATCAAACCACTCACACTTGAGCAGAACAACATTTTTCTCAATACGTTCGGTACTCCAATTGCACTACTTCCTCAAGGATCCCGTAGAAATCATTCTCATCTGCATCATAATTTTTACCCTTGATACAAACTCCACAATTTGAAGTAGATTTTGATGAGCCATAAGTTCGTGTGTGAAATTTGTAACCATTCACGTAATATCCAGGGTATGTGGTGACACAACTCGAAGGTCCGCTAGAAAGATCACTTATCCACCGATTTTGAATATTATTTATCCTTACAAGTTGTTGAAACCACGATGCAAACTCCTCTTGTAGTCTTTCATCTTGTTCAGCCCTCGAGAGTCTCGGTTGGAATTGTTGCGAGTTGCTCGAAAAACATACTACAAAAGGGGATTTGATTATTTAATATACGGATTGACGTTGTAATTAACAAAAAATGAACGTTATAAACTTACTCGATATACGGTTGCAACTCGGGACAATTCAAGAACATCGTACGTATGAGCCATATTTTTCTCCTCATCTACAATCCATCTTTTGTTTATCTTTCCAAGATGTCGACCGGGAGGTATAAATATGGACAAAGTATCTTTCGCTACTTGGGGTACCTCGCCACGACCATCGTAATTACGAGGTACATTGTGCCGCCTCGTCTGAACGTGATCACCGAAATAGAGGAAACAAAATATTGAGACCTCTTTCGTTAAATACGCATTTGCAATCGATGCTTCAACATGCGCCTTGTTCCCAACACTCGAGCTTTAAATTGTAAAGATACCTAATTAAATTAATCAAGTGTTATATATATGTATAGTATAACCATTTTAGGTAATCAAATAATTTAGAGTTATAAATTACCTCTCAAATGGATACATCCATCTATCTTGCCACAGACTAGCTATCCTTGCTTCGTATGCAAGGTGCACAGCAGATGCTCCATCGAATTGAAGAAGGTAGGCGGAAAGATACGTTCCAACTTACACAATATAACTGGAATATCTGCTTCCAATCGAGCCATGTTCTCAATCAGAATGGATGCGTAAGTTAACTCCCTAAAGAACAAATTAAGTTCGGTGATTGGTTTCCACACATTCGGCGACAGAGTTTCACGAAAAGCAATCGGGAGTAGTCTCTGCATAAACACATGACAATCATGACTCTTCATCCCAAACATCTTCAATTTGCTCCGGTCTACACATCGAGACAAAGTTAGACACATAGTCATCGGGAACTTCAACTCAATTACCCATCCGCACATATCATCCTTTTGACTCTTATCAAGTGAATAACAAGCTTTGGGATACTTTCTGTGCGTTGACATTTCTCTAGAGAGGGACGACAACAATATTCATTAAGTTCATCCCTAGACTTATTTGTGTCTTTTGTTTTCCCTTCCACATTCATCACCGTGTAGAACAAATTATCAAACACATTTTTTTCAATGTGCATCACATCCAAATTATGCCGGATCAAGAGGGTACTCCAATATGGCAAATCCCAAAAATACTTTTCTTCCTCCACCACCATCTAATCTTTTATTGTGGGCCTCGGCACCCTCTTCCGTCACTTTCCGGTACCCAACCAATCAATTTCTTATAGAAGCATTTCACCTGTTCGGATGGGTGGTGGGTCATCTCAGAACTCTTGTATTCTTCATGAATGCGCCTTGTTCCCGCGATACGGATGTCCCCTGGTAAGAACTTACGATGGTTATCAAACCACGATCAAGCATTTACTCGAAGTTTTAAAGTGAAGGCATCGGAGTACTCAAAGCACAATATGGACAAGCGATCCTTCCAACGGTGCTCCATCCAGATAAAGATTGAGTAAGCCGGAAAGTCGCTAATGGTCCAGATTAATGCGGCTCGCATCATAAAATTACGCTTTCTAGCAACATCATACGTTTCCACCCCATTTCCCCATAGCATGTTCAAATCATGAATTAGTGGTGTAAAAATACATCTAAATTATCGTTTGGATTTTTAGGACCAGGCACCAAAACCGTCAAAAACATGAATTGTTCTTTCATACACAACCATGGGGGCAGATTATGCAGTGTCACTATCACCGGCCATGACGAATAGTATTTTCCCGATCGCCCAAACGGCTGAAAACCATCGGTGCTCAAACCGGCCTCACATTCCGTATTTCACCGCAAAATCGGGATATGAATAGTCCAGGTGTTTCCAAGCCAACGAATTTGCAGGTGACGCATAACACCGGCCTCATCATTATAGCAACTAGCATGCCATATCATATCCTTAGCAGTAGTCTTGGTGATCTGATCTTTGCAATCGAGGAATGATAGAAAAATAGAACATCTCTTTGAAAGGATCGTTCTTTTTCCATCGACCATCCACACCACGTCTAACAGGTTTGGATCGTGACCGACCACAAACCTTACACGATTCAAGTTCCCTGTCTCGCACCCCAATATATCATACAATTATTTGCACAACAATCAATCCTCTCTACGGGAAGACCCATCCCACCCATCAACCGTTTAGTATCGTAAAATTTCTTGGGCACCAGATTTTCTCGAGGGCAAATCTCACTAATCAAATCAACCATTTGATTGTAACCCCTTTCAGACGATACTGTTCTCGGTTTTAATGTTTAAAAGACGGGCATTGAATGACAATCGAGAATGAGACTCGCAACCAGATACATATCCCGATCCGCCGCACGAAGCATGTTAAAAATGTGCAGCATGCCGATTAGGAGGTTCCTCGCTAAGGGGCTCTTCTTCCACATTTTGGAAACTAATGTTAGGACCAGAAGTTAAGTCCATCATCATATTGTGGTACGAGCTAGATCTTTGTGGTGTCGCCAACTCTATATAAAGTCGACGCCGGTGATCATAGTGTGGTATAGAATTCCAATTTTGCTCACCGTGCAAAATCCAATTGTGATAATTAGACATACACCCATGTCTAAATAAATGTGATTTCACGTCAATGTGTTCTCTAAAACTCTGGTTCCTACATTTGAATTTCGAGCAAGGACACCTAATCTTTCCCCACTCATCCATTCCGGTTACTAGTAGCGAATTCTATAAACGATTCAAGTCCACTAAGAAATTCGGAGATATCATGCCATTAATCGTTCTTGGACCATACATCCAACTACGGCTTGAATAATTCATAGCAATAGATGCTTCAGATTAATGAAGATTTAAAGTTTAATTAAATCATAATTAATTCCAGATTAATATATTTTTTCCTATTATTAATATATATATTTTCTAAAAATTTCGTGAGTTTTGTTTTATTTTATTGCATTCCCGCTTAATATATCAAGTTAATTCCTAGTGCATCCATTTCCAACTTAATTAAAATTAATCAAGTCGAACGCACATTCTACAAGAAACAATACCACACAATTCATCAACGCTCAACTCCAACATCAACTTGAATCGAACATCGATTTAATTTTCAAAATTAATATTATAATTGAACTATCATACAAAATTTGATCGAACATCGATCACCATATATATAAATTATTATTATATCATGCATGCAAAATAATTTTAAATCAAATATTTATTATAATTAAATTAAAACCATATTTAAATAATAATTAATTACAAAAAGAATACTTACGGTGATAGTGGTGGCTATGAAATTATACTCCCGGATCGAATCTTTTTCAATAAACGTACACACCTACAAATATATAAATTATAGAAATTAAATTAAAATTATAATAATATTAATAATCAAAATTATATAATTTCATAATTACAAATTAATTAACACTAAATAATTATATAATAATCTTATACTACTAATTTTCCTAAATAATTACTAATAATCAAAATACACATAACAATTATAAAAATTAACACTAAATAATTAATAAATCACCAACTATAACAACAAAATTATATAATTGCATAATTACTAATTAATTAACTCTAAATAATTATATATAATTCATATACTAATAATTTTCCTAAATAATTAAAATATACATAACAATTATACAAATTAACACTAAATAATTAATAAATCACCAACTATAACAACAAAATTAATAATAAAATTACACAAATACATATAAAAAATACAAAATTTACTCACTAAAATAACAACAAAATTAACCGATTAAATCTAAAAATTTACCGTAGAAATATCCCTGAACGAGTACTACAAAGCTCGACTAGTATTAGATCCAATTTCCGGCGGGAAAGGCGGCGGCGGCTTTGACGGCGGCGGCGGTTTTGAAAAAAAAAAGTGGGCACGTGTGGTGGGGTAGAAGTGGTCGTGCCCGTGTTTTTAAATCGACTTAGCGAGGGGGCCCGCCCTCGGTAATTAGCGAGGGCCCCACCCTCGGTAATTTTGGGTTTGGCGAGGGCTTTGGCGTGCACCGGGCTTGCCGAGGGGCCCGTTCCTGTCGTTAAAATGGCGAGGGGCTTAGCCCTCGTTTGGGCCCTCGTTAATTACCGGGGCCCATTTCCTTGCAAATACCCTCGTTAATTTTAGCCTCGGCCCGCCCTCGCTAATTAATGAGGGCTTTTTCCCCTCGTTAATTGCCCTCGTTAATTCTTGTTTTTTTGTAGTGGTGGTTTTGGAGGTATTTTAGCGAGAAAGAGAGATTATGGGTGAGGGTGATCAATTCGTTTTATGGAGAGTTAAGGTTAAGCGCGAGGGAGTTCAAGTGGGAAGGGAAGGAAAAAAATGGTCGAGTTGGTGGAGGGAGATTGTATTAAATGGGTCCAGGAGGGGAAAAATGGTTTTGGCAACATATGGAGAAGTGTTTAGGGGAGGGGGAGACTAAGTTTTGGGATGATGTATGGGTTGAAAGTAGTTCTCTCAGGAATCATTTTTTCCTAGGTTGTTTGCCTTGAGTCTTAATAAATCGGCTAGTGTGGAAGAGATAGGTCAATGGGTGGAGGGGTTTGGGAGTGGAATTGGAGGTGGAGAAGGAAGTTACGGAATAGGGACTTAACTGTTTTTAATGAGTTGTTGGCTGCGGTGAACAGGGTCCGTTTGAAGCAAAATATTAATGATTCTTGGAAATGGAAGAGAGATCAAGGCGGCATATATACCACATCTTTGGCTTACGGGGCGATCAGAGCTCTATAGAGGATTTGAGGGTGGATGTGCGGCGGTTCCCATACATGTGGATTTGGAGCAAGATTGCACCTCTCAAAGCTTCGGCGGTGGCTTGGCGACTTTTTGGGACAGACTTCCAACAAAGATCGAGTTGTTTAAGCACAAGATTATCACCTCACCTTTAGAGACTTGCTGCAGCTTTTGCAAAGAGGAGGAGGAGTCGTCAAACCACCTCTTTCTTTGCTGCAAGGTAGCGCATGAAATCTGGTATAAAACTGCTCCATTGGCTCGGAATTTTAGCAATTTTTCATGCTACGGCACGTGAATATTTTTATTGAATTCATGGGTTGTTTTCATGGAAAAAAAGGGAGACATTTTGCGATTGGTTTATGGGTGTGTGTGATTTGGGTTATATGGAAAGGACGAAATAATTTGGTCTTTGAGAATGAGGAGTTTTCATTGATAAAATTATCGATTTAAGTGGAGGCTCGGATATGGACTTGGACCTCTATTCACTTTTTCTAAGATTTATAATTTTTCGTATAGTGAGTGGCTGAAAGATCCTAGAAAAGTTATTAGTCACGAACATTTGTCCTTTGTATATTTTTTGGGTATCTCTCGTACCCCGTTTGATTGCTTATGAAATAATATTTCTTTTCTGATAAAAAAAAAAAAAAAAACCATTTGATGAAGGTTGAAATAAAAATTTATTGGTTTTATCTAAAATTCAATTTAGGAATTTCATATTAGCCTATAAATATGCCCAAGTATGCCTATTTTTGGATTTAGATCCTCTCCATTTCTTTGTTGTAAATTTCTTGTAAATTCCAAATCCCATTGTTTTTCACTTAATATTTTCTCTTTATCAAGCAGTAAAATTGTAATCAACAATTTTCATCATGAAAGTTGTGTTCCTGTGATAAGAATCAGAGGTTATTAAGATTATTCGACGATATTCCGGCTCAGGCCGGCAATAACGACGATCGCAAAGAACTTGCAAAGGAGAAATTATTTACTTCATTAACTGCCAATTGCTTTTCTGTTTACAATATTTTACCTTCTAACTGATCGCAATTGCCTAACTAAAATAAGGGCTTTTTAAGTATAGAATTCGGCCCAAACAATGATAACAAAAATAGCCCACTAACTTTGGCCTTTCACAAAAAGGCCACTAACTTTCTGGTTCTGGAGTTGCAATTGATTTATGTTGCAATGAGTTGCTGCTCGTTTCTCCTTGGATTGAGGCTCTCATCTTAGCTCGCCTTGCTCTATTGTATGCATTCTTCAAGTCCCTACCTTCATTCGTATCATCCCTCTCTCCTTCAGCAGCAACCTTGTCCTCAAGGTCGAGTTTGGGAAATCGGTCCTTTATCTCTTCTAAATTTTTCCAAGTGGCTTCTTCCTTTGGCATTCCTTCCCACTCTATCAATACTTCCCAACGGAACCTTCCTCCCCTTTTAATCTGTCTGTAATCAACCGCTGCTACAGGTTGAATCAATATTGTTCCCTCCGGACTTAAGGCCGATAATCGGCCTACAGTTACGTCCCCATCGCCAAGTCGACGCTTTAGTTGAGATATGTGCACTACAGGATGAATCTGGGCTGCTGATGGAAGATCTAATCGGTACGCAACTTCTCCTATCTTTTCAATTATTTGCAACAGACCATAGAATCGTGCCCCTAATTTGTACAGTGACTTTTGGGTTAGAGTATGCTGGCGATAAGGTCTCAATTTTAAATACGTCCATTCCCCTATTTAGAACGCATCTTCACGCCTTTTCATGTCATGCAACTCCTTCATTCTCTGAATTGATTGTTGAAGGTTATCTTTAAGTTCTCGAATGAGCAACTCTCTTTCATAGAGCTCGCGATCTACCTCAGCATTAGGTGAATCACCAATTGGATAGCTGACTAAATGCGGAGGAGACCTGCCATACACAAGTTCAAAAGGTGAGTATTTTGTTGATGCATGAAATGTAGTGTTATACCAGTACTCAGCCCATGGAAGGTAGGTCTCCCATCTCTTAGGGTGTTGATGAACAAAGCATCGTAAGTATTGCTCCAATATCCGATTCGTAACTTCAGTTTAGCCGTCAGTTTGCGGATGATATGTTGAGCTCATGGCCAATCTCGTTCCCTGCATCTTAAAAATTCTTTCCAAAAGTTGCTTATAAAAATACGATCACGGTCAGTAATTATTGAACGAGGTAAACCATGTAATTTGATAACATATTCAACAAATAAATGAGCTACCGATTTGGCGGTATAGGGATGCGTCAATGCCACAAAGTGAACATATTTAGTGAGACAATCAACGACTACTAAAATCCCATTGTATCCATTTGATCGAGGGAGACCTTTGATGAAATTCATCATAACATCTTCCCAAATCCTCTCGGGAATCGGGAGTGGCTGTAACAATCCGCTTAGTTGTTGGGAATCACTTTTCACCTTTTGGCATATATCACATTGCATCACATATTTCTGAATTTCAGTTGTCATCCCTGGCCAATAAAAAGTCAAAGCTGTTCGTGCCCAGGTTCGGTAAATTTCTGAGTGTCCCCCAATATTTGAATCATGAAAGTGTTGGAGGATTAATTTCCGGAGATCTTCTGTTTCAGGTACCCAAACTTTTCCTTTAAACAACAACAAGCCTTCACGCCATTCATAATCATCCATTTCTTCTTCATGTTGATCAATCTTTTGCCGAAAGGCTGCTGCTTCTGGATGTGTCTTTACAGTAGCTCTAATCTGATCCTAGATTTTCCGCACCGGACCTGGAATTTCATTAAGCTCAGTGGTGTCTTCTCTTCAGGAAAGAGCATCGACAACCAAATTTTGCTTTCCCGGATGATACCGTATCTCAAAGTCAAACCCCATCAACTTAGCAACGAACTTTTATTGTTCCGGTGTCACGATTCGTTGCTCAAGCATATGTTTGAGAGGTTGTTGATCGGTGACGATTTGAAATTTCCTGCCAAGTAAATACGGTCACCATAACCGAACTGCTTCCACTATTGCCATTAGCTCCTTCACATAAGTAGACTACTCCATTTTCTTTAATCCCAATGCCTTGCTCAAATAGGCCAAGGGCCGACCCTGCTGTATTAATACCGCTCCTATGCCAAAGTCGCTTGCATCGGTATGAACCTCAAATATGGCATTGAAGTCGGGCATCGCTAGCACTGGTGTATTCGTCATGCCTTGTTTTAATTTGTTGAATACTCGTTCACTGTGTTCTGTCCATGTGAAGGCCCCTTTTCGTGTCATATCAGTGAGAGGCTTGGCAATAGGTCCATAGTCCTTCACAAATTTCCGGTAGTAACCTGTGAGACCCAAAAATCCTCGTAGGAGCTGTCAAGTTCTTGGGTTTCGGCCATTCAGTTACTGCAGTGATTTTGGACGGATCGACTTGTATGCCATCAGCTATGGTAATATGACCCAAATAGTTCACAGAGGTCTGTCCAAACGTGCATTTTGACTCCTTTACGTAAAATAAATGTTCCTGCAATATGGCCAAGACAATCTGCAATTGCTGTAAATGGTCAGTCCATGATTTTGAGTAGACAAGAATATCATCAAAGAAAACGAGCTCAAATTTACGTAGATAAGGTGCAAAAATAGTGTTCATGGCACTTTGAAAAGTGGACGGCGCATTACACAACCCAAATGGCATTACTAAATATTCGTGATGGCCATGATGAGTGCGAAATGTCGTTTTGTGAATATCTTCATCATTTACTCGTATTTGATGATACCCGGCTCGAAGATCTAGCTTTGAAAAATATTTTGATCCCCCAACTCGTCCAGTATGTCATCGATAGTGGGAATCAGAAATCGATCTTTAATTGTTACCGTATTAAAGGCCCGATAATCCGTGCAAAATCGCCATGTGCCCTCCTTCTTTTTAACTAGCAATACCGGTAATGAAAAGGGACTAGAACTTGGTCGTATAAGGCCATTCTCCAACATGTCACGTACTTGCTTTTCAATTTTTCTTTTTGGAAATGAGCATATCGATACGGATGAACATTCATCGGTTGTGATTCGTTCTTTAATAGGATCCTGTGATCGAACGTTCTTTTAGGTGGGAGTTTTTAGGGCTCCTCAAAAAGTCCAATATACTGCTGCAATAATCCTCTTAAATCTTCTGGTTGTTGAACACCATTTTCATCATTTGAATTACTGATTTCTTCAATCATAACCAAGTAACATTGTGCCCCTCTTTTTCTCATCCATTCCATATTCTTGAGACTGACTTCTTGAGTTATTTCATTGGCCCGCGATACGAGCACTACCATTTTATTTCCCCATTTAAATTCCATTGTTCCTTTGCTATAATCTGTGACTACTCGTTCGATGCCTTCTAACCATTGTACACCCAAAACAACATCTGGCCTAACCAGCGGTAAAGCATACAAATCTGCAAGAATCTCGATCCCTTGCATCTTGATTGGTACTGCAGTGTATTGTTCTTCACACTGGATTCCCTCGCCATTTGCGACCCTTACTTTAAACGCTTCTACATTTGTGGCGACTAAATTCAGTTTCTGGGCAAGTCTTTTATTGATAAAGTTATGGGAAAAGCCATTATCAATTAACACAACCGCCCTTCGATTTTTCACCGTGGCTGTGAATTTAAGGGTTCTTGGTCCGTGAACGCCGGATATTGCATGGACTGATGCTTCAGGTTCTTCTTTAGAAGTTTTGTCCACGAACTCGTCACCCCTCAGACTCCAACCCTTCAGGATCTATAAATTAGGCCTGCTTCGTGGCACACTTATGACCAGGGGCAAACCGTTCATCACAATTAAAACAAAGACCCTTTTCTCTCCGTCGCTGCAACTCTTCCCATGACAGCCGCTTAACACCGGGAGGAGAAGCCTTGGTTACTGCTCCTGTGGATATTCCTATTTTTCCTTCTCCGGTCATATAACTACCCTTTTTGGATTCAAAACGACTACTTCGATGAGTGTTTGTCAAGTAATCGTCTCTTAATCTTGCTAGCTCGACAGCTTCCGAATAAGTTTTGGGTCTATAGACCCGAACTTCTGATGCCAATTCAGATTTTAGGCCCCCAATAAATGCCCCGAGCAACGCCGACTCCGGCCAATCTTGAACCCTGCTGGCCAGGCATTCAAACTCTCTCTGATATTCTCTCAGAGTTCCCAATTGTTTAATGTGGGCAAGAGATTCATCGTAGTTAGTATACTCAAATGGTCCGAATCGGCTCATGATTTCCTTCTCAAATCTCTCCATCTAATCTTTCTTGATTGTTTCTTGTATACCCTTCATAATCATTGCCACCACATATTAGCTTCACCTTCAAGATAATAAGCGGCATATTTTACCTTGTTGTTTTTTTATTTCGTTAAGATCAAAGTGCTGATTAACTCGGCTAAACCAAGTAATCGGGTCCTTCCCATCAAAGGTGGGATACGTGAGTTTTGGTTTTCCCCTCATCCGGTCATGACGGGGTGGTCAATCACGGTGTACTCCTGGGTGAGTTGGGTTTTCTTCCCCCTCTGAGCTCGTTTCGGATCCAGATGATTTCGACGAGGGAACATCTTCCCGATGTGTCGGTGATCGGTTTCTTCTCTTTAGTATCCCTTTGATGCAACGTAAGGATCTATCAACAGCATTAACATGCTCACCAACATTCGTGAGTTCTACTTCCATGTTTCAATTTGTTCCTTGTGTGATCCAGCCATTACGAATCTAACCTCGTGATTCTTGATCATGATTCTCTCAATGAAAGCACCAGTTGATAAGAATCAGAGGTTATTAAGATTTTACGACGATATTCCGGCTCAGGCCGACAATAACGACGATCGCAAAGAACTTGCAAAGGAGAAATTATTTACCTCATTAACTACCAATTGTTTTTCTGTTAACAATATTTAACCTTCTAACTGATCGCAATTGCCTAACTAAAATAAGGGCTTTTTAAGTATAGAATTCGGCCCAAACAATGATAACAAAAATAGCCCACTAACTTTGACCTTTCACAAAAAGGCCACTAGCTTTCTGGTTCTGGAGTTGCAACTGATTTATGTTGCAATGAGTTGCTGCTCGTTTCTCCTTGGATTGAGGCTCTCATCTTAGCTCGCTTTGCTCTATTGTATGCATTCTTCAGGTCCCTACTTTCATTCGTATCATCCTGCTAGTGCTCATCCTCATCAGTGGTTTTTTTTTCTTTTTATCTTAATTTCATTTTTCCACTAAATTTTTATATTATTTATGGCATTTTATTTAATCCAAGAATTTCTTTATTTTTGGTTTGTTATTGCGCCTATTTTTTTTTAATCCAGAAAAGGTTCACAATAGTTTTGATGACGAATATAATGTATAATCGGGGAAGTACGATATAAAACAATGTATAAATTCTTGTGTGAGATGATATAATGTCAGATGAGTTGTAAAATAAATTCAAATGAAATATATCTTATTCAAGATTCAAATAATTTGTTTGACTGTCCATGAGAATTCGTGGAATTACGTGATGGTTCTATAAGTGTCAAAAAAAAAAATAATAAAAGAGGGACTGGAAAAATTTCATCATATTTAAAAATTCAAACTTGTAAATAGATGTGAAATTAATTAATTTATATTATTTTTCTTAAAAAAACAATGATTAAACATATACATTTTGTACTATTTCTTTTTGGTTCTCTCTTACCATATATATATATATATATATATATATATATATATATATATATATATATATATATATATATATATATATATATATTTTAAATATTTAACAACAATATTGTTCACTATGCCAAAAACTGGCTACGACGACGGTGAATCCCGTTGTCGTAGGGGTTTTTCACCGTCGTCTATCAACCCGATGTCTTAGGGTCTGGGTATTCGACAACGGTTTTTCACCGTTGTCGTAGGTGTTTACCACAACGGTTAATGAAGTTATGACAACGGTTTTTCACCGTTGTCGTAGGTGTTTACCACAACGGTTAATGAAGTTATGACAACGGTTTTTCACCGTTGTCGTAGATGTTTACCACAACGATTAATGAAGTTATGACAACGGTTTTTCACCGTTGTCGTAGGTGTTTACCACAACGGTTAATGAAGTTATGACAACGGTTTTTCACCGTTGTCGTAGGTGTTTACAACAACGGTTAATGAAGTTATGACAACGGTTTTTCACCGTTGTCGTAGGTGTTTACCACAACGGTTAATGAAGTTATAACAACGGTTTTCACCGTTGTCGTAGGTATTTACCACAACAGTTAATGAAGTTATGACAACGATTTTTCACCGTTGTCGTAGGTGTTTACCACAACCGTTAAAAACCGTTGTCATAACTTCATTAACCGTTGTGAAATCCATTGTGAAATCCGTTGTGGAATCTTTTTACCGTTGTCTTTAATGTTAAAGATAACGGGTTACTGCCTACGACTACAGTTTTTTTCCATTGTCTTAGCCATTATTATTGATTTTTTTCCTGTTGTGAATTATCTAATTGGACAATAATATAAAATTAAAAATAAGCATTAAAATAGAAATCGATTCATCATCATACATTGTTTAAACATCAAATTAAGTCATAAAATGTAAATAGTCTAGTGTTAAACTACAACAACATATTTAAATGTCACAAAAACTAACTAAAATAAACATAACAAACTTCTAATCATCACCCATATACTCTGGAAAGGCAATCGCCCACTCTTCCCGCATGTCGTCAATTTCTTTTCCAAAGTAATCCTTTTGTGAAAACTGTGAAAGTACAAATAATATCAAATTCAAATTCCATCAAATTTCAAACAATATCAAGACTTCAACTTTCTCAAAAATAACTTCATCAACGAAACCAGAGATTCATCAAGACAAATAATTGAAACAAAACATGCATTCCAATCGAAATTATGATAATATCACTAAAGCCCATGTAAAAGAAAATGAATCAAAGAGGGCTAAAAAGGCAAACAAAAGCATTGAAAAAATGGCAAACTTAAAAGAAGGCTATTTTAATGTATGGAGACTAGGGTTAACTTTTTATGTAATAGGTCAACACTTTGCATCCCACTCAAATAGGCAAACTTAAAAGCAGAGAAAACTGATTTCTCACTCAGAAATATATTTCATGCAACTAAAGCAAATTACTACCAATTTACAAGATTATAACTATTAAATTATTACCCAAATAAAAGTGTAAAATACAGGTTGAACTATTTTTCTCTCAAATTGCTATAGAAAATGAGAAATTTCTACTACTGCTACTGCACTAATTTAAACAGAATTAATAGGCAAACTTAAAAGCAGGGAAAACTGATTTCACACTCAGATATTTTGGACCACATATCAGTTGATCCATAGGGCAACTATGGTTCAGCATGATCCACTTTTAAAGTCAATATATACATTTCAGGCTTCAATAGCAAGTACTAGCTATCCAACATTTATTTAGTTACACCTTGTATCAGATGAAATTTTTCTATAGGTCATTGATTTAATGAAACAAGGCATGAACAATTTCACCGAGCAAATGTTATAAAATATAAACCATCAAAACTGGGCCAAGAGATGTGGTTGTTTTCTTCAGTAAGATCATTTAGGATGTAAGTATATAAAAAAATTGCAAAAACATGAACAAGAAAGAATACCGAAATCTGTCTTATCGTATGTCCTAAAACTTAAAACCTTTATGACCTGCAGTGACAATTATATTTGCACTCTCAAGATCACTGCAAAATTGCAAGCACAAATAAATTAGCAATAATTAGAGAACTGTAAAACAAGCATCAACTAAACGCAAAGAGACTGATAAAGTGAAGCCATATGCACAAGTTTGACATCACAATTTCTTCGAATAATTAACAGACTAAGAATGCTCTCAGCTCCACCTTATCAGTTACCATTCTCCAAGGAGTTATGCCCAAATCACGTTTCTATAAAAGTGTTAAATGGACTATTCCTGGAAAAGTCATGCAAAGATAGCTATATAAAGCACAAAGTAAGTCAGAAAACATTTTTCAGAGAAGGGAAGGGAAATTTCAACTGATGCTAGCTTTGTTGGGCCTAGACCAGTAACTGAGTGGGTGTGCTTTTTAATAAAATTTAGTCCAGATTGAACCCACCAAAGCATATGACATTTCCTCCTTCAGCATATTCGAGTGAATTGCTAAGCCAAGAGATTTCTATATAAAGCCTGTGCCCTGAGTTTCAACACATGAGCTCAACTTACATCAAATGTTAGTGCTAAAGAAAGAAAATTTTGTGGGAAAAAGAATAACAGTGTGATTCCCCTTTAGCAGGGAGGACATTCAAAATTACTATTTTTTTCCAATAATTGCCAGTAAATAACTATACATTATACAAATGCTTTACTAATTATACATATCGAAGTGCACAAGAAAATTCGCAGGACGGATTTGTAGTTTTGTATCAAAGAGGTGGGTACCTTTAAGTGGTCCCTTTTGCTAACTAATTCACTATACTTCGAAAGAATGGAAACCCCTGTTGCAAAAGCTCTCCTTCAGTAACCGGGAAGATCTACAATCTGACTCCCTTGCTTTTGTCTCATCATAAAATATTCTCAGAACATGTGAATCTGCATTCTAAAAATGGAAGAATCATCAAAATGTCTCATCATAAAATATTCTCAGAACATGCGAATCTGCATTCTAAAAATGGAAGAATCATCAAAAAAAATTGACTTGTATAAACAGACCAAAAAAAAAAAAACACAAGTGTTTTCGAATCTAAGAAAGAAGCCATACTACTCTTCCAAGTAATTCTGCCCTATCTTGGGCTTCTTGTATCCGCTTCTGATGCCTTGACATGTATTTATCCAAACTAGCTCTAAATGACTCAGCCTCCTCACTGACTTGTTCTACTTTTCTGTACACACATACAAAAAAAAAGGAAATATAAATCTTTTTATACAAAGAATGAGACCTAATCGTAACTAATCTAGCATTTTACAAGCCATAAAAAAGGCAGGTTCTTGTAAGAGTCTGCATCCTTATTCGTAATACAAGAATAAAAATGAGGAGATGATTAGGTAATGTAGAAAGGGCAAGCAACAACAATTTTCTTTCCTTGGGTGTCATTTACACGGTAAAGTACATTCCATGATTAGAGCGAAATATTCCAATATGACTGCTAAAAGTTTATTTTACTTTCTGATTACAATATAAAGTGCATGAACCATACTTTCTTAATTTGATCATATGCTGGTAAGCTAGTCAATATAAATACTTTACAAAGAGTACACCCATGCAAATGCAAGTAATATTAACATAAGAAGTGTATAAACCAAGAAATTCCATGAGGAATACTAAGACACAAAATAACTGAATTAGATTATTGACCAATTAAAACTGGAAGATAGAAGTATTAACAATAATAAACCCCAACATACCAAAAGCTTTCGCAGAAGAATAGAATTACCATGGGCAACCATTTCAAGCACCACCTAATTAGATCCTTACCATGACAAAACTTGCTTTGAATGAATAATAAACAAGTCACTTCATAACAGAGTAGTGAAGTAACAAATCTTTTATCCAACTAAACTACCAAAACCACCACGTTATTGGTCATGGTGTCATAACTTAAAATAGTTATAGGGCAGCATAATCAAATTCAAACAAGGAAGAAGATGGAACTCACAGCAGATCTTGATGCATGGTGAGAAAGTAATGCAACATCCAACAACAAAAGGCATATATGAAGGGCTGTTCCCTGTAATTTAACTTACAAAAAGTTAGCCAATATACTCAATAAAAAACATCACTAAATGTGATCACTGATTAATGTATGACTGTCACCTCATCAATAGGTTCAATGTTCTGAAACAATGCATCCAAATACGTGAATGATTTTGAATATTCATGAAGAAGAAACCAGATAACGGCCTGCAATCAGATCCATGCATGGAACATAAGAATATAGACAAAAGATAATCAACCCAAAACACCATATGGCAACATATATATAAAATTGTACCCTCAATTCATGTCAGTTACTGAATCATTAGTTAAACATATGTATAAAATTGTACCCACAATTTCTAATATATTTAAACATGTAAGCTTCTAATCATTAGTTAATTAGCTGAATGGGAACATATGTTCGGATTTTCTAAGACATTCACAATTAGTTCTAGTGGATAATGTCAGATATGATGGGTTTCATATACAACCATGGTAAATTAGAAAGTCAAATCAGAAAAGTCAGAGATTAAAGTAATCAACTCTATTTAGGCAGACTTAGCAAAGTAAAACTTGCTTCCATTATCCTAATTTCGAACTTGGCCTTTTGAAACACAAACCAGGCAAGTCAACGTTTGCAACCACACAGCTTAACTACTTTGGCCTCCATAAATTAATTATGTTATTTTAATTAGAAGACAATGACTAGGTATTACGTGTTTAGTTAGCATTAATACTGGTTTAGGTTTAATAGCAACAGGTATGTTGACATTCTGAGAATATATTAGCATTTTACTTTGACAAAATTTGCAGGCACTCATATACACAAGACACACTTGTCCTCAACCATTAATCTCATATCAAACTACGTGACATACTTGAAAGAACTTATTTAATTAGCCAGTAATGGTTGAACAACTAGTATATGAAATAGAAGTTGCTTGATAATTTTTTTGATTTTGATACACTTGTAAAGGGCTGTGTTTGCAGTTGCCCATGGTATACACAAATCAACTCATTGCCAGAAACTGTAAATAAGCACATTTAATTATTTGAATAAAGAGTACGAGCAATTTCTGAAAATGCAATCAAACAATCATCAAATTTCATAATCAAAACCTCAGTACTCAGATTCAAGTCATCATATAGGAAAAAACACACCTATTTAGCAGAAGAACAGTAGAAACGGAAGTGAATCAGCAGCGGAAAGTGGTTCAAGCATTTCATCGAACAATTGAGATGCATTAGCTCTCCATTAATAGCATCTGTAAACCCGCATAAAGGCGATCTTTCAGCAAGTTCATAGCAACTACTGTCACTAGTATTGTAATTATAAATAAAAAGAGTACTTATACATGGCAATTGATTAGATGCAAGCAAATACAGATCCACGAATATTTCACTCAAAACACATCAATATCAAATCAACATATTCACGATCCGATCAATAAATCCACAGTAAATAGTGATCTAACGATAAGCATATCAAGGAATAAAAAATGAAACTGAAAAGGCAAATCCAAAAATTAATTCAAATGAACTCTTACCTACGGCGCCGGTGACGAGAACACGCAATGGATCTTTCGCCATTTTCTTCTGAAAAAAACGATAGATCTACGACCTAAGGAATCAATGAAAATGATGAAAGTATTGAGTATTTCGAGAGAGCAGTGAAGAGATGTGAGAAAATACACAATTTCCCAAACTACACTCTTTACCTAAAGAAGACATCAACTCTTCAGATTTCCCAGAATTTCATAAAACCATAAAAATTTCACCAAATTATGAACCAAAAATCACTAAGAAGTTAGGGCTCGTTGCAAAATTCAGGGATTCGTCGCAAAAATTAGTGTCGCAAACAGAACCTGAGGTGGAGATGGTGACGAGGTGGCCGGGAATGGTGGTGGTGGCTTCGGCGGCGGGGGACGCGGAGGCTCGACGCGAACTTAGGGCACGGTTGAGGGCTCGCGAACGGCGGTGGCTCTGATTCGAACTTAGGGCACAGAGGAGCGGGGTGACGAGCGGCGGAAATTTGGAGGTGGTGGCTCCGGCGGTGGTGGATCCGGTGGGGGAACGCCGATGGTGAACGTTAAGCGTCAGTTGTTTGGCTGAGCGATTTTGACATCTTAGGAGTAAAAAAACGTTTAGTGTTGTTTATATACTCCATAAAACTAGAAATTAAAAGAAAAAAAAAGACGACGGTAGAAAGACAACGGTTTCTTATACCCGTTGTCTTTTGGTGCAAACTCTGAACCTAAGACAACGGTTTTACTAAGACAACAGATTTTATACTTAAGACAACGGTCAAAGCCAAAAACCGTTGTCTTTTCACCGTTGTCGTAGGCCATTTTTGGCATAGTGGTTGTTGGATAAACTGCAGGTTTAGTGAATGGAAAAATAGAGAAGAAGAAAGTATGCACTTATAAGAGCGAAAAGTATTGAGGAGTATGTTTTAGTGACACTAAATGTACGGATGTGTGCAAAAGAGAGGGCTTTGAAGGTGGTAATTGTAAGGGACTCCGTCGTCGATGCTATTGCAACAGTCATTGCTGATTATGTTTAATTATAAGATGGTATGGGAAAATGCTCTTTCACTCTCTACGCGTGCGCGCAAGGGGGTTATGGTCGAGATGGCATTATGGCTCATCAAGACCATGCATGAGACGGTCTCACACAAGATTGTCACAAGCTAAATAATCTTTTCATTTTCGTTGACCTTCCGTTAGTATATTTTCGGGCAATATTCTCGGTTGGCCGAGAAGCAAGATATAGTGCTAATATCTTTACTTATACCCATTGTATCATGGAAAACAAGTGCATGTCCTACGATTCACTAGCGGCGAGTGAAGGACCATATTTTATTTTAAGGAAACTATTTTTTTATCGATAAATATATATTAGTTCTCAAAGGGAATAGAACCCGGGTCTCCCACTAAAGTGAAGAACCCGGTGGCCAGGTGGGCTAAGCCACTGGTTTAAGGAAACTATATTTCACACAGGCATTGATCTTTTTTTTTTTATTATTTTCAATTATCTTCGGTGCTCCCCACTAATAAAAGTTTTATATGAAAATAGTTCAATTTTTGTATTATTTAAATCATTCATATTTTAAAAAAAAATAGTAATATAATATTTAAGTTTAAAATATCAAGTATTTAATCAAGGGTATCAAGTATTTAATAAAAAATGTCAAAAATTGAATAGTGTGATTCAGGAAATTGAATAGTGGTTCACATGAACCATGTTTATATAAAATGATAATAGCAGTAAAAATGTATTTTTAAATGATAAGAATTGTTTTAGTAAAAGATATGTATGGTGGTTTAATAATATATGCTTATTTTTGTTATTTTATCTTTCAATTAATTAAGCAGATTAGTATATTTTATAACTTTTTTAAAAACATAAGCACTTGGTTCGACCAATTTCTAGGACTTAGTGGCTTTAAGGAGATAGGGCCAAAGTCAAAGGATTAAAAGTGAAAAAAATTTCTGAGAATAATTCCTAACTAAAGGTCAAAGGACTACAAAATGAAAATTTTCATTTATTAATTCTTAACAATCTTCTGATACACATGTTGAAGATTGAAATGAAAATTTATTGTCATCTTACCTCAAGTTTAATTAGGGATTTCTTTTTAGCATATAAATATGCTCAATTATGCTCATTGTTTTTCATTCAATATTATCTTTTTCCAAGAACCAAATATATAATTAATCAGAAATTTTCACCATGAAAGTTGTGTTCCTTCTAGCGCTAATCCTCATCAGTGGTTTTTCCCTTTCTCTTAATCTCTTTTTTCACTGAAATCATATATTATTTATGGCATTTCATTTAATCAGAAAATTTCGTTATTTGTGGTTTGTTATTGCACTAATTCAGATTTTGTTTGATCTGGAAAATGTTCACAATAGTTTTGAGGACAAAAATAATGCAGACACAAAGGAAACATGATATACAATAATATATATATATATATATATATATATATATATATATATATATATATTTGTGTGATTTGGTCATGGAATAAATTCAAATTAATTGTATTTTATTCAAATAATATGTTTGGTTATGCATGAGAATTAGTGGAATTAAATAGGTGATTGTTATGTTAGTGCAAAAAAATTAAAAAAACTAAAAAAATTCATCTCATCTAAAAGTTTAAACTTTTAGAGAAATATAAAATTAATTCATTTATATTAATTCTAACATGGATAACGATTAAACATATACATTTTGTACTATTTCTTTTCGATTTTCTCTCACCATATACGAGTACTATTTATATATATATTTAAATATAACATTGTTGAATAAACTGCAGGTTTAGTTAATGGAAAGATAGAGGAGAAGAAAGTATGCACTTATAAGAGCAAGAAATTCTGGGGAGTATGTCTTAATGACATTAAATGTACGGATGTGTGCAAGAAAGAAGGGTTCGAAGGTGGTGATTGTCAAGGAGTCCGCCGTCGATGCTATTGCTACAATCATTGCTAATTATGTTTAATAAATTTAATCTCCATTTGAGTAAATTTGTATTATGATGTTATGAAATAATAATAATAATAAGATTTTTATTTATGTATTGAATGAGTTATATTTTGGGGTGTTAGACATTTGGTTGTTGTACATTTATTTTTAATTTAATATTGTTAGGTCATGGAGCTTCTCCTATAGAGTCTTATCCCTAGATGCGTGCGAATAACTCGTGCCAAGTTATTTGTTGGGCCCACTGGTCTGGACAAAAGTTCGAAGCGAATTGTATTTAAAATTAAATATTATTCATAAAATGTATTTAAAATTTAATTACTAATGATATAAACAAATTAAGATAAATAACGATATTAAGAAAAATTCTCAAAAAGCAAATTTGATAGAGTGGAAAAAATGATTGTGCACCATTTGAACAGGTTTTAGGGAGACCAGCGCCTTTTGCCCCCACATAAAATCATCTCTTTTATATTTGTTGTTGTTTATTTTTAATATATTTTATATCGTGGAATGTTATGTGAAGGGTGAAAAAGTAGTCGTTGAATGATATATATATTGTTGTATTACGAATATTTCAAGAGGAGATTTGATATGAAAACTCCTCAAAGGCGATTAAAGGCGAACGGACGTCAAGCTAAGGGGCCTTGGTCGGCCCCCACAACTTGCTCGGCCAAGAGCCTTGTTTGGCCATGCCTTGCTCGGCCAATGGCCTTGCTCTCCCAAGCCTTGCTCGGCCTCTCCCACCTTGGTCGGCCTCCTCACCCATGGTCGGCCAAGGCCTTGGTTGGCCTCCCTCCTCGCTCACCCGACTTCCATTCCTTCGAATCAGTGCCCATTCAAGTCATTTTCGCCACACCAAGACAAGAGTACGACCTCCGTACACGAATGCGAGGCCATCCCCGAGAAGATTAGATGAGATCAAGCCTTGAAAGAAAACAAGATCAAAGAACATCAGAATCTCCCACCAGCGGACAAGGCGGGACGTGAGAGGGCAACGGATGACCAAGTGATATCAACTGCTCGGCCCTCATTTATTGAGGATTCATACATTAAATGCTCTCTCCCACCGATATTTCTTATTCGATTTTAGATCAACGGTTGTAATTAGACCCTAAAATAAAAGGGCTAGGATCGTTTCTTGACCACCAAGTTTGGGGCTCTATAAATAGAGACCCCCAACCTATTGTAAAAGGAGATCATTCATCTTCTCCAACACACATATATGCAATACACAAGGCTAGGGGTCCCCATGGGACACCCAAAGCCTTCTTCAAGTTCTACCCCATCGCTCGTGTTTATCGTTTATTACTTGTTTTATCCGTTATCAAGCCCACATTCACCCACAAATCTCATGGATTTAGAAATGGGTAACAACATATATATATATATATATATATATATATATATATATATATATATATATATATATATATATATATATATATATATATATATATATATATACTAGGTTGGGTGCACCTCAATTCTTGAAGTGTCTGCCCAGGATTTTAAAACTCAATTTTATTGTTATTGGTGTAAAAATAAAGTTGATCTTTCGCAAATGTTTATTGTTCTTTTTATTTTTTAATTTTACTTGACAAATATAAAAATATTACTTAACATTTGATATAATCCATGTTAAATAATCCTCTTCTTCCAATCAAAACATTTGAGAACTTCATACAGCGTTAATCTTTCAATTAGTAAGACTTTCTTGATTCTTGTCTGGAAATTCAATTTAACAAATTATGAGATAAACAAAAAATATACCAACTATGGTACTGATATTTGCCAAAACTCTATACTTCAAACAACAGCGAATTAGGAAATAATTATCAACAGAGAGGTAATATGAATTCGTCAAATTAATTAATGAGTTGCTTTCATTCTAGATCCAAAAATCCTCAATTTTCATGCTATACATCATGAAGACATTTATTAATAGGAATGCACATTAGCTCATTGCAGTAGTAGACCAAGTCTTGTTGCACTCCAGAAAAATAATATTTCCTAGAAAAATAATATTTCCTAGAGATTGTGATCACTATATTAAACACAAATGGTTGCCTCAAAATACAAATTACTGAGTAAAAGTATCCAGTAAAACAAACAGTGATACGGCCTTAAGAAATAATATATAAACAAACATGGAATACTTAACATTGATTATTCCAAGATTTTGGCACTTGCCTTTTTCAAGCTTGTGTCTGATCCTCTCTTCTGCAGTGGCAAATCTTTGCTTCATTTTCTAGCTCTCGACTCCGAGTCTTCTGGGATCTCTCTTATTTGGCAGCCGTTCTTATCTTTGTTGCTCTCATTCTATGAAGCTTCAATCTTTTCTTTGTCTTCTACTTCTACTTTTTGGGGCGTCAATAGCGTGGATCTCAAACATGGGCTTTTCATGTGATGATATTACCATGTTAACTGACCCATGACTGAAGTTTCTCCACTGAGAGACCCAAACTACCTGCGAAAAATTTTCTGAATTTTGATGCAGTTGAAATGATGGCCTTAAGAGAGTAGATATATGTTTAGGCTTCAGAAGAATGGGCCTGATGATTGAAGAAAAATAAATAGATATAATACATATGATAGGAAAACTAAGCAATAAGTTGCATATTACAATTTCTTGACATATAGCACGTGATATTGAGCATGTGTAGCTGAAAAAGGTAGAATGATGTAGAAGTGAAGATACTCTGCAAAGAGTTCTTAGCAGTGGATCATTTGCCATTTGGCAAAGACATTAGCCCTTTCAAGTTTGAACTACTCATGGCTGCAATAGAATCCAAGCATGCGAAAAAAATTCTTTTTTAGAGAGAGTATTCATGAATTCTAGAAACTAAGTGCAAGATCTATAATGAATGCATTTGTATTTTGTGGGTGTAACAGAAAATGTTACAACGATTTGAATATGAAACTTGAATTCTCCAACCCAAAATGGAAAACAACATTCTATCTCTAACAAGCATTTCGTCAACCATGTAGAAACCCAAAACTCATAACATCTAGTTTTTGATCAGGCAACAATTCTAAACATTCAATCACACATGAACAAATAAAGCTCTACCAAAACTAAATCTTATAATCGACAATTTGCATTTATAATAAAACTGATATTTTTAAATTCACGTCAGAAACCCACTAAAATAAGAACCAATTAGCAACTTTAATAATCTTGCTCTAAGTATAGCACAACACTCATAATCAGAACTATAAAACTTGATCAAAGAGATAAAGCAAAGAAGGAGAGAGGCAAAATAAATTAGATGTTACAACTTAGAAAGGTTTATTGTTGAAGTTAAGAACGAAAGGTAGGAATAATTTCGTAGATATAGAGAAATAATCACACTATTTTGCTTTAAGCTAAAGTTAAAAATACTAATGAATTAAACAAAAGAAATTAAGCCCTTACTAATGAAAACTTATTTGGAAAATAGAGCAAATTCCGACTAACCTGGAAGTTGCAGTATCAGAAATTGATATTGTTTACGAAAATCCAAATCCCAAATCTACAATGAGCAAAATCATCAAATTAGGTAACTAAATCCCTCACAGTCATTTCATCAAACACCTTTCGTATACGACACAATCCACCAGAAGCAACGTAAGGACGAACCAAACAGGTGCAAACGACTGAATCAAATCTAAACTCGAATTGTATTTGTCGTTTCACTTGCTAGAAGCCTCAAACAGAAACCAACAAAATACATAATCAATCATTCTATCTGATAACAGGGAAAATAAAATACCGAATTCGCATCAGTACTGTGGAGAGATAAACAGGAAAAGATGGGTAAGAATTCTGAAAAGAGGAGAACCGTAAAATGGAAGAATAGAAAATATAGAGAGTGAAAACGACATGCATCTCTCTATTTTCTTGGACACATACTAAGGCACTTACCGACTGCCGAACAGAAACTGGCCATCCTAGCGCCAAATCATCTTTTATTACAGTATAGAATATAGATAGATATAGATATAGAGCGAGCAATTTTTGAAATTATGAAAATCCAAACCAGAGTGATGCAATGTGCGAAGGAAACTGCAGGAAAACTCAGAACAAGAAAATTACCAAAAATTGAGAAACCCACGCTAGGGTTATTTTCTGCTAAAATTGTGTGGAAGATTGGCACATTTCGGTGAAAAGGGCATCTACGGCGCCGCGTACGGGATCGACAAACGTTGTGTTGCCACGTAAAAATAAACAGACCGGCTACCGGAAAGAAACTGAATAGAGTCGTCCAACAAGTTCAGTTTTTGTTATCAAAGATGTTAGGTGTGAATTGTTCAGAGTATTAGTAACTTTTTATATGGGATCCATACATAATCATGGAATTGTTCTTGAAACTTGAATATTTAATATGCACCGCTAAATAACGCCATGTGATAAAGCTTCTACTGCCGATGGTGGAGGGATCAGTTTATCATCCATCATGAGTCGTACACAATTTTGTAATGTGAACCTGATGGAATCAAACATTTCACAGTTATATATATAATCGATAAACAAACAATATAAAGAAACTGAATTTGCATATATCCTGGCAATACTGAATTTGCATATATCCATTCATATATTCATGCAAAATAGTTGTATATATAATCAAAACTGAATTTGCATATATCCATGCATGCAGTTCTTGTTTCACCTTTAACTTTTAAAGAAAACATTAAAGAATATAAATTAGTATTGACATTGTTTTCACAGGTGTCAATTTAGGATGGTAAAATTAACTATAAGACAACAAGAATTAGTTGTAGCAATTAATAATCAGTGTTAAGACCTGTACATTCAAAATTTATAATTCTTTAAGAAATATGTATTTCAGAAACATTGAGTTCAATTATGATTCATGTAACTACTCATGCTCACCTCAAAGCTCATTTGAGATGAGGTAAAAACACATTATTAGCTTTAGGCAGCTTCAACCTTCACCATTGTTTGGACCACCCACCGCAGTTGAACATAGACACAGTGATCTGTAACAATCATAACTAATAAAACCATAATAAACAATACAGTACAAAATTAAGATAATATATAGTATGGGAAACAATATGGAGAGAGGAGTCACATTTGTACGACCGAGTCGAGTGAAAGAAAGCAATGTGTGAGTCATTGTTAAGTTGCCTGTAATGCCTTTCAAGTTTTCCCCAACTTTACGAATTTATAGATAATATTTTTACTTTGACAACCACATGTTCGAACTGGTAATTGTACAAAAATAGCGATTAACAAATAATGAAGTACAAATAATGTTTTAGCTTACAATGTCATGGTGTCCTCGGCTCTATAGAACCCTAGGTTTTTCAATGATGTCCTGTGTTGTTAGAAAACTGATTGTTAAGATATCATTCACCAGTCCTTATATATATCATCAAATATATTAAATATTTAGAATTGACGAATGTTCATGATATGAGTGATTGAAGTATATTCTGAAAGTCCTGTTCATAGGAGAAAGAAAGCAATTTGACATCGCAAGAACGGGAAACACAAATATATAAGTTAGACAGAGAGTAGAATAATAACCAGCTATTATATTTACATGTGTCAAATAAAATATTGGAGCATTTAATTGTTTTGTTTGAAAGAGTGAACAAAAATATAGATCAATGAACACTTGCGCAAGCGAATTTTGATGTATGACTTTAGGTATTCAAGTGTTGTATGTAGTTCGATCTTTATTCATCAAAAAGTTTTAGAGGTTGTATTCTAAACCTAAATTTAAAAAGTTCAACTATTAATTCTGGAATAATATAAATGTCTAACTAAAATTGTAGTAAGTAATTTCTACTAAGATATGGAACATAAATTGGCGAATCGAACATAATAAAAAGAGCAAAATTTACATGATTTAGTACCTTTAGACAATCTAGTTCTTGTTGGCAACATTTAGAACCTCGTGGTACACAATATTTTTGGTGTAGTTAGTGCCTTGAATCGACATAATTGATGGCCTAATAAGAACTTTTAATTGGTCAATAGTTTTTGCTCTCGATAATGCAACATAAAGTTGACCATGTGAAAATACAGGTTCTTTTTAAATAGACTCCAACGAAATCTAAAGTTTGACCTTGTGCTTTATTTATTGTCATTGCATAACATAAGCGCATCGAAATTGTTTCCTTTTGAATGGAATAGATGAGAAACTCTCATGTGGGGCTTCTAATGTTATACGGGGAATAAATACAGGTTTTCCAGCATGTGTGCCAACCGAGATTTCAGCATAAATAATGTTTGTGTCAAATCCTTTACAGAGTAGGCGGGTGCCATTGCAAAGTCCTTCGGTTGGATTAATATTTCGTAACAATATGATTGGTGTATTTATTTTCAATGTGAGTTTGTGAGGAGGTAGCCCTTGAGGAGTCAAAGAGTGAAACAATTCTTGTTGGTCCTGGTGCAATGTAAGTGTCTGTGCTTTCATCACAACTAAAATAGGTAGTTTCTGACCAGAAATCTGTTAATTAAGACATCATTTATTTCATGGACAAAATCATTTCTTGTAGTTAGTATAGCTCGCTTGACAAATACGGAAGAATCTAAAGTGCAGTCACTAATATTTGGAAATAGTATATCTATTAGTGTATTCAACGATGTAATATCATCTCGTAAAAGGAATATTGATTCTAGATGGTATTTGGATTTCATCTTTTTCATTAGTATTTTCAATTCCATCACCAATTTTCAACAAATAAGATGAGAAATCAGATCAAGTAATGCACGCATATTTTGTTTTAGTTTCAGCTTTTCAAATTGGTTCCATAAAGGTGACATAACAATGGAGGCTTGCACAATGTCGTCTTTGGTACCTTTAATAATAATCGTAATGTTCGATTTAAAGTCTCCTCCAAAGAAAATAATTTTACCACCAAAAATATCATCCGAACTCATTATGTCTCTCAACATTTCATCAAACTTTTCAATAGTACTACGTTTTGCCATAGTAGCTTCGTCCCAAATGATTAATTTTGTCTCTCTTATCAAATAAGCCAATGTGCTTTGTTTACTAACACTACAAGATTTAGAATCATTTTCATCCAAAGGAATTTTAAATCGTGAATGCGAAGTTCGGCCCACCTGGAAGCAAGGATGCGGCTACTCCCGAAGTAGTCAGCGAGTGCAATATGACTGTAGATCTTACAGTAGCAAGAAGTGTTTTGTATAAAAATGTTTTCCAAGACCCCACTGGGCCATCCACAAAAAAAAGGCTTTCGGTAAATTATTATTAACATGGTGTAATATTTGATTATACGCAAGTCTCTCGTATTTAATTTGTCAATGGATAAAAGATCTTGGTTAGGTATTATTACATCTCGTTCACTTTGTATTTCTTTTGTCAAATCATTATGAAAACTAATTAGTACATCATCATTTACGGAGAAAAAGTCTTCCAATTTTTTTCCCATGGAGTACGAGATAATGAGCAAGAATATCTATAACTTTTCGTCGACCATATTAGAACTATAGGTTTTGTTTCGAGTAAAATCTTGACAAAACATCTTCAAATTTCAACCATAATTGTTTACAATTTTTAGGGTACAAGTGAACAAGGACAATAGCAAATAAATGTCGTAAGCGAAGGCATTAAGTATGCAATGACTTCTTGAAGACACATTTCTGCAGTTGTTGTCATCTTCTATTAATCCTAATTTTTGTGCAACCTCTCTATTCGTGGTAAAAGTTTTGCCGTTGATTGTTCTCAAGTCTCAGAAGAAAGTCGGTCCTCTTATATGCATTAATAACAACTTACGGTAAAATATTTCGCCGTTAGATGGTTGACAAGAAAAAATTCGAGCAATGACTTCTTTATTTTTACGGGGTTTCCATTCTTTTGAAGCGGTATGCCAAGTGAAATTTTCTCGGGAACTCAATATATAATAACTTGAGGCTCTTAGCATAATCATTGTATTTATTCATGTTGAAAAATTCGATTAACATAGTCTTGATTTGTAGGATTATTTGCAATGTTGTGTAATGATTGATTGGCGAGAATGTTACTAATTGTTCGTTCTCTAAATGAATAGGTAAGCATATTACGAGGATGCACATGGTTAAGATCGAATTTAAAAATTCGTCAAATTGCTTCGGGAGGGGAAATCCATCTAGCACATTGAAAATTTTATTTCATCAATAATTGGGGGCTGTTGGTATTTGCTAATGAGTATGATATTTTATCATGTCCTTTATAAATATATTTATACATATATTTGATAGCACGAAACAGTTGAACATATTTCAACGTTGATGTGACAATTAAATCTTGCGAAGATATGGATTATAAGGTACAACCCATCGATTATCAAGTTGTGATCCTCGTACAACAACCGTACGATTATTATTTGCACGTCGATATATTGGATATGCGTTTATTGCATATTTTGTACTATCTCGAGAAATCTTTAGGATAGTGAAATTTGCAAAAACCTTTTTTCATACAAGGGCATGTTGGATTAAGCGGAGACCACAAGGTCCATGCATCATATGTCTAACTACTAATGAAAATAAATATGGATTATTAGGGAGTTACGCACAAACAATTCACAAATGCTTCAGGAAAACATTTTTAATGTCGGGCTCAAAATCAGCAAAAAATGAGCATGAGGCAGACCTCTTTTTGGAATTCTATTACATAAGCATAAGCAACAATGTGACCAAAAATTCATTTTTTGAACAGCTTCTTTCTTTAAAACTTGAAGCTTGGCATGAAATACTCTTGCTATCAAATCAGGTCTATTCTCAGATTTCATCCGACGGTAAACATAAAGCTTTTAATCCGCCAATTTGGGTTACAAGTTATTGTTAAGAAAATATCCGGCTTTCCAAAATGTTGTACTAAAGCTATAGCATCCATATATCTTTTACACATATCTCTAGTGGCCTCCAACAAATGATGTAGGTAATATCATACGTAGACCAATATCAACACCTAGTTCACAACGTTGTGCAATGCCATCTAGTAAACCACAATATACTTCTTTTCGTAAACAATTTTGTATTTCGCACTTCTAAAAAGTCTAACCTTGATGTTTCAATTTTAATATACATGTCAACCACATACTGTTGTAAAAGCCTACCGGTATGTAGTAAAAATGATCTATCATGTTCTCTTATTTGTAACTTATAACAATAGTATTCACGACATGACACCGTAGTCCTTTGAGTATTCTTGTTTCTAGAACCTACATAAACAATTAAAAACATTCTATTTAGTAATTAAAACATGAGTAAATTGTAATAGTACAATAATACCTTATCTTCGCATCGCATGAACTCGTCTATATTTGAGCAGCTTTTGGATGTCATGAATGATTTCATCATCGCATGTTGGTGGAGGGACCATTGTTTTCTGTCTTTTATTTAACCTTTTAATTGTCCTATGCCAACCAGATTCTCCATTTGGGAAAATAAGAGGATATTGCATAGGGTCAAAACAACCAAAATAATGTTTAATAATTTGAGGTCGACTACTTTTTGGGTAAACTTGAATATGTTGACTTGTACATTGGTCTCTTCCGTTAAATTCCAACCATATTCCAAATGACTTGAGATGTAGAAGGTGGGTTAAAAACATTTTGGTCGAATTTGGGATCAGCCTGTAATGCAATTTTATATTCATTCAAGTCATGAAAACTATTAAGGCTTCTAAAAATCGGGCATATGGATTTACCTCTAGGATTTGCATCAATTTTGGACAAGTGCATCGTTAAATTTTGAACTAATAGACATGCGGTTCAATATTTCATGGTCTCTGTGTCAAAGAAGTACAATTGAAGATTTTTGGGTTTTCATTATTTCGGTATTAGTTGATCCATAAAATGATACACACGACCTCGTACTCGAAATGTATAAATTCCATCGTTTCTTCTAGCCAAAGATTTGTCACGGTGTACACCCATTGATGTGAAAGCAAACATGTTGTTGTAGCTACGAACACGGTTACAAAATTCTTTGGAATTTTCAGTGCAACTAAGGTACAATTGTACCAACTCCAAAGGTATCTCGAGTTTCTAATAGTCTTATTTCTCCCGATGAGCAACAAAACGTAGGGGTTCTAGGTAAATACGTTTCGCATCGCAAAATTCACGATTTTGTACATTAGGTAGCAAGTCGGGGAGTACTTACTATAGATTCTAATGGATCACAAGTACTATTTTGGAGTTGTTGCTTGCTTCGGCGTTTATTTTTGCTTGTCTACGATCTTCTCAAACATATTTTCTTTTGCATGTTGTTTTAGTTTTGGTAACTTCTTGGGTGCATACTTTACTTTTTGACGACATTATTACTGGAGTAATCAGGTGTACAAGCTAGTTGAATGTAAGAAAAACAATGATTAATTAAACAAGGTAAGTTGGAAAATGAGTATACACCAACTTTTGTTAACAAGGGTAGAATGTATGGTACTGTAATAAGAAAGTTGTGGTAGCAACTAATTAAACAAGTTGAACTTGCAAAGCGTTAAATACTCCACAATTACTAACAATCGTAGAATATATGATATCTTAGCAAAAATATCATGCAAAACTATATTGCCAAGCATATAAAGGAAACAAGTATTGGAGATATGTGTAAACAATAATATTAAAAAAATATAATTAAACAGGGTAAATTAAAAAACATAAGTACTTTCTCTTGCTCAGAGTTTTGGAAAATATATGACAGAAAATGTACAGTACAAACTATTGTAGAAGCGCGTACCTATTTGACACTTTACTCAGAAGACGTTGACCCACTTTAAAACCTATGTACATGAAGAAAGCTAGCTGAAATGCATTTTGCAGTAGTGGAACCAAAATTATATCAGCAGTAGGTCAATTTTTTCAGTAACAGTAAGTATTTAATTGGGTAACTCTTAAGTCATGTGTGTATTTTTCAGAATAAAAATTGAAAGAGCATTTATATATTAATTTATATTGGAATAACAATAAGATAATAAAAAAGGATGGTAATGGGATGAAATTTTGGGAGTAAAAATTTGAGTATGATGCTATAGTGAGAGAGTGCAACAAGTGAAAGTCAAAAGTAATTGAAAGATCAAATTAAAGACAGAATAAGAAAAATAGAACACACGTGTAATTGAAAGACCAATTTATAGACAGAATAAGAAAAATTAAATACACCCGTACCTTAATCCAGAGCAAGGGAACCTTTTAAGACTTTCCTGTCAGCAGATCAGTGAGCTTCTGCATCATAGATGATATACAGTATATCAGAAAGACAATTTTGAAGGCATAAATAGTAATCTGGTTTCATTGTATGAGTAGCGCTGATGAGTTTTAGGAACCGTCTACTAAATTTGAAAAAATCTGGGATATATTAAATGTGCATGATAAACCATTGTAAGCATAGCCAAATATAAAACCAACCCTATAAAATTCTTTTGTCTTATTTACTCGAGAGTTGTTCGGCTGAGAAATTCCAGATTTAGAAAATGTAGTATAATATATAAAAAGAAATGTTTCAACTTTAAGTGTCTGATAGTTCATCAAAGCAAACATACAACTAATTGTGTACACGATGTGCGCAATTTCATATATTTATTAACAAAGTGAATACGGCATGAAGAGAAAACAAGCAGATGAAGGTAGGGAGATGGATAATTTGCCATAACAGCAGCATTTCTTACACATCTCTCTACGTTTGTAAGGCACAACAAGGAAAACGTAAAGATTTACCACAGCAGCAACACCCATCTGAATCACAAGTCTAATATTAAGAATCTTGCAAAGAAAAATATTAATACTAAATCAAGCGCATCTGATATTGATAGTTAACAGAAGCTTTAGCCTTTATTACTTCTAGACTCTCCCAACTCAACTACTTACATTAAAAGTTTATTCTTATTCACCAATTATATAAATAAATAAATTTATGTGAAATCAAACACTTTCTGCTAGGTACCTTTTGTTAAATGAGAAGGGTGAGAACGTTGAAACACAAGTCGGAATTGTGAGGACCAATTGCATTGACTGCTTGGATCGTACAAATGTCACCCAGTTATAAATATATAAAGTTAATATACATAGTGTTATATATATATATATATATATACACACACACACACATATACTGCTATACTGTCCTGTAAAATATAAGCTGTTGTTCTATCTAAAATCACATGTTCCAGTATAAGCTTGCATAATTTCTTGTTTTCCTATCATTACTGTAAATTAGGTATGATTAGATTCTTGAACACTTTATGTTTTTCAGATAGAACAGTTTATTAATTCCAGAGCTTTATTGCAGTTTGTGTGTGACTTTGTCAGTGGCCTCTGTTTTTGTCACAAAGGAAACTTTAAAGGTAGTTTTTGTACCTTTTTTTGTAAGTGTAACATAAATATATGTTATTTATACTACATAATTCAGGTAGGATTGTGTGATACCCTGTTTGAACTTTGTAGACTACAAACGGGTGATTTTTTTTTTTGTTTTTTTTTTTTTGTTTTGTTTTTTTGTTTGTTTTTAATTTTTGACCTAGACAACCAGATGCAGCATCTCCTGCTTATGCATATAAAAATGCATATGTTTGTTGGTGGCACGCTTTCTGCAGACATGCCCCATAAACATAAAAAATCTGAGGTGTCAATTCTCTTGTTAACTTATTCTAGTGGAACAAAATTAGATGAAAGTGTACCTATTTTTACAGCATACCTCAGTATTGTCTTCTACATCACTCTACCTTTTTCAGCTATACATGCTCAATACTGAAAAAGTCTTCCTCTCAAATATCTAGTAAGCACCTCAAGAGTATAAAATTACAATGTCATAAGAAACGCATCATGACAAAGTTCACTCTCTTGGCAATTATTTATACTTAAACAGGGAACAGTTCTGAGCCTTAGTTGATCGAAGTAATGAGCAGCCAAATAATTGATGAACTAATCTCTTAAGACACTGTATAAGACACTGTACTTAAGGAGTGGAAACACATCACTGAATACATCTTATTTTGGCTTGAGAAATCAGGTTACAAGAGTGGCAATGCTGAGGTATGCTGAAATAGAATTAGCAAATTAACAATTCTGAATTTGTAATCTTATTTAATTCCCAACCTTGGAATGCAATGGGTATTTGAAGTAAATCTATATCTTAGTTTATCTATTCTGGATCAATAATTGCTGGTTGTCATAGTCTTTCTCTCAAAAAGTCTTTTGTAATATAGGACTCATTAATCAATTTGACAAATTCATTAGCAAAAAAATAATTCCATCAAATACAGAGACAACCTTTCGTGGTGAACCTCCGAAACCCTAAATGGAAACAAGAAATCTTACAGTTCTGGAAACACTCAAAGATATGCTATCAGTTTTCCAAAAACAATTGAAAGGAAAAAGAAAAGGAAAAATGACATATCAAGATTTGCGTTTCTTCCAAGTGCTAACTTCGTTTGAAATTGAACCCATTTGCATTTACAAGCTGTGAAATATTTTCTCTACCCATTGAAAAGTTAATATAAATAAAGCATCTGGTGAAATCGGATGTTTGATAATATGAAGCCCAACTCATAAAAACTATGTATGAGAAGTAGGTTTACACTTTGAGGCTGTCATTCCCACATGACATTGGTCATGCCTCGAACAAGACAATGTTGTAATAGTACTTTGACATGCTGCTCTTTAGAGGTGAGAACATATATATAACTTAATATTTATCCTTATAAATAGGGGAATGTTTCCTCCTAAATGATTATTCCATAATTATTTCAGGGCTTCTACAGCGGGTAAGATGTTTGACTAAAGGAACAATTTATCAAACAGATGGTGAGCAATTATCAACTTGTCTCAGAAGATGTCTAAAAGCTTCCTTGGATGAGAGAGGCAGAAAAAAGATAAACCCCACATAATAATCAACAATCAATCAACAAACCTAATTATAGGACACATAACTACAAAGTAGTGAGTTCTAATTTTCTTTCTACAGATAAATGAACACCAACCCACGTGTATAGACAAAAGACAGAAGCACAATTATCATGAGATCACTTCATAACCATGTATCAGGCCGAAGCTAGATGGTAAAGATAGTATTAGCAGCCAAGATTTTAGTAGTGTATGACACACCAATATATGAAATAAATTAAATCAAATTAGTGAGAACAGAGCAGCACATATATAGTCAACAAGGAATCCGATTCCTTGCCTAATGAACAGTAAGAACTGTTACAAACTTCAATAACAATTCTAGGACCAAAGGACAACTAATCATTTATTTACAATTAAATTATGTGTTTTGTTTTATTAAGGAGTAAGCTAACATAGTATAGTTACTCTTACCCTTGATTTTAAGCACATTCACTGCTTTAGGCAAGTTATCTGCTTACAGCAGTGGTTTCAAAATTTGGCACATTATATGAACAAAGCTTTAGAATCTATTTTAATATGGTGAAAGTGCATGTTCCGAAATCATTGTATATTGGCTCCTCCTTTTGAAGTCTTGTGTTAGTTATAACTTTTAAATCCTGCAGCGAAACACGGAGAGTATCCCATGATAATACAAATGTTATCAGCAAAGCTATTAGTGCCGTATGGAGCAAAGTTATGATATATTGTAGTATAATATACACATTTTATCATGAACTAACAAGCAGTGGGTTCAGACCAGAAAACTAATAAAAATAAGATAACATATAATAGGTTAAATAAAGCATCAAATTAGGTATTGGCGAAGCTATTCGCAAACTTACTTTGATGTCACTGCCACAAAATAGGATATATTCATAGACCTTGTCGCTTGGAGGAACTTCTTGCCCATTGTTCCTTCTACCCTCTGTTCCATATGATCTCACTGCAACAATATCAGTTAAATTCAGTCGATAATTCTTTTTATCAGAAACATTGCCTTTAAAAGCAAGAATGTGCAGAGCAGCATAAATGCATTATTAAAATTTTCCACATATTCGCAAAATAAACTCAGTTGTACTTTTGACTTGGAAATGAAAAACAATACATAATAAAAAGATACTGAGTCTGGTAATATCGTCTTGCTTCTTTCACGTAAAATGAACGTAGAAACAATTCATCCTAAAGCAGTTGCCGCTCCAAGTAAGGCGCACTATGACATGCTTTAAAACTGCTTTTTCTACCAAGTCCTATAATCTTTCATCATGCTTCTCAAATACAACAAAGTTTGTGGATAAAAAAGCGACTGGCAGGAGCGCCAGCTATCAGTAGATGCAAGGTGTATGAATAGAAACAAACATAAAAATAGTAGAACCACATAAGCATGCATGTGGTTGTTTTGCTTAGCATATGCATATCTTAATGCCTTATCTCATCCTGCTATTACTACTATGTAACAGTTGGATCAGTATGAAACATTATAAACGCTATGCACTTCTAATCTGACAACACACTTCGCTGAAGTGGTGTTTCTATACAATAAAATGAGATTTCCACGGACAAATGAAAAGAGAAAAAACACAGAACACAGTAAATCGATACTGAGGAGCAACAATGGCACAAATTTGTAATTAACCAGAACCGAACTTGCAAAATATGCACATAGCAACTTATAATCGGAAAAATGGCGAAAGAAAAAGAAAAACTACGAGGAAATCACCGTCTTTTTGCTTTTAAAAAAGAATAAGAACAACAAAAACAGGACAGAAATTTATTCAAATTTAATAATTTAATAACACTAAATTTTTAGTTTCTTGATAGCATCGATCGTGCATAAACAAAAGGAAAAGCACAAATCAACAGGCAATAACCATAAAATAAAATAAAAAAATGCATACCTCCTTGCGATCTTCCATCAGACAACACTAAAATGAGTGTATTTTGTGAAGAAAAAGCAGTTTCAGTGAAAAGATATCTCTAATTCGTTGAATTATAAATATAAATAAATTGAGGGAAGAAAAAATAAAAAAGAAAATCGAGAAAAGAGGCTTAATTATAGCAGGTTTCTAATCTTTGTGAAGAAGTAGAGACATGGAATACCTTTCCCAGTCTGCGAGAACAATGAGATTTCACCGATGGGAGCGAGCAGGTTTCGAAATTATGAAAATCCAAATCAAAATGATACAGCGTGTGAAGGAAACTGTACAAAAATGAAGAACAAGAAAATTAACAAAGATTGGGACGGACGATGATAAAGCCCACGTTAGGTTATTTTCTGGTGAAGCTGCGCGGAAGGGATGAATGAAAAATTTAAGAGAAACAACACAAATGGCAAAAATATGAAGTGGAATGGTGATGGATTGGCACGTCTCGGCGGAAAAGGACTCTGTGCCGCCACGTATATGGGCGGACGGCGTTGCGTTGCCACGGGGAAAAAAATGACCGCTCACCGGGAGGAAACTGGCCATCTGACCAGCGAATCCTCATTTATAATAGTATAGATATATGATGCGTAAAACTCGACTGACCCATTTCCCCACCTGTTCCACGGTGAAACCTTTACGCAATGCAATCCTTAGCTCCGTTCACACGAACATACTGCAAAACACACCGGAGGGTTCTCCTGGCGTAGGCACTCCGACGCTCAAGTACGTAGGAAGAGTGATAGTTATTCGATACCGTTACCTCCCTTCCGGGTGTATTATTTATACGTACTTTAAGCATGATAACCGTTATCACGGTTTTTGGCATTATCCCGCACGTTCCCTCATGATGTCATGCGTGGATATCTTCTCTCTCAAGAAAATTGATTGTGCCTACGTTTTCCTCACCTGACGGAGGTTGGACCCGATCCAATGGAGAATATAGAGGATACTCCTCGACTTGGGCCTTAATCTTCTCAACCGCTTGTTATCTCTCACATTTCTCGCCTTATTAGGTAATTCGCCCACATGGGCTTGGTCAATGCCCGCTACGGGCTTCAAATCTCGCCTGGGCCTTGCGGCCCACTGCGGTTAGGTTTGGGCCTCGCGGCTCACCCGCCTCTGGTCCGAGCCTCGTGGCCTACACCGTAGCTGCAGTTTGGGGCTTTGCAACCTCCCGTGACCGGTGGGCTCGGGCCCACCTCGAGTTTTTCCCTCTATTGAGGGTATTCGACACGTTATTGGGACCTATTAAGCTCCTCGAACGCCTCCTGGCATCGTTCATCCCACTCGAACTGGATCCCTTCCTCGTAATCCCGAAGAAGGGGTGGCTCCTCTCTCGCAGATCTGGCTATGAATCTCGCTTAACGCCGTCCATTCAATCTCTGCAGCCTCCTTGATGTTAGTGGGGGCCGCATATCGAGCACGGCTTTCACCTTAGTGGGGTTGACCTCAATACCCCGCCGGGTCACCATATATCCGAGGAACTTCCCGTATCTCACCGCAAAGGAACACTTCGCCGGATTTTGCTTCATGCCGTTCATCCTTAGCACCGAGAAAACTTCCTCCGTATCAACCACGTGTCCCCCGCCTTCACACTCTTCACAAGCATGTCATCTACGTAAACCTCCATGTTCCTCCCTAGCCGGTCTTTGAATATTTTTTCAACCATTCTCTCGATAGGTTGCTCCCGCATTCTTCAATCCGAAGGGCATTTTAATATAGCAAAAATTTCTACTAGCAATAATGAAACTTATCTTTGGGATATCCGGAGGGAAAATTTGTATTTGATGGTAGCCCCGGTTAGCGTCCATCATACTCGGCAGCTCGAATCAAGATGTAGAATCGACCATCCGGTCAATCTGGGTAAGAGATAATGATCCTTAGGCAAGCCTTGTTCGGATCTCGAAAGTCTATGCACATTCTCCATTTCTGATGGAGATAAATATTATATTAATATTTATATAAGTTTTAGAATATTTGTATATTTATTAGTGGGTCGGGCCTTTAGGTTTTAATGCCTAAACCCTAGTTTATATCTTATATATAGGGGTCTTATGAACATTGAAATGGGAGTTGAATTATGAATTGAATATTTGAGGTTATTCCTCTTTGAGACGTATTTGTCTCTGCTTTCGCTTACATTCTCCTGTATTCTCGACTAACGGAGTCTCGTAATTATTATTGCGCTTGTGCCGCATCGCTTGGTATCTGCAGTCTCGCTACGCTCCCGGACAATGCCTCCTCGATGTCGCTGCCCGTGGTTGACGTTTTTGCCATAGATGAATCGTGGTGCGGATCGATGATCTCACAAAGGCAATCGAGACTTTACGCACCCAACAAGCCTCTTTGGTGATCGACGCAGAACCATTCCCGGAATTTGCAGGTTCCGCCGATCTGAATGTCATTGGATCTATTCATGTGAATCACTATTCCCTCTCCACTCGATTTCACCAGATCACCGTGTCAAATTAGCGGTAAAATTCCTCATCGGTCGCGCCTCAAATTGGTGGTATCAACTCAAAGCAACACGCTGTTAGAGAAGGGAAATCGAAAATCAATACACGGACCAAATTCTCAGAATACTTGCGGCGTGAGTTTAACCCATCTAATTTCTCACCCACCGCCGCCTCTATCTCTCCGGCGCGCGCCACCACCGCCGCGCCCCATCACAGCGCCACCGCCTTCTCCGTCAATCTGTTCTCATGCGCGGACCTGGGCCGGGCCTCCACCGCGCTGCCTCGCTCCGATCGTTGACTTCGCACTTCGACCGAGCCACCGCCGCTAACGCCGTTCTCTCTCCGCCTCGCGACTGGGCCACGGTCCTTCGCCGCCTCGGACCACAGCCATCTCACGCACCTCACGCGTCGCCGCCACCGCGCCTGCACCACCTCCGACTATCCCTCCTCTCGCGTGCCGCTCCAACGCCACCGTCTCACGCCCGCACGAATGATCGAGATGATGATAGTGTTGAACCAGCCGCGCATACCGATGGTGATGATGATTTTCAATTTGGGCACGATGCCCTATTTCCCAACCGTGGGCTTTTTAGTGGAAATCACCTTTTGGGCTGATAAATGATAGTCTCTCATTTGATGGGCCTTTTATTATTGATGCTCAATTTAATTATAAGGAAAATGAGATTGAGAATAATTATGATGGGCCACCGATATTTGATGAGGAACCCATTTATGATATTGAGCCCAAGTCGAGTCGTTACATGCTTATTTGATATGGGTTTCGATGATGTTGTTGAGTACGCCGTAGCCGGAAATTCAAATTTTGGGTTCAATAATAATTATTATATCATTATTAATAATAGTTATTTTAACCCTTTTTGGAGATATCGATTTGCGTACCGCCTCAAGACATCGGGCAACGACGCACCGCAGATGTGTTTGATGTCAAGGGTCCTCGCGATATTCATTATTTTCGCCTTTCCTCGAATCGAGCGAGTAGTTCATTTTATTACACTACTGGAGATAAATATTGCCGCAGATTCGATGACGAATCTTTTCAAGAGGGGGAGAATGATGGAGATAAATATTATATTAATATTTATATAAGTTTTAGAATATTTGTATATTTATTAGTGCGTCGGGCCTTTAGGTTTTAATGCCTAAACCCTAGTTTATATATTATATATAGGGGTCTTATGAAAATTGAAATGGGAGTTGAAATATGAATTGAATATTTGAGGTTATTCCTCTTTGAGACGTATTTGTCTCTGTTTCGCTTACATTCTCCGGTATTCTCGCATTAACGGAGTCTCGTAATTATTATTGCGCTTGCGGCATCATTTCCCCCTTGTTTTGCCACCAACACGCATTGAATAGCGGTGGGAAACTGGATTCGCTTGACATGTCCCGCCTCCAAAGAACTTCTCTGCCGCCTTCGTGATGGCATCTTTTTCCTCGGTCCGAAGACGCTCGCCGCTTTATCAAGCTTAGCCTTTGGATCCACGTTGAGGGGTGCATCGCCACCTCCTCCGAATACCTGTTATGTCGAGGAAGAAAAAGCAAACACATCTCGCATTTCTTCGTAAAGTTGTTACTGTGTCCTTTTCCAATTCTCGCTCCACCTGGCTCCAATCCTTATCGTGTATCCTTTCTTGTCTGGATATAGTTCGACCATCATCACCTCTTCTTCACTCTCATTTTCGGAGGGTCGGCTTCCTCCGTGATCTTACATCTCTTGGATTCACGATCCACCTCCTTGTCTCTTTTCAAGCCGCGATGCAGCTCTTTGTCGGCCACCTTTATTGCCTCCACGTAGTATTTTCTAGACCGCACTGGTCACCACCTACTTCACCCGCCTCATCATTCACGGGAAACTTGAGTTTCATGTGATAGGTTGATATGATCACCCGAAATAAATTCAATACCGGCCTACCAAAGATCATGTTATAAGATGAGGGTACATCGACAATAAAAAAATTCGCCATTACCACCCTCCTCCGTGGAGCTTCGCCTAGCCCCACTTGGAGGGTAATTCCACCAAGGGGTGAACTGCTCCCTATAAATTGTAAGCGCAAAGTATCCACCGGTGTAACTCCATATTCAAGTTCATTTTCTTGAAGCATTCCAGAAAATGAAGTCCGCCGAGTTCCCGTATCTACGAAGATCCTCGCCACAAGATATCCATCCACGTCTGTTGAGATGACTAGTGCATCACCGTGGTCCTCCTTCCCGAGACCTCCATCCTCTGGACCAAAGTATATCTAGGGTGTATGGCCTATTTCCTTCTAGCTCATTTCTCTCGGACATTTCTCCTACCTCTCTCCTTAGGATCCTCTCTCCAGCCTTTCGTGCTCGGAACGAGTCTCCCTCGGGCCGGACCTCCTACTATCATTTGGACCAGTCCTCTCTTCCGGGAGGGTCTTTCCTCCCGCCTCTCTTCGATCATCTTTCCCTTCTCTTCAGCCTTTGTCATCGAGTCTCCTTTCTCTTTTGCCCCGGAGCCGACACGGTCTTTGTAGACGAACTCTTTAAGATGACCTCGCTTGGATCATCCTCTCATTCTCGTCATGCAAGTGAAAATAATTGTTAGTGTCATGCCCATATTCATTATAAAAGCGATAAAACTTATTTAATTTGGGCCTCATCGGTCCCTGGATCGTGTCCAAGGAAACTTCATTTCGGGGTGGTCGACGCCACCTCCAATAGCTCCGCAGTTCCAGGTGGGGTGTATTTATCAAACCTCGGAGCGAGGTCCAAATTTCGTTGTTTTCTCTGGCTCGTTGTTGAGCTCTTCTTTGCTGATTCTTTCTTCTTCTCAGTCCGCCCGGCTTGACCTCGCTCTCTTCGCCTTTCTAACCTCTTCCAGGTGACGTACTTCTCTACTCTCCTCAAAGAACTCATCAAACGTTTGAACCGGCTTCTTTGCCAGTGGAAGAAAACAAATCTCCATCATGGAGATTTCTAGTGAAAGCATTAATTTTAACCTCTAAGGTGGCGGTTGGGACCTCCAGTGGCCGCTTGGTTAAATCTCTTCATGAAGGCCCGCAGTTTTCACTTTCTCCTCGCTTCATGTTGAACAATGTCAACGTAGCTCTAGGTTGTCTCCTTGCGTTGGCAACCGGTGCAAAAACAGCTCTCCAAATCGCTCGAAGGAGCCAATGGAATTGGGCTCCACTGCTAAACCATTCTTTGGTAGGGGTGGGAATAGGCTAGGCCAAGCCGGGCTTTGCATAAGAAAGCCTAGGCCTATTATATAATTTTAGGCCTGAGCCGACCTATTATCTATGATAAGCTTTTTTTAAGGCTCGACTCGCCTCTTTAGTAAATAGGTCGTGCCCGAAAGCCTTATAGAGGCCTATTTGTTGCAACCTTTCTATTTATCATGAAATTTTAAAAAAATCACACTTGTTACATTACACCGTAAACACTATAAAACTCAAAATACGAATAAAATTAACATACTAAGAATTATCAACTTACAAAAGCAATAACAAAATCTTCAAGTAGTTCAAGAATTATAACATATATTATATGCCATATATTACATATATATTATTATTATTATATATAAATATAATTATAATATATTATACTATTATATATATATATAGTTAAATAGGTGGCATGTTAGGCTTAAAAGGCCTACGAGAAAGCTTAAGCCTGGTCTATTTAATTAAATGGGCTTCTTAAAAGGCATGAGCCTCGGCCTATTTATTAAACGAGCCGAGCCGAGCTAGGATTTAGTAGGCTAAGCCGTAGGCCTGGCCTATTCCCACCCCTAATTGTTGGGCCGATTTAGACAGGTGGTAAGAAAGACCTCGCACTTCACACCCTCCCTATATCGATGGAGGAAGGCCGAATTTTCAAATCTCACCAAATGGTCATAGGGGTCAGCTGCATCATCATATTCATAGTTAAGAGGTTTAAAATTGCTAGGCAATTCATCTTGTAAAATATTCTAAGTAAATTGGCAACTCGTGACGGTCGAGGCATACTAACCCTTTTCCATCCGGTACTTCATGTTATCCATCTCGCTTTCTTAGGGACCTGATCTCGGTCCTTCATGGCTTCTCGATCGATATCTCCCGTAACCTCTTCCTCATCCTCGATCTTACTTCCTCATTGTAGGGGCCTGTCTCCCTCCCCGTGCAGCCTTCTTCGGGACCCGCCTCCTTGGTCTAGGAACCGCCGATCTCCTTTCTTGGACTCCTTCTTCTCTCGTGACCTCTTCCCGGTTTCGACTCCACCTCTCTTCTTCATTCTTCCCGATGCTCGTCCCCGCCAACTCCCCAGCCGGGATCGAGCAGCAGTTTCGATCTGCTTCTCCTGTCCTTCCTGCAGTGGGGTTCTTCCCCTTCCATCATTACTCTTGCTACACTCGAGCTATCATGTCATCCAGTGCTCCAGTGAGAGAGCGATGGGGCAATCGCTTCGACATTCTCTCGAGGTATTCCCCTAGGAGCCTTTGGCGGCTCCAGGGGACCCCGTTATAGGGATTCCTTCCGGAATTGCGAGAGGAAGAAGCATGTAAGTTAGCCTCTCTTTCTCTAGCGGCTCTCCTACTCCCCGGGTGGCGCGGCCAGAGTTGAGCTTTCGTCCGCACCACCGTAACAAGTGGTGTTCCTCCAATATTGGGCACAAGGCATTAGGTGGCACGGATTGGATACGGCCTTCGCCACTGCGTTGGGTTTGCAAGGGTTGTCCTCCTCCGAGCCGTACTAGTGCAAACGGTCTCATGGGTGTACGTTCACCAGACATGATATTTTTCTTTAAAAATGACGGAAAAAAATTGAAACTCACGCCTCGGCTCTCTCTTTTCCCACAGACGGCGCCAATTGATGCGTAAAAACTTACATAGGCCCGTTTCCCTACCCGGGTTCCACGTGGGTAAAGCTTTTACGCAATGCAATCCTTAGCTCCCTTCAACGAACGCATTCGCAAAACACGCGACGCTCAAGTCGTATCACCGAAAATACTCAAGAAAGTACGTAGGAAGTAGCTAAGTAAGAGTGATAGTTATTCGATATCGTTACTTCCCTTCTCGGGTGTATTATTTATACGTACTTTAAGCATTATAACCGTTATCACGATTTTCAGCATTATCCCGCACGTTCCCTCATGATGTCGTGCGTGGATATCTTATCTCTCAAGAAAAGCTGATTGTGCCTACGTTTTCCCTCCTCGACGGAGGTTGGACCCTCCAATGGAGAATATGGGGGATACTCCTTGACTTGGGCCTTAATCTTCTCAACCGTTTGTTATCTCTCACATTTCTTGGCCTTATCGTAATTCGCCCACGTGGGCCAGTCAATGCCCGCCATGGCTTCAAATCTCACCTGGGCCTTGCAGCCCACCTCGCAGCTTAGGTTTGGGCCTCGTGGCCTCGCCTGTTGCCGTTTGGGGCTTCGCAGCCTTCTTGTGACCAGCTTTGGGCTCGGGCCCACCTCAAAGTTTCTCTATTGAGGGTATTTGGTTACGTTATTGGGCTCTATTGGGTTGAATATCCTTGGGCCTACGTGTAGTTGGGCTGTCATTTTATCCGCATCAATATATATATTTATATATATACATATACTACATTAACATATATTATATATATTTCCATATATTATATTTTTTATTTAATAACTTAAAATTGGATAACAATTATATTTTATGTCAAATATATGAAAAAATAATTATAATATTTGTACGTCATAATTCTAATAGATGTATTAACGTAGAATAATTGATTATCAAATAATTATAATACAACTAGTTGTTGATGCGGATAAATGATCGCCCAACTACACGTAGGGCCCAAGGATGTCCGGCCCAAGGGGGCCCAATAACGTAATCGAATACCCTCAATAGAGGAAACCCAAGATGGGCTCGAGTCCAGATCGACCGCAGAGAGGGTGTGAAGCCCAAACCTTGTTACAGTGTAGGCCACGAGGCCTAAAAGCCCGAGTACGAGATGGGCCACGAGGCCCTGTTTCTAATCGCAGTGGGCCACAAGGCCTGTGTGAGATTTGAAGCCCGCCCACGAATATTGACTGTGCCCATGTCGGCCACTTATCCGACAAGACCGAGATATGTGAGAGATAACGAGCGCTGAGATAATTAAGGCCCAAGTCAAGGAATATTCCCATATTCCTCATCGATCGGGTCCAACCTCCGTCTGTGGAGGGAAAACGTAGGCACAATCAGATTTCTTGAGAGAAAAGATATCCACGCACGACATCATGAGGGGACGTGCGGAGATAATGCCCCGACACCGTGGTAACGGTTATTACTCCACAAATACGTATAAATAACACTCTCGGAAGGGAGGTAACGGTATCGAATAACTATCACTCTTACTTAGCTACTTCTTATGTACTTTATTAAGTGTTTTCCGGTGATCCGACTTGAGCGCCGGAGTGCCTACGCCGGAGAACCCTCCGGTGTATTTTTGCAGTACGTTCGAGAAGAGCTAGGGATCTTATTGCGTAAAGGCTTTACCTGAAAGGGGAAACAGCCCAGTCAGCTTTTACGCATCAATTGGCGCCATCTCGTGGGAAAGAAGAGCCGAGACGTGAGTTTCAACTTCTTTTCTTTTCTCGATCGTCTCAAAGAAAGACATCATGACTAGTGAACGTACACCCATGAGACCGATTGACTAGTACGGCTTGGGGAGGACAAATTTCTGCAAACCCAACGTAGGGCGAAGCCGTATCCTATCCCGTGCCACCTAATGTTGTGCCCAATATCGAGGAACACCACTTGTTATAGTGGTGCGGACGAAAGCTCAACTCCCGACTCGCCACCCGTGAGTAGTGAGTTGCCGCTACGTAAAGAGAGGCTAACTTACTCGCTTCTTCCTCCTGCAATTCCTGAAGGAATCCCTATAACGGGGTCCCCTGAGCCGCCAGTTGCCACCTGTGGAATACCTCGTAGAATGCCGTAACCACCGCCCCCATCGCTCTCACTCAGAGCACTGGATGACATGACACTCGAGTCAGAGCAAGAGCAATGATGGAAGGGGAAGAACTCCACTGGCAGAAGGACAGAGAAGCAGATCGGGAAACTGCCGCTCGATCCCACCTGGGGAGTAGGCAGACGAGCATCGTGAAGAACGAAGAAGAGAGGTGGAGTCCGTAAACCAGAAGAGGTCCCGAGAGAAGAAGGAGTCCAAGAAAGGAGATCGCAGCCTTGTGACCAAGGGAGGTGGGTCTCCAAGAAGCCGCACGGGGAGGGAGACAGCCCCCACAGCCGAGGGAGTAAGATCGAGGATGAGGAAGAGGAAGAGGGCATGGTGAGATATCTAGTCGAAGCCATGAAGGACCGTGATCGATCCCTAAGAAAGCAGATGGATAACATGAAGCACCAGATGGAAAACCGGGTTAGTATGCCTCGACCCGTCACAAAGTTGCCAATTTACTTAAAATATTTTACAAGATGAATTGCCTAGAAATTTTAAACCTCTTAACTATGAATATGATGGTACGATCGATTCCTATGACCCTCCTCCATCGATATGGGGAGGGTGTGAAGTTCGTGGTCTTTCTTACTACTCTATCTAAAGCGGCCCAAAGAATGTTTAGTTAGCTAGAGCCCAATTCCATCAACTCCTTCGAGCAGCTTTGGAGAACTATTCTTGCACCACCACTAGTGCAAGAAGACAACCTAGAGCTACATTGACATTGTTCAACATGAAGCAAGGAGAAAATGAAAGCCTACGGGCCTTCATGAAGAGGTTCAATCAGTGGCACCGGAGGTTCCAACCGCCACTCCAGCAGGTAAAAATTAATGCTTTTACTAGCAATCTCCGAGATGGAGACCTATTTTCCTCCCTCGGTAAAGAAGCCACCCAGACGTTCGATGAATTGCTAAGAAGAGCGGAGAAGTACGTGACAATCGGAAGAAGCGAGGAAGGTGAAGAGAACCGAGGTTAAGCCAGGTGGACTCGAGAAGAAGAAAGAGTCAACAAAGAAAAGCTCAACGGTAGAGCCGGAGAAAGCCGCAAAATCTGGACCTCGCTCCGTGTTTGATAGATACACCCCCATGAAGCTTGAACCGGCGGAGCTACGGAGGTAGCATCTCGACCAACCCGAAATGAAGTTTCCATGGACACGATCCGCAGGGCCACCGAAGCCCAAGTCGGATAAGTTTTGTCATTTCCATAATGAATATGGGCATGACACTAACAATTGTTTTCACTTGCGTGATGAGATTGAGAGGATGATACAAGCAAAGTCATCTTAAAGAGTTTGTTTACAGAGACCGTGCCACTTCTGGGGGCAAAAGAGAAAGGAGACTGATGACAAAGCAGAGGAGAAAGGAAAGATGATCGAAGGGAGGCAGGAAGAAAGACCCTCCCGTAAGAGAGGACTCGATCCAAATGATAGTAGGAGTCTAGCCAAGGGAGACTCGCTTTCGAGCGCGAAAAGCAGAGAGAGGATCCCGAGGAGAGAGATAGGAGAGATGTCAAGAGAAACAAGCCAAAAGGAGGTAGGCCTTACACCCCGGATCCATTTTAGTCCCGAGGATGGAGGTCTCGGGAAGGAGGACCACGGTGATGCACTAGTCATCACAACAGCACGTGGTCGGATACACTGCTATGCAGGATCTTTGTAGATACGGGAGCTCAGAGACATCATTTTCTTATAATGCTTTGCACTTTGTGGATACATCACTATATGGATTTACGCGAGGGGCAACACCCTCTTGGCTGTAACCCTCCGTGGGGTCGGGTTAAGCTCCACGGAGGAGGGTGGTTATGGCGAATTTTTTTGATTGTTGATGTACCCTCATCTTATAACATGATATTTGGTAGGCCAAGATTGAATTTATTTCAGGTGGTCATATCAACCTATCACATGAAACTCAAATTTCCAATGAATGATGAGTGGATGAAGTAGTCGGTGACCACCGCAGCCTAGAAAATGCTACGTGGAGGCAAAGAAAGATGGTCGATAAAGAGCTACATCGCAGCCTTTAATAGAGACAAGGAGGTGGATCATGAATCCAAGAGATGTAAGATCACGGAGGAAGATGACCCTCCAAAAATAAGAGCCGGAGAAGAGCCGATGATGGTCGAATTGTATCCGAGCAAGAAGGGATACACGATAAGGATTGTAGCCCACCCGGAGCCGAGTTGGAAAAAGACCTGGTAGCGAAGAAATGCGTATGTGTTTGCTTTTTCTTCCTCCGACATGATAGGTATTCCTGAGGAGGTGGCAATACACCACCTCAATGTGGATCGAAAAGCTAAGCCTGGAAAGCAGCCGAGGGTCTTTGGACCGTAAAAGATGTCATCACAAAGGCTAAAGCAGAGAAGCCGCTGGAGGCAGGACATGTCAAACGAATCCAGCTTCCCACCGGCTATCTAATGCAAAGTTGTTAGTGGCAAAACCAAGGGAAAATGGAGAATGTGCATAGATTTTCGAGATCTTAACAAAGCTTGCCCTAAGGACCATTATTCTTTGCCTAGGATTGACTAGATGGTCTATTCCACATCCGGATTTGAGCCGCTAAGTATGATGGACGCCTATCAAGGCTACCATCAAATATAAATTTTCCTCCGTATATTCCAAAGGTAAGTTTCATCATTGCTAGTGGAACTTTTTGCTATATTAGAATGCCCTTTGGATTGAAGAATGCAGTGAGCAACCTATCGAGAGAATGGTTGGCAAGATGTTCAAAGACCAATAGGGAGGAACATGGAAGTCTACGTAGATGATATGCTCGTGAAAAGTGTGAAAGCCGGGAGCACGTGGTCGATCCGAGGAAGTTTTTTCAAGGCTAAGAAGGAATGACATGAAGTCAATCCGCCAAGTGTTCTTTTGGAGTGAAATTCGGAAAATTCTTCGGATATATGGGGACCCAACCGGGAATCGAGGTTAACCCCGCCAAGGTGAAAGTCGTGCTCGATATGCGATCTCCCACTAACATCAAGGAGTTGTAGAGACCGAATGGAAGAATTACAGCATAAGCGATTCATAGCCAGATCTGAGAGAGGAGCCACCCCTTCTTCAGGATTCTCGAGGAAGGGATCCAAGTTCGAGTGGGATGAACGATGCCAGCAGTGTTTGAGGAGCTTAAACACCACCTAGCCCAGCCTACCTACACCGACGGCCAAGCATGGGGAGACACTTTACCTCTACCACTCTGTAGGTGGGGTCTCACTTAGCTCCGTGCTTGTGAAGGAGGAGGGGTTAACCTGCAAACCTCGTTTACTACATTAGTAAACTCATTCAAGGAGCGAAGAGAGATATTCGAGATAGAGAAGGCAGCCCCGATTATAAAGGTCACGGCTCGGAGGTTACGACCTTATTTTTTATCACATAAGGTCATTGTTCTGACTAACTACCTTCTCAAACAGATGATTGGAAGAGTTGATCTCTTAGGGAGGATGGTCAAGTGGGCCACAAACCGGGAGAATATAACGTGGATTTCGAGCCACGGAGGACCATTAAAGCACAAGCCCTGTCTAACTTCATTCAGGAGGGTACACGTGCGCTGGAGGAAGGAGAATGGAAGGTATATATTGACGGCTCAGTATCTATGCGGTTGTGGAGTGGGGATCGTAACTATTGATCCGGAGGGCCAGGAAACACAAGTTGCAGTGAGGTTCGAATTTATTACCTCCAACAACGGAGCCGAGTACGAGGCCCCGATTTAGGAACGGAGATGGTCGCGGGCCGGGAGCAGTCGGGTGGTCATATTTTCGTATTCTCAACTTGTAGCCCAAAGAAAGTTACAGGTGGGTACGAGGCCAATGACGAGAAAATGATAGCCTACCTTCTGCAAGTAGCGAAGTCAGCAGGAAGGTTCAGGCCTTTGAGGTCGACAAATACCTCGAGAGAAAAACTCCAGAGCGGATACCCTATCAAAGCCGGGTGAGTTCCGCAACACCTGCAGTGGAGGGGGAAGATCACCCCGGTCACCGCAGGTCAAGCAACGGTTTCCTCAAGAGGGGTCATTGAGTCAAGATGATTGGAGAACCAACATTTATCGAGTGTTGCAAAACCCTGAGAGCCGCCTGCATAAAAGGAAAACTCGTAATTAGAGAATTCGAAATACGATGATCGGAGATAAGATGTACCGGCGGTCCTTCACGCAAATTTTTACTTGTGGTATTTATCCCCTCAAGAAGGGAGGTACGTAATCAAAGATATACATGAAGGTTGTTGTGTTGACCATGCAGGGCTCTGACAATAGTCCGGAAAGCCTTGAGGGCTGGATACTTCCGGCCTATCATGACCCGTGATGCCAAAAATCGGGTAAAGAAGTGCGAGAAATGCCAAAAGCATGGCTGCCCCGATCCACCTCCTCGCAGAGGAGATGGGAGCCATGCATTCTCCATGTCCCTTTGCGAAGTGGGGGATAGACTGGTGGGGCCATTCCCGATTGCAGTGGGCCAACGGAAGTTCCCGGTGTTTGCAGTGGACTACTTTAGCAAGTGGGTCAAACCTCGTACCTCTAGCGAGGATCGAGGAAGGTAACATAATCAAATTTTTATGGAGATATATTTGCTGCAGTTGGCATACCTAGAATCCCGGTATTAGATAATGGGGCCCAGCTTTATGGGAAACATGGTGCGGGAATGGTGTGATAACCTCGAAGATTGTTCAGAGATTCACGCTGGTGGCACACCCTTAGGCCAATGGCCGTGCAGAGGTCACCAACAGCACTATTGTGAACGGAATACGTGCCCTACCGGACAAAGCCGGAGGGAGGTGGGTCGATGAGCTAGAGTCGCTTCATGGCTTACCGAACCACCCCTAGAGAGCCAACAGAGGAGTCCCTGTTTCACTTAGTGTATAGGCGGCTGCGGTCATACCTTCGAAGTGGGGATGGAGACACATTGCTTAGCCCACTTCCGTGAGGGGAGAAATGAAGAATTGATGAGGGAGAACCTAGACATGCTAGAGGAGGAGTGCGAAATCACCCACCTAAAGGCCGAGAAGTACAAAAATCGCATAAAGACTTCTTATGATCGTAAAGTCATAAGTCGGAGATTTGAAGAAGGAGATCTAGTCTTAAGACAAGCCGATGCATTAAAAAATATTGGAAAGCTCGATCCCAAGTGGGAGGGGCCGCACAAGGTGACTAAAGTCCTCCGAGGAGGCGCTTATGAGTTGCAAGATATGGATGGAAATCAACCGGCTAGACCCTCGGAATGTCTGCCAATTGAAGAGGTTTTACACCGAAGAAAGTACCCGTCTCGCCGCAAGTAGGTGGTTCTTTTTATGCAAGAGTTGTTTTATTCATATTATTTGAATTCTCGAATTTGATGTAATTTCGTTCCACCGGTACTCTTTTTTCCCTGCGCCGCGGTTTCCCACCGGATTTTACCGCAGAAGGTTTTTTAAAGAGGCCGGCCGAGTTAGTTTTTGATTTGTGTTGATCGATTATGGTCAATGGAACAAACCTGTTTATCAATTAATGAAAGCAATTTTTCATTATTCATGAGTTTATCAGCTTTATTCCTTCATTGATTACGATTGAAACAATACGATTGCATGTTATTCAATTTGATTGCCTCACAACACATGATCGATTATATAAGAATTAATAACTTTCAAAAGTTAGATGAATGAATAAAATGCACAAGAAGCATTCAACGAGAAACATGATGAGCATTCGCGAAATGAATTCACATCAAACAACGAGAAAAGAAGCTAAAAGATAGCTTCGAAATACTAAGTTAAACTCGCAGAGAGGGTTTAACCCACCTAAACCCAGAGAGGGATTTAGAGAAAAGAAGCTAAGAGATAGCTTCAAAAACTAAGTTAAACTCGCAGAGAAGGTTTAACCCATCTAAACTCGCAGAGAGGGTTTGAGAAAAGAAGCTATGAGATAGCTTGAAACATTAAGTTAAACCTACAGAGAGGGTTTAACCCATCTAAACCCAGAGAAGGGTTATGAGAAAAGAAGCTAAGAGATAGCTTTGGAACATTAAGTTAAACCTACGAGAGAGGGTTTAACTCATCTAAACCCAGAGAAGGGTTATGAGAAAAGAGGCCAAAAGATAGCTTCAAATATTAAGTTAAACCTACAACAAGGGTCTAACTAGCTAAATGTAAAATATGAGAGGTGGCTTTGATGAAAGCCCGAACCAAGTCTATAGAAGAGGCTTAATTAAACCTACACCTAGGATGGGTTTTCGAGATTTGAAATCGCGAAAGTTTTGAAAGTACTGAAATGAACTCCGTAAAGGTTAACAAAACCCACGTCCAGAGAGGACTATGAGGCTCAAGGCTATGAAAAGTCTTGGAAATATCAAGTTAGGCGTACAAGCTGCCTAATCGAGTTAATCCCAAAAATGGGGATTGCGAGGTCGAAACTAAGACATAGTGTTTATATGTAAACTCAATCGTGGCAAGGGCTTGATTAGCTTAACCCAGATGGAGTTCCCAGAGTAGAAGCTAGGAAGTAGCTTCAAATATGCAGAGTTAAACCTACAGGAAAGGTTTAATTATCGAGAAATAACTATGGAAATACTAGAAGAACTCGTGAATATGGTTCTACCAAGTTCAAAAAGGGGTATAACACCCGTCCGAGGCATAATTGCGATAAAACCGACCCGAACCTAGGGAAAGGTTTTTGGAAAAGAAAAGCTAAGAAAGCTTTCAGAAGAATAAATTAAGCCCACAGAGAGGGCTTGATTAGCTTGAAATCCATAAAGGGTTAAGGAAATCTAAGTTAAGCACATGAAGTGCGCACAACTTGCTTACTCCTAAAAGGGCTACAAGAATGAAAGCTAATAACTAGCTTCATGCAAGCGATTAAATCATGGCTAGAGTTTAAATAACCTAGGCCTAGGTAAGATTTATAGGCTGAGAGGTAGCTTCAAAATACCGAGTTAAACTCGAAGATAAGGTTTAACCCGCTTACGAGAAAAGGAGCTAAGAGATAGCTTCAAAACTAACCTAAACCCAGAGAGAGTTGCAACACAAAAGCTAAGAGATGGCTTGAAGAGACTCGGTTAAACCTCGCAAAAAGGTTTAAATTATCTAGAGACAACTACAAGAATACGAGATGGAACCTATAAGTAGGGTTCCACTAAACTCAAAAAGAATTGAGAGATCCATCTAAGGTATAGCCTTGACAAAGCTCGACTAAACCTCATGGAAATGGGTTTGTTTAATCCAAGCCTAGATAAAGGTCTTTTCAGAGAGTTTAAGCCAAGCCTACGTAAAAGGTTTGGGCGACTTAGAACCCAAGAAGGGTTTAAGAATTAGAAAATAGAAACCTACGTAAAGGTTTTACCTAACTCAGACCCGAAGAGGGCGGCAAAGGAACCAAAGCTAAGAGGAAGCCTCTAAGATAAAAAGGGTCTTAACTAACCTAAACCTAGCAAGGGTTTTTTCAAAGTTAGACTAAGTTACCTAAACTCGAGAAAAAGGTCTCATAAGAGGAAGCTACGTTGAACCTATGAAAAGGTGTTGGCTAGCACAAACCTCACAGTAAAGGGTTTGGATAACTCAAACCTAGTAGGAAGGAAGATTTCTAAAGAAGGAAGCTAAGAAAGCTTCCAAAATATTAAGTTGAACCTACGTAAATGGGTTGAACTTATCCAAGTTTGAGAGAAAGTGGTCTTAACCGGTTTTTCAAAGAAAACTATGTTAAACCTAAAGAAAAGATAACCTTGAGCTTATAAAAGCTATCTAGAGAAACTCCTAGACTACGAAGTCAAGGAAATCTGAGAATCAAAGGCATAAACTCCTAAAATGGACATGTAAGCAAATGGGTTATCAACCAACGAGAGAAGGCATCTACCCAAGCTATATCCGAGAAGGAGATTCCTAACGCCTAAGTCATGCATGCAAACTAGCAAATTAGAAGCTAAGCAGCTTTGAAAAACATGCAGCAGAAATCGATGCAAAAGAGATGCATATATAAAAGCATACATACACAACTCCCTACGAGGAGGATATAAGTTACCTACCAAGAGAATAACTCCCGGCAAGGGAGGACACAAGCATGGATGTAATGAAAAGCTCCCGGCAAGGGAGGATGAATACCATATACGAGAATAAACTCCCGACAAGGGAGGGACTACGTCTATTCATAGTAAAAGGCCCTGCAAGGGGGCAACAGAGTTCGTAAATAAAATATAAACTCCCAACAGAGGGAGAGTAGGAATTCAAGTGCCAAACCGGCATAAGAAGAAGAGAGAGAAAGAGAGAGAGAGAGAGAGAGAGAGAGAGAGAGAGAGAGGAGAATTCATTACAGCTCATATAAATATAAAATTGTTTTATAGAAATTAACCGAGGGATTGAGGAGGTTCTTCGCTTCAATGGCGGTGGGCCGTCATCTCCGCGTCTTTCTCCGTGGCTCGAGCTATGCACGCCTCCTCCCGAGAGGCATGAACTTTGGAAATGAGAGGACACAGAGGTGGGATCATCGGAGGCATACCGGGCCGAGGTCATTGTGATCTTTGTCAAATCTCGCCACCATCTCACTTAGAACCGGAGACCACCACTCTTCTTCGATCGATCGGGAAGAGTCACCTTTGAAATGTGGAGGGGTAGGCATGGCCGCAAGCGGACCGGCCTTGTCGAATTCTCCCGTAGCCGGGATCAGCCTTGCCTGCTACACGGTATTGAAGTCGTACTCATAGAAAAAGCGGATATATAGGCTCATATCCCCAAGGAAGCCGGGGTGATACAAGTAGCTTTTCCGCAAAGTGTGCCACAATGAGTTCAGAATCGTTGACTGTGCTCCCAAGCGGACTTCACCCTCCACTAAAGCCTTCTCGGTGGACCTCCGACTCCCGCAAGGCGTAGTGAATGGCTAGATCATTGGTCTCTCTTCGCGACTTCGCGCGCCGCCCGAGCTTTTATTAACTCTCCCGGAGGGAGGATAGATCGGCTTCCAGTTTCTTAACCCGGAGAGAGGCAATAGAGGCTTTCTTTTCTCACTAAGAGGAAATCCTCTAAGTCTTTCAATTGCGTGGAAGGGAGTGAGTTGGAAGGGTCCCAGAGGCCGAGAGGAGAACACCAAGTTGTAATGCAAAGTTAGGGCTCGTATCGTAATTCAAGAAAAACATCTTGATAATGGATGTGGAAATAACATCGTAACATCATTACCCGAGCAAAATGGTGGCGGCCCGATGTTGTTGCCGATCGAGAGGAAGGCTTAGCAGTCTTGCACAGCCCCTGAGCGGACACCAATTCACCGAAGAATTTATCGCGTAAGCCCCGGAGGAATAAGAATCAACATCGATGGGAGCGGAGGAAATGCCCCGGCTATGTCTCAAAGTGGGGTATTTGCGGCATACCGTTCCTCGAGAGAGGAGGGAACTCGACTAGCAGGAGCTTTTCCTTTCCCCATTTTGGTTTTCTTGGGGGCAGGGCGTCGGCCTCCGGCCTTCGACATGAACAGAACCGGAGAAGAGGGTGAGACAATTGGAACATCGCCTTGAGAAGCGGCCGGAAGGGTTCTTGAGTCGGAGGAATCCATTTGGATCCTCCAGACCTTGGATAGCCACAACATATCTCTGAAGAAAGAAAACGACAAAAATTAGAAGTAATCCTACCGTGTTTGAATTACAATAATACAAAGAGGAGAAAATCAATTACCGTCGTTAGGCTCAAGAGGAATTCTTACCGAGCTAAATTTGAAATGAGAAAGAAAGCGTGGATTGGAGCACAAATCGTGCAGATAAAAATAACCATATGCATCGACGTGGGCATTCAACATACGAATGACCCTACGATTAGTGGAAGAGGAGATTTGAGTGGAAGGTGCAAGAGGACAAGGGTTTTTGTAAACCCAACGCCGGTTCTTGAAAGGCCAGAATGTGGAGGTGTTACAAAAAGTAGTGATCATTCCATTTCTTGTTAATATCGGGGCTTTCCCAAGGAACAAGCATTTGCCCTTTACCCTACTACTTACGTAATAGAAGGGTCCGACTGCCTTACATTGTACCGAGAAAAGAAGAGTTTTGCGGAAGGTTTTTCCCCCATTTCCCTTAAAGAGGATGTAAAACGAAATCATCATCCTTATGGCATTGGGGACGAATTGATTAAGAGGTATTCCATAGAGGTCGGAAATATTACGAGAGAAATTTAGGAGGAGGCAATGGAGCCCGGCCTCAAACCGAGCGTGCCAAGGCCAAAGAGGGAGGAGTAGCTAGATTGGGACGTTCTCCCGACCGGGAAGAGAAAGATGATAGCCTGAGCCGATAAGGTTGTCGTCGAAAAAGCTAGATAGGGTTTTCTCCTTTAGTTTGGAGGATCCCGAGAAGGAGTCCAAAAACGAGCCCTATCTATTTTAGGAGATGAAGAAGAAACAGAGAAGGGTTCCTGGACGGTCGAGAACGAGGAGAATGATGAGAACTTTGAGAAGAATTGGGGGTATTAGAGACAGCTTCTTGAGGAATCGTCCGAGACATGTTCGCATATATTTTTCAAAAGTAAAATGGAGGAAGGAATATTTACCTGGACTCGATGAACGGAGTGGTGGTAAGAAATAGATGCGTTTGAGAAAACCCACGAAGAAGAAGGGTTAAGTATGACAAAACTGGAAGGAAAGGAAGAAGAAGTGGAAGTGATTGATTTGAAATACAAGGGAGAATTAAAGAAAGCGTGTATCGGTGAGTAAATCAAGAGCAGATGCATGCTCGATAGCTGGCACTTGGAAGCCGAAGAGTCGCTAAATTCCAACTGGCCAATGAGAGGGACGTACCCTTGGAGGCCAAAGTCAGCAGGAGGATTTCCAAATCTTTCCTTACTCCGTGAGCTCCGAGATCGCTCACCGGAGTAGGAGGAGTGGTTGATGCGGATAAAAATGACGGGCCCAACTACATGTAGGGCCCAAGGATGTCCACCCAAGGGGGCCCAATGACGTAATTGAATACCCTCAATAGAAGGGAGAAAACCCGAGACGGGCTCGAGCCCAGATCGACCGCAGAGAGGGTGTGAAGCCCAAACCTAGTTGCTGTGTAGGCCATGAGGCCTAAGCCCGAGATGATGGGCCACGAGGCCCCGATCTAATCGCAGTGGGCCGCAAGGCCCAAACCGACCGCAGTGGGCCGCGAGGCCCAAGCGAGATTTGAAGTCCGCCCACGAATATTTACTGTGCTCATGTCGGCCACTTATCCGATAAGACCGAGAAATGTGAGAGATAACGAGCAGCTGAGATAATTAAGGCCCAAGTCAAGGAATATTCCCCATATTCCTCATCGATCGGGTCCAACCTCCGTCCAGGAGGGAAAACGTAGGCACCATCGTATTTCTTGAGAGAAAAGATATCCACACACGACATCATGAGGGGACGTGCGGGATAATGCCCCGACACCGTGGTAATGGTTATTACTCCATAAGTACGTATAAATAACACTCTCGTAAGGAAGGTAACGGTATCGAATAACTATCACACTTACTTAGCTACTTCCTACGTACTTTTTGAGTGTTTTTCTGATCCGACTTGAGCGCCGGAGTGCCTACGCCGAGAACCCTCCGGCGTATTTTTTGCAATTACGTTCGAGAAGAGCTAGGATCTTATTGCGTAAAGGCTTTACCCACGTGAAACCGTGGGGAAACGCCCAGATCAATTTTTACGCATCACCAGAATTTTAAATCCACAGTCTAAATTCACACTATTTGTTTGCGTGAAATATAAAATGACTGAATTTCAAAATCTAAGATTTCAAATGGATGTATTTCAATCCCTGATATTGACGTTATCACTTCTAAATTGTATTATATTGGAGAAATTTCAATTTTATTAAAAAAAATACACCATTTTGTTCTGCAAATTAATTCATCTCTCGCACTCCCAACTTTTTTTTAATATGTATTATTTTTATGTTACTTATTTTTTTAAAACACATACTCTCTCCATCTAATGAATTCTCATTTCTTTTAACACAAATTTTAATTTTAATGAATATTAGTAATTTATATATAAATTATATATATGAGATAGTCTGCCAAAAAAAAAAAAAAAAGGATATATATGAGATAGAAAGTAAAAACCACTTTTGTCCATTATATAGAGTTTTTGTTAAATTAACAAAAAAAAAAAAATAATAATAATAATAAAGGACACTTTGTGTAAATAAATGATGTTTGGAAACGAAGTGATATAATTCAAGTTGCTAGACTTCCACTACCTACGACGCAAGATTATGGATTCAAGTCATTATTTGTCTGATCGATCAATATAAGTAACAAAGAATCGTAAATATGCATGACAAAGATCGAGTCACCATTTATCCGATAGATCAAAATAAATAATAGTGACAATTAATATCAAAAATAAATTTCATGAACGAAATTAAGATATCTCAAGTAGCTAGCTCCACTCCCCACTACCCAAGGTTATGGGTCTAACTCACCTTTATCCTATAAAAATAAATTTCATCTATACAACCGAAACACAAATATTTGGTTCAATGTTTATGTCTAATTCATTTCATCTTTTGTATATGAAAATATCTCTCTCTCAACCCCCTCTCTCTCTTCGAATCCAAATTTTCTCTCTCGTCACGTCTCTCACGCATTCATAATTTTGTCTCTCTCTCTTCGCACTTTTCTCACATGTATTTTCTCACCTTTTTTCTATTTCTATTTCAATATTTGTATTTTATTTTCTCATTAACACGTGAATCTTTCTCCTGTCTTTCACTTTTTCTCATACATAATTATTTCTTTCTCTCTCTTCCACATTTTCTCTCTCTTCCACATTTTCTCTCTCCCCTTCTTCCTATTTTTCTCTCTCTCACATCAATCTTTCTCTATCTTCTCTCCCATTCTCACTTTTTATTTTGCGACGCGAGTCTATCTAAATTGTATAAAATCTTATAACAAAAAGAATAAAATTTCAATATTTAATTAATTTTATTTCTTTTTTAGCAATTAATTTTATTTTATTTCTAAACAATGGATTTAATATTTTTCGAAAAAAAAACAATTAATGGATTTATTGAATTTATAGTTAATCCAAAAAAATAAAGTACACAGTAGGTTTACAATCTATGAAATCTCAAACTATCAATTTTAAATTTTTTTATATTTTAAATAATTCTATATTCAAAAAAATCTTATTGATTGTAAAATCAAATCATCAATATTTCATATCAATGTTTAGGAGTGCTAACCTAATAGTGAGAGTTTTTTTTTCGAAAAAAAAAAAAAAAAGACTTATATGTCTCAACTCCAAAATCCACTAAGTGCTAGCAATTCATGACACGGACCAGTTCACAAAAAATTTTGCACTATTTTTTAAAAATTTAAAGTATCAAATATTTAATACTATTTTTTAAAAGAAGCATTATATTATTTTTCATGAGTATCAACATCAATTAATTTTTTACTATTTAAATTATTCATATTTAATATAAAAATATATTATCATAATATTTAAGTAAAAAAATAAGTATTCAATATTTATCCAAAAATATTAATTATTTGATCAAAAATATCAAATATTTAATAAAATTGAAAAATAATTTATGGTGATCTTACCATTAAAATAGTTCATACTAGATGAGCTCGCGTATTACGCAAAGATGTTCGTTAAATAAATTTTATAATATAATATAATATATTATACATATAATATTTTTACCAAATAATATATATATATATATATATATATAATTTTGTGTAATTATAATATTAAATTTAACTAATTGTAATATTAATTATATAATAATTCACGCTAGGTATTAGAATATTATAATTATGTGAAAATTTACTATAAGATTTGTTTTAAATTTATTTTACAATTAATAAAAAATAACTAATAGAAAAAAAAATCTTTTATAATTAATGCATAAATATTACTCCGAATAGTATATATATCTTATATTAGCAATAAATATCATATATGATTATATTAAGTTTTTAATAATACTTTTATTTATACATATATTCATTAGGATGAAATAAAGTAAAGTAATTGAGTCGGTCCTTTTTAATAATTTTACTCAATATGTTAATATTATTGTATATGTGACTAATTATACATTGACACATAATCATTACTAATATACAACTCTTTATATTATTGACTCCTAATCACACACATAAATTATTTTTTCAATTCAATGACATATCATCCGAATTCACAAAAATATACACATAAATATTATAAACTCCATATTAATATATAATGAGATTCACTTGTTTGAAATACTCACAATTAGTTTTTTTATAAATATTGAGCATTCTCAACAAAATATCTAATACACTTTTATAGGTTGGAGTTATGTAAAATAAGTTTCAAAACATATAAATATGTATAAATTGATTTAGTTGGTAAGTATTAAAATAAATGTGTGAGAGATGGTAGGTTCAAACCCTTATGAATATTTTTAAAAATTTACGTAAAATTGACACATAAGCAAACTTATCATAAGTCGACACTTCACAATAAAACGACATGTGGCAGTGAAAATATAAAAAAGCGACACATAAGCAGAATTAATTAACCACAAGTCGACACATAAGCAAAATCAAAGGGATAATACTTTGCGTAAAATTAATTTACAAGATATTTACTCATGAAATTAATGTGATCTACAAATATTTTTGGGATGGAAAGTTGCTATGAATTCAGCAGAATGATCCACAGTTTCAGTCGATTCTTATCTATTGATATCTGCATACATAAAAAGGTTGAAAATAAAATTTTATGAACAATTTTACTAGATAATTATGTCTCATCTAAAAGTATATATTTATAAAAAGTAAATGTAAAATTAATTCGGTTATATTAATTTCGTAATACTTTCTCTCACTCGTGAGACGAATTCTCTACTTTCAACTAGAAAAAAATGAGGCATTTACATATAAGTTCAAAAGTATGCTAATTACAAATAAATTAAAAAAATTTTTGAACAAGCACAAAAATATTTGATCAAATGTACAAAAATATTTGAATATGAACCTATTTGTAATTTTAAATTTTTCTTAAACTTATTTGTAATTTTTCCTAAAAAAATTATATCACATCTAAAAGTGCAAATTTGTTAATAAATATAAAATTAACTTATTTATATTAAATTCTCTGATATTTTATCTCTAATTCATTCAAGAAAGCTCCATAGCGTCTAGCTATAAAAGCCCAATGTGCTCAATTCCTAATTCACTCTCTCTCTCTCTCTATATCTCTCATCATTCTCTCTCTCTCATCTCTCTCTGCGCAGAAGATACTCAAGAATTCTCACCATGAGAGCTATTTTCTTGCTAGTCCTTCTCCTCATCATCAGTGGTTTGTCCTTTGTCACATTTTTTTCTCAACTTTTAGACTAAAAATATTTTTGGTCCTGTAATCATCATTTTCTTTCGCAGATCGTCCTATAATAGTAATTTTAGTCCCATAATTTTATATATTATTCAATTTAGATCATTTTTTTGCAAAACATCATTGTTATTGCACATGTTTATGTAAAAGTTATGACGAGATAAAAAAATAGTAAAAAACAATCATTTTTACAAAAATTGTAAGCAATGCACAAATTACAGAATTAATAGGATTTTTTTACAGAATTGTGGGATCAAGAAATTTTTTTAACTTATTAATGTTTTTGGATACACAGGAGGAGATTCAGTGAATGGGCTGAAGGTAGTACAGAAGAAAGTATGCACTTATAAGAGCAAGAAATTCTGGGGAGTATGTCTCAATGACATTAAATGTACGGATGTGTGCAAGCGAGAAGGCTTTGAAGGTGGCGATTGTCAGGGCTTCCGCCGTCGATGCTACTGCTATAATCACTGCTAGTAATATCAAATCTCTGTAATACACCCACACATATGTGGGTGTAACTATATTCATGTGTGTGTACTCTATTTCAGTATGATAATAATGTGCAGTGGTTTTGGAGAATATATGGAGGAATGCTTAATTTACAATTAATTATTAACTACTATTTCCGTCAATTGTCAGATGTGAAGTGATACATTTATTAAGAAAATTTAATTTAGTGTAGGACAGAGAGAATAAAGTATAACGGTATTTGGGTGGTTGAATGAGATAAAGTGTGGAGAGAATAAATCAAGAGTGATATTTTTAAAAATAAATGAATGCTTGTGAGGTATAATTTATGGAGGGTATTCTATTTTAAGAGTGTGAAAGTAATTTTGGGATAAATAAAAAGGAAAGTGTGAAAGTAATCGCGGGAGAGAGGGAATGTTATATATTCCCTTACTTTTGTACTCAAAGTGATATTTAATGTTCGTCATAAATTCTAATGTAATAATTGTTTAATAATATAAATTATTTTTTGATGGGGTAGGGTAATATTTTCATCTTTAATAAGAGCGTTGTTTAATATGCACTCATTCCGTCCCGTACTTGATGTAACAATTATTATTTGATACTACAAGTTTTAATGTAAGAATTTTTTAATAATATAATTTTTTTATGGGGTATAATAGTCTTTTCAATTTTAACAAGAGAGTTGTTTAATAGTATTAAGTTAGATTAGTGTAGAAAAAGTAATGACATGTGGTGTAATATCTCGGGTGTTTAAGGGAGATAGATAAAAAAATTAAAATTATTTTATTGTTATTTAAGAAAATGATGTATCTAGTATTTGATGAGATATTTTTAGCAAATAATGCATTTTATACGGGACAGGGGGAATATTAAATTAAAGTAATGACATGTAATATTGAGGTGTTTAATGAAGATAAATAAAAATAATTATTATTTTTTTATTTCATAAAATAATGCATTAGTACAAAACAAATGAGACAAGAGAATATATTATTATTCCTCTAATAAGCAGTTTAATTTATACATGTATGGGTTTTGAAATTTGTTTGAAAATGAAAACCAGCTTTGTTAACTAAGTAACTAAAAGTTGTTAAAAAGTTTTTTCCGACATAAACAAATAATTTTTGGAAAAGAACGTCAGCAATTTAGTTTATTAATTTCAAAAATATTTGTTCATTTTGGGAAAAAGTGCAGCGCGAAACTGATGAAAGAAGAAAAATTCAGAGTTAACGAATTGATTACGAATTTTATTAATAATATCAATTAAGTATTTATATAGTGAAGATTGTCTCCACCAAACTCAATTCACGAATTTTATTAATAATATTAATTAAGTATTTATATAGTAAGATTGTCTCTACCCTGCCTACATATTTTTATGATTTAATTTTTACATCACTTTACTCATAGAATTACTAACGAAACAACTGAAGTTAATTAAATACCTATAAAGTAGTTTACAGACAAAACCATCCTAAAAAAACTAGTACACAGTGGCAAATGCCTACAAAATTGGTAGATAACTTACCTACGAATTACATTTTCGTAAATGAGGCAAATATAAATGCCTACAAAATTATGATTATTATCTACAAAATATTTCGTAGCCAATTTTTTATTTTCTTGTAGTGAGGCGATGTCGATTTAATTGCCTTTAAGTTCAATTTGTTCGTCTATTTAAATTCCAGCCCTTCAAAATCAATGAAATCCCAAGCCACAACATTCAATCACACTACTTTTGGAAGCAAAGAGAAGTAGTCCTCTCCAACCTTTAGTAGAACCTCTTGTAATCTAATTTTCTATGGTATCTTCTTTTCGGCTTGAAAGGGATGGAGAAGTAAAGTAGATGAGGCAAATTCAATTACTAGTAAATTTATGTTATAGTGTAGTTGGAGGAGTAGGGATGAATTAAATTTTATGTCAAATCAATATTTTTGAGTGAAGATGATATATTTTTTATTGTTATTAGTTAGTGAAGTAATGTTGAAGTGAAAGAAAGATATATATGAGAGAAAATAAGTAAATTAGAGAAAAATAGTAATATGATAGGTTTAGGTATGTAAGTGTATAATAAGGATGAATGTGTGATTAGATGAAGAGATTGACTTTGCAAATCAAAAAATGGAATGGAGAAAACCAAATCCCCCATTCAAATCTGGCAGAATGAAGAAGCCACAGCCTAAGTGTTATAGAATGGTGCCAAATGGAAAGATATAAGAAGAGGTGAATTTCATGTATATCCAAATGTGAAAAGTATTAATTGTGTAGGTATTGTGTGCAACGATCTAATGGCAAGACGGAATATAATTTAGGAACAACGTTTTGAACGTTTTATAAGTAAATGATTGTTAATAAGGGTTAAATGATTGTTAATAAGGGTTGTAACCCTTATTAAACTAATGAAATAGAAAAGTTACTAAGTAATTAATAGGTGATAAAAAAGGAATTATGATAAATAGGTTCAAAAATTACTATTTTAAAATTGCAAATAGGTTCGAGTGTGTAAATATTTTTGTGCTTACGTGCAAATATTTTTGAATCTATTTACAATTTTGAATTTTTTTAACCTATTTGTAAATGACCTGATAAAAAATAAGTTTATGGGCTTAATAATTGGCTCATTCGTATTAGATGGAGCTGTGTGTTTTGCTTTTGTAGCTTGTACTTTTATTACACTTTTATTTTTCTCTAGTATTTGTAGTTTGCATTTTTTTTTATTTTCTACTTTGATTTTGAACTTTTTCTCTTTGTATATTTTTCTCTAAGTGCCCGGCAATGTTGTCCACCAAATGATCAACTTTTCTCTCGGGAGTTGAGAACTTGATGCAATAAAAATAGGAGGAGGCAATTGCCTCAAAAATTTACAGGAAAGAGTGACAAAAAAGAAAAACTATTATAGATGTTCTAAGCATATCAATTATTACAAAATCTAGTGATCTAGTGATCCTATCCTTAAAATTACCAAGGTTGTAAAACTTAGAAATCGATAATAGGGCATTTTGAGGCCACCTAGGGGCCGCCTTTTTTAAAAAAAAAAATTTATATAGGGTCAACTTCACATAATAAACATAATCTTATAGTCCAAATATATAACATTATAAATTAGTAAAAATTAAATAAGTTGAGAATAAATTTTAATTTTATAATAAAATAACATAGCCAATATATATGACATTAACATAATGAACATAGACAAATAGTTCAAATTCTAACAATTAATACATAACTTATAAGTAATAACTAAAATAATAAACACATACCGCAAAAAAATTATTTTTATTAAAGAAACATAAAATTGGCCGCCTAGATGGCACTTGGACACAAAAATGCCTAGTCGACTCGGCCGCTTAGGCGGCGCCTGTCACGAAAATGCCTAAAATGCTTAAATTAGGTAAAATCGGGATGGCTGGCGACCGCCTAAGTCGATTTTTACAATAATGAAAATACCGACTTTTTTCCCTCTAAGTTATCATCAAATTTTTATATATTGAAGGAGAAAACCCTAATGCCTTGCATGCCTCACCCCAAAACAAACTAATCTTTGTGCCTATTGGCTATACGACATTATATTCAATTTACCAAGTTAGTCGCTCCGCATCTTTTCACAATATAGTTGTTGTCTTTATTTGACACCGATTGATAGTTTTCCATCATCACCTTTTCAATGTCTCGGTGATATGATTTTCGGGATGTGTCTTGACTTTTTAATAAGCGATCAAACTTGATTGTCTTCTTGTAGTAGCCTTTAGGCATGAATGAAGTCTACAGTTGATTGATGACTCGATTGTCGACCTAATTGTTGACTCTTCATCTGTCGGCTTTAGTCCTTGTTGATTTTAGTTGTTGACTATTGTTGTATATCGCTGGCTTCACACTTTTTAGATGTTGATCTTTCTTCATATTTTTTTATCTAGATCTCACCTTGTTTTGTACCCTCAATATCTCAAAGTCAACTAAGAGAACAAAAAAATCTAAATTCTTATACCATAAGTGTTTGCTTTAATAAAATCTATTCAACATTTTTCTAATGAAAATACACAAACAATGTTGAGATGTGATCATTTATGCAAATTGATAATAAACTATTTTTGTCAATACAATAATAATTTTTCTATATCTCTTTTATTCTCTTCAAATATTCAATGGATAGTGAAAATAGAAAACTTGATCATAGCTCAATAAAATAAAAGATGAGGGTGAGAGTGTCCTTCAATTTAGCTTAAAACTATAGTGTGAAAGTTTAATTACTCACAAATGCATATAATATACTCTTTGCAAGCATTGTAAAAAATCAAACTCTCAATCTTACTCTTCCTAGATACATTTCATGACTTTTTGCAAAATTCTACTCATGGTTTAAAAATACTTTTCGAAAGTTAAAATTATGACCGAGCGATTTTAAAAATAAGTGATTCTTCCCCTCTATTCGAGTTCGTAAATATTCCCAACAATCACCATAGAGACAATCAAAGCTTTCAGGACATTAATAACACATATATATATTTATATTTGTTACCATATTGATTGTTAATCATTAAAAACATAGAGTAATATTTAATTTCATAAGCTCCCTAAAAGTAATTTAAAAATTCATAAACTATTTTGGTACTACTTTTTCGAAGCAAAGTGTTTTTAGTGTGTGGGGTTCACGAAGAAGGCAAGACTAACAAGAATTTTCACAAAGTGGAGGAAATGTCGTGTTTGTAAAAAAACAGTTGATAAAGTAGGGCAAGGCATTAGTACAGCTGTACAAATTAATTTTTTTATATAATATATATATATTTAATTATTTTATTTAAAAATGAGGAAAAATCTATTCGATGAAAACTCAATTTTGAAGGGCCGCTCTCTGTCTCTCTCTGGTTTCTATCTTCTCTCTCTTGTCTCTCAATTCTCTCTCCTCTCTCCTCTCTCCAGAAGGAAAAAAAAACCTAAAAGAGCTGTTTACCCACAAGTAAGTTCTCTCTCTCTCCCATCTCTCTGTCCCTCTCTCTCTCAAAATAATATTATCTGGGCTTTTCTCTCTCCGTCTTTCCTATATATCTATAGGAGCTATTTATCTGCTTGAATTTTGAAATTTTACATTGTCGCACGCGATTGGTGTTCTGATTTGTTTTGTTTTCGTAATTGTTTTCGCAGATCTGTAATTATGTGAATTTGTGCTTCAGATCTGTGGCAAAGTGTTAAAGATTGAATCTTTTGAACATGGTCTAGGTTTTCTTGGTTCTTTCTGAAATTTTGCAATAGCTGCTTTATATGTTGATGGATTGCCTTAGTTTCTAGGGATCTGTTTGATTTCACGTTTTTCTCCTTGTAATTTGCATTTGGGCGATGAAGAAAAGTTATGCGTGTTGATGTTCTTTCTTCATGTTTCAGATCTTAGGTTTCTGATGTTTTTCATTGCCTATATACATTGGGACCTGTTGAAATTGATTTAATTAATATTATCTAAGTATTTTTGTGTAGAAATTTGTTGGGGGACTCACAATATTGGTAATTTTCGTTGATTTCTATGTACATTATTGTTGCATTTGGATTCTGCTGTTTTTCTTTTGCCTATTTGAAATGCTCATATGGTTCATCATTTGTAAAGGTGATTGCAATTTGGTATGTGGATTGCAAATTGATTGCTTCTCATGATCTCTATGGATTTCTTGAGGGTTTGGGTGACAATATATTTAATGATGCAATTGTGAAATGGAAATATTTTGGGACCTAATGAATTACATGTGTGTTTATTGTATCTATAGATTCTATGGATGAAGATAGCTTGAGAAACTGGGGTTATTATGAGCCTCCTCTTAAAGGGCATCTCGGTCTCCAGCTCATGTCGTCTCTGGCTGAGCGAGACACGAAACCCTTTCTATCGGGAGGGATAACCCCGTTATGGTTTCAGCAAACGGGGCCTTCCACCCCGTGATTGTGTCGTTTCTGAACAACCGGTCACTCACATGGATTTTGTACGAGATAATTGGATAAATCCCCGCGAAAAATTCATGCATATCTTCCCAGGAAACCCTTATAACTCTATCCTAGCTGAGTCCTCCGGGTCCCACCACACAATGCAGATGGTACAACAGCCTGATGCAATCAAAGAAGAGCCTGTCGTTGTCAAGAAGGAAAATCCCCCACCAAAAACGGGGTGCTCCAACGACCCCCAAAATTCCCAAGGCCAAGAAGCCTAGGAAGGTTCCAGAACAGAAGGATCAAAACGGGAATAACCCCTCCGTTCAGAGGGCAAAAACGCAAAGAAGAATGTCGAGGTTGTTATAAACGGGATTGACATGGACATAACGGGATCCCCATTCCCGTTTGCTCGTGCACTGGAACCCCTCAGCAGTGTTATAGATGGGGCTGTGGGGGTGGCAGTCGGCATGTTGTACCACCACTATATCGATGTATCCTCTGCCAATGAGCACGAAGAGACGTGGGGCGCGAATTGCTGGACGAAAGATGAGTCAGGGGCTTTCAAGAAGGTTCTGGAAAAACTGGCCTCGGAAGGGTACAACTTTGCTAACCCGATTGATCTCAAGGCGTATTGGGCGAAGCACGGGACGAACAAGTTTGTGATAATCAGATAGGTCGAGAAGCATCGTTGTCGACGCAATCTGGCCCGTTTTCCATGTATATATTTTGTGGCCACTTGCTGTTGTTTGAATTTTTCATATTCATGATCATGATACTTGTTTGAACTTTGTTTACTTCATAGGCTAGGAACATTTTTCTGGCCATTGAGGGTAGGATGATGAATTGTTTCTTTTATTTTAGTTAATGAATGAATGATTTTGACATTTATTTCTTCTTACCTTATATAGTTTTCATGTTTTATTTGTTATATTTATTGTCTTGTTTTTCCAAATAATTTCGATTTTTTCTTCTATATTTCCTTCCTGTTATGCTGTATATATTTCTGCAGATGCTTGTAGTTTTGACATGCCAAATTCATTTACTGAAATATAGTCTTTCTATTTATGAACATTCTGTAGGCTCTTCACTGACAGCATAAATATCTGAGTTTTTTTTTTTTTTTTTGGGGATTTTCCTGCATTTTTTTTTCTTGTGACGTTTATTTCATGTCTTGCTATTGCCCAGCTTTTTATCATGAATAATATGAAATTGTGAAAGATTAACTCTTCAACTGGGAAAAGTAAATTAAAAATTTGTGTTTCTAACATTCATTTATGAGTAATGAAGGAAATAAGTCATTTGTATTTCTAATATGATTAATTTTTGTGCCTTGTATGATGGTTTTACGAGAAGGTGTCTCAAGAAACAACCTGAAATAATTGACGGATTAGTAAGTTTTTTGTGTTTGTTATGCACCGTAATTTTACGATATTGTCATATTTAAAAAAGTTAAAATATTAAATATTTATAAAGAGTATTAAGAATTTTATCGGGGTATAAAAAATTAGAATTAATGATATTATATTTGACCAAGAGTACCGTTAATTTGATTAAAAATATTAAAAATTTGATGAAATTGAAAAATAACATATAAAGTATTAAATATTTAACCAAGAGTATTATATATTTGACTAAGAGTATCAAGTGAAACACCGTAAACTTACGGTGTATACGAAACACATTACACTCTATCTTGACAGATAATTTATTCCAAAGGGTAAAAAAAGAATATAAAATTAATAGATAAAAAACTTGTATGCACTTCTCATCACATTTTTTTGTCAAAAAAAGAAATAGTTTATACAAAAGAACAAGTATAAGCACAATTAAGCTATCTCTTGGGCTCAAACAATAGCTCCATACCAATCGAGAGGAGTGGAGGACTAGCGCAATCTCTATCTGCAGAACCGATCTCTAATGAGAAAAATCCACAAAACAATAGCCCTATACCAATCTCATTCCAAGAAATCAAAGAGAAACACAAAGATCCACCAAAAGCTGAATCTCAACGGGTGAGGGACCCACAAACAACCTCCATAAGGGAGGAAGGGACACTCAAGGTGATGGAAACCGCACACGGCGTCGAGGCTTCACCACCGTAAAACGAAATAAAAAAACCGCCGAGCAAAAATATAGAAAAAAATAAAAACTAGAAGACCACAAAATACCAAGAAAAACATAGAAAGAAACAAAATTAGAAAACTACAAAAACAAAACTAAAAGACTACAAAAACAACACCAAAACCTAAAAGAATAAAAAAAAAAACTTATGATTGTACGGAAATTATTATATGTTTATTGTTGGACATCAATTTATATGTTTACTGTATAAATAGAGGTGTTTATCATTATTTAATTAATTATTATATGATATCAATATATCATATTATAAATGATATACATAAAAATTACTAATGTTTTCCGTTCTGGTATCTACGACGTCGCATTTGTTTTGCTTGACGATGAGGACTTATAGCTGTGACCAGCTATATTTGAGGACCCCACCCCACAATTGTTCATAGGATAAAATCTCCTGAACAGTAACGTCTTCACCTGATATTTCATTTCGGCAACTCTCATTTAATTTATTTTTAATTAAAAAACAATTTTCAAATATATTATTAATAAATATTTAAGCATTACTTATTTTTCTCTCTGTCAACAATAAGATTTAGATCCGGTCAAAAAAAAAACGATGAGATTTAGATTCTGAAGACAGGTTAGAAGTGGAATAGCAGTGGAACAGTTTGCCAAATTGCAGGACCCGCCCCGCCTAAAAATTTCGAACTCGGAACCCGCCTCATGTGAGGACCCGCCGGCTTTAACCCGCTGCGCCCCATTTAATTTTATAGTACTTCTAAATTAATTTTAATATCCCCAATATTTTTATTTTGACATTAAATAATTCAAATTAAAATCTATAATTACTTAAAATAACATTTAATATTCATCATATACTTAAAAATAATATATATAATATTGATGCGTAAAACCGACTCAGGTCCGTTTTCTCACACAGGCTCCACGTACCACGGGGTAAAATCTTTACGCAAAGATAATCCCTAGCTCTTCTCGAACGAACGTAGCCGCAAAACACGCCGAAGGGTTTCCGGCGTAGGCACTCCGACGCTCAAGTCAGTTACCGGAAAACACTCAAGAAAAGAGTAGACAAGTACGTAAGAAGTAGCTAAGTAAGAGTGATAATTATTTGATCACATTACCTCCCTTCCGGGTGTATTATTTATACGTACTTTAGGAATAAATAACCACTATCACGATTTATGGGCATTATCTTGCACGTTCTCTCACGATGTTGTGCGTTGATATCTTTTCTCTCAAGAAAATTGCATTGCGCCTACAATTTCCCTCCTGGACGGAGGTTGGACCCATCAATGAAGAATATGAGGAATTTTCCTCGACTTGGGCCTTAATCTTCTCAACCGATCATTTGCTTCTCACGTTTTCTCGATCATATCGTAATTCGCCCATATGGGCTTGACCAATATCGCCTTATGGGCTTCAAATCTCGGCTGGGCCTCGCGGCCCACCTACTGATTGGGCTTGGGCCTCGTGGCCCACCCGTGCTCGGACTTGGGCCTCGTGACCTTCCCGTAGTCAAGTTTGAGCTTTGCAGCCTCTCTCGTAATTAGTCTGGGCCATAAGCCCACCTCGGACTCGGCTCCCTCTCGGAGGGTATTTGGTTACACCATCGGGCCTCGTTGGGCCGAATATCCTTGGGCCCCACGTGTAGTAGGGCTGCCATTTTTATCCGCATCAACCACTCCCCCTACTCTGGTGAGCAATCTCTAAGCTCACTAGAGTAAGGAAGATTTGGAAATCCTCCTCGCAGCCTTTGACTTTCGAGGTAAATCCTCTCGCTAAGCTGTTGGAGTCTAGTGACTTCTAAACCTGCGCTTGGCATGTCAAACATGCATCTGTTCTTCGATTTCGGTTATTGATACACGCTTCCATCAATTTCCCTTTTTTTCAAATCACCTCCATTTACTATTCCTCTTCTTTCTCCCTTCTAAATTCTCGCTCCTCTGCGATTTCTTCTCTGCAAGTCCTCCGCGAACGCACTCTCCAATCTTTACCTAGACTCCTTCCCACTATCCGGGTAAATTTTCTTTTCATAATCTTATTCTTTTATAGGGTTCTAGTAATGTCTCGGTCTAGTTCCTCAAAAGCTTTCGATGCTCGTAACTCGTCTCGAGTTCTCATCATTCTCCGATCCCCGACCCATCTAGTGGATTCCCTCCCGTTTCTTCCTCCTCTCCAGGTAGATAAGGTTCGATTTTAGGATTCCTTTGCGGGCCCTCACAATTCTTAGAAAAAGCCCTATATGATCTTCTTCTCGTGACTACGTCACCTCGGGATATAGCTTATCCCTTCCCGATCGGGAATGTCCTAACTTGGCGACTCCTTACCTTAGCTTTTTGGTAACCTGGATTCAAGGCTGGGTTACACCTTCCTCCTCCTAAGTTCTTGTGCCGGATATTGAATCTTTACGGTATTCCTCTTAATCGGTTTGCCCAAATGTCATTCGAATTATGATCTCCTTCTACATCCTTTTTAAAGGAAATGGAGGAGACCATCTCGAGTTATTCTTCCCACAATACAATTGTAAAACCGTTGACCCTTTCTACTATATAAGCGGTAGGGTGAAAGTAAAAATGCTCGTTCCTTGGCAAGGTTCCCAACATTAACAAGGAATGGGGCAATCACTATTGTTTCATAACTCCCGATAAGCCTTGGCCGTTCAAGAATCAATGATGGGTTTATAAGAACCCCTCTCCTCCAGCCTCCTCCTAATCATATTTCTTCTTCCACTAATTCGGGTAATTCGAATGTTGAATGCCCACGTACATACTCATGAGTATTTTCACCTACCCGGCTTTGCTTCAACCCCCGCCTTCTTTCCCACTTGAACCAAGAGACGGTAAATATCTCATATTCTTATAACATAAATGTAATTATGTATTCATTCCGATTAATCCCATTCTTTGTCTTTCGTACATGTTGTGGCTGCCGAAGGTCCTGGAGGGTCCCAAAGACTCCTCGACTCAGCTCCTCCTTCGCTTATCTCACAAGGTGATACTTTCGAATGTACCCCCTTTTTCTCCCAATTAGGCTCTTGTGGAAGATCCAGAGATTGATGCACCTCCCCAAAGAAGTCTAAGACCAAGAAAGGTAAGGCCTCTCGTTAGCGAGCTTTCTCCCCTCAAGAGATACTTTCCGCCGCAAGTACCCCACTAGACGAAGCCGGGGTCTCTCCTCTGCCTCGATTGACGTGGACTCCTACTCCTCGGGACAAGCCGCCAAGTAAGTTTTTCGGCCGAGCCGGTGTCCGCCCGGATTGTGAAAAACTATTAAGCCTTCCTCCCTATCAAAGAATAAAGATCGTGCCGCATGCCATTTTGCTCGGGTGATATCACATTGCCCTTATTCTCTTATTTATCGTATTTTATGTTTCAATTCTAATCACAAACCTTAATTTGTCATAGCTTGGTGTTCTACTCTCGGCGTTTGGGGCCCTTCCAACTCCCTTCCTTCCTCTCAATTGAAGGACTTGGAAGATTCCTTTGGCCGAAAAGAAGAAAGCCTCCTTGCCTCTCTCCGTGTTAAGAAGCTAGAAGCTGATTTGTCCTCCCTTCAAGGGGAGTTATCTAAAGCCAAGTCGGCGCGCGAAACCGCCGAGAAGGAGACCAACGACCTGGCCGTACACTTTGCTCTGCAGAATCGCGAGGTCCACCGAGGCATAGGTGGAGGGAGCCCAGTCTTGCTTGAAGAGCCTTTTCGTCTCGAACTCGACCAGCGATTTCTACACTCGCTATGGCCCACTTTGCGGAAGAGCTATCTCGGATCACCCACTTCCTTGGGGATATGGGCCCATACATCGATTTCTTTATGAGTATGGCTTCAACGCAGCGGTTCAAGCGGCAAGTGATCCCTTCTTCACGGGGAGTTTGACAAGACAGGCCCTCTCGCAGCCCATGCCTACTCCTCCACATTTCAAGGGTGACTCCTCCCGGTTAATCGAGGAAGCATGGTGGTCCCCGGTCCCGAGTCGAGATGGTCTCCGATTTGGTGAAGACAGAGGTGTTATCGTCAAGCTACCTCCCATGGCAGAGCCTCTATGCGCGCTCACCTGGAGGTTCCCGCTTCACCGGAGTGAGGCCTCGCATTCGGCGAGCCATGGAGACAGGACGAACCAGATGCTGCCAAGACGGATGAACCCCAAAACTCCCCTTCTCCTCATTCCTTGTAATCTTCAAAAACACTTTATCATCATGTGTAATGAATAATTCTATTTTTCGTTATATGTCTTGGTTTAGCACTCAAACTCTGTTCTCCCTTTAGTGGGAGTTTTATATTTTGAAATCTGTTGCCCCCTCGCCAGAGCCCTTTTGTGATGAATTGGTATCTTCCCTCCCTCACCGGGAGTTTTGTTTTCATGAATGGTGTTTAGTCTCCCTTGCCGGGAGCATTCTCTTGTATATAATGTTTATCTTCCCTTGCCGGAATTAGTTTCTTGCTAAATAGTTTATGTCCTCTCACGGAGTTGCATGTTTTTATCTCGTACTTCTTATTTCTTATACCCGATCTTTGCCGCATGTTATCAAACTGTTTAGCTTCTAGGCTGTTAGTTCGAATGCATGACTTAGGTGCTAAGAACATCTTCCTAGTTGTAGCTTTGAGTACGAGGCTTTTCCGCATATGTAGGTAACCTATTTTCTTAGGTTCCCTTAGAATTTCTCCTTTTTCATTTTTAAGGGTCACCGCCTTAGGTTCTTCTTGAACCCGGATTCATAGATTTTTCCCATGATTACGTAGTCAAAGGGGTTTCCAAATAGCTTTTCTAAACTTGAAGTTATCCCTTCTCTAGGTTTAACATAGTTTCCTTTTCGAAAAAACCTTCTCCAAGTTTTAAACTGATTAAGACACCCTTTTAGAGGTTTAACTCTAGGCTTTCTCTAAGCCCCATCTTGGATTCTTCTTTTCGTGCAATTCTTCTAGGGCTTGAATATACTTAAACCCTCTAAACAACTTCAATTTTTAGTGTGAAATCCTCTTTTTATGTTTTCACCGAATCGAACTTCTTTATAGGTCTAACTTTTTTTTTTTTGACAGGCTTTATAGGTCTAACTTAGTTTCTCCGTAAAAGACATTTTCTTAATTTGAATCTTTTTTGTAGGTTTATCTTAGTTTCCTTCAAAGCTATCTCTTAGCTTTAATTCTCAAAACCTTATCCTGGTTAAAGCTAGCTAAACCTTTTCTATAGGTTTAACATTATTTCCTCGAGTTGTTTTCTCGGCTTTGATTCTAAAAGCCTTATTCAAGCTTGGGTTGGTTAAACCGCTTTCATAGACTTAATTCGTATTTCTTGAAGCTATCCCTTAGCCTCTATGTTCTAAACCTTATCTAGGTTTAGGTTAGTTAAATCTCCGCCGTAGATTTAACTTTGTTCTTATGAAACTATCTCTCCGTTTTTATTCTCATAATTCCTTTCTGGATTTTAAGTCGCTTAAACCTTTTCTCGCAGTTCATCTTAGTTTCCTCAAGCTATCTCTTAGCTTTACTTCCAGATTCTATTCTGGGTTTAGATTAGTTAAACTCTTATAAGTCTAACTTAATTCTTTCAAAGCTTTCTTAGCCTCAAATCACGTAACCCTCTCTAGGTGTAGGTTTAGTTAAGCCCTTCGTAAGCTTAGTTTATTCTTCTGAAGCCTCCTTAGTTTTCCTCCTGAAAACCTTTACGTGTGTTTAGGATAGCCAAAACCTCTTTACGTAGATTTGGTCTAGGCTTTTCTCTTAGCTTGATTCTCGGAACCCTCTCTGGTTTAGATTAGTTAAACCCTTTCGTAGGTTTAACTTAGTATCCTGAAGCTATCTTTTGGCTTCAGTTCTAACCCTTTCTGGTTTAGGTTGGTTAAACCCTTTACGTAGGTTTAACTTAGTATCCCAAGCTATCTCTTGGCTTCAGCTTCTCGGAACCCTTTAAGGTTTAGGTTGGTTAAACCCTTTCGTAGGTTTAACTTAGTATCCTGAAGCTATCTCTTGGCTTCGAGTTCTCGGAACCCTCTCTCGAAGTTTAGGTTAGTTAAACCCTTTACGTAGGTTTAACTTAGTATCTCGAAGCTATCTCTTAGCTTCTTTTGTAGCGACCCTTTTAAGGTTTATGTGGGTTAAACCTTCTCTGCAGTTTAACTTAGTTTCTCGAAGCTATCTCTTAGCTTCTTTTGTCGCAACCCTTTCTCGGTTTAGGTGGGTTAAACCTTCTCTACAGGTTTAACTTAGTATCCTGAAGCTATCTCTTAGCTTCAGTTCTTGGAACCCTCTGCAGGTTTAGGTTAGTTAAACCTTTCTCGTAGGTTTAACTTAGTATCTCGAAGCTATCTCTTAGCTTCTTTTGTAGCGACCTTTTCTGGTTTAGGTGGGTTAAACCTTCTTTGCGAGTTTAACTTAGTTTCTCGAAGTTATCTCTTAGCTTCTTTTGTCGCAACCCTTTCCTGGTTTAGGTAGGTTAAACCTTCTCTGCAAGTTTAACTTAGTATTCTAAAGCTATCTCTTAACTTCATTCTCGGAACCCTCTCTCGGGTTTAGGCCCTTTCTGTAGGTTTAACTTAGTATCTCAAGCTATCTCTTAGCTTCTTTTGTTGCAACCCTTTTCTAGGTTTAAGTGGGTTAAACCTTATCTGCGAGTTTAACTTAGTATCCTGAAGTTATCTCTTGGCTTCAGTTCTTGGAACCCTTCGGTTTAGGTTGGTTAAACCCTTTCTATAGGTTTAACTTAGTATCTTGAAGCTATCTCTTGGCTTCTTTTGTCGTAACCCTTTTCTCGGTTTAGGTGGGTTAAACCTTCTCTACGAGTTTAACTCGGTTTCTTGAACCTATCTCTTAGCTTCTTTTTACATTGATTGATGTCAATTTAATTCACGAATATTCATCATGTTTATTTTTCTCATTAAATGCTTTCTCGAATTTTACTCGTTTCATGTAACTCTGTGAAAGTTATCAATTCACATACAATCGATCATGTGTGGTGATGCAATTGTATTAAATAGCTTGCAATCATATCATTTCAATCGTAATCAACAAAAGAATAAATCGACAAACTCATGAATAATGAAGAATTTCTCTTATTAATTGATAAACAAGTTTGTTCCATTGACCATAATCGATCAACACAAGTCAAGAACTAACTCGGTCGGCCTCTTTAAAAAACCTCCCTACGGTAAAACTCGGTGGGAAACCCGCATGACAGGGAAAAAAATTACCTGTGGAATGGAATTACATCAAACTCGGAATTCAAATGGCATAAACAAAGTAGCTCTTAAAGTAGAAAAAGGACCACCTACTTGCAGAGAGGTGGGCATTCCTTCAAGTGGCGGACATTACGGTGGCCTTGCAACTTGATTTCCTTCCATATCCTACACTCGTAAGCCCCTCCTTTAAGGACTTTGATCACTTTGTACGGCCCTTCCCACTTCGGGTCCAGCTTTCCAATGTTCTTCAAGGCATCACTTGCCTTAGCACTAGGTCTCCTTCCTCAAACCTTCGGCTTATGACTTTCCGGTCATAAGCGGCTTTCACTCGACTTTTGTATTTCTCGGCCTTCGATGAGCTATTTCTCTCTCTTCCTCCAAAGATATCCAGGTTTTCTCTCATTAGTTCCTCGTTCCTGCCTTCCCGGAAGTGGGCCGGATGGTGCGTTTCCATTCCCACCTCGGAGGTATCACCGCAGTGCCCCATACACTAAGTGAAAGGGGACTCTCTGTTGGCTCTCTAGGGGTGGTTCGATAAACCCAAAGAATAGATTCGAGCTCATCTACCCACCTCCCTCTAGCTTTATCCAAAGGGCACATATCCCGTTCATAATCGTTCTATTGGTAACTTCTACATGTCCGTTGGCTTGGTGGTGTGCCACCAAAGTGAACCTCGAATAATCTTCGATTATCAAACCATTCTCGTACCATGGTTCCCATAAATTGAGTTCCATTATCTCGATACTGCACTGCAGGTACGCCAAACTGCCGCGATATATATCTCCATAAAAATTTGATTATGTTACCTTCTTCGATCCTCGTTAGAGGTACAACTTCCACCCACTTGCTAAAGTAGTCCACCGCTACCACAAGAAATATCCACTAGCCCACCGCTAGTAGGAATGGGCCTACCCGATCAATGCCCCATTTTGCAAAGTGACATGGCGAGTGCATGGCTCCCATCTCCTCTGCAAAGAGGTGGATAAGACACCCATGCTTTTGACACTTCTCACATTTCTTTACCTAGTCTTTGGCATTCGGGTCATGGTAGGCCGAAATATCCAGCCCTCAAGCCTTTTCGAACTATTGCTCGAGCCCCTGCATGGTCAAGACAACAACCTTCATGGATATCTTTAATAACGTACCTCCCTTCTTAAGGGGATAAACACCTCAAGTAAGATCACGTAAAGGACCGCCGGTACATCTTATCTCCGATCATCGTGCATCGGATCCTCCATTTTAGCTTTCCTTTTATATGGGCAGCTCTCCTAGGCATGGCAAACGGGCGGGGCAGGTAGGTACCTATAGACCTGTGCCCGCCCCGCGCATCACCCCAGCCGCCCCGCCGCCCCTACGCCCGCCTGCGGGTCACTAATTTGAGCCCCATGCCCGCCCCGCACGGAGGGTCCGCCCCCGCCGCCCCATTTTTTTAAGCACGTAATATAAAGATCACAAATTTTAATGAAATAAACATTAAAAATTCGCCAAATCATTAACGTTAACAAATTTACAACATATTTTTAATTAGTTCAAAATGAATATTAAAAAATATATTAATTATTATATCTTATAATATTTTATATATATATATATATATATATATATATATAAATATAAGTATGTGCGGAGTCGAGGTTGGGGTGAACAACATACCCATGCCCGATCTCGCCCCATTTTCTAAATGGGGCGTTTGACTGGCCGAACCGGAGCGGATCGTGGCGGGCGTTTTGCCATTCCTAAGCTCTCCGGGTCTGCAACACTCGGTAAATGCCGATTCTCCAATCATCTTCATCCGATGGCCCCTACCGAGGAAACCGTAGCTTCGCTTGCAGTCACTAGGTGATCTTCCCCCTCCCAGCAGTGTTGTGGAACTCGCCGGTTTGGACAGTTATCCGCTCAAGTTTTTTTCTCGAGGTATCTATTTGACCTCAAATGAACTAAATCTTCCTCAGCTTCTACTACCCGTGGAGATAGGTTATCATTTTTCATCTTTTGCTTCGTATCCCCTATAACTTTCTTTGGGTTACAAGTTGGGAATTCAAAAATATGACCACTTGACTGCTCCCACTGCTGCAGCCATCTCCGCTCCTCTAATTAGTGGCCTCGTACTCAGCTCTATTGTTCGAGGTAATGAATTCAAACCTCACCGTAACTTGCGTTTCTTGGCCCTCTGGATCAATAATCACGATCCCAGCTCCGTAGCCTTGCATGGATACGGACTCACAACATATACTCTTCATTCTCCTTCCCGCAGTGCACGTGTACCCTCCCGAATAAAGTCAAACAATGCTTGTGCTTTGATAGTCCTCGTGGTTCAAAATCCACATCATACTCCCCACTCGACGGCCCACTTGACCATCCTCCCCGAGAGATCAGCTTTGCCAATTACCTGCTTTAAGATAATTAATCCAAACAATGACCTTATGTGATAGAAAATAAAGTCGTAACCTCCGGGCCGTGACCATTATAGTCGCTGCCTTTTCTATCTCCGAGTATCTCTCTCGCTCCTTGAATCAATTTCTTGATATAGTAAATAGGTTTCGGGTTGACCCCTCCTCCCTCACCAATACCGAGCTAAGTGAGACCCCACCCACAGAGAGGTAAAGGTAGAGTGTCTCCCCTGGTACTAGCTTTGTTAGCGTAGGTAAGTGGGCCAAGTCCGCTGAGCTCTTCGAACGCCCGCCGGCATCGCTCATTCCACTCAAACCTGGATCCCTTCCTCAAAATCCTGAAGAAGGGGTGGCTCATCTCTGCAGATCTAGCTATAAATATGCTCAATGTTGTAATCCTTCGCTTTAGTCTCTGCAGCCTCCTTGATATTGGTGGGGCTGCATATCGAGCACGCCTTTCACCTTGGCGGGGTTTACTTCAATACCCCGCCGGGTCACCATGTATCCGAGGAATTTTCCGACCTCACTCCAAAGGAACACCTGGCTGGATTCAGCTTCATGCCATGCGACCTCAACACCGAGAAAGCTTCCTCCGTGCCGCCTACGTGTCCCCTACCTTCACACTTTTTACCAAAGATGTCATCTACGTAAACCTCCATGTTTCTCCCTAATTTGGTTTACGAACATCTTGTCAACCATTCTCCGATAGGTTGCTCCCGTATTCTTTAGTCCAAAGGGCATTCTAATTTAGCAAAAGTTCCACCGGCAATGATGAAACTTACATTTGGAATATCTCGAAAAAAATCTGTATTTGATGGTAGCCTTGGTAGGCTTCCATCATGCTTAGCAATTCAAATCCCGATGTAGAATTGACCATCCTGGTCGATCCCGAGTAATGGATAATGATCCTTAGGGCATGCCTTATTCGGATCGCGAAAATCTATGCACATTCTCTATTTTTCCCTGGTTTTGCCACCAATACCGCATTAGATAGCCGGTGGGGAACCGGATTCGCTTAACATGTCCCGCCTCCAAAGAACTTCTCGCTCGCCTTTGTGATGGCATCCTTTTCTCGGTCCGAAAACTCAATTTCGCTTTATCGGTTTAGCTTTTGGATCCACGTTAAGGTGGTGAATCGCCACCTCTTCCCGAATACTGTCATGTCGAGGAAGAAAAGGCAAACACATCTGCATTTCTTTGTAAAGTTGTTACCAGCTCCTTTTCCAATTCGCTCCAAATTAGGCCCCAATCCTCGTTGTATACCCTATCTTGTCCTGGATACGGCTCAACCATCATCAATTCTTCTTCACTCTCATTTTTGGAGGATCGGCTTCCTCCGTGATCTTACATCTCTTAGATTCACGATCAACCTCCTTATCTCTTTTCGTGCTACGATGTAGCTCTTTATCACCATCTTCACTACCTCCACGTAGCATTTCTCGGATCGCACTGGTCACCAGCCTACTTCACCCACCTCATCATTCACCGGAAACTTGAGTTTTATGTGATAGGTTGACATGACCACCTGAAATAAATTCAATACCGGCCTACCAAAACCATGTTATAAGATGAGGGTACATCAACAATCAAAATATTCGCCATTACCACCCTCCTCCGTGGAGCTTCGCCACCCCCACCTGGAGGGTTACTCGGCCAAGAGGGTGAACCGCCCCTCCTATAAATCCATACAACATTGTATCCACTGGCTGTAATTACTGCATTTAAATTCATTTTTGAATCATTCTAAGAAAATAATGTCCGTCGAGCTCCCCGTATCTACGAAGATCCTCGCAACAGTGTATCCGACCACATCTATTGTGATGACTAATGCATCACCGTAGTCGCCCTTCCTAAGACCTCCATCCTCCTGGACCGAAATGAATCCGGGGTGTATGGGTTAGCTCCTTCCGATTCACCTCATTTGACATTTCTCCTATTTCTCTCCTCGGGATCCTCTATCTAGCTTTTCACACTAACGAGTCTCCCTCGGCTAGACCTCATACTATCATTTAGATTAGTCCTCTCTTCCGGGAGGGCCTTTCCTCCTGTCTCCCTTCAATCATCTTTCCTTTCTCTTGACTTTGTCATCAACATCCTTTCTTTTGCCCCTGAACCGACTCGATCTCTCAGTAAATAAATTCTTTAAGATGACTGCCTGGATCATCCTTTCAATCTCATCACGTAAGTGAAAACAATTATTAGTGTCATGCCCATATTCGTTATGGAAATGACAAACCTTATCTGATTTGGGCCTCATCGGCCCTCTCGGATCGTGACCAAGGAAACTTCATTTCGGGATGGTCGATGCTACCTCCAATAGTTCCGCAGTTCCAGCTTCGGGGTGTATTTGTTAAACCTAGAGCGGGGTCCAAGTTATCTTTGCCTTTTCGGCTCCGTCATTGAGCTTTTCTTTGCAGCTCCTTCTTTTTCTCAGGCCCGGTTTAACCTTTGCTCTTTTTGCTTTCCTTACTTCTTCCAGTGTGACATACTTCTCTGCTCTCCTCAAAGAACTCGTTAAATGTCCTGGACCGGCTTTTTGCCAGAGAGGAAAATAGGTCTCCATCTCGGAGATTCTTTGGTGAAAGCATTAATTTTGACTTCTGGGGTGGCGGTTGGAACCTCCAAGGCCGCTTGGTTGAATCTCTTCATGAAAGCCCGCAAACTCTCATTTTCTCCTTGGTTCATGTTGAACAATGTCAACGTAGCTCTGGGTTGCATTTTTGCATTAGCAATCGATGTAAGAACAGCTCTCCAAACTGCTCGAAAGAATCGATGGAATTGGGCTCCAGTTGGCTAAACCACTCGCTAGGTTGCCTTAGACAGAGTGGTAAGAAAGACTCTGCATTTCACACCCTCCCCATACCGATGGAGGAGGGCCGAATTTTTAAATCTCACCAAATGGTCATAGGGGTCACTGCAGTACCATCATATTCATAATTAAGAGGTTTAAAATTGCTAGACAATTCATCATGTAAAATATTCTCGGTAAATTGACAACTCCGTAACGGTCGAGGCATACTAACCCGGTTTTCCATCTAGTGCTTCATGTTATCCATCTGTTTTCTTAGGGACCTGATTTGATCCTTCATTGCTTCTTATTGGGTATCCCTGTACCCTCCTCTTTGTCTTCGATCTTACTCCCCGCCGCTGGGGTGGCTTCCCTCCCGTGCAGCCTTCTTCCTGACCGGCCTCCCTTGGTCGAGGAACTGCCGATCTTCTTTCTTGGACTCCTTCCGCTCCTGTGGCTTCCTCCCGGTTTCGACTCCACCCTTCTCCTTCGTTCTTCTTGGTGCTCATCCCGCCTACTCCCTCGGGCCGGGATCGAGCAGACAGTTTTCTCGGTCCCGCTTCTCCCGTCCTTCCTGCAGGTGAGGGTCCTCCTCCATCATTGCTCTTGCTACAGCTCGAGCTATCATATCATCCACTGCTCCCGAGTGAGAGCGATGGAGGCTTAGTACTAGCATTCTTTGAGGCGTCCCACCCGATGGAGTATTGGTAGCTCCCGGGACCCCACTATAGGGATTCCTTTTGGAATCGCAGAGGAAGAAGCAGTAAACTAACCTCTCTATCTCTCTAACAACAACACCTACTCCCGGGAGGCACCGATCAGAGTAGAGTTTTCATCTCGCACCACCGTAACAAGTGGTGTTCCTCCAGCGCTAGGTACAGCAGAATGTGGCGTGGGGTTGGATGCGCTCACCGTCGGGTTTGAGGGGGCCGCCCTTCCCCGAACCGGTACTAGTGCAATCTGTCTCATTGGTGTATGTTCACCATTCATGATATCTTTCTTTCAAACGATAGAAAAAAGTTGAAACTCACGTCCCGAGCTCGTCTTTCCCACACACGGCGCCAATTGATGCGCAAAACTGACCTGGGTCCGTTTTTCCACCTAAGCTCCACGGAGGGAAAAGCCTTTACGCAGCGTAATCCCTAGCTCTTCTCGAACGAACAATGCCGCAAAATATGCCGGAGGGTTCTCCGGCGTAGGCACTTCGACGCTCAAGTCGATTACCGAAAACACTCAAGAAAAGAGTAGGCAAGTACGTAAGAAGTAGCTAAGTAAGAGTGATAGTTATTCGATACCGTTACCTCCCTTCCGAGTGTATTATTTATACGTACTTTAGGAATAAATAACCGCTATCATGATTTCGTGCATTATCCCGCACGTTCTCTCATGATGTCGTGCGTTGATATCTTTTCTCTCAAGAAAATCAGACATTGTGCCTACGATTTCCCTCCCTAGACGGAGGTTGGACCCGATCGAATGAAGAATATGAGGAATATTCCTTGACTTGGGCCTTAATCTTCTCAACTCGATCACTGCTTTCTCACGCTTTCTCGATCATATCAGGTAATTCGCCCATATGGGCTTGACTCAATATCAACTTATGGGCTTCAAATCTCGGCTGGGCATCGCGGCCCACCTGCAGCTAGAATTGGGCCTTGTGGCCCACTTGTGCTCGACTTGGGCCTCGTGACTGCCTCGTGAGCTGTTTGGGCTTTGCAGCCTCCGTGTATTTAGTTTGGGCCATAAGCCCACCTCGCACTCGGCTCCCTCTCTAGAGGGTATTTGGTTACACCATCAGCCCTGTTAGGCCGAATATCCTTGGGCCCCACGTGTAGTAGGGCCTACCATTTTATCCACATCAAATATATTTATATAAATATATATACAATAACATCAATATAAGTTACATAATTACACATATATAATTCAAAAAATAATATATTTACGTGTGATCGTCCTAATATGGGTTGGCGGGGACGAGTTCTACAAAAATCGCGACCCGTTCCATACCGCTTGACCGGGTCCAAACCCGGCCCAAGCGGGCGTAGGTTCAAGTGCGAATTCGAGTTTGAATCCGATCATCCCTAGTTAGAAGTAGTTTTCATGATTTTATTAAAATTATTTAAACCAATTATATTTTAACTTTTATGGAGAAATGAAATACGGTGAAGAAATAATCCTATCAGCATTATTTTTGTGGACGGGTAAAGACTAGCTAACAAAGGATATATTGAATTATTATCAAGTGGGAATGTTAGTAATTATTTTTGCTTTTGCAAGACTAAATATAGATATCGTGTAAAAATTTTTTTATTGAATTATTATCAAGTGGGAATGTTAGTAATTATTTTTGCTTTTGCAAGACTAAATATAGATATCGTGTAAAAATGTTTTTGGTAAAAATAAAAGTGGGTGTTCGGTATTTGCAGTTAATATTGTACTCTAGCGTTGTCATACTCGTTGTGACATTTGCCAAAAATATTCATCCCGTACTCGTTGCATTATTTCCTTAAATGGTAATAAAATAATTTTTATCTATCTCTTCAAACACTACAATATTACAACATATGTCACTATTTTTCCCACACTAACTCATTGTAATATCATTAAACAACTCTCTTATTAAAGTTGAAAAACTACTCTATCCCATAAAAAAACTTATATTATTAAATAACTCTTACATTAAAATTTGTACCAAACAATAAATATTACAACGAGTATGGAAGGAGAAAGTATATAATATTTATTGTAACAACTATATCAGTGGAAGACTTCTATTTGCAAATGGATAAACTTTGCATAGATTATAATAAGTAGTCTATGTATGTTTTAAGGTGAAAAGTTTCACTATGACAATCTTGAATTCAATATTGTCAATCTAAAGTGTTAAGTGTATATATCGAGAAAGTTAATCTATCTAGTTATGTTAAAGAACACACTATCTATTCACAATCTAAATAGAATATATGTTACTCAAAATGTTGTAACACTTAAAGTAACATATAAGGGAGAATAACGATCCTATCAATCTATATGCGCTAACACACTCAACAACCGATACTCGGTTATACCTTACTCGCGACTAAATGAATTTTTGTAAATGGAATAACGTAATTCTTTTTTTTATTAAAATATTAATTATAACTCAAAATTGGGTAATTTTTTTGTCATATTATAAATGAATAATTGAACTTATTATTACCCTCGACTACTCACTCTACCCTCTCAACCGAAACCACTTCCCTCAATAAAACAACTATAACCTCTCAATAAAATCGAACACAACTTCCACATCTCCCTAGAAAGTAGGAGATTCTTTGTAACTTCTTCATGTTTTTCTCAATTCCTCAATCTTATGTTTTTCAACCGTCGACTTGTAATAAACTACTATAAGTCTTCAACTTGTAAAATAAAAACATTGAGAAAAATATTTTGTGGATCAGGTTTAGTGGAAGTAGAAGGACGAATTCGATTTTGTGATCCGAGTGGTGGCACACTGCATTAACACTTGTTACAAATATCAATAATATATATATATATATATATATATATATATATATATATATACAAAATTTGCTCTCGTATATTTCACAAGAATAAAAGAAGTATAACTTTTTAACGTATATATTTTGCACTTTTTATTGAATTATTTTATATGGTAGAAGTTTTAATCGTCATATAAAACAACAAGTTTTTTTAATCGGTAAAATATTCGTTCTCAAATGAAATCGAACCCGGGTCCCCTACTAAAATGAGGAAAAAAATTTCTTCTCTCTTTCTGTCTCGTATAATCGAACGAGTAAACTATCCGGCCTTTACAAACTCGAGGGATATTGTCCTCATTAATATCGAGGGCTAAATAACCCTCGCTAGTGCCGAGGGAATCTTCTTAGCACTAGCGAGGCTATTTGTATTAGAAAAACTCATTTTTTCAATGTCAAACTCTAGACCACTTGATGTTCATTCACTATATCATCATTTCATCAAGTTGATTACCTAACAAATTATTTTGGAGCGCTTGTTGTAAAACTTCAATGGATATAAGAATAAAATATATTTTTCCTTTATACCCATAGAATATTGGAGATAGAATTATTTTAATGATGATTACATGTGCTCCAATTTTGAAAAACATGGAACAAAAGAAAGTTGTAGTGATGGTGGAGGGGCATGATTCAGAGAAATAAAAGGTTAATCAAAATTGGGTAATAATTACCTTATTTAGGAGGAAAAGTTGTAACAATTGATCATTTTTGTTCTCATTAACCACCACGCTTGTCCAATATTCATTCTTATTCTTATTCCATTTGAAAAATTTTCAAACAAGCGCCCCTTTATTACATAAAAAAATAACTCAATTGTTATCAGTAGTTGAGTTTCTACTCAAAACTGGTAATTGTCTTGCATTGTGCGGTTTTTCAAAGGATATCATTGTTTTTATTCGGTTACATACTTAGAAGTTCAGATTACAATATCTAGAGACTCTTTAACAATCTAAGTATCTAATCTACACAAACATCCAATATGAAATCAAATTTTCCAAGTTTACAAATTCAGCTGATTACTCTATAATTTACAAATGTTGAAGTGAACACTTTAAATTGTATTTTCTTATCTTCAAAACTCAAAGAAGATTTTAATTTTGAAAAAGTTTATTTTATAAGTGAATGTCATTACCCGACAACAATTAAAGTTAAAATAATTTTTAATATATTTTATATTATTTTTATCGTGCATTGTACGAGCAAAATTATAATAGATATTTTTTAAATTTCATATTGATGCGGACAAAAATGTCGGGCCCGATTGCACGCAGTGGCCCAAATACGATCAGCCCAATAAGGCCCCATGACGTCACTAAATATCCTAGATAGAGGGAGGAAAACCCGAGATGGGCTCGAGCCCGGCTCGGCCGTAATGAGGCTATGAAGCCCCGAACCTACCTACGGGTGGGCCACGAGGCCAAGGCCTCAGATGGAGAGGGCCACGAGGCCCAAATTCAGCTACGAGATAGGCCACGAGGCCTAAACCCACCACGGGTCACGAGGCCCCAAACCCGACTATAGGTGGGCCGCGAGGCCCAAACCTAGATGCAGTGGGCCGAGAGGCCCAGCAGATTTGAAGAGCACGTGAGTGTTTGACCGAGCCCATAGCGGTTATTTATCCGATAAGATCAAGAAACATCGGGAGGAACGAATAGTTGAGATAATTGAGGCCCAAGTCAAGGAATGTATCCTATATTCCTTCATTGGTAGGTCGACCTCCGTCAGTGGGGAATTCGTAGGCACAATCGATTTCTTGAGAGAAAAGATATCCACGCACGATATCATGACGGGACGTGCGGGATAATGCCCGAGACCGTGATGACGGTTATTGCTCTTAATTTACGTATAAGTAACACACCCGGGAGGGAGGTAACGGTATCGAATCACTATCACTCTTACTTAGCTACTCTATACATACTTTCTTGAGTGTCTTCGGTGATCCGACTTAAGCGTCGGAGTGCCTACGCCGGAGAGCCCTCCGGCGTGTTTTTCAGTGCACGTTTGTTCGAGGGAAGCTAAGGATTCTAGTGCGTAAAGGCTTTACCCACGTGAACCCGTGGGAAAACGGGCCCAGTCGGTTTTACGCATCAATTGGCGCCGTCTGTGGGAAAGAAAAAGCCGAGACGTGAGTTTCAACTTCTTTTCTTTTCTCGATTATCTGAAAGAAGGACATCATGGTAGTGAACGTATACCCATGAGACCGATTGCACTAGTACCGGCTCGAGGAAGGACAGCCCTTGCGAGCCCAATGCGGGCGAAGGTACGTCCGACCCGTGCCTCATGTTGTTGTACCTAACGCTGAAGGACCACCATTTGTTACGGTGGTGCGAGATGAAAGCTTCGACTCCGTGTCAACGCCATCCAGGAGTGGGAGCCGCCGAGAGAGGGAGGGGTAAACCCACTTGCCTCTTCCTCTACGATTCCGTAAGGAATCCAGGATCCTCGGGGCCGCCAATGCTCCGGCCGAGGGGATACCTCCGAGAGTGCCGAACCTGCTGCCCCGTCGCCTTGACTCGGGAGCGGTTGGACGATATGATAGCTCGAGCCGTAGCCAGAGCAATCGCGGAGGGGGAGGACCCCCACTGCAGGGAAGGACTGGAGAACCAGACCGGGAACCCGCCTGCTCGATCCCAACTAGGGGAGTAGGCGGGACGAGTATCAAGAAGAACGAAGGAGAGAGGTGGTGTCCAGAACCAGGAGGATACCACGGGAGCCGAAGGAGTTCAAGAAAGCGAGGTCGGCGGTTCCTCGGCCGAGGGAGGCTGGTCAGAGGAAGCCGCACGGGGAAGGAGACGGCCCTCGGCGGCGGGGAAGTAAGATTGAGGATCAAGAAGAGGTACAGTGAGACACCCAATCGAGGCCATGAAAGACCAAATCAGGTCTTTGAGGAAACAAATGGACAACATGAAGCATCGGATGGAAAACCGGTCGGTATGCCTCGACCCGTTACTGAGGTTGCCAATTTGAGAATATCTTACAAGATGCGTTGCCTAGCAATTTTAAACCTCTTAATTATGAATATGATGGTACGACCGACCTCTATGACCATTTGGTGAGATTTGAAAATTCGGCCCTCCTCCATCGATATGGGGAGGGTGTGAAGTGCAGTGGTCTTTCTTACTACTCTATCCAAGGCAGCCCAAGAATGGTTTAGCGATTGGAGCCCAATTCCATCAACTCCTTTGAGCAGTTTGGAGAACTCTTTTTGCATCGATTCGCTAGTGCAAGGAGACAACCTAGAGCTACGCCCGACATTGTTCAACATGAAGCAAGGCGAAAATGAAAGCCTACGGGCCTTCATGAAGAGATTCAATCATGCGGCACCTGGAGGTCCCAACCGCCACCCCAGCAGGTAAAAATTAATGCTTTCACTAGCAATCTCCGGGATGGAGACCTATTTTTCTCCCCTGGCCAAGAAGCTATCCAGACGTTCGATGAACTACTAAGGAGAGCGTAAAAGTACGTCACACTTTGGAGGAGGTGGGGAAGGCGAAAAGAGCGAGATCAAACCTAGCGGACTGAGAAGAAGAAAGAATCATCAAAGAAAAGCTCAACGGTGGAGCCGGAGAAAGCTGCAAAATCTGGATCCCGCTCCGGGTTTGACAAGTACACCCACGAAGCTCGAGCGCGAGAACTCTGGAGGTAGCATCGACCATCCAGAAATGAAGTTTCCATGGACACGATCCGCAGGGCCTCGAAGCCCAAGTCGAGATAAGTTTTGTCATTTCCATAATGTATATGGGCATGACACTAACAACTGTTTTCACTTACGTGATAAAATTGAGAGGATGATCCAAGCGGGACATCTTAAAGAGTTCGTTTACAGAGATCGAGTTGGCTCCGGGGGCAAAAAGAAAGGAAGCCGATGACAAAGCTAAGGAAAAAGGGAGGATGATCGAAGGGAGGCGGGAGGAGAGACCCTCCCGGAAGAGAGGACTTATCCAGATGATAGTCGGAGGTCCAGCAGAGGAGACTCCTTCCGCGCTAGAAAAGCGGGAGAGAGGACCTTCGGGAGAGAGGTAGGAGAAATGTCAAGAGACGCGGATCGTAAGGAGGTTAGTTGTACACCTAGGATTCATTTTGGACCGGAGGATGGAGGCTCGAGGAGGGAGGACCACGGTGATGTGCTAGTCATCACAACAGATGTGGCCGGATATACCGTAGCAAGGATCTTCGTAGATACGGGGAGCTCCACAGACATCATCTTCTTGGAATGTTTCAAGAAGATGAATCTAAACATAGAGATGCAACCGTGGATACAAAGATTGCGGATTCACGGGAGGGGCGATCCACCCTCTTTGTCGAGATAACCCTCCGTGGGGCTAGGCGAAGCTCCACGGAGGAGGGTAATTATGGCAAATTTTTTTATTGTTGATGTACCCTCATCTTACAACATGATCTTTGGTAGGCCAAGATTGAATTTATTTCAGTGTGGTCATATCAACTTATCACATGAAACTCAAGTTTTCGGTGAACGATGAGGTAGGTGAAGTAGCCGGTGATCACCGCATCCGAGAAAATGCTATGTGGAGGCAGAAGATGGCCGACAAAGAGCCGCACCGCAGCCTTGAAAAGAGACAAGGAGGTAGACCGAGAATCCAAGAGATGCAAGATTACGGAGGAAATTGATCCTCCAAAAATGAAAGCCGACGAAGAACTGATGATGATCGAGTTGTATCCAGGCAAGAAGGGATACACAACAAGGATCGGAGCCCAACCGGAGCGAGCTAGAGAAAGACACTGTAATGTACTTTGCGAAGAAATGCGAGATGTTTTTGCTTTTTCTTCATCTCGATATGACAGTATTCCCGAGGAGGTGGCGATTCACCACCGAACGTGGACCCTAAGGCCAAACCAAGAAAGGTAAACTAAGGGTCTTTGGACCGAAAAAGATGCCAATACGAAGGTTGAAGCCGAGAAACTCGCTGGAGGCAGGCATGTCAAGCGATCCAGCTTCCCCCACCGGTCCGCCCAATGCAAAGTGTTGGTGGCAAAACCGGGGAAATGGAGAATGTGCATAGATTTTCGAGATCCGAACAAGACTTGCCCTAAGGATCATTATCCCTTGCCTAGGATTGACCGGATGGTCGACTCTACATCTGGATTTGAGTCATTAAGTATGATGGATGCCTATCAAGGCTACCACCAAATTCAAACTTTCCCTCCGTATATTCCAAAGGTAAGTTTCATTATTGCTAGTGGAACTTTCTGCTATATTAGAATGCCCTTTGGATTGAAGAATGCAGAGCAACTTATCGGAGAAAGGTTGACAAAATGTTCCGAGACCGGCTAGGGAGGAACATGGAAGTCTACGTTGATGATATGCTTGTAAAAGCGTGAAAGGCCGGAGAGCACGTGGCGGATCTGGAGGAAGCTTTTTCAAGGTTTCAGAGAAATGGCATGAAGATGAATCCAGCCAAGTGTTCTTTTGGAGTGAAATCCGAAATTCCTCGGATATATGGTGACCCAAATGGGAATCGAGGTTAACCCCGCCAAGGTGAAAGTCGTGCTTGATATGCAGCCTCCCACTAACATCAAGGAGGCTGCAGAGACTGAATGGAAGGATTACGGCGGCTGAGCAGTTCATAGCCGCATCTGCGAGAGAGGAGCCACCCCTTCTTCAAAATATTGAGGAAGGGATCTAGGTTCAAGTGGGGACGAGCAATGCCAGCGGGCGTTCGAGGAGCTTAAACAACACTTGGCCCGATTACCTATGTTAACAAAGCCAATCCCGGGGAGACACTCTACCTTTACCTCTCTGTGGCGGGGTCTCACTTAGCTCCGTGCTAGTGAGGGAGGAGGGATCAACCCGAAACCCGTTTACTACATCGCAAACTCATTCAAGGAGCGTAAGAGAGATATTCGGAGATAGAGAAAGCAACCCCGACTATAATGGTCACGGCACGGAGGTGTTAGGGAGAGCTGATCTTTCGGGGAGGATGGTCAAGTGGGCCGTCGAATCGGGAGAATATGACGTGGATTTCGAGCCACGGAGGACCATCAAAGCACAAGCCCTATCTCGATTTCATCCGGGAGGGTAACCGTGTACTGAAGAAGGAGAATGAAAGGTATATGTTGACGGCTCAGTATCTATGCGGTGGTGTGGAGCGGGAATCGTAATTATCGATCCGAGAAGGCCAGGAAATGCAAGTTGCGGTGAGGTTTGAGTTCATTACCTCTAACAACGGAGCTGAGTACGAGGCTCTGGTTCGAGGAATGGAGATGGCCGCAGAGCGGGAGCAGGTCGGGTGGTCATATTTTCGTATTCCCAACTTGTAACCCAGCGAGTTACAGGTGGGTATGAGGTCAAAGATGAGAAGATGGTAGCCTACCTTCAGCGAGTAGCCGAGCTACAGGAAGGTTCGGTTCCTTTGAGGTTAGACAAATACCTCGAGAGGAAAACTCCGTGAGCGGATAGCCTTTCAAAATCAAGCGAGTTCCGCAACACCGCAGGAGGGGGAAGATCACCTCGGTAATCGCAGAGCCAAGCAACGGTCCCCTCGGTAAGGGTCATCTGAGTCAAGATGATTGGAGAACCAGCATATATCGAGTGTTGCGGAACCCGAGAGCTGCCGGATAGAAGGAAAGCTCGGGACTGGAGAATCCGATACACAATGATCGGAAACAAGATGTACCGGCGGTCCTTCACGCAGCCTTACTTGAGGTGTTTATCCCCTCAAGAATGGAGGTACGTAATCAAAGATATACATGAAGGTTGTTGTGCGACCATGCAGGGGCTCGCAATAGTCCGGAAAGCCTTAAGGGCCGGATACTTCGGCCTACCATGACCCAGACGCCAAAGACCGGGTGAAGAAGTGCGAGAAATGCCAAAAGCATGGTTGCCTCATTCACCTCCCTGCAGAGGAGATGGGGACCATGCACTCTCCATATCCCTTCGCGAAGTGGGGGATGGACTTGGTGGGCCCATTCCCGATTGCGGTGGGCCGGAAGTTTCTATTGGTGGCGGTGGACTACTTTAGCAAGTGGGTCGAAGGCTGTACCTCTAGCGAGGATAGAGGAAGGTAACATAATCAAATTTTTAGGGAGATATATTTGGTGCAGGTTTGGCATACCTAGAATCCTTGTATCGTATAATGGGACCCAATTTATGGGAAACATGGTACAGAATGGTGTGATAACTGAAGATTGTCCAGAGATTCACATCGGTGGCACACCCCTGTGCCAACGGCTAGTGGAGGTCACCAACGTAACTATTGTGAACGGAATACGTGCTCGGCTCGACAAAGCCGGGAGGGAGGTGGGTCGATGAGCTGGAGTCGGCTGTGGGCTTATCGGACCACTCCCGTGGAGCCAACAGATAAGTCCCCCTTCCACTTAGTATATGGGGCACTGCGGTCATACCTTCGAAGTGGGGATGGAGACACATCGCTTAGCCCACTTCCGTGAGGGAAGAAATGAAGAGTCGATGAGGGAGAACCTAGACATGCTAGAGGGGAGCGCGAAATCGCCCACCCGAAAGCTAAGAAGTATAAAAGTCGCATAAAGGCCGCTTATGACCGTAAAGTCATAAGGTGGAGATTTGAAGAAGGAGATCTAGTCTTGAGGCAAGCCGATGCATTGAAAAACATTGGATGCCTCGATCCCAAGTGGGAGGGGCCGTACAAGGTGACCAAGGTCCTCCGAGGAGGAGCTTATGAGCTACAAGACATGGAAGGAAATCACCGTGGCAAGACCTTGGAATGTCTCGCCATTTGAAGAGGTTTTATACCCGAAGAAAGTACCCGCCTCGCCGCAAGTAGGTGGTTCTTTTTATGCAAGAGTAGTTTTATTCATGTTATTTGAATTTTGAATAAATTGTAATTTTGTTCCATTGGTACTCTTTTTTTTCCCCTCCTGCGGGTTTCCCATTGGGTTTTACAGCAGGAGGTTTTTTAAAGAGGCCGGCCAAGTTAATCCTTAACTTGTGTTGATCGATTATGGTCAATGGGGCAGATTTGTTTATCCATTAATGAAAGAGATTTTTCATTATCTATGAGTTTATGAGTTCATTCCTTCGCTGATTACGATTGAAACAATATGATTGCATGCTATTCGACCCGATTGCACCACAACACACGAGTGATTACATGAGAATTGATAACTTGCGAAAAGTTAAACGAATAAATAAAATGCACAAGAAGCATTCCATGAGAAATACGATGAGCATTCACGAAATGAATTCACATCAAACAAAACGAAGCTAAGAGATAGCTTCAAAACTAAAGTTAAACCTACAAAGAGGGTTTAACCCCCTAAACCCAGAGAGGGGTTATGAGAAACGAAGCTAAGAGATAGCTTCAAAAACTAAAGTTAAACCTACAGAGAGGGTTTAACCCACCTAAACCCGCAGAAGGGTTACGAGAAACGAAGCTAAGAGATAGCTTCAAAACACTAAAAGTTAAACCTACAGAGAGGGTTTAACCCACCTAAACCCAGAGAGGGGTTATGAGAAACGAAGCTAAGAGATAGCTTCAAAAACTAAAGTTAAACCTACAGAGAGGGTTTAACCCACCTAAACCCGCAGAAGGGTTATGAGAAACGAAGCTAAGAGATAGCTTCAAAACACTAAAAGTTAAACCTACGAGAGAGGGTTTAACCCACCTAAACCCAGAGAGGGGTTATGAGAAACGAAGCTAAGAGATAGCTTCAAAAACTAAAGTTAAACCTACAGAGAGGGTTTAACCCACCTAAACCCAGAGAGGGGTTATGAGAAACGAAGCTAAGAGATAGCTTCAAAACTAAAGTTAAAACTACAGAGAGGGTTTAACCCACCTAAACCCAAGAAGGGTTACGAGAAGCTAAGAGATAGCTTCAAAACACTAAAAGTTAAATCTACAGAGAGGGTTTAACCCACCTAAATCCAGAGAAGGGTTACGAGAAATGAAGCTAAGAGATAGCTTCAAAACACTAAAAGTTAAACCTCGGCAGATAAGGTTTAACCCGCCTAAACCCAGAGAGGGTTTACGAAAAAGAAGCTAAGAGATAGCTTCAAGCATTAAAATTAAACCTCGCAGATAAGGTTTAGCCCACCTAAATCCAGGAAGGATTGTGAGAAAAGCATAAGAGATAGCTTCAAAACCCGAATTTAAACCTATGAGAGAAGTTAAGAAATAACTTCAAAATCAAATTTAAACTCGCAGAGGGGTTTAACCTATCTCGACCCAAAGAAGGATGCAAGAGTTAAAACTGAAAGATAGCTTGAAAAACCTAGTTAAACCTCCGGTGAGGATTTAACTGACTAAGTATAAGACATGAGATGAGGCTTTGAGAAAATCCTCGATTAAGCCTACGAGAAGGGCCCAACTAAAACTTTACCAGAGAAGTGTTACGAAATTTGAAGTCGCCGAAGCTTTGAAGTTACTAAGTTGAACTTGTCAAGTTTAGCTAAACCCATGTCCAGAGAGGACTATTAGACTTAAGGCTATGAGAGTCTTAAAGATATCAAGTTGGACTTATAAATGTCTAACTAGGTTAGTCCCAAGGAAGGGATCACGAGACAGAAAGTTAAGGCGTACTTAGTGCGTGTAAAACCGAGTCTACGACACAGTTTAACCAGCCTAAAGTCCTGGGTGAAATCTAAGAAAAGAAACTAGGAAATAGTTTCGGAACATCAAGCTAAAACCTAAAGAAAGGTTTTTAGAAGAGAAAAGCTAAGCCCATAGAAAGGGCTTGACTAACTTGAAATCCGTGAAGGATTACGGAAAGCTGAGCCTATGGGGTTCACATAGCTTACTTACTCCTCGAAAGGAGTGGCAAAGAGTGAAAATCGATGACCGGCTTCATGCCACTAAGTTAAACATGCAGAGGGGGATTCAACCCGCCCGAACCCGCGGATGTTGACAAAGGTAGAAACTAATAGAAGGTTTCCTAAGGCCAACTCGACTCCATAGTGAGAGCCTAATTGGCTAAGTGAGAAATATAGGATATAACTTCAAGCCTACAAAAAGGGCTTAGCTAGATAAGCGCCCGGGAGGATGACGAGGATCGAAACCGTGAGAAGTTTCGGAAATGCCGAAGTTAAACATGCAAAGTCTCAAGCTAAAGCCTCGCATCCAGAAGGATTATGTAAGTTAGGCATACAAGAGTCTAACTAACCTAGACCAGGAGCCGATATACGAAGTAAAGCTAAGAGATAGCTTGAGGGAAGTCGGGCCGAACCAGCAGTAAAAGGGTTTGGTTAACCTAAACCTAGAAGAAGGCTTCAAGAGCAAGAAGATAAGAAAGCTTGTTGCAATACTAAGTTAAACCTACCAAGCAAGGTTCTAACTTACGTAAACATGAGAGAAGTTCCCTGGATAAGGAGCCACCCGATTCTCGAGAATATGACAAATCAAGGGCAAAAGTTGCTTAAGGGAAGCTAAACTTCAAGCCTAGAAAAGCTATTTGGGGAAACCCTTAGACTACGAAGTCAAGAAAACCTGAAAATCTAAAGCATAAACCCCTAGAGGCGAAGAAAGGGGATTTCAAACAGATAAGTTACCAATCTATGATAAAAATGATACATGCACACTACCAACTAGTGTTATGTTCCTAGTGATTAAGTCATGCATGCAAGCTAACAGCCTAGAAGCCGACAGTTTGTAAACATGCAGGGAAAATTGAATACGAGAAACACAGATAAAAAGCATGCAACTCCCGACAAGGGAGGACATAAACATTCATGTAATAACGAGCTCCCGGCAAGGGAGGATAAGCATCGCTTATGAAAACTAATTCCCGTAAGGGAAGACACGCAGGATAAACGAAAGTTAACTCCCACGAGGGAGGATCCCATTCATTCACAAAGAAAAGTCCCCTCTACGAGGGGGCAACAGAGTTCAAAACAAATGTAAACTCCCAACAGAGGGGAGAACAGAGTATAAAATGCCAAACCGGCATAAAAAGTGAGAGATGGGATAGAATTCATTACAACCCATGGAAGAGAAAGAGAAATTGTTTTAGAAAAGTTAATCGGGGATTGGGAGGTTCTTCCGCGATGCTGGCAAAGTGGTCGCCACCTCCGCGTCCTTCATCAACGCCCGTGCACATACAAAGCCTCCTCCGGAGAAATGTGGATCTCGAAGGGAGCGGGCATAAAAGTTGATTAGCGGGAGGCATATGGGCGGATGTTACTGGGTCTTTAGCAGGTCAACAGTAATTTGACCCAGGATCGGGGACCACCAGTCCTCCTCAATAGACCTTGACGGGTCGCCTTTGAAGTGGGGGAGTAGGCATAGCAGCAAGGGGACTCGGGTCTTATCGAACTCCCCGAGAAGGAGGGATCACTCGCTGGCCGCACCGCCGCCTCAAACCCATAGTCGTAGAAAAAGCGGATGTAAGGCCCCATATCCCCTAAGAAGCTGGGATGGTCTAGATACAAGCTGCAAGCCGGGCCGATGGCGTGCAAGAAGTGCCGACTGTGTTCGGAAAAGAAGAGAGTCTGCAGGCAGACCTTGCTCCTTCCACCAAAGCCTTCTCGTGGACCCGGGACTCCGAAATGCGTGATGCACAGCCATGTCATTGGTCTCCTTCTCGCCAGCCTTCGCTACCGTGTGGGCCTTCGCAGCTCATCCTCGAGCTTCTTAATCCTGAGAGAGGCGAGGGAGGCTTTCTTCCTCTCACCCAAGAGCGAGTCCTCCAAGTCCTTCAACCGAGCAGAGGGAGTGAATTGGAAGGGCCCCAAAGGCCGTAAAGCAAGACGCCAAGCCGCAATAGGAAATTAAGGCCGGTGTAAGAAGCTTTTAGAAACAAACTTATTAATGAATAAAGGACATGATGATTGAGAAGAGTATTACTTGAGCAAAATGGCTCGCGGCTTTGATGTTGTTGCTGGTCGGAAGGGAAGCTTAATAGTCTTTCATAGTGGCAGACACCAACTCGCCGAAAATCGGCCGGTAGTCCGGCCCGAGGAATAAGTGTCCACATCAATTGGGGTAGAGGAGAGACCTCGGCTTCGTCTGGTGGGGTACTTGCGACGAAGAGTATCTTTTGAGTGAAGAGAGCTTTGGCCGGGCGATGCTTTACCTTTATTGGTCTTTAACTTCTTTGGGGAGGAGCTTCGATGTCCGGGGTCCTCCAGGAGCCTCGGTCGGGAGAAGAGGAAGGTACATTCGAGGTATCACCCCGAGGGAGAGTGGCGGGAGGATCCGAGTCGGAGGAGCCTTCAGGACCCTCCGTAACCTTCGAGAGCCACAGATATCCGAAAAACAAAGAGTAAGATTAAATCAGCCTGAATATATGCATGAACACGATTCACGCTATGAGAAATAACAGTGTTTACCATCTCCGGTTCAAGAGGAACCCTTGAAGAACTAAACTTAAAGTGAGAAAGGATACGAGGATTGAAACAAAGCCCGGTAGGTTAAAATACCCATGGGTGTGCGCGTGAGCATTGAGCATCCGAATTACACGACGGTTAGTGGAAGAAGAAATGTGAGTAGGAGGGGCTGAAGGAGAGGGATTCTTGTATACCCATCTTTGATTCTTGAAAGGCCAAGACTTGTCGGGTTATGAAAACATAATGGTTGCCCCATTCTTTGTTGATATTGGGGACTTTACCAAGAAACGAGCACTTCCTTTCACCCTACTACTCGGGTAGTAGAAAGGGCCAACGGTTTTGCAATTATATTGCGAGAAGAAGAGTTCGGCGGAGGGTTTTCCTCCATTTCCTTTAAGAAGGACGTAAAAGAGATCATCATTCGAATGGCATTGGGAGCGAATTGATTAATGGGGATGCCATAGAGATCGGATATCCTGGCACAAGAATTTGGGAGGAGGAAGGCGCAACTGACCTCGAACCGGGCCTGCCAAAAAGCTAAGGTGGAGGGAAGTCGCTAAGTTAGGGTGTTCCCCTCGATCGGGAAGAGACAAGCTATATCCCGACGAGATATAGTCGCCGGAGATAAGATCATGAAGGGTCTTTTTCGAGATTTTGGAGGGTCCGGCAAAAGATTCTCAAAATCGGGCCCGGCCTACCTCCTGAGAGGAGGAGGAGACAGGAGGTGAAACCCTATGAGGGTTAGGGCTCGAGAGAATGATGAGAACTCGAGAGGAGTTCCGAGCATCGCATACGCTTTAGAAGAACTGACCGAGACATTACTAGAGGTACCCCTACGAATGAACGAGAAAGGGAGAAAAGAAGGTTTACCTAGATGATGGGAGTAGCTTGAGACGAAAATGGAGGAACACGTTCACGAAGGGCTCAGAGAGAAGAAGTCCTAGCAGAGCGAGGATTTAGAGACGAGAAAAAGGAGAGGAAGCGGAAGTGATCGATTTGAAATAAAGAGGGAATTAAGTGAAGCGTGTATCGCTGACTAAAATCAAGGGCGGATGCATGATCGACACCGCCCCGCCGCAGAAGCCGAGGAGTCGCTAAACGCCAATGTACTAACGAGAGGATGCATCCGGGAAGCCGAAGCCGCAGGAAGATATCCCAAAGCTAAAGCTGCAGGAGGATGTCCTCGAGAGCAAAGTCACAGGAGGAATTCTCAAAGCTAAAGCTGCAGGAAAATCGCTTAAATCTTCCTTACCTGTGAGCTCCAAGATCGCTCACCGGAGTAGGGGAGTGGTTGATGCGGACAAATATGTCGGGCCCGATTGCACGCAGGCCCAAATACGATCAGCCCAATAAAGCCCCATGACGTCACTAAATATCCTAGATAGAGGGAGGAAAACCCGAGATGGGCTCGAGCCCACTCGGCCATAATGAGGCTATAAAGCCCGAACCTACCTACGGGTGGGCCACGAGGCCAAGGCCTCAGTATGGAGAGGGCCACGAGGCCCAAATCCAGCTACAGATAGGCCATGAGGCCTAAACCTGCCTACGGGTCACGAGGCCCCAAACTCGACTATAGATGGGCCGCGAGGCCCAAACCTCGATGCAGTGGGCCGAGAGGCCCAAAGTAGATTTGAAGAGCACGTGAGTGTTTGACCAAGCCCATAGCGGTTATTTATCCGATAAGATCAAGAAACATCGGGAGGAACGAGTAGTTGAGATAATTGAGGCTCAAGTCAATGAATGTATCCTATATTCCTTCATCGACTGGTCCGACCTCCGTCTGTGGGGAATTCGTAGGCACAATCAGATTTCTTGAGAGAGAAGATATCCACGCACGACATCATGGCAGGACGTGCGGGATAATGCCCTGGAGACCGTGATGACGGTTATTGATCTTAATTTACGTATAAGTAACACACCCGTGAGGGAGGTAACGGTATCGAATCACTATCACTCTTACTTAGCTACTCTATACGTACTTTCTTGAGTGTTTTCCGTGATCTCGACTTGAGCGTCCCTCCGGCGTGTTTTGCAGTACGTTTGTTCGAGGGAAGCTAAGGATCCTAGTGCGTAAAGACTTTACCCACGTGAACCTGTGGAAAAACGGGCCTAGGTCAGCTTTTATGCATCACATATTATTATAGTGAAATTGATGTATATAAATTATTGTCAGTAATATTTTATATGCGCACATCCATGTAATTTATTGTAATTAAAATAATCTTTTTTTTTTTCATTTTAGTGGTAATTAAAATAATACTTAATAAACCTTTGATCAATAAATAATTCTAATCGAGTATTAAATAATATTCCATTAAAATTTGTTCTAGGTTAAAAATTTACCAATTATGTTTCAATTTACCCATTAAATTTTTTTATAGGGTCATTATGTTATATTGAGATTGTATTTATATTCTATTATATTATATGTTTTTCTATTTTTTCATATTCTATTATACGCTTGTTTTTTTAGTCTAATGTTTGGTTTTGATTTTCCTTAAATTTAGAATCTTTTTTATATATATTTTCAGTAATCATGTTATATTTCATACTATGTTAATCTATTTTTTTTTTTTACTGTTCTATCAATACACTTGGTTCTTCTTAATAGGTTAGTTTGGTTTTTGGTTTTCATAAATTCTAAACCTTTTTAGCCATCCTGTTCATATTTAATATATGGCAAAAATTGTATGCACTGGTTCATAGAATGAACCCGGGTTGCCCTACCCATAACCCGACCCGCTTATACTAAATGGGTCATATTTAAAAAATACAATACAAACTCTTTCGTATTCGCGGACATTCTTTCTACCGCGTTTTTTCCATTGATATCGCCATAGTCGTTGCCGCCCTAACAACCGCCATCGCCGCCGCCGCTTGTCACCGCTGCCATCGTGAGTTCGCTTTTCCCTCTTTCTTTAGTCATTTATGCACTCTGCTATATTTGAGTACTGTCATGATCTTCTAAATCGTGATTCAAACTTGAAAAATTTTTGTGTGATCGGGATGATGCAAATGTATCTCCTATACGAAAGAAAAACTTGAAAGGAAAGTTAAACACGATTGCGGTGTTGTTGAAGGAAAAAAACCAAGAAAAAAGATACTATTCACAAGTGATTGTAGGAAAAAGAAAATTGTAGAAAATACCGATAAAAGATACACATTATTTATTTTTGCATGGCGGTGATAACATTTCTTCATGATAGTGATAACATATATACATGATAATGATTGTAGTTATCCATGATAATGATAGTATTGCTACATGACATGATAGTATTTCTTCATGACAAGGATAACATATATACATGATAAAGTGATTGTAGTTGTGCATGATATTGATAGTTCTCGCTACATGACAGTTGATAACATTTCTTCATGATAGTGATAACATATCTTCATGATAGTGATAATATATATGCATGGTAGTGATAATATTTAATATATTGGTGATAGTTGTTTCTAAAATATATAAGTAACTTACTATATATATTTTGTCATTGATATACTTGTATTTTTATATTTTCTCGAAGCCTACCATTTTTCTCCATTAATGGTTTTAATTTTCTTCACTAAATTTAATATCACCAATATGTTTTTGTTTATCAATTTTTGTTTTTTCTTTTTTGTGCAGTTGATTTCATATGTCAAAGTAGGCCTTAAGTTTGTGTAATTTGATAAAGAAATTTTCGTAACAATGTAGGATGATGTGAGGAGTATAGGCTTTGGTGTACTTTTAAACCTCAATATTTCCGCGTGCTCTAACCCCGGTATTCTACAATGATTAGTTGATAACTTCAATTGCTACAGTTGGATGCTTACCATAGACAACCATCGTAGCTTTGTTATCACAACAGATGATGTGTTTGATGTGTTACCATAGATAAAGTGTACAACTTTTATAAGAACAAACCACTTTGATCGAGCGTATTGCTAAAGAGAAGAAAGATGAAGTCTTGAAGGTGTTGGAAGAGAAGAAAAATGTTGTTGTTGAGAGAAGAAAAACGAGAACAAACAATTAGGTCGCTATATAGTCTACGTTGTCTATAGTCTTTTTGAACAATGTTAGTTTCTATGCTTGATGTGTACGTAAAAGTAAATTCAACTAATCCTAAACGTATTTGACATTTAAATTTTTTGAGTAGTCTATATTTTCAAGAAAAGTGTTTGTGCTTCAATACAAGTCAAAATAAGCAAGTCCACATAGTTGATGGCGCTATAATATTTGCTATATGACGGTTGATAGTATTGCTACATAACAGTTGATAATATTCATATATGACGGTGATAACATTTAACATGATATTGATGTTATATTGTTGTTTCTAAAATCGTATCAATGACGGTGATAACATATATACATGACAGTGATTGTAGTTGTGCATGATAGTGATAGTATTGCTACATGACGGTGATAACATTTCTTCATGATAGTGATAACTTATATACATAACAGGTGATTGTAGTTGTCCATGATAGTGATAGTATTGCTACATGATAGTGATAACATATATACATGACAGTGATTGTAGTTGTGTATGATAGTGATAGTATTGCTACAAGACAATGATAACATTTCTTCATGATAGTGATAAGCTCATCACTTTCCACCCCCAATCCAACATCATCATCACCACCTTCCATCAGGCTTGAGATTTGTGCTTGAAATAAGCATGCAATTTCCACACTAATCATAGAAATAGTGGATAATTGTGACAGTTGATAACCGTTTTACATGACAGAGATAACCTTTTTACATAACGGTGATAACATTTTTACATAACGGTGATAGTCTAACAAATGAAATAGTTCTATTGCATAACAAATGAAATATAAATCGATTGATTACAATATGATAAAATCTAAATAAATGAGGATTTGGTGTTTTTGAACCAAATTCCTTTTGTAGAATCGAAGTCGATCCACATTTTTTCCCTTTTATTTTTCTCAAGGTGTCCTTTTACCCTCTTACGTTCAATCTATGCATCTCATCAACTATCCCTTTCGTCATACCAACTAGAGAACCATTTGTATCATCAAGATCAACATTGTATTTTGCATTTGAAGGAAATACCTTACATAAATATATTGATGAATGTTTATAAATAACATAAATATTTTTATTTATTTTTTAGAATTCTTGTACCTTGATTTACTACCAAAGCATCTTGTTCAAATATTATATCCATCTCGTTGAAGTGCAATCATTGATCTCACCTTCTTCTAGTTGATCTTCAAGGGATTCAAATTAGTAACTTATATGTAAATGAAATAAAAAATCAATACGAGTATATAATATAAAGATGTATAAACAACATATTCCATGAAAAAGATTATCACTATCATGTAGAAAGATTATCACTATAATGCAAAACTAGTGTCACTATCATGAATAATTACTATCACCGTCATATTCAATATTATTATTATCATTTACAAAGGTTATCATACAACTATCACCGTCATGCACAACTTCTATCACCGTCATGCACAACTTTTATCACTATCATGCATAACTACTATCACTATCATATTCAACTATTATTACTATCATGTACAAAAGTTATCATTAAACTATCACTATCATACACAATTTACTATCACCGTATCACCGTCATGTAGAAAGATTATCACTATTATCTACAACTATTATTACTTTTATACACTATCACCGTCATGCACAACTATTATTACTATCATGTAAAACTTCTATCACCGTCATACACAACTACTATCACTATCATATTCAACTATTATTATTATCATGTATAAAAGCTATCATACAACTATCACTATCATACACAATTAACTATCATTGTCATGTAGAAAGGTTATCACTATTATTACTTTTATACACTATCTCTGTCATGCACAACTTCTATCATGTTTATGCATAGCTATTGTCACTATCATGTATAAAGGCTATCACTATCATTCATTAAGTTACATGTATTTCCAAAATCTCTTGTGAACGACTTTGTATTTGTGTTGAACAACGCAAACATTGCGTTGGATTCCTCATTTTCTTCATGATTATTCATCATTCTCAAGCAAGGAGGCAACGCCCGCAACAATTTAACAAATTAATTGGATTATTACGACGAAATTCTCACCCGCACGTAATTACAAGCTGATTAGTATGACGAAGATGAACAATACACACAAGATCACATCATTGGAGACGCAAATCTCTTCAATTGAAACAATCACATAATTGGAGACATAAATCTCTTTATTCGATACCAATTGCGGATGAAAGAAAGGAGACGAGAGGAGACCGAGGCGGGATTCGGGAAACGCATTCACTCCCGTAAAAATATCACTTATATATTTCGGGTCAATGGATCGGGTCAAAATAGAGTTCACGTGAACTCTAAAATGGGTAGGGTTCACCAAGTGTTACTCTTAATATATTTGAAATTATATTTTTGTGTTTATTTTTTTAAATAGGTCTGTGACATTTCAACGTTAGCATGCTTTCCTTTTTTTTTTTTTTTCGTTGTTGGTCGTTCATCTAATTCTGATTTGACTAACTTTTGAATTATTTGTATATAAATTAAGTTTATCACATGCATTATTTTTTAAATAATAATAAAATAATTTTTTCACTTTTATCTATTCCCTCAAACACTACACTATAATATAGGGTGGATCCAAAAATTTTGTCCAACCAACGCACAAATTTAAAGTACAAATAAAAAAATAACACATAATTAATTAAAATTTTAAATTATAATTGATCATAACGTTGTTTCATACTTTGAAATATATGAATATGAATCATAGTTTCTTTAGATAGTTGATTACTTTAATATCTTTTACATGATTTCCTATCTCAACTCCTATATATAGAGAAGCACATCTTCGGTGGTGAACACTATTTTAATTTAATAGTTGTTACACCACAAAACGAATTTGACGAGGGGGTTAGCGAGGGAATTAACGAGGGGAGGGGTTGGCGAGGGCTTTACCGAGGAAGGTAGCCCTCGGCAAAAACCTTGTCGGTAAACACTTCCCTCGCGAATCCCTCGGCAATTAGCGAGGCACTGCCCTCGTTAATTAGCGAGGATTTGGCGAGGGCGAGTTTAGCGAGGGCTTTACCAAGGGCTGAATTGGCGAGGAATTGGCGAGGGTATGTGGCGAGGGCGTGTGGCAAGGGAGTTCGGCGAGGGCCGGTGGCGAGGGCGGGCCCTCGTCTCTCCCTCGCTAAAATCATTGCTAATAAAAAGAATTGCGGCCGGGGATCGAACCCGCGCCCGGCCGCTAGCCGGGCGTTTTTTTTCGCGTGGCAAGGGATTCGAACCCGCGACCTCCGAGAGAGTGGAGGAGAGAGCTTGGGCGCTTTACCGTTTGGGCAAAACTAATCATTCGATATGTTTTTGCTTTTAAATATATTAATATCATATTATGTTCAATATTTTATATATTTTTAATTTATAAATGTTATTCAATTAAATATGTTTAATATAACTATTATTCGATTATATATGTTATCACATATATTCAATTAAATTGTATACTATATTTAATATATTTATTATTATTTTTTAATTATTATATATATTCAATTAAATTGTATACAATATTTAATATATTTATTATTATTTTATAATTATTGTATATATTCAATTAAATTGTATACTATATTTAATATATTTATTATTATTTTGTAATTATTATATATATTCAATCAAATTGTATACAATATTTAATATATTTATTATTATTTTATAATTATTGTATATATTCAATTAAATTGTATCCTATCATTTACTATATACAATAATTAAATAAAACCACATTATTACACTATTCAAATAGTATATATATTATTATTTTATAATTATTAATATTGTATATATTCAATTAAAATGTATCCTAAAATTCACTATATACATGTTATCATATATTATTGTTATTATTATTATTGCATATATATATTATCATGTTTATAATTATTATTATTATCACATATATATTCAATTAAATTATCAACTATATTATCATGTGTAAATATGTACTCTTAAACAATTAAAATTGATACTTTAAATAACTAAAATTCATCATCTTATAAATTAATTAAAATTCATACTCATAAACATTTAAAATTCATAAATTCTTAATTAACATTCGTAAAAATTTATAGTTTTAAACACAAATAATTCATTTAGCGGCGCCTAGAACCCGGGACCCACGGGATGACCGATCGTAATCACCCGGACCACTGGGAATATCACCACCAGGAAGGAACCCCGCAACCCCTGCAACATCTCCTGGAGTTGACGTTGCATGTCCGCCGCAACTCCGCTCGCATCTCCGCTCTCATCTCCGCTCGCATCTGCTCTCGCATCTGCTCCATCTCCAACCGCACCCTCTCACGCTCCTCTTGGAGCATCCGGTCCATATCGGCTTGGGTGATCCCACTAGGAGGAGTGCTCGATGATGAACAAGAGCCGGAGGGGATGCGTCTGGACTTACCCGGCTGATCGAGACCCCGAACCCTCCCGTGTTGTTTTCCAACTCTTTGGACATAGATCCGGGATAAGTCGGGTTGGGGTTCGGAGCTCGACCCTCGAGAGGGCCGAGGCATCCGGGAGGCCGCCTCTTGTACTTCATATTGTACGAATATTTCCACAATTAAAATTTTAGATTACAAAAATAGACATATATATAATTTTTTTATAAATTATTACATAATATAAAATGAAAATACTTACAACCGTGTCACTAACGGCCAGTAGGTGTACTCCCCTTCGGGAGTTGCGTGGTAATGCCGCACTATGTCCTAGTCGGTGGGGGCCGTCCATGCTTCATCTCCTCGTATTTATTTAATTAGAACCACGTGTTTAATTAAAATATTGAACTAGCATTAAAAATTACTTACAAAGTCATATGAATACTCGGCTGATCCACGGGATCCGCCCCTATGACGGAGATGTCGGTACCGTGCCTCCAGCTCCGACATTCGGTTCCTCCTACACTGCGCGCTCTTTGACCTCACCTCTTCTCTACCCCAATACTCGAGCAGTGGATTGAAGACGGCGTCATCCCATCCAGCACTGTTCCTTGGTGAAGAACAACGTTTTCACGTGGTTCAAGATATCGCTGTATCTTTCCACGCCCTGCGAAGGAACAGTGATACACCTCCGTTGAGTTAAATAGCGGAAGGGTCCCACCTAGTCACTCGCTGCCAAACAAAATATTATTGTACTCAATAAGCGTTAAAGTTTATAACTTAATCAAAATTAAATAGCGAATAACAAAATATAATGTACTGAAATGACTCCCAAGACGCCTCAGCCTCGAGGAGATATCATCCGAAAGTGAATGCACCGGCTCCATTTGTTTGTACATAATATCCCGAATAATCCTGGATACCCGATTCGATGGCATCAACCTGCAAAACGGAATAAACACGCGAAATTAATAGACATATAAATATGACACGCTTTATTATTCACAAGTATTTAACTTACGTGCCCCTCGTAGATCCATATATCCACGATCGAACCCGCAGGAGCTGGAGCTGGAGCCGGATCTGGATGGTCCTCATAAGACTCGAGCCGACAGCCTCGTCCGCTTCATCCTGCTGAATAATGGGTACCGGCATCGTACCCTCGACCCCAGATCCGCACGCTCCGTCGACCCAAATCGTCCCCTCGACCCATACGGTCCCCTCCATCCAGACGGTCCGCTCATCTCAGAACAATAATTAAATAAAAGCACATTATTACACTATTCAATAACAAATAATTCATCATATACTCGAGCAAAGGCATTAAAATGAAACACACATAATTATTACACTATATATTCAATATTCATCTCGAGTTTTCATCCTCCTCCTCCTCTTCACTCTCCTCCTCCTCATCATCATCATCATTTTCTTCTTCTTCTTCGTCCTTCCTCTTCTTCATTATTTTCAATATCAATTAGTGCACCATTGACATCTGTCAATATGATTGGAATCATCATCCGTTTGCACAATATTAACTTGGGATTCAAGGTCGTCTTGAAAGGGGGAAGCTCTTGTTCATTCGTTGTACGGTCTCGACCAAGGATCTCGGTTTGATTTTGCAAGCGGCCAACCACTCATGTCTACGCTTTCCGGTACTTGCAATAGTAAACTTGAGTGGCTTGACTTGCTAACACAAAAGGATCGTAGCGGCCGTATCTTCCCCTTTGATTAACGTCCACAAGTTTGTAATGAGGATGTACTCTAGTTCCATTTGGCACGAGATGGATCAAACCACTCACACTTGAGCAGAACAACATTTTTCTCAATACGTCCGGTACTCCAATTGCACTACTTCCTCGAGGATCCCGTAGAAATCATTCTCATCCGCATCATAATTTTTACCCTTGATACAAATGCCACAATTTGAAGTAGATTTGGATGAGCCATAAGTTCGTGTGTGAAATTTGTAACCATTCACGTAATATCCGGGTATGTGGTGACACAACTCGAAGGACCGCTAGAAAGATCACGTATCCACCGATTTTGAATATTGTTTATCCTTACAAGTTGTTCAAACCACGATGCAAACTCATCTTGTAGTCTATTATCTTGTTCACCTCGAGAGTCCCGGTTGGTACTTTTGCAATTGCTCGGAAAACATACTACAAAAGGGGATTTGATTATTTAATATACGGATTGACGGTATAATTAACAAAAGTTGAACGTTATAAACTTACTCGATATACGGTTGCAACTCGGGACAATTCAGAACACGTACGTATGAGCCGTGTTTTTCTCCTCATCTACAATCTATCTTTTGTTCACCTTTCCAAGATGTCGACCAGAGGTATAAATATGGACAAAGTACCTTTCGCTACTTCGGGTACCTCGCCCGACCATCGTAATTACGAGGTACACCGTGCCGCCTCGTCTGAACGTGATCGCCAAAATAGAGGGAACAAAATATTGAGGCCTCTTTTGTTAAATACGCATTTGCAATCGATGCTTCAACATGCGCCTTGTTACCAACACCGAGCTTTAAATTGTGAAGATACCTAATTAAATGAATCAAGTGTTATATATATATATATATATATATATATATATATAACCGTTTTAGGTAATCAAATAATTTAGAGTTATAAATTACCTCTCAAATGGATACATTCATCTATACCGCACAGGACCGGCTATCCTTGCTTCGTATGCAAGGTGCACAGCGATGCTCCATCGAATTGAAGAAGGCTGGGCGGAAAAATACGTTCCAACTTACACAATATAACTGGAACATCTGCTTCCAATCGAGTCATGTTCTCTACTGTAATGGATGTAGAAGTTAACTCCCTAAAGAACAAACTAAGTTCAGTGATTGCTTTCCACACATTCGGCGGCGAGTTTCACGAAAAGCAATCGAGTAGTCTCTGCATAAACACATGACAATCATGACTCTTCATCCCAAACATCTTCAATTTGCTCCAGTCTACACATCGAGATAGGTTAGACACATAGTCATCGGAAACTTCAACTCGCTTACCCATCCGCACGCATCATCCTTTGACTCTTATCAAGTGAATAACAAGCTTTGGGATACTTTTACGTGCGTTGACATTTCTCTAGAGAGGGACGACGACAATATTCATTAAGTTCATCCCTAGACTTATTTGTGTCTTTTGTTTTCCCTTCCACATTCATCACCGTAGAACAAATTATCAAACACATTTTTTTCAATGTGCATCACATCCAAATTATGCCGGATCAAGAGGGTACTCCAATATGGCAAATCCCAAAAATACTTTTCTTCCTTCACCACCATCTAATCTTCTCGTTGTGGGCCTCAGCACCCTCTTGTCACTTTCCGGTACTCCCAACCAATCAATTTCTTGTAGAAGCATTTCACCTGTTCGGATGGGTGGTGGGTCATCTGTAACTACTACATTCTTCGTGAATGCGCCTTGTTCTGCGATATGGATGTCCCCTGGTAAGAACTTACGATGGTTATCAAACCACATTTGCTTATAGGCCGAGTTTTAAAGTGAAGGCATCGGAGTACTCAAAGACAATATGGACAAGCAGTCCTTCCCAGGTACTCCATCCAGACAAGATTGAGTAAGTGGAAAGTCACTAATGGTCCAGATTAATGCGGCTCGCATCATAAAATTCTCGCTTTCTAGCAACATCATAGGTTTCCACCCCATTTCCCCACAAAGATGTTCAAATCATGAATTAGTGGTCAGAAAAATACATCTATATTATCCTTCGATTTTTAGGACCAGGCACCAAAACCGTCGAAACATGAATTGTTCTTTCATGCACAACCATGGGGGCAAATTGTGCGGTGTCACTATCACCGCCATGACGAATCATTTCCCGATCGCCCAAACCGCCGAAAACCATCGGATTGCTCAAACCCACCTCACATTCCGTATTTCACCGCAAAATCGGGATATGAATAGTCCAGTGTTTCCAAGCCAACGAATTTGCAGGTGACGCATAACACCACCCTCATCATTATAGCAACTAGCATGCCATATCATATCCTTAGCGGTAGTAGTGGACTGATACGGTCTCTGCAATCGAGGAATGATAGGAAAATAGAACATCTCTTTGAAAGGACTGTTCTTTTTCCATCGACCATCCACACCACGTCTAGCGAGGTTTGAATCGGGATCGACCACAAACCTTACAAGATTCAAGCTCCCCTGCCTCGCACCCCAATATATCATACAATTATTTGCACAAAGAATCAATCCTCTCTACGGGAAGACCCATCCCACCCATCAACTGTTTAGTATCGTAAAATTTCTTGGGCACCCGATTTTACGGAGGGCAAATCTCACTAATCAAATCAACTATTTGATTGTAACCCTTTCGCACATCTATTCTCGGTTTTAATGTTTAAAAGACGGGCATTGAATGACAATCGAGAATGAGACTCGCAACCAGATACGAGATCTCCGATCCGCCGCACGAAGCATGTCGAAAAAAATGTGCGGCATGCCGATTAGGAGGTTCCTCACTAAGGGCTCTTCTTCCACATTTTGGAAACTGATGTTAGGACCAGAAGTTAAGTCCATCATCATATTTTGGTACGAGCTAGGTCTTTGCAGGTGTCGTCAACTCTATATGAAGTCGACGCCGGTGATCATAGTTTCGGTGTGGCATAGAATTCCAATTTTGCTCACCGTGCAAAATCCAATTGTGATAATTAGACATAAACCCATGTCTAAACAAATGTGATTTCACGTCAATGGGTTCTCTAAAACTATGGTTCCTACATTTGAATTTCGAGCAAGGACACCTAATCTTTCCTCCACTCATCCATTCCGGGTTACTAGTAGCGAATTCTATAAACGATTCGATTCCACTAAGAAATTCGGGAGATATCATGCCATTAATCGTTCTTGGACCATACATCCAACTACGGCTTGAATAATTCATCTGTTTCAAATTAATGAAGATTCAAAATTTAATTAAATCATATATAATTAATTCTTCCACTTAATATTTTTTTCCTAATATTAATATATATTTTTTTCTAAAAATTTCGGCAGAAGTTTTGTTTTATTTTATCGCATTCCCAGTTAATATATCAAGTAATTAATTCCTAGTGCATCCATTTCCGACTTAATTAAAATTAATCAAGTCGGAACGCACATTCTACAAAGAAACAATACCAAACAATTCAACAACCCTCAACTCCAACATCAACTTGAATCGAACATCGATTCAATTTTTAAAACTAATATTATAATTGAACTATCATACAAAATTTGATCGAACATCGATCACCATATATATAAATTATTATTATATCATATGAGCATGCAAAATAATTTTAAATCAAATAATTATTACAATTAAATTAAAAGCATATCTTTAAATAATAAATTAAAAAAAGAATACTTACGGTGATAGTGGTGGCGTGTAGTGAAATTATATGCCCGGATCGAATCTTTTTCAACACACCTACAAATATATAAATTATAGCAATTAAATTAAATTATAATAATTAATATTAAAAATAAATTTATATAATTGCATACATACTAATTACTCTAAATAATTAATAATTTTATACTACTAATTATATAATTGCATACATATACTAACTCTAAATAATTAATAATATTATACTACTAATTATTTCTAAATAATTAATAATTTTATATTACTAATTATATAATTGCATACATATACTAACTCTAAATAATTAATAATATTATACTAGTAATTATTTCTAAATAATTATATATTAATAATTAAAATACACATAACAATTACAAAAATTAACACATTCATCACTAATAAAACAATACCTACACAAGCATATGTATAATAACAACAAAATTAACAACAAAATTATAAATATACATGCATATGAAAAATACAAAATTTGTAAAATAACAACAAAATTAACCGATTAAATCTTAAAAATTTACCGTATAAATGTTCCCGAGAAAGAGTACAATAAAGCCCGACTAAAAGTACGGTCAATTTCCGACGTGAGGGGCCAAAGCGGGCGCGCGACGGCGGCGGCTTTTCTCGGGCGAGGGCGCGTGCGTGAACCGTGGGGAAGGAAGGGTTTCTTTGCATTTATACCGACTTGGTCGAGGTTAAGGCGAGGCACAAGCCCTCGGTAAATGGCGAGGGGGCCCACCCTCGGTAATGGCGAGGGCCCACGCCCTCGGTAAATGGCGAGGGTCAACCCTCGGTAAACGGTTGCCGTCGGTAATTCCCTCGGTAAACTTACCCTCGCCTTGCCGCTCGGTAATTAGCGAGGATTATTCCCCCTCGTTAATTTTCCTCGGTAGTTTCGGTATTTTTTGTAGTGTTAATGCTTTCTAGAATATATTTCACAATTTTCTACACAAATGAAACATTTAATAATCATTCTAAAAGTTACAAACTCAAAATATGTTGTATAATATTACATATACAAATGTATGAAATATTTTAGTTAATTAAGAAAATAATGCAGAATTCCAATTTACAATTTCACAGCAAAACTCAACATAAAAATCCTAAAAAACTATCAACAATCATCTTTATTATCTATTTACCCTCCAAGAAAACCAGTAAATAAGAAGATTAGAATTAGGGTTTTACTTTCAAAACTAAAAATATGAACCTAATTACGTGAAGTTTTTGTAGCTGTTTGCATTAAGAGAAAAGAAGTTGAGCGCACAATCTTCACAAAGCTAGCAAGAATATTGGAGAAATAGTGTGACTTGTGTGATGTATTCGATTTGTCTTTATTTTAATAAAGTATTTTTAGAATTTCAAAATTTTAAGGGGTATATATGATATTTTAAAAAACACTTGTCCTCCCTTGCCTTACAATATGTCATTTCTAATATTACACTAAGGTGTTTGATAGCCTATATAAGGGCCTCAATATACAAATTGTAAAGACTTCCCCGTTATACTTATCGGTGTCTACAAGTAAAAAAACAAGTCACATATACGCTTCCCTTTCGATAAAAACACTGGTGGAGAGAGAAGCTTTATCTAGTCTCAAACACACCCTCTCGAATCGGGCAAACCAGGCAGCGTCACCGAAACCCTAGTTCGATAACGGTGGAGTCGACGACAAAAATCGGTAATATAAATCCCTTCAATTCACGCCATAGCGATTCACGCTCCTTCGCTCACTCTTAATCAGTCAAAAATCTCAAATTACGGAGCATTTTTACGGCGGTGGAAGAAGGGTAGAGTTGGCGGCGACGGACTCGGTGGATTCGAGGCAGATCTAGAAGTTGTTCCACATCGTGTTTCTTCAGTAACCTCCAGGTAATCGTCTTTAGTTTTCAGTGGATCCCTAATTTATTTTCAAATCTTCTTCCTTATTTTGTCTCTGTTGCTTTTTACAATTGTTTGCTGTTGTTTTTCTCATTTGTTTGTTGTTGCTCTAAATGTTACTATTAATACCTTAACCCATTAATTAGCCCAACCCTTAATAACCATTAACCATGCCAGTCCATCCACCAACAAAACCCATTAAAAACCCATTACCCATAACAATTCGCATATTTGTTTTGTAAATTTATGGGGTTTCACTTTTAATTTTATAAAATTTTTATTATTCCTAGTCAATATTTGATATTTTTGATTAAACACTTGATACTTTAAATGTTACTTATTTTTTAAACTTAATATTTTAAATTTTAATATTATAATACTTAATTTTTAAATTAAATATGTATAATTTAAATAATAAAAATATTAATTTATTGTTGATACTCTGAAAAATAATATGATATTACGATCTATGATTCTTGATACTCCCGACGAGATTCTTAATATTGTTAATCAAATATTTGATACTTTAAATTTTTTAAAAATGATAACATTATAAGCTTACGAAACACAAGAGTGTTGCTCCTAAACCTTATCAGATTCTAGAATTCTCTACTCCCACTAAACCCTAGCCGTGTCTCCTCCTATCATTCTCTCTCTCTCTATCCGTCAATTGCAAATTTGCAACCCAAGATCTCTTAATGCCAGCACTAGGTATATGGCCTAGTTTAAGGAGGCTTAGTAATTAGAGTACCCAATGATGAAGATTTTGTAAGGGCTTAATTGGCTTACATGGTGAATGATGAATATGTTTCTGAAGGTTTATTTTGATGGCTTACTTAGCTTATTCTGATGAATGTTTTCTGATTATACTTGTATCTATTAATGTCACCACTAAGATTGAGACCTAGTTTAGGAGGCTCAGTGGCTGCAATAAAGGATGAAAATATCGATATCACAATTAATATCACAACCTCAATTTTATGGATATATGACTAGATATATTGATATCGTATCAATATCGCAAAAATATGCATGAAAAATTATGAAAACTTTACTAAAATCTTGAATTATGAAAACTTTACTAAAATCTTGGAAATTTAATAAGATAGTTGAGGGATTATTATAACATACTAGTTAATCCATCGATTGAATATTGTAAATTTTAAATATGAAATTAAAATTAAAATTATTAATTTATTATTATTTTTTACTCTTATTTTCCATTATTTATATATATAAAGATTATATTGTATGCGTGGATTTATAATTATTTAATTAATCCTATAATTTTTAAATTTCTTCGCATGTTTTAGCAATTAAGTTGCAATTTTAGTGGTAAATTCCCTTCAACTCCACCTGACAGGTTCAAGGATGGTTGTCATCTAATTTGGTTACAACCCCTCCACTAATAATTTTATTAATATTTTATTATTATTATTTTAAATATGAAGTGTATATTTATATTTAAGTGTGATAATATCTTACTTTTCTTTTTTCATAAAAGGGTGACAATTGTTAGGATGTATACTATAAGCCTAGCTTTTGTATGAACATCTTTTGATATGAGATTCATTATGATCAAAATACTTGCTTTATATGATTGATACATATATCATTATTTTTGTCCAGATTAATCTATGTTGTAGATAACATGGTGTGTGGTGCCACACAAGATCATGCTATCGATTCCTTATAGATTATAAATAAGAGCTCACAACCAAGATGAATTTGGACAAACCATTGGAACGGTTGTGGTGTAATTTGGTATTAGTCTATCTTAACTATAAAATTGCACTAGTACATTTTGTATGTATTGAGCAGAACATATGAGGTTGTTCAATTTGTAGACTATATAAAAGAACAAGATCTCTGTTATTAGGATGTATGTCTTCTTAATCCCTATATAATAACGAGCACGTGTACTCTGTTTGTTTCTTTAATTTGCCAATGGGTGAGATTTATTAAATCAATAAGCTCGGTGAATTGGGAGATAACACTGTTTATATTGTGTGTTGTTGATTATAGAAGGAATCCGTGTCCTAATTATTTAGAATGATGATGTCCCCTTGAGGAGCTCATAAAGATTATTATGTAAACCCCGCAGTGGATTTAATCCGACATAATAATAAAGATGAGTGGTACTACTCTTGGAATTAGATATAAATTAATTAAGTTGTCATTAATTTAATTAATTTATAGACATTCGATATCTTAAACACGGGAAATAAATGTACACATAATAAAGGAGCCCATATTATAATATGGGATTAGGACGTAATTCAATTATAACTTTTTAGTGGACCTAGTTATAATTGATGGGCTTAAGTTGAGTGTTCGGATTGAACACAAGGCGTTTAGGCCCATCGTGAGGCCCAACCTTAATTCCTCCTTAGGGTCCCCTGTTGTAGCCTATAAATAAACCCTACATCGAGCCTCTAGACGTGTGAAAAAATGTGAGACTAGAGAGAGGCGGATTCGATTCCTTGGAGGATCGTCGACCACTCGGCGTCGAGGGAAAGGGATAAGGATACGGCAGAAAATCGTGAGGTTTGTGGCTCATCCTTGATCCGCAGCTTCTCGATCTTAGAATCGGGTTCGATTTCACCGATTAAGGTGAATAGGTATGTTTTATTTTTATTTGCGTTTTATGCATGTGATCCCGAATTAGATAATCAATTAGAGTCGGCGATCCGGTGGTTCTAACAATAATATCTAACTAATTGTAATACTGTCAAGTGTTATACTATTCAATTTATCTTCACACTTTTTAAGTTTCATTGTATCTTATTGTTTCTATCCCCACATGAGAATAGACCACACATAATGTTAATGTGATAATATGTATTCTATTAAAACACCTTTACCTGTCTCTAATTAAGAGTAATTTTATTTGTAGTGTGTTTAGGGTAGGGATGATAATAGGGTTGGTTGAAACCGACCCCACATTGAATCTGTCATGTCTAGCGGCAAATTTAGACCCGATCAAGCGAGTATGGAACGGGTGGTGGTTTTTATAGAACCCACCTGTCAACCCGCATTTGGACCAATCACGTACAAATATATTAATATTTTCATATATATGTACGTAATTATGTAAATTTTTATATTGATATTAATGTGTATATATTGATGTTAAGTATATGATGACTATTAATTGTTATTTTAATTTGAATTATTTAATATCAAAATGTAAATATTGGATGTATTAAAATTAATTTAAAATTATTAGAACATGTGGTGGGTTAGACCCAATAGGTCCTCACGCAGAGCGAGTTCCGAGTCCTAGAGTTTTCTAGTAAGACAGATCATGGGACAAATCAAACACGTTCTAAATCCTCCCACTACCATCTCTAGTTCTAAGAGGGATTTAAGCTTTATAAAAATGGTAGAAACCAAAGAATAATGAAAATACTTGGATGATTGGGGAGCGAGAAAATTTTGGGATCAAAAAGAATATTGGTGGAAGATATACACTTGGAACTTGAGAGGGATAATAGGAAATATTTTAAGAGTTGAATTTTGCTTCTTAAGGATATTCTTTCGTTGTGGCTATTGTATCTGATTAGGAGTGATCCGTTATCTTTAGAAATGAGGAGATCGGTCCATGATGAATAAATAATAAATAGCTCAAGTTCAAGTAAAAAAATTATTTGTGTGTTCAACAGCAAGGATATTCTAATTACACCACAGGACTGTAATACCCTCAGGTATGAAACATATATATATATATAATTCGGTGGCTTAGCTCACCTAACCACCTGGGTTCTCACTTTAGTAGAAGACTCAAGTTCGATTCCCTTTACAAACGAATATCTTTACCGATAAAAAAAAAGAAATATATATATAGTTTTCTCCTCTCATAAGACACACATAAGAATTCTTATCTATACATCATTTATAAACCGTTGTATTTTAGCGCATTCTCGATTATAAAAACTCGGACCCGTTGTCTTTTCATCACATTTATCACTTTATTTACGTGGAACTATAATGGACTTTAAAATCGTAAATCGAGTCATCATAAATATGCGATGATCTACAACGGTTTTACTTTAAACGACTTTTTATCTTTTTGCAACGAATTTTACTTTAAACGACTTTTTATCTTTTTACAACGGATTTTATGATTGAGATGAAGCTATCAATAATTATTTAGAGTCATATATGTGATTTTAATTATGTTTTTAATTTTTATTGTTATTTATTTAATTTCCTAAATAGTGAGTCTTGGCGCATTAGGAATTTTGTGTTGTATTTAAAGCTTTGAACTCCCATTTTAGAGAGGAGGATGGAGATTGATGAATATGAAAAAATGAGGATATAATCTTTTTAGACGAATAATCATTTGATCCAACGTTGTTTTTACATTGTGAGTTCGTTTATTTTATTGTGTTTGCACATATTCCGCTGCATCATTTTACAAAATTATTGTGTATTAAAGGTTGTCAATTAACTTTTTCTTGTAGCGTCTCTACTCTTATTCTAATACTCTCATTTACTCGTTATATTTTACTTACTGACTTGAGCGTCCAACCCACACTGGGGCCTTTCTCGACGTCTTAAAGTCAATCATATGAAAAAAGAAAAGAAAAGAAAGCTAGGCGTACAAAATATTTTCCTTATTATTATTTTGTTATTATTATTATTTTGTTTCGAAAATACAATAAAAAGAATGTGTATATTTATGACTGTATTTTTCTGCTAATACGTTGTTGGTTGTCAGACTTTTCGATCACATGCAGGATGGTCCACAATCTGTGAAAATGGAGGGAAAACACTAAGAATCAAATTAAAGAATCTCCATCAAAAACATACATATATATATATATATATCTATGTCTACAGTTAATTAATCTTACTTTAATCGTGAAGAAATCTAGTTGAATTGAATTGAAGTGAAGGGAATGATCACAATTCTATCAGATCCGGTGGTTCTTGAATTATGTTTTTGATGACGAATGGGTTTTTGGAAGCAAAATCTTCATCAAATTTCTCCCAATTATCAGTGATAACCGTTTTCAATCCATTGTCGTTCTTCTTCTTCTCAACCACAACAATGGCTTTTTCTTCGTGATCTCTGTCTTCAATATCCATGATCATGAGTTTATCGGAATCAAATCTGTTGATTATCTGCTCCAATTCGTGAATCCCTTCCTCAGGAACTCGATCGAAGACTGGGAATTCAGAGGCGTTGACGACCCCAATTTCGTGGCAAAATTCGAAGTAATTGATGAGATCTTCGCCCTGTTGAGTGGCTTTCTGGACGAGATTGAGCGCCATTGTTGCTTCGGCTTTCCCAGCAGAGTAAATATTGACGATAACAAGAGCAATCCCTCTGCAAATCCTGCTGTAAATGTCGTAGATCTCGATTATGATTACATCCATAACATGAAGAACAAGAGGAACAAAAACGGCTGTAGACGCCGGCTTGATCTGCATCAACAGATCTACCAGGTTCTGCAATTTCTGAAGCAGAACGAGCTCCTTCCTCATCACAAACCCCTCTCGCTCGTCCAGATCCGCGTGCTGGAAAACCGTGGTCGATTTCTGATCTAGAAACGCGTAATAGGCGCGTATAAACGCGTTGTACGGCCACGATTTGGAAGGGGGAGATGGCCGTCCTCGAAATTGGACAGATCGAAGGGGAGGCGACCGATGTTGTTGACGCAGGGGGCTTTGGTGTTGAGGACGGCGTGCATCAGGTAGAGAGATTTGAGGGCGACGGCCCAGTCTCGTGTTTTGTCCATGCGGTGGGAGATGGACCAGAGGATGGGCTTCAGGTTGAAGTGAGAGAGGCGGATCCATTCGCAGACGCGCTCGGCGTTGCGGCGGTCGAAGGAGGACTCGCGGTGGCGCGTGGCGCGGATCACGGCTTTCTCAATGTCGGGGTTGCGGAGAGCGCTGCGGCGCGTGAGGTTGGCTTGCCAGAGGCTGTTTCGATCCTTGAGTGCGCCGGAGGCTCGTTTCCACAGCCCCATTTTCCGGTGGCCGTGGGCGACGCTGCGTTTTTGTTTTCGATTGTTAGTTGTTGTTTTTCTTCTGATGATGATTTTGGCTGTGAAAATGAGGAGGGAAACATGTTTTGCGGATGAACATGTCAACGCGGTCGGTGGACGTGGACGTGGAGAAACGTTTATTTATCAACTTCATTAATTACGTATTTTATTTTCTAGAAAAAAATTAGAAATCTTTCTGGATATAGTTCATGTAAATTAAAAGTGAAAAGTGCTAATAAAATTAACAAAATATAATTATTTGTATGCATTCACCTCACAAAAGATTAACTTATTTTCTTCTATATTTATTCCAATGTAATATTAGTCTTTTTTTATTTTATCCATCTTGATTTTTTTGTGTCAATTTTATTATTTTCACTGAATTTTTTTATTTTGATTTGAAAATTGCTTTAATTTTTTTATTATGGCCACGTCAACTATTGTGTTCAACCGTCTTTCATCCGTAAAGAAAACTCTCAATCAATTTTAAATTTCAATTTAACTTCCTCGTAAATTGCGACATCAAAATTGTGAATTCTGTCAATTTTTGTCATTAATTTCAAGTGATTCACGACGAGTGGATCGAGACCTCTACTATTCTCTTCCTTTTGTCGAGTTTGTCATTTTGATACTCTTTTTTTTTTTTTTTTTTTTGCAATTCTATATGTTACAATAGATTTCCACCATTTTCAATAATTTTTCCAACTAGATTTTGAATTATTTGGCAAAAGGCAAAATTTTGTGTGAATTAAATTTTATCCTATGAAACTTATTTAATGGAGCGGGTCAAATACAATAGAGTGGGTCAAATTCAATGGAGGCGGGGTGGAGCGGTTCAATCTCTCACACCTAATTCAAAATGACCGACTTTTACACGCTAACTTCACTCTGTTGTTTCTCTCCGCCTCTTCTCTATTATTCCCGCTTTTTTCCAATTTTTCTTTGAAATCTCTTCGTTCTTGTTGTTATTTAAGTTCTTGAAAAAGTGAATCGATCGACTATGTAAGTTGCTTCTCAACTACGATCACGAGACATAACACATATCCTTCAATTGAACAGAGGTAACTTCTCTCACTTGAATGGAGAAGTTTTTAATAATAATGTATGAAGATTTTGCCTTTGTTTGATGATATATTTTTGAATTTTTGCTGCTTTGATCGATGAATTTTTAATTTTTGTTGCTTCGTTCGTTGCTTATATTTTTGTTACTTCGACCGAAATCGATTTTTGTTCCTTCAATTTATGTGATACTATTTGGCACTATTTGTGGACATATATCTGGGCACCATTTATTTTTCTCGCATTTGATGACAAGAAGTAGTTTGTGATGATTATGATTATTAAATTCCGGCGTCACGAAATTTGGTAGTATGATTAAACTTAGAGAATATTTTGTTACCCTAACCCAAGTATTACTACTCATATATTTGATATTTAAGTAAAGCAAATTAACTCGGAGGTTTTTAGCTATGAAACATAATTCTTGGATCTTTAAAAGTTTAATTAATTATTATAGAGTTTTATTAATGAAGTGTATAATGCAATTTTATTACAAATTTTTTAAAAATTGGCTTTTACAAAAGCTACTATAAATAGTACTTCCTCAAACATTACTAAAAAAGCTTCTATATGAGGGAGGTTACTCAAATTAAGAAAATAAAATAATAAGTAGGAATTTAAGGGTTAATTTCATAAATATTTATGTGTAAAGTAAAAATATGTTGAATTGATTGTGTGAAAAATATTATAAAGCAGGCAGAAAAAATAAAGTGTGGAAAATATTTTGAAACGAAACGAATATAACATTAACCTAGACCTTGATCGTGGAAGAAGAGAAATTATTTTCTGCTGCTATATAACCGTCACTACTGGAGGAAGAAAGAAAAGAAAGAAAAGGCAGAAAATTCTTTATAGAAATAAGGATCATTTTTAGGTGAGACGGTCTCATGTATAAGATGAATCTTGCCTCGACTCATCTTACTTGTTTGATACCCTCCTCACATATTTGATACTCCTAATAATTTTTCCAGTTTATTTTTTTTTAATTCTCATTATCAGACACTTAATTCCCTCCCATATATATTTTATATCCCTGCTAATATATTTAATACTTCTCTGACGAATGAACATGAATAACACAATCCCATACAAATTTTTACCAAGAAATAAATTGAATAGGGTAGAGTTTGATAATTTGCAAGGATCCTTTACATCTGCATATAAGTGTTTGCTATAAATTATATATTTAAAAGGAAAAATAGCCACTAATTGCATTCATGACATACATTCCAAATTATACATTTTCCATCCCTATCACTTGAAATGAAAGAAAGAAAAAGAAAAAAATTAGAATCAAAATCATTCAACAAGGGATATACAAAGAGCAACACCCATACCCAGCAGCAACGACACTAAGTGCATCGCCGTATTTCTCAAAGACGAGACGCCGTTATTCATCTCAGCCAACACCCCGGCAAGAGCAATGTATATGAAACCACCAGCAGTGAACCCCTGCTCGTTTAGAACAACGCAGATGGTAAATGTTCACTCTCAAACAAGACATGAAGCATAAAAACGAAACATAACAAGATAAGTACAGACATAGAAACGAGTCGTATAGTTGCAAGAATATAGAAGTATCACCTCAATCAAGGACGACTGCCCAGGATCCCGTCCCCACATCAAAGCCTGTAATAAAATTAGGTTACTTCCATTTTTCGTAATGTAGATAATAATCACGTTCTCTTTTATATAAGCGACTACCAACCAGAGAGGTTCCTGCTAATGCCACTAGTGCAGATAGAAAGTTGAAGAAAAGGGCTTTCGAGACGCTAAAACCAGATCTCACCAAAATTCCAAAATCACCAATCTGCAGAAAACCATGGATATTATTAACTTTCTCATGATATAAACATTTAGAAATACTTTGCTCACTTTTTAGTGAAATTGCACCAACATAATATGAGACATGTCATATTAAGTTGAGGAGTAACACTTCGGTGCACCAAGTTGACCGTGCAACTGATGCAACTTTGACCCAATTTTGACTAAAAAATTTCAGTCAAACTTTTTTTCTTTTTTTGCGAATCATAGATAATGTGGCAGAAAAGTATCAATTCATGTGATGAAAATATCAGTTTATATGATGCAAAGTATTAGTTGTATATTGAAAATTACTAATACTGTTCAGCCAACAAACCAATACTTTCTTTTGTACAAACTAATATTTTTCTTCATATGAACTAATATTTCTCATTATAGTTTCAGTTTTTTTAACGAGTACACCTTTGGTCAAAATTGAGTCAAAATTGCACCAGTCGCATAGACGTTTTTGCCTCAGTTGAGATACTTATAAGAAATCTACCAGAGAAAAAAATGAATAAATAAATAAACAAGCGACTACGATGACTACATGTGCTCAGCATGAGGAACTGAGAAATTACTTAAAATCTTAATTCCAAAAGCAAGAGAACATATAGATCAATAACCGACATCTATTGTGATGATAATGTGTTCTGATGACTACTTTAACTATTTGTCTCCAAAACACGAAATAAAATAATAAGGTATACTCGGACAAATTATGTTGAATGATACAAATAAGGCAAAAATGACTCAATGCTAAATAACACTTTGTATTTGGTTTATACTGGCCATCAAATTAAAGCATAATTGTAATGCGACATCTACATCATTCGATGTCCTCAGATTCAGAAAAGTATTTGCAATCCCCTTTTCTGACCCAAACTTAGTATAAATATATGTTCAACGGCTCCAAATCTAATTACACCAATTGGTCCAATTCTATAGCAAGAGATTGTTTGGAATACAAAAACGAATTCCATCAGCAGTTGACACAATATGTTTGCACTTTGCAGATGATTCTCATGCTTACTATCCATACTTCCGTAGTTGTCATAATGCCTATGTTTGAAAATATTATGAAAAGAAAAAAAAATGAATAGATGGATATGCAGAGGACCCCCAACCCCTGTGGCCTAAAAATTATAATGGTATAAAGATATCAATAACAATATCATCAAATTAAAACTATGTGAGTACATTTTCTATTCTCAAGAGTGGAATTCAATTATTTTTTCAACATTTTATTATCCATGTGGATGGAGTAGAAAGGAATGCAGTCTTGTTAGAAATATCTGCATATAAACAATAGATAGTGTAGGGCAAATGTCAACCATTCCTAGTGCCTTGATATGGATGAAAGAGGAAGCTCGAGAGACATCTTGGCCCAACAAAACCAAGTTGGTTTTTGCAAGCAACGTCTATGAAATAGTGCTGTTGCAGCAAGAATCTTTTAGAAATTGAGCCAGCACTCAAGGACTATGTTTGTTTTCAAGTTGTACACTTTGTATCCTAATGTTTTTGAACCAACTAATATTGCTATCATACGATGAACGGGTAGCATATCTGTTTATAATTTTAAACAATTGTTTAATTTGTTACATATATGTAACAATGCATAATTATAATTTTTTTATGTTTCATTTTAATAACCTCCTAATACAACAAACATCAAATTAAATAAATAATAAAAAGACCACTTCAAACAACAACAAAACCCACATTTTAGATCAGAGTTTTTGTTTTTAGACATGAATAATTGGTGTCAAATTAAAGAACGTAAATATTGATTAGTTTGATATATTATGTTTTGAGAACGGATTTCTAATGGGAAACAAAAAGAGTTTTTGAATTTTTTGTGCACTTTCCAATGCATTCATAGATTTAGACAGTAGACTTGGGTGGGAAAATGTCAAGCTCCCTATTTTCGGCACTATATATATATATATATATATATATATATATATATGATTTGATAACTTCGCATGATGCTTGTTTCTTCCAGTCATTTGATTCTGCTGGGTTCCCCTCCCCCGGCTTTTGGGCCTGGGTTAGACTAGTGTACATGTTTGTTCACTTTTGATCAGTGGAAATTTTTATTACCAATTATTAAACCAAAAAAGAGGAGGTAGTCTAATTTTCTTCCATTTACCAGAACCATGAGCCCTCATAAGATGAGAATTAAATTAAGATTCTGACATTGATCAAACTGCATTTTAGAAAAGATTAAAAAAACAAATATGGCAACAAAAACAAACCTCTTGAGGAAGCTCATGGGCAAGCAGAAATAGAGTTCTTGACCAGCCACCAACTGATCCATAGAGAAGAAAAGCACTTCCCAAAGCCACCCCATCAGTAAAATTATGCTGAGCAAGATTAAACATCAATTTATATCAAACAGAATGTAATATTCTGTATCTGTGGACTATATTTGATGTATTGATGACAGCAAAGCAAGAAAACCAAGATAGTTGGAGGCAGCCTACCACTCCGTCTGAGAAAAGGTTCAGATAACCAAATACCAAATTTGATTGGGACTTGATAGGCTCTGTTATTTCAGTGGACCCCACATGACCATTGGAGATGCTTTCATCACGTGAGCTGGTTCCATCTTCAGGAGCATTTCTGCCAGTAGTTCTCTGGAAGTAGCAATTTATGGATAAATTATCAGGGCGAAGAAGCACCACTTTATTTACTTTGCATACTCGATAGATTATGCACATTGCTAGTTGATATCCCGTTTTAGCTGACTAATCTATCGTATTGGAGAAATAGCAAAGTCATGTGCTTTCAAAGCGATAAGAGAAATTATAATATACTCCCTCCGTTCCTAATTATCTATCTAATGTTATCCATTCACACAAACCAAATTTTCATTGATTAGGATATCAAAGACTATAATACCCTTATAATTATTTGTTACTACTTGATGATAGCATAGATCACAATTAATTAAGTTAATACTAGCTTATAATTACAAGATGATACTTAGTATTTATTAGGGGTATTGGAGGGAAAATTGGTAATGTTTTGTTAATATCAACGAAGTGACAAATAATTAGGAACATCATTTTGGACAGAATTAGACAGATAATTAGGAACGGAGGAAGTACTGTCTATGGATGGTCTTGAGCAAAAAAAAATTAAACATAATTTGTAGACAAACTTCTTACCCTACCTTCCTCAAAGAATCTTTTTTTATTTGTTTTCGCTTTGCGAAGCTTTGTCTATAGGTCTATCTAACTCTTTTTCCTTGGATGCCAGTTCTGAGGGTCTTCCATCTTTCTCATCATCAGACAATTTCTGATCATTTTCATGAACATCATCATCTCTCAATTTGTTAGTATGTTTATGGTGGTGGTGGTGGTGACCAAGACTCCAATCATTATCTCCACCAGAATGATCTTCAACATACCTCACAAGTTTCTCAACAATAAGAAACGCTACAATTCCAGCTGTTACAAGAAAGTGTAATAAGACTTCAGAAAGCTCTATGAACAACAGAAGCAGGGTGATATATACACATAATTAAACACGTAACATAAGCAAAGTACGCCAGAAGGTTATATTGTATTTAGCTAGTTGAGGGGAAGATGCAACAGGTAACTCATAATCAAGTTTAGAATTCATTGCAGTGATGAAATGAAATTTAACTCAATCAATATCGGCCATTCTCAGCAAACAAGAAAATGCCAAGAGTAAATTATTTCTACAACAGATTTGTCGTAAATTATTTCTACAACAGATTTGTCACAGGCAATGAAATAAGGGACAATAAAATTAGCATATATACTTTATACAACCCTGCTAGTTTACTATGTTCCTTTTTGAAAATATATACACATTTTTTTTTAATTTTTTATAACATACATTTATTAATTAGGAGAGAAATGGTTATACACTACACAGTGACATGGAATCCCTTTCAAAACTGGCAAAAGATCTAAAGATCTAAAGCACACTACTTCAATCTTCAGTAAATTATTTGAATTGTGCATAAACAAGGTGATTATCTGTTGAGAAAACTAAGTCTAATTTGAATCGATTTTCATAATCCATTTTTCCTTTGCTACTATTTAAAATGCAAATAACTTGTTTGTTTCGTCCATTAACAAAAAAAAAAATACCACAATTTTTTCCCATTTTGTATCTGTAACTATCAATTTCAATCTACACGCCTATTTCGTCAAGGTTTATGAATATTGATATAGATTTCTTCCCTAATTTTTGTAAGAGTTGTGACATAAGAATGCTCATGCATAAGGAAAATGCTTGATCAAAATTAGGTAACATAAGCTAACAATTCTCACTCACCAAGGATTGACAAACCGATGGAAAGATCCTTTAAGGAATGAGAATGTGACTGCCCGGCATGCCCATGATGATCATGGTCATCATGGTGATCATGTGAATGGGAGTGCTCACCACCTGCAAACATAATATTAAAGCACAATAACTGAGAAAGAAAAAAAGTAGTTTTATTAAACATGCTCAAAACAACCACCAAAATGGAAAAGAAAAAGATATTGGCACAACTCATGTTAATAGAAATGTTTTGCAACTAGACTAAAACATACCTAAAATTTTTGCACTAGGTTTTTTCAAGTAAATATAAGGACAGTAACTTCCGCAAAAACACCTCCTTTTCCATGAACAAATGGAAGAAAATATATGGTCTCTTTCATTAGGCATGGACAACAATCTTAAAACAAAATTTTCAAGCATTAAGATTATCATAAAATTTTCAATCAATCTGCCTTTTGGAAAACTGATTCATAATTGGAAATGGAGTTGAGGTCCTTACTGTGGAAGAAATGCAGGTCATCATTGACTTAAAAAACTCATTTACTATTTGAGAACCAAGCCTATTTTAACTTTCCAAGATGCTATTATAATTAAAAAAAAATTGATTAAAAGAATACATGGAAGAAAGAAAGGCTGGCACACACAAACAGATTCCAAAATAAACTCTCGTTTTCTCTTTCATGAGTATTCATACCAAAAGCATGTGGCAATTGATGAAGAAAAGCATCACCCAGCATAGCTCCTGCCTGCATTAAAGAGGTTCATCTAAATCAAGATAAAGCAAATCTAGATAATTTGCATTCAAACAGAGAATTAGACAATCTAAATTTTTTCTCTATTGATATGATACAAAAACTAACATTTTTCTATATTGATATGATCCAAAGAAGCTACTGAAATCTTCTCAATACAGAATTTATTCCAGCAGCCTAACACGAAAGTACATGATCTTCTCCTCTTCCCAAAATTTACTAAGGTATGATTTCTTCGAAAAGAAAAGTAACCACAAAATGGCAGGCTATTAGTAGCATTTATAGGGGCATCTCTAAGGAGAAAATAATCCAATACAACAAATATAAGTAAAAACAACAGCTGATAGAGAGGGCAATAACCGACAGAGTTTATTAATTATTAAGAATGTGCAAAGGATTGAAAAGAGGGAAGAGAGGACAAGAAAACCAACCCCGAATAATGCTAAAGAATCAACAACAACCTTTGATGGCTTCCCCTGCACTGCAGGAATTCAAACCCAAATTTGTTAGTAAGCTGTAAGCATAAATTACCATCTTTTAGTTTTCAAGAATAGAAACTGATAAAGAGCAAGTAGGCTACTTACCAAATATTAAAGGCAACAAAATCAGGCAAATAAGAGAAGCCAAGCTAACCAATAGCGAGCATGACATAGCATTGATCCAGAGAGCTGCCAAAGAATTCAATCAATTGCAATCATAACCATTGAAACTTCTTGCAGAAGATTTTTCTAAATGTTCTTTTTCCCAGCACTAAGAGGACATATACAATTACCAATAAAAGGGAATCAACAGAAAGTAAAAACTTTTCACTGAGTAGTATTGCTGTTAACTACTTCTTAATATTAAACCTCAAGCACATAATTTTGAAAGTATTGACATTATGAAATGAAACAACTAAATTGAGCATTAATAGTTTTTTCTAAACAAAAACTGTCAAAAATGGAGAAATTATTTACCAAGCCCGGAAAGCTCCACGTGCTTATGCCCATGCTCAAATTCATGGCCATGATCATCATTGGCCCACATCATCTTCAGATCTTCCTCTTCTGCAATTTCCTCTGGAAGAAGCACCCGCTGCCCTTGATTCTTCTTGATTGACCCTACATCCGCATCATGCACATGGGGAGAGTGGTGAGCATGGTCGTGTCCATGGCTACACTGGTGGGCCGCCGCCACAGAGAGCCCAAAACCCACCACCATCAAAATGCCAAAGAAGTATGAATAGATCTGTTGCTGCTGCTTCTCTGAAACAGCCCCCATTTCCCACCACCGATGCCTTTGAATTATAGGAAAAAAAAAAAAAAAAAAACAAGAATTAAGAGCGGTTTAAGGGTTAAGAAGGGAGCTTCTCTTGCAAGTACCCTCGATTGCAATGACACAAATGGCGCACAAAAATAGGATAATTATACCCACGATTATACCGAACGTTACTACATCCATTTTTGGCCTATCAAAATCTCATACTTTATTACGGTTTCTTTTTTAAATATTTTAAAGAAACTTGGAATGAGATTTTGAGACGAAATTCAGACAGCGTGGAATTATCAAGGGAACTGGGCAAGATTGTAATTTGAAGGGTATTTATCTACTGCAAATGTTATGTGTGAAGACTGAAGAGCAGTGTGATTATTAGTGTGATTATTGGCATCATAATTGAGATTTATTAGTTCAATTTAGTAATTCTTTATCAAAAAAAAGTTCAATTTAGTAATTTAGAATGTGCTGATAAATTCTGTCAAAAAAAAAAAAATGTGCTGATAAATGGGAAATTGTGCATGTTAATTAAAAATTCGAGTATTCACATTTTTAATTATATTAATGATTGTATATTTTTGTATTTATGAGTCATTGATGGTTTAATCTTCATTTAATCATTTTCTCCTTACTAGAGGAATTGGCTTTCAAGATCGAAATCTTTTCAATCATCCTCTCATCCAAATGTAGGACTCAAGATCGATGAGTGGTTTCAAACTTTTTCAATTAGAGTTTATACGTTTGAGATTAGAGTTCTCCTCTTTCACTTGAAGGTATGCTTCTAGTGCTACTTTGAGATCAACAATCAATTACTAAGTAGTGAGCTAAAGGTCGATCTCATTCACACTTCGAGTCAAGCTCAATGGTGTTGGAGAAGAGCAACAAAGGGTATTAGATTGTACTTCATCTTTTCTCCGGCCATAAGACACAAATACTCATATGAGGAATAGTCATATAACTAAAATATATCGATCGGCTTCATTGATTTCAAAGTGGTCATGGCTTTCCGATCGAATAATGTTGGTCTCTCTTGGCACATCTATCTACGCATTCTCCGGAGTTGAGCTCTAGCGGTCGTAGTTGTAGTGATCACCTTCTTGCGGTTGAAACAAGAGTCATCACCTTCATCAACTCCTCTTCTAGGAGTGAACTCTCTCCTTCTTGATTCTCGATCTATCAAGTGTCTTGTCTTTGATCGGGTTGATATGATCTCCCTTTAGAAGACCTTGAGGATTGACCATGGATTTGACGATTATCTTTGTAGTACTTCTTGTATTTTCCATAACAATTTTAGATTTATCAAATTTTTTGATGATCAAGGCCATAGTTTCCTTTTAGAATCATATCATTGATTCTGGTTTTATCTGAGAATAAGCTACTTTCACTTTCTCTTTGATGGACACAACCCTTCTTTTATCCACATTGGGCTCCTTTTACTGACTTTTAAGGTGACGACTTTCTTAGGGTTAGGAGTAGATGATTCTCCGTCTCCTTCCATAGCTAGATCAAATTCATGGGTCTTGAGATCGTGAGAATAATTGTTTAGCACATATTGGAGATATATTTAATGCCTTTAATAATGGTATGCTCCACAAGGGCACAAAGAACTTTTAGAATAATCTTCTTCTTGGTGTATTCCTTACCAAAGTTGTGTGATCTCGTTGATGATGGTGGTGAATCTTTGCTCTAGCTAATCAATGGTCTCATTAGGCCTCATCTTAAGAGTTTTGAACCGCCATGATCAATTTATTTTCTTTAATCCGTCCGATCCTTCGCACATATATGCAAGATAATCCCAAATTTTTTAGCAGTTCTTATGCTTAAAACACTACTAGATGTTCACCGGAACAACCTGGAGGAGCACATTCGGCTATGCCACAAGCCCAACGATCTTCGTCTCCTCAAGATCCAACTCACCTTTTGGCTTAGAGAGTCGGTGTCATGGGTAAGCCGAGATTGTCATTAATGGCAGAGTTAGTCCTTGTGAAGACAATGTCACCAGTTTCAATAATTTCCCACATTCGATCGTGAAGGGTACATTAGGAAAGCTTCCATCCCGCACTTCTAGATTTTATAGTTCTCCACCGAGAATTGAGGAACACAATTACTTGTAAACTCAAGTTTTGATGTCATGATAAAAAGTTTTTGAAAGATCAATTCGGATGACCACACAAAAGGTTTTAAAAAAAATCAATGATAATCAAAGTTAGTGTTTTTGAACCACTAACTGATACCATTTGTTGGCCCCAAATAAGAGTAGTGAGGGTTAAAAGTTTAGAGGGGATGAAAAATCTTTTTATCGTAAAATTGTCATATCATCTAATTTCGTAGTATAAACCCATCTTATCGCTTACATCAAGTAAGCTTCGATCAATTGATAAACGCTTTAAAAAGGATTTTCGACTACACGAGTTAAGGGTCTACGCATACGCACCCTAGCCCATCTTAATAGTCATCCAACCGATCAATTGAAGACAAAAATCGTAGTTGGTTATTAGTCCGAGCTAACCGCACACCTTGATCTTATTTATAATGATCGCAAAAGCCGACCCAACCAAGCTCACGAGATAGTGCTACACTTAATTATTTAAGTAAAAATTTTCTTTAAAACATAATAAGCACTTATATTTACATATAAAATGATATAGACATTTAATTTAAGACTATTTTTTCTAATTTTTTTTTAGAAAACATATACAATTATACTGATGATTTATTTAACGACCAACTATTATTAAATGGAGAATGCTACACCTATCCATTTGGTAGATTGCCTAAGTAATGAAAACATGTAAACTAATACTCCCTCCGTTCAAAAATTTTAATCCTGCTTTTTTCTTTAGTCTATCAAAAAAATTAATTCTATTCCAAAAAAAGAAAGTAATGTTTTATCCTTACCCTTCAAACTTTTCTTTAATCACTCAATTGACATTATTCATAAATGAATCTCACAATACCCTTCAATATATATCTACTTTATACATACCGCAATTATTTCTTAAAACTTGTGCAAAAAAAAAAAAAAAACAAGACTAAATTATCATGAAGGAAGGAGTATAAAAATGTATTACCTCCGTCTTATAGATGTTGACACACTTACCTTATTCGTCCATCCCACAATTATTTGCATACCTATAAATGAAAACATCTTTCATTTTTAACACTCTCGCAAATAAACATTTATTTATATCACTGTTATTACTTTTTCAACTCAATTAACTAACCACTTACTTTACATACACATGATTTTCCAATTATACCCTTCACTTACACATTGTAGTTGACTTCCTAATAGTGAATTTTCTTAACCTCCGTGATCAATCAATTGTGCAAATAAATATCGAATGGAGGGAATAATAATCGGAGAAAGAAACATTGAACAAACCTATTAGACCTATCTTCTAAACTGAAAACACTTTATTTGAATGGGTAGATTACCCACTCTTAAATTTATTTTTTTAATCGGTAAATGTTAGTTTGTTAGTTGGTAGTAGTTAGTTCACCAAACACACAAACACTCCAAGAATATTTCCAAGCCACTTTATAAGTCCATAATTCGTTCTCAAAGGGAATCGAACCCTAGTCTCCCACTCAAATGAGAAACCCGGTGGCAGGTGGGCTATCCCGCTCTTAAATTCACTTATTATAAACAAAGAACACACGCTTAATAATTCTCTTTTTGACTATATTTTTTTAATTATTTTACATATTTTTATTGATTGGGAAGTATTCTCCCTTCTAAACCCAATAGGCCAATTAAAAAAAAAAAAATCAATAGGCGAATACCTAGGGGTGGGCACAAAATCGAAAAATCAAAATTTCAACCGAACCGAATTGATTTAAGTTAAATCGGTTCAATTTTTTTCGGTTAAAATTTTCGATTCGGTTTAAAAAAATCAAATTTTTTTCGGTTTGGTTTTGAAAGCTTAAAAGCTAAATTAACCGAAAATCAAAAAAATTATTTATATAATTTTAATAAATATATATAATAAATTAATATACTAAAAAATATAATTTTGATAGTAAATTACTTGATAAAAATCAATTTTTATTCGGTTTAATCGAAATAACCGAAAATATTTCAGTTTTTTTTAAAAATTCGGTTTGATTTCAGCTTATATTTTAGAAAATTCGATTACTTTATTTTTTAAATTTCGATTGATTTCAATTTATATTTTAAAAAATTAGGTTATTTCGGTTCGATCGAAAAATATCAAAAACCGATCGAACCATCGAACGCCCTCGGCCCACCTAGGGATGTAAATGAGCCAAACCGTTCTCGAACTATTCGGGCTCTACTCGAAAATATTCGTTTGAATTCGTTCGTTAAATTTTACGAGCGAGCTCGAGCCCGAATTCGAGCTCGTTTATTTTATCGAGCCGAGCTCGAGCCTATGAGTATTTGGTTCGAAAGCTCGCGAGCCGGGCTCGTTTACAAGGCTCGCGAGCCGGACTCGTGAACAGGCTTGCGAACAAGGCTCGTTTATAAAGCTCGCGAATAGGCTCGCGAACAGGCTCGTTTACAAAGCTCGCGAATAGGCTCGTTTATAAAGCTCGCGAACGGTGCTCGCGAATAGGCTCGTTTACAAAGCTCGCGAATAGGCTCGTTAAGGCTCGGCTTATTATGTATATATTATATTTTATTTATTTATATGTATTATCAATTCTATATTTATTTATTAAAAATCTATATAAATACTATATATTTATTATCAATTCTATATTAAAAAAATCTATATTTATTTATTTTTATTATCAATTCTATATTTATTAATTATTCTCAATTCTATATTTTTATTTATTTATTATTTAAAATTGTGATATAAATAAAATTAATCATTATACTCAATAAGTCAATATTATGATTTAAGACTTAATCACTATACTCAATATTATAATTTAAGACTTAATCACATATTTAGAATTATATTATATAAAGAAAAATAATCGCATTAATTTAAAATTATATAATATCAAATTTTTATAAAGGAAAATAATTTGAGATAATATACTTACTTTAAGGAATTTATTAAATTAGTTAAATCTCTCATATTAATCATTTCATAAATTTTTCTTAATTTAAAAATTTTATTATTTATTGACACATCATCATATTACTCAATATTATGATGCCACATAATACAAATATACAATCTATTTTGCCTCGTGCACTTTTTTTTGAATGATATTACTTATATTACTAAATAATATTACTTATTTTATTGAATGATATTAGTATATTACTCATAAATCAATTGCATCGTGCACTAGTTGAATAATATTTTTTGTTTCACTAAATAATATTAATAAGTATGTATATAAACAACAATAATTTATCTTTATAAATATTTTTTTATTAAATCAATATTAAAAATTAAGTGTTCTAGCCATATAATTTGTTATTTGTCCTAAAATCAAGTAAAACTCTCTAGAATAATAAAAGTAAACAACAATAATTTTAAAAAAATTAGAATATATAAGTAGAGAATTATCTATTATTTAAGAATATGTAAGTAGAGAATTTTTACGAACTTTTTTTTTCATCGAGTCGAGCTCAAACTATTTTGATAATTTGTTAACGAGCTTTTTCGAGCCGAGCTCGAACTAGGCTCGATTAACTCATTAACGAGCTTTTAATCGAGCCGAGCTCGAACTAGGCACGATTAACTCGTTAATGAGCTTTTTCGAGCCGAGCTCGAACTAGACTTGATTAACTCGTTAACGAGCTTTTTCGAGTCGAACTCGAACTATTCGCGAGCCAAATAATTTATATTCGAGTAGCTCAGCTCGATAAATGAAATTCAAAACCGAGCTCGAGCCCAAAAAAATCCAAACGAGGCCGAGCTTGGTCGATAAGATTCGGTTCGGCTCGGCTCGGCTGCGTTTACATCCCTAGGCCCACCCCTGCCAATACCCACTCAAAATAAAATCATATCAGTAATCATCTGCGTCGAGAAAAAGAGCCTGACAAATGTAGAAGGGATGATGATATAAGCACGATCATCACATAGAATACATAAATCTGTGGCTCCTACAAGGGAAAGGATAATTTGCAAACTAGAAGCATCCAACTCAGTATACTAGTATATATGTAAATAATTGTTGCATGAGAATAAAGTGTTGATCCATTGATTTCTCTCGAGATTGAAGTGAGTTAACCAAATTATGGCGTCAATCTTGACGCGTGGAACGACGTCGTTACCGTTGAACGTATTGGAGGACGACTCTTCCAGTGACAGTCCAGCAGACGCGGTGATATTCGTCGGAATCAGCTTGGTTCTGGGGGTAGCGTGTCGCCACGCGCTCAGGGGTACGCACGTGCCCTACACTGTGGCTTTGCTTGTTCTTGGCATTGGACTTGGCGCATTGGGTATAATTCTATTTCTGTATTGTTAATTGAAGCTCGGAGTTGATTTTTGTCTGCAATTTACTTGTAATTAGGAGGAATTTTTCAAAATTTCCACGATATGCGTAGAATATTTTTATTTAGAGTTTTGATTTATAAGAATTTGCACTTGAATTTTAACTATGCATGATATTATAATCTAATGAGTTTCGACCCAGCTTATGATTACTTGTTGTGTTTGTGTTATTGTGCAAATGGAAATTTTATTTGACCTTTTATTATCAATTCTTTGGACAAGGTAGGAGAGTAAGAAAGAACAGTAGTTTTGTAATTTCGTGAAACAGTGGATTAGAGCACCTCATTTACTTGATCTACTAGACATCGCAAATAAATACCATTACTTTTCCAGAATGTCTAGATAACGTGGCTAACGTAGAATCTCAATTATTGGTTTTCGAAGTTAATGTAAAGGCCTACTTGATTTTAACTCTCAGCTTAAGTTTTTCTGATTAACAAAATTATCTTGTGTGATAGTAAAGGAAGTACTAGGTGGTAGTTGTTCCTTTGTTACATATGATTGCTAGGTTGGGAATACTGGTAAACATTGCCTCAGGTCCTCAGTACAAGCCACACTCAAGCTGGATTAAGGATTAACAGTGCTTTAAGCTGCATCTTTATAAGTTTTTGTTCTATATAGCACAACAATTTTAAACATTTTTTACTTGTCAATTTGGCAAATTAGAAACTGATTAATCTGATGGCTGTTGAATTCAAGTTAGCTGTCTAATCTAGTTATTGGTATTCATAGAACTTCACGGAAAGTTGGAACATGTTTGTTTTTCTTTTTCTTGTACCAAGTGGTGGTTTGGGGAAGCATGCAGCCTATTGATTCAACATTAACAAGTAAACTGTAATTATCTATGTGTTTCATGCTGATGAAGTTTATTTTGTGAAACATAATCTCCAATTCATGTTTATCTGCTCACTCTTCTTTGTGCAAGTCCATTAAGGATATGAGTTTAGTCAATTTTTCAGATTATAGTGCAATTCTTGCAGAATATGGAACACATCATGGATTGGGAAAGATTGGTGCTGGGATCCGTCTTTGTAAGTCTATTCCAACTTCAAGAACTGGATGTTTCCATACAGCTTTTAGAAAAGAAATATGTTATATATTTTTGTAATCGGTAAGTTATTAACATAAGGTGCCTTGAATCTCTTTCTCTAGGGGCTAATATCGATCCTGATCTTCTCTTTGCTGTTTTCCTTCCTGCACTTCTTTTTGAAAGTTCTTTTTATTGGAAGTGCACCAGATAAAGGTTCTTCTTCTTAACTTCTGTGTGTATTGTGTATCTTTATCTTCCATGCTTTCCCAATCACTCTATCCGTCCAATGTTATGGATCTTTTCGTGTGCAAAAGGAGTAATTTCTTCTTTTTGTTTCCTTCTCATTTATTTTGGGTTTCATCAGTTTCATTTGTCTTTGTTATTACCTCAGTTCCTTTCCATTTCAAGTACATTTCGTACATTGCAGGATCATTTCCATTTCTGTTCACAAACCCATATATATATGAATGCATATTTTTAATGAACATCGATAACTCGATGCTTTGGGAAACAAGCTTTTCGGCGGTTGGGATTGAGGATTTAAATAAGGCCACTCGGAATTATTGAGGCCCAACCTGATCTACCTGCCCAACTGTCCAACCCAATGCCCACCCCTGGCTGCAACACACATAAGTGTTTATTGATTCATCTCCAAATAGATACATTATGCTGCTAGTGCACATGCAAGTTCATGATATAGTTACATGAGAGTCAATTATTTATATGTCAGACACAACTACTTAGGACTTCTAATGTTTTCACTTGATACCTGAAATTGTTTCAAATTCTAAAATAGTGTTACTTTATACTTCTTCCACCATTATCTGAGTTTCTTTTAAGCTCTTTTCCAACTAAATAAAGAAGCTTTGTCCATGCTTATTATATTTGGATGAGTTCCTGCGCTATATTCTATGTGTCTTTACTTTTTTCAATCTGTTCTAGAACCTGCCTTGTGCTGCCGTATTACTTTTCCCCATTCAACATTAATTAGTTTTCACACTGGTTATAAGTTATTACTCAATGTCATTTAAATTGGCATATTTTATGCTATCCCCTATTCAATACAGAGGTGTATGATGCAAATGTTTCTACTTGCTGTTCCTGGAGTACTCATTTCAACCTTTTTTCTTGGGGCTGCTATAAAGGTTTGATTATCTTGCGTATCTGCTGTTGACATTTTGTTTTTCTTTATTCTGAATATCAAGAAACTGTAGCTTGTGTTTCCATATAACTGGAGCTGGAGCACGTCGCTACTGCTGGGCGGTCTACTCGGTGCTACTGATCCTGTAGCTGTTGTTGCCCTCCTGAAAGAACTGGGAGCAAGCAAAAATTGAGTACTATAATTGAAGGGAGAGTCCTTGATGAATGACGGGTATAAATCAATAAATATTATAGTAACAGACTAGTTATATGTTTTTGGAATTTGGTTAACTTAGAACTGGAAAACCTTTGTTTTATTCTTCTGGAAATCTAATTGTACTTGGCAACTGTGATTTCAGGGCAGCAATTGTTGTCTACCAGTTGTTTTACCGGATGGTTCTTGGCTGGAGTTTTAACTTGGGAGACATAATCAAATTTTTGTTACAAGCCACCCTCGGAGCGTATGTGCATGTACTTTCAGCACACATAATGGCCAACATATATTTTTAATTTCTGTTGTCCATAATTCAGTGTAGCTCTGGGTCTTGCTTTTGGAATAGCATCTGTCTTGTGGCTGCGATTTATATTCAACGACACAGTCATTGAAATTTCTCTGACATTTGCTGTGAGCTACGTGGCCTTCTTCACAGTATGTACCTTACTAAACATATGCAGTTTTATAATGAGCTCTTCGTTCTTGAATTAATTGGGTGTGGTATATCACAAGCGGAGTCCCTCCCCTCATGTTTTACATATAAATTGTCGGTGTAATGTACTGAGAGTAGTCTGTGAGTTGTATTAATTTGATGTGATATCTATATTCATGGATTAATTGTTTTTAAATGGATCAAGCCATGTACTCTCAAATCCGGCCTGGTGGTGTGGTGCTAACTGATGGACATGCTACTTCTAAGATTTGCTGATTATTAGGAAATTGAGCATGTCACATATTATATAATCTTCATGTCCCAAATTGATGTAGGATAATGAGTTAAGATTACAAGAATTTTCTATATTATCTAAATTATTTCTATGTACTTCTGCAACATTTTGTATTTAAAGTGAACCACACAATATCAGATAATAACCTCTAGTTTTGTGATTTTTGGTTAGACATTTTTCCCCTCATCCTGTTATTATCATTTAATGTCATGATGCTTTGATCCCTATTTTGATGAAAAACTTGGCTACAGCTTAAGCTATTTGTCGAAATATAAGAAGTTGCGCTATCATCAGATAAATGACAACTATGCATAAGTTGTTGATTGTCAGTTTAATCAATTTTTTTGGTTCGTCACCATTTAACTTTTGAATTTATGCAAAGAAAGATTTCTGGATTTATTTATTCTTATATGCCCAGAAACATCAAACAGGTCATGTATGATTTCCTCATAATAAATGCACATTTTTAATTGTGAATTTCATCTATTTTGTGATGGTTAAATAAATCAACATATATTAACTTTTTTCTCTATCATTGTCTTTTATGTATTGGTGACAGGCTCAAGAAGTATTTAATGTTTCTGGAGTTTTGACTGTCATGACTTTGGGGATGTAGGTTTGTTTATTTCTGTAAGATTGACCATAACAATTTCATAAACGGCTGTCCTGACGTGTGATGCATGGACAGGTTCTACTCTGTTGTGGCTCGGACCACTTTTAAGGGTGAAAGTCAGCAAAGCTTGCATCATTTTTGGTATGCTCTTTGGTTATAGTTTCTGCATTCTATTCACTCTTTGTGCCATTCTTGTAGTTCTCTATCCCAAAATCTACTTCATCTCTTATAATTACAAAATTTTACTGGAGGTGACCTATTTTTAAAGCAGCAAATATGTTGATGAATATTATTGTGAATTCACTCCCCACTTCTTAAAATAAGAGATCTCCAAGAAACAGTTGACAATATAACAGTTGGGTTAAGTATACGAGCGTACTCAGTGGGTCCCAGCTGTTCAAAGCTTAACATCATACATAACAGTCAATAACATACCTTGTGGAGCTGAAGCAATGAGGTGGTGATGGATGACCTTTACTTCGTAAATAGTGTTGTTAAATCAATAATTTAAATAACTATTGACTCTAAAAGAAAGAGAGTTTTTTTTTTTTTTTGGGACAATCTGATTCCAAATTTTCAGAGCCTCTATTTGTATTGAAGTATATTTCCTCCGCCCCTCTTTAAATTTAACATTTTGCAATTTCGCACGTCCCTCTTAAAGTTTAACATTTTCTATTTTGGAAAGTTGTGGCCTCACATTTACAAGAAAATATTCTATCCTTTTATTTTTCTTACACTCTCTCTACCTTTTTACTTTTCTTACATTTTCCCCAACAACCTTACAATAAAATACGATATTCATTAAAACCCGTATCGTCCCTCAAATGTTAAACTTGAAGAGGGACGGAGGGAGTATTGGGAATTGATATTTTGGAATGTCTATTTTATTTTTTTACTGGAACTGACCTATTTATTAAAGCAGCAAATTTATTGATGAATAATATTGTGAAATCACGGTTAGATACTCTACTCTCCTGACTTTATTTCTTGTATAAAAATATTTTAAAAAGTCAGGAAGAAGTTACCCAAGCACTCAGTATGACAATGACAATATATATGTATATATATTTAACGGTACAGTGTAAATCTTGTACAATGTGCATGATTTTTGTAATTCACGAATATCTGAAAACATTATACTCTAGATACTCTGTCTGTCTTAGAGTAGTTACAAGATATTAATACCAGCATCATCTATGGATTTTGTTGGTCCCCATAACTTTCTCAATCATCAGTACGTCTTTACAGTGTTTCATACTCCCTCCGTCCCATACCTATTTGCACAGTTGACTTTCTCAACAATTTTTGTGTGGAAATTATTTCATAGTAATATGTGTATAAAAGTTGTTTTATATGAATGGTATGCTAGTTAATAAGATCAACTAGCATACCATTCGTATAAAATAACTTTTGACTATAAAATAATTTTCACACAAAAATCGTTGAAAAGTCAACTGTGCAAATAGGTGTGGGACGGAGGGAGTATTAGGTAAAATCTTTACTGTTTACATCATTCAGGTTACATTTTTAAGAGGGGTTTTTGTTTCAGGGAAATGGTTGCTTATATTGCTAATACATTAATCTTCATTTTAAGGTAAGAACAAGTTTTTGAATTGTCATGTCTATTCTGAACCCTCTTTTATGCCCATTTTTGGGTTCGGTCTCATGCCATCACTTGTCAAGTGGTCAACATGAAATTCAATAATACAAATCATTTTCAGATCAAAGTAAAACACTTTCTATATTCTTGAAGTTTTTCACCTGTGATAATAGTAGTGTGGGCATATATTACTTATTTTTCATATCTAAATCTTTGACTATCTTCCATACCTCTGATATTTGCATGGTTAGGATTTTTGTGAACTTCTTTCTTAGCTTGACTCATTGACAGTGATCCTAATGGCCTTTTGTCATTTGCAGTGGAGTGGTTATAGCTGAAAGTATTTTCAGCAGCAGCAGTTTATTTGAAGCCCATGGTAAATTTACAATGTTAACAAAAGAAATACTTGAAGCGATGTTTCCAATACTCAATGTCAAAACTCGTAAAATAGATGAAATTATGCAAATTCACCACCATTATTTGATGTATTTAACCTCTATTAAACCCTGATTTGGTTCCCAATCTCTGTCTATTGGACAATCGCCATTCAGCCACTGTTTTACAATTTTGTCGTCTGTGGTTACCATGGATTCATCCACACTGCTTTAGTTTCCCTTCTGCTTTTATTATCAGGTTCCTCGTCATTGCTACTCCTTTTAATCAATGATTGCAGACCCTTTCTTCATGTTGCATGTTATTTTGCGTCATCATTTTTCTGCATGTAATTTTCCCACATCTGTCTTCATAACAACATTGATTGAGGCTGACAAACATGTCTCAAAATACGTCCTACCTAGAGCCAACTTTTGACTAAAATAATAGAATATAAATGAAGTATATTTGTCTAAAATATTAGAAATTTAAGAAAAGTTCTGAACTAATATTCATTCCATAAGTATATTTCATTTACAACTCATTCCAGTCTTTACATATAATTATGGTAGTCTAATTCCTTTAACTTTAGGGACAAATTATAAACCCTGATATGAATTGACTTTTCGCTATCGCTAGGTTTCCTCCCGATAAGATATTATAGCAGATTTTATGGATATGAACAATCATATTGCAATGGAATTTTATTTATTTGATTCTTGGTGCTTTTTAAATACGTTGAAGAGACTAGTAGTTGCACTTTGTCTTTTCGCTTGAAAAATGACAAAGTGTAAAATATATGTCAAACAATTTATTAGTTGAGCTTGCTTGGTTGTCTGTTCGATTGTGCATCACTGATAAGAATTCTGCTTATCATTGGAACCAATTTCACATCTATATTAATGTTCTCAACTTATATTTATATTAACGTTAGTTATTTCTTACAGATCATTCTTGGGGTTATCTATTCCTTCTATACGTGTTTGTTCAAGTTGCTAGGGTGGTTGTGGTTGGAGTATTTTTCCCATTCCTGTGCTGTTTTGGTTATGGCTTGGACTGGAAAGAAGCTATTATTCTTGTCTGGTCTGGCCTGCGTGGGGTTGTAGCATTGGCACTTTCACTTTCTATAAAGGCAAGTTTCTGTAGCCTAAGGATTTATTGATATCTCTTTCTTCCAGTACGAGGATCTATTCTCACATTAGGTTGTGTATATCAGCTTTCTGTTTGTTTTTCCTACCATATTTGTTGCTCTACTCGAATAGTTTGCTTTCTTTTAGTTTGTGAGATAAGGGTCAACAAGTGGAAAAAACTTAGATATATTCCAACTGAAGGCAAGCATAATTTTTTTTTTTTTGATAGGAAAAAAATGTATTGCCTTAGAAAGATAGGTACAAGGGATGAGAGATCCCTCAACACATTACAAACAAACCACTTCCAAAATTATAAAGCAAACCTCCAACTCCTAACTAAATCAGAAACAGAACAACCCCTAAACAACTTATGACTTGATGCCCAAAGGTCAACTCTTAAGTTTTATCCTATCCCACACCTCATCATGAGACTCTATGCTATTTTCAAAAAATCTCTTGTTCCTTTCCAACCAAATAAACCACAAAACTCCCGGAACGATTCTCCACAATGTTTACTCTTCTTATTAAGAGGGCGACACAAATTGACTTGTAGCAGCTCCAAAGCAAGCATAATCATATTCATTGATTTATCAAGCGGAAGATTCAGTTGACTTACTCTGTTATTTGATTCACTTCACAGAATTTTGAACAATATTTACTAATTTATATCCTCTTGCACGTGCTAATGCCACTTGCAGGATTTATATCCTCTTGCACGTGCTAATGCCACGTGCTAATTTATATCCTCTTGCACGTGCTAATGCCACTTGCAGGAGGTGCTTGTGATTAAATTTTCAAGCATTGGTATTATTAAGTAGAGGAACTAATTGTGTCTGAACTAATGTTCACTCAGAGCCTGATTCTCCATCATCTACTTGTAACATTGCTATTCGTTGTTTATCCTCTAATTTTTGTCTATATTGGTGTTTCAGCGTACCAGTGACATGTCACCTTATATCAGTTCCGATACTGGGACATTGGTATGTCAAGTCAAATGATGTTGTTCAATTGTTAGCTTCACTTATATGCCATGTAGAATACACATAATGTACTCTGTTATGTGATCAAACAGCTACTGTATACATGTATATATGCATGTGTATGTGTATATTTGTATGAGTTATAACTTGTAATACAACATACTTTTCTTGATTTTGCAGTTTGTTTTCTTAACTAGTGGAATTGTATTCCTTACACTTATTGTGAATGGATCAACAACACAGTTTCTTTTACGCCTTCTTGAAATGGATAGCTTATCCGCACCAAAGGTACAATTATCATGATCTATGTGTATTCAGCTTATCTGTAGTTTGAAAACTTTGTTACTAATTAACATAATGTAGATTAAACGTACAAGGCTATATAAAATAATCACATGCAAGGTCCAGTATGCAACAGCTTTAACTAACATAGACAATCATGAAGTTACAGTAAGGTATGTCAAATGATGCCCAATATTCTGTCTTTGTGATCTCTTTCTGCAGCATCACTAAATTTCTCATCCCTTATATCCATTTTTATTCTAATCAGTATTTATGAATTCATCCGGGAATGAGTACCTATCCCTTACGGGAGCGGAACCTGTGTCTTCGACATGATAAGACCCTGCGCTTAAAGCGAATCATTCTAGCCATATAAAGCGTTTGGGCTTTTCTTCTCTTAAAAGAAGTCGTTGCCAGCTTGAAAGAGCTAGATTAAAAATAGCCTCCTAGCCTGAACAAACCTTTTTAATAGATTATAACTATCAATAAAGTAGTAATGGTATAGAAAGAGATGCACTTTCTGGGGAAGAACTAATTTATATGGGATGCTTTTTCACCTTAGTGAATCTGCAGCCTGTAATTGTTGAGAAGATGTGATTTTCTCAAGATCTAGTGGAAAACACAACCTCTTTTAGAAAATAGCTCGCCTGTTTTTTTGAAAAAGAAACTGACTTTTATAACATAGAACATAGAAGGTTGGGGATGAGAAATAGCTCGCCTGTTACAGGTTCTTCCTGTCATATCAAGACATATGCCGGAATGTATTCTTGAAATAGTAATTCTAAGTAAAGTGTTGCTTTAAATTTGGGGCCATGTCTTTGTATCTGTCATTCCTGGCTTTTCTTCTCCAAGGAACAACCGGTATGTTTTCCCTTGACCACTTCTTCCCAACTCAAATCTTTCCAATTGGGTATATTCAAGGGGGCTCGTATGATAATGTGTTCTCAAAGCCAAGTTTTCAGTGGGTTTTTACAACTCATATTTCTATTGAGTACAGAATTGCCAGGCACTGTAGGCTACTTGCTGAAACTGCTCGTTGGTAAATTATTAGACATTTATATATGTCTTCAGTGTGTCCAATTTATATATAGATCTTTTGTGGGTTGCTGCTTTGAGTCTTCAGGATACAATCCCTAGCTAGAATACCAGCAATGTGATGACAGGACAGAATCTCAGCTATAATTCTCAACTGTTAAAAAAACACATCTAGAAATGGCTTGTAGCTCTGGCCATCCGTAGTGCTATAATCTCCTTCCATGTCACTAATGTTTACCAAGTTTTTGCTCTCTCACTAAATTAAATTGTTTTAGAAGGTGAGCAAAGGGTTTTAGGATTCCTCATAATAATTATGTCAGATTATTCTTGGATTTAACAAACTGAGAAATGTTCACATAAACATATCTCACTGTATGTATGAATGCATGTGCATAAGATTGTGAATGTAGTTGTTATAGACATATACTAGGTTTCCTCCAACCTGTAGAAAATTAACAATTTTTGCTTATAACAATCTATGGCAGAGGCGTATGCTGAATTACACAAAGTATGAAATGTTGAACAAAGCACTAGAAGCCTTTGGTGATCTCGGGGATGATGAAGAACTAGGATCTGCTGACTGGCCTACTGTTAAAAGATACATAACAAGCCTAAATAGTGTGGATGGTGAACGGATGCACCTTCATTCTTCATCTGAAAATGATAATCCCAATCATATGAATTTAAAAGATATCCGAGTGCGCTTCTTAAATGGCAAGTAATTTTATGACTATATCTTCATAATTCTTCCAATTATGATAGCTGACTGTTTGAAATTATATTTTTTTCGATCTGTTTATGCATGAAAGTTGGCTTTTGTAACTCCTGTAACCACAATATTTACATTAAAACAGCTGAACCACCACCTCAATTGAACGACACTCCAGGAAATGAATTTAGTGTCAATTGAATTAATTTTTGTCTAACTGGAAGTTTTTTTTTTTTTTGGAAACTTTGTCTAACTGGAAGTTTTTACATGCTGATGAGAGTATATTCCAGTTTGGCTTGTTTACGGAGGCTTTAGAGATGTTCCAAACAAGGAACTATTGTGCTTCTTCAAAAGTGATTAAAAATATATTTTTGTAGTAATATTAAATGTGGGTAATATTTTGAAATAAAGTGCTTTAAACCAAAATTTTAAGAAGCTCCGTGTTTGCTAAAAAATCAAATTTTGATTACTTTACTAAAAATGCACTAAGGTTTCTTTGAATAAATTATGGGTAAAGCTGGAATAGTGTAAAATTCTTGAGGATAATATCCATCAAAATAATCTGTTAAAAGCTGGGTGGGTGTAGCCTTCCAAAAAATTGATTTTAAGTGACAGTCAGCGTCTTGTGTTTGCAAACACTATATTTCCCAGTAACCCTAACCGGTCTCTGATACCATGATGAAAAGTTTTAAGAATATATTAATTCTGTTGTATATAAATTACAATACATTCTAGTTTATATATACAATTGCTATGCTAAACAAGGAAAGTCAACAATTAATTTCCTGAACTATAGGACAGATCATTAATCCTGATTTCGTGCACTAACTTTTCTGAAACATATCCCATCTCGTATCAAATTTCCTACATGTATCTAACAAACAGAGTGCTAACAACCAATCTTTTGAAGTGCATTACATTCTTTTGGTGTCTAACTTGTGATAATGTAATTACAGGTGTTCAGGCAGCTTACTGGGTCATGCTTGATGAGGGAAGGATCACTCAAACTATGGCCAATCTTCTAATGTTATCTGTTGATGAAGCAATTGACCTGGTATCTCATGAAGCACTGTGTGATTGGAAATGTCTAAAATCTTATTTGAACATCCCAAATCACTATAAGTTTCTACAATCAAGCATTGTCCCTCAAAAGCTTGTTACATACTTCACTGTTGAGAGATTAGAGTCTCAATGCTACATCTCTGCTGCCTTTCTCAGCGCCCATAGAACTGCAAGACTGCAATTACAAAAGTTCATTGGTAAGAATCTCCTGCTGACTTTGCTCCTTATTTTCAAACTGTGGAAGATGTGTTCTCTATTACCACCATTCAGTTTCCTTGTCCTATTTTCGAAAGAAAACTTGCAACTCTCATGATAGGATTGAACAGATATGCTTGCACGAAAGAAGGTTTGTGGTCAAGGATCAACTTAATAATGTGATAATGTAATTGCTGGTGTTTTTGGTAGTTTACTTTTTGGTTAGTTCCTCAAGGGATTATTCCTTGTAGACATGATATGAAATTGGGAGCAATTTGGGATTCCACATAGGAATTTTTTTTTTTCCCTTCAAAATTATGTAGGACGGAACCATTTGATGGCACCTTCTGATTTTGTGGGTGACTTTGTTGGGGTTAACCATTGCTGTCCACACCTTTTGTTTGTACTTCCACCTAGAAGTTTCTGTACATTATCATAAGATTTTCTGCTGCCTGATTATTATACTTTTGTTGAAAACTTTTTGATGATTATCAAGCATGCAATGTATGTCTTACCGACCAGTACAACACGTCATGTGAAGATGACAGAATATTATAGAAGCATTTCCTTTGCTGATTTGAGCAATGTTATATAGATAAGGTTTGTAAACGTAGATCTTTATATCTATCTGTACATACAATTTTGCAGAGAAAAATAAAATGTTATGATTTTATGACTTCTACCTAGTTTTGATTAGTCAATTTATCTTTATGTCATTTTTAAGTTTGGCCCTGTTAGGACTTAAGAATGTAGCAAGATTCATAATGATCAGGTCTTGTTTTCGGTTTCAGTATTGTTTTCATTTTCAGTTTAATGCATTTTTGTGTACTTCCAGATTTACGTTGTTCTCAACATCTGGATTTTTATATGATGATTTTCGAACTCCTGTGCTAATATTAAGATGTCTGTTTATATTTTGAAATATTCACTTTTATATATTGAAAATGATATATAGTGTAAGAGTATTGATTTATAGTTCCCATTATTTAAATTTATTTTCTCTCTCATCTGTGAACTTTTGGTTGACATGTTATTATTCCATTTATTGGGCTAGCTATATACAAGGAAAATTGTTAAATAAACTTTTCTTTTCTGCATTTTAATTATCAGAATAGGCAACAACAGAATTTGAAAATGAAATCAAAAACAGAATTCCGAATCCATTACCAATCCCATCTTTTTAACAAAAAATAATTTGTCTATTATATATTTCTTACAAATGCACTGATAATGTAGGAGACAGTGAAATTGCGGCCGTTGTGATTAGGGAAAGTGAGCTGGAAGGCGAAGAAGCAAGAAAGTTTCTAGAAGATGTTCGTGTTTCATTTCCTCGGGTATGTAGACAATAAATTATTAGCCTGTAGTACATAGTATGCTGTATGAAATACAAATTTGGTGACAACTTCAGGTGCTACGTGTTTTGAAAACAAGACAAGTTGCATACGCAGTCCTCAATCGCTTGATTGAGTATATTCATAATCTTGAGAAGATTGGATTGTTAGAAAAAAGCGAGACAAGCCGTCTTCATGATGCTGTTCAGGTAAATTACTCATTTATTTCGTTGTGCTTATCCATTTTTAATATTTTTTTGTTTGAAAGTTGTAAATAATAAGATTTGATCAATGATTCAGACTGACTTGAAAAAGCTCTTAAGAAATCCACCTTTGGTGAAAATTCCAAAAATACGGGATCTGATATCAACTCATCCTCTACTGGGGCCCTACCAACCATGGTGCGTGAGACGGTAGCAGGATCTACTAAAGAAATAATGAACATGTCAAGAACAACTCTTTACAGGGAGGGATCAAAGGCAACTGGTATCTGGTTAATATCGAACGGGGTAGTGAAGGTATCTAGTAATTATATTAACTATGAAACATGTACGACTTGTATCTGATATTCTTGTTGCTGAGTGATGAATGTTGGTGCTGGGCAGTGGTCACGTAAAAATACAAGTCATAAGCATTCCCTGCACCCAACTTTTACTCATGGAAGTACTCTGGGTTTGTATGAAATCCTTGCTGAAAAGCCATACATCTGCGACATTACTACCGATTCTGTGGTACTCTGCTTTTATATAGAGGCTGAAAAAATATCTTCTGCGTTGAGATCTGATCCTGCTGTGGAAGATTTCTTTTGGCGAGTATGGTATTGGTAGTTTCTTATTGCATTGCATATTAGCTTTCCCTTGATTCTATTCTTTATGGCAAAAACTTGTGTGAGACGGTCTCATACATAAGATGGATCTCATTTGCTCTTTTATATGATCCATGTGCTTATGCAACTCAATCATATTTTAAAAAATATTACTCAAAGTCTCAAACCCTAAAATGGAGGACCGTCTCACACAAGACTCCCTCATTCCTTAATTAGCCCCACTTTCTGCAGGAGGGTTTCATTGTTCTTGTCAAACTCCTCCTCCCTCATGTGTTTGAAAATATGTCAATGAAAGATTTAAGAATGCTTATTGCTGAAAGATCAATGATGAGTATATACATGAGCGGGGAGAGTTTTGAGATACTACATCAATCTGTTGGTCTCTTATTGGAAGGTTATGTAAGGTTGCAAGATGGGCAAGATGAGCCGCTTAGAGCTCCAGCAGCAATTCTGCCACATGTTGATCGAAGTTTTCACCGATCTGAAACATCAGGTACTCTAATAATAGCTTATTTATTGCAGCCATACAGTCTGATTATATCTTCCAATTTTTCTCGGATAAAAAATTAAATTTTAATCTAGTAGTTCGAATGCTTAATGCCACTGACCCAAACTCTGATCCTGCGCTTGATTTGTCATAAATATTTTGTTTGTTACTTCACTTTTCTTGAATAAGATTCCTGTTCCAGGGTTGCGCTTTAAGTATTGCAATTCGATGAACTGCTTTGTCATGCATTTCTCTAGGGCTATGCAATATTTAGCCTTGTGTGTTCCAAATAATTTTAATCTCCCAACAAGTCTCAATCTACCACAGATTTTCTGACAGATCACATTCACATAGTCCATAGTCGGAAAGTATTTTAACGTCCCAAGTTCGATGTCAAACTCTTCCTCTAAGCATCTATTTAAATTCTGCATTTCTTCTGTTATCACCTGTAACTATAACATCATCCTCATATAGCTGCCATTTTCGTTTCATAGGAAGTAACTTATGTCTTCATTTTAAATTCTAGCTGTAGGCTCCAAAGCAGGAAGCATCTACCATCAAGCTTCAGTGTATCAAGTTCGGACAAGGGCAAGAGTTGTCATATTTGATATAGCTGGATTCGAGAATAGTCGAGAGCTTTCTGGTCTTATGAGTTGGCCTCAACCTTTTTAAATTCTCAACATCGTGACTGGGAAAAGGCAGATGAACAAGAACACCTATTGTCTGCAAGGGCAATGCAGCTAAACACCTATGGTAGCATGGTAGGTTTAATATTTCTTTCCTTTCTCCTTTGTTATCTCTCTCCCTCTCTCTCTCTTGACAATGCTGCTTCATTTTCAGATTAACATTCCAGAGGAAAGCTAACTCACAGCCTCTCATACCCAAGAGTTCATGACTTCACATTGCTTCTGTTAAGTCACGAGGATCCTCTACATTGCGCAAGAAACTTGATATGCAAGAATTAAACAAGGCAACATGCCACAATTTAAAGACGTGCATCGTGGAAGTCATGCAACGAGAGATGATTCTGGGTGTGAGGATGAGCATATAGTAAGAATCGATTCACCCAGAACTGTCGTTTCGGCAACTTCTTCATCATCATCACTCTATAATATTTTTGCGTCTATTTTGTGGCCATTAACATTTTGTTAATAAAAATCAAGAAATTCACATTTGCTCTTCAGCTGTGCTGGATTTAAAGTATGATCAGAAGCAGCATATGGGGTGTTTGTATTTTGTGTTGCATGTAAAAGAACTTATCCCCTTTCAACTTGGTTAACTATAAAAGATAAACATTTTGAATTTTTTACTCAACTGTAAAAATAAATAACAGTTATATTTTTTTTTGAACATAATAAATAACAGTTATATAGGTAACCGCCTTTTACTACCCGTGAATCGCATGATATACAAAAACTCGTACTGTTATCATACCAAAAATTAGTATTACCAAAATTTTGATATATTAAAATGCATATCATTACATATTGAAAATAATTTTCAATATAATTTCATACTGACATATTTATGTTGTTCCATGTTACATTCTGTAAAGCGTTTCATACTGAGATACCATAATATCGATTTTTTTTTCCGATATAACTGTAAGTACCAAAATATATATATATATTTTTTTAATTATTATCTACTACCAACCTTACTAAAAATTCGATAAATTAAATGTTCTTCGATATTTGTAACAAATTCCTTTGCGAAATGATGCAATATAAAATGAGTTGATAAATTGTTTTTGTCTTATCCATTACCCACTAATCCACATTGAATCAAAAAAATCCACATTAATTTTCTATTACTAACTATTTAATTTTCAATGTTGATCTCACGCCATTCCCTTTCTCATAACGATTGCCAATATTTCCAGCACAAACTTTTATTGTTACAAAATGTTACAAACACCCTCATTGTTCTTTTACATTAAATAAAATTACAAACATATGCTTTTGATCAACCTTTAACTCCAGCACAGCTGAAGAACAGACGTGAAAGTGGAATTTCTTGCTTTCTACAGCAGCTATTATAGAGCCATGGTGATGGTGATGGTGATGATGAAGATGATCTGGAAGGGCTTTAAGAAGCTTCCCGAAACGAGAGTGTGCTGGGTGAATCGATTCTTACGATGTGTTCATCCTCACACCCAGAATCATCACTCGACTCATCTCTCTTTGCATGACTTTCACGATGAAGTTGTGGCACGTTGCCTAGTCGTTTATTTTCTTGCATATCAAGTTTCTTCCGCAATGTATTGGACCCTTCTGATTTAACAGAAGGGACGGGACGCTGTGTATGAACTGAAGGAACTGTAGGGTATGAGAGACTGTGAGTTGGCTTTGCTCTCCTGTTTCTCAGAAAACTCCGAGCACGCCTCCTTCGAAGGCTTATCTGAAAATGAAGCAGCATTGTCAACACGCGCGTCTGACACACACACAGACAGAGAGGAAGATATATTAAACCTACCATGCTACCATAGGTGCTTATCTGCATTGCCCTTGCAGACAAATTGTTTTCTTGACCATCTGCCACTTCCCAGTCACGACGTTCAGAATGGAAAGAAGGATGAGGCCAACTCATTATTCCAGAGTGGTGATCAGCTGAATGTGCTAAAATTGATGATGATTGTTTTCGAAGAGTTCTACCATTCTCGAATCCAGATATATCAAATATGACAACTCTTGCCCTTGTCCGAACTTGATACACTGAAGATTGATGGTAGAAGCTTCCTGCTCTGGAGCCTACACGTAGAATTTAAGATGAAATGAGGACATAATTTACTTCCCGTGAAGACGAAGATGGCAGCTATATGAGGACGATGTTATAGTTACAGGTGATAACAGAAGAGAGACGCAGAATTATCAAATTTCTTCAAAATATGATCGAACTAAACTTGATGAAGTTGATAGGACTTTCTTAAAGGAGAAACTTGATAGTGGCCTAATATCCAATTAATTTATTCAAATGAAGGATCAACTAGCAGATGTACTCACCAAGTGACTGACAAACTCTATGTTCGATTGTTCGAGGACATTGTTAACAAGATGGAATGTGAGACTATAATATCAATCCGCAAAATGTATACTTGGATAGTAGAGTACCTGGTGTTTCAGGGTGGTGAAAACTTTGATCAACACGTGGCAAAATTGCTGCAGGAGAATTAATCTCATCTTGCCCATCTTGCAATCTTACGTAACCTTCCAATAAGAGACCAACAGATTGATGTTGTATCTCAAAACTCTCCCCACTGATATACATATTCATCGTTGATTTCTCAGCAATAAGCGTTCTTAAATCTTGCATTGACATTTTTTCAAACATACGAGGGAGGAGAACTTTAGCAAGAACTATGAGACTCTCCTGCAGAAAGTGGGGCTAATTAAAGATCAGAATCAAGGGAAAGCACATTAGACATTTGAGATCACCACTTAAGCAAAAGACATTTTTCCTGCTAAGATGGAGAGTGCTAACAGACAAGAATATGGTAAGAAACCACCAATACCATACCCGCCAAAAGAAATCTTCCACGGTAGGATCAGATCTCAACACAGAAGATATTTTTTCAGCCTCTATATAGAAGCAGAGTACCACAGAATCGGTAGTAATGTCACATTGGTATGTCTTTTCGGCAAGGATTTCATACAAACCCAGGGTACTTCCATGAGTAAAAGTTGGGTGCAGGTAAGGCTTCCGACCTGGTTCTTCACTTGACCACTGCCCAGCACCGACATTCATCAGTCAGCAACAATAAATATCAGATACAATTTGTAATTATTTTTGTAGTAAATATAATTGCTAGATACCTTTACTACCCCGCTCGATATTAACCAGATACCAGTTGCCTTTGATCCCTCCTTGTAAAGAGTTGTTCCTGACATTTTCATTATTTCTTTAGTAGATCCTGCTACTGTCTCACGCACCCTGGCTGGTAGGGCCCCCAGTAGAGGATTGGTTGATATCAGATCCCGTATTTTTGGAATTTTCACCAATGGTGGATTTCTCAAGAGCTTTTTCAAGTCAGTCTGAATGATTGATGAAATCTTATTCATTACAACTTTCAAACAAGAAATATTTAAAAATAGATAAGCACAACAAATAATGATCATCATTTACCTGGACGGCATCATGAAGACGGCTCATTTCCTTTTCTTCCAACAATCCAATTTTCTCAAGGTTATGAATATATTCAATCAAATGATTGAGGACTGAATATGTAACTTGTCTTGTTTTCACAACACGTAGCACCTGAAGTTGTCACCAATTGTATATTTTCATGCAGCATTACTATGTGCAATAGGTTAACAATTTAATGTCTACATACCTGAGGAAATGAAACACGAACATCTTCTAGAAACTTTCTTGCTTCTTCACCTTCCAGCTCACTTTCCCTAATCACAACGGCTGCAATTTCACTGTCTCCTACATTATCGATGCTTATGTGAGAAATGTACAATAGACAATTGATTTTTGTTAAAAAGATGGGATTGGAAATGGATTCGTAAATAAATTAGGGGAAAAAAACATGACATTAGAAAAATCCCAAACTTTGATTTAGAAAAGAGACAACATCAACAAAGGCCTTCTTTCTAATATTAAAACGCAGGAAAAAAAAGTTCAATTAACAATTTTCGTAAAAATTATCAGGCTTTTATTTCTCTATGTATAACCAACAATTTAAACATAAACCAAGGTAATGATGTTCTACTATTTTAAAAATACTTGCAAATCACTAACTAGAAAATTGTTCCTCTTACCGATCAAAAAAATTGTTCCTCTTGTATATAGCGAGCCCAAAATAAATGGAATAATAACATCTCAACCAAAAGTTTACTGATGAGAGAAAATAAATTAAATAATGGGACCTAAAAGTGAGTGTTTCAAATATAAACAAATATCTTAATGTTCACATAAGAACTCAAAATCATCATATAATATTCCTGATGTTGAGATCGTAAAGCGAAAGTACACTGAATGCACTAAACTGAACAATGAAAACATACTGAAACCAAAAACAAGACCTAAAGCTTTATAACAAATCTTACAAAATTCCTAAGTACTCACAGAGCCAAACTTACGCAATGACATAATGGTAAATTGACTAATCATAACTAGGTAGAAGTCATTAAATTTTTACATTTTAATTTTTCTCTGCAAAATTTTACCTTGATAAACCTTATCTATATAAGGTTGCTCAAATCAGCAAACAAAATGCTTCTATAATCTTCTGCCATAAAAACTTCAATCTTCAAATGCAACTAGTACAAACGTGTTGTCACTGGACAGTAAGACATTCATTGGAATGTTTAACAAAAAGCATGTACAATCAGACAGCAGAATATCTTCTGATATTGTACTGAATCCGTTAGGTGGAAGTACAAACAAAAGGTGTGGACAGCAAAGGGTTAACCCCAAAGAAGTCACCCATAAAATCAGAAGGTGCCACACAATGGTTGCATCCTACGTAAATTTGAAGGGGAAAAATCCTGTGTGAAATCCCAAATTGCTCCAAATTTCAAATCAGGTGTGCAAGGAATTATCCAGGGATTTAACCAAATAAGTACACCACCAAAATCACCAGTAATTACATGACCACATTAAGTTGATCCTTGATTATAAAACTTCTGTCGTGCAAGCATTTCTGTTTAATCCTATCATGAGAGTTGCAAGGTTTCATATGAAAATAGGTGTGTACAAGGAAACCAAATGATGGAAATACAGAACACAGCTTCCACAATTTGAAAAATAAGGAGCATAGTCTGCAGGAGATTCTTACCAATAAATTCATGTAGTTGCTGTCGTGCAGTTCTATGGGCGCGGAGAAAGGCAGCAGAAATGTAGCATGCAGACTCTAATCTCTCAGCAATGAAGTATGTAACAAGCTTTTGAGGGATAATGCTTGATTGCAGAAATTTATAGTGATTTGGAATGCTCACATAAGATCTTAGACATTTCCAATCACACAGTGCTTCATGAGATACCAGGTCAATTGCTTCATCAACAGACCGCATTAGAAAATTGGTCGTAGTTTGAGTGATCCTTCCCTCATCAAGCATGACCCAGTATGCTGCTTGAATACCTGTAATTACATTATCACTAGTTAACACCAAAAGCATGTAAATGCACTTCAACAGTTAGTTGTTAACACTCTGTTTGTTAAATACAATTTTTTTATATGATTACATTATCATATATACTTATCTCTTATCAATTTTGGTAACTCAGAGCAGTTCTCTTTAAGCTACTCTTTGCTCCCCTACCTGACATGATCATAAGTCTCAAGTATCAGAGGTTTATGGCAGTTGTCTGATATGCCTCTTATATTTCTACTGCAATTGTAGTTGGACTTTTAATTTAAGTTGGGTCTTTTAATTAAAAGTTTGTTTGGCTGAGCTTATAACTTATAAGCTCTTAAAACAAGCTCCTTACAACTTATAAGCTCAAAAAAATAAGTTGGGATATCCCAACTTATTTTTCTAAAATCTTTTAAGCAATACTTGAAAAACAAATTAGTTGAAAAATGAGTACGTAGCAGTGACTGAGGCTAGAAAGGAGATGGTATGGTTGTAGAACATCTTGCGTGAATTGGGAAAGGAACAGGAAGGATAGTATTCTCTAAAGTGATAGTCGAGTGTTATTCACTTGACTAAAAATCCAGCTTTTCACTCAAGAACAAAGCACATTGAGTTGAGCTATCACTACATCTGTTGCCTTGTGGAGAATAAAATTTTGCAACTAACGAAGATTCAAGGAAGTGAGAACCCTGCTGATATGTTGACTAAGGTTGTGACCTTAGAGAAATTAAAACTATGCATGGCTTCAACTGGCCTTGAAAACTGAGATAAAGGCTTGGCACTACTACCAGTGAGAGTTATGGATTAGGAGGAGAAGGTGGGTCACACTTTAAGCTAGTCTCCATGTCCGAGATTGTTGAGTTATGGAGGCCGACTGCTTCATGTCCTTGATCACGGCGATCCAACTTTGAGGCTAGTCTCCAAGGCAAATTTTTTATTTGGGCCTTTAAGGCATTATACAAATTCATTGGGCATTTAGGGTTTTGGCCCAGTTTTTGGGGTATTTATATCCTGATTCATTGTAACCCTACATCACAAACTTATTAGTAATTCTCCTGGCTTGGTAGTGCCCCCATATGTAGTCATTCTTGATAAACTAGGTCAACAAAACTAGTGTTTCCTTTTTTTTTGATAAGAAAAGAAAAATTTTATTAACTCAGGCATCACGAATGCCAAGCTGTTACAAATCCATTACATAATTACATACACAGCTCCAGTTCCATCTAATCATTAAACTTTTCATTACAGAAATTGCATCAGACTATCAGCACTTAAGACAACTCCTGGGCCTTCCGAACCAATCTGCCATGTTACTAAAGCCTTCCTCCTTCCTTTTTGAATATATCCAACTCCACAGTCGACTCCTTAGTTCATCGAAGGTCTTCGATTCGTTGAATTGTTCATTCCGGAAAATGTAGTTGTTCCGAGCTTTCCAAATACTCCACACCATTCCTTCCCATATAAATACTCCATACTCTCTCCCTTTCTTTCCTTTAAGCATTCGGCTGAAGTGCAGCAAATTACACACCGGGTCTGATGAGAACACAGCAGCCACTCCCAACCAGTTTGCGCACAACATCCAAAGTCTATACGAACATTCACACTCAAAAAGAATATGACGAACCGTTTCGGTATGCTGTTTGCAGAAAATACATGTGGTATTTGCGTCTGGCAGTAGAATGTTCCTCCTGGCCAGCTTTGAAGAAGTTGGAATCCGTTCCCAAAGCACTCTCCATGCGTGGATCTTGATCTTTTGAGGCGTAAATTTGTTCCAGATTAATGAGAGCTCTTCCTTCTTTCTTGCAATTCCAATCTTCTCCCTCTGTAACCAGCTATATGCTTCACTGGTTTTGAAACTCTTTTAGCTCCTTGTCCCCATTCCCATTTATCTTGCACCTCACATTGCAACTGTGTTCCATCAATGACCTGCAAAACTTCATTTAGCAGCTCCTCTTCTCGAGCCCTCAGTCCTCTTCTCCAGTGCCACTCCCATTTCCACTCCCGATCTAACCAACTTCCCATTTCTGCAATTGATTTTAGCTTATCCAAACTCAAATTATATAATCTTGCAAATCTGTCTTTAAGCCTTCTATCTCCGACCCATACATCTCATTTCCACTAGTGTTTCTCGTTTCTCGTTTTTATTTTTCTCCATAATTGCAGTTAAAATCCTAATAGTTGCCTCCAGCACAATACTTGGGCATGTTTTTGGGTGGATTGCATGCTCAAATTCTAGACAGAATCTTAGACTCGGAGATGATTGATGTGTTTGCAGCCATGTGGTTGTGCGGGCCCATAGGCCACCGGCAGCCTAGAACCACTACACATTCAACCACGGATTCTATTCTCGACCCCAGGCATCTTCTTGGGGTACCGGTCAACAATCAACGGCCGGCCACACTTCGAACGGGACTTCTTAGTTCAGGGGTGGATTTTCCCAGCAGTCGAACCCAAAATAACTCAGCCTTGACGAAGTGGTATAGCTGAAGTGGTTAGAGCTCCACTACCTATAACCCAAAGGTTATGGGTTCGAGTCACCATTTGCCCGATCAAAAAAAAAAACTCAGCCTTGAGTCAAACTCAGAATTCTTCGGCAAGGTCGTCAGGCCCGTGGCCTACCTGTAAAGTCCGCCACCACAAGGTGGAAGAAGAATGACAATACTGAGCGAGGGAAGTGCTATAAGTGCCAACCATATGGACCCCTGCATAAGTGTCCGTCTAAGTCCTTGCGCGTGATGTTAGAGTGTGAAGTGGAGGAACCATAAGAAACAGCTGGTTAGAAGGGTGAGGAGGATCTGTGAAACTCAGGTTTTCCGACGATGAAGCACGTGGGGAGATGAAGTCAGTTTTGGCCTTAGTCTAGAATAAATTGCCCGTGGCTTTATTGTTTGGGGCTTAAGTTAGGGTTAGGGCTGAGTCTATTTAAATAAAGATTTCACTAGAGTTAGGGTTATCTATAATCATTGAGATTGTTAGCAACTTCAGTTGTGGATGTGGCCTTGTTTGAGTTCTTTAATTTCAGTAAATTATGTGTTAAGAGTTTCCTCTTCGCTCTATCATTATCATTTTTCCTTTAGTGCTAGGTTTTGAATCTAAGATTCACCCTTTACATGGGTCATCTATTGAGAGTGAAATATTGGTGCAAGATTAGTATGATAATGCACAGCAATATCTATCTTAAGCACTTCATTTCATCATGGGTAGTGGGGCCATGACATGTAGTTGTACAATAAACGCCCTCTTTCTTAACACCAATGCTTACATCTCCTTGAGTTGCACATCATAAGTATGTTCACTGCACTTCAAAAATTGGGTTTACAGCATTCTGTTTGCTAGACACGTATTCATAATAGATCCTAAGAAATCATCCACGATCTTTTCTACTTGAAAATATGAGTACGCTGACATACCCTCTCAAATATGAACAGCTTTTTACTCATTTTATCTTGAGTAAATATTAGCTCCCTTAACATACATGCTCAGCAGTCTCAAGCACAGAGTTTCACTGCATTAATTTTCTGTCTAATGTCAGGTCTTTGAACTGAAAATTCACCATTCACATGGGTATTAGTGAACCATTTGTCCTAGATCAGTCTGATGGGCTAATTCTAAATACTGCTGCAAATGATTCTTAAGCCACTTCATTTTATCATTGGGTGCCGTACTCTAATAGGTGATTGCAAGTTATTACAAGATGATAAGCTGTGGTATTCACCTGGTCTTCAAGTCAGTCGCCCGGCCTGATACTGAGAATTGGATGTATATTAACGAATATAGGATGATGATTATCAACTGTAATTCGTATTCCAATGGCTGTGTTGATGTGTCATATTACTAAATGAACCATTTCATTTCAATCTTGCACGTGTGTTTTGTCTGAACATATGCACGAAGAAATCCTTAAGATGGTTATTTAATAGAACTCACTTTACTAAACCTGTCAGTGTAAAAGTTCCTAGGATTCTCAAGTTCTCTGCCTATTATGATACAATTACAGGTGGTCATGTCTTTAACTCACATACAGGTGGTCAAGCTTTTACTGTTTACACTATCTCATGTTCTAATTTGAAGATTATACTGTTAGCTGTTTTATTAATTTACAGTTTGAAACTACTTTTCAACACCAACTAGTTCAATTAAAGAGCAAAGATACTAAACTTTAAGAAACTAGTACCAAGATATATCTAAAATAGCCTTATTTCTTGATGGATTGATTATTCTCCTGTATCAAGGGATGTTCATGTATTTAGTGACACAATTACACAAGTAGAATCACTTTTATTCAAAATAAAATCATTTTTTTAGTGTTTGCAAACACTAGAAACTGCAAGCTACGCCCACCCAGCTTCTAACAGATTATCATTATTTTGATGGATATTATAACAATCCTATCCTTAAGAATTTTTACATTCTAGCTATACCCATAACTTATTCAAAAAGAGATTTTTTTCGCAAACCCTCCAACTTCTCAAAAAGTATAAACACAGAAAAAAAAACGGAATTCAAACAGTCAGCTATCATAATTTGAAGAATTATGCAGATAAGGTCGTGAATTACTTGCCATTTAAGAAGCGTACTCGGATATCTTTTAAATTCATACGGTCAGGATTATCATCACTTTCGGATGAAGAATGAAGGTGCGTTCGTTCACCATCCAGACCATTTAGGCTTGTAATGTATCTTTTAACAGTAGGCCAGTCAACAGGTCCTAGTTCTTCATCATCCCCGAGATCAGCAAAGGCCTCTCTTGCTTTGTTCAACATTTCATACTTTGTGTAATTCAGCATTCGCCTCTGCCATAGAATGTTATAAGAAAAAATGTTAATTATGTACATGTCAGAGGAAACTTAGAACATTGCTATAACAACTACATTCACAGTCTTATGCACATGCATTGGTACATACAGTGGAGATATCTTTATGTGAGCACTTCTTAGTTGTTAAATCCAAAAATAATCTGACACAAGTATCATGAGAAATCCTAAAACCCTTTACCACCTTCTAAAACAATTTAAGTTACTGAGAGAGCCCAAAATTGGGAAATATTAGTGATAGGATGGAGTGATTCTAGTACTATAGATGGCCAAAGCTACCAGTCATTTCGTCAAAGGCCCCCAAATTGTGAATCCAAGGAGTAGGATGAATTGAACCAGATGAAAAATTCAGCATACCCATCCATGGACTTAAGAATCTTTGCAGACTGCTAAGAAGTTGAGATGTCTTAAGTTTTCTGAAGTGTTTTTCAAAAGTAGAGAATTATAGTTGATATTCTATCCTGTCATCACAATATAGATCTTATAGCTAGGGATTGTATCATGAAGATTCAATGAAGGCAGCAACCCAATAAAAAAGTATATATAAATTGGACTCACACTGAACATATATAATTGAGCTCCAGGCTAATAATTTAACAACGAGCAGTTTCAGTAAGTAGCCTACAGTGCCTGGCATTCTGTACTCAAATAGAAATATGAGTTGTAAAAACTCACTGTAATGGCCCCAGAATGCGTATCGCAGGAGTATCAGAATTACATGACTAGCGAGGTGATTTTGAGAATACATAATTATACGAACCACCTTGAATACACCCAATTATTAAGATTTGAGTTGGGAAGAAGTGGTCAAGGGAGAACATACTGATTGGTCCTTGGAGAAGAAAAGCCAGGAACAAAGATATGGCCAAATTTAATGCAACGCTCTACCTAAAATTACTAATATCAAAGCTGTGTGAGGTGAGTTCCACACGAGAACAAATTCTGGCATATGTCTTGATCATGACAGGAAGGATGTGTAACAGGCGAGCTATTTTCTAGTTTGTGTTTTCAATGTGTTCTTGAGAAAATCACATCTTCTCAACAATTAAAAGCTGCAGATTCACTAACGTGAAAATGCATTCCATATAAATTAGTTCTTCCATGAATTCATAAATACTGATAGAAAGAGATCTCAACTACGGAGAATATTGGACATCATTTGACCTATGCTATGATTGTCTATGTTTGTTAAATTTGCTGCATACTGGACCTTGCATGTGGATTTTATTTAGCCTTGTACGTCTATTCTACATCACATTAATAGTAACAAAATTTTCAAACTACAAATAAGCTGAATAACACATAGATCACTATAACTGTACCTTTGGTGCCGATAAGCTGTCCATCTTAAGAAGACGTAAAACAAACTGTGTTGTTGATCCATTCACAATAAGCGTAAGGAATACAATTCCACCAGTTAAAAAAACAAACTGCAAGAAATCAAGAAAACCATGTACTCTTAAGATATAATCATGCAATTATACACATACACATGCATATATACATGTATACAGGAGCTATTTAACCATAGAACAGAGTACATTATGTGTATTCTACGTGGCATATTACTGAAACTAACAGTTGGTCAATATCATTTTGACTTGACATACCAATGTCCCAGTATCGGAACTGATATAAGGTGACTCATCACTGGTACGCTGAAACACCAATAAAGAAAAAAATTAGGTGATAAACAAATTTGGATAGCGATGTTACAAGTAGAAGATGGAGAATGAGGCTCTGACTAAGCATTAGCTCGGACACAATTAGTTCTTCTCATTAAACTATAGCAACGCATGGAAATTTAATCACAAGTACATCCTGCAAGTGACATTATACCTCAGCATGAAATCAGGAAACAATCAACACCCAGGCATGCAGAACAAACACACACCCGAAAATTAGTATTTGCAAACTTATCAAAAAGTGTTAGGAATATAAGCTAGGGAACCCTAACTTAACTCAAGACCATGGTCAAATGTCACAGGTTGACTCCCATTTATATACCCTTCCACACTTCCATGTGGAACCGATATGGGATATCGTAACAATTTCATCCCCCTTTCAAACCAAATGTCCGCAGACGGCACACTCCGGGTGGTAATCCATACAAGGCATATCCGGGATGGCAACCCCTGGGCCCACCATCCAGTAGCCCCTTTCTGCAGCCTACTCCCAATTATATACCCTTCCACACTTTCATGTGGAAACGATGTGATATCGTAACAGAATAACAAAGTAAGTCAATTGAATCTTCCACTTGATAGATCAATGAATATGTTATGCTTGCCTTTAGTTGGAATATATCCATGTTTTTTCCACTTGTTGACCCTTATCTCAAAAACCAAAAGTAAGCAAATTATATGAGTTTGAACTACAAAATATGGTAGGAAAAACAACAAAAAGGTGAAATGCAAAGACTAATGTGAGAAATGATCCTTGTACTGGAAGAATGAGATATCAATAAATTAAGAGGCTACAGCAACTTGCCTTTATAGAAAGTGAAAGTGCCAATGCTACAACCCCACGCAGACCAGACCAGACAAGAATAATAGCTTCTTTCCAGTCCAAGCCATAACCAAAATAGCGCAGGAATGGGAACAATACTCCAACCACAACCATCCTAGCAACTAGAACAAACACATATAGAAGGAATAGATAACCCCAAGAATGATCTGCGATAAATTACAAGAGTTAATATATATAAAAGGTTGAGAAAATTAATCTATGTGTGGAATTGGTTCCAATGATCTGCAGAAAACTTACAGTCATGCACAATAGAACAGCTAATCAAGCAAGCTCAACTAATAAATTATTTGACATATATTTTACACATTATCATTTTTCAAACGATAAGACAAAGTGCAACAATAGTCTCTTGGACGTATTTAAAAAGCACCAAGTATCACATAAAATTAAGTACCTCTACAATAAGCTTGTGTGTATCTATAACATGTGTTATTATTGATTAGAAAATTTTCTATTATTTGACTATGGGTCTCTGAATTTTTTTCTGAATGATATGCAAAAAAAAGGTGTTCTAGAAAAGTTCATAGAATTAGAGGAAATCCTCTTCTTGGAAGAAATGATCAAGGAACACTCGGAGACACATCAACAAAAGCTTCCTATAGAAATCCACAAAGAAACGATCCAATACAGTGAGGATCATATCCGTACGATTTTGCTTATCTTATTGGGAGGAACCAAGTGATAGAGAAGCTAAGAAACAAAGTGTGGTATCACGATGAAGTGTGGATCAAAATTTGCAAGGGCTTTAAAAAATCTGTGAGCTCTTACGGCTTAGGGTCATCATAGAAGATCAGAAAGTCAATTGGGAAAGGAAAACGATACCAATGAGTTTGTGATCAATATTGTGGATACACATAATCCGATGCAACGTAATCAAACAAGGCATGATGAGGCGGACAGGGAATTCATAAAAGAAGGAACTTGACAAGGGATTGTTGTATATTCCTTATTTATCGAGGGTGGCGTACTTGTTGGCATCGTCACTAAGGGGCTCACTAGTCAAACCTTCCTCGTATTGGTTCCCAGAATTTTATGTATTCTTCATCTTTACATAGTTACTAAAATAAGATCGAGAGTGAACTCTCTCCACAACTCATCAAAAATCATCAAATAGAAGTGTCTTTAACTGATACTAAACATTATTGATGGACGAATAAGGAAGCAAGAGGTAATGACAAATGCATGCTCATAACATGCACGATAACTTCAACAGTGCCAACATCAGCTAGAATCTAATATAGAAACACGAATGCCATATTAGGGTTTTGATCTGAGAAGGATTCGGTTCCAACCTTCCTACCACATCAATTTCTAATATTTTAGTCAAATATACTTCATTTATATTCTATTATTTTAGACAATAAATGGCTCTAGGTAGGATGTACTTCGAGACATGTTTGTCAGCCTCCATAAATCCTGTTTGTGATGAAGACAAATGTGGCAAACTTACGTGCAGACAAATGATGACACAAAATTACACGCTACATGAACAAAGGGTCTGTAATTATTGATTAAAAGGGGTAGCAATGACAAGGAACCTGAGAATAAAAGTAGAAGGGAAATAAAAGCAGTGAGGATGAATCAATGGTAACCACGGACGACAAAATTGTAAAATGATAGCCAAATGGTGATATGTCCAATAGGACAGAGAATGGGAATCAAATCATGGTTTAATAGAGGTTAAATACATCAAATAATGATGGTGAATTTGCATATCAGGTGTTCTGTAGGAGCATTAACTACAAGATGTATATAGCAGCAGCATTTTGGGTTTAGCTAATGGCAATGGCAGCTCTGTTTCCTTGTTTTTTATTCAGTTTTATTGCTCTAAATAATATAATAGGCACAAGTACCACGTAGAAATATTAGATTTTTGGAATTGGGAGGTTGTTTGCAATAACCTATGTGAATACCAATACAAGTGAAAAACCAACATAATTGGTAGAAACACATCACTCCAGCATAAGCTATGAAAGTTCAATTATTGCCTCAAGTACCAAGATGCTTAAAACTCCATAGCTATGTTCTTTTTAGATTCACACGGATGGATTTAGGACTTTCCGGCCCCCGTCCCATGTAAGTTAGGATTTGAAATCCAGTTTTTAAATCCCACACTCAATCCATACCTATAAGTACCTATAAACCAATTATTATTTTTTCCAATACAAACTACTATTTTTTACACTCTTACACAAATACAATATAATAATACAATATCAACCACTCTTACATATTGATTTGACATAAAGTAAAATCCCACCCTACTCAAATCCTAAAAGAAACATACACTTTTACTATTCATCAAGGATTTCAAATCTTAAGATTCTAGAGTCAAGACTCTCGCCACACACCTAAATCCCAAAAAGAATATAGCCCATGGGTCTAAGAATTGCACAAAAATTATAACAACTTTAGAGATTGGAAACACGACTTCAAGCATTTCTTTTGTTAACAATGTAAAAGTAAAAATAGTTTACCATGGGCTTTAAATAAACTGCTGCTTCCAAGAATACTTTCAGCTATAACTACTCCACTGCAAGATAAAAAGGCCATTAGGATCACTGTGAATAGGTTAAGCTTTCTGCAAGGAGTCAAGCTAAGTAAGACGTTCATGAAAATTCCTAACCATGCAAAAATCAGAAGTAGGGAAGATTGTCAAAATTGAGATATGGAAAAAAAAACAAGGAGTATATGCCCACACTTTATCACAGTTGAAAAACTTCAAGAATATAGAAAGTGTTTTACTTTGATCTAAACATAAATTGTATTAATGAATTTCATTTCATGTTGACCACTTGAAAAGTGGAGGCATGAAGCCGAACCCAAAAAAGGGACATAAAAGAGGATTCAGAATAGACATGACAATTCTAAGACTCGTTCTTACCTTAAGATGAAGACTAATGTATTAGCAATATAAGCAACCATTTCCCTGAAACAAAAACACCCTCTTAAAAAAGCAATCCTGAAATGATGTAAACAATAAAATAATCTACCTAACATGGAAACACTGTAAAAGTGTACTAAGGATTGAGAAAGTTATGAGAGACCAACAAAATCCATAGATGATGCTGTTTTTAATTTCTTGAAACTCCTTTAAGACAGATAGAGCATCTAGAGTATAATGTTAATGTTCAGATATGCATGGAATTAATACAAGAATTTAACCAAAAATCACCGTAAAAATGTACTGATGATTGAGAAATTTATGAGACACCAACAAAATACATATATGATGCTGGTATAATTTCTTCTAACTCCTTTAAGTCAAGCATAGCATCTAGGGCATAATGTTAATGTTCAGATATTCATGGAATTACAGAAATCATGCATATTGCCTTTTGATACAAGATTTTAGGTTTACATTGTACCATCAAAATTATATATATATATATATATATATATATATATATATATATATACACACCATTGTCACATTGAGTGCTTATGTAACTTCTTGCTGACCTTTTAAGAATTTTGAATAATATATTTTCTACTAGATATAAAGTAAGAAAAGTAGAGTATTGACACTGGTCATTTGTTTAGACTACATTTATCACCAACCCAACCCAGTCTTCCATAAAAAAATTATTTCTCTCTCATCCACATACACAATCTCATCTCTTTTAGTTTTAATTACTTACACCAACCCAACCTAAAATAATTTTTTTCTCATTTTCATTAATTACATATTATCTATAATCAATTTTTATAATATATCCAAGGTGTAAGTAATATATAAAAATTAATTTAATATTCTAAACCCATAATATAAAAAATCTTGGGAGTTTGAAAAATAATATGGATTATTTGGATCCATAAAAGGAAAGGATAGAAATTGGATGAGAAAAAGAGAAAACTTCATATTGTGCTTCAAAATATATCAAAATCGGTCCTCTACTTATAGCAAATTAAAAAAATTCGAAATTCATCAGATTCAGTTTTAAAACTCAGAAATTCATATCTCCACGTCTCTTAATTTCCTGATACTTTAATATATGATACAAGTGCAAGTATATACTCCCTCCGTCCCGGAAATACTTTTACGTGTGAAGTGGCACTCTTTTTAAGAAAACTCAAATTAGTGTAGGAGAGAGAATAAAGTGTAAGGGTATTTTGGGTGGTTGAATGAGATAAAGTGTAGGAGAGAGAATATAATAAAATAAAACAAGACTAACATTTTTTAAATTTAAATGGTATTGTGAGGGTGTAGTTTATCTAGGGTATTCGATTTTAAGGGTATGAAAATAATTGTGGGACTGACGAAAAGAAAAATGTGAAAGTAATTGCGGGACGGAGGGAGTACTATATACACAATTAAAATCTCATATTTTTTCTCCTTAAATTTTATGGGACCCACTATTTAAATAATTTAACACAAGAATATGACACAGCAACAAGAATTAAAGTTATTTCATTGCACCCATATGCATCCACGACATCCGTTCGAGGTGGAGTTTGGTTTTAATTTATCTCTATACTAGTGGTTAGTATAATTAAGTTGTTCATTGTTAAATGTTTTGCTTGATTTGTGGATTATGTTTGCCAAGTGTTATGTTCCATGATATTCATGTAAAAGTAGAAGAGGTATGAGATATATGAGACAAAGAGGTACGTGAGACATATGAGACAAAGTAAAAGTATTTCAATGAATTCATGTTTGCATTGATGTTGACTGTTATGTTTGATATTTAGCTTTGAGCAGCAAGGCCCCACTAAGTGTGCTCGCATACTCACCCAACATTTTTAACATTTTACAGATTGAGGAGTTGATGGTGGACAAGACGGTGAATGATGGTCTTTTTATGTAATTTATTATTCGGAACTTAATGAACTAGGTTATATCTTTTCGAAGTTTTTTTTTTTTTTTTTTTGTTGCAAGAGCTTTCCAAAAAACATTTTATTTAGGTGCTAATGGTTTTCTTGATTAAATCTAAATTCAAAATATTTACAAATCTTTAATGTCTTTCGCTGATCTTAATCATTAAGCCTCATAGTGTTGTATTGTCAACCGTATATTTGAAAAATCTCTTATTTTAGTGTGACAGTGTCTAATTGTGATTTTAAAATAATATTCATAAATATATTTACTGTTTTAAAAATACGTCAGCTCCAGTCAATGGTAATTATTAAAGATGAACTAGATTTTGAGGATAGAGAACTACAAGAATGGCACAAAAATTTTAAAGCACGAATAGAATGCAGAAACAGTAACCAAAGAGTATACCAAAAATGATGCAAGCTTTGCTGACTTTCACCCTTAAAAGCTGTCCGAGCCACAGCAGAGTAGAACCTGTCCATGCATTGCACTTCAGGGCAGCAGTTTATGAAATTCATATGGTCAATCTTACGGAAATAAACAAACGTACATCCCCAAAGTCATCACAGTCAAAACTCCAGAAAGATCAATTCCTTCTTGCGCCTATCATCAAGAATTTTCACGGTTATGATACATAAAAGACAAAGATAGAGAAAAAAGTGAATATATGTTGATTTAACCATCACAAAATTGATTAAATTCACAATATAAACATGAATTTATTATGAGGAAATCATACATGACCTGTTTGATGTTTTTATGTGCATATAAGAATAAACAATTCCAGAAATCCTTATTTGCATACATTCAAAAGTTACATGGTGACGAACCAAAAAAAAATTGATTCAACAGACAATCAACTACTTATGCATAGTCGCATGTTCTAGTAGCCATTGCATCTCATAATCCCAAAAGTTGTAATTTATCTGATGGTAACATTTTGACAAATAGCTTAGATGTAGCCAAGTTTTGCACCAATCGGTTCTAAATAGGGATCAAAGCATCATGTGATTAAATGATAATAACAAGATGAGGATATGACTCACCAAAAACCACAAGACTGAAGGTTTATTATCTGATACTGTGGAGTTCGCTTTAAAAACGAAATGTTGCTGATGTAAGAATTCCTCTATATAGAAATATTTTGGATAATATGTAGTTTGATGGAAATTCTTGTAATCTTAACTCATTATCCTACATCAATTTAGGACTTTATGTACTCAAGTCTTTTTATCATGAAATAAAAATCCAATATTTTGATGATTTGTGTATTCTTCGTACTAACAATGCTCTTGAATTCACGCAAACATCCATCTCAAATTTTGTGCTTCTCATTGGATAATTCATCAAACTTCTTGCTCCTACACTTCCCAACAAAATGGAGTTGTTGGACGCAAACGTCGCCACATTTTGGATGTTGCCCGTACACTTCTCACATGCATGTCCCTAAACATTTAGGCTATGTTTGGAAAGGGATGGTGTCGTTCGGATGGGGATGGTCCATCCCCCATCCCATTCAAGATTGGATTTGTACATCCAAATACTCATTCACCCCTATAATAAATCTACACACCTATTTTCACACAACCACAAACAATCACATAAACACTTTTCTCACACTCACTCTCTTTCCTACTCTTCTCTCATTTCACTCATTATTTCTCCTACTTTTTTACACACTCATTCTCTATCATACTTTTTCTTATTTTTCATGTCTTCCTTTTCTCTCACTCAATCATTATCCCACTAACTAAAAATAATAAAATAAACCAAATCATTTTCATTTGACATAAGTTTCATCCAACTCTATTTATCCATCCCTAACCAAACACATATTTACTTTTCAACTGGAATACCCCCATCTTTCTTTTCCATCTCCATCCCATCCACCACCATCCTTAACCAAACACAGCCTTATGTTGTGATGTTGTGCTTATTGCTTGCTTTCTCATCAATAGAATGCCTTCTCTTGTTTTGCATGAGGATATCTTGTTTTCTTGACATCATCCCGATAAAACCCCTTTACCCCTGTTCCTCGCATATTTGGGTGTGTGTTCATGATTTTACTCCTAGGTCGGATAAGTTGTCACCTCGATCTATTAAATGTATATTTCTTGGATATTCTCACGCGCAAAGGATATTGTTGTTGTGATTTACTCACCAAACATCATTACACTTGTGTTGATGTTACGTTTTTGAGTCACAACCTTAATTTTCCCCACCTCTGGTTAAGCCATTTAATGCACTCGCCACTACTCCTTTACCTATCCCACCTGTCCATATCTTCTACTTCGATGTTCCTTCTCCTAAACCATTGCAAGTGTATACAAGACGTCCGCATGATCGAGCTTCACTCATGTCCCCCACACGGTCCTGCTTGCGGCTCTTGCCAATCTTCCACCTTCCACAAATGATTTACCCATTGTTCTACGCAAAGGTATCCGTTCTTGTACTAAACATCCTTTAGCTACCTATATTTCGTTTGATTCTCCTGGGTACTACATTTTCCCTCCTTTTGTTGTTTCTCTTACTTCTACAACTATTCCAACTTCTTACTCGAGGCATACCAACATCCTACTTGCCAGCTGCTATGGATGGGGAAATGTTTGCCCTTGTATCTCAAGGTACATAGGAGCTTGTGCCTCGCACCTCCTTGGCTAATATTATTGCTTGTCGCAGGTGTTTACTCTAATGTATCATGTTGATGGCACTATTGATCGGTACAAACCTCATCCGGTAGTCAAGGGATATACGCAGACATGTGATGACTACTATGAGATGTTCTCTCCTACTTTGCTCGCCTGAATTCTATACGGATTATATTCGTTTTGGTTGTCAATCTCTTCTGGCCAATGTATCAGCTTGATGTGAAGAACGTTTTTCTCTATGGCGATTTGACCCCAATTGTTTTTTTGGAGCAACCTCCAAGGTATGTTGCTCGGGGGAGAATCTACAAATGTCTGCCGACTTAAGAAGGCTATTTATGGTCTCAAACAAAGACCTAGAGCTTGGTTTGATAAATTCAGTAATGTTCTCGGAGCTATTGCTTTCAAGGAATGTAAGTCAGATCACAAAGTGTTTGTGTCGTTTGAGTGGAACCGTCATTCTAATTGTGTACGACATCCTTGTATCTGGCAGTGATATACAAGGGGTAGATGAAACTAAGAAATACTTGCGACAATATTTTGTTTTTAAGAATTGAAATTGCTCACAGCAAGTCTGATCTTCTTTATGCAAGCAGAAGTAGGCTAGACTCAAATAAACTGGATTGCTAGGAATGAAGCCAGTTGATACTCCTATGGGTATCAAACTAAGTGTTTGGGATGGCAGTGGAGAATTCTTTGAGAATAAAGCTAAGTATAGACGCCTTGTTGGGAAATTCATCTACTTGAATGTTACGAGGCCTAAAATCTCCTTTGCAGACTTGCAGTTGGAGTGGTCAGTCGTTTCACGGATAAGCCTAAGCATGTTCACTGGAATGCTGCTATCAGAATTCTAAGGTATGTCAAGAAATCTCCTGGGAGAGGATTGTTGCTTAAGAAAAATGGTTATCTCATGATTGAAGGTTATCCTGATAGTGACTATGCTAGTCAAAGACTGACTGACAGTCGGCTTCTGGATATTGCACTTATGTGGGGAGGAATTTGGTAACATGGTCTTCAGCCAGGGCTGAGTATAGAGATGTGGCTCATACTGCTACTGAGATGATTTGGGTTAAGAATCTACTTGAGGAATGGGGTTCACTTACAATGAGCCTTTGCTTATGTATTGTAATAACCAAGCAACTATTCATGTTGCAAATAATCATGTTTTTCATGAATGGACAAAACATATTGAGGTTGACTGCCACTATTTTGTGAGTATAATGAGCCAAAAAATTGTCACTCCATTTACTTGTTCATCCAACCAGGTTGCAGATGTCTTCACTAAACCGTTGGGAGATGAACGCTTCTCTAAACTTTGTGACAAGCTGGATATGATTGATATATATGCTTCAGTTCGAGGGGAGTGTAGTAGAATTGATGTATATTTCCTTGTATATCTAGGTTTTCCTAATAGGATTGGATTGTAACCTAGTTTCAACTCCATATATATATGGGGGTCTTTTACCTGTTAATACACAACGCATAATTTCCCATCTCTTTGACAAAGATTATTTGAAACATAACTTTCCTAACAATTTATGACAGTAGATATCACAATCAAATTAATACAACTCACAGAATAATCTCAGTATGGTACACAGACAATTTATCTGTAAAAGATGGGGGAGGAGACTCCACTTGTGATATACCATGCCCGATTGATTCAAGAATGAAGAGTTCATTATAAAACTGCATAGTTTTAATAAGGTACATACTGTGAAGAAGGCCACGTAGCTCACAGCAAATGTCAGAGAAATTTCAATCACTGTGTCATTGAATATAAATCCCAGCCACAAAACAGATGCTATTCCAAAAGCAAGACCCAAAGCTACACTGTATAATGGACAACGGCAATTAGAAAATATGTTAGCCATTATGTCTACTGAAAGTACATGCACATACGCTCCGAGGGTGACTTGTGACAAATATTTGATTACACCTCCCCAGTTAAAACTCCAGCCAAGAACCATCCGATAAAACAACTGATAGACAACAATTGCAGTCCTGAAATCACAGTTGCCAAGTACAATTACATTCCAGTAGAATAAATCAAAGGATTTCCAGAACATCTAACTAGTCAGTTATTATAACATTTAGTGCCCGTTTGGTAGGTATGTTTAGCAATAAGATAAGGACCTAATTTAGGCTAAATTAGGTCATTATCTTATTGCTAAACATGTCTACCAAACGGACATTTATTGATTTATACCCGTCATTCATCAAAGACTCTCCTTCAATTATAGTACTCAATTTTTGCTTGCTCCCAGGTCTTTCAGGAGGGCAACAACAGCTACAGGATCAGTAGCGCTGAGTAGACCCCCAGCAGTAGAGACGTTGTCCAGCTCCAGTTATACGGAAAGACAAGCTACAGCGTCTTGATATTCAGAATAATGAAAAACAAAATGTCAACAGCAGATAAGCAAGATCCTCAAACCTTTAAAGCAGCCCCAAGACAAAAAGTTGAAATGAGTACTCCAGGGACAGCAAGTAGAAACATTTGCATCATACACCTCTGTATTGAATGGGGAAGCAAAAAAACAAAAAACAAAAAAACAAAAACAAATGCCAATTTACTATAGGATTTCAATCATAAAAAGCTTGTGCAAGTTAAATGACATTGAGTTCTAACCACAGTGTGAAAACTAATTAAAAGTTGAACGAGGGAAAAGTTATATGGCAGCATAAGGCAGCCACTGGAACAGATTGAAAAAATTAAAGACACATAGGAATGTAGCACAGGAACCCATCCAAGTATAAGTTAGGCTTCTATCAGAAGAGTTGGACATCAATCAAATTTGTGATTGGTTCATCAATTGGAAAGCAATTTCTAAGTAAGTAAGAAATATAGTACGCATAGGCAAGACTTCTTTATTTATTTGGAAAAGGAGCTTAAAAAAGAAACTCAGAACAATGGTGGAGGATGTACAAGAGTCTAACACTATTTTAAAATTTGAAGCAAATTCACCGTGAAAACATTAGAAGCACACCATTCACATTTAAATAGTTGTGTCTGTCATATAAATAATTGACTCTCATGTAACTATATCATTAACTTGTGCATCAGCAGGATATTGAATCTTTTGGGGATAAATCCATAACACTTATTTGTGTTGCAGACAGGGGTGGGCATTTGGTCAGACAGTTGTGCAGGTAGATCAGGTTGGGCTTCCAATTATTTCAAGTGGTTTATTTAAATCCTCAATCCCAACCTCAGAAAAAGCATGTTACCCACGCATCGAGTTTTCGATCTTCATTAAATATATACATACATGTATAAATGTAAGGAATGTACTTGAAATGGAAAGAAATCAAGGTGATACGAAAGACAAATGTAAATAAAATGAAATGAAACCCAGAATAAATGAAAAGGAAACAAAAAGAAGAATTTACTTCTTTCGCACACCTAAAAGATCCATAACATTAGAGGGATAGGGTGAGTAGGAACGTATGGAAGATAAAGATACACCATGAACAGAGAAGTTACGAATAAGAACCTTTATCTGGTGCACTTCCATTGAAAATGAACTCTCAAAAAGAAGTGCAGGAAGGAACACAGCCAAGAGAAGATCAGGATCGATATTAGCCCCTGGAGAAAGAGAATCAAGGGACCTTCTGCTAATAACTTATAGACTATAGAAATATATAAAATATTTCTTTAATAGAAACTGCATGATAACAACCAGATCTCGAAACTTTTTAAGGAAAAGTGAATTTAGACTTACAAAGACGAATCCCAGAACCAATCTTTCCCAACCCATGATGTGTTCCATATTCTGCAAGAAATGCATTATAATCTGAAAACTTGACTAAAACCATATCCTTGATGGACTTGCGTGAAGAAAATTAAGCAAATAAACATGAATTGAAGATTATATTTCACAATATAAATTTCATCAGCATGAGACATATAGTTAATTACAGTTTACTTGTTAATGTTGAATCAATACTGCTTTCTTCCCCAAATCACTATTGGTACAAGAAAAAGAAAATGAAAAACAAGCAAGTTCCAGCTTTCCCTGAAGTTCTATGAATACCAATAGCTAGATTAGTCAGCTAGCATGAAGTCAACTGCCGTCAGATCTCAGTTTCCAATTTTCCAAATAGACAAGTAAAAAGTGTTTTCAATTGTCATGCTAATATACAGGACAAAAAGGTATAAAGATGCAGCGTAAAGCACTACTAATCCCTAGTCCAGCTTGGGTGTGGCTTGCACTGAGGAGCTGAGCCAATGTTTACCAGTATTTCCAACCTATCAATCATATGCAATAAAGGAACAACAAACCCATAATACTTCCTTTACTATCACACAAGATGATTTTTATCAGAAAATTTAAGGAGAGAGTTAAAATTAAGTAGGCCTTTACATTTACTTCGAAAATCAACAGTTGAGATTCTATGTTAACCATGTTATTTTAGATATTCTTGAATAAGTAATTGTATTTAATTGTCGATGTCTAGTAGATCAAGTAAACTCAGCTGCACTAATCCACCTTTATCACGAAAGTATCTTCGTACAGATTTACTTTTCCTTCTTACTCTTCTACCTTGTCCAAAGAATTGATAATAAAAGGGCACACCACTTGCACAACAACACAAACACGAAACAAGTAAGCATGTAGATTAAAATCAACTTCAGAGTTCAATTAACAATACAGAGATGGAAGCATACCCAAGGCGCCAAGTCCAATGCCAAGAACTAGCAACGCCACAGTGTAGGGCACGCGCGTGCCCCTGAGCGCGTGGCGACAGGCAATCCCCAAAATCAAGCTGATTCCGACGAAGATCACCGCGTCTGTTGGACTGTCACTGGAAGAGTACTCCTCCAATACTCTCAGCGGCAACGGCGTCGTTACACGCGTCACGGTTGACGCCATGATTCACACTTCAATCTACAGAGAAATCAAAGAAGCAACACTCTGTTCTCCTGCAAGTACCCTGTGATTCAGTATGTAACTTTGTAGAGAGAGAAAGAGACTGAAGAGTTGAACAGCACTACGTCTGATCAGTGAAACGGTACTAATTATAAGGTACTAATATACAATATTAGCGGTTTATATTATAAGGTACTATTATTCATGTTGAACGGTACTAATTTTTTTTTTTTTTTTTTTTTAACGGTACTAATTATAAGGTACTATTATTCATGTTGAACGGTACTAATTATTTTAATTAAAAGGTATTAATTATTTTAATAAAGAGTGTTACTTATTTTATTTTAAAGTACCATTTGTAAATCAATTTCATATTTAAACTAGTTCATACAATAGCAATTACAAAAATAAAAACAAAAAAGTACAAATGAGCTTAAAAATGAGGAAAAGCCAAAAACAGAGATCAGGTGATCTATAAATAAAAAGAATAAAAGACCCAACGAAAAATGACCTAACTATACAAAAACTAGGCCTTTCAAAATTCTGAATGAAGAGTAACACTTGTGAAATAGTCCCTTTTATTCAAAATGTATGTTTTTCTTGTTATTTATTTTATTTGCAATTTAAATGTCATTTTATCCCTTAAAAAAATATCGTTTTACACTTTTCAAGGTTAATTATTTATGTTTTTTCCTAGTTACCCTTAAATTTTAAAAACTAATGTAAAATTTCAAAGCTATTAATTATTGGTATAGGAGGAAACTAATTATTTTCTTAATACATATGCATTGATCTAAAATTACATACACTAGTAATTTCTCCTGTATGATGCACTAATTAAATATTATAAATTTTAAATATGTAATTAAAACATAAATTTAATTTGTTAATTTTTTACTATTATTTTTTATTAATATATAAATTATGTTGTTTACCCATGAATATATTACAACTATTTAATTAATTCTATAATTTTTAATAGTTATTAATCTCATTACAAATATTAAAATTCAACAAAACTTATATAATCTAAAATTAAATTATTTAAATTCAACTCATATAATTAAATCTTAAATAAAATTATTTAAATTCAATTCATATAATTAAATCTAAAATAAAAATAATAAAATAAATATTTTAGATCTAAATTTATTTTTATATGTGCAATATTTATGTTAAATTAAAATTTTTTAAAAGAGAATTAAGTTGATATATAATGTGTTAAAATTAGATTTAAAATTATAATATATGAAAATTTGAAATTGTTGATGTAAAGTAAAAAAAAAAAAGTTAATTCACTCTCTTTTAGTGGAGAGTGTGACTCACTATTACACTACATGACAAGTGCATTTCACTTGCTCTCTCCTTACATTTCACTTTCTCTCTCCCGACTTCTACTTTTATATATATATATATATATATATATATATATATATATATATATATATATATATATATATATATATAGATTTTGAATAGAAGAGAGTAGAATTTGGTGATCAATTAATACTATAAATAATTAATATTATTCGGTGGAGACAATTAATGCTGACCATTTTAGTTTAGTATTTTCCTTTTGGGCTTTTCTCAAATTTAGAGAGTATTTGGTTTAAATTTTTGAATGAATTATAATAAATTTAATGATACATTTATAATATTGTGTTATAATATTGAAATAAGTGGAAACAAAAATGATTATTAATGAATGAATAGTTAATTAATGTCAAAAGCTCGTAACGTAGGTTTCATCCCTCAAATGAATATCAAATATATATGCAAAAATATCAAATATAAAAGTATCAAATGTGTGAGAAAAAATATTAAATAATATATTTGTATGAATATTAAATATCAACTGTATAAAACCGTTTCAACCAAAATTACCCCTTGATTGTTAAAGAGAAATGAGTACCAAGGCCCACAGAATGTCCTTTATGCCAATGAATAGAACGTAAACTCTCCATGCACATGCAAATGAAACCGCCAAATTTTGCAACGTAAATAAGGCTTCAACAGTTCCACTTCGCTGTTATTCCATGCACGTAAAAATAGCACATTCACCCCTTTACAAAATCTGCACACTCGCCATGCAATATGCTGAAAAACCATTTTCAATAGCTTCTTCAAGTGATAAAATGAAGAGAAAATGATCAAATTAAGCAATCCTAAGTAACACTTGTGTGAATAAATTGCACCATTTATCTAGTTTTGGAGTAATTAATATTATTATTCCTATTTAGTGAAATAAATAAGGAAAAGGTACAACCGGGATCCTAAACTATTGCTCATGTACAAATAGACCCTTAAAGTATATTTGAACTCAAATAAGCCCTCTAACTTTAATTTTTGGAATAAAGAGGTACTTCTATTTAAATTATCTAACACACTTGATAAATCGATTGTCTTTTGATTTGATTTTTATTAAAAAAATCCCCAAATATTGAGTATAAAAGATATCCACAATTGATAAAAATAAAAATGTACAACCTAAAAGATTATTAAAAAGAAAGTAAAAAGAGAGAAGAATAAGTAAAGAAAAAAATAAAAATAATGAAAGTACGAGAAAAAATATAGTTTGAAAGCATTTCAATTTGTACTTAATATACTTTCATTATTTTTTAAAAGCATTTCAATTTGTACTTATAGTTTGAAAGCATTTTAATTTTTGTACTTATTGTAATTTCAAATTATATTTTTTTACTTTCATTATTTTTTATTTTTCTTTCTTGATCCTTCTCACTTTTTTACTTTCTTTTTTAATAATCTTTTGGATTGTACATTTTTATTTTTCTCGGTGGTGGATATTTTTATACTCAATATTTGGGGATTTTTTTAATAGAAATTAAGTCAAAAATAATTAATTTGTAAAGTGTGTTAAATAATTTAAACGAAGTGCCTCTTTGTTCCAAAAATTAAAGTTAGAGGGCTTATTTGAGCCCAAATATACTTTAAGAGTCTATTTGTACCGGAGCAATAGTTCGGTGTCTGGCCGTACCTTTTCCCAATAAATAATACTTCCTTCATCCCATATTCATTGTGACATTTGCCAAAAAGATATGTCTCGTACTTATTGCATCATTTACTTAAATGGTAATAAAACAATTTTTTCACTTTTATCTATTGGATTGCTCGAATCACGAGTCTTATATATCGTGTTACGATCACCTCATATTGATAAAAAGTCCAGAGAACAATTTGAAATGAAAATCAAGAAACAATTTGTGGTCATAAAAACAAAAGGCATGAATTGCGCAAGAAGTTCTTTCGGTTAAAAACGCCGTGCGACTCGGAGGACATAAGACTTCTTGGTCAAGGCAAAAGATTGCCATTGGATGCTCCTACCCCACCATGCCCTGGCCCTTTACCTTAAGAAGAAAGAGGAGGTATGAAGCGTGGGAAAGAATGCAAGAAGTGTATGATACAACAAGGAGTGGCGGCAAACCTCTTGATTGATCAACGTGAGTGAAGCGTGCTTAGACGCTTCGTAAAACCGCACCGATCTACGAGAGGAGCTGATAGATGAGTAGGCTTCCCCTTTCGATTCACGGAATGTGATCCGGGACACGATGGGAGTTTGCGTGCCTCGGTAGGAAAGAGATCACCGGAGTATAGCACAAGATCGCCTTTTCTTGCTTTGCCATGGGGTCGACTGTGAACAAGGTAAACCCAATGGGAACCAAAAACGGGGTACCGCATTGGGCGTAAGACGATCCAAAAAGCGAAGGCTCACCCGGCTAAAGGAAGGAGCTTTGGAAGCTTACCTTATTATTAAAAGGAGGGGGTGAGATAGGCAAGAGGTAGCTTGCTTCCAAGCCGGCCCGGCCGCGAGGAATCAAGAGATCTTTGCAGTCTTGACTTGGATCTCGGGTGACGGAATAAGGCGGCCGAAGCGGCAAGCGATCGCGGTCGAAGCAGCTGCGGCGAAGCGCTTACCAAGCGCAAAGGAAAGGCCTCCGCCACTTGAGCCGTATGCGGGGAACTCGCACGTGCGGTTCTTAGGGGGAGCTAGTAGGAGCCATCCCATCCCAATAGCGTATATTTGGAGCTCAATATGAAATTTTCTTTTCTTGCAAGACCCGTTCGGATAAGGGAAAACTCCAGAGATTGCTTGAAGTAAGATCCTTGCGTTGACCCTTTCTGAACCGAGAAGCAGTCCGGTGAGAGGAAAACCGGGCAAAGAGTAGGGCTATCGGTATCGGCTTTATCTTCCTCGGATGAAGGTAGGTCACGCAGACAAAAATTCCTAACCAAAGAGGAGTGGGCCAATCGCTCTCTCGGCCATCGGAACCTCAAAGACTCCGCAGAGTACTCCTCGCTAAAGAAAGAGAAAGAGAAGACCGAGATCTTGGACTTGCAAGCTCTCTCGAGGAATCACTTTTAGCAAGCTTTCGAGAATGAATATGCATATATTGCTAATGTAATAACACCAATGCCAATTTTAGATTCATAGATATGCCAAGATGTAGAGATAGAGAAAGAGCGGCTAAGCCTTCTTCATAGATCCACTATTCCTGATCTTCTTCCTTTTTACATAAAGAGGAAGGGGGAAATCTTCACATCACGTCAAAAGTGGCATAACGAGACAAAAAGAGAAAACCAGGGCATCGGCCTATCAAAGCCCCTTGGCACGAGCTCCTTGACCTCTTTTCCTTTACTTTAGCGGCTGGGAAGGACCTAGACAAGAGGGGTCGATCCCCTATTAATGCTATTCATCGGCCGTAAGTTCCCATTCTTTTTTATATGATATTCTTCTTCATAGTAGGAGATGTTCCATCAAAGTCATTCATCTCGGGAAGAGCCCGGTTGGCTTACGTCGTAAGCATGCAAAAGATGGGGGAGTATTTCCCTACACTGCGCACTAACACTAAATGGCATAAGAGGCTAGTAATAAGGAATAGACTAGATAAGTAAAAAGGGGGAATTTTCCGGTAGGAAGGAGGTCATAAAAAAAAGTCCAGTTGGTTGGTGAGCCTAGTGATAGGAGACTATCTAGCTTGGTTCGGAGAACACTTGTTGGGTTAAAGATTTTTGTTGCTAAATGTTACGGCCTAAATGCCGAACTATTGACCCTACTTGTTTGGATGGGTGTTCACCCCAAAGTGTTCCCGGATGCATGCATACATCCGTAAGTAACTTAGTGCAACATGGCAAATTTCATTGAGAGGAATCAGCAAAGAAAATAAAAAGAGGTCAACAACATCTTAATGTATTTTGAGAGATTGTCACTGGGTGAGGAGTGTGAATCTTTTTAGCCAAGAGCTTGACCGGGTGAACCAAAGCATATAGTGCAAAGCGCCTTTTCGGAAAAGTCCAGTTCAAGACAAAGAAAGGGAAAAGCCCAATTCCTGTATCCAAAACGCATGACCCCGATCCGACCTCTTATTCAAAAGCCAAGGATCACGGTGTGAAGAAGAGGAAGACAGGTCATTGGAAGAGAGCAGAGGTACGAGAGGAAAGGAAGACTCTTACCATCGATTCCATCAACGCGAGATATGAAATAGCCATTGGCGGCCCTTAAGCTATAAATCAGTCTAACTACTATCCTCCCATTTCTTTACGCCGAGGTGGCTTCTTTGCTTTTCTAGAATATCCTCCGGCCGCTAAAGGCTTATTGGTAGTTCTTAGGTCGGTGAAAGCGTCCTGTAGCTAAAGTCAAGTAAAGCCGGTTCATTCATTCATGGCAATCGGTCTAGTAAGGAAGAAGTGAGTCTGTAGCCTTAATCTTAGTACGCGCACTATAAGGGGCTACAACGTGGAAAGAAAATACTTTGAATAGGTCCCGGTGGATTGAAAAGAATCTCTTTCATATTTAAGTAACTAGTTTTCAAGTATAAAGTGGAAGACTCATCGGTGGATTCAACTATTCACCCAATGTTGTTTACAATGTTGTATGGGAAGCTGTCCTTTCCGGTAGGCGGGTACTGTCCCGGAAGATAGATGCCACGGAGAAGACCCTAAAATCTCTTATGTGTGCCCCGACAATCAATATTCTCAATATTCGTACCTTGTTGAATAAGAAGAACTAGCCGTCTCTGAACAATCATCACTAGTCGGTTGTCCGAAACCTATTACTATTCCTCTGCTTCTCCGTTTGCTCGATCGGGGAACCTCGCCAACATACGGTGCGCTCATTTCGAATTGCTTTGTACCGCCCTTGCCCTTCAGGCACGAGTGGGAATCGTTACGACAAGTTCCTCTTCCGTCTTCTCACGAGCGAGACAAAACTTGGGTCAACTTCTCTTACAAAGCCTTTTGCTCGTAAAGCAGACTTTGTTTTCGAGCCTATAATTCCAATTCCCGAGATTTGGCATTCTTCTCCCGGATCCTAGCGATATGATAGGGATTCCGTTTATGGACTGAGGTTCGATTCCTTATCTAAAAGCGTAGCTGGATATATACCCATTTTAGCTTCCATACCTATCTCCGGTAGAGTTCACTTTATATCAATCTATGACTAGTAGACCTATACAAAGACTATTGTTTCGCATTTACAGATCTCTTTCGTTATCCTATTAGGCGGCTTTTTCCCGTACAAAAACAAGAGATTGAAGGTAATTGAATTTAGAAAAGGATCAAGATCCATACCGGGCGGTGAAAGAAAGGAAGAGTGGTATAGGAAGTTTGATTAGTGAACCGAGCTTAAGTGGATTCGGAGATTATATGCAGATTAAGCCATCTAAGTAAAGCCTGTCTAAGCCACCTTAGACGGTGATCCATACACATTCGATCCATAGCTTATGTACCCGGACAGTCGTCTATGCGGTAGCTCCAGATCTCTCCTCGTCATTGCAAGTCCGCAAAGAAAGGATTACGTGAGCGGACCGACAGTTGACCGTATTCCCGTGTTCCGGTGTTTTGGCTTATTCACGGGCTGGACTAATGGGGCTCGAAAGTATGCTCTGCGAAGTGATAAAAAGGTTCCTCAACCGGCTTGTAAGATCAACGGAAGAAAGAGTACCGCTTTGCGCCCTCGGTTGGAAAGGATACGGGGCCGGCACAACCCAGTAAGCCCCTTATTAGTGCGGTCAACCTGGAGATGCGTGCGAGAAAAGGTCGTTTTATTTTTTATTAGAAGGCGAGTTAGCCATAGAGCGATGAAAGGATCAAGTGGATAGAAGGACTAGTATAGTCTAATATAATAGTGGTCTAGAAGAAGCGGCTCTTGAAGGGAGTCATGGGTCTTACGAACCGACCGCCTTCACTTTGAAAACTAACCCGAGCTCGAAGAGAAGAACTTAACAACTTCTCGGTCGACCTATTCAGGCTTGCTCTTTCTCTCAGTGCCTGTCTCGTGGACCCTGGATCTCGCTATGTCCTCTAACGAGGCATGCCTCTTCTCAAGCTCTTAATTGTTAGGTGAAGCTATAGCCACCCTCCATTGAATATTTGTTGGTACCTGCCCGTAATCCTGAAGCGAAGCCTTCTCTTTTCTTCTTCTTTATATCATATCGCACAGTGCGTACTAGACGAGATGGATTCTATGATCAAACTAGACTGTACTTTGTTCCTTTTCCATTTTCTTCCAATAGTTCGAGCCTATCCGGAAAAATTGTCGGCCTACGAATGTGGTTTCGATCCTTTCGGTGATGCTAGAAGTCGCTTTTGATATACGATTTTATCTTGTTTCAATTTTATTTATTATTCCCGATCCGGAAGTCACCTTTTCCTTTCCTTGGGCTTTGAAGAAAAACAAAGACGTCCAAAACCCTCAAAGCAAAGTGTTCACTTATTTTTCGCGAGGTTTCATTCGATTTGTTGTGGATTGGATCCTAACCGGCGTCGAGAATGAGCAGATCGACCAAGTAATCCTGAACCGACCAATTTAGCACATTCTAGCACCTCGCTTTCCTATTTTTTTGCCCTAGAAACCTCAATAGTTCCCCGCCTAAGATGAATCCGCCACCGACCCGCTTTTTGAAGCATAAAAAATCACTGTTCCTTTTATACCGGGCTAAAAGCGAGACCACAGTGGGAAAAAGCATATCCGCTGGTGATCCAAGCGATTCAAGCGACCCGAGCAATCTTAGTTATTGGTGGGGGTTCGGTTAGATTAGCTGGTCTTTGTTTAGTCATTCGAGATAGCTCTCGTAATGCCCTCTCTTTCTTGGACGTGGATGCTCGAGAATGAATGGCTTAGTCGACGCTTTTGCATAAGCGCACAGCCGTCTGGCGTAATGTGTGGCAGCGCAGTTGTGCTCCATCTTGATCTTGCTTTGACAAACTAGCCCCGTGAACCGCTTTACGTAAATAGGAAGGACAGATAAAAGTGAAAACCGTCTGTTGGCGAGCAATCGGTTCAAAACCGCCAATCCGCCTCACCTGTAAAGCGATGATCCCTCGGTAGCGGTAAGAAGGGCGTTGTGCCCTTAACCCACACACAGGAATGCTGGTAATGTACGCCGTGGCCTCTCCCCGGGTCACGAAGATCTAAGTAAGGAGGGATAGCGAAGTGAGGTACAAAGCACCTTTCCGTTCTTTGCTTTGCGTATGCTTTGGTTAGAAATAAAATTTGCTCTTTTTGTTTGGAATTGGTATGAGGTTTGAAGAGATGTCAACCGGCAACCGTATCTGGAAACAACGATTAGCTACAATATTACATCATATGTCACTATTTTTTCCACACTAATCAAATTTAATATTATTAAACAACTTCCTTATTAAAGTTGAAAAGACTACCTTACCCCATAAAAAAACAACTTATATTATTAAACAACGCTTACATTGAAATTTGTGTCAAACAATAAATGTCACAACGAGTATAGGAGGGAGGGAGTATCGTTAAATTGGTGTGCATGTTACATCTGGTTTCAAAATATATCATTCATTAAAACGGATAATATCATTTAAAAGGAATACGCAAGGAATAAGCAGTCTAAAAGAATTTGTAAACAATCATTTATCAATTTCATAAAATAAATTAATCGAATCAATCGCTTGTTCTCCAAAAGATAATGGGCTTTAGTTTTTGCAACTCATCTTGAAATGTGAATATATAATACACACAAATACAAGTATAACATGTATAGAAATAATACGCTCCTTTTTCATATTTCAAGCGATTGATAAAAAATTGAAGTAAAAATCTCTCGTTGATTCCTCAAAAGGGTATATATTTGCACTCTTGTCAAAGTCATGGAAAAGATGACTTCTTGCAAGAGCAGTCAAACATCTCAAATTTGGGACGTGGAACCTCTAAGGTAGGGTAGGTTAATTTTGTTAGGGTTTTTTTTTGTACAAGTGCCGAAAGATATGTTAGTTATCAATTCGAGACTGAAAGATAGAATTTATCAATACGGGACTGAAAGATGTTTATATTAAAGGACTTATCAATCCGGGACCTAAAAATATTTAAATTAAGGCCCCGAATTGATAATTGTCCTATCTTTCAGTCCCGAATTGATAATATCCCTTATTATAAACATCTTTCAGTCCCGGATTGATAAATTTTGTCTTTCGTCCCGAATTGATAATTAACATATCTTTCGAGACTTAGACCGGTAAAAACTCAATTTTTAGTATCATTTGTTTGAACCGATTAAATACGATGAACTCTTTTTCACTATCACTCTCCCCGCACATTCACTGTCACCGTCATGCACATGCACTATCACTATTATAAGTCAATGTGACAAAGATAATAAATATGCATGTGAGTGATGGTAAAATGAAGTTTATCATATGCACTTAATTCACTCAAGTTTTTGCCTTAATTTTTATACAAACTTGCACCAAACAAATCATTTTAGGGTTTTTATGAGTACAAGTCCCGAAAGATATATTAATTATCAATTTGGAGCACGAGCGATAAAACTTATCAACACAGGACTGAAAGATATTTATATTAAGAGATTTTATCAATTTGGGACTGAAAAATGTTTAAATTAAATACTCAAATTGATAATTATTCTATCTTCCGTGCCCCGATTGATAAAATCTCTTAATATAAACATCTTTCACGTCCTGAATTCATCATTTTAAATTAGATAAATTAGAACTTGTGGCACAATTCATTAATTTCTAATCGATTCTGAACAAATTAAGATGGATGGAGTGCATGGTTTGCGTAAGAATATGCACAAAATTATGTGTCAAAGGTGGGGTGGCAATTCTTTTATTATATTCCCTTTTCAGTATTACACACTTAAAATTTTAAAATATGGAGTAATAAATTTTTATTTTTAAAATATAATAATTTCACCATCACACCAATTTTTCACAAGTTTACCCTACTAAATGCTAAAATATCAATACATTCAAAATTTCAAGTCTACCTTTTCAAGTATTCAACCAGAAACAAACATGCTCTAAAAATATACACTACCAAAAATAGTCATTTACCGACGGATTTAGCGATGGATTTGGCCGGTAAATCGATCATCCGTCGGTATTTTTCGTCACAAAATACCGACGAAAAATTAATTCGTTGGTAAATCTTGATGAATAATTGTCGGTATTCCGTCGGTAATTACCGGCGAACCTATTCCGTCGGTAATTACCGGCGAATATTAAATCGGAAACCACCGTTTATAAAAAATTCAAAATTTTGTAGGTAAATCTGAAATTTGAAATTTCGACGGTATTTTGTCGATATTTTATCGATATTTGTGACGGAATTTGGTCGATCGCTATTTCACGCTTTTTTGTAGTGAGTGACAAGATATTTTTGAGTGAAATTGCACAATGGTAAAGCATTTAAAGTATAAATAGAAGTTTAAATTTTATTTTAAAAAATAAAAAATTGAGCGAAAATAAAATACTTTGGTATGTACGATACTTTTAATAAATTTAATTAGCCTCGTGTTACGTTACATTATTTCATATATGAATTTGTAAAATTTCAATGTTTAAAATCAATTTCAGTATTAATTCAATTTTTTTAAAAGAAAAACTCAATAGGATGTTGGAATTCAATCAACATTGATTGACGAAAGGAGAATGTTATTAATACTATTTTATTTATGATATTTGATCAGTACTTATTCATTAGCTTAATATCTATATTGTAGTATGAAACAATTCTTTTATATACAATTAATAATTGATGTTGAAATTACGATAACTAGTGTGTATATATATATATATATATATATATATATATATATATATATATATATATATATATATATATATATATGCGCGCGCATGACGACATTTTAGTTGAGATTGTGATAATATTAAGTAAAAGTCATGTATTTGTCTTTATTAAAAAAATATTATTTTATGTTAAGGTAACATGTAGATGTGGACGTGGTTAGGTTTTTCGATTTTCTCAGTCAACCTTATATATATTATATGATTGAAATATATTATGTTGATAGGATTAGTGATCATGACATGAATGGAGGCTGAGTTTATATCCGGTGAACCAAGTTTTACGGTGAAACTTGGTCCACATTAAAAATTTTGATTAATGATTCTATAGTAATATAGGTGATATCCTTAAATTATCATGATTAATACTCTTTGTAATGTTGTCTTGTGTAATATAGGTCATACGACTTCTACTTTTCTCGTTATCACGACCGATATATTTTAGTAATATAAGTAACACCTTGATTATCATGACTAATACCTATTGTTACCGATTTTATCGATAATTAATATAAAGCGATAAACACGGCGATGGGGAAGAACCCAGAGTTCTTCCCTTGAAGATGGCTTTGGGAATCCTTTTGGGATTTTCCTGCCTAGAGTATTGCATATATGAGCTTTTTGTGAGGAAGCAAAAGTTCCTTTTACTATGGGTTGGGGCCTCTATTTATAGAGGCCCAACCTTAAAGTCCAAAACGAACTTAACTTAAGAGCTAAGAAATGATCTACACCCTTTATATTAGAGTTTCATTTACATCCATTGATCTAATACCGTACTAAATATTTTACGCCATGCGAACCAAGTCATCTGCTCGTCTATCGAGCTCGAGTCTTCATCGAGCCGAGGTGGGGCGACGTGAGTCTCGTCGATGCTCGTCGGGCCTGCTCGTCTACTCGTCGGACTTTATGGCGAGATCAAGGGACCCCCTTAGGGACCTTGACACGCATGCCGAGGTGTGGTACTTTTAGGATTATTTGTGTCACAACAATACCCTTTAGTAATATAGTGCATACTCTTCGATTATCACGACCGATACCCTTTAGTAATATAGGTAATATCTTTCAGTCATGACAACCGATATTCTTTAGTAAATGAATCAAGTTTCGCCATGAACCCTTGTTCATAGTACACTTTGCCATGGGGTTTTATATTCATGTTAGACATATATATAGTGATAATGATCACCTCATAATTAATACTCCTATACTTATTTTAATTTGAAGCAAAGGTCCTAGTCAAGCTTTATGTTTATTTAAGTAATTTTTGCACGTATCAATTATACGGTGCAATCTCTTTCAATTTATAATATTTTATCACTTATAAAGTAATATTTCAAATATTTTTCACATGTAAAAATATTGGAATATTGGTCTATAAATATAGAAGTATTACTTGATAAGTGACAAAGTATTACAATTGCATGAAAAAAATACAATTATTAATTTTAATTTGAAGCAAATGTCGTAGTCATGTTTCATATTTGTTTTGTTTTAGTTTGAAGCAAAGGTCCTAGTCACGTTTTGTGTTTGAGATATATGTCCGATAATACACACATAATTTATACTAGTGTGTTGATGTTATGACGAAGTGTTACTCGAGAATGTGCCAACATTCGTCACAACATCGAGTCGTCCTTCCACTTTCACTAACCCTTAACCCACGTTTTGTCTTGTTCATTGACTTGTTCTTTCAGGATTGAAGACTTACGGCGATTACCGAAGTCATGCGGTTGAAAGAGGCAAGCAAGAGAAGTTATAAAGATCATGGGGAAGTTACATAGAAGTTACCTATTTTCAAGGGAGATGTGGAAGTTATCTTCAAGCACTAAGAGTGTCCAGAATTCTATAAATACACGCTGCTTATGAAGATTAGAACTTGGAGTTGAGAGAAACACAATCTAGCATAGTCTATTGGCATAGATTATTAAGTTTATTGTATGTTTCTATCTCGATACTTCCGTTGGTGAATGTTCCAATATTTCACTCAACATTGGGTCATTATTTGTATTAGTGATAGGTTAGATTGAATATTATCTAGTCACTATATACGTAGATTGATTGGAGTGAATTGATACATGTTTTTAGGGCTATTTTTAGTGCAAAAAGTGAGCTAAAGTATGATTTTTGTGCCTAAATGTGAAAAGTATCACTCTTTTGCCTAAAAAGTATTATTTGTGAGATTTTGATGTTTTTCGTCCATTTTGCAGGTAATTCGGTGGGATTTTGCCAAACCGAGAGTACCATTATTCTTAGAATGATGAGACGGACGAAAACGGGGGTCGAAGGTGGAGCCCCAGGCCGGGAAAAATGCCACAGTCTCGAGCTGCAGTCGAGGACCAAGAGCCTCGAGTCGAGGGCTGTGCTGAAAGGACCAAAATTAGAAAAAGGCACCAGCCTCGACCAGAGGGCTGACCCTCGACTCGAGGGATGCGTCCCTCGACTAGAGGGCTGACCCTCGACTCGAGGGATTTGAAAAATGCATCACCCTCGACTAGAGGGCTGACCCTCGACTCGAGGGATTTTATTTTTCAAAAAATTCGTCTTTTTAAGGGCTGAAGCAGAGCACAACTGAGGGTAGTTCATAGTAGCAGTTAGTAGCGGTTTTGGGGCGATTTCTCAGGCCCCAAGCCAATTTCCATCTTAGATTAGAGTAGAAGTTAGATTTAGGATTAGATTTCCATTGATTGTTGGTAGATTAGACATAGATTAGCATTTGATCATTGTTATCCTTTCAATTCAAGCTTGTAATTCATTTGGAGATTGGTGTTGAAGAACTCAAGCATTCCTATTTTTGTTGATTGAAGATCATTTGGTGATGTTTTTCCTCTTTTGTCTCTTTAATTTCTTAAGTGTTGTGATTTGCTTTGTGTTTGTGCAATTCTATCTTCTTCCCATTGGTATTGTTTGTGGTACCATGGGCTAAATCTCTCTTGTGCTTGGGTTAATTGAAATTTATGATGAATTGATTGATGATGCTATAATTGTTGATGATTGGAGATTAATTGAGTAGATTGCTTACTAATTGTGATTCTCATTTGTGCTTCATGCATAATTATCTCTTTAGATTAGTATTCGATCACCCTAGCTATAGGCGAGAGTTGCGCTAACGTGATCCTAGATTAATCGGGTGATAATTATGTATGAATGTGTGGATTGGGTGCTTCGAATCAAGAGATTAGTTGCACTAAGGATACTCACATTAGTTTTCTACCTAATTGTGATTCTTAATTGTGCTTTGTGTGAAATTGTCTCTTTTGATTAATGGTTGATCACCCTAGTAATAGGCGAGAGTTGAGCTAACGTGATTAGGTGTTAATCGAGTTTCAATTTTGCATGAATGTATGAATTGGGGATTTCTACATTGAGAGATGGGAAAGACTAAGGATACTCACATTAGGCATTGTGATTTTAATGGAGTGATTAATTTCATGATGGTTTATGCTTTCTATCTTAGTTGATTTACAATTTGATTCGATTATAGCTTGTTGATTGATGATTCATTGATGGATGTTAATCCTAGCACCTCTATCCCACCATTTAGTGTTGTTTTTGTTCTCGCATTCTAAGTGTTCGATCTATTGCTTGCTTGTTGTTTTATTGTATTTTTACTTGTGTTTTTGTTGTTTTTGTATCAAACCATTGTTGCAACTCTAGTCACTAATAACTTGTATTTCTAGGACCTCATGTGCATACTTTTTCCCTTGGGTTCGATATTTTGTTGATTGGTCTTAATAACTCTTACCCTATACACTCCAATCATAGATCCATTCACGGTGTAGCTTATGTTTTCACCGATTGTATCACTTAACAATTACTAGTGATAATACGCCGATTGACAGTATAGACTTATTTATAGTCTATCACGAAAATTTTGATATCCATCGTGCAACGTGTTTAAGACTTCCGTTGTACATTTCGATTATTTACTTGTACTGTGTTGCTCTTGAATGTGCCAACATTCATGACAACACGTACACACACCTTCATAGTGATTTTCTTATTATCATTAATTACCCAATTACTCCACTAATTAATTAAGTTTGGTACATATATAGAGTGGATATAGGCTTGCCTCATTTATTGTTAATTTACTTATCATATTTATAATAAGTCGAAGTCTTATATGTTTCGTTGACACGATAAGTTAATATATTTTATTTTTAATTTTATCCAATTTTTTATATTTTTGTCAAAAATTTTATATTCTTGGTTAAATATTTGATATTTTTGGTTAAATACTTGACACTTTAAATGTTAGTATTATTTTGATTAAAAAAATGTTAGTATTATTTAAAACTTGATATTTTGAATTTAAATATTATAATATTGTGATTTTAATATTAAAAATAAATAGGAATTTTCCACTGGCTCTAGGTTTGCCGGGACAATTTGTCTTCGTGCCTTAATAGCCGTCCTTTCCTCTCTTTTTGAATTCTCGGGAATCTCGGCGTCCCTCGTATCTCGGTCCTATCAACTCGGTGTGCTTTTCTATATCCCCCAATTAATCATTCTTTTGTATATCTCATCCTTTCCTCCTTTCTTTTATGCATTGGGTTTACCATCTTCAATCCTTAGTTCCTCCGAAGTTGTAACTTTGTTTTTCTCAAGGCCCCTCTCGGGCGTCTAGTTAAACTTATCGTGTTTAACTTAATTTTTCTGAAGTTATCACTTAACTTTGTTTTATCTCGAGACCCTTTCTAGGCGTCTAGCTAGGCTTAACGAATCTAGCTTAGCTTTTACAAGTAATCTCTTAACATCGTTTTATCTCGGACCCTTTTCAAGGCGTCCAACTAGGCTGGTCGAGTTTAGCTTAGCTTTTGAAGTTATCTCTTAACTACGTCTTATCTCAAAACCCCATCTAGGTATCCAGCTAGGCTTATCAAGTCTAGCTTAGTTTTTCTAAAGTTATCTCTTAATTTCGTTTTCTCAAAGCCCCATCTAGGCATCTAGTTAAATTTAATCATGTTTAACTTAGTTTTCCTGAAGTTATCTCTTAACTTCATTTTTCTCAAAGCCCCATCTGGCCATCCAACTAGGCTTATCAAGTCTAGCTTAGTTTTTCTCAAGTTATCTCATAACTTCGTTTTCTCAAAGCTCCATTCTGGGCATCCATTAGGCTTATCAAGTCTAGCTTAATTTTTCGAAGTTATCTCTTAACTTCGTTTTTCTCAAAGCCTCATCTGGGCATTCGGTTAAACTTCACCATGTTTAACTTAGTTTTCTCGAAGTTATCTCTTAACTTCGTTTTCTCAAAGCCCCATCTGGGCATCCACTAGGCTTATCAAGTCTAGCTTAGTTTTTCTCAAGTTATCTCTTAACTTCGTTTTATCTCAAAACCCCATCTGGGCATCCAACTAGGCTTATCAAGTCTAGCTTAGTTTTTCTGACGTTATCTCTTAACTTTGTTTTTCTCGAAAGCCCCATCTCAGGGTATCCAACTAGGCTTATCAAGTCTAGCTTAATTTTTCTCAAGTTATCTCTTAACTTCGTTTATCTCAAAACCCCATCCTGGGCATCCAGTTAGGCTTATCAAGTCTAGCTTAGTTTTTCTCGAAGTTATCTCTTAACTACGTCTATCTCAAAACCCCATCTGGGCATCCAGTTAGGCTTATCAAGTCTAGCTTAGTTTTTCCCGAAGTTATCTCTTAACTTCGCTTTTCTCAAAGCCTCATCCGGGCATCTAGCTTTTCAAATTATCATACCCCGTCTGGGCATCGACTTTTCAAATCCGTAAAGGACGTCAAAATTTCAAACACGTAAAGGGCCTTAAGATTTCAGACCCATAAAGGGCGTCAATTTTCCAGACCCTTTATGGGCGTCAAATTCCGCACCCTTAATGGGCATCAAACTCTCGATCCCCATCCGGGCATCATATTTCGCACCCTTTATGGGTGTCCATCTTAGTTTATCTCGACTTCGAGCTTTACACAGCCTTTGAAATCAACTTAAATTTTTATGCCTAAGTTATTTTATCCAAGCCCTTCGGGCATCATGACTTTAGACTCTCTCAAGTCCGGTTCAATCTTTGAATCACATTCACTCGATTTCCCATTTTTAGATTTTCAGACCTCAAAGTAGGTACAATATTTATATCCAATATATTATTAGAATATTCAGAATACCCAAAAGATAATACTTTGTTAAAATCATGTGAAATTAACAGACGTCATACCTTGTTTATATCAATATTATTACCATCGACTCATGGTAATATTCCATATTCGAGTAAAAGAGCTAAGTTCAGATTTTACCAACTTATCATCTAGATGGGGGTTAGGATTGTGCTCAATAATGCCCTTGACACTTCTAGGCCTATGTTTTAAAAAGCGTTTTGGACCGGCCGGTCCGACCGCCACCCAGAGCTATGCCACACCGCTTTATGCTATTGAGCCGGGCCTCTAGTGAAACGGACGTGAAGCGGGAAAAACGGCGAAAATCGATCAAATCGGTGACCGATTCGCCGATGACGCTGCTTTGGGTAAAATAAAAAAATTGCGGACTAAGTTGCAAATTTCAATCCTAATTACATTCATTCGGTCAGAATTGTTCTTTCCTTCGAATAAATCAAACATTCAGCGCCTCCTTCATTTTCTTTCTTGCTTCGCCTTCACGCCGCACACGCACACCGCCGCCGCACATCTCCCCCTTTCACGGTTTCATTTCTCTTACGGCCACCTGGGTTTCGACCGTTGGCGCACGATGGAGGGTGGAGCTGACCTCGCGCGCGCCGCATTCCACGACTTAATGTTTAATTAATGTGGGTTGATTGATTAAGAATAACCACAACTAGACACTAGTTACTTGCTTTTGTTTCAAAATAGATATATTGAATTCAATGATTAGATGTTAATTAATGTAGGTTGTTTGATTACAAATATATGGTTATTTGTTTTCAAAATTTGCTTAACCCAAATTTATTATTCAAAGAGTGAAAAGAGGTACATAACTTTAATTAGAAAATAAAATGTAAATTCTTTAATAAATTACATAGAGTGTATTTATCATATATGAGTACGGTTGAAATTAACTATTTTTTTATTATATTTTAGATCATGGTGGACACCGAATCTACAAAATCTCCTCAACCACGAGGACAAGAATCAAGGACTGGTAGTGTACAAAATGTTCGTAAAAAAGCTGATCCAACGTGGAAGCATTGTGAGGTAATTGGATCGAGAAGGTTCCAATAAAATCATTAAATGTATTTATTGTGGTAAATCGTATAAAGGGGAGGAATACATCGCATGAAAGAACATTTGGCATATAAACCCGGTAATATCACTAGTTGTTCTAAGGTGCCCAATGATGTTTATATTCAAATGAAAGGAATTTTATCCGATCTTGACAAGGCTAAGATGAGGAAAACAAATCATCCTACTCCCGCTTTTCATGTATCGAGAAGATGAAGAAGAAAGTCCAAATTTGCATGTTAGTGGTAGAGGAAAGAAGAGGAAAAATACTATAGGGATCTATATGAAAGATGGTTCGAGTGGTCGGGAGTAGATTTATCTCAACCTAGCATACAAGCATCAATGCGGTAATAAAGAAAGAAAACATGAAACCGATATGGCTATGGCTTTATGGTTTTATGATGCTTGTATACCCATGAATACGGTTAACTCACGATACTTTAAACGGATGATTAGTAGGGCGGCATCAATGGGTCATGGGTACCTTTGGTCCGAATTATCATGCTTTAAGAGTCTCATTGCTTAAGGAAGCGAAAACTCAAGTAAACTTGTCCATTTTATCTCTTCGATCTAAGTGGGTTGAAACTGGGTGCACTATAATGGGTGATGGTTGGGTGATAGGAGCCATAGGTCATTGATTAACTTTTTAGTGTATTATCCCTTTGGTATATCTTTTATGAAGTCATGTGATGTGTCGATATTGTGTCAAGTGCTGAAAATTTGTGCAATCTTTTTTCAAGCATAGTTGAGAGGGTGGGTGAAAAAAATGTGGTTCATATAGTTCTTGACAATGCTAGTAACTATAAAGCATGAAAGTTGCTTCATGCCAAATATCCTGAAATATATTGGTCCCCATGTTCTCGCTCATTGTATTAACTTAACTTTGGAAGATGTTGGAAAGATGGACTTAGTGCAAGAATGTGTTGTTTTGGGTTCTAGGATTACCACATTCGTTTATAACCATAAGTGGCCCCTTACTTGGTTGAGACAAATGGATGATTGGTGAGATAATTACTCTGTGAGCCATACGCTTTGGCACAAATTTTATTGCCTTGAAGAGTTTGTATGATCACAAAGAGCATTTGGAAGCTATGGTTATATGCCCGATTATAAGACATTCTTGAAAACTGAGAAAGGAAGAGGGGTCAAAGATATAGTGTTGAATCAAAGGTTTTGAAATAATTGTTTGATCATTGTTAAAATCATGGAACCACTAATGAGGTTGTTACGTATCTGTGACACGATGAGAAGCCTTCATTAGGCTACGTGTATGAGGGGTTGTATAGAGCAATTAGGGGAACAAAGGAGATTTTCAACAATCAAGAATCAAAGTACAAGCCATTTGTTGATATCATCAACAAAATATGGGATAAAATGTTGAGAAAGCGTCTTCATGCTAGCTCTCTTCATAATGAGCCGAGAAGCTTACAAAGGTCTACTTGGAATCATTCAAGACCTTCATCTGGATACACTTGGTATAATGCATGAAGTTACCATGTTCGAGAGGGTAAAATATGTTTTGGAATTCCGTTGGCTAAGAAAGAAGCAAAAACAACTACTCCTGGTAAGTTTTATTATTTCTTGCATTGTTCATATGAATTTATTATTGATAGTGTTTATATTAAATTTGTTCATATGGTAGATGAATTGTGGAGGCTATTTGGCATTGATGCACCACACTTACGAGAACTTGGCTATTAGGATTTTGAGTCAAACATCATCCTCTTACGGTTGTGAGCATAATTGGAGTGTGTTTGAGCGGATACATACCAAGAAGAGAAACCGATTGGAGCATGAAAGACTAAGTGATCTTATATTTGTTCACTATAATTTGTTTGCGCTTTAAAAATTGGTATATTCATCTTTCACATTTTGTTGATGTTATTATCATTGTTTTACAAGGAATTGAAATTTGAAAAACTTTCTTTTTTATTTGCGGGGGTAAAGAAATGCACAAGACATATGATCGATTGATTACGAGTGCATTGATAAGGTGGATGCTTGGATTATCGATGATGCGCCAAGTGGGAGCTCGATGAATTGGAGCGACTTGACAATGAACTTGCTAACAATGAATTACCCGAATCACAAGGAGGTTGCAATAGTTCATATATTATTTGTATCGTTATCTATATTAGTATTTCATCTTTTAATTTATATATTATTCATTTATATTGTTTTTTTTTTTTTGTCTAGGTAATGAAAATGTTGACAAAGATATACTCAACGATCACATTGATTTGGCAAAGTTTGGATTAGGAAGCATTGGATCAAGCTCTAGTGGTGCTAATTTGGATGTCATTTCAGATTAGAGGGGTTTATGTTGTTATTGATGGTATTATTTGTTGATGTTAGTAACAAGTGTTACTCGAATGTGCCAACATTCTGGTCACAACATCGAAATTTGTCCTTCCACTTCCACTAACCCTTAACCCACGAAATGTCTTGTTCAATGTCTTGTTTTTACAGTTTGAAGGCTTGTGGCAATTTTCGAAGTCATGCGGTTGAAAAGGCAAGAGTCGAGTTGAAAAGAACATGGGGAAGTTACAAAGAAGTTACCTATTCTCAAGGGAGATGTGGAAGTTATTTTCAAGCACTAAGAGTCCAGAATATCTATATATACACGGTGCTATGAAGATTAAAACTCGGACTTGAGAGAAACACAATCTAGCATAGTCTATTGGCATAGATTAGTCAGGTTTATTGTATGTTTCTATCTCGATACTTCCGTTGGTGAATGTTCCAACATTTCACTCAACATTGGATCTTTATTTGTATTAGTGATAGGTTAGATTGTTCAACATCTAGTCACTATATACGTAGATCCATTCACGGTGTGGCTTATATTTTCACCGATTGTATCACTTAACAATTTTAGTGATAATTTGCCGATTGGCGGTATAGACTTATTTATAGTCTATACAAAATTTTGATATCCATCTTGCAAAGTGTTTAAGACTTCCGCTGTGTATTTACGTATTAATTTTTGTATGCAGTGTTGTTCGTCGAATGTGCCAACATTCTTGACAACATTCTTCAAAACACTTACGCACACCTTCAATTGGCACCAGAGCCATTAAACTCATTATCCTGAGTTTTGATCCTGCGTTTGGTGTGTATTATTGCGATGAAATATCCTATGATAGCTCTTATTAGGCCACCAGTTCTTGATGGAACGAATTATGCGATTTGGAAGCCTAAGATGCGCATGTACATCAAATCCATTGTTGAACGTGCATGGAGGAGTATCTTAACCGGATGGACTCCACCAATAGTACCAGCTTACCGAGCAATATCAAGCTCAAATCAAGAGAGAGTTAGAATGGACGAATGATGAGGTTACCACGGCCACTTCAACTCAAAGGCACCTAATGACATATTCACATCTACGGATGTTTCCATGTTCAAAATAATCTTTAATTGTGTTTACTGCAAAAAAAACATGGGAGAGATTACAAGAACACTATGAAGGATCCGAGAGTGTTAGAAGGACAAAGTTGCGGATGCTTGGAACCAAGTTCGAAAATTTAAGGATGAAGGAAGATGAGACCATATCCTCCTACAATGAAAGAATCACCGAGATTTCTAATGAATCTCAAGCACTTGAGTGAAGCTATATCCAATACAAGGTTAGTACATAAAATTTTAAGAAATGTTCCTAAACGTTTTGATGCTAAAATATGTGCTATTGAGGAAGCTAAAGATACCGATGCTACCACACAAAATGAGTTGGTTTGTATTTTAAAAACTTATTAAATGAATTTTTCTCAAAGAGATAATGAGAAATCAAAAGAAAATTTCTGTTTTCAAAGGAGAGACATCTTGAGTATTGATAAACAACCATTTGTTATTGAAATAGATTCCGATGAAGATGTTGTTGATGATTGTGCCGACAATGCTGATAATATTGCTTTCTTAACTAAGCGGTTTAATTCGTTATTTGAAAAAGAGAGCAAATAGACTTAGAAATAATTTGCAAATTAAGAATCAAGATAGAGATCAAACTGGAAGTTCACGTTAATTGCCCGATAAAAATAGGAATGTTAATCAACCTAGACAATTTGATAGAGGTAACAAGATCAAATATGATCCGAATATAGGAAAAATGTTAAGTGTGATGCATATTCTGGTTTTGGTCATTATGCTAATCAATGTGTCAACACTCTTTTGAGAAAAAGGGTAAATTTCAATGCTACCTTAAGTGATGAGTCTGATTGTGAAGATGATTCTGATAAAAATGAAGAATATGTTTTTTTCCGCAAGAATTATATATGATGATTCTCTTGATGATTTCTTTGGATGATTCGATGTCGAGTCAAATGTGTCAACATTTGAGGAAACATTGGAAGTTCCGTGGTTAATTGTTTCTCAAGTTCTTGTGTAGATAAAGCGGTACTTCTAACAATGTTTGCAAAGATTGTAAATCTAGTAATCTAAAGTTTGAAAAGGAGTTGGAATCCACTCGTAAAGCCTTGAAGGACATGACTATTGAAGAGTCATATCAAAAGGATTTGGTAATAAAGTTTGAGGTCATACCGACAAGGAAAGATCTCGGAGATATGCAACCTCAAATAGCAGCTCAAAGGCACAACATTGAATTTCAAAATATATTCGAAAGTTCAGCAAAACTTGATGATGCACTAACAATCGGGAGTACTAGTAGACATGGTCTTGGTTATAATGGTAATATTACTCAGTTTTTAAACAATAATAAACATGTTGTGTTTATAAAACCTTCCGTTGAACCTGAAAAGCTGAAAAATGATTAAAAGGAGGATGTTTGTCATTATTGTTTTATCAAGGTCACAAAAGACCAAACTGTTTAAGGATGAGACAGACAAAAGTTTGCTAAAATGTCTTTGAAAATGTTGTCACATTCTCGCTCAACATTCAAAGCATGCATTCAAAAATCTGTTAAAAATCTACTTGGGTGAAAAAGTCAAATTCTATATGTAATGTTGTCTATACCTCATTAAAAGCATGTGTTCCTGGACTATGGTACTTTGATAGTGGGAGTTCTAGGCACATGACCGGTGAGGAAAGTTATCTCACTAATTATAAGGTTTATGATGGTGGAAATGTTACATATGGAGGGTTCAAAAGGTAAAATCATTGGAATAGGTACATTAAATGTTCTGGTTTTCCAAACTTGACAAAAGTCTTACATGTTAAAGGTTTACTTGCAAACTTGATTAGTATTAGTCAATTATGATGATGACTTGCATGTAAAGTTTGATAAAAGTTCTTGCTATGTGTTAAACAATGATGATAATTGTCTTATGGTTGGTAATAGATCGGTTGATAATTGTTATTTGATTGATTCAAATCAAGCATACTTTAATGTTCAAACCGATGAAAGTATACTTTGGCATACAAAATTTGGACATGCTCATTATAAGAATATTGTCAAACTATTGAAATTTGATGTTGTTAAAGGTCTGCCTAAGTTACAAATACGAATGTCAAATGTGTGTGGATCCTGTCAAAGTGGTAAACATGTCAAAATGTCACATGAAATGTTGACACATTGTACTACGAAACATTACTTTGAACTTTTACATATGGATTTAATGGGACCAATGGAGACCGAAAGCATTGGTGGTAAGAGATATTCATTTGTCATAGTAGATGATTATTCAAGGTTTACATGGATTGAATTTCTTAAGGAGAAATCGGATGCTTTTGGAGTATTCAAAATTCTTTATAAACGGTTTAAAAATGTTTATAACACCAAGGTGAAAAGAATAAGGTTTGATCGTGGTAGGGAGTTTGAGAACAACTTATTCACTAATTTTTGTGAAGAAAAAGACATAATTCAAGAGTTTTCTTCTCCTAAAACACCTCAACAAAATGGTGTAGCCAAAAGGAAAAATAGAACTCTACAAGAGATGGCTAGAGTAATGTTTTTATCCAAGAAACTTTCTAAAAGATTTTGAAATTTGAAGCTTTGAATACTATTTGTCATATATTAAATAGAGTTTACTTGAGACCTAATTCTACTAAAACACCTTATGAGTTTTTAATAACAAAAGCTAAATCTAAAATACTTTCATATATTTGGATGTGTTTGCTACATCTTGAATGATAGAGACCACTACACAAGTTTGATTCATAAAGTGATAAAGGTTTCTTTCTTGGTTATGCTAGAAACAATAGAGCTTTTAGAATTTATAATCTTAGGACTAAATCTTGTTCAAGAGTTTATGAATGTTGTTTTTATGATAATGCAAGTCTTGCGAGATAATACCATTGAAGAAGATATGGTGATCTCATTGAGCAAATGCAAAGTTCGATATTTCAGATCGATTGAGAATATTGCTACGAATATGCCCACATCCTGAGCAACATCACCTCAACATCCGTAAAATAACAACTATGTCTTACCCTGCTACAATACCATCTTCTAGAATTCTCAAAATCATCCACAACAACGGATCATAGGTAAGCTTCATCCAGTGTACAAACAAGGAGAAAATTGAGTTTTGATGCAAGACATGTGGTAAAATCAATCGTATGACATCTATGTGCAACAAGGTGAACTTTGAATGTTTTCATTCTCTCAATGAACCTAAAAATGTTGATGAAGCAATGAAAGATAAAAAGCTGGATTAATGCAATGCATGAGGAGTTAAATCAATTTGATAGAAATGATGTTTGGATGCTTGTACCTAGGCTTTGATTATGTGAATGTAATTGGTACCAAATGGATCTTAAAAAACAAAGGCGATGAATCTGGTAATGTTGTAAGAAACAAAGCTAGATTAGTTGCACAAGGCTATACTAGAGGTGGCAATTTCAAACACGATACAATAACCACGACACGAAGCGATACGAAATTACGGGTTAGTGTTTGGGCTTATCGTGTTCGTATCCTTATCGTGTCGACTTGATAAGGACACGAAAATTTAAATGTCGTGTTTGTGTCGCGTCAACCCGTTAAGCACGATAAAATTAACAGATTACACATTAACCCATTAGTAACTTCGTTAATATGTTAGTAAATCACTAATATGTATATAATAGTAATATGTTAATGACATGCATACGATGACAATAATACAATATGACATAAATTTTAAAATTTTTAACCAAGCATTTTAAAATCTAAAATGTTAAATATAATCGTGTCCTTATCGTGTCTAAAATTTTAAAATTTTAGATTATATTTTTAGTTTTAATATTATCGTGTCCTTATCGTGTCGTGTATCGTATTGACACGAAAATTTTCGTGTTCGTGTGTGCCGACATGTATCCTTATCGGATCGTGTTCATGTTTTACCTTATTGTGTCGTTATCGTGTCGACACGATAAACAACACGATTACACGATTTGCCACCCCTAGGCTATACACAAGTATAAGGTATTGATTTTGATGAGACATTTGCTCTAGTGGCTAGAATTGAATCTATAAGACTATTACTTGCTATTGCATGTTACATTGATATAAAAGCGCATCAAATGGATGTCAAGGCTGCATTTCTAAATAGAATTCTTATAGAAGAAGCATATGTAGAACAACCTAAGGGTTTTGAGAATCATGAATTTCCTGATCATGTTTATAAATTTAAGAAAGCATTATATGGTTTGAAGTAAGCACCTAGGGCATGGTATGAAAGATTAACTGATTTTCTTGTTGAATTCGATTTTTATAGAGGTGAAGCTGATAGGACCTTGTTTATAAAACATTCTGGAAATGATATCATGATTGCTCAAATATATGTTGATGACATTGTATTTGGTTCTACATGTGAGAAAATGCTTGAATTATTTGTGCATGAAATGACCTCTACCTTTGAAATGTCGATGGTTGGAGACTTGAATTACTTTTTAGGTCTTCAAATTAAGCAATGCAAAGATGGTATTTTCTTTTGTCAAAGTATAGATGCCAAAAATCTTGTGAAAATGTTCGGTTTAGACAATGCTAAACACATGAAGACACCTATGGGATCGAAACCGCAAAAAATTGTGTAAAGGCAGTGTTGGCCAAAATGTTGACCCAACATTGTATAGGTCGATGACTGGTAGTCTTTTGTATCGACTTCTAGTAGGCCAGCCATCATGTTTAGTGTTTGTTTATGTGCTCGTTATCAAGCTAATCCAAAAGAATCACACATGAATTACATTAAGAGGATCATTAGATATGTGACAGGGCACATGTGATTATGGAATATGGTATAACAAAGATACTAATTATTCTTTGATTGGTTATAGTGATGCGAGATTGGGCGGGTGATAGTGATGATAGAAAGAGTACAAGTGGAGGATGTTTCTACATGAGTGACAATCTTGTTTCATGGCATAACCGAAAACAAAATTGTGCTCCTTATCTACAGATTGAATCCGAATACATAACCATGGGAAAGCTGTTGTACTCGGCTTCTTTGGCTTAAGAAGATGTTCGATGATTACGGTTTGGAGAGCAATACTCTTACTGTTTATTGTGATAATACAAGTGCAATTAATATATCTAAGAACCCTCTGCAACATTCATTAACTAAGCATATAAGTATAAGACACCACTTCATTAGGGTCCTTGAAGAAAAAGAAGTTGTAAAGTTGGAATACATTCCTACCGAGAAGCAAATTACGAACATTTTTACTAAAGCCCTTGATAATGAGAGGTTTTCTTCTCCTAGAAAATCTCTAGGTTTATGTATTAATTAGACTTATTATTGATGTGTGTTGTAATAAATGTGTCAATATTTGTTAACAACACTAGAACAATTTATTTAAATTTTTCTCGAGTATTGTAATATTTAGTGTTTTCGAACTCTCCTGTGTAAATAGTATTAGAACCTGTGATTAATATAAATTGTCTGAACACACTTTTCTCAAATGCAATTAAATAAACTCACAATTAGATGCTATGTCACCGAGTAACTATGGGGCACGAGTTGACTACTATGATGTTCTCTTTTCAAAAGGTGACTTGAATGCATCAATATATTCACAATCCATTGAGTAATTATGGGACACGGAGTGACAACTACGATGATCTCTTCTAGAAAAATGGATCAATGTGAATAAGTGAGAAAAGCAAAATATAGTGCAACACAAATGAATTAATTTCATGTAAAAGCTGTGTTGAGAAGTGTGTGTGCCGACATTCTCGTGAATAACATTCTAGTTCTCATATGTATATTTACCTCTATGAGTTTGATAATTTCCAAATATTATTTTATGCAGATTTATTTAATTTAAATTATTCCCAGTAATATTATGTAGTCTAATTTATTTTATTGTGCGATTATTTTATTTATTGAAATGTTATTTTTGCATGTTTGAATTTTAACTTCCACACATTTGGTAATGTCCTATTTCTTCGGGATGTAATTAATTTCTTTCTTCTTAACACCGATGTGATCGCAACTTCTATGTTCTTTCTTTTCCCTATTTAAGATCCTTAATGCTCAGTGTGTTATATACATTATCATAGTTTCGAATTAAGCACAAATGTTTGAAGGTATTATTAATTATGCTTCTGGTATTAGTTCTTTATCAGCCCTTAAACTATTCAAATTAATTATTTAATTAATAAAATTTGAAAAGTGTTTGCGAGATTATTAATATGGCTGATCGAAAGGACTCTTCACCTTCACAATCCAAACACTCAACCTCTCCTCGCTACATCTTCTTCTTCGTGAAACCTCCGTCTCCTAGCAACAATGGCCGCAGTAAAATGTTTCGACAGTGTTGGCGCACCGATCCCGACATCACCCGCGTCAATTAGGGTTAGGTCGATGGATGTGCCATTATCTCCAACCCACACCGAGAATCCCGTTGAGCAACCCACCGAAACTCCGATTTTGGACGAAACGCCACAAAATCAAGATGGCGGCGAAGCTAATGAAGCCCTTGTTCTTGAAACCTACCCTATTACGGTTGAGCTCACTTGAAGGGCCACTTCTGATCAAATCGTCTACGCCTTCAAAACCCTAACTAAGCAGACGATTTACCCGGTTGTCAAGGTCGGTGAAGAAGAGGTTGATTTTAACAAATACGAGACATCTAGTCTTTACGCCTTCACAATCCACTCAAGATGCTTCAATGGAGGAAGGCTGTTTCGACTCTACGGACACCGGAGAGCTCACCGCCCGATTTCGTGTTGTTCGTCATCAAGCCACTAGGGCGAGGTCGAAACGACGCTCTTATCGGACGATGGGTCGACAAGTAGATTACCACGAAACCGGGAAGAAAGCGAGAACCACGATGATGGAGTTACTTCAAAACCAATTCAAGTTTTCGACCACGACTCTTCAAGTGATGAAATGGGGAGGCAAGCCCGAAAAAGAAGCCGGTGAACAAGCCGATGTTCCGGTGCCCGGTCCCAAGGGGGAGCACCGATGATTCGAGAAATGAATCAAACTGCGGGTGATATGCTTGCCAAGTGGAAAGAAGAAGGAAGAAAGCAGATCGATCCGCAAAATGTGTCGGAGGATGTTGCCTCACCCATGGCAACATCCGGCTCATCCTCTCGAAAAATCGAGATGAGGTACATACCGATTCTTCTCTGCATATGTCTTCTTCCTCTGATTCTCGATGATAGCTATAACGGAGTTGATAGTGAGAAGTTTAGAACCTTGAGGACTAGAGGTGATTGTGGGGAAAGGATAATTAAGATGGATGATTTCATTTCTTTGAATATGGTTGGTTATCTCGGAAGAAAGGTCATTATTGTTTGCATTACAATTTGCTACTCCCTACCTTGTTGATTGGGTGTATGAATTTTATGTCAATTTGAAGGATAGTACTTCTAGGGTTCACTCTAAGAACTATGGAAAGGTCAAGTTTAGGGGCAAGGTGATTGAGGTTACTCCCGCTACAATTAACAATTTTCTTAGAACTAGGGATGATGAAGATCCCCAGATTGATAACCTTGATGAGGTGATAAATGTCATCACGTGAGGAAGACAAACAAAGGCGGAGGTATAGGATGAACTCCTCGGTCCTCACTAGTTTGTATAGTGTCCTGCACAAATTGATTGTGTACAATTGGCTGCCTTCATCCAACACCACCACCCTAACATCCGAACAAGCCGTCCTTATGTATAAAATTGGTCATTTGCAAAAATTCAACCTAGGGAAGATAATCTTTGAGAATATGATGACTTATTCGGGAAAGTTGAAGAGTAAAGGTCTGCTACCATATCCCAACTTGATATACATGATGATTTCAGCTCTCGACTTTCAGAGAGAAAATTCGGAGATAATCAATTCATTTGCTCGAGTTTAGGGATCTCCCATGTATGCGAGAATTGGACCAAGAGTGATTGATCTACCATACGAGAGATCCAAATGCCCCTGAAGCCGAGGTTCACGCTAATCAACCAGGTGATGTGCCGAGAAATGTTGGCACACACGTTGCCAACATAAGCGCAATTACAGCCGCAATTCATCCGCGATCAAATTGCAATGACAGATAATTCAATTACAAATATTAAATGTTTGTTGAGCAATCTTAAAATGCAGAAAGAATGCAGGAAACTTTCGCTTTCTCGCTACAGGGGAGTGGGACACGAAGTTGCACCCAAATCTGGCGATGATGGTGCGGATTTGCTGATCTTTGTGGATGGAGTACGGGCTGCGATGGAACCGATGGTGGACCAGATGCGGACATAGCGGGAGCAAGAAAAGTGCTGATCCTAATGTTGAAATGTAGGATGTGCTCGGATATTGTGCTTGACAATCCAGACAACACCGATGGCGGTCCCAACGGTTCAAATATGGATCTTTGAAAGAATTGATGTTGTGGACTAGAACGATGAAGATCTAAGTATTCTCTATGATGATCTGGATGATGGGGGCACTAAGTAAGGGGAGAGCTTGCGAAGATGGAAGAGCTTGAAGATCGAGGAGTTAGTGCAAATTATTGAAGATGCTGTTGTTTATGTTCAACGGACCCAATTCTCTCCTTATTTTCATTCTATAAGCTTTGTCTATTTTTGTAAAAACTCAATTTATTTTCTGTTCTTATGCTTTAATTTATTCAAACTTATATTATGATATTTTAGGTATGTTTTGAACTTATTATTAGTTTGGTATTAATTTAAGTACTTTTATTTAAGTCCTTGGTATTATGCTCGATTTATTTTTTGATAAGTCTTGTTTTTTTAGTGTTCATATATTGTGACGTATGATCTTATATCATGTTGCTCTGATTTAATTTTAATTTATTGTTTTAGTTATGTTATGTCTATGTTATGTTCTTAATAAATGTCGTTGTGATGTTATATGTTTATTGTTTTATTTTTGTGCTCGTTTTTTACTAAGTAAAAAGATGTCATAAACTTGATATTGATTTACTTATCTTTATTGTGTACACATTCGATCTATGGTACAACTTCGGTGTGTTCCGGTAGAAAGGCCGAATTGGGGAGATTGTTGATGTTAGTAACAAGTGTTACTCAAAATGTGCCAACATTCTGGTCACAACATCGAATTCGTCCTTCGACTTCCACTAACCCTTAACCTACGAAATGTCTTGTTCAATGTCTTGTTTTTACGGTTTGAAGACTTGTGGCAGTTTCTAGAAGTCATGCGGTTGAAAAGGCAAGAGTCGGGAGTTGAAAAGAACATGGGGAAGTTACAAAGAAGTTACATATTCTCAAGGGAGATGTGGAAGTTATCTTCAAGCACTAAGAGTCCGAATATCTATATATACACGGCCGCTATGAAGATTAAAACTCGGAGTTGAGAGAAACACAATCTAGCATAGTCTATTGGCATAGATTAGTGAGTTTATTGTATGTTTCTATCTCGATACTTCCGTTGGTGAATGTTCCAACATTTCACTCAACATTGGATCTTTATTTGTATTAGTAATAGGTTAGATTGATCAACATCTAGTCACTATATACATAGATCCATTCACTTTGTGTGGCTTATGTTTTCACCGATTGTATCACTTAACAATTTTAGTGATAATTCGCCGATTAGCGATATATACTTATTTATAATCTATACAAAATTTTGATATCCATCTTGCAAAGTGTTTAAGACTTCCGCTGTGTATTTACGTATTATTTTTATTTGTGTTGTTCGTCGAATGTGCCAACATTCTTGACAACATTCTTCAAAACACTTACGCACACTTTCATTGACATTTTGACTTTGGAGAATTAGTTTAGTTGATGTTCGTATGACATTGATGATCTAGTTTTATTTTCGATGTTTTGAGTGATCTTTGGTGAATTGTTCCTTCTTGTTGACATTTGATTTAGGTTATTATGCTTGAATTATAAATTGCACTTTAGATGTGTGTTTATTTATTTATTTTGTCTTAATTTATTCATAAATGTAAACTATTATAATGAAAAATATTTATAAAATGATCTATAATTATATATTAATTACATATTATATAATTATGATGTCATACCGGCTCAACCGCTTTAAAAACGGTCCGACCCAACCGTTGGTCCCGATTAGTTGAGTAGATTAGGTGAGAAGTGAATCAGCCTCTAGCAAAAATCTAGAAGGGGGTTGAATAGATTTTTGATATTTTTCAAATCTATCAAAAATTTATTCAAAGTACCAAAGTACACAACGGTATTCAATATTAAACTCAACTTTTAATAAGATCAAAAGCAACGTTGATATTCAAATCTTAACTTTAATTCTGAAATTAAACTAAGAACAACAAATTGTAATTTGAACAGAAATATAAATGAAAGCGATAAAGAACACTGGATTTTATAGTGGTTCGGATTATAACAATCCTACATCCACTCTCCTTCTCCAAACTTTGAAGAAGGGTCTCCACTAGCTACTTACTCACTTACTTTACAATCTTTACAACTTACAACTTGATCTTCAATACTTCAAGAATGCTAATCAAACTTCTAAAATCTAACTCTAAGAATTAGAAGTGTTTTGAAGATATGAAGTGAAGTGTTCTACAAACACTTAGAAAATATTTGAAAATTCTTTTGAAAATACTTTGTGAACTGAATAGTGAATAATATGAAAAATCAGATTTGCATAAGTGTATTGAAAAATAAAATCTAGACTTATTCATAAGTTTGAAAAAGACAGTTAGTTTGTTAGTCGGTTCTAACAAACTAAAAGTGCTTAACAAACTTAATCTTGAAAAGCTGCTCTTGACTTGGTGATTTTTCCTACTCGTCTGCAGCCGACTTGGTGAAGACTCGCCTTTCTTATTCTACTCGGCTTGTCTTGACCTCGTCTCGAGCTCTTCATGATTGTCTCCTGAGATGACTAGATTTGAGCTTGTCTCCGGTGACTTGCAAACTTTGATCTCCGGTGACTTAATTAATTCTTGACCCGATCGATCGGCTTAGTACCTAACTCGATCCGATTTGTTCATCAACGTTGTTATCTCATCTGGATTGTTCTTTTAACTCATCAAAACTCTACTTGATCTAACAATTTCCCCTTTTTGATGATGTTAAAACTATAAAAAAACATACTCACAGTGATGTTAGTCAAAGTTATTCAAGATAGTCGAGATAAGCATGTTATAACACATTCACACTATCAATTCGATTGAAGCATTTTAATTCACACTTAGAAAGTTTTGAAGTAAAAATTCTTTTTCAAAAGATTAAAAGAAATTAAGTCTTAGGACTTAAAAAATTAGTCATAAAAATTTTTGCAAATAATGAGTCACGAGATGATAAATTTTCTCAAATGGTTCATACTTAGAAAAATTTTAAAGTTTCTTAAAACAATAAAGAAAACTTTTAAAACAAACAAGTAAATCGAGATAAGAACCAGTCATCTCATTCATATATACAACATTTACAAATTTACATATGGAGCAGATAAGAAGATAAAAGATAAGAAGATTTAGGCTTATCTAATCTGTCCATCTATCTTTCTCTGGAAAGCTGCATCCAATCGAATATCCGCGTCCTCGGCTCGGCCAATTTCCTTTGGATCGATCAACTTCATTTGATTTATACCATAGTTGATAGTTAACTTTGATCCACTCCTTGTCAATCGAAGCCATCATCATTCGATTTTATTGGAATGGATGAGTAGTCAGAGCCACCAAATCCACGTTGTACCATTCATCTCCTTCATCAAGAAGTTTACGGTACAAGCTTGGATTTTCCTTCTCCATCCAGTCATGCCAAGCAATTGTCTCATTGTCGATGATGCTCCAACTCCTTTGCATATGTACGAGAAGAAGGTCCACTTAGCCTCGTACTTCATGTACTCACCGCCCATGATGGATGTGCAATCATTTTTGGGGAGCATCGGTTCTTCTGCAGTCCGATCCAGTGCCTCTGCTCCTCCTCCTCGGTGATGGGACTACCCACTTCTTCTGGAACCGGTCAAAAATTTGGCCAGCCTCCTTTGCCGAATTAATCTTCCTTGGCTTCCCTCCGGCCATAATATACCTTCTCGGCCTTGATCCGTCGGTCCCTTTCTGCCTCTATCCTAAGCCGCTCGGTGATTTCTCAAGTGGCCTCTTTCCGGCTGACTTTGGACATCGAGGCTCTGCACGATAGGCGACACGACCTTCTCTGCCTCCTTTTCTTTCTCTTTCTCCACCACCACCAGCTCTTTCCCTTTCCCCTTCTCGGCCTCGGCTTTGGCTCTAGCCTCCTCCTTTCTCTCTCGATCTTAGCCATGTACCTTTCAGATTTCACTCGGCTTCTTTCTTTCTCGGTCGGCTCATCACTTACGATTGCCTCCTCAATCTGCTCTATCCTTATCTTTAAGGCGGTGAGCTCATCGATTGGTTGTTCTTTGAAAGTTTGATCTGGTTGAGCTCGGCTTTCCACGATCTCCACATCTTCCCCCTTTTTAACATCATCAAGTAGCATAGCAAGCTGCTCCTTGATAACAATAAAATAGGTGGAAGGCTGTGGATTGATTGAGAAGGATCTCATCGGCCGGCCGGTGATTGTCGGCTTGGGTTTGGATTTTCGGCTCTCCAACCTCCTTCTTCACTTGACCAACTCTTCTTTGACACTCATTTTAACGGGTGGAAATAGAAGATAGGAGATTTACCTCAGATGCTTTTAGCATGTCTTCCATTGTTACACCGACAGAGTCTACGATGTCTGCGGTCTTCATCATTAGCATCTTGGTGAACTTATCTTCTACCTTCTTCTCCGGTGATTCGGTATTGAAGAGAAGGTGGATCTGAGGCCTTGGGAGGCGGTGGGTGAGGTTTTAGGCAAGCCAAGGCGGCTTCTTAGGAAATTCGGGGAGCTGCTCCTCTCGATAGGATAAGCGATATAGATGTGATTCCAGAGACTCCAAAATAACCTTCTCCCGAGGAGATGAAGTTGTCCCACCTACTTCATCGGTGAACATGCTCATCTCCTCCGAGTCTCCAGTCCGCGAGATGATGGACCAGCCGAGATCTCAATGGATTCCTTCATTACATCAAGGTTAAAGCGAAGTTCGTGAATTAGCTCGGCTAACCTCCTTCGGCATCTAATCGTAGGGAGAGCTCGAAGCTTCCTCTGAGCCATCAGTGCAGGAGTGTGTATTGGGTGATTTAGGGTGAGGGAGTGGGATATTTAGTGGAGAGGAAGTCAAGGAAATCAAAGGTTGAGTAGTGGTGGGAGGGATATCGGGTGTGGGAGATGAGGTGGGAGGTATCTCGGGTAAGGGATATGAGGTGGGAGGTGAAGTGGTTTGAATTTGGATAATATCGGGAGTAGACTGTTTGCAGGCTCGGAAGTACCAGCACTGGGATACTTCTTCATCGCCAAGGTGGGTGGGGGATTTATCGGCGAAGAGATGTTGGAAGATGTACAGAGGCTTGCCTCTCGGCGGATGCGGTTCGCTCGAGCAGGATCCTCCAAGCACTTCCGTCTCGGCCTCCACCTGCTGCTATCTCGTAGTGTTGCGGCTTCTTCCGGCCAGAGACTAGAGGAGTTGAGGAGGACTCCCAACTATATCGGCTGACCTTGACCAGCCTTCTCCTGGTACTCCTTTGGAGTGGTTGAGCAACCTCTGTTTCCACCCAGTGCTTCCTCGGTGGGTGTGCAGTGCCTCTACCTCAGTGCCGGTATCTCGGCTTCGGGTACCTCGGCTTACGGTACTTGGTGGCTGCCTCTGCACCCAGTGCTGACCTTGTTTCTCTGGGCCGTGCCTCATCCGATTCATCATCGAATCTGGCAAACCACCCAATCTCTCATTCTTTGTCACAGCCCCTTGTTTTGAGAATTTTTCTTGCCTTCCCTTGTTTGAACCCTCTTGTTCAGCCCGTCCATCGATCTTGTGATCTAGTTGAGCAGACTCATTAGGCGAGGAACCCAATCACCAACGGTAGGGTTATACACCAACCTCGTCTTCTCCTCCTTCAACCTCCTAAATAGCAGTTCAACCCAATCAACCCTTATTCCATCATAGATAGCCCGCATACAACACAATCTAGACTTCGTAACTCCGTCATGTGAACTCGATCACCCGGAATTGACTTAGTCACTATAGTCATCAACAACATATACTTCCTTCTCAACATATGCTTTTTCGAGTCTCTCCTCGTTCCCCTATACGTAACCCTCACAAACAAATCAAAAGATTGCTCCCATTCCTCCTCCTTATACACCAACGGATTTACACCTTCAGCCGATGTATCCAAAATCCGAGCTACATTCTCCTTTGTAAATTCTAATCTAGTACCCTCTCTTTGTAGTCTTGAACCCATTTTCGAGAGAACTCACTGTTTGCTAAAAACTCTGCTCCAATGAAATCCATCGTTCGGTTTTACTGCATTTCGGTGAACAATATCCTCGCAATCTTGATGCTTCCAATAGTCCTAGAATCTCGCTGGATTCCCTGTCTTGTGTAGTTTCAAAGTCGACATACATCTCGGCTTTGAGTTTATTCCTAATCGCCTCTGTATTCATTTTGAAATTTGAAAGCGATGCGGTTATATAAGTGGGAGGTTTAGGGGTTGGGATAAAGAAGAAGCCATTTGAATAAGTTTTTGTAAGAAGGGTATTTTACGGGAAGGATTTTGATAAGTGAAATGTGAAAGTGAAAAATTTTTAATGGAGAAGGTAAGATTTTAAACTCGGAGGAGAGAGAGGAAAGTTTGGGAATGCAAAACGTGGCACGATCTCGAGTTTTAATTTTAACCGTTGATTTTAAAAGCGCGTGTAAAACATCGACGGTTTAGCGAGAAAGTCGATTAAAATTCAGGCGCGTGGCCTTTACGCGTCTTGAATTGTGTAAAAATAGCTGTTTATCCTACAGATTAGGCGGCTAATAGACTTACTTTATCGAAGTAATTAGTATACACAGCGTAAGCAATGAGGTGCCTTACTTAACACTCGGGTATTCTATTTGAACTTGATAAAATCGATTTGGTCAAATTGACCTTGTCTTATATTTTTCAAAACTCTCTCCTAGTCTGATTTTGAAAACCACAAATGTTTAAGGCTTAACACGGTATTTTCGGTTTAGTTACAAAATACAGATTACTTGAAATACACAGACTTAAGAATTTTATTTGAAAACAAATATTTTGAGGAAAAACAAAGATGAAAGTTTTACGAATGAAGAGATTTATGAGACTAATCTGTATACATTCCTGCAAAACAAACTCATCAAAACTATTAATAGTAGGGTAGATCGAGATAGGGTGCGAGGTAATCATCTGCTTTCTAGAAATCGGATGACTATTGTGCCCTAGTCCCGATTTACCGAATGTCGATAAGTAATCATCAAGTCGGATAAGGTCAATATGACTAATCCTTGATTCTTGATTCCTAAAAAGGAGATCAATGACATCATACTGATTGTCCTTTGACACATATCTAGTCCGATAATTCTTTCTAGACATTAATTTAAAGAAAAGACCGAGAAATAAGAAATACAATTAACAGATGCAAACATTTTAGAAATCAGCTAAGGATGCATCAAGTAATCCTAATTCTAAACACAATTCTTTAAACCTAGTCTCATTAATGGTTTTGTAAGAATGTCGGCACTTTGTGATTCGGTGGCTATTTTTTCAATCCTAATGTCATTCTTCTCAACATGATCTACGATAAAATGATGTCTAATATCTATATGCTTACATCTAGAATGCGAAACGAGATTGTAAGTCATTGCTATTGCACTATTACTATCACGGTAAATAGGAACAAGTGATGTTTGAATATTATAATCTCTAAGCCATTGACTAATCCGGAGGAGTTGTGAGCAACAACTTCCACCGCCATGTATTCGGCTTTAGTTGTGGAGGTGGCAACGGATGTCTGCTTCTTAGATAACCAAGAAATTAGTTTGTGGCCTAAAAATTGACAAGTTCCTGAAGTGGACTTCCTATCAATTTTACATCCTCCAAAGTCTGAATCGAATAACCTGTCATTTCAAGGTTGTCATCACCGGGTACCATAACCCTACTTGCAAGGTTCGTTTGAGATATTTTAGAATTTTCTTAGCCGTCTCGAGGATGAGTTTTCTTGGGATTAGGTGGAATCTTGCACATACCCCAACCGCAAAGGCTATGTCCGGCCTACTTGCGGTGAGATAGAGAAGAGATCCAATCAGTCCACGATACTCAGTTGCATCGGTGGGTATCCCCCGCTCATCTGAATCCATAGAGAAGTTAGTTCCCATAGGTATTTTAACCTCTCTCGCTAGTAGTCATTCCAAATTTCTCAATCGGATCCTTAGCATATTTAGGTGATGGATAAATATACCCTTACTCATCTGTTTTATCTGTAAGCCTAGAAAGTATGTTAATTCGCCCATCATTGACATTTCAAACCTATTTTTCATGAGAATGCTAAACTCTTCACACAATTTCGATTAGGTGAACCAAAGATTATGTCATCTACATAAATTTGAACTAATAAGATGTTTCCATCTACTTCCTTTCTAAACAAAGTTCTATCAATCTTGCCTTTTGAAAATCCATTTAATGTCAAGAAATCGAGATAAGGTATCATACCAAGCTCTGGGAGCTTGTTTGATCCATATAGAGCTTTGTTGAGTTTATAGACCTTGTTATTGATCTTAAACCCAGGAGGCTGCTCCACATAGACTTCCTCAAGTAACACACCATTAAGGAAAGCAGACTTAACATCCATTTGAAAGACTTTGAAAGATTTATATGCGTGAAATGCCAAGAACAACCTTATTGCTTCTAATCGGCAATCGGGAGCATAGGTTTCATCATAGTCTATCCCCTCGGACTTTGAGTAACCTTGTGCAACCAATCTTGCCTTATTTCGAACAATAATGTTGTTCTCATCTGCTTTGTTTTTAAACACCCATTTGGTGCCTATAATCTTTACTCGTAAGGGTCTTTCAACTAGTTCCCATACACTTTGCCTTTCAAACTGATGCAGGTTCCTCCCGCATGGCGGTTATCCATTTGGGTCGAGATAGAGCTTCCTCAATAGACTTGGGTTCAAAAGCAACACATAATAGCTTAAAAGACTTTCGAGTCCAGCATCATTCGTGGTTCCGCACACTACTAGATGGGTCTCCTATAATCGATCGAGATGGATGGTAGCTCCTCATCCTTTTGCCTATGTGAGGAGAAGGATCCTCATCTTGAGTCTCGCAGGCAACTCCTCCGACTCAACCTCACCGACGTTCCCCTTCATCACCGACCCCGCCGATCACCGATGTCAAGGGTGTCTCGATCGATGGAGTCCGATCAAGTTGTCTTCGATTATTAGAAGGGGATTCTTCTTCATCTCGATTCTCAATCAAGACTAGGTAGATAGACAGGTTCTATGTTTAGTCTTGGTTAGTTCAATTTTATCTAGATTTTCAAAAATTTGATTCACTTTATCCGAGAAGGAATACAACTCATAAAAACAACATGAAGGGTTTCCTCCACACAAAGGGTTGTCTTGTTGAAAACTCTAAATGCCTTGGAAGTGTTAGAATATCCTAAGAATATTCCATCACCGCCTTAGCATCAAAGATTCTTAACTTAGATTTCTCATTGTTATGGATAAAACACTTACAACCAAAGCTGCGAAATATGAGATTCTTGGAATCTTACCCTTCCAAATCTCATATGGAGTCTTACCCTTGTCTTTGACAACTAAGCACTGTTACGATTATAGCAAGTCGTGTTGATGGCTTCACCCGAGAATCTATGTGGGGTATCATACTCAGCTAACATGCTCCCGGCCGCTTCCTTCAAAGTTCTATTCCTTCTTTCAACCACTCCATTTTGTTGAGGAGTTCTTGCTGAGGATGTCTCATGAATAATTCCACACTCATTGAAAAAGTTAGATAAACAAGAATTCAAAAATTATGTGCCCTTATCACTCCTTATTTTAATAATATTAACACCCTTTTCATTCTCACATCGTCCCGAATGCAGATCGGGGATCTTGTTCATAGTCTCATTTTTCTTGAAAAGAAATATAACCCAAGTGTATCTAGAAAAGTCATCTACTACAACAAGAGTATATTTCCTTCCACCGAAACCGAGAGGAGAAACAGTCCAAACAGATCCAGATGAAGTAGTTGCAATACTCTTTCGGATGAAGAGGAGTTAATACTCTTAAATGAGTGTCTAGGCTGTTTACCTTTCCGAGCACCACATTTAAGATCGGTGGATAAAAGTTTTTCAGGTAATCCCTTGACAAGGTTCTTTTTAGCTTGACTTACTAAGGGTCTTGAAATTCGGATGACTAAGCCTCTTGTGCCATAGCCACTGAGATCTTCTCCACCCTTAGCTATCAGACGGTATCTTTGGGACAACTATTAAAGTTGGCCACATAGACATTACCATGTCCGAAGCCGATTAAAAGTACCTTATACTGAGGAATTATCTAGAATATCACATTTATCCCTTGAAAATTTGACAAGAAAACCTTTATCACAAAGGCTGGAAAAGCAGATAGCAAATTATGTTTCAAACCTTCAACAAAATATACCTCCGATACAGAATATCCTTGATAATCGAGTACCTACACCTTTAGTCGACCACAATTATTGTCACCAAATAAGACTCTTGGACCATCAATGCTTTGGAAATTTGATAACAGCCTCTTGTTATGGGTCATGTGTTGTGAACAGCCACTATCAATGTACCATATTGAAGCTAAAATCTCTTCCTTGAGTGATGATCCTGTGTATCCTGAAAAGCAGATCGGTTGTAAGGTACCCTAGTGATCTTGGGTCCTTGAAAGTCAAGTATCACTTTAGGTAACCAAATAAACATTTCATTTCCAAACAATAAATCGACTTGGTCTTTCTACCAAATCATCCACAATTGTATCACTTTTGAATGATAACTTGTTGTATTGATTGAGTAATTTTCCTAATCTTAGGAAATGTGGGATAGCATCTGCTCCTTCCATCAAAAGAATTATAATAAGAATTTCTTCTTATTTTGGTTCTTGGGTTTCTCCTAGTACGATAAGGAGTCCTCACCTGAATTTTTGTTTTGGTGGGAGATGCGATCCTTATCGACTAGTTGGTTTCCAAGGACCAATTCTAACCTCTTTTGATTGATCAAATGCTTTCACAAATTTCCTAGGTTTTTGTACATATGATTTATTATTTCTATCATAACCAAGACTGTTTTGTCATGGGATTTACGAGAGGTATTAAAGATATGGTCTATTCTTTGTTGTGAATTATTAAGTTGACTAATTTTGAAGACAAACTTCTCATTGTCTTTCTTAATTGATTCATTTTCAGCACGAGACTACTTCGAACTTGTCTTTTAAAGTTTTCAATTCATTTTCTAACCTTTCGGATAAGGTGGTGATGTACTAGCTTCGGCTGGGAAAACATTCCCCCTTGAATGTTTCCTCGGTTTACGAACAGTTCATCACAGCTTGCCTTTAATTAGAATTTGAATTTGATCCTTTAAAGCCAAATTCTCTGTCTCTAGTTGTTTATAAGCGATCGAGAGATGTATTTAAATCTCTCAATAACTCATGGATAACGAGTTTGGTCATGATCGGATGCGGTGACAAGAATCATTATCCGAAGATGAATTGTAGATTACCTCATTAGCCATGAGACAGATTTCATCATCGATCCGAAATCGGATGAGGATGATGATGATGATGATGATTTCTTTGGCTCCTTTTCTTGACCAACAAAGCTCTTTGATCTCGCCAAACCTCCTGTCTCTCTTCTTCCTCTTTTCTTCCCTTTCCTTAGGAGTCGGTTGAGGACAATCATAGTTGAAGTGTCCTGGCTTGTTGCATGTGTAACAAGTATCATTCCTATCTCGATCTAGGGCTGAAAGGATTTCTTCGACAGGTGATACGTATCTTCTTGTCTCGGCTTTTGCTTTTATCATCATCTGTAGACTCATCTTCCTTTCTACCGATCTGGATCTTGACTTATCCTTACCTGCAAATCTCGGTTTATTTCTTTTATACTTCATTCTCAACTTATCATACCTTTTAGTGAGCAAAGCCATCTGCTCCTTCAAGGATAGATCGGCTCCTCTGAGACTCTGTTGAAACCTTGTCTTCTTTCTTGACAAAGACAACGAGACTTGGATGAGGTGCTCGACTCCATCTCATCCTCCTCGTCTTCTATTTGAATATCATATTCTAGAGCTTTAAGATGAGAAAACAAAGTATGGTGAGTAATAGAAGATAAATCTTGAGTAGCCTTAAGGATATTGGATTTCTCCCTCCATCTCTTGGTTAATGATCTCGTATCTTGTTATTAATCTCCTTCTCTGTGTAATTCTTTCCAAGATCACCGCTTTGTTGAGAAGATTGGTCAACCTTACATCTAACGATCCACGGACTCATTCTCCTTCATTTTGAATGTCTCAAATGCATGCAAGACCGACGCAACTTGTTTTCTTTGACTTGTTCATCCTTCACAAACATTGGCTAGAGTCTGCCACATTTCTTTAGCGCTTTGCATCTCTTAACCTTCTCTATCCAATCTTTACTTAGAGTCTCAATGATTTCGATTCGAGCTACTTGATCAAGATTGTGGACCTTTCTTTCATCATTTGTTAACTCGAACTCTTTTTCTCTGTGCAGTTACGGACTCGGTGACTCGGCTCAGTCTTTGGTGCCTCCATGATAAAATTTTATAGGTCCCTCTTCAAGAACCTCTTTCATCCTATCATGAATGGCCTTAAGGTGATTCTCCATCCTAAATTTCCAATGATCATAATCTTCTATAGAGAATTCGGGAAGATTCCTAGACTTCTTGTTTTTCCCGATGACATGATGAAATAAAGAAACAAAATACTCCACAAACTAATTAGTAGCACTTTGTTAGTAGCAATGAAGGAAATGAAGAAAATCAAGAAAATTTTAGGATCTCGATTAAGACCTAAAATAAATATCGAAACGACTTAACAACGCTCACGATACCACTTGTTGGTCCCGATTAGTTGAGTAGATTAGGTGAGAAGTGAATCGGCCTTCTAGCAAAAATCTAGAAGGGGGGTTGAATAGATTTTGAGATTTTTCAAATCTATTAAAAATTTATTCAAAGTACCAAAGTACACAATGGTATTCAAGATTAAACTCAACTTTTAATAAGATCAAAAGCAACGCGATATTCGAATCTTAACTTTAATTTACGAAATTAAACTAAGAACAACAAATTGTAATTTGAACGAAATATAAATGAAAGCGATAAAGAACACCGAGATTTTATAGTGGTTCGGATTATAACAATCCTACATCCACTCTCTTTCTCCAAACTTTGAAAAAGGGTCTCCACTAGCTACTTACTCACTTACTTTACAATCTTTACAACTTACAACTTGATCTTCAATACTTCAAGAATGCTAATCAAACTTCTAAAATTTAACTCTAAGAATAAGAAGTATTTTTGAAGATATGAAGTGAAGTGTTCTACAAACACTTAGAAAATATTTGAAAACTCTTTTGAAAATACTTTGTGAACTGAATAGTTAATAATATGAAAAATCGATTTGCATAAGTGTATTGAAAAATAAAATCTAGACCTATTTATAAGTTTGAAAAAGGCAGTTAGTTTGTTAGTCGGTTCTAACAAACTAAAAGCTGCTTAACAAACTTAATCTTGAAAACCGCTCTTGACTTGGTGATTTTTCCTACTCGTCTGCGGTGACTTGGTGAAGACTTCGTCTTTCTTATTCTACTCGGCTTGTCTTGACCTCGTCCCGAGCTCTTCATGATTGTCTCCTGCAGATGACTAGATTTGAGCTTGTCTCCAGATGACTTGCAAACTTTGATCTCGGTGACTTAATTAGCTCTTGACCCGATCGATCGGCTTAGTACCTAACTCGATCCGAAATTTGTTCATCAACGTTGTTATCTCATCCTGGATTGTTCTTTTAACTCATCAAAACTCTACTTGATCTAACACCAACCGCAAATTCTAGGTTATGCAGCTCAACCATCGCTTCGCTTTTAAAACATAGTTCCGAGGCCTTCACGTGCCCACCTCGCTCCAGCGAGGACATTTTTATCATCTCAACAAAGCGTCATCCGGGTAATTGATTACCTCTCACTCGGCAATGCACTTTGACATCTTGAGTCCCCTTTGGTTCACCTCGCTCCAGTTAGGGCCTTGAATTCTAAAGATTCACCACTTTTCCTTACACAAGCCTTGCTTGGCTCTGACAATCTGTAATCTTGTACCTTTTTTTGGTTGTGAAGTTACTTTGAATTTTAATGTTTGGAAATAACTCCGTCTCAAGTGTGGAAGTAAATAAGCATTATTTCAAAGTAATGATAAAACTTTATTCATAAAGGAAATTCAATCAATTCAAATGAACTTCAATTCTCATAATCATAACAATGCCCCATTGACCATGAATAATCAACACATGTTACAAGTAACCTACGCCGGCCTCTTTAAAAAACCTTCATATAGTAAAACCCGGTGGGAAACCTATAGACGGGAGAAAAAAGAGTACCGGTGGGACTACATCGTACCAAAGGAAAGGTACTTAAAACAAACAACGGACTAACCTACCTCCGAGACGGGTAGGGTAGTCTAGACATAAAATCTCCTTAAGTGACAAAGCGTTCAAGAGGCTTTATCCTCACCTCTCTTTGCCTTTCGCACCTCCTCCCGAGGATAACATACTTTTCAGCTCTGTGTAATAGTTCATCAAAGGTCCTCATTGGCTTCTTAGCCGGGGAGGAGAAAAGATCCTCGTCCAGCAGATTCTTTGGTAAACGCATTGATCTTAACTTACGGAGTAGCGGTGGGTACCTCCAATGCCGTCTGGTTGAACCTTTTCATAAAGACTCGGAGACTCTCATTTTCTCCCTACTTCATGTTGAAGAACGTTAATGTGGCTCTCGGTTGTCGTCTAGCACTGGAAAGCGGTGGAGAAAAACTCATCAAGTCCTCAAAGGATCTGATTGAGTTGGGTTCGAAATTTGTTTGAACCATTTCTTCAGACTGACTTTAGACAAGTTAGTTAAGAAAACCCTGCACTTCACACCCTCCCCATATCGATGAAGAAGGGCGAGAATTCTCAAATCTTACTAAATGGTCATATGGGTTAGTGGTGTCATCATACTCATAATTCAATGGCTTAAAGTTAGTAGGTAATTCATCCCGTAAAATATTTTGAAAGCGTGACAATCATTGCGGTCAAAATACACTAACCCGATTATTTATCTGCTTGCTTCATTGAGTCTATCTGCCTCCTTAGGGATTTGTTCATGTCTTCAAAATGGGTATCTCCAATTCCTTCTTCCACATCCTCAACTTTGCTCCCTCCTGCAGTCGGGCGGCTTTCCCTTTCCCACTGGTCTCTTTTCATCAGGCGGGCCTCGCCCTTGAAGTTTCTAGTTTGCTTTCACGACCTCCATTTGGTCTGGGATATCCACACGATTCTGGACTCGTATTCCCCATCTCCTCTCATCATGATGTTCCTCCCGCTTGCTCCCGTCAGGCTGGAATTGGGTGCGTCTGATCCAGGACTCTCTCGGCTTCCCTTGCGGGCGGGACATTCCTTCCTGCCATGGCTCTCTCCACGGCTCTGGCTACTATCTCGTCCAATTATTCCCTGGTTAAAGCAATAGTAGCAGCGGGTGTTGGTGCTACATTGGTAAAACCAGCGAGTGGGACGCCACATATACATTCGCACGTCCGGCATTCCTAGCTACTTGATCGGAGGATTCCCTCGGGAATCCGGAGGAGAGGTGGTGGTAAGTCGAGGCCCTCCTCCACAGGCGGCAATACCCGTTCTAGCATTGGGCTTCTCGGGAGCCGGGTTTTCATTCCCACCGAGGTGATAGGGACATATGCCTCATCACTTGGTGGGACTAATGATGATGCAAGGGCGGGGGCTACTTCCCTTTGCCGTGGGCTGGGGAAGCGAGACCTTCCTTACCTTAGTACTAGAGCGATTGGTCTCATCATTGTTCGTTCACCACCCATGGTGATTACATCTTGAAATTAGAAAAGAAGCGAGAAACTCACGTCTCAACTCTCCTTTTCCCACAGACGGCACCAAATGATGCGTAAAAAATGTACCTTGCTTTTTTCCGCTTGGAAAATGACGGGTAGTTTGAATGGCACGATTTAATTCGCCTCCTTCTTGAATGAAAGAACACGCAAAACACGCCGGAGGGTTCTCCAGCGTAGGCACTCCGGCGCTCAAGTCGAGATCTTGAGAAAACCCGAGAGTTATGATAAGTACGTAAGTTGAGTGTGTAAATGTTGTGTTGATACCGTTACCTCTCTTCATAGTGTGTTATTATACGTATGAATGCATATCGGCGGTTATTATCGTTCATTAGCATGATTCACCACGTTCTCCTCGTGGCCTTATGCGTTGATATCTTTATTCTCAAGAAAGCGTATCTTGCCTCTTGATTTTCCTCTCTTTGGACGGAGGTGGACCAAGTCGATGGAAAATACCTAGAATATTCCTTGACTTGGGCCTTAATTCTCTCAACCAACTGTTCTCATCCGTATTCTATTGGTCTTATCTTGTAAATAATCGATATGGGCTTGACTAATCTCGCATTACGCACTTCCCACCTCGCTTGGGCCTCGCGGCCCACCTGCGATCGGCTTGGGCTAGGCCCATTTCGGGTTTTCTTCCCTCTTATAATACTCATTGGGTCCTATTGGGCCAAATATCTTTGGACCCTACACGTAGTTGGGCACGACATTTTTATCCATATCAATATTTTTGAGCCCTAAAGGCAAGAATTCCTCTTCCTTGAGCCTTGGGCCTCGCTACGGCGAGGGCCCATCATGATAACTTGATTTTCTTGACTTCGACCCAGGTGGGAAGGTTGGGCCTACCTCCGGGCCATGTCCTTCTTAGGCTTGCTATAAAATGCCGCATGTCCTTATTACTTATTTTTTAAAAAAAAGTTATATAATTTGCGGGACGGTTTGTCTTTTGAAATGTGGGTAAATGAAAATTGTGTGTGTGTTTTTAATGGGGTTTTAAAAAAAAAAAAATCAAAGAGACTAGTTTTCATTATTGCAAGAACATGAAGTAATGGTTTAAGTACATTGTATACAAATCTAGTTGACATCGTAGGGCTTTTTAAGTTAAAAATACTCCCTCTTGTTCAAAATATATGTTAGTTTGGATGAATTCACTTATGCACACATTTTAAGAAAATATTTGATTTTTATTATACCCCTAATAAATATTTGACCATCTAATTAAAGAATATATTTATCTAAATATTTTATTAATATATGGGTAAATTTGGAAGAAATACAATTAATCTGCTTGAAAAGTGCAAAACGTCATCTAATTTGCAAATAAAACAAAAGGCCAAAACGACATTTATTTTGAATAGAAGGAAGTAAGTTTTAGTATCCCTAAAAAAATTTAATTTCCAGATTTTATCTCCACTATCACTCACTTTCATAATTGGTCATAAATATATTCATTACGATCTCACTTTTGGTACTGTGGTCAATTGATTATTTGTTGATGGACGAGAATCTACTAAGGAGTGCTAAATATAATTATTTAAAAAATTTTGTATTTATATATAATTACTATAGATTTTTTTAATAATTATATCTAAGTATATTTTTAAATAATTACCTTTAACAACCCAAATAGTTAATTATGTAGTCAACAAGAGTCAACTGATGCCAAACCTAAAAGTAGGAGTAAAAATGAAATTTTGATAAACAATTTTAAAAGTAAATAAAAATGTAGAACCAAATCTAATAAAAAAATATTTGAAATGGTAAAAAATTTAAATTTTAGGTACTAATAAAACTGATATCTTCCTGTGCTTTTCATTGGAGCAGCTACATATGTCTATTAAATGGCCCCGGTTATTTCCACATACCAAAGTTCGTAGTACACACACTTATCCAAGTTGACACACTTTTCTTACAAGTACACACACCCAAAATCTCATAACGCCCCTCCCACTAACCACGATCCTGTATGTGTTGTCCGAATTTTTGTTTCGCACATTCGTTCAAAGTGCGGAAGATAAAATCGCACACAATATTTCTAAGTACACACACTTTGTGCGAATTTTATTTTCGAACAAAGTGCAATTATCTTGACTTTTTTTTTTCGCACGAGAGGGGTATCTGCATATGTTGATTTTTTCACAAGTACACACACCATTGTGCGAAAAAAAAATCCGAACATTAAACAAATGTGCGAACAACCGATGTCGAAAATTTGAAACCCGTCACCTTCACACAAGATCGGCGACAACATTCAAATACACGTAATATGGTAATGTAAATGCATATTTTGAATACAAACTACTCAACAAATCATTCTAGAGCAACAAAAACACAAAAATACAAGAAAACCCTAGGTATAAATCAAACAATGAAATAACCGAAATAAAAACTTACAACAATATATTCTTCATCACTTGAAGTCCCCATTCACGCAAAATAACTTCATCACGTTTCTTGGTCGAGTTTCACGTTTTCGGAGCGACATATGTTAGGGTTTTGGAACAAAAAAAAGAAGCTGGAGTCGTTTACGTACGTGGGAGAAGCTGCAACGTTTAGTTCAGTGTGTGTACTTGAAAAACTAGTTTTTGTACCATATTTCACTTTAAGGGTAGGTTAGTCTTTTTTCTGTGTACTCTGAAGTTTGGTGTGTGGAAATAATCTGGATTTTGGGCCTACGGCCCCTGATTAAACCAAGGTGAAATGGAGTAATCAAAAAAATTAATATTTGTATGTCTAATTAGGCGGTATATTCGTTACATAAATTTTATAATATAATGTATTATATATATATATATATATAATATTTTCCATTAAATAATATATATATATATATTAAAATAATATAAATGTATAAAATTTTGTATAGTTATAATATTAAATTTAAGTAATGGTAATTTTAATTGTATAATAATTCATGCTAAGTTTTATAATTATGTGAAAATCTATAAGATTTGTTTCAAATTTATATTACAATTAACAAAAAGAAAATTAATAGGAAAAGTCTTATATAATCGATGTATAAATATTAGAATAATATATATAGTACATTTGCAAATAAATATCATATATGATTATATTCAATTTTTATAATACTAATATCTATACATATTCATTAGGATGAAATAAAGTAAATTAATTGAGTTAGTCATTTTTAATAATTTTACTCAATATGTTAATACCATTTGATGCGGGTAAAAATGCCGGGCCCAACTGCCCGGTAGGGCCCAAATGTGGCCCAATAGGGTCCGATGGCGTAACAAAATACCATAGATAAAGGGAGGAAAACCTGAGATGGGCCCGAGCCCGAGTCGGCCAGAAACCATGCTTCTGAAGCCACTAAGACCCACCTGAGGTGGGCCGTGAGGCCAAGGCACTGTAGGGAGAGGGCCACGAGGCCCAAGCCCAACTACGAGATAGGCCACGAGGCCTAAATCCAGATCACGGGTCACGAGGCCCTAAACCCCGTGCGAGTGGGCCGCGAGGCCCAAACCTAATGCAGGTGGGCGAGAGGCCCAAACGAGATTTGGAGAAGGCGCGAGCATTTGACCAAGCCCATAAGCGGTTCTCTATCGATAAGATCGAGAAGTGACGAATAGTTGAGATAATTGAGGCCCAAGTCGAGGAATATTCCCTATATTCCACATTGGTAGAGTCCAACCTCCGTCGTGGGGAATTCGTAGGTATAATACTGATTTCTTGAGGAATAAGTTTTCCACGCACGACATCATGGCGAGCGTGCGGGATAATGCACGGAGACCGTGATGACGGTTATTGCTCCTAACTTACGTATAAGTAACACACCCGGTAGGGAGGTAACGGTATCGAATTACTATCACTCTTACTTAGCTACTCTATACATGCTTTCTTGAGTGTTTTCCGGTGATCCGACTTGAGCGTCGGAGTGCTGCCGGAGAACCCTCGGCGTGTTTTGCGAGTATGTTGGTTCGAGGAAGCTAAGGATCCTATTGCGTAAAGGCGTTACCCACGTGAACCCGGTGGGAAAATGGGCCCAGTCGGTTTTACGCATCAATTGGCGCCGTCTGTGGGAAAAAAACCTGAGGCGTGAGTTTCAACTTCTTTTCTTTTACGATTATCCGAAAGAAAGACATCATGACCGGTGAACGTACACCCGTGAGACCGATTGCAGTACCAGCTCGGGAAGGACCACCCCCGCAAACCCGGTGCGGGGTGAAGCTATGTCCAACCCCGTGCCTCCGGTGGCTGTGCCCAACATCAAGGACCTCCACCGGTTACAGTGGCACGAGACGAGAGCTCAACTCCGGGCCAACGCCATCCGGGAGTAGGAGCTGCTTTTAGAGAGAGGAGGGGAACTTGCCTTCCTCTTCCTCTGCAATTCCGAAGGACTACCTATGGTGGGGATCCCGGAGCGACCAATGCTCCAGCCGAGAGGATACCTCGAGAGAATCCCGAGAACCAGTGCCTCCGTCGCTCGACTCGGGAGCGGTGGATGATGTGATAGCTCGAGCTGTGGCCAGAGCAATGGCCGAGGAGGACCCCCACCTGCAGGAAGGACTGGGAACCAGACACTGTAAATCCGCTGCCCGATCCCAACTTGGGGGAGTAGGCGGGGCGAGCATCCCGAGAGGAGCGAAGGAGAGAGGTGGAATCCGGGAACTAGGAGGAAACCACAGGAGGCTGAAGGAGTCGGGAGAGAAGGTCAGTGATCCCTCGACCAGGGAGGCTGGTCGGAGGAAGCTGCACGGGGAAGGAGACAGCCCCTCTACGGCGAGGAAGCAAGATTGAGGACCAAGAAGAAGTGCAGGGAGACACCCAATCTGAGGCCATGAAGGACAAAATTAGATCCTTGAGGAAACAAATGGACAACATGAAGCATCACATAGAAAATCGGATTAGTATGCCTCGACCCGTCACGAGGTTGCCAATTTCTTGAGAATATCCTACGGATGAATTGCCTAGCAATTTTAAGCCTCTTAACTATGAATATGATGGTACAATGACCCCTATGATCATTTGGTGAGATTTGAAAATTCGGCCCTCCTCCATCGATATGGGGAGGGTGTGAAGTGCAAGGTCTTTCTCACCACTCTATCCAAGGCAGCCCGTAAGTGGTTTAGCAGTGGAACCCAATTCCATTAACTCCTTTGAGCAGTTTGGGGAGCTCTTCTTGCACCAATTTGCCAAAGGCAAGGAGGCAACCTGTGTGGCTACACTAATGTTGTTCAACATGAAGCAAGGGGAGAATGAAAGCCTACGGGCCTTCATGAAGAGATTCAATCAGGCGGCACTAGAAGTTCCAACCGCCACCCCGGAGGTAAAAATTAATGCTTTTACTAGTAATCTCCGAGATGGAGACTTGTTTTCCTCCAGCTGAAGCCGATCCAGACGTTCGATGAAGCGCTAAGGAGGCGGAGAAGTACGTCACATGGAGGAGGTGAGAAAGGCAAAGAGAGCCGAAGTCAAACCAAGTGGATCTGAAAAGAAGAAAGAGTTACCGAAGAAAAGCTCCATAGCGGGAACACGAGAAAGCGGCCAAATCGGGACCTCGCTCAGATTTGACAAGTATGGCCCCACGAAGCTTGAGCCGGCAGAGCTGCTGGAGGTGGCATCCGACCATCCTGAAATGAAGTTTCCTTGGACACGGTCCAGGGGCCTCAAAAGCCTAAGTCGAGATAAGTTTTGTCGTTTCCATAATGAATACGGGCATGACACTAACAATTGTTTTCACTTACGTGATGAGATTGAAAGGATGATCCAAGCGGGACATCTTAAAGAGTTTGTTTATAGAGATCGAGTTAGCTCCGAGGGGCAAAAAGAAAAGAAGGCGATGATAAAGGCGAGGAGAAAGGAAGAATGGTCGAAGGGAGGCGGGAGGAGAGGCCCTCTCGAGAAGAGAGGGCTTATCCGGATGATAGTTGGAGGACCGGCGAGAGGGGACTCCTTCCGTGCTAGAAAAGGCTGGAGAGAGGACCCTCGAGAAGAGAAGTAGGAGAAATGTCCAGAGGTGGATCACGGGGAAGGCTGTCCATACACCTCGAATTTACTTTGGCCGGAGGATGGGAGCCTAAGGAAGGAGGACCACGGTGACGCACTAGTCATCACAGCAGATGTGGCGGGATACACGGTAGCACGGATCTTCGTGGACACGGGAGCTCTGCGGACATCATCTTCTTGGAATGCTTCAAGAAGATGAATTTGAACATAGAAATACAACTAGTGGATACGGCGTTATGCGGATTCACAGGAGGTGCGATACACCTCTGGGCCGGGTAACCCTCCAGGTGGGGCTAGGCGAAGCTCCACGGAGGAGGGTGGTTATGGCAAATTTTTTGATTGTTGATGTACCCTCATCCTACAACATGATTTTTGGTAGGCCGGTGTTGAACTTATTTCGTGTGGTTATATCAACTTATCACATGAAACTCAAGTTTCCGTGAATGATGAGGTGGGTGAAGTAGGCGGAGATCGGTGCAATCTAGAAAATGCTACGTGGAGGCGGTAAAGATAGCCGACAAAGAGCTGCATCGTAGCTTGAAAAGAGACAAGGAGGTGGACCGAGAATCCAAGAGGTGCAAGATTTCGAGGAAATCGATCCTCCAAAGATGGAAGCGGACGAAGAAGCGATGATGGTGGAATTGTATCACGAAAAGAAAGGATACACAACGAAGATGGAGCCAGTGGAGCGAGTTGGAAAAGGACACAGTAGCGGCTCTACGAAGAAATGCGAGATATTTTTACTTTTTCTTCTTCGGACATGACAGATATTCCTGAGGAGGTAGCGATGCATCACCTGAACGTGGATCCTAAGGTTGAACCGATAAAGCAAAAGCTAAGGGTCTTTGGACCGAGAAAAAGATTCCATTACGAAGGCGGAAGCGAAGAAAGCTGCTGGAGCGGGACACGTCAGCGAATCCAATTTCCCACTTGGTTATCCAATACCGTGTTGGTGGCTAAACCAGGGGGAAATGGAGAATGTGCATAGATTTTCGAGACTGAACAAAGCTTGCCCTAAGGATCACTATCCCTTGCCCGGGATTGATCGGATGGTCGACTCAACATCTGGATTTGAGCTACTAAGTATGATGGACGCCTATCACGGTTACCATCAAATACAAATTTTCCCTCCGAGATATTCCAAAGGTTAGTTTCATTATTGCTAGTGGAACTTTTTGCTATATTAGAATGCCCTTTGGATTGAAGAATGCGGGAGCAACCTATCGAGAGAATTGTGGATAAAATGTTAGAAACCAGGTAGGGAGGAACATGAAGTCTATGTTGATGATATGCTTGTGAAAAGCATACAAGCCGGAAAACATGTGGCGAGACTGGAAGAAGCCTTCTCGGTACTCGGGAGGAATGGCATGAAGTCAGTATCCAAAGAAAGTGTTCTTTTGGAGTGAGATCTGGGAAGTTCCTCGGATATATGGTGACCCGGCGGGGAATCGAGGTTAACCCTGCTAAGGTAAAGGCATGCTTGATAAGCGGCCCCCACCAATATCAAGGAGGCTGCGAGACTGAATGGGAGAATTACGGCATTAAGCGGATTCATAGCCGGATCTGCAGAGAGGAGCTATCCCTTCTTTAAAATCTTGAGGAAGGGATCTAAGTTCGAATGGAATGAGCAATGCCAGCGAGCGTTCGAGGAGCTTAAACAACACCGGCCCAGCTTACCTACATTAACGAAGCCTATACCGGGGAGACACTCTACCTCTATCTCTCTGTAGGTGGGGTCTCACTCGGCTCCGTCTTTGGTGAGGAGGAAGGGTCAACCCGAAACACATTTACTACGTTAGCAAGCTTATACGAGGAGTGAAGTGAGATACTCGGAGATAGAGAAAGCAGCCACGACTATAATGGTCACTGCACGGAGGTTACGACCTTATTTTTGTCACATAAGGTCATTGTTCGGACTAACTACCTTTTGAAACAAGTGATAGGGAGAGCTGATCTTTCGAGGAGGATGGTCAAATGGGCCGTCGAACTGGGAGAATATGATGTGGATTTTGAGCCACGGAGGACCATTAAAGCACGAGGCCCTCTCGACTTTATCCGGGAGGGTACACATGCACTTAAGGAAGGAGAGTGGAAAGTATATGTTGGCGGCTCTGTGTATGCATGCGGGGTTGTGGAGCTGGGATCGTGATCATTGATCCAGAGGGCCGAGGAAACACAGTAGCGGTGAGGTTTGAATTCATCACCTCCAACAATGGAGCTGAGTACGAGGCCACTGATTCGAGGAATGGAGATGACCGCGAGACACAGGAGCAAGTCGAGTGGTCATGTTCTCAGATTCCCAACTTGTAACCCGGCGAGTTACAGTGGGTCAAGCCAAAGATGAAAAGATGGTAGCCTACCTTCGGCGAGTAGCCGAGCTGCGGGGAAGGTTCAATTCCTTTGAGGTCGGCGGATACCTCGAGAGGAAAACTCCGGAGCGGATAGCCTTTCAAAGTCTGGCGAGTTCAAGAAAGACTACCGGGAGGGGGAAGATCACCACAGTGACTGCGAGAAGGCTGAATCAATAATTCCCTCGGTAGGAGTCATCGGAGCTGAAGATGATTGGAGAACCCGCATATATCGAGTATTGCGAGAACCCGGAGAGGCTGCCCGGATAAAGGAAAGCTCGAGGTGGAGAATCCGATACGATGATCGGGGGCAGGATGTACCGGCGGTCGCTTCACGCAGCCTTACTTGAGGTGTTTATCCCTTCAAGAAGGGAGGTACGTAATTAAAGACATACACGAAGGTTGTTGTCTTGACCATGCAGGAGCTCGGGCAATAGTCGGAAGGCTTTGAGGGCCGGATACTTCTGGCCTACCATGACTCGAGGATGCCAAAGACTCGGGTGAAGAGATGCGAGAAATGTCGGAAGCATGGCTGCCTCATCCACCTTCTGCATAAGAGATGGGGACCATGCACTCTCCATGTCCCTTTGCGAAGTGGGGGATGGACTTGGTAGGCCCTTCCCGATTGCGGTGGGCCAACGGAAGTTTCTATTGGTGGCGGTGGACTACTTGCAAGTGGGTGAGCTGTGCCTCTAGCGAGGATAGAAGAAGGTAACATAATCAAATTTTTATGGAGATATATTTGCTGCGAGGTTTGGTATACCTAGAATCCTGGTATCGGATAATGGGACCCGGAGTCATGGGAAACATGGTACGGGAGTGGTGTGATAACCTGAAGATTGTCCAGAGGTTCACATCGGTGGCACACCCCGTGCCAACGGTCAAGTGGAGGTCACCAACAAAACTATTGTGAGCGGAATACGTGCCCGACTTGACAAAGGCTGGAGGGAGGTGGGTCGATGAGTGAGTCGGTTTTATGGGCTTATCGGACCACCCCAGGAGCCAACGGAGGAATCCCCTTCCACGGTGTATGCGGGCGGCCGCCGTCATACCTACAGAGGTGGGGATGGAGACACATCGGTTAGCCCACTTCCAGGAAGGAAGAAATGAAGAATTGATAAGGGATAACCTAGACATGCTAGAGGAGGAGCGCGAGATTGCCCACCTAAAAATGAGAAGTATAAAAGCCGCATAAAAGGCTGCTTATGACCGAGAAAGTTGTAAGCCGGAGATTTGAAGAAGGAGATCTAGTCTTGAGGCAAGGCTGACGCGTTGAAAAACATTGGAAAGCTCGATCCCAAGTGGGAGGGGCCGTACAAGGTGACTAGGGTCTTCCGAGGAGGAGCTTATGAGCTACAAGACATGGAAGGAAATCAAGCGGCTAGGTCTGGAATATGCTGCCATTTGAAGAGGTTTTATACGAAGAAAGTACCCGCCTCGCTGCTAGTAGGTGGTTCTTTTTATGCTAGAGTTGTTTTATTTATGTTACGAATAAATTGTAATTTCGCTCCACCGGTACTCTTTTTCCCCTCCTGCGGGTTTCAGCTGGGTTTCTTGTAGGGAGGTTTTTAAAGAGGCCGGCCAAGTTAATTCTTAACTTGCGTTGATCGATTATGGTCAATGGGGCAAATTCGTTTATCAATTAATGAAAGCAATTTTTCATTATCTATGAGTTTGTGAGTTTATTCTTTCGTTGAGTACGATTGAAATAATACAATCACATGCTATTCGATACAATTGCATCATAACACCACGATTGATTACATGAGAATTAATAACTTGCGAGAAAGTTAAACAACAAATAAAATGCATGACAAGCATTCAATGAGAAATACAATGAGCATTCACGAAATGAATTCGCATTATGAGAAATGAAGTTAAGAGATAGCTTCAAAACACTAAAGTTAAACCTACGAGAGAGGGTTTAACCAACCTAAGCCCAGAGAGGGTTACGAGAAATGAAGCTAAGAGATAGCTTCAAAACACTAAAGTTAAACCTACAGAGAGGGTTTAACCCACCTAAACCCGAGAGAGGGTTACGAGAAAAGAAGCTAAGAGATAGCTTCAAAACACTAAAGTTAAACCTACAAAGAGGGTTTAACCCACCTAAACCCAGAGAGGGTTACGAGAAAAGAAGCTAAGAAATAGCTTCAAAACACTAAAGTTAAACCTACAAAGAGGGTTTAACCCACCTAAACCCAGAGGGGTTACGAGAAAAGAAGCTAAGAGATAGCTTCAAAACACTAAAGTTAAACCTACAGAGAGGGTTTAACCCACCTAAACCAGAGAGGGTTACGATAAATGAAGCTAAGAGATAGCTTCAAAACACTAAAGTTAAACCTACAGAGAGGGTTTAACCCACCTAAGCCAGAGAGGGTTACGAGAAATGAAGCTAAGAGATAGCTTCAAAACACTAAAGTTAAACCTACAGAGAGGGTTTAACCCACCTAAACCCGAGAGAGGGGTTACGAGAAAAGAAGCTAAGAGATAGCTTCAAAACACTAAGGTTAAACCTACAGAGAGGGTTTAACCCACCTAAACCCAGAGAGGGGTTACGAAATACGAAGCTAAGAGATAGCACTAAGATTAAACCTACAAAGAAGGTTTAACTTACCCAAATCGGAAAAAGATGGTGAAAGAAGTTAAGAAATAACTTCTAAAAACCGAATCTGGACCCTCAAGAAGGGGTTAACCTATCTAGACTGAGAAAGGGTGTAATAGTTAAAAGCGGAAAGATGGCTTTAAAGAGCACTGGTTAAACCTCTGATAAGGATTTGACCGACTAAGTGTAAGATATGAGATGGGGCTTTGAGAAAAGCCTTGACCAGGTCCACGAGAAGGGCTCGGCTAAACTCACGCCTAAGAAAGGTCTTGGGGTGTGGAAAAGCTGCAGAAGCTGCGAAGTCGTTAAGTTAAACTTATAAAGTTTAGCTAAACCCGTGTCCAGAGAGGACTATTAGATTCAAAACTATGAAAGACTTAAAGATAGCAAGTTGGACTTATGAGTGTCGGCGAGGTCAATCCCAAGAAGGGGATTACGAGGCAAGAAACTAAGGCATATTTAGCTATGGGTTTAACCCGCCTAAGCCTGGTGAAGCCTAAGATAAGAAACTAAGAAATAGTTTGAAACATCAACATAAACCTAAGGAAAGGTTTTGTAGAAGAGAAAAGCTAAGATCCTAGAAAGGGTTTTACTAGCTTCAAAACCCCAAAGGGTTAAGAAAGCTAAGTCCATGGAGCGCGTAGAGCTTACTTGCTCCTCGAAGGAGTGACAGAAAGCGGAAATTGACCATTGGCTTCTGCCGGCTAAGCGGAACATGCGAGAGGATTGATCGGCTGGACCCCAAAATGTTTAAGAAAACGGAAACTAAAAGGAAGTCTCCTAAAGCCAACTCGACTCTATAGCAAGAGCCCAAGCGGCTAAGTGAGAAATCGAGACATAAACGACAAAGCCTATAGGAAGGGCTTAGATAGATAAAGCACCTAAGAAGGGTGATAGAGGATCGAAGGCTGCAAAAGTTTGAAAGTATTAAAGTCAAACATGCAAAGTTTGGCCGAACCCATACCCGGGGAAGATTAGGAAAGTTAGGCATACCGCAGTCTAACTAAACCTAGATCTGTGAGGCAACATATGAAGCAAAACTAAGAAATAGCTTGAGAGAGTTCAGGTGAGCTAGTGGAAAGAGGGTTCGGTCACGCTAAAACCTAGAAGGAGGCTTCAGAGTAAGAAGCTTAAAAAAACCTTTTGAAATACTAAGTTTAACCTGTCAAGCAAGGTTCTAACTTATGCAAGCACGGGAAAAGTTATCTAGAGAAATCCTTAGGCTATGAAGTCAAGGGAAACCCGGAAAACCTAAGACATAAAACCCTAGAGGGGAGAAAGGGGGTTTTCAAGCAGACAAAAGTGCCACATATAAGAGAAAGGATACATTTACGGGGCAAGCCAGCGTTATGCTCCTAGTGACTAAACCATGCGAGGCAAACTAACGGCTTAGAAGCTAAACGGTTTAAAAGCATGCAACTCGGCAAGGGAGGACACCGATATAAATGCGGTAATAAGCTCCCGACGAGGGAATATAAACACCGATAGGAAAAGCGGTTCCGGCAAGGGAAGATACGTAGATAAACGAAAATTTAACTCCCGGCAAGGGAGGATCCCATTCATTCAAAACAAAAGCCCCGTGGCGCAACAAGGTGCAAACACAGAATGTAAACTCCTAACAGCGGGAGAGCAAAGTTTTAAATGCCAAACCGGCATAAGAAAAAGAGAGAGAGAGAAGCAAAATTCATAACAATATGAAAAGTATTTCAGAAATTAAGCGGGGGAGTGGGGTGGTTCATCTATTCTAGCGGTGCCCGCTATCTCCGCATCCTTCTCCATAGCACGAGCTATGCGAGGCTTCCTCTGGGAGATAGGAGTTTCGAGGTCGGGGAATAAAGGGGGCCGGTGGGGGCATCTCTGCGGTAGTTACTTCCACCTTCACCAGTCTGCTATCATCTTCTTGAGAACCGGAACCCACCATTCCTCCTCAATGGACCGAGAGGAGTCCCCCTTAAAAGGAGGGGAGTAGGCATGGCCATAAGAGGGCCATTCTGTCAAACTCCCGAAAAGCCGAGATCTGCATCTTTCTTTGGATAGTTGCATTGAAGCCATACTCGTAGAAGAACCGGATGTAGGGACTCATGTCCCCAAAATGCTGGGGTGATTGAGGTAGTCCTTTCGTAGTGTAGGCCACAAAGCATGCAGAAAATGCGGACGAGGTCGTAGTAAAGAGGGTCTCCAAGCGAGGACCTTGCTCCCTCCACCAAGGCCTTCGATGCACTCCGGGACTCTTGCAAGGCATGGTGGACCGCCAGTCATTAGTTTCTTTTCAAGGCCTCTCGCGCTGCCTCGGCCTTGCCGGCTCGGCCTCAACCTTCTTGAGGCGAAGGGAGGCGAGGGAGACCTTCTTCTTCTGCAAGGAGGTCGTCCTCCAATTCTTTGAGTTGGGGTGAAGGGAGAAGGTTAGAAGGGCTCCACAAGCTGGATAAAAGGATGTCCAGCTGCGAAATAAGTGCGTAAATTGTGTTAAAAGTGGCATTAAGAGTCAAATACACTGATCAAGAGGGATTAGGGAGTACCCGAGCAAAATGTCCGGCGACTTTGGCCGCTCTGGCTGATGCAGAGGAGGCTGGTAAGCTTCTCATAATCTTGCGGAAATCCGTTCACTAAAAACTTGCTTTGGCGGAAGCACCCGAGGAGTAAGAGTCAACATCGATGGGGGCGAGAAGAGGCAGCTGCGCCGCGTTGGGTACTTGCGCCTAAAGGTATCCTTCGAGGAGTAAGCCCCTGGTAGGAGCTTTGCCCTTATGGGTTTTAGACTTCTTCAGGAGGAGCCTCGGGTTCAACTTCTTCGGGCTCGGCTTGATCTGGGCGGGAGAGGAAGGAGTAACATCTGGAACATCGGTTTGCGAGACGGATGGAGGGGAGGTGCACTGAAGATCCTTCCAGGTCCTCCAAGACCTTCGACAACCACAAAGCATATCCGAAAAATATAAAAACAGCACAAGAATAGTTAAAGAAAGCTCATAAAAGGTGTGTTTATGAGAAAAAGAGAAAACATTTACCGTCTCCGGTTCAAGAGGGACTTTCACATAGCAAAACTTGAAATGAGAAAGGAGGCGGGGTTGGAACAAAGCCGGGCAAATAGAAATGCCCGTGGAGTACGAGCATTAGAATTCAGCATCCCGAATTACCCGGCGGTTAGTAGGAGAAGAGATATGGTTAGGAGGGGCTGGAGGAGAAGGATTCTTATACACCCGGTGTTGGTGCTTGAAGGGCCGGGGTTTATCGGGGTTATGAAAACATAGTGGTTACCCCACTCCTTATTGACATTTGGGACTTTACCCAAGAAAGAGCATTTCCCTTTTACCCTACCGCTTATATAGTAAAAAGGGCCGGCGGTTTTACGGTTATAATGAGAAAAGAAAAGCTCCATAGATGGTGTCCCCCATTCCCCTTGAGAAGAATGTAAAAGGAGATCATCATGCGAATAGCATTGGGAGCAAATTGGTTGAGAGAGACCATAGAGGTCGATATTTGGCAGAGGAAGTTGGGAGGAGGAAGGCGCAGCCCGACCTCGAACCAGGCTTGCAAAGCTAAAACCGGGAGTCGCCAAGTTAGGTCGTACTCCCGATCCGGAAGAGATAGGCTATACCCGATGCAATGTAGTCACCGGAGAGGAGGTCCGTTAGGGCTTTTTCTGAAATTTTTGAGGGACCCGCGAAAGAGTCCCAAAACCGAACCCTATCCACCTCACGGAGAGGAGGGGAAACAAGAGGAGAATCCCTAGAGGGGTTCGGAATGAGAGAGTGGTGAGAACTACTGAGATGAGTTTTGAGCGTGGTAAATGGTTCGGGAGGAACCAAACCGAGACATGAATGAAAATGTTTGTATGAACAAATGAGAAAAATGAGAGAAAAATTACGGACAGTGGAAAGAAATTCGAAGGAAGAGTCGAGAGAGGATGATCGCGGAGGACTTTGCGAAGGAGTCCTGGAGAAAGCGAGAATTTAGAGGGAGAGAAGGGGAAGCGCAAGCTGATTTGAAATAAAGAGGGGAATTGATGGGGCGTGCATCGGTATGTGAAAGGCTGAAGAGCAGATGCATGCTCGGCAGTGGCGACCTAGGGAGCCGAAGGGTCGCTAAAATCCAAAGGACTAGCGAGAGGATGTATCCGAGGAAGCCGCGGCTGCGGGGAGGACCTCCCAAAGCCGAAGGCTGCGAGGAGGACCTCCCAAAGCCAAAGCTGCGAGGAGGACCTCCCAAAGATAAAGGCTGCGAGGAGGAATGTGCAAATCTTCCTTACTCCGGTGAGCTCCAAGATCGCTCACCCGAGTAGGGGGAGTGGTTGATGCGGACAAAAATGCCGAGCCCAACTACCTTTAGTGCCCAATGACGTTATTAGATACCCTAGGTGAAGGGAGGAAAACATGAGATGGGCCCGAGCCGGAAGTAATCGCATTAAGGCTACGAAGCCTTAAACCCACCTACAGTGGGCCACGAGACCCTAAACTGTATAGGGAGGGGCCACGAGGCCCAGCCCTATCTATAGGCGAGTCATGAGGTCTAAAAGCTGAAATACATGCCGTAAGGCCCAAAACCCGGCCGAGGTGGGCCGCGAGGCCCAAACCTAAGCTGCGAGTGGGCCGCGAGGCCAGGCGAGATTTGAAGAATACGCGGGTATTTGACTAAGCCCACGGCGGTTACTTATCCGATAAGACCGAGAAGGATGAGAAGTGACGAGTAGTTGAGATAATTGAGGTCCAAGTCAAGGAATATTCCCTATATTCCTCATTGGAGAAGTCCAACCTCCGTCCAGGGGGAATTCGTAGGCACAATACTGATTTCTTGAGAGAAAAGATATACACGCACGACATCATGGCGAGCGTGCGGGATAATGCCTTGAAACCGTGATGACAGGTTATCACTCTTAACGTACGTACAAATAACACACCCGGGGAGGAGGTAACGATATCGAATCACTATCATTCTTACTTAGCTACCTTACACGTACTTTCTTGAGTGTTTTTCCGGTGATCGACTTGAGCGTCGGAGTGCCTACGCCGGAGAACCCTCCGCGTGTTTTTGCAGTACGTTTGTTCGAGGGAAGCTAAGGAGCTTAAGTGCGTAAAAGCTTTACCCCGTGAACCCGGTGGGAAAACGAGGCCCAGTCGGTTTTTACGCATCGGGGTCCAAGTTCGAGTGGAGCGAGCAATGCCCGGCAGACGTTTGAGGAGCTTAAATAGCACAGCCCGATTACTAACGTTAACGAAGCATATTCCGGGGAGACACTCTACCTCTACCTCTCTGTAGAGTGGGGTCTCACTTAGCTCCGTCTTTGGTGAGGGAGGAAGGGTCGACCGAAACCTGTTTACTACATTAGCAAGCTCATACAAGGAGTGAAGTGAGATACTCGGAGATAGAGAAGGCAGCCTTGACTATAATGGTCACGGCACGGAGGTTACGACCTTATTTTTGTCACATAAGGTCATTGTTCGGACTAACTACCTTTTGAAACAGGTGATAGGGAGAGCTGATCTTTCGAGGAGGATGGTCAAGTGGGCCGTCGAGGCGGGAGAATATGATGTGGATTTCGAGCCACGGAGGACCATTAAAGCACGAGGCCCTCTCGGCTTCATCCGGGGAGGGTACACGTGCGCTTGAGGAAGAAGAATGGAAAGTATATGTGGACGATTACGTATCTATGCGGTGTGGAGCGGGAATCGTAATTATTGATCCAGAGGGCCAGAAACACAAGTTGCAGTAAGGTTCGAGTTTATTACCTCTAACAACGGAGCTGAGTACGAGGCCACGATTCGAGGAATGGAGATGGTCGCGAATCTGGGAGCAGGTCGGGTGGTCATATTTTCGATTCCCAACCTGGTAACCCAGAAAGTTACGAGTGGGTACGAGGCTAAAGATGAAAAGATGGTGGCCTACCTTGGCGAGTAGCCGAGTGCGAGGAAGGTTCAGTTCCTTTGAGGTTAGGCAAATACCTCGAGAAGAAAAATCCAGAGCGGATAGCCTTTGAAAGGCTGGCGAGTTCCGCAACACCTGCGAGGAGGAAAGATCACCACTGGTATTGCGAAGTGGCTCAGCAGTTCCCCTACTAGGGGTCATCGGAGTTGAGGATGATTGGAGAACTAGCATATATCGAGTGTTGCGAAACCAGGAGAGCTGCCCGGATAAAAGGAAAGCTCAGACTGGAGAATCCGATACACGATGATCGGAGACAAGATGTATCGGCGATCCTTCACGCAGCCTTACTTGAGGTGTTTATCCCCTCAAGAAGGGAGGTACGCAATTAAAGATATACATGAGGGTTGTTGTGCTGACCATGCGGGGGCTCGGGCAATAGTCCGGAAAGCCTTGAGGGCCGGATACTTCGGCCTACCATGACCCAGATGCCAAAGACCGAGTGAAGAAGTGCGAGAAATGCCAAAAGCATGGCTGCCTCATCCACCTCCCTACGAGAGAAGATGGGGACCATGCACTCTCCATGTCCCTTCGCGAAGTGGGGGATGGACTTGGTGGGACCATTCCCGATTGCGGTGGGCGGCCAAGTTTTGTTGGTGGCAATGGACTACTTGACAAGTGGGTTGAAGTTGTACCTCTAGCGAGGATAGAAGAAGGTAACATAATCAAATTTTTATGGAGATATATTTGTTGCGAGTTTGGCATACCTAGAATCCACAGTATCGAGATAATGGGACCCGATTTATGGGAAATATGGTACGGGAATGGTGTGATAACTGAAGATTGTCGAGAGATTCACATCGGTGGCACACCCCAGGCCAATGGCCGTGTGGAGGTCACCAACAGAACTATTGTGAACGGAATACGTGCCGGCTCGACAAAGCCTGGAGGAGGTGGGTTGATGAGTGGAGTCGATTTTGTGGGCTTATCGGACCACCCCGGGGAGCCAACCGAGAGTCCCCCTTCCACTTAGTATATGGGGCAGTGCGGTCATACCTTGAAGTGGGGATGGAGACACATCGCTTAGCCCACTTCCGGGAGGAGAAATGAAGAACTAATGAGGAGAACCTAGACATGCTAGAGGAGGAGCGCGAAATCGCCCACACGAAAGTGAGAAATATAAAAGCCGCATAAAGGCTGCTTACGACAGAAAGTCATAAGCGGGAGGTTTAAAGAAGGAGATCTAGTCTTAAGGCAAGCGGATGCGTTGAAAAACATTGGAAAGCTCGATCCCAAGTGGGAGGGCCGTACAAGGTGACCAAGGTCCTCCGAGGAGGAGCTTATGAGCTACAAGACATGGAAGGAAATCAGCTGGCAAGACCTTGGAATGTCTGCCATTTGAAGAGGTTTTATACAGAAGAAAGTACCCGCCTCATTTGCAAGTAGGTGGTTCCTTTTATGCAAGAGTTGTTTTATTCATGTTATTTGATTTCCGAATAAAGTGTAATTTCGCTCCACCGGGTACTCTTTTTCCCCTCTGCGGGTTTCCCCGGGTTTTACCGCATGGAGGTTTTTAAAGAGGCCGGCCAAGTTAATCCTTAACTTGCGTTGATCGATTATGGTCAATGGGGCAAATTTTTTTATCAATTAATGAAAGCGATTTTTCATTATCTATGAGTTTATGAGTTCATTCTTTCGTTGAGTACGATTGAAATAATATGATTGCATGCTATTCGATACAATTGCATCACAACACACGATTGATTACATGAGAATTAATAATTTGCGAGAAAGTTAAACAACAAATAAAATACACGCGAAACATTCCATGAGAAATACGATGAGCATTCACGAAATGAATTCACATCAAACAAAAAGAAGCTAAGAGATAGCTTCAAAACACTAAAGTTAAATCTACAGAGAGGGTTTAGCCCACCTAAACCCGAGAGAGGGTTACGAGAAAAGAAGCTAAGAGATAGCTTCAAAACACTAAAGTTAAACCTACGAGAGAGGGTTTAACCCACCTAAACCCGAGAGAGGGTTATGAGAAAAGAAGCTAAGAGATAGCTTCAAAACACTAAAGTTGAACCTACAAAGAGGGTTTAACCCACCTAAACCCGAGAGAGGGGTTACGAGAAAATAAGCTAAGAGATAGCTTCAAAACACTAAAGTTAAACCTATAGAGAGGGTTTAACCCACCTAAACCCAGAGAGGGGTTACGAGAAAAGAAGCTAAGAGATGGCTTCAAAACACTAAAGTTAAACCTACGAGAGAGTGTTTAACCCACCTAAACCCGAGAGAGGGGTTACGAGAAAAGAAGTTAAGAGATAGCTTCAAAATATTAAAGTTAAACCTACGAGAGAGGGTTTAACCCACCTAAACCCAGAGAGGGGTTGCGAGAAAAGAAGCTAAGAGATAGCTTCAAAACACTAAAGTTAAACCTACGAGAGAGGGTTACGAGAAAAGAAGCTAAGAGATAGCTTCAAAACACTAAAGTTAAACCTACGAGAGAGGGTTTAACCCACCTAAACCCAGAGAGGGGTTACGAGAAAAGAAGCTAAGAGATAGCTTCAAAACACTAAAGTTAAACCTACAGAGAGGGTTTAACCCACCTAAACCCAGAGAGGGGTTACGAGAAAAGAAGCTAAGAGATAACTTCAAAACACTAGAGTTAAACCCACGAGAGGGTTTAACCCGCCCAAACCCATAAAAAGGTTGTGAAAGAGGTTAAGAAATAACTTCTAAAGACCGAAGTTAAACCCGTAAACGGGGTTAACCTATCTAGATCCAAGGAAGAGTGTAAGAGTTGAAGCTAAAAGATGGCTTTGAAGAACCTAGCTAAATCTACGGTAAGGATTTAGCTAACTAAGGGTCAAACGTGAGATAGGGCTCTTAGGAAAGCCTGGAGCGAGCCTACGAGAGGGCTCAACCGAACTCACGACTAGAAGGGGTTTCGGGATTCAAACTGCCGAAGTTTCGAAGTTATTGGGTTAAACTTATAAAGTTTAGCCTAAACCGTGTCCAAAGAAAACTATTAGACTTAAGGCTAGGAAAAGCCTTAAAGCTAGCAAGTTAGACTTATAAGTGTCTAACTAGGCTGGTCCCAGAAAGGGATTACTAGGCAGAAAACTAAGGCATACTTGGCTATGGGTAAAGCTGGATCTACGACAAAGGTTTAGCCCGCCTAAGCTTTGAGGAAATCTAAGAGAAGAAACTAAGAAATAGTTTGAAACATCAAGCTAAACCTAAGGAAAGGATTTTTAGAAGAAAAAAACCTGAGCCCGGGGAGGGCGTATAACGTACTTACTCCTCGGAAGGAGTGGCAAAAGTGAAAACTCACCACCGGCTTCACGCGGCTAAGTTGAAAATGCACGGGGATTCAACCAGCTGAACCCCAGGATATTTAATAAAACGGGAACTAATAGAAAGATTCCTAGAGCCAACTCGACTCTATAGCAAGAGCCCAATTGGCTAAGTGAGAAATCTAAGACATAAAGCGACAAGCCTACGGGAAGGGCTTAGCTAGATAAAGCACCTAAGAAGGGTGACAGAGGATCGAAGGCATGCGGAAAGTCTCGAAAGTATGGAGGATAAACATGCAAAGGTGGACCAGGCATATATCCGGGAAGGAGTATATAAGCTAAGCGTGCGAGTCTAACTAATCTAGACACGGAAGGCAACGCATGAGGTAAAACTAAGAGATAGCCTCGAGGGATTTCAAAGGCTGAACCCAGTTGAGAAAGGGTTTGGTTACACTAAACCTAGAGGGAAGCTTCAAGAGCAAGAAGCTTAAAAAGACTTTTGAAATACTAAGTTTAACCTACTAAGCAAGGTTCTAACTTACGCAAGCATGAGAAAAACTATCTGGAGAAATCCTTAGACTATGAAGTCAAGGGAAACCCGAAAACCTAAACCATAAAACCCTAGAGGGGAAAAAGGGGGTTTTCAACGGATGAAAAATCAACAGATGAGAGAAAGGATACATTTACGGTGCAAACCAAGTATTATGTTCCTAGTGACTAAGTCATGTATGTAAGTTAAACAACTTAGAAGCTAGACAGTTTGTAAACAAACATCAAAAAGGGAATACAAGAAGCACGCAGATAGAAAGCATGCAAACTCCCGGCAAGGGAGGACACAAGTATTCAAGCAATAACAAGCTCCCGGCAAGGGAGGATAAACACCAGATATGAAAAGCAATTCCCGGCAAGGGAAGATACAGCGGGATAAACGAAAATTAACTCCCGTGAGGAGGATCCCATTCATTCACAAGCAAAAGGCCCCGGCAAGGGGGCAACAGAGTTAAAAACATAATGAAAACTCCCAACAAAGTGGGGAGAGCAGAGTTTAAAATGCCAAACCGGCATAAGAAAGAGAGAGAGAGAGCGAGAATTCATTACGAGGATAAAATAAATTGTTCATTGCATCAAAAGTTAAAAGGGGGTTAGAGTCTTCCTCGGCCTCAACTTGGCGGCGGCTCAATCGGCATCCTTCTCCATGGCACGAGCCATGCATGCTTCCTCCCGGGAACCAAAACTTCCGAGGATAAGGGGCACAAAGGGGGATCGGCGGGGCATCTCTGCTGCGGTAACCTCAAACTTTATCAGGCCACCCGCCAACCGGTTAAGAACGGGGTCCACCACTCTTCTTCAATCGAGCGGGAGGAGTCACCTTTGAAAGAAGGAGGAGTTGGCATGGCCATGAGAGGCCGATCTTATCAAATTCCCGAGAAGTTGGGATCGGCCTGTTGTTATGCGGGCTGCGTTGAACCCATACTCATAAAAGAATCGGATATAGGGGCACATGTTCCCAAGGAAGCTAGGGTGATTGAGATAATCCTTCTTCGGGGTGGGCCACAAGGCATGTAAGAAGTCTTTGGCGGAGTTCGGCATAGAAAAGGGTCTTTAAACAGACCTCGCTCCCTCCACCGGGGGCCTTGATGCACACAGGACTCCTGCAAAGCATGGTGGACTGCCAGTCGTTAGTTTCTTTTCTGCAGCCTCCCGTGCTGCCTCGGCTTTCGCCGGCTCGGCCTCAACCTTCTTGAGGCGAAGGGAGGCGAGGAGACCTTCTTCTTCTCTGCAAGGAGGAGTCCTCCGATTCTTTGAGTTGTGGCGAGGGGAGAAGATTAGAAGGGCTCCACAAGCTGGATAAAAGGATGCCCAGTGAGACACAAGCACACAGTACTGTGTTAGTATTTGCGTTAAGAATCGAATACACCCGATCAAGAGGAATTAGAGAGTACCTGAGCAAAATGGCACTGCGGCGGCTGCTGGCAGTGCGGAGGAGGCTGGTGAGCTTCTCATTGTCTTCTGCGGAAATCCGTTCACCGAAAAACTTCTTTGGCGGAGGTACCCGAGGAGTAGGAATCAACATCGATAGGGGCGAGAGGAAAGGCCACTGGCTGCGCCGCGTCGGGTACTTACGCCTAAAGGTATCCTTCGAGGAGTGAGCCACAGGCTGGTGGGAGCCTTACCCTTGTGGGTCTTGGACTTTTCGGGGAGGAGCCTCGGGTTCGACTTCCTCGGGTTCCACATGATCTGGGACGGGGAGAGGAAGGAGTAGCATCTGGAGCATCGGTTGCGAGATGGATGGAGGCGAGTACACTGAAGAGCCTTGAGGTCCTCCAAGACCTTCGACAACCACGGCATATCCGGGGAATAGAAAAGCAACACGAGATCGATTAAAATAAGCCCGTAAAGGGTGTATTTATAAGAAAAAGAGAAAAATATTTACCGTCTCCCGGTTCGAGAGCGACTTTCACGAGCAAAACTTGAAGTGGGAAAGGAGGCGAGGATTAGAACAAAGCCCGGGCAAATGAAAATACCCGTGGAGTGCGCATATGGGAATTCAAGATCCTGAATTACCCGGTTAGTGGGAGAAGAGATATGGTTAGGAGGAGCTGGAGGAGAGGGGTTCTTATAAACCCAGTCTTTGATGCTTGAAGGGCCGGGGTTTATCGGAGGTTATGAAAACGTAGTGGTTACCCCACTCCTTATTGATATTTGGGACCTTACCGAGAAAAGAGCATTTCCCTTTTACCCTAATGCTTATATAGTAAAAGAGGCCGGCGATTTTACGATTATAGTGAGAAAAGAAACGATTCATGAGATGGTCTCCCTCCATTTCCCTTGAGAAGGATATAAAAGGAGATCATCATGCGAATGGCATTTGGAGCGAAGTGGTTGAGAGGGACGCCATAGAGGTCTAATATTTGGCACAGGAACTTGGGAGGAGGAAGGCGCACCCGGCCTCAAACCGGGCTTGCAGAAGCTAAAAGCCGGGAGTCGCCAAGTTGGGGACGTACCCCTCGGTCGGAAGAGATAAGGCTATACCCGACGCAATATAGTCATTTGGAGAGAGGAGGTCATTTAGGGCTTTTTCAGAAATTTTGAGGACCCGCGAAAAGAGTCCCAAAACCGAACCCTATCTACCTCTGGAGAAGAGGGGGAAACGGGAGGAGAATCCACTAGAGGGTCGGGATTAGAGAATGATGAGAACTACGAGATGAGTTTTGAGCGTGGGAAATGGTTCGAGAGGAACCAGATTGATACATTGATAAACCGTTTGTATGAACAAGCGAGAGAAAGGAGAGAAAAATTACAGGACGGTGGAAAAAAGTCGGAGTAAGGATTGGAGAGGATGATCGCGGAGGACTTTGCGAAGGAGTCCCGAGAAAGCGAGAATTTAGAGAAAGAGAAGGGGAAGGCGATTTGAAATAAAGAGGAACCGATGGGACGTGCATTAGTGTACGAAGGTGAAGAGCGAGATGCATGCTCGGCAGTGGCGGCCTAGGGAGCCGAAGGGTCGCTAAACTCCAACAAAGCTAGCGAGAGGATGTATCCGAGAAGCCGAAGGCTGCAGGGGACATCCCAAAGCTAAAGCTGCAGGGGAGGATGTCCCAGGGCAAGACTACGAGGAGGATATCCCAAAGCTAAATCTGCGGGGAGGACTACTTAAATCTTTCTTACTCCGAGGAGCTCCGAGATCGCTCATCGGAGTAGGGGAGTAGTTGATGCGGGTAAAAATGCCGGGCCCAAGCGCAGTAGGGCCCAAATATGGCCAGCCCAATAGGGCCCAGTGACATAATAAAATACCATAGATAAAGGGAGGAAAACCTGAGATGGGCCCGAGCCCGAGTCGGCCGAAACCATGCTACGAAGCCACAAGACCCACCTACAGTGGGCGCGAGGCCAAGGCCTGTAGGGAGAGGGCCACGAGGCCCAAGCCCAACTACGAGATAGGCCACGAGGCCTAAATCCAGATACGGGTCACGAGGCCCTAAACCCGGCTGCGAGGTGGGCGCGAGGCCCAAACCTAATGCAGAGGTGGACCGAGAGGCCCAAGCGAGATTTGGAGAAGCGCGAGCATTTGACCAAGCCCATAGCGGTTTATTCATCCGATAAGATCGAGAAGTGACGAGTAGTTAAGATAATTGAGGCCCAAGTCAAGGAATATTCCCTATATTCCATATTGGTAGGTCCAACCTCCGTCGAGGAGGGAATTCGTAGGTATAATCTGATTTCTTGAGGAATAAGTTTTTCACGCCACGACATCATGGCGAAGCGTGCGGGATAATGCCCGGAGACCATGATGACGGTTATTGCTCTTAACTTACGTATAAGTAACACACCCAGCAGAGAGGTAACGGTATCGAATTACTATCACTCTATACGTGCTTTCTTGAGTATTTTCCGGTGATCGACTTGAGCGTCGGAGTGCCTACCGGAGAACCCTCCGGCGTGTTTCTGGTACGTTGGTTCGAGAGAAGCTAAGGATCCTATTGCGTAAAGGCGTTACCCACGTGAACCCGGGTGGGAAAAGCGGGCCCAGTCGGTTTTACGCATCACCATTGCATAGGTGATTAATTATACATTGACACATAATCATTACTATAAACTCCATATTATATATAATGAGATTCACTTGTTGAAATACTCACAATTACCGATTTGTTCTTATCGGTCCCGTAATTGTTGAAACCTAACCCTACCCTTAGTTGGGTATGGGCTAAACGGGCCACTAACGGGCTCCAAAAAAATTATTTTTAATATAAAATAGTAAATTATAATCATAATACAACACAATACAAACTTAAAATTCAAAAATTGTTCATATATTCATTAAAATTACATCAAAATAGTTAAACATAATTATAAAAGTTCAATTAAAACATTAACAAGAATAAAAGTTCATTTTAAACATTCTTGGTACATTAAGAGAAAAAATAACGACTTCGAATGAAGGGAAACCATATGATAATTGATAAACAACAAAATTAATCTGTTTATTTTACAAAAATAAATATTCATTAACATAAAGGGTTTACTTAATGAAAAAAAAGGAAAAAAATAATGAAAGTATAAATAAAGTAGTTAAATATATATAACCGGGCTAGCGGAATTCACCTAAAAATCGACAAGCTTGCCCATTTTGCCGCGAGCTGACCACTCCGGGCCAAAAGATTATGTTTTAAACGAGCCATTAAATTCATGGATCTAAACTTGCATTTTGCGGGGGTAAACGGGTCAACCCGCCAACCCGCATTCTTTGTAACATCTCTACTCATAGCACATTTGGAGGAAAAAATGAGATTTTAATTGTATATTATATACTCAAAATAATATCATATATAAAAAAAAAAATTAAAAAATTGTTATGATAGATATGACTCTTTAATTTTTAAAACCAAAAATTGAATTTGTGAAAATTGTAAGATTGTAGTAAAAAATGAATATTGTTTTACATAAATACGTAGGATTTTTAATTAATTATAGTGATTTGTAAAATCACTTTCATTTTGTGGTGATTTTGGGATTTGTTACCGAGATTGTGGAGGGGTGCCCACAGGTGTGGCGCCCCCACAAAAATAAAATGAACAGTGTGAATCTTTGGCGCCCTCTCGGCTCGGCCGACAACTTCGCTTAGGGGTGGATCAAGACGGTATACCGAAAATCACCGTATACCGTACCAAAAATTTCGATATTTATAAAAATATACCGATACCGTGCAGAAATTTCGGTTCGGTATACGAAATTCGGTATTAAAAAATTTATACCGCATACCATACCGATTTTCGGTATACCTTACCGTACCGTCCATACCGAATCATACCGACTATACCGATTATACCGTCCACACCGAATCATACCGATTTACCGTTCATACCGAACAATTAATTAAAAAAATTATTATTGTACATTTCTTTATTATATTATTTAAATTATAAACAAATTAGTTAAATAAATATTTTAAAGAAATATTTACTGATATACGCGAAATACCGAAAATTTTAAAATTCTATACGATACCGTGCGAAAATTTGATGCAGTAACCATACCGTACCGAAAATTTCGTATACCGCAAATTCGGTATTTTTCGACACGATAACATCGGTATATCGATATTTTCGATATTTCCTCCATCTCTACTTACGCTACACAAAATCTGCCAAAAAATTAATAATTTATTGGGGCGCCATCACCGTAAGCGCCCCAACTTGGCAGACAACTTCTACACAAAACTTGCAAAAATAAATTAATATTTTAATGGAGAGCCATCACCATTGGAGGCCATTGCTCAAGGCTTCATCAAAGTAGTTTTGTAAATAGACATCAATAGGTTTCTTGATATAATTGCACTCTTTCACATTGCGATGCACTGGCGGATCTACATAGTAATAAAGGAGTATAATTGTACCCCCATTTTTTTTTAATTTCTTAAGGTAAAATAAATAAAAAAATTATTATGTACCCCAAATATTTTTTCTCTCACTTATTATTATTTTTCGTACCCCCAAATTCAAAATTTTGGATCCGTCACTTTGTTGCCATGTAAAAAAAAAAATGGGGGCTTGAAATGGTTTACCACAGGATGGCTCCTTAAATCTCTCACACATTCGATGTTTCATTTTTACAAAAAGAAAAAAAAATAGATTAAATGGTGTAGTTATAGAGTGAGAGTGCATTATTAATTGACCTGCAGAATTGGAGCTTCATTAATTTAAATTTTTATCCTTGGTTGCATTTGGAGGTTTTGAGGGTTGTCATTGAATTTAATTTCCTTCGAGGGGCGCCAACGGTTAGGGCTTTTCATTATTTATTTTTTCAGGTTTTGTGTAGTAGAAGTTGTTGGTCGAGTTGAGAGGGCGCAATAGTGTTGGCACTCACAAGCTCCAAAACCAACACAAAAATGAAGATGGTTTCGCAAACTACTATAATTAATTAAAAAATCCAAATAAGAAGTAAAGAGACTAAGTAAATATTGTTTTACATAAATTAGTGAAGAGACTAATTAACTAAGTATCAGCAAAGAAAATGTGAGTATTAATTTAGAAGAGTTAATCACAATTCCCAATATTTTACAATGTATATCTTGTACTATATTTTATAACAAATTGCAACTTGTATTATTTAAAATTGACTGATTAAATACCTCAAATACAAATTTATTTTTCCGATTAAATTAGAGATCGATTCTTTGTTAAAAATTAAATATTTGGTAAAAAATACTCTCACCGTCCCATAAAAGCTTCCATAGGAGGGAGTACACACACTTCAAGAAAGAAGAATAATGAGTGGAGTTTTGAGGTGTAGTTTTGTAAACTTTTAAATATAAAATAAAAAAATTATTGGATTGTGTGTATGTGTGAGTCAAAAAAATAATGACATTTTGTGTAAATTAGTGAAAATTGTGAGGGTGGAATTTGTAAATGATTTTTTGTTTTAAGAGCGTGAAACTTATAGTCAAACGACCGTAAAAGAAAGTGTGAAAGTTTTATGGGACGGAATGAGTAATTAATAAACTTAAAAGGCCAAATATAATTTTGATTTGGCGGAAAGAAGAACAAAATTTAAGTTGAAGTACCAATCCGACAATTTTATATAATATGGATTGCAATTTATTATAAATATAATAAAAGTTTCAAATTGTAAAATGTGATATAATACATGTTATAAATTGTAATTAATCTTGAAATAATAGTGAGTATACAGAAATTGAGAAGGTCAAAAAAGCAAGAGAGAGAAGTAGGAAATTGAGAGGAAAGGAAAGCGTGAGCACGAGTTTGTACTTCGAAAGCAGTCGTGCTTCTCTTCTGGTGCTGATGTTGATATTGATGTTGATGTTGATCCCCCTTCACCTTCAGTGTGTGTTTTGTATGTGTGTAAACATTCATATGTCTTCTGTTGTGCTCCCTCTGCCACCCTCATATGCTCTGTCCCCCTCCTGCCTCCATTAGAGGAATGTCCCCCTCCCCCACCCACCCATTTTGACCATTACTTTTGTTGGGGTAAGAACAATCTACAATGAACTATGCAACAATGATTTATAATTCTAGGTAAAATATCATAGTGTAAGCATAGTTGATGATCATATACATATTAATGTCAACTTAATATCATAGTGTAAGCATAGTTGATGATCATATTAATGTCAACTTAATCTATCTATATTTGGCTTGGGTCAACAAGTATGTACTGTCCCGCACCAACTTGCACTATTTTGTGGGCACACAAAATAAAAAAGTGAGGTAATGAGTTGAGTTTTAATGTGTAATTTTGTAAATATTTATGTATAACGTAGGAAATAAGTTGGATTGTGTGTATGTGTGGGCCCAAAAATAATGACATTTTGTGTAAAATTATTGATAATGTAAGGGTAGAATTTATGGTGGGTTATCTATTTTTGGTGTACAAATTATTTTGAGACGTCCAAATAAGAAAATTGTGCAAGTTATTATTGAAAAGAGGAAGTATATATTTTATATTCTGCTCACTCTTAATTAAATTTATGAATATAGATAATTATATATATATATATATATATATATATATATATATATATATATATATATATATATATATATATATATATATATAAGGAGCACTCTTGTATAAGATGATTTCATATATGAAATAAATCTCACTACTAACTTGTCTTAAATAGTTGATACACTTGCTTGCATATTTAATACTTACTGTGATAATTTTTTTTTCCAATTCTCATTGCGAGACATTTGACACCCTGTTCATATATTTGATACTCTTGTTGATAATTTTTTGTTTTTAAATTCTTATTATCATACATTTGATATCCCTATTCATATATTTGATATTCCTAACATATTTGGTATTCTAAATCCGGTGTTATATGAATTTTTGCCATATATTAAATACAGTGGAGAGCACAATGCAATTTCACCGGTGGGATAATAATTGAGGAAGGAAAGTAAAAAACAAAATAAGAAAAAATAAGAACGAGAGTAAGCGTGTAACAAAAAATTAGGAGATATGAGTGGGAAAAAATAGGAGAGAGTGAATCAAAGAAAATAATAATATAATTGTACGAGATTAAGTACTAAAAAAATTGAACGTAATTAAGTGAAAATAGGTGTCTACATGTATATATTATATTATGCATGACCAGTCGCGTAGCCATTTCTATAATTGTAATTTATAATGCGTTGAGTCAAGCGTTGTGTATTTTTATATCAAATTTGGGGTTGGGGGTGGGGTTGGGTGTGGGGTGGGGTGGGGTTGTTTCTTTAGCTATATGTTAACTTTAAATTTTGTACTATATTATTATTATTATTATGCTTTTGAGTTGGTTTGAGGAAATTCGTTATTTGAGATTTTTGAATTTGAAAAAAATTTGGACTAATAAAAATACAAAATTGTTTTGAAATTTTGATGGGTAGGATTTTACTCTCTCAACTGCCTTCTTCAAAAATTTGTACTTTATTAATGTTGCTTTTGAATAGAATAGCTTAACGTGATATTTCATATACTATAAGTTAAAAAAAAATTGGACAAGCGAATAAATAGTTTATACAATATAACAAGTACTAACACGGACAAGTTATCTCCTAATTTCAACAATCGTTCCAAACCAATCGTGAGTAGTGGAGGGACTAGCGCAATCTCCATCTTCCAAAAAGAACCGGTATTTATTCTCAAAAAGAGAAAAATTCGAGATACCTCAAGCAATCTCATTCCAAGAAGTTAAAGGCAAAAGATAAAGATCCACCAACAAATGTAAACCCCCAAGGGTCGGACCCACATACAACCCCCATAAAGAGGGAAGAGCACACAAGGTGAGAGAAACCACATACACAGCGTCGAGACTTCACCTATGAAGACGGAACAACGAAAAAAGCTGAGTAGGAAAAAACCAAGAAAAACCAAAAAGAAACAAAGTCAAGACCGCAAAAGCACAAAAATCAAAATGCCAAAAAACAAAAACAAAAACAAAAAAATTGATCAACGGGATAATTCGTCAACTAGCAATCTTATGCAAGGCGTTGTTGGAAGAATCACCCCATTGGCCGCGTACAAAGACGGCAGGCGAGCTAGTTAATGGTGGCCGCGGAGACGGAGGCGGGCGAGGCAGCGGTAGAGGCGCGGCTGGCGGTGGAGAGGGGAGAAAGAAGTGGAAGAGTGAAAGAAAAAGAAAAGAGAGAAGAGAAGCAAAGAAGAAGAGGAGGAAGAAGATAGAGTTTTACGAGAGAAGGGAGAGGAAAGTTTTTAGAGAGAGACATGATTCCCGTTTAAAACTTCTATAAGTTAAAATTTTAAAATATAAGTTGAAATTTTAAAAGAGAATTTACATGAGTTTGATTCATTAAAGATTTACCTCTTTCATCATTTTTAAAGTAATGAAGACCCACAAAGCAAGAGTTATCGCATATAAAGTGCTCTTGATACACATTTGACATTTTGAGAGAGAGATTTTTTCTACAGAGGCTTAAGTGAATTAAGCCGGCTCGTAAATTGATCGTGTTCGATTTAAAAAAGATCAAAATTGACTTGATTTTAATTGAGTCGAGCTCGAGCTACTTGAGTAGCTATAGAGTTCAAGTTTATAAAGGTTCGCAGGCTTTATCGAGCTTGTACATATTTACTATTTAACTATTTATTATATTAATTATATATATTTTTATATCGAGCTTGTGCCGAGTCGAATCGAGCTAAGCTTGAGTTTCATTGTGCAAAATAATATAGGCTATCGAGTCGAGTCGAGTTTGAACTAAATAAAATTAAACTCAAGTCGATTTCGAGCTCACCGTTACTCGACTCGACTCATTTACACCCCTATTTTCTCATAGTCGAGCTAGCGGTGGAAGATGAAAAGTGAATGTTTGTTTGATTTGTTGATACTTGATAGTAGGAGAATTAATATAAATGAATTTTAATTAAAATCACACCTCTCTACAAGTTCGTACTCATAGAAGAGATGAAATTATTTTATGGTATCAAAACAAAAATCTTGGGTTGGTCATTTTTTTTTTTTTGATCGGTAAATGTTAGTTATTAGTGGTTAGAAATTAGTTCACCAAGTCTCCTTACAATTCCAAATTCTCCAAGCCTCCTTATACCTCCCACTCTAATTCGTTCCCAAAGGGAATCGAACCTAGAGTCTCCCACTTAAATGAGGAGCCCGGTAGCCAAGTGAGCTAAGCCCCCTTGTTGGGTCATTTAAAATACACACTTGTTGGGTCACCTCAATCTTTTTAATGATAGAGTTGACGTCGACCCACAAGTAAAGGGAAGTGTTAGAGAAATTAATATAAACAAATTAATTTAAAATATTTTTATAAGTTCGACCATTTAAATTATACACTTGTTGAGTTTTCTCAATTTTTCAATGATAGAGTTGACATCCACGAGTGAAGAGAAAATGTTGGGAAAATTAATATAAATCTATGTGTATACGAAGATGATGAATGACACGAACTAGAAAGTTGAGGTAAGAGTTTGACTCTCTTTTCGTAAGACAATATTGCCCCGTACTTTGTGCAATACGGTATCTAGGCAATCGTCCCAAGATACAACGACTTTAGAACTTCATGGTCACCGCACTACGATCCGAAAGCTATCGGCGAACGGATTTGGGTATCCGGAACTTTCTTGACTCGACTCTAATGGAAGTCTTAGATTGCTAGTATGCTTTGAGAGTGATATTGAAATTAAAGTGATTTTGAAGGCAACTATGGGGGTGTATTTATAGTTTACGAAGAGTTGTGGTAGCTCTTTGAATGCACCCATTCGGTTGGCCCATGAATTGATCTAAATCAAATTTGATCCGTTCGATCGCATTATGCGGTCCCGATCGTGTCCCTTGGTTCGAACCCGAACCGTCACACCCGTCCGCCTCGACTCCGCACGCACGAACCGTCTTGGGTCCGAAACACCACACCGGTTCAGCTTGGGCGCGCCTAACAGATCTTGCGACCCGATCCGGTGTCGGCCGCACCATAGGTTCGAACCACCGCTAGCCTCTCCGAGCCATCGGTCCAAGAGCATGAGCCATGATCGAGCCAATTTTGGCCAAAATTAAGAAGGCTCCTAGCGGCGATGCGTACGTGCAAAGTGCGCCTCTAAAGCGCTCAATGCGACTAAGTGCGGCGTGCTCATGCCCGTGTGGTCAATGAACCTTTGGGTTAGCACCACCACCATATAGACTTTTGTTCAAATCTAATTCATGACTCACAAGTCTACTTATATGGAAGAAAACTCATTTCTAATTTTCCTATGTGGGACAAGGAAACTTATTTCCTTTTCCCCACATTTCAACTCTTCAATTCCCAATTAATTCAAGTAATAAATTGCTAACTTCATATATTAATATCTCATTCACCCGAAATTGGTTTTGAACAAATCAATACATTAAATTCATCTACTCGTAACGTAGTTTATGAATTTGCAATTTATTTCCATTTTTCACAAATGGAGTATTATAATAAATTTGGTCAAACTTGGATCAACACCCAAAATTCAATCAATTTCCAACACTTTTTACAAAGTTATGATTTTTAGATAAAATAAATTCTTTTACATACTTGTACAATTAAACAATAAACAATAAATTTTCACATACTTGTACAATTAAACAATAAATTTTCAACTTCTTTTTAAAACATATCTCACGTTTTACTTCATTTGTATTGTATACAGGCCGTTGGATTCAATTATTTTCTCTTCTAATATAAATTGCTCTCAACACAAAACACCATAGGATTAGTTAATACTCTCTCCATCCCAATTTTGATTGTTCAAAGAAAAGTGATACAAGTATTAAAAAAGAGTTACTCATTCTGTCCCACATTAGTTTTCACATTTTTCTTTTGGTTTGTCCCACATTAATTTTCACATTCCCAAAAGGAAACCCCTTCTTAAACTCTACCCTCACAATATTCATATAATTACGCAAAATACCATTATTTTTTACTCTCAATCCAATTACCTCATTTACTTTAATAATAAAAGGTTATAAAATTACCCTTCAATACTCCACTCATTATACTTTTCTTAAAATGCGTGTCAGATTGGTATAAAAACTAATGCAGGACGGAGGGAGTATTTGTTAGTATTAAAAGGTATAAAGTGAAGGGTAAATGAGTATTTTCAATTTTATTGAAAGAAATTATTTTAAAGTCGACTTATTGAAAGAGTTAATTGAGTGATATTGACGTGTACATACGGGAAGTTTGTAAGGGTTTAATTTAAAAGGATAGTGTTGTTTTTTTACTATTTTGGGTATGAAAAACAAAAATAAGACGCTCAATTTTGAATCTTAAGCAATAAAAAATGGAACGGAGGGAGGAATACTTTTACATATTTTTAAATTATTATTTGCCAATTATTCTTGGAGTTATTTGTATGAAATCATGGAAATACCACCTGACACAAACCATTGATTTCTCTATGATATATAACCCAAATAAAACATGTAGGGTTAGGGTATCACCAAATCGTCATCTATGTTTTCTTCTCAAATCATTGTGATTTTGTGTCGAAGACTGAAAATTATATAAAAAAAAATCCAAATTCAACAGCTGGTTCTCACTCACTCACTTTTCACTATAATTGATTGTAACCACCCAATTAATTAATTAAAGTGTTAAAGGCATTACCTTGTCCTATTATCCAAGTTAATCTTTCAATTTTGTAATTCAACTCCACTTTCTAAAATTAATTTTTTTTTTTTTAATATAAGTGGTTTGAAAAATGTGGTACTCTCTCCGGCTCACGATTACTTTCACACTTTCTTTTTTAATTCGTCTCAAAATTTCTTTCACACTCTTAAAACGGAATTCTCTCCATAAACTACACACTCACAATATCATTTATATTTCAAAAATGTCACTTGTGATTTATTCTACTTTATTCTCTCTCCTACACTTTATCTCATTCGACCATCCAAAATACTCTTACATTTTATTCTCTTTCCCACACTAAATTGAATTTTCTTAATAAGTGTGTCACTTCACATGCGAAAATCATCACGGGACGGAGGGAGTAATATATAATACTTCTTCCGTCCACGAAAAGTATGCTCATTTGCTTTTGTGAGTTTTAAAAAAAAATAGATAAAATAAATAAAGGAATGGTATTTTAAAGTATTGTGTGGTCCATTTATAAGTTAAATGGTTGTTTATGAGTGTAAAATCAAGAACATATGAAGAAATTAGGTAATCATTGAATGATGATGAAAACCAAGGGGCATAGCCCACTTGGCCACCGGCTCCTCACTTAAGTGGGAGACAGGTTTGATTCTCTTTGTGAACGAATTGGAGTGGGAGATATAAGGAGACTTGGAGAATTTGGATTTCCAAGGAAACTTGGTGAACTAACTTCTAACCACTAACAACTAACGTTTATCGATAAAAAAAAATCATTGAATGATGAAGCATGTATCATTATTCTGATTTTCTTTTATTGGTAAATAAGAAAGTTTTATTAAAGGAGAAAACAGTTGCTCGGGTGTAAGAAATACCCAGCCACAATCAGTGATTACAAGATTTATTTTTAAATAAACGTGATTACAAAAGTTGAAATACGATGTTTCTCGAATTAGCAAGTCAATTGCCAACAAAAAATTAAAACATACTGGGTCTTTGACATAGAACTTCAATTCCACGACCTAGTCTTAGCTCATCAATTAACCTATCTACAAAAAATTCAACATTTTTAAATAAAATATCATTCCTCCATTTCATATTAATCAAAAGGATTTTTTTTTTTATGCAAATTGTACCTAACAAAATTAACTATCTTCACCGATCTTAGTAGATTAGACATTTATTTAATTATAGATTAATATAAATTATTTACGTGAATTGAAAGCAAGAAAACGAAATTAGTCTCCTTTTCAGATCTTTTAATCGAAAATGAACCTTCTTTCAAAAAAAGAAAAAAATCGAAAATGAACCACAATCAAGATAACATAACTGTAAGTTGTCGTTTGAAAATGAAAATGTATGTAATTTTTTTTTATCAGTAAAATAAAAATTTTATTAGGCTCAAAAGATACAAAAAGTGAAAATGTATGTAATTGATAAGTTATAAATTGGATACTATTATTTTTATTTAATAATATCATAATATTTATTAAATAATATCTTAATATTTATACACATAGTTTAATGTGTTTGTGTGTGTAAAATATTATGATAGTAATCTATAAAAGTAATGCTATTACTTATGAATATTATAATATTATTAAATGTGTGTAATGATATTATTAAATAAATTCAATTTTATATTGTGAACCAATTTCAAAGGAGAACTTTTTATAAATCATGAAAATTTTTCCAACAATAATAATTGACAAAACGACATACCCATGTTGACCCTTTGAACAAAACGACATACCAACTCCTCACGACTTTTATGTTCATTCATAAATTAAATTACGGATTTTAATTGTGCAACTTTTTTATTAATTTTTTGTTTTTGTTTTTGAAGGTAGGTTAAAAGTATGCGTATTAACTGTATTCCTCATGTTTAAAATAATAATAATAATAATAAAAAAATAAACTCTTTTCCTCATAAAAAAGGTGCAATAATTTGTATTTGAAATTATAGTGCGGGGTGCTACGATATAAATACAAATATATGGATTTTAAAAAAATTTAAGACGTAAATAGTTAAGAATACAGATACACCTATTTATTTATATTTTACTATATATAATAACTAATACATATATATTTTTAAAAAATCATAAATAATTCACATTTTTCTCTCACCCAAAACTTAGGAGTATTCAATAAATTTAATTAAGTAACAAAACATCAATTTAAATTTCATCAATCCAATACATAAGTATAAAATGATTTTCACATTGTCAATTTAAGTTACATTGCATAACAAAATTCAATTGAAAAGCATACTCCCTCCATCCACTAAAGTTGTGTCTATTTTTCTTATTTGAAAATCTACTAAAATTGTGTCTACATCTTAAAAGTCAACGATCACTTTATTTTTATCATTCAACTATCACTTAATTACTAAATTTGTCGTTCATCTTTGTAAGCACATTAATTTTGTGCCCAATTAAATGGCGACACGTGGAAAATTAAGTATTAATATCAAATAAATTTAATTATTTATATTTGGAGAATTTAATTAAATTAATTCTCAAATTAAATAATTTATTGATATTAAATATACACGTAAAAGCCGAAATTAAATCCTACGAATTTTAAATATTCGTAACTTGGTGGCAAAGTAATTAACTTACCATATAACGTATAAAATCTCGTTAAATGGAAAGTTAAATCAAATTGCCCCACATGGAAACAAATCAAATCAAGTCAAATCAAATCGGATCAAATCAAATCAAGTCGATGGGCTTCTAAGCTCACCCCATTAAATCAGTCACACCCCACAACTATAAATAGGGGTCTTCATTCATTCATTCCACACACAATTTCGAGAGGCAACTCCGGACTCAATTCCAGGCTCAGCGAGACTTGAGACGTTCTTCGCGGAATTCAAAGGCGTTCTTCAAGCAAATCAACCGGGAACATCGTCCGATCCGGGATCAAGGTGTTCAACCCCTCCGATCAGACGTTTCTCCTTGAAGATTCAAAGGCGTTCATCGCGGCCTCTTGAAGATTCAAGAACGTTCATTCAAAAGTCTCCGTAAATAGTGTTTAATCCAAAATAAGGCTCTTAAGCCCTTGGATTAACGTTATAAGTCCACCAAATCCACCAAATCCGCCGAATCATCTAAGTCAACACCGATTTTGGAGAGAAGAATCGGAGGATTAAATTTAGAGCTAGGGTCGCTAAAATTTAATCGGTTCAATCCGATTAAAATTAAATTGTAAACCTTTTCGTGTTTTTATAAATTAAATTCACGAAATTTGTTGTTACAAATTTGGCACGCCCAGCTGGGACCGCTCTACCTCTCATCTCTTCTCTTCCTTCAACAAATTTGAAGATCATCGAGAATGGGTCCTCGTAAGCTCTACCGATTGGAGTGGCTCATCAAACGCTTCGATGTCAACGCTATCACTCGAAGCATGTCAAGAAGGTCGCAAACTCGGACCTCTTCAGAGCAAATCTTTCGATCAACACTCCTGCAAACAAGTCATCCTACATTCTTGAAGACAAGGAAGGCGATTCCCCATGCTCTACTCCGACTCCTCGTCGGACTCTTCATCAACCTTGAGCATAGCTCCGGTCATGATGACGAATGCCTCAAGCATTGAGGAACAACTTATCGGTTGACTAGAGCCATAGAGGGCCTCACACGTCATGTTCAAGAACAGACTCCCGCATTTCCAGCTTGATGAATAAGGTGGAAAAGCGATGAGGCAAGCATAGCTAAGGGAAAGCGAGTTGAGGGTACAATGGCGAGGAAACTTCAACTAAGCATCATGCAATTGAATCGAGCCGACAAAGGAGTTGCGCATTTACTGGCGATGGAGGAATCCACGTGGAGCAACTTAAGGAGCTCATACGAGAAACATTGAAGGACAAGTTCGACGATGGTTCTAAGTCATCCTTCACTTATGCCAAGCCATACACAAAGAGAATTGACGGTTTGAAGATGCCAACGGCTACCAACCTCCAAAATTCCAACAATTTGATGGCAAGGGAAATCCGAAGCGGCACGTGGCCCATTTCGTTGAAACGTGCAACAATGCTTTGGAACTTATGGAGATCACACTGCCAAGCGGTTCGTCCGCTCCTTGAAAGGAAATGTGTTCGAGTACATAGATATGGAAGCTAACTCCATCGATAGTTGGGATCGGATGGAGCAAGAATTTCGAATCGCTTCTACAAAGACAAGGAGAGCAGTCGGCATGATTGAGTTGACTAACACTCGCCAAAGTGGAAAGAGGAACTGTGATCGATTACATTAATCGATGGAGAAATCTAAGCCTCGGTGCAAGGGACGGTATCGAAACTTGCAATTGAAATGTGTATCCAAGGGATGCAATGGGGTCTCCGATATATCCTCCAAGGAATTCGACCAAGGACCTTCGAAGAAGCGGTAACAAGAGCTCATGACATGGAGCTAAGCATGATTGGAAGAGGAGTCGAAGGACCACCAATTTTAGAACATCACGACAAGAGTTATGTTAAGTCTTTAAATAAAGAATACATAACAGACATGTCTCACGATAGGGGGCAAAGGGGTTGACTCACGAAGGACATGCGACAAAAACAATATTCATTCTCGGACTGATGTCTCACGGATATTTGATGAGTTGCTCGATGCAAGGTGATTGAGTTGCCTAGGATGAAAGCGGCCGGAGGAAGGCTGGACGCACCGAGGATCCAAAATACTGCAAGTACCATCGATTAGTGGGTCATTCAATTCAAGAATGCTTTATCTTCAAGGAAAAGATAATGCGGTTGGTTCAAGAAGGGGATATAGTGCTAGAAGAGACTACCTAAAGTCCATCAAATCAATGCTCCTTGACAAGAGAATAAAGCATGCGAAAAGCTCCTTGACAAGAGTATAAACTGTCTATAATGCTCCTTGATACGAGTCAAAACTATCTAAAAGTCCCTTAAATCAAATCTCCTCGACATGAGGCGAAAGCGTCTATGACTCTCAAATTGAGTCTTTAAAACAAATCTCCTTGACACGAGACAAAATTGTCTATGACTCTAAAATTGAGTCTTTAAATCAAATCTCCTTGACACGAGACGAAAGCTGTCCATGACTCTAAAATTGAGTCTTCAAATCAAATCTCCTTGACACGAGACGAGCGTCAATGACTCTAAAATTGAGTCTTTCAATCAAATCTCCTTGACACGAGACGAAAGCTGTCTATGACTCTCAAATTGAGTCATGTTGCCCCTTGAACTACGTTATGGCTTGATCCTCTTTAAAGAGGTACGTAGGCAACTTAGAAATTCTCTAAGTACATTCATGATTTAATTATTTCATTTAAGTTCTTACACTTAATAATGAGATATTTTAAAAAAATAAAGATTTTCGTGCTTTATTCACTTCAAGTCACAAATGACCGTGAACAAAGCACGAGGGGGCATTTGTAAGCACATTAATTTTGTGCCCAATTAAATGGCGACACGTGGAAAATTAAGTATTAATATCAAATAAATTTAATTATTTATATTTGGAGAATTTAATTAAATTAATTCTCAAATTAAATAATTTATTGATATTAAATATACACGTAAAGCCGAAATTAAATCCTACGAATTTTAAATATTCGTAACTTGGTAGCAAAGTAATTAACTTACCATATAACGTATAAAATCTCGTTAAATGGAAAGTTAAATCAAATTGCCCCACATGGAAACAAATCAAATCAAGTCAAATCAAATCGGATCAAATCAAATCAAGTCCGATGGGCTTCTAAGCTCGGCCCATTAAATCAGTCTCACCCCACAACTATAAATAGGGGTCTTCATTCATTCATTCCACACACAATTTCGCAGGCAACTCCGGACTCAATTCCAGGCTCGGAAGCAGACTTGAGGCGTTCTTGGCGGAATTCAAAGGCGTTCTTCAAGCAAATCAACCGGGAACATCGTCCGATCCGGGATCAAGGTGTTCAACCCCTCCGATCGACGTTTCTCCTTGAAGATTTAAAGGCGTTCATCGCGACCTCTTGAAGATTCAAGAACGTTCATTCAAAAGTCTCCGTAAATAGTGTTTAATCCAAAATAAGGCTCTTAAGCCCTTGGATTAACGTTATAAGTCCACCAAATCCACCAAATCCGCCGAATCATCTAAGTCAACACCGATTTTGGAGAGAAGAATCGGAGGATTAAATTTAGAGCTAGGGTCCGCTAAAATTTAATCGGTTCAATCCGATTAAAATTAAATTGTAAACCTTTTCGTGTTTTTATAAATTAAATTCACGAAATTTGTTGTTACAATCTTCATTCCACGAACAATCATTTTATTTATAAATGAACTCTACAATACTCTTACTATATATACATTATTCACTTATTTTATCTATTTTATTCACTTTTCATAAAATATACGTCCACCTATTTAGACATATATTTTGTGGAAGGTGGGAGTATTTAATAGTAATAATACTTGATAGCATGAACATTTCTAATCAAACTGGATTCACGTACTAAATTCATGAGTCCGTTATTTTTTTTTTAATTTTATTATTAGATTCACCAAGTGACAGCTTGAATTTGCAAATTTACAAATCGCACTTGTGAATCCAACCGCATCGTTATATTTTTATAGACAAAGTCCACTATCAACAAGGGTACATGGTGAAACTTGATCATTTACTAAAGGGTATCGGTTGTAATAACTGACAGTATTACCTATATTACTAAAAGGTTTCGATTGTGATAATGAAGAGTATGTCCTATATTGCTAAAGAGTATCGGCGTGATAATGAAGAGTATTACCTATATTACTAAAGAGTATTGGTCATTATAATGGAAGAGTATTACATATATTACTAAAAGGTGTTAGTCGGGATAGCTGAAAAAAAAAAGAAATTGATCTATATTTTCAATATAGATCAAGTTTCACCGTGAAACTTAGTTTATAGTAGACACACTCATTCTTATAAGAATTGAACATCATACGACATATATTAAATAATTAAGTTTATGTGCATCATTAAATCATGTAACTATCACACAATTAATATTTTTTAATAAAAATAATTAATATTATTCAATAAAAATAATTAATAATATTCATTGAAAATAATTAATCTTGTTAAATAAAAACAATTGACCATATTCACTACAAACAATATAATATAAAAAATACACATCAATTGTACAATGCAATGGTATATACACAAATTTGCCTAGACAATTGATTTGATGTACATTTAATCAATTTAGAGCATCCATAATGGTAGTAACTCATCAAGTTATAACTTTAAAAAATGAGGTTATTCTCTCTCATATTTTTGTATTTTTAATGGCTCATTTAATTAAACAACGATAAAGTGGTATAAATCAAGTGGTTAAAAACCTCACTACCTATATAGTAAAGTCATGAATTCGAGTTATTTATAATTGTTCGATAAAAAAATGTATAGTTTTAACTCACCATTATGGTTGTTGTCAATATCGAGAAAATACAAAATCTAATATAAAAACAGTTTCATGGTATGAAATTAATATTATTACATTTATTTATCGTTACCATAATAATCATTAAGAAAAACACAAACTAAGCGACGTAACTTCACCACGGGAAGATGAAAATAACAAAAACACTAAACAAACAAAACCAAGAAAAACAGGAAAAAAAAACAGAAAGCTAAAAACAACACAAAAATAGAAAGGGGGTCAACGGCAGAATGGATCCAGGATTTCGTTTTAAGGAGTGCGAATTACTTCATAGAGTAAAAGGAGAAAAAAATTATAATTTAAGGGGGCGAAATGACAAAATATTACGAATTTAAGGTATAAAAATTCTATATATATAGTAGAGAAATTTTAAATCCAAGGAGGGCGATCGCACCCCGCGCCCCCTCTAAATCCGTTCTGGTCAACGGGACGATCCATCAACTAACCGCCGCACGCACGACGGCGGCGCCCCATTGACCCACGTAGAACGTCGGCGATCGAGCTAGCAACTACGATGGAAGGCGGACGGAGGCGGTCTTGCACTTCCTTTTTGTTCTTTTCTTTTTAGAGTTTTAGGAAGAGAGAACACAAAAATGAGAAAAAAAAAAAAGGCTAACCAATTTTTTTTTTTTTTTGATCGGCAAAAATTAAGAAAATTAAAGGCTAACCAATTAATTGATCGAATTATGGTGAGAGCTGGATTCCACGAATTTCCGTTTCAAATCGTAATTTGTTAACCAAATAATTACAGATTTTGGGGAATTAAATAATGACCATGACTTCTCCCCTTTATTGAATTAAAGGTTCTCATAATGAAATGATTCATTGATCTAATTTTGTACATATTTAATTTCGTCAATTCAATCTCAAAATGACTGAAAAATGCACAAAACTATGTCGTTTCGGTCATGTTTTGTCGATCACATATATGCATATTTTTTCAGTGAAAGATGCTGAGCCAACTATTGCTATCCTATTTAACACAGACTAGACCATTACACCAAAATCTCCACGTCATTAAAAAAATAAATATATATAACACTATATATATATATATATATATATATATATATATATATTATTGAATATACTAGCTATAAGCATAGAACTACACTGCTTTCAGTACTCTCTCCGTTCCGTACTTAATATGACATACTTTTCTATACAAATGTTACTATAGGAATTATTTAATAATATAAATTGTTTTTTATGGAGGAGGGGTAATCTATTCAACTTTAACAAAAAAATTTATTTAATAATATTAAATTGAGTTAGTGTGTGAAAAATATTGACATATGGTGTAATATTAAGGTGTTTGAGAGAAATATATAAAAAAACTAAAATTATTTTATTAATATTAATTAAAAAAATAACACATTAAATATGAGATAAATCTTTTGAGCAAATAAAATGAGACATATCTTTAATCTAAATGTATATATATCAAATTAAATAAAACATAATACTACATACACAACCTTTTTTAGACCATATCTACACTCCAATTCAATCGGATCTTCTATACTAAATCTATCATATTTAAATTGCGCACTATGTATACAACATTACATAATAATTGAACAATATATATATAGTAATTAATTGAAACAAGAACTTGCATGAAAAATGTCATAACAAATTAACAAGCCTTATCTTTTCCAATCATCATCACCCTCTTGTCCTGATAATAGTAATTGTGCCTCTCCCTTGTGTCTGAATTCTTGTGAACGCCACCACCGCCTTGCCGGACAACCCTGGCCCCTCCGGCGAGACCAACGGCCGGCACGCAAAGTCCCCGACGGGTGGCGCACTGCCCGACTCGGCGGCATTAGGATCCTTTCGTTGATGTCGTTCAACGTGGCGTCTCCTTCGAATCCTCCCGGCTTCACTAGAGCAAAAGGATACACTACCTTTGCTAGCACCCTCTTCTTTCGCTTTTCGTGAGATCACGATATAAATTTATATGAGACGGTCTCATTAATTATTATCTTATATGATTTATTAACTTATACAGTTTAAATAGAATCACATTTTAAAGTGAAATATGACTCAAATATTAAGGTGAAAGTTCATTGCATGTAGAAGAACGTCTTACTCAAAACTCTCGTATATTAATCGATGTAATTGTGGAATGATCTGAAATATAACTATGTTTAATTAATTTATAAAAAGGATATTTCTACCTTTTATTTTAGATGAAATAAAATGAAAATTCGATTATACTATATGATAAGAAATTGAGGATGCAATTAATTCAATTTGGTCACATCTAATAGCTCGGTTTTAAATTGAGAAAAAAATAGATGTTAAAAGACGTTGAGATTAGACAAAATCTTTTATGTATCATGTGCATCACACAATTGATCAAGTGTGTTTTTAAATAATCACATTTATTTCTATTGAACAACCAAAATTATTTTTACGGAACAATTATAGTTCGGTGAAAATAAAAATGATTGTTTACTTGAATTGCACGACTTATCCGATGTACAAAAGACATTACGGATAATTAATTAATAGGTAGTAAATTTTAAGCATAAATAGTTTCAAAAATAATCTTACATTAACTTTATTTTATACCTATTCTTAGCCGTTTGATTGATTGTCGGCACATATATATATTTAAAAACCTATAATTTTTTTAGAAAACAATTTTAATTTGAATAGAAGATGAAAAGAAAAAGGGAAAGAATATATTTATGTATAGGACTTAGAAGGCATGATAAAGTCCATGTATATATATATATATATATATATATATATAACTGTCTTTATGAATTAAAGAGGAAGCAAATCTCTGTCTTTATAATTTTCTTTTTCCTTTTTGTCTTTTTCCCTCTACTCCTACCCAAAATACAGTTACTTGGTCAGCCTTTGTGAGGAAAAGACAATTGCAGGTAACATTTCTGGGACAAACTTGATTATAACAAAACCAATTAAATTAATTTTTATTTTTTTAGAGAGAGAAAGACAGAGAAAGAGAATTACCAGAAGAAAAATGGGGTCTAAGCAGTATAGGTTATTTTTCTCAGGTGTCCATTGATTGTCTGCTGATTCTTTGTGAGAAGATGATGAAGAATCATAGTTTTCTGAATTACCTTCTTCAGCTGTTTTCTCATCTGTATATTGTAAATTATCATTAATTAATTTTAATTAAACATATATTTGAAATTCGTGAATTCCATTGATACTAAATAAATTTTAAATGGAATCTTGTATGCAAAATCTTTATTTTGGTAGCAAATGAGTCAAAAATGAAATATACTTATTCACATTGTATAATTAATATATAAATGCTAATTGATTAAAAGAATTTACCAGAAATTGTTTGAGTGAGGAGGGTGTTGTCAAAGTTTTGGTAACAATTTTGGATGAGATTTGATGTCCAAGAATTCTGCATAAAAGTCATCAAAAAAGATTAATTAATTATCCCTCATACGACAAATACAAATACTGAGTACAACTAATACTTTTATAATGAAACAATAATATCATTCAAAATTAATCAATTATACTAAAACAACTAATACCCTTTGAATGAAATAATAAGACTTCTCGAATAATTTTTTTTTTTATCAATAAATGTTAGTTATTGGTAGTTAGTCTCCCACTAAAGTGAGGAATCCGATTTTCTTGATTACAATTTTTACTTGTGAAACTTGTTCACACAGTACTCGATATCGACGTATAAAACTAAGTATTTTTATGGAGTAAAACTCAACACAAACCTTGATAGAATTATCGAGCAACCTTCTTCTCTTGGAGGTGAAGTCAAAGAGCACATCTTGCAAATATCCAGTGGAAAAAGAGTAGTCATCATCATCAAATGGTGGGCTTCTTCTCTCCATATGATCTGCTCAAATTAACAACATCAATAATAATAACAACAATCTCTCTCTCTATTTTGTGGTGTGTATACATATATATGTATATATGTGAAGAGAGAGAGAGAGAGGGGTAGTAGCTATATAGGCAGCATTGGCATCAAAGGGTAACTAAAGAAGAAAGAAAAGCAAAGGTAGGAGGAGAAGAAGAAAAAGGAAAAGTAGTATATAGGCAATGTGTAATGGAAATGGAATGATTTACATTACATTGAGACATGTCTGCTTTGAAAACTCCAAGGTTGTGGAGATCCCAAGCTAGGCCTAGGGAAGACCTCTGCACCTTACAACTGCTGCTGAAAGCAATGGAGTGAAGATCACCCATTATTCTCTCTCTCTCTTTCTTGATTTTGTGCATTTATATTATTTATAGTGTCACTAATTGTCAACTTAAATAATAGTGGGAGTAGTGTCCATTTAATTGTTTTTAGATAGCTAGCAAAATTAGATTTCCTAAATCCCAAATAATGTTATTTTACATATTTGCTCATTTGCTGGCAATCATTTGTTGAAAAAATATATAAATGTATCCCAATTGACAGACAATTAATTTACAAGTCTAACACATTCTTAATTTTAAAAATAAGAAATGTATCCTAACGTATAAATTTTTTTACAAATATAGTATTGGTTCAATGATATGTTAAGCTGACGTGGTGACCTTCGACCAGTTTTGTAACCTAAATAATTGTTAGAAGTCGAAGTCCACCGTGAACAAGTTTTATTGTGAAATTTGATCTATTTTACTAATAGATATGATCTATATTAATAAATGATATCGATTGTGATAATTGAAGAATATGTATTATATTACTAAAATGTATCAATTGTGATAATCGAAAAGAATGAGTTATATTACTAAAAGATATTAGTCGTGATAATTGAAGAGTATGATCTATGGTACAACAGGCAACATTACAAAGTGTATTAGGCATGTGAAATGAAGGGTATGACCTATATTACTAAAGGTTATTAGTAGTCAACCCGCATGGGTTGGCTTATGGTGAGGGTTTGAGCTTAAAAGCGTGATTCTCTCTGGGTTTTAGATTTGAAACCTACAAGGTGCGATCAACTCCTCGGATGAGCTAGCAAATACATAGTTTAGTTCGACTTCAATTAAGCCCCTTTAGTGGACGGTGAAATTGGTTCCCGAGATAGTTGTTTCAATGTTTTTTGTCGAGTAAAGAATTAGTCAAAATTATACTAACTACACAGTGCACTTTCACCATCTCCACTATCCTATTATTTTGAATTTGTCAATATGCATATCATCGTAGCTTTCCTATTATTTTGAATTTGTCAATATGCATATCATCGTAGCTTTTAATGATAATGTTTTAGTTAGAGGAGATAATTTCGAACCACGACACGGAAATGACACGAAGATTGCACGTTAGTGTTTAGGTTTATTGTGTTTGTATCCTTATCGTATCGACCGAATAAGGATATGAAAATTTATGTTGTGTTCGTGTTCGTGCCATGCCAACCCGTTAAATACGATAAAATTAACATGTGATGCATGCATTAATCTGTTAGCAACTTTGTTAATTTGTTAGTGATATAATATACATCACTATTATGTATTTGATAGTAACATATTAATAACACGTATACAATTAGAATAATACAATATGATACAAAATTTTAAAATTTTTAATTAAATATTATAAAATCTAAAATTTTAAATATTATTGTGTCTTTTTTTTTGATCGACACAAAGGTATTTCATTAATGAATATCGGGTACAAGGCATACCCAAATTACAACAATATCAAAGAATACAACAAGCAATCATAATCTAATCAAAAGATACGAGACTTAGAGTAAGACTTTTGGATCGAGAGAACCAAGAGAATAAAGAAGCATTACAATAAAAAACGTTTCTAAACAAGCACCAACTCCACACCCTACTCTTAATCTCTTTCACGATCCTTTCTGCAGACGTCTCCTTGCCCTTAAAAATAAAGTTATTCCTTGCCTTCCAAATGGTCCAAACTACACATTCCCAAATACAAATTGCAAGATTTTTACCTTTCTTACCTCGAAGGACACCAGAGTGAGAGAGAAAATGAGCTTTGATCTCTTGAGGTTGAGGAACCGCAAAACCAAGACACCGATAACAAGTGTTCCAGATTTCATTCGCTCTTGGACAAAGAAGAAACATATGTTGAGCTGATTCCTCCGAGAATTCACATAAGTGACATCTCCTTTCTTCCAACGACAACCGAATGTTCCTCTTTACCAAGTTATCTTTTGTAGGTAATCTATCATGAAGTGCTCTCCATGCCATCGCCGAGACTTTGAGGGGAACTATCTTATTCCAAACAAGGTTGAACACGTCACCTTGAGAGCCATGAGCGTGGGCAGCTGCCTTTTCATCCACAAGAAAACAATAAGCTGAATTCGTCGAGTATCTTCCTTCCGTAGTAATTTTCTATCTCCAACCGTCTTTCTTATTTTGGATCGGGTGAAACCTATTAATCAAAGATAGAAAATGAGCAATATAGTAATCATCCCTCTCGTACTGCATCCCTCCTCCAAGCACAACTCCAAGACCACCTATCACCCTCCCCTGCACCCTATTTCACTCACTTTAATACTCCGATTCCTACATAATCTAAAAACTCTTGGAAATAAATTCCTAAGAGGCGTAACATCCGCCCAAGAATCATTCCAAAAGTCAGTCTCACTACCATCTCCTAGAGTTTTTCTAAATTATCAACTAACCACTTCCCTTGCCCTCTTGTAGCTAATTTAGTTACCCCTCTCCACCATTTAGAAGAAATTCTCCCTCCCCCTCCCCCTCAACAAAGAAACAACCCTCCCTATTCACCCTAATCTGGTCCATGAATTGACTTTAACACTCTTCCCCACAAACAATCATTATCAATTAGAAAACGCCAAAGCCACTTACCCATAAGTGCCTTATTAAAACAATCTAAATCTCGAACACCCAAACCCCCTTTCGATTTCGGCAAATAAATAAGATTCCAAAGGTTTTAGATGGAGCCCTATACAAAGACAGATGATAAACAGGCAAAGCCGATAAGACCGCATTCAAGAGAACCAATCTACCTCCAAGAGACAACTTTTTGTGATCCCAAGCTTTGATTTTCGATCGACTTTCTGCACAAGATGATCCCATTCCCCTATACTTTTGAAGTTTCCACCCACCTTGATGCCCGGATAAGAAAATGGAAAAGATCCCACTTCACACTTGAGAATTTGTGCCATCTCGCTCAAGTTTCCTTCGCTCCACATTCACAAGTTTCCTTCGCTCCACATTCACCCCCAAAATACTACACTTGTTATAATTCACCTTAAGCCCGGAAAGCAATTCAAAATTTCTAAGGATCGGTCTCATAGCCGAGCATTAGACGAATTTCCGGATGTTATAAAGATGGTATCATCCACATACCGCAAAATAGAGACTCTAACTCTTTCCGTCCCCAATTCGGCAACTTCTAACAAACCTTCTTCGATCGCTTTTTGCACTAAAAGCGTTGAGTCCTTCAGCCACAATTAAGTACAAGAAAGGAGAGAGAGGGTCTCCTTTCTGAAGGCCCCATTCAAGGTTGAACTCTCCCGTTGCACTCCCGTTCACCAAGACATTTACAAGTTGCTCGAGGAAATACATTCAACAATCCATTTCCTCCATTTTGCACAAAAATTAAATTGTTTCATCATTTTGTCTAAAAATCCCCGTCTATGGAATTGTAAGCTTTGGCAAAGTCAATTTTGAAGAATACTCTCTCAATCTTCTTCATCTTTGCCTCTTCTATAGCCTCGTTCGGGACCACAACTCCATCGTGTATAAGTCGGCCTCCTATAAACGCACTCGACACTCTGAGACTAAATCAGCCATTACTCCGCTCAATCTACCAGCCAACACTTTTGCAAGTATCTTGTATATACTACCAATTAAAGATATCGATCGAAACTTCGTTCATCAATCTCGCATCTTTCTTTTTAGGGGATGAGAACAATATAAGATGGATTGATCCCTCTCACAAGCTTCCCATTTGAGTGGAACTCCTCCATAAATTTCAAGATGTCATCCTTAATTGTGCTCCAGCATTCTTTAAAAAAATTTCATGTTAAAACCGTCTGGGCCCTGGCTCTTGAACTATCACAACTCCATATAGCCATTCGAATTTCCTCGGAGAAAGGAACACATAGCATGTTGTTATCTTCTTCGAAACCTTTTTACTCACAACATTTTGCTGAAAATAAGGCCTCTTCACAGCTTACTTTTTGAATTGATTAGAAGTGCTCTTTAACCCTTTTTTAACATCTTCAACCTCATCGACCCAGCCTACCTCATATTGAATTCCAATTATTTCATTCACTTTTCTCCTTTGATTAACTACTTTATGGAAGAAATGGGTATTTGCATCACCCTCCTTAGCCTAAGTTAATCTCGCCTTTTGAGCCGCCAACCCGTGTTTCCAGGTTGATTTTTGAATAAGTCTGCTTGTTGCCATGCCCCTTTCTTTGATTTCATCTTCTTCAAGGCCAAACGTCGTCCACTATATCAAGTTCATGAATATTTCTTTTCGGGCTCTCAATGTTTTCCTCCAGATACCGAAGACAAATTTATTCCATGCTTCCAGCTTATCTTTTAAAAACTTCAACTTCTCCTTTAACACATATCTTCCCCACCCCGTTATTCCCGCATTTTCCCAAGTTTGCTTAACGATCTCCTTGAATTCTGGATGGGAAGTCCACGCATTTACAAACCCGAACAATTTCGCCCGATCGATGAGCTTGGTCTCCAAAGAAATCGGACGGTGGTCGGAATCGACAGTGAAAGTCCTTTACGAATGCATTCGGCCATTTATCCAGCCACTCATAGTTAACCAAGAATCTATCTAATCTGCTTTTACACCTTCCATTTGGTCTATACCATGTATATTTTACGCCGTGGAGTGGAAGATAAAAAGATTCGCATCTGTGATGAACTCCTCAAATGCCCTTATATCTCTCCAATTAATCTGCTCACTTTCTCCTCTTCTTTCATGATCAAACCTTACTTGAATTAAAGTCCCCTCCAATGCAAATACAACAATCTTCATTTCTTGAACCACCATAACAATTACGTCCCACAATGCTTTCCTTTCCTCAAGTAAGCAAGAACCGTAGATATTCATAACGCAACAACTAGTCCCATCGGCACTCCAATGTCCATAACAACCACACCCCCTCCATATGCCACCAACTAGAACAAATAAATTTGCTTGAATCCCACAAAGTAATCAACCCACCTGCTCTACCCCGAGCTTCTTTAGCCGCCCAACCACAATTATCATTACCCCAAATTAGCCTCGCAAATGCTTTCATTTACTACATCAAGTTTGGATTCTTGAATGCATAACATATCTACTTTATTTTTCTTACTAACTCCTGCACCTCCTTTCTTTTCACTCTACTCTACTTCCCACCCCCTTATATTGAAGGATAAGAGCTTCATAAGGAAACTTGCCGAAAATCCTTGTCCAAACAAAGTTTACATTACTAACCTCGATCCTCCAAATAGTTTACATTACTAACTCGATCCTCGAGCCTCTTCAAGCTTCCTGTCATCTCATTATCCTTTCCTCTAAGCCCAATTAATTTGCCAAACTCCCAAATTTTTCTAGCATCCTCTTCGGCGTTCACGGAGACTACGTATCAATTAACATAAAATTTTAAATTTTTTAGATTAATTTTCAATTTTAATATTATCTTGTTATGTCATATTGACACAAAAATTTTCGTGTTCATATCATGCCGACACGTATCGTGTTCGTGTTTCACTTTATTGTGTCATGTTGTTATCGTGTCGACATGATAAACAACACAATTACACGAATTGTCACCCCGTCCCCTAGTTTTAATAAATTTTCGTATGAAAGTTTTTTTTTTTTTTTCAATTAAGAAAGGAATTTTATTAAATATAAGGCATACCCAAAACCAAAAGTAAAGTACAAATTTTCAAAGTTTTCAGTACATAGTAAGTAAAAGCCATTGTCAACTTCCAGGGGTAGCCTCCCAGTCAAAAAGAAAAATAAAATTTTGTAAGTATTCTCTTTAATTGTAATTCAACTCCAAATACTCGTTTTAAGTTCCAGTATATTTTTTCAGGAACGAATTCTTCATTTCTGTACTCTTGCAAATCTTTGTTTCCACATTAACCATAGTAGTCCAAGTCGAATAGAGACGACAATCCATTTTCTTGTTTGAGTAAGTATTGGGTTAGACCATTTTACGGATCTCATTTCGAAACGGATACACTTTTTAATAAATATTTATCATTTTTATACTAATTTGTAAAAAATATATGTAAAATGTATCATTTAAGTTAAAAATTAAAAAGTAATACTAACAATTTTTTAAAAGTAGATCCATCTCATAAAATGATCCATGAAACAGTTTCAACAAGTTTTTGCGTTCAATTTTTCCCATTGAGCAGAGCACTATCCAATCAAAATATTGAACTTGAAATTAGTATTATCACACATGAAAATGTTTCATAAGAATATTAGATGGATCACCAAACCAATATCTTCTTCCATCATTATATGGGATTATAATTAAATATAAAGGTACATATAGCACCTTAAAATATTATTTCAAGTACAAGTAAATCCTTAATTATTTTTTGGTACATATAGCCCGTTAAAATATTATTTCAAGTACAAGTAAATCCTTAATTGTTTTTTTGTACAAATAATATATAAGCTCCTCAATATTATTTTTCAAGTTAAAAGTATTTTTGTGGGCAAATAAGTGTTTTATGTTTTCAGATTAAGACACTTCCATGAACTAAAAATATATCTTGTTTTCAACTAAATTCCCTAATTTTAAGAAGAAAAAAATATAATAAAATTTTATTTCACAAAATCATGCCAACATTAAAAAAAAACAAAATAATAAATACAAATTTCATAATTTTCTATTAGAAACACAATTTTGTTTCAAGAAACACGATCATTAATTTATAAAACAAACACTAAAATTAAAATAAAAAATGTCAAATTGGTGGTACACAAATAAGAAAATGTATTTTAATTTTTAGATTAGTTGAAGTGCATTTTTATTTAGTTTTAAGAAAAAAAAATGGCTTACTTGTATCAATAATATTTAAAAGAACTAGGTGACTTAGCCTACTTTGGTCATCGGGATTCTCACTTTAGTGGGAAACCCGTATTCGATTCTCTTTTGGAATGAATTATGGAGTTATAAGGTGACTTGGAGAAATTCTTGGAGTGTTTGAGTGCTTGGTGATCTAACTAATTACAACTAACAAACTAACATTTATCTATAAAAAATAATAAAATATTTAAAGAACATATTTATTCAAATTAAAAATTTATTTGTGCTAAAAAGTACATTAAAAATTTATCTAAATATAGAGTAATAGTTGCGAGAAATAAATGTACACATTATCCTTTTAAAAAGATTTTTTTAAAAAAAGATTAAATATTACTCAAAAGAATTAAATATTGGTAGTTGTTGCTAAAGCATAAAATGAAAGAAATAAAAAAAAGGGAGATGATTTTGGAAGGAATAACAGACGGTCAACGGCCAGCAAGGAAGGGAAAAAGATGGATTGTTTCTTGGGATTCGGAAATTTGCACAACTTTTTCCACATTTCTCAATCTTTGCTTTGCTTTGCATGGGTGGGGGTGGGGGTGGGGGTGGGGTTAAAGTGGGGAACTAAATAATTGCAGTGGTTATGATAGCATGTTTGTATGGCATGGAAAGAGAAATTTTTGAAAACCATGTAATAGAAGTGACCAAAGGTGGAAAGAGAATGAAATAATAAATTATAAAAATCAGACAAGATAGATGTAATATTTATACTTCCTCTGTGCGATATTTGATTCTCATTTCTTTTTGTACACACTGATTCAGGTAAGTAAATACTCTCTCCATCATATAATTAATTTCACACGTGAAGTAATACTTTTTTAAAAAAATTCAAATTAGTATGGGGAGATAATAAACTGTAAGTGTTTTTAGGTAGTTGAATAAAATAAAGTGTAAGAGAGAATAAAGCGAGAATAAAACAAGAGTGACATTTTTTAAATATAAATGGCATTATCGGGTGTAGTTTATGGAGGATATTCCATTTTAAGGGTGTGAAGTTAATTGAGAACGTCCCTAAAAGGAAAGTGTGAAGTTAATTACGGGACGGAGGAGTATATAATATGTATATATATATATATATATATATATATATATATATATATATATATATATATAATACAAATAATGTGAGATAGAAAAGAAAAAATAATAGATTTAGATAAAAGTAAAAGTAAATGAGTGAAATAGGTGTAAATAATAGAAAAATGTAGGGATATAAATTTAGTGGATAGTTACGGAAAATAGAATGAATAATTTATAGTGGGTGTTGTATGACGATTTATTCGCCCCAAGGCCCAACACCAACCGGGCCGGCCCGATCCAACCAAAGCCGAGCCCGTAGGAGCTCGACTCCATTGTGAGACCAGCCGGGGCATGACTAGCGAGCAAGGCCGGTGGGTCGGATCCTCCGGGCTCGGCCCGCAGAGGGACTCCGCCCGCCTGCCGAGGCGAGCACAGCCCATCCGGCGAGCGGATGTAACTCAAGACGGCGAGGTTACAAGCGCGACACAAGATGGCGAGCTTGGCGAAGACTCACATTGACCCGGCTCGGCAGATCGGAGACTTGCCGACAAAGCTACTCCTAGAATAGTAACAAGTGCAATGTAACAGCAGTGTTAATTTAATGTCAATCTTACTTAGTATAGAATGAAAATCCTCTCGCCAACAGAGGATCCTCACGGACAACTAGCAAGACGCGAGTGGTCACCGCCTGCCTGTGCAGGCGGTACTCTCTCATTAAATGAGATATCTAGCATTAATTGCAAATTCCCCTTTTGTGGGATTTTAAGACTACACTATTCTTGTATAAATAAGACCTACAAAGCACAATAAACGGATCCGAAGCATCCACACTTAAGAGTGAGACTAACACTCCCAGCAATTCTTTTGTTCTTTACAAGCTTTAAGCATTTATTTCTCCATTTATTGCTTATCATTATCATTGATTGTTCTAGGGAATTTATGATGATAAATTCCCTAATCAATATTGTTTTTAACCGATCAAAAGCCACATTAAATACACACAAATATTTCGGTTAACAACAATGGGACAGACCAAAATAGAAAAATGTGAAGTTTATATTGAGACGGAGGGAGTAAGTTTTTATATATTACATCTGTCACATAAAATTCTTCACATTTTTTCCGTCCCACAAGTTTTTTTCACATCCTTAAAATGAAAACTATGTATAAACTATACCCTCACAATATCCATTAATTTACACAAAATATCAATGTTTTTAAATTCACACATACACATAAAGGTTTACAAAATTACACCTTTGAATCTCAATTATTACTCTTATTTCTTAAAAAGTTGTACTCCCTTTTACGAAGAGTTTTATTGGATGGGAAAAGAATAACATTTAAATTTCATAAATATTATAAAAATATCACATTTTATATATGAAATCGTCTCATATGTAGTAATTTTTGTGTTAAATAAATGAGTTACTACTCTGTGAATGAAGATGACAAATCAAAGTTTATTAGGAAAGTTAAAGAGGAAAAATTCAAAATGTTCATAATATGATCTCACCCAAAAATTAGAGGAAATATGCAGGAATATGTTATTTTAGATAATTGTTTTATTTATTTAAAATAAATTTTGGATCACAATACCAATTCTTTCGTAGAGTCACTCTCATGTGAAAGCAGTTTTATATTATGAAACCGATATTATTACTATTATTTACTGATATCATAATTATTTTATATTGTGATATCAGTTTATAAATGTAATAGTATCATCAAATAAATATTATAGTATTATTAAATAAATATAATAATATTAATTTTATATTATAAAACTGTTTCACACTATATTTTGTGTCTTTTGTAACTATTCTTGTGATTCCTTAACATTTCACAATCTTCTTGTGATTCTCACTACCTCAAGCAAAAAAAAAAAAAAAAAAAAAAAAAATTGGGTATAAGGATATTTAGATTTAAAAAATAATTTTAAATGATATTTTTGCAAAAAAAAAAAAAGTGAATTTCTATTTTTATTTTTTCTAAATAACTATTTAAAGTGACATATATGATATACCTAATTTTCCTAAAAATGAAGATATAATTTACTTTTTTTTTTTTGAAAAATGAGATTTTTACAAGTTCTCAAGTATAATTATCTACAAAATTAATATGAACGGTCATTTACACACTTACAAATTAACAATCTAATACTCTCCTTGACTCAAGAAACCACTCATCTAAACAAAAATTACAAACAATTAAAGAGAAATTTTACCAAAAACCAATTTTAAGACGTTCTACTCTTAATATACATTAATTATAATTCATTTGCTTTATTAAAATGGAATAATCAGTCAAACCCAATTTAGTTTTGGTGACAATTGAATTTGATGCAAACTCGTCTACTCCATCATCAAATACTCATACTATTTATCTCTTAAAGAAATTATAGAAAAAGTTTACATATTCAAAAAGATATATATATATATATATATATATATATATATATATTACTTGTACTTGTAATAAGGGTGTGATGATGATCTAATTTTCTTTTAAAATAATGAAAATAATCCTTTTTTACTTATAATAACCAGGTCACGTGTCTTGTATGTGTAATTCAATTATTCTGGTATTCATTTCATTTGATCAATGCAATACCATGAAACTTAAATGAAATTAAAACTCAATGGATAATAGAATTTCTTTTGGTTGTAATTTGAGCAGCATATGTATATACATGATACAATATTTAAATATTAATTATAAAATTAAAAAGTTGCTATACTATCAGACATAAACACGTTTGGTAGTCAAATGTGCTTTATTATGCGGGTGAATGATACATGAAGATAAAAAAATAATAAAAAAATAGTATATCACATAGACTTATGTTAACAATACAGTAAGTATAACACCATAAGAAATATGAAAAGTGGAATAGAGGAATCGAACAAAAGTCATTTTATATATGTTAGTTCGATTCCTCATTTTTGCTCTCACAAGTTGTGTTACTATAAGGTCAAATACATGTTATTGTATGGAGAAAAATGTGTTCTTATATGAACAAATTTAGTAAAACACATGGACAAATATTTTATTTTTTAAAGACTAGTAATACGTACTTTCCTTTATAATGTAACACATGTTTGATCTTATATTAACATATTTGTGATTAAGATTTTATTGTTGTCTTTGCGTGAGTTTTTTTTTTCTCGGAAAAAATATGTTACTATATGAACACAAACGTATTACTTGTATTTGAGAAATATGTGTTACTATATGAACAAATCGAAAGCAGTAACAATTGTGATATTAATTTCAGTTTAAACAGAAATAAAAATTTACCATTAGAAGTTCGCATAAACTTTGTATTAATTTACATTTAAATTTTCACATTCTTTGTTTTCATCAATCAAATTATCCAACATGACAATTTTCAAAAAAAAAAAAAAAACCATGTCTTCTCCTTTTTTTTTTTTTTTTGTATTTTTTCATGTTTCTCCTCAATTCGGTCTCGTAGTTGAATTATATTGTTGTTTTCGGATTTTGCGATTTTATCGCCTCACTGTCGCCGACGTCTCTCCGCTATTGGTTATCTCGTCGTGATTTCGACCTAATCCATTTCATTGTGTGACCCACGAAATTCGCCCTCTTTTCATTTTTAACACAAATTTCATCGTGAAATATTTCACATGAGACTCGCTCTTAAAATATTTGTTGCCTTTTGTTTTTCAATTCTACCAATTTCTTGATTTTTGTATATTTAAGTAAAATAAATGATCATAAATAATTTATTAATAATTTGTGAGAGGGTATATTAATTATTTTGCACAAATAGGTATTATTATTAAATAATTTTCTTAATCTGTATAAAAAGCAAAAAAACTACACTTAAAATGAATCGGACGAGCTAGTGGACGGTGGGATTGGTCACGCGTTAGTCGGTCGCTTGGGCGATCCAGTTATAAAAAAAAATGAATCGGACGAAGTTTAATACTTACACATCACTTCATTAAAATTTGACCAAGACTAATAAGAAAACATTTCCTATTTTTATTTTTAAGAAAACATTTTATATTTAAATGTGACGTTTGTTTGTACAAGTCACCACTGCATGCTGATGGCACAAATTCAAACTGGGCATTCTTTTTTACATTTTGTCCTTTAATTTGTGGGATGGTTTCCAACTGTTTCTCCTTTTTGGTTTTTGATTATGATACTTTTTCTTCCTTGTGGGCCCACCCAATCTTATTCAACTTGCTTTATTTTCTCTTTTATTTCAAAGATTTGTTAGGGACTTCAATTTTTTTAAAAATATTGTGTGAATAAATTTTATCGTAATATTAATTTATAATTACTTTCTCCATCCATTAAAAGTATGCTCGTTTAATTTTGATGATTTTTAAAAACTGCAGATAAAATAAGGGTATTTTGGAGTATTGTGTGGTCGATTTATGAGTTAAGTAGTTGTTTACATGAAAGATAAAGTCGACAACATACGAAAAAATTAAATGATAGTTAAATGGTGAAGCAAAACAAATTGTTGAAAAAAGCAGTGTGAGCATACTTTTGGTAAATAGAGAGAAAATATTTTTTTAGTAAAATAATTAATACTCTTTAATAAAATAATTATATCATTCAAAATTTAAAAAATTAGTAAAATAATTGATACCATCAAAATAAGTTTTACAGTGACATAATATTTTTTTTTAAAGAAAATACTTTACTTTTTTGAGTGGTTGGAAATTGTGGTCAACACAAATACAATCATAACCATGGTCAAACTCTCCAACCCCTAGCTATATATGTGTCTCTTAACCATGCACTTGGTTTCTACTTTTCAATAATATGTGATGATATATAATTGAAGATGGAATTTAAAATATATATATATATATATATATATATATATATATATATATATATATATATATATATATATATTGTTATATCAACTTTAATTAGTTGCATGTCGGGCATGTGTATTGCCTCAACAATTAAGGTAAAACAAGAAAAAAATACTATTTCACGAGCCGAAATTTATCGTATTGTGAATTTTAATTCATATTTTTTTAAATACTAATTATAATATTAACAAGTTGCATTTCAGGGTTAATAACAATTTACAACTTTTATTGTGTCACATTTTACAATTTGCGACTTGTATTATATTTTATAATAAATTCAGTAACTCGAACTATGTAAAATTGATAAATTGATACCTCAACTCTTTTTTTTTTTTTTTTTTTTTGGGCCAATGACTATAAGGTACAATTTTACAAGTCCTAACACTATAAGATACAACTTTTTACTAAATTGCTTGTAGATACAATTATTTGGTGTTTTGTTCCCACATTACCCTTATATCTAATCAGACAATTTGTCCACTTGCCTCTTGTTATTGTACGAAATTTTTCCTTTTCCCAAGGCACAAAATCGGACCTTCACGCACAGTGCACACTCAACCCATTTCTTCCATTACTCTCTCCTTAAAGCTTTTTTACGCACATTTCTTGTGCACCGCTTTGCTAAAATATTCTAATACAACTTTTTTCTCATTTTTTTACGCACATTATTTTTTTCATTGCGACTTTCCATTTTCTCTTTCCATTCAAAATTATCATTCTTTTACGCACATTATTTTTTCATTGCGAGTTTCATTTTCCCTTTCCATTCAAAATTATCATTCTTTTCAACACATTATTTTTTTCATTGCAGATTTCCATTTTCCCTTTCCATTCAAAAAAATTATAATACGCAAATATAAATGCAAAAAAATGTGCGTAATCACCATTTCCAAGTTGACTCAATACACAAACAAAAAATTGTGCAAAATCACCTCATTCAAATTTCAAAATTAAAATTCGCAATACACAAATCAAAATCACCATTTTCATAGGCATAATCACCTCATTTCGGAATCACCATTTCTATTTCTATAGTTCTGCACATGTGCAACTCCATTCATTGCACATGTGCGAGAACCACCAAACTCAAATTTCATAAAGAAAATAAAGATAAATATATAAAATCACCAAACTCAACTCCGACAATCTCTTCCCCCTCGTTGCCGTCGATCTGCTTCTTCCCGGTAGATCGGCTCTTCCCCCTCATCCCCCTCGTGGCCGTCGATCTGCCCTCTTCCCCCTCGCCGTCGTCGATCTGCCCTCTTCCCTCGTGCAGGTGGTTGTCGGCGCCGTCCTCGTCTCAAAAAGGCCGCCGTTGCGCGTCGAGCCTTCGTGCAGGCGGTGATCGCGGACACCCTCGATCGTCGCCGAACACCCTCGATCACCCACCACGCTTGATCGATCTGTCGGCAAAAATGCTTCAATCTGCGGCGGGAACTTATATATGCCCGTCGATCTGTGACCTCCGACGTTGACATTTGGCGGCGACTCTGGTTAATAGAGAGATTTGAGGGTAAGGAGAGAGAGATATAGGGCCGCGGCTCTGGTTAGATTTGAGGGTAAGGAGAGAGAAAGAGATAGGACCGAGAAGAAAGGTGGAGATTAGGCTTGGGAAATGCTGTGTCGCCGTCGCCCAGGTTCGGTGGGGCGTAGCCGTCGCGTTGCCGGTCCCATTGTAGACTTGTTACGTGAGAGAGAGAGTCGGAGATGGAAAGCGATAATTTTGTGCAATGAGGAGAGAGAGTCGAGATAAAGGGTTTTTTAGGGTAAAATGGGAAACCAAAAATGATTGTACCTATCGGTATTAACTTTTTGACCTAGTATCTATCATTAATTAATTTCTAAATATGGTATCTAACGAGTTATAAATCCTTTTTTTTTTTTTTGCCAAATAGTTATATTTGGCCAAGCTAGGTTATATTTATCCTTTAAGGTTTATTAATTTTTTTACCAAATATTTAATTTCTAATAAAATAGGAATCTATCCCTAAGTTGGTGGAACAAAGAACAAAATTTATATATGAGGTACCAATTTATCAGTTTTACATAGTGCGATTGTAATTTATTACAAAATATAGTATAGGTTGCAAATTGTAATTAACTCTTTTATTATAATTTGTAATATTTTATCACTTATCAAGTAAGCAAAATTCTGTTTGCAATTGGTGTATACGATTCTATTGAATTTTTGACTCAATTCTAATTTAAAATTAGAATGTATCAAAATTAATTGAAATTAAATTAAAATTGCACGATATGCAATTAGTGCACCACGATTAAATAATATTCACATGTTTATAAAATAATATCTTAATATTTTTACACACATTACACAATGAATTATATGTGAAAAAATATTGAGATATTATTTTATAAATATTAAAATATTAATTTGTAAATAATAAAATATTGAGATATTACATGGCGCCCGCAAAAATTAATCTTTGGCAAATTCTTGTGTGAAGAAGTTTCATACCATGAAACTTCTTTTGATTGTTTTGATTCACATTTTATGGGTTAATGAATCAAATTTAGGGTCGGGTTTAATGGGCGAGAAAAATGGGTCAAATACAAGTTTCATATGAAACTTGTTTATAGAGACTCACTCTTAATCTTTTTGTGGGATAAGACCAAACATAATTAAAAGTTAAAAAAACTACTCCCTATATTGCATAAAAGCTTTCACATTTTCTTTTTCGTCCGTTCCACTATAAGTTTCACACCCTTAAAATAAAAATCCTTTGTAAACTTCACCCTCACAATTTCCACTAATTTACACAAAATGTCATTACTTTTTACTCACACATACACACAACTCAATAAATTTTTTTATTTTATACATAAAAGTTTACAAAATTACCTCTCAAAACTTCAATCATTACCCCTCTTTATTAAAGTAGTGCCTTCCTACATGTGAAAGTTTTTTTACGGATGGGGGAGTATTAATAAATTGAGTTATTAGAAGTGGACTTCACAGAACTAAGGTTTTGATTTATATTTTTAATAAAAAAGAGTGGGGTAAATTTGTTCAAAGGCTTAAGAAATTAGGACCAGAAGAATCTGAGTTTGTAGTGGGCCTGTTGGAGAAAAGGCCCTTGGGCCTATACATTCACTTTATTCAGCCCAGCGCAGTTACAAAAGTATAATATGGGCCTCAATGTCGAACGTAGGGATGACAATTGAGCGGGTAAAAATCCGAACCCGCCACAAACTCGGTCCGTACGGGTGGGTAAAAACCCAGTTAAATGGAGTCTTGGGGCGGAGTCTGGACCCAGTCAAACGGGTCTTTGTCGGGTTTGGGGCGGGTCCTGATATTATATGGACCCGACCCGTATATTAATTATTTTATGTTCTAGCTTTAGGATTATATTTTATTTAAAATATAAAAGTTTTATATTTTAATTATTTTATTTAAAAGTTATACTATATATTAAAAGTTTTACATTTTATTTGATGTGTGATTAAATTTAAATATTTGTATTTTTTTAAAGGAAAAAACAGTTGCATGATTAAGACACTAATGATATTTTAATTTTTATTTGTTATAGTTTCAATGTTTCACATGAATATGTTATATTTTAAAAATAATGTTGATGAATTTTTTATATTTGTACAAAGTAGAGATTTAGAAATGTGAAAATCTTTAAAAAAAAAAAAAAAAAAAAAAGGACGGGCGGTGCGGGTAAAACCCGTCGGGTTCACGGGTGTCCGAGCGGGCAGGCGGAGTAACCGGTCCAAAATAATTTCTAGCGGGGCGGGTCCTGGGACAGGCCAAACCCGTCTCGACCCCCCATTGCCATCTCTAGTCGAACGGTTGAAGGAAATGATCTTTGTTCACTTGCAAATATCAATTTATATGTTCATTATTTATATTGTGATGATACATAAATAATTAATAAAAAAAAAATCATATGAGGCCGTCTCATACATAGGACATGTCTTAAAATATCAAATATATGAGCAGAGTATCAAATGCCTAGAAATGAAAAATTGAAAAAAAAAAAAATTGTGAGAGTATCAAATATGTAGACAGGATATATGAACTATGTATGACGGATCAGGGGTAAGACTTGTCTCATGTATGAGACCGTCTAACCTAAGAATGTCCCTTAATTATATATTAGTGAATGATGATTCTATTTATATGACATCACAATATATGATCATTAGATGAGCTCCGCGTATTACGCAAATATGTTCGTTAAATAAACTTTTACAATATAATATATTAAGCATATAATATTTTCAAATAATATATATATATATATATATATATATATATATTAAATTAATGTATATGTATAAAATTTTGTGTAATTATAATATTAAATTTAAATAATGGTAATATTAATTGTATGACAATTCATGCTAGTTATTAGAATTATTATAATTATGTGAAAATTTACTATAATATTTGTTTTAAATTTATTTTACAATTGATAAAAAAAAGAGACGATTAATAGATTTTTTTATATAATTGATGCATAAATATTATTTCGAATAGTATATATATATATATATATATATATATATATATATATATATATATATATCGTATATCCCTATATTACTAATATGGAGTTTGTTTTTGCTTAGGTGTCGTCACGAGGTTAATTTGAATGAGGTGTCACATTCTTATTAAATGCATATATATGTTAATAATCTATGTGTTATTTTTCTATTGATTTATAATTAATATATGACATCTATGTGACATTTTAATATAGGAATAAATTAAAAATATATTTTAAGGAGGTTTGAACCTTAGACCTCTTGCACAATATGTATATTTTTAATAAATAAGTTAATATATAAATCTTTAAATATTTTAAATATCTATTTTATATCTAAAAAGTGTTATCATATGACAATTTTTAAACATAAAATTATATTTAACTTAAGCCTATAAATGTATGTAAGAAAAATTGTGGTTGTATCAACTTTTATAAAAAAAAAAAAATTAATATAATCATATATGATATTTATTGTAAATATACTATATATATATATATATATATATATATATATATATATATATATATATATATATATATATTATTCGTGAGTAATATTTATGCATCAATTATATAAAAAAATCTATTAATCGTGTCCTTTTTTAATTAATTGTAAAATAAATTTGAAACAAATCTTATAGTAAATTCTTTCACATAATTATAATAATTCTAATCTCTAGCATGAATTGCCATACAATTAATATTATCATTATTTAAATTTAATATTATAATTATAATTTTTATACATATATTATTTTAATATATATATTATTATTTGAAAATATTATATATATAATATATTATACTTTAAAGTTTATTTATCGAAAATATCTCGTAATACGCGGAGCTCATCTAGTTTGCAATAAATATCATATATGATTAGATTAAATTTTTTCTAATAATACTTATATTTATATATATATTCATTACGGTGAAATAAAGTAAATTAATTGAGTCAATCATTTTTAATCATTTTATTCATTATGTTAATAATTATAGGTGACTAATTATATATTGTTACATAATCATTACACATAAACAAACTCTTTAAAAATTGACACCTAAACAAAATTTACCACAAGTTGACACCTAAGCAAAAACAAACTCCCTATTAGTAATATAGGGATTTATGATAATATATATGGTATTTCAAAAAAATAAATAATTATGTTAAAAAAATATTTCTGATAGTATGTGATCATTTCTGAAAGTAACACATTTATTTTTATATAGGAATATATTTAAAAAAAAAAAAACTCGCACAAAGACAATCATAAAATCTTAATCTCAAGTGTATTAATATAATGTCAAACATCTCGTTATTTTAAGATCAAACATGTATTATTGTAAAGATAGATACGTGTTACTAGTTCTTAAAAAAATAAAATATTTATTTATGTGTTGTATTGAGTTTGTTCATATAATAACACATTTTTCTCCATACAAGAACACGTGTTTGACCTTATAGTAATACAACCGAGAGTAAATTTTTTTTTTTATCTTTGTGCGAGTTTAGTACATATATTTGATCTTACATTGACACATATTTACTCCAAATTTTATATGTAGGGATCAAATAGACCCATGAACTTTTTTAATACATTTAAACTATTTTTCTTTAATATTGAGATCAAATAAGCCCCATCTTAATAAAATCATACCGTGTTAATGAAAATAAAATTGTAAAAATTAGAGACCTATTTAATCCACACACATAAGATTAGAGATTTATTTAACCATTTTTTCATTTTTATTGTTGCATTTGAACGATTATTTTAGACAAATATGTATTATTTATTTTATAATAACATATATTTATCTTTATAGTAACACATGTTTAACCTAATAGTAACATCCTTTGGAGTACTTGAGAGCGATTTTTTTTTCTCTTGCGCTAATATCTTTTGAAAATATCTACTGGACCCAACCCGACCCGTGAATTTCATTATATGAGTTGTTTCATGGATCTAGAATGAGAATTTGTCTTTTAATTAAAGATATCTTTTATTCCCTCCGTCCCAGTTAGTTTTCATACTAATGTGGGCACGTATTTTAAGAAAAAGTGTAATGAGTAGAGTATTGAAGGGGTAATTTTACAAATTTTTATTATTAAAGTAAGGGCACCTCCAATGGGAGGTAGATGTCATATGTGTAATATTGCCTCTACCCAAAAATTGACAAACTGACATTGGAGAGATGGTGATGTGGCGAGAGAGATGATTGGGGTAGATGCAGAGATATACTCGGAGTTTGTGTTGTGAAGGAAAAAAGAGTGGAGAGTGGAAATAGGTACGTGTTTGCACAGAAGAAGGCTGAATTGAGCAAGTGGGCACCACGCGCAAGTGGGCAAGTGTGTTGTGGGCCCCACCACAAAATTTCTTTTTTTTTTTTTTAATTCTTTTCCTTCTTATTATTATTATAACCGTTGCCTACCTATTATAAATATTGGTATGTATTGTTTTGTTTGCAGGGCTTTAGCCAACGACATCCTCATTTATTATTTTTTATTTAAAATTTAAAATATAGGAGATCAACGGTAAATGTAACGTATATATTTTTACCTCCTATAAATATGAATCAAAAGCGGTAGGAAATTTACACACACAAAATTTTCAAAAAAAAAAAAAAGTTGTTATCCACCATCAATTTCTATTTTTATTTGTAATTTTCTCAATTCATTTTTCAAGATGGATCACAATTCTCGGGCGAATTTTCAATTCTAATAGCCCTGGAGAAAATTCATCTTCTCAAAACTCCAATATTCGTCCACAAAATTCGGATTCTCGTCCTCAAAATTTCAACATTCGTCCACAAAATATTCCCAATTATCCAAATTTTTCCTACTATCTAAATTTTCCCAACTATCCAAATTTTCCAATTAACTTGAATTTACCAATGAATTTCATGTCTCCCCCTTATTCACACGGCATATCACCTTCAAACTCATCGAGAAGGAACAACACCGATGGAAGGAGCGGTGACAAAGAGTGCGGAACACCGTCTTCTAGGAGGTCAACTCAATTTTCTCCCCGTGAGTGGGTGACATTAATATTGGCGGTGCGTCGGAATCAGACGAGAAATTGCCAATGGGATACACCGATTAAGAGTTGGAATGGCTAACGGAATGTTGGATCAATGTTAGCATGGATTTAGTGATCGAAAATGATCGAGAAGATGGAGCAAATGTGGCGGGAGGATTGTGACTGATTATAACAACACTCATTGCGCCAATACGCGAAAGAGAGCGGTGAAGACATCAAAATCAAAGTATTACGACATTAAAAAAAAACAAAACAATTTCTTGCTATCTACAATCAGCGGTTGGACGTGTGGCGAGTGGGTGCGGTGGCGCGATATTTACGAGAAAGCGCAGGCGGTGTATAAGGAAGAGTGTGCTAAGGCTGGATTTAAACTTCGGGGTTGTTGGCTAAAATTGAAGAGGTGTCCTAAATTCGAGCATTGTGATAAGGATATTCGTCAACAAAGATGAAGAAGACCAACTTATTTGGAGGAAACCGCTCTTCCAATCCGAAATAAGTGAAAACGAGGATGTCAATGCACATCGTACTCATCCAATCGCGTAAAGCGAGCAAAAAAAAAGGCTAAGGGAAAAGCCAACGCGGAAGAGGCTGAAAAAGTGGAACAAGAGGTTGATAGAAATTGAAGAAAGCGACTATCAACTTGGCTAAGAAAAACACAAGTGCATTGGAGCGATTGACAAAAAAGCCGAGTGGAAAGTTCTCACGAAAGATACCTCCAAAATGACACCGGAAGTACTTGAGGCACATAACCTCTACTGTGATGAAATTAGGATGAAGTGGGGAGCTACAAGAAAGCGGTAGTTTATGTTTACTTATTTATTACTTGTATTTTGTTATTTGGAGTTTGTTTAACATTGGTATCCACTTCCGTAGTTTTATTAATTATGCTATGTAATTTTCGATGTTATTTAATGTAATGTAATTTTAGTTGTTGAAAACTAGCCGTTTAAAACCGATCGTTAGAAAATCTAGCCGTTGGAAACACTACTATATATCCGATGGTTGGCTTCTCATTTCTTCACTACACAATTCTAACAATCCTCACAATATTTTCAACCATATCACACATGTCTTCATCTTATAATCATTCGAGCACCGGTGATAGTGATGAAGATGAGCTGAATGAGCTACTTAATCAATCACCAATGGAGCACTTGGTGCGCGAGGTACAAGAACAACGGAGGTTTCTTAATGAGATGTTGAGTCAATCTTCAAAAGCTCCTAAGAAGAGAAAATACATCAATCAAGATCATGAGGGTGCACACACTCGCAGTGAAACGACTACTTTGTTGAAACTTCAACATATGGAAGTAATATCTTTCGGCGACGTTTTCGTATGAGTAAAGACTTATTTCTTCGTATTGTAGGAGCATTGGAATCTCATGATTCATATTTTCGATGGAGAGTCGATGCGGTGGGACGAAAGGGTTTCTCACCACTACGAAGTGTGCATTAGCAATTCGTCGGTTGGCATATGGAGGTCCGACCGATCATTATGATGAGTACTTGCGAGTTGCTGAAAGCGACGACCATTGATCGCTTGTTTAAATTCTGCCGAGCGTGATTGGCGTGTTTGGTCCGCACTACTTTAGATCCCCATGCTGCTGGCGTCCAACGCTTGTATCGAATGCATGAGCGAGACACGACTTCCCGGGATGTTGGGGAGTCTTGATTGCATGCATTGGGAATGGAAAAAAATTGTCCGGTGGCTTGGAAGGCCAATACACTCGAGGTGATCATGGAGTCCCAACAATTATGCTTGAAGCGGTAGCATCACAAGACTTGTGGATTTGGCACGCTTATTTTGGAGTCGCGGGATCAAATAATGATATCAATGTTCTTAATCAATCTCCTTTTTCAATGATGTTGTGTTAGATCGTGCACCAAATATGCATTTTGTCGTAAGCGGTCGAGAATATACACAAGGATATTACCTAACAGATGGAATCTATCCGAATGGCCAATCTTTGTCAAGAGCTTTCAATGTCCTCATGATCCGAAGAAAATTAAGTTCAAGAAAATGCGAGGAGGCTGCCGGTGAAGGATGTTGAACCGGCATTTGGGGTGCTTCTCGTTGGGCAATGATCGTGGGTCCAGTCGTTTTTGTACAAAAGTAATTTGAAAGAAATCATGATTGCTTACATTGTTTTACATAACATGATAGTCGAGCATGAAGGGGATTCAATGAATGATTGGTCGGACGAAGCAAATACAAGCAACATCAACAACGTCGATAATCCATCTATAATTCAAGGATCTACCGAAGCATTCAATCGCTACCTCGAGCAAGAGCCAAACTTCGTGATAAACGCAAACATCAACAACTTCAAATGGACTTGATTGAGCACATATGGGCACGACACGAAGAAAACTAGCAAATTTATTTGAGCGATGGAAGTATTTAATTGTTATTTTAATTTATGTTAGCAATTATTGTATTTTTTTATGTTGTGCTCCTCTTATGTATTGTTTAAAAATAAGTTTTATAAAATATTTTTACAAAAATAATTTTATTATTATTATTATTTTATTTGTATAATATAATTTTATAATTAATATTTAATTATAAAATAAATCATAATAAAAATAGTTAAATAAATAAAGATAAAGATAATGAATATATATGATATGATAGTGGGACCCATGAATTGAGGTAGAAAGGATTGGAAGAGGTAGAAGCATGTTGAGGTAGAGGTATAAAACTTTTGAGGTGGCGCACATGTGACACATATGTGGCAAAAATATACCTCAAAATATGAAGCTAGCATTGGAGGTGCTCTAAGACCACATTTATCGCGATCGTGGACAACCTAGGTTGTCGGCTAAAAGACAAAAGAAATTAAAAAAATGGAAATGAATGGAAAATCTCACGACACAGGCGTTGCATGACCTTGGGGTTGTGCAGATTCTCCTCAATCTTCCTGCCACATGTCCCTTTCCTATTGGCGGGTGTAATTTTATTTAGATAAAATTTAGATTTTCGATTAGGTATATTATACGTAAAAAAAAAAATATATATCAAAATTCGGGATTTTTTTCTCTATAAATAGAGACCAATATTGAGGTATTTTGAATCACACTTATTTTTTCTCTTATTTGTTCTAGTTTTTTTCCTAATATTTCTCTCTTATTTGTTGTAATTTTTCCTCCTAATATTTATCTCTTATCATGGATCCAAATTATCCAAACTCCCAAAATTATCCAAATTTTCAATCTTTTCAACTCAGAAAATTATCCAAACTCTCAAGATTATCCAAATTCTCAAGATTATCCAAACTCTCAAGATTATCCAAACTCTCAAAGTTATCCAAATTCTCAAGATTATTCAAACTCTCAAAGCTATCCAAGCTCTCAAAATTATCCAAACTATCAATTTTCTCCGAATTTTAACCAAGTTCCCATTTACGAACAAGTCGAAACATCTGAAAATGTCTCACGCAGCTTATTTCGAGAGACAAATCAAAAGGCGGGGAAAAGCTGCTTGGCGTGTGAAAGAAGATTTAGCCTTAATGTCTTATTGGGTCGTGATAAGTGAAAATAAAACACAAGGCAAAAATCAAACTACTGTCTCCTTTGTGGTCACGAGTACATAAATTGTACGAAGAAGCTCGAGCGAGAAAATCCGGGAGATAAATGAAAGAAATGTTGATTCTTGAAAGGTCGTTTTAAACGACTTAATGAAAATGCCAACAAGTGGATTGCTGCTTGTAAGGAAGCACACGGCCGAAAGAGAAGCGGAATGAGACTACGAGATGTTGAAAATGAAGCTCATACAATTTATCTTCTTTGGTGGATCCAAGTTTCGGGACCAGCATGTATTTGATGAAATTATGAGTAAACATCCCAAGTGGGAACTAAAACTAGGTAATCATCCAACACGTTCTCAGTGAAAATGAAGAAAGTGGTGACGGCTCAAAGAGATCAAGAACCGAGTGTAGATGGGTCGTATTCCATCCCCACCGATCCGTAAAATCCAAATAGTGGTGGTTCAACTATTTCACGTCCTACGGGTAGAGAAAAAGCAAAAAAAAAAAAGGAAAAGGTAAGACAACACAATCTTCTTTGAGTTCCACGAAGTTCTTGAAGAACTTCGTTTATTGAGACTTGCGAGAGAGAATGATGCCGTTGTGGCAAGAGAGAAAATTGAAATTGAGACTCGAAACTTGGAGTAGAGACCCTCAAGATGAAACACGCTCTTTTGATGTCATTGTTGGTGAAAGACCACTTATCCCTAGCGAGAAGAAGAGAAAAAACAAAAGTTATGGTCATTGTTTATGGATTGAATGTTTATTAGTTTCATGTAATTTTTATTTATGTATTTTAAGTTTTTCTTTGTAAGCTTATAATGTATGAGTTTTAGAAGAATGTTTGAATGTATTTTAAGTTATTAATATTATGAAAATGCTAGTCTTTAAATCGGATCATTTTTTCAAATCCACTAGTAAATGTTTTGAAGCATGCTTGCCTTTAAATCGATCAATTACTTTGTCCACTAATAAATGTTTTGAAGCATGCTTGTCAAATCACATCATCTTTTTAGTCTACTATGGTTTGCTCTTGCTTATACACTCTATATAAACTCTTCGAAACTACATCAATCTTTCCAATTCTTCCATATCATCACCTTTTCATATCACCTTATCATTTCTACCTCAATTCTTTACAAATGTCTCTAAATAATAATCAACCGTTAGATAGTGATACATATTCCGAATCTTCCACTTTCTTAAATGAATGGGAAGAGCGGATTGCCCTGGAGAATCAACATTTGGATAATATCATCGAGGACACTTTGTTAGAAAATCTTTTTCTAAATGAAGGAGAGCCCACTCCTACCTAGAAGAAGAAGAAGAAGAAGGTATATTGAAAGAGAGTGCGAGCAAGGTGAGGAACGTTTGATGAACGATTATTTTGTTGGCGGGCGACATATTCTCCGAGATCTTCCGACGCAGATTTCGCATGCGAAAATCGGTGTTCCGTCAGATAGTGGAGGCCGTTATCGCCAATGATGAATATTTTCAACAAACACACGATGCAACGGTAGACAAGGTCTCTCACCACTACAAAAATGTCTGGAGCTATTAGAGTTACAGCGAATGGGACATCGGTGATGCCGTTGATGAATACTTGCGAATGAGTGAAGCCGTGACAAGGCAAGCTCTCATACATTTAAATCGAAGGTGTCATTTCATGCTTCGGTGATGAGTACCTTAGAAAGCCTAATGAACAAGATTTGACAAGGTTACTCTATGTCGGGGAACAACGTGGATTCCCGGGCATGATAGGCGATGTGTGCATGCATTGGGAATGGAAAAATTGTCCTCTGCGTGGGGTGGACAATACGCGGGAAGAAGTGAAAAACCAACAATAATCTTAGAAAGTCATTTGCATCATATGATTTATGGATATGGCACGCTTTCTTTGGGACACCCGGTACATGCAATGATATTAATGTACTCCACCGATCTCCGCTTTTAATGATGTCTTAGAAGGTCGATCACCAAAGGTTAGTTATGTCGTGAATGGTCGTGAAAATGATAGGGCATATTATCTAGCCCGATGGCATATATCCTTCTTGGGCTGCATTTGTTAAGTCCATTACTTCTCCACCGATTCGAAAACATAAGTTGTTTGCTCAACATCAAGAGGTGCGCGAAAGATATCGAACGAGCATTTGGAGTACTACAAGCTCGTTTCGCATTTGTTCGACGCCCATGTCTTGTTTGGGATAAGCTTTTGATGGGTAAAATTATGATGGCTTGTATCATCATGCACAATATGATAGTAGAGGATGAACGAGACACGTACCAAACTTATTATGATCCTACAGAATTTATGATGGATGATCCCACGGTGATGATCAAACTTTTCATTACTCTCTTTGAACGCATTGCAAGTCTATCTGCATATATGAGAAATAGGGAACAACTTCGTAATAGAGAAGCCCATGCCGCTCTTAAAAGCGACTTGATTGAGCATATATGGCAAAAATTCGCGCTAATAATTAAATATATAATTTGTATCTTTTGTAATGTTATTATTTACGCAGCTACTAGTATTTTGATTTATGTATTTTTTCTTATGTATTTCAATTCTTTTAATTTTAATTTTTATGTATTTCAACTCATGTAATTTTAATTTTATTGTAATTTTTTTATATGTATTGTAATTTATTTCTTAATTTTATAGTAATTTTTTAAATGTATTCTACTTTATTTTTTTATTATAATTACAAATTTTGAATATAATTAATATTGGTTATACATAATATGTAATTATTAAAAAATGAAAAAAGAATTTATTTTATAAGTTGGGTTGGGTTGTTGATAAAGTGGAAAAAGAGATGAAAGAGAATTAAAGAATAAGTTGTGTATGTGGAGGAGAGAAATTAATTATTTATTGAGAGGTCGTGTTGTGGGAGGTTGTTGATAATTGTGGTCTAAGAGAGGTGGTTGGATTGAGTGTAAAAGTAATGACATTTTGTGTAAATATATGAATATTGTGAGGGTGAAGTTTAAGAAGAGATTTTTTTTTTTGAAATGTGAAAATTAATGTGAGATAAACCAAAAAAAAAAAGTGTAAAATCGATGTGGAATAGAGGGAGTACTATTTATATTAAATTAACTAAGGATAAATATGTTAAAATTTTATTTTCTTTTTACTTTTTTTTTTAAAGAGACATTTATTCTGAAAAAGTGGGAGTAGCCATTTCTATTTGACCACTGATTTTAATTCCACAAAGGATATGTTTAAGATGGAGGGGCAAAACTGGCATTTCATTCCAGCCCTTATAATCTATAGGTTCAGTACTTCAGTATCGTTGGAGCATTTACTCTCACTTCTCTGGCTTGCCGCCACCACCACCGGCACCGCCGCCACCCACCACCGCGCCTCCTTTTCACATTTCCAGCCATGAACCTCTTCTACTCCTACACAACCGGGTCTCATTCCCTTTCGCCTGTTTCACTATCCTCACTTCCACTCCTCTCGCGTCACAGAACCCGCAAAAAACGCGGGTCCCAACTGTTTATAGGATGGAACTCGAATTCCGTCGATAAATTAAGTTGCGCCTTCGTTACTGCTAGTAATGATCGTAACAATGGTGGTATTGATATGTTGGAAGAATGCAAGGATCGCGTGGAAGTGATAGGGGTAGGTAGCAGGAAAGATGCAGTGCTGGACTTCTGCTCTGCCTCGCCTTTCCTCTCCCTGTTTTGAGATTTTGGTATATGTTCTTCTCTAGCGCTTTCGTTATTTGTTGTGTTAAATCTTATATTGTTGTGCATTAAGTTGATTTTGGGAATATGCACTTGTGCTTTGGAAAATGGGTATTGAAATTTTCGGATGGTGATATGGTTTTGTTAGGTTGTGGAAGTGGAATTAGTTTGTTCTATTTAAGTTATGATGGGAGGCACCTGACAACGAAGATTGTGGAATAGGATAGGCTTCAAATGTGATGACTATGGATTAAAGCTGACGAGGATCTTACAAGTTAAACCCAATGAGATTGCTTAAACTTTGTGTCCTGATTTTGTGTGCAATCGGGACTTGGGGATGGTTCTTTAATACAACGCTGTGAATATATGAAATCACGATCATCGTGGGAGTGAATGTGAAGAGTATTGTAGTGTGTCTTTTCTTAATATGCTTTATGGAGGCTAATAACTATGGCAAAAATAAATTCTTGATGTTTATTTGTGCTAATTTAAAGACTAGTGACCGATACGATACTGGATAGAAGAACAAGAGTATTAGATATGGCTTTAATCCGCGGAGAAAGGTTCAAAGGGTACAAACAATTTTTGATTTGTGGACAAGGAATAAGCTATACCCAAATCTCAGAGATCTGACAATTTCAAACTGCCAAAATTAGCAGTAGAAAGGGTTGTGTTGTTCTTGTTTTACTAGTTATCTACACTCGGCAGTTATTTTTTTAACCCACTGTTATTTCATTAAAAATCCAAATGGTACTATTATCACCTTAGAATGAATAAAAAAGAACTGTGTAGCTTTGACATCTTGAAATTGATGCAACTAGCAATTTTGACGTGATATTTGAAATTATTAACGATGAATCAGGCCACATTTTTCACCTAGAACAAAAAGTTACTGAGAAGCACTACTGGTTCTAGGTTTGGTAATATGGTTTAACCAGTTTGATTGGAGACTTCAGTAGATATAGATATATGAATTTATTTGCTTAACTTTAATTTTGACTATATGGCAGGAATATTCTCGGTTATGAATCAGAACAGGTGCAACTGCAACAAAAGTTTACTAGCAAAGGTCAAACATCTACTCAGTTGTCCTTATCTGACCTGTAGTTTTATGTTTATTTCTTGGTATAAGTAAAATTGGTGTCTGGCATATTATATCAGCTGAAATTCTATTAATTACATGACTTACATCTTATGATAGAGTGCTTCTGGTTTTGTTGGAGTTTACATAATTGAAAACCTTACTGCTACGTGCTACATGTATATATGTATAATCACTCTTGGGGAAAATTTATGGTTTCTTCCTTAAACTTCGTGTCTCGTGATTTTCTGCGCTTTCTTTCCCACCTTTTTCTTACTCAGTCTGGTTGTCGTTTTGCAGATGACACTCCAAGTACTGTGGAAGACTTCTCTGCTTGGCAGTCATCTTGTAAAGCTGTGATACTTGTTTGTACATTACTTGCCTTGCAATATTCTTCTTTCATGTCTAAATGATTTGCTTTGTTGTATTGGATAAGGCTTCGCTGTCCAGAACACAGTTTCCCCTTTTTAGAAGAAATCATTGCATGATGCTATGGCTGCATGTACAAAAAGGAATCTTCAATGATATACCTATTAAAAAAATACAATGTAGCAAACGTGTTTATTAGATATTAACTTTTTGGAACTCGATGATAGAGTATGGATAATTCTTAAGGTATTTAATCTTTCTATGGAAGTTGAGACGTGACATAAGATTGAGAAAACATGGTAAACTCTAAACTCTTAAGTATTACTGTCCCCCATCCCTAATGTATAGACTAGTTCTCTGTTCCACGCTTAAGAATGTTGTTAGAAATGCCAATTATGCAATCAATTTCTTACTTTACCTTTATTTAATGAAATAAATTGATTACAAGAATGCATATTAAATATGGGTAAATACTACTCCCTCCATCCAAACTTTTAATGTATGTATTCCTTTTTTGTTTGTCCAAACTTAATAGGTATGTCCCAAAATGGAAAAACAATACCGACAACACGTTATCTTCATCCTCCAAGCATCTCTATAATTACTTAAATTGTCATTGACTTTATTCATAAATGGACTCCACTTTCCAACAATACCCTTCACTTTTTACTCCACTCATCTACTTTATACATAAACCTGTGTAGAAGGAATCATACATTCAATATTTATATCCTAAAACCCATATAAAAGGAATCATACATTCAAAATTTGGACGGAAGGAGTATTAAATATAGAACAGGAGTATATTTGAGACTAGCAAATAAAGGAAATGCAGCCTGCTGCCTGTATATTTGGGACGGAGGAGTAACTCGAGTGATGTTTGTTTTGGGCTTTAAAAACAAGGATTTGAGGTTTGAAATTTTAAACTGGTTCTAGTTCGGGTTTTTGAAATCTGGTAGGACACCTATAAACCTAGTAGCACACTTTCTCATACAATCAATTCTCTCTCTTTATACTTTAATTTAATATATTTAAATCATAATTCACATTGTCCAATCACACTCCTAGATTTCAAAAATCGATTTTTAAAAGTCACTTAAAACCCAAAACATCACCAAGGTGCTGGAAATGAAGCACATCGTTATATAAATTGTACTTATGTTATATTTTGCCTTCTTAACAACAGTGTAGACTAACTTAAAGTTGCTTAAAATCATAAAAAAACTTTTCCTTCTTTAAAACATGAGTGCATTTTGGCTCCAAGGTGCCTCATGATTGAAGGTTCCGTTCTTTTGTTCCTAGCAGGGAGAGACAGTATTAACGGCAGAAGTGAATTTCCACAAGATGAATGCCCATTTTTAGCAGCTAGGAAAGGACTGGAATAATTTAGTCATTAACCAATATAAAGAATACTTTGATGGTGCAACATATGATATCTGCATTTGACTGCAATAAAATGATCCTTGAATTTTGTTCCGTACGCCTTACTAGAAAAGTTTCTTCCATCCCTGAGAAAACAGTGAGCAGGAAAGTCTAAAGCCAGAATCGATTTTATCATAAACAAACCCATTATTGTAGTGGCAACAAAAAGAGTGATGACTTATTACTAACCAGTATAGAGAAGACTTTCGGAAGCAGCATATTATGTTTGAGTGAATATAAATATATGATCGTGGAGTTTAATCTCTATCAAGACAATGTTTTGATTGCTTACTCGTTTCTCATTGACGGAGATTGTTCTATTATGGCGGAACGCGAGTTCATCAGTTTTTATCATCTGGCCACTTGGAATTTTCATTTTCTCTTTGTTCTTTTTCCTTTTAATTCCCTCATAATACGTCCTATAAAGTTTTTCATTTTCAATGTTCATTTCCATGCTGCTTGGGTGTCATATAACAGATATATCTTCTCTAAGCTTTTTAACTCTCCATGTTTTCTGATTAGGTTGCTAGTGCTGCATATGGCTCGGATCATATTACCGCACTTAAGGTTCTCAGTAATGTTAAGTCTGGAAATGGATTTGTGGTGGGCATAATATTGAAGCCATTTAGCTTTGAAGGCCGAAGGCGTCAAGATGAAGCACGTCTCTTTCCTTTTTGGTTTATGACTTAATTTGTATATACATTGATCACTGTCATCAGATACCTGCAAACATGAAACTATAAAGGAAGCTAATTATAGTTAAACTATGTTGGTATCAGGATATGTGCTATATCTTGTTATAATTTTGAAGGTAATAATTTACTGGAATCTTATTTTGATTATCCACGTCTGTAGGTCAAGGAGCTAGTAGGTAAACTTCAAAAGCAGGCGAATTTTTGTATCGGTGAGTAACTTGTTTTCTTGGGCTGGTTAAGCTATACCATGAACTAAATGTTTTACTTCCTTTTCTACAAGGTTTGGTTTTATAACGTCAAGCAGTATCTGGTTCCTGTAATAATTGACAACTTGATGAGTGTATAAATTTGCATAAAGGAATTATTTTCTGACCCTGTCCATTTTTTATGTGTGTTTTGTGAATACCTTATTTTATACCCTCAATTAGTACAAGTAAGAATCAGCATCAGGAAGATAATTGTGATTATAGGGTGCATGAGAAGTTGTTGCATATTTATGGCCATGCCTAAAACCATTATTTCTTGTTGCCAAGAATTGAGTAACCCAGTTTCGTACAACAGTAACTTGTGTTATGCCACTAAAAATAAAAAAATTGGCAACTATTTGTCTTTGTCAGTGTACAAGTATAAATTCAAACTTGCTCAGGTCAGAATGACATGTCATTCAACAAAACCTCTTCCTGTAAAGCTATTTTTTTGCTGTCAGTGGAAGCGTGAACGTTATCCCTAGTAAATAACTTGGTTTTGTCTTTCGTATGATGACTTTGAAGATATTATTGTTACATGTGTTCATCTCTTTAGGGTTCAAAAATAATTTCACCTATAGTTTGCTTTTTATGAAAAACTCTGAAATTTATGTGTTTCTTCTTCATGAAGAAATAGAGACCAGATGTAGTGTTTCTTAATCAACAACCTGGGTTGTCTGTCCCGGTTGTACTTTGGTCCATATGGTTAGAAAGAAATAAGAGGATTTTTGAGAGTTCAATCGAGTCAATAGAAGATGTTTGGGGTAGGATAAAATTCAGAGTTTCTCTTTGGGTGTCGGGTCATAGGAATTCCATAGGTGTCCATATTTCTGTTTTAGTTAGGGATTGGTGTTTTACTCTTACGTGATATTGTTAAAAGGGATTTCTCATCCCTTATACCTTCCCTATCTTAATAAAATTTGTTTCCAATAAAAAAAAAGAAGAGACCAAAACAATAAAAATGAAGCACTCAAAATACCATATGTTTGATTGTAAAATGTAAACGTGCATATGCTATTCAACCTGGGGATAGATGATATTGCTTAATTTCCAGAGGTAAGACACGCTGTACACGGAAGGTGCACTTGTTGATACTGAAATGCTACAAGAAGGTGATCGTGTACTATTGATTAGGCATCTAAGATTTGTTCTTATGTATGACTGCTGCAGTTCTTGATACTGATACACTTCTAGAAAATGATATGGTAACTCTGGATGAGGCTTTGAGGACTACTCATAATGCTGTTTTGATGGCCATGGATGCCATATCCATTCTCCTTTCTGTAAGTAAACTTGTTTACCTTTATTTTGGTTTCAAACTTTTTACTTTCCATTTGCTGATACTTCGTTATTACATTTTTCTCCTGAAATTTGAGATAAAAACATTCACTGTCATTTACAGGAGAAACACATAAAGCTTCTGCGAACAAAAGATAATTCTACCAGAGAAATTCAACTTCCTGAATGTATAGAAGTAAGCCCCTATCAATCTTATTTGTTATGAGTTCTCCATTCGGATTTGCCTATATAGACAGATAGATACGTGATTGGGAGTTTCCTTCATTAGCCCATATTTCCTTTGCAGTCTGGTCGGTTTTGAACCTTTTCATTTCGTGGAATTAATGCAACAGTGCCAAACATTTCATGGTGCTCATTTCTTATGCATCTCCTTTTCCTTTATCCACTAAACTCTTAGCTTATCATTTACAGATTTTTGAGAGTTATAATGAAGCCCGAATTGGATTTGGGACTGGTCACAATGTCAAAACTTCAGTTTTGCAAGCTATAAATGACTGCCCTTTCCTGGGTGTGGACATAAAGGTTCGAGCTTATTTGAATACTTTTTGGTTGTCATATTGCATCAACTATTTGTTTCTCACTTATTCATCCACAGTATTTTATAGCAGCATTTTGCTAAATTTCTTGATAATTAGTTCTGCTACACAATTGTTTGTCTTTTTCTACTTTTCCACTTAGTTCCCTTCCTTTATTCTTATTGCAGGACCTTGACGGTGTAATTTTATGTGTTATTGCAAGTTCAGGTGTTGTGGACTGCAGTGACGCAAATGACATTTTGCATACTGTTCGTGCAATTACAAAATGCCACGGTGAAATTATTTTGTCTATAGTTCATAAGCCCCATCTGGAAGCTAACACAGTACTAGCTACTATAATTGCTTTTGGGTAAGGTTCCTTGTAAACCATTACCCTTTCACTGTTGTCACAGTGAATAACTGGTAGGGTCAAAATTTTCACCCTTTCTGTCCACTGTGCGAACAAAGCTTCACTCAAAATGCAATCAAAAGGTGTGAGATTGAGGGAGAGTTGACTGGTTTTACAGGAATTTCAGGCAGGACTTAAGGAAAGCAAGTATATTTAACCGTGCGAGTTACCCCTGTGACAACTGTCCACATTGGCTAGCTATCCTCAGTTTTCTTGAAGTTGCATTTTTTTATTGTCTTGTTAATTATGTAGTACAATATATAAGGGATCAACGTTCTTGTGGACTACTTTAATATGGAATGAAAATGAATGGACATATGCTAAAAGAAAGGAAATCAAGTTACCTCAATGCTTTGTCATAACTTATTCCCTTTCCAACTTGAATTTGTCCGACTGGGAACCTGCCTCGATTCAATAATACTGAATTTTCATTAGTGAGAACAGTTTGTTCTTTGACTCAGTGATAGACCATTTTTTCCTTCTACTTCTAAATATTTTTCAAATGTGATATGTTAACAGATACACCAGACAGCAGTTGCCTCAAAGAAATGGCATATTCTCTAGCCTGGGTCAGCATTTCCCTTTCATTTTCAATATCTTTAAGAAGCAACATCAGCAAATGGACAACTCTGAGAACGCCAGATTATCCAAAACTTCACATGCTTCCAATGTCGTAAATCCACCTGTCACTGGTGATATGCCTGAGGAAAATTCCTTCGATGGTACTGCTGAAGAAAATGGTTTTTACTCTGGCAAAATCCAAAAGCTTTCGGGCAATGCAGATGAAGAATTCAGCTCTTCAAGGTTCTTGCATGCATATTTTTGTTTCATCATGGGTATGTTTAGAAGCATATGTTGGCATTGACAAACTCTCTTATGTAGGGACGGCAATAGTTCTGAAGAACGAGAGGTAGATTTATTGGATACCAATGCTAATTCTCCCCCTTATGATTACAATTCTGAAGGTACACCTATTATACTTTCTCTGTTTCAATTTAAATGTCGATTTGGATGTTTCACATAGATTAAAAAAGTCATTTAACACCCATAATTATTTGTATAAAATGACCAATGTACCCTTTTGGTGTTTTACATAGATTCTTGTATCTTAATAAATGAGACATATCACCAAATTTATGAAAAGGGTAAAGTCGGAAAAAATATTTAATTTCTCTTGGAAAATCAAGAGGGACATATATTTTGGAACAAATTTTTTTCTCTGAAAGGACAATTAAATTGGAACGGAGGGAGTATCTTTTTGTTTCCTTTTGCTAAATCATTCAGCAAAATAATGAATATTTTTCTCTCTTGCTGTTCATCTAAGTCAGTACAGCTTTCCATTTGTTATCGTAATTCTAATTGAAATGGATTACACAGGAAATTTAATGTTCAGAAGGGAGCTTCTTACTAGAGGAAATTTGGGGCCAGAAAATTCGACAAGTGTCCAAATATGGAACTAATTTTACAGATTTAGCTGCAGCGGTTGACAGTGTCAGCATTTACAAACTTCCTGTGGGTATAAGACATTTTGAGAAGTTGGAGGACAGTCATCTCACCTCAAACACTAAGCATGGGGCAATATGGATGATTGATGACGATAAAAAGAAGCAGCATCATGCTGGGCCGAATATGTGGTCTGGATCAACTGATACTGATATCAGCAGTAAAGTATCTTCAGCCAACAAAGGAAATTGCACTGACAATTCTAAGAAGCAGGGAGTGCTTTCTGTTCGTGCTGCGTCCATGTTGGTAAGTTACAATTTTCTCCTCAGCTTAATAAATTTGACATAATCTCCAGTGGACTAGAACAAACAGCCCTCTATATTAATTTTTAGAACTTAAGGTGATATTCTTTTTGAGTTTTAAGTGACCTTTAAAAACCGGTTTTGAAATCTGTGCGATTTTGAAATCCCGATAAAAATAATGTGTGTTTGTTTTAGGTTTTTGAGTAGAGTGAAATTTAACTTTATATGTCAAATCAACGTGTAAGAGGATGATGTGAATTATGATTCAAATATAAAATATAAGGAAAGATAATTGATTATATTGGAAAGTGTAATAGTAGGTTTATAGGTGTTATAGTGGTGATTTTTTAAAACTGGTTTTCAAAATGTCAAACTATAATTGGTTTTAAATTTCAAAACCCAAAAACATCGGCTACGTTACTTCCTTTTCTGAGCAGGCTATATGATCATGAGGTGTGATTGATATTCTATGGTCAATTTTATCAAAATTTAACCAAATTTTATTTATGTGATTAAAGGGCTTCTGTATAATTTTTTTTTTTAAACAAAAAACACCTTATGGTGTAGTAAGCCAATCCTCACTATAGTTAATCCTTTTTCTTTTGCTATCTTTAACTTGTATCATCTCTTTTACCTGTAGCTGTTCTCATAGGTACCAGAGACAGTTAATAGGGATTAGCGCAATGATAATTACTAGACTCACAATTCAAGATAGCTGAGCCAATCTCTCCCAAAACTAATAATCAAGACTTAACAAAATTAAACATGTACCCACTCACTAAGCTGCACATAATTAACCCTGCCTAACACGTTCATATCTCATCATTTTTCTTAAAAGACTTTCATCAATATTCTAGTTGCACTTGCTTATTGCATCAGTAATGAGAATTTATTGTGAAATTTTTGTTTTAATTATCAGTATGCTTATATAGAATAAAATCTTCAATGATCCATATGCTATTTAGGTCAGACAACTCACACTGTGTGACACAGTTCAAGGCTTGACGTGCATGTTTTCTTTTGTTCACTTTTGGAACCAATCAATAAGTATTTTTATCTTAGCTTATTTCGTTGGGCCTACATGTCAAGGGTTAAAAAAGGCACACTTACCAGAGCTTAAGGATATGTGATCTTCTATCAACACACTAAATGTTGGACTGAACCAAATGCTAAATATCCTTTTATGCATTTCTGTTCTTTCCTCAAAGCTATGTGATGTAGAGTGGGCAGTTATGAATTTTGGTGAACATTTGTTTATCCATATATATATGAATGATTGCTAGGACAATTATGTTCATATGATTTTCTTTTAAACTACCAAATAAGGTCAGTAATTATATTGTTACTGTTGGTTATTTAAAGGAATCAGAGAGAGATTCAGAAAAGAAGTGGAGTCGTGTGGTGGAAATGAAATATCGTGGAGGAATATACAGGGGCGGACCCAAGGAGGACTTCCTGAAGGAAAGGTACTTTAATGTTCATCTGAAAAGCTGGTAAGAAACCAATTGTTTGATTCATCTGATTGAAAAGATAACGTAATCTCCCAGGGTCGCCTATTGCTTGGGGATGGGAGCATCTATGATGGAATGTGGCGCTATGGAAAGAGATCAGGCCTGGGAACATTCTACTTCAACAATGGTGATGTTTTCCAGGGATCATGGAGGGATGATCTCATGCATGGAAAGGTATTTTCTTTCCACAGGACATTTTCTTCTCACTCCATGTCTATTACTATCTACCTTTTCACCTTTTGCACCAATTCCATTGTGAAAGTTTCCAAATAATTTCAAGGCATAATGCATGAAAAGGTCTCTTAACTATCAACTTTTGTTTTGATAGGTCCCTAAACTACTTTTTGCTTTAAAAAGCCCTATAGGTATCAAAATTTCATTCACGAGCTCCCTCGATACAAATGTTGGCAGAATTTTCGATTCACCTTAATGGTCCTTTCAAATAATATACATGTCAGCTTTATTTAACTTTAGTTATATACAAAATTAATTTTCAAAAATTAGGGTTAAAATGACTTGCACAAAACACATCTGGATATTAATAAAATTAGCATATATATTATTTAATGGGACAATTAAGATGAATTGAAAAATTCCGTCAATTCTCGTATTAGGGAGCTTGTAAAATAAAATTTCAATACTTGAAGGGCTTTTTAAAATGAAAAATAGACCTATCAAAACAAATTAATAGTTTAGGGACTTGGTGACGCGTTATGCCGAATCAATAGTATATAGCTGTTTAAAGAATGATTTTTTTACCCCTATGGTATCCTTGAAATCAAGTTTTAGCATAAGGAATAATACCTGTGGTACAATTCTAGTTTTCCTATTTAGAAATTGGTTGAATTGAGCTGAAATTGTGCATTAGTGATGCTAAAATTTGTGCTCTTTGGGTTTTCTCCTTTCTCAGGGATGGATTTACTTTCATACGGGAGATAGATGGTTTGCAAATTTCTGGAAGGGAAAGGCGAATGGAGAAGGCCGTTTCTACTCAAAGCTTGGTGACGTTTTCTTTGGCCACTTCAAAGAGGGATGGCGACACGGCCACTTTCTTCATATCAATGTTGATGGGACAAGGTTTTAACTTTAGCAATATTCTGTTTTTCGCTATTTATTATTTGACATGATTTTCGCAATCTGGTTGGCAATGCATGTTTGTTTCTCAGTTTCCCTTGCCTTAAGAGTTCCCCTGCCATCTATAATTGAAACAACACAAACTGCGCATTTAAGAGTATAAATAAAATTCCAACATTTTTGGTACTTGCTGAAATTTCTATCTAAGAATGTTTTGAATACAGTAAACTATGATGATAACTAACACCCACATTCTTATAAAGGAATGTTTTGCATAATTGAACTTTGATAGTAATCTCAAAAGCACTTTTATGTTGAATCTGTGGTTTTAAATTTCTAAAAGACTGTTATAATAATTCATGTTCACAGGTCTCAAGAGTTATGGGACGAAGGCATGCTTGTGAACGAAAAGCAGTTGGATACCGACAAAGAAGTTGATTGAACCTTTACGAGGAAGATCCTTAGCAGATTCAACGCCAACATAGGGCGAATGAGATGTGATGGATGCATTGAGTCCAAGTCTGTGTATCATAGCAACTGAGTCGACCCCTCTTATATCTTCATTTGTATAGTCTACGATATTACCATGTAAATAGTACCACTTTTCTCATCATTCTTTAAATTCCATCTTGTTGTATGCAAGTGCATTACGAGTTTGTCTTGCAGACATTCAATGGTAAGATACTTCCTATTAGTTTTAATCTTAGAGGCAACTCACTCCACAAATTGTCTAGAGAGCAGTTGAAATTCGAAAAGAGCGAGACAGTGGTAGATCCAAAATTATAAATTTGGAGATGCAATAATCAACTAATAAATTAATGTTTAAAAGCAAATTATTAATTTGGAGATACAGTGGTATAGCTCAAGTGGTTAGAACTCCACTCCCTTTCCCTGATAAAAAAATTGAAGATACACTAACCAATTAACAAATTATTGTTACTTAATGTTTAAAAGCTTACAAAAAAGCAAACTAATTAGTTTTTTTAATCGGTAAGCAAACTAATTAGTAATACATAACATTTAAATAAAATTACAATCAAATCCGTCAAATCTTCATTTTATAAAAGTGAACAATTGTAGAATAAATATAAATCTATATTGAGTAGATCAATAGAGAACAAAAATCAAGTCACTGAAAAACCAGTTACATATTTTTGGTGTACAGAATGAGCATGAATGAATTTCCAGGCATCACTATATTCATACAGAAGAGAATCATTGCTTTCAATACCATATATTTTTCCTTCTGAAACAAGATAAATAAACACAGAATCTATGCCTACAACAAAAATGGGAACCAAAAGCCAAATTAAATAATACTTGCAGCCTCGAGACTAAATTTACTGCAACAATAACGATGACAATATTTCTGCCATGGTCTTTTCAGGCATCTCACCTTCTTCATTCTCCTCTACTACTCCAGACTCGAGCACAGCAGCATCCAATGTTAGTTTCCTTTTAGCAATCTCGTAAACACTCTCATCAACCGTACCCTTGGTCACGAGCCTAGCACAATTTATAGATGAGTAAAATCGGACGATCACGATTATCTTTGAATCAGTAAACAAATGCCAATAATCCAGAAGAGAATGAAATTAACGACAACCAGCATGCTTAAACATAATTCTACTACATGAATATATTTGTCAAGAAATCATAATAAGATTGGCTACCGGGTTCCACACTTTAGTGGGAGACCTGGGTTCGATTCCCTTTAGGAGCGAATATTTACCGATCCAAAAAAAAAAAAGATTGTTGGTTAAATGACGTGCAATTGAACTGCTGCTGAGATGGAAATGCTAATTATCAGTGGAAGTTGAAATATTGGAACCTGAATATGAATCATAAGATAATTTTAATGTGGGAGTTGTTTATTAGTATTTTGAGTAATAAAGTAGAGGAACGAATATTTACCCATCCAAAAAAAAAAAAAGATTGTTGGTTAAATGACGTGCAATTGAACTGCTGCTGAGATGGAAATGCTATATGAATCATAAGATAGCATTTCACTAAGGCAAGCTATTACGTAAATCAGTTTCACCAACTAGTTTGTATTTTGTATGTATTTTTTGAACAGTATTAGATGTCTTATTGAAAATGCTTCAAATGTATTAGTTACTCCTCAGTCCCATACTTAATTTAACATTTGATTTGGGCACAAATTTTAATGTGGGAGTTGTTTATTAGTATTTTGAGTAATAAAGTAGAGGAAATGAAAGTCTTTTCTACTTTATGAGATAAAGTAGAATAATAAAATAGAGTAATAAAGTAATGGCATATGATTAGGCCTGTCAAAACGAGCCCGGCTCAATGGGCCGGCCTGGTTGGCCCGTATTTTAGGATGGGTTGGGCCCAGAAAAATATAGGCCCGAAAAGAAATAGGCCCGGGGCCGACCGGGCTCGGGCCGGGCCGGAACTTTCGCTTGGTCCAATTTTTTTTTTTTTGAATTTGAATTTTTAACTAAGATATTGATTATAAATTCATGATATATATTCACAAAAGGAATAAAATTAAAAATATAAAAATGAATTTTCATTGAGGTAATTTAGTTTTTCTCCATCATATTCTTGGACATTAATAAAAAGTAATATTTTTACTTGCTAATTGACTTCCAAAATTCAAAATAATTTTAACCAATATACATACATACATACATACATACATACATACATATATATATATATATATATGAAGAGAAAGAGGAGAATGTATATCTTAAATAGTGTGATAAAAATGAAAACTACAACTATTCTACCTAAAATCACTTTTGTTTGTGTAAATATTTAACACAAAATTAAATAATATTTAAAACTAATATACTACATTTGTTGATATAGATATCAAATTTACAATTTCAATCGGTTTCGGATAAAATATTTTTCAACTCTAAATAAAATAATATATTTGTTAAAAAAAATTCGGGCCAAAATGGCCCGGTGGCCCGCCTAGGGCCAGGCTGGGCTTGGAAAATAGAGGCCCGATAGGTACCGGACCCGGCCCGGCCCGAAAATTTTGAGTGGCCCGGTGCCAGCCCGGTCCGGCCCGTTTGACAGGCCTACATATGATGTAACTTTGAGCAGTTTGGAAGGGATAGTTTAAAAGAGTTAGAGTTGTTTTTACTATTTTGGGTATGGGAAAACTAGCAAGGGACAAACCTAAATGGCAAAATAGGAATATTTAAAAAATATAGTAAAATGATGTGATGGGGAGAGATAAAAAGACGTATTTAAATATATTATTTGAATGGCATTTTGTGTAAATATGTATTGTAGGGATAAATATATTGTTGATGCATTCCAAAAAGGAATGAAACACTTTGATTGGGATGGATCAAAAAGAAAAAATGGTACACTTTCACTGGGACGGACCAAAATGAAAGAATGGGACACTTTCACTCGGATGGACCAAAATGAAAAAATGAGACACTTTCACTGGGACGGAGGGAGTACTATAAAGTGATAGTTGAGAACCAGTTGAATGGTAAAAAACTCTTTTACATGAAACCAACTGTTTCACCAGAAGGTGCTCTTGCCCTAATATTGGAAAGCTCCATGTATTATTATTGCTTCTACCAATGTTTTGTTCTAATTAGAATTTGCAGGTCAAAAGACCAATCATATTGAGGGTATGTACCTTCTCTAGGTTTTAATTAGATAATATTGTGCAAATCAAAGAGGCACGTAAATTACCAATATTGGTCCAGTAAATATGATATATTCTTCATCGTATAACGTATATTAGATCAATTGCATAATATATAAGGAAAAAAATTCTACCTGTATACTGTGACAGGCTTCGTTTGCCCAATGCGATGACAGCGATCTTCAGCTTGACGATCAATCTGGGGATTAAAATCCATGTCATGAATTATAACAGTATCAGCTCCTGTCAAGTTAAGACCCTGTCCTCCAGCCCTTGTCGACAACAAACATGCAAATATTGAAGTATCCTTGTTGAAGGTATCTACTATTGTCTGTCTCTCTGTCACCTGTGTACTGACAACAATATATAACATAAAAATGAAAGCCTAGAATAAAAACAAGCTTTTTGAAAACCAGTATTTACTATTTCACTCATCTACTTTAAAACTGGAAAAACATTAAGAACATAGGCTCCAAAAATAAATATTGGCTAATTCGTCCATCATCCGTACATGTTGATAAAGATGCACATTCACAATGTTTCTTGTAAACATTCTTAAGACTCAAAAAACAACCATGTGGAACTATCTGACCAGGACGTCCTAGTCACCACTGTGGATAGGCCCTTATTTGCAGGTCGGTGGATATTTTTGGGTATTGACCTTAATATATATGCTGTGAACACAAACAATTTCCTTACAACCAATTATATAGATCATTAAAATCTCCAGAGTTGCTTTAGATCCTTTACTTGCACTTGATTAAAACAATTGAGTAAATAAATCGCTACACCATCTCTCCATGACAACACCGATGCAAACAAAATTACAGGCCAACTTCAGAAATTCTAAGACTGTCATTAACTCATTCTTTTCTTGACTGGGAAATCTATGATCTTTAGCTGTTGAAGAAATCAGAGATAAAAATCTTAAATTAGGTTAGAAACATCTGCCAGACTTGTGAACCCAGTCTCTTTTCCACTAGCTAATTCTTGGCTTAGTTTCTACCTTTAGCCCATGATTGCTTTTAACTTTGATTTCGCAATAGGGATCAGAAACCAATGATGTGAATGGCCAACTCCGAAACAACAAGATCTAATGGGCAAGAGTCCAAGAAATCCGCTGATTGTAACTTTTAAACTGAATCCATCCTATTTTGGCAGTACCGTGATTCAAGCCAGCAATCCACCCCACATAGTTTTTACGTAATTTCCCTTAATCCTTCAATATTGTCTTTCCAGTCTTATCTTAATTACAAAGTTATCTAAAACACACTCTCTCTCACACACACACTAGAATGTTCAATTTCACTTTCTTAATCTTCTTCAGCTTACATTTGCAAACAAACAATATAAACGGAACAATTAAAATATCAACAGAGAGCCCTAGTTTAAGAAACAGCTGTCAAAGACCTCTTTATTTGCATTATCGTGACTAGTCTGAAAGAGCATTAACATGCTCCTAAACACTTAGTGATATGAAAATTTCAGATAAATCTAATAGAAAGCAAAATTTACCTTCCATCCAGCCTCCTGTAGGTTACACCAATCACATCCAAAGTCCACTCCAAAATGTCAAGCATAGACGTCCATTGGCTAAAAATAAGAACACGACTCCCAGACCTGCTAAGCACAGGGAGAAGTTCGGCCAATATCTATGTCACATGCACAAACAGTTATACACTATAGTCAATATAACAAGCAAAACAAGAGGATATCCTGCTTTCAAAATTCAGCTTATAACAATAAGAATAGAAAAAAATTAAAGACCTTTAAATCATACCCGACATTTTCCAGAAAACATAACATGTTCATCAGAAAGAGTTTCCTTCGTATCAGCATCACCATAGTAAAGCAGAAGCTGCAATAGGACAGTTAAGTTGAATCTGAGTAACCATATGTCACATAGCTCAAACACCTGATTAATGATAAAAATCAAATAAAAATTGGAAGGTAAAAGTGTCATTGGGTTATCTCCTTTACAAGGACCTCATGCCTTTTAAATATATGACTCGATGCTACATGATACTTCACATGAGGGAAGAGATATAAGTCACGGACCAAAGATCCTTTTGAGGATAGTGAAAACCCAGCCCAAGGAAAATGGAAATACCAACTCTACTAAATGGTGGGATAAATATTAAGAAATTTATACGTATAAATTTATTTTTCAGAATAAATTCAATGGGTTTAAGAAAATTTTATATAATAGAACCACCATATCTCATGGCCAATGCTGTTGGATATAGTATTTATATCACATATTATGTATATTTCGCAATTTGAAAACCAATTACCCGATGAATAGAAAAGTCATTATAGCTCTTAAGCTCCTCAATCACGCGTTCTAAGGTACATTCGAAGCCAAATACACCTTTTGGGTGCAGCATTTTAGCAAAACGAAGAACATCATTGTCTGTATAGGTGCGCCTCACCAATAGTGGATGATTTGCTATCTGAAAGTATTGGAAACATAAACACAGTTTAAGAAATAGATACTTCTATCTACGCATAAAAAAACTTTCGCAAACTAAAGTACAATTTGAGTACCTTGCGAAACTCCATAAAATAATTAGAAATTTGACGTCGAGGCAATAAGTTGGCCACGTTAGGTGCACAAGTTTCAGAGGACTTCATAACACGAGCTTGAGATGTTGCACGATAATTCTCAATTGCTTCTTTATAAGCATCTTCTTGTTGTTTTCCCATGCGCACATACTCAATCTAAAATAGATCAAAAGTCCCATTCAGATTTGGCAAATGTACAGAAAATCTAGTCAGCAAATTATTCTGTAGTAAATGGAAGTACGTAAAAAAATCAATGGAGCAAAATCAGCAGAGAATAGAACTCCATTACCTTCTGCATCTTTGGAACTAATTGCTGCATTACATCTGATTTTAACCGTCTTAAGATAAATGGGCCTAAAATGGACTTCATTCTACTAATTAAATCACTATCTTCTGCCTTTAACAACTTTTTAAGTCAACATCTCCAGTTTCAAAAAGATCCAGGCATTATAAACTCCAACAACGACCACAGCTCCTGCATATAAGAAACCAACTACTGAAGAAAGGAACTTCTATGTAAACATAAAGTAATGAAAGCATAACTTAGGCATTATATGACTAATATGAGATTACCGAATACTAGTAATCATCATCAGCAAAGTAACAAATTTTAGTAGAGGATTCTAAGTAGTGCAGGAAATTGGTATATGTAGCAAATTACAACCAGAAATATCAAATTGGTCAAGCTCCAATCACTTTTTCCTTTCTTGGTGGTGACTGGGAGGAGATTTGAACAAAAGGAGGAGACAAGGGGAGGGGCACAAGTGGTCCAACCCCTCATGTCGAACACAAGGCATAGGGCTGGGCCCTAAAGAGGTATTGGAGGCAAAGCTGTCAAGTTGGAACATCGACAGTTTATGCCAACTTTAATTTCGGAAAAACAATCACCGTCATATAATCCAAGAACATATGTCAAGAATCTCGCTTTGATTATTTGTATCAGCAAAGATGAAGGCAAAAGTATTGAAGATCTCATAAATTGAATTTCAAGAGGCAATCAAATCGAAGAAGTTAGAGAAAGGATCATATTTGGGAAATTACAAGCCAACCAATGCACAAACCAGAGAAGAGCAACTAATCAAGATGCTTAAGCTTTCAACTTTACTTTGCTATGATATACTGACTCTATGAACAACTACCAACTGCATATTTCAAAACCAATTTCATAAACTAAATCAAGAAAACGAGGAAAAATGATTTTGATAATGCTACTTCTACAGTCAATTACGACAATTGTTAAGTGATTGATACATTTATTTGGAACTGCTGAAAAATGAAAATCTTCCTTTCAGTTTACTTACAAAATATGTTAAACTGCCTATATGATACAGGCTGCATGAACATCTTCTAGAGAAATGCATGACATTGTTTAGGTATGATTTATCAAGGATGAAGCTAACTTGAAACAAAGAATAGATTGAAATGGACGTACATGCAAATCATTTTGTAATGGTGTGCCTGTAAGTAACAGTCGCTGTTTTGCACTTCTTGCTACTGACATCAAATTTTTCCACCTGTAACTAGTCCTATCCTTCAAGGCATGAGCTTCATCCATAATTGCACAACTCCACTTCCAGTGTCTGAGAATTTTGCGGTCTTCTTTCTGCTGCAAACTGAAAATGACTTTCATTGAGAGTGGAAGAGAAACCCACTGGCGAGCAATTTCACCAAAAAAAAAAAAAAAGAACAGCCCTCAAGAATTTACTAACCTGTGACGTTCAAAAAGTGAATAGCAAACAAGAATAACATCAAATGGTGGTGGCCTTCCAGCTTTTCCTAGTGAGCTTAACTGTTTTGAATAAGCTGACCGTGCAGAACCATGATACTGAAGCACAGTAAACGATGGGCACCATTTTTTAAGCTCCCTTTCCCAGTTTTCCAAAACAGAAGCAGGACATACAATTAAGTATGGACCAGGATCATCTTCCAGATGCTTCAATAGGGTCAGATATGTTATGGCCTGATGTACAAAAATAATTTAGCAGTTAAAGTATTTGGAGAATTTAGGAAACAGTTATAGCAACAATTAGGCAAGATTGAAAAAACAAAAATCTTACCTGGACAGTCTTCCCGAGACCCATCTCATCTGCCAATATAGCTGCATGCGAAAATATTGTTTATGAAAGATTATAAAAATGGTCAAAACCAGAAGCAAAAGCAAACACTTTTTTTCTGTTCTCAAGTTTATAGACACATGTCCATCATCAAAGTCGAGTCAAGTACCATGCATCAGAAGCATGCAAATTTGACAACCATGGTAAATTAACAAATTAGCATAGTAATTTCACGCTAGAAAATTGAGAAAAATACAATTAAAAGCCAATCACATATCAAACCTTGCTATTAAGACAACTAACAAGGACAAACTTTCCCGACCAAATGGTGACAACCTTAAAATAAACTGCATCTGCCACTTATGGAATTTATCATAGACGAGAATCCAGCAGCAAAGGAGAATAAACTTTGTTTCTAGCCTCAAAAAATTTCATTAATAGAATGAAAGCAAGACCAAATGGCAAATGCTCAATTGTTTGGCATAATAAAAGAAAATACCTCCCCCAATTTTCTTTCTATACAAAAGCATAAGAAAATTAATCCCAATGAGCTGGTATGGCTTTAGCGTTGGCTTAAAATCTGAATCGCTAGCTCCACATGCTTCAGTCACTTCGTCCTGCATTTAAATTGGAAACAATTCAAACTATCAATCCTCATTCTTATTATTCGCTATGCAGCCAAATTGTTCCAAAACAACTGGAAAGCCTGAAGATTATTTCCAGGATAAATGCCTATATATAGAATTGGTGAAACCGAAGACATCAAAATAATAACCTGCGTGACAATTCTTGCAGCAGCAGGACCCAACTCCACTTCCGAGTACCTATCGCAAGCAGCAGAGGTCGAACCGTACAACTCCTGCTTCAACTCAGCTGAAATCTTCTCACACTTGCGTAAGGCCTTCTTAACGACATCTTCTTCCTCCTCTTCCTCCAACGACCAAGCCTCATCATCGCCAAATTCGTCCACTTTACCATTGCCGTGTTCATCATCGTCGTCGTCGTCATCATCATCGATCACGAACCTATTCACCCGAGTAACCGTCGAAGGCCTGTTACTCACCTCCATGTCCGCGTCCTCGTCCTCCAAATCCTCGAATTCATTCCCGTTTCCGGTGGCCGCGATTCCGAGTTCATCGGAGGACGAGCTCTCGATTATGTGAACGGCATTCGAACTGTTGTGAGTTTTCGAGAAAGCGAATGACTCAATAGGGGGAGGAGGGTTTGGAGAAGTGGGTTTGGGTTTGAGGACGCGAGAGGGTTTGAATGAATCGGTGTGAGGAGACCATTCGTCTTCCGATAGTTCGATGAGCTCTCTCTCTCTCTTCATTTTCGGATTTCTGCCGTCGATCATCAACAGAGAAAGAAGAGAGAGAAGTAGAAAGAGCACTCAGCAGTGGGGGGTTTGGGTGGGGGTATACCGCCATTTCTGCTACGCCAAGAAAATTCTGTTTTCGGAAATTACAATTCGGTGCATCTTTTTTGGCTTTATTGCGATTTCAGTCCTCTCTGGCTTTTGATTTGTCCACTTCCACTCTCGATATTTGATATTTGAATCTTTTGTTTCTCAAAATATATTTAAATCATTTTTTGTATTTTGATTTAAAAGAATATTTGACTCTTTTTTGGAATGTGGTTTAAAAAAATATTCGAATGCATTCAAATGTTTACCCTAAAATTTGTTTTCTCAAAGAATCTTCTTATACTGCGACAATAATTATATGTAAATATCAATAAATTTATCTAATTTTTGGAGTATGATTTATGAATATTCAAGAAATTTATATTTTAATATATATATTTATTAACAAAAGGAGAGAAATATAAATATGTGTATATAAAGTGTTATAAAATTAGTAATTATGTAAATAAATATATATTGAGTATTTATATTTATTTCCTACAATAAAATAAGGGTATGTTTGGGATTTCGAAATTTAGGAGGTATTTTGGTAAAATTTATAAGAAATAAAAAAAGGTATGAAATTAAAATGCATTTGTTTCTGGGAATAAAATTATAGTTGAATAATTTCATTGATTTATATTTTCACCTCTTAAACCCTCCAACACTAAAATATATCATATTTTAGGATCTATGACTAATACTCCCTCCGTCCCTAGTAATCTTCACATGTGAAAGAAGCATATTTATTAAGAAAATTTAAACTAGTGTAGGTGAGAGAATAAAATGTAAGATTATTTTGGGTGGTTGTATGGATAAAGTGTAGGAGAGAGAATAAAGTAAGAGTGACATTTTTAAATTTAAATGGTATTGTGGGGGAGTAGTTTATGGAGGATATTCCATTTTGAGGGTGTGAAGTAACTTGTGAGACATCCCAAAAAGTAAAGTGTGCGATTAATTGTGGGACGGAGGGAGTACTATATTTCACAATTTATTGCTAATAGATACTCCTCCGTCCCAAAGAACCTTTCACATTTGATTTTTTCAACGGTTTTTGTGTGAGAGTTATTTCATAGTAATACATTTACAAAAGTTATTTTATATGAACGATATGCTAGTTGATATGAAATAACTCTCACACAAAAACCGTTTAAAAGTCAAGTGTGAAAAGTTCTTTGGGACGGAGGGAGTACAACATAAAAAAGTTAATATTACTAGATACAATCTTTCCATATTAAATATCCTTATTACCCTTATTTCTCATTCCCAATTATATCGGTCAAAACTACCCATTCTCATCTCTCTCATTCATTTCTCTCATTTTCTCTTTCCCTCTTCTCCCCCCTTTCTCTCTCTCTCTCTCACAACCACATCACCGCAACCTGCAGGAAGAAGTTCAAGGTAACACGTCACCCCGTCTACCGCGGTCATCGGGCGCGCCGTGAGGATAGGTGGGTTTGCGAGGTGCGGGAACCCACCCACCAAAAGCGAATATGGCTGAAAACCTATCCAACGGCGGAGATGACCGCTAGAACTCATGATGTGGCGGCACTCGCCTGCGGGGACAGATGGCTTGCCCTGGTGGCCGATGGGTCACAAAACCTCCGCCCTTAAGTCTTTAGACTCGGAGCTTCTCTACCGGTAGTTAAAAAGAAAAGGGAGATCTCGATTAAACGGGCAAATTTGCGAGATATGGTTGAATGGGAAAAGACGAGTCAACTCTGAGTTCTTGATTCCGATTTTTTTCTTAGTTTCTTACGAATGTTGTTTATTAAAAGTGGCGCTGCTAAATGGTCGATTCTCGCCGGCGAATGTTGAAAATTGGTGTTGTTTTACCATATTACCCTTAATGAGGTTTTGTCTCCATGAACTAATTTTCTTTCTCTTTCTCCCTCTCCCTCATTAATCCCGCCTCGGTTTTTCCTCCTTCTCATTAATGCGCTTTTTTTTTTCCGAATCTTACCTAACACGATTTTGAGTCCATTCTTTGATAAATTTGTGCGATTTTTGTTCTGAAATTGTCACTAGTTTCTTCATCTTAGAAAATATGAACAACGAGTCCGATTACGTAAATCACTCGATTTTTTGGAAGCGATCGATGAAGAATTCATGCCGTGAAGATGATGGCGAAGAAGATCTTATTGCGGCATACTTATTACGAAGAAAATTGTGAAGGTGGTCCTGTTAGAGGTACGCTATACAAGAGTCTTGATAGTTTATTTATTGCTTATCAAAATCATGCAAAAATTCAGGATTTGGCGTGTTAATGAGGACAGTTCACGTAAATAAGTATGCGGTAATGACATGTGATAGAGGACAATTTGGATTTTCACGAAACAAATCAAAAGGAATTGGGTGCAATGTGAGGCTAAATGCAATCAAGCAAAGATGATGGTTCATGGAAAATCTAAAAAACAATTATAACTCACAATCATGATCTTATTCCCGGTTTATCGTGTCTAATGTGTGCTCATAGAAACGTGAGTGTACATATGAGGAGGCGGTTGAAGGCAAATGACATTACCGGTATTAGACCAAGTAAGAATATTAGATTGTGCGAAGTCCAAGCCGGTGGTCCTTATAATATTGGGTGTCTTCCAAAAGATTGTAGAAATGTGATTGATGATCGGAGAAGATTGATGCTAGGTAGTGGAGATGCAGAGTGTATCCACAAGTTATTTGGCAAGTTGCAACATCGAGATGCAAGTTTTTAATTTGATTGACCTTGATGATGAGTGTAGGTTAAGAAATGTTTTGTGGATTCACCCTAGAAGTCGGCAAAGATATGAAGATTTTCACGTTGTTGTTAGCTTTGATACAACATACTTAGTGAATCGATGTGAAATGACATTCGGAGCTTTTGTTGGTGTTAATCATCACAGACATTCTATATTACTTGGTTGTGCTTTGGTGACATCGAGAAGACTCGGCTTCATTCAAGTGGGTATTTGAAAATTGGATAACAAAGAATGGGTGGTGTTAGACCTTCTACCATAATAACGGACCAATGTGAAAGCATTAAGATCGGTTTAAAGGAGGTAATGCCAGAAACTATTCATCAATATTGCTTGTGGCATATTATGTCAAAGTTACCTTTGAAATTCAAAGGTGTTGCTGACTATAATCGAGCATGCTTTGATTTTAAAAGCATGGTTTACGATAACCTTACGATTGAAAGTTTTGAGAGAAGGTGGGGGAATTTTTGGTTAAACATGAACTTGAAAACAAGGTGTGACTTCAAAATTTGTATGTTGAGAGGGAGAAATGGGTGCCCGTGTATATGAATCACATGTTTTGGGCTGGCATGCTTTCAACACGAGAGAAGCGAAGGCATGCACTCCTATTTTGACGATTTCCTCCACTCTAGATGCGGTTTGAAGGTGTTCATGGAACAATACGAAATCGCAGTTGGTAAAAGATTCAAAAGGAGTTTATGACCGATTTTGATTCAAAGACAAAGGTCAAACGTTTTAAGACAGCTTTTTCAATGGGAGAAACAATTTCAAGAAATGTACACCAATTCGATTTTTGAAAAATTCAAGACCAGATTGGCCGAATGATTTATCAGACATTGTTCCATCCCCGCAAAAGAAGTTGTCGAGGATGGTGTTGAAAAGTTCAATGTGTTGGAGAGAAATATTGGGAATCCTCCCATTCGGAAGAAATGTATGTATATTGTGGAGTATCGTCAATTGGAGAATACCTTAGTTGCAATTTCAGGAAGTTTGAGCATGGAAATACTTTGTTGTCATATTTTCAAGGTTTTGAATGAACGAGATATACGTTGCATACACGAGAGATACATATTTAGAAGGTGGAGGAAAGATGTTTTTAGAAGGCATTCTTGGATTTTTGTTGAAGGAACATATCCACACATGGTGATGAGTACAAAAAATATCAAGAAGTTGAAAAGCGATTTCAGAATGCATCGATGCAGCCTTAGGCAGCTTTAGATAAGATGATCTTTCTTAAGGAACAACTCTTAGTATTGAAGGACGACATTTTGAAATGGGAAGCTGAAAAGAATTCAAATGACATGAATGAAAGTTTTGATGCAGCATCTACCCAAATTGAAAGTGTTGGTGGTACCCGATACGTGACCCGGCCAATACCGGTAGAAGGGGAAGGCCTAGACGTTATATATATATATATATATATATATATATATATATATATATATATATATGAATGTGTGTGGGGCATGTGGTAAGTGTGTGTGGCATGTGTGCACCGTGTATATGTTTAATATGTATATAATATAATAATAATAATAATAATAATAATAATAATAATAATATAATAAAAATAAAATGAAACTTACTAACTAAGTTAGTAAGGGCGGTTCTGACATAGTGATAAGGAGAGGGAGTAAGGCGGTGGAATTAGAGAAAAAAGGAAGAAAATAAGAGAGAAAAGAAGAAAGAAAAAGAGAGGGAGAGAGAAGGAAGAAAGAAAGGAAAAGAAAAAGAGAGAGAAAGAGATCTTCAAGCATTTTGATAAGTATTCGATTTTTGTTAATTGTGGTATTATATATCAAAATGCTCGTATCCACCCGTAGATTATAGAATTGTAATTAGTTTGTTGATCCGACGCTCGTAGCGTCTGTAATTGGAGATTATTAAGGGTATATGTTGTTTGTAGGATATAAGGAGAAACTTGAGACCTTTAATATTGTGCATTATCAAGGAGTTGAGGATCATTAAGGGGTATTGCATTGTATCATTGTTGCGATTCGCTTTTTAAGGTAAGGGCAATCTCCACTCTTAATTGAGTTTAACATTCAACGCGTTATGATTGCTATGTTAAATTGCATTATTAATCAAGACGGGTAGTAACCCGCACTATGTTCAAGCCGGGTAATGGCCCGTCTGATAATGTTCAAGCCGGGTAATGACCCGTACTATGTGCAAGCCGGGTAATGGCCCGTGTAATATGTTCAAGCCGGGTAATGGCCCGTACTATGTGATAAAGCATTAAATGTTCTCATGAGTTTTATAATGAAAATATCATATGCGCTTACGAATGTCATTTAAGCGTGCAACAATCGATGTTTCCCTCACTGGGTGTATTTTTAAACACTCATCCCCCACGGTTATGATTTTCTACAAGTCAAAGGAGCTCGAGCGGGGCACGAGGCGATGGTTGCATGTAATTTATTTTACATTGTTTTCCGCTGTAAATCTCAAATGATTATTTTGTAATAAGTCTCGTTTATTCAATTATAATTTTTTTAATTAAGTTAACGGTCAATTTGGTAGCGCCTCGGTCATTACGTGTTATTGTTAAATTTGGGGCATTACAAATGGTATCGAGACCATTTCGGTTATGTACTTGCTACTTTTTTAAAAAAATATTTATAATTATAAGTCAACTTCACTTTTAAAAGATAGTTTGTAAATTACTTGCTTCCATCTTCCCTGTCTTGGCAATCCACAAGGTATAAAATATCATTATGTCCAGTTTATTAAAATTTTGACTTTATATACAACCGTTGGTTTAGAAATTTTTTTAAATTTAATTGCAATTTTTGGTGCATGTGTACCCCATTAGATTTATATAAGTTGCTTGATATGAGATACTTTTTGCTTAATTGATATGAGATACTTAGTGGACTATAAGGTTGATTTTAGTTACCTTATTTTTGCATAATGTCACTATGGTTAATATACTATGCAGATCGCCGCCACCGAGGCTGCTGAACCGCGGCAGTGTGTGCTCGTGAGCGTGTGTGGTCATGCTTTGGTACATCGATATGTAGTGTGTGACGGTGACTTATGGTTTTGTGGTTATATTTGGAGCAATAATTTAAGAATAAAATTTGTAGTGCGTATGCAATGACTTATGATTTTGTGGTTTAGATTTGAAGCAATAATTTAGGAATGAAATTTGTAGTGCATATGCGGTGACTTGTGATTTTGTGTTTAGATTTGGAGTAATAATTTAAGAAAAAAATTTATTATTCGATATGGATCTTGGATTGTGGTGTAATAATTATTATGCAATTGGGCTACCATTTAACATTGAGTATGAGGAAAATAGAGTGATGAATGTAGTGCGATCTATGCATTGTGTGATAGAAATTATTTTGGGTTAACTCCTAAATAAGGATTAATAGTATAGATGCGAACCACATTTGGAGTTTAAAGGATGAAGAAATAATTTTTAGGATAATTTAGCATGGAAAGTGAGTTGTGATGATCTAAGCTATAACTGAATTTCGAGGACGAAATTTTTAGAAGGTGGGTAGATTGTGATATCCCAAAATCACTACGTGAATTATTTATATTTTTATGTAATTATTTTTTAACAAATTGAGTATTAGAATTAATAATTAGCTTTTAATTAAATTATATAAATCTAATAAAATAGAAAATATATATTATATAATATTATATATATATGAATGTGTGTGTGGGGCATGTGGTAAGTGTGTGTGACGTGTGTGCACCGTGTGTGCGTTTAATATGTATATAATATAATAATAATATAATAAAAATAAAATGAAACTTACTAAGTTAGTAAGGGCGGTTGCAGCATAGTGATAAGGAGAGGGAGTAAGGCGGTGGAATTAGAGAAAGAAGGAAGAAAATAAGAGAGAAAAGAAGAAAGAAAAAGAGAGGGAGGGAGGGAGGGAGGGAGAGAGAGAGAGAGAGAGAGAGAGAGAGAGAGAGAGAGAGAGAGAGAGAGAGAGAGAGAGAGAGAGAGAGAGAGAGAGAGAGAGAGAGAGAGAGAGAGAGAGAGAGAGATCTTCAAGCATTTTGGTAAGTATTCGATTTTTGTTAATTGTGGTATTATATATCAAAATGCTCGTATCCACCCGTAGATTATAGAATTGTAATTAGTTTGTTGATCCGACGCTCATAACGTCTGTAATTGGAGATTATTAAGGGTATATGTTGTTTGTAGGATATAAGGAGAAACTTGAGACCTTTAAGATTGTGCATTATCAAGGAGTTGAGGATCATTAAGGGGGTATTGCATTGTATCATTGTTGCGATTCTGATTTTTAAGGTGAGGGCAATCTCCATTCTTAATTGAGTTTAACATTCAATGTTATGATTGATATGTTAAATTGCATTATTAATCAAGACGGGTAGAAACCCGCATTATGTTCAAGCCGGGTAATGGCCCGTACAATGTTCAAGCCGGGTAATGGCCCGTGTAATATGTTCAAGCCGGGTAATAGCCCGTAATATTATGTTCAAGCCGGGTAATGGCCCGTAAAATATTCAAGCCGGGTAATGACCCGTACTATGTGCAAGTCGGGTAATGGCCCGTGTAATATGTTCAAGCCGGGTAATGGCCCGTAATATTATGTTCAAGTCGGGTAATGGCTCATACAATGTTCAAGCCGGGTAATGGCCCGTACTATGTGATAAAGCATTAAATGTTCTCATGAGCTTTACAACGAAAATATCATATGCGCTTACGAATGTCATTTAAGCTGTGCAACCATTGATGTTTCCCTCACTGGGTGTATTTTCAAACACTCATCCCCTCACAGCTTATGATTTTCTACAGTCAAAGAAGCTCGAGTAGGGCACGAGACGATGGTTGCATGTAATTTATTTTACATTGTTTTCCATTGTAAATCTCAAATGATTATTTTGTAATAAGTCATGTTTATTCAATTACAATTTTCTTTTTAATTAAGTTAACGGGTCAATTTGGTAGCACCTCAGCCATTACGTGTTATTATTAAATTTGGGGCGTTACAATTATACTAGAGGGAGAGTAAGGGGAGGGGAGAACGAGGTCGTGGAAGTGAACGAGGACGTGGAAGAGGATTGGGTAGGGCAGCAACGCAACCAACCGATATTGATAATGTCGTGTTTAACTTTGATTTGAATGATCCTTTTTCATTTTTGCAACACAATGAACATTGCGAATTACTTAAATTTGAGTACTAAAAATTGTATACTTTGTAATGATAATAGTTACGTGATGGAGGTTTAAGTTTTGAATGTTATTTACTAAATTTAGTTGTTCATTTTAGTGCATTTGTTTGTTCAATTTTTGTTGATTTTCAGAATTTCTTTGTTAAGTTTACTTGTTCATTTACATTTACTTGTTTTTCAGCATTGCTTTAAAGGGAAACAACCCATTTATATATGACCTCCCTCTATATTTTTTTATAAGAAAAAAATTGTATATAAAAGGGCATAAGAAATACCCAAAGGGAGTTACGGCAGGAAGGAAATAACAAATTAATTACATCCCAACACCATTAGGAGTTGCGAAAAATTACACATCTCAACTCTATAAATAAAAAACCAACTCCAATGTCTCACCTTGATTTCGTCGATCATCTTTGCCAACATCGGAAATCAAAAACAAAAAACCAAATAAAAAATAGAAAATCAATAATCCATAGTACATTAAACATAATCCATGTTACATAAAAGAACAATTGGGTCATGAACAAAATATAAATAAAATCAATCAATGGGAGGCAAAGGGACAATTTAGTTTGAATTTCATTTTCTTTGTCACACGGTGACGTTGATTATATTAATACGTTCCAAAAGGTCCTCACGTTCACCTTCGTTAACTATTTTTCCCGATTCACGTCGAAGTTCCGTCAATGTATCTTCCAAAGCGTTTCTTTGCGGCCATCATAGAATCCAGAGTCAACTTATCAAGCACTTTGGTCATAAAATACATCTGTCATCCAATTGTATTCCATCATAAAAATATATACTACTATAAAACTAAGATCTCACGCAGACTCAATATGGATAAATTTGAAGCAAACCCGATATTGGGGATCCCGGCCAGTCGGTAGAGATGATATGTCTCTATCGCTTCATTGATTTCATGTTCGGTCACCTAGAAAACATACATTGAATAAAATTATTAAAAATAATTTCAATTCGAAAGATAAAGAATTTTTAGGGTTGTAGGGCGTTGTATGTTTTACCATTCAAGGAGAGTGAGAGAGTGAGGTAGAAAGAGATAGAAAATGAGAGAAAAATAGGGAGAGTGAGGCGGAGGAAGATAGAAAATGAGAGAAAAAAACAGGAGAGTGAGAATGTGTTTTTATCTTGTGGTGGATTATGATTTTGACTTGGAAATTATCGCTCAATTTGACCGCTCAAAATTCGTTCGCATTTTCAAACCCCCAAGTCACATAGTAAAAACGTGCTTGACCGTGTAACACTTTTGATATAGTAAATCACTTTGGTACCAATATTTGTATTATTTTATATTTGAATTTAAAAATATATATATATATATATATATATATATATATATATATATATATATATATATATTATTTAGTACCAACATATGAATTTATTTAACTAGAGAAAAATAAAATGAAGAAAACATGATCAATAAGTGGTATTACTAAACGATTACATATTTACATGAGTGGTATTATTACTACTAAAGATAGATAACACCACTACTAATACCTTGTCTAAACATTGATCTTTCTTAAAAAATCTAAATTGGATGAAACGAAAATAAAAATACATTTTAACATTGTAATAAACCAAAATTTGTAAAATTATGATCTTTGTCAATGTAAAACAAATTTTGTTACATGAGTGGTATCCCTACAACTCAAGATAAGTAGCATCACTACTAATAGCTTTGGTTCAATATTCATCATTCTTAAAAACTCTAAACTGGATGGAACGAAAATAAAACTACATTTTAATATTGTAATAATACCAAATTTGTAAAATTATGATATTTGTCAATGTAAAACAAATTTTGTTACATCGGTGGTATCACTACTACTCAAGATAAGTAACACCACTACTAATAGCTTGTTTGGTTCAATATTGATCTTTCTTAAAAACTCTAAACTGGATTAAACGAAAATAAAACTACATTTTAACATTGTAATAACACCAAATTTATAAAATTATGATCTTTGTCAATGTAAAACAAATTTTGTTACATGAGTGGTATCACTACTACTCAAGATAAGTAACACCACTACTAATAGCATTTTTAATTCAATATTGATCTTTCTTAAAAACTCTAAACTGGATGAAACAAAAATAAAACTACATTTTAACATTGTAATAACACCAAATTTATAAAATTATGATATTTGTCAATGTAAAAAAAAATGTTACATGAGGGGTATCACTACTACTCAAGATAGGTAACACCACTACTAATAGCTTGTTTGGTTCAATATTGATCTTTCTTAAAAACTCTAAACTGGATGAAACAAAAATAAAACTACATTTTAACATTGTAATAACACCAAATTTGTAAAATTATGATCTTTGTCAATGTAAAATAAATTTTGTTACATGAGTGGTATCACTACTACTCAAGATAAGTAACACCACTACTAATAGCTTGTCTAGTTCAATATTGATCTTTCTTAAAAACACTAAACTGGATGGAACAAAAATAAAACTACATTTTAACATTGTAATAACACCAAATTTCTAAACATTAACATAAAAACAGTTAAACATTAACATAAAAATCTATTGAAAATTAACATACAAACAATTAAACATTACAAACAGTTAAATATTAACAAAGGTTCAATCTTAAAACAAGATTTATGAAAAAAACAAGGAAAATGGAAATTACATAGTTTTACCCCTCTTAAAAAGACGTTGTCGCGTTAACAAGATTTGACTCACAGTGGACAATAAGTTCATCGATCCGGTTCAAAATCTCGGGATCACAACTCTTTGCCCTCAATTGTTGAAGATCAAAAGAATAGATTCAAAAGTGTGCTTATCCTCCAACATAGTCTCGAGAAACAAACTTTTGCAAAGTAAATTCAATTTCCCCTTCCGAAATTAGAGTTTAGTAAAAAAATGATTAAAACCAATTGTATTACACATTATAAAACTAACAAATGGTGTTTAGAATACCTTCTGTTTGACAATCAATCTCTCCTTCGTTCAACATGATGTTCAATATTGATCGTCATCTTTGTTATCCTACGATTGAGCATGCAACAAAATTTAACAAATAACCTATGAAAAAGATCATTTGAATTCTAAAATATAATAATTAATAATTCTACTAAATATTTACCATCTCTGTGTGGGGGTTTAGAATGAGAGTAGTAGCAACTGCAATTACACACGTAATTATAATTAACTAGAAAAATCTTTATTTGAAGATCTAGGGTTTGATTGGGGAGAGAAGATGATGGGTTGCAATTAATAATCACATGATAGTCAATACCAATTAATACACGATTGGATTCCCAAAATACACGATTGGGAATCCAATCCAAAATAATATCATATTGATGTCTATGTATCAATTCTATTTTGTATCATATAATTTTAAATATATATATATATATATATATATATATATATATATATATATAGGAGTATAAATATTATATACAATAAACTTGATGTATTAAAAATAAAATTCTATTTAAATACTTTATAAATTTGATGTATTGAAAAATAAAATTTTAAAATACACATATATTAGAAAAATTATTACATACTTTTATACATATATTAAGTGAATATGTTTATTTTATAATATAAATATATTATTTTACACAATAAATTAATTAATTTGCATATATAAAAAGATAATTAATAGAAAAATACACGATTGCTTATGTGTTAATTTTTGTGTTTTCACCGCCACGTGTCATCTCTCAATATATTTTAGGAATTCAAATTACTGTTTATAGTTGAAATGAAAGCTTGACCCCCACATTTAATTAATTTAATAATTATTTAGGTGAGATGATACCTTGAGAAAATAAATTATTGAGTTCATGCTAATAAAATTCGAAAATCTTATTCTAAAATAAATAATTAATAATATTAATAATAACAATTTTCTCCAAAAACAAAAATAGATGATAATAAAAAGATATAAATAGAAATTTTATATCAAAAAATAAATCTAAAGTTTAAACAAAAAGACATAAAAACATAAGGGATAAATTAATGTCCATTCTCATTCATAACAAAAAAATATGATCATACAATGCATTCATAATTTAAAAGAAATGATACCCAATGCATTGATATATTTTGAAGAAAGTGATAGGATGTAGTTTCATCATAAATACAATACTATTTAAAGAGTAGGAGGCGACAAACCCTAAACTGATTAAAAAACGTTCTTATCAAGACCATTAATATTTCTTATCGAAGTTTCAAATTCTATTATCAATCTTAAGTAATACTAATATTTTTATAACATGATTTAGTCTAGTTAATAATTAAACTATAAATAATCTAAAAAGATTGTTAAATTATTCAAAGTCCAAACCCAGTAACAATTTAATATTAAATATTCGGTTAGCATACTTATATGAAATTATTCTAATCCGTTTATTAAAATTCTACATTCATTTCTATTCCTATAAAAATAAAATTATTAATTCATTGGCCCTATCAACAATCTAATTTACATAATCAATAAAAACTAAAAATTATCAATTAAATAAAAGAATTAAAAATGAAGCAGTTTCATTGAAAACGGTAATATTAAAATGCCACAAGATTAAACATAAAAAAATTCAGTATCAAAACATAAAATAATCAATTCATATAAATGAAAAATATAATAACATAAAGACATATCATACAAACATAAAACCATACCATACCATACAAACATAAAAACATTTAAAAATACAAACATTGTAATTGTAATACCCTTAATATTTTTTTAATATTATTTAATATTTTTATTAATTTACAAATATCGAGTTTTATTAAAATTAAATATTTTTCATATCTTGCAAATTTTAACAAATAATATCTTTTCAATTTCATTATTTTCTAAGAAGAACCTTTTATTTAAAATCAAATCTTGAGTTTTCCATGAGATACAAATACCTAATTTTTCTCACTAGAAAATATATTTTCTTCCCTATTTTTAAGTTTCTAAATCTTTTTAAATCTCTAATCCAATTTCACCCTCAATTTTTAAATACTAATTTAAATTTCAACTCTTATCTCTCAACTAGATTCTAATTTTCACCCTTATCTCACTCAAGCCTAAGCCCAGTCCTTATCTCTTCCTCCACCGTAGACGTGAGTTTGTTTGGTTAATAGGGTTGCGACACCGCCCATTTTTCTTTACTGAAACAAGAACTATTTTCTTCCTCCCATTCACTTTTTATTTATCACTACTCGCAAATTCTCACTCTCCTATTGATGAAAGACATAATCTAATACTTAGTTTCCATCTACTTAAGCAATCTAGTTTTTTTTTTTACTTTCTCTGTACATGCTTAGTTTTCTATCTCTCACTCTCACTCTCATTATATTATATTATATATATATATATATATACACACGACATATATGTAAAGTGATGTTTGTTGGTGATGAATTAATATGGTGGGCTTTTGATTTTTTTGTTCAAGTAAGTGGTATGATTTTGGGTATGGTGCGGTCATGCTTATCTAAACTTATGTTAGTTCCACCTGTTTCATGCTAGATTAGATTATTAATATTTATCTTATTAAGGAGATTAAATTAATTATATAGGCTTACCTAGATAGGTCTATTCAGATTGTGTCCATGGCAAAGGTGATGCACAATATTTATTTTGGAAGAATTCTTAGTTGTTGTGCGTGGGTTTAAGAATTGTGTAAGTTAGATTAAGATTTTAAATGGGATTTTACTAGTGATGCACATCAGTTTTTGTTGATATTATTTTAGCAAAATTAAGCTACTTGCTAATAATTATTTTTTTTCTTAATTATTAGTTGATTTACAATTTGAGAATTAGAGTTTTAATTTCGGATTTGGATTATCCCAAATTAATCTATAATTTCTTATAATTAAGTCCCCAATTATTTAAAACCCTTGCAATTTGATCCTCAAATTTATAATAAATGTAAAACTAAGACCATTAGTCCTCTTGAAAATTTGATTAGGATATGTGCTAATTGTAAATAATTATTAATGCTAGGTGACGAAAGTTGCGAAGGCTAATATTACGAGGCTATTTTGTTACACTCTGCAGTGATCAATTAAGGTGGGGAATTAATTGCTCTAAGCTCTACGGTGGTATCGTAGAGTATTGCATATTTTATTAAATATTTAATGCCTATTGTAAATTATGTGATTATCTGCTTAAATTTTATTATTCCATGTTATTCTAATAGTCGGGGGCCCTTATGAGGTCCGGGATCGACGGGTCTCCGGTGTATCCCGCCGTGCTCAATGGCAAAATCTAATAGCCGGGGGCCCTAATGGGGTCCAGGATCGACGGATCTTCGTGTTTAACTGCCATGCTCCATTCTACGTGTGAGAATACCAGAGTCTTTAAATGGCTTTGGGAAGGCTCACAACTCCATTTCTATGTTGGCAAAGTATCAATGTCAAAGTGGCAGAGTATCATTGGCAAAATGACAATGTTGGCAAAGTTTATTATTGGCAAAGTTCATGAGAATTTATTTAATTTTAGTTGATTATCATGTATTTACTTGTGTATTAAATTTTGAATAAATTTTATCTCCACCGAGTGTGCTTGCATACTCACACTACAAGAATTTCATAAATTAGTGATGATTTTTTCTGTTAGTAAACAAGGAATTTATATTTACTAACGGATTAGTAACAGTTACCAACGAAAAAAATGCAGAACTATCGGCCTTGTCACTAAATATATCAACGAGAAAAAATTTCGTTAGTAAAAAGTACTAACGAATTGCCAGTTAGTGACAGATAATTCAAATTAAGTATTCCGTCACTAATCGAGTTGATAATATGTCACCAAACATAATCATTAGTAAATTAATATGTGAATCATTTGTAATCCGTTATTAAAATGTTGGTAATAATTGTCGAATCCGTCACAAATAAATCATTGAAAATCATCACTAAAATGTGTTAGTAATATGTTACCAATCCGTCACTAAATAAATCATTGACAATCATCACTAAAATATGTTAGTAACTGTTACCATTCTGTCACTAAATAAATCCGTCGAAAATCATTACTAAAATGTATTAGTAACTTGTCACTAAATAGTAATCTGTCACTATCCATAAGCAAATATTTTTGTCACTATTCTGTCACTAATTAATAAATCATCACAAATCTGTTAGTAAAATTTGTTAATGCCAATAATTTTATCACGTTAATATGATTTTTCATACTTTACAATTCAAGTAACAATAATACCAACCAAAATGTACCTAAAAGTTCATTAACATATAAAGTTTGCCAACACAATTCACCTACCAAAATAATAGCATCAAATAGTAATATTTTTCACCTACCAAAATAATAGCATCCAAGTAGTAATATTTTTCACCTACCAAAATAATACTATTCAATCATAAATGATTTATATATTTCAAACACAACTCAAATTCAACTAAAATCTAATACCGACATAAGATCATATTCATCACCATCATGAAGATCTCGATAAGCTTGGAGTCCGAGGCATTGAATCGCCCCATTAGAATGTGAATTGTCTCCTCCATTTGTGGTTGTCGTGCCACAACATCATCCAAAACCCTCTGAATTTCAGCTCGACCCTCGGCTCGACCCACCTCTCTAATGCGTTACTGCGTCTAAATGTGACATCCCTAAAGAAACCCGTGACATGCCCAAACAACCAATACCATAGATACGTTGTTTTTAACCCCTCCAACAACGTCCATGTATAGGTCATTGACTTTCATAGTGCACTCTAATGCATTCATGTCGGGATTGGATAGATCGGGATCGGCGGCAATCATAGACTCGATTTTCTCTGTAAAAAAATTGCAAAGCATCAAATTGAATAGATTATTCCAACTTGCATAGAAGCAAAAACAATGCAATATTCCACTTACACCAATTTCACTAGAACCTTCATCCACCTACTTATTTTCTTTTTTTTTTTCCGGTGCGTCTCTCTGTAGACCTCAAAATTACTTGGCTCTCGTCCCAACTTTTTAGCCTATTAGGAAAGTATTTTTGTTTAGAGATAAATATCATAAAAGTTGAATTGTTGAAATAATATATATTAACAAATAAAATATTACCAATTGCCCAGCATGCCCATCGCATAGATCTGGACCCCGGTGTGGACGGACATTCCTATACCTGGTCCACAAATCTCGAGACCTTCGATTAGCTGATGTTTTTCGCACTTCTCCTTGAATTCAGGGCTATCCCACACCACCCACCATCTTCTCCATATAATTTCAGTAAATAAAGTCTGGTTTCTTAGTTAGTGTCCTCAATTTACACGTGAAACGAGAGTAACACCTACTAGCTTGAGAGTCATAACATTTCTTTATCACTCGTGAATATTGCGATCATAGGTAACATGTTTCTACATAACAAAATAGCAAAAAGAATTAGTAAATGACATATTTCAATGAATAGTGAATAATATAATCATCGATATCTTGTAACTTACGTGAAACTCTCTCCAGTAGAGGACTTTAGTCTCCTTGGAGACTGTTTTCCAGTGGTAACCCTCGTGGTCAATTTTTGTTCGAAAATATTTGTGATAATCCTAGGCAATGTATTCCCTGGATGCAAACTGTCACACAAGAACTAAATTCAACATGATAATAACTCAAAGCAATGGAACAAATTACAAATAAGATTTTTAAAGAATTTGCATCCCCATATCCTTCATGGTGCAATTATCTACGTATATCATGTTTAAGGTGTTTGCTATAAATAAATATTGTAATAAATAACAGTAATACTTTTTTAGACCCCTAACTTGAAAGAAATCCAATGAATTACTTAATAAATATTCCAATGATCAATGACTAGTAAATAATTTTATGTGAAGCCATGATAACTAGAAACAAGAGTGGGATATGAATATGATAGAAGAGACAACATCAACTACAAACAATTTTATATTCTATTTTCCATGCATTAACGTTTAAAAACAAATTATACATATTAACCAAGAATTTAGTTCTTGTTGGCATTTAAAAAATGAGGAAATACGACATACTAATTAAGCTGCAAGTATTTTTCACTTGAATTATAAGTTATTTTCATGCAATCATCGATACCAATAATAGTAATTAAGTAATATTCAAAGCACGCTCAAATTATTTATTATGTTGATAAAATCTAAAACTTGATTCCAGTGTGTTGGTCCGATTAGTTGAGCAGATTAGGTAAAACGTGTATCGACCTTCTAGAAAAATCTAGAAGGGGGTTGAATAAATTTTTCAGTTTTTCAAATCTTTCAAAATATATTCAAAGTACCAAAGTGACACGTGAAATTCAATGTTAATCTCAACTTTACTTAGATCAAAAGCAAACCGATATTTGGATTTTAACTTTGATTAAAATTAACCTTTGAATAATATATTGAAAATTGAACAAATAAGTAAATAAAAGCAAAGAAAGAACACCAGCATTTTATAGTGGTTCGGATTATAACAATCCTACATCCACTCTCCTTCTCCAACTTGAAGAAGGGTCTCCACTATTGGCTTACTTACTTACTTCACAATCGTACAACTTACAACTTACAACTTTTCTTCAAATCTTCAAAGTACTCCTAACTCCTTCCTCGATGAATCTAAGAATTACGGTTGAATAATGGATTTTGAAGATTACACGAGAAGTGTTCTATAAACACTTGAAACTTTTGAAAACTCTTTTGAAATTACTTTGTGGATTGAGATTGAAATCTGAATAGTGAATAGTGTGGAAAATCAAATTTGCATGAATGACTTGAAAAATAAAATCTAGACTTATTTACAAGTTTGAAAAGACATTTAGTTTGTTAGTCGGTTCTAACAAAGCGAAAGCTGCTCAACAAACTTAATCTTGAAAAGCTGCTCTTGACCTCGGTGATTTCTTCTACCCCTCTGCCGGTGACTTGGTGAAGACTCGCTTTTCTTATTCTACTCGGCTTGTCTTGACCTCGTCTGAGCCCTTCATAATTGTCTCCTGCAGATGACTAGACTTGAGCTTGTCTCCGGATGACTTGCGGCCTTGATCTTGGTGACTTAATCGGACCTTGACCTAGTCACGATCGGCTTAATCTTGAACTTTGATCTTAGCTGTTCTTCAACGTTGTCTGCTCATCTGGATTGATCTTTTAACTCATCAAAACTTTACTTGATCTAACACGGTGCTCAATAATAATTAGTAACACGGATGAAAGAAGTATACAAAGTATCAAATTAGGTGATATGGGGATGTAAATTTTAAATAAATTTTATGGTACGATTTGTAAAAGTTGAAGTATACCTCACTCGGCCCAATGGCTCAATATGTAACAATTGTGTCACATTAGAGGAACTAACATCAACAAAAAGATGGAGATGAAGGAATATCTTCCCCGATTGTAATGGTGTGTCAATCGTGGGCCGATTCAAGGATGGTGCGAGAGGGTCAATCGTTGGCCAATTGAAGGATGGTGCTAGAGGGTCTATCGTTGGCCGACTCGAGGATGGTGCTAGAGGGTCTATCATGGATCGACTCGAAGATGGTGCTAGAGGGTCTATCGTGGATCGACTTGAGGATGGTGCTGATTGAGTTGATCCACCTCCACTATCTACAAATAATATGAATTAAGCAATTATTCAAAATTACGAGATTTTCTACCTTGTAAATACCATTAGAGTTTAGCATATATACCGGTGCACGAAGGGACTATAGGTGGCGGTGGCCGTGCCCGTGTAGGAACGTGCTCGTGGTGCTCAACATCTACAATATAATTTTAGAGTTACCACACACGAGTTATTAAAAAATTTGTATATATTAAAAACATAAGAATAACATACCGGTTATCGGATTGACAAATATCCCTATGCGTGCCCTACGACCAACTCCACGCCGTGAATGAACACCCACTCCACTAACCTCCATATGATCTACAAGGCAATACATTTAAATTTGACATTATCAATAAATTTTCATAAATTTATAATATATATATATATATATATATATATATGTATATATGAAAATATCATTTAAGTATACTCAATTAACCTGCACCCTAGTCACTATCTATAACATCATCATCATCACCATCATCATAATCTTCTGTGCTATCTATTCCAGATTCAACTATAAGTTCGTCATCTTACTCAAGAAGCTCATCATCAAACTCTATGAATGCACCATTTGAATCATTCAATGATCCAACTTCTTCAATGTTAATTTCTATTAAATGATGAACATCAAGATCGTCTTCTTGGAATGGCTGATCAACTTGTCTATGGTTATTTCTTTCAGTTGACGTAGACACTTCCACAATATCCCTCGCTTTTGCCTTAGAAACAACCTACCAATCTCTTTGTGCACGACTAGCACCAGGTACTCACAATAATATACTTGAGTTGCTTGAATAGCTAGCACAAATGGTTCATATTTATTGAACCTCCTTTTATTATTCACCTCTACAATCCCATATTCATAATGAATCCTTGTTCCCAACCTTGACGGATCGAACCATTCACATTTGAACAACACAGTTCTCTTGATTGGTAAACCAAAGTATTATATCTTAACAATATATACTAATTGGCCATAGTAGTTGTGATACCGAGACTCTCACTACTCATTGGTCAATATATTTCATGCATTGAGTGTATGTTAATTAATTATGTGCTACTTGTGATTTTAAATTATTTTATCTTGCATTATTTTATTGTGCTTTTAAATATTGAATTAATTAAATATGTCTCTATATATTTAGTGGTGAGAAGATTAATTTATAAATGATTGAGAATTCATGGTATTTGAGTACTAATACAAATTATATAATTATTAGTGGTATTAATTGAATTAATTATAATACTAATATATATATATATATATATATATATATATATATATATATATATATATATATATATAACAAGATTGTAATATGTGGCATGTATATATGTGTCCGACTAAGGGTGTGATATATAGATAAAGAAGAAACAATAATAATAATAAAATATAAAAAAATCAACAAAACTTACCTAGGAAGTATCTTAGGCGGTGAAACCTATACGTATATGCCCTTATCAATTAAGAAAAGGGTCATATATTCATTCACGTAGAGAGAGGGAGAAATAGAGAGAGAGAGAGAGAGAGAGAGAGAGAGAGAGAGAGAGAGAGAGAGAGAGAGAGAGAGAGAGAGAGAGAGAGAGAGAGAGAGGAAGAAAGGGTTGTATCGAGCGAGCTTCAAGTATTTTAGTAAGTTTTCGATTTCCGTCAATTGATAAATTTTATATCTTGTTTTGAAGCTCGCGACGAGTAGAGCAAAATCCTACCCTCAAATCGTTAAATATTTGTTCTTATTTGATAATGGAAAGTTGATAGAAAGGTTTAAGGGTTTGATTTAGCGACGTTTTGCGGAATTGAGGTAAGTAAAAATTTATTTGCACCTACAATGCATAAATATAGTGTTTGATGAAGTACTTATGCTTAATTGGTGATATGTGAATATTGTGTTAGTTGTGATATTTGATTGATATTCAATTATCATTATGAAAGGAGTCTCATGAGCTCCATATCTCGAAGTGGAATGAACTCGTGAGTTCGGTGAGTATTGTGAATTGAACTGTGAGTTCGGTGAGTATTGTAAATTGAACCTGTGAGTTCGAGGATTGTTGTGAATTGAACTGTGAGTTCGGAGATTATCGTGAAAGGAATTTGTGAATTCCATGATATTGCGAAGTGAAAAGGGTGTTTTGAGCATGTGGTTTTACTGTGTGTATATGCTACATTGCATCATGCATATCATGCATTAACATGAAAATATTTTATCAAATGGTGTGTTTGACCAAATTATGCACCGAGGGCGGCGGGCGACCTAGGAGTTAAGGCGACCAGCGAGATCCCCGACGTATGCTACCTAGAGTAGGCCACCGTCTCATATGTTATGTCGTGTGCATATTTTTCAGAGGGCACTTCGAACGGATAGGGGTCGAGTTTGGTGATGGACCTCGCTAGGCCGTTAGAGGGTAGGATCCTCACCGGTGTGGAGTCGGCGTGGAGGGATAACTTCTTGGTTGTCATGAGGGGCACGATGGGGGGACCCTTGGTGACTACAAGAGGATGGGCCTCACGTCGAGGTCATACATATAGTGGCCACTTAAATATAAAAAAATGAGTTTAGTGCTCGTGTTCCGGTGCATAGTAGTGAGTCGGGGCCCTAATGAGTGTTTCATAAATAAATTGATGATTTTTAAGAGAGTGCATTGTGCATTGGGAGGTTTTCAAACTAAACACCGCATCATGCATAATTTTCGCTTCTGAGATTTTTATCTCACTCGGTTTATGCATTGTAGGTAATCCCGATGATTGCGATGAGGAATTGGACAAGTGTGGCGCTCTTGCGAGGTTTTGAGTAGTGTGTACATAGATGACGACACTGTTGGGCGGGGACCGTGGCTTAGTTTGCTTCGCTATTGTATATTATGTTTGTTTTGGATATGTACTTGTATAAACAAGCATGTACTAGTGTGTTTTGTGGATTGTGGTTTGTTAAGAACTGGTATGTATGTGAACAAGTTATGTTTCGAGTACGTAATAATGTTAGGTCGTTTGAAAAGAAAGAAAAAAATTTATAGCAGGTTTTCTTGGTTGTTTTAATGTTTAAGTTCATATTATGTTGGTTGTGTAAATGTGGTCGTGTCGAGTGGTATCAGAGCACGGTTTGTCTCCTGTAGACCTGCCTATGTACACGCGCTCGTAATTTGGAGAGCCTGGCTTTTCCAGTAAGTGTTTATGTAAATTTTTTTGTGTTATTTCTCATCATGAACTATATTGACCATGTGGTGTAGGACTGATTGTGTGAGTTAATAGATATGGCGGGGAATGAGGGTGAGAGTAGTGGTAGGGAAAGAACTCCCGAACCGACAAAGACCGATTCTTGGTGTTGATCGAGATAATGTTATAGCTCATTTAGCAGATTTGGTTGAGCGTCGGGCCCAACAAATCCAGCAACTCATCTAACAAAGGGATGTAGATAGGCAACATGAAGATGTGAATCGGCCACACCGCGAGCGTAACCTGTTGACTTAGTTTCGAGCGGTTTAAAGCTAAATCCCCCTATCTTTGAGGATGCTACCTGATCCCTTGGCTGCAGAGGATTGGTTGAGAACCTTGGATAATATGTTTCAATATAGTAGAATTCCCGAGGTGGAAAAGGTTACTGCGCATCCTTCATGCTACGCGGTAGTGCGGGACATTGGTGGGATCTTGTTAAAAGTATCGAAGACATTACCGCTATGACATGGGAGAGATTTAAGGAAATTTTCGAAACAAATATTTCACAAAGACCTGTTAGAATAATGAAAATGAACGAATTTATACAAAGCAGGTACCATGATCATTCTGAGACTACCTCCGCAAATTCGAACAGCTTATCTAGGTTTGCGGAGCATATGGTGAGCACCGAAACCACTGAAAGTGGAGAGGTTTTTGGAGGGTTTGAGACACGAGGCTGTATAGGGATGTAAGCATGGCGGGCATTCGAGGAGTAACCTATGCACAGAGAGAGCCCAAATTGCCGAACAAGCTGAAATGAGAATAAGACAAGCACAAGAGACTCAACGACAGCTTTAACAAAGACAAGTACCGTCGTGGGTCGGAGATGTTAAGAAAAGACCATTGCCATTCCAAAGACCAAGACCTAATTTCCGGTTTCGACAAGGACAAAGACCAGAGCAAGAAGGTTCAGGAAAACATTTAAAGATGGATCGGACTACGGTACCACCACCACATCCCGTTTGTTTGAATTGTGGTAAACCGCACGGTGGAGCCTGTTTTCTTCCCCTAGAGTTTGCTATTCCCTGTGGACAAAAAGGAAATATGGCTACTATGTGTCCGACTAGTGGTAAACAAAGGGAGCAAGGAAGAGTTCCAGCCACAGTGTTTACCCCGACAAAGGAAGATGCAGAAGATAACCCGGTGGTTACCGGTAAACTCTCTATTTTTGGTATTTCAACTTTTTGTGTTATTTGATTCTGGAGCTACACATTCATTTGCATCCACCGAGTATGTGAGAAGGCTGGGTAAACCACCTAACCTAACATAAGCCAAATTTGATGTGATGATCCCTTCTGTAATTCAAAACAAACCAATCGATTTTACGAGAATGTGTTATACCCATAGAAGGTAGAGAAGCGTGTGCGAATTTGATTATATTAGACATAAATGATTACGATGTGATTTTGGGTGTGGATTGACTATCGAAATATGGTGCTACAATTGATTGCGAGAAAAAGAGTATTGTGTTTCACCCGGTAGGAGAGGAGCCTTTTTCCTTTGTCGGAATAAAGAAAAGTTTTAAATTCCCGATGATATCAGCGAGTCGAGCACAAAGATTATTGTAAAGTGGTTGTGAGGGTTATTTAGTCGATGTAATGAGTATTGAAGAACAACAATGTTCAACTGTTAATGAGGTGCCACTGCACGAGAATATCCCTGAATGCTTCCAAATGATCTTCCAGATTACCACCGGATCGTGAAATAGAATTTGTGATTGAACTACAACCAGAATCTCTCCTATATCTAAATCACCATATAGAATGGCGCCAGCTGAATTGAAAGTACAATTGCAAGAGCTACTTGAAAAGGGTTTCATTCGTCCTAGTTTTTCACCCCGGGAGCACCGGTCTTGTTTGTTCAAAAGAAAGACGATACATTGAGGATGTGTATAGACTACGGGAACTGAACAAAATCACGATCAAGAATAAATATCCTTTACCTCGCATTGATGATTTGTTTGACCAACTTCAAGGTGCATCTATCTTTTCAAGAACCTGAGATCGAGTTATCATCGAGTTGAAAATAAAAGAGGAAGACATTCCTAAAAGCGCATTTAGTACGAGATATGGGCACTACGAGTTCTTAGTAATGCCATTTAGGTTGACAAATGCTCCAAAGAAGCATTTATGGATTTGATGAATCGGGGACAGATTTGTTATTGTATTCATCAATGATATCTTGATTTACTCCAAGACCAAAGAAGATCATGCAAAGTGCATTTGAGGAAAGTGTTAGACATTAAGAAAGAAAAACAACTATATGCAAAATTCAAGAAATGTGAATTCTGGTTAGATCGAGTTGTTTTCTTGGGACATGTGATATCGGTGAACAAGGATCTCGGTTGACCCAAGCAAAGTTGAAGCAATTAATAACTGGCCACAATCTACAAATCCGTCGGAGGTGCGTAGTTTCCTTGGTTTAGCGAGGGTATTATCGCAGATTTGTTGAAGGATTTTCCAAAATTGCTTCTCCATTGACACGATTGACTAGAAAGAACATAACCTATAAATGGACAGATGCGTGTGAACAAAGTTTTCAAGAATTGAAGAAGCGTGACATCAGCTCCTATTTTAGCAATTCCAACCGGAATTGGGGTTTTAAAGTTTACAGTGATGCTTCAAAGAATGGTCTCGGTTGTGTGCGATGCAAAATGGTAATGTGATAGCATATGCATCTCGACAATTGAAAGATTATGAAAAAATTATCCTACACATAACTTAGAGCTTACGAGTGGTATTTGCACTTAAAATTTGGAGACATTACCTATACGGGGAGCATTGCGAGATTTACATTGATCATAAGAGTTTGAAATATTTTTCACTCGTAAAGAACTGAACATGAGACAAAGAAGGTGGTTGGAACTTGTGAAAGATTATGATTGTGTCATCAACTATCATCCCGGTAAAGCTAATATAGTGGCGAGATGCACTAAGTCGAAAATCGGTGGAAAAGATGGCGGCTTTGACTTCGATTCGAAACACGAACTTCTTGACCTACAAAAGATGAACATAGAACTTGTTGAACATGGGAACCGTGACAATGCTTGCAGCGCTAACATTTAAACCCACTCGATTGACAGAATTCATCAAGGGCAGCGAATCGATGAATATTTTGCCAAGGTAAAGAAAGACCTTACTTGAGCGAAACATCCGACTTTTAGTTATCAGAAAATGGTGTACTCCAATACAGAAATCGACTGTATGTACCTAATATTGACAAGACTCGTGAAGATGTGATGAAAGAAGCACATTCGACACCTTATTCGGTACATCCAGGAGCTACTAAAATGTATAGAGACTTGAAATTGCATTATTGGTGGCCCGGTATGAAGAAGGATATTACTCAATACGTAGAACAGTGTTTGACTTGTCAACAAATCAAAGCAGAACATCGGAGGCCCGCGGGAACTTTGCAATCGTTGTTTATTCCGAATGGAAATGGGAGAATATCACAATGGACTTTGTTACATGATTTCTCAAGATAGTTAAAAGTTTTGATGCAATCTGGGTTATTGTGGATCGATTGACAAAATCAACTCATTTTCTACCAATTTGCACCACATATTCTATGGACCGTTACGCTCATATATATATACAGGAGATTGTCAACTTCATGGGTACCACTCACTATTGTTTCAGATAGGGACTCTAGAGTTTTATCCAATTTTGGAAGAAGCATACAGAAAGCTTTGGGGACTCAATTATCTTTCAAGATCGCGTATCATCCACAGATAGATGGACAATCGAACGAACAATACAAATTCTGGAAGATATGCTTAGAGCTTGTGTGTTAGATTTTCAAGGCCAGTGGAGTAAATTTTTGCCTTTGATAGAATTCTCTTATAATAATAGTTATCACCCACTATCGAGATGGCTCCGTATGAAGCACTTTATGGTAGAAAATGTCGATCTCCCTATTGGGATGAAGTCGGAGAAAGAAAGCTTTTGGGTCTAGATATGATTCGAGAAATGAGTGAAGCGATTAATGCAGATTCGAGAAAGAATGAAGACCGCCCAAAGCCGACGAGAAGAGTTATGCAGACAAAGAAGAAGAAAGTTAGAGTTTGAAGTAGGCGACCAAGTATTTCTGAAAGTTTCTCCAATGAAAGGAATAATGCGATTTGGAAAGAAAGGGAAGCTTAGTCCGAGATACGTGGGTCCTTTTTCTATCACCGAAAGAATTGGCGAGGTAGCTTATAAACTTGACTTGCCTGCATCGATGTCTCGAGATACATAATGTGTTTTATGTGTCTGCATTGAGAAAATATATTGCAAATCCATCACATGTTTTACACAAGAAACCCGTAGAGCTGAAAGCGGATTTGAGCTATGAAGAAGTACTAGTGAAAATTTTACTACGAGAAGTAAAACAACTCGAAATAAAGAAATTTCATTAGTTAAAGTGTTATGGAGAAATCAGTCAGTAGAAGAAGCCACTTGGGAAAGAGAAGACGAAATGAAAGCCAAATACCCGTAACTCTTTAGGTAAGTGAAATTTAGGAGGAGGATGTGATACCCGAGACTCTCACTACTCATTGGTCAATATATTTCATGCATTGAGTGTATGTTAATTAATTATGTGCTACTTGTGATTTTAAATTATTTTATCCTGCATTATTTTATTGTGCTTTTAAATATTGAATTAATTAAATATGTCTCTATATATTTAGTGGTGAGAAGATTAATTTATAAATGATTGAGAATTCATGGTATTTGAGTGCTAATACAAATTATATAATTATTAGTGGTATTAATTGAATTAATTATAATACTAATATATGTGGCATGTATATATGTGTCCGACTAAGGGTGTGATATATAGATAAAGAAGAAACAATAATAATAATAAAATAAAAAAATCAACAAAACTTACCTAGGAAGTATCTTAGGCGGTGGAAACCTATACAGTATATGCCCTTATCAATTAAGAAAAAGGGTCATATATTCATTCACGTAGAGATTGAGAGAAATAGAAAAGAGAGAGAAGAGAGAGAGAGAATGAAAGGGTTGTATCGAGCGAGCTTCAAGCATTTTGGTAAGTTTTCGATTTCCGTCAATTGATAAATTTTATCTTGTTTTGAAGCTCGCGGCGAGTAGAGCAAAATCCTACCCTCAAATCGTTAATATTTGTTCTTATTTGATAATGGAAAGGTGATAGAAAGGTTTAAGGGTTTGATTTAGCGACGTTTTGCGGAATTGAGGTAAGTAGAAATTCATTTGCACCTACAATGCATAAATATAGTGTTTGATGAAGTACTTATGCTTAATTGGTGATATGTGAATATTGTGTTAGTTGTGATATTTGATTGATATTCAATTATCATTATGAAAGGAGTCTGTGAGCTCCATATCGAAGTGGAATGAACTGTGAGTTCGGTGAGTATTGTGAATTGAACTGTGAGTTCGGTGAGTATTGTAAATTGAACTGTGAGTTCGGGGATTGTTGTGAATTGAACTCGTGAGTTCGAGATTATCGTGAAAGGAATTTGTGAATTCCATGATATTGCGTAGTGAAAAGGGTGTTTTGAGCATGTGGTTTTACTGTGTGTATATGCTACATTGCATCATGCATATCATGCATTAACATGAAAATATTTTATCAAATGGTGTGTTTGACCAAATTATGCACCGAGGGCGGCAGGCGACCTAGGAGTTAAGGCGACCAGCAGATCTCGGCGTATGCTACCTAGAGTAGGCCACCGTCTCATATGTTATGATGTGTGCATATTTTCGAGGGGACTTCTGAACGGACAGGGGTCAGTTTGGTGATGGACCTCGCTAGGCCGTTAGAGGGTAGGATCCTCACCGGTGTGGGTCGGCGTGGAGGATAACTTCTTGGTGGTCATGAGGGGCGCGATGGGGGACCCTTGGTGACTACAAGAGGATGGGCCTCACGTCGAGGTCATACATATAGTGGCCACTTAAATATAAAAAAATGAGTTTAGTGCTCGTGTTCCGGTGCATAGTAGTGAGTCGTGGGCCCTAACGAGTGTTTCATAAATAAATTGATGATTTTTAAGAGAGTGCATTGTGTATTGGGAGGTTTTCAAACTAAACACCGCATCATGCATAATTTCTGCCATCGAGATTTATATCTCACTCGGTTTATGCATTGTAGGTAATCCCGATGATTACTGATGAGGAATTGGACAAGCTGTGGCGCTCTTGCAGGTTTTGAGTAGCGTGTACATATATGACGACTGTTAGGCAGGACCGTAGCTTAGTTTGCTTCGCTATTGTATATTATGTTTGTTTTGGATATGCACCGTATAAACAAGCATGTACTAGTGTGTTTCGTGGATTGTGGTTTGTGAAGAATCGTATGTATGTGAACAAGTTATGTTTCGAGTACGTGATAATGTTAGGTTGTTTGAAAAGAAAGAAAAAAAAATTTATAGCAGGTTTTCTTGGTTGTTTTAATGTTTAAGTTCATATTATGTTGGTTGTGTAAATGTGGTCGTGTCGAGTGGTATCGAGCACGGTTTGTCTCTGTAGACTGCCTATGTACACGCGCTCGTAATTTGGAGAGCCTGGCTTTTCCAGTAAGTGTTTATGTAAATTTTGTTTGTGTTATCTCACATCATGAACTATATTGGCCATGTGGTGTGGGACTGATTGTGTGAGTGAATAGATATGGCGGGGAATGAGGGTGAGAGTAGTGTTAGGGAAAGAACTCCCGAATCGACAAAGACCGACCGCCGTGTTGATCGAGATAATGTTATAGCTCATTTAGCGATTTGGTTGAGCGTCGGGCCCAACAAATCTAGCAACTCATCTAACAAAGGGATGTAGATAGGCAACATGAAGATGTGAATCGCCACGGCGCGAGCAGCGTAACCTGTTGACTTAGTTTCGAGCGGTTTCAAAGCTAAATCCCTCTATCTTTGAGGATGCTACTGATCCCTTGGCTGCAGAGGATTAGTTGAGAACCTTGGATGGGCCTCACGTCGAGGTCATACAATAGTGGCCACTTAAATATAAAAAAATTGAGCTTAGTGCTCGTGTTCCGATGCATAGTAGTGAGTCGAGGCCCTAACGAGTGTTTCATAAATAAATTGATGATTTTAAAGAGAGTGCATTGTGCATTGGGAGGTTTTCGAACTAAACACCGCATCATGCATAATTTACGCCTTCGAGATTTATATCTCACTCGGTTTATGCGTTGTAGGTGATGCGGATAAAAATGTCGGGCCCAATACAACCAGCCCAATAGGGCCCAATGATGTCATAAAAACTCTAAGTAGAGGGAGGAAAACCCGAGATGGGCCCGAGCCTGTGTCGGCCGAGACTAGGCTATGAAGCCCTAAACCCACCTACAAAGTGGGCCCCGAGGCCCGTGCCTCAGAGGGAGAGGGGCCAAAAGGCCCAAGCCCAACTCCAGATAGGCCACGAGACCTAAATCCACCTACGGGTCACGAGGCCCTAAACCCGATCGCAGTGGGCCGCGAGGCCCAAACCTAGCTGCAGTGGGCCGAGAGGCCCAAGCAAGATTTGGAGAAGGCGCGAGCATTTGACCAAGCCCGTGGCGGTTATCTATCCGATAAGATCGAGAAGTGACGAATAGTTGAGATAATTGAGGCCCAAGTCAAGGAATATTCCCTATATTCCACGTTGGATCGGGTCCAACCTCGATCAGGGGAATTCGTAGGTGTAATACGATTTCTTGAGGAATACGTTTTCCACGCACGACATCATGGCGTAACGTGTGGTATAATGCCCGGAGACCGTGATGACGGTTATTGCTCTTAACTTATGTATAAGTAAGACACTCATCGTGGAGGTAACGGTATCAAACTACTATCACTCTTAGCTACTCTATACGTACTTCCTTGAGTGTTTTCCGGTGATCCGACTTGAGCGTCGGAGTGCCTACGCCGAGAACCCTCCTCCGGCGTGTTTTGCAGTGTACCCGAGAAAGCTGCAAAATCTGGACCTCGCTCCAGTTTAACAAGTATACCCCCTCGAAGCTTGAGCCAGCAGAGTTACCGGAAGTGGCATCCGGCCATCCCGAAATGAAGTTTCCATGGACACGGTCCAGAGGGCCTCAAAAGCCCAAGTCGGATAAGTTTTGTCGCTTCCCACAATGAATACGGCCATGATACTAACAATTGTTTTCACTTACGTGATGAGATTGAAAGGATGATCCAAGTTGGACATCTTAAAGAGTTTGTTTACAGAGATCGAGTTAGCTCCAGGGGCAAAAGAAAGGAAGCCGATGACAAAGCCGAGGAGAAAGGAAGGATGATCGAAGGGAGGCAGGAGGAGAGACCCTCCCGTAAGAGAGGACTTATCCAGATGATAGTCGGAGGTCCAGCGAGAGGAGACTCCTTCCGCGCTAGAAAAGCCGGAGAGAGGACCCTCAAGAGAGAGGTAGGAGAGATGCCCAGAGACGTGGATCAAAAGGAAGCCGTCCATACACCTCGGATTCATTTTGGGCCGCAGGATGGAAGCCTAAGGAAGGAGGACCACAGTGATGCACTGGTCATCACAACAGATGTGGCGGGATATACGGTAGCATGGATCTTCGTAGATACGGGGAGCTCATAGACATCATCTTCTTGGAATGCTTCAAGAAGATGAATTTGAACATAGAAATGGAACCCGGTGGATATGGCGTTATGCGGATTCACGGGAGGCGGTACACCCTCAGGCCGAGTAACCCTCCCGAGTGGGGCTAGGCGAAGCTCCACGGAGGAGGGTAGTTATGGAAAATTTTGATTGTTGATGTACCCTCATCCTACAACATGATTTTTGGTAGGCCAAAGGTTGAACTTATTTCAGGTGGTTATATCAACTTATCACATGAAACTCAAGTTTCCAGTGAATGATGAGGTGGGTGAAGTAGGCGGAGACCAGTGCAATCCAGAAAATGCTACGTGGAGGCAGTAAAGATAGCCAGACAAAGAGCTGCATCGCAGCCTGAAAAGAGACAAGGAGGTGGACCTAGAATCCAAGAGGTGCAAGATTTCCGAAGAAATCGATCCTCCAAAGATGGAAGCTGACGAAGAGCCGATGATGGTGGAGTTGTATCCCGAGAAGAGAGGATACACAACAAGGATCGGAGCCAGCTGAGCCGAGCTAGAGAAAGACTCAGTAGCGGCTCTACGAAGAAATGCAGACGTTTTGCTTTTTCTTCCTCTAACATGACAGTATCCACGAGGAGGTGGCGATGCATCACCTGAACGTGGACCCTAAAGCTAAACCAAGAAAGCGAAACTAAGGGTCTTTGGACCAGAAAAAGATGCCATTACGAAGGTAGAAGCGAGAAAAAGTCTTGGAGGCGGGACATGCTAAGCGAATCCAATTTCCCACCTGGCTATCCAATGCCGTGTTGGTGGCAAAACCGGGGAAATGGATAATGTGCATAGATTTTCGAGACCTGAACAAGGCTTGTCCTAAGGATCATTATCCCTTGCCTAGGATTGACCGGATGGTCGACTCTACATCGGGATTTGAGCTGCTAAGTATGATGGATGCCTATCAAGGCTACCATCAAATACAAATTTTCCCTCCAGCCTATCCCAAAGGTTAGTTTCATTATTGCTAGTGGAACTTTCTGTTATATTAGAATGCCCTTTGGGTTGAAGAATGCAGGAGCAACCTATCGAGAGAATGGTTGATAAAATGTTCCGAGACCAGCTAGGGAGGAACATGGAAGTCTACGTTGATGATATGCTTGTGAAAAGCGTGAAAGCTGGAAAACACGTGGCGGACACTGGAGGAAGCTTTCGCAGGTGCTCGAAGGAATGACATGAAGCTGAATCCAACCAAGTGTTCTTTTGGAGTGAGGTCAGGAAATTTCTTGGATATATGGTGACCCGGCGGAATCGGTTAACCTTGCTAAGGTTAAAGCCATACTCGATATGCAGCCTCCCACTAATATTAAGGAGGCTGCAGAGATTAAAAGGGAGAATTACGGCACTAAGCGATTCATAGCCAGATCTACAGAGAGGAGCCATCCCTTCTTTAAAATCTTGAGGAAGGGGTCCAAGTTCGAGTGGAACGAGCAATGCCAAAGAGCGCGTTTGAGGAGCTTAAACAAAGACTTGGCCCAGCTTACCTACATTAACGAAGCCTATTCCGGGGAGACATTCTACCTCTACCTCTCTCAGAGGAGGGGTCTCACTTAGCTCCGTCTGGTGAGGGAGGAAGGGTCGACCCAAAACCTGTTTATTACATTAGCAAGCTCATACGGGGAGTCAAGTGAGATACTCGGAGATAGAGAAGGCAGCCCGACTATAATTGTCACGGCACGGAGGTTACGACCTTATTTTTGTCACATAAGGTCATTGTTCGGACTAACTACCTTTTGAAACAGGTGATAGGGAGAGCTGATCTTTCGGGGAGGATGGTCAAGTGGGCCGTCGAATCGGGAGAATATGATGTGGATTTCGAGCCACGGAGGACCATTAAAGCACATGCCCTCTCCGACTTCATCCAGGAGGGTACACGTGCGCTTGAGGAAGAAGAATGGAATGTATATGTGGACGGTTACTCAGATCTATGCGAGTCATGGAGCGGGGATCGTAATTATTGATCCAGAGGGCCAGAAATGCAAGTTGCAAAGGTTCGAGTTTATTACCTCTAACAACGGAGCTGAGTACGAGGCCACGATTCGAGGAATGGAGATGGCCGCAGAGCTGGGAGCAGTCGGGTGGTCATATTTTCGGATTCCTAGCTGGTAACCCAGAAAGTTACGAGGTGGAGTACGAGGCTAAAGATGAAAAGATAGTGGCCTACCTTGGCGAGTAGCCGAGGCTGCAGGAAAGGTTCGATTCCTTTGAGGTTAGGCAAATACCTCGAGAAGAAAACTCCAGAGCGGATAGTCTTTCAAAGTCAAGCGAGTTCCGCAACACCGCAGGAGGGGGAAGATCACCCCGGTGATCAGGGAGCTGAAGCAACTGCCTCTGCTAGGGGTCATCGGAGCCGAGGATGATTGGAGAACTAGCATATATCGAGTGTTGCAACCCGGAGAGCTGCCCGAATAAAAGGAAAGCTGGGACGTGGAGAATCCGATACACGATGATCGGAGACAAGATGTACCGCGATCCTTCACGCAGCCTTACTTGAGGTGTTTATCCCCTCAAGAAGGGAGGTACGCAATTAAAGATATACATGAAGGTTGTTGTTGTGCCGACCATGCAAGGGCTCGGGCAATAGTCCGGAAAGCCTTGAGGGCCGGATACTCGCCTACCATGACCCAGACGCCAAAGACCGGGTGAAGAAGTGCGAGAAATGCCAAAAGCATGGCTGCCTTATCCACCTCCCTCGCAGAGGAGATGGGGACCATGCACTCTCCATGTCCCTTCGCGAAGTGGGGGATGGACTTAGTAGGCCCATTCCCGATTGCGGTGGGCAATGGAAGTTTCTATTGGTAGCAATGGACTACTTCAGAAGTGGGTCGGTTGTACCTCTAGCGAGGATAGAAGAAGGTAACATAATCAAATTCTTATGGAGATATATTTGCTGCAGGTTTGGTATACCTAGAATCCTGGTATCGGATAATGGGACCCAGTTTATGGGGAACATGGTACGGAAGTGGTGTGATAACCTCAAGATTGTCCAGAGATTCACATCGGTGGCACACCCCCGTGCCAACGGCCGTGTGGAGGTCACCAACGTAACTATTGTGAATGGAATACGTGCCCGGCTCGACAAAGCTAGAGGAGGTGGGTCGATGAGTGGAGTCGATCTTGTGGGCTTATCGGACCACCCCGAGGAACCAACGAGAGGAGTCCCCTTCCACTTAGTATATGGGGCATTTGCGGTCATACCTTCGAAGTGGGGATGGAGACACATCGCTTGACCCACTTCCAGGAGGGAAGAAATGAAGAACTAATGAGGAGAACCTAGACATGCTAGAGGAGGAGCGCGAAATCGCCCACCCGAAAGCCGAGAAATATAAAAGCCGCATAAAGGCCGCTACGACCGAAAGTCATAAGCCGGAGATTCGAAGAAGGAGATCTAGTCTTGAGACAAGCCGATGCGTTGAAGAACATTGGAAAGCTCGATCCTAAGTGGGAGGGGCCGTACAAAGTGACCAAGGTCCTCCGAGGAGGAGCTTATGAGCTACAAGACATGGAGGGAAATCACCGGCAAGACCTTGGAATGTCCGCCATTTGAAGAGGTTTTATACCAGAAGAAAGTACTCCGCCTCGCTGCAAGTAGGTGGTTCCTTCTATGCAAGAGTTGTTTTATTCATGTTATTTGATTTACGAATAAAGTGTAATTTCGCTCCACCGATACTCTTTTTTCCCCTCCTGCGGGTTTCCCACCGGGTTTTACCGCAAGGAGGTTTTTTAAAGAGGCCGCCAAGTTTATCCTTAACTTCCGTTGATTGATTATGGTCAATGGGGCAGATTTGTTTATCAATTAATGAAAGCGATTTTCATTACTTATGAGTTTATGAGTTCATTCTTTCTAAAGTACGATTGAAATAATATGATCGCATACAATTGCATCACAACACACGATTGATTACATGAGAATTAATAACTTGCGAGAAAGTTAAACAACGAGATAAAATGCACGCAAAGCATTCCATGAGAAATACGATGAGCATTCACGAAATGAATTCACATCAAACAAGAAGAAGCTAAGAGATAGCTTGAAACACTAAAGTTAAACCTACGAGAGAAGGTTTAACCCACTGAACCTGCAGAGGTTTACGAGAAAAGAAGCTAAGAGATAGCTTCAAAACACTAAAGTTAAACCTACGAGAGGGTTTAACCCACCTAAACCCGAGAGAGGGTTACGAGAAAAGAAGCTAAGAGATAGCTTCAAAATACTAAAGTTAAACCTACAGAGAAGGTTTAACCCACCTAAACCCGAGAGAGGGTTACGAGAAAAGAAGCTAAGAGATAGCTTCAAAACACTAAAGATTAAACCTACGAGAGAGGGTTTAACCCACCTAAACCCAGAGAGGGCTTACGAGAAAAGAAACTAAGAGATAGCTTTAAAACACTAAAGTTAAACCTACAGAGAGAGTTTAACCCACCTTAACCCGCAGAGGGGTTCACGAGAAAAGAAGCTAAGAGATAGCTTCAAAACATTAAAGTTAAACCTACGAGAGAGGGTTTAACCCACCTAAACCCAGAGAGGGGTTACGCGAAAAGAAGCTAAGAGATAGCTTCAAAACACTAAAGTTAAACCTACGAGAGAGGGTTTAACCCACCTAAACCCGAGAGGGGTTACGAGAAAAGAAGCTAAGGGATAGCTTCAAAACAATGAAGTTAAACCTACAGAGATGGTTTTACTTACCTAAATCCATAAAAGGTCGTGAAAGAAGTTAAAAGATAACTTCTAAAAACCGAATTTAAACCCGAAGAAAGGGTTAACCTATCTAGACCCAAGGAAGGGTGTAAGAGTCGAAGCTGAAAGATGGCTTTGAAGAACCCGGCTAAACCTACGGTAAGGATTTAGCTAACTAAGTGTTAAACATGAGATGGGGCTCTTAAGGAAAGTCTTGAGCGAGCCTACGAGAAGGGCCCAACTAAACCCACGCCTAGGAGGGGTTTCGAGATCCGAAACTGCCGAAGTTTCGAAGATATTAGGTTAAACTTATAAAGTTTAGCCTAAACCGTGTCCATTGAGGACTATTAGACGTAAGGCTATGAAAAGCCTTAAAGCTAGCAAGTTGGACTTATAAGTGTCTAACTAGGGTGGTCCTGTGAAAGGTATTACTAGACAGAAACTAAGGCATACTTGGCTATGGGTAAAAGCTGGATCTATGGCAAAGGTTTAACCCGCATAAGCCTAAGGAAATCTAAGAGCAGAAACTAAGAAATAGTTTGAAACATCAAACTAAGGAAAGGTTTTTAAGCGAAACTGAGCCCGGGAAAGGGTGTATGGTTTGCTTACTTCTCGAAGGAGTGGCAAAGAGTTAAAGCGATGGTGGCTTCATGCCGGCTAAAGTTGAAAATACGAAGGGATTCAGCCACTTTGAATCCATGAATATTGGCAAAGATAGGAACTAATAGAAAGTTTCTTAAATCCGGCTGACTCTACAGGTTAGAGCTTATTTGGCTAAGTGAGAAGTCTAAGATATAACGTCAAGCCTACAAAAAGGGCTTAGCTAGATAAGCACCTAAGAAGGGTGACAAGGATCGAAGCTGCAAAGGTTTGAAAGTATTGAAATCAAAATGCAAAGTTTGGCTAAACCCATACCCGGGAAGGATTGTGTAAATTAGGCATACACGAGTCTAACCAATCTAGACACAGGAGGCAATATATGAAGCAAAACTAAGAGATAGCACTGAGGGATTTCAGGCTGAACTAGTTGAGAAAGGGTTTGGTTACACTAAACCTAGAGGAAGCTTCAAGAGCAAGAAGCTTGAAAAGCCTTTGAAATACTAAGTTTAACCTACCAAGCGGGGTTCTAACTTACGCAAGCATGAGAAAAACTATACCAGAGATCCTTAGACTATGAAGTCAAGGGAAACCCGGAAAACCTAAACCATAACACCCTAGAGGGGAAAAAGGGGGTTTTTCAAACAACGAGATGAAAAATCAACATATGAGAGAAAGGATACATTTATGGGGCGAACTAGTATTATGATCCTAGTGACTAAGTCATGCGTGCAAGCTAACGACTTAGAAGCTAAACAATTTTGTAAGCAAGCAACAAAAGTGAATACGAGAAGCATGGATAAAAACATACAATAACGAGCTCCCGGCAAGGAGGATAAGCATTAGTTATGAAAACTAATTCCCGGCAAGGGAAAGCATATGAGATAAACGAGAATTAACTCCGGTAAGGTAGGATCACATATAACCATAGCGAAAAGCCCCTAGCGAGGAGGGCAACATAATTTTAAACAAAAAGTAAACTCCCAACGAAGGAGAGCGAATTCGGGTGCCAAACCGGCATAAGAAAGAGAGAAAGAGAAGAGAATTCAGTACGAAATATTTAAATTATTTTAAGGATTAAGCGAGGAATCGGGGTGGTTCTTCCGTATCGGCGGCGGCAGCGTATCTCCGCATCCTTCTGGCGCTGAGCTAAACATGCCTCTTATCCGGAAAGAGGAGCAGCGAGGGGCACGGGCGGAGCCATGGGAGGCAGTTAGCCGAAATTACCTCGGTGCACCGGTTTGGCAACCAGCTTTTCCGGGATGGGGACCACCGGTTCTCCTCTATCGACCAGGACGAATCACCCTTGAAAGGAGGGGGTAGGCATGGCCATGAGAGGACCATTCTTATCGAACTCCCAGGAAGCCGGGATACGCTAACTGCTGCCTTTGCTACGTTAAAGCCATAGTCATAAAAGAACCTAATATAAGGACTCATATCCCCAAGAAAACAGGATGATTAAGATAATCCTTCCTTAGGTTTGGCCATAGAGAGTGGAGGAATTGTTGGCCAGAGCTCGGAGTGGAAAAGAGTTTTTAGGCATGACTTGGCCCCCCTCTGCAGCCTTACGATGGACTGGGATTCTTGCAGAGCGCAGGTGAGCGGACAGATCGTTAACCTCCTTCTCGGCGGCCTCGCGGGCTTCCCGGGCCTTCAACAACTCCCCTTGAAGGGAGGACACATCGGCTTCTAGCTTCTTCGGGCGTAGGGAGGCAAGGGAGGCTTTCTTTCTCTCGGCTAAAGGGAGTCCTCCAAATCTTTCGGTTGAGAGGAAGGAAGAGCATTGGAGGAGGAGGCCCCAAAGGCCGAGAAAGTAGGACACCAAGCTACAAAATAGAATTAAGAAGAGTATGAGAATTAGAAGGATTAAAGAAAGCATAAAGAATGCAGTAATTTAAGAGATATTACTTGAGCAAAATGATGGTGGCTTGATGCTATTGCTGATCGGGAGGAAGGCTTAATGTCTCTTACAGTCTTGAGAAGACACCAGCTCAACCGAAAAACCCGCTGGTAGTCTGCGGAAGAATAGAGTGTCCACGTCGATCGGGCAGAGGATAGACCACAGCTTCGCTGGTGGGATACTTGCGACGAAAGTATCCTTCGAGTGCGAAGAACTCGACTTGCGGGCGCTTTGCTCTTGCCAGTCTTGGATTTCTTTGGAAGGGGAGCATCAACCTCTGGTTCTTCCGCGGGAGTCGGATCGGGGCGAGGGAGGTGCGGTTGAGGCATCACCTTGTGGGATAGTGGAAGGAGGAGCTGAATTAGAGGAGTCATCGGGACCCTCGAGAACCTTCGAGAGCCACGGCATATACGAAAAACAAAGAACAAGGTTAAATTGGCGAGAATAAAATGCATGACCGCAATTCACGTTATGAGAAATAACGAGATGTTTACCATCTCACGGTTCAAGAGGAACCACTGGAAGAACTAAATTTAAAGTGAGAAAGGACACGAGGATTGAAACAAAGCCCGGGCGAGGTTAAAATACCCATGGGCATGTACGTGGGCGTTGAGCTTTCGAATCACACGGCCGGTTAGTGGAAGAAGAAATGTGATTAGGAGGGGCTGGAGGAGAGGGGTTCTTGTATACCCATCTTTGATTTTTGAAAGGCCAAGGTTGGTCGTGGGTTATGAAGACATAATGGTTGCCCCATTCTTTGTTGATATTGGGGACTTTGCCAAGAAAGCGAGCATTTTCCTTTCACCCTACTACTCGGGTAGTAGAAAGGGCCAGCGGTTTTGCAATTGTATTACGAGAAGAAGAATTCGGCGGAGGGTTTTCCTCCATTTCCTTTAAGAAGGATGTAGAAAGAGATCATCATTCGGATAGCATTGGAAAGCAAACTGATTGGGGGGATGCCATAAAGATCGGATATATCGGCACAAGAATCTAGGAAGAGGAAGGCGTAACCCGGCCTCAATCAGGCTGCCAAAAGGCTAGAGTGGGGAGTTGCTAGATTGGGGTGCTCCCTCGATCGGGGAGGGACAAGCTATATCCCGATGAGATATAGTCGCCGGAAATAAGATCGTGGAGGGCTTTGTCCGAGATTTTTGAAGGCCCGGCAAAAGATTCCCAAAATTGGGCCCGGTCTACATCCGGAGAGGAGGAGGAGACAGGAGGGAAACCCTATGTGGGTTAGGGCTCGAGAGAATGATGGGAACTTTGAGAGGAGTTTCGAGCATCGAGACACGCTTTTGGAAGAAGCTGGACCGAGACATTACTAGAGGTACCCCTACGAATGAGCGAGAAAGGGAGAAAGGAAGATTTACCTGGATGATGAGAGTAGTTTGAGACGAAAATGGAGGAACACGTTCACGAGGGCTTGTAGAGAAGAAGTCCTAGCAGGAGCGAGAATTTAGAAACAAGAAAAAGGAGAGGAAGCGGAAGTGATCGATTTGAAATAAAGAGGGAATTAAGTAGGCGTGTATCGATCACCAAAAGCGAAGGATGGATGCATGATCGATACATCCCCGCCGAAGGCGAGTCGCTAAACGCCAGCGGACTAGCGAGAGGATGCATCCGGGAAGCCGAAGTGCGGGGAGGATATCCCAAAGCTAAAGGCTGCAGGAGGATGTTCCCAGAGAGCAAAGGCTGCGAGGAGGAATTCCCAAAGCTAAAGCTGCGAGAGAAGCGCTTGAATCTTCCTTACTCCGAGGAGCTCCGAGATAGCTCACCGGAGTAGGGGAGAATGGTTGATCTGAGATAAAAATGTCGACCCAACCGCATGTAGGGCCCAAATACGACCAGCCCAATAGGGCCCAATGATGTCATAAAAACTCTAAGTAGAGGAGGAAAACCCGAGATGGGCCCGAGCCCAGTCGGCCGACACTAGGCTACTGAAGCCCTAAACCCACCTACAAAGGTGGGCCCCGAGGCCCAGGCCAAGATTTGGAGAAGGCGCGAGCATTTGACCAAGCCCGTGGCGGTTATCTATACTGATAAGATCGAGAAGTGACGAATAGTTGAGATAATTGAGGCCCAAGTCAAGGAATATTCCCTATATTCCACGTTGGATCGGGTCCAACCTCCGTCAGGGGAATTCGTAGGTGTAATATAGATTTCTTGAGGAATACGTTTTCCACACACGACATCATGGCGAGCGTGCGGTATAATGCACGGAGACCGTGATGACGGTTATTGCTCTTTAACTTACGTATAAGTAAGACACCCATCGTGAGGTAATGGCGTATCAAACTACTATCACTCTTACTTAGCTACTCTATACGTACTTCCTTGAGTGTTTTCCGGTGATCCGACTTGAGCGTGGAGTGTGTTAGATCAAGATTGTTTTGATGAGTTAAAGGACTGCTCCGGATGAGCGAGACTATGATAAAGAACTGGAGACTAAGTTCTAGTACGAAGTGATCGAGACTAGGTCAAGATTAGTTCAAGTCAGTGGAGACGAGGAATTACAAGTCATCTGGAGACAACCTCAATCCTAACCATCTGCGAGGAGACAAGTATAAAGAGCTCGAGACGAGGTCGAGATAAGCCGAGTAGAATAAGAAAGGCTAGTCTTCACCAAGTCACCAAGACGAGTAGGAAGAATCGGCCGAGGTCTCAAGCGATTTCAAGATTAAGTTTGTTAAAGCGAGTTTCAAGTTTGTTAGAACCAACTAACAAACTAAGCTGTCTTTCCAGACTTATAAATAGGTCTAGGTTTTCATTTTTCATATAGAACAACTTATGCATATTCGATTTACACACTATTCACTACTCGATTTCAATCACAATCTTTTCTCAAGTATTTCAAGAGAGTTCTCAAAAAGTTCTAAGTGTTTTTAGAACATTTTTCTTGTAATCTTCAAAATCCAATACACACTGTAATAGTTAGATTTCTAGAAGAAGGATTTAGGAGATTGAAGATTTGAAGATTTGTACAAGTTGTAAGTTGTAAGGTGGAAGTAAGAAAGTAAGTAAAGCGAAGCGAGTCCCTTCTTCGGTGAAGAAGGAGAGTGGATGTAGGATTATTAAAATCCGAACCACTATAAATCCTGATGTTATTTCTTGCTTTCTTTAGTTTCTCGCTTGATTTACAATTGTGTTAATTCAAGATTAAAGTTCAGAATCTTAACTAAAATCTGAATATCAACCTTGTTTTTGATCTTATAAAAAGTTGAGAATCCAATTATATTCCATTGTGCTTAATCGATATTTTGAATTGGTTTTGAAAGATTTGAAAAATCTACAAAATCTATTCAAACCCCCTTTCTAGATTTTGTTCTAGGAAGCTTTCTCAAGGTTTTAATCAACTCAACTTTCCGGGACCAACAGAGTGCCTCGCCGGAGAACCCTCCGGCGTGTTTTCAGTACGTTTGTTCGAGGGAAGCTAAGGATCATTGTGCGTAAAGGTTTTACCCACGTGAACCCGGTGGGGAAAGCGGGTCCGTCGAGTTTTACGCATCGGTAGGTAACTCGATGATTACCGATGAGGAAGCTGGACAAGCCGTGGCGCTCTTGCGGAGGTTTTAAGTAGGTGTACATAGATGACGCACTGTTGGCGGGACCGTAGCTTAGTTTGCTTCTCGCTTATTGTATATTATGTTTGTTTTGGATATGCACTATAAACAAGCATGTAATAGTGTGTTTCGTGGATTGTGGTTTGTTAAGAACTGGTATGTATGTGAACAAGTTATGTTTTAGTACGTGATAATGTTAGGTCGTTTGAAAGGAAAGAAAAAAAAATTTATAGCGAGTTTTCTTGGTTGTTTTAATGTTTAAGTTCATATTATGTTGGTTGTGTAAATGTGGTCGTGTCGGTAGTCACTCTCACTTACACTTAAATTAGAACCCTTTATACATATCCCACTATTCATAGTCTTTTTGAAGATCCATGACCGAGAGTGTGAAACTTATAACCATTGACAAGATAGCCCCTATAGGACATAACACTTTTTGAAGGGCCTTTGGCAAGATCTTTAATACCATACAAGGGATCATGTGCCTAAAAGTAATGAATAGTAAATACAAATTATTAAGAAAGGAAAAGTAGCAACATATATATTCAAAGTTGTTTTTCTACTCACATATCGTTCAAACCATTCGGGAAAATCGTTTTGAAGTTTTTCATCCACTTCTTCATCCGAAATGTTTGGTTGTTGGATCTTCAATGAGTTTATGAATACTCTTCGCATATACATAACATTTACCAAATATTAGATTGTTAAATATACTTAGAAATTATTTAGAAATAATAGTATCTTAATTACTAACCTAATGTAGCTTGCAACCTCGATCAATTCAACAAGACATAGCTACGAGCAGCTTTATATTCATGTTACTCATATATGTTTCTTTTCCTTTTCCGATAGGACGGCCAGAAATTTGAAGATAGAAAGGCACCCATCGTAATCTTCCCATTGACTACAACTCGTATCATTACGTGGTACTCTTCTATGTCGTGTATGCACGTGATCCTCAAAACAATAAGAGCAAAATGATGTTGCCTCCTCCACTAAATATGCATTACTTATTGAACCTTCCACTTTCGCTTTATTACTCGACATTATTTTTCAACTTGCGAAGGTACCTAGAAAAAGTTGATAAATTACATACAAGCTTATAAAAACACTCACATGGTTAAATTCTATATAGAAACACTCACATAGATAAAATACCTCTCAAACGGATACATCCAACGATATTGCAAACGTGGCCTCGTAATGCCGGCTTCATATGCCAAGTGTATTGGGAGATGTTCCATCGAGTCAAAAAATTTGGTGGAAATATTCGCTCCGGCTTGCACAATATAACATGTATTTCGTTATTTAAACGATCCATATCTTCTTACCTTAAGGTGGTGGCGGTGAGCTCCTTGAAGAAAAGACTTAATTCTGTAAGAGTTTTCCATACATGTGAAGAAAGAAGTTCTATGAATGCAATAGGTATCAACCTCTGCATAAACACATGACAATCATGATTTTCATCCCGTGAAACTTGTTTTTCTTTAAGTCTACACACCTCCCTAAATTGGAGACATAGCCATCAGAAATCGAAGTTCTTTTACCCATTTGCACAATGTTTCTCCGCCCTTCTTACCCAGTGTAGAATACCTTAGGGTATTTCCCTATTTTTCATCTTGTGCCAAATTGAGGCGAAGACAAATGTCATTCAACTCCTGTCTAGATTTCAAAGTATCTTTTGTTTTGCCTTGCACATCCATGATTGTGTTAAAAATATTATCAAATACATTTTGTTCAACATGCATCACATCCAAATTGTGTCTCGATTAGGTTAGAGGTCCAATAAGGCAAATCCCAAAAGATATTTTTTCTTTTCCAACCACAATTATTCCTTTTATTAGATTCATTAGCACCAATCTCCGTAACCTTTACTAGACCCAAGCCCCGAATCTCATGCAATACTTGAATTTCGTATCGAACAATAGGTGCATCATTTTAAACCGTTTTTGTTCTTAATGAAAGATGTTTTATTCTTTCGGAATGGATGATCTTGAGGTAAGAACTTACGATGACAAATCAAACCAAGTTTGTTTACCACTCTTTGGAAGAGTAAATGCATCTGCTTTATCCATGCAAGACGGACAAGCTAGGCGTCCGCAGTACTCCATCCGCATAACATGGAATAAGTCGGGAAATCACTTACATTCCACATCAAAGCAACTCTCATCCGGAAGTTTTGCTATTTCAAAATGTCATAAGTTTGAACACCAACTTCCCACAATTGTTTCAATTCCTTAATAAGAGGTCAGCAAGTAGACATCCAACTTATCTTTTGGGCTATTTGGGTCGAACACTAATATATTAAGAACATGTGTTGCTCCTTCATGCATAGCCAAGGTGGCAAATTCAACGGGGTGACTATCAACGGCCAAGAAGAATATTATGCACCGTATTGAGAAAATGGTTGAAATCCATCTCAGTATAAAGGCATAGTCTCACATTTCGAACTTTAGCGAGAAAAGTCTGGATGTGAGTTGTTGAAATGTTTCCAAGCAAGAGAGTCTCGAACAATGCCGCATAACACCATTTTCCATCTCATGTTCCCATGCCACCGTATTTCATTAGTATTGCGGTAGAAGCATACAATCTTTTCAATCTATCTCGCCAAGGGAAAATAATACATCTTCTTGAAAGCAATTTTTTTATGTTGTGTACCACTTCCTTTACTAGCTCTCTTGTATCGTGAATGACCACAAACTTTGCAATCGAGTAGCTCATTGTCTTCACCCCAATATATCATGCATCCATTGTTGCAACAATCAATTTTATTCTTGGTAATCCCATGCCTCGCAATAATTTCTTAGTACTAAAGAAATTTTTGGGATTATATTTTCTTGAGGAACAATCTCAGCAATAAGTTGCATTATGTCGTCAAAGTTTCTTACGGACATTTGATGCTCAGACTTCAAGTGCATCATTCTAGTTATAAATGATAGGCTGGGAATGATTGGTACATCCTGCCACAACTCTTTATCGTAAGCAATGAGCATGTCATAGAATTTTTTATATTCGGGATTTGGAGATTCTTCCATATCACTTGGTTCAAATTGAGGACCAGCGGCATCCATCACCATGGTGTGGTAATCCGATGCAAGCCCCATATCACTATCTTCGGTATCATTTTGGCTACTAGCTGTGTCTAGTTCTTCCCGTGGCAATTCCAAACGTAATAATCAAAGTGCAAAAATCCATGTTCGGCCACGTGTGGTATCTAACATCTTCGGAGAAAGATACCTACGATTCGCATCTATAAAGGTTACATGGACACCTAATTTTGTCCATGTCCATCCATTCAACTTGGCTGCAAGCGAATTTAATAAAATTCTTTAATCCTTTTAAAAACTCATCAGTTAGGACCCCTCCATTTAATCGATTGTACATCCATTGACGATCTACCCTCATTTTCACCGAATCGGTATGCTAAAATTTCCAAGAAAAATTCAAGCAACCACGTATAAGTCCACAAGATAATTTTGTAGTGGGACAAACTAACAATACAAGCAAAAAATTAATTGTATTTAACACGAGGATATGACATATGTATTAACACTACAAAGCATTCCATTAAAAATTTTGTAGTAGGACAAACTAATTAAAAAATAGAATACCTTTATAGGAATAAGACCATTCAATTTAAAAAAATATCAGTGCAATGGTGGCGGGTAGCTTGACAAGATTAAGCAAATGTAACTCCGAGATAATTCCACAAAACCCGATTACAAGAGTTCCTTTTCCATTATGAATTTTTCCCTATCAAAATCTAAAGAGTTTGATGACAACATTGTTTGATGATTACCTCCACCCGCAATTAGTGATTATTCTCTTAATTATTTTTTACCCAATTAAACACTAGTATATCATATACGTTGAACCAAGACGCATTCATTTAAAAACAAAAATACATGAACTCGGCACAAAATTATCTCTTTTTCGGATCAACCGAAACAATACTCTTCTTTCTAAAATCAAAAAATTAATCTCTTATAAGTGAAAGATGATTCAAACTCTAAGTAATATAGTATAAAATAAAACATGGAATATTATTAAACTCTAACTATGATAACCCTTATCAATTAAAATAGAAAAGGACTAGAGAGACGTAAAAGTTAAAGTATGTTGAAGTTGAGATATGTTCATCCTGCCTCCAAATCGGTTATTGTGTGCGGAAGTTAACATGTAGGTTAACCCGATTCTCTTCTTTCTCTCCTTGGCTCAATGCGAAATTCCCTGTGGGTAAAGGCGTGACCGCTATGCCAAAAGATTAAAGTATTTCCTACAAATTTTTTTTTTTAATGAAGTATTTATGTTACATGTTTATTGATAATATGAAATTAATGGAAAAAATAAATTATGATTTTCTGTTAAAATTATGCATGAAATAAAGTTCATTCTAGTTTCTAGTATAATAACAAGAATCAAATAAATGTGATAAAGAAAATAGACTAGATTTTTGTGAGAGAAGAAAATAGACTAGATAAGTGTTGTAAGAAAGTGTCGGCCGAGGTAATTTAATGCGGGCACAGGGTATAGAAACGAGAGACAACATGTAAAAGACGGAATTATAATGAAGATGCTCATGTCGTATGTAGAGCCGTCAAGACGGGCTGCTTGGGGCGGGGCGGGCCAAAACCCGCAAAGCCCGCCTTTTGGCGAGGAGGCGGAGCTGAAAATGTAGCGGGCTCACGAAAATCCCAACCCAACCCACTTAAAAGGCGGGTGCGAGCTTTGGCGGGCCGGCCCACATTTTGTTTAGAATTACAATTTTAATTAATTTTATAAAATAAAATGACATTATTAATATACTTTTATCATATTATTATATTACATAATCTAAAATTCATATATCACATTATAGTTAATTAAACATATCTCACAAAATAAAGTTCATCAATTATCAAAAGACTAGTCAACAAAAATCCATAAACATAAAATATTTGCCTCCAAACATAAAGTCCACAAAATGAAAATAAATAATCCAAAGACTTAGAACAACATCTCTCAAAGTTCATCAATCATTACATCATCAAAATCATCTTCATTTTCTTCATCATTCTCATTCCCGTCCTCGTTCTCCAAAACATTAGAGCCCTCACATGATAAAGTTGAATTAGTACTTGTACTTCTACTTCCATATTCATCATCTACATCAAAAAGTTATTAGTTAAATACTATAAAGATAAAAGATAAAATATGAAGTAAATCATGCAATTTAAATATGTATAAGATAATCCAACTTACCACTAATTTCATAACCATGCAACCAATTACGAGTGCAAATCAAGCGATAAAAAATATCGAGTAAAGCATGGAACTTCTATACTTGGTGAGCACACGACCACCGATTCAAAAGCTGATTCAGATGCAACGGTAGTTATTGGGATGGACAAAACATCACATGCCATTAATGCAAGTTCGGGATATCGATTCTTTTGACTCTTCCAATGTTCTAAGACATCTAAATCTTCGTAGAGTGTAAAATCATACTTTGGCTCCTCCAAGTAGAGATCCAATTGAGACTTTCCCACGATTTTTGTAGCTTGGGTATCAAGAGCTTTGAAATCCTACATTAAAATTAATATTTTTGTTATAAATAACATGTTATCAATTAAATAATACAAGTAAAAATTGACAAAATAATACTTACATCGAAAAGACTTTTGTCCGTTCCTTTACTTGGTCTACTTGGATCTTGTGCAAGTGCATGACAAGATGGAATTGAAGAACTCGACTTGCTCACATTAACATATTCCTCAAAAGTTTATACAACTTGTGTCTCACACGAAACAACTTCTCTTGACATTTTGTAGGATTGGGCTCAACTCTTGAATAGACTTGCTCCAACATTTGAAGTTTCACTCGTGGAGGACAACCCCAAATGAAAGCACTTTGTACCATATTCACTCCAATACTTATCAAATTTCTCAATCATTTTTCCACACATATCACTGATCGTCTTATCTTCATTCAACAAGTTATCCTTCAACAAAGTTTCAATCTTCCAAACTTGCATAAAGTACACATTTGAAGTAGGATAAGTAGAACCCGAAATTAAGTTGGTAGTCTCATAAAATGGTTGAAGAAACTCACATAATTTTTCTCGCTTTTTTCCATTCATTGGTTGTAGGACACCACTTATAAATTGAATCATGGACTTGTAAAGAAGAAAAAGCTTTTTGTACCTAATGACACTATCCAACATCAAATATGTTGAGTTCCAACGAGTTGGCACATCTAATCTCAAACCAACACTAGTGTCAATGTTACCAACTAATCTCACACATTCTTCGAATTTCTTCATCCTACTTTCTGAACCTTTCACATATTTCACAGATTCTCTAATCTTAAACAAAGACTCGGCACCCAATTTTAATCCACTTTGAACAATAAGATTCAATATATGGGCAGCGCAACGAATGTGAAAAAATTCACCATCACACAACAAACCATCATGCACCATCGGTTGTTCCTTCAAAATATGTTGCATAGAATCATTACTTGATGCATTATCCAAAGTCAAAGTAAAAACATTTTTTTCAATCCCCAATCCATTAAAATTTTGAGTATTTTTGCAGCGAATCAACTCCACAATGTGGGAGGAAAGTGATCAAAGTTAAGAATCTATTGTTCGGTTTCCGGTTTTCATCAACATAATGGGTCATCAAGCAAATATAACCCTCACCATTACATGCAGTCCACAAATCAGGATGTTAAACAAACTCTATTTGGAATATTAGCCAAAACTTGCTTAAGTTTATCTGTTGGTCCCGAAAAGTTGAGTTGACAAAAACCTTGAATAAGCTTTCTAGAACAAAATCTAGAAAGGGGGTTTGAATAGATTTTGTAGATTTTTCAAATCTTTCAAAACCAATTCAAAATATCGAGATTAAACACGGATTATGATTAAATTCTCAACTTCTTATAAGATCAAAAGCAAGGTTGATATCTTGATTTTAGTTAAGATTAAGATTTAACTCTTGATGTACCACAATTGTAAATCAAAGCGAAACTAAAGAAAGCAAGAAATAACACTGAGGATTTATAGTGGTTCGGATTTTAAAAATCCTACATCCACTCTCCTTCTTCAATTTGAAGAAGGGACTCTGCTCTTGCTTACTTTCTCACTTCCGACTTACAACTTACAACTTGTACAATTCTTCAAATCTTCAATCTCCTAGACTCTTCTTCTAGAAATCTAAGCATTACGGTGTGTATTGGATTTTGAAGATTACGGGAAAAGTGTTCTAAAACACTTAGAACTTTTGAGACCTCTCTAGAAATTCTTGTGAAAAGATTGTGAAATACGAGTAATGAATTGTGTAAATCAAATATGCATAAGTGTTGTATCTAAAAATGAAAAACTTAGACCTATATATAAGTACGAGAAGACAGTTAGTTTGTTAGTTAGTTCTAACAAACTTGAAAGCTAACTTAACAAACTTAATCTTGAAAGCTGTTTAAGACCTCGGTGATTCTTCCTACTAAATCTGCGGTGACTTGGTGAAGATTAACCTTTCTTATTCTACTCGGCTTATCTTGACCTCGTCGAGCTCTTTATACTTGTCTCCTGCAGATGATTAAGATTGAGGTTGTCTCCAGATGACTTGTCATTCCTCGTCTCAGTGACTTGAACTAATCTTGACCTAGTCGATCGGCTTCGTACTAGAACTTAGTCTTCGAGTTCTTCATCATAGTCTGCTCATCTGGAGCAGTCTTTTAACTCATCAAAACAATCTTGATCTAACATTATCTTTTTCTTTCAAATAAAGTTTGTTAACATCGAAACAATAGTATTCCTAGAAACTCCAAGAAGCGTGGGGGCACAAATACTTGTGAAAAGCCATAAATCCTTCATACTCAAGCGAATAAAAAAGGCACATTATGCTTAATAATTGCGAAGCAAGCATTTCATGTGCAATCATGGGGTTCATTTTTGATTTTTTAGCTTCCCATCTTGATCAATAAACATTTGTCCCACATCATGAAATTTCAAATTTTTGTAAACTTCCATATGACGCCTCAAAGTAGAAGTTCCATACCTTTTACCCCCACTCTTGTACAATCTCTTGCATCCACTTACACTCGAAAGCAGATTCATTATCAACCTCCTCTTTGTAAAAAGTTCCAAACATCAGAATATGCTCTTTTCTTCCCCTTGTTACCATCTGAAGTGATGTCATCAAAATTTGTACTTGAGTAGAATCCATGAGTTTCAATCTGCAATACGAATGAAAAATAATTTAAGTAACATAATCAGCTACAAACTAGAGTGATTAATAACTTAATATTGTAACAATAATTAAATACTACTAGTTAAAAAGGTAACAACTAATTAAAGCATAACTAAATAATAATCATAAAAAAGAGTGTTTTTTTATCGGTATCATTCATATAAAATAACTTTTGTAAACGTATTACTATGAAATAACTCTCACACAAAAACCGTTGAAAAAGTCAAGTGTGAAAGGTTCTCTGGGACGGAGGGAGTAGTTGTTAGTGGTTAGAAGTTAGAAGTTAGTTCGCCAAGTCTCCTTACAAATCCAAATTCTCCAAGTCTCCTTATATCTCCCACTCTAATTCGTTCTCGAAGGGAATCGAACTCGGAGTCTCCCACTTAAGTGAGGAGCCCGGTGGCCAAGTGGGCTATGCCCCCTTGGTTCATAAAAAAGAGTGTTAAACTACTTACGGTTACTAAATAGCATTGAATTTAATTTCATTTTTCTTCTTTATTGTATAAATATACAATAAATGCATTCAAATATAAGGAAATTGAATTTAATATATACACAAATAAATTATAAATTATAAATGCATTCAAATTATAAATTATAAATGCAAAAAAATTTAATATAAATGCATCCCAAAATGAGGCATCCAAACATCGGAGTCAAATATATATATATATATATATATATATATATATATATATAATAAATTATATATACACAATAACACAAATGGCGTTACTAAAATAAATTAAATAATGATCTCACCATCACTTCTTAGCACAATTAGATTTAATATGCTTTGGGCAATTGTGATTTCACAAATAAAATAACTAAATAAGTGGAAAATCATAGTAATCATATATGATCTATATCGATGAGAATCGGGAAGTATAAAGCAACGAAACAACAAAATAAATGTGATTAAGACTGCGGGTTTCCAAACAATTGCTAAGGGCATCAAAGAAATGCAATCCCAAAACTTCGATAAATTCGGTGAAGAAAACGAAGGAAGAATCAAGAAAAGATAGCAAAAATCAAGGTGCGGCGAAATTGGTGGAGATATACCTCAATATCGGCGAAATTTTAAGCTTGCAACATGAGAATTCAAGGAAACGTATGTACGAGAGGTAGATTCAGACGATTTGTTCACACCGTCGGTGATGCCATTGCATGCAATATTACCATCACCGATCTGAGAGGATTGACGACGGGTTAGGAGTTTGGAATATTTGGAATGTGTTCTCCTTTTAGGCGGAAATTAGAAAAGGAAAAAAATGGTGAATGAAACGGCGTTCCTCAATAGTCATTAGTCGATCCTCGATTTTTATTAAAAAAAAAAAGGCGGGCCAGCTCACAAAACCCGCCACCCATTTGGGCTGGCCCGTGTAGGCCCGCTTCTAAACGGGCAAAAATATCCTTGGCCCAACCCTCGTTTTATAAATGGCGGGCGAGCTGCCCAATGGGCCCAACCCATTTTGACGGCTCGACTTTATGTTACGAGTAAGTCCGAAGGATGAATAAAAAAATTAACATATAGATGAATAAAAAAGTATGTTAGGTAAAGAAAAATTGAATTTAGTTTTGATGTGTTAAAAGGGTAAAATAGGATGACCAAATTTGAGCATTTTGTATAGGCAATGAAGTATGCCTTTGTAAATAAAACTAAGTATAAATAGTCGACTAGGTCAAGACATCGACAAGGACAAATCTCGAGATAAGGAGAGGAAATCAAACGAGGTCAAAATTTCGGACAAGGATAATACATAGAAGACTGATTGACATACAATACTAGAAACAATCATCAAGACAAAGGAATGAAGACAGAGACAAGAAGGAGCGAAGTATCGACGATAAAGTGTTAAAGAAATATTACACAAAGATTCAAGAAGCAGTTTCAACTAATCAAGAGGAAGTTACAAGATTAAGTTATATTGTTATAAGCTGATCAAAACCGAATTCAAGGAAGTTACAACTACCAAGTAAAGATCTCTATAAATAGGGATAGAAATTAGTTTAGAGTCAACTTTTGATACTTTGCACTCATCAATATACATTTTGTATTCACAAGCCACAAATATTGTACACATTCACAAACGTTTTTATGCGTTTTCGGTTTTAGTGTTTATAGAACACTTTTCTCAATAGATCTTCAAGCCATAGATATTCGTAAATTAGGAAGAATTCATTGTAAGGTGAAGATTCATTATTGTAAGTAAGTCGGCGGAAGGAAGAAAGTAAGTAAGTGAAGGCCCTTCTTCAAGATTGAAGAAGGAGAGTGGATGTAGGATTATTATAATACGAACCACTATAAATCCCGTGGTTCTTTATCGCTTTGATTTATTTATTTGATTCTTTTCGTTCTTAGTTTATCAATTATCGATAAATTTCTCGATTAAAGTTAAACCTATAATATCGGTGTTGCTTTTGATCTTGTTGAAAGTTGAGTTTAAAATTACTTTCATTTGTGTTAATCTGGTACTTTGAATTGATTTTGAAGAGATTCGAAAAGTCTACAAAATCTATTCAAACCCCCTTTCTAGATTTTGTTCTAGAAGGCTAACTCAAGGTTTTAATCAACTTAACAATCCGGGACCAACAAGTGGTATCGAAGCGGTGTTAAGGCATTACGATATTAATTTTAGGTCTTAACTAAGATCCTGAATTTTGTTCTTGATAATCGTGAGTTTCTTTGTTTCACTAACGGCTTCTACTAACAAGATCTTGCGAGTATTGTGGTTTTTCTGTTTTATCATGTCTTCGTGAAAAGCAAGAAATTCGGGAGTTTGCTGATTTTTCTATAGAAGAATATGATTACTTGGAAGTTTAGAATGGAGAACCATCTTAAAGCAATTCATGACAGAATAGAGGAGGTTCTTGAGGAAGGACCCATCAAGTTTTATCATGGTGGCACAAGTGATGGTACTACTTGGTGAAGCAAGAGTTAGGCGGGAAAAGAAGAGTTCGTAACTCACTAATGATGAAAGGAAGATTCACAATTTAGATCAAGTTGCAAGAACTGAAATTATTGAAACATTGAGCAAGGATTGGATTGAAAAGGTTAAAAGATGCAAGGCTGCCAAGGAAATGTGGGAGACTCTTGCTGGAATTTGTGAAGGATCTCGAGCAGTCAAAGAAAATAAGCTACGATCTGTTCTACATGCATTTGACACGTTCAAAATGAAGGATGGTGAAACCGTGGATCAATTTGACGTAAGACTGACTATTCTTGTGAACAAAGCGGTGATTTGGGTAAGACTTACACCGAGAAAGAAATTAACAACAAGATACTCAGATCTTTGAGCAAAAGATGGAGAGAGAAAGCTAATACTCTCAAGGCAACACGAGAATTTGTCATCAATATCACATCACACTCTTTTCTCTCATCTTAAAGCACTCGGAATATGACATTCACATTGAAGATGAAGAAGATGAGGCAGTAGTCATCTACATCCTGGAAAAAGCAGTAGCATTAGTTCATCAAGATGAATCAAAAGATCTCTAAAGCATCCGATTTGTCCGTAAAAGAAGAAATGACACTTTTGTTGAAAAGGTATGAAAGATTGAAGATGAAGTACAAAAGAAACAAAAGAGACAGATTAGGTAGTAGGAACTATAGATCGAGACGAGGGGATGAAAAGAGCTCGAGATAATGATAGAAAGAAGGATCACCAAGAAGTCATAAGTCACCTATCGACGAGGAGATAGTAGTCCAAAAACAGATAGAGGAGATATATGCTATACATGCAATAAACCTGGTCACTACGATTATGGCGTCCTCAACTCACTCCCGCAGAGAGAGAGGAAAAGAGGAAGAAAAGAGATAGAAGGTATGCTTTGACTCGAGAGCTCTCCTAGCCGAGAAAGAAGAAGTTCATGAGACATCTTCATCCTCATCCTCATCTGATTTTGGATCGACGATGACATCCATTTGATGGCAAAAGAGGTACATTACTATTCATCATCGATAATGACCGTGATACCCTATCTGAATCGATCCCAGTCTTATTGATAAACTTTTGAAAGATTTGGAAACCGCTTTATCGCTTATAAACAGATAGAGGCGAAAATCTTAATTTAAAGGATCAAATTTCTGATTTAACTAAAGTCAATCGACTAAGGAAAGTGAGAAACTGGGACCGTACATTCAAGGGGGAATGTCGATCGAGATGATCACTGTACCTTGTCCGATAAGACAGATAAGTTAGAACAGAATTGAGTTCTTTAAAAATAAAATTTTCAAATATCTATTCTCGAGAATGAGAATTATAAGAAAACTAACAGAGAATTAAATCTCAAGTTAGGACTTCAATAACTCTCAAACCACAATAGATAAAATTTTCAATTCTTCACAAAAGTCTAGTGATAAAAGCTGGATTAGGTTTTGATAGGAGTAAGAAGAATGATCCAATAAAACCTAGAGTCTTTGTCAAAGCAACTAAACCTAAGGTAGAAACTTTATTCAGTCCCCCCGGAAACCAAAGGAACTAATTACCTCATCCGATACTTCAAAAGAAAAACCGACGAGGAAAGTAACTCCTAAGGCTAAACCTAAGACTAAATCAAAGATCTATCCTAGGTATAATAGCTTTGGTGGAAGAAGCAAATCATACCCATTCTTACCTAGATTTAAGACAATTTCAAAAGATCAATTAAATCAGATTGATCTTGAAAGTCTTGTCTTAGTAGATAGATATGGATGCAAGCTTCAATCTATGGTTGTAAGGAACATTGATATTTTTATGTGGATTCCTAAAAATCAGCTTAACATGAAAGGACCCAAAGTACAAAGGGTACCTAAGCAATAAATTTGTGATTGCGGGAAGATAAGAAGATAGTTGATAGAGGAGACATTCTTGAGGTCATCTGGTATATTGATAGTGGTACATTTCCAAGCACATGACCTATGAAAGACGACTTCTCTCTAATTATCAAACCATTGATGGACCTAGAGTGATGTTTGGTGATAACAACTATGGACTTACTAAAGGTGTAGGAACACTAATGATTGGAGATGTTCAAATTCATGAAGTTTACTACGTGGAAGGATTGAAGCACAACCTATTATCTGCTTCACAATTTTGTGATAAAGGGTTTTGTGTTAAATTTACTCATAATGCATGTTATATTCTAGATGGTATCAATGAAAATATTCTATTAGCGGAGTAAGACAAGGTAACATTTATGTTGCTAATTTCAAAAATTTCCTAAAGATACTTGTCTTGTTGCTAAGAGTTCAGATGACTTAAGTCAGTCATGCACGCACGACTTGGTCACTTAAACTTCAAAACTCTTAACAAAATTGCAAGGAAATCTTTAGTTAAAGGACTCCCTGATAAAGTATTTTCAAAGAACCATGTATGTGTTTCTTGTCAAAAAGGAAAATGCAGACTCAAAGCTTCTTTTAAAACAATAAGTAGTCCTTCTTGAGAAAGGATTACGGAACTTCTTCATATGGATCTGTTTGGTCCAAGAACTCCTCTTAGCTTTAGTGGAAGAAAATACACCTTAGTAATTGTTGATGACTTTTCAAGATTTACTTGGGTTATTTTCTTATACAAAAAGAATGAGACTATGACTAAGATTCCGAATTCCTTAAAAGATTCAAAATGAAAAAGGAATAAATATTGTTAAAATTAGAAGTGATAAAGGTACTGAATTTCTAAATAAATTGATTTCTAACTACATGCATTGAGAATGGCATAGCTCAGAAACATCTGCGGCAAGGACTCCACAACAAAATGGAGTTGTTGAGAGAAGAAAGCAGGACCTTGAAAGAGGCAGCTAGAACAATGTTATCTAAATTCAACACTCCTCATAGGTTTTGAGCGAAGCGATTAATACGACTTGCTATGTTCAAAATAGAAGTCCGATTGTCAAGGATAAGTGTAAAACTCCTATGAAATTTGGAAGGGAAGACCTCCCAAAATTTCATATTTTCATATATTTGGTTGTAAATGTTTCATACACAATAATGAGAAATCTCAATTAAAAACCTTTGATGCCAAGATAGCGAGATGGGATATTCTTGGGATACTCATCTATATCAAAGGCATATAGAGTATTTAATAAGACAACCTTGTGTGTAGAAGAAACACCTCATGTTGTATTTGATGAATCTTCTCTTGAGTTTAATAAGACAAGGGACATCACAAAGATATCGAGATGATCCGGATCGATGACTATCAAAGGATCAACCATAAAATTCTACAATCAAGAATCAGATTCGGATGAAGAGGAAGAATCGAGACAAAGGAAAGAAACACGAAAGAACTTCCTCAACGGTGATCTACTAACTCGATCGCATTTCCACCAACGACACATCACCGATCGGACATCACCGATCAGGTAGAGTTATCGAGAAGGTAACATAGAATCATCTGAAATAAATAATTCGAGACAAGACACCATCTACCGTAAAAGATAAAGGTAAGAAAGTAATGTCATATCACCCGGTGAGCGAGATAATCGGAGATTAGACTGCGAGTGTCCAGACAAGGACCCAACTAAATCAAGATTGTATGTTCAGTTGCTATGTGTCATTACTTGAACCAAAATCAATTACGTAAGCTCTAACCGATTCCAATTGGATTAATGCCATGCAAGAAGAACTAAATCATTTCAAAGACAAGATGTGTGGGAGCTTGTTGAAAGACCTCATCATCAAAAAGTCATTGGAACTAAATAGGTCTTTAAAAACAAGAGGGATGAAAACAATATTGTGGTTAGAAATAAGGACAGACTAGTTGCTCAAGGTTATTCACAATCGGAGGGTATTGATTATGATGAGACCTTTGCACCGGTGGCTCGTCTGGAAGCCATAAGATTGTTTTTAGCCTATGCAGCCTTTTAAAAGATTCATAGTTTTTCAAATGGATGTTAAGTCAGCATTTTTAAATGGAATCCTAGCCGAGGAAGTTTATGTAGAGCAAACCCCTGGCTTTGTCAAAGGAGACAAGGTTTATAAACTAAGGAAAGCTCTATATGGACTTAAACAAGCACCAAGAGCTTGGTATGACACCTTGTCGATTATTTAACTCAAAATGGTTTTGTTAAAGGTAGAATTGATAGAACTCTCTTTAGAAAAGAGTTTGGTTGTGATCTTTTGTTAGTTTAAATTTATGTTGATGATATAATTTTTGGATCAACTAACATATCTTTATGTGAAGAATTTAGTAGTCTTATGAAAAGTAGATTTGAAATGTCCATGATGGGAGAAATGACATATTTTCTTGGACTTCAAGTCAAGCAGACAAAGAAGGGAATATTCATCAACCAAGCCAAATATACAAAGATCTTATTGAAAAATATGGAATAGGTACCGGTAGAAGCTAAGATACCTATGATGACAAATTTTTCAATGGATCGAACGAGAAGGGAGAAGATACTTGATCAAACAGAGTATCGAGGTCTTATTGGTTCTTTATTATATTTAATCGCTAGTAGACACGATATTTCTTTTGCATTGGAGTTTGTGCTCGTTTTCAAGCTAATCCTAAGAAAAGTCATCTTGAAGCGACAAAGAAAATCCTCAAGTATTTGAAAGGAACAAGAATGTTGGATTGTGGTATCCGGTGATGACAACTTTGAGTATTGTCTGATACTCAAATTCGGATTTTGGTGGGTGTAAGATAGATAGAAAATCTACATCCGTACTTGTCAATTTCTTGGAAGTAAGCTCGATTTCATGATTGTCTAAGAAACAAACCTTTGTAGCTACTTCCACAATCAAGGTGAGTATGTGGCGGTGGAAGTTGTTGTTCACTGATCTGGATAAGTCAACAGGCTAAGGGACTATAACATTATCACCAAAGAAGTACCAATCTTTTGTGATAGTAATAGTGCCATAGCTATTACCCAGATCCACCCTACATACAAGATGCAAACATGTAGATATCGGACATCATTTCATCACAGATCATGTTGAAAAAGGAGATATCAAACTAGAGAAGATTCTTACCGATTTTCGTAAAGCGAGACATCTTGACAAAGCCTCTTGCAGAGACAAGGTTTAAAGAACTATCGGTAGAATTAGGATTATTAGATGCTTCTTTAGTTAATCTATAATCAAATTTCTTGTGATTACCTTGTCTTTCTCAATTGGTCTATTATGTCTAGAAAGAATTATCGATTAGATATGAGTCAAAGGACAATCGTAAATGATATCATTGATCTCCTATATTGGAATCAAGAATCAAGGATTAGTCATATTGACCATATCGACTTGATAATTACTTGTTCGACATAGGTAAATCGAGATAAGGATATAATAGTCAACCGACTCCTCTGCAATCGGATGACTATTGAACCTTATCCGACTTACTCTTGTTACTAACGATTTGTCTAAGTGTACGTGATTTCAGCAAGAACAAAGTTTACACGTCTCTAAATACAAGACAAGGTCAATTTATCCAAGTGTTTAGGAAGCAGATGGTGATGCTATCAATCCGCACGAGGTGAAAGTCCAGGAAGTTTCTCCTAAATACCCTTAATTATGAATATTGGGTTCATATAATTAATATATGAATTTAATATCATAATTCTCTTAATCATTTTTTTAAAAAAAAATGAAGTTACTCAGTGTACTAAAATATTTTGTTTTACAAAATAAAAAGGATAAGGGTTCGAATTTGTTTTCTAAAAACAATAATATTTTATTTTATCTCTCCAATTAACTGAAAAGTAATTTCTTAAATAAGTAATCGTATCGAGAGAAGTTACTACGGACCCGAAATTTTATCAAATTAACTTTTGAAAAAGCGCCGAGTATACATCACGCGCCGAGAAATGGAGGCGGTTTCGAAAAGCGAACCGTCTCAATCTCACGCGCGACATATTAAATAATATTCTATGCACTTTTCAAAATAAATGTCATAATTGCATTAATGGCGATTCGAAAGCCTACATTTACACTTTTGTAGGCAATTATTATTCTAATAATTGTTTATTACTATATTTTCCATATAAATAGACATTCGTGTGCATAATTTTCAATTACGCACACATAAAACTCTTTATATTTTCTCAAAACCTCTCTTTTCCCTCCTAAAACCTTCTCTCGCATTCAACAATGGCGGATTCCAAAAAGAAAATAAAGTTCGAATATGATCGACTTCTATTAGAGATAAAACAAAGTCGAAATGTACGTTGATTGGGATATCGCCAGCGATGCTTTGAAACGAGAGAAATATTAAATCTACTGGAATCAAAGGGGATTAAAGCAAGATCGCATAATGAAACCTACAAAGAATTTGGACGGTGGATGATCTCGTACTGAGTTCTGACTGAGCAAAAGCCACGATACAGTCTTGAATCGCAAATCGTAACGAAAGAGAAGAAGAAAAGAATTGTTTTATCAATTTCTCGAGATTGGTGCAATTTTTAATTTGAGCACCACCGCGACAACCCATTCACCTATAAATCATCGGAATATCCGGAGAGTTTCCGATCGATGGCGAAGAGAACGCATCGTAATACGACCGAATTTAAAAAGGCCAATGTCAAGAGGAAGTATAGACTATTGATGTTGATCCCGACCAAGTGTATCTTGGGGAACAACAAAGTCATGATGGGCTAACCAAGCCAAGGATATGTTGTCTCGAGAGCTATCCTAGACGGGGCGGAGATTAACCGGGCAAGGTTGGTCTACTCGAGAATCATGGAGGAAAAGAAAAAGTTCACAAAGACTCCTATATCGCATAAGCCGATGAGATGGTCTTTGACCAAAATTGCGAGTATGATGGCCAGATCACCATCATACTTGAGCACAAAGTAGGTACGCATAACCTTGATCGGAGTATCGAGTCAAGAAATATACAAGACAGAAAGGGCTCTTGATTAAAGATGAGAAGATATACGGGCCGATCGACTCGTATGAGATGGAGATGCTCCAGCTCCACCTCCAGCCTCCAAAGAAAAAGGCTTCAAAGGCCAAGTTGAAGGAGACGAAGACGGTTTTGGTGGATGAATCCTCATCTCGCTGAGACGGAGGAAGATGAGGAAGCGAGAGGAGAGGATAACTTCCCAAGGGGAAGTGTCGCAGCCTCAAGTGGAGAAAGGATCCGGGCAGACGGAGACAGAGAGAGGTCTCGTGCGAGGATACATCGAAGGAGATGATGCCAAATCACCCTCATCATCTTCATCCTCATCCGAGGATGGAGTACCTAAAACCACCACTTCCCAACCTAGCGATGAAGGGACAGATGAGACCGCCGCCTCCGAGCCTCTAAAACGGTCCACTCCCATAAGTCCAACACAAGCCCAACCATCATTTGATCCATTTTCCTTCCTACCCTCAACCTCATCCGAACTTGACCTATTTCTAAATTTACCCAACCCATCCTGGGGAGATGGGACCAATCGAAACCTCACCGCGGATTCTTGGAAAGAAATTCATCCCGAGACAAGAATCCACTCTTAAGGACGAGCCCGAGCTATTCAAGGAGCTGATTGATGTCTATCTCGTTAAGAAGACTCGAGGTTGGGTTCCTTTGAAGAGACAACTATTGTGATAGCTCAAGCAGGAGGCAACAACCTAGCCATCCTGGGAGAAAGAGGTTCTCAAAAAGGCAAAGTCGAAGTCATTCCAAGATATCCTAACCGAAAATACATTTGTTGATTATATTCTTCAAAGGGTATATCTTGGAGATGAGACCCCGCAGGAGGTGGAAAAAGCAAATGGAGAAGGAGGAACGGAAAAAAAAAAAGAAGAGGTTGTGGTTGAGGAGGAAAGGACAGAGGAAAAACAAACCGGTGGAGTCACTGAGCCAAATTTGAGATGGATACAATTTCGAGGAGGCACAAACGGAGCAGATTGTGGAGCAAGAAACAACAAGTGGAAATCGAAGCCGAAATTGAGGAATTAGATTTAACTCTATTTCCTCCTCGAGGAGCAGAGCTTGCCCACCACATTTGCATCTCGTATCCGATGTGGAAGCATTGAAGGCCGAAGTACAAAATCGAAGAATGCCTCGTCTCGAATGCCTTCCACTGGTTCCAAACGCCATAACCTCTGCAATAAAGGAGAATATAGAAGCAACCTGCTCATGAAAAGACCAAAATTGATCTATATTTCTCTCAATCGTATACGAAGAGAATATGGCCAAATCAAGCGTAAGGTGGCCGAGGAAATGAACAACCAAGATGCCCGGGTCAAACAATATGTTCGAGATGCATATCGCCAAATCGGTGATAGTGTTGAAGACCAGGTGAAAGAGTCTTGGAAAGCTAAGGAGGCTTCATTCTCTCAGTGCTAAAAATGCAGATAAATTTATGGAGAAGGACAGACAGACAAACATCCCGAAAAATTTCATGGAGGAAGAGTTCGCATTTAACCGAGACAACTCACAAGAAACGCCTGAACAGCTTGATCGTAAAACCGGGTTTATACGAGAAGAGCTCATTGGCCAAATAAATCAAGTAGCCACTATTGTAATACCCGCTTTGCCGATGCTAAAAAGGGGAAAGATAGTGAGCTCAAGAAAAGAGTTGAGTCACAGGATGATCATGATGGCACCGAACTTGAGAATAGATGAGTTATCGGAGGAGCCGTTGAAAGCCGAGGAAGAGAAGAAGAAGGCAGCTGAGGAGAAGTCTCGTGAGGGCTTTGAGGAGACTAAAAAGGAGAACAAAGAATGAGTCCACCGAGTCCGAGCCTCGAACCTCGAAATGCCACCTACTGCTGATCCCGCTCCCATCTTATCCAAAACTCCCTCATCCTCATCCAAAGCAGCTAGAAAAGCTCAAAAGACCCACTGAGACGAAGAGGAGGCAAGAGTACTTAAGAGGAGAAGGGAAGAGAAAGAGAAGTATAAAAGAAGGGAAGCCAAGAGGAGGAGGGAGCAAGAAAAAGCAAGTGGGAAGACGTATGATAGGAAGACGAGGAAGTGGGTTCAAAAATCGAAAAACAAAGAAGGTGAAGAGGTCTTTCGCCCATTCCACCGAACAGAGGCAGGCCCAAGGAAATCCTTCCCATGGATCAACAAAGCTAAATGGAGAGCTTATGAAGGGGAATGGATTTTCCTGTTTCATGTCTTCAAGAAAATTTCTTGGGGCACGCCGAGAACATTGCATTTCACGAATGGTTGGAGGCGAAAGATCCAAACTTCTATCAAGTATTTGATCGACCTCGGAGACTCGTAATTCAATGTTGACATAGTCGCACCACCTTATGCAACCATGTCTGCTCCACCGACGCAAGATGGCCATCTAGATAGAGAAAAGGTGAAGCATGCCGATCCAAGCGAGACTAAGGCGGATCTAGCCAAGGCGGAGACATTGAGCTTGAAGAATCGTGTCTTCGATCGATGACAATTCCGAGAAGAAGACAGTGGTACGATTAAGTCTTTCTTTTTACTCCTCCGATGTTTGTGTGAAAGATGAAAATATGAAAAATATGCAAGTCTTGTGAATATTTGTGAAATACATCTTTTGAACTACTTTCAAAAAATTTGGTTTCTTAACTAACTTGTTTTCATAATGTTTCTTTAACTAACTTTTGGTTTAAGTAACTGTCTTATAAATTTATAACACTAAATCATCTCGAAATCTTCAAATCTTATTCTATATGTTGTCTTTGAAGCATTTGACCTTAACTTTGATCAACTACATTGCTCGATCATCTGCTTATTAAGTACATTGCTTTGATCATTTGTTTATTAAAACTATTGCTCCGATTATCCGACTATGTGACTTAGTTGTATACTTTGTATCATTCTTATCTTTTAAAGAGTACTAACAGCTTTCTTTTCTTAAGTCATGTTTTAACATCATCAAAAAGGGGGAAATTGTTAGGTAAAGAAAAATTGTATTTAGTTTTGATGTGTTAAAAGGGTAAAATAGGATGACCAAACTGAGCATCTTGTATAGGCAGTGAAGTATACCTTTGTAAATAAAACTAAGTATAAATAGTCGACTAGGTCAAGACATCGACAAGGACAAATCTCGGATAAGGAGAGGAAATCGAGACGAGGTCAAAATTTGAGACAAGGATAATACATAGAAGACTCTGATTGACATACAATACTAGAAACAATCATCAAGACAAGGAATGAAGACAGAGACAAGAAGGAGCAAGTATCGACGATGAAGTGTTAAAGAAATATTACACAAAGATTCAAGAAGCGCTTTCAACTAATCAAGAGGAAGTTACAAGATTCATTATATTGTTATAACCGATCAAAACCGAATTCAAGGAAGTTACAACTACCAAGTAAAGATCTCTATAAATAGGGATAGAAATTAGTTTAGAATCAACTTTTGATACTTTGCACTCATCAATATACATTTTGTATTCACAAGCCACAAATATTGTACACATTCACAAACGTTTTGTACGTTTTCGCTTTAGTGTTTATAGAACTCTTTTCTCAATAGATCTTCAAGCCATAGATATTCGTAAATTAGGAAGAATTCATTGTAAGGCTCAAGATTCATTATTGTAAGTAAGTCGGCGAGAAGGAAGAAAGTAAGTAAGTGAAGGCCCTTCTTCAAGATTGAAGAAGGAGAGTGGATGTAGGATTATTATAATCCGAACCACTATAAATCTTGTGTTCTTTATCGCTTTGATTTACTTATTTGATTCTTTTCAGCTTCTTAGTTTATCAATTATCGATTAATTTTTGGATTAAAGTTAAAACCTATAATATCGTTGTTGCTTTTGATCTTGTTGAAAGTTGAGTTTAAAATTACTTTCATTGTGTTAACTGGGTACTTTGAATTGATTTTGAAGAGATTCGAAAAGTCTACAAAATCTATTCAAACCCCCTTTCTAGATTTTGTTTTAGAAGGCTAACTCAAGGTTTTAATCAACTCAACAATCCGGGACCAACAAAGTAAGTCCACACCGTCCATTTTTCCATCGAATCAAATACCTAATATCTCCCATTCCTATAAAGACCATCACAAATTTTATCTCTCCACCGCAAATTATTCAATACTAGTATAATAATTCTTGAGATTCTCGTCAATATCATGGAAAACAACCAAGAGAGCAGGAATACCTGTGATGGTGGATAAGCCGGATATGGACACCTTTGTTGCGGAGCTCTGCGGCGGTTTCCATGTTGAAGAACACACCTATTTACTCGTATTCAAGTCATCATATAGGAAAAAACACCTATTTAGCAAGAAGTGTAGAAACGGAAGTGAATCAAAGAATGAAAGCGGTTCAAGCATTTCATCGAACAATTGAGATGCAATGCCTACTTATTTCTTAATATATTGTAAAAAGTAAGTATCCCTATGTATTATCTCAATATATTTAAAATATGAATTCCAAAAATCAACAATTCTACCAAATCGCCCTTAATTTCCAATCTAATTAGAGAATTCATACATTTCCACATCACAAAATTAAAATATCCGTAACTTTGAAATCGCACCGCAAACATTTTTATGCTACGAATTAAAATGCAATCGAAAACGTATATGCAGATATGCAATTAAAAGTCTAACAAATATAAAAGGCCAAGGCGAAAAATAGATCCAAGACAACGCAAATTAGGGATTTAGGGAAAAACTCGCACGGTGGGAAAGACAACAAACAACGGCGGCGCGAGGAAGCGGTGGCGACAACTACTGTGACGAGGAGTTAGAGATTCATCGTAAATCATTAGAATTCAGTTTCAGAAATTTAAAATTAGAATTTAGGGATTCATCGCGGTGAGTCGAATAGAACCTAAGGCGGAGGGAAGTGGTGACGAGGCGATGGGAAATGGCTCTCGGTGGTGACGAGGCGGTGGCTAATGGCGGTGGTGGCTCCGACGACGGGGACGGTGGCGGGAGAAGGTCTCGTAGTCCAGACGAGAGTAGAATTTTTTTAGTGAAAAAAATTTCTATGATTTATATTCACCCCACAATTAGAAATAAAAAAAAAAGAAGAAAAGACTATGGGTGAAGATAACGGTTGAATTATTTGAAATTTAGTGACGGATAATTTCCCTTTTTATATATAAAATATATTTTTTTATTAAATTAGTGACGGAGTTGATCTCGTTGTAATTTTTACTAATGATTTTTTTGTTGGGAATAAAAATTACTAACGGATTGAAATTCCGTCAAAAATATATGTTAGTAATTCGCCGATAATCCGTTAGCAAATCATGAAAATCGTTTCGTTACAAATCATTAGCATTTAGTGACACATTAAGTTCGCTAGTAAATTGTATGAGTAATCCGTTAGTAATCGGTAATTGTTGGATCTCAATTTCGTCACAAATTTGTTAGTATTTAATTTAATTACCAACGGATTTAAATCCGTCACTAAAATAAGTTTTTTTGTAATGTCACCCCCCAATAAACTCCATTTCAGTAATGAAATGGACGGCGAGGAGTGATGACGAGGGACATCGTGCTCATGTTTCACTTTTACTATTTATTTAATAAATGAATTTATGTTGAACTTAAGAATTTGTATTTTCCTAGAAATTATTTTAAAGTTTATGTTTCCGCGTAACATTATTTCACTTTTGAAAAATTAGATGTTAACTCTTTTATAAAGTTTATCATTTTATTATTTAAAAATTAAATTTGGCGTCTGAAATCTTTTAATTTCAAATACTTATTTAAAATTTAAGTCTTTATAAACTAGGCGTCACAAAGAATAATATAATATATACGCAATAGCATACAACGATTGTGATTAAATTTAAAAAACTTAAACATATAAAAATTGTTCATAAATAAAAGCATACAAAAATAAAAAAGTTCATAATTAAAACCAAACAAAAAATAAAAAGTTCACAATTAAAACATATAAAAATAAAAAAGTTCATCATTAAAAAAAAAAGATAAAACTAGTGCATCAGATCAACCGCTTCTTTATAGCAATTTTTGCATCCACCAGAGCAATCTCACGAGAGAGGAATCAAGCATCCATCTTTTCCAACGCCATCGATCATAGTCGCTTGCCATTTCTGATTAATTTCTTGCAACATTAACACTAATGAATGCTCGCCGCCGATCAACTCTTTCACCTTCATGCTTGCGGCCAAAAAGACTCTTTTTCCTTCTAAAATTAGTATTAGAAAAAATAAAACTAAATAAAAAATTTTAGGGTTTTCTGTATTTTGAAATTGAAAACAAATGAGATTTAATTTTCTCGTACCTTATGTATAGCAACCAATGCCGCCATTCTCGGGCGTTTTCCTCCTCAACCTCCATAATCTTCGCCTAACACAAAGAAAACATGAATTAAGGACCAAGAAACTAATTCTAGTTCAATTTAAAATAAAAATAAAAACTTCAATTACCGTCTTCGCAGGATCCATTTGAAGCTTTGTCGATTGAACCGCTGAGATCGGATGATTTAAATAGGAGATAGTTTCCGTGTAGTTGTGACTATTGAGTAGATTATTGAGTTGCAATAATTGACAGTTACCTGTTCATATGAATCGGTGGGTATAACCGTTGACTTTCCAAATTTTAGAATTTTTAAAAAGATATAATATTGTTCACATATATTCCAAAGATATAATTTGTTCTTTCAAAAAAAAAATACATTATTTATATCTAATTTAAGTTCATAAAAATATAGAAATAAAAATATATTAATCAAAATATTGAATATGAAATATTTTTCTTGAATCTTTTAAAAAGATTATAAAGATACATTATTTATCAAATTAAAATCATCCTTAAATAGTTTATTTAATTAGGACAATTATTTAGATTAGTGAAATTGGACAAAATTAAATATTTAATGAAAAAATTAAAATTAAGCGTAAGATTTAATAATTATGGAAAATTTCCTATATACTAACAAGGAGTTAAAAAATGATGATGTGTCATCTTCAAATTCATTTTGCCTATGTGTCATATTCTTATGAAGTTTGAGTAAGTTATGATGATGTGTCAAAATTATATTTGTTGCATTGATGGTCTAACTTAATGAATTTCAAAATTTTGAATTGTCAATTATTTAATAAAAGTAAATTATTTTTGTAAATATATAACTTATACAACGAAAAATAAAAAATTAATAGAGTATCATAATATTGATAATATCGGTGTGTTGATTAAATGATTACAATGTGATTTCTAATTTTTTTTAAAAATGAATTGCTTATATAGTAGCACTACTACCTTTGTAAGATATTACTATCGAACTAGCACTAGATCGAGTTCGATACTCCATCACAAACGAAATATTTTTTCACATTGCTTCTAGATTTCAGATTTAATGCGAAAGTTAAACATTTATTGACTTAATCCATGTGATTTCTAATTTTTAAAAAATAAATTGCATATATAGTAGCACTACTACCTTTGTAAGGTATTACTATCGAACTAGCACTAGATTGAGTTCGATACTCCATCACAAACGAAATATTTTTTCATATTGCTTCTAGATTTGAGATTAAATGTGAAAGTTAAACATTTATTGATTTAATCCATGTGATTTCTAATTTTTGAAAAATGAATTGCATATATAGTAGCACTACTACCTTTGTAAGATATTACTATCGAACTAGCACTAGATCGAGTTCGATACTCCATCTCAAACGATATATTTTTTTACATTGCTTCTAGATTTCATATTTAATGCGAAATTTAAACATTTATTGACTTAATCCATGTGATTTCTAAATTTTGAAAAATGAATTGCATATATAGTAGCACTACTACCTTTGTAAGGTATTACTATCGAACTAGCACTAGATCGAGTTCGATACTCCATCTCAAACGAAATATTTTTTCATGTTGCTTCTAGATTTCAGATTTAATGCGAAATTTAAACATTTATTAACTTAATCCATATAATTTCTAATTTTTAAAAAATGAATTGCATATATAGTAGTACTACTACTTTGTAAACATGACACATCATCATATTTGAACTCCCTATTATTTATTTTTTTGACGAATATTTGAACTCCCTATTAGTAATACTAGTATCGTCCGTAACCGTGCTTCGCACGGTTGTCTAATGAATAATTTATTTTGTATTTTTAATAATATTAATATTTTATTATAAAATTTAATCAATAATACAATAATTAGTGTGTGAAAAATCAATAAATCATAAAACAAACATAAATTTTGTAGATAATAAAATTTTTATTTAACAAATATCCCAACAATTAAAGATTTCTAAAACCTCACGGAATACGATATTTTTCTCTTATTACCATTACTATTATACAATAAGATCTTCAAATCACCTCGATTAGTAATCCTTGAAATTGCAATATATACAATTGACCATGATCGAACATAGGTTTCTTCAAAAATAATCCGACGTGAGAGAATTATATGATATAATGGAACAATAACTAATCCATAGTTTTTCAATCTTGTATATAGGAATAAAAAAATAGCTTGCGTAAAATTTCACCCAAGACTAATTGTCATATCCGAATTTGAATGACAGTTTTTCCATTATCAACTTCAGTACAATAACAATTTTTTTCATAAAAAATAAGAGCAATTTCGATTGTATGAAATGAATAACAATTTTTTGTTCATCAAAAGGATTGAAGTTTATCAAAGTTTGTACGTAAATGATTGAGTATACCATAAATATTACCAAAAAAAAAAAAATCATGCAAAAGCTTAAATACAAATTCATTACAAACATGCATATACCAAATATCATAAGAATACGCTTATACTATTGTACAACAAATCCAATAATAAACAACCTATTAAAAAAATTAATACAAAAATAGTATTATATACAATGTACTATTTTACATAAATAAAGTTTATTATATTACAAACCACATTCAAATTAAAATATCACTCAATTTATTATTCCTTAAATTTAAAGTTTATACATAAATAATTGTGTTGTGACATGGAAATAATTCAAGGGACGATGCTCGCACAAGGACGCGAGCAAAGGCCTCTAAGCGAGCATAGTATATGTCCCTGAAGGTGCTCGCCTCTACTACGCGAGGAGAGATATCCCGAAGAGCCCCGGCGAATGCCAAGTGGCGACCAGCCGGAGACAACCCTCCCGAAGAAGGGAAGAATCGGGGTCGACCGCGGTCGAAGGTGTCGTCCAAAGGGAAAGGATCTCGCCGCCAAGAGGGATTCCAGCAGCTTAAGCCACGTGGAAGACCTTGAGAGGGTTAGAAGTCTCGATCCTCCGTGCGGTACCTTGATAGGCGCATTTAATTCCGTACCATCGCATTAAATACACCCAATCCCATGGGATTTGGGAATGGCCAATTGGCATGTATAAATAAGACCTACAAGGCATAATGACAGGGATCGAAAAACATCCAACCTTAAGCCCTGGGACTCACCCTCCCAAAGAAATCTCTTGGCATTAATTACTTTCGCACCTATATTCCTTATGATTGTTCATCAACACTCTCATATTAATGGTCAATCATTAATCATCGTATTCAATAGGCTTTGATCCAAGCTACTAAACAGCCGATTAAACATCCAAATACCCGATCATTGGGTGTCTTAATCGGTGTAATAACAATTGGCGCCGTCTGTGGGAAACGCTAGACAAGAAAAAGCCACTCCTAACTGAAATTTCTTCGCTTTCAAGCAAACGCCATGGTTAACAAATGTGCTACAAGGTATTACATGAGCCTTGACGGTGGAGAGCAAGAAGGCGTAATGCCCAATCCGCAACATTGATGACCAAATTCCTCTACTCCTCCGTGAGTATCGAGACTCAGAGCAGGTGAGCAGAGCCATCCAGCGGCTCCAAGCTCGGGCCCGGAGCTTGAATCCCGTGCACGGCCCGTTGTCATTCCCGCCGAAGGCCCTTCTAGGCCTCAAAGGGGAAAGAGGAAGGCTCGTGACCGGAGGTCGAGAGCCAGACCGCTCGGGGCACGTCGGCCGAACGATCAGTGTTTAATCGCCTTGGCTCCCAAGCCCGAAGGCTCGCTTTTAACGGCCCCCGTGTGTCGCCCACAAGGGAAGTCCTCCGCCGCAGCCCACAATGTGCCCAGAGCGCCATAATAGCTGTGTCTCGGGTCCTACCACGACCGTATCAGATCCGCGGCTCATCGTGCCCACTCCCTCGGACCCGGCCTTAGTCGCCTCCAGCCGGAAGCCGGATCTCATAGAAGGCCGTGTGGACGCCCGCGAAGGCATCCCAAAGAGGGTGGCTGTTAACCAGCCCTCTCTGTAGCCATTGAGATGGCGGAGGTCCGCACCAAGATTCTCGCTCCACAAACCGCTCCGTACGAGGGAAAGACCGACCCGGAGGTCCACTTAAGTAAGTATATAACTTACATGACCGGGAGGGCGGCGCGATGCCACGAAATGTCGTTTGTTTCTGCCGACACTGGCGAACTAGCCCACAAGTGGTACACCTCTATCCCCGCCCGCACGATCGGCGACTTCACCTCGGCCGGTCAGCTTTGTCTCTTATTTCGCCTCCAAGATTGCTCGTCGTCTGTGCAGCCGACAGAGGCTCATGGGCATCGTGCAGATGGAGAAGGAATCCGACGAAGAATACCTCGATAGGTTGGAGGAAGTGCTCCTCACGGGAGCCCGTTAGCGATGAGCTGCAGCCTTCACGCGGCGATGAGCGGACTCAGAGTGCATTCGCACATGTTCCGTTACATGACCAAGCGGTATCCGTCTTCCTACGCCGAGTTCAGCGGCGAGCGGGTGACCTGACACAGCGTAAGCTCATCGCCCAACGCCTAGGCGAAGTCAAGGCACCCGTTGCTAAGGCAGGGGACGCCGCTCCGCCCGTGAAGAGATCTCATCACGCAAAGAGGCGGGATCAAGCCAAAGTCCAAGGGACTTTCAAGAGTTTCGAGGTGGAGGTTGTGGACAAACTTTCGTGTTCGCCGCTTATGTGTTTAATGCAATGAAGGGAGAAGGGTATTCACCCCGCCTAAGCCTCTCAAGAACAATACCGCGAGGAAAGCCTCAAGCAAATTCTCGCGCCTTCCACGATGGCCCCGGCATAATACGAGCGAATGCGAGATCTTCTCCGACAAATGTGGAGGCTATACGAGGAAGGCAGTTGGGCGAATACGTTAAGAAACCAGCCCCACGTCCAAGACATGACGGGGAAGAGCGAGGGCCTCCTCGCAGAGCAGAGAGGAGGGCGCACGGGCAACAATTGTGGTCGCCGCGGAGGTTGACGCGGATACGGCGGCGATGATGTCACTCCTCCAAACCAAGGGGACGGGTCGAGATGATCCAACCAGAGGATGTAGCCTAGGCGGATTAACTCCCATCCTCGCCATCTCAAACGAGAATGCGGAAAGCCGAACTCCGCGCCATCGACAACATCCTCATCGCCGCACCTCCCCGAGCCAACGATTTCAAAATCGGCCATAATCGACTTCTCCAACGCTGATCGCGAGGGTCTCTTTTTCCCAAAGAACGAGGCTTTGGTCATCTCAACCAAAATTCTTGGGATGACCGTGGAAAGGATCCGATTGACAACGGCTGCTATTGCAACATAATATTCAAGTCCGCCCGGATCAAATGGGCAACCCGACCAAGTTCATCAAGCCATACGACCTCGTAGTGAAGGGTTTCGGGGACACGACGGTGATCCCCTATGGGAGAATCAAGCTATCGGTGGAGCTCGAGGATTCCCGAACGAGAAAATTAGTATCACTAGGCCATTAGAATTTGTAATCGTCGACCACCAAATATCTATAATGGCTTTTTGGTCGACCTTTTCTTGAAACATTTGAGGCGGTGGCCTCCTCGTACTTTATTGTATCAAATTCCCCACCCCCGAGGGGGAAGTTGCACCGTAAAAGGCAATCAAAAATGGCAAAGAAATGTTTGAACTATTCTGGTCTTGACTCTCTTTCCGCACATTTCGTGATTTGCAATGTAACACTTTAATGGGAGACAACATGGGGCCAATCTGCGCGGCCGGGCTTGCTCGCGAGATCCTCCTCGGGGCATCTCGTTGGTACACGCGAGGATTTGGAGCCAAGGATCAAGCTACGAACCCGCAACCATAGACCTGGATCCAAGGGGCAATGCCCGTGATCCACAAGGCCTCAAACGGACTGCTCGGTTGAAGGGCTGGTGCGTGTCCCGCCGACTCCATCTCGCCCGAGCTCGAGTTCACCATAGGGTCAAAAGTCCTCCGATGTACGGGATGACCTCGTTAAGTTTCTTCAAGAGAATGTAAGTGTGTTTGCATGGTCGCATCAAGACATGGTCGGGATTGACCCAAAGCACGCCGCCATCATCTTAAAATCTATCCATCGCGACGGCAGTCTCGCGAGAAAGGAGGAAGTTTGGCCCCGAGAAAAATACGCTGCTCTGGCCGAAGAGGTCAAGAAACTCATGGATAACAAACTCATCGAGCTCGCCGAGGACGAGCCCCAATGGGTTGCCAACGCGGTTCTCGTAAAAAGGCGAACAACACGTGGAGGTTATGTATCGATTTCACCGACCTCAATGCGGCTTGCTCAAGGACCACTTCCCGATGCCGCACATCGACCACTTCGCCGACAAGATCGCGGGGCATGAGATGATGTCATTTATGGATGCATTCGCGGGATATCACCAAATCCCCATGGCGGAGGAGGATATCAAACACACTTCTTTCCTCACGAGAAGAACATTTATTCTGGAAGAGGATGCCTTTCGGCCTCAAGAATGCCGGTGCAACGTATCAAAGGTTAGTAAATACCATGTTCACGACCAGATTGGGAAAACAATGGAAGTTTATATTGACGATATAGTTGTCAAGATCTTGAGGAAGGAAGATCATCTAAGAGACCTCAAGGAAACCTTTTCTATCCTTGAGAAATATAACATGAAGCTCAACGCAAAGAAGTGCAGCTTTGGGGTGGGATCTGGAAAGTTCCTTGGCCACATCGTCGGCGAGAGGAATCGAGGCCAACCCGGCTCAAATCAAAGCTATCCTCGACATGGAGGAACCGAAATCGGTGAAGCGAGTCCAGAGATTGACCGGGTGTCTCGCGGCTCTTAGTCGCTTCATCTCGCGATTGAGCGATAAGAGCAAGCCTTTCTTCGCATTAATAAAAAGCGAAGTTCTCCTGAACAAAGAAAGCCGGCTCGCGTTCCAAGAACTCAAGGAGTATTTGAGCAATCCTCGATCCTCGCCAAACCAGCCTGTGGGAAACTCTTCTCTTGTATCTCGCAGCCTCGAAAGCAGCGATAAGCGCTGTCCTCGTGCGAGCGGAGGGGCAACAACATCTTCCCATCTACTACATTAGCCAAGTGCTACATGATGCCGAGCTTAGATATTCTCCCTCGAGAAGCTCGCATATGCGCTGGTCGTGGCCGCAAGGAAACTCCGAGCATATTTCTTTGACCACCGTATTCAAGTCCTCACAACCATGCCACTTCGCCAGTACTCCACCGTTCGGACACTAGTAGGCGACTCCTAAAGTGGGCCCCGAACTCGCCCAATACAAAGATCTCATACGCTCCGCGCACCGCGATCAAAGGGCAAGCACCGGCAGACTTCGTGAGCGAGCTCACCTTCCCAAGCAACCCTACGAAGCTCAAGATTCCCCGTGGAGACTCTATGTCGATGGATCTTCCACATCAACGTGTGCCGGAGGTGGGTGGTCCTCATCGGACCGGAGGGCCAATGTTTTACAAACGCAATAAGGTTCGACTTCCCGGCCACAAACAATGAAGCCGAGTATGAAGCCCCGGTCTCGGCCTCGAATTAGCAAAAGCCATAGGAGTCCGACATCTCCACATTTTCATGGATTCTCTCCGGTCGTAAACCAAATGAAGGGTGAATACGAGGCCGTGGGGAACACATGGTGAGGTACTACGAACATGTCACCGCCCTCTGCGAGCAACTTCACCAGTGTTCATCGAGTAGATACCCCGCGAGCACAATTCACAAGCAGACGCCCTATCTAAGCTCGCGACGTCGGAAGGTGTGCGGACATGTCTAATATCGTCTTAACAAAACTTGCCCGCCCATCAATCACCGAGAGTCTAGTGGCTATAGTCACCGAGCAGAAGGAAAGCCGGATGTCTCCTATCTTCAAGTATCTCGACTGGGAGCCGCCAGAGGACAGAATCGAGGCTCGTCGCCTTCGGCTCCGATCAGCGAGATTCTTGATTCTCGATGGCCAACAGCATAAGCGCAGCTTTACCCTACCCCTCTTGAAGTGCATCACACCTAAAGAGGGTCACGCTGCTCTAGCGGAGATCCACAACGGCGTGTGCGAAAACCACGCCGAGGCCAATTCTTTGGTCTACAAAACGATACGACAAGGATACTTCGCCCACTTTAAAGAAGGACGCGATCGCCTACGCCGTAAAAATGTCACCAATGCCAAGTCATGGCACCAAACATCAAGCTCTCGCGCGGAAAATCTCAAATCCATATTCAGCCCGTGGCCATTCGCACAGTGGGGGATCGACTTGATTGGACCTTTACCAACGGCCGGGCGGATGCAAATTTGCGGTGGTTCTTGTCGACTATTTCACCAAGTGGGCGGATGTGGAGCCCCTCAACAAGATCGACCAAGCGGCCATCATCGTGTTCATCCTGAAAAATATCATCTGCAGATTCTGACTTCCACAGCAATCGTATCGGACAACGGAAGCAGCTTTGACGGCCTCGAAATCATGGAATTTTGCGAGCATTGGAAAATAAAGAGGTTGTTTGCGACACCCTATCACCCCCAGACTAACGGCCAGGTCGAGGCGGTCAACAAAATCCTCAAACATACCCCGAAGGCCAAGCTTGAGGACAAGAAGGGGAAGTGGGCCCAAGAACTCCCGTAAGTGCTCTAGGCCTACAGGACAACAACGAGAAACTCCACCGGAGAGACATCTTTTGCTCTCACTTACGGCACGCAGGCGGTGATCCCATCTCGAGGTCTCGATACCCACTTATCGAACCTCTCAAACTCTCGACGAGCGTAATGAGGCCGCGAGGCGACTTGACCTTGACACGTTAGGAAGAACGCCGCCTCGGCGTCTGCTCACGGGAAACGCCGCCACAAGCGAAGCTTCGGAAAGGTACTACAACACCAAAGTCAAAGCCCGACAATTTTCAAAAGGCGAATTAGTTCTTAAAAAGTCCCATGGCCCGAGCACCGGGTATTTGGCCCGAACCGGGAGGGCCCATTCAGGTATCCGAAAGTGGCTACCCGGCGGGGCATACGAACTAGAGCACCCGATGGCACTCCGGGCCAATACCCCGAACGCCAGTCATCTCAAAAAATATTACCGGTGACTCAAGCTATTAGTAAGCTATATCTGAACCTCTTCGCATGTAATAGTTTATGCCAGGATTTTTGAATTTAATGAAATTACCATTTCATGCGAGTTGTTCAAATTTCTTACCTATTGCTCACTCGAAAAGTTGTGAGACTCGCGACGGCTTACGCTCTCGCCAAGGCACCACAAGCCTCGCCGTGGGGTTAGACCCACGCGGCACCAAAAGCCTCCCGACGAGGCTCAAGCCCAGTGAGCATAAAAGTCTACACAGGATTACACCCACAGAGCATAGAGACTCGCACGAGAAGAATGGCCTCGCCTCGCGAGCACGAAAGTCTCACGATGCGGCCTAAGCCCACGCCGACAACGCCTTACGGTCGCACGATACCGTCCCGTTTGACACCTAAAGCCTCGCGCGAGAAGAATGGCCTCGCCGGCGAGCACGAAAGACTCTTGGTCGAACATTAAAATTCCCAACGAGCACCAAAGACTCCCTGAGCGCAACCTCCCGCGATCATTTTTCCTTTTAACATTTCTAGATATTTAAACATGTTACATTGTTTAACATTTTTGAATTGGTCATTTCGCAGTCATGACAACCATACGTTATTTCACGAGAAGGAAGAGTTGCGAAATAAAGTGCTGAAATTAAAGGCGCGAGTAATAGATAAAAAAGAATTTCTCATTCATATTTAAAGGGGTGGCCTACGGCCGAAGTACAAAAGTTCTAAACCCTAAACCCTAAACCAAAAGTAAAACAAGGATAACAACGGCAATGACCTCTCGCCTTTTGTAGCAACAGAACGAGAGTTCAAGGTATCGAAAGAGAATTCAAAGTACGGGAACGTGAGTTTAAGTATTGTTCAACTCCGCTCGCCCCCCGCTACCTCGCTCTCCGCCGGAACTCCAGCCGTCTCTCCAACCACCGGGTCCTCGCTACCCGCCGCCCTCGCCGCCGCCTCCGCGCCCGCTGCCTCGCCCTCGCCCCGCCTCGTCTTCGTCCGCAGGATCGCAGCGTGTCCTGGTAGGGGAACCAAGAGAGGTCCACCCCATGGAGGGTCGCCAGTCCTTGAAAGGGAACTCTAGAGTATCCGGGACAAGATGCGCGGGGTTGAGGACATAGGCCTTGAGCGACCTCTCTAGGGGCGGAATCCATCTTCGCCCTCTTCAGAGTCGCGGATGGCGTCGGCATAGGCGAGGAAGTAGGCAATGTCACCCATGACATCCGCATCCTTGACGGGGTCGGTGCGGAAGTCTTGGAGCTCGATCTCCGCCGACTCGGCCCTCCTCGCATCTCGCACTCGGGCGATCGCCTCCTCGGCCTCCTTCTTGGCGCAGCCGAGTCAAGCTCCGGCGATTGGGCACGGCCCGGCCGGGCGGCGTGCCATGAGGATTCCGCGGCCCCCACCTTCTCGCTCTCGGCGAGCGCACTCTCATGTGCGGCCCGGGCAAGGCGGAGGTTGGCGAGCTTCATCCTAAGCGGCGGTCGGCTCCGTGACTTGCCCCTCCAAGCACCGCTATCCGCCCACCATGGCGTCCCTCTCTTCCCGTTGGTGGATAGACCGCTTCACCTCCTCGTCTTGGGACCGAAGAGCCCGCCGCGATGCGATCGCGCACAGGAGATCGAGGATATGGCTCACCATGAGCGCACTCTCGCGGTTGAAGTTGACTGCAGCCTTCCAGCCTCGTCCGTCCAGCCTCCCAGAGAGGTTCCGCATGGCCGAGCCGATGTGCGCGGGAGCCCGGTGGCCGAGCGCCGCGAGGCGAGGAAATTGTGGATCATTGAGGGCCTCGGGATCCCGTCAAGAATTAGTCTCGCACGAAGAGCGGAAGTTCGAAAAAGGATCGGGGCGTAATAAGGAGTTGCGAGGAGCAGAGCTTACCGGCTCTCCATCACCGGATCGCGACCCGGGAAGGTGGGATCGAGGGATCCTTCGCGGTGGGCACCGCACCCGCAGAGGTCCCCTGTTCTCGGGGCGACATCATATCGCGATTTCTTGCGAGCTTCCACGGGGACCTCCCTCACTTCATCGTCCTCCTCCCGCGGGCGGTCCGACCCTCCCTCTCCGGGGACGACCCGGGGGCACGAGAAGACCCCCGAGAAGTAGGTCGGGCAATGCCCATGGTGCGACCTTCACCCGTGGTGGCTCTTGGGGCCCCCCGTCTTGGGGGTGCGAGTTTGGCCGCTCGGGCCGCGTTCCTTCCTCGCGCTCGTCGTGCTCTTCCCCAACCCGCTGCGACAGCTTAAGTTTGCACATCACCTCTGGGGCAAGTGCGGAAAATGGGGATCACTGGAACTACAAGAAAACGAGTCAACAAATGATAATGGCGAATATCGATCAAGGAAAGTAAGGGCGAGCACGTGCTTACAGTTCAAGGTCCACTTCGCGGGGCGGCTGATAAGGCGAGTTTGCTTGACGCTCAACGCCAAGATTCCTTTCCAGTGCCTCTCGTTCTCGGGAGCTCCTTGATTTGCTCCAAACACGGCTCAAAATCCCAGCTTTAGCTCCCCGGGCGGCGGTCTCGAGTCCCGCAAAGACAAGAGAAATTAGATCGGTAGCCTTCGATATTAGAAGAGATGAAAGTCTTACTCGCTCGTTTCCGATCAAACTCGGTGGGACAAGCGAGGGTGGTCCCACGAGCAGCCCACCGCCTTCCGTGCCCCCGCTACCTGCAACTGGGCGGTGCCCACTCATAAACTTTGTTCGGGACACCGCGATAAGGGGCCCATGCCTCGGTTTCGAATACAGCCCGTCTTTCCCGTCGCGAGACTGTACACATATAAAAGCTCCTTGGAGCTCGGCATCCGAAAAGACGGTGCTCGCCGAAGAGCACCGGCGAGGCTATCAAACGCCTCCACCCATTAGGGTGCAACTGAATGGGGGCCACCTCCCGTGCCGTGAAGTAGTAGGAGAGGCATGGCGGAAATAGAAATCGGACCCCAGCCTCCATCATCGCAAAATTCGCGGCTACCATCCCGGGATGAGGCTGGTCGGGTCGCTCATATGACCTCGGGTGGTGAAGGTGCACCGACGAGGGAATCTCTCATTGCTTGCGGAGACGGTGCAGCTCGGCCAGGTTACCGAGCTCTCCCAGCGTCGGAGTCACACGGCCGGTGAGAGGGTTACGCTCGCCGAATCATGCTATCATCTCGCTTCATCCTCTCATACGGACACGTGGCCAGGTAGGCGGCAAAATCAAAGTCGGGCACCGACCGGCCCGATCCATGAAGCGCACCCATTCTTCATAGGTGCGGGCTCGGTCCGCCTCTGCTCGCTCCCTTCTCCTCCCAGCGGCCTCCTCCTCCAGAGCACGAGCGGCCTCATCTAGGGCTCCACCCACCTCGTCCCTTCCAAAGAGCCCGATTCGGCCGAGAATTGGGACCGAGATCGGAGTCGGTTCCTTCCTCGTCCTCGGGGGCCGCCGCCGCTAACGTAACCCTCTCGGGAGACTTAAATCAACCCCAAGGTCGCCCTGCCGGCGAACTCGGGGGCTCCCGCGAGATCGGCGCATCCCCACCTCGAGGCGGCCCGGCCAAAATGGAAACGAGGCGGCCGGCCGCCCAAACACCACGTCCGAGGCCCTCCAGTGCCTCGAGACCAGGCCCCCATCGATCGCCGGGGCCGGGGACCACGAGAACCACCACTACCACTTTGCCCGGACCCTCGCTCCATTCCGAAACCAAAGGGAAAAGAAGAAAGGGAGGGAAGTGTGAAGGTCTTACCTAAGAATGCAGATGAAGATCAATGTAGATCCTAAGTGAAGGAACTCTCGGTCGAATTGGGATGTGTTGAAGATTTTGAAAGTCGTCTCTCGGATTCTCGAAGAGCGTAAAGTGGCAATGATAGAGATTTCCCCTATTTATAGATATGGGGGAGGTGCCTCTCGGCAATTTCCCCTAAGTAAGGAAACGGGGGCCCAGGGAATTCTCCCAAAATGGAGCCCCCGGTGCTATCTCCCGCCTCGGGACAACGCGCGCGTGGACCTCCGCGCCCGTTAATGCGGCGGCCCACGCGCTAGAAAACAGGCGCCGCCACTCGCCCACTTTCAGTGAAAGGGCGCATCGGTTACCGTAAAGCCGCCACACGACGTCATCGTGGGGCGCTGAAGGACGCGCGAAATATCCGAGAAGAGCAATCTCGCGTCAAGTCACACCCGCTCCAGCCGAGCACGGCCAGACCGAGTTGGGGGCAATTGTTGTGACATGGAAATAATTCAAGGGACGATGCTCGCACAAGGACGCGAGCAAAGGCCTCTAAGCGAGCATAGTATATGTCCCCGAGAAGGTGCTCGCCTCTACTACGCGAGGAGAGATATCCCCGAAGAGCCGGCGAATGCCAAGAGGCGACCAGCCGGAGACAACCCTCCCGAAGAAGGGAAGAATGCAGGAGTCGGACCATGATCGAGAAGGTGTCGTCCAAAAAGGGAAAGGATCTCGCCGCCAAGAGGGATTCCAGCGGTTAAGCCACGTGGAAGACCTTGAGAGGGTTAGAAGTCCGATCCTCCGTGCGGTACCTTGATAGGCGCATTTAATTCCGTACCATCGCATTAAATACACCCAATCCCATGGGATTTGGGAACGGTCGATTGGCATGTATAAATAAGACCTACAAGGCATAATGACAGGGGATCGAAAAACATCCGACCTTAAGCACAGGACTCACCCTCCCAACAAATCTCTTGGCATTAATTACTTTACTGCACCTATATTCCTTATGATTGTTCATCAACACTCTCATATTAATGGTCAATCATTAATCATCGGATTCAATAGGCTTTGATCCAAGCTACTAAACAGCCGATTAAACATCCAAATACCCGATCATTGGGTGTCTTAATCGGTGTAATAACAAATTGAGAATGTCATAAATATTGCCAAAAAAAAACATGCAAAAATTTAAACACAAACTCATTACTAACATGCATATATCGATAAAAAAGGATAGTGACTTTCTAATCAAATCAAAGAAACAATCATTAACAATTCTAATATGCATACAGCTTGTCAAAGAAAAATCTTAAAAGAATGTGTGCAATTAATAATAAGAAAAATCTTTAAAGAATATGTGCATTTAATAGTTTTAGATATGGAAGTTCAATTTTATCGAAAAAAAAATATTTTACCAAGGAGGTAAAAGAAGTACTATAACTTCTACATTAGAAAAAGAAAAAAAAATAATTCCTTAATCTAAAGCCTTCATGATACAATAAAATCTAATATTCGTAAAGAGGGTTAAAGAAATTCAAGAAACTATATTATATCTTTGGAAAAAGGACATTAACTTATAACCGAAATAAAAAAATCAACGATTCGTAGCATTAATCTATGCAAAATTAATTCATAAAGCTCTACATAAATTAGGGGACATACATAATTTTTCTAAAGCTCTACGTTTTCATCAAAAATATAATAAGCAAATGAACTTACGCATAATAATATTATACAATAGAAACAAAATAAGAAACTCACATGTAAAAGTAATGAAGAATGAGAGTCCTAGAGAACTTTAAGTTCTTGTAGTAAATCAATATATAGCTCAAGTGGTTAAAGCTCCACTACCTATGGCTCAAAGGTCATGGGTTCGAGTCACCTTTGCCCGATCAAAAAAAAAAAAATATATATATATATATATATATATATATATATATATATATATATATATATCAAACATAAATATTATAAATAACAATATGATAATGTAAGCTATTCATAAAAATAAAATATAACCAAATTTCAATATCATAATTTCCTTAATTTTTTTTATTGGGACGGTGCCTTAATCTTCAAGTTAGCTCAACTTGAATTATATAATTTATTTATATTGAATACATTAATATTATCACTCTAAATTAATTTGATAATCTTTTGTAATAAGTAGTTTTTTTAAAATACCTTTTTTTTGGTCAAAAATTTCAAATAGGAAATTAACCATCAAAGTTATGGGACAATAAATTTAGGACCGAAAATTAATGTATTAATATTTATTTCCTTCTTTGTTATTATTATGAAAACTTAGATATTGAAGTAAAATACGATTGTATTGAAATAAGTTCTTGTGTTATACTATTTATAGTAATTAGATAAACTTAATATTTAGACAAATGAACAATTAAGAGTTTAAAAATTAAGAATGATACTACATTTGAGATAATCACACATATACTACTATAAATATTCCAATTAATCGGCATGAAAAATTCTTCTATCAATTAGTTGATTTACCAATTTAGAGCCATATTGTTTGTCTATGAGTTTATGTTCGAAGTAAATTACACATAATTTCTGTCTAGGTATATTTTTTCTTACAAATAATTTTCTTTCTAAAAATGATATCAAAAAGTCAAGCTAAATCGTAAATTTAGATAATTATAAGATTTTATTTTAATTTGATTTTCCTTTTAAATAAAATTCTATCAATTACTTTTTCAAAAGGATAGTAGACTAAAAAATTTGTAAAATACAATTAATTACGGGATGCTACTCTTAAAAAAATTAATTAATTAAATAAAAATGATCATTAGACACGGGATGCTACTATTGAAAAATTGTGGCCAAAGCAATTGATGAAGCCCAATCACTCAAAATAATTAACAATGATATCACATATACATATATCAAAACAAATCACAATGCATATATATGATTCATTTAAGTTAATTCATAGAGTAAGGTCAAAATTTCCTATTTTAAATTTGATAAAGTATACCATATTGATGAATTAGTGTTGTTTTAAAGATTTATTAAGATATATTAATGATTTTCATTAACCATAATGTCTTTTAATTATGTTAGTAATATATTAGTATATTAGGGTATTATGTTTCTCGATTTTAATATTATTAAATTATTTTAGCCTTGATATTTTTCATATAGTTGTTTCTATTTGCAAAAATTAATTAATTTTTATATGTTCAAACATAAGTTATAGTCTTTTTACCAAAAATTATAATATGCATATTTCTAATAATGTAATATTTAAATATAATACTAATTTTGTGTATTGTTAATGTATGAGATTAATCATTTTTAATTAGAACCATTGTTTAGTGGTGAATTGAAAAGTTATAGAACTTATTCATAAAGATTGAGTAGTGAGACATTGTTACATATAATTGTTAAAAATTAAAAGATATTTGCTATAAAATACACTTGAATCGTCACTGTCAATAAAAAGAAAAAAATACACTTAAATTATCGTAGCAAGAAAAATTATTGTATTATACTTATTATAATATTTAAAAATTTCATCTTTGTGTTTTAAATATAAACTACGGTCATTTTCTCATAAAATATAGTATACATACCTCTATTCATATAACATATAAAAAAATAATAATAATTAAGTATATTGTAAATTTTAATTGTGGCAATGCGATCCACGATTCTTCAATTTATAATCATAACTCAAATATTCCTAAATTAGTCATACATAATATATGATAAAATCTTCCCAAAATTTAAATATAACATTAAATCTTACCTAGTAATACTAATTAAATTTATTCCTATTAATTGAATATTGTCAAATTATAAGTATAAAGTTTAATTATTTATAGTAACACACAATTATCAAATTAATTTCTTCACAATGTTTCTCATAATTAGATTGCGCTTCTAATTGATGATGTTCTTATCTCCTCAATTTGTTTCTCTTGCAATAATTAATATTTCATTTGCATAAAATCGAGAGATAAATTACGTAGTAAGTAAGAGTAGAAAAAGTCAAATCAAGAGATTTATAGTAATACACAATTGTCAAATTAATTTATTAATTTTTGCTAATAATCAGTGAATAATAATTAATTTATAACTATGATTAAAAAAGAGGAATTTAATAAAATTTAAATGATTAGTGAGTTCGAGAGTTCATGCATATTGAATTGAAAAATTGATCTTGATTCCGTATTACCTCTTGAGAAACTATTCATGTATCAAGGTCATATATAAGTATTTTGGTTGGCCTCGTGTACTTCGTATACGATATGGTTGAATACATATCTAAGAGTTTAATTTTTTTTTTTTTAAAAAAATGGGTAATCCAACACCTTTTGTTTAATGTACAACTACAAAAAACATTAACATTAAAAAAACTCAATAATTTACATTAGATCACTATCGAATCAATAAAATAAAAAAAAATTACAAATAAATAGTTGCGAGATCAACCACCACCGTTTTTCTTCCGATTCCGCGAATGTGTTCTTCATTTAATTAGTGCTCGTAACTTGGGTCGAGTGACTCCTCCTCTTTCCTCGCCGGAGCAATGTAACATATGGATGATGGTGGTGGTGTAATTGTGATGAAAATGAATAAAAATCTCAATAATTTATAGTAGAGGGTGAGGCTGAAAATAAGGGATGAATTAGAGAGATATACATCCTATTAATTGTGCATATCTGCTACCTAAATTAGATGTTTGACCATGTGGATGGTCATGATGAATCGAAAGAAATTCGATCAACGGACCGAGTGAAATGGCGCCAAAACCCAAATGTGGAATGTGGTGCTTTTATATATTACTAGTATTGACCCGTAACCGTGCTTCGCACGGTTGTCTCTAATAAATTATTTATTTTTGTATTTTCAATAATTTTATTATTTATTTTGTATTTTCAATAATTTTATTATTTATTATAAAATTTAATCAATAATTCAATAATTAATAAGTGACAAAATCAAGAAATCATAAAACAGGACATAAATTTTTTTAGATAATAAAATTTTTATTTAACAATACCCCAAAAGTTAAAGATTTCTAAAAACCTCACTAATACATTGTTCTTTGTCTTATTACAAATATTATCATCACTATTACACAATAAGATCTTTAAACCATCTCGATCGGTAATCCTTGAAATTGCAATATATAGTTGACCATGACTAAATATCGGTTTCTTCAAAAAATAATCCGACGTGAGAGAATGATTGTCCTTAACTTTTATTGATTGACATAGCATATGATATAACTAAAGAAAATTGTTTATGCTTTGAAATTTAAAGGGCAACCTTGCATCGTAAAGAGTTAATGATAACCAATTCACTAGCACTACTACCAGTCAAAATCCTTCCTTCAATTATTTTATCTCTCAACCGTGTAATCACCAACCTAATATTAAAAAAATATAAAAATTGAGAAATATCAAATATATTATTGTTAACAAAGATAATTATAAATCTTAACACAACTATAAATAAATTACATTAATTAAAAAAATAATTACCTCGTTCCATTACATACCTCTTTCGAATTATCAATGTTCCTCAACAACATTCTTGGTGTACCAATTTTCAAACCGATTTCATGATTAGGCACGCCAAAACATTTTAGAGTGTTCAAAAATTCTGGAGTATGGACATCAAAATTTGAATCGACATGCATGATCTATAAGAACTAAAGTAAGGACGTCCATCTTGAGAATTCAACGTCATCATATAATCATTTATTGATTTTACAACATCAAGAGTCGGTGCGAGGATAAACCTCTCTTGGAAGTAGTTATAATCATTCAAATTATTCTCAAAATCGGGATAAACATTATTCACTATTGTCTCAATCGGATTATCATCACAATGCAACAAAAGATCACTTGGAATCTCTAATTCTAATCCATAATCAGTCTCTACTCCAATAAGTCAATCACCAACACTTGCAACCCAACCGAGAAAATTTCCTCAAATAATTTATGTCTCATTATACTCTACATTACGTAACCTCATGTTTTTAGTTAATCGAAGAACGGTGCATACATTCCATAAATGAGAAGAATTGATGGTCGCTTCTTACAATGTCCTGTCATTTTCCTTTAGGTATAAGCTGATAAGATTTGCCAAAAATTACCTCCAAAAATAACGGCCTTTCCACCAAAGCGGTATTTCCAAAAGTGACGGATCGGTGAATTGCATTATGTCCCTTAAAGAAGTATCAAATGCTTCAATACAATTTTTGTTAACCATTGGAGCTTCATCCCAAATGATCAATGAGCATCTAGTCAACAGCTCAAAGAAATTGACTACCTTGCTGAATATTGCATGTAGAATCCTCAATACAATTTATTGGAATTGTAAATTGGAATGAGCAAAGATAACCACCGGGAAGTAAGAGAGATGCTATGCCACTGGATGCTCCATTGAAATAATTAATATTTTATTTGCATAAAATTAGAGATAAATTACGTAGTAAATAAGAGTAGAAAAAGTCAAATCAAGAGATTTTTATAGTAATACACAATTGTCAAATCAATTTCGTATTTTTAATAATCGGTGAATATTAGTTAATTTATAACTAATATTTCTTCAATTTACAATCATAATTCAAATATTCCTAGAGTATTTAACAACTATATTATATATGGTTGGTGCTCCAATTAATGCATATTAATAAAGTGGTAAATATACATACGAATTATAGCTTAAGGAGTTAAGGGTTGTTGCCATTTTAATGAGATCGATCGATATTTAAAGATTGGATGTTCTAGAATAAGAGGCAGATTATAAGGGTTTGAATTTATCCTATTTAAATTAGTTAAAAAAATTACACTTCTAATCTTGTAAAAAATTCCCAAAAATACTTTTGTTTTCCTTAAATAAATTTCATTCAATAATATCATAACGTTCTTTCAATAATACCACAATTCTTATTTACTAATATCATAATATTTTATACACACAAAATATATAAAACCGTGTGTGGTAATAATTTATAAGTATAATTGTATTATTGAATATATATATATGTTATAATGAAGTTTCATACTATGAATAAATTTCACTAAACATCTACTCTTATTTTATTATTAGTTTATTAACAAAACCACATTGCTATGGGAAGATTTTCGATAAATTTATTTAACAATAAAATTAAGTTCTCATTTCGAAATTATATGATAGTCGCGATAAACACTTGCATCTTTGAAATTGAGCAATTTCGATTCTCTAATCAATTTAACTTTTGCTAATAATCATGAATAGCACAAAAATTTAATGTGGCATTAAATCTTCTTCCACACTTGATTATAAAATATAACATTAAATCTTACCTAATAATACTAATTAAATCAATTCTTAAATTAATCATGTGTAATATATGAAAAATTCAAATCAAGAGATTTATAGTAATAAGAAATTGTCAAATCAAAATTAATTTATAACTAAGATTTCAAACCGTAAAAATACACAAAATTAAAATGTGACATTGAATCTCCTTCCAAATTGATTATAAAGTATGACATTAAACTTAACTAATAATACTAATTAAATCAATTACTATTAAATGACAATTGATAAGTATAACGTTTAATTAAATCAATTCCTAAATTAACGTTCATAATCTCTAATTAGATTGACAATTGACATTAAATCAATTACTATTAATTGACAATTGATAAGTATAATATTTAATTAAATCAATTCCTAAATTAACATTCATAATCTCTAATTAGATTGACAATTGACATTAAATCAATTACTATTAATTGACAATTTATACTATTATAAGTATAACGTTTAATTATTTATAATAATAAATAATTATCAAATTAATTTTTTCACATTGTTTCTCATAATTAGAATGTGCTTCCATTGAGGATGTTCTTCCTTCCTCAATTTAATTCTCTTGCAATAATTAATATTTAATTTGCATAAAATTAGAGATAAATTGCATAGTAAGTAAGAATAGGAAAATGTTAAATCAAGATATTTATAGTAATACACAATTGCCAAATTAATTTTTTAATTTTTGTTAATAATCGGTGAATAATATTTAATTTATAACTATGATAGAAAAAGAAATTTAATAAAATTTAAATAATTAATGAATTTCTTTTTAAAATTAAAAAATTACTAAACGGCAGTAAATACAAAGAAAAAAAGTTGATCCTTTATTCTCAATTTAGTCAAAATATATTTTGTCTCATATGCAAAAAGAGTATTGATCAATGTGGATGATCCTTTATCATGTCACTTTGTTATTGTGTTAGAGTAGAGTATTGTGTTATTTCTCCCCCACCCCCAAAGAGATGATTTTATATCTGGCCATTAACGAAAAAAGTACGGCAAAAAAATTTCGTCTACATGTAGAACAAACTCTACAGTCTACGGTAGATGAATTGATCAATTATTTCCTTGTGCTATATGTGTTTTTGTATTTCTTTTATTAACTTTTTCCTGCATTATATGTTTGGGTGTTTATTATAAAACGAGATATTATTAAGATTATAAAAATTAATATTGGAGAATAATAATAAGGGGTTGTAGTCTGATTACGTAGTTATTCTTATATGAATAACATAAACTATTTTTGAGTGAGTTTTGATGTTTAATCTGAGTAACAACTAAATGTTGTTCTTCTTTGGGCTTTATTTCTATCTACCTTTTGCTTTAGAATTTGTGAATGTTTATATCCGTAAATAGCTGGCAATATATACATTAAAACACTATCAAATCAATAAAATAAAAAAATGCATTTACATTAGATAAAAGTTAATATTGAATTATTTACATAATGAATAGTCACACTTTGAATCACCACTGTTTATCTTCCGATCTACGCAAATGCGTTCTTCGTTTAATTAGTGCTCGTAAATTGGGTCGAGTGGCTCCTCCACTTTCCTCGCCGAACAACGTAATGTATTGATGATGGTGGTGATGTAATTGTGATGAAAATGAAAAAAAAAAAAAAACTCACACATTTATAGTGGAGGGTGAAATTTGAAAATGAGGGATGAATTAGAGAGATATACGTCCTATTAATTGTGCATGTCTCTGCTACCTAAATTAGATATTTGACTATGTGGACGGTCACGATGAATCGAAAGAAAATCGATCAACAACCAGTGAAATGGCGCCAAAATCCAAATGAGAAATGTGAGCTCCTATTATATATTATAAGATAAGGATAAGGATGTGATGATGTATCAATAAATAATACATTTTTAAAATTAAGAAAAACGTATGGAATGATTAATATGAAAAGATTTGACTAATTTAATAATCCTGCTAGTAAGTATATTATCTCAAAATATTTTCCTTTTATAAAAATTTGATATTATCTAATTTTAATATCCCTATTACACTAATTTGTATAACTATTTTATTGAACATTGTGAGGCAATTAATCTTAATTTTAAATCTAACTCACACATCGATTTATACTATTATGTTTAATTTAAATCTATAAGGGTGTATTACTTTTTAAAAAAATCTATAGATGTTTCTTAGATATTTTATTATGATTATATTAACATATGTTTTATTTCGATTCTCGATATATTTAAAAAAATCATGTCAATTTAGGTTTTAGTATTCGACATATAAACACAATAAAATTAAGAACACAATAAAATTTTATTAGATGATATATATCTTAAAATTTATGTTTTTAATCACAGTAACTAATAATTTACATAATACAATAATTATTGTGTGGATTAAAATAAATTTTAATTAAAAATAAAAATTATGTTAATATTACTGAGTGTGATTAATTTTACTTTATATAATATAATATAATATTGAGTATGATGATTAATTCTATTTTATACAATATATAGGAGTATAGAGATTATATTCCAATAAATTTTACATTTTGAAAAATAAAATTCTATTTAAATACTTTATAAATTTGATGTATTGAAAAATAATTTTTTTTTAAATATACATAATAGAATTGATATGTTATGTTACTGATAGATATCAAGCTTTAATTGCAACAATAATTTCCTTCCTTCCCAATTCAAACTCACTCACACACGTTACCACTTACCCTATCACACCACACGACTATCTATGCAATATTAAGGGCACAAAAATAAATCTTTGGACAAATCTCAGCCATTCAACTCCACTTTTCACGTTTTGGTGCAACAATGGCGGAGGTTGGAAATCGATCCACTGGTGGTGTAATTAATGTGGCTATAATATGGAATGATGGTTTAGGCGTAAAATTGTCTAATCAAATATTAATGTGGGCGAGATAAAAGAGAGGTGCTAAACCAATGAAAAAAATTAGTAAGGTTAATTACCTAATTAAATGTACTTATTATGTATGTATCGGTATTATAATATAACTTCGATTATTAAAAAAATGACGAATAATATTTTTTATATTAACAAAAAATATACACCAAAAATAAAATATAATAAAACCCTAAAATACTAAAACTCTAATACAAAAAAACTACTAAAACAAAAGATAAAATTAAAAAAATGACATATTATATCCAACAATCATCTTCAACTTTAATAGATTTGTCGTGTATTTCCACTCTAACATGAAAAGTATTTGGATCATCCAGTCTCATTTGAAAAAATAATATCCCTTTGGGTAATCTGCAATGTATTTACCATATTTGTCCAACCATTCTTAATTCGACCAATACCCTTCCCGCATCGATTAATCAAATGATATTCATACGAGCATTCAAACTTCACCACTGGAGTGCTCATATTCAATGATGATGGTCCGTTGAGAGGTCCTTAGCATTTCAACAAAGATACTAGGGAGGTTCTACATTTGACAAAAAAAAAAAAAAAGTTAATAAAAAATATATTCTAGTTTAAAAATAACAAATAAGATAAATCTTTACCAAAGCGAGCAAAAATTCTCGTAGTTACGCAATGAAGCTGCGAACAATTCGTTTGCGGAACTCAACCTCCGAGCAACCGATCTTGTGATTGGCATGGTTGTGACTTGTGAGGGATACCAATACTAACCCCTAATTCTGTAACTAGTGTTGTCTTTGAACATGCACGATGATTCATTTATAGTATTACAATGACATTAAATATGGTCACCTAATACAATAAATTGATGTCGGAGTAGTTGTAAAATTAATTGTCATGAGCGGTGAGAATTTTTTTGTAAAAATATTGTGTCTTATGTACATTAATTATTCTAGAATCTTTTTTGACATTAAAAATGGTTTAATAAATACAATAAAGTATTTTTTTCTTATAAAAAAGCACATAATTTTTAAGGAAAAAAAGTGTCTCTTTGAAAACGATGGGTTGCAATGCGTCTCCGTTTACCAAATCGACACGGCTTCACATATACCTCGACTAGTGGAAACATCATAAGGGATACCACCGGTTGGCCGCCCATATAAATTGGGCCACATTAGACAGATAAATTCATTCTTACTCATTTACAATCGGTAGACGTTCAAATGGATGATTTTGTAATTACGAAATCTGTCTCTTCTTCTTTTTTCTTATATGCTTAGGCTTTCATATTAATTTCTCATTTTCTTCTCTTTGTTTTGAATAACGAATTCAAAGGTTTGGAAGAAGGCAACAAAATCAAAAAGGCAATGAGGGAGCGGTTCGAGGTTTGTTTGACATTTTTCTCATACCAAAAATTTATTTTTCATAATATTCTAAACAATCGCATCATGACTCGTGTTTTTTTTTTTTGAATTTTGGTTTTCGAGAGGAGGAGGATAGTGCTCTAACAAAAGATGGAGATAATGGACAAATACTTGGACTGGTTTGAACTCATCAAGATCCGATTTCGAATCGACTCCGTGTTGAAGAAAGAGACCGATGAGGCTGAGAAGGAATACTGAAGGGCCGATTAAAGAAAGTTCTCGATGAGTTGTCTGAGTATGATTTTAAAATCGCGGTGTTGTTCTCACAATTTCATATCTTTCCACTGAACAATAGTTAATTAGTTTTTTTTTTTGTTTAATTATTTTTATGGTAGTATTTGAACAATATTAGTTTTTATGTTTAGTATGTTTGTATTTAATGGAGTAGTATAGTATGTTTTTGGTTTGATGTTTGTTTATGTTTTTACGTTTTCGTTTTATGTTTATGTTTTTGTTCTTGTTTATGAACATGGTATTTTTCAGACTTTCATTTTATTGACACTTACAAAAAATATAAATATAAATTGAACTCTGAATTTTTATGTAACTTGTAAACTAATTATACGTACACTACATTACTAAAATTTTCAAACATATTTTATGTACACCACAAAAAATATTCAAACATATTTTTCTAAATTTTTTTGAATTAATCAAACATAAAAAACATATTTTTCTAAAATTAATCACTTAAAAATGCACAAAAAGCAGTAGACACCTTTGATTTGATAAATTTTAACAATGAAATACAACATTATTATACACAATAATTATTTCATAACTACAACATATAATATAGACTAATCTTTATATAAGTACTTAGCGTGGGTCAAATCACAATTTAAGTAAATCTGATTATTCCTTTTATTTAAGCGGCTAGATCAAATAAAATCTGGCTATTTCAATGTAAAAATCTAATCAAAACCCTAACATAGGTTATCCCGCATGCCTTAGGGCTTAGGGGTGCAATGTGTGAAAAGTACAAAATGGGGGAGGGGGAGAGGAAGGTTTGTTTCCCGCCAAACCCTAACCCTTAGACAAATTAGGGTTTGATATTTAGTCTTTAAATATTCATTCATTCCTCTTCTATTTTCATATCAATTTCGAACCCTAAACCACTTTCTAAGACTTCAAACACATGGCAAGCACTCCGAGTAAATCGGTCATCCCAAACCTCGCTAAATGGAGCTCACCACCGACTCTAAAAGCTGTGGAGAAGGCTGTATGCGAAAGTCGAGCATGATCACGCCACCCTCAAGGATGAGTTCTTTGGAATTTTTGAAGAGGCTGCTGCTTTCAAGCAACAAAAGACAATCTTCGGGTTGTTGTCTTGAACCGGGACGAACCTCTCTTCATGGTGTACGAGTACCTTCTCGATGTGGCTCAAGGGTTAAAGGCTTGTGGCCCTATTCCTGTTGTGGAGCTCTCTTAGGTCGGATTCGTCGGCCAGAATATGATGTTTCCTTGTTAATTTATGTCTCAAACCTTTTGATGCCCATATCGGTCCCCTCTATTTCCTTGGCTAAAATTTCATGTTAGCTTGTTTATATATCTAACCTAACCTTTTATTGTGCCCATATCGGCCCCCTCAACTTTCTTGGCCCAGAATGAGAAGTTAAATTTGATGTTTGTTAGTTTCTTTTTTTTTTTTTTTTTTTTTTATGAAGGAAATTGTTATGATCATCACCATTTATCTATGAATGAAGGGGATCTCTTTTGCATTTTCTATATTATTTAATAAATAATAAATAGGAGTTATAATTAATAAATAATAATAAAATAAATCGAAAAAGAAAATATTGGTTAGTTGCTTGAAATATTGGAAAATAATTATCTTGACTTAGATCATGGCAATCATCCCCAGATCATGGGCATTTGTTGCATAAAATTTAAATTATAACTAATCGATTAAATAATTAAATAAATCTAAATTTTTATTTTGATTTTATTTAATATATTTAGGATTTAAATAAATACGGTCCATGATATTATTTTTTTAAACTTGGCTCACAAAATATAAAGTGAAAGTATTTATCAAGACCCACAACAATAATCAATACACCCACTATATAGCTATGTAAAGTTGTAAATTACTACAAATTGTTGTACATATGGTTGTGGTATTATGAAATTTGGAGTTGTTAATAATCTTGTTAATTGTTTGGGCTATAGACTAATGGAAAAGGGAATTTTAATTTAAATTAATGAATTATGTAGTTTGTACCAACAGTAAATATAATTAATAAAAAATATATCCTTCAATTTTTTATTTTTTTATTGGCAAAATAAAAATTTTACTAACTCAAACTTGGAGCATAATGAGTACTCTATTGCACATCACCATTACAGATTCACAAAAAGAAAAAACGAGATCCTCCAGGTTAAGTTCATGACTCAAATTTAACTAATTAATTATTTGACGAGATAGTGAGTTCATTAAAATAATTAAATTGTGTGTTTTCAAAATTATTAGATTTCATTAAAATTATTTACGGAATTGGTGTGCTTCCAAAATTATTAAAAATTCATTAAACTAATTAATAATTACGGAAATGGTGTGCTTTCGAAATTATTACATTTCATTAAACAAATAAATTATTTATGCAAATTGTGTGTCTCCAAAATTATCCGATTTGATTAAACTAATTATTTATGCGGATTGTGTGTTTCCAAAATTATCCGATTTGATTAACTAATTATTTGTGCAGATTGTGTGTTTCCAAAATTATCCGATTTGATTAACTAATTATTTATACTGATTTTGTGTTTCCAAAATTATTAGATTAAAATAAAGAAATTAATTATTTACATAAATTGTATGCTCAAATCCTTAATTTAATTAATTATTTATGGAGATAAATACACGTAGCGGGAAATGAGAGAAAAACAAATTTTTTTGAAAAGATTTGGTCAAATCATGCTACGGTAAAAAATTCAAATTCAAAATTGAAATTTGGTCAATCTTTGCCGTCAATATATTTTCATTAAGGGACATTGGTAATATCTTGCGGTAAATTTCCCAAAATACCCCTATCCGGCTAGAATCGGCTACATATCTTTACCGTTATTAAATTTGATTTGTTTGTCTACATTGGGACAATAATGTGCAAAATTTTTCTTACGCACATGTTCGGAATGTGTAGAATTTTACGCACATGTGTAGTATCAATTTTCTTTCATCTTGTGTGTGTCGATGGGGATGTTGACCTTATGATTGTAATTTTTTGGACGAAACATGTAATTTTTTTCTGATTTATAATTACAACCACAATTTTTGAATTGATAATAAAAAATATGAATGAAATTAAAAAAAAATAGGATAAATCTTGTAATGAAAAATTATATCGGTAAAAGCAAAAAAATGGGACGGCTTCAATTAAAGGGACGTCAATCAAACAAGATTCCAGCAGCAGCTCAATTGAGAGGGGAGGGGTAATTTGGGTAAACTAGATCAAAAACGTGTATCTAAAAGTAATTACAAGATATCTTGTATCTTATAGTGTTAAAACTCCTAATATTGTACATTAGGGTTACTATCCCTATATTCTACTTTAGAATTTTAGAATTTGATCATTCCCTACAAATTTATAATCTATAATCTATAATCTATAATATATATAAAAGTGATTAAGAGTGTAAATTATTTTTGGACCATTTTACCCACTCATCTTTTATTTCATAAACATTCGTCCTTTTCTTGGTTTCATTTGTAACATAATTTTTACTTGTCTTTTTTATTTATCTCTTGCTTTATCCATATTTACTACTTCATTTATCAATATTACATTTACCATTTTTAAATTATATTGTATTATTAACTTAGGAACGCAAAATCATATATCCGATTACAAACACTACTTTTTCTATTTTCTTTTTATTAGTTTCCACTTTTAACAATAAACAAAAATTATTTTAACGTAATGGTATTGTTTGTAATTCTTAGGTGTTTGAAGGGCATATACGATGATGATTAGCCGCCCGAATGTCACACTTTTATACATATTATTTTAATATTATTTTTATTTTAACTATATAATTTAGTATTTTAAAATATTTCTAACACCTTTAAATAGTACAAAATTTTAATCCATCATTTTCTATTATTGATCTAAATCATTCAAACTATTTTTCAAACTCCTAAAATTATTCTCTTCTATTATTTTTGTATTTGTTATTTAATATTTCATACATCTATTTATAATTTAATTTATTTCTATTCAATTTCGCATTCCATTACTTATAATATTAATTTTGATATTGAGTTATAATTTATTTTAAGTGTATAGTAATTTTATTTCCTATTAGAGTTATAAAGTTAGAATGTCAAATAATTTCTATATACTTTTTTACATATTAAAATATAACAAAAATTGATTATACATAATATATATTTAAAAAATATTAAATAAAAATAATTGCTTTAGGTTGGGTTGGTGTCACTCATAAAACATGAAAAAGTTAAATTTGGATTGAATTGTAGATTGTATATGTGAATGAGAGAGAAATTAATATTATATTTGAAAGTTGGGTTGGATTAGTGTTATTGATAAATAAAGTGTAAGAGTGCATGCCCCTTTCCGTATAATGCATAATGGAGATAATTATTCATTGCATTGGCTTCCGTTTCGTTGTGGTTCTTTATCTTGTGGGTAGAGATGTTAAACGGATTGACCCTAACCCATTAGGGCCAGCCCTACAGGGCCACGGGCCTAAACGGTTCCGGGCCTTACCGGTTCACTCTTAGCGGACCGACAATTATTGGAACCTAACCCAAACCCTAGCGGTTTACGGGCTAAACGGGCCAAGATAACGGGCTCCGAAGAAAAAATATTAATTTTTAATATAAAATCTTAAATTATAATATAACACAATGCAAACTTAAAACATAAATATTGTTCATAAATTCATTAGAAATACATCAAAATAGTTAATCAATAAGAAAATACAACAAAATAGATTGTCAAATGCGTTTTACATTTCCAAAAAAAGTCGTCAGAACAAACTCAACTTATTTGCTAAAATTCTATTTTTTTCTTGAAATATCCTAAACCCTTTAGTAACATTTTGTTCCTTATTAACTTTTATCTCCAAGAATTTTCAACTCCAATTTTCTTCTTATTAAATAACTAATAGACATAAGGTTAGTAAAGTAAAATAATAATAACAATAATAATAATAATAATAACCGGGTGACGGGCCAGCCGGAAAATTGACAGCTAGCTCGTTTAGCCCGCGAGCTAATCATTCCGAGCCAAAAAGGCCCGATTTTAAACGGGTCATTAAACCCCCGGCCTTAACCCCGCATTTTTAGGGTTAAGCGGGCATGACCAGCGGCCCTTTTAACATCTCTACTTGTGGGTTATTTTTATAATTAAGAAAATAATGACTTTTGTATATTGTTAGTCTTCCAAAGTATAAGGATTAAATATTTTGAGCATTTAATAAAACTTATATTTTTTCTTCTCTCGAATAATTTTTGTAAATTAAATGATGTGTAACTTGTACTCTCTTCGTCCCGTGACAATCTTCACAAGTAGGGATGGACACACATATTAAGAAAATTTATTTTTTGTCCGAAATAGTGTAGGAGAGAGAATAAAGTGTAAAAGTATATTGAGTGATTAAATGAGATAAAATATAGGAGAGTGAATAAAGTAAAGAAAAACAAGAGTGATATTTTTAAATTAAAGTGATGTTATGAGGGTGTTAATATTGTGTTGACTTTCTTTATTTGGGTGTGAAGATTATGTTGGAATGTCCGAATAAGGAAAATGTGAAGATTATTATGGGACGGAGGGAGTATTTTTTTCATATTAATTCTTAAATATTTTTTTAGTAAATTAAATTATGTATAAATATGTGGTATTTTCGGTATCAATTTTGAATATTTTGAGCATTTGATATAATTTATATTTTTTTATCCATTATCGAGAACAATCACGAGCCGAAGGATCATTTATTTTTTCGATATATGAAAAAGTTGATTTTAGCAGTCAATTCTTAATAAATGCCGAATCAAATCCTTTATCCTTATTTCAAAAAAGGAAGCACGGGCTTCTTGTCTTGAACAATTTTTGGTAAATTAAACGATGTATAAATTTGTTGTATTTTTACGTATAAGGTTTTAAAGCGCACTACGCTATAACAATATGAATCTATTTTATGTCATCATAGTAATATTATGTATATGTTTGTCTTATCTATATAATTGAATCATTTAGCACAATTATCTACAATTTTTTTATTTATCATCTTTTCGTGCACTACTTGTGTACTTTCACGATTTTTTCAATAATATTTGTTTGTTGTTTTTTCATGTAATATTATATTTTTAACAATTGTTATCATTAATAAAAATTTGGGCATCATAAATTATATGTACATGTAAAAAGAAAAAAATTATTAATTTTTAACAATTGTTTAGATATGACGTGCGAAGCACGTGCTAAAAATCTATTACTTATAAAAGTGATTAAGCTTGTAAATCATTTTTGGACTATTTTATACTTTGTATATTTTTTCTAAACATAATCATCTCTACTTTTCTTTTGATCTTCCACCTCTCATTTTCTTCTTCATGTTTCCCTCTCATCGCGTCATGGGGTAGTCTCATTTCAAGACTTCTCCAAATGAACTCATAGTTTGTCTCTCTCTTCGCCGCCTCTTCGCCCCATTTGTTGTCTTTTCACGCCTTCATCATCAATCTCGATTTTTAGGTTTGTTTATTTAATGTTGGTTCAAGGCTTCATTTACGAATTTTAAGCCCAATAACATTGACAAAACACCAATCGATCCACCCAAATGAAATTTTTACGAAATTTTTGTGATCTATGACACAGGAAAAAGACATGGCCCGCCTCTTCGCACCCTTTGTTGCCTCTTTGCGCATCTCGTTGTCAATCTCAATTTAAAGATTTGTTTGTTAATGTTGATTTAAGATATTTTTTTTGAATATAAAGGTTTGTTTGTTAATGAAGATCTGTATTATGGCATGATCATACAATTTAAAAATAAAATTTTTATTTTTTATTTTTAATCTAGGTGATGAACATGAGTTTTTTTAATAAATACGGTGAGAACAATATAATAAAATTCAAAATATAAAAATATATAAAATATATTTGATTAGAATTATATATAATAAAAATATTTTTTTATAAAAATAATTAACAGTGTATGAATAGAAATGGAAAATTAAAAAGAAATTTTGTGCCTTGAATTAAGATATAATGAATAAAATTGGATATTAAATTGAGAAAAAAATTAAATTATAATTTGAAACACTTGTAAATTCAAGAAAACTTAACTTAAAAATTGAAGGGATAATGTACAAATTGGACCCTTAACTAATGTCTCAGGTACAAATTAGATCATAAACTATTTTTGGTACAAATTAGACCACTGAATTAATGTCTCAGTACAAATTGGACCCCGAACTATTTTTTTTTAATAAATAAACACTTTTTCTTTTAAAATTAAACAAATAAACCCTTCCACTAATAAAATAAAATATGGAGACCCTTTCATTAAATGAATTGACATAGAATATTATTATATTAGTGAATAAAATTGACAAAAAATAAAAATATTATGATAAATTCTAAAAATAAGTGTAACATCAACAACACTTTTTTTTCAATAATGGACTCATTTTTTAATATACAATATAATGTAAAATTATAAAAAAAAAAAAGTGTTGTTGATGTTAAACTCATATTTTAGAATTTATCATAATATTTTTTTAACTTTTTTGTCAATTCATTTAATGAAAGGGTCTCCATATTTTATTTTATTAGTTGAAGGACTTATTTGTTCAATTTTAAAAGTAAAAATGTTTATTTGTTAAAAAAATAGTTTGAGGTCGATTTGTCACGAGATATTAGTTACGTATTTAATTTGTACTAAAAAATAATTTAGGGTCAATTTGTATCTTATCCCAAAATTGAAATTGAAGGCATATATGAAATTTTTCCTTAATATAATATTGAAATTTTGTATTGTATTGGAGAATTACTACTAAGGAGAAAAATTAGAAAACAAGACTAACCCTACTTATATATCCCCAAATCGGAAATCCAAGAAAACAGAGAAAACCCCAATTCCGCAAATCCGAGGATTCATCACGTCATTGCTTCAATGGAGGTTCCGGGCTCATCGAAGAAGATGATAGCCACGCAAGAGGAGATGGTCGAAGCGAGGGTACCAATTGCATACAGAGATCAGTGCGCCCATTTGCTCATTCCCCTCAACAAATGCCGGCAATCCGAGTTCTACCTCCCATGGAAGTGCGAGGGGAGCGCCACACCTATGAGAAGTGCGAGTACGAGCTTGTTATGGAGCGGATGCTGCAGATGCAGAAGATCCGTGAGCGCGAAGCCCAGTTGAAGGCGCAATCCTCTCAGCCAATTCCCCTCATCCCTAAAACTGCCAATGCTTGATTCGAAATTATGACGATGATGAATAATTTTAAAGGTGAATTCCCTATCTGGGATGCTGATTCTTGGCGGTTGAGTTCTTTCTTTGTTTTGGCTGTGTTTTGTTCTCTCAGTAAAACGTTACAATGGCGATGGGATGCGTTTACTTTGAGTTTCTGAATAGTGTTTTTTTTTTTTTTTTTCTCGAGGGTTTGAACTATTATTAATTCAAAATGGTGCAGATGGTGAATTATCTTAGCTGGCTATTTGTTTGACATTTCCCTGACTAGAGATTGAAATGAGTTCTAAAACTACTAATGATTGAAGATTGTGCTAATGATGGATTATTTAGCCGGTTACTTGCTTATTCATTCTTTAGGCTATTTGTTGAGATTTTGATATTCTTTGTTTTCTTTGTATTATGCATTCTTTCAGTAGAAACACAGAAATGACTGACGATGAAACATAGTTTTTGGGTTTTCTCTATTATGTTTTATTGGGAGCTTTTAAATTTGATTATATGCTGCATGTGGATCTTTTATGCTCTCCTTGAGATAATAATTATAATAAGCATTTTTCTTTTGGGGGCTTCAATTTTTACTCACTCTTTCAGTGAAATGAAATGGCCTTTCTTGTGATTTTGGTAGACCAAACTATTGTTGTAGCTTTGCATTGAAGTGTTTGGGTTGATGCACACTCGATGTTGTTTTCTGTGAATAAGTAGCAAGAATATTATAGTTGGACTGGATGGCTAGATGATTTTTTGTATGGCTTAGGTCTTTCTGTTCAATAAATAGTGATGTCGTTGACATGATCTGATGACGCTAGGTGACATTTACCAGATATATAAATTGTCTGATTTCACCCATTTGCAGTAATAGGTTCTATCGATGGAGCAGTTCTGTACTTAAAATTTTATTTGTGACTCTTTTATAGGCATTCATATCTATTTGTTCGTATTCATTTTACAAATAGTGGTCTCTGATTCAATGTATTATATCTCATCCTTCATGTTGTATTTAGGTCATGTTTATGTGCTCATGCCATATGTTCTCTGTGCTTTTTTCTTTTCTAGTTTTACGTGATCAAACATGTTCTAAAATTCATTTGGAAAGATATCCAGTAGACAGGAATATGTTATTATGGCCCATTAGTTTGTAAGCATTGAGGTTGATATACATGGAACAAATATGTGTATGAGCATGCTTGTGCATTGTTGTCTCTGATTGCATGCCTCACGACATTTTTATGCATTTGTATTCGGCTAAATTTAATCTTGATCTGTTCAGTAAAAATTTGGGTGAACTTGCTTGCTTTCGTACTTTGTGCCTTTTTAATTATACATGCTAGTTCTTGTAATGTAACATGATCCTAAGGATGTTCTTAGTATCCCTGGCTGAATTAGTGACTACGAAAAAGTCACGAGTGAACTAGTTTAATTTTATATTCGTTGCTCATGAATCCATAGTTATTGTATAGCTTGAAATATATAATCCACACGGATAAGATATTTATAGATTGGTATTTGATGCTGTACGTTTAAATGGCAGTCTAAAGTCTGCTTGCTTCATGTATAGACTAGGTCACCCTTTGAAATATTGGACTTCTGGAAATTAGTTAAAATTAAAAGGTTTAATGGAGATACTAGAATACATTAAGCAGATGGTGCATAGAAAAATTTATTATTGCTATGTTTATACTTTATTTTTTTCTTTAGTATTGGGCTGTCAGTACCTGGGGGCCTAACATGGATTCCTATCAGTTTATAGTTTAGGATGTGTAATCAGGTTGGGTGTGCAAAATGAAGGATGTACAACTTTCTCACAAGAACCTAGAATAAAAGAAAGTGAGTGATGGGTAAATCTATCACATTAGATTTTCTCCCTTGTGCACTATCTAGACTTACAGCCTTTTGTAACGATGTTTGACATCCCAAATCCCATATATTACAAGGGAAGCAAACATTTTAATATCCAAAACATATGTTATTATTTGCATCACAATCTGGGTATAATTCGTTCGAGTTCAAAAACCAGTAAAGTACAGTTCAGAGGCTCCAAAGCTCAGCTAAAGGGCATTGTAGGAAGCATTCGTTTGAACAAAGTTAGGTGCTCTCTTGAAGATAAGCAGTACTTATCTCTAGTATTTTTACAGTTAACATTGCTAAAATTAACTGTAAGAATTGGTTACTGCAGAAGGAGACTTTAATCATCATACTATTAGAAATTTGTTTGAATTGAAAACTGTAGTAGAATACACTAACAATGTTTTTTATAAAAAAATCTCTGGCTCTAGTCTTGCATCGCCAACTCACACCCTTCCGCTATCCCCATATCTGCATATTACTTATGAACTATGTGAACTGAATGTTAAGGCTCAGCTCTTTCTGTACTTATCCATCTTGATCGTTGGGGAAAGGACTTGAAGTTCTCTCTCTCCCTTTCTCACGGTAAATCATTGCTGGACTTGCACATGTCTACTTGTATTGTTGAATTTGTGGAGACTATGTCATGATTTTACTTACCTGCTAATGTGTTTGGTATCAATTTTTGCATTTGTTCTCTATCTTAGTAGCTGGTGTTACATTGAAAAGTGTCGTAAATCCATACATTCTCATCAACTCTTACACAACTGATCATTGCCAGGATAAAGATGGAAGTGTTTGCAGTGGAAGACAGTGGTGGAGTTTTATAAAATCATTTTGTGTTAATTGTACAATGACAATAGAGTTCCAGTTCCTAATGGGAAACCGGATTGTAATAAATTGAACTCATGATTGTCTTCATTTGACATCTTTTTCCAGTGTTTTTTTACCAAACATATGATGCTTTGTTAAAATTCTCATGTTTCTGCTATTAGAATAAGTTTTCTTATTCCTATTCAATAGCAATGATCTAATTACAAATGGTATTTTATATTAACTTTTATCACGCTGACTTTGATAGAGTGAAATATCCACACTTGAACTGACACAATGTTAAAAGTACTTGGGTAGTAATGGATGATTGCTGATTTGTGAGTTTCAATGGCCCTCTTATATATCTATTTGCTTCTAATATTTAGGAAAATATCTTTTTACTTTACCTGACTTTAATCCTGTTAATTTTTACGAATTCAGAATAGTTTTGTAATTTTCAAATTTTGGTCCAGTAACCGATTTGTAGGGGATCAGATATCCGGTTGGTGCTAATGTGACAGTGTTTGATTTATCTATGTGGGAGAGTCTGATTAGTGGATTCAATGTTTCACCTCTAATAAGCTAATAGTTCGTTATCAAATTAAAATGTAAAGTGAACTGAATGTTTCACCTCTAATAAGCTAATAGTCCGTTATCAAAATAAAATATAAAAAAATGAAAATTACAAAACTATTTTCAATCTGTGAAAATCAACATGATTAAAATTAAAATATTCCTAACTTATTATAGACTAAAAACGCCATTTTCCTGTCATGTTTGGATTCACTTGTCAATCCACGTTTGTTTCAATTCATCAACAAATAAAATCCTCACTATATTAAGCCCAAAACAACGCCACTCAACGTTCACTATACATTTAATTATATTTTTTTAAAAATATTTTTCATTTTCACGAGGGTGAGTTAAATGCGCCGGATGGAGTAAATTATATTAATTTTGAATTTCTACTAATTTTAAACTCTTTAAATTATAAACCAGTTCAAAAGTATGGCCTTATCATATTCTTATAAATAGAGACTAATCCATTAATATCTCCGTTTGAAGAATCTTTCACATGTATAAAGACACATGCTTTAAAAAAATTATATGTGTGTTTTTAATAGTAAGTTTAAAATAAAACTACTAATGTGAAGAATTTTAAATTATAATTTTTTTTTCTTTTAAGAGTGTGAAATATATATAGTTATGTCTCAAAACAGAAAGTAGGAAAGATTTTAGTACTCCTCCGTCCCATAAAAGTTTTCACACTTTTCTTTTCCTCCGTCTCATTATAAGTTTCACACTCTTAAAATTGAAAACCCTTTATAAACTTCACCCTCACAATTTTCACTAATTTACACAAATGTCATTATACATAATCCAATAATTTCTTTTTTATTTTATACATAAAAGTTTACAAAATTATCTTTCAAAATCTCAATCATTACTCTTTTTTTTTTTTTTAAATGTGTGTCTTTCTACATATGAAAACTTTTTTGATTGAGGGAGTATATATTATAAATCAAGATTTAAATTAGATTGGGTGAATGATTCCATTTTTGAGGCCTAAAAAAGTTAAAAATATACCGGCGGCCTCGAAGGAGAAGCCATGTAATATAGCCCCTAGCAGTAGCCTACCCTGTACTGCTTTTCTTTCCTTTTTTTTTTTTAAATTAATTTTCATGCCATGTTTCTTGAAGTGACTTGACATGCTCAAACCTTCATTTGAATCTTTTGTCAATCCTTCTCATCATTGACTTGCATCCTATACATACATATATGATATATCTAATGTTGTACATGTTAGATACAAATTTAAATTTACCCGCGAAACAGTTTTGAATTGTAATTTAGTAGATCATGTAAAAAAAAAAAAAAAAGTAATTTAGTAAATGTTTATGTATAAAGTAAATAAATTGATTGAAATGAGTATAATATAAATTCAAAAAATAATGATATTTTATGTAAGAGTCACGTTTCTATGAAACTTGTTCATAATGAAACTGATATTATTAATCATTTACTAATATCATTACAATTATTTTGTGTTTATAGTATAAAACTAATATCAACAATGATATCATTACATCCATTTATTGAAACTATAAATATCTTATATTGTGATATCGGTTTATAAGTGTAATGATATCACTAAATAAATGTTATGATATCGGTGAATCAATGCAATAATATCAATTTCATATTTCACATTAAATTTTGTGTTTATATATACAAAAGCTATTGTTGTAATAGAATAATGTGGTAGAATTATTATATGAAAATTGTGGGGCAAATTTACTAATGTTATTTTCTGACTATTATTTTACTAGTTAATTCTCATTTGGTGGTTATTCATTTTATACACCGGAATTATTTGGGAATGGGTCTAAATAACATTTGTTCTTGAAGAGAATCTCAATATTATTAAATTTAGGGAGACATCAATTAATCATAATAAATGCTTTTATAGGTTCAACTCTTGAAGCTTGACTTAATGAGTCAGATTTATGTGAATTATTATTTTTTAAAAATATCTCTTAGCATATGAAGTATCATTTGACATTCTGTATACTAAATATGATATTTTGAAGAATAGAATTCACATATATATAAATTCATAGAAATTTTTATATAATTCAATTATGGAGTTAAACCATGAATTTGTGAGATAATACTTATACAATAAATTTTAAGTTTTAGTTTATGAAAAAAGACATATCATTATTCAAAACTTGATTATTATCAAGTCATGAATTTTAAATATGTGTGTACCAAGTGCACCGTATTTTTGAACAATGTTGCTTATTTTGATTGAAAAGTCCAGTTTCTTAGAGTCCATCTGTTTTCACTTATATTTTCAATGAAAAAATGATTACATTTAAAAACACTCAATTTACACGATGTATCGGATGCATACATGACTACTATTTCTTATAAATATACTAGATGAGTTCCCGCATATTACGCGGTATTTTCGTTAAATAAACTTTACAATATAATATATTATATATAATATTTTCAAATAATAATATATATTAAAATAATATATATGTATAAAAAATTATAATTATAATATTAAATTTAAATAATGGTAATATTAATTGTATGACAATTCATGCTAGGGATTAGAATTATTATAATTATGTGAGAATTTACTATAAGATTTATTTCAAATTTATTTTACAATTAATAAAAAAAGGAGATGATTAATATAATTTTTTTATATAATTGATGCATAAATATTACTCGAATAAATATCTCGTATATATATATATATATATATATATATATATATATCGTATTTTACAATAAATATCATATATGATTATATTAAGTTTTTTTTTTTTAATAAAAGTTGATACAACCACAATTTTTCTTACATACATTTATAGGTTTAAGTTAAATATAATTTTATATTTAAAAATTGTCATATGATAACACTTTTTAGATATAAAATAGATATTTAAATTATTTAAAGATTTATATATTAACTTATTTATTAAAAATATACATATTGTGCAAGAGGTCTAAGGTTCAAACCTCCTTAGAAATATATTTTTTAATTAATTCCTATATTAAAATGCCACATAGATGTCATATATTAATTATAAATCAATAGGAAAATGACACATAGATTATTAACATATATATACATTTAATAAGAATGTGACACCTCATTCAAATTAACATCATGACGACACCTCAAAGAAAAACAAACTCCCTATTAATAATATAAGGATTATACAATTATTACTCTAAATAGACAATAAAATAAAATAGATTTTGATTCTCATTGGTGCAAGTATTTTTGCCCACCCAAAGTTTCAATATTTTGAGAGAGAAAACTATCTCGAAAAAAATACTCCATCCGTCCCATAAAAACTTTTATCTTTTCTTTTTCGTTCGTCACATTATAAGTTTCACACCTTAAAATAGAAAACCCTTTATAAATTCCACCCCCACAATTTTCACTAATTTACACAAATATCATTACTTTTTACTCTTACATACACATAATTCAATAAAGTTTTTAATTTTATACATAAAAGTTTACAAAATTACCCCTCAAAATTTCAATCATTACTCTTTTTTGAAAGTGTGTGCCCTTTTATACATGAAAGCTTTTATAGTATATATTTTGAGAGAAAAGAATAAATAGGTATAAATATATGAGATGTCAGAAAAGAAGGGAAGTTTTAGGGTATAATATTGAAAGTGGTAATTGCAATTGTAATGCAGAGAATTATGAGGCAGGCAAAAGGGATGAGAAATAGTAGACCACTCTCTGTTGTTTTTTGGACATATTATCCCTTTCATTAACATTTCTGCTCGAATTTCCATCATTCTCTCTGCCCCCTTAGTTAATGCCACTTCCCCTTACCCCACCCCTACCCCTAGGCCCAGCCCTCCTCTCCCCCGACATAAAATTTAAAACTTTTATTTTTATGCAAATTATTTTGATCGTCTCATATTCAATGATATTCAATGGTTATTAAATGAAATAAAGTAAAAATATATAGTTCATTCTGATAAATATATCATCTAGTATGATATGGAGGGAGTATTTGTTTCTTATTACTATTATGTCTAAAGATTATGATAAATAATAAATATAGTACAATCGATTTAATTTGAAAGAGAGAAAAATACAATATTAAGAAAGGAAATGTAGGGTTATAAACAAGACATAAATTAATAATAATTGAGTGGCATAGATTTAAATAAGAGTAGAGTACAGGTGTATAGATTTTGGAGATGTTTACTAAAAATAAAAATGAATTAAAAAATTTATAATGAAACTTAAAAGGAGAAATTTACCGTTGGAAGGAAGGAATACCAAATTACTTTTTTTTTTTAGGTGAAGTTTGGGAAATTACACCTACTTTAATAAAGAAAAAACTTTTTATGAGCTAACAGTTAGGACACAACTACAAGATTCGTGTTAATTTCCGGTGGGTGTATTAATCAAATTAATACATGAATTAATCGAGTTAATACCTTTGAATTAACACGAAGAACAGAAAACAGAAAAGCAAAATCAACACAAGAATTTACGTGGTTCGATCCAAAAAGATCTACATCCACGGCGAATCAAGGCATACGAATCACTATATAAGCTCAGACATGATTACAACTTCAATTCTCCGTAAATCACCAATTCTCAAAAACAATAAGAACCCTAATTCCAATTGAGAGCAAATCACTAAGCGAATCAAGGGGAAAACCGAACTAAAACACTCGCAATCATCAACCCTTGGAAGCCCGGTACTCATCATCGTTCGATTCTAACTGAATTTGAGCAATTGATCTTGACCTTTGAAAGCTCAACAAACAGAGCAAAAAAGCTTGAAGAAAAACTAACGGTTTATTTCTTCAAATACGGTTCTTCAATTAATGACCGGTTTTAAGCTGTTGTGAACCGGTTTTAGTTAGAACACCTAATATAGAATAAGTACACATCCAAAAAACCAGCTAATAAATGCTTATGTAATTTATCCTTCAATTCTCCACCATAAATGAATAAGCATGCCTATCACATTCGCAATCCACTTCTTGATCGGTGAACATCCCATGATTCAAGCTTTACCATCTTTGAGCAGAATCTAAATTTGTTGCTTGGTAAAGCCTTTGTCATCATATCTGCAGATTGTCCTCGGTGCCTATTTTACGAATAGATATGATGCCCTTTCCACAATATCTCCGACAAAATGCAACTTCACACCGATGTGCTTAGATCTTTCATGAAATACACTGATGCTTAACCAAGTGTATGGTGCTCCGATTATCACGAGAAAATAGTAACTCTTTCTGCTCAACACCAAAGAACTTGATAATTCCCTTGAGCCATATAGCTTCCTTGTGACCTCTCAAACAAGAATATATTCGGGTTCGGTGGTAGATAAAGCCACAACAGATTGGAGTGTTGACTTCCAACTTATTGCGGTGCCATTAAGTGTGAAAATATAACTATTAGAGACTTTCTTGAGTCAATGTTCCCAGAAAATCCGCATCCACATACCCTTTCAATTGATCTTCATTTCCTGAGTTTTCTCAAATAGAAGTCCCAGATTTGCGGCACCATTCAAGTATCTAAGTATCCATTTCAATGCTTCCCAATGTAGACTCCCAGATCTCGCCATAAATCTGCTTACAATGCTTACAAAGATAAGCCGTGTCTGGCCTAGAACAAACCATGGCATACATGATACCGCCCACTCCATTAGCATAAGGAACTGTACTCATCTTCCTTCTTTCTTCATCTATTTTAGGAGATTGCCGCAATGATAACTTGAACCGCCGCCTATAGGAGTACATACAGTTTTTGATTGATGCATAAAGAATCTTTTGAGAACCTTCGTATGTAATCCCTCCGTGTAAGAAAAAGTTTCCCAGCTTCTCTACTTGATAATGTCCATCCCCAAAATCCTTCTAGCATTTCCAAGATCTTTCATGTCAAAAACTGAATTGAGCTTAACTTTCAATGCTTGAATCCTTGACATGCTTTTGCTTTGCAATAAGCATGTCATCCACATATAACAATAAGTATGTCAACACATTATTTCCTTTCCATTCAAGATATACACAACTATCATAAGGACATCTTGAAAATCCCACGTAAAGCATAAATCGATCAAATCTTTTATACCACCTGTCTTGGGCTTTGCTTGAGACCATAAAGAGATTTCTTGAGTAAGCATACCTTACTTTCATTTCCAGGTTGAATGAATCCCTCGGGTTGATTCATGTAAATTGTTTCAACTAATTCACCATGGAGAAAAGCTGTTTTTACATCTAACTGTTGTAGTTCCGGATCTTGTTGAGTAACGGTAGATAGAAGAAGCCTGATTGAGCAATGTTTGACAACCGGAGAAAAACTTCATTAAAGTCAATCCCTTCTCTTTGAGTGAATCCCCTTGCAACCAATCTTGCTTTATATCTGATTCTATCAAAGAACACCAACCTCAACCTTCTTTTTGTAGATCCATTTACAACCGATGAGTTTCGATTTTTACTTCTCACAACCGGAATCCAAGTCTCGATTCTTATTCGTAGACTCCATTTCTTCTGTCATGGCCATCAACCAACTATCTTTCTCTGGACTCATCATAGCTTCTTTGTAAGTTCTTGGCTCACCGAATTCAAGGTCTTCTGCGAGCTATGAGAGCATAATAAGCAAGATCTGCATGTCCAAATCTTCTTGGAGGATGAATTTCCCTTCTTATTCTATCTCTTGTCGATTGTAATCTCTCGTATTTTCTCAAGCAAATTCATTTTCTTCTTCCAAATCAACTTGAGCTTCATGATCGTATAATGTTGATCATTATTAGTATCTGCACTTCATCATGATTTTGAGCTTCATGATTAAAATTTGTATCGGTATGCTCCACCTCAACCGGTAACACCTCGGTGCTAATAATGCCATCGGTTTCTTGAGGATTTCCAGGAAAATGTGTATCCCATTTCTTTGTTCATTAAAGACAACATCCTCGCTTATTATACACCTTTGACCTCCGTGTTCAAGACTCCACGCTTATAACCTTTGACACCCTTGGGATAGCCTATAAAAATGCATTTGATTGCTCTTGGCTCTAGCTTATCCTGCCTTACATGTGCATAAGCAACACAACCAAAAACTTTCAGATTCTCATAATTTGAAAGTTTTCCATACCATATTTCATCGGGAGTTTTGAGATCTATGGCGGTAGATGGAGATTTATTGATCGGATAAGCATTGCTTACATTTCACCCCCGAAACTTCTTGGAAGCTTTGCATCGGACAATAAACATCTCACTCTTTCCGGAATAGTTCTATTCATTCTTTCTGCTAATCCATTTTGTTGTGGATTAAAGCGAGCCTTTGTTTATGCCTTGTGATGCCTCTCTCTCTCTCTGCAAAACAATTGAAACTCCTCTCGATTGATACTCTAATCCATTGTCTGGTCCTCAAGTGTTTGAGCTTCTTTTGTTTCTTGTTTTCTTGCTCAATAAGCCACTCCTTGAACTTGACAAATGCATCACTCTTCTGCTTCAAGATAAGAACCCATACTTTCCTACCGTAATCATCAATTACAGTCATGAAATATCTGCCTCCACCATGAGAATCCACTCTAGCAGGCCCCCACACATCCGAGTGTACATAATCAAGTACACCTTTGTGGTATGAACACTCCTTTTATAAGAAAGCTTCCTGGATTTCCTAAAACACATTGCTCACAGAAATCTAGTTTAGTGATTTCTTTCCCTGTAAAATACTCCCTTGGATGCAAGTTCTTTCATCCCCTTTTCACCAATGTGAGCAAGTCTCTTGTGCCATATCACTGCATCTTCCTTGCTCATAACAATCTCTCGCATTCCCGTGATAGTCTCTCCCATCGAATATATAAGCCATTCATCTTTCTCGCCTTTCATGATTGTTCTTTCCCCTTTGTAACAAGAATACAACCATCCTTGGTATTGAATTCATACCCCATAGCATTCGTGAGAACCCAAAGATATCAGATTTCTTTTTAAATCGTACAAATCGACATTAGTCAAGATTCTTGACTTGCCATCATACATTCGATCTTTATGGAACTGATCCCATCACTTTGCAACTTTTGTTATTTCCAAGCAACACCGATCCTCCATTTTCTTTCTTGAAATCAGAAAACCAGCTCTCGATTGGACACATGTGAAATGAACATCCGTAATCTAACACCCATTCCCGATACATCTTCTTATCGGTGATATTAAGAACTTCAAAGACTATCATATCCACCATCTGCAACATCAAGATCACCTTGTTCATATCTTGCTTATTCTTGTCTTTTTCAGGCAATTTTTCTTCAAATGACCAACCTTATGACATGAGAAACACTTCCTTCTTTCTACAAAACCAAAGGTTTCGATTTCTTTTCTTTCGATCATTCTTGTCTCCCTTCTTGTTAAAAGACTTTTCCTTCCCTTTCTTGAATTTTACATTCAAGCTTTCTCCAAAGACTGATTTCTTCTTCTCCATTGAAGTAGTGTTTAGACACTTGGTTTTGAGAGCTGTTTGAACTTCATCAAAAGATATAGATTCTCTCCTTCCAAACAACGGTGTATCTCTGAAAAATTCATACGATTTAGGCAATGCATTCGGAAGCATCGGTGCTTTATCATCATCTTTTAGTGTCTCCTCAAGATTTTCCAAGTTGTCCACAGCTTGATTAAACTCATCAAGTTGTTCATCCAAAGGTTTATCCTCTGTCATCTTGAAGGTGAGAAGTTTACATTTCATGAACAACTTATTAGAAGCAGAGACTTTGCAAAGTAAAGATCCTCCAGTTTCTTCCATATATCAATGGCTGTTTTTCTTTTGAAACTTCTCTAAGAACTTTATCTCCAAGACATAGTATGATCATGCTTCGTGCCTTCCTTTTGATTTCATCCTTCTTGTCTTGATTACTTGTAGATGCCTCGATATCGGTATTACTCAAAGCGACATCAAGACCATGTTGAATTAGCAAAGCCTCCATCTTAATCCTCCATAAACCAAAATCATTCTTCCCATTGAATTTTTCTATATCCAACTTGAATGAAGCCATTGTCTTGATCGATTCCCATGAGACGGCGCCACTTGTTAATTTCCGGTGGGTGTATTAATCAAATTAATACATGAATTAATCGAGTTAATACACTGAATTAACTTGCGTGATCAAGAACGAAGAACGAGAAAACAGAAAAGCAAAATCAACACAAGAATTTACGTGGTTCGATCCAAAAAGATCTACATCCACGGCGAATCAAGGCATACGAATCACTATATAAGCTCAGATTACACATGACTTCAATTCTCCGTAAATCACCAGAATTCTCAAAAAACAATAAGAACCCTAATTCTGAAATTGAGAGCAAATCACTAACTGAATCAAGGGAAAATGAACTAAAACACTTTCGAAATCATCAACCTCTTGGAAGCCCAGTACTCATCATCGTTCAATTCTAACTGAATTTGAGCAATTGATCTTGACCGTTGAAAGCTCAACGAAGCGAGCAAAAAGCAGTTGAAGAAAAAACTAACGGTTTATTTCTTGGTACGGCTCTTCAATTAATGACCGGTTTTAACTATTGTGAACCGGTTTTAGTTAGAACACCTAATATAGAATAAGTACACATCCAAAAAACCAGGTGATAAATGCTTATGTAATTTATCCTTCACTTGATTTGCGAAGAATTGTAATTCGAGACACACTCACTTTTATTAAATATCTAAATTAATAGATTAAGGGGCGCTTGGTTGGAAATTCTTCAATGGCAATGGGATGGGGATTAATATAAGACAATTGTGATGCTTAATAAGAATAAAAGATGGTGAATGATATTATTTTTCCTCCTAAATAAGGTAATCATTACTCATTATGATTAACCTTTTCCCCATCTACAATCAATTCTCCTCAATCATTCCCTCCACCACCAATAAGAAGTTTCTTTTGTCTCATTTTTTCCAAAATTGGAGCACAACACCAATGATGTAATCAACATGGAGACATTCCTCCCTCCAATAAATTTGGGGGCATAGGAGGAAAAATTAATTTCATTCCCATTCCCATTGAAGATCTCGTACCAAGCGCCCCTAAGTAGGTCTCGTGTGAGGCGTATCATAGTGGGACATAATATAATTTGAGTAGTATTTGTGTGCATATTGTGCACAATAAAAATTGTGTACACAAAATTTGGTTACAAAGTGTAGTATTATTTCATGTACGGTATAGTATTAGTTTGGTTACGGTATAATATTATTTCAAGTCTTGTATGGTATTAGTTTGGTTACTGAGTGTAGTATTATTTCAAACATTGTATAATATTAGTCAAGGATGAAAATATCGCTATCGCAACAAATATCGCAACTTTAATTTTACGGATATATCGATGGATATATCGATATCGCAAAAATTGAAAAAATGACGAAAACTTTATTAAAATCTTGGAAATTTAACAAGATATTTCAGGGATTATTATAACATATTATTATACACATATTCTATTCAAAATTACAATAAAATTATATGTTTAAAGCAATCATATGATTAATAGATTATATAAATATTGTCGACACAAATTAATTGACAACATAATATATAATATAATACAAAGTGATTAAATATACATAATAAAATACAATTAATATCAAAATGAAGACGTTTGAGATTCAAATATAGTAGTAGAAATTTCATTTTGTCCAAACAATATTGGTGTCACCTCTTCAAAATATCACTTGAATAATTAAAATAATTAGTAACGCAAATAGTTTCTCTCCAATACAATTGAATTAATCTTAATTTAAAATGAAAATAATTAAAATTAATATAATTAGAGTGTGTCTCATTCGAACCAAATTTCACGATGAAACTTGATCCATATTGAAAAAACATATCAATTTACCTTTCGATTATCCTAACTAATAGTACTATTTAGTAATATATGTAACATTCTTGATTATCATGACTAATAACCTTTAGTAATATAGGTAATACCCTTCATTTATCACGGTGATACTCTTTATTAATATAGGACATACTCTTCACTATAATGGTGATACCCTTTAGTAATATAGGTAATACTCTTTAGTTATTACAACCGACACTCTTTAAAATTGATCAAGTTTCACCATAAACTCTTGTTCATAGTAGAATTTGCCATATAATTAAAGATGTGAAGAGATTCTCAATTTCATACCTTGAATATGTATTTATACTATTCTATAGATCAATGTATCATATAAAAAAATTAAAGAAGAAATTCAAATGAAATAATAATTGAAAATTAAAATTATTAAATTAAAATTGATTGATATGACAATAAGGGGTCGTTTGGTTTCCTTTATTAGGGTGTATTGATCCCTAATACACCTTTATCACTTGTTTGGTTTGTTGTATACATTATACTTCCAGCTATTAAGAATAGGCCCGTTCAAATAATACTTAATACATGGTATTATAGATTCCAAGTTTCATATGGTATTTGTAATACTTATATTTCTCCAACATCTATTAAATTTTAAAATATCAAAAACACCCTTCACTTTCATCAAAATGTGTTTATTATTATTTTTATTTATAAGGACAAATTAGTCTAAAATAAATTAATACTAGTTATAATACTTGCAACCAAACATAATATTGATAGCTAATAACTAATTATTTAACTCAAGTTTTTGAAACCAAACAAAATATTGATAATAAACTGGTATTACAAATATAGGTATTATAGTTCAGGTATTATCCAATAAAGGAAACCAAACGAGCCCTAAGAATATATATTTTATGTATAAAAATAATAAAAACCCAAAAATAATTTTTTAAAAAATTGCGATTTTTTACGGATATTGCGATATTGTGCGATATTTCGCGATATTTCCATGATATTCGGAAAAATTACACTACGCCTGATCGATATGGATATCGATATATTTTGCGATATTTCCGCGATATTTCCGCGATATCCGGGAAGAAATACATTTCTCCCTAATATCCGTATCCCAACATCATTTTTTGTGATATATCCGCGATATATCGCGATATTTGCATCCTTGGTATTAGTTTAGTTAGCAACATTGTATAGTATTTGTTTAGTTACGGTATAGTATTAGATAAAAACATTGTGCACACTAATTGTTAGTGTGCACAATGTGCACACAAATATTTACCATATAATTTAAGAATGATGATTTAACAATTTTAAAAATACTTTCTTTGTCCCAAATTAGTTTTCAAACTAATCTGACACACATTTTAAGAAAAATATAATGAGTAGAGTATTGAAGGGTAATTTTGTAAACTTTTATTATTAAAGTAAGAGAGGTGATTAGATTGAGTGTAAAAAGTAATGACATTTTGTGTAAATATATGAATATTGTGAGGATGAAGTTTAAGGAGAATTTTTTTATTGGAATGTGAAAACGATGTGAGACAAATAAAAAGAAAAGTGTGAAAACCGATGTGTGACAGAGGAAATAATTGTTAATTTGTACTCCCTTCATCCAAAGAATTTATTCTTCTTTCTTTTTGCACAAGTTTTAAAAAATAATAGTAGCGTTGTGATATAAATATTTCTTAAGATACCCTACCTTGATAGGCGAGCCGAGGTCCCACGGGAGTATCCCGACCTCAGCCCCCAACCTCGACCTTGGCCTACTCGGCCCCCGATCTCGACCTCGGCCTCGGCCTCCTCGGCCACGGTCTCGGATGGTCAACCGATAGAGAAGATTAAAAGTCAACATCACCAAAGATAACAAATCACAACGACATTGAAAGTAGATTTACTTATGATTTTAAATCAATGGTTGTAAATAAATCCTAAAATAAAGGGTTTAAGATTATTTTTAGCTTTTTACTTTTGAGTTTGAGGCTCTATAAATAAAAGCCCCAACTCATTGTAAAGAGAGGACACATTTCATTCTTCATCTTCAACATTTATACACACGAGACTAGGGGTCCCTTAAAGACACCCATAGTCATTTTCAAGGGAAGAACTTTCGGATTATTCCCTCATTTTCGTGTTTTTCGTTCATTTTTTTGTTTGAAATTCGTTTAATAACCACATTTGAACACCCCCTTATAAAACAACTACAACAAGTAGTTCATGTGTAAAGTAAATATGTTAAAGAGTATAATGAAAAATGTGGGGTCCATTAATAAATAAAGTAGTCTTTTATGAATAAAATCAAATTAAGTGATATTTGAAGGTATAAAGATAAAATATTATATATTTTTTAAAAAATATGACTAAATTATTTGGATAAACAAAAAAAAAAAAAACTAAGGGCGCTTGGTTGGAAATTCTTCAATGACAATGGGAATGAGGATTAATATAAGACAATTGTGGTGCTTAATAAGAATAAAAGATGGTGAATGACATTATTTTTCCTCCTAAATAAAGCGTAATCATTACCCATTATGATTAACCTTTTCCCCATCTACAATGAATTCTCCTCAATCATTCCCCCACCACCAATAACAAGCTTCTTTTGTCTCATTTTTTCTAAAATTGGAGCACAACACCAATGATGTAACCAACATGGAGACATTCCTCCCTCCAATAAATTTGGGGGCATAGGAGGAAAAATTAATTTCATTCTCATTCCCATTGAAGATCTCGTAACAAGCGCCCCCTAATTATTTTGAGCAGAGGGAGTAATTAGTCTCGCTAGCGGATCTAGCGCACTACAAAGGGGTACAATTGTACCCCCAATTTTTTTAAAATTTCTTAAGGTAAAATAAAAAAATATTATTATGTATTTTTAATATTTTTTTCACTTATTATTATTTTTCGTACTCCCAAATTTAAAATTCTGAATCTGTCACTCATTAGTCTCCAGACAGTCTCCAAATCTTCCCACACAGATTTTTATGGTATTCTATGAGATATTTTTCGTCCATATACAAGTACACAACGCCTTTGACCGTTGATTACATGGAAAAATAATCCTGTGTCCTACTTTAGACTAAGAGGGGACCAATAATGCAATATTGATTATTATTTTCCTTATATTTATCAAACAACAATTTTTATGAATTTGGAATTTTCAGCTAACCTCAATCAAATGCTATCAATCTAGTCTAGCTATGTAAGAATTTTTCTATAAATTTACATTAATTTGTCTCTTCATTTTTGTTCACGTCACGTCTTGACATTTGACTAAGGGATCAATCAGAACCCTCCTACACAATTTGACATGACATTTCCTGGATACATGCTACATTGAATGAAATAATCAATATAATTAGGTTTACTTGTCTTGTGTTTGTCTCCATTGATGGCTAATTACCCATTTATTTTGAGCATAAAAATTAAAAAAATATATAATATAATATAGATATAATATAAATAATGTGATGGAGAATGAGTGACATGTGTGTAAATAATAGAAAAATGTAGGGATATAAATTTAGTGATACTTGCCAAAAATAGAATGAATAACTCATAGTGGTACAGATCAAAATGAAAAAATGGGTAACTTATACTTTGGGACGGAGGGTAATATTCAACTTTTTTTAAAAGAAAAAAATTTACTCGAAGGCACAAACCCCGCACCTATATCTCCACCCTTACAATTTTCACTAATTTACACAAATACCATTACTTTTACTCTCACATACACATATCCCAATAAAGATTTTTACTTTATACATAAAAGTTTACAAATTTATCCCCCAAAACTTCAATCATTACTCTTTTTCTTAAAGATGTGTCCACCTACATATGAAATCTTTTCGGGCGGATGGAGTATTATTATTTTTTAATTTGGGTACTCCTTGTACCTACCGAATCATTTGTATTATAATTAAGAGAAAGTGATTCAAAGTTATTTGTAATAATTGAAAACAGAGGTATATATTATTACATCCCAAGAAGTATAACAAAATTACAGAGTGACCTTATAGTTAATACGGACTTACAGTAGATATACATGGTATTGATAGTATTTATTGCTCCTCTATTCCAATTTTAGTTGTCGCTCTAGAAAAACAAATTATTTCAAAATATCTATTGCTTTTGATTTTGGATATTAAATATTTTTCTCAATTTTGCACTTTTTTAATTTTTTTATATGTAGGATAAATAATCATAAGTGATTTATTAATAACTTTAAAGAGGGTATATTGTATATTTTGTACAAATAGTTATTAGTGTTAATTGATTTTTTAAATATGTGTGAAAAATAAAAAATAACAGTTAAAATGGAATGAAGTAATATCTAATAGGCTTTTTCAAAAAAAAAAAAAAAAGTAATATCTAATAGGCATAATATCATCTAAAATAATTTTAACGTGCAATTAATTTGCATTTTGTGTATTTTCAAATAATATTAGTTATTTTTGAAAATATAATTAATTTATTAGTAGTAGTTGTTTCTTCAAAAATATTACTCTCTCTGCTCGACATCAGCTTTTCACAGCTTTCTTTTTTGTTTGTCCTTCATCGCTTTACACACCAAAAAAAAAAAAAAACTCCATAAACTTCACCCTCGCAATATTTATATTTTTATACAAAATGTCATAATCTATACACTCAATCAAACTTAGATTTTTACTTTTAATAAAAAAATTTACAAAATTATACATCAAACACTTCACTCAACACATACTTTTTTTTAAAAAAATGTATGCAAATCAATATGAAACTGATAAAAAACAAAAAAGTAATTATTATATTATAAAATAATAGCTGAAACTATAAGGACTCGTTTGTTGTGGGGTATTAAATTTTGAGTGATAGTAAACATGTGATATACTTGACTTTTTATGTGTGATGTGTTTTACTACATCATATAAATCAAATATTTGTTAATATATATTACAACATAGTTACCATGAATCGTAATATTTTCAAGTATTTGTATTGAGAATTAATTTATTTGTTAAGTTAAAATTTTATAATTATATCCCCATTTACTATTTTTTTAAAAAAATAAAAAGATATTTTTGTCAATTAACTTGGTAATAAGTGTATGATAATTTTAATACCACATAAAGGGAGAGATCCATTTTCTCACTAAAAATAGGAAAACATATATTAGGTTTTTATATTTGGGTCAATAACTCTAGGGTACAATATTAGAACCCCCATAACTATTAGATACAATTTTTAATATAATTACTAGTAGATACAATATTTTGGTTGTTTTTTCCAATTTTGTCCTTACTTTTAAAAAAGTTGTTGCGATCACATTTATTGTGCTTTTGTCGGATACAACTGTCATTATCATAATTTTTAGTTTCACAAAATGATTTTAATGCGGCTAATTTGTTTAAAATAATTCACTTTGTTGGTCCCTCTGATTGAGTTGAATTAAGAGATTAAAAGTCCCTCTAGCGATAATCTAGAAGGGGGATGAACAAATTATCAAAATTTTTTCGAGTTTGATTATCTATCAACTTCTAAATCAAAGTTATACAAATGAAACAATTTTTATACTCAATCAATATGGATCTTAAGCTTTCTGAAATTTGTATGTGATCGAAATGTGAATAACGGTAAGAATAAAGAACTTAAAAGAAATAACACCGAATTTATAGTGGTTCGGATCAAACGATCCTACGTCCACTCTCCTCCTTCAACTTGAAGAAAGGTCTCGACTTACTTACTTTCCTCTTCCTTTCTTACTTACTTAGAGTGTAGATCTTCAGCCTTACAATCTTCCTTTCTAAATTCTGGATTCTAATGGCTTGAAGATATTCGTGAGAAGTGTTCTACAAACACTAAGAACTAAGAACGTAAAGAACGTTCGTGAGTGTGGTTACAATATTTGTGAATGCTAATTGTGTATTGAGAATACTAGTGAATTTGTGAGATTGCAAAAAGTTAATCTACTCTAATTTCTAGATCTATTTATAGAGATCTTTGTTGGCGATTGTAACTTCCTTGCCGATTCTTCTCTAGTTAGTTATAACACACTAACTCGAATCTTGTAACCTCTTCTTGGTTAGTTGTAACTGCTTCTTGAAATCCCTTGAATTTTCTAGCACTTCATTGTCTTGTCTTTAGACACGGTCCACCTTGTCTGTGTCTTGGTCTTCGATCTTGGTGACTATTACTCGATCTTTTGACCTCGTCTGTCTTTTTATACTTGTCTTCATCTTGGCTTTCTATCTTCGTTTGACATCCGTCCTCATCGACTCCTTGACTTCATCCGACTATTTGTGTATCCCTATCTACCTTTTGTATTTAATCTTATTTACATATCTTTTTACTACATCAACTGTCTATACAAGATTCTCAACTGGTCATCCTATTTTATATTTTAACACATCAAAACTAAATACAACTTTCTTCCTAACAATTTCCCCCTTTTTGATGATGTTAAAACATAGCTCAAGAAAAGAGAAGTGTTAGTAATCTTAGAAGATAAGTATGTCACAAGGTATGCACTTAAGTCACTTAGTCGGATAATTAGAGCAACAAAATTTTCGGTTAGAAGATCATAGTCGGATAATCGAGAAAAAGACAAAATAGTCAAGATTAGTGAGTTACAGGCGATTTAGTGTTATGCATTTTTAATCAAGTTTATTTTAGATAGTTATACCAAGAATTGATTAGAAGATTAACCGGATCAAGTTAGTTTAAACAACGGTTTCATGAGAGTAGTAAAAATATATATTTACAAGTATTTCGGATACATCATGATTTAGCACATTTTCAAAATGATTAGAGCATGTAATCGCACAAGGATTATAAAGAATAAGACTTAGTCGTACCACCTATCTTCTTCCGGTATCGAGCCGGGTTGAAGACCCTTTTCTTTAGGGACACCGTTTCACCTCCTTCGCCAGTCACGACTTCGGCTTTGATAATCACCGCTTTACCCTTTCGTGGTCCGTGATGACCATCTTTTTGTCCTTGGAGGTTCCATCGGTGCATAGGTTGGTGCAACCACGTCGGCATTAAACTCTTCATGAGCAAGGTCGATCAGATATTGATAGAACTTTGGATTCTTTTCTTTTATACTTTTTCTTTTCTTCCCTCTTCCTCTTCTTTATCTTTTCCTCTTCATCTATCTCAGCCTATAGAACTTTCCACCGCTTTCTCCTACTCCCTCCTTTTCTTCGCATCCCTTCTTTTATACTTTTCCTTTTCTTCCCTCTTCCTCTTCTTTATATTTTCCTCTTCATCTATCTCACTGGGTCTTTAGTTTGCTTGCAGCTTTGGCTCTCCCAGTGGCATACTTGAGGACGAGGGAGATTTGATTGATAGGATGGGGACGGAGTTCTTGAGCGACTTCTTGTTGAATTCGGTGGATTCGAGGCGCTGCGTCCTTCGTCGATCCTTCTCAACACTCTCTGTGATTTCTCATCGTGCCTTTCTTCCTGGCTTCCTCGGCTTTCGGTAGCTCCTCGAGACAACTCTTCTATCTTCAAGTTCAAAGCCGAGGATTTTATCATCTTGAACGTCCATTCTTTTCTTGAGCTCACTATCTTTCCCCTTTTTAACAAAGCAAAGCGGGTATTACGATAGTGGCTACTTGTTTGATTTGCCCTAACAGCTTCATTCCTAACTAGTCCTGTCTTCCGATCAAGCCGATCATATCTTTTCTTCGAGCTACCTCAGCATGTCCGAATTCGCTTTTCAAGTATTGTTTGAGGATGTTTGTCTGTCTTTCTTTCTCCATAGCCAATGTCATCCTCAAAACTTCTTTGAAAGGAAGCCTCTTTGTCGACCATGACTCCTTCACCGGTCCTCAACAATATCTCTTATCTCGGAATAGGCATTTAGTACATCTTTGTCGGCCAGTGCACCTTGAGCCCTTTCTTATTCAACAATCATGTTGCTTGACCTTAGCCATGTGCTCTTCGTGCGATTCCCGAGAAATAGAGGTCTATCTTCGTCTTTTCATGAACCGCCTCTATATTCTCTTTGATGGATGAAGAAATGACGCTTGGAACCAGTTGAAAAGCACTCAGCGAGGCCTTCTTGGTCGCTACCTCCTCCTTCAAGGCTTCGACCTTGGATACGACGCAGAGGTTGAGGGCGGTCCTATCTTTTCGGATGGAGAAGATAGGGTTAAGTCTATCCCCTCAATGAGAACCTCGGCTTCGACAACAATGGAGGAGAATCGCCCAATGCATCTTTGTTGTTGGCACACTTGATTCTACCTCCACCGGCTCCTGCCCTTCTATCTCGCTCTGTTTGTGCCTCCCCAGTGTATCCATCTCAACTGGCTCATCGGCGGCTCCACCAATAACCTTTCCTACTTCCTCCTCCTCCATCTCTTTCTCGGTCTCCTCTTCACCTCTTCCTTCCTTTGCCTCACTCTTTTCTTTCTCCTTTCCTTCCTCGGCTTCTTTTTCTTTTTCCTCCTCGATTGCATGTCTCCAAGGTATACCCTTTGCAGGATATAATCGTAGAACTTATCATCCGACAGGATTTCCAAGAAGGATTTGAGACCGACTTTCTTGAGGACTTGTTTTTCCCGGATAGGCCAGATTGTTCCCTCCCCGCTTCGCTATGAGAATAGCTGTCTCTCCAAATGAACCTGTCCTTATCCTCCGCAAAGCAACCGAGACATCAACGAGTTCTCCTAGTAGATCAGGTTAATCTACTAAGGCTGATTCTTTCTTCGGTAATAATTTCTTTCCCACAATTCCGAGTGAGAGCTCGGTTGCTCCCATCTCTCCGGAAGGATTAGGAAGGTGAAGGTATATATTAGGCTCTGTTTGAGATGAGGATAGTAAGGAAAATGGGTCATCTCGCATATTGGGTTTGGGTTGGACTTTTGGGAGTAGACCGTTTTAGAGGCTCGAGGCGGCGGTCTTGTCTACCTCTTCATTGCCGAGGTTGGGATGTGGAGGGTTGGGGTTACTGCATCCTCGGATGAGGAAGATGATGATGATGATGATGATGATGATGATGATGATGATGATGATGATGATTGGGCTGCCTCCTCGGGTTCATCTCCGGATGAGATGACCATCCTCTCTACCTGTCCAGGAAACACCTGCCTCGAGACACTTCCCCCTTGGGAAGCTGTCTTCTCTACCTCCTCTTCGCCTCTTCCTCTGTCTCAGCAGATGAGGACTCATCCTCCAAAGACTGCCTCCACCTTCTTTGCCATCGACATATGTCATCGTCGATCCAAAACCAGATGAAGATGAGGATGATGATGTTTCTTGAGCTTCTTCTTTTTCAGCGAGAAGTGCTCTCTGTCTATATCTTCTATCTCGTTTCTTCCTCTTTTCTTCTCTCTCTCTTGGAGTAAGTTGAGGACAATCATATGTAATGACCAGGTTTGTTGCAAGTGTAACAAATATCACCTCTATCTGCTTTGGACTATTATCTCATCTTCTGACCGGTGACTTGTACCTTCTAGGTTGATCCTTCTTTTGTCATTGTCAAATTTTCTCTTCTCCATCCGACTTGTAATTCCTCCGGCTTGATCTATCCCTTTTGTTCATTTTGTACTTCATCTTTAACCTCTCATATCGTTTCATTAAGAGTGTCGTTTCTTCTTAAATTGATAGATCGATGCCTTAGAAATTTTCTCGATTCCTCTTGATGAAGAAAAGGAATCTGTCTTTCCAAATGTTGATGACTCGGCTTTATCTTCTTCATCTTCAATTTGGATATCATATTCCAGTGCTTTGAGATGAGAAAACAAGGTATGATGAGAGATTGAGGACAAATTCTGAGTTGCTTTGAGAATGTTGGCCTTTTCTCTCCATCTTTTACTCAAAGGTCTGAGTATCTTGTTATTGATTTCTTTCTCTGTATAAGTCTTACCCAAATCTGCGGCTTTGTTAAGAAGATTTGTCAATCTAACATCCAATTGATCAACGGTTTAGCCTTCTTTCATCTTGAACGTATCAAGCGCATGCAATCGATTGTAACTTATTCTCTTTACTTGATCAGATCCCTCGCACACATTAGCAAGTGTTTCCCATATTTCCTTTGTTGTTTTGCATCTCTTTACTTTCTCAATCCAATCTTTGCTCGAGTCTCAATAATCTCTGTCCTCGCTAATTGGTCTAGATTATGAATCTTTCTTTCATCATTAGTCAGTTCTGCACTTTTCTTCTCTTGTCTTGCCCTCGTTTGGACTCTAGTCCCATCACTAGTTCCTCCATGATAGAACTTAATTGGACCTTCGTCAAGCACTTCTTCCATCCGATCATGGATTGCCTTAAGATGGTTTTCCATCCCGAACTTCTAATAATCATATTCCTCAATTGAAAACTCGGCAAACTCCTGGTCTTCTTGCTCTTAACAGACGACATAGTGAATCAAAAATCTCAACAAGAACTTGTTAGGAGCAAGGTTAGTGGATTGAAAATAAAGAAGATAAACAAGAAACAATTCCAGAAACTTTTTAAGACCACAAATCTATATCTCAAACAACTTAACACCGCTATGATACCACTTGCGGGTCCCTCCGATTGAGTTGAATTAAGAGATTAAAAGTCCCTCTAGCGATAATCCGTATGGGGATGAGCGATTATCAAAACTTTTTCGAGTTTGATTATCTATCAACTTCTAAATCAAAGTTATACAACGGAAACAATTTTTATACTCAATCAATATGGTTCCTTTCTAAATTCTGGATTCTAATGGCTTGAAGATATTCGTGAGAAGTGTTCTACAAACACTAAGAACTAAGAACGTAAAGAACGTTCGTGAGTGTGGTTACAATATTTGTTAATACTAATTGTGTATTGAGAATACTAGTAAATTTGTGAGATTGCAAAAAGTTAATCTACTCTAATTTCTAGATCTATTTATAGAGATCTTTGTTGGCGCTTGTAACTTCCTTGCCGATTCTTCTCTAGTTAGTTATAACACACTAATCGAATCTTGTAACCTCTTCTTGGTTAGTTGTAATCGCTTCTTGAAATCCCTTGAATTTTCTAACACTTCATTGTCTTGTCTTTAGACACGGTCAACCTTGTCTGTGTCTTGGTCTTGATCTTGGTGACTATTACTCGATCTTTTGACCTCGTCTGTTTTTTTATACTTGTCTTCATCTTGGCTTTCTATCTTCGTCGACATCCGTCCTCATCCGACTCCTTGGCTTCATCCGACTATTTGTGTATCCCCATCTACCTTTTGTATTTAGTCTTATTTACATATCTTTACTACATCATTTGCCTATACAAGATTCTCAATTTGGTCATCCTATTTTACATTTTAACACATCAAAACTAAATACAACTTTCTTCCTAACACACTTTTTTTAAAAAATCCTCATAATTCATATATGAATCAGAGGGGAATAAGCATGAAAATTTTTGGCATATGTGCGGCTTCAATAATTCATCAATGTTTAGCAAGTAAACTAAACTAAGAGGTGAACATGAGATGTTTCTAAAAAAGTTGCACATATGCAACTTTATTGCATATGTGCAAAAAAAAAAAATTGCACATGTGTAAAAGAAAAAAAAACAAAATCAAAAACTCAAACCGAGTCAACCATATTAAAATAACTTCAAGATGAGGTGTTTCTTCTTCAAAATCCAAATAAACTCAAACAAAAAAACAAGCCATTGAAATTGATTAGTGTGAATTATTGCATGAGTTTTGAGGGATTTAAATGCATAAAATGATGAAAGGTATTACCGTATAAGCTTAAAAGTATAGAGTATCACTTCTTATGCTTAAAAGTATTACTACTTTGGGTTTAATGCATTTCGTTTGGTTTTTGTCTCGTTTTTAGAGTTTTCGGTGGAATTTGACGAAATGGAAAGTACCGGAATTCATAGGCGACGAGACGAACGCGTAGGGCAAAAATGGGGGTCGAAGATGCATATCGGGCCTAGAAAAATTCTGGTCTCGACCTATGGTCGAAGCAGGAAGCCTCGAGTCGAGGCTCAAGGCAAAGTTAGAATTCCGGATTTCAAAGATCCCTCGACTCGAGGCCGTGCCTCTAGTCGAGGGAGTAGCCAAGCTCGAGTCGAGGGATGCGCCAAGCGGGAATTTTCAAATTTCTCGTCCAATCCAAGTGCGACACGTGGCGGGACGGTTATATACAGATATATACACGAAAATACACAATTTTACGAACGTGGATAGCAGGGGAGAGAGAAGGAGATCAAGAACACACAATTCTACACATTTTTTCACACACACATAGTTAGGGTTTACATTTATTCTTCAATTTAGACGACCAACGGAAGATTTCTTTATGTTTGGACACCAATTAAGTGATATTCTTCCTTAAATTTCAGTTTTATTGATTCAATCTCTTGTTACGACTTTCGTTTATTCAATTAATTTCATGGATTTAATTTCTTTAATAATGCTTGGCTAAATTCCTAGTGCTAGGGTGTTTTGATACTTATGAGTGATTGATTTGTGAGGAATTCTTATGGGTTATTTTGATTGTTGATTAATTGATTGGATTGATGAGGTTTGATTGATCTATTGTTTAATTAATTTCTAATTCCATGCATAGTTGTGTAATTATCGCAAGGAGACTTGGGTATTTAGATAACTCATTTGGGTGAGGGAATTAATTGGATAATTAGAGTTAATATTGGTTTAATGCAATGAGACTTGATTAATACTATTAGGAATACTTCAATTCACATTAATTGCTTAGATTAGTAGTCTGGTGATTAGTGAAGAGACCATAGGTAAGGTGCCTTAGTATCGAAGGGAGTCACGCTAGGGAAGCCTATTGACTCATGTTCTAGCCCCGGGAGGAAAGGGTGACTTAGTCCTCTCAAACTTTCGAGCTTAAATCATAGCGTAATTACTAGGCTTATCAAGTACGGAATTATTGTTTGATTAAAAGTTTGCTCTTATTAATTGATTGACATGACAAATGCTCATTTGAATTCATTGCCTATTTGATCCCCATAAGTTGATAAGCACACAAACACATCTTTATTATTCATTGCATTTCTTTGTTAGTATAATTTAGTTATTTGATTTAGTTAATTATTGCATAAAACCCATTGATCCTATTATATGACTTGTGCTACAATTATGATTAAATTAGTAAATTTAGGGCTATCTCACACTTGATTTCCGTGGATCGATAATTTAACCGGGTAACTTACTAGCTACACGATCCCTTTACACTTGAAGGGTGAGTATTGACTTTTAAGCCTATCGTAAATATACAAGATCAGATTCTTCTTCAAACAAATCCAAAAAAATCCAAAATAAAATAAGAGAGAGAAAATACACTAATTAATGGAAAACTTCGTCTTCATTTTGCACTCAATCGAGATCTTGGATCTTTTTGCCGATCTTAGGCGCCGCTCCTGTCGCGGTGGTGTTCATAGTCGGGCGGCGGCCGAGAATGAGAGCGAGAGGGGTGCACGGCCGTCGCGCACCGCGTTCCTCAAACACAACAAACCCCACACCCACAAAATATATCCGCCCTAACGTCTTTATCGGGTGTCGCCTTCGTCTTCGTCTGTGGACGAGTGCCGATTGGTGGACGATTGCACCCATTTATTTCTAATCATCAACATTCAATATCTACAAGATCGACCAACTAAGCAGACCGATTATCACCCTAGAACCGTTATTTACTAGCTGCATAATCGGTGTAACAACGGGCGATGCGGAGAGAGAAATCCTTTTTTCTACAGGCACGTGACAAGGAGAGAGAGTCGAGATAAAAGTTTTTTTAGGGTAAAATGGGGAATAAAAAAGGGAAATTGTATCCGATAGTAATTAATTTTTATAGTATCTAGTAGTAAGAAAACTCTTAAGATGATATCTAAGAGTAATAAATTCTTTATATTTTTACGGGTCATAAGTTATAATACAAATTAATAATAACAAACACTTGAATTATATGGAAAATAAATTATATCCCTATTAATCAATCGAAACAATTACATGAAATCAACCCATTTTTATATATACCTTTTCAATAAATTAATCATTGAGCCGATAAACACATGCATGTGATAAAGATAGTTTATATATTAATATAATTAATTAGAGCACGTTTTGTACGTTATTTTTCGCCCAATTTATTTATAATTTTTACTAAAACAACTACTGTTACAAAATATATATAAATTGCATATTAATTTTACAGTAAATTAAATTGTTGAACGTATACTTTGCCAATTAACTATACAAATTTGGTATGAAATGTTTGCGACAAGGCCTATTATTCAATTTGGATTCTTTAAAAGGCCTATTTTAAAAGTTAAAACCTAACGATAAAAAAATTGGGAGGGCTACTATTTAGTACAAATTACTATTCATTTTTACAACCCAATACAAATACTGTTCAAATTTACAATGAGATACAAAAAGTGAAAAAAATCAGACCATTGTACCCTGAAGCTTCCAAACGGAAGTACTGCAAAGAAAGTGTGTACCCCTGTTCATTGTCGGTAATATGGAAGAAAATTAAGGCACATGAAGTGACATCATCAAGTTTGACAAATTGGCTATACATTTATAATCTTGTTTCTTCCTTTTAAAATTTGAATTTTAAATTAGCTATAGATATTTTTATTTTGTATGTATAGTTGTATGATCGTTTTGAAATTCAAAATCTTCAAACAAATAGCGGTAATTTTACTCTCACCGATGACCTTCGTGCCGGTCATATATGTATATTTCTCTTCAACATTTGCACATTCTCTTGCACATTTGTACATGGACAGACATATATGTATATTCTCTTCAACATTTGCACATTCTCTTGCACATATGTACAGACAGACATGTATGTACATGGACGAGATACACCCATCAGTTGTTGAGTGCACCCACACGGCGATAAGTGCACCCATCGTCTCCTTCATGATTTGCACCCCCATCGCGCCTCCCCAACCTGCAACAACCATTCAACACAACCCTTCGTCGCCGACTTTCCATCCACCCACCACCGTCGCGCGATCCCATCACCGTCGTCGCGCCTCCCACAGTAGTAACCACCACTATCATGGCATACCCCGTCGACCTTCTCCATCACCGGCGTCACACTCTTCCACATTTGCACATTCTCTTGCACATTTGTACATAGACAGCCGTAACCACCACCTTCGTTGCATAGCTCAGTCGACCTTCTCCATCACCGACGTCACAAATTGCTCCTCACCACCGCGTCGCCCTTCATCATCGCGGGAAACACCATCACCATCATCGCATAGCCCCGGTGCCACCACCATCGACTCTCCATTTTCCAGCACCGCCTCCTTGCGCGATTCACCATCGCCGTCGCCATTCAAGTTTCGATGGACTACAAATTTGAAAATCAAATTGGGAAAAACTTCGATAATGGAAGGAGAGAAGTAAGTGACAAGATTTGACAAAGATCAACAAGAGACAATGTTTAATATTTGTGGTCTTTGTGCAATTGTATCTAATTGTAAAATGAAAATAGGGACAAAAAGGATTTTACCTTCCAAAACGTGTATCGAATGAAAAACTCAAAATGACAATTGACCTTTTTGTAAAACTACACGGTAATGTGTATTGGAAGGTAATTTTCCCAAAAAAATTAGGTGCACCGGCTAGTTCATCCTATAAACCTAATTTGCTCTATTATCATGCACAACTATTATTCTTGTCATGTACAAAGATTATCACTATCATTAGACTATCACGGATCATGCAAATACATAACTATTATCACTGTCATTATTAACTATTATCATGTATTATTACCATTATTAGATAATCAAACCCAACTCACATGCATGTTTAGCTCAAACTCATTAAGTTTATGCCTCAAATGCATTAATTGACCATCTTAAACAAGTAGTGTAGAAAATGGTACGAACCTTTTTATCAAGGATTGCCCTTGCCCACAAGGGGAATTTCCCCACCACTACCAAAAGTTATTTTGGAAAATGTAACAATTTTGCTTTAAAAGGTTTCAAATTCCAAAGGATATTAGTAATCAAGTGGATAGTTTCTTTCTTGTGTTGTAGGAACATCAATATGTTTTCTTAGCGTGGGCCACATATATATATATATATATATATATATATATATATATATATATATATATATATATATATATATTCCAAAGAGAGTCTTTATTCCTCGAGCATTAAAAATGACATTTTGAATCTTTATTCCTTGAGCATTTGAATATGTCATTCAATACAAGATTTTTCAACCATGTTCAATATAAATACAAAGATTGACAAAATTTAAGATAAATAAGGAAAATGATAAGAAAAGAGATAAATTTACTTTTGAGTGGGTGAAATGACATTATAGGATTTGGATTCGGTGTAGTATAACACCATTCTGTTAGAGCCAACAATTTGAGTCCAACCCGATAGACTAATCCAATCACTCGAAAATATGTACGGGTTGAATTATAAAAATACATGCCTAAAAATTTAGGCCTATCTCGGCCCGACCTATGTGGTCCATGAGTCAAATGGATCGGGCCAATTTAGCCAAAGAGGGCTAATGAGCACTCGATGACCCAACGTTCTAAATATTTTTTTATCATTTTTATAAGGTTTTTTTTTTTTTTTGAACAAATCATTTTTATAAGGGTTGAGACTTTGAATTTTATAAAAGGTCAAATATTGTGTGAATAAGTTTCACCCTTTAATTCAATAATTAATTTTGATAGTATTAGTTATTTTAATTTAAGAGTATTAGTTATTTTTACTATAATGTACTCCCTCCGTCCGGAAAAGCTTTCACATGTAGGAGGACACACACTTTAAGAAAAAGAGTAATAATGAGGTTTTGAGGGGTAATTTTGTAAACTTTTATGTATAAAGTAAAAAAAAAAATATTGGATTATGTGTAAGTGAGAGTAAAAATAATGACACTTGTGTAAATTAGTGAAAATTATGAGGGTGATGTTTATAAAGAGTGTGAAAGCTTTTATGGGATAAAGGGAGTATTAGTTTTGAATGATATCAATTGTTTCATCAAAGGATATTAGTTGTTTCATTAAAAGGTATTAGTCGTTTTACTATAAGATAATAGTTGTAAATCGGTTTCAATTAAACCGATTCACATAAGATCAACTCTATATCAAAATTGTATAAATAAAATCACGAACTTTGGTTAATTGCAATTTAATCTAAATAATTTGGTAATTACAAAATTATCATCATTTAAAAAAATTGCAATTGAGGCTTTTGGGTAGTCCTTCTTTGCCCCGAGATATGGCGTGGCAATGTGGCGTGGCACACGTTAAAGCTGAGCGTCATTTTAATTGTGGAATTACTAAAAAATATTAATTGATTAAAGCGAAGTAGCACCATTTAATATATAAACCATAAATAATCACAAAAATCATATCTTTTAAAATATTAATCGCGACCCCAAATATATTAGAATGAATCGTGTGCTGCTCTTAGAATCTCTCCAAGAAGAAAGTCGTTCTCCGCCAACAAATTCCCAAAATATCATCTTCCCAAAATTATAATCGTAGAAATCACAAAACTTGAACACTAGAAATTCACATAACTCATTCATTTGAAAAATCGTTCATGTCGAAAGTGGTTGTCGGAGATTGACACGTCTGATCTGGCAAAGGGCAACCGCGCGAAGCCTCATTTGCGTTTTTTAAAAATTAATGATAAATTTGCAATTACCCGATTATTTAGATTAAACTGCAATTTAAACAAAATTGGTTCTTTATTCGCAACTAACTCTTTTTCTAAAATGTTAGTAAGATTTAAACATTGCACCTCTTGCACAAAAATAGAGAAAATTTTTTTGGTCCCATAACTTGACCACTCTCCAATTTTGGTCCCAAAAAGATTGTCGTTTAATTTTGGTCCCACATCTTTTGAAAATGTCCAATTTTGGTCCAAATTTCGCGGAAAATAAAAAAGCAGCGTCGTTTTAAGTCATGTGCGATGCGCGTGCCGGCCGAATTTTGGGATTTTTCGTCGGAATTGTGACGTGGACGCATCTTGTGTATTTTTTTATTTTGAATTTCTTTTATTGATAACAATGCCACGTGGATTTATACATAAACAAAATTAAATCGAAAATTAAAAAAAAAAAAGCCAAATCAGCAAAACCCTAATTAAACAAAATCAAAATGAAAATAATTTTTGTAATATACATTTCAGAATTAAAAAATAATATAATATACAAAATAAAAACAAAATCAAAACTAAACTAAATCAAAACAAAATCAGGTCAAATAAAAAACAAATCAAAAACAGAAATCCCTAAATCTAACGAAGAAGACGACGCTGCCTTCTCCTTCTCCCCCAAAACGCAAAAATCTCTCCAAAATCACAACTCCCCCAAATCGCAAGCCTACTGAATTGATAATCCCTGTTGGTAATCTCCCAAAAATTGCGTCTCCCCTCATCACCAGTTCACCGCCGCGCCACAGCCGCCCAACCGCCGACGACATTCTCCAATTAGCGCCGCCATAGATCTGTTGCAGCCCACCTCCAATCAGCGCCGTCGCCGCCTCATTCGTGCAGCCCCAAACCGCCGAAGCCCCTTTGTCGCAGATTCGCCGCCGACGCGACCAAGCGCATCGCACAACCTCCGTTCATTCATCATCGTTCAACGCTAATTTTCACGCGACTCGATCTCCACAACTCGAACCACCGGAGCCCCTTCGCCGCAGATTCGCCGCCGACGCGACCAAGCGCATCGCACAACCTCCGTTCATTTATCATCGTTCAGCTGATTTGATCTGATTTTGTTTTGTTTTGATTTAGTTTAGTTTTGATTTTGTTTTTATTTTGTATATTATATTATTTTTTAATTTTGAAATGTATATTACAAAAATTATTTTCATTTTGATTTTGTTTAATTAAGGTTTTGCTGATTTGGCTTTTTTAAATTTTCGATTTAATTTTATTTATGTATAAATCCACGTGGCATTGTTATCGATAAAGAAATTAAAAAAAATACAGATGGCGTCCACGTCACAATTCCGACAAAAATCCCAAAATCCGCACGCGGCGTTGCACACGTCTTAAAAGCGGCGTCGTTTTCGATTTTCCGCGAAATTTGGACCAAAATTGGACATTTTCAAAAGATATGGGACCAAAATTAAACGGCAATTTTTTTGGGACCAAAATTGTAGAGTGGACAACTTATGGGACCAAAAATATTTTTCTCCAAAAATATTATGCTTAACAATTAAATTAATTCATAAATATTTACACATTTCAAAAGTTTTTTCTTTTTTACAAATAAAACAATACAATAAAAAAATTGCAGTTTTGGTCCCATGAAAATTTTGCAACGACAATTTTGATCCCACGTTCTATTTTTTGATCCCTTTTTTTTTTTTGCAAAAACAGTTCCAACAATTCTTTTGAGACTAAAGCGTAATTCTACCTCATTTTTTTGGGACAAAATTGCAATTTATCATTCTATCATATTGTAGACATCTATTCACCGGACAAAATCTAGGCATGAGTGATAACTAGGGTCACATCAAGCGGGCGCGCCGGCCGGCCGAGCCACCGGGCCATTCACAATTTTCGGGCCGGTGGGCCCAGTAGCTACGGGCTCGGCTGGTACTAGGTGGGCTCTACCGAGCCATTTTGGCCCTTTTTTTTTTAACAAATATATTATTTTATTTGAAGTTGGAAATCATTTTATACGAAACCGATTGAAATTGTAAATTTGATATCTATATTAACAAATGTAATATATTAGTTTTAAATATTATTTAAATTTGTGTTAAATATTTACACAAACAAAAGTGATTTTAGGTAGAATAGTTGTATTTTTTTATCACACTATTCATGATATATATTCTCCTCTCTCTCTTCATATATATATATATATATATATATATATATATATATATATATATATATATATATATGTTGGTTAAAATTATTTTGAATTTTGGAAGTCAATTAACAAGTGAAAACTGCTTTTCATTAATGACCAAGAATAGGAGGGAGAAAAACTAAGTCGGTTTTGTCCGAGCTTCTTCATTTGGACAATTTCATAATCCATTAGTTAAGAATTTTCATTTTTTTTTGACAAATTGCAAGAATTTTTTTTTTTTTTTTTGTTCTCTTTGTTGCAATTAAGTTTGCATGTTTGGGGAACGGAATATTTGTCGGAACTATGTTGTTTGACCTACTTTACTTAAGACTTTTTTTTAATTTTTAATTTTATTCCTTTCGTGAATATATATCATGAACTTATAATCACTATTTTAGTTAAAATTCAAATTCAAATTAAAAAAAAAAATTGGGCGATTAAAAGTTTTGGGCGGCCCGGTCCGAGCCCAATTGGCTCGTCGGCCCTATCGGACCGGGCCAAATTGGCACGGTTCTTTTCACGCCTATTTTTTTAGGCCCAACCCGTCCTAAAACATGGGCCAACCGGGCCGGACCATCGGGCCGGGCTCATTTTGATTTGTCCTAGCTAGTGATAATCAACAATAACCTTACAATCATTACACTATTTGAATTACACAATTTAAAAAAAAAAAACCAAGCCTCTATCGACTACTAAGCAATATAACAAGCTAATGAACTTTTAAGCACCATACAACACAAATTAGGCCCCAAGAATAATTTTTGTTTTATTATCGGTAAATGTTAGTTATTAGTTGTTAGTAGTTAGAAGTTAGTTTCCAAGTCTTCTTACAATCTCAAATTCTCCGAGCCTCCTTATACCTCTAACTCCAAATTCGTTCCCAAAGGAAATCAAACCCAAGTCTCTACACTAAAGTGAGGAACTTGTTGGCAGGTGGGCTAAGCCACCTGGTTCCCAAGAACAACTATTGAGTTACTCAATCGGTTTATTTATTTGTCTCTGTCTATTTCGATAGATATATACATTCCTTAATTTTCATATTAACTATCGGGCGGTGAGATTTGTGCCCTTTTTTATAACAAAAAGAGTTTTCTATCCATTTCATAAAAAAATGAGTTTTATACTCAATTTTGACTTAAAAAGACCAAAATACCCTATTTACTTATTTTGCCTAGCGAGACAAAGTTTTGTCTAGCGAGACAAACTGAGCGAGACAAAGCTTTGTCAAGCGAGACAAACTGAGTGAGACAAAGCTTTGTCTAGCGAGACAAACCCCAACGAGACAAAACTTTGACTAGCGAGACAACCCCAGGCGAGATAAAGTTTTGCCGAGTGAGACAAAGTTTTGTCTACCGAGACAAACCCGAGTGAGACAAAGCTTTGTCTAGGGAGACAAACCCAGCGAGATAAAATTTTGCCTAGCGAGACAAACCCCAACGATATAACGTTTTGCCAAGCGAGACAAACCACTAGCGAGACAAAGCTTTGTCTAACGAGACAAGTACAAAATTTAGGAAAAAATAAAATAATTAAAAATTATTAAAAATATAATTTAATTATTTTCTAGAAGGTAGTGTGTGGAGTTGGGAAAAATTTCATGGTTATCTCAATCAGATGGTCGTTGCAACACATATTCTAGCGATAAATTATTAAAAATATATTGTTTAATGTAGTAAATTGCTTTGAGTATGTAATATTGGTTGGATATTGATTTAGTTTTCGGCATCATGTTCCACAAGAGATAATTGTGATATGAGCAAATATGTGTTGTTATTTAATATACAAATATTACACAATTTAAGTTTAAATAATTATAGAAGAAAACACAATTCAATATACAAAAATTACATAATCCAAGTTAAAAATTCACATTATAAGTTCAAACAATACATCATTTTTCATCACTAATTTGAACAAGACGTTGATAACAAAATATTTGTGTATGACTAACTTGTCTACAAATACGATATTTTTTTGGAAGGCGTTTTGTTTCCATCAAACAATGCAACTCATAATTACAACATCTAAGATTAGTTCTCACAATATTATGAAAAACATCCATAAACTCCTCAAATGATATTGTTACGCAATATATCAAATTCTCTTTTCCATTTTTTATACAACATTCCATCCCAATATTCATGATGAACTAGTACAACTTCATCCTCTTCCATCTGAAAAAAATAGATAAATAAATAATTAATACAAAAAGAAATATTACATAAAATAATATAATATGTGTAGTGTTTTAAAAAAATAAAAAATGGATTTGTCTAAATAAATAAAAAAACAAAATTGTATAGTGTTTAAAAAAAAATGGATTTGTCTAAATGACAAAATTTGTTTGGAAGTCTAAAAATCTAAGAAATAAACTTGTCTCGCTAGGCAAAAATATGTTTCGATAGCAAAATGCTTGTCTCGCAGGTGTTTGTTTCTTTGGAAAAAAATATGTCTCGATAGAAAAATATTTGACTCACGGTTGTTTGTCTCGATGATAATATGTTGTCTCGTTGGGTTTGTCTCGATGGTGAAAGTATTTGTTTCGATGATCTTAAAGTTATAAGGATTTTAATCTTGTCTCGATGGAACCTAGCGAGACAAACATTTTCATTAGCGAGATAAACATTATCACCATCGAGACAATCAATTTCATACGCTAGACAAGCAATTTCACCATCATTTTTTCTATTTTACATGTATATTCAAAAATATAAGATGAAGAGATTATCGAGACAAGCAATATCACCATCGAGATAATCAATTTCACCAATGAGACAAGCAATTTCATCATCCATTTTTTCTATTTTACATGTATATTCGAAAATACAAGAGAAAAAATATAAATGAAATACTAAGGTGGATTACTTACCATAATCTTGAAAGAAGATGATGAAGATGTGAAGAGAAAGTGGAAGTGACGCACAATTTTTTTCTACCTAGATTATGAAGGTGAATAAAGATGAAAATATAAAAGTATAGGATATATATGATGGAATAACAAAATTATAGAAATATATATAATTCAATAAACATCCTAGATGCGGAAATTCTAGGACAACATCATGCTCAATCATCAAGGATTAATGGATTTAGTGAAATACACTGGATCCATAGCAATATTTTGTGTAGGGAAAGCCTCACCAATTAAACTCGATCGATGAGGTGGTTTTACGGCCTTCCTCAACTAAATCTCCGTATGGGTCCTTCGTTTCTTTCTTGATGGGGAGAGTAGAAAACTATATGTGATTTAGTATATCGGGGCTATAACCATGATGCTCTTTATGTAGCACTCAATCGGGGTTCCCATAATCCCCGTAATTGAGTCCTATTATGTATCTACTCATAATTCCAAATCAATTCCAATAGTCGTTGATTTTACCATATTTAGATCACTCAATTAAGTCCAATTACAATTATAAATGGCTAATATAATTGCATAAAATATGTGGCCCATATATAGGAAGTAATTATTTCCTAACAATCTCCCACTTGGGCTACATATTACCCTTAAGCAATTATATTTCTTTATGTGCACAACTTTACGTCATTCATTCTTTGACTATTGTCTTACAATCTCGTCCATCTCATATACTAGAAATGAGACTATCGCAATTTTCATCACATCATATATTGTGACTAAACCATGATAATCACCATACTAGTACACTCAACGACATAGATCAAATATGGTGAGTAGCATGGAAATTTCATGCAATGTGATCTTAATCATGCCTATTTCCAACTAACCCAACTTTAGCCTTTACCGAGATCAACATATGCAATGTAAAACATCACATACAAACACATAATGAGTTCAAAAATAACATAACCATCAACTTTATTCTACGAAACAAAAAAACAAAAGACCGAAGAAAGTACATAGAACATTGACTCCCACTAAACTAAGGTAAAGTTTTGAATGACACCCATATGAGCGGTATGCTCGTGAAAGCGATTTTGGTGTCACTTTGCTTTAGTTAAGGGATCCGCTAGCATAGAATCCATCCTAATATGTTCTATGGATATTTGTTTATTCTGAACTCTTTCCTTAACAACAAGAAACTTGATTTCAATGAACTTTGACTTTACTGAGCTCCTGTTGTTATTCGAGTAAAGAACGGCTGAGCTATTGTCACAATAAATCCTTAGCGGCCGTTCAATGCCGTCAACCACACGCTGACCAGGTGATAAAATTTCGCAGCCATATCCCATGGTTGGATGTCTCATAGCATGCAATGAACTCCGCAGCCATGGTGGATGAGACTATGAGAGTCTGCTTAACAGGACTTCCATGAGATAGCTCCACCGGCCAATGTAAAGACATATCCGGATGTGGAGCGCTTGCTATCTTGACATCCGGTAAAATCGGAGTTAGAATACCCCATGATCTCTAAATTATCCGATCTCCGATAAGTGAGCACGTAATTAATTGTTCTCTTCAAGTATCGCATCACGCGTTTGGCTGCCTTCCAATGTTGCTCTCCGGATTACTCAAGTATCTGCCTAATACTCCCACTATAAATGCCAAATCGGGGACGAGTACAAACTTGAGCGTACATAAGGCTTCCCACTGCCGACACATAGGGAATCTTTTGTATCTCTCTTCTTTCAAAATCATTATCGTGGCACTGTTTGAGACTAAACTTATCTCCTTTAGCGACGGGGGTATCCGTAAGTTTACTGATCTTTCATGCCAAATCTACTCAAAACCTTATCGATATAGCTCTTTTGTGATAATCCAAGAATACCTTGAGAACGATCTCTAAGTATTTGGATTCCTAATACAAAAGAGGCTTCACCAAGATCTTTCATCTCGAATTTCTTCATCGAAATCTCTTAGTCTCGCACAATAAGTCTATATCGCTGCTAGCAAGTAGAATATCATCGACGTGCAAAACCAAGAAAATATATTTACTCCCACCTGAACATGTGATATACACAATCGTCAACGACATTCACCTCGAAACCATATGAAGTAATGACTTGATGAAATTTGTGATACCATTGACGGGATGCTTGCTTAAGCCCATAGATGGATTTCTTTAAGTTGCAAACCATAGACTTTGGATCTCCTGGATACAAAATTTTTTGGTTGCACCATATAGACCGTTTCTTCAATGTCACCATTGAGAAACGCAGTCTTTACATCCATCTGGTGTAGCTCGAGATTAAAATGAGCTAACGGTGCCATAATAGTTCTAAAAGAGTCCTTCGATGATCTTGGAGAGAAGGTCTCTTTATAAGTCAATGCCCTCCTTTTGAGTGAAGCCTTTGGCGACGAGACGACCTTATATCTTTCGATGGTGCCCTTAGAAACCCTCTTGGTTTTAAATATCCATTTACAACCAATGGGTTTCACTCCTTCAGCAATTTGACAAGATCCCAAACGTCATTGTTACTCATAGACTTCATCTCATCCTTCATGGCATTAATCCACTTTTGAGAGTTAGAACTACATTTGGCTTGTGCAAAGGTGATTGGATCATCCTTTGTTAAACCTATGTCATCCTCATGTTCTTGGAGAAATACTACATAATCATCCGAATTGCACTTCTCCATTCTCTAGTGGATCGCCTTATTGACACCTCTTGAGGTTGATGAGTTTGTACTTCACTAATGGAGGAAGATTCTCATTGTTGTCTTGGTTTGGAATGACGTTAGGAACATCATTCTCTACCACCGGAATGTCTTGATTTGGAATGATATTGGGAACATCATTCTCTACCACTGGAATTGTGTCTTGAGCGGTAATAGGTATAGAAACCATATCACTATCAATAACGATTCCTCCTCAAAGATAACATCCCTTATGATCTCTTCCTCCCAAACTCAACATCCTCAAGAAATCTAGCATTTCCCGTTTCAAAAAGGTTCTTGATGTGGGATGGTAAAACTTATACCCCGAGAATACTCGGGATAACCAACAAAGTAACAGCTAACCGTTCTTGAGTCCAATTTTCCTTCATGCGACTTATAAGGTCGCGCCTCACTGACAACCCCGGATGTGCAAGTGCACGATACTAGGTTTCTTGCCCATGAAAAGTTCATAGGGGTTTTAGTAATCGCTTTGCTAGGTACCCTATTGAGAATATGTAATGCGGTCTTTAAAGCTTCTCCCCAAAGTGACTCGACAAGGATGAATGAGAAATCATACTCCTTACCATATCCTTAAGAGTTCGGTTTCGTCGTTCGGCAACACCATTCATGCTAGGGGACCCCGGCATTGTGTATTGCGGAACAATTCCACACTCTACGAGGAAAAGTACAAAAGGCCCGGGACGTTGTTCTCTGATCCATCATATCGTCCATAGTATTCACCACCACGATCCGATCGACAGCCTTAATTTTCTTTCCAAGTCGAAGTTCAACTTCGGCTTTGAAAGACAACGTCCAAAGATTGGGATTTCTCATGTATCAAATATAGGTAGCCGAATCTAGAGTAATCGTCTATAAACGTAATGAAGTATCGTTGTCCATTCCAAGATCTTTGTAGGAAATGGACCACGAGATATCAATGTGAATAAGTTATAAGACATCCTTAGCTCTTTCGGCACCTAATTTCCTCACTTTTGTTAGTTTTCCCTTGATGCACTCAATACGAGACTTGAAAATCTGTCAAATTTAGGGGATCAAGGATTCCATCCAACACAAGCCTTTGCATTCTCTGTTTAGAGATATGCCCTAAACGCTTGTGCCACAAAATGGCGAGAATCCTCGCCGAATTTCCTTTTTGTACCTTTAGAACTTGTTTGCGGTATAATGTTATGGGAAGTAACAATATCAAGTATAATACATTATCAATCAAGGAACCCGATTCAATAAGATTTGAATTTTGAAAGAGGCTAACTTTACTATCTCCAAAGGAACAAGAAAAATCCAATTTGTCCAAACAGAAATAGAAATTAAATTCCGTCTAAATGACGGTACAACGAATGTCTCAAACAAATCCAAATAAAAACCAATCCTTAAATGCAATCTAAAAGTCTCAATAGCCTCTACGCAACTTTATTGTCGTCGCCCACATAGATGAATCTTTCAGCATCACTTGGCGGTCGGCTCCACATGCAACCCTGCAAAGACACACTTATGTGAGTAGTAGCACGAGAATCTACCCACCAAGTATCTTTTGGTACAAAAGATAAATTCACTTCGAACAAACAAAAGTCGAGGTATACCCTTCTTAACACACCATGCAGCAGTACTTGGAGCATTCTTTCTTCTTATGCCCCGGCTTCTTACAAAAGAAGCAATTTTCATCATCAATCTTTTGCTTCTTTTGTTGAGAAGATCCCTCTTGATACCCTTAGCTCTCTTTGTCTTCCTTTTACGAGAGTTAAATGCCAAATGAGCACTTTCAGTCTTATCTCTTTGTTGCCTCTCTTCTTCTTGCACACGGTGAGATATAAGCTCATTAAGGGACCACTTATCCTTTTGAGTGTTATAACTCACTTTGAATTGTCCGAATTGTGCGGGAAGCGAGATCAAAACCAAATGCACGAGCAAGTCCTTAGACAACTCTAACTTTAGTGCTTTAAGTTTTGATGTGAGATTAGACATCTCCATAATATACTCCCTTATGTTCCCTTTGCCCTTGTACTTCATGGAAACGAGTGACGCCAAATGGCTACTCGCCTCGACTTTTCATTTCTTTGAAAGTACCGCTCAATGGACTCAAGGAACTTTTTAGCATTTTCACTCTTAGTAATAGAGGCCCGAAATGCTTCCGGAATGGATCGCTTCATGATCATCAAACTCATTCGGTTAGATCGATCCCATTTCTCAATTTTGACCTCTTTCGGGTCATCCTCGGTAGCAATGGGTCGATCGGACCGAAGAGCCGAATCTAAATCCATACAACCGAGAACAATCTCTACGTTCTCTTTCCAAAGTTTGAAATTCGTCCCACTCGGCTTAGGGATGTTATTAACTTGAGCGGACACATTATTAGTAGCAATGTAAAGCGAGAACAATTATAAGCATACTCATATAAAAATTATATGTCATAAAACAAACCAGGACATGAATGAATAAACAAATAAATTGGGGACCCAAGCAAGATACCGAGTACAACATTAACCTCCGTCGAAGGACTGAAAATTAATTGTAAGTGGTAATCTTGGTGCAATGATCAAGTACTAATAATAAATTCGGTCAAACAAAAGTCTGTCGAAGGGCGAACTAATGTTCGCATGAACAAAGTCATTCGGCCAAGTTGCGTCAAACCGAAGGGCCGATCACAACGCGCACAAATAACTTTACACCAATATCTATGTAATTTTAATAAAATCACTCTCGACAACGAGAGGTGGCTAAGGCTACTTGTTATTTTGATTGATTAAATTAAAATTTACTAGACTAAAATAATATGAACTGAATTAAACAAAGATAATTGCCATGTCCCCAATTTAATTCAATTAAAGTCTAGAAACCAAAATAGACCTTAAACATCGATTGCACTGAAGTGCCGACATAACTCAAATAAATTTAATTGATTAGAGCACACTAGTTTTTTTTTTTAATTTTATAGCACAATTATGCGCAACACCCAAAAACTATATATGCATTGAAACCACAAGGCAAATTATACATATGTATATATATTTAAGCCACAGATGGGCGCATAACACTAATGTAAGACCAAAGTTTTTTTTTTTTTAAAAAACTGAATAGTGTGAATATGCACCAAAACACACGAACAATATACACAATTTATCAATTTACCTAGCTATTCAGAATACACCAACTTAAATAAATCAACTTAAACAACTAAGATTGTTTGTTGGCATGCGTATATACACCACAAAAACATGCAAACACCATAAATCAATTCATATATATATATATATATATATATATATATATATATATATATATATATATATATAGAACCGGGCATATAGCACATATATATATAAATTATAAATATTGATATCATAAACAAAAAAAAAAGCGAAACTCTAATATCATATCCAAATTTATTAAGAACTATAAATCCAGATAAATTTAAAAAAACAATAGATCCGGTTGATTAACAATCCATAGATCCCAACAATAAAAGCAGTGATGACTCGCTTCCGATACCACTTGATGGAATAACAAAATTATAGAAATATATATAATTCAATAAACATCCTAGATGCGGAAATTCTAGGACAACGTCATGCTCAATCATCAAGGATTAATGGATTTAGTGAAATACCGGATCCATAGCAATATTTTGTGTAGGGAAAGCCTCACCAATTAAACTCGATCGATGAGGTGGTTTTACGGCCTTCCTCAACTAAATCTCCGTATGGGTCCTTCGTTTTCTTTCTTGATGGGGAGAGTAGAAAACTATATGTGATTTAGTATATCGGGGCTATAATCATGATGCTCTTTATGTAGCACTCAATCGGGGTTCCCATAATCCCCGTAATTGAGTCCTATTAGGTATCTACTCATAATTCCAAATCAATTCCAATAGTCGTTGACTTTACCATATTTAGATCACTCAATTAAGTCCAATTACAATTATAAATGGCTGATATAATTGCATAAAATATGTGGCACATATATAGGAAATAATTATTTCCTAACAATATACTTAAGCAAAGGGCATTTGAGTCTTTTTATGTCAAATTTGGGTAAAAACTCATTCTTTTATAAAATGGGTAGAAAACTATTTTGATTATGCATATTGGATAAAAACACCCATTTGACATGCCACATTTTCATAAGCATACCATCAAATTTTTCATCACTTCCCTCTAAAAAAACCTATCAAAATGGGGTAGGTTCATCGATTGGATTAACAAATAAATACAAACACCCCAACTAGAGCCGTCAAAATGGGTTAGGCCCGTTGGGCCACCCGCCCCGCCATGCTCAAAATGAGGGTTGGGTTGAATTTTTAGCCCGTTTGAAAGCGGGCCTAGGCGGGCTGGCCCGTTTGGAGTCGAGAGCTTTGGCGGGTTAGGGGCGGGCTTTGGCGGGCCGGCCCGCCTAATTTTTTAAATTTTTATTTATTTTTTAAATATTTTTATATACAATATTAACAATTATAATATCATTTTTAAGGATATTTTGTAAAGTTTATATTTATATATGATAAATTTAATTTGTAGGAGACTATATTTTTTAATTATTATGGTTAATGAATTATAAACTTCAATTTGTAAGAAATTATTTTGTAATAAATGAACGATGAACTTTATTTGTGAGATAAATATTGTTTTTATTTATTTAAAGTGAAAATTACAAACATAAATTATTTGATTATATTTGATTGTGATAAATTTAATGTATTAAAGCTTTAAAATTATTATTTTTAAAATTTAAAAAATAAAAAAATATAATGTGGGTTGGCCCGCCTAAACCCTGACCCGCCAATAAGTGGGTTGGGTTGAGGGTTTTGCGGCCCGCGATATTTTTGGCTCGCCCCGCCCGCCAAAGACGGGCTTTTGCGGGTTTAGGCCCGCCCGCCGGCCCGTTTGTTGCTCTAACCCCAACCATTAACAACACCGCATCCAAACTTGATAGTATTGAAAAACTATTTTATTTAATTTCAGTCAATAAAAATATATTACATATTTGTTGTAATTGTATTAAGTTATGATTAATTTATTATATTTGAAAAAAATCAATATTTATGAAATATCTCATTGTGAGTATTTTAAACAAGTGAATCCCTCTATATACGAGGTTGAGAGTTTATAACTCAACCATATCTCATCATTCTCCTCTTCATGAAGAGGATTCATCTTATAATTATCATCGACAGTATCCACATAATTTTTAATATACTCATCGATAATCGGAGGTCCATCATAATCAATATTTTTATCGAATAATTCATCTAAGACTAATGGTTCATCATAACCACCACCGTCATCGGAGAATTCATCGAAAATATGTGGTTCATAATAAACACCATATTCGTTAGAGAATATCCTTTCTACTAAAAAATCGATGTCTTGGCACATCCGAGAATTTTTATTTCCATGGTGTGGAACATTGTTTGGATGTTGTAGAGACATACCAAACGTATCTGACTACGATACCGGTGATGTAGCGCAACAAAGAAGAAACATAAAAATATTAACAAAACTTATTGATTCAACAAAATGTCGGATTAAGCCATAAAAGGGAAAAACTCAATATTTCATATCATTCAACTCCCTAACAACATTGTGAAACATCTTTATTTATAATAAGAACTAATAATTAGTGAAAAAGAAACACAAATAAACTCCAAATATAATGTTATCAAATCTAATTTTATACATAAATACTAATATCTAATTATAATATAAAAATGAATACTTATTTTATCAATTATTTTCATCAATATCTCCATTAAAATGTCAATGGGGCGAGGACGGGACCAATCCCCGACCTCATCCCTGCAAAGTAAAAAGAGATATTTATTCCATTTCCATTCCTGCGTGAATTTTCTATCTTGGAGGCTTAATTTTATTGTTTTCCTAAGCAAAAATTAAAGTTAAATATACTTGGTAGTATATATATTATACTAAGTAATATAATAAAATTAATATATAACATACATAAAATTTCCACATTCATATGGGGATAAATTATCCCAATTTCCAACCACAAGGGATAAGAATATTAACACATTTATGACACCATTTAAATTTAAAAATGTTACTCATCTATTAACATTTTGTATTTATTCTTTTATTGAACAAATAGTGACTTAAACTCATGATTTTACGATGTAGATAGTGTAGCTTTAACACTTCAGTTATACCACTTCGTCACCTTATTTTCTTTCCTACATTTAGAAATAAATTTTATTAATATTGTGTCCGATCGATGGAGATGAGATTGTATTTATTTGTTTATTTTTATTTATATTTTATATAATTTTAGATTTTATTTTTGTTGGGCTTTTAGTGAATGCGAGACCTAATTTAACTTATAAATAGGAGAGATGAACTTGAGAAGGGAGTTTGATAATTGAATGAAAAATGAGGACACGATCCTTTTAAGGCGAAGAATCATTTGATTTGACGTTGTTTTATTTGTGAGTTCGATATTTTTATTGTATTTGCATGTTTCTCATCATCAATATTGATTATCGGGTTTTACGTTCCCGGAATGCGCCCTAGACGTGACACAAGAGTATAACATTTGGTCACAATACATCACATGAAAAGATGTTTGCTGAACTTGCTAGGTTTTTTTAAAAATAAAAAAGGAAATGTTTAATTTATTCGAAAAATTAAAAAAAAGTCCAGATTGAATCCAAAAAAAAAAAAAAGAAAAAGAAAAGAGTTGAAGGGTGGTTGCACCCTTTCCCATAAACATACACATACTCATCTCTTTTTTCAAATACACACGTTTACATCAAATTTATAAGAAGAAATTAATATAAAAGTGAATCTTGAAAAGTACTCAGAAAATAAATAAATAATCGAAAAAACTCAGAAAAGAAAGAAAGAAGAATTTGCATCCGAAGGTGGTGTTTTTGTGATGATGAGGAGGCTGGCAAAGTAATTAAAGATTGAAGAGAGAGAAAGAAGAGAGAGAAAGAAGAGAGAGGGGAGAGAAGAGTCAAAGGAGTAACAGAGTACTGTTGCAGAGCTGCAGTTGGTATTTGTATTTTGGTAATGATTTCGTGTGGAGAAGAAGATCAGATGCCTCGTGATCTTTCCCACTTCTTTTCATTATTTTTCTATTTATTTTCTGCTCCTATTTTTTTTTTAATTAAAAGTATGTAAATATAATAAACGAAGTCCCCTCTAGTAAGAAAAAAATCAAATCAAACATATGACAATTGAAATATAAAAAAAAATAAAGAAAATAAACAAACACCAAGTCAATTTATTATTACTTTTCATTTGTGTGGTGAGTACGTTAAATGCACTCAGATTACATTATAATATTTTTCAATTAATTTATTATTACGTTTTATTTTTAATTTTCGTGATACTATTATTTTAAAAATAAGTGCATAGATACACTCTCCTCATATGAGATCAAGCCAAAAATAAAATCATGCTGCCCGTTAATTGCTTGCGCGATAATAATGAATCAAACTAAACTATAATAAGAATACGCTTGTTACAAGTTTTTAATAGGAACGAGAGTAAAATTCTCTTTTACCTTCATACATGATATATTGGAGGATATAATGTCTCTAAAGTGGTTAAATTATTAGCATTGTTTTCAAATTTTAAAAAAATAAGACATAAAAAGATTGTTGATAATGATGGAGGTGAATAATTGAGAAAAAAATGATCATAGGAGAGAAAAATTTTAATCATAATAAATAATAAGTATTTATTTAAGATGAAAAATAGTGTCATTAACATTCTTTTGCTCTCATTAATGATGTAATTATCTTATAAATATTTTCATTCCCATTATCTCTAAAAAAATTTGACAAATATTTATGTGCACATTGTGCACACTAAAAAAATAGTGTGCACAATGTTTTTACCTAATACTACACCGTAACTAAACTAATACTATACAATGTTGTTAATAATACTAATACTATACAAGATCACGAAATAATACTACAATGTAACAAACTAATATTATACAATGCATGAAATAATACTACACTATAACCAAACTTTTGTCCACACAATTTTTATTGTGCACAATATGTTCACAAATATTACTCAAAGAATTTTCAATTTTGCGAAGACTTAAAATTTTCAGAACATGCATCAAAGCAATAAACGAAAAACAGACAAAAAACAAAGAAAACATTCGGAAAAACAAAAAAAGGGACGAAAATATCCAAAAATAAAAAGTAAGGTGAATATCACATCTAGAAACTTAAAAAAGAGAAACAAAAATTAAATATAGAAAAAGGAAGGAATCAAAAGGGTCCAATTATTACACTAATTAAAATACCCTATTATTAAAAAAATTCTCATTCTTAATAATTGTACGTACTATATATCTATCTATCTCTACAGTGTATCTATACCCCTCCCTGCTCAGTAATCAGGAATTTGCAGCTGTAGCTACATTACATACCACCCTCTCTCTCTCTCTCTTCCTTTCTCTCTCTTCTTGTATAGGCTGTTTGTGTGTGAAGTTTAATCAAAAGTGTGTTTTGCTGAGAAAGGGCAAGAAATCCCCCTTTTTGTTCCCTCTCGATTAAAGTTGGTTTGAAGGGGAGAATATCAGAAATCTCAGGTGTGTTCCTTTTTATATATTGTTAGAGTTGAGTGTTTCCTTTTTTGTACTGTCGATCAATGGGTAGTAGCAGCAGCTATGGTAATGGGAGGAGTAATGGCGTGCGGCAGTACGTACGATCAAAGGTGCCTCGCTTGAGATGGACGCCCGATCTCCACCGTTGCTTTGTTAACGCCATTCATCGACTCGGCGGCCAGCACAGTACGCGTTTCTCTCTCTCTCCTCTCTCTCTCTCCTGCTCTTCGTTCTCATCGTGATTTGTTGTTTGTTTCTGCAAATGAGAAGAGGCCACGCCTAAACTGCTTCTGCAGATGATGGATGTACGAGGCCTCACCATTTCTCATGTCAAAAGCCATCTCCAGGTAATTCTAATTACTTTTTCCGATTTTATGGTGAAACGGTTCACAAATCAACACTCTTTTTTTTTTCAATTTAAACGCTAACATATTAATTCATGCTGTGATTCAGTCTCATATCAGCCGGAGTATGATTTGTGACATGGATCCTCATTTTTCGTGTAAATTTCAGAAAAATATAAATATTTATGTAATCACTTTTTGTATTTTTACTCGTTATTTTATTTTATTTTACAAGAAATTTACGCAATGAAACATATAATTTGAGAATTATATTTTAACCCGCATGTAAAATGATGAATGTTAATTTATACTAAATTGTGAATAAGACGATCTCGTATAAATTTTTGTTGTGATTAATCCTCATGTCTTCATTCTTGTTAAAATAGATGTACAGAAGCATGAAGAGTGAAGCCGGCAGACAAGGTAACATATAAAAAAATACATATATGTGATATTTTTTTCAAGAAAAAAACATAAATTAAATAAGTTTAATTTGTGGGACTTCATTTATTGTTTGTTTTCCATTTTTGTTGAATGAAATATGAAGGAACAATCCATTTAAAATCTCCCAATAGTAGCATGTCTAATGATAACCTAAGTTTGTGAAACACATATATAATTAAATGCAGATATAAACAATTAAATGTGCATAATATTTGCAGAAAGAGAAAGGAGCATTTCCCTTTCACAACAAGGAAACACTCCTGGGATGAGGAAGAGGAGGAAGAGGATGAGCAGTTGTTCATTTCCCCTACTACAAAAAGGTGAAACTCTTTTTTGTTTTTTTGTAATAATTATTTGAGACCCATATTTCAAAAAGGGTTGTAGCAAGAAACAAGAAAGGATTTACATGTGCTGTTTTTCTCAGTAATTTAATAATATTTATTTATTTATTTAATAAACTAAATAGAGCAAGAATCGAGAATGTGGAATGGGGACAGAGAAGAATCTGGGAAGGTTTCTCGAATCCGTACAGTGATGATGATTACATGCAGAAGAATATGGAGGAGAAAGTTGGAATAAAAGAGAAGGATTTCAGAATGCAAATTCAACTAAATTCTCAACAATATCAAAACCCTTCTGCTAGTGCTGCTGCACCTTCAGATGCAGTCCTACACTTTTTCAAGGTACAATCAATACCCTAATCTCTCTCTCCTCTTTCTCTCTCTTCCCTACTTTTTTTTTTTTCCTTTTTATGAATCAATTATTTGAGATTTATCTTTACATGAAATGGGGTTTTGGAATTTTCTAAGATGGAATGTCCGGTTGTGCTTTAATGCGTATGAACATTACGTAAAAGAAAAAAAAACCCTTTTTATTGGGTGAATTTGTATATTATAGGGTGTAATAAAAAAAAAAGTATAAAAATATTGAGAAATTAAACACGAGTTTTCTAGAATTAAATGAGTTTCTAAATATAGATTGGAGGAATGTAGTTCAATGATTAGAAGAGTAAAGTGGAAAATTAAAAAATGGGACAGCAGTAGTTGGGAAATTTAACACACGAATTTATACGAGCAAATACTATGTGAGGGCGTTTTATATATGAGACGTGATACTTTTATATATTTTTATAATATTTTTTTAAAATATATGAGTATTATAAAAGTAGAATAAATTATCATATATTATGTATGAGATCGTCTCATACAAGTTTTTGTGATGTTTCATATTTAATATTTCACTTTGTAATTTATATTATGAATGAAAGACACGTTAAGTATAAAAAATTAATTAATAAATGATATATCACATTGATATATTAAAAATTTAGAAGAGTGAAACAATAAATGAAACCGGAAAGTAAAATAAATAAATCGAACTAGAAAATTTAAGGTGCATGAATCTAAAGATAGTTGATTTTGGTGGTTGATGATGGATTGACAAATTAATGTTGTAGGCAGTTTAAATTCTTTGGAGTTGGTAGAAATTTAGTTTAATTCGGTCAATAATTTCCATCTCCTTTTCATTGCTATCGTGGAGAATTTTCCTATGTTCGAGAATTATTATATTTTACTCGCTTACGTCTCTTGATTATCTTGTGATTGACTTTTTAACAATTTTTAGGTGAGAATTATTTCATAGTAATATGTGTACAAAGTTATTTTATATGAATGATATGCTAATTTATAAGATCAACTATTATATCATTCATATAAAACAATTTTTTGTACACATATTACTATGAAATAATTCTCACATAAAAACCGTTAAAAAGTCAACTGTGAAGATAACTTCGAGACGGAGGAAATAGTATAAAATGATATTTTTATATCATTATAATAATTAAATATAATACTCTTCAAATTCTAAATGTATATTATTTTGGATGAATGCACATATATTAAGAAAATAATTAAATTTTAATATATTTTTAATAAATATTTGATCATCTAATAAAAGAACACATGTATCTATATTTTAATAACTTTAAGGATAAATTTGAATAAAATATAATTAATATATATTAAAAGGTGCAAAATATCATCTAATTTGTAAGTAAAATAAAAGGTGAAAACGATATATTTTGAAAGGAATGGATTACAAATAAATATGTGAGAATATAAGTCGCGGTATTTCTACATAAAAGTTAATGAGGATTGACTTATTTAGTTGAATATTCTACTTATATTATTTTATATTATTTTCATTTGAGAGAGCAATTTTGTTTTATTCCAAAAATTCAAATGCATCGTATTCCCCTTTTGGAAAACAGATGTTTGAGAATGGGTCAAAAGCTTTGAAAATATGTACTCCATTTCTTGATACGTTTTGAGAAAAATTATACTTCCTCCTATTCACTTTAACTATTTTTCTGGAGCTTTAAAATAATTATTATTTTATAAAATTTAATTTTCCCCTAAACTTATTTATTTTATATCATATAGTGTATTAATTATGAATATATAAACAACAGAGTTATAATATCGTATTATAATTTATACACATTTATTGTTATTTGATTTTTTTTTAATTTCGTGTGAAATAATTTTAAAACATCAATTAGAATGGACCATAAGGAAGTAGTAGATAATTAGCAAAAACGAAGATTTTATTTTCTTTTTTAAAATATATTTTGACTGTTTGACAATAAAATTCTCCATGTAATAAATGCTATTCCCCTTGAAGAAATTGTTCCCACCCTTTTAATGCAGTGCCGTGCAGTTTGACTGGTAAAATAATTACTGCAAAGTTGAGGGTTTTGGTACAACATTTAATGCACTGTTGTTACCAATTTCGTGCAGTGAATTAGGCCATTAACTTATGCTGCATTTCAATTTTCATCCATATATCCTTTTATATTTATTTCTATTTTGATTTTAGTTCCGTTGGCTTTCAAAAATTTAAATAAAAATAATTCTGCAAATTTCAAATTTTAATATTTTGGTTTGAGGATCAGCTGTAAAAGGTGAAATATTTGGTTAACGTTGAGATGACAGAGTTTGAATGGTCAATGGATGTTTCACCTCTTATAGCCGATTATCGAACCAAGATATCAAAACATTGAAAGTTACATGACTATTTTCTATTCTACTGACTCTCAGAAATTGAAAATAGTCCTGTAAATTTCAAGTTATGATGTTTTGGTCCGATAATTGGCTGTAAAAGGTGAAACATTTAGTTAATGTTGACATGACAGAGTCTAAATGGTCAACTAACCTGTTATCGAACAAAGATATCGAAAACTTGAAAGTTACATAGTTATTTTCAATTCCACTGATTCTCATATATTGAAAATAGTCCTGTAAATTTCAAGTTTTGATATTTTGATCCTGATTATCGGCTGTAAAAGGTGAAACATCTAGTGATCTTGACATGACAGAGTCTGAATGTTCATCCGGATGTTTTATCTCTTATAGCCGGTTATCATTTCAAATATCAAAAAATTAAAAATTATGAAACTACATCCTTCAACTCACGAACGTCGATAAGACTGAAATCAAACTTTATCTTTTATCAAGTAATATAACTATACGTGTCATGTGATCGAATTGCAGGTCGAAGCTTGCAAGATCAACGACAAGTCTTGCGAAAATCAAACGGTGGATGATGGTTGTGAATTGTCTTTGTCTTTGCAACAACATCATCATCATCCTTCATTCCAAAGAAGCAATGTCTCTTCAACAAGTGAAATTAGTGACACTAATTCATCCTACCCTACCTCTAATTCTTCCAAACAACTTAACCTAGATCTCTCTATTGCTCTATGTGGTGCTTGAATTTTTTTAAATGGAATTAAGGCCCCTCTTTATCTATCACTCTTTTATTCTTCAGCAAGTGATATTTTTGCCTTTTTTATCCTAATATATTAGATTTGTTGAAGCGTGTACAATAATATCGTTCCGTAATTAGACTTGTTTAATATTATAACAATTTACTAGAAATTAAAAATAATAAAAAAATTTGTAAAACAATTGGGATAAAATCCAAAATAATCCCATAACTTTTTACTCTTTTCGATTTAGTCCCAATAAAGTGTGATGTGTCAATTTAATCCTAAATTTTTGCGAGTTGTACAATTTACGTCCCAATTTACACCGGAGTCAACAATTTCGCGGACTATTAATATATTTTATCCTATTAAAAGAGGTAAATTTTAATTTCCCAAATTATATTCTATCCTAAGGTGGTCTCTTTCTCAAACATAATATAGTTGTGAAGAATATTTAACATATACGAATCTACAAATTTTGTGTTTAGAAGAAGGTGGAAACAGATTTTGGAAGGCATTTATTTATTCACGAGCATGCAACTCCAACTCTAGGAGATGCCCTTTGTTTTATATTTTTTTATTTTAAAATAATTATAAAGTGTCTAAAATACTCTTAATGAAAAAAATCATATTTCAGGATACACTTCTCCATTTTTAAATAATTATGAAATGGGTGATTTACATATAACTTAAGAAAAAATAGTCTAATTACTAATAGATTTAAAAATTTGAATAGAAACACAAGATGTATTTGAACAGATGCATAAAAATGATTGATTATGAACTTATTTGTAATTTTGAAATTTTTGAATCGATTTGTAATTTTTCCTTATGAAATATTTAAAATATCTTTAAAATTCCCCATTCACCACCGCCGCCAGCTCTATCCATCACTGTTGCCGAATCGGAAATTTCAGAAAACACAAAAACAGAGTAAAAAAATTCCATAAAACACGGTGAGAAAATGAAGAAGAACAAATGTGTATTTACTAAACTTGAGATAGTGTGTTGTATTATTAAGGTCATTTTGGATTTTTATAATTATTCTGAAATTAAAAAATATGAAATAAAATATATTTTTAAAGTTGGAGGTGTATATAATCGGAACCTTTATCTATTTATTCAAAGTGTAAACTATTATCAGAACTATCTTTGAAATTTTATCTATTTATTAAAAAGTTATGATATTATAATAATATGTTCAGATTGTTGAAATACCATCTTTCTTATTTGTTTTTCTTATGTATTGGATGTTGGATATTTCAGTCTTTCATATCATGATTATAGTGAGTATATTTAAATTAGGTGAAATAGGTGTTTTTATTCAACATGCATAATCAAAATAATTTTCTACCCATTTAATAAAAAAATGAGTTTTTATCCAAATTTGACATAAAAAGACTCAAATACCCTTACTTAAGTATATTTTCTACACTTTTATATATTCATCTTTATTCACTTTCATAATTTGGGTAAAAAAAAAAATTGTTCGCCACTTCCACTTCCTCTTCATATCTTCATCATTTTCTTTCAAGATTATAGTAAGTAATCCACCTTACTATTTCATCGAGACAGTATTCAAATCTTCATAATTTTAAGATTTGAAGTTATTTGAAGTTTTGAATATCGTCTCGATGGGTTATTGGGACAAATATTTTTCCTAGCGAGACAAATATTTTTCACCAACGAGACAAGACCATCGAAACAAATACTTTCACCATCGAGATAAATATTTTTATCATCAAGACAAACCCAACGAGACAACATATTATCATCGAGACAAACACCGTCAGACAAATATTTTTCTATCGAGACATATTTTTTCCCAACGAGATAAACACCGCGAGATAAGCATTTTGCTATCCACACATATTTTTGCCTAGCGAGACAAGTTTGTTTCTTAGATTTTTAGATTTCCAAACAAAATTTTTCATTTAGACGAATCCATTTTTATTTTTATAAAACACTATACAATTTTGTTTTTATTTATTATATTATTTTATGTGATATTTCTTTTTGTATTTATTATTTATCTATCTATTTTTTCAGATGGAAGAGGATGAAGTTGTACTAGTTCATCATGGATATTGGGATGGAATGATGTATAAAAAAATGGAAAAGAGGAGCGAACAATGTCGGTTGGGGAGTTTATGGATGTGTTTCATAATATTGTGAGAGCTAATCTTAGATGTTGTAATTATGAGTTGCATTGTTTGATGGAAATAAAATGTCTTCCAAAAAATATCGTATTTGTAGACAAGTTAGTCATACATAAATATTTTGTGATCAACATCCTGTTCAAATTAGTGATGAAGAATGATGTATTATTTGAACTTATATTGTGAATTTTTGAACTTGGACTATGTAATTTTTGCATTTCTTCTATCATTATTTAAACTTAAGTTATCATTTGTGGAACATGACGCTCAAAACTAAATCAATATCCAACCAATATTACATGCTCAAAGCAATTTACTATATTAAACAATATGTTTTTAATAATTTCTCCGCTTAGAATATATGTTGCAAGGGTTGCAAACAAATCAAATATGTTTTATTCGATTTGGTATTCGATTACACTCAGTGACCATTCAAATTGAGATGACCATGAAATTTTTTCCAACTCCACACACTACTTGCTAGAAAATAATTAAATTATATTTTTTATTGTTTACCGATTTTTAATTATTTTATTTTATCCTAAATTTTGTACTTGTCTCGTTAGACAAAGCTTTGTCTCGCTAGGATTTGTCTCGCTTGGAAAAATTTTATCTCGCTGGGGTTTGTCTCGCTAGGCCAAATTTTGTCTCATTTGGGGTTTGTCTCGCTAGACAAAGCTTGTCTCACTCGGGTTTGTCTCGCTAGATAAAATTTTGTATCACTCGCAAAAACTTATCTCATTTGGGGTTTGTCTCGCTAGACAAAGTTTTGTCTCGTTGGGGTTTGTCTCGATAGGCAAAACTTTGTCTCGCTTATAAACAAAGTTTTATCTCACTCACGTTTGTCTCGCTAGACAAAGCTTTATCTCGCTCGGGTGTGTCTCGATAGACAAAATAAGTAAATAGGGTATTTTGGTGTTTTTAAGTTAAAATTGAGTATAAAACTCTTTTTTTTTTATGAAATAGGTAGAAAACTCTTTTATTATAAAAAAGGGCAGAAATCTACTGCCCCTTTCTACATAAATGCAAATAACATCTTCTACTTAATTTAAGGTCATATACGTGATCTCCTATATTAATTTACAGTCTTGTGTGACCATCCTTTTTATTTTTATTTTCGTTATTATCTATTTTTCTTTTTAACTTACATCACAAGACTAATAAAATTAGAATAATAAATGATTACTAGTTTATCGCACAAATTAATAAGTTTTATATATATATATATATATATATATATATATATATATATATATATATATATATATATATTTTAAAGTTAAGAATTTGGACAAAGTTTAATATGAACAATGGTTCATAGTGAAACTTGATCCATTTATTAAAGAGTATTAATTGTAATAATCAAGGGTATTATTACAAATGATATCATCTGTGGTAACTAAAGGATATTACTTATATTACTAAAGGGTATCGATCATGATAATCGAAATGTATGACTTATATAATTATACTAGATTAATATCCCGCGCTTACGCGGGTTGTTCTCAAATTAAATTGATAGCATAATATATTATATAATATATATATATATATATATATAAATTAATTAATTTATTGTGTAAAATAATATATTTATATTATAAAATAAACATATTCAACTAATATATGTATAAAAGTATGTAATAATTTTCTGTATATTTTAAAATTTTATTTTTCAATACATCAAATTTATAAAGTATTTAAATAAAATTTTATTTTTCAATACATCAAATTGTAATATAATATTTATACTCCTATATATTATTTAAAATTGCGATATAAATAGAATTAATCATTATACTCAATATTATGATTTAAGAATAAATCATTATACTCAATATTAAGATTTAAGAGAAATCACATATTTAGAATTATATTATATAAAGTAAAATAATCACATTAATTTAAAATTATATAATATCAATTTTTATAAAGAGAAATACTTTGAGATAATATACTTACTTTAAGAGATTTATTAAATTAGTCAAATTTTCCAATATTAATCATTCCATAAGTTTTTCTTAATTTAAAAATTTATTACTTATTGACACATCATCACATTACTCAATATTATGATGCCACATAATATAATCTATTTTAATGCATAGATTTAAACTTAATGAGAAGAAGACACGTCATCAAAATGAATGAGAAGATGACAACTAAGCAAATTAAAACTCCCTATTAGTATATAGGGATTACAATGAGAATAACGTTACAAAGAGTATTAATTATGATAATAGAAAGATAAATTGAATCTAGTTTTTCAATGTTGATCAAGTTTCACCGTTAAACTTGATTCACGAAAACACTCATTTGTTAAATAATTTAAATGAGATAACAAATGATTATGATTTTATCGCACAAGTTGATTTTCAAAAGTTATATATATATATATATATATATATATATATATATATAAATTATGTAACTTAAATTTTTAATTCATTTCATTTTGTCCACATCCCTTTACATAAATTAATTATGACACGTGTCATTCTTAAAAACAACTCTTATATTTATTTACCACGTGTTAATTTCTCCTTTTTTTTAAAAAAATCTTTTATTGTAGATGTATAGGACTAAACATATAAATATACCAATATATTTTAATTATTATCTAAAAAATTCATATATATTTAATAATTATTAAAAAAAAATCATATATAATTTTAAAGAATAAAATTTCCGCAGGATAAAGAAGAAAATATCGAGGAAATACATGTAACAGGAAATTATTCAACTTTATTCAAACATACATAGAAGACATAATTGTGGTCGAGGGAAAGGTACCCAAAAAAAAAAAAATCTTACAAGAGGATCTACTCTACAGTGCAATCTAGTTTACAAGAATTATAAAGAAAATTTACAATTTTAGATGGAAGAAACTCAGGTTCCAAATCTCTTAGCACCACATTCTCTGCAGAATTTGGAGGTGTCTTTCACGAACGGAACTCCACATTCATCACAGAACTTTGCTAGATTTGTTGGCTGAAATAATAAATATTCATTGATGATGATGATGATGATTGATGAAACAAACATGATAGTAGGAAAAAGAAAAGAAAACTATTCATCCTCTAAAGTCACAAGTCCCAAGCATTTTCCTTTCTCTTTAAGATAGACCCGGTTTTCTTTTTGGTATGTACCCCTCCGTCTTGGGACACAAAAACCTTATAAAAATTAATTTTATTAACTTTTATGAGAATAAAAGGTAAGAGAGAAAATAAAGTGTAAGTGTATTTTGGGTGATTTAATGCGATAAAATAGGAGAGAAAATAAAGTAAAGTAGAATAAAAGTGACATTTTTAAATTTAAATGATATTGTGAGAGTATTAATATTGTGTGATATTTCCTGTTTAGGAGTATGCATAGCTTTCTAGGACGGAGGTAATACTAAATTATGGTCTATATTTAATATTTAATTTCTCTTGCAAGGGTATAATAGGAAAAAATGAAAAAAGAAACGGATCTATCTTAACGGTACGGGGGAATATCTTACAAGTTCACCTCAAACTTAAATAATGCATTGATTCTACAACGCGTCGTCTCCATCTGCTTTGTATAAGATCGAGTTTCATAAATGTAGGATGTATAGAAGAAAGCCTGTCTAAAGAGCGTAATTTAAATACTTCTGTGCGCCAATTGCGCCATGCAGTACAAGTGTATTTCTATATGGTGGTAGTTGTTTTATTAGTGGTCAATATTTTTACTGAATAAAATTAGTTTTTCTTTATTGAATAGTAATTGGTGCACGTGAGTTTTACTCTAAACTCAAACACTCAGAACCAAAAAAATGTAATACCAAGAATTTGAAATAGAAACAAACTGACCATTACATGGAGGCGTCCTCCGACGTGACCAAGAGACTGTAGACAACTTATATGTTGAGACATCGGTGAAGGCTGAGCAATTTCAGGCAACTGAGGTGGAGGAACGCAATGTTGGCCGTGCATAAACTGAGCTGAATGTGAGGATTGATTGATATTATGGTGATGTAGAGGATGGAACTGAGACTGATGACCAAGAGTTTGCATATGCTGCTTTGATTGAGTCTGCTCGTTATTCTGTGCGTGTCGTTAACAACCGAAAGATACTAGTAACAAATACGTAAACCAAAAATCCATACGACGACAACTTTAAGAGAAAGGAACAATATCTTTTTGGTCCTTAAAGTTTATCTAGTTTTGGTCTCCTTAAAGTTTATCTAGTGTTGGTCTCTTTTTTTCACTCACTGTCAAGTTTGATCCTGAAAGTACACTTTTGCTCCCGCATTTGTCCCACCATTCGTTGACTGACAGAATCAACTATTTGGGGGTGCTAAATGTAATATTTAATTTTTTTGTATTTTTTATAATTACATTCAAGCATAAAACTTTTAATAATTACATTTAGCACTCATCAAATAGTTGAGTCCAGTATCAACAGACAATCAACTAAAGATGGGTGTAAAAGAATACTTTCAGGACCGAATTTGATCGTGAGGACCAAAACTGGAAAAAATGTAAACTTTAGAGACAAAAAATGATATTAACCTTATTAATAATACATGGATAACATGACACAACAAATGCATTCAGATGCTTCATACTAATATTAATAAACACACCCTTTCAAAAAAAAATATTAATAAACACACCAATAACTAAAGTCTTATTCTAATTGATATGATAAAACCCAACAATTCGGAAATCATGCAAATAGGATCACTTTCTAGGATAGTGACAGATACAGAAACCTATCCACACATCTAATGTCATGTCAAAATCAGCATCAGGCTAGCAATTTCTCTCTGCTAAAAATTCAACTATTTTCCTTATTTTCAGTTGAACTAAGTACAACCTATATATAACGTACCTATTATCTTCTATAACCTATGCATTTAGTTGAATTCTTACTTTTCCTAATTAAACTTCTGAAATGAGCAATTTTGAGCAGTGGCATTTCCCTGTAGCAGGACTCCCTATGGTCAATATGATCAGATAGAAAAGATCTCAAGCACTGTTAACAAGTCTTTTTAATCCTGCACAATCTTGTTCTTTTAATGAACTTATATAATAAGATTAATTTGCAATAGGAGAAAGGAGAAATGAAAAGAAACGAAGAAAAAAGAAGCACTAAAAGCAGCAAGCTGTTGATGAATGCAGAAATGAAAAGTCAACAAGATACTCGAAATACGCAGTTTTTTTTTCTTTTCTTTTTCCCAACTCTCAGTATAATGATTGTCCAAACAGGTAGTTCCAGCATAATGAATGGACTGTCAACAGTATAATTTTAATTAAAATTCTCATTTTCATGCAATTTTTGCTACAAAAGAAATTAGGAATTAACATTAGCTACATACAAATATACCGCTAACTTATCAGAAATTTGTTATTCACCGAATTACTTTGTGTTGTATGCAATTTAAATATCCTCTCAGCTAGTAAGAAACAAAACACTTCCAGGACAACCAAACTGTAAAGCACGTACATCGAACTCCAATAAGAAGTATATCTCACCTCATTTTCTGGGGGATAACCTTGAGATGTAGCCATTGATGAAGAGTTTTCTGGACTAGAGAATGCCTGAAAAATGTAAAGAGTTGTAATTCGATGGATCTTTAAGATGGTGAACTGAAAACCAAAGGTACAGCTAAAAGTTCTTAGAAAACTTACAGGCAAACCAGGTATGTTGGAGATAGAGTTCGATACGCCACGCCTATACTTGTGCCTTGGAGCGTAAAATTTGTAGTCTCTATCAGAAACAGCAACTTCATTCCGTCCGGTCAATCGTCTAAACCTATTAAAGATATAGTGTAAGAGGTGGCTAAACATAACTCACCATGAGATTAGTTATAGCCTTTTTGAGACATTAGGCACATCTATGGGATCATTACAAAATACAAGATCAATTATAATAGTTCAAGAACATTTTTGTATAATGAATACCAACACCAACTTTCCAGTGAAAGAAAAATAAATGAAAATGCATGCAAAACAACAGATCCTGATATGCATTACAAGTGTGGTGGAATAATTTCACAGAAGACAGAACAATAAATTATGCCTCCATCTCAAACTAATAGCCTTCAATTCTGTTTATGATGTTCAAGAAATAATTTTTAACACAACACAATTGAATCTGTTTTTTTATTCTTCCAAATTCCTAAAAGATAATTCTGTATAGCTAAACATATAAATTTCTTATAGATCTGCAATCCTCTCTCTCACTCTCTCTCTCTCCTCTCTCTTCCATATTGGCTGTGAATTTTAAAAAAGCCGCCAAAATATTCAAAATGGAAAAAGGACTGTTACAGCAATGCATCACAACACCAACTCATTGGTACCCAACTATCATAAACACCACTTGACTTGATTAACAAACTTAAGCTCACTGCAAACCACCTACTGGAACCCGTCTACGCAAGAGATGCGTCGAGGCTCCGCAATACATATCAATTCCACTAAATGTTCAAGTTCAGTGAGCCATAATTTTTAACAAATACAATCCACTTCATCAAGCCACAATATCATATCATATTCAACATAAGAATATTTAATTTATTTGCATGAATGGAGCTGAAGAAGAACAATAATAGCTGCAGACTTGAGAAGGATGGATTTTTTTCTATCAATCACCAAGAGGACTTGAACTTCAAAAGTTTGTCAGGTTTATTCCACATCTACATGCATGTAAGCACGAAAAAGTAAAAAATATTGATATATTGCTGAAAAAAGTAGTACTGGGGAACCCAAAAGGAAAAAGAAGCCTTTTTCAGTAATTAAACTTTGTAATTCACTTCACCTAGTTGTACAAAAGCATCTATTATATGACAATCTTTTTGGTAAAAATGTATGAAGAATGGGGAAAAGAAAGAGTGTCGGACAAATTCTGACCACACACTCACACACACAGAAATAAAGCTCAGTTTCTTGTGTACTACCTAGTACCTACCCTGAATTTTGAATTTGAAATTCAGGGATAATAAAAGTTTGAAAAAACTTAAGGGGAGCCTGGTTAATGGTTTGAGGATTAGGGTATGAGAAAACAATATTTTTATGTCCCAAAAGAGAGGGATTCATCAAACCCCTCAATGTTGGCGGGATTGAAAGTGGATCCATACCCAACCCCAGTGCAATTCCCCTTCAATTACCACGCATCCTCTTAGTTAAGAAAAGGTGTTTTAAAAAATTGAGTTTGAATGCTACCTTATATTGATATATATTAAAAAAAAAAACCATTGCATATCAGTTAAGGTTTAAACAAATTAAATTCATCCCAAACATATTATCCCACAGGACATTACTCTGTGTGAACCTACGATATGTCATGCCTCCCAGTTACATTAAACACAGAAAATGATCTCTCAAAATGTATGCATCACTTTTGAGAAGCAAAGTAGTAGTTGAACATTTTACTTGTTAGGCATTTACCTTTCATCTTTGGTGCAAAACATAAACAATGAAATCATTACACAGTCCGACTAATTGTTCTCAGGAGTCATATCGCAGACCAACTTCAACTTACTATAATTCATATCACTAGATGCGTGATCCTGAAAATGACTTCCTAACACTTGAATAGAGTCCTAAACCTGTTAGTAACTAGTAACAGAATGATTTCCATTTCTTAATAATATTCTTTTCTTTTCTGAGACTAAATTTTGAGGTTCTAGTTTTATCATCACATATATGTAATAGACCACAAAATGAATGAAAATGCAGGTGGTGAGAAAAAGACTCTGTCGCTTGGTTAGTTATAATATTCAATATTCTTAGAAACATTGATTTAACTATTTGGCAATCCTCACCAAAACCACTCTATCTCTAGAGAGAGATAGAGAAAGAATTATAGTGGTCTAAGAAAGAGAGAAATGGCTTAAATTACGAGGAATAATTGTTTCAAGTAAAGGACAATGAGCTCACAACTTACCACTCAGCATCTTCAATATCAATTTTAGTTGGTTTTTCAACAATTGCTAAGCCATTGACCACCACGAAAGCGAACACGTTTCTCCTCCTGTATCACCAACTCCGGAAACTTTGATCTAGTTTCAAAAGAAGTTGCTAGCTCCCTTCTCTTGAATATACAAGGGCCTACAAATAGAACATCATTGTCACATATTGCAAGACCATCAGCAACATATTATTTCCCTAACATCAAAAAGATAAGGCCAATCTAGGAACTATATTTTTTATTAAAAATTCATGCAGGGGGAGTGGAACCATGTTGTAATCAGCTAGGTGCTAACACTGGTGACCGCATCATATAAACAATATTCTATTTTCTTTTTTGATCTTTCAGAAAGGAAATGGAGCCTTTAGGAAGCTAAGGGTGGAAGACAAAACCAAGAACTTATCCATATTTTTAAAGGTAAATGGATTTTAGAGGAGAAGTCAAGGCAGATTATGCAATACAAACATAATGAATTCATCACTGCTACCTTCTGACACTTCCTGCACGCCACTCCAACATTCTAATAAATCCCTACCAAGAGAAAGAAGACAATCATACCTTTCCTGGGAAATTTCTTTGCAAGCTTTCTATACAATCCACCAGAAGCTTCAAGGGCCACACCTATAGTCTTTTCGCGGATGCCACTCATTGATGATAATCTCATATTAACTTCGTTCACTAATGTTTCATACATGTTAGCAACGTACATTAAGGGCAAAGCGCAGCGTGCATCACCTTCGTATCGGATATCTCTGGACTTCATCTTCCTCAAATTGTCTTGGGAGGATTGTTGCACCATATAATCAGCCTCATAATCCGACATTTCAATAACATGTGGTTCAATAAAATGATCTACAATGATGTCCAAAAATCTTGCTCTAAGCGGTTTCAATTGGCGAAACATCTGATTTGGGGGTATAAAAGTAAGATAGATATTAGATGAACTACAGTGAAAAAAAAAAAAAAAAACTCAGTATTTACAAATTATATAGAATGATGATAAATTTTACCATCAATGGTTAAAATGGAATAGGGACCGCATGAAGACCCATTGTTTTCAAGACTGCTCCTGTCATCCTCAACGCACATGCTGTGAAGTGGTAAAGAGCTCTGGTACTCATGAATGCAGTCCTACATGATTGAAACCACCAAGTTATGTATTCATATGGCAAATAAGAAGCAAAACAACTAAGAATTTGAGCAAACAACAGCCCTTCATTTCATTATTAGCCTTAAGACGGTAAAATTGTATCCTTAATTGTTCAAACCTCCAACAGTAACAACATACAGAAAAACTCCATGACAAAATTAAAGGTTATAATCATGAACAGTAGGAAATTATAGAATCTCCGAAGAACTGAATGCAATTCCAAATTACCGTGCAATAAGTTCATGAGAAAACGCATGTCTATAGGTCGAAAAGTAACAACACAAAAAAATTGATTTCAAGTTAGTGTCTTTACAAAATTAAGGATTGCACGCATTATACTACAGCTCAAATATCCAGTAATCGCATACTAACACTGACGACAGCGGAGGAACGATCGTCGTTATCGTCAGTGACGTCATCGGCGGCAGGGTCTGTGACGTCGTCGCCGGAGTTTAGGTCGTGCAAGGAGGTCCCGATGTACGAGTTGGCGGCGGCGGATGTCAAATTGTAGGGCTCCACCGGAACCCTGCTCCCCATTGACAGCAGCTAAAACCCTAGGCAGAATCAACGAAAACGGAGGGAATTTGAAGAGGGAGAATTTAACGGCTATACAAACCCCCTCTCTCTCTCCTCTCTCTCTCCGTCTCTCTCTCTCTGGCGTTGTGGCCTGGGTAGAAGGTTTGGGGGTACCGAAGCGCAATCCGAACCTGCGACCGATGATATCCTTCCAATTGTATATGCTAGGAGTTTTTTTTTTTAATCGGTAAATATTCGTTTCCAAAGGGAATCGAACTGCGCCTCCCACTAAAGTGAGGAACCCGGTGGCCATGTGAGCTAAACCACCCGGTTAAATGAGGAACTCAATGGCCAGTGGTGGGCTATGCCACCTGGTTAATATTACTCCCTCCGTCCCACTACTGCTTTCATGATTGACTTTTAACAGCTTTTTGTGTGAGAATTATTTCATAATAATATGTGTACTCCGTCCCACGGTTGTTAGATTGACTTTTACGATTTTGTGTGAGAATTATTTCATAATAATATGTATGAAATAATTCTCACACAAAAATCAAGTAAAAGTCAACTAAAAACAAATGGATGGAGGTAGTAGTTTTTTGGGAAAATTACCTTCCAATACACATTACCGTACTTTTACAAAAATGTCAATTGTCATTTTGATTTTTTCATTCGGATACACGTTTTGGAAGGTAAAGTCCTTTTTGTCCCTATTTTCATTTTACAATTAGATACAAATACAATAGTAACGTGTGATGATGATGTGTTGAATTTGTTGTCCATTTCGATTGCCCCCATTTTGAATTCGAATTTTTCAAATTTGTAGGGAAGCATATATCCAGTTGAATTAGCTTGAGTACCATTTTTCACGAATTCCTCATCGTCGTCTGCAAGCTCCTACGGTACCCAGTTCTGTTCAAATGTAAGTTTTTATTAATTCTTGAAAATTCAAAAATTTAAGTTGTTAAAAACCCCAGACAAATCCCGAATATTTGGGTCTTTTAATTAATTGTTTTGTGTAATTTATTCTATTTTTTTGTGAAATCCTCGTCATTGTTTTTAATTTAGGGATCGAAGAGTTGATAAGAGAAGATCCATTTTGGGCAAATCAAAAATTAACATGTCTAATAGGCATTCAAATAAAGGTTTTTTTCCTTTTTTAGAGAACATACTGCATGTGTATTAGAATATTACCGTTGTACAATTCTTCCTCTAACAAATTGTGTACATATATGTCGTGTCTTGTATCCAAACAATAGGTATGAAGTCTCGAAAGAAAAAGAATTCAGAAAGAATTCGTATTTTAACACGGTTTGTAAATGTTCTTTGTTATAGTACTTTGGTCGAAAAGGAATTTAGCATTTTAGATTTTGTAATTTTCTGTTATTTTTATAGATTCGGAATGTGAATTTGTATTCAAGCGTTCTCATATTGATTCCACCCAAGTCGACAGTCTTTGAGAGTGACGGTGATTTTAAAGATGAATATGAATCGATAGTAGTCGTGAAAAGGAGAATAAAGTTAAGCGAACTTTAAAGAATTCGACACCTTATTTTGGTATGTTTTTCAGTTTAATTTTGTTTGAATTATCTACGTCTAATTACAAATGCCCTATGATTATTCTCTTTTTCATATAGATGATGTTAATATAAGTAGCGTGCCAACAACTTGTTATAGGAGCAATTTAAGGACTCGCATTAAGGAGATCGGTAGTCTTAAGTATGATGATCGTATCGAAAATAAGATTAAGAAGACCCCTTTTTGGTTTTTGTTTAATGTTATTCGGGAATGTGATAAAAAAATTAATGAAGCGGTGTTGGAAATATGAGCAGAATATCGGGGAGGTTATTTTGTGTTTTGATAAGGATATGGGCAAATTTGTTGTTGGCGGTGAAGTTGTGCCTCCTTGTTTAAGGGACGTTCAACTTATATTTGGTATTAGTGGGGGTGTTAGTCATATACCGTTGAAAGATTCTGCTTACTCTGTTGCACCTTGGGTGTCAAAGTGTTTTAGGAAAGAGTTGTCGAAGGGAAATGGGAAGTTAATTCTTTACAAACATATTCTTTATGAGAAGTTGAAAGCTATTCTATCAATGAGATATGAAAATAGGGTTGTTGATCTTTGCACGTTTAACTTGCCTATACTTCCTAAGTTGTGTTTTAGCTCCAAATCAAAATGCCACGCTTCACCCCATATAGCTGGTTTTGTTGAGAAAGTGGATGAAATTTGCACGTGTGGTTATATTCTTGAGATCTTTGGTTAATCGCTTAAGGAGGTCTAAGACCATGAAAGTTGGTGGCGGTATAATGCTTCTACCAAGAAGTTACCTAACTCGATCTACATAAATTATAGTTCTATTATATAACGTATTTTCTCAAGATGATTTATATATTATTTTTCAAGATCTTGGTGTGCGAGCATACCGGATTGTGAGACCAACGAATGAAGTGTGTTTCCCAGATTTTTAAAGTGGGACTTGAATGAGCTTTAAAGAAGTCGTTAAAGTCGGGATATCCGATCCGGGGTTCGAAATATGTAAGCACTATCTATATCTTTTTATTTTTCAACTATATATTGATATTGATCAAATAACAACAAAAAATATAATCATGTTGTAAAGGTACGGGAACTAGGTTGAAGTCCAAGTAAAGGGAGGAGATCGGTTTTAAGAAGTTGCATGCTTTTTGGGAGGAACAAAACTGTACCCAAGCAACCCAATCGATCAAGATGAAGATGAAAATCAATTCGATACCAATGAGGAGGACACCCAAAGGGGGATCGAAGCGATGATAATGAAAGTGAGGACAATGAAATCGATGAAGATGATGATGCTACCGTTGATCTTGGAGCACAAACTCCTGTTCAAGAAAGATCTCATGTAGGTCGGCGGAGAAAAGAAGGTCCAGGTGACACCTTCAAAGATTATGAAAACCAATGAGGTACTTTGTGGTGGTATTAGGGAAGGTTGCACGATCAATGATCTTAATTCGATTTCATAGGTCAGTAGTCTTTTAGTGTTAGATATACCAAGAGTCCATTCAAAGATGTGAACCAATTTTCACCTGCATAAATTAAAGACGCATTTTTGGTCTTTCTCAATCAATGGAGAAGTCGCACTGGGAAACGAGTCCAAAATAGTGTTCAGATGTCATCTCTTATGGCATGGTGTCGAGAAAATGTGCGATCGATTAAGGAAGCGGAGATTGAAGCTATTAAGAACAAGGAGATTTACGAAAAGGAGAAGGAGATTGAGATGCTCAAGAATCAAATGAAAGTGCAGGAATTTGAGTTATTGATTTCCGAAAAGGACAAGGAGTTGGAGTTCTTTGAAGAACCAACTTAAAGTTCGGGAGCAAGATCTTAAAAAGGAGATGGATGCCAATATGATGAATATTCTTACGAAAAACAGACTCGAGGTTTCCATCAAGTTCTCTCGATTAATAAAAGCAGCGTGATGATGACATATCAATATTAAGGGAAGAGAATAAGTCCTTAAAGTTACAGTTGAGAAACCGAGCTCTGGTCCTTCTTTGACTCAAATATGTGAGAATCCCTCCACCATGACACATCTTGAATGTCTCGAGAAGCTTCATATTGTTATCTTGGAGAATGAGAAGGTCAAGGAGGAGAAAGCGGCCTTACTGGATACTATTGAGACGTATGAAACAATTGATTCATATAGGTCTACCGAGGGGCAAGACGACCCGTGAAAGTGTAAAAGGAAACCATTAAGTATCCAGAGCCAAGTTCAATGGCTAAAAAGGTGAAAGAAAGAAGTGATATGGATGATCGTAAAGTGCTTGCAGATCTCCACAAATAAAGACTCGTGAAATTGTTGAGATTCATGAAGGAGAGAAAAGAAATAAAAAGAAAGCGAAAGGTGCAACCAAGTCTCGTGAAACGTGTTTTCGATGAATCCTTTGATGCTTTGTTAGGAAAATAATTCCAGTGTAAGGCGAGAAGATTATACAATATATTGAAACTGAAGGAGACGGGTAACATATTTTATATTCCCAATTAATTTGTGCTTTGGAAAACATGTTGTTAGTGTGTTATAGTAACTCCTTTTTTATGTTCTTATTTCTGCGGTAGGGTGGTGTGGGAGGGTCAATCCTTTGGCTCATGTTACTTGTGAAGGACTTGTTTTCTATATTACGCCACGAACGTTTATCCAAAGAATGTAAGTACAATGGACGACCCTTTTATGTCTGTCAATATGCAATTTTTTGCGGTATTTATATTTTGGTAATATTTTATTTTTAGGTGATTGATTCATGGGCAGATCTTTTGTTAATAATTCATGAAGAATGCACAACTCGTAACACTGCTTTTACCGCAAATTCGGGTATAGTATATTTTGTCGCTCTATATACTTATTGCATATGTTTATTCAACTATTTTTTTCATATATATATATAAAAAGATTTGTTTTCTTTTATATGAATTTTAGGTGTACATTCTTTTGTTTTTGTAGGACCTTATTGCACGTAACATCCAAACAAAGACTCAGAAAACTTTAATTGATGATAGATTGGAGGTCGTGGGTCCAAATCACTTTCTAATGTTTCCTCTACTAGTAAAGGAAAATGGTCAATCATCTCGAAATTTAGGAGATCACTGGACCCTCCCGTATCTGGATGTTGAGAATAGTTCTTGGATTTTCCTTAATTCCTCCTGCGTCGAAGAAGGAATTTTGATAAAGATCCTCATTTGAATGGAGCAAAGATTATGGTGAGTATATCTTGAATAAGTTTCATTGTTTTGTATTTGTATAAGTTGAATGAGGATCTCTATTTTTAAAACTAATTTACGGGTAATTTAAACGAGGATCTCTATTTTTAAAACTAATTTGCGTCTGATTAATGCGTCAAGGACCTAGTGGAACAAGTTCATATACATTTATTTTTTTGCCTCGATCGTTACCAATTGTAGATATATTTGTTGTAGTATAAGTTTAATTTAAGTTCAAAGTTTACATTTCTAAAGTGGCGTTAATTTTGTTTGGTTTATTGACTTTCGTGTTGAATATGTCAAGCAAAGTGAAACAGTCTTTTCCAGTGAAAGAATCAAACACATGTTGTTGAAGGGTCCTTCAAACAACATCAATCCGTTCCTTGTCCACAAAGCAGAGTCTTGACTCTGTTGATTGTGGGGTTGTTGTCTGTCATAACATTGAGTCTTTAGTTCTTCGTAACCTGTAAAATCGGGTACTTTATTCATAAACTACCTTGGTGATTACAGAGCCGGGATGGTTGCTTTGTTTGTCAACCCAGAGATCCTTGAGAAAAACTCTAAGTTTGAAGTCTTTAAAGAACAAATGTTTGTAAATTGTAATAATAGTTTTTACATATGATTTTTTTATGGTATTTACAGTTGTTGTAACTCGTATTAGATATTAGTGGAGAGATATTATCCCCTCTCTCGGTGTTTTAAACCAATTATAATTATTGACTTTTCGTTGTATTTGTATTTTTATTGTTGTACATTCCGAACTTGTGTTATGTTTCTTGTATTTGAACTTTGTTATTGTACTTGCACATATTATTCAAACATTATACCTTTTGTGTATGCATTCATTATTCATTCATATAGTTTGTATATTTCGGGTTAGTTTTGTACATTCTACTTCATTATTGTACATTTTATCTACAATTCGTACATAGTGGAAGCAGTGAAAACAGAGTAAAGTGACAGAGCAAATAACAAGATCGATGAATTCAAAATAGATTAACACAATATTTATAGGTAACATTCTACATTAACAAACCGATCTAACATACTAATAATAATAATATCGCTTTCTACTAATATTAACTAAATCTATTTTTTAAAAACAGATTAACATGTACGTAAAAACAAAACACACCAAAAGTCCTTCTCAAAATGGTAACCTACCGCCCAAGCATCTCCGTCGGCCTTTCCAAACTCCGAATTACCGAAAAGTGGGTAACAAATCCATACTCCACATCATTTCTGCACAAGAAATGACGGAACACTCCGTTCTTCATATCATAAATAACAAATATTCCAGCCGGTTCAAGGCGGAACATTATTCTTTCATTCTTATGCTTCATCAACTGGACCGATGAATCCCCATGTAAGGACCGCCATTTAAATGACGGAAATCAACGGCAAATGTGTACTTTCTCCATGATGCATGAACTTTGTATTCATGCATGATCCAGTTTTCATTGCCTGAACGATATAGCCAAAGAGGAATATACCACCAGCCTATCCTCATCAATCGCCCCAAACTCTATCTTTGATGAATGTGTGACTTCATTCGGTAAACTAATGAAATCAAAGGTTTCATCTTTACAACAAACCGGTAATCCCAAAATATATGCTAAAATTGGAAACCAACCAGTGAATGTTTCTGAAGCATAACAAGATGGCTTCCAAATAGGGAAATCGAGTTGTAGGGACCTACATTATACCACCTATTTTGAGAAAGTGAAAAACCTTAGACTCTGCTGAGACTCCCTAGTATCAAACATTGCTACCCTCGTAACCTTATAATCATGATTTCTTTCATCATACCCTGCACCATAATAAACATATGAAAATTTCGAGTTAGTAGGGAACTCAATCAAGGTATTAGGTATTGTTGTTACCGATTTTATCGACAACTAATATAAAAAGATGAACATGAGCGATGGGAGATGGCGTTGGGAATCTTCTTGGGATTCCCTTGCCTTGTGTATTACATTTTTCGAGAATATGTGAGGGAGCCAAGCTCCCTTTTTACAATGGGGAGGGGCCTCTATTTACAGAGGCCCAAGTTTAAAAGCTAAAACGATCTACACCCTTTATATTAGGGTTTTATTTACATCCGTTGATCTAATACATAATGTACTAAATACTATACGCCATGTGAACTCCGTCACCTACTCGCCTACCGAGCTCGGGTCTTTGTCGAGTCGAGGTGGGGCGACGTGGGTCTCGTAGTCCGCTCTCAGGCTTGTCCGCTCGTCTCGCTTGCTCGTCGAACTTTATGGCGAGATCGGGGACCCTAAGGGACCTCGGCACGTATACCGAGGTGGGGTACTTTCACGATTATTCGTGTCACAATATTTGCCCCCTAGTTCGGCTGCCAAATATCTTTTGGGAGTCGAGCTGGTAGTGTAGTAAATAGTTTCTAGGATGCATAAATGATGGACCGGAGAGGAGAGGCTCATCTCGGCGAGGAGGACTCGTCCGGGAGAGGGAGGCTCGTTCGGAGAGGTGAACTCGTCCGGAGAGGGGAGGCTTGTCGGTGAAGAGGACTCGTCCCGGGAGAGGAGAGGCTCGTCCGGCGAGGAAGACTCGTCCGGAGAGGAGGGGCTCGTCCCGGAGAGGTGAACTCGTCCGAAGAGGCGAACTCGAGTGAAGCGATGAGGCTCATCCGGAGAAGACGAACTCGTCCCGGAGAGGAGAGGCTCGTCTTGGTGAGGAGGACTCGTCAGGAGAGGGAGGCTCGTCCGGGAGAGGTGAACTCGTCCGGAGAGGGTAGGCTCATCCGGCGAGGAGGACTCGTCCGGAGAGGAGAGGCTCGTCCGGCGAGAAAGACTCGTCCGGAGAGGAGGGGCTCGTCGAAGAGGTGAACTCGTCCGGAGAGGCGAACTCGAGCCGGGCGATGAGGCTCGTCCCGGAGAGGCGAACTCGAGCCGGGCGATGAGGCTCGTCCCGGAGAGGTGAACTCGAGCTGAAGCGATGAGGCTCGTCCGAAGAGGTGAACTCATCCGAGAGGCGAGGCTCGTCCGGCGAGGAGGACTCGTCCGGAGAGGAGAACTCGAGCCGAAGCGATGAGGCTCGCCCGAAGAGGCGGACTCGTCCGGAGAGGTGAACTCGAGCTAAATCGATGAGGCTCGTCGGGAGAGGCAGACTCGTCCGGCGAGGTGAACTCGAGCCGAAGCGATGAGGCTCGTCCGGAGAGGCGGACTCGTCCGGAGAGGAGAGGCTCGTCCGGAGAGGTGAACTCGTTTGGAGAGGGAGGCTCATCCGGAGAGGTGAGCTCGTCCGGAGAAGAGGGCTCGAGCCGAAGCGATGAGGCTCGTCGAGAGAGGTGAACTCGTCCGGAGAGGAGAGGCTCGTCCCGGAGAGGTGAGCTCGCCCGCAGAGGAGAGCTCGAGCTGAAGCGATGAGGCTCATCCGGAGAGGCGAGCTCGTCCGGAGAGGAGAGGCTCGTCGGCGAGGAGGACTCATCCGGAGAGGGTAGGCTCGTCCGGCGAGGAGGACTCGTCCCGGAGAGGAGAGGCTCGTCCAGCCGAGGAAGACTTCGTCCGGAGAGGAGGGGCTCGTCTGGAGAGGTGAACTCATCCGGAGAGGTGAACTCGAGCCGAAGCGATGAGGCTCGTCCCGGGAGAGGCGGACTCGTCCGGGAGAGGCGAACTCGAGCCGGGCGATGAGGCTCGGCCCGAGAGAGGTTAACTCGAGCTAAAGCGATGAGGCTCGTCCAAGAGGTGAACTTCGTCCCGGAGAGGCAAGGCTCGTCGGTGAGGAGGACTCATCCGGAGAGGAGAACTCGAGCCGAAGTGATGAGGCTCGTCCAAGAGGCGGACTCGTCCCGAGAGGTGAACTTGAGCTGAATCGATGAGGCTCGTCCGGGAGAGGCGGACTCGTCCGGCGAGGTGAACTCGAGCCGAAGCGATGAGGCTCGTCCGGGAGAGGTGAACTCGTCTAGAGAGGGAGGCTCGTCCGAGAGGTGAGCTCGTCCCGGAGAGGAGGGCTCGAGCCGAAGCGATGAGGCTCGTTCGGAGAGACGGACTCGTCCGGAGAGGAGAGGCTCGTCCGGAGAGGTGAACTCGTCCGGAGAGGTGGACTCATCCGGAGAGGAGAGGCTCGTCCGGAGAGGTGTGAGATATTATGAAATCCATTCCCTCTTCAATTGTTATATCCCCGTCATTATCTTGTATCCCTGCAAAACAACCCTCCAAAAACAAATGTTAAATGTATTGAAATAAGGAATTGCTCGTTGGGAGTTTTGAGCTCGCCAAGAGTCTTTCGTGCTCGCCGGAGGTTGCGCTCGCCGGGTGTCTTTAGTGCTCGTCGGGAAGTTTAAGTTCGACCGAGAGTCTTTCGTGCTCGCCGGGAGGTTGCGCTCACCGGAGTCTTTAGTGCTCACGGGCAAGGCCATTTTTCTCGCGCGAGGCTTTATGTGTCAAACGGGACGGTATCGTTGACCGTAAGGCTTTGCAAAACGGGACGTCGTCGCATACGTGTAAGACTTTGGCCGACGTGGGCTTAGGCCGCATCGTGAGACTTTAGAGCTCGCAGCGAGGCCATTCTTCTCGTGCAAGTCTTTATGCTACCTTGTGGGTGTAATCCTGTGTAGACTTTTATGCTCCTCAAGGGCTTGAGCCTCGTCAGAGGCTTTTGGGTGCTCGCGTGGGCCTTGGCCACACGACGAGGCTTGTGGTGCTCGGCGAGAGTGTGAGTCGTCGCGAGTCTTTATCTAGGACGTGTCCATCCAGCTCGGCGAGAGACCGAGCTCGTCGCCGATCCTCGTAGGGTAAATCTCGCTAAAAGCGGAATGTTCATGCCAAAGAGGCGGACTATCATCGCCACGAAGGCGGATAAGACCACGCCACGGAAGCTGGTGACCTATGCTACAGAGGCGAAATAGATCAATGCCGAAAAGGCATAAGGTCAATGCCATGGAGGCGGATAAGACCACACCACGGAGGCGGGTGACCAATGCCCCGGAGGCGAAATAAATCAATGCCGAAGATGCATATGGTCAACGCCACGAGGCGAGCAAGTCAACGCCGTAGGGGCGGACGATCAACGCCATGAAGGCGGATAAGACAACGCCATGGAGGCGAAGTGATCTATGCTACAGAGGCGAAATAGATCAATGCCGAGGAGGCATATGGTCAACGCCACGGAGGCAGACAAGTCAACGCCGTAGGGCGGACGATCAACGCCATGAAGGCGGATAAGATAACGTCATGAAGGCAATGTGATCTATGCCACAGAGGCGAAATAGATCAATGCCGAGGAGGCATATAGTCAACGCCACGGAGGCGGACAAGTCAAATGCCGACAAGGCAGATAGTCAACGCCCGAAGGCGGACAATCAATGCCGAAAAGGCGACTGTCAACACCGCGAAGGTGGACAAGTCAAATGCCGACAAGGCAGATAGTCAACGCCAGAGGGCGGAAAATCAATGCCGGAAAGGCGGGGGTATCAAGTGCTTGCTCTGTGATTCGGGAATTTTACTTCTTTCATCACGAGTCTTATTTTCGAAAAAATTTTGTACTTTATTTTTTCGAATATTTGGAGTATGAACTCGGAGTTCTACTCTCTTTCCCCTGAAGTATAAATATTTTTTCGGGTGTTTTCGAGACCGTTAAAGGTTTTTAAGAAATTTCTACATTTTGAAGATTTTTGAAATCCGAAAATGTGTGTACATGCCCCAAATTTCTTTAAAAGTTTGGAATCTTATCTCGTATAAGAATTTTTGACACTTTAATAATTTCCAATATAAGTGTCCATGCCCCCAATTTATTTTATAAAGTAGGGTGACGTGTGAATCGCATTGCATTTAACGGTAATCGTCGAGAATACCTGATACACTGGACAAAAGGATTGTCCGTAGATTCACCGAATTAATCCCGCTCGCGGTGAATTAATTTATGCCCCAAAGCAGCCTTCAAATAATATGGCCCAAGCAAATGCTTGAATTCTGGCCCACCAATATTGAATAAAAAAGGTGCCTATCACCTTATCTATTTAATTTAGGCCCAGGTTATTTCCACACACCAAAGTTCCGAGTACACACACTGGAAAAAACTTAACCAAACCACAAGAAAAGACTAACCTACCCTTACCGTGTACAACAGCTTGTTTTCAAGTACACACACCCCATACCCATACCAGGCGTCTTTCCCTCCTTACGTACGTACGTGCTTCAACACGCCATTTTTTTCTTCAACAAACACCATCCAATGTCAGTCTTAAATCTTGGATATCCGAACATGAAACTGGGCGAAACTCATTGGAAGTGAATGGGGAGCACAAGCGACGAAGAATACGTTGTGGTAAGTTTTTATTTTCTTTATTTCACTGTTGTATTTATACCTAGGGTTTTGTTGGATTTTTGTGTTTTTGTTGCTCTAGAATGATTTTTTGTGTAGTTTGTAGTCAAAATATGTATTTACATTACCATATTACGTGTATTTGAACGTTGGCGCCGATTTTGGGTGAAGGTGACGGATTTGAAATGTGCGAAGTCTGGTTCATCGCACATTGGCCTTATGTGCGAAATTTTTGTCGAACAAAAGGCTTTTGTGCGGATTTGATTTTCCGCACTCCGTGTTCGAATTTTTATTTCGCACATTTTTGTATTGTGGTTTGTGCATGTTCGATACAATTTTACCGCACATTTGATCAATGTTCGATTATTTTTTCCACAATGAATCTTTGTTCGAATATTTTTTCCGAACAGTTTGTTTTTAATGTATTTTTTGTTTTTTTTTCAGAGTTTGGGAGATGATATTGAGGATGAAAATTGCCTGGTCATCCCGACCATGATTTCTTTTTCGACGAAGACTATTACCCCGATGACAATGAAGATGATCATGTCCAAAGGGAAATGCAAAATGTCGAAAGTCGGGAAGAGGCAAGTCTTGATATTACAATGGATTATACAAGCGTCTTCACAACACATAATTTCTTCGAGTCACGAGATGAATTGATCGATTGGGCGAAGCGTGTTGGTAAAGAGCACAACATTGTTGTTGTTGTAAACCGTTCGGACCACGGTAGTGGGAACAAAAGGCCCGCATTTGGATATCTTGTGAGCGGTCGGGAGTTTATCGACAAAAGAAGAAAAATGTTAGTCATCCTGAGCCGAAAAAAAAAGAAGAAGAAGTTGAGCAAAGGAGATGACGATGATGAAGAGTTTAAGGAGGACGAGTTTACCACGGGAAGGATCACGGGGACAAAGAAATGTGGATGTCCATTTAACTTGAGGGGCACGCAAGTTAGTAAGTCCGAGTGGAGCATTGATGTTAGATGTGGGACGCATAATCATCCCATTTCCCAATATCTCGAGGGTCATTCATATGTCGGCCGTCTAACTCTGCGGAAGAGAAACTTGTTGTTGATATGTCCAAGTGCAATGCTGCCCCCAAGATGGTTTTGGAGTCGCCGAAGAAAACAAATGAGCACAATCACTCGACACTCCGTCATATTTACAATGTCGACACAAGTATAGAGTACGCGAGTGGTGTGGACGGACTCAACTTCAGCTTGATGATGAAATTGACGGAGAATAATTATTTTCAGAGCTCAAGAAGATGCGAGAAGACAAACTCGTTGGAAGAGTTGTTTTTGCACATCCCGCCCCTTGATTTGGTGCATGCCTTCCCGAAGGTCCTAATGATTGATTGCACTTACAAGACTAACCGGTATCGCCTACCGTATCTTGAGATTGTTGGAGTGACCTCCACAGGTTGACGTTTTGGTAGCATCGGCCTACCTTGCTGCAGAGAGAAAGAGGATAATTATCGGTGGGCTCTTGGATTGCTCGGAGGATTGTTGGGAGACACCTCTTTACCCACCGTGATTGTTACAGATCGTGAGAAGGCTCTTATGAATGCGGTGGCGGTTCTTTTTCCCGAGGCCCGACACTTCTTATGCACTTTTCACATTGATCGCAATGTTTTGGCTAAGTGCAAGGAGATGTTCCGGTCCAAAAAATAGTGGGACATATTCTACCGCCGCTTCAACGATCTGTGGAGAGCCGATACCGAGGCCGAGTATGAAGAAGCTCTTGGTGTATTCCGCTCGAAAGCTCCAAAGAAGCCCGTGAACTATGTGATGAACCAGTGGATCGAACCATTTAAAGAGAAGTTCGTTCGGGCATGGACTAATGCGGTGATGCATTACGGCAACACCACCACTAATCGGTATGAGACAAATTACTAATTTTTTTCTTTAAGAATCTTGCATATTATTTAATTTACTAATGTTGTGTTTTAATTTATTGTTAATCGTAGGGTTGAAAGCCATCATTCGGCTCTCAAGAGATTGTTGGTGAACTCGATGGGGAACTTTGAGACGTGCTGGACCAAAACTCATGCATTGTTTAATGCATGTCATGTTTCGATCAAAACCTCATTTGAGAAGAGTTTGAACGTTGCTCAACACAGGTTCTCCTCAAATTTCTTTAACTACTTGAGAGGTGTGGTGTCTATAATCGCCATGAAGTTGTTATTTGAAGAGATCAAGGTTGTTAAGACTCCGGATTTAGGAAGGATCGGTGCAATCACATTCTGCGAAAGGTCTATGGCTTACCATGTGCCCATCGATTGAAGAATACGTGTTGAGTGATAAGCCATTACCTCGCGAATTCGCTAGACTGCTTTTGGAGAAAATTGGACATGGAGGCTCGGAAGGTGGAGGAGGAAGTTATTGAGCCGACGGGATCTACAGCATTTGGATCTCGATTTGGGGATGCCGTAGGTGATATGGCTCGGGCATACGACAGCAAATCCACGGAGGAACAATTGCTATATTTGAGGAGAATGCGAGAGCTTGCGAATCCCGCCACTACCGACTTGGTAGAACCTACGCCCAAGACGGACACACATGGTCGGCCGAAAATGGGCAAAGGAAAGGCGAAGAAGGCCGAGACATCCACGAAACGAGAGCCGAGCTTGTTTGAGATAAAGGAGTCCATGGTTGAAAGTTGCTCGGTGCAACAAGAGCCGACATTTATCGACGTGGATGACTCGCAGCCATCCGTTGTGTTCCGTAAGAGGGCCTCCCGTTAAACAACCGTAAAACTTTAATTTTATTTATTATTGACGTTTTAATTGTTATATTAAAAAATGTCTTTATTCACGTTTTACTTTGTTAGGTAATCCGCCGCCGAACTAGGCACACGAAGGGCATGGAGTTGATTAGCGGTGTTTCAAAGGCGATATCATCCCTATATTATTGACATGAAGAACGTGAAGGGTGACGGCACTGCAGCTTCCGGTGTCTTGCTGATTTGATGGGCTTTGACGATGACAACCGGGCAAAGGTGAGGCAGACTTGACCGTTGAATTGTCAAAGAATGTCAAGTTGTATGAGAGGGTCTTTCGGAAGATGGTGGAGTTGCACGAATTATGCATGTGCTTAATTGCTACGACGGTTTCGCCGAGAATGAGCATTGGTTCACGTTGCCCGAAATGGGACATCTTGTGGCGACGACATACAATGTGTGCTTCGTGGTGCTTGATCCTCGCATAAATTTGACGTACCTCCCTTTAAGGAAAGCTATGCCAAGAGGTCCAAAACGATTGTGGGTGCATTAATCAACGAGAATCATTTCGTCCGTGTTATAGTTTGCTTTATTGTTTTTGCATTATTTTGGTTTTAAATGTGTTCAATTAATTAACTTTTTTGAAATATTAGGTATTTTTTGGTGCCGGATGCCCATTGCCGCAAATAGCTAACGAATGGTATGATTTCCGCCACCTGCCGCTAATGGTTGGCTTACGACTTACGAGAACAAACAACTTGGATGAATTGTGAATGAAAAAAGCTGTTTAGATTAGGATTAAATGTAAATGAAAAAGTTGTTTAGATTAGGATGAAATGTGAATGAAAAAGTGCCCTAGATTAGGATGAAATTTGAATGATTGAAGGGCTTTTTGTGAATGATTGAAGGGCTTTTTGTGAATGATTGGACTTCATTTGACCATGGATATGAATATATGAATGATTGTGTTTGGTAAGTATTTTTTGAAACAGGTGTTGGTCTAAACCAAAACGAAGTATATTTTTAAACTCGATTACAGGCGTTCAACTTTTTTACCGCACATTCGCACAATGTTCGAAGTTTTTATTCGAACAAAGGTGTGTGTACTTGAAAAGCAAACCCAAAATTCTTAAAACCATTTGTGCGGATAAAATTTTTCGCACTTTAGGACAATGTTCGGATAATTTAGTTCGCACGTTAGTGTGTGTACTTGCAAATTTAGCTTAGCAAATTCGAAAATCCTCTGCGGAAAAAATGTTTCGCACTTGTGTGTGTGTACTTGGAAAAAAATCCAAAATTTGTGCGAAGGATTTTTCCGCACATTTGGAAAAAGTTCGAATAATTTAGTTCGCACACGAGTGTGTGTACTTGAAAATTTATCTTAGCAAATTCGAAAATCCCTCTCATGCGGACAAATGTTTTCGCACTTGTGTGTGTGTATTTGAAAAACAAAAATCCTAAATTTGTGCGAAGGATTTTTCTCGCACATATTGACAAAGTTCGAATAATTTTTTCGCACTGTGTGTGTGTACTTGAAAATTCCGTGTGCGACAAAGTTGAATCGCACATCGATCATTTTCTCGGAAAAATTAGTTCGCACATGGATCTTATGTTCGGAATAAATATTTCAACAAAGTTAAATCCCGAGAAACATAGTAAAATCTATAGTTTGACCAAAAATAAAAGACAAAATCCATAAACCATAATTTTAAAAACAAAATACACATAAATCCACAAACTAACATTGAAAATCCATTAACTAACTAACACATGAAATCCATAAGTTATCTCATAAATTCAAGCATAAAAAATTATAATTATAAAATCCATCAATCATGTCTTCCTTTTCTTCCCTCTACGTGACGATGACCCACTACGTGCACTCCCAACATCTCGCTTACGGCCCCTACGTGAGGATGATCCCGCCTCACCTTCCCCACCAAGAATATGGATCACTTCTTCAACTTTCTTGATGGCCTCATCCAAAGTCAACGTATCGTCGTGGTCGTACTTGTATACAAGCTTCTTCACTCTTGTTTTGGCAAAAGATCCACGCCTCGATACTTTAGGTTGAGGTCTACAATCACGTAGATAGAGATTCAAGTTATCGAGTTCGCAACGTAGGGGCGACCATTAGCAATGAACCAATCGAGGTATCCATCTTTGCAGTCGCCATCATCACGGACACATTCTTCACCAAGTCTTGCATCGGTCAACAAGTGAGCATCCCACGTACCAAAGCTTTGACCAATTGCACCCCAAAGTGCCCTTGTTCTTTTATTTGCCGACCCCGCACGTTTGACGCCCGTAACAAGAGGCTTTTTGGGGATACTTTGTACGCACTCCAAACCGCCTCGTGACTCGTCCGGCATGTACGGCTCGACAATATCGCCACAAACAATGCATCCGTAAAAATACGAGACAGTTTGAACGGGTAATGATCTCTCGAGTGCACGATATGGAGTCCAGTAACCTCGCAATACCCCCATCATTATTAAATTACACAACTACCACAACTAATCAAATTTAAAACAAAAATATACTACCTCGGTGGGTTGTAACACATCTAGGCGCTCTCTAAAGTCGCAAACACGATCCAATCTTGCACTGTGTGTGTTTCCGTGAATACATGCTTGAAAGAGGCAAAGGGTGTCCGATATTTGGATTTTTGGTGGTAAAATCAAAGTTGGAAAATGCAGATAAATCCACGCCTACAAAATAACAATGATAACAAACAAATTAATAGTGAATAATTTAAACAACTAAGATTATAAATTATTAATGATTTACCTCGAGTAAAGTGAGATAGTCACCTATCTCGCTTCACCTTGAATCGCGATGCCCTACCCAATTGTTGGTATAGGTAGGCTAGTACGGCGGCTCCCCAAGCATATTCTCCAAACGCCATCATATTCGAGGTGTATTGCAACCACGATGTGTTTACACGGGTACCCGCTTTATCCGGAAATAAAACGGTACCAAACATGTACAACACATAAGCTCGTGCCGCATATTCTACCTCATCGTGGTCATCCGATCTCATCAAAGGCATAAATGTATCCTTCAACCAAGTCAACTTTACCGACGAGCCACGCCTACCTCCTCTTGCTCGATTTGCTTCTTCTTTACTTAATCCCAATAAAGTCTCCAAATATTCGGTGCCAATCACTCTATCTTCACTTGTAGGTTGCACCGGGTTCCATCAACCGGAAGACAAGTAATACATGAAACGTCATCCAGAGTGATGGTCATTTCACCAAAAGGAAGATGAAATGAGTTTGTCTCCGGATGCCACCTTTCAACAAACGCCGTGATCAAGTTAACGTTCGGCGCCTTGTATGCTCCATGACGATGTGAAACAACTTTGATCTACGGATCATACCGCGAAATAGCCTAGTATCGGGGTGGGTATATCATCATCATCATCAAACCCCCAAGCACGGAGTTTGACAAGATGGCTGTGGCATCTCAACACCTTCCTCTCCACTCGCTGCCATATGTGTCGCCCCACATGATCTTGGAATGTAGGAAGCAGTGGAGGAGTAGGAACATTTTCCAACGGTTGACCTCCCTCCTCATTCTCATCGCCATCACCTCCCTCCTCTTCCTCCTCCTCCTCCTCCTCATCATCATCGTCATCGCCATCGCCTCTCTCCTCCTCCAATTCGTCAACTTGATCACCTTCTTCCACATTAACCTCCACAACCTCTTCTACGGGTTGGGGCACCTCTTCTATGGGTTGTGGCACCTCTTGTGTAGGTTGTGACACCTCTTCTATTGGTTGTGGTTCGGGTCCAACTCACCCGTACTCTTAACGTGTTTCCTATGCCTATAAGAGGTCAGGACGAGTCCGTTTATCACCTTCATCATCTGCTAATTAAAGAGAGACAAAATATCGTAAAATAAATATGCGGAAACAAAAATTCGAACATATACCTAAAGTGCGAAAAATATTCCGAAAGTTGATCTTATGTGTGAAAATACATTGTCGAACAAATGAACAAAGTGCGGTTTAAAAGAGTCGAACAACGAGATAGATGTGCGAAAAAAATTCCGAACAACACAAAGTGTTGTTCGATGAACCAGATTCGCACATCACTGCTTTTCCGTAATTCATGCGAGTTTCATTCATTTCAACCCAAAATTCAATCAAAACATTGCAACCCATCAAATTTAGACAACACATTTCATGAAAAAACAAAATTTATCAACCCTAAAACATAAAAATTGATTGTAACCACACATGAATTATCAAAATTTTCATAAAATATCATCTACTATACAACATAGCACAAAAAACTCTAAAGATATTATACATACATACATATATACATACATAGCAAAAACTATACATTTCAAATAAAAAGAATAATATACTAACCTTTAGCCATGAAGAACGAACGACAAGAAGACCGGTGGGGCTCGAAGAACGACGGCAGCGGCGGCGGCGACGAGCAACAGACGGCACGAGCAATGAGGAGATGAAGTTGATATACGGTGTGTACCGTTACGTGAAGGTTAACTACGTGCTCGGGGATCGTGGTTGGGGAGGGTAGTTATGAGATTTTGGGGGTGTGTACTTGGAAGAAAAATGTGTTGCCTTGGAAAAGTGTGTTTACTCGGAACTTTGGTGTGTGGAAATAACCTGGGCCTTTAATTTAAAGGTGGCCCAAAGCCTAAAATTACATGGGCCTAAATTAAACTCGGCCCAACCGAAAAATAAGAAAGGGACAAAGCCCAAGGCCCTCTTCAAGAATTAGGGCGGCACTTCTTTGGGGGCAGATTAGGCGACACCAGGCGCCGCTTCCTCCTCACAAAACGCGCCGGCGGCGAAATAAATAGTGGCAGTGGTGGTCGACGGCTCGAAAGGAGAGCAACGACGGCGGCTTCGCATAGGAGAGAGAGAGAGAGAGAGCAGCAAGGTGGCGGTGCGATGGCACGCCGGATCTGCGCCGCTACTCGTTGCGATGGTGCGATGGTTCGCAAGCCGGAGAGGGAGTTCCAGCCGCGGAGGCGGTTGCGTATGATGGACGGCGTGTCGGAGATGGCTGCCGTGGCGCGGCGGGCATCGGATTCGGCAGTGGAGGGAGAGAGAGGGGGCAGCAGCGGCGGAACGACCGAGTGGTTCCGGCGAGTGAGGGCCACGGCGGCGCCGGTTCGCACGCCAGAGGGCCGGCGGAGGTCACGCGTGGAGGCGCGTGGGAGCACTGTGATACTTGGCGGTGAGTTTTTCTTCATCAATCTCTTTGGATTTTGAGATTTTTCTTGTATGAAAGAAATCCGAGATTGATGAATATTGACATGTTTGGTATTTTTCCGGCACGGTTCTTCCCGAGATTTTCTCGTAGTGATTTTCTTCTCTTCTCTCGTAGCCTTCAAATATATGTGTATGGAATATTTGGCTTTTTGAAGTTTGGAGAAAGGGATGTAGCAGCAGAGTACCGCTAGCCATGATTTTCTTTCTGGAATTTTTGTAAGGTTTTCTCTGGAATTTTTGTATATTTTGCCGTTGGCTTTGGTGAATTTCTCGTAAAGACTTGAGAACGAAAAAGGATGTTCAAGAAGAGTTGCTTGGTAATATCCGGATAATTTTACGTAAATGAAACCGTGAATTTTTTTGTAAGAAATGATTCTCAAAAGTATTTGCGAGAATATTGAAAAGGTGTTGAATGTGAATTTTTCACCAAGAACAGTGAGTGTTCTTGGTGTTCTTCGAGATTTCGGAAAAATGTAGTGTTCCATGAACTTTTTGTGTCGCTTCCCACAGACGGCGCCAATTGTTGTTACCGATTTTATCGACAACTAATATAAAAAGATGAACACGAAGCGATGGGGGAAGAACCGTGGGTTCTTCACTTGAAGATGGCGTTGGGAATCCTCTTGGGATTCCCTTGCCTTGTGTATTGCATTTTTCAGAATTTGTGAGGTAGCCAAGCTCTCTTTTTACAATGGGGAGGGGCCTCTATTTACAGAGGCCCAAGCTTAAAAGCTAAAAACGAACTACACCCTTTATATTAGAGTTTTATTTACATTCGTTGATCTAATACATATTGTACTAAATGCTATACGCCATGCGAACTCCGTCACATGCTCGACTACCGAGCTCGGGTCTTCGTCGAGTCGAGGTGGGGCGACATGGGTCTCGTAGTCCTGCTCGCTGGCTTGTCCGCTCGTCTCGCTTGCTCGCCCGCTCGTCGGACTTTATGGCGAGATCGGGGGACCCTAAGGGACCTCGGCACGTATGCCGAGGTGGGGTACTTTCATGATTATTCGTGTCACAATAGGTATTTTCACCGTATCCCCATTAATAGGATTTTTCACGAAGAACTCATCCCTTATAGTGCAAAATAGGACTAACCCATTACGGGTGGCAAGATAGTAGTATTCTTTGTCTCCATCCATCAATGTCCTTGTGTTGATGGTTGATCTAGGTGGCGAGGGCTCGTAGGAAAGAGGACAAAACCCCAACTCCTGTTGAAGTAGAAAGGAAATGCGGTTCTTCCTCCTCATTTGCAACCGATGATGTTCCCTTTGAAAATATTTGTTTTCGATTCTCAACTTCCATGCTTTGTTGATAAGCTTCATTGCGTTAATGGTTTTGAATTGATCCTCGACATTATATCAGCCATTATTTCGTCTCTGGGAAGACAGCTTCCTCCCAAAGTTGGCACTTGGTTACATGATCGCGCTCTTCATTGAATCACCATGGGATTTTTGTAGATTTTCTTTTTTTGGAAAGTATAATCGGTGTAATTAAGGAAGTAACACTAGTCTTTTATAGAAAGGAAAATGGAGGGAATAAAAGGAAACCATCGACGATTAGAAGATGGCAAACGGCGAGGAAAAGATGTGTCTTTTCATAGGTACCGAGATCACCAAATTTAGAGTGTGTATTATTTATTGACGTGACTCTTTGAGATTATACATCGCTCAATTCATTTTTTTAATTTTTTAAAAAATAATTCATCAATTTTTTTCAAATTAATCTGAAATTACTAATTAAATAAAGGTCTTTTTTTTAAACTAATATTATCTTTATTCTTAGATATTTTTTTATTGATTTTAAACAATATACTTCTTACTAACTTTTTCAAAAGTTTATGTGCAAGTACAATATGAAAATGTACTTATCCAGATTGTTTTGCATATATTATTAAAATTACCTTAATTATGTTATTTTTTAAAAAAGTAAAAACTTCATTAGTATTTCTGAATTAATTTTTTTATTTGTTAATTTAAATATTTTAGTATAACGATTTTTAATAAATAGAATATTCCAAAGAAATAAACATGAATTTTTCCAATTCTTATCTATGAAATAGACAAATTTAATGTTGATTTAACCACATGTTTTATGGGGAAAGTGGAAACAGAATAGATCTATTTCCACACGTCTATTACAATGATTATCAACCCAAATTGGAATATGTGAAGTATTATATTAATCGAACAGAAATTATTTCCAGAATCATTTTTATAATTCTACTCATAATACCAATACAACGGATAATAAATCTGAAATTAAAATTTTATTTTTTTGCTTAAAATAATTAAACATTTATTTATTGAAACCTTGAAACAAAATTAAATGTTTATTATTATAAGTTAATGATATTCAATTATATTTAAACAAAGGCAAAGAATATAAGTTTGCACATAAGTTGTTATGAATGTAAAATGTTGTATACTATTGTATTTTATAATAAAATAATGCACATATTTAAAATATATTATATGAACAAGTTTATATAACCATTACAAAAACTGAATATATATTTTTTTGTAAAAATAACATATAGTCGTTACAAATAAATCTATAAATAGATCATTGGTTATAGATCATTTTGCTATTACAAAATTAGAACCATGTCCTCTAGTAGTAATTTTAAATCCAGGTGATACCTATATAATGTATCGAAAATCAGTTTGTCGTGGTTTGCTTGTCACCAACTACGATTAAATTGTCGAAACTTCAAGAAATCCCGCAAGGTTGTTCTATCACCGTGATATACACGATTGGTCTCATTGGTGTACACCTTCAAATTGTCCATCAAACTTACAACAAGAATCAAGAGGTAACGAGTTTACAAAGGAGGGTGCATGATACCATGGGAAATATTACCAAATATCACTTTCCACTTTGTTTTATGTTCATATCATGATAATGACTTGCGTTCTATTCATGATAGTTATAATTAAGTTTGTTTTTATGTAAAAATTTATGTTTAAGTTTTAATCATTGATGTTTAGTTCAATCTAAAGTATGTGGTTTATTTTTTGTAATATATAGAAACATTATTTTTATATTTCTAAAGAAGTTAAATTCTGGAAAGATTATCGTATATACATAAATAACATTAAAAATACCAGATTAGTTCAAACCAGTTTAATGTATACATTTTCAAATACACCAACCAAAAACATCTAAATCATCTATACAATAACGTCATCCTGTTGCATCCACTTTTTCCATACTAATCTTCTTCCAAAACTACTGCTGCAAAAATGAAAATTTCAATAAAATTATAATATGAAATTAATATAAATAACATATCGCTTGAAAATGTATTTAAATTGCGTACATTTGTAATTGAACATGTGTAACGGTCATGCTTCCCGGAATTCCACAAATGTTACATAAAACAACTTTGTTTGTCACTCCTCTTTCTTCATAAGACAATTTTCTTTTTGACTTTGGCCTCCCGGTCTTTTTTTAATATCGGAGGTAAGACTCAATTTACATCGTCTATGAAGGAAGAACATTCAAACTTCTCGAGTGTCTAATATTGGATTAATATTAAACATGTAACACTTACAGTACGTAGCGGCAAAGAAACATTCTTCAATATGTGAATAAACTCAAGAGCAAAATTTGCATATAATCGCAACCGCATGAGTGCATGGAAATCCACTTATTTGTCATCGATAACATGTACAACATCTTAATTTAAGATCAACCATTACGTAAATATTAGATAATACCTCATACTGACCATTTGGACACCGTATTACTTCCCAAGTTTTACATATATCCGATAGCTCCGTCCACCGTTTTTCCTTTTTGCACATAGTACACCACCATAATTAACTTCTGCCACGCCTTTCCAGATACCAACGACAACATTCCTTACGTATGTATTCCAACATATAAGATATAGGAAAACCTCTAGCATGTCTTATCCATGAATTATAAGATTCAAAGAAAGATTGGACGTCATTTCACCATACCTACGTATATTAGGGCAAAATGAGACTTCCCATTTTTCATAAGGAGACTCTCTAACCATTCTTGACTTCCAAACCACCTTCCTTTTTAAAAAGGGCTATCTTTTCATAAAAACACGTTTGTTCGAGCATATGCAAAATCTCGAAAGAAGGTGCATAACTTCGATCGAAGTACCTTTCTAGACCCTCCACCGTAAAAACGACCCTTTAGATTCGCTATCAAATGATACAAGCAATAGAAATGAACATGCCGATCAAAGACTTTCGAAAACGCTGTCATCAAACCTGAGTTGCGATCGATATGTACACAATTTGTTTTGAATGTACCAAATCATCTCTTAATTTTCTTAAAAACCACTCCCGATTTTCTTCATTTTGGTGACACAACAAAAATAGCAACAGAAACAAACCTAGAACAAATAATAATGACCAACATTAATACATTTGTATTACTATTTCATAAAGCGTAAATAATTTAAAATATTTACTGATTTTTTACCATTATTTTCATCTTTTGCATCGGCTACAAGCGGTGTACCACATGCCATGACCTTTCATAAATGTTCCGTAACACCCCATTTTTAGAAAACTTGCATTTCATATTTTAAGCGATTTAATTACTTTATTTATTATTAAATTTGTAAATTTTAATTCAAGCTCTTGAAAATTTATGATTTATAAAATTTAAGAACTAATATTTTCAATGAAGTTTTAAAGAGTTTTGCGGGGTAGCCTCTTGAGGAAATCGAGCTCAATCGTGACTCACTCGACACGAGTAAGCAAAAAAATATATATATATATATACATATATATATATAATAATAATAATAATAATTAAATAAAGGGATAAGTTAGATATGAAATAGTTTATAAAATATTTTACTAACAATCATATTATACAGATCAAGTGGTAATACATAAATGTATAAGTTTTATTGAGTTTATGAGGTCCAAGGTTCAATTCCTAGGTATGACATTTTATTAGATTTTATTTTAATTTTTGAGATTATTATATATTTGAGTGAAGAATATCAACAGACTCTACATTTCTCTCTCCAAATACTCTGCGTACATTTTCTTTCTCCGTAATACTCTGCGTACACTTCTATTCTCTCTTTCTAGTTTTCTCTCTCCCCTTCTCCCACAAATAACTCTCCATTTCAACTCAAGATTGGAGATTCAAGAGTCTTCTAAGGTAAGAAAAATGCAACCTTTTTTCACTCTTTTGCATAAATGGGTTTTCAAATATATTGGTCATATTTTTGAAATAATTTTTTTATCTTTTTCTCTCTTATTACCTACAATGTTCTAGTGAGTATATGTGATTAGATACATATGTTAGAAGCCCAAAGATGTTCTTTGGCATTTGGTTGAATGCTATGTTTGATTATATATGTTTAGCTTATGAATATGTAAACTATGTGATCATTTGATGTTATTTAGTGGATTGCATGTTGATTATATGGTTGCATGTGAGTTTTGATGCATTTTTTTTTAACTAATGATAAATTATTAGGGTTTTCCATAAAGGTTTTTGATGGTCTTTTGATATTTAAAATGAGTTGGGTGTCTCAACTATGCTTCAAAATGTATAAAATTTGTTGTTGGAAATTGCTATGTAATTGCATGTTAATTTCGAGTGGTGACCTGACCTTCTTTTGAATGAATTTTCGTAAACCCTTTTGCCACAATGTGATTCTGGAAGTCTAGAATATGAGGTAAAAATTTCAGATTTTTTTGAAGCTATTTTCGATTTAATATGATTTTTCTACCAAAGTGCTGTACAGAAGAAAAACGCCCCTGTTTTTGGCGATTATTGCAAAATTTACTGTGAGCAGAAAAATTAATTTTTGAAAGTGATTTTCGAATATGTTATTCTAATATGTCTTAGCTTTGATAAGAATTTTACCTTGATACATTTGGAGTTATATTCAATTTTTAATGATTTTTCTAACAAACAGTGTCTTTCTAGTAAAAACGGGCAGTTTTAGAGCTCTAGAACGATGCATGATCAAGTAGGAAATGTGAAGTTTTAAAATGTGATCTTTTTAGTATTGATAGTACTCATACTTAGGATATTATATATATTTTTACTTGATTTTATTTAATTCATATTCATGTGTTACAAAAATTGTATAAAAGATGGTGCATAACCTCATTTAGGAAATTGTTTTTATCTAACTTGAAAAATTCATAAGTAACAAAATTTAGATTATTTTCATGTGAAATTTTTATGGTATGTAGCTATATGTATTGTAAATCTATTGTATAAATTTAATAATTTTATGACATGTTTATATTTTTTTATAAATAATCTTCTACGAGCTGTCTTTTTAAAGAGTTTTACATAAAAGATGAGTTTGTAAATTATTTTCTTTAGTCACCTAAGTAATTGAAAGTAGAGGTATTCCATAATGAATAAATTAGTTTTGTTGTGAGCATGTTATAACTCTTTATAATTTTTTTACTTATATGAAGAAATTTTATAATTTTTTTATGTGTACTTAACTAGTCTTAGTAAATAGAATTTCTTTTCTTTGAAATATGTTTAAGTTTACAAGTAGGTATATGTTATATATATATATATATATATATATATATATATATATATATATATATATATATATATATATATATATATATATATGTATTAGATACTAATTGAAGTTAGTAAAAATACTTTAAGTGCATGGTTATAACTTAATGCTTATAAGACTAAAGGACGACTAAATGTATCGAGTGCGGTTCGAGACAATTTGGATTCGGGAAGCTATCTTGAAACGCTCAAATACCAAGAAAGTGGGTAACCTTTAAATACCTTTTGCATTATTTAGAGTAATTGTGTGTGTGTACGAGCAGCAGATCTTCTGATTATGCTCGTGTGAATTATAGCTAGTCGACGGACTATGCTCAGGTGATAAAGCTAGTCGACGGACTATGCCTCTGTGTGAATCAAGACAGTCTACGGACTAAATATGTGTGAAATGAGTTGGGTCTACGGGCCTCGGCGTGTACTCGGTTGACATGCTTATTAGTCTTTTTAATGCAACCGTATATTAAATGTTATCCCACTGGGCTTCTCCTCCTGGGAAGACTCATGATGCTACTTTAAATTTTCAGTCCCGCTGATTTACGAGGCGGACGTGTGATCGGTGTGTGGATTCTTCTAAATAAATTTACTACAAACTAAGTTCCCGTAAGAAATGAAGCTAGTACTAGTAGGACTTATGTTATGTTTTAAGCTTTCAAATTTACGTATGGATTACTTGGTCCCGTGGTCGAGTCCCTTTCAATCTACTAGGAAGTTATGTTCGTATTTTAAAATGTTATGCATGCATGACTAGCGTACGCTCTATTATATTTTATCATGTTAAGCTAGTCATGACTTTTATTACACGCTTGATGATCTATTTTTGTAAATGTCTAATTAAATAAGTGTTTGACTTAGAAATGTGGGTAAGACACGAGTTAAGCACAAGCACGGTTAGACACGTAAATAATTTGATTTGTTTAAAAAAAAGGTAGAAAAAAAAATACTCGTGTTTTTTTTTTTTATGATGTCATCTTCCGCTTGACCCCCTTTAAATTAAAATCTTTTGATCATTCTTGCCTAAATGTACTTTCATCGCAGTAGCGCCACCGGGCGCTACATTCCGTCTATGAACAAGATTGACGACAATATTGAAAACCGCCAATTGAAGCTTTATATGCAATGAATATTCTTTGAAACTGATTAAATCTGTTCATTCATTTGAAGCTCTACCAAGCTCCCTGGATTTGTTCTATTAATTGCTTCACAATACCATCTAAGATTTGCGTAAGACTCATTGAATGAACCATATAACATACAACGTGCCTTTTCAATAGATCGCTAAACGTCCATATATTCAATATCCAAGAATAATGGGCTTTCATATAATAAACGATATCCTTAGGACCAAGTTTTGGATTGGACTTAAGCGCCTCAAGAACTAAATTTCCAACAATTCTAGATCCAAGTTTGATTTTCTTAGATTTAACCATTGATCCTACACAATTGTGATCCCAATTTACATCCACAACAAAGAAGTCATTGCTATTTTTACATCTCTTAGCTTTAATAAACCAAGGGCAACAAAAATCATCCTCACACTTACATATTGCATGTACATATCCTGAATCGTTCCTAATATATTTGAACCTAAAACCCTTTTTAATCGTGGAACTTAACTAGCTCAATTCTAAACTCCACAACACCTCCATAAAAACACCGCCAACCCCATCTTTGAATATATCCTGTCAATGATCGATAAATCTTTTTGAACCTTTTCAATTGGACACATCTCATAATTTGGTATTTTACACAATCTGAAAAACTCCCGATCTAATTCTCGTTTCTTACGAATTGGAAGATATAATTGAATGATCTTGAACCAAATTTTCACAATCAAAGTCATCACTTCAACAGAAAGTTTTTTTCCCAAATGTGCATGTTATCCTGTGCTATTCTCATTACTAGATGCATGTACTCGAAATAACTTCCACATTAACCACTCTACTAGATGTAAGATTACATATAAGAATCATGTTCTTCAAATCTTCATTAGACACCAAACAACAGCTTCTTAATGCTACTCACCGAGAAACGCACAATAATTTTCTCCAAAGACAAATCTTTCCACGTACCTTGAATTTTTATGTAACGCCTTCATATTTGCTATCCTTATTCAATCAGATCAGTTTGCACTCTTCGTTGTAATTCACACTCAAAATGATCAAATCATCCATCGATCCAAAGAACAGTAACATTCAATAAAATATATATATAGAGTGAAATCTAAAACAATGATCGTAACACAATATTTCTTAGATTAATGAATTCTGAATTTTCGCTATTTGTTTGTAAGAATTTGAAATTCAAAACACGATCATACACGCCTATACATATGGAATAAGTATCTATAGCTAATTTGAAATTCAAATTTTAAAAAGGAAGAAAAGGAGTTTAATGTATAGGCAATTTTGTCAAACTCGTGACGCCAACCCATCGGCCCTAATTTTCTTCGTCCCTCCGACAATGAACATGTATAACACGCAGGAATTGAACAGAGAAGTCCTACTCTAAGCAAAGAAGGGTAAAAGCGTCTAACTATTTCCAATTTTTGTATCTTTTTGAAAGAATGCACAAGAATTATAGTTGGGTGTAAAAAGGAACAGTAATTTGTAGTGGAAAGTAGTCTCCCCTAGTTTTTTTTTAGTTGTTAGTCGTTAGTTCACCAAACACCCAACATTCTAAACCATCTTATAATTTCAAATTTGTTCTCAAAGAGAAACGAACCCGGTCACCCACTAAAGTGAGGAACCCGGTGGCTAAGTGGGGGTAAGCCATGTTATACTAGGAGAATTTAATAGAGAAAATTATTTCATACTAAAATTTAATTGCCACACTCAATACATACGTGATCAGTTTTGCAATTTACTTCTGCTATCTCTAATGAGCTACAATAAAAATAATGAGATTTTTCTCTAAGAATAGAATTTTTTTAGATAAATTGAAGGTGGAAAATGATTTAATTATAAACTTTATCTGTAGTAGAGCAAGGGATTTAACAAATTAAAATGCTGATGCAATTAATTAAGCTACTCGAAAATGTGTGTAGTAAAGCAAGACATTTAATAATAATAATAATAAAAAGTTTAGCGAGTTGATGCAACTAATTAAGCTACTCGAAAATAAACTATTACTTGTATATATTTCGAATACCTCATATATATTTTTGAATCATTGTATATATTATATATATATACATGGAGTGTATAAAATAATAATATTAATAGTGTGGATCGAAAGTGCTAAATTAAATGATAAAACACGATTTTTCTAATTAAAAAAAAAAAAAAGTCTAGTTCCCTTTGAGCTCTTAAAAATTCTTATTCACCTTTTCAAAACTAGAGTATATAAGAGCTAGCTGAATCTATTTTAGGGTTAGCTAGCTCTTGAAAATTCTTATTTTTTATTACAAACTTTATTTTTATACTTTCAATACATGCCGCGACAAAACCTTAATGAAAATAGCTATTAAGACATGGAAGTTGTGCTTTCTAGGACCCCGTTCAAATTCTCATTCTAATGGTTTGCTTTATTTGTATTTGATTTGTGCTGTATTATCCCATGTTTGCTTTGTGCTGCTGTGGACCTGTAATGGAGGTAGTATTGACTGTATTGCATTTTTTTTTAAAAGAAAGTGATACAAAAATTAGGATAAAGAATGTTTTTGTCTTTTTTAAAAAATATTTAATTTTAATAAGTGTATCAATTAATTATAGAGGTGTATATAGCAGGACCCATAAACAAAAAAATGGCCGGTCAAAAAGAAATGAGTTGGGTTGGGTGGACTGAAAAAAACAAAAAAGGACATGTGTCATCTACATCGAATATACATGAAAACAAGTTATCAGACCAAGAAAACTTTGTAAAGGAGTTTGTTATTAATGAAATTTGATGGCATTCACATCGTTGCATAAAACAATAGCTAATAGGTGGAACAATCACAAATTGTAAAAGTATAGTGGGCAAGTTGGTGAAGTCTGGGATAATCAAAGCACACACAAATGCAATACAAGCAAGCCTCCTAAAATAGGTGAATCAACTAAATTGGTGGCATTATGGTCACACTAATCCAGCCATAACACATCTTTCAATTAACTCAACCCATTACACCATAATCGATCAAACATTTAAAAATGGTTTAGAACAACAACAACTACAACAAGAAAAATAAACCGAAGATAGTAGTAGAATAGACAAAATTCAAACCAAGATAGGAGTAGTTCGGACAAAATTCAAGGTACCTATTAAAACACCCTTATAGAGAGGCACACTTTTGAACCTCTCTATGCATAATAATATTATGCTTGAATAAGTTATATAACTCCTTACATCAAAGTAATTGAGGTGAGAACAATTAAATTAAACTTTTCAATTTTCTTGTATCATCCGTACATATATATCTTGAGATCCGAAAAATGTGAAAAGCACAATCAAATTAATGATGTTTATTCTATCCTTATATTTTAAAATATTAGATTTTTATGGCGCTGAAAACATTTGAAGGAAATATCTAAAAATTTCAGTATAATATATAATGTACACCAAAAAGCATGAAGGGGCAGATAATAAAAATGCTTGCATCATGTTAAACTCTTATTTTAACCTAGTGAATATCCTATATATTAGGTTCCTCGCAGAATACAAAATAATTATTGGAAAAATAAAAATAAATATCTTCAAACCTCAATATTCTATCATCTAGACGTTTGCCCATTATCTTTCTCATGTGTGAGACGGACCTCCACTCGCAATTCATACTTCTATTTGCTTTAAAAGATGATGCGAGGTTGAATTTGGTTGGCGTCCTAATAGTTATTGTGTTGCTTGTAGTGGTAATGATAATATGGTAGACAACTGCTTGATTTAATGCCTAAATAAAAATATAATTAATCGAGGACCTATTCCCCACTCCCAACGCTTTAATCTTTTATCCCATTACTAAGCTATAAATTATCAAATCAAAACCGGAAAAATTATTTTTGTTTGTAAAAGAGAAGAACAAAAAGTCTAGTTATGTAATTCTCCCTCCATCCCATAAAAGGTTTCACACTTTCCTTTTATTGTCCGTCTAATTATAAGTTTCACACTCTTAAAATGGAAAACCCTTTATAAACTCCACCCTCACAATTTTCACCAATTTACACAAATGTCATTACTTTTATTCTCACATACACATGACCCAATTTTTTTTTTTTTACTTTATATAAAAAATTTACAAAATTATCCCTCGAAACCTCAATCATTACTCTTTTTTCTTAAAATGTGTGTCCTCCTACGTATAAGTTTCACACCCTTAAAATGGAAAACCCTTTATAAACTCCACACTCACAATTTTCACTAATTTACACAAATGCCATTACTTTTTACCGTCACATACACATAACCCTTTTTTTTTTATTATTTTATATATAAAAGTTTACAAAATTATCCCCCAAAACCTCAATCATTACTCTTTTTTCTTAAAGTGTATGCCCTTCTACATATGAAAGCCTTTTCGGGACAGAGGGAGTATTAATTTTTTTTTTTTTGATCGATAAATATTCGCTCCCAAAGGAAATCGAACCCAGGTCTCCCAAGAAATCGAGGAACCCGGTGGCTGTGTGGGCTATGCCACCGGTTAGAGGGAGTATTAATTTATCATATACAATTTTGTTTTCTCTCATCTAATTTGATTTGTTACTATTCCCTGTCAAGTTTGATTGTAGATATTATTGATCAGTTAGTTTAATCACAAATCAAATACTAGCTTGTCTTGTTAATTAATCATATTAGTAATCTCTCTTAGTCTCTTTATAAGCTTAGTTGTTCAGAAAATATCTGAATAACATTTCAGTTATCATATTACTTAGCCGTAAAATCAAAACTAGAAAAGTAAATAAAGTAAAAATATTACCTTTCATGTCTTACAAATTATCTCCAAATTATCGTGTGTGTGTATATATATATATACACACGTATTTTTTATAAATTTTCACAACAATTTCAGGGGTGCTTGGTTAATACTTTTAAAGTTAAGAAATAACGGTGAAAGGAGAGTGTGATGTTTGGTTGAGGGAATCAAATATTTGATATTTTAAAAGTGAGTAATTACCCGTAAAAAAAGTGAGTAATTAAAGGGAAGAATTTCATATTAGGGCTCAATTTTTAGGTTGAGTCTCAATTTAGGTCTTGAATTTTGAAGTGTGTCAAATTAGGGTCTAATTTTAGTTTTTTCTCAATTTAAGATCAACTTTTTCTCTTTTGGTCTCAATTCAAGACCCGATTAATTTATCTTTATTTCAATTATTTTTATAAAATACTTAAAGTATAATATTTTTTTCTAATTAATTTTTTAAAAATAATATATTAAATTAAAAAAATTAAAAAATCAATCTTTTTATTTTTTAATCAAGGTGATGAACGTGAGTATTTAGAATAAATGCAGTGGCAACAATATAAAAAATTAAAATATAAAAATATATAAAATATATTCCAAAACGTAGATAAGAAAAATTATACATAATAAAAATAATTCTTTATAAATGAATTAGTGTGTATGATTAGAAATGAAAAAATAAAAATAAATTTTGGGCCTTGAATTGAGACATAAGGAATAAAATTGGATCTTAAATTGAGAAAATTAAAAATTAGACCCTAATTTGACACACTTCAAAATTCAAGACCTAAATTGAGACTCAACCTAAAAATTGAGCCATAATATGAAATTCTTCCATAATTAAAGTCATAAATTCATAGAGTTAAGAAATAACAATGAAAGGAGGGTGTGATGTTTGGTTGAGGGAATCAAATATTTGATATTTTAAAAGTGAGTAATTAAAATCATAAATTCATTCCTCCCAATTTTGGGAGGAATGAAAGTCATTTATTTCTAAAATTTCATATATAATTTTTTTAAAAATTTATTTTGGCTTCTAAATTAATATTTAGTATTAATAATAATATTTTAAGTATGATTATTATATAATATATTTTTAAATATTAAAAAAGGGTTAGTAATAATTTTAATTATCAATAATTTTTATTAAAACCAAACACATTCTATAATAATGATAGTTATACCTACATATAAACCAAACAACTCAACAATAACTAACATATCCATTATCATTCCTCACTACTTTTAAATTCACTAGATTTTAGCACGTGCGTTGCACGTTGTGTTCGTTATAGCGGTGATAGTTAATGTGTTTTTATCGAAGTTGCATAAAGGTATTGTTTTACTAAATAGTGTTAGTTGTTTCACTACAAAGTATGAGTTATTTTTCTATAATATTCTTCCTCCGTTCAAAATTAGTATGCATAAAATTTTTACACGAGTTTTAAAGAAACATTGATAGTTTTTGTATAAATTATATATATTGAAGCCTGGAGGGATATGTATCCTGCATTTCTTTGTGCAATTTTCTTGTAAATTTTGGAGAGAGATACACATGATAAAGTAATGGATGAGAATTTCGTTTTAGAAGTAAACAAAGATTTCCAACTTGTCGTTACATTATCATATATTTTGTTTACCGATTTCACGATTCCGTAGTAGATAACATAAGATTTGGCCATGTGTCACCACGTGCGCATGTTTTCCAAAGGAAGCTGATGACATGCCTTTTTTACACGTGGTGTTTGACCTTTTTTCATTAAATTAAATATGAAAGTAAAAAGAAAAAAATCCCCACATTTATAGACAAAACTTAAAACTAATGAAAATAAAACACCAAATTTGTGACCCGCCTTCAGACGCGGCGTTCTAGCCTCGCATAAGGTCGGAGATGTTTGCCCTCAAAATAGATCCGTTGTTGTTCTAGGCCCATATCGTGCGTCGCCGAACGGAGTTTGACTCCACTAATAACCGCGTGGTCTCAGCCTTGCCGCACGAAACTCGACTCCATCGGTAATCGCATCGACCCAATTTGCAGCAAATCATTTTTCCAAATGATTGTCGTTGTTGTAAGATTCGTTGTTTCGTTTGGAGAAGTCTTGAGAAGGAGACTACCTACGACGTGATGAGAGGAAGACGTGAAGAAAAAAATGAGAGATGGGACGCCAAAATAAAAAGTAGGGATGATTATGTTTAGAAAAAATATGTTAAGGTCAAAATTGTCCAAAAATAATTTACAAAGCTTAGTCACTTTTATATATATTATAGACCAAGTGATTGTCGTTGTTGTAAGATTAGTTGTTTCGTTCGGAGAAGTCTTGAGAAGGAGACTGCGATGAGAACTGCGAATTAGGCTCGATGAATTCGATACCCCAACTCAGGTTGGCAAGCAACTAACCCTCAATCCCTCGTAATTTCAATGCCCCAACTCAGGTTGGCAAGCAACGAAACCCGATTCGAAGCTCTAGCTCGGGCTAGCAAGCTGCTCGAATCAATTCACAAAGCAAGAATTTACTTTAAGAACTAGTTTGCTATCTTTTTCATCTCTCTCAAATGAACTTATACAACTAGTTATATAGCCATCAATTCTACCTAACCAACTAACTAACTCCTAACAACTCCAACAAACAACTAACAAGAAAATACAACTCTTGCAAAATAGTCCCTAATATGCAATACAAAAAGTTAAAGGACTAAATACAAAATTCATGACAATTCAATTTCTTAATTTGATTTATAAGTTCTCAACATTCCCGGTCCCATAAAGAACATCCTTGACCTCAAGGATAAGCTCCGGATCGATCTCTTATTTCTTGGAACGCCAAGAGAAGACAATAAGATTTTTCTCTATCGAAAATGAAAAATCGGCCATCCAAAGTTGAACGAAATCATGCAAACATTTCCACTTCAATCTTGACTGCCTTTTCTCTTGACAACTTTGCAAGGAAGAATAGTTCCATATTGGAAGAAAGTGCATTCCAATCTAGCACCCTTTACCGATTGATTAAGATTCTTCACAAAGAGGTTTCCAATTCCATAATTTTTGATGGGTTCATCTCCACCAACCTCATTGACATTTTCGCACACACCTTCACTACACCTTTCAACATTTCTTTTAACAACTCTACTTTCTTCCTTTTCAAGGTTTTCTTGCTTTAAACTTGCTTCTTTTAATTCCTCTTCCTCTTGCACGAAATCTTCATGATGATAACAAGAAGAATGCGGCGGTGTTTTCTTTGATTTTCTTGACGACGATTTAATTTTATTTGTTTGTTTCCGTCCCCTTACCTTCACTAACTTCTCCGCCATCTTGATGATTCTCGTCATCCTTCTCTCCATAACGTGTAATCCGTTTTCCAAGATCTCCATTCTTTCTCCAAGAGTACATGCACTAGCCACTTTTCTTTTTATTTTGAAGCGCGATTCTCGCCGTGATTCCATGCTCTCAATGAAAGCACCAATTGATGAGAACTGCGAATTAGGCTCGATGAATTCGATACCCCAACTCGGGTTGGCAAGCAACGAACCCCTCAATCCCTCGTAATTTCGATGCCCCAACTTAGGTTGGCAAGCAACGAAACCCGATTCAAGCTCTAGCTCGGGCTAGCAAGCTATCGAATCAATTCACAAAGCAAGAATTTGCTTTAAGAACTAGTTTGCTATCTTTTCATCTCTCTCAAATGAACTTATACAACTAGTTATATAGCCATCAATTCTACCTAACCAACTAACTAACTCCTAACAACTCCAACTAACAACTAACAAGAAAATACAACTCTTGCAAAATAGTCCCTAATATGCAATACAAAAAGTTAAAGGACTAAATATAAAATTCATGACAATTCAATTTCTTGATTTGATTTATAAGTTCTCAACAACTACCCACGACGCGATGAGAGGAAGACGGAAGAAAAAATGAGAGATAGGACGCCAAAATAAAAAGTAGGGATGATTATATTTAGACAAAATATGTTAAGGTCAAAATTTTTCAAAAATAATTTACAAAGCTTAGTCACTTTTATATATATTATAGATTATAGATTATCAATTCCAATTCTTTTCAACAAATCAAGACCCCTTATCATTACGATGGTATTCTACATTTTCATAATACTCATTGCACCTGAATAACTCCTAAAATCATTGTTTTCCTAGAATCACAACAAATAAACAAATGAATTAAGACATAGAAATTTATAATTCGTAGAAAATAAATTCCCCAACAAACAATCCATAAATACAAAAACTTTATTTAAGCAGTGAATATAAAAAGCTGATTGTACTTATCATTGGTTCCAAGTTTCTTCCACTGAAAGTTGTTTTCTTTTCCTTCTCAGCGACGCTCCGCGCTCCCACCGCCCGTCGCCGTCTCTCAAGCTTCAGCGACTCTGCCCGTGGTCGCGCCCCACATTGGAATATCTATAACATCGCGGATCTATTAACCCCACTTCTCTTCCTTAATTTTATCCTTTTTCTTTCGTCTTTCTCCCGCAATTTCGCCGCGTCCTCACTGCCTCCACCGCCTACTCCACGCCGCTTCCGTCTCTTTTTTCTTCTTTCGGTTCAGTCTCTGCCCACCCCCCCGCCGTCCGTGCTCCTTCAGGTAATTCTCCATCACTCATGCCTCTTTAATTCATCGTTCAACTCTTTAATTCGGAATTTTACTTCTGTGATTTTGATTTTGGGAGGTTTCAAATTGCGCATTGTGTTACGGAATCGGTAGATTGTTGATAATAATTTCTAGTTCGAGAGTTGACGCACCTTTCGATTTGGGATGGTACTGGGTTTGTTTTGTTGCTCTGATGTGTGCCCAACTATTGCCCACGATCTGTTCGATAATATGCTTCAGAGAGAAATATTTTTGTTAAGAGATACATGTCAGACACTTTTTTATCCTCTTTGGTGAGGAGTTACTGCTGTTTGTGAATTACCAGTTTTGGTTTCACTTTGGCTGCCAAAAAATGGATTCGTTGAATCCGGGTTGAATTGTGACAGATTGGTCGACATTTTTCATTCAATTGTTTTTGGCGCACATTTTGTTTCCAAGGCCATAGGCCTTGATTGTATTTTTGAGATTTGATTGCCATTTGTTAGGCTTTAGTTCTACTTCTTGTATACTTTCGTTTTCTGCCTCGGTAACAATTTTCGCATTTTATCGAGTACCTGATACTCTCTTTAATACACTAAACTATCAAGTCTTTCTCCATATCTTTACTCTTGACATCCATCAAATCTGTTGCCCCCTCCCCCTATTTATCAATAACAGCAAACATGTCACAAGACTGCACAGGAAGAGAGAATTTGGAGAGAAAATTTTCAGAGGTTTATTCAAGTAGCTCTTCTTCTTGTTCAATTGGCACAGGGAAAGAGGTACCTTCTAAATTTTGTCTGTACTACTACTATCTTCGGTTTGAATTTTGTCTCGTACTACTACTATCTTCGGTTTATTTTTCATGTCCGTAGTTGTTGTTCTAAACCTTTTTCAAATGTTTGATCAGTTATGGTGTAATAGGTTGAGTTAATTGAAAGATGTGTTATGGGCTGGATTAATGTGACCATAATGCCACCAATTTAGTTGATTCACCTATTTTAGGAGGCTTGCTTGTATTTTTTTGCTAGTGATGAAAATGTTCGAGTGTAAATTGACATGGCTTCTCTAATGTTTGTTTTCATGTATATTCGATGTAGATGGAACAGTGGAATAATGGTATTTACGACGTTACATATTTAGGAACTTCTTGAACTGCCGTTAAAGGCGAAGCCACTTTGGAAGACTCTACGATATGACATTTTGGGACTCGTTTACTACCGAATTGAACCGACGTATTCAAGTGCAACATAATCCTCCTCAGTTCTCGTGTTTTAATATGAAGTACATTTGAGGAAAAACTACAATAATTTTAAGGTGAAGTGTTACTTGCAGTTCATTCTCATCCCAATTTTTCTAAACTCTCATATACATATTGAAAAGACATTTACCTTATAATTAAAAAGAAATAATTACTTTTTATACTATATTTATTTTAGCGCATCCAATTTTTTGATGCTGAATTTTCACTTGTAGGGACAACTTAATTTCTTGCCTAACATAGAATTGTACAAGAATTGCTTTTAGAAGTGTGACAAGATGCATGAACCTTCCCGAAGTTTTCCTGTTTTGAAAGAAAGATAAAAAATCAAATGTGGGTAGTCTACCTGCAGATGATGATGTTGCTCTACTTTGGCTGGATAATTCAAAACTGGGAAACACCGAAAGGTTCATGCATCTCACACTTCTCAAAGCAATTCTTGTACAATTCTATGTTAGGCAGAAATTAGGTTGTCCCTAGTAATTTTTTTTTTTAAATATAAGGTAAATGCCTTTTCAATATATATAGGAGAGTGAAAAGTGGGATGAGAATGAACCGCAAAGTAACACTTCACCTTAAAATTGTGGTAGTTTTTCCTCAAATGCCTCCCATGGTCGACAACCGACTTCATATTAAAACCTCGAGAACCGAGGAGAATTATGTTGCACTTGAATACGCTTCGGTTCAACTCAGCAGAACGAGTCCCAAAATGTCATATCGTAGAGTCTTCCAAAGCCGGCTTCACCTTTAACGGCCACGTTGTATTGGCGCCGCATTAGAGGTAAAAAGGTTGTGCTTTGAAAACCCGTGTTTCGCTATAATTCTTTTTCGGTTTGAAGATCTCACTTTCTTTCCCTTTTATAATTTTCAGTTGTTTGGGTCAAAATTGTGCAAATTTTCAATTTCGCACCGGTTTTTCAATTTTTGACAAATTTCAATTATTTTTTTCGAATAAAATGAACATTTTCGAACTAAATTTTCGAACAAATTTAATATTTTAGAAAAAAATTAAAACATATTTTCTAGAAAAAACCCTTAAATTTTTGAACAATTTTGAATTTTTTAAACAAAATAAATATTTTCGGACTAAATTTTCAAAAGTTCAATATTTTCGCATTAAATTTTCGAACCATTCAATATTTTCGGAAAAAAATTCGAACATGGTTTTGGAAAAAAAAACCCTAAATTTTTGAACAGCTTTGATATATTTTTTTTTCCAAACAAAATGAATATTTTCGTGACTAAATTTTCGAACAAGTTCAATATTTTCGGACTAAATTTTCGAACCAATTCAATATTTTCGAAAAAAATACGAAAATTATACAAATATTTGAAAAAATAAAACAAAATTTTGTTTATTTTTTGAAAAAATATTTCGAACATATGCCACATTTTCGAGAACCAGAGCAACAAATGTAGCATATGCAGTGTACATGTTCTTCTCTTCATGATATCGGGATGGAGTTTTTATTAATAAATTGTTAGGGAACCCAAAAAGATTTTCCAAAATTAAGATGGTGTATTTATTAATATATACGTAGTAGAAAAATTGAAAGAGGACAGTATTGACATTTTATGTGCTCACTTAAAAATAAAAATTTAGGATGGTGCCTTTATAAAAAAATGATGGTGTTAGTAACCTGAGGCTAAAATATATGCAAATATATATATTGAATATACGGATGCACTAACTTCAATCCGTTAGAAATGATATTAAAAAATTCATAAATTATAAATTAAATGCAAATATATATATTAAATATAAATATAATTAAAAAATACAAAAAATAATTTATTAAATCAAACAATAATTTTATGTAAAGTATAAAAATATATAATATGTATATAATTTTAAAAAAAAATCAATTTTTCAAACAAATAATTGGTTATTAATTTTAAATCTGAATAAAATAAAAATAATAAAACTATATATGTATATATATATATATATATATATATATATATATATATATATATATATATATATATATATATATATATATATATATATATATATATAGAAATGTTTCTCCCCTCCCTCTCAAAAATTTTAATTATAATTTAAATAACATTAAAATTATGAAATCAAATTAATCTAAATTAATTATAAAACTTATAACAAAATGTGGTTAATGATATTTATATAATTCAGTTATATTAAAAATATATATATATATAAAGTAAAATTAAAATATTATATATTGCAGATTTTTTCAAAGGATTAGCAAAACAAGTTTACAAACTATTTATAAAATATAAATAAAATTCTAAAATATTTTTGAAATCTAAATAATAAATTAAATTATATACAATAAATTAAAAAAAAAAAGCAATAAATATGTAACAGAGTATATGTAAGTACGTAACAGAACATATGTGTCTTAAATTTAATTATATATAAATTTTTTTATATAATTTTAAAAATACATAGCTTAATTTATTAAATAATTAAAAAATAAAAATATACTCTTGTAATTCATGAATATAATAATATTAATTAAATCAATTATAAAGAAAAAATAATTTTATATTGAATCTTGAAAAAATTTAAAAAATGTTTAAGAACCATAAAAATAAAAAGAGAAAATATATATTATATATATTTAATTTAAAAAAAAATTTGAAAATAGATAAAATAATTTTTCAAACCAAATAATAAGTTATAATTGACCCAAAAATTGTACCTAGATGTAAGTGACCCTTGAAAAATAAAAAAATATCACCTAAAATGTCAGATGTTAATTTTAGCTATTGTAATTTTTATGGTGTATTATAAATGTTAGATGTTGGATAGTTAATGGTTCATAAATGATAATTAATTATAGATGTTTAGATAATAATATTGTAATATTGTACAATATATTATAAATGTTATAATTAAAAATTATGACTATAAAAAAATTAGTAATATTTTGATATTGTCTAATGTTTCATAAAGATAAAATAAATCAATATTCTTTAGCACACTTAACTTTTTTGTTTTTTTATTTAATCATATGAAATAAATTAAAAAATTAATTATCATCTTTTTCAAGAAAGTTTGATATAAATATATAGTAATTAAATAATAAAAATAATTAAATGTATTGTTCCATTTCCATACAAATATTCATTTCATCTAATACATTTACCTAGAATCAAGTTTTAGGAAGTTTTCATCAAGCTATGAGTAGGTTGTGTTTTCTGGAAGATGTTGCCCACCAACATAGTCACAGAAATATACATATTATACATAGTCTCAACATTATTAGTTTTCACTTTGAAATTCTTCAAACTACCACCAAGAGAAGTGAAAGATTTATGTCAGAATATTGTCGATGTAATTGAAATATATCATAGAAAAAACGTACAATGTACCAAAAAAAAAAAACACCTTCTAAGTGGGTCTATATAGGAATAAATTCTAACTGCCAGTACATTTTAAATTTTAATAATCAAATTCCAAACAATTGAACATCAATTCAGTCCATTCAAAAAAAAATAATAATAATAGCAATAATAAGTGATGAAAAATATGAATATCTTAGACAAAAATACTGAAAAAGGGAAAGATGGTTTGGTTTTCAAATCACAAATGTTAGAAGATACACCTCTATTAAATACTTTAAATTTACCATCACCGTTTGGGGATAGTAAATTCAATTTCGAGTTACCCTTATAAGATTGAAAGAATAATTTGAATGATGCAAACCGTGTTTAATCAAGAAGATACAACACCGAGCAACCGCAAAAGATAATTAGATTACACATCATAACGCCGGAAGTGGAAAACCATCGACGAAATTCAAATCAACAAAATAATTATTCGACAAAACCGATATTGAATGAATCGTAACATCAATAATAACCGACGTAAAAGAATCAAGCGTTGTTTAATTGGGAAATCACTTACCAAACGTAATAGAGACGTTGGAGAAACAATTCCCGATGGAAAATAACAACAAATTCGAACCGAAAAACTATATCCAAAAATTCAACACAAATTCAAAATTAGAATCGCATACGAACAACCAATTACAGAAAACCAAATCGCGAAACTACGAAACCCATCGAAAATTATTCCAAAATTTAACAGACCATAGTTGAACTCACCATCCAGATTTTCAAGGATTATCTCTGAAATTGAATCAGAGTTAATTGAAGCATTATAGTTTAAATTCCTGGCAGAAGATGATAGAAAAGAAGAGGAAACGTAGCGTAAAAATGAGATGCAGGATTTAAAATTTAAATTTTGTGAGTAAGTTAAATTTAAAATTTTAAAAAGAAACTGTTTTTTATAGGCATATATATAAATAAAAAAAAGAATCTGTTTTTAAAAGACGTGGTCTCATTAAAATGAAGGATTTTGAAAAGAAGAGATTTAAAGATAGCCACGTAGGAATGAGAAGATTCGTAAATAGAAGAGGTAAAGATTTTTTCAAATTTTAAATTATAATATTATGAACTAAAAAAATAGTTATAAAAAATATCTTAAAAATTAATAAGATTCGAGCAACTAAACAATTAAACACATAAACACACAAAGAGGGTGAATTGATTACAAAAATGTTCAAAGAGCAAAAGTACGATCTAGGATCCTCAAACTATCTCAATGACAATAAGAATCAATGTAACCATCAACTTACAATAAAAAAATGTCATGCTCAAACAAATACTAGCTCAAATGCTCAATTCCAAGTTCCTCCTACGAAGTGTTTCACTCTCACCCCCTGCAGCCAAGTTACCACCGACTCGCTGTCAGATTACCACCGAGTCATCGCGAGCCACCACCGAGTCACCCTATAATTTTTTCCAAATATGTTCGATTTTTTCGAAATAATACAAAAATTTCAAAACAGGTTCCAAAAAAAAAAATCGAATATTAGATAGATCGAAGAGAGGGAAAAGAGATGGTCAGGTGGTGGATAGCGGCGGCAACTTCAGCCGATTGAAGGCTTTCTTATCTTCAGAAACATGGCCTTCCTTGGATATATGTAGGATCTTAAGTTCTTTACAACTCCTCATGTGAAGATAAAGTGGTATCATCAATACACATGTCTGAGAATTTTATACAAGGGGAAGAGGTAAATGCTCCACACTATAATTATCAATATTTAGTGTCAATTCCAATTGTGCATCATAAATTTGGTTGGTGCAAAACAAAAATATTTAGCCTAGCCTCTTTTTGAACAAATATTAATTTAAGTAAAAGTAAACAGATTTCATATGAAACCAATTGTAGGAATACTAGAGAATGAGGCCATAACCGATCGAAAAAAAAAAAAGAGAGAATGGGGCCATAATTGATCCCAAAAAAAAAAAAAAAAAGAGAATGAGGCCATATATGAGTGTCAAACAACAGACTATTCTTAAAACTGAAAATAGAAACATCTTTATATTATTAATAAGGAGTTTGATTTTGTTTAGGTGTCGTCACGAGGTTAATTTGAATGAGGTGTCACATTCTTATTAAATGCATATATATGTTAATAATCTATGTGTCATTTTTCTATTGATTTATAATTAATATATGACATCTATGTGACATTTTAATATAAGAATTAATTAAGAAATATATTTCTAAGGAGGTTTGAACCTTAGACCTCTTGCACAATATGTATATTTTTAATAAATAAGTTAATATATAAATCTTTAAATATTTTAAATATCTATTTTATATCTAAAAAGTGTTATCATATGACAATTTTTAAACATTAAATTATATTTAACTTAAGCCTATAAATGTATGTAAGAAAATTGTGGTTGTATCAACTTTTATATAAAAAAATTAATATAATCGTATATGATATTTATTGTAAATATATATATATATATATATATATATATATATATATATATTATTCGAGTAATATTTATGCATCAATTATATAAAAAAATTCTATTAATCGTCTCCTTTTTCTATTAATTGTAAAATAAATTTGAAACAAATCTTATAGTAAATTCTTTCACATAATTATAATAATTTCAATCTCTAGCATGAATTGTCATACAATTAATATTACAATTATTTAAATTTAATATTATAATTACAATTTTTTATACATATATATATATATATATATTATTTGAAAATATTATATATAATATATTATATTGTAAAATTTATTTAATCGAAAATACCGCGTAATACACGGGAGCTCATCTAGTATTGTCCTAAAACTGAAAATAGCAACATATTGTCCTAAAACTGAAAATAGCAACATATTGTCCTAAAACTGAAAATAGCAACATATTATCTTAAAATTGGAAATAGCAACACATTGTCCTAAAATTGAAAATAGCAACATATTGTCCTAAAACTGAAAAATAGTAAAATATTGTCCTAAAACTGAAAATAGTAAAATATTGTCCTAAAACTGAAAAATAGTGCAAATGCATACTTCTCAGCGGATTTATTGAAGCAGATGAATGTTTCGTTTCTTCCATTAAGAGAGAACGTTTCTTCAATTAACAACCTAATCAATCTTATTGACAAAAGGCTTAATTGCAAATAAAATCACTACTTTTTCGCAAATTGCAATTTAATCTAAACTTTTGAATCTTGTTAAAAGAAACTTCAATTTAATTTTTTTGCAATTCAAGCTACGGGCGCTTATCCTTGCCAAAAGTTGATGTGTACAAAAAAACGTATAGCCATCATCTCGTCCTAGTAAGCGTCCACATCGTAAAATATGCATAAAAAAACTTAATTGCATATTAAATCACCACCTTTTCCGAAATTGCATTTTAATCTAAATTTTTAAATCTTGGGCAAACAAAACTCCAATTTAATAAATTTTGTTAAGTTCCCAATGAATTAAAATACTCGACCAACATGTCACACGTATAAAAATTGTAATCACATCCATTTTCGCCGGATTATGTACGCACGTGACCGACACGTGAGTGAAATGACGCTGTTTAATTTGTTATTTTTTTAATTTATGAAAATATTTTAATTTAAATAAAAATAAAATTAGTTTAATTTTTAAGTTTTAGTTTTGATTTATTTTTATACATTTATTTTACAATGTATAGTAAAAGTATAATAAAAAAATTAAAATTATAGGCAGTTTTCATTTAAGCAAAGAAAATAAAACCCTTAAATTTCAACGATACATCGATTACGAGGAGAAGCTAACATCGCCTACAGGAGAAACTAATATGCCCGTAAGATCGAAATGTAGAAAAATATTAATGGAAGTTTTGTTTAAAAAAATTCAAAAGTTTAGATTAAAATGCAATTTTCGGAAAAGGTGGTGATTTAATATGCAATTAAGTTTTTTTTTATGCATATTTTCTCATGTGGATGCTTCGATGATGACCGTATATTTTTTTGTACACATCACTTTCGGGCAAGGATAAACCGTCGTAAGCTTAAATTGCAAAAAAAGTTAAATTGAAGTTTTTTTAACAAGATTCAAAAGTTTAGATTAAATTGCAATTTGCGAAAAGTAGTGATTTTATTTGCAATTAAGCCTTGACAAAATTAGAGAGAGTGCGAGAGGCTTTTAGAAAAAAAAAAAGGAGAAATAGTAATTTTTTTAAAGGATACGTGCTAAAATGTGGCATCATTTGGAGTAGCTGGGGAGATCCTACTTTTATAATATATAAGATTCTTATGTTGTGTTCCTAGTACTTGTATTCAAATTAATGTTTAGATTTTGGGTTCGATTTTGTAAAATAACTTTATTCATATTAAATTGTTTATACGTTTGATTTTCTGGGTCTTTTTCTTTTGTCAATACTTCTTGTTTCCTTTTTTAATATTAATGGTCTTCATCTACAAATGCTCATTAGTGTAAATGAGGTCTTATATGAGACGGTCTTGTATGTGAGATGAAATTGTATATACCGTAGTTGTTCATTCTTTTGTGAAAGTCTGAGAAGGTAAAAAAATGTGAAGAGATCTTTGTCGGAGAAGATTTATTCACTCCTTTCTAAATATTATGTAACTTAGGAGGATCAATAGGTTACTCTTTGAAAAATGATATATTTTGACGTCGTTTTTAGAACAGGAAGAGACTTATTCACTCACATTGTCGATGTTTTGGAATCTCGTGGAGAATATTTTAAATGGAGGCCGTTTGACGCAATATGGAGAAAATGTGTTTATCCACTTCAGAAATGTACAATTAATATCTATCAATGGACATATGGAGGTCCTACAAACCATAAAGATGAATATCTATGAGTTGTTGAAACAACGACTATCAATTGTTTTTTTAATAATTATGAATTAAAATTAAAATAATTAAATTATGTAATTTATTTATTTAAAAATAAAAATTATAATCTTTTTATTTATTTTTGTCAAACAATGGATTTCAAATCTATGGATTTGATAAAATTTTTCCATAAATTCACTTTGAATCCAAACAAGAGATTTAGAATCCATGGATTTGAAATCTATAGATTCTCCAATCCATTCATTTTAAATACTTTGGCAAATCAAATCCCTAAGTCTTACAAATTTTGTATTCATTAGAGTTTATATCCTTTGCAATTTTGTGTTTAAGTCTTCTACTGTTCACTTAAATTAATATTATTCTAAATATTACAATATTTTGAATAACTTTATCTGATTTACACCAAACTCACTTTCACAATCCACTTTATTCAACAATGTCTTGCAATGAAAATATCAAAGAATAAATCGTACATGTTAATATAATATATGGTATCTACCCAGATAGCATCATCAGAAAAAAAAAAAAATCAGTGCATGTATGATCCCTCGAGAATGTTGTTCAAATAAATGTAAGAAACTGCAAGAAAATATGTCGAGTAAGCATTTGTGGTGCTCCAATCTCATTTTTGGTACATAAGTAATTTGAAGAATATGTATACTTTCATTATTTCAAATAACATGATAGTTGATGATGAGGGAATAAGACATCTGACTGATCGAGGGAGAACCAACAATCCCATTTTTTTAGTATAATAATAACTCGGAGGATATCATGTACTCTTGAATCATTTAGTTAGACTTCAGCTTTATTTTACATGTTGTTACTTGTTAGACTTCAACTTTATTTTACACGTTGTTATTTGTTAGTGATTTGTTTTTAACAATATGCATGTCGTTATATTTTCAATAAAATTGGGGATGACAATATTAACCCCACCCGCTCTAGCCCGCCCTATTTGGCTCGCCCCGTCCCGTACCCCACAGTAGAATGTGGTGGGTCTTGATATCACTCATGCCCCGTGCCATATTTTATATATTAAATTTTAATAAATATATTATATATAAAATATATAACTATAATGTAAATAATATAAAAATAGTAATAATTTAATTTTATAGATATTTTTTTAGGTTAAATAAAATGTAGTATTTCAATCAAAAATTTCTATTGGTATCAACATCGTAAATTGTAAAAATAAAATTCACAAAGATGCTTCTAATATCATATATTTATTTTTTAAATTAAAATTAAAATTTTATGTTATATCTCTTAAAATATATTATTTCCTTCGTCCCATTTCTAAATAAATATTTGCAAAAGAGCCTATCTCAACAAAAAAAAAAATGTTGTCACACATTTTTTTAATTTAATTCAAAGAAGATTTTAATTTAAGTATATAATATCATAAATATATATTTATTTAATTGTATAAGTGAAAATCATAATTAAAATTATATATTAAATAAAATGGGTGATTTCATGATGAAATCCTAAAAAAATGATATCTATACATTGGATGATCAAGGAGAAAGAAATTTAAATGCGTAGGAATGTAACTTTTGAGGTGACAATTATACAAGGATAAATAAAAGCCACACATTTCCCTTATAAAAATAGTTAGACAACCAGAAAGAAGTTTAAACTTCAAATTTCTAACTTAATTAGGTTTATATATAATAACGTCTCAATTGATTCAACTATAATTAAATAAATAATGATAGTGATAGTAATACTAATAGTATAGTTGAAACGCACACGCAGATAGAAGAAGAAAAATTAGTTGAAACGCACACATCACTTCCAAAATACACGCATATTGTATACGTCGATAAACAACACACACATTCACACACGCAGATTCAGGTACGCCGGTGTCTTACAGTGGTGGAAGTGACAACGCCGCTCTCCTCCTCTCGTTTCCGGCCGAACGGCGGCGGTTGGTGGCGGAGCAGTATGATTGATGGAAATTGGTTGAGTGATTTGTTATATCTCAACGAAAATTTCTCTTCCGTACTCTGAAGTCAAATTAGCGGCGGAAATGGTGGTTGAAATTGCGGCAATGTGGCGTTGACTTGGACAAATGAGGTGGTGGGAAGCAATGCCGGAATGGGAGCATACACACACTCACAATGGGGACGCGGTGGCTCGACGCGAACTTAGGGCACGGTTGAGGGCTCGCGACGGCGGTGGCTCGATGCGAACTTAGGGCACAGAGGAGCGGGGTGACGAGCGGTGGTGACGAGCGGCGGAAATTTGGAGGTGGTGGCTCCGGTGGTGGATCCTCGGCGGGGTACGCCGTGGTGAAGGTTGAGCGTGAGAGTGGTGTGGCTGCAGAGAGAGGACGGTTTTTGATATCTAAGGAGTAAAAAAAAAACCTAAGTGGTGTTTATATACTCCCCAAAATTAGAAATTTAAAAAAAAAAAAAAAAGGAAAGACGACGGCAAAAAACGACAACGGTTACTTATACCCATGTCTTTTGGTGCAGACTTTGAACCTATAGTGGTGTATGCTCCTCGTTTCATATTGAAAATTACTCAAAAGTATGAATTCAAAATTTATTTTATAAAATAGAATTAGTTAGACAAGTTCACAGATCTCACTATGCCAAAATGGCCTATGACAACGGTGAAAAGACAACAGCTTTACCTAAGACAACGGGTTTTATACTTAATACAACGGTTAGAGCCATAAACCGTTGTCTTTTCACCGTTGTCATAGGCCATTTTTGGCATAGTGAGATCTCGCGAAGACTGTCTAACTAATTCTATTTTATAAAATAAATTTTGAATTCATACTTTTGAGTAATTTTCAATATGAAACACTCATTTGCTTTGAAATTAGAAAATGATATCAATTTTATGAACTCGAAATTCATAAAATGATTTCATTGCATTTTTGTTATAGTTATAATATAAACCTCATTTCATTTTAATTTATCTCCTTATACACTACAAAAAAACCCAAAATTAACGAGGGAAATTAGCGAGGGCATCGGGCCCCTCGTTAATTAACAAGGGTATTAGCGAGGCACCGGCCGAGGGCAATTTAACGAGGGCGAGCCCCTCGGTAAGCCCACCAGATTAGCGAGGGCAGCTGCCCTCGACAATTTTTAACGAGGGCTTGGGCCCTCGGCAAATCCTCATATTTAAACCACCACCCCTCTTTTTCTCCCCCACGCATGCAATGACCACTCAAACTCCCCACCGCCGCCTCCGTCTCGAAATTGGACCGCATAATAGTTGAATTTTGTTCTACTTGTTCCCGAGAATATTTCTACGGTGAGTTTTTATGATTTAATCGGTTAATTTTGTTGTTATTTTACAAATTTTGTATTTTTCATATGCATGTATTTGTGTAATTTTGTTGTTATTATACATATGCTTGTATAGGTATTGATTTATTAGTTATTTAGTGTTAATTTTTGTAATTGTTATGTGTATTTTAATTATTAATAATTATTTAGAAATAATTAGTAGTATATATAATATTATTAATTATTTAGAGTTAGTATGTATATATGCAATTATATAATTAGTAGTATAAAATTATTAATTTTATTTAGAATAATTAGTATGTATGCAATTATATAAATTTATTTTTAATATTATTATAATTTTAATTTAATTGTTATAATTTATATATTTGTAGGTACGTAAATTGTAACTATATACACGCGCAACCACTATCACCGTAAGTATTCTTTTTTAATTAATTATTTAAAGATATGCTTTTAATTTAATTGTAATAATTATTTGATTTAAAATTATTTTGCATGCATGATATAATAATTTATATATATGATGATCGATTTTCGATCAAATTTTGCATGTTAGTTCAAATTATATTAATTTTGAAAATTAAATCAATGTTTTATTTAATTATTGTTACAGATGAGCGGCCGTCTGGATCGAGGGGACCATCTCGGGTCCAGGAGGCAGGTCGAGCGGACCGTCTGGGTCCAGGGGACCATCCTGGATCCAGGGTCAACATGCCAGTACCGATCACGGTACCGATTATTCACAGGATGAAAAGGACGAGGTCGTCGGCCCCGAGGCTTATGAGGATCATCCAGGCTCCAACTCCGGCTCATGTTGGGGAGATCCTAGATATATGGATCTACAGGGGCACGTAAGTTAAATACTTGTGAATAATAAACTGTGTCATATTTATATGTCTATTAATTTCGCGTGTTAATTTCCTTTTTGCAGGTTGATGCCATCGAATACGGTATCCGTGACTATTCGGAGATTATGTATCGACATATGGAGCTCGGTGCATTCACTTTCCTGATGATATCTCCCGAGAGGATGCAGACGTCTTGGGAGTCATTTGTGTACATTATATTTTGTTATTCGCTATTAATTTTGATTAATTTATAAACTTTAACGCTTATTGAGTACAATAATATTTTGTTTGGCAGAGAGTGACTAGGTGGGACCACTGCCGTTGAACTCAACGGAGGTGTATGAGTTGTTCGCTCATAGGGCGTGAGAAAGATACACTGATATCTTTGAACAACGTGAAAACGTTGTGGGTCACCAAGAACTAGAGGCCTGGATGGGATGAAGCCGTTTTCAATGCACGCTTGATTCTTGGGATAGAGAAGAGGTGAAGTCAAAGAGCGAGCGGTGTAGGAGGAATCGAATGTCGGAGCTCGGAGGCGAGTGCTTGGCATCTCCGTCATAGGGGCGGATCCCGTGGATCACCGAGTATGCATATGACTTTGTAGGTAATTTTTAATGCTAGTTTAATATTTTAATTAAACACGTGGTTCTAATTAAATAAATACGTGAGAGGAAGCATGGACGGCCCCCCACCGATCGGGACATAGTACAACATTACCACAACCGTGGTGAAGGGGAGTACACCTACGGGGCTATTAGTGACACACTTGTAAGTATTTTCATTTTATATTATGTAATGATTTATAAAAAAATTATATATATTTCTATTTTTGTAATCTAAAATTTTAATTGTGAAAATATTCGTGACAAAGATGAAGTACAAGAGGTGGCCTCCCAAATGCCTCACCTCCGGGGTCGAGCTCCGAACCCCAACCCGACTTATCCCGCATCTATGTAAATACCGTTGGAAAACAACACGGAGGGTTCGGGGTCTTGGTCACCAGGTAAGTCCAGACGCATCCCTCCGGCTCTTGCTCATCGAGTACTCCTCCTAGTGGCTACACCCAAGCCGATATCGACCGGATGCTCCAAGAGGAGCGTGAGAGGGTGCGTGAGGAGATGGAGCGAAGAGACGCAGCTTTGCGAGCGGAGTTTCAGGCGGACATGCAACTTAAATTCCAGGAGATGATGCGGGGATTGCAGGGGTTCCTTACCTAGTGGTGATATTCCCCCTGGTCCTGTGGTTTTGATCACCATCCCGTGGGTTCCGGTTCTAGGCGCCTGAATGAATTATTCGTGTTTAAAACTATGAATTTTTTGAATGTTAATTAAGAATTTATGAATTTTAAATGTTTACGAGTATGAATTTTAATTAATTAAGATGATGAATTTTAATTATTTAAAGTATTAATTTTAATTGTTTAAGAATACATATTTACACATGATAATATAGTTGACAATTTAATTGAATATAATAATAATAATAATAATAATAATAATAATAATAATAATAATAATTATAAACATGATAATATATATATGTAATAATAATAAAAATTACAATAATAAATGATAATATGTATATAGTGAATTATAGGATACAATTTAATTGAATGTATACAATATTAATAATTATAAAATAATAATAAATATACTAAATATAGTATATAATTTAAATGAATATATATGTGATAATAATAATTATAAACATGATAATATATATATATATATATATATGTAATAATAATAATAACAATAATAAATGATAATATGTATATAGTGAATTATAGGATACAATTTAATTGAATATATACAATATTAATAATTATAAAATAATAATAAATATACTAAATATAGTATACAATTTAATTGAATATATATGTGATAATAATAATAATAATAATAATAATAATAATAATAATTATTATAAACATAATAATATATATATGTAATAATAATAATAACAATAATAAATGATAATATGTATATAGTGAATTATAGGATACAATTTAATTGAATATATATAATATTAATAATTATAAAATAATAATAAATATATTAAATATAGTATACAATTTAATTGAATATATATGTGATAATAATAATAATAATAATAATAATAATAATAATAACAACAATAATAATAATAATTGTTGATGTTATGACGAGTGTTACTCGTAATGTGCCAACATTCTCGTCACAACATCGATTCGCCCTTCCACTTTCACTAACCCTTAACCCACGTTTTGTCTTGTTCATTGACTTGTTCTTTCAGATTGAAGACTTACGGCGCTACCAAGTCATGCGGTTGAAAGAGGCAAGCAAGAGAAGTTATAAAGATCATGGGAAGTTACATAGAAGTTACCTATTTTCAAGGGAGATGTGGAAGTTATCTTCAAGCATTAAGAGTCCAGATTATCTATATATACACTACTGCTATGAAGATTAAAACTTGAAGTTGAGAGAAACACAATCTAGCATAGTCTATTGGCATAGATTATCGAGTTTATTGTATGTTTCTATCTTGATACTTCCGTTGGTGAATGTTTCAATATTTCACTCAACATTGGGTCATTATTTGTATTAGTGATAGGTTAGATTGAATATTATCTAGTCACTATATATACGTAGATCCATTTCACGGTGTGACTTATGTTTTCACCGATTGTATCACTTAATAATTACTAGTGATAATACGCCGATTGACAAGATAGACTTATTTATAGTCTATACAAAATTTTGATATCCATCTCAACGGTGTTTAAGACTTCCCGTACATTTCGATTATTTACTTGTCTGTGTTGCTCTTCGAATGTGCCAACATTCGTGACAACATTCTCGCAAAACACGTACGCACACCTTCAAGTGGCACTGAGCCGTAAAACTCGTTATCCCGAGTTTAGATCCTCGTGTTTGGTGTGATTTATTGCAATGAATTATTCTATGACAGCCCAATTAGGCCACCCGTTCTAGATGGTACAAATTATGCAATTTGGAAGCCTAAGATGCGTATGTACATCAAGTCCATTGATGAACGTGCATGGAGGAGTATATCGACTGGATGGACTCCACCGATTGTTCCAGCCGATGACAATACTCGAAGCTCAAATCAAAAAGGAGTTAGAATGGACAAATGATGAGGTGACAACGGCCAGCTTCAATTTGAAGGCACTCAATGCCTTATTTACCTCTACGGATGTATCTATGTTCAAAATAATTTCTAATTGTGTATCCGCAAAAGATGCATGGGAGAGATTACAAGAACATTGTGAAGGATCCGAGAGTGTAAGAAGGACGAAGTTGAGGATGCTTGGAACCAAGTTCGAAAATTTAAGGATGAAGGAAGATGAGACCATATCCTCCTACAATGAACGAATCACCGAGATTTCCAATGAATCTCAAGCACTTGGTGAAGCTATATCCAATACAAGGTTAGTACATAAAATCTTAAGAACTTGTTCCTAAACGCTTTGATGCTAAGATATGTGCTATTGAGGAAGCTAAAGACAACGATGCTATTACTCAAAATGAGTTGGTGAGTATTTTGAAAACATATGAAATGAATTTTTCTCAAAGAGATAGTGAGAAATCCGAAAGGAAAATTTCATCGCTTTCAAAGGAGAGACTTCTTCATGTGTTGATAAACAACCGTTTGTTACCGAAATAGATTCTCGATGAAGATGTTGGTGACGATTGTGCCGACAATGCCGAAAACATTGCTTTCTTAACTAAGCGGTTTAATGCATTTTTGAAAAAGAGAGCAAATAGACTTAGAAATAATTTGCAAATTAAGAATCAAGAGAGAGAACAGATCAGTAGTTCACGCCAATTGCTTGATAGAAATCGGAATGTTAATCAACCTAGGCAATTTGATAGAGGTAACAAGATCAAATATGATCCGTAATATAGGAAAAATGTTAAATGTGATGCATGTTCTGGTTTTGGTCATTATGCTAATGAATGTGCCAACACTCTTTTGAGAAAGAGGGTAAATTTCAATGCTACCTTAAGTGATGAGTCGATTGTGAAGAAGATTCGATAAGAATGAAGAGTATGCTTTTTCTCGCAAGGATTATATATGATGATACTCTTGATGATTTACTGGATGATTCTACGATGTTGAGTCAAATGTGCCAACATTTGAGGAAACATTGGAGGTTCCGTAATTTAATTGTTTCTCAAGTTCTTGTGTAGATGAAGCGGTACATCTAATATTGTTTGCAAAGATTGTAAGTCCAGGTTATTCAAAGCTTGAAAAGGAGTTGGAATCCACTCGTAAAGCCTTAAGGGACATGACTATTGAAGAGTCATATCAAAAGGATTTGGTGATAAAGCTTGAGGTCATACTAACAAGGAAATATCCGGGAGTTCGCAACCTCAAAGAACAATTTCAAAGGAACGACCTTTGAATTTCAAAAGATATTCGTAAAGTTCAAACTAAACTTGATGAGGCACCGACAATTGGAAGTACAAGTAGACATGGTCCGGGTTATAATGGTAATATCACTCAATTTTTAAACAATAACAAACCTGTTGTGTTTACAAAACCTTCTGTTGAAATTGAAAAGTTGAAAAATGATTCTCAAAAGAATGATGTTTGTCATTATTGTTTTACTTGAGGGTCACAAAGCGACCAAACTGTTTTAGAATGAGGCAGATAAAAGTTTTCTAAAATGTCTTTGAAAATGTTGCCACATTCGCTCAACATTCAAAGCAGACTGTTCAAAAATCATTTCAAAAACCTCGTTCAAAAATCTATTTGGGTGAAAAAGTCGAATACTGTATGTAATGTTGTCTATACATCTTTAAAAGCATGTGTTCCGGACTATGGTATTTTGATAGTGGATGTTCTAAACACATGACCGGTGAGGAAAGATATCTCACCGATTATAAGGCATATGATGGTGGAAATGTTACATATGGAGGAGGTTCAAAAGGTAAAATTATTGGTATAGGTATGTAACAACAAATTTCGTGAATTTAATTTATAAAAACACGAAAAGGTTTACAATTTGATTTTAATCGGATTGAACCGATTAAATTTTAGCGGACCCTAGCTCTAAATTTAATCCTCCGATTCTCCTCTTCAAAATTGGTGTTGACTTGGATGATTTGGCGGATTTGGTGGATTTGGTGGACTTATAACGTTAATCCAAGGGCTTAAGAGCCTTATTTTGGATTAAACGCTATTTACGGAGACTTTTGGATGAACGTTCTTGAATCTTCAAGAGGCCGCGATGAACGCCTTTGAATCTTCAAGGAGAAACGCTCGATCGAGAGGGGTTGAACACCTTGATCCGGATCGGACGCCCATTCCCGGTTGATTTGCTTGAAGAACGCCTTTGAATGCCGCGAAGAACGTCGAAGTCTGCTGAGCTCGGAATTGAGTGCAGGTTGCCTCCGAAATTGTGTGTGGAATGAATGAGTGGAGACCCCTATTTATAGTTGTGGGGTGAGATTGATTTAATGGGTGGCTTAGAAGCCCATCGGACTGATTTGATTTGATTTGATCGATTGATTTGATTTGTTTCCATGTGGGGCAATTTGATTTAACTTTCCATTTAACGAGATTTTATACGTTATATGGTAAGTTAATTACTTTGCCAACAAGTTACGAATATTTAAAATTCGTAGGATTTAATTTCGCTTTTACGTGTATATTTAATATCAATAAATTATTTAATTTGAGAATTAATTTAATTAAATTCTCCAAATATAAATAATTAACTTTATTTGATATTAATACTTAATTTCCACGTGTCGCCATTTAATTGGACGCAATATTAATTTGCTTACAAATCCCCCTCGTGCTTTGTTCACGGTCATTTGTGACTTATTGTGAATTAAGCACGAAATTTATTTGTTATCTTCACTTTGAAGATTCAAATATTAATTTGTCTTGAGCCCATCATTTTTTCGTATGGCCAAAGAAGTATTTTTTTGTTTAACTTGAGACATCAAGTTTTCTTCTCTGGCCAAGAGAAAGGCTGCCCACCTTTAATTTTTTTTTATTGGCCCAATTAATTTTGGCCATGAAGTGGTGGGCTGCAAATTTTTTTCTTGGGCTTATAAGATATATATTTCTTGGCCCGATAACAAACCTTTTTTGTTGGGTTTCTGCAGATTTCTTTTGCCTTTTTCAGAATTAATTTCACAAGGAAATTAATTTTGATGCAAGTTTTTCTCAGGGGAAGAAATCGGCCGGCATGATCAAGCTTTCCTTCTCCTATTTCTTTCCTTTTTGTATTAACCCTAAATTGCTCTATAAAAGGGTCGTCACCATTTTTTATCTTCCTCACGGCAGCAGCAAGCAAGAAGAGACACAGGAGAAGGTATGAATTCTTTTATATACCACAGCACACAACCATGCATACACGTATTTTCTTATTTCTCTTTCTGCATATTGTTCTGCACCTTTTCATTATCTGTTTTTTTTTTTTTTTTTTAAAAGAAATTTGTAGGCTAATTTCAAGGCTCAATCAACAAGTTTGCAGAAACTATTTCGTGAAGTGGTAATTTCTCCTTCCTCTTTAATTATTTCATCACTTTTGTTTTGCTCTGTTACTCTTAAAAAAACTTGGGCGCATTCATGTCAAACGAGACTCAAATTACGGCAAAACTAGTAATCCATGTTCAATCACTTAGACTACCGTTGCTCAACGCCTATTGCCACTACCGTTGCTTGGACTCATGCCACTACAACTACCGTTGCTCGGACGCATGCCACTACAACTACCGTGGTTCGACGCCTATTACCACTACAACTACCGTTGCTCGGACTCATGCCACTACAACTACCGTTGCGCGGACGCATGCCACTACAACTACCGTTGTTCGACGCCTATTGCCACTACAACTACCTCAATTTGCAATCAAAGGAGGCAGACTTACCATAACGGGCAACGTCAGAATTCAGAACTTAGATTTGGGGAGGCGTCCCTTCTCTCTGCCATTCCATCGAACAGTTGGTGGGCGTGAGTGGTGAACCTTCGGCCTTGGCGTTATCGCGAACAGCAGCGATGGCTCGACCTTGGCGGAGCAGCATCGGACTCAGCCTCTGGCAGTGGCGCAGTTTCTGGACGGCAGCGTCGTCGGCGGCGGTTCTCGCGACGGTGGCTGTTTGGGTACAGCGCGGCGGACTGGAGTGCGAACGTTGGCGGCTCGGCGTTTCTCGCGACTGTGGCTGGGCAGAGGTGCGGAGGCGCTGCTTGGACGGTGGTTTGGCGGAGCCACGCGAGCGGCGTCGGAATCACAGCCGGCGTATTTCTGGCGGCGACAACTTGGCGAGCGGCGCTGGGCTTGGCCGTAAGGATTTGAGCGGTTTTGTGCTTGTGATTGCAGAATTGAATTTGGGGTCTTCTGCCATTCAGCGCTGATGTTAGTCCCAGGGAGAATTGATTTGTGATTTCCAGGAAGAATTGATTTGGGATTACTGATGTGTTAGCGTGAAATAAAAAGAGAGAAGCAGATTTGGCATTCTGCGTGTTTTTGAGGAAGAAGCAGATTGAGACTTCTGCGTTGATTTTGGGGATAAGCAGATTCTAGAATGATTCAGACTTATCTTTACTAATTAAAAATTTGGGCCTTCCCTTTAAAATAGGGCCAAATAATAAATTTAACATCATATATTATTGGGCCCTTTTTTTTTTTTTTTTTTCATGGACTTAGAAATTATTTTAAAATAAACTGATTTAATAAAATTCAGTTTATAAAATTCATTCCTTCAAATTTAAATCTCAAAGAAATAAATTTTACAAGTCCACAAATTATTATTATTATTATTTTCACATTTGCCCCCTTTATTTTTTTATTCCCTTTTCTTAACTCTTATTTCATTTCTACCAACTCTCATCATGGTTTTCTTCCGAGTACCTCTACATCCATGGGAAAACGTCACTTGGTAATTCTTGATGACGAGCATCAACCTTTGAACAAAGGGACTCACTTAGCCATCGAAACTCCGATGGTAATTGGCAAATATGCTCCGGCCATGAAAGGCGTATCGAACGAATTCCGTATTGATGGTGGACTCGGGAGATCTCGCAGAGCAAGACGTCTAAAGTCACGGGTCCTAAAGGCGGCTAACCACTTCAAACCCGCTCCGAAGGTGGTGGACCCTTTGCCAACATTAGGACGGAACATCGTCATGGGCCGAGCGGAATGGGGCGATCCTTTGAAGTTTGCGGGCGAATTTCAATTCACCAAAGGATACCGGGAGTGGACCGAGGATGTCTTGAGCGAGATGCAAGAAAACTCTTAAGAGTATAAGAGTTTATGATGTCGTTTTCGCGTCGCTTTTCACGTCACCGCAACTCGAGATAATCAAGGCTTTCTGCGGCGTGGTGCCCTACTACCAACACTTTACTCACTACTGCGGCGAGATGTCCATCTCTCTGGGACTTGCATAATCGGGCAGACTTTCCTTGACGGGTCACATATTTGTGAAGTAGTACCGGATGATGCCGAACTTCTTGGCGGGATCGGGACTTATGCATTCCGCATAGTGCATACATTTGCTTCATGCCTATCATTTGCTTTGTGGAGACGCATATGAGCCCCGGAGTCTCCATAGCTCAATGGGTAGGATTTTGGTCGATCAAACTGCGAAATACAAGCCGCCACCTGCTCGCGCAACGAGAAGAAGAAGAATTCTCGTCCTAAGTCTACTTACAATCCTTCCGGCATTTTCGAGGAGCACAAGCCATGGGCCTTCGCAAATGGCGCCCTTCAAAAAGCTCGATGTTGAACGAAAGCGGCAGGAGGAGACATACTTGGCTGCTCACTTGGCTTGTTGGTTATGCACGTCGCCTTCCCAATGATGATGTGGGTTTTATTAGGCCAAGCACCTTCAAGATGGCATGTTTGATGGCTAAGGGTAAGGAAGTCAGCCTTGTTGTCCCGGTTTTAGCAAACATCTATAGAGGGTTAAGCAAGATTGCGCATCGATCGAGGCCATCCGAGGATCGGCGACATTCCCAGTTCATTTCGTCTATGCTTGGCTGGCACAATATTTTAAGACGCATTTCCCGCTGGCCATGGATTAAGTAGACCTGCAATGGTGTTTTACTCCGGAGAAAACGGTGCTCGATACTATGAACTCCGAAAGTGCCCGCAAGAGGATTCACAAAGGAGTGACTACTTCATGGACTTGCAATATAAAGAACGAGGGACTTTGTATGTGGACGATGGGGAAGGAAAATGGGGCACGTGGAGTTACTTTGTGGCCCTTCGCTCTAATTGTCTTTCTTGGCGGCATGGTGATCACTTTATTATTGAGCCTTATAGTCCGCCTGATTTAGCCGTCGATTTGGTTTCTACCAAGAGGTGCGGGAGAATCGACGATGGGTGATTTGCGAGAGGTTTCTTTGGAGAAAGGGTTCCTTTACTCGGAAATGGTGCACTTTGCGCAGGACTCATTCCAAGGCATATCTTCCGCCATCCGCCCAAGATATGAACAAGTTCTCTTCATCTCGAGTACAAGAGATGGTGGAATCAGTCCACGGAATTTACTTAGACACTCATATTGAGGATCTGGTTAGATCAAAGTCCAAGGAAGCATCACGGGATGAATTTGTGGTCATCGACGATCGGGACTTGTGTGAAGAACCTTCTCCACCTATTGTCATTCCTTCTTCAGTGCACGTTGAATTGCCACCTATTGAAGCGAGTAAGAGAAAAGGTACTCATCAAAGTTCGGAGGAGAGTCGAAGTGACCGTCACATCGGAAGAGGGTCAAGCAAGCCGACAAGCCTCCCGAGCCGGCGGAAGATGATACTTTATCCCTCACAAAGAAGGTCCTACTCGTCTCTTTTCTTATGATCCAACGGTTTCTTATTTTATCTCACAATTTGTCTTTTCTTTTCGGGCCTTACGTTTAGTTTTTGGCGGTGAGGACGATGATGGATCTCGAGTCGGGAGATTCATCTTCTCTGCAGGGGTTCTTGCATGCCTCCTACATTTCGAGGTCCTAGGAAGGGTGCAGCCTCGGTGTTTGTTGCGGAAAAATTCATTCGGAATCACCCGGTAGTATGTTTTGTCCTTGTGGAAGGGTTTCCTTGAGAAAATCCATAGCACTCCCATTGACTCACTATCTTCCATGAAAGATCAAGTACCTTACATGATGCAAGAAGCGAAGAAATTCGATAGGATCGACTCCTCTGCCATGGAAAAGGCTTTGAGTGCTTTATTCGACAAAGCAGTGATTATGATGCGGCGAGATCAAAGTCCACCGATCTTGTGGCCAAGGACACTCTTGCCTTGAAGTTGGTGAAGGCGACAAGTGCTCTTCGTGCTTGTGAGGAAGATGAAGCGAAAGCTTGATCTGCAAACTTGAAAGTGCTCAAGCAAAGTTCAAGCGGTGGAGAAGCGGTTAGGTGACTTGATGAAGAAGAAGAAAGTGTTGTCGAAGCATTACAACGGTATCAACAATCTCTTGCAAGTGCCAAAGTTAATACCCAAGTTGCTAAGGAGAGCGTCATTGCCATTGATAACACCCCGATTTTGGATGACAAAGTGGTGAGGACTTGAAGGTGTCGAGTCGGACTTGGAGGCAGCCTTGGAGGAGTTGAAGAACTTGGATCTTCTTGCTTAGTTTATTAGGACCCTTCGTTTTGTCCTTTTTCCTTATGTTTCCTTTTCCTTTCGCTTTATGTTATCGACATTTATGGTTTATCAATAACACTTATCTGCTTTATTTTTTCTTTGCATCCTTCGTTTTGTACTTCAATATCTCATTAAGTATTTTAAACTTAAATGAAATAATTGAATCATGCATTTTCCTTACTTCAATATTTCACTAAGTTTTTTGAACTTAAATGAAATAATTGAATCATGCATTTTCTTACTTCAATATTTCACTAAGTATTTTGAACTTAAATGAAATAATTGAATCATGCATTTACTCACTTCAATATTTCACTAAGTATTTTGAACTTAAATGAAATAATTGAATCATGCATTTTTCTTACTTCAATATTTCACTAAGTATTTTGAACTTAAATGAAATAGTTGAATCATGCATTTACTTACTTCAATATTTCACTAAGTATTTTGAACTTAAATGAAATAATTGAATCATGGTAATACTTAGAGAATTTTCTAAGTTGCCTACGTACCTCTTTAAAGAGGATCAAGCCATAACGTAGTTCAAGGGAACATGATTTGATTTTTGGGGGCGCCGTACACGGTTTAACCTCATGCGGGCCGGGAGGGGTATTAATTATTTAAACACTAAATACCTTTAGTGGGTTTGGGAGTGCCGTGCACGGTTTAACCTCATGCGGGCCGGGAGGGACTATTCTTTAACTACATAGACAAAGTAGGGTATTTAATATTTAACCACTAAATACCTTTAGTGGGGTAAGTTAACATTTTAACCACATGTAATTACCTTTGGTGGTTGTCGTACACGATTTACCCTCATGCGGACCGGGAGCGGCGAACGTTTAGACTCATGAGTCATGGAGCTTTCTTCTTGATTGACTTACGCGTAGTAGCGTTTCAAGAATTTCCGTTTATGGGTCCAATATTCACCCCATTTTGAAATTAACTTGTAGGCTCCATTCGTATAGACTTCTTTCACGACATGGGGCCATCCCATTTGGGTAAGAACTTATTTCCAACACGATGGGTAACCACAATAGGCCTTCTTTTGCAAGCACCAAGTCGCCGACTTGAAAAGAACGTGTCTTCACTTTCTTATTGAACGTCCTTGAAAGAGCAGGCTTGATAACATTCAAGTCTTTCTTGAGCCTCCAACCTTTTTCTCATCTAAGGCTTCCAACTCTTCGAGACGCAAGCGTGCATTCTCTTCCTCCGTTAAGCCTTCTTGTATAGCCATTCTTAGAGACGGGATTTGCTTCTCTAGAGGAACAAGCTGCTTCAACACCATACACCAAGGAATAAGGAGTGGCTTGCGTGGCGTCCTATAGGTGGTTCGATATGCCCATAGAGCTTCACTCATTCTCTCCGGCCAATCTCGTTTAGACTTGGAAACGACTTTCTTGACAGGCGCACAATGTTTTATTGAAGGCCTCGGCGAGCCCATTTGCAGTGCATTGTACATGGAGGACTTTCTTTGCTTGAAGTCGAATTTCTCACAAAGCTTGTCGATGTGACTGTTGGAGAATGACTTTCCGTTATCGGTCATGATGTAGCGAGGAACTCCGTATACGTAGATGAGGTTGACACGGATGAAGTCGGCGACATTTTCTTTCTTCACTTCCCTTAGAGGCACGGCTTCGGCCCATTTGGAAAAGTAATCTGTTGCGGCCAAGATATAGAGATGACCACCGAGAGGACTTCGTCAGCGGTCCTCGACATCCAAACCCCAAGCATCAAAGGGCCATGAAGCAACAGGTTGGGTGCAACGGTTCCGGAGGTTGATGAATCGATTTGCATGAAATTGACAAGCTTGACATCTTTGCGCATAGTCCATGCAATCTCTCACCATTGTCGGCCAATAGTATCCCATCCTCTTTATCCGAAATGAAGCTTGGAGTCTGGTGATGAGCACCGCAAACTCCTGAGTGAGCTTCTTCCATTGCTTGAATAGCTTCTTCATCACTTAAACATCTCAAGAAGATATTGTCAAATGACCTTCTATAGAGTGTTCCTTTGTAATAGATGAACCGGTGCCACGGCGACGGATATCCACTTTACGCCGCGGATCACTAGGTAGTTTCTCGTGTTGCAAATAATCCACCAAAGGTTGACGCCAATCTTCTTTTTCAATTTCGAAGACTTCCACGACATTATTTTCAACCTCTTCGTCAATCTCATCATCAAAGATTGGTGGTATGACCCAACTTTTGCAAGCTGGAATGCGGATATGCGCTTCGGGCATAGCTATAGTTGATGCTAGCTTAGCGAGAGCGTCGGCTTGCTTATTTCCACTTCTTGGAACATGTTCGATTTCCACGTCCCCAAGCCAACTCATCATTCTTTGGGCATAGTTGTAATATGGGAGCAACTCGGGTTTCTTAACTTCATATAACCCGCGCGGTTGGTTCACTACCGGCAATGAATCTCCATACGCCGAGATGTAAGCGCTTTATATCCACCGCCATCTCCAACCCAAGTATGAGTGCTTGATATTCGGCCACATTGTTGGAGCAGTTCTCGGATTAAGGCGAATGAGTATGGCAAGACTTCACCATCGGATGTCACGAATACTACTCCAGCGCGCCAGCTCCTTCTCGATGAGAAGCTCCATCAAAGTACATCTTCCAAGGAGGAGAAATTTCCACTTGCTAGGACATCTTCATCCTGGAAGGTCATCGGATAACTCCCATTCGGCGGGAATCGGGTGGTCGGCTAAGAAATCCGCCAATACTTGTCCTTTTACGGCTTTCGAGGAACATATACAATCTCGAACTGTTGTAGGCTGGAGATACCACCTCGCAAGTCGGTCGGAGAGGACCGGCTTTGACATGACAAACTTCAACGGATTTGCCTTCGAGATAAGACGAACCGTGTGAGCACGGAAGTAGTGCTTTAACCACGAATCACGAAGATAAGTGCCAAGCATATCTTCTCAATTGGTGAATAATTCACCTCATTTGGGACCATCATCCTACTCGAGATAGTAAAGAGCATTTTCTTTACCGTCATCGTTTTCTTGTGCTAGCAGAGCTCCAGTGATCGCTCTTGAGCCGCTATGTAGAGGATCAGCGGTCGTCCAGTGCTTGGTGCGACCAACACGGTGGCTTCATCGGGTAAGCTTTGATGCTTTTAAAAGCATTGTTGCGGGATTCATCCCATTTGAATGGGTTTCCTTTTTCATGAGGTGGTGAGCGGTTGACATCTACCGGCTAGGTTTGAAATGAACCTCCTTAAGTAGGCCAACTTCCCTTGCAAACTTTTGAGCTCGTGGATGTTGCGAGGTTCGGGCATTTTCGAATTGCATCTATCTTCGCTTGCTCAATCTCTATGCCTCGATGTCGGACGATAAATCCAAGAAACTTTCCCGACGTAACTCCAAAGGCACACTTCAATGGGTTCATCTTGAGTTGGTAACGTCTTAGGACGCTCAAAGACTTGTCTCAAGTCTTGCAAATGATCCTTTCTCTTTCTCGACTTCACCACCAAGTCATCTACATAACATTCGGTGTTCTTATGGAGCGTGTCGTCGAAGATCTTTTGCATTGCTCGATATGTAGCACCGGCATTCTTTAAACCGAATGGCATCACTTTGTAGCAATATATTCCTTTTGGAGTGCGAAAGCTGTCGATTCTTCATCTTTTGGCGACATGCGAATCGATTGTAGCCCGATGACCCATCCATGAAAGATAAGGCTTCATGACCCGTAGTGGCATCGATCATAAGCTCGGCAATCGGCATTGGGAAATCATCCTTAGGACATGCAATGTTGAGATCACGGAAATCAACACATACTCGAATTTGGCCATTCTTCTTTCTTACGCACAATGCTAGAAATCCAAGTAGGATACTTTACTTCTCTAATGAACCCAACTTCGATGAGCTTGTTCACTTCATTCTCAATTAACGGGACCAATTCGGGCGAAATCGACGTTGACCTTGCTTGGCGGCGAGTTCCTTTCTTTATGGACAAGTGATGAATCTGCGACTTTTGGGTCTAAACCCGGCATTTCCTTGTAAGACCATGCAAACACATCTCTAAACTCTTGCAAAAGTTTAATGTATGTTTCTTCTTCTTGATTGTCAACAAAGCACTTATGTAAGTTGGTCGTAGGTCGTTATCATCTCCCAAATTGACCTCCTTCAATTTGTCCACGGTGGCTTTAACACCTTCCTCGAGTTACGGAGGAGCATCTTCGACATCTTCTTCTCTTTGTCGAGCATTTTACGATATGGTGATATGATTCACCGTCACAACGTCTTCACGATGTTCTTCTTGGCTCTTAAGATCAATAGATAGTTTCATTCGACCATTCGCCCCTCTAACTAGGACTATTTGCGTAGTGGTATTATCGTCATTAATATATCCACTCACGATCATCGAAACCATTTTACTTTGCATGGCTCTCTCCATGTCCCGAATGTATAATTGTCGGACGATGGAGGTCTCAACAAAGTTTGTGAAGCTACACTTTCTGTCACTATCTTCACCATTAGTGTAGATGATCGTTTGCAATTTTCTTTGTAGAGCTTCTCCATATGATGGGATCAAAGCAGTTCGTCGCTTCATACGGGATGGAATCGAACCCGGAGTTTCGCGGATCTCGAGGATCCGGAGAACACCAACCTCCGATGATTGAATTTCTTACGTGGTCCTAATCTTTCAAAGACAAGTACCCGACTTTCGATTATTCTTAGGCCGCCCCAATCTCTTAAAGACGGAGATCCGCTTTACTTTCTTGCCATTCTCATCAAACACATCTTCGTTGATGAGACTTCTCCTTCATTGATATGGTTCGTGCTTGCTCTCTTAATTGCAATACGAATCGGATTTTGTGTGGCATATCCTAGACCAGGTTTGGCAATCTTGGCGTAAATGCTTTTCCTTTGCGGTCTTTGAGTGTTATCATCTCCGTGTTTTGCTTGCTTAATGATCTCACGGAGCGAACCCTTCGGCTTTGAGTTTCCTATTGGATCGTATCCGGCTTGAACCAGAGATTAAAGGCTTGAGGGCCATAGGATTTTGAGATCGCGACTTCCAATAAGTCGCCATGTTCAATTTTAGCTCCATGAATAGGACGTGTGAACCCTTCAAGCGGTTGTGAAGAAGGTCTCGCCGCATCAAGCTTGGTCAATGGCAATGTCAAATCCTCCAACGCTTCAACATTTTCAAGAGATTGTTTGCCATTATTAGTGTAGGATGGACGCGTGTCTTTCTCACCCTCTGCAGCCTTGTACGTCCTTGCTTGTTTTTTGCGAGGAGTTTGCCTCGATAGTACTCTTGAAATAGTACTTAGCATCGGCGAAGTATGATTCACTTCGGTGAAAGGTTTACCATCACCAAATACTCTTTTTACATTGCCGTTTTGACAATATTTAAAACATTGGTGCATAGTAGAAGGTATTACACCATTTTCGTGCAACCACGGACGTCCCAAAAGCATATTGTAGGATGTCCTTGCATCAATGACATGGAAGAGTACGGTTGAGGCCATCTCGTCCATCGGCAAGTCTAATATCACTGCAGGAGAGCTCTTTGACCTTCTTGGTTGAAGCCTTCGATCATCGACGACTATTGCCGAGTTCATCCATTGCTATGCCCAACTTTTTCATCACCCTCAAAGGTAGGATATTAACCGGAGCCTCCATCAATCAAGATCCGATTAATTTTCTGCTCCTTAGTGTAGCGATCCTACGAACAATGGCCGATTATGAGATTGCGAGCGAGTAATAAGTCTTCATCCGTAAAACTCACCGCCCATGCACGCTTCGCTTTTATCACAAGTCTTTTCTCGGATGGACCACCTTCATCCCCATTCACCATATGACATGAAATGTCGTCATGATGATCATCTCCATCACCAAACAAAGTTCGTAGTTGTCTCTTCATCCAAGAAGATTTTCCTTGCTCCACTAACCGCATGACTTTGTCTTTGAAAATGAAGCAATCTTGGATTGGGTGACCCACTAATCATGGTACACGCAATTGCCGGGTCATCGGTACATCCGGCTTCTTCCGGTCGTTTCATTTCTCGGCAATTCGATAAGGTTATCTCTCAGCGAGATCGTTGAATATACCTTGAACATCGAATCTAAGAACGGGTATTGCCTTTGTTGCATCTCCTTCAAGGTCATTTTCCTTTGCCTTTCCGGGACAACATTCTTCCCTTTATCTTCCTTGTTTCTTTGGTACTTACTGCCTTTGCATTTGCTTGCATAGACTCTTGCTTCAAGGCTTGACAAATGTCCTCGTACCTTTCTTGACATCTTGCTTGTCTTTGAACTTTCGAGTTTCTTGAATTGGCGGCCCATTAGCTCCGATTGCGGCCATGCTTAGCTCCATATCGTGAGCTCTTGTTGCCAACTCTTCAAAGGTCCTTGGTCGGATTCCTTGGAGGATATAACGAAGACCCCATAACATCCCTTCGATGCACATCTCGATGCGTGTTTCGACAATCTATCTTTGCGATTGAGGCTCAAGTTCCTCCATCGATTAATATAATCGATCACGGAGTTCATCCTTCCATTGTCGAGTATTGGTCAACTCGATCATGCTAACCGTCCCTTCTCGTACTATAGAAGCGGTTCAAAAACTCTTGTTCCATTTGATCCCACTGCCGATGGAACCAGCCTCCGTGTCGATGTACCAATCGAATGCATTTCCTTTCAAGGAACGAACGAATCGCTTTGCCAAATGGTCTCCATAGGTTCCATTGTTGCATGTTTCGATAAAGTGAGCCACGTCTTGCTTTGGATTTCCCTTAAATTGTTGAAATTTTGGCGGTTGATAGCCACCGCATCTTCAAACCATCAATTCTTTTTGTATATGGCTTGGCATAGGTGAAGGATGACTTAGAACCAGTCGTCGAACTTATCCTTCATCGCTTTCCCGTATAAGCTCTTTGAGTTGCTCCACATGGATTCCTCCATCGCCAGAAATCTGCAACTCCTTTGCGATGGGCTCAGATTCGGTTGGATGATGCTTAGTCGAGGTTTCCTCGTCATTGTACCCTCAACTCGCTTCCCCTTAGCTATGCTTGCCTCATCGCTTTCCACCTTATTCATCAAGCCGAAATGCGGGAGTCCTCGCTTCTTGAACATGACGTGTGAGCCCTCTATGGCTCTAGTCAAACCGCAAGTTGTTCCTCAATGCTTGAGGCATTCGTCATCATGACCGTGAGCTATACTCGAGGTTGATGAAGAGTCCGACGAGGAGTCGGGAGTAGAGCATGGGGAATCGTCTTCCTTACCTTCAGCAATGTAGGATGGCTCGCTGCAGAGTGTTGATCGAAAGATTTGCTCCGAAGAGGTCCGAGTTTGCGACCTTCTTGACATGCTTGAGTGATAGCGTTGACATCGAAGCATTTGATGAGCCAGCTCAATCGGTAGAGCTTACGAGGACCCATTCGATGATCTTCAAATTTGTTAAAGGAAGAGAAGAGATGAGAGGTAGAGCGGTCCCAGGCGTGCCAAATTTGTAACAACAAATTTCGTGAATTTAATTTATAAAAACACGAAAAGGTTTACAATTTGATTTTAATCGGATTGAACCGATTAAATTTTAGCGGACCCTAGCTCTAAATTTAATCCTCGATTCTCCTCTTCAAAATTGGTGTTGACTTGGATGATTTGGCGGATTTGGTGGATTTGGTGGACTTATAACGTTAATCCAAGGGCTTAAGAGCCTTATTTTGGATTAAACGCTATTTACTGAGACTTTTGGATGAACGTTCTTGAATCTTCAAGAGGCGCGATGAACGCCTTTGAATCTTCAAGGAGAAACGCGTCGATCGAGAGGGTTGAACACCTTGATCCGGATCGGGCCATTGTTCAGTTGATTTGCTTGAAGAACGCCTTTGAATGCCGCGAAGAACGTCAAGTCTGCTCTGAGCTCTGGAATTGAGTCTGGAGTTGCCTCGAAATTGTGTGTGGAATGAATGAGTGGAGACCCCTATTTATAGTTGTGGGGTGAGATTGATTTAATGGGTGGGCTTAGAAGCCCATCGGACACTGATTTGATTTGATTTGATCTGATTGATTTGATTTGTTTCCATGTGGGGCAATTTGATTTAACTTTCCATTTAACGAGATTTTATACGTTATATGGTAAGTTAATTACTTTACAACAAGTTCTGAATATTTAAAATTCGTAGGATTTAATTTCGGCTTTTACGTGTATATTTAATATCAATAAATTATTTAATTTGAGAATTAATTTAATTAAATTCTCCAAATATAAATAATTAACTTTATTTGATATTAATACTTAATTTCCACGTGTCGCCATTTAATTGGACGCAATATTAATTTGCTTACAAGGTACATTGAATGTTCCCGGTTTTCCTAACTTGACAAAAGTCTTACATGTTAAAGGTTTACTTGCAAATTTGATTAGTATTAGTCAATTATGTGATGATGACTTGCATGTGAAGTTTGACAAAAGTTCATGCTATGTGCTAAAAGTGATGATAAATGTCTTATGGTTGGTAATAGATCGGTTGATAATTGTTATTTAATCGATTCAAATCAAGCATGCTTTAATGCTCAAACTGATGAAAGTGTACTTTGGCATCAAAAACTTGGACATGCTCATTATAGAAACATAATCAAATTGTTAAAATTTGATGCTTTGTTAAAGGTCTACCTAAGTTGCAAGTACGCATGTCAAATGTATGTGGATCATGTCAAAGTGGTAAGCAAGTCAAAATGTCACATGAAATGTTGACACAATGTACTACGAAACATTGCTTTGAACTTTTGCATATGGATTTAATAGGACCAATGGAGGTAAAGCATTGGTGGAAAGAGATATTCTTTTGTCATAGTAGATGATTATTCAAGGTTTACATGGATTGAGTTTCTTAAAGAGAAATCAGATGCTTTTGATGTATTCAAAATTCTTTATAAAAGGTTTAAAAATGTGTATAACACTAAGATAAAAAGAATAAGGTCCGATCATGGTAGGGAGTTTGAGAACAGTTTATTCACTAAATTTTGTGAAGATAAAGACATAATACAAGAATTCTCTTCTCCTAAAACACCTCAACAAAATGGTGTAGCCGAAAGGAAAAATAGAACTCTACAAGAGATGGCTAGAGTAATGCTTTTATCCAAGAAACTTTCAAAAGGTTTTGGGTGAAGCTTTGAATACTTTGTCATATTTCAAATAGAGTTTATCTTAGACCTAATTCCACAAAGACACCTTATGAATTTTTGAATGACAAAAAGCCTAATCAAATACTTTCATGTCTTTGGATGTGTTTGCTACATTCTGAATGATAGAGACCAACTTCATAAATTTGATTCAAAAAGTGATAAGAGTTTCTTTCTTGGTTATGCTAGAAAGCTTGAGTGGAGCTTTTAGGATTTATAATCTTAGGGTAATCTTTGTTCAAGAGTCTATGAATGTTATTTTTGATGATAATGCAAGTCTTGCAGATAATGCTATTGAAGAAGATGTAATCGATCTTATTGAGCGGATGCAAAGTTCGAAATTTACGAACCGATTGAGAATGTTGCTACAAATGTGCCCACATCTCAAGCAACATCACCTCAACATCCAGAAATTAATAGAACTATGCCTTATCATGCTACAGTACCATCTTCCGTGATTCTCAAAATCATCCACAACAACGAGATCATAGGTAAGCCTCAATCAGTGTACAAACAAGGAGGAAATTAAGTTTTGGCGCAAGACATGTGGTAAGATCGATTTGTATGACATCTATGTGTAACAAGGTGAACTTTGAATGTTTTCATTCTTTCAATGAACCTAAAAATGTTGATGAAGCTATGAAAGATGAAAACTGGATTAATGCAATGCATGAGGAGTTAAATCAATTTGAAAGAAATGATGTTTGGATACTTGTGCCTAGGCACGATAATGTGAATATAATTGGTTCAAAATGGATTTTCAAAAACAAAAGCAGTATGAATCGGTAATGTTGTAAGAAACAAAGCTAGATTAGTAGCTCAAGGCTATACACAAGTAGAAGGAATTGATTTTGATGAGACTTTTGCTCCTGTTGCTAGAATTGAGTCCATAAGATCATACTTGCTATTGCATGCTACATTGATATAAAAGCGCATCAAATGGATGTTAAAGCCGCTTTTCTAAATGGAATTCTTATGGAAGAAGCATATGTAGAACAACCTAAGGAGTTTGAGAATCATGATTTTCCTGATCATGTTTATAAACTTAAGAAAGCTTTATATGGTTTAAAGCAAGCACCTAGGGCATGGTATGGTAGATTAACCTGATTTTCTAGTTGAATTCGGTTTTTATAGAGGTGAAGCCGATAGGACCTTGTTTATTAAACATTCTGGATATGATATTATGATTGCTCAAATATATGTTGATGACATTGTGTTTGGTTCTACATGTGAGAAAATGCTTGAATTATTTGTACATGAAATGACCACTACCTTTGAAATGTCGATGGTTGGAGACTTGAATTACTTTTTAGGTCTTCAAATTAAACAATGCAAGGATGGTATTTTCTTTTGTCAAAGCAAATATGCCAAAAATCTTGTGAAAAGGTTTGGTTTAGATAATGCTAAACACATGAAGACACCTATGGGATCGACACAAAAGTTGTGTAAAGACAAGTGTTGGCACAAATGTTGACCCAACATTGTATAGGTCGATGATTGGTAGTCTTTTGTATCGACTTCTAGTAGGCCGGACATCATGTTTAGTGTTTGTTTATGTGCACGTTATCAAGCTGATCCTAAAGAATCTCATATGAATTCGCTTAAGAGAATAATACGATATGTGGTAGGCACATGTGATTATGGAATATGGTATAGCAAAGATACTAATTGTTCTTTGATTGGCTATAGTGATGCAGATTGGGCAAGTGATAGTGATGATAGAAAGAGTACAAGTGGAGGATGTTTCTACATGGGTAACAATTTTTGTTTCATGGCATAGCCGAAAACAAAATTGTGTTTCCCTATCTACGGCTGAATCCGAATACATAGCCACGGGAATTGTTGTACTCAACTTCTTTGGCTCAAGAAGATGTTCGATGACTACGGTTTGGAGAGCAATACTCTTCTTGTTTATTGTGATAATACAAGTGCAATTAATATATCTAAGAACCTGTGCAATATTCGTTAACTAAGCATATAAGTATTAGACACCACTTTATTAGGGATCTTGTAGAAAAAGAAGTTGTAAAGTTGGAATACATTTCTCTTGAAAAAGCAGTTGCAGAGACATTTTTACTAAAGCCCTTGATAATGAGAGGTTTTCTTCTCTTAGAAAATCTCTAGGTTTATGCACTAATTAGACCAATATTTGTTGTGTGTTGTAACAAATGTGCCAACATTTGTAACAACACTAGAACAATTTATTTAAATTTTTCTAAGTATTGTAATATTTAGTGTTTTTGAACTCTCTTGTGTAAATAGTATTAGAACTTGTGATAAATATAAATTGTCCTGGACACACTTCTCTCAAATGCAATTGAATAAACTCACAATTAGATGCTATGTCATTGAGTAACTATGGGACACGGAGTTGACTACTACGATGTTCTCTTTTCAAAAGATGACTTGAATGCATCAATATATTCACAATCCATTGAGTAATTATGGGACACGGAGTCGACAACTACGATGATCTCTTACGGAAAAATGGATCAATGTGAATAAGTGGGTAAAAGCAAAATATAGTGCAATACAAATGAATTTATTTCATGTAAAAGCGTGTTGAGAAGTGTGTGTGCCGACATTCAATGAATAACATTCTGGTTCTCATATGTATATTTACCTCTATGAGTTTGAAAATTTCCGAATATTATTTTATGAAGTTCCATTTATTTTAAATTGTTCCCGAATATTATATAGTCTAATTTAATTAATTGTGCAGTTTTTTTCTAGAATCAAAGTGTTTTTAGCATGTCATTGGAATAAACTTCCAACATTTGGTAATGCCCTAATTTTTAGGGATGTGATTAAATCTTATCTTTTAACTTCAATGTGTTCACAACTTCGCAATCTTTCTATTCCCTATTTAAGGTCCGTAATACTCGGTGTGCTCTATACATTATATCTAAGTTTCGAATATTAAGCACAAGAGTTCAAAGGTATTATTGATTATATTACTTAGTATTATTCACCTATTAATATTCAAATTGATTATTTAATTAATATAATTTGAATAGTGTTTGCAGAGTATTAATTATCATGGCTGATGGAAAGGGCTCTTCACCTTCACAACACTCAAACTCTCCAAAGAACTTCATCTTCTTCTCAAAACCTTCGACTCTTAGCTTCAATGGTCACTGAAAATGTTTCGAAAATGTTGGCCCTTCTAACCCAACATCACCCTCTTCGATTAGGGTTGGCTCGGTTGATGTTCCTCTCTCACCTATGATATTCGTTACGAAATCCAAAACCACCTGCTATTAAATCCTCGAGAATCCGATTTTGGGCGAAACGCCACAAAATCCAAATAGCGATGCAGCTCAAGAACAACCCGTCATTGAAACCTACCCTATGTCGGTTGATCTTGCTTTGAGGAGCCACAACCGATCAAATCGTCCACGCTTTCAAGAATCTTACCAAATTGACAATTTACCCGATTGTCAATGTTGGTAATCGAGAGGTAAACTTTGACGATTATAGACACTGGTCTTTTCTCCTACACGCTGCCCAAGATACTCCAATGGAAGAAGATGCTTCGATTCTACGGGCACCGGAGAGCTCACCGCCCGTTTTCAACTGCTCGGCAAAAGGCGACGAGCTCGAGGGGACAAGGTCGAAACGACGCTCTTATAGGACAATGGGTCGTCGAGTTGATTACTCTGGCGGGAAAAAGCAAGCATGATGATGGCGTTGCTTCAAAACCTATCCAGTATTCGACTCAATCCTCTGGCGATGAAATGGAAGAGGCGAATCCGGAGAAAGTGGCTAGTAAAGAAGCTGTTGTTCGGTGCTTAGCCACAGTGGGAGTAATGAGGATTCGAAATGGATCAAATATTGGCTCAAATGGCTGCTAGCTTGGAAAAATGGAAAAAGAAGCAAAAGTACGCAGATATGCCGCACGATGTTGACACACCCTTGGCCACATCATCCTCGCAGTCCGAATCCCTCAGAATCGAGAACACAATAAGGAAAATGTTGCCGAGGTACATCGACTCCTCTCTGCATATATCTTCGCCTTCGATTCTCGATGATTCTTATCATGGCATTGATAGTGATAAGTTTAGAATATTGAGGACTAGATTGATTGTTGGAGAAAGGATTATCAAAATGGATGATTTTGTGTCTATGAATTTAATTGGATATCTCGATCGATAGATCCTTAATGCACTCTCTACAATTTGCTACTCCTTATATTGTGGATTGGATTTATGAGTTTTATGCAAATTTAAAAGTCGAGTTTCAAGTTAATTCAAGGCACTTTGGAAAAGTGAAATTTAGGGAAAGGTTATTGTGATAACTCCTTTGTTATTAATGAGGTCTTGAAAACTAGAGATGGTGATGATCCTCAAGTGGATGATTTGGATGAGGTCATAAAGGTGATCATTGGAGGAAGAGTTAATGTATGGAGATATAGGATGAATTCCTCGCCTTAACAAGCCTTTACAGTGTTCTTCACAAGTTAATTGTGTATAATTGATCGCCTTCTTCAAACACAACCACTTTGACCAGTGAGCAGACTATTTTAATGTACAAGATTGGACATCCGAGGGAGTTTAATCTTGGGAAAACAATCTTTGACAATATGATGACATATTCAGGGAGAGTGTCAAGCAAAGGGTTGCCGCCATACCCCGCTTTGATTCATATGTTAATTTCGCTCAAGGATTTCAAAGAGAAAGGAATGAAATTATCACCATTTGCACTAAGTTTGGGAATTTCTCATGTTCTCGAGAACTGGTCCAAGGGTGATTGACCTTCCAATCGTGAGATCCAAATGAACAGAACGAAGCACCCGAATGCATGCAGACGATGTGCCGCAAAATGTTGGCACAAACACCGCCAACATTCCGTAACTCCAACCTCGGTTCCTTCAAGATCAAATTTCAATGGCAAATTCAATTTCTAATTTGAAATGTATGCTAACCAACCTTGAGATGCAGTAAACGAATATGGGAGAAGCTACTTTCTACTATCACAGGGGAGTAGGACTCATTGTTGCTCAACTCGCCGATGTTGCTGGAACAGACTCCGCTGCTACCGGTGATGGAGATGCTGGAGGTGCATATGCCGATGTTGGTATAACCGGAGGAGGACCAGATGCCGATATATCTGGAGCTGGAACAAGTGCACTCCTCGATGCCGGAATGGAAACAGAAACACGAATGTGCCGGATGATGTGCCGACAAACCCGACCAACACTATCGATGGACCCAGCAGCTCAAACATGGACGTGAATGCTGAGAGGATCGAGGCAAGAGATCGGGAAGATGATGACCTCGGTGTCTTTGTATGATGATCTAGATGATTGGGGCCATCGGTGATCCAACTAAGGGGAGCATTCAAGAATAAGGAAGCTTGAAGAAAGGGGAGTTCGTGCAGACTCTAGAAGATGCATTTATTTATTATCAGCCCAATCCTCTCCTAATCTTCATTTACAAGCTTTTTCTTATTCTTGTAATAGACTCATTTTGATTTCGCTTTATGTGTTTAATTTCTATAAACTTATAGTAGTATAGGTTTGTGTGTTGATACCTATGCTTTTGATTTTACGAACTTATTAGTTTAGTATGAGTTTGAGCATGTATGTTTATGTCTTCGTTTTTATGCTCTGGTTTTAGTTATGTTTAAAGTCTTATTTATGTTCGTATTTTTGTCATATGTTCTTTTCATATTACGATTAATGTTTTCTTAGTTCTGGTTGCTCTGATTTAAGTTTTGTTAAGTCTAGTATTTTGTCTTTGTTTTATTGCTCGATTTTATATTGTTTTATGTTAGCTCTGATTTTGTTTAGTCTATGTTTTGTTCAGAGTATAAGTCGTTGTGATGTTAAGTGTTTATTGTTTTTATGTTCGTTTTGGCTAAGTAAAAAGATGTCATTTACTTGATATTTTACTTATCTCTATTATGTAAACATTCTCGCATTTTGTTGCAACATCGGGTGTGTTCCAAAGAGAAAGGCCGAATTGGGGGAGATTGTTGATGTTATGACGAGTGTTACTCGTAATGTGCCAACATTCTGGTCACAACATCGTAATTCATCCCTCCACTTTCACTAACCCTTAACCCACGTTTTGTCTTGTTCATTGACTTGTTCTTTCAGATTGAAGACTTACGGCGATTCACCGAAGTCATGCGGTTGAAAGAGGCAAGCAAGAGAAGTTATAAAGATCATGGGGAAGTTACATAGAAGTTACCTATTTTCAAGGGAGATGTGGAAGTTATCTTCAAGCATTAAGAGTCCAGATTATCTATATATACACGGCTGCTATGAAGATTAAAACTTGAAGTTGAGAGAAACACAATCTAGCATAGTCTATTGGCATAGATTATTACACTACGCTATGAAGATTAAAACTTGAAGTTGAGAGAAACACAATCTAGCATAGTCTATTGGCATAGATTATTGAGTTTATTGTATGTTTCTATCTCGATACTTCCGTTGGTGAATGTTCCAACATTTCACTCAACATTGGGTCATTATTTGTATTAGTGATAGGTTAGATTGAATATTATCTAGTCACTATATACGTAGATCCATTCACGGTGTGACTTATATTTTCACCGATTGTATCACTTAACAATTACTAGTGATAATACGCCGATTGGCAAGATAGACTTATTTATAGTCTATACAAAATTTTGATATCCATCTTGCAACTTGTTTAAGACTTCCGCTTTACATTTCGATTATTTACTTGTTCTGTTGCTCTTCGAATGTGCCAACATTCGTGACAACATTCTCGCAAAACACGTACGCACACCTTCAATAATAATAATTATAAACATGATAATATATATATGTAATAATAATAATAACAATAATAAATGATAATATGTATATAGTGAATTATAGGATGCAATTTAATTGAATATATACAATATTAATAATTATAAAATAATAATAAATATACTAAATATAGTATACAATTTAATTGAATATATATGTGATAACAATTTAATTGAATAATAGTTATACTAAACAAATTTAATTGAATAAAATTTATAAATTAAATATATAAAATATTGAACATAAAATGATATTAATATATTTAAAAGCATAATTATATCAAATGATTAGCTTTGCCCAAATGGTAAAATGCCTAAGTCTCTCCTCCTATTCCCTTAGAGGTAGCGGAGTTCGAAACCCGCCTCACGCGAGGTTTGCCCGGTGAGGTTTTGCCTGCATTACCGAGGAGGTTTTTGGTGAGGACAACATTCCCTCGTAAAACCCCTCCCTCGTTAAATCCCTCTCTAAAATCATTTTTTTTTGTGATAAAATGACCAAATGGTAAAACGCCTAAGTCTCTCCTCCTATTCCCTTAGAGGTAGCAGTTCGAAACCCGCCTCACGCGAGGTTTGCCCAGTGAGGTTTGCCCCTGTTGAGGAGGTTTTGGTGAGGACAACATTCCTCGTAAAACTCCTCCTCCCTCGTTAAATCCCTCTCTAAAATCATTTTTTTTTTTTTTTTTTGTGATAAAATGATGGAGCAAATTTTTTTGAGTAGGTTTTTGGTGATAGCGAGTTTATGAGAATTTTTTTAATTATTGTTGTGCATTTAAAATATTATATTTTAGAAAAATATTTAATTTTAAACGGTAATATTTTATATGCACAATATTAACAATTGAAATAAAAAAGAGTTTATATTAATTCGAGTTAACATAGTTTCTTCTCGGTAAAATTCATAAATGTCGAGTATATGAAGTACAAATTAGAAAAAATATATGGTGAATCAGACCATTATAAAGTTGATTATAGTATTCATTGTCTCATTAAAAGTTCTCATTTCGTTTAATATAAGTAGCCATAATTTTATTGGTCCGTCTAATATAAGTATATATGCATAGATTAAAATGAAAAGTTTTCACATTATTTGCACTATATTTACTCAAATATAATGAAATATTATCTCAAATGACAATAATACCTCAACTTTCTACAAACATATCTATTTTATAAATAAGAGTATGTCTCATGTGAACCAAGTTTTACGGTGAAACTTGATCCACATTGAAAAAATAGATTTAGTTTACTTTTAATAATCTTGACTAATACTCTTTCCGCATTTAGGTAATATCCTTCAATTATCATGACTAATACTCTTTGTAATGTTGTCTTGTGTTGTAATATATGTCATATGACTTATATCATTCAGCTTATCATGATCGATACCTTTTAATAATATAAGTAACACCCTTCAGCTTATAATTTTGTAACGAACAACCAGAATCTGAGTCTCATTTTTTTGGAGAATGCTCAAGCACGTCGAATGTTTGGTACTGCTGCTGGAATTGGCTTGGTTCACAGGGGCTGTTCATGACAATCTTGCTGCTGTTCTGCGCAGCTGCTTCAATGGGAGAAAAGGTAAGAGAGTAGCAATAAGCATTTGGGCGTGCATCATTTTGTACATCTGGAAAGGAAGAAATGAATTAATCTTTGAAGGCAAGAGCTTTAGTTGTGAAAGGGTGATTGAAGATATAAAGGCGCGTGTTTGGAGTTGGATTTCTATCAATTTTATAAGTATTTGTAATTTCTCTTATGTGGAGTGACTTAATAAACCGACACAAATTTTAAATGATTTATGACTTTTTTGTAACATTTGGGTATTCCTTATACCCTTTATTCTTTAATGAATATTCTTTTTCTCGATAAAAAAAAATTCCTTATTTCCATAATATCTTTCACATTTTTCTTTTTCGTGCATTCCGTAATATATTTCACATCCTTAAATTGGAAACCTTTCATAAATTCCACCCTCACATTATCCTCAATTTTATACAAAATGTTACTCTCTCCGTCCCAAAAAAACTTTCATATGTAGGAAGATACACACTTTAAGTAAAAAGAGTAATGATTGGGGTTTTGAGGGTAATTTTATAAACTTTTATGTATAAAGTAAAAAAATTTATTGAGTTATGTGTATGTGAAAGTAAAAATTAATGACATTTATGTAAATTAATGAAAATTATAAGGGTGAAGTTTATGAAGAGTTTTCCATTTTAAGAGTGTGAAACTTATAATGACGGACGAAAAAGAAAAAGGAAAGTATGAAAGCTTTTATGGGACAGGAGGAGTATTATTTTTGATCCTACACATATACACAATCCAACTCATTTTCTTACTTTACACATAAAAATTTATAAAATTATTCATTATATTATTACTTATTCTTTTTATTTATTTTTTAAAATTGTACGCCCTCGTGTTAAAAAAAAAAAGTTGTATGCCCTCCTCTCATATGAAAACTTTTATGTAAAGAGCGAATATTATTTAATAAGATCATTTAAAAATATTTAGCCAATAACTATATTCTCACCGCTATGAAGAAAAAGACTTTACAAACAAGAAACCTCTGACTTTACTCCAACAAAATGCACGACTCTCAATAAGACAAAAAAGGTATGCGAAAATTCAAATCAAAATAGGAAAATAAAATTATCGTTTTTCCAATTCCAATAACATCGTCTTCCATTTTCCTTGGGCAAATCCGCTTACCCGAATTCCAATTATCTGCTGAGCAGTCGAGCCTTGAACTGCATACTCACTGGTAAGGCTAATGGGTACTCGCGACGAAGAGACACTTCTCCTGGAGGATGCTCTTGCAGAGGTATTTCTCCTTTTTTTTCGTGGTTTCAATTTTTGATGCAATGTTTTTCAGATTCTATTACTATTTCATTTTGCTCTTTTGATTCTCGCATACTACTAGTTTGATTGCAGTTAGAGTTGAAGCGATTATATCGCCTGCTCGATAGAATATATTGTGCTGGAAAGTATGTCAAATTTTTTAAGCTAGGAGGAATTTTGTTCTTTGGATCTGAATATTGTGATTTTTATTGTTTTAATTTCTCTGTACTGTGTCTTTGGATTTAAGATTTTACTTTTTCGGTTGGGTGATTATCCGTTTTTGGGCAACAGATGAAGTTGGGGGTTTTCGTTTTTCTGGGGATCAGTTTATGTTGATCTAGTGTTAGTCTCTAAGCACTCGGCGCTTGATTCAAAATTCTTCAATGGAAATGAGTATAGACTATAGTGTAGTTATGATGGTTGATGAGAATAAGTGATAAGGTCAATTAACCATTCATCATACTTGGTATGAGATAATGACACTGAAAATAAACTAATCACTGCACATTTTTATTAATTACCTCTCCTCTTATAACCATTTATCTTCGATCATTTCACAATTCCTCAATCCACATTCATTTTTTTGTCCTAACTAGAGCAAAACACTGACAATGTAACCATTATTCTCATTGCAATTCATGATTCATGATTCTCAATACTATTCCCATTGAAGAATTTGAACCAAATGCTCCCTAAATTTGGACACTTCTAATTAACCATGAATCTTTAACTGCTCTGAATTGCAGAGCAGGAATTGTGTGGGTGCTTTAGATGTTAAGAGAAATCTAGATTTCAAATAGGATTTCCTCTATTGCAATGCTCAACTCAGTGAAGTAAAAATATGTTGGTCAAGTAATTTGATTGTCAAATTGGCCGCAACTACTGCTGTCTTTTGCTTTACTTTGGTTTCCGTGTAACTATCTTATGGACAAATGAGTTCTTTTGAAAATTTTATTTCTTAGTTATTGTCATTGTTGGTTTTGTGAAATTATGTTCTTTAGTGAAATGACATGTTCACATATTCTTCAAGTCACTGGGCTTTTGACCCCGTGCAATCGTCTGGGTTATGCTAGAACTGACGAGAAATTTTGCAAAGGTTTTATGTTCCAGCAAAATATGCGTAGCTGCATGCCTGCACTAGAATAAAGAAAAATAGAGAAGCAGAAAGAGAAGAAAAGATCTAAAGTCCTTTATCTGTGTAAATTATATTTAATGCTGCATCTTTCTATAAAAATGATCTTCACCTTGAAATTTTACATTTATATTTGTCTATATGGCTGTTCACTCTCCATTTTTTCTATCTCTGTAGAATGGAAGCGATAGAATATATACTGGTGATGGTTCTGTTGACATTAAGGGGAACCGTGTTTTGAAGAGCAACACGGGCAATTGGAGAGCTTGTCCTTTCATTCTGGGTATTTACATTACAATATTACTTATCATGTTTGTTCCTCAGTTTTCTAACCTTTTATACTGTTGGCAGGGACTGAATGCTGTGAGCGTTTAGCATACTATGGAATTGCAACTAATCTTGTTAGTTATCTCACCAAAAAATTACATGAAGGAAATGTGTCAGCTGCCAGAAATGTGACCACATGGCAAGGCACCTGCTACCTAACTCCCCTTATTGGGGCTGTCCTGGCTGATGCTTACTGGGGAAGATATTGACGATTGCTGCATTTTCAACACTTTACTTCATTGTAATCTTCTAACTTCTTTTCATTATTCCAGCTATTTCATGCTATAAGTAGAATTTTTTGGCTCATCTATTGTTTGATGATGTTAATGAGAGCACGAGCCTTGACTGAATATTCATCTAGCCAACCCACAGCAGGATAAATGCTTAGGCAATGTTTGTTTTGGGTATATAGTGATTTTTGAAAATCGTTTTGAAAATCTAGGAGATTTTGAAATCCTGATAAATAGTAAGGTGTGTGTTTTGAGATTTTAAGTAGGTTGACATTTTACTTTATATGAAATCAGTGTGTAAGAGTGAATGATGTATTATTATATTGTTGTTCGGTGTGATTGTAATGATTGAATAATGAGAGTTATGATTTAAATAAATTATAGTTTAAGAAGATAAAATTGATTGTATTGAGAAGTGTGATAGTAGATTTATAGGTGTTGTAGTGATGGTATTTTTAAATCAATTTTCAAAATGCTGAATGAAACCAGTTTTTAATACCCAACATTGCCTTAAGGTTTTTGTTGTTATCCTTCTTGTGCGAATGTGGTTTGACATCTCCAACCTGTGTGCCTAACATTTTCTTTCTCATTAACCAAGATTGAAGATTTGGCATAAGAGAAAATTATTGACTCAGTTTGTCTCCAATAAATTGGAAGTACGCCTGCTTTTGCAAATAGTCCTTTAATCTATGTGTGCATCCTTTATTAAACAAAGTAAGAAGTTGACATAGTCTTGTGGTGTCTTGAATTTTCATTTCTCAATAACTCTGCTCCTTATTGTTTGCAGTATTTAGTTCTACAATCTGAAACCTTTTTCTCCCTTGAAATGTTTATTTTTACTTCCTTCCACCTTTCATTCTCCCGTTGGTGGTGCACAAAAAGTTATTTTGTGTCAAGATGAAGTTAGTCTAACTCATTTGTTAAACTGGTAATTTACCATGGTATTTCTCGCATGAACATATCAATTGTAGATTCTGAAAAGTTGCTTTAGAATTGCTGCCAAACAGTTGAGTGATTTTTGGATTTGATTGTAATTATTATCAGAGGATTGTGATACCAAATTCAGTTAGGGCATATAATGCACAAGGTCATATTAGTTTCAGTATATGTGTTCAGTTTTGGGTGTCTTTGCTATTAGCAGGTATCGTTATACATACATATATATGTATATATATGTATGTATTTTTTCCCTCTTGAGGAAAATTAGAGTGACTACTTAAAAACTTAAATGTTACTATAACTGCTTCAAGTGTCAGTGACTGACATAAGTCACATAACTAAACCTACGAGATTACGGAATGTCTAAATGAGCCCTGAATTCTTCTATGAAATTTACTATTTTTTTTTCCACTAGAAGAAAGTTACTTTTTGATATAAATCTTTCCAGAAATATTCCTATTATTAATTTGTTGATTTCTGGTATGTTCTTTGTATACATTTCTTCCTTCTTTAGTCCTCTTATCTTATTATTCGACCTTGATGTACTCTAATTTTGTGCAGGGAATGTGCACATTGACAGTCTCCGCAACTATACCAGCTTTTAAGCCTCCCGAATGCATAGACTCTGTTTGTCCCGCTGCTTCACCCTCTCAATATCTAATATTTTTCTTTGGGCTATATCTTATAGCCCTTGGAACAGGAGGAATCAAACCGTGTGTTTCGTCCTTTGGGGCTGACCAGTTTGATGATACCGACTCTGTAGAGAGAGTTAAAAAGGGTTCTTTTTTCAATTGGTTTTATTTTTCTATCAACATTGGTGCCTTGATATCAAGTAGTTTAATCGTGTGGATTCAAGATAACGCAGGCTGGGGCCTAGGTTTCGGTATTCCTGCTTTGTTTATGGGAATTGCTATAGCAAGCTTCTTTGCAGGAACACCTCTGTATAGGTTTCAGAAACCAGGAGGCAGCCCTATTACCAGACTCTGTCAGGTCCTTGTTGCTTCGTTTCGTAAATGGAATCTGTCTGTCCCTGATGATAGCAGCCTTCTGTACGAAACACCAGATAAAATCTCTGCAATTGAAGGGAGTCGAAAATTGCTGCACACTGATGAATTAAAGTTCGTCCCTTTTACATTACGTCATTCTAACCCTCGATTTTTGCATAGTTAAGGAACTTCGATTTGTGTTATGAAGAATCTCATTTCTGGTGTTTGTATAGATGATTAAAGATATGATTTGCCCTGTGGTATTTCTAAAGGTTGCTGATATTTATATTGCTGCTCTAACAAAACTATTTGATGTTCTATAAGACCTTCACTTGTTCTATAATTAACGATGCTCTTTCTTCTAAAGGTGCCTCGATAAAGCTGCTATAATTTCGGATGCTGAAAGCAAACGAGGAGATTATTCTGACCGTTGGAAGCTTTGCACCGTAACACAAGTCGAGGAACTGAAGATCTTGATACGCATGTTCCCCATCTGGGCGACGGGAATAGTTTTCTCTGCCGTTTATGCTCAAATGTCGACAATGTTCGTTGAGCAAGGCATGGTAATGGATACTTCGGCCGGCTCCTTCACCATTCCCGCAGCCTCTCTCTCTCTACTTTCGACGTCATCAGCGTCATCTTCTGGGTCCCGGTTTACGACAAGTTCCTCATGCCACTCGCTCGAAAGCTCACAGGTACAAATGTAAACGAATTGTCTAATTGAATCGAAGCGAATATTGCAGTACCCGATTCTATTCGTTAAACTATTCGTAATTTCGTATTCATATTCATTTAAACTTTTAAGTAAAATATATTTGATTCTTTTACCTCCTACTCACAGGCAAAGAACGGGGATTCTCCGAGCTTCAACGAATGGGGATCGGTCTTTTCCTCTCCGTCCTGTGCATGTCCGCAGCTGCTGTCATCGAGATCTGGCGCCTCAGCCTCGCAAGAGACCTTGGTGTCACAGGCGAAGCAGTCGCTGTACCTTTATCGATCTTCTGGCAAATACCGCAGTATTTCCTGCTGGGAGCTGCCGAGGTTTTCACATTTATCGGGCAACTGGAGTTCTTCTACGACCAGTCTCCAGACGCTATGCGCAGTTTGTGCAGCGCGCTTTCTCTCCTCACGACAGCCCTGGGCAACTATTTGAGCTCGTTTATTCTCACTGTCGCCACGCCTTTGACAACCCGAGGAGGAAAGGCTGGGTGGATACCGGATAACTTGAACGAGGGGCATCTCGATTATTTCTTCTGGCTCCTCGCTGCACTCAGCTTCGCCAACCTGGTGGTTTACGTTTGCTGCGCCAAAATGTACAAATCCAAGAAAGCGTCGTGATATTTCCACTTTACTTGTCACATTTCATCTTTAGTTTAATCTCTTACAACTCTACTGTTGCTTTGTGACATTGGTGTGTATATATTGACTGCAAAAATGTACTTAGCTTATATGTCGTGGTAAGGTTACATTGAATTTACAGACGGAAGACTTATCATCTCCAGGGGATTAAATCCCGAATTATTGCGAAAAGTATCGTTGATTTCTTCATGCTCGTTCCAAGTTCGAAGTACCATTTGTACAAATAAGAATGATACAAGCAAGGCATGGCCCAATTTTAACTAGGTGACTTAGTTCACCCGATCACTCACTTACTTTAGTGAGAGATTCAGTTTCGATTTCCTTTGAACGAATTATGGAGTTATGGTTTACCAATTTAAAAAAAAGGCATGGCCCAATTTTTGTGGTGTCAATCTAGACCATCCAATTCCAATCTGAGATAAATGGTATTGACTAGGTTATAAATGCATCAACTTTCTTCCATGTTTTGCTTCTATTTTTCGATTTTTTTTTTTTTTAATTCTATTGATATTTTATGTGCACCTTTTTATCTTATTATAAATTCATCATGGAAATGCATGCATGTATGTTATTCATGAGCTTTCAATCTAACTGGTTATGGGTTTAATTGGTATTTCACCTTGGGTTGAACTACACTTCAAAACGTCACCTTAAACCTATTACATTACTCTATGCATGTGTATTGGGTTAGGATTTTAAATGACTTTTTTTTGGAAAAAGTCTGCGGATTTTAAAAGATTTTGTAGAATTTTTATGACTTTTAAGATTTTGTAGGATTTTCCAAGACTTTTTAATACTGTATTTTATAGGATTTTGTAGACTTTGTCGAATTTTATAGATTTGTAACATAAAATAAAAGTTCAAGATTTTTTTCAAAAATTCGAATTTAAAAAGAGTCAAAGACCAAAAAAGAAAAAGAAAAAAAAGCGAATGGATAAATAATAATAATTCTCTGTAATATCATGTCCTCCTAAATAATATTCATCCACATATTCATAGTTATACTAAACCTCCAAGCATTATATATATATTTTTAATTACATTTAATTTATAAATTATGAATAGTTTATTGTACATCAACTATCATTAAACATATTTTATCTAAAATTATAGGGATAATGTACAATTTGAACTCTCAACTAGTGTCTTTTGTACAAATTGGAGCCTAAATTTGATTGAATTTGTACAAATTAGAACTTGAATTAATGTCTCATGTATAAATTGGACCCCAAACTATTTTTTTAACAAATAAATACTTTTACTTTTAAAATTGAACAAATAAGCCTTTCAATTAATAAAATAATATATGGAGACCCTTTCATTAAATAAATTGATGAATGAAACATCAACAACACTTTTATTATTTTTTTATTTTTATAATGGACTCATAATTTTTTTAATATACAATATAATGTTAAACTATAATAAAAGAAGATAACTAATTATATATATATATATATATATATATATATATATAATGAATTGAAAATAAAATTAAAATTAAAAATCATAATATTAAAATTCGTAAAAATAATAAAAAAATATTTTCTAAAAATATGAGATTATTATGTTTGTAATCTTATATATATATATATATATATATATATATATATATATATTGTTTTAAAACTATAATTAAAGAGACATTCATGTCTCATTTTATTAGTTGAAAAACATATGTATTTAATTTTAAAAGTTAAAATATTTATCTCGTTAAAAAAGGTCAAATTCTAATTTGTACTCAAAATACTAGTTCAATGTCTAATTTGCACAAAAAATTATTCAGGGTCCAATTTGTAATCGAGACACTAGTTGAGGGTTCAATTTGTACTCAATATACTAGTTCAAGGTCCAATTTGTACAAAAAAATAGTTAAGGGTCTCATTTGTACCATTTATACTAGTTGAGGGTCAAAATTACACATTATCTCAATATTATATAAATGTTTATTAGCATTTCAAGATTACAAAAATAAAAATAAAAGTTTAAATTATTAAATTTATTATTAGTAAAAATTATTGTGCTGGTTTTAGGAGTTTTTCTTTTACGGGAATTTTAGGGTATTTATTAATTTATTAAAATAGTTTCATTTTCTTTTAAACAAAATCCTTCAAAATCCCATGAGTTTGGATGGGATTGTTGGTATTTATAAATATACTAAAAAGTCCTTCAAAATCCATTGAACACAACAATCTTTTAAAATCCTTATATTTTTTAATACCAATGGATTATTTTTAAGTAGTAAAAAGTCTTGAATGAATACCAATCGATTTTAATGAACTTTTTAAAAATTTTAAAAATCCTAATTGAATACAAGTGGATTGTTTTTAAGTTACATAAAATCCGGATTGAATACCACCGGATTATTTTTTTAAAAAAATCTTTTAAAATCCAACGAAATCCTAAAGCAATACACCCCCTTAGTCTGATTTCCACAAGATTTTTACACAAAATAAAATAAAATAAAATAAATTTCATTACTGTTTTTACTCTTTTATTTCTTCATTTTATTTTAAACAAAGCCTCACGTATTATGCGGAACGTTTTGTAAACGTTAAGTTTATAACATTGTATATATATAAATTTATTTGTTCATAGTATAAAAATAATATAATTGTATTATACATTAAATATGTTAAAATAATATGTTTATAAAATATTATAATATATATTTTAGAGCTTTATTTTTTAAATACATGAAATTTATAAATGTTTTAATTTTTTTATAAAAATATATAGTTTCTTGTACATCTACAAAAATATCATTTACACATTTTTATTTAAAATTTTATTAATATTCATTAGAATTTCAGGCTAAAAAGTAGACTGAAATTTTTAGGTTCATTAATAATAAAAGTTAAATCAGTAGTGAGTGTTAATACAACTCTTTATTTAATATAAACACACATAATAAATAAATAGATATTCAAAATATATAAAAGAATTTATAGATTTGTCTTGGTAGAGGTGTAAGGTTCAAACAAGGAATAATATTTTTTAATTAGATTCAATATTAATATGCAAACATAATGTCACATATTAAACACAAATTAATCAATAGAAAATTTATATTTCAAAACACTAATAATCTTCAAACTCAATATAATAATGAATTTAAATTAATCATAAATGGAAATATAAGTTAAATAACAAATGATCACATCAACATGCGATATTCATTGATGTATATATATAAATTTTATATGTAATTTATACAATTAAAGATAATAATTTAAATAATATATACGAATTAACATACTTCTATATATGTATTATTTTGAAAATCTCACATCGCATCCATATTTACAATTGGACAAAGTAAAGGGTAAAAAATAGTAATTACACAATGTTAGGATAAATTTAAGTGTAATAATTCCAAAAATGACGAGGTCTGTAGCTATTCGTAACGAGTAACACTTGTGTGAACTAATTAATTGCACAATGCATAATTAGTTTTCGAATAATACCATTTAATGAAACTAATAATACTATTTAGTAAAGCGAGTGATACTATTCAATTGGTGTGGATGATACAATCAATTCGAATAATACAATTCAAACGTAGAGTAATATCATTCTTAATGAGTAAATAGTGTATACTAAAATTTACCATTTGTAACTGGATAAATTTAACTTCAAATAATTAATATTTCAACAACAATCCCAATTATCCTTAAAAAAAAAAAATCCCAATTAAAGACCCGTTTGACTAACTTATTTTAAATATCTTATAAATTATTTCAAGAGCTTATAAGATATAATTTTTAAGTAATTTATAAATTATTAAAGCATTTGGCTAATAAAATTTATAAGTTTTTATATAATTTGAAAAACAAAGTTTTTAATTTTAATATTAATATAAAATAATTGTGTATATATATATATATATATATATATATATATATATATATATATATATATATATATATATATATTGTTGAAGTGGGGTGGGAGGGATGGGTGATATGTATGTTTTTAAGTATAATTTAAAAGATTTAAAAAAAATTGACTTATTCCAACTTATTTTTTTCTCTCATAATAAGAAGCTTATTTTAGATTTTATATATAAATTATTAAACATCTTATTTTACCACACATTGCGATAAAGTTTAAATATTCTTAAACAACTCATAAATTATTTTAAAGAGTTTATAAGTTCAGTGAAACGGTTCGTAGACACATTGATGAGAAAATGTCAACACTTTATGAGGCAATGCACTTGGATAGTTGAGGGAGATTGGATGTATGAATGCATGAATTATGGAATCCTATGTTATCAATTTCTTGTGGACAATTATTCACAAACAGTTACAGTTGTAGTATCAAAGCTTGTCACATGCAAAATATTTTTTCAATAATACACCAAATACAATAATTTTTTGATCGTAAAATCTTGTAGCACTCATTCGTCCTGAGACAATTTAATCATCAATTTTATCTTTACAACTTCTTGTTTGGAGGCATTGTGGCTCCACTACTCAGTTTCTGTAAATAAATAATATTTATTTACTTATAATTAATAAATAAATATATCCACATAAAAGTGTACTGAGGAGACAATAAGTTATTAGGTAACTTCTACGGAAAATACGGGATATTAGAAATAATTCGTGAAACAATTTATGTGATCGTGTTACGACTATGAAGATCATGGCATATACATAAATTTGGGTCCCAATACTAGTGACACGTTAAATCAATATGTTTAACTCTACGCTGATAGAGTTGGTCCTAATGGGTTATAGTCCGTTCGTTTAACATTTTTAAACCAAACTGACCTTAAGTACAAATACAAAAATAAATTATTTATTTCTCCCTTTGTTGCGGTATAAATTTCTCATTTTTTGGACATAAAATGGAATGATAAACTTGTAGAAATTTTATCGATACAAGCCCGAAAGATAGGTTAGTTATCAATCCTGAACTTGAAAGATAAAATTTATCAATTAGGGACCTGAAAGATGTTTATAAGTGATTTTATCGGTCCAAGTCCCGAAAGATATGTTAATTATCAATTCGGGCCTTAATATAAATATTTTTCAGGTCTTGAACCGATAAAATTCTTTAATATAAACATCTTTCAGGTTCCAAATTGATAAATTTTATCTTTCTGACCCCAAATTGATAATTAACCTATCTTTCTGACTTGGATCGATAAAAACTCAAACTTATAATGAGACAGATTAACATAAAAAAATAAGAAGTTTATATTGGGATGAAGGGAGGGGGTAGAATTTTAAATTTTTCTTGGGCTTCATCAAAACTTTAGTATATACTTTATTCGTTCCATTTAATTGTCTTTTTAGAAGATAAATTTTGTTTAAAAATAAATTTTATATTGCAATTACATGGAATAATTAAATGAGCGCATGCCAATAGTTGTCATCTCTCTTAATTTTTGTGATATACATTAATTAAACAATTTACTCCACATTTCAATTTTTTGTTTCTATAAATTTAAAAATGTATCGTTATAAGAACATTAATTGTATACACATATTTATTTATATAATATGACTTCCTTAATATGTGTGAACCAATTTTAAACGTCAATTACAATAGAAAGGGGAAATTAATACTACTTTAATTTGCGTCTGCCTTATTTTGCATTGTTCTCATTTTTCTCTCATGATTTCACTTGCCAAAGTTTCAATTATTTATTTGATATTTTGTTGTTGGCATGGGCGAAATTTAAAGAGAAAAATAATATACTTTCTATGTTATACACACGCCAAATTTATATGAAGCCATTTCTCACCAAACGCGTAAATTAAGGGAAAATTACAAATAGATTCAAGAAAAAATCTAAACATACAAATAGGTTAATGGTCAAATATTTTTGTGCATCACTCAAATATTTTATGTGCTTCGCTCAAATATTTTGAACCTATATGTAATTAAACTATTTTTTTGAACTTATATGTAAATGACTCGTAAATATTAATGTGTGAGAACGATTGAGTTCTCCTTCACTTTCTAAAGATTAATCAATCATTTATTTCACTTGCAATATGCATGTGAAGTATTTTAAGAAAAAAAATTTACATTCTATATACATAAAAAATTTATGAAATCATCTCACATAATATATTTATGTATGACAATGAAAATTATCAGTTTATTTTTTATTAACTATAATATCAATTTTCCTCATAAAATATATTTGCTGGTCCCCAAAGAGTGAATAAACTTTTTCAAAATTTTGAAATAACTCTCTGCAAATATAGCCGAGGTCAATTCCGATAAAAAAACACACAAATTGGACATAAAGGGACCAGACAAAGGTGAAATAATTAGAAATAAAAAAGATAAATAATCAAAATTGGATTCGATCAAAGTTTCAGGATCAAAATTAATATTTACACTACAATATTGGTATATACAAGTATTTTGCATTTAAGGTGTATTGCCAAGTTATTTATAATTTTTGACAATTCTACAAAATATATAAATCAAAGTCCAATCAACTTTTTATTAGACCGGTTATAAAAAAAAAAAAAAATTGTTTCTAGGTCAAAGCGACTTTTCTTTTTCTTTCTAACTATATATGTTTGCCTTCTTATTAGGGTCGTTATAGTTGTATAAATATGTTCAGGTAACTATTGTCCTAATTATTAACTGTGTTTACAAATTGTATAGTAGTCATAAAATTTAATATGAATTCAAATCAATATTGAGTATTAAATTCACTTGTATAATGTATATATATATATATATATATATATATATATATATATATGTCGAATTAATTATTATTAACTACTAACAAACTAACATTTACGATAAAAAAGAATTAATTATTAGTACTCTCATTGTCTCGTACTAAATGCATCATTTGTAAAAATGTCTCGTCATGTACTAGATGTAGCATTTCCTTAAATAACAATATATCAATTTTAGTCTTTTTATATATTTCTCTCAAACACCTCAATATTAAACAAAATGCCATTATTTTTCTTACATTAAACCTAATTTAATAATATTAAATAATTATGTTATTAAAATTGAAAATACAATCTTACCCCATCAAAATACTTGTATTATTAAACAACTTTTACATTAAATTTGTGATCGATGAACAATAAATATCACATTAAGTACGGGCGGAGGGAGTAACTAGTAAGTTGAACTTGTTAAGCGACATCCCGTCCTAATAATAACAATACTGGGAAAATTAATTTTTAAGGACTATAGTTTAGAGGGCGTCAAGATGAAGATCATAATTTTTCGCTAACAAATTAAGGACACTAACTTTAAAAAAATAGCGAATTGATGTCAAATCAACCCAAATCCAGCTAATTGACCCGATTTGGGGTGAATCATGACGATATAAGGATTGATTGACCCGATTTGGTCTAAATTCGGATTGAATTTGGACCCAAATTGAGTTCATTAAGCCTCAATGTGCGACCTTTAAAAGTTATGTTCCACTATTGTCAGCTTTAAAAGTTACCATTCTTATTTTGTCACTCCAACAATAACGAAAAAAATTTATTAATAATTTTCAAATAAATAAAAAATCCCACATTCTTGTTGCAGGTTATTGTACTTTTACAAGACAAACTCACACACAACATAATATGTATGTGTTTGTTAGTGAGTGTACATGAGATATGCATAGAGTAGAAATTGTCCTTGTTGAAAATGGAGCTAGTCCATAAAGATCCCAAAGTCATATGTTGTTTGTCACTAAATGCACCCCCTTCAAACTTTTTTTTAAAAATTTAAATAAAAATAAAATAAAAGGACCCTTCTTAATTCCACCAAAAAGGTCGTTGCTCTTTCCACCTCTCGACAAAATCAGCCGTAACTAAACCTTTATTTCCGCAATTAATTCAACCTCTACATACACACACACATATATATATATATATATATATATATATATATATATATATACACACATTTTACACACAGGAGACAAGGTTTCTGAAAGTAATTTAATGATCTCTAGTTGTAATAAATCTCCTTCGGTTACATTTTGGTGGAAGAATTAGTAGATCCGGAAAATTTCGCCTCTTCTAAAAGTTCGAAAGTCCGAACGTGTGGAGGAGTTGAAAATTAATTCATTTATATCACTTGCGATCGATCAGTAACTCCATCATTGGGAAACCCAACAATAATATAATTTAAATGGGTGGGGGTTTAGTTTGATACATAGAAATAATTTCGCCTCATCTAAAAGTCCATCTAAAAATTTAAAATTATAAAGAGATTGAGAATTAATTCATTTCATCAACATCCTAATAAGATGGTTTAAGATCCGCAATATATCACAAATTTTAATTATGATTGTTTTAATTAGTTTATTTTTAATGAAATTAAAATCAATTAATAATTATACCACCTCCATCCCGAAAGTGTTTTCACCCTAGTATGAACACGCTATTTTAGAGAAAAAAATGCAATGAGTAGAGTTATGAGGAATAATTTGTTATACCTTTAATAAAGTAAATAAATTGGTTTCTATTGAATGTAGTGTGTGCCCAAAATAATGACGTTTTAGTATAAATATGTTAATATTGTTAGGATGGAAGAGTTTATGAAATGTTTTTTTTTTTTTTTAAATTATTATAGGACGAACAATAATATAAGTGTGAAAAATAATTATAGAACAAAAGAAGTATTATTTTTCAGTGATGAAATCCTTAAATTTTGTGTTTTCAATCCCAACGTACGTAACCGCAGAGAACATGATTTACTTTGCATTTCGATATTTACAATGAATTGGCGTATATCCCACATTATTAAAAAATTACTTTGCATGTTCGAGATTGGTTGAATGATCCTAATATTGATCCTATCTGATGTAATCTGAGTATTTTTGGGTATTCCTTGTACCGACCATTTATTTATAAATATAAATAATTTTTTTGATTAAAAAAATAAAAAATATTATAATTATTGTACTTATTTTCAAGAATTTGATTCATCTTATATAAAAATTATGTTCTGCCTCTCTATATATATAAATTATGAATTGTGGAATTTGCAATTGAGAGTGTAAATGAAGAGATATATATGGTCCCTATATATATATATATATATGACATTTTTAGTTCTCAATATGCATGTAACAATTCAAAGAAAGTGAAATAAATTTTATTAAATAGCTTGAATCAAGCAGTACTATGTTATAAAATGAACGAGAGGCAAACTTTCACAAATAGAAGTGAACTTGACATACAAATTTGTATTGTGGGTGCGACCAACTCACCAAACTGCAGAGACTAGCTTCAATTTTGTGCAATTTAAGGATGAATTTCATTAAAAACGTAATCGCCTACATTGTAAATTTGTTCGAATTGAAGGAGTCACGAGTAAATTTCTAGCGAATAAATTGGGTAAATTATACTTTTGGTCTTAAGAAAATAGTGGTTTGTAAAATAATCTTTTTATTTTCGATAATTTTAATCCTGTAGTTTTTTTCAACTTTGATCCAAAGACAATTACAATGTTGGTCTCAAGATAATGATAAATTGTAGTTTTGGTTGTAAGAGAATGAAGTAAAATTACGGTTTTGGTCGTAAAAAATTAATGGAGGACCAAAATTGCCAAAAAAAAAAAAATAATAAATAAATAAAAGATCAGTTTCAGAGATAGGTATATCAAAAGTGTTTTGTACTCATTTTTTTTTTTTACCAAAACTGCAATTTACCCCAAATAATTATTAAATTTGAATATTATAGACATTTTTTTTTCGTCAATAACACTTATGTAAATTTGATTCACGTGAACCTCATTTTATTTTTGAAACCCACCAAACAAAGCTAACTAGCACAGACTTAATTTTGTGCAAGATGAATTTTAATATATAGAATCTTAATCGGCATTGTAAATTTTTTCAAATCCAATAAGTCATGCATGAGTAAATTTCCAGCAAATTAAATAATTGAACTATCGACAGATCTTTTTAATAATACATGTGTGAACTTATTTCACGCAAATTTTATTCATTTTTGACTTATTTATAAAATGTGTGTAACAAAAATTTATATAGAGGATCCACTAGTCATGAATTATGAGTTCACATATTTTAAATCTATAAACCAATTTCATATAACTTTTTTCAATTATCTTATATGGTGTAAAAATTGAAAATTGTTTGTACTACATTGTCTCCATAATGGTAACTTAATTAAAAACCCGTAATTACTATATATGTTTTTAATTATAAGCATTTGGGTGACCACAAATTCTTAATTAGCATTTAGCTAGACTGATATTTCCAAGCTTTTTGTACATTTATTTCTTTGTTCCTTCAAACATAAATATTTATTCGGAATATATGAGATTTAATTAATTTTATATTTTACTTGGTACTTCGATCATTTTGTGTTTAATTTATTTTAATGCATTAAACATTAATTATCAAATGATATCAACAATTAACACATGTATTAATGTATTAATGACAAAAAACACAAATTTAAATACTTGAATAGAATAAAGAATCTTCACCCTTTATTCACGTTGCCTTTTAGGGCAGGAAGGTTCTTATAAAAACTTTAAGCTGCATTCAATTTTCTATAATTAGCTAATCAAGTCGACAAAATTGTACATTTAACTTTTAGGTATTTTTAGTCGAACCCTATCTCATATGATAGCTTTCAAGATGTATACTTTTAGTTGAAATGAAGTCAGTTGGATAAATATATAGTACTTCGACTCATATTTTCAACGATAATATATAAATTAAAAACAGAATTCTTTTAATTAATTAAAATTATAATAACAATAACAACAAGTCTCATATGCACCACATTTCAGCTGTACTATAGCCTGTATGTTTTAGAGTCTGCACGTTCCATTTCACATTTTCGGTCAAAGTTAGATTACATGTTTAAATTATTTTAACATGCGTGTTTGTTTTAATTATATTTGAGTGCACAATGTAGTTATATTGGTCTCGCATGTTTCACCCTAGTCCTGTTGCACGGTGTAATTCTAGTTCACATAAGACCGACTCAAATAATAATAATAATATTTTTTTGATCGGTAATAATAATAATAATAATAATAATAATAATAATAATAATAATAATAATAATGAAAAAATGACAGAGATGGTTCCATTATAGTAGACCCTCATGAAATTGATTTTTTTAAAAAAAAAAACTATAGCTCTTTGATTCTTGTGGGATCAATTTTGCAATTAAAATACACACAAAAGGATCATTTTCGAGCATGATACCAAAAATGCAATGAGAAAATTCTCTTGGGACCAAAATCAGAATGTATCCTAGTAATAAAACAACCTTTATAGGATTCGAATCCGTGGTGACACAATTTTGATGAAATATTGGAAGGGGTTGTTCTTTGGATTTGTGGCCGTGAGTCCTCTTCCTTGCAGGAGTGTTACTCGTGCTTGTGCACATCCCTCGATTCTACAAACCGTCTTACCAAAGAAACCTTTCGTACAAGCAGTGAGTTTGCAACTTTGCATATTTTCTTCTTAAAAAATGACATCCCAATTCCTATTATGTGTAATATATATATATATATATATATATATATATATATATATATATATATATATATATATATATATATATATATATATATGGTGATGATTCGACGTTTAATTAGTTACAACACTAGGTATTGATTATAAAAAATAATCAGTCGGTCTATTTGTGGGCCAGAGTGTTGATACCTACTTTTAATCAAGTTGACACAATTACCTTCTTTTATTCCCTCATGTGACAACCCTCACACACCTTGTAATAACTCATAACAACTCATGTGAAATCTTTTGAAATTATTTGTAATTTTAGAATTGATACTATGTGAATATATTTTATCATGAAAATGGTTTATAAATTACTCCCCTCATTTCAAATCAGGTTTTACTTTTTTTTTGGTTACATATTAGTTTTCACATTTAAAAAAAAAAAAAAAAGAAATCTTTCTAAACTCAATCCCCACAATATTCACACATATTTACACAAAATGCAATTATATATATACTTATACTCAATCCAGTCACTTTTTTACTTTAACAATAAAAGTTTACAAATCAATATTCTACCCATCACACTTTTTTCTTACGGTGTGTGTCCAAATTAGTATGAAAACTAATTTGGGATAGAGAGAAAAATATCTTTGTGAAATATATTTTTAACTAAGAAATGATACTCAATTTTTTCTCATAAAAATATTACTAATATTATTTGGAAAAACTTTAATTATAGATAAAATTACAATCTTATCGAAAATTGCAATTTAATCTAAAATTTTGAATTTTATTAAAATAATCTCAATTATATTTTTTTGGTAATTAGAACCAATTGACATTTTTTTCTCCGCCCGAAAATGACGATTAGTTATTCATGGTCATTTTCGATCAAATCTAAACATGTTAGTACAATTAATTATTTGCGGGTAGGTGACATGTTATTTTTGGCAGGAAAAAATATGTCTCGTTGGTTCTAATTGTCAAATTAAATTAAATTGAGAATTAGTTTAACTAGATTTAAAATTTTAGATTAGATTAGATTTCAATTTGTAATAATATTGTGATTTTATCTACGCAATCAAACCTTTTGAAAAATATCATTTATGCTTTCAAAGCATTAACTTTTTTAATGCATTCCGTGAAAACAATTATCATCCAAAGACTCGCTCATAATTTTAATTATATCCGATATTCAATTTTTTAACTAAATTTGTTATTATGTGAATAAGTTTCACTTTAAATTGATTTATAACTAATACTTTTTAGCGGAACAACTAATACCCTTTAATGAAACTAATGCGCTTCAACTAATATTTTTTAACGAAATAACTAATATCATTCAAAATTAATACATTATAGTAAAACAACTAAACATCCTTCAAAGGAAAATTAATATTTTTCACAATTAAACTTGTTTACACAATACTTTGCCTTTTAACTAAGAAATGATATTTATTATTTTTTTCATAAAAATAATTTTTATATTATTTTGGAAAATATCATTTACGCGTTCAAATCATTAACTTTTTTTTTTCCCGTTACACATTAATGCATTCCGAGAAATGGAGTTTCCATCCAAAGACACGCTCATAATTCTAAATCTATCTCGATATTCATTTTTTTAAAACTAGAGTTGGTATTATGTGAACAAATTTTGTCGTAAACCGATTTACAACTAATATTTTTTTAGTGAAATAACTAATACCCTTTTGCGAAACTAATATTCTTCAACTAATACTTTTAATGAAACAACTAAAATGATTCATAACTAATACACCGCAACTAACACCTTTAGTAACACTACAAAAAAATCCAAAATTAACGAGGGCGCTTAGCGAGGGCATCGTGCCCCTCGTTATTTAATGAGGGCCGAGACGAGCTAGATTTAACGAGGGCCGAGACGAGGGCATTGGGCCCTCGTTAGTTAACGAGGGTATTAGCGAGGGCAACGGGCCGAGGGCGATTTAACGAGGGCGAGCCCCTCGGTAAGCCCGGCCCGGCCATTAGCGAGGCAAACGCCCCTCGGCAATTTTTAACGAGGGCTTGGGCCTCTCGGCAGCCATTAACGAGGGCTTGGACCCCTCGCTAGGGCCCTCGGCAAATCCAAATATATAACCCATTGCCCAACCCCTCTTTTTCTCCCCCAAGCGACTTTCACTCAAAATCCCCACCGCCGCCCGAAATTGGACCGCATACAATAGTTGGACTTTGTTCTACTTGTTCCTAACATTTCTACGGTGAGTTTTTATGATTTAATCGGTTAATTTTGTTGTTATTTTACAAATTTTGTATTTTTTATATGCATGTATTTGTGTAATTTTGTTGTTATTATACATATGCTTGTATAGGTATTGATTTATTAGTTATTTAGTGTTAATTTTTGTAATTGTTATGTGTATTTTAATTTTTAATAATTATTTAGAAATAATTAGTAGTATATATAATATTATTAATTATTTAGAGTTAGTATGTATATATATGCAATTATATAATTAGTACTATAAAATTATTAATTTTATTTAGAATAATTAGTATGTATGCAATTATATAAATTTATTTTTAATATTATTATAATTTTAATTTAATTGTTATAATTTATATACTTGTAAGTACGCAAATTGTAACGATATACACGCGCAACCACTATCACCGTAAGTATTCTTTTTTAATTAATTTTTTAAAGATATGCTTTTAATTTAATTGTAATAATTATTTGATTTAAAATTATTTTGCATGCATGATATAATAAATGATAATATGTATATAGTGAATTATAGGATGCAATTTAATTGAATATATACAATAATAATAATAATTATAAAATAATAATAAATATACTAAATATAGTATACAATTTAATTGAATATATATGTGATAATAATAATAATTATAAACGTGATAATATATATATGTAATAATAATAATAATAACAATAATAAATGATAATATGTATATAGTGAATTATAGGATGCAATTTAATTGAATATATACAATAATAATAATTATAAAATAATAATAAATATACTAAATATAGTATACAATTTAATTGAATAATAATAATAATAATTATAAACATGATAATATATATATATATATATATATATATATATATGTAATAATAATAATAACAATAGTAAATGATAATATGTATATAGTGAATTATAGGATGCAATTTAATTGAATATACACAATAATTATAAAATAATAATAAATATACTAAATATAGTATACAATTTAATTGAATATATGTGATAACAATTTAATTGAATAATAGTTATACTAAACAAATTTAATTGAATAACATTTATAAATTAAATATATAAAATATTGAACATAATATGATATTAATATATTTAAAAGCAAAATCATATCGAATGATTAGCTTTGCCCAAACGGTAAAGCTCCTAAGCTCTCTCCTCCTATTCTCTCGGCCCTAGCCGCGGCCAGCCCCGGCCCCCCAGCGGCTAGGCGTGGGTTCGATAACCCTAGCCGCATTTTTTTATTAGTTTAAAATTTACCGAGGCCCGCCTCGCCACCGGCCCTCGGCAATTCCCTACTTGATCATGCCCTCGTTAATTCCCTCGCCAATCGAGCCCTCGCGAATCTCTCGCCGGCCTAGCCCTCGCCAAATCCCTCGCTAGCCAAGCCCTCTCCAAATCCCACGGCAATTAGCGAGGGCAATGCCTCGTTAGCTAGCGAGGCGAGCCGAGGGATAAGTTAACGAGGAGATTTTTAGAGAGGGCAAGTTGCCCTCGTTAAATCCTCGCCAACCCCCCGCCTCGCCAATTCCCTCTTTAATCCTCGCTAAATTGTATTTTTTTGTAGTGTAAAACAACTAACTCAAAATAAATTTAACGATGAAACTTGTTCACACAATACTTTGCCTCTTAACCGAGAAATGATTCTAAATTTATTTTCATATAAAATATTTTTTACATTATTTGAAAAATATCATTTACGCTCTCAAAGCATTAACTTTATTTTCCCGTTACACATTAATGCATTCCGTGAAATTTGTCATCCAAAGAATCGCTCATAATTCTAAATATATCCTATAATTAACTTTTGAGCAAGAAATGATACATAATTTTTTTCATATAAAATTTATTTTACATTATTTTGAAAAATATCATTTACGCTCTCAAAGCATTAACTTTATTTTCCCGTTGCACATTAATGCATTCCGTGAAAGCAGTTTCGTCCAACAATCGCTCATAATTCTAAACATATCCGATATTTAACTTTTGAGCAAGAAATGATACATAAAATTTTTTTCATATAATTTTTTTTTTTACATTATTTTGAAAAATATCATTTACGCTCTCAAAGCATTAACTTTTTTCCCGTTACACATTAATGCATTCCAAGAAAGCTTGATTTGTCGTTCAACAATCGCTCATAATTCTAAATATATCAAATAATTAACTTTTATGTAAGAAATGATACATAAATTTTTTTCATAAAAATATTTATATATTATTTTGAAAAATATTATTTACACTTTCAAAGCATTTACGTTTTCCGTTACACATTAATGCATTTCGTGAAACTTGATTGTCATCCAACACTCGCTCATAATTCTAAATATATCTGGTATTCAATTTTTTTAACTACAAGTTATAATTATTTTTCTTTTCATAACTTTTTTATTATTTTTAAAAATCATTTCAACTTTCAACGTAATTCTTGTTTTTTCCATTACACATACCGCATTCCGTGAAAGCTTGTCATCCAATACTCGCTCATAATTCTAAATATATCCGACTTTCAAATTTTTAACAAGGAAATGATACTTACTCTTTTTCATAAATTGTTTTAAAAATATCATTCTCACTTTCAACGTATTAATTTTTTTTTCCCATTACGCATAATGCATTCCGTGAAAGCTTGATTGTCACCCAACACTTGCTCATAATTCAACACAAATCTGATATTAATTTTTTCAAAGAGGAATTAGTATTGTATGAACAAATTTTACCGTAATTCTTTAATAATACAACTAATATCAATCAAAACTAATTTCTCATAATAAAACAAGTAATATTAATTTTCAATATCATATTCTTTCACACATTACTTTGCCTTCAAGAACCATTTATTTTCAATTACTTTGTGTTGAATGGTAAACTTTTATTATTATTTTTTAAAATAGCGACTTATATTGATTGCATGGCTTCATAAAAAAACCACACATTAATTCAATTCAATTCAAAATAATGAAACTCACACACACACACACGCATAGACTTTTTCAATGTTGTTCTCCTTTTTGTAGATGAAGAATGTCGACTTAAAAAATGAAAAGTTTAGACAACAGGGTTCCATGTTTAGTGTAATAAAATCATTTAGTGTTTGGACTAACATCCATGGATATGGACAACCTTGACTAAATACACATACCCTTTTTTATTATATTCAAATTCTTTTACTGTGACTGCTTAAGAAAAGCTGACGAAGGTATGTTTGTCTTCAAGTGATGACCAAAAGATACGAAAATGAGAGCCTCCCCACCCCTCCCCCAAGTGGACCCACCCCTCGCCGCTTATGGACACACTATGGGACGTGGGTTCAGGCTGAAAGCTCTTAATCCACCTCCCCTCTTACCCTACTTCCTCTCTCTAGATACATATATATTATTATCTGCATGTATATAATTTATTTATTTATTTATTTATTTGATGTCCCTTTTTTTAAAGAAATGGAAAATTGATAGATATGTGTTTGGGCCTGTGGAGGACATAGAAGACCCTAGCTAGGCAGCATCTATTTCGAAAACTTCCCTCATATTTCACTGAAAGCAAGGGCGGAAACATTTCAAGAGAGAGGAAAAATAAGTATCACATCATCACATATAATTGTCTATCCCATCTTTTCTCTCTCTCTCTAAATTAATAAACCAACCTCATCTTGATTTTGTGGGAATTTAATTTTGTTTAAATGAGAATTGAGCTGAATTGTTTTGCAGATTCAGATTTCTCTCTCTAGATACACACCATGGCAGCAGCTTCTTCATCATCATCAGCTTTTCTAGCAATGAGAGAAGAGAATCAGATGTTGCACAACCCACCTCCTGCTACCCAGCCTCAACCACCCCCTCCAAGAAACGAAGAAATCAAGCCGGAAACCCAAGCAAGTTCCTTTTTTTAATCAAATCTTCATAAAATGAAGCTTCAATTCTCATAAATTTTCAATTTTGTTCACACCCCTTTTCTCCTTTCCCTAAAGGGTCCCTAAAGATGCAATCTTTTTCAGTTTCTGTTTTCTTTTTGTCAACATATACATACATACATATATATATATATATATATAAATGAATTCTTGTTATTGTTTATCATCAGATCCAGATGCTGAAGTGATTGCTTTATCTCCAAAGACGTTGATGGCGACCAACAGATTCGTATGTGAAGTTTGCAACAAAGGGTTTCAAAGAGAGCAGAATCTGCAGTTGCACAGAAGAGGCCACAATCTGCCATGGAAATTGAAGCAGAAAAGCTCCAAGGAAGTCAAGAGAAAGGTGTACCTCTGCCCGGAACCCACCTGCGTTCATCACGACCCTGCCCGGGCCCTCGGAGACCTGACCGGAATCAAGAAACATTATTCAAGAAAACATGGAGAGAAGAAATATAAGTGTGAGAAATGCTCCAAGAAATATGCAGTGCAGTCGGACTGGAAAGCTCATTCAAAAACATGTGGCACCAGAGAGTATAGATGCGACTGTGGCACTCTTTTCTCTAGGTAATTAAATTTTTTCCGATTTTATTTATTTATTTTATTTCCGAGTACTTCTGGTATATACTCCCGTAATGAAATTCCGTTTTCCGATGAGGAAAAAGGACGAGCCAGTTAGGGATGAGATGGGACGAGTTTTAGCTAACTGGAGATGGGGTTGTAAAAGTTTTCAGCTTTTGCAGATTAATCATCTCTCTCTTGCTTTCTCTCTCTTCATCTCTTTCTGCTTCGAACACAAACACAGTATTAATGAACACACACATACACTGATTCCTTTTTAAATTGATTTTGGAATTTAGTTTGGGGTTTCTCTTATATCTCGTTTTGTTCTTTGGATCTTTGCCTGTCGAAAAAATGACTCCACGTGAAATCTCTCTCTCTCTCTAGAATTGCAACATGAAGACGGCCATATGATATGATGTGATGAATTTTTCTTTCTACAATTTAATTTTACCTCTTTTAAATTTATTTATTTTTTCCAGTTCACGTGGTGTTAATAAGACATGTAAGAAATACCAGGTTTGTTCTCTTGTGCGTTGGATAGACGTGTTCGCCTCTGTACTTGTAGCACATATATCCCTTTTCATCATAATCTTTCTATTTCACCTCTCTCAATTATTTCTCTTTTACATTGCAAAATTACACATTTTCCTCCTAGCAAAACTGATACTATCACATTCATTCAATAATATTATTACTCTTATAAACTAATATTTTATACTGCAGTATTAGTTTATAAGTGTAATGGTATTACTATCTGATAATCACAATCAATAATTTTTAGAATAATTCCCTTCTTCTTCATTTGCTTATCTTAGGGGAAATTGATGGAAATAGTGTTGCAGAAATTCTTCCACCTAACATACTCAATTATATGTATATATATTATATTTATGTATATATATGTGCCTTGTCTTTTTCCCCTAATTTTATCTGCATTCTCATATATAAAAATCTCCAAAACTATCCTACCAACTATATTCTATTCTGTAAGATTCCTTGCTCAGGATTACAAAACAAAAATGTTTGATATTTCTATTATTAAAAACTTACATAGAGCTACATCCAATTCCCATATATACCTATTTAATTTTTCATGTCTTAATTACCCTAGATGATCACAAAAACATTAATAGTATTGTAATTAACTTGATCAAATAAATAATGTATGTATACACATGTATATCTATGTCACATATATTTTGTTTGCAAATTGTAATGGACCATATAGTTGGCAATGGACACCCACAGGCCAGTCGTTATAACATCATGTGAACCCTTGTACCGTCAGTGTCACACATTGTCTAAAATATGAATAGTAAATCATATACATTGTCTTCAATTATTTAATTATTTTTTAATTTCAGGCGGGATAGTTTCATCACGCACCGGGCTTTCTGCGACGCGCTTGCCCAAGAAAGCGCGAGGAATCTGAACCCGCCTTCATTAAGCACAATTGGGAGTCACCTCTTAGGTCTCTCCCAAATGTCCAGCTCACAAGACCAGGTCAACCCTGCCCGCCTCTCGAGTCATGATATGCTGAGATTGGGCAGCGGGGGCAGGCCTGGCCCGCAGTTTGAACCCCTTTTGAGCCCGGGATATGCCCGAGCCTGCCCCCTTCGCCTGCCCTATTCATGCAGCCAAACCATGAAGAAGCTGACCAATCTCCACATCATCATGGGATGTTGTCAAACAAGTCATCATCGTCACTTCATGGGCTAATGCACCTTCCCCAACTTCAAATGAATAATGCTAATGCCTCTTCTTCCTCCACAGCTAATCACTTTAACCTTAGCTTCCTCTCCAACAATGGCAGCGCTGCTAGTACCATCGACGGTAGCCACCACTCTGGTGGCGGAGAAGACTCCACCCTCTTCTCATCAGGTATGTATATATGTGATCGTATCGTCACACATTTGCATAATTTTTTAGGTAAAATTGCAAAATTGGCCATGTGTGACATTTAATTTGAATCCATTTTATACACTAAGTACCAAATTAGTAACAACAAATCTCAATTTTGGCCAAATTTATTCAGAAATTCTCTAGCAAAAATTAGGGTTTTTGAGCAATGTTGATCTATGTGAATATCGACCCTCAATTCACAGTGCAAAATTTAAATTTACTAACACTATATTGCTATGGTGGACCATAAATAAACACAGGATTATCAAACCCATCCTACATCTTTGATGTAAATTTTATTTTACATAATGTAAAATCTTTATAAACTGCACCTCTAAAATGAATGTCTTAACAAAAAGAGAAAAAGAGTGACTAATTAGACCTCATACATGTTATTCATGCAGAAAATATTACATTATTATTGAGAACTTTTAGAGATGATGATGTTGCTTAAAAACAAAAATCCCGCTTAGGGATTTTCATGTTAATTTCCACTTAAATCTTGATTGATTCAAAAGTCTCATATATATATATATATATATATATATATATATATATATATTAATTTTTTTATCGGGTAAATGCGACTCGAATCCATGACCTCAATTTGAATACGAGAATTGACTTTTTTTTATTTTTTATTAATACTTAATTAAATTAACTCTTTTTGATATGTGATCAGGTAATCTCATGAGCATTGCGCTGCCATCTCTATACAGCAACTCACCCACCATTCAGACACCAACCTCCGGCCACATGTCAGCAACAGCACTGCTCCAGAAGGCGGCGCAGCTGGGCTCCACCACCAGCAACGCCGGCGCTTCCTCTTCTTTGCTGAAAAGCTTCGGAAAGTCAGGCGACCACAGTTTCGGAGGAGGGTTCGGAGGAAACAACGGCAACCATCTGCATGATCTGATGAACTCCATTGCCGCCGCCGGCAGTGGCAGCTCCGCCTCCATGTACGGCGGCGCATACAGCGGCGATCAACAGGATCATATGGATGAGTACAGAGGATTCCATGGCGATAATAGTAATAATAAGGTGTCGACCTTTGATCAGCAAAATAGCTTCAGCAGCTTGGAGCAAGGCAGATTGACGAGGGATTTTCTTGGAGTTGGGGAGATTGTGAGGAGTGTGAGAGAGCAGCAAAACGGGTTCGAAATCAGGTCGACGACGATGGATTCATCGCAAGGAAAGAGTGCATCGCAGAGGCAAACTTATGGAGGGGGAAGTTTTCAGTGAAGGATTAGGGTTTGGATTGAGTCAGGAATGGAAGATCATGATATTAAAGGTACTCTTTCTATTGCTTTCTCTCTCTCACTCTCTATATATATATGTACTCCCCGGTCCCATATACTTTTTACATTTTTTTCGTCCGTTCCACAATAACTTTCACATCTTGAAAATGGAAAGTCCTTCATAAACTCCACACTCACAATATTCTCAGTTTTACAAAAAAAGTCTTTACTTTTGGACTCACATATACACACAGTTCAACTCATTTCCTTACTTTATACATAAAGGTTACCAGATTACCCTTCAAATTTCTACTCATTCTTTCACTTTCTTAATTTGTGTGTCCTCCCTCCTATAAAAGCTCTTGTGGAATGAAGGGAGTATTAATATATACAGCTTTGATATGGAGTGAGATGGTGGGTTTTTATGAAGCTCAACACCGTATAAAACATATAAGTAATTTATGCAAATGGTGGACTTCATAAGAGACTCATCATCAAACTTCATATCATTACTCTTAATATATATTTATATATTATATATATATATATACATTCCGGTCTAATATAAATTTTCTATTTTTTCCATTTTGGTCCTGTCTCACTATAAGTTTTCTATTCTAATTTTGACAAATAACTTCTAAATTCATACCCCTACATTTCACATTTATTTATATCTATTTGCACTCAATTATCCCCACTTTTACCGAAATGTCATGTTTTTCTCCTCTCACCGTTACATCACTTGTACTATATATATATATATATATATATCTATTATTATATCACTTATTTTAAACTTTGTGCCCAAAAGCAACAATAAGGGTATATCGGGACGGAAGGAATATTTATGTGTTTGCATGTATGTTGATGATCGGATTATAGATAATGAAAAACATTTTGCAAACAAAAATGTTTGGTTTAATTCTTGATGCAGGAGAAGGAGGTCTAAGTTGCATGATTAAAGAAGAGAGATGCATGGTGTTGCTTCTATATATATGTGAATCCGATCGAGAACTTAAGAAGCTTTGTTGTTAGGGGAACTTCAACTATAGATTCAAAACTTGGTATTTTATATTTTGTTAGCATGACAATTTTCCCTTTTCCTTTTTGGAACTTTTTGAAACTTTGGAAAAAGAATGCAAAGTTCAGATAATTGTAAGTGAAATTCCTAGACTACATTTTTTTCCCTTGATGAGCAAAAACGATGTTAATGCATGAGGTTAATTTATTCATTTTTTTGTGGGCCCGGGGGTGGGTAGGGAGTAGATGATCAATGCTACCCTAGGGTTTCAATTCATAGTGTTAGGTTTAGCTTTTTGTTTGCCTCTTTCTATTGAAAAGGATTGAACAATATCAAAAGCTATATACGTTTTTAAATGTCTTCTGTGCAAGGTGTGTAATAATCTAGATCGATTTCATGATTTTTTTTTTTTTTTATTTTACAAATGGAAAGTAATGGAAAATGATTCGAACTCCAGCCTCTACTGAACAATTTAAAACATGATTATAGTATAGACAAAATAATTTTTTTTGTTTAATTTTTTATTTTTATTTCGTTACACTCGCAAAGTTTTGTTACTTTAAAATGAAAATTAGAGATTCTCTGTTAAAAAAATATATAAACATATTTAAAGGTTTGGACAAATTAAAGAAAATACATCATGAAAAAAGTAAAGCATCAAACGCTAGCTACTAAGGTGTGTTTGTAAACTTTAATTAAAAGAATAGATGAGAATCGATCACTTATTTTTAAAATTAGTTTTCACAATTTTTTAAAATAACTGATTTTAAAACCTATTAATCGAGTTAAAGATGAGCAAATTAACTGCTTTTGTTGCCAAGAGAAATCTTATGGATGGTGTGGTGATTTATAATGAGGTGATTGATGAAATTCAGAAAAAGAGAATAGGGGCAGCTATATTAAATTAAAGTGGACTTCGCCAAGACTTATGATTCGATTCGATGGGATTTTGTAGACGAAGTCCTGAAAAGGATGATTTTTCGCGAAAGTGGAGAGGACGGGTGAGAGAATGCATCTTGTCGGCTTCATTTTCCGTTCTTATTAATGGGAGTCCTATGGATGAATTTCACCCCTCAAAGGGTTTTAGACAAGGAGAATGAGTTTATTTGAGTGGGAGAGGGAGCAATGTGATAATTTGATGACTCGATTGAGTAGGTACAAGTCGACTCAATGTGATAATTGGTGCCTGAAGGATGAATATGGCTAGGAGTGGGGGTGTGCATCGGCCGGTTGCAAAAAATGAATCGATTCAAATTTATATTATAAGTATTCGAAATCAAACAGAATTCATTCTAAAATCGAATATAAGTGGAACCAAAAAAATTCGGTTCTATTTTGGTAAAAATTAAAATAACTGAATTAAAATGTTATCTATTTTAATTTGCGATTTCAATTTGCAATTTAGGAAGCCTTATAAAATATTATTAATTAATTATTATATATATTAATACACATATAATTCGATTTCCTATTTAACATCTTAACCAAAATTTAATAAATTTCAGTTATGTTTTGGTAAAAATTGAAATAATTGAATTAAAATATTATTTATTTTATTTTGCAATTTCAGTTTGCAATTTAGGAATCAGGGGGCTAGGTTACCTTATAAAATATTATCTATTAATTATTATATATATTAATATGATAATATATATATATATATATATATATATATATATATATATATTATACATATAATTCGGTTCCTATTTCGATTAATCAAAATTTAATAAATTATTGAACCGGATCGAATACCGAAATTTGGTAAAATAGCTAATCAAGATCGAACCGTAAATTATATTAACCAAACAGAATAATATTTCGATTAGGTTATCGGTAAGTAACTGAATTATGCAAACCCTTAGCTAGGAGAGGAGTGGACCTGGGTAACGTTTTATGTCTGTTCCTTTTGTTTCTCGAGTGTCAACTACATACACACTTTGGTCCAGATTTTGTGACTGGACCGACATCAAACAACTCAAAGCAATAATGTTGAACTCATTTCCTTATCCACAACAGTTTTAAACCAAGGAAGGTAATATAAATCCATAGATTTTGGACTAGCTTGTACTTAATTGGACATCATTTGGGGTATATGGAAATACAAAAATTAGTGATTTTCAACAATCTTATCTCCAATCTAGAGGAGTGTTTCGAATTATGTTGGTGAAGATGTGTGTTAGGAATCAATGTAAATGAATTAATTTTCAATTTCTCTATAAGTTTGGACTTTTAGATGAGGCCGATTCTTTTATGGTATCGGAGCCGGAGAGTCATGCCCAGACGTCACGGGTTCGATTCCCGCTAACAACTCCACCCACTTTAAACCTGTCCACTTGATGCATGAGCCTTATAAATTCGGTCCACGAGTGAGGGAGTGTTAGGAATCAATATAAATGAATTAATTCTCCTCTCTATAATTTCGACTTTTAGATGAGGCGGAATCTTTTCAATGTGGAACGGGAAATGGATCCTTTACATTTTTCATTTTTTTGCAGGTTTCTATAAATTTTGGAGAAAGATAAACACATGATAAAATAATGAGTGAGTCTTATTTATTTGTATTTCATTCAATATTTTATCATGTGTCTATCTCTTTGAAATTTACAAAAAAATTACACATGAATTGGAGAGAATCTGTAATCAAGGTGGAGAAAATAAACCTGACCCATTGTGCCGGTCCAGTGAGCCCGGATTTAAGGCCAGATTGGGCCTAATATTTGGTGGCTCGAAAAGAACCGGCCCGAAATGCCCTTCAGGACGACCGGGCTTGGCTCGGCCCATCATGTTTTTTAAGGTCCACCATTTTTAGTGATGTATGTTAAATTGTTACCGTTATGACCCCAAGATATTGTGTTAATAAATAAGGTGAATGAGCTGAACTATGTGCAGTTTCATCCATGTGATTTTTATTAATATCTGGGTTTCTGCATTAATGTGGTGTTTTTTTTTTTGTTTGATTTGTTAAGAATAATGTAATTACAAGTAAAAATATTAAATATTTATGTTTCTGAGAAATTATTTCTCACAGCTTTAGTTACGAATCATTCTTGCTAGAAATATGCATCCAAATGTACGTCTTGTGGATTTTTTTCCCTCAATATGATGTTTAGCTTAAGTTTCACATGTGCCGATATTTTTCACTTCACATGCGCCATCAAACTTATTTTGAATTATTGAATTGTTTGAAATTTGTTATGAAGTGTTGAATGTAAAGATTTAATAAGTTATTATGGATTGTTTGTACTTTGTTACGAATTGTTGAACTTATTATATATTGTTGAATTGTTCTTTGAACTTATTATGAATAATTGATTTTTTTAACTTGTTACTCTCCTCGTCCCATATTAGATGATACATTTGTCAAAAACAAGTCGAGTCTCAAACTCAATGATTTATTTACTTAAAAGAAAATAAAACATAATCATCTTCATATATATACCCTTCAAACACCTAAAAATTACATATAATGTCATTACTTTATCTACACTAATCAAATTCTACTTTTTGCAATAAGGTGAAATGGACTATTATACCCTTATTTGTTTCATTTTAATATCAATAAAAAATTCTTACCTTAATAATCGTGCGAACAATAAATGTATCATACGGTATGGGACGAACAATAAATGTATCATACAAGATGGGAACGAAGGGTATATTAATTGTCTTAGTGTTTGAAATTATAATAAAAATATATAAAAAAAAAGACCATTTTGGTCCAATGGCCCGATTGGGCATGAGAAATGTAGGCTCGATTACAACCGGCCTAGCCCGTCCCACAAAAGACATGTGACCGCCGATCTCGCACCAACCCGACTCCATTTGTCGGCTCTACCCTTAAGTGGCTAAATATAAGGGGTAGATTACCATTAAGAGAAAAAACTTGGTCTCATAACTTATCGAGTGTTCAATTTTCGTCCCAAAAATTTAACAATTCAATTTTGGTCCCATAACTTGTAAAATTATCTAATTTTGATCTCATTTTTGCGAAAAATCGAAAACAATATTGTTTTCATCACGTGTCGCTCACGCGCGGATGAAAATTGGGAATTTTCTTTCAAAATTGTTGTGGACGCTGACTTTCTTATTCTTTATATTTTGAATTTTTAATTCTTATTTTATTATACGTCACTAAATATACAAATAAAAATAAAGTTAAATTAAACTTAAAATAAAAACTTAGCTGATCCCCACCCCCACGGGCCCCACATGGTCCTCATCCACAAACGTCCGTTCTTCCCCATCATCAGAGTATTACATTCAAATCTAAGCAAATATGTCTGTACAATATACGGAACAAACCATCCAAGCTAGTAGTGATGGAGTGCTAATTGCACATTTAGTCATGTAGGAGTTTTCTAATTTTACAGTTGGTTCCTATGTTTAGCAAATAATACTTTTATATGTATATTTGATCCTAACCGTTAACTTAACGGATTCCTTTTGAAAAAAATTTGACCAGTGTATCGATTTGCAACAATTAATAAGATCGTGTATCGAATTGCAAATTTTAAAAAGTCATGTTGTAATTTTTTTTTATCGGGTAAATGGTGACTCGAACTCATGACCTTTGGATCATAGGTAGTGGAGTTCTAACGTCTTGAGCTATACTACTTCATCGGTCATGTTGTAATTGATAAACACTTAAAAGACAATGTATTTTTATGTAATTAACCCTAAATAAAATATCAAATAACCTAAATTATTAAAAACACCCAGCTAAATTTATGGTTATACGTCTTCCACATTTTTTTAACAAAATCAATTTTCCGCGTATTTAATCCAACAATCCAAAATAAAACTTAAAAAATGTTAAAGAACCATACAAATGAAAAGAATCTACAACAAAATTTACGATGACAAATAAAAAAGAAAAAAATATTTGTGACAATTTTATTTATATTTATTTGCAATATGACACGACCACCTTTTGACAACCCAACTAGAAATACTAATTTCACTTAAAGAGTGAGTTGTGAATAATTTTACCAGAAATGACTGCGTGCGCACGTGCGACTTTTTTTCTTTTTAAATGCCTTAACAGAAAGACAATGAACACTTCTTAACGTGACAAAAAGGATTCTTAACATCATATACAAAATTTTATAAAATGCGCGCCACGGTTTGACCCAACAGTCGTCATCTATGTACACAACCACTCAAACCCCGCGGAGAGCCGCAGCCTTCTCCAAGAGAACCACAACGTCACAAATCATCAAATTACCTACAATGCATAAACCGAGTGAGATATAAATCTCGAAGCGAAATTATGCATGATGCGATGTTTAGTTCGAAAACCTCCCAATGCACAAAGCACTCTCATTAAAATCCTCAATTTATTTATTTATTAAAACACTCGATAGGCTACCGACTCACTACTATGCACCGACATGAGCTCAATATAAACATATCATATGAGACGGTGGCCCACTCTAGGTAGCATACGCCCGGTTCTCCTGGTCGCCTTAACTCCTAGGTCGCCCTTCCGCCGACGGTGGCCCACACTAGGTAGGATACGCCGCTTTCCTCTCGGTCACCCGAACTCCTAGGTCGCCCTTTCCGTTGTCACACATAATCATACACGACGGTGGCCTACTCTAGGTAGCATACGCCGGGTTCTCCCCGATCGCCTTAACTCCTAGGTCGCCCCTTCCGCCGACGGTGGCCCACTCTAGGTAGCATACGCCGCTTTTCCTCTCGGTCGCCTTAACTCCTAGGTCGCCTTCCGCCGACGGTGGCCCACTCTAGGTAGCATACGCCGAGATACTCTATGGTCGCCTTAACTCCTAGGTCGCCCTTCGTTCTCACACACCATCATACGAGACGGTGGCCTACTCTAGGTAGCATACGCCAGTTCTCCCGGTCGCCTTAACTCCTAGGTCGCCCCTTCCGCTCTCGATGTATAACCGGAGGTCAAATGCTTCAAATATAATTCAATGCTAATGCATGATATGCATGATGCAATGCAAAGCATATCCACAGTAGAATCACATGCTCATAACACCATTTCCATTTCTGCAATAATCATATAAATTCATAAATTTATTTCACGATAATCATTGAACTCACAAGTTCATTCTCGCAACAATTGAATTCGGTGGCCTACTCTAGGTAGCATACGCGATTCCTCTCGGTCGCCTTAACTCCTAGGTCGCCCTTCCGTTCTCACTTTGAAATCCCCTAATTCATTTCTAATCGCTCTCGCCTAATTCATTTCTAATCACTCGTCTAATTCATTTCTACTCACAACTAACCAATTCAATTACTCTATTCATTTATATAATAATCACGGAACTCAAAAGTTCATTTCACAATAATTATGAAACTCACAGGTTCAATTCACAATAATAATCGAACTTACTGAGTTCAATTCACAATAATTGAACTCGCATATTTAATCCACATCAAATATTGAGCTCATAGGCTCTTTCACAATACCCATTGAATATCAATCAAATATCACAATAAACGTAATATTCACATATCACCAATTAAACATCAATACTTCACAAAATATTATATTTATGCATTGTAGGTGCAAATGAATTTCTACTTACCTCAAGTCCGCAAACCGTTGATAAATCAAACCCTAAACTCTTTTTATCGTCTTTCACTACCAAATAAGAACAATTATTAATAATTTGAGGATAGAGTTTTGTTACACTCACCACGAGCTTTAAAATGATATAAAATTTATCGATTGACGGAAGTCGAATACTTACCAAATTAATGCTTCTCCCTCTCTCTTTCTCTCTCTCGCGTGCTCTCTCTCTCTCTGTACGTATATATATGGCTAACCCTTTCTATCCAATTTTCTCTAATTGGTATGGGGATATATATCCCTTTGCCTCCACCGCCCCTAAATAGCTTCCAAGGTAAGATTCTAATTTATTATTATTATTATTATTATTTTATTTAAACATATTTATCTTCTTTATCTAACAATGCTTTATATGCGTATTACACAATTATGTCATACATCAACTAATATATATATACACTACACATATATTATATATAATTATATTTTAATAAACAATTAGTATTATAGTTAATCCCATTAATACCACTAATACTTATATAAGTTGTATTATTACTCAAACACCATTAAAACTCCAATCACTTATAAATTAATTTTCTCATCACTAAATATACAAAGGCATATGTAATTAATTCACTATTTAAAAGCATAATAAAATAATGCAACATAAGATAATTAAAAATCACAAGTAGCACATAATTAATTAAAAATGCACTCAATGCATGAAATATATTGATTAATGAGTAGTGAAAAGCTCGAGTATCATAATTATAATTAATTTTTGTCGTTAACACTAGAGGTAGTAACAATTGAGTAGTACAAAAAGAATTAAATAAAATCTTATAATGCGCTTAATTATTGTCTCACCACTACGTAGGTAAAATATATATTTAATACAATATTTAAAATAAGATAAATTAGTACGAGATTACAAGTAGCACACAAAAATAATTGTATGAAGCATATTGACTTATGAGTCGTTGACAATTTATTTATTTATATCACTTTAGATTTAACAATTTAGGTAGAAGTTTATTACTACTACTTCAATAAAATATCATATATTTAAAACTTAAGGAGTAAAATGGAAAGAATTATAAATAAATAACGTGTCACTCATATAAGTTAATAAAAATGAGTAAATTTTATTGGTAAATAACTAATGAGAGATTCGGATATCACACAATAGAGTTCTTTTTAATTTAAAATTTAAATATTTTTGTTTATTTGCGATGGATTATTTTATTTTTTAATTTTTTTATTTATTTGTGATATATCTATATTAGAATTTTAAAAATAAAATAAATAACTTATATTAGGACGTCGTTTTGATAAAGTGACTAGCTTAAAGGTGGGCGGAAAAGTATATACAGAAGCAAAAATTTAAAATAAGATCATGAACTTAGTCTTGTTCTTAAAAATTAAAATGTTATAAATAATTAGTTGAATTGACATTTAAATGAACTATTACCTGTTTTTAAAAAACAAAATGTTATAAATAATCAATTGCATTGACATTTAAAATAAAAATCTTAATACAATTAAATTAAGATTAATTTGTCATTGTTCTGGAAACATTGAATAATACTTTGCGACACAAATTTGTAACAGAATAGTACTTGACACGACCACCTTTTTGACAATCCAACTATAAACACTAATTTTACAAGAAATGACTCGTGCGCACGTGCGACTTTTTTTTCAAATGCTTTAACAAAAAGACAATGAACACTTCTTAACGTGACAAAAAAGACTCATAATATCATATACAAATCTTTATAAAATACAACTTAAAATACACGCCCACAATTTGACCCAACATGTCGTCATCTATGTACACGCCACTCAAAACCCCGTAGGAGCCGCACACTTGTCAAGTAGAATCACAACCTCACAGATTATCGGATTACCTACAATGCATAAACCGAGTGAGACATAAATCTCGAATCGAAATTATGCACAATATAAAATTCTCAACAATCCTTCCAATATACTCACTTTTGAAATATCCTAATTCATTTCTAATCGCGTCCTAATCCATTTCTATCGCCTCGCCTAATTCATTTCTAATCGCGTCCTAATCCATTTCTATTGCCCTCGCCTAATCCATTTCTAATCGCGTCCTAATCCATTTCTATTTAATCCATTTCTAATCGCGTCCTAATCCATTTCTATCTCCCACCTAATTCATTTCTACTCAATTGCTTTGGGGCCCCCAGACTTACAGATATATGTCGGCGTACATTCGGTACAAAAGCCACCACGTGGCCAATATAAATCCTCTCTTTTGAAACCACCTCATTCATTTCTATTCGCTCGCCTAATTCATTTCTACTCACAACTCACCAATTCAATCATCCTATCAATTTCTATAATAATCACGTAACTCAGGAGCTCGTTTCACAATAATCATGGAACTCACAGGTTCATTCGGCAATAATTGAACTCACAGGTTCAATCCAACAATAATTGCACTCACAGTTCAATTCAATAATAATTGAACTCACTAGTCCAATTCATGAAAATCATTGAACTCACGATTCACCACATCAATTATTGAGCTCACACTCTTTTCACGATAAATAACAATATCAAATATCAAAATTCGTATAATATCCACATATCACCAATTAAACGTAAACAAATTCACAAATTACTCCATTTATGCATTGTAGTCACAAATAAATTTCTACTTACCTCAAGTCCGTAAAACGTTGATAAATCAAATCACAAACCCTTTTTATCGCCTTTCACTATCAAATAAGAACAATTATTAATAATTTGAGGGTATTGTTTTATTCTACTGTCACGAGCTTCAAAACGGTATAAAATTTATCAATTGACAGAATCAAATACTTACTAAAATACGTCGGAATCTCGCACGATACGACCCTCTCTTCCTTTCTCCCTCTTCCCTCTCTCTATCTCTCCCGTCGCGCTTTCTCTCTCTCTTTGCGTATATATGCTAGCTTCCAGGTTTGAAAAGAAAGATGAGATGATGTGCATGCCTCCAGGTTTTAAAAACAATGGTATGCTTATCCTCCACTGCCTAAGTAAACTTCCAAGGTAAGTTTTTATTTTTTTATTATTATTTTTTTATCTTTCTAATCTACTTGTAAATTAACTATATATATATATATATATATATATATATATATATATTAGATTTAATATGCTATAATATTTTAAATAACATTATTTAATTTAATTAACACCACTTATAATTATATAGTTTGTATTATTACTCAAACACCATTGAAACCCCAATCACTTATAAATTAATTTTCTCACCACTAAACATATAAAGACATATTTAATTAATTCGGTATTTAAAAGCACAATAAAATAATGCAAGATAAAATGATTTAAAATCACAAGTAGCACATAATTAATTAAAAATGCACTCAATGCATGAAATATATTGATCAATTAGTAATGAGAAACTCGGGTAACACTAGTAACAATTGAGTAGTACAAAAAGAATTAAATAAAATCTTATAATAAAGTTAATTACTATCTCACCACTAAATGAGTAAAAATATATATTTAATACAATATTTAAAACAAGATAAAATAGTATCGTATTACAAGTAGCACACAAATAAATAATTGTATGAAGTATATTGACTTATGAGTAGTTGACAATTTATTTATATTACTTTAGGCTCAACAATTTAGGTAGAAGTTTATTACTACTACTTCAATAAAATATCATATATTTAAAACCTTAAGAAGTAAAATGAAAAGAATTATAAATAAATAATGTATTACTCATATACGTTCACAAAATGAGTAAATTTTATTGATAAATAACTAATACGATATCACAGAACTATACAATCTTTTCTTAAAAAAATAGAGACGCAACTTTGAGACGGCTAAACCAGAAACTTTGTTTGCGCCATTGCGTGAATACACCTTTGTCGTCGCCGCCGGACTCCTTCCTTTTTTACCGTTGGACACTGTCAGGTAATGGGACTTTAAGGTTTTTCTTTTGAGAATTAAGATATTTTTAAATGAAATATGATATAGGATTTTTAGGGCTTTGGATTTGAGAATTGCAATATAATAAATATTGTTGAATGTATATAAATTCCTATTATATATAAAATTAGGTAATTAATTGTATTTGTATAATTGTATATAATGAGCTTTTGATTTGAGAATTGAAATATAATGAGTGGACTTTACTATTTTTGTATTGATTTTATTATAGATAATGGATAATCGAAATATGAAGAAAGAGACTTATTATTGATCAATTCAATCGAATAAATAACAGTAGGAGACAATTTATCTAAACACACAAAAAAAAAAAAAAAAAAAAAAGGTTGTTTGATTTATTTTTATTTGTTTTATTATAATAAAATATGAATAATAAAACTCAAAATATAAAGAATAAGCCAATCGGTGTTTGCGTCTGCATTTTAAATGTAAATCTCCAATTTTTGCCAGCACTGGAGCGACGCATGATCGAAAACCACGTTGTTTTAGTTTTTCCAACAAAAATGAAACTAAAATTGGATAATTCTATAAGTTATGAGATCAAAATTGAATTGTTAAATTTTTTTAGATGAAAACTAAAAAAAGAAAGAAAGAAATTCTCATACAATTAAGGGGGCGCTTGGTTGGAAATTTTTCAATGACAATGGGAATGAGACTTAATATAAGATAAATATGGTGTTTAATGAGAATAAAAAATGGTGAATGACATTATTTTCCCTCCTAAATAAGGTAATCATTACCGATTAACATTTTCCACGTCTACAATCATTTCTCCTCAATCACTCCCTCCACCACCAATAACAACCTTCTTTTGTCTCATTTTTCCAAAATTGAAGCACAACATCAATGATATAAATAACATGGAGACATTTCTTCCTCCATTAAATCCTCGGGCGTAGAGGAAAAAACCAATTTCATTCTCTTCCCATTGAACAGGTTTGTAACAAGCGCCCCTAAAAGTATGGCTGGATACCAACTTTGTCACTCCTTCAGTAGCCTTTTGGAGTTGACGTATGATATATTCGAGACCTAGCTAATTGTTAACTTCTCTGTCTCCAGCTAGTCTTCATACTCAATTGATTTTCTTTTTCTTTTTTTTTTTTTTTGGGGTATAAACTCAATTGATTTTCTTTGTTTCATGTTATTGTTATAATTTTTTATGGTCAGTTTTTAAAAAAAAAAAAAAAAAAATAATAATAATAATAATAATAATAATAATAATAATTTTTGATGGTCTTGTCTGAAGCTGTTAACTCTATATAATCCCCTAATTTCAATTTTTTTGTCACTTTTCATATTTTAATATGTATTTTACTTTTTGAATTTTTAATACATGGACCCTTAATTATGGTGCTTCATTGAATTATTTTTATCACAAGACGTGTCATCCATCCAAATTATGGAATATAAAATGAAACACGTAAAATAACACAGATGATCATGCGTAATTCTTGCACCTGCCGATTTGCAACTGACTTCAAGCCATCTTTCTTGTAGTTCTCGTCTAATTCTAGAAAATAAAAATATTTCGATCGAGAATTAATTAATTACATATATATTACAAAGTTGTTTACTGCATCAAGATCTTATACAAGAATTAATTTGACTTTCTTTGATTTATTAATTATATTCACCAGTAACATTAATTTAAGGAAGAAAATGGGAAAAAAATCAAATCTGTTTAATTTACCTCTTCTTCTCCTCAAAACCACTTATAATTAAAACACAACAAAATTTATGTGAAATTTAAAAAAAAATCACCCCTAAACTTCAGCTTAATCTTGTAATTTCTAGCTAGTATACCTTCACATGTAATTATATATATATATATATATATATATATATATATATATATATATATATATATATATATATATATATATATATATATAAATTAATCACATGTTCATAGATTAATTTACATCTATATATATGCCACCATTAATTAAGTAATTCTGGATTTTCTTATTTATGTGACATCACATCATAAATGATGGACATATAATTCGGTGCACACCCGCAGATACGCATGTGATAATTTCCAAAGCATATTTATATATGAGTAATATGTGAACCGGTGCATATCATCAACACTATTTTTACTATCACCGCTACGCACATTCACTACTAATGTCATGTACATGCACTATTACCGTTATTCACATGCACTATTGTAGTAAATTTGACAAATGATAGTGAATGTGCATTGCAATAATAGTAAAAATAGAGTTCATAAGTATACAAGTGGATCACACGAATATTTGTGTATATATAGACTTGTTCCTCTCTCTCCCCCTCTGAAATTTCATAATATCTCTCGAGTCCATGTCACTCCCTCAGTTTTTTAATTTGCAGAATTTTAGTCGGTTTTGGTCCCCCAACTGGTAATTTTAATCTAATATTTTTTCTTGAATTTATAATTTCTTGTCAGCAGAAACTTTTAAATCTGCTATTTTTATATATATATATTTATTTATCGGGAAAATGTGACTCAAACACATGATCGTCATTTTCTTAAATATAAAATATCAACTATGAGTGCGTACTTGGGTTCTAATATTGTTAACAAACTAAAGACTATTAATTAAGTAAATAATTAGGTGGAGATACATGGATTAATGACACGTTCTTATTAGGTTCTAGAGCCGGTTTGTTGGGCTTCAAATCAAAATTCTATATGTCAAAAAAATAAAAATTGATTAGTGACAATTTTCTCTCTTAATAAGATAATTATTATCAATTTTAATTAGGTTTTTTCTCTTCTACAATTATTTCTCATTAAAAAATATTGTAAAATAAAGAACGAGAAGAACAAGAATTTGTTTACCCTTCATTAAGAATGACTACGTCTGGGGCGAACCAAGTCGGGAGATATTTCACTATATTTCTTGTAGTACATAACGATATAATAATGCAGATTTATAAATAGAAAGAGAATTGAGATGTAACCCTAAAAGCCCATTAGGCATCTTGGCCCATTAAATATCTTTTCCAAAGAAGTAATGTCCATAATTATAATATATTTACAACACTCCCCCTTGGACATTACGTCGTGATATCCATGTCTCGTTAATCCTCGTGAGAATAATTTAGAGGGAGAATATGAGTACAATCATTGATCTTTGAGATCCAATCTTTAGGATTGTTCTTAAGTTGTTATTCCCCCGAATACAACAAACTTCTAAGCCTACGCATCCCAATAGCATGGACATATTTTTCAAAAGTAGAGGTAGGAAGTGATTTAGTAAACAAATCACGGATTGTCACTGTGAAAGTGTACCTTTGTATGATAATTTTACCACTCTTCCGGAGTTCATACGGATAAAAGAATTTTGGAGAAATGTATTTTGTCAAGTTTCATTTAACATATCCATTACTCATATGTGCAATACAAGTTGCATTGTCCTCATAAGGACAAGAGGGGATATATCATTTTTAGAATATCACAGAATTACAAATTTGTTTTACCAATGACTTTAACCAAACACATTTTCGTGAGACCTCATATAAATCAATAATGTCTGAATGGTTTGAGGAGGTGGTAACTATAAATTGTTCCGTGAAATTGCGGTTTCACCGCAGAGAAAAATATAACCGATCGAGATCCGACAAGATGGGGATCGGACATATAACAAGCATCTGCATAACCCATCAATGTTTTGTCTTAATTTCTTGTATAAAATGAACCAAGATCATGTGAAACTTGAAGATACCGTAAAATATGTTTAACATCATTCCAATGTCTCCTTGTAGGAGAAGCACTAAACTTTGCAAGCAAATTTATTGCAAATACAATATCCATTTTGTGCAGTTTGCAAGATAAAGTAATGCACCAATTGCACTTAGGTAAGAAACTTATGGTCCTAGTATGTCTTATGTATCTTCTTTAGGTCTAAATGAGTTCTTATCCACTTCAAGGGAGCAAACAACCATTGGTGTGTTTAGCGGATGAGATTTAACCATATAGAATCTCTCCAACACCTTCTTCAAGTAGGTTAACTGGTGTACAAGAATTCCTTCGGGGAGATGCTCGATCTACAAAGCCGAGATAATACTTGGTTTTACCCAAGGTTTTCATTTCAAATTTAGCCTTTAAGGTTGATTTAGCTTCTTCAATCTCCTTACATGTTCCAATTATACATATTTAGATCATCAACATAAACCGATTCTCGGGAGTCTTAAGTCCTTCAGTGGATTTTCATATAAATATTGGCATCCAATGATCCATATAAATATGCGGTTACAACATTCATTAGCTGCATTTCTAAATTTAATTATACCGCAGGATAATAAGTAGTGGAACGTTATTCTATCCATAACAGAGAATATGTTTGATCAAAATCAATACCAGGTCTTTGCGAAAATCCTTGAGCTACTAATCTCGCTTTGTATCTCACCACCTTATTATTCTCATTTCGCTTTTGTACAAATACCCATTTATATCCAAACAGATAATATTTTCGGGTGTACGTATGATAGTACCAAATATTTTTCTTTGTTTAGCGAGTCTTGCTCTGCCTCAATTGTTTCTTTCCATTTTACCCGATCGAGCGCTTCCGGTACTCACTATTGACTTGGGTTCTGGATCCAGATCATTATTTGTAATAGAAAGAACAATTATTGCGGTAAATTCGTTGTATCAACAATAATACTTCTATTATAAGTTTCTCCTGTATTTATAAAATTCATAGTAACTTCTATGTGTACATCAACCAGATCTTCATCATTTCCCAAAATATTTTGGTCTGGTTGTTCCGCAATCCTAGTATTTTTATTTTGTGCACATATATCGTTACTAGGATTTTCGTCTTTAGGACGAATCTCTTCAAGAGATTTCAGGGTGACTGAATATTTTTGCTAGCTTTAGTTTTCCGCGGATTTATTTCATTTGTGTTAAGAGATCCTTTACGCTTACGGCGTATGGGTGCATCAATATGTATACTTGATTTCATTGGGACCTCTACCCACAAAAGTGCATTTACATCGTATATGCGATTTAGTCACTCCTTTATGATCAAGAATGTATTCGATGACAGTTACTTGCTAAATATTGCAAGTTAATTATATTTTGAACTTCCATTCGGTTTGGTAGTGCGTGGGTCTAAATATCAAGATCTTTTTCATTCCATGAAATTTTCGGCATTAATTTAATTTTAAATTTTTATCTCCCCTAATGCCGGGAAATGATCTTCATTAAATGTGCATTAAGCGAACCGAGCCACAAATTGATCCCTTGCATAGGTTCTAGGTATTTCATAATAGATTGAGATTCAAAAGTCTATGTATATATTTTCTTTGTGGGCCCATTGAGGTACGCTTTGGTGGTGATATGGAATATATACTACACAACCAAATATGCGCAAATGGAAAATGTTAGATTATTTCCTACGCACTAGTTGTAAAAAGGGGAGTAGACATGATATGCAGAGGACGGATTTGAATTAGAATTGCTAAAATTGCATGCCCTAACATGAAATAGGTAAGTTGGAATTTTGCAATAATGGTCTTGCAATTAATTTGATCCGCTTTATTAGTGACTCGGCTAGACCATTCTCGGGTGTGGACGTAAGGAACCGAATGCTCCACTTTAATTTCCAATGTCATACAATAATCATTAAATGCCTTTGATGTGAACTCTCCGGCATTATCCATTCGAATGGATTTAATTGGATAATCTGGGAATTGAGACTTTAGTTCAATAATTTTTGCAATAAGCTTGGCAAAAGCGTTATTACGGGTGGATAGTAAACATACATAAGTCCACCGTGTGGAAGCATCAATTAGGACCATGAAATATCGAAATGGTCCCGATACCGGATGAATTAGTCCACATATATTCCCATGAATCCGCTCAAGAAAAATGGGAAATTCAATTCCAATTTTAGTACGGGACGGTCGTACTATAAGTTTACCTTTTGCACATGCATCACAAATAAATTCACCAATGAAGGGATTCTCGTTATTTTGCATACTATGACCAATGGAATTAGACAAAATTCGACGTATCATATTTTTGTCTGGATGACCTAACCGCTCATGCCATAATTTGAAAGAATTTGGATCATTAAATTTTAAGCTCATGGCAATATGGAGATTAGAAGGTCGGATATATGTATAATACAATCCGAATGAGAAAGAAGGAAGCTTTTTAACAACTTATTTTCGACATCCTAGTGATTGTGTCATCAAAAGATATTCACTATTGTTCTTAGTGTCAGTTTCAATGTGGTAACCATTTGATCTAATGTCTTTAAAACCGAGAAGGGCACGTTTAGATTGTGGATATAATAATGCATCATTAATGATTAATTCAGTACCCATAGGGAGAATTATTGAAGTTTTACCAGAGCCTATTATTAATAGATATTATTATTAGCAATTGTTGTGACACTCCCTTTTCTCCACCAAATTTTGGAAAAATTTTCTATCTTTCAGATAGTGTGGTAGCATTATATACCAAACACAAAATATTTTCTTTCTCCATAAGTCAAGACAATTGATGATTCACAATCGAAAATAACTTTTTTAACAAGCTTTGGAAAGTTAAATAATATGATAAACACTTAAAAGGATCAAGTATTTTGATCACTCGTCATCTCCGAAGTCTTTGAGCTCAACACTCAATAGGTCAAAGTCTGCTTCAAGCAAATTAGCATGATGAGATTTTTTTTTTTACTTTCCAGAAATTTCTATTTCAATTTAGGAACTAAAACGTAATATCACAAATTCTATGCTCTTTAGGATTCCTAATTGGTAGAACACTCGCGATAACGTATTATAAAATAAAGAATGAGAAGAACAAAAATTTGTTCATTAAATATCTTTTCCAATAAGTAATGTCCATAATTTTAATATATTTACATTTAGTTGGTAACGAATGTCTCCTCACGTTGTCCTCTCAAGATTATCAAAAACAATTTGACTGGGCTTTTAAGTTAATATTTGGGTTTAGAAGGCCCAAAAACAAATCGCTCATGAACTAGGGCCAATAGAAAAATCTACTTCATGGGCCTTATTCATATATGATTTTGATTATATAGTACACTTTAAATATTAATAATACAACTCTCTATTTTTTATTGTTTTAATATAAATATAAAATATCTAAAAGACTCTTAATAACTTAAAACCAAAATAACTTAATCTTCTCTCACCCACTACCACCATCACTTGTCGCCACCGCTGACCATCATCAGCACCACCAACTTAACACAAAATTTAATGACCACTTAAATTTCAAATTCAAACAGTCAACTTCAAATTTAGAAAAAAAAATGATAATACTCTTTTTTGATCAACCAGTCTGAAATTAGCAACAATTTTGGCTTTGCCGAATAATAGAAAAAAATCACTTAATTTTTCAAAGAATAGAGAAAACATGAAAGAATTTTCCCTTATTTAAAAGTCTGAATTTATAGAGAGATTTGAGAATCAATACATTATTACTATAACCCTAATAAAAGATATATTTGGTAGTTTATGGTGGATATATTTACGAATATTGAATATCATAAAGTGATTGTTTGTGAGTATAAAATCAATGATATTTTGAGTAATCAAGTGATGGTTGAATGATGATAATAAAGTGATTATTTCCATAAAACGAATAAAAATACTTTTGATGGACGGACAAACAAGACAAGTATACTTTTGATGGATAGAGATAGCACAAGAATTTAAAATTTCAGTCCTTTAATTTATTTATAAATATATTTAGGTAATTTTCGGTCATCTATTAAACGGCATAAGAATTTTTTTAAAACAAAAATAAGAATTTAAACACAATTAATCTTGATAATTAATTAGCACAAATCTCAGTCATTTCGTAAGTTAATATAATTTAAAATACACATGAATCAAAATAATCATCCAACATATACTATTTTATTAATATAATTTACTTAACACAAATCAGGAAATTTATGTCAAAAAATATATTTCACATAATTAATAACTCAACGTCAACTTAATTAAATTAAATGGTAGATTACATGGACGATGAATAAAAATCGGATCTATACAATAAGAAAATAATTGCAATAATAAGTCAAACATAACAAATTAAATTTTTACAATAATTAATCCTATAATAAAAATAAAAATTTGGATGTATTCTTTCATTGCCTCACAAACTGTTAAATTAATCTTCTTCCATATGCAATAATCCGTTTATTTAAAATTTGTAAAAAAATAGAATAAACAAAAAATAGTCAAATATTAAAGAGTCGAGACAAATAGAAAGGATTACAAATCGATGATGATAAACAAATATTCACTAATACCTTAAAAGATTTAATCTGAAAAAAAATTAAACATACAAAAAAAAAAAAAAAACCAATGTGAAGCAAGAAAGCAATAGGCGATAAATATAGAATTGTTGAGACATATAAAAGAGATTCTATATTGATAAGTGATTATAGATTCAAAGCTTTAACACTGCAAAAAATCAAAAGATGAAATCAAATGTAAATCAAAGAAAAAAATGAAAGTAAAATTAGATCAATTGAGAAGAATAAAACATTCATTAATTAATATTTGCTAAAACTTTAACCAGCAAGGAAGAAAAACATAAAAAGACGACAACATCTCAAAAGAATGAAAAGAGAGAAAAATATAATAATTATAGAATTCACAATCAGAATAAAGAGAGAATATATATTTATAGAGAGCATATAATTAAAAGATTGGACGGTTGAGATTAAAAATAAAAATAAACGATAGAGAGATTTTATTTTTATAGTTGAAATGGATTAGAATAGAGGATTTTGAAATGAAGAAATGTGACCTTTTCAAATAAGCTTTTGCAAGTTTGTCTTTATAGGTGTATAGATTATTTTTTGTTAAATTTTTTAAATATATATTTAATTTATTTTTAGTCTTTAATTTATTAAATTAAATTAAATAATATTTGATACAACAAATTCATTATCTTTTGTTGTAACCGCAATAATTAGTGTGTTGATGTGGCTAACGAGAATACCAATTAAACAATAATGGGAACATAAATGTAGCGATTGATGAATTGCTGTTGATGTGTGTGTGTAGTTAATGTGAATGATTGGATGGATAAATGCTATGCAGGAAAAGCAATAAAGAAGAAGGCGATTCTTTGGGTGGTTTAGGCCTGCATAAAGTGTGGATTGTGTAATCCGTTTATTGTGCCACCGAGGCGGTATTTATAGGGCTCAAATGTTGCCCTAGAATCCACGGAATCGGGGGCCATGCATTTAATGCATGGATTCTTAATTAATGCCGGGCGTACGGCTTCATACAAAGATAGCGACGGCCCACTCTGGCCGTCATGCACAATGGGCTCGCCGGTAGGCCGGGTGACAAACGAGAGTACACTATTACTATTCTAAGGAATGTCGGCATTTAATGCAATCACCGTTGGGAGATTTATTCCTATTGTAGGGTGATTTCCACGACACTGGGTGTGGCACGTCCGCTCCCCGTTCGGGGGTCTTGATGGTAGCGGCCGGGCCCGGAGTCCTCTGGTCGGCCTCGGCCAGCGTAGCGGGCTTCTTCGGTTGCCGGCTCCTCCGACCAACCTTGCTTGGTTTGGGGCTGCTCTGCTCGGTGGTGATGACTGGTCGGTTGTCCCCAAAGTCTTCTCAACTCGTGTCCGGGACGATTGGGCCTCGCCCTTCGGCCCATTTGATTCTTAGTTGGGCCGAAGACCATAATCTGCCCCACAACAATTGCCTCGCCTTGGCCTTCGGTTTTTCGGGGCCGAGGCGACAATCCGAGCAGCGGCACTGGGCCGCCAGTCGACCGGGCGTAGTGTGTCGATCCGACTGGAGCTTCTCGGGACCCGTCGGATAGGGTGGCATGCCCGGAAGCGACGAGTCTAATCAGAACGCGAAGGGTCTAAAGGGGGCAGCCTACGCGCGCGTGAGCATAGGCCATGATGGTGCTTGTTTCGCACGCGCTGATCGACACGTCCGTCAAACGGTCATAACTTGCCCCAAAATTTCTTTTTGGACCCTAAATTTGAAAAGTTAATTTCACACAGTCCCTTCCGCCTTTCATAAATAGCGGTTTCTGCTTTCCTTATTCGTAACTTTCCGACTTTCGTGTTAGAGATTGCCCCATCGTCTTCAAGCGTTTCCTTTTCATTACAGAGATCTTCCGAGATTAGCGCCCGTCTTTCCGTCCCTTTTCGTTGGTAAGTACCCACCGCAAGTGCTCTTCTTCTTTTTCTCGCATTTTTGTGGTTATCGCTAAAATGGTGAGGTCTCGCGGTGGTGCCTCCGGATCACGCGGCGCTGGGGAGGATCACCGGAGAGTCGACAGGGCGAGTCATCCCGTTGCGTTGGACCCACGAACGATGACGGTTTGGGCGTGTTTTCCGCCAGGGCGGTGAGGCGGAGGCCGGAGAGGTGTCGGTAGCCTCCACGGTATTGTTTCCCGCGAAGGAACGGGAAACTCCGCTCGAGGGTTTGTCCGACCTAGGGGTCGAGATGGGCCTCGAACGCGTGGAGGAAGGGTCCGAGACGGAGAGGAAGAGGAGAGGGTTCTCCTAGCCGAGGGGGATAGAGCCTGGAGAGAGGAGACAAATGAAAAGATCACACGGCGTGCGGTCGAGGAGAGGAACCGTGACATTGAGGCCAGGCATCGGTTGTGGGTTGAATTCATGCATAGGTTTGCCGGGCCCTTGATCGATTTCAACTTCCGGAGTATCGCAAGCCCACCCTTATGATCCTCTCCACCCGGCCTCGGAGATCGATCCGAGTTGCCCAACCTCGCCCCGGGCCGTGAACTCCGAGGAGTGGATGAGCTCGATGTCTCGTGCCGAGCTCGATAGGTTGAGGGTCGATCGAGGATTCCTGGTCGATGTGCATCTTTATGCACCCGACCCTACCGAGAGGGCCGACCAACCTCCCGAGGGATGGTAGCGATTAATGTGGATATGATGAGTGCGGGAATGCGCTTTCCTCCGCCCATCAATGTCTCTCATCTCGTTGAACTTCCGGGAGGTGGCTCCTCTCCGTGTTCACTCCCAACGGTTGGCTCCAGTGTCTTATGCCTGATGACCCTCATGGGGTGCCCGAGATTGTACGGCACCCCCACCCCGGGAGATCACCCATCCGGTGAGCTCTCAACAAAACCCCGGGTGGCCACCATGGGCTCTATTATATCAAGAGCCTAAGAAAGTGGTGATAGAGGGCATAACTTCCAGCTCAAGGACTGGAAGACCAGGTGGTTTTGGGTTTCGGGGCTTGGATATCGGCGATTGGTTCTCCTCCTCAAGAAGTCCTGGTCCCCACTTCTTTCCGTGAGAAGAAGAGAGGTGAGTTTGCCCTTTGTCGATAAGTTGCGAGTGACTCGATCTAATTTCTTTTTCCTCGTTTTGTAGATTACCCGTTTCCAAAGGAGGGAGAGCTAAATTTTGACTTCGGGTTAATCTTGGAGAAGCTTCGGCTTGTTCCCGCCTCGGACCGCCGTCAGCTCCTCCTCGGTACTTCCGGCCCGATGCTACGCTCGGCTTTTCACTTTCCGCTGCACCTTGGCCGACGAGGTATTGCTCCATTTGCTCGCTCTCATCTTGGGTTGTGGGTTTTGATTTTCTTTTTTATTGTAGAGCCCGACTTCCCCATATTCTCTTCCGCCCCGGCGAGCCGATGGACCGAATGCCGAGTGTGTTGGCGCTCCTGGGGAAGAGCCGCGGCAAAGCGAAAAGAAGGTGGGTTCCCGACTCGCCGGTGGGGTAGTTATTCGGGAGCCCGCTCTAACCTCCGTTGGGGCCACCTCTCCTTCATCCGGCACCGGCTGCTCCGTGATCGATTATGTCCTTCCCGCCTCGCCGGTTCCGCCGCTCGGGCCGAGGAGGTGCTGCCGCGGCGACGCCGCCCGAGGGAGGGTGGAAGTTCCAAGTGGGCCGCTCCGAGCCTGTGGTCGAGGTGTCCGAGGATGAAGACTAGGGGCCTCCCACCGGCGGCTTCGTCGGGCCGTTTCCGCCGGGGAGGGGACGTCATTGCCCGCCCCGAGGAGGCTTCGAGCCGCCGCGCCCGCCACCCCTACGGTGGCCGCCGAGGGTCTTCCGCTGCCCGACTCGCAGAGGGAAGCCTCCGATCGAACTCTGGATGGGACGCGACCAGCGCCGGTTTGAAGAGTAAGCGCCTTGCCCTTTCTCTTTTACCGACCTTAGTGCTTGTGTGACTGGTTTTTCCTTTTAGGATGTTCACCGAAGACGCCTTCCCGGCCAGGACATTCTGCTGAATTTCCTCTCCTCCCGGGTGGCTGAGGGATGTCTCCGCTCTCCCGCCCATCTCCACTCGGCCGTCCGGGATGTATCCGCCGCTTAGAACCGGGACTCGAAGCCGTGGCCATTTTCCCGAGGGCGAGTAGTGTCGTGGCTGTTCGAATGCTAGCGGCCCAGGCCCTCGTGATGGCCGAGAGGGCAGTGGCTAGAGCGCGACGAGGAGGCTCGCCGGGCAGCGCCAATCGGGCTCGCGGCCAGAGTCGGCCGAGAAAGGCCACGGAGGCGGCCGAGGCTCGGGCGGTTGGGGCCCTTCAATGGGCCGAAGCTGGAAAAGAGGCTCGAGGGAATGGAGTCCCCGGCCGCTCGGGTGGTCGAGCCGAGAGGGCTCTTAGGGACCAAGAGGCCGAAGCCGCCCGGCTAAAGAGGCCGCCGTAGCCGCTGCCCTTTTCGAGGGCCTCGGAGAGGGAAGGACCGAGGCCCGGAGGTGGCTGCCCGGAATTGAGAGGTTGAAAGCCAGCCTCCCGGATGTCCAGATTTTGCCGAGGAGGCTCGGGAGCGAGCTCTGCCTCGGCGGACGATCGGATTGCGGGTCTTGAGCATCGCCTCCGAGCCTCCGAGGACACTGCTTGGGACTTGGTGGAGGCCCGCCGCCGGATTTCTGCTTTAGAGGAAGGGACCGCCGAGGCGGAGAGTGGGAGCCCGAAGTTTAACCCCTATGAAGACATCGCCGCCGTATCGGAGTTTGCTTATTACATGGCATTCGCCGAGGCTATCTCGCGAGTCGGAGGGAGAATATGCCATCCGCCCACCTCAAGAGCCGTTTCCGGCCTACGCCGAGCAGCACCCACTTCACCCCGATTTCCATGTCCGGATCAAGGACCTGGTGGAGTTGGGTGTTGATCTCTCTCGTATCCTCGCCAGATCGGGCCGCTTCTTCCGCGAGGCGTCTGCAGGGATCAAGCCGAGGGGATGGGGAGATCGGGGAAGAAGCGCATCTTGCGGGTGAGCGGATCGAGGTGGTGCCGACGCGAGGATCTCGCGGCCGCCAAGGCCGGGTGTCGACGAGGCCGCCGGTGGAGTTTGACCCCTGAATGCTTCGCTTTTGTTTTTGTTTATTGTAAATGGTTGTATGGTTGAATCCGGCTTCGCCACCTTTTGATTGTAAATAAAATCTCTTTATCTTGCCTTGTGTTTCTTTTCCGAATCGTCTTTCGCCCGTCTTTCGCCCGTTCGCTAAATAAAGAGAATAGATCGAGTAGGAAACATGATAAAGGGATTGCTCTGCCTCGGCCCCCAAGGCGAGACTCGGCTTTTAAAGTTAGAAAAATTTTGCGATAAAATTTTTTTCGATCACCGACTCGCTCACAGGTGCTTCGAGCTTTTGTCCGCCTCGCGCTTCTTATCCCCGCGATATTGGTCGGTTTCTACGACTCACATTGTGTTGTGCTCTTTGAGGGACTAGAGTCCGCTCGAGCTCATTTGCCTCTATCGTGAGTTTGCACGCACGCGGTCTTACCCTACGTGAGCAAGTCACGTGTTAGGGCTCGAACGCCCGAAACTCATAGGAATCGGGATACCTCACAGTAATGTTGCCCGTTGACCTCGGCCGTAGCCGAGTTCATCACGAGAATTTGGGGGTGGCGTGCCCTTGCTTGTGATAGGTTCTAGCTCGGCCACAAGTCTTGTGGGAGTCGGTGTCCACTCGTGAGTCGGTGGTCGGGTGGATCGGGAAGATTTGTAACTTTAAAAGATTCGAGATGGTATACCGATTTTATTTATCCATTCTAGAACTATTACATTTGAAAGAAGTACAAAATTTTCATATTGACCTACCCGACCAGCTATTGATAGTATTTTCTCGAGGTGGCATGCATTCCACGGTATTGGTCCGTGTGCCATCAAGATGCTCTAGTTCGTAGGCTCCACCGGATAGCCATTTAGATATTCTCGAGGGGACCTTCCCAATTGGGACCAAAAACCCCTTGGCCGGGGCCGAGAACCCTTTTAAGGACTAGCTCGCCGACTTGGAACCGCGGACCTTGACCTTGGAGTTGTAGTATTTTTCGATCGCCGCTTATATGCCGCGTTCCTATGTATTGAAGTGAGCCTCCGCTCCTCGAGCATGTCGAGATCCATTCTCCGGCATCGTCATTATTGTCGGGGATCGGAGTGGAGGTTCTCAAAGTTGGGATGACGACTTCCGATGGTATGACCGCCTCGGTGCCGAAGGTAGGGCGAAAGGGGTTTCCCTGTTGAGTTTCTCGTGGTAGTCTGTATGCCCAAAGGACGTCGGGAGGCAAAGCTTGCCCAATTTCCCTTCTTATCTTCCACCTGGTCTTCAGGATATATTTAATTTTGTTAACCGCCTCCACTTGGCCGTTGGATCGTGGGTGATATGGAGTGGAGAACAATCTTTTGATCTTCCACCTCTCACAATTCCATAATTTCTAACCCATCAAATTGCTTTCCGTTGTCCGAGGTGATGGCGTGAGGAAGGCCGAACCGACAGATGATGTTCTTTCATATAAATTTGATGATCTCGCCGCCGGTCGATTTTATTCAAGGGTTCGGCCTCTGCCCACTTTGTGAAGTAGTCGACGGCGAACACGGCGTACTTGCAGCCTCCGGGGCCGTAGGGAGAGGACTCTATCAGTCGATGCCCCACTGGGCGAATGGCCATGGGCTATAGATGGATTTTAGCCGCTCGGGGCCGACTGATATTCGGTGCCATTAGCCGACACTTGCGGCGAGCTTTAGCGTATGCGATGGCGTCCTTCCCGAGGGTGAGCCAATAGTAGCCTTGTCTCATTGCCTTGTGGGCGCGCTTGGCCTCCAGCGTGGTTCCCACAAACTCCATCGTGAATGTCCGCCAGACTACTTGTCCTTGCTCGGGTGTGATGCACTTAAGCAGAGGGAGGAAAAACTTCGCTTATAGAGTGAGTTATCGATTAGGGTATATCTCGCCGCCCGAGCTCGAGTTGTCGGCTAGGACCCTATCCTCCGGCAAAATCCCGCTTCGAGGTAGGCCACGATTGGAGTCATCCAATTTTCTCCTTCCTCCTCGATGCGGTGTTGATTGATTGGTTACAAATTGCCGAATGGAGCCGCCTAGTCGAACGATATTTGTCATATCGGCGGCCCTTCGGAGGTTGCCGGCTTGGAAAGTGCATCCGCTGGGAATTCTCGCTCTCTCTGGATTTATTCGATGAGCACTCGTTGGAGTTTCCCGCACATCGCCGCTACTATCTCTAGATATTTTGCCATATGATCTCCCCTAGCCTCAAATTCTCCTTTAACTTGGTTCACAACGAGCAAATGAGTCCATGAAAATATGTAATCGGCGGCTCCCACGGCCTCGGTGAGCTCGAGACCCCGACTGTGGCCTCGTATTCAGCCTCATTATTCGTGGCGGGAAATCGAATCGAACAATATTTGTGAAGCATTGACCCTCGGGACCAATTAAGACTATCCCGGCCCCGAACAGAAGAAGTGGACGATCCGTCAACGTATAGTCTCCAAGGGGGAAGTTTACTCGACCGGATCTCGGGAATGTCACCGACCAAGAAATCCGCCAGAGCCTGCCCCTTGATTGCCGTTCGAGGAGTAGGATATTCCGTATTGGCTATCTCCAAATGACCACTTTAGGAGTCGACCACTTGTGTTCGGCCTATGGAGCACTTGTCTGAGTGGGAGGGTTGTGAGGACTTCGACTTGATGGTCGAAGAAGTAAGCCCTCGCTTTCTCACACTCATTACTAACGCATATGCCAGCTTCTCCAGGGGGTATATCTCGAGCTCGGCGTCGTGCAAGACTGGCCGACAAAATATATCGAGATGCTGCGCCCTCGGCCCGGACTAAGACGGCGGCGAGCGTTGAATCCGAGGCTGCGAGATATAAAAAGAGCTTTCACCCGAATCGGTTTGGAGAGGATTTGAGGGTTAGCCAGGTATTCCTTAACTTTTGGAAGGCCTCTCTCTGCTCTCTCTTCCCAGGAGAACTTCCCTTTCTTAATGGTGGTGAAGAAAGGTCTCGCTCTTGTCCCCAAGGCGGGGTATGAACTGTTGAGGGCCGCCCGACAACCTGTCAGCGCCGCACCCGCTTAATGTTCTTGGGTTCGTCCATGTCGAGGATGGCCTTTATCTGCGTGGAGTTCGCCTCGATTCCCGCCGACTCACTATGTGGCCGAGGAACTTTCTCGACCCGACCCCAAAGCCGCATTTCTTTGGGTTGAGTTTCATATTATACTCCCTCGGGATTGAGAACGCCTCATTGAGATCTCGCAGATGGTCTTCTTTCTTTAAGCTCTTAACCACTATGTCATCGATGTAGACCTCCATTGTCTTGCCGATCTGTCTCGCGAACATTTTATCGACCAACCTTTGGTAAGTTGCCCCAGCGTTTTCAGCCGAAGGGCATTCTCAACCACGAATAGACATTCTTCTCTCGTAAGGAAAGAGGTGTGCTTGATATCCTCCACCTGCCTTCGGTATCGATGGTACCCGCAAAGGCGTCCATGAACGACATCATTTCGTGCCTCATGTTATCGACCAGGTGGTCGATATGTGGCATTGGGAAATTGTCTTTTGGGCACGCCGCATTGAGGTCTGTGAAGTCAATGCACAACCTCCGTGAGCCGTTCGACTTTTTTCACAAGCACGGCGTTGGCGACCCATTGTGGTTCGTCCTCGGCCTCGCTCTATTAGCTTGTTGTTGAGCGGCTTCTTAACCTCCTCTACCAAGGCTGCGTATTTTGGCCCAAATTTTTCTTCTCTTTTGTGAGACCGGCTTCTTCTTCGGATCAATTTTTAGGTGATGGCAAGCATGCTTGGGGTCGATGCCGACCATGTCTTGATGAGACCAAGCGAAAACATCCACGCTTTCCCTCAAAAAGCCAACTATCTCTTCCCGCATTTTCGAAGGGATTTTCGAGCCAATAGCAACTTCTAACTCTCGGTTTAGGTCGACTTGAATGTATTCAAGTTTCTCGATCGGGTGCGGTTCTTTTAAGTTTCGCCTCGGGGTCTTTGGGGCTGCCCCTTGGGTCGAGATCTAGCCTTTGCGGCTTGAAACCCAGGCGGGGCTCCAAGTCCTGGTCATCGACTCGGTCGACTTCCATTTGGCTACGACTTTGGTCGGTCTCGGAGGAACTTGTTCCTTGAACGATTACAATTTGAATCTAAAAAGCGAGAAAGTAAATTTGGACTCGTGTAGTTCAAACATTTTCTTGCCATTTTTCGTCGCTTTACAGTTCTCACATTCTCCTCGGGGGTGGGGAATTTGATACAATAAAGAAAGAAGAGGCGACCGCCTCAAAAGTTTCAAAGAAAGGTCGACCAAAGAAGCCGTTATACATGTTCGGCTGGTCGACAATTACAAAGTTCACTGGTCTAGTTATCTTAACCTTCTCATCCTTGTGGTCAACGAGCTCCACCGTCGACTTGATCTTTCCGTATGCATTCACGATCATGTCTCCGAATTCACGCACCGTAGGTCATAAGGCTTGATGTACTTCGCCGATTTCCCATCTGGTCCAAGTACCGACTTGAAGATCAAATTGCAAAAACTCCCATTGTCGACTAGAATCCCGCTGACCGTCATTCTCGAGGATGGTGGAAGTGATCACAAGCGCATCGTTCTTCGGGCAAAGGATGCCTTCCCGGTCGGCGTTGGAGAAACCGAGCACGGTAGATTTCCAAATGGCCGGCTCTGGTGGGAAATCTGATTAGGCTGGTGTTATCAATGGCCCCGATCTCACCTTTCTCTCCGGTCGACCTGGCCGAACACTTCTACCAGCCCCGCCAAGGCTCACCCGCCCGGAGCATGCCGATCCGGCCCCTGCGTGGGCGGCCGGGAGCTCGCTGCCGCCGGAGTCACCGGGGCCGACCGCTCAACCGTTACCACTCGGCCGGGAGTTGGCTCTTTGGCGGGCAGGAGCCCGCTCTCGGTGTCCGCTCGGGCGGAGGCTTCTTAACAAAAGCATCAAGCTGTCTCTCTTCATACAATTTCCATAATTGGCGGAGGAGATCGCGACACCGGGCTGGTATTGTGACCGGGACTCATGGTATGCATGTAACTTGCCTCGAAATCGGCTTAGCTGGGGTCAAGCTTGATCGCCTTGGGCTTTGGCAGCCGATCCCTGAGGCCGGATGGAGTGAAAACCCGAGCGGGCGATTGACCGAGCACGCTCACGATCGGGAACACCTCTGCCTTGGGAAACTTCATCGAACCTTTTAAAGGTTCCAAAGTCTCGCTCTCGCCCCTCTTTTGTGGTCGCCCTAGCCTTTCTTGGTTGGGAGTCTTTCCCGCCTCCTCGGCTGCACCTTCTGTCTCCACCTCTCCCAAACGTTGGGAAATCAGCTTCCGCGAGTAATGAGATCACCCGCCCGGCGGCGGAACTCGGCATAAGTGGCCGGATACTTCTTGGTCATGTACTCCGAACATGTGAGAATCTGGGTGAAGTCCACTTATGGCAGCGTGAGTCAGAAGCTCGCCCCCACCGGTTCCCGGTGAGCAGATCTCATCTAGCCTGCCGAGGTAGGCTTCATCCGCCTCTGCTCGGCTCGCGAATTCCCATCAACCTTTGACGGTTCTCAGCTCGCGGGATCTTAGAGGCGAAGTAAGAGGTGAACTTTTCGCCGAGCTCGCCGGGTTATGAATCGAACGAGCGGGGAGTGAGACGTACCATTTGTGGGCAAGCTCGCCCAAGGTAAGTGGGAACCGTCGCACTTGGTGGCGTCCGAAGCTCCTCGGCCGACTCATGTAGATCTTATACTTGCTCAAAGTGAGTCTCGTGGTCTGCTTTTTCCTCGTATATCGGGGTCTCGAGGGGGAAGGATTTTGGGCTGAACCGAGCCTCTTCAATTTCCACCGATAGCGGCTCATTCCCGGGGCTTCTTCTGAGCCGCCGCCGAGCCGATTTGCTTGGCCATCTCGCCTATCTTTTTCTACATGGCGGCGAGTAGGGAATCGCGTGGATCTTTGGCCGGCTCGGAGCGGGCGAGAGGATGTGGGCCAAGTCGGTCATGCATTGAGATCGGGCCGGACTCACTGGTCCATAATCGATGCCCTCCTTCCTTCTTGAAGGACCGGGCGCTGAGCCGGAGCGCCTTTCTCGACTAAGCCTTGGCGGGCGCCTTAGTCACGTATTCGGAGTCTCGACTCAAAATCCAGTTGGCGGGAGGAACCGAGTCGTTCAAATACGGCTCGATCCTCGGGTGACCGGCTCGTGGCCCGATCCATCGCTTTGCTTTTCCCTTTCTTCGCCTTCTTGCGGCCGCCGATGGCCCCGGGTTGCTGGCTCCAGCCTCCCGGCCCCGGCCTTGAGCCGCCTCGATCGCGGTCCGTATCTCGCTCCGGAGTTTGGTATTCTTGGAGAGGGATGGGAGCGATGAAGCCTCCGGCCTCGACGGTCGCCTCCTTGAACCGGTGGGTCGAACGCGCGTGCCGCCGCGAGGATCGCTCCCGGCGTGAGTTCCCTCCCCGGTTGCTGAATGGCGAGTTTGTCATGGTTCATTAGTGATTTTCTCGGGTTTACGTGTGAGGAATAGTCCTACACCCTCTTCCTTCTAGCGCCAATTGTTGTAACCGCAATAATTAGTGTGTTGATGTGGCTAACGAGAATACCGGTTAAACAATAATGGGAACATAAATGTAGCGATTGATGAATTCTTGTTGATGTGTGTGTGTAGTTAATGTGAATGATTGGATGGATAAATGCTTATGCAGGGAAAAGCAATAAAGAAGACGGCGATTCTTTGGGTGGTTTAGGCCAGCATAAAGTGTAGATTGTGTAATCCGCTTATCGCGCCAATCGAGGCGATTTATAGTGGCTCAAATGTTGCCCTAGAATCCTCGAATCGGGGTCATGCATTTAATGCATGGATTCTTAATTAATGACGGGCGACGGCCCACTCGCCGCATGCATAATGGCCGCCGTAGGTTTACCGACAAACGAGTACACTATTACTATTCTAAGGAATGTCGGCATTTAATGCAATCACCGCTTGGGAGATTTATTCCTATTGTAGGGCGATTTCTCGACACTGGGCGTGGCGCGTCCGCTCCCCGTTCGGCGGGGTCTTCGGATGGTAGCGGCCGGGCCCGGAGTCCTCTGTCGGCCTCGGGTGTGCGTGAGCGGGGCTTCTTCGGTTCCGGCTCCTCCGACCAACCTTGCTTGGTTTGGGCTGCTCTGCTCGGTGGTGATGACTGGCCGTTGTCCCCAAAGTCTTCTCAACTCGTGTGTCCGGGACGATTGGGCCTGCCCTTCGCCCATTTGATTCTTAGTTGGGCCGAAGCCCATAATCCGCCCCACAACATCTTTAATTGAATGATTGTAGTTGATTGTTTTCATATTTAATTATGATTAGAATTTTAAAACTTATATTGATAGAAATTTAATTAGAAGATAAAATAATAGTTTGAGCAGTGTCATCACGTAAATTAAGATAGAAAATGAAGATTTGTAATGCTTTCTATAAAAACTCAACGTATTAGCAATAGATGTAAGTGATTTTAATATGCGGTTTTTGGGATTGAATAATTTATCAATTTTTTTTTTTAGCAAAATTTTATTCAACAGATGGTCATACTTGGAATAAAGTCAAAGATTATGACTGTGCAAACAAAAATAACAGAATATTCCATTTCTCCAACTAATTGTTATCTTCTATTAATTTATTGTTCTGCAATTTTTTTAATATATGTAGGGGATATTTATTTTGATGGATTAAGAAGGATTGATATTTTATTCTATTTATGTATTGATTCAAGTGATATCAGTTCTGTATCAGTCCGTTAAAAAATTCTATTTTTTTCATAAATAAAAGATAATTAATTACATGGGGCGTATTAATTGTTTCATGAAGGTGAGATAATTATTTATCTACGTCAACTTCTAAAACAAACTAGCCTGTAGCTATAGACTATTTGGACATACACACTTGGTCCCCATATCCCTATATATACTAATAGAGAGTTAATTTTATACACATATTGATTATACAATACATTTTATCTCATGTGTCTTTTAAAAAGAGATCGATTTAGTTACCCGTGTCAATATTTGATTTATTTTATTATTTAATAAAATATGATGTGCAATAAGATAATGCAAACGAAACTTTTGACCAAAACAATATTTTTAAAAAAATAATAATTAAATCCATGATGCTATTAATGGTCTAAATTCATAGAATTTTAATTTTTTATAATTAATTCTCCTTCCTCTATTGATAAAGATTTTTTGGATTGATTTATTGAGATTATATTTTCAATATAATGAAAACCAATAAAATATAAAGCTTCATTATTTTGAGTATCAATGTTATCCCCCTATATACTAAGCAAAAACTCATATAAACTATCTCATGCATGAGACAAGATTTTGAGTATCAAATATATGAACAGGACTATTAAATGTCTAGAATGAGAATTGACAAAAATATTGTCAATGTAAGTATCAAATATGTGAGCAGTGATATCAATTATATAAGATGAACTAGCGGTGAAACCGTCTCATGCATGTATGAAACCTTCTCACTCAAAGAGTGTCTCATTTAATTACTAATAGGGTATTAATTTTATACATGTATCGATTATACAATACATTTAGCTTATGTGTTATTTAAATAAGAGATCTAATTACACATGTCAATATTTGATTTATTTTATATTTTAATAGTAAAATATATGATGTGTAATAAGATAATGAAAATGAAAATTCTGACCAAAAATTAATAATTAAAATTAATTAAATTCATAATGCTACTAGTTGCCTATATTCATGAAATTTTGATTTCTTCACAAGTGATTCTTCTTCCTCTATTGGCAAAGATTTATTGGAATTTGATCTATTGAGATTATATTTTCAATATAATGATATCAATGAAATATAAGCTTCATTATTTGTATAATCTTCTTTCTTATTCTATAGTTAAATAAAATATTGAAAATATATTGTAACACTCAGGAGATCTATACAATCCTCTATGTATTAATTGAGAGTTAATGTTATACATATATATGTGCATTATACAATATATTTTGCTTGTGTGTCATTTAAAAAAGAAATCTAACAAGTCAACATTTGATTTATTTTATATTTTAATAAAATATTATGTATAATAAGAGGATAAATTGCATTTTTGGTCCCAAGAGAATGAGTGATTTGTAAAATTGTCCTTTTTTACACTTTTGGTCCTATAGTTTTTTTGACATTTTTAGTCCCAAAAATTGCAGCTTTGGTCCCAAGAGAATGAGATAAAATTACAGCTTTAGTCTTAAAAATAATGGTTGAGACTATTCTTGCAAAAAAAGGACCAAAAAGAACATCGTGTGACTAATATTGTCATCAAAAATTCTCATAGGACCAAAACTACAATTTTCCCTCGTAATAAGATAATGCAAATGAAAATTTTGACCAAAATTCACAATTAATTCTCATTCGCAAATATTTATTGAAATTTGACTTATTGAGATTATATCTTCAATATAATAAAAATCAATAAAACATAAGTTTTATTATTTGTATTACCTTTTTTCTTATTTATAGTTAAAATATAATATTGAAAATATAGTGTAATACATGGGTCAACGCTAGTATTACATATCACACGTGAATTGTTGTTGACAGCTAAAATTGCGACAATTGTCACAACCTCCATGTCTCTTTCTTGTCATATTTTTTTCGATTCTGCCGTCTCATTACCTTATAAATACACCTCTTTTTCATTTTTTCAAATCCAACACTTTCTATTTCAATTTTTCTCACTTTCTAAAAATGGTGGTTGCACACGATTCCACTCCACCTTTAACCCAACACTACAACAAAATTCTACAAACAGCCACGTGCTTAGACACTTCGCGAAACGAGTGCGCGCACGAAGAATTTCAAGAGCTGCCGATAATAAACCCTGGCACTGATAAGTACCGACGAGGGTGAGAGGACGAAATGCATGTCGCAAATCGTCGAGCCTCGCTCGGAATGGGGGTTCTTCCAAATAGTGAACCATGGGATCAACCCCAAACTCTTTAGCGAGATGAGAAGAGAACAAATAGAGCTCTTCAATGCACCTTTCTCAAGAAAGTCCAAATTTGGGCTTCTCAACAACTCCTACCGTTGGGGGACCCCACGGCAACGCCTCCCAACCACTTCTCATGGTCGGAGGCGTTCCATATACCCCTTACAAATATTTCGATCAAGCTTGTTATGGCGAAGTTTTCATCTTTAAGGTATTTGTATACCACACAAACATATATAATTGCATGCTCACACATTATATATATAGTAATGATGTGGAATTCAACGGTGAGTTTCTCACGAAAGCTCAACATCGCATAAAATATTTGTACATTGTAACATAGTTCAAATAGTATATGCCGATGTTGGACTCAATAAACACTTTATCGTCGGACTTTGTATCAAAATTTATATATATATCGGGTAAATTGAACTTTTAGTTCTATAAAAAGTATTTATTGCAATTTTACTCTCATAGTTATAAAGTGATAAGCCAAATTAAGAAAAAATGGTTCTCATTCATTAAAAAAATAGAAAAAATAAAAAAGGTAGTACACTTTATAATTACAGGACCAATATTGATAAAAAAATTTTATCGGACAAGTGCAATTCTTCTGAGAACTTTTATAATTGTATTAGTCAGAAATTCAGCAAATAAATCACACAAGGCTAAAAACAGAAACATTTTGGACCACTTTTGAAACGACATTGCATAAACTTACGGGACCGAAAGTGCAATTTTTTTCGTATAAACGATCATCCGAATACGTATTTTATTACAGGGAAGTGGTGGTTGAATATGCAGCAGCAATGCAGAAAGTGGCGAAGCTGATAGCAGGGGTGTTGATCATGAATTTAGGTGAAAAAATGGAAGATTTTGAAGAAATAATCAGATGCGACGAGAGCACGTGTTTCCTGAGATTAAACCGTTACTTGCCATGCTCATTGGGTGGAGAGATGTACGGACTGGTGCCACATACAGACAGTGATTTTATTACAGTATTGCACCAAGACCAAGTTGGTGGGCTTCATATCATCAAAGACTCAAAATGGGTTGCTGTCAAACCAAACAAAGATGCTCTCATTGTCAACATTGGTGATCTTTTTCAGGTAATTTTTAATTTTTATTACAACTCAACATTTAATTTAATTTTGTTTTTGTATTATGTCTATCATTTTTAAATTTCATTTTATCGTATATAGGGAGATTGCGGAAAAAAAAAAGGGTTTAATTTTTTTAGGACCGTAACTTTGGGGTGTGAGGACCGTAATCGTAACTTTTAAAAGTCACAAATCGAGATTAAATCGGCTCGATAAATTAATTTGGCTCAAATTCAGCCTCATTCGTGCCAATTAATCAGAATTTTAGCCAAATCAGGCCAATTAGCTTATTTGGGTTAATTTGCCTCAATTTATCACTCTACAAAGTTGTCGAAATGTTACTATCCTCATTCTACCGTTTCCTAAGTTATTATTCTTAAAAAAATTTTAAAAAAATTTATCCCATCATCTTTTCTTACATTCTTTAGATGAATATAAAATCACGAGAAAGAAAAAAGCAACAAAAGATATATAAGATGATTTTTTTGTATCTTTAATATGTTTTTTTTTCAAGAGAGGTAAGGATGATCGATGTGTGTAGTGACAAATGCTTCCATAATCAGTAATGGGGTTTGCAAAATCAAAACTAAATTAAGAGAGTAATATTGTAATTTGCAAACTTTAAATAGATATTCTTTAGTAAAGAATGATGATATTTCAATGGTCTTCAAAATGGTTCTTTGTTTTTATATTTTTGGTCTTGTAATTTTTTTAACATTTTTAGTCCCAAAAAGATTACAATTTTGGTCCCAAAAGAATGATAAATTACAGTTTGATCCCAAAAGAATGAAGTAAAATTGCAGCTTTGGTCCTAAAAAATAATGGTGGGACTATTTTTGCAAAAGAAATGACCAAAAAGAACGTGTGACTAAATTGTCGTTGAAAAGTCCCATAGAACCAAAACTACAATTTTTTTCTGATATTTCATAAAATTTTTATTGCAATTTAATCACCAATGTCGTGTTTTGTTAATATATAAGTTCATAGTTGTTGCTAGGACCACAAAATTTGTTTAGTCATTAATTTTATTATAAGGTGATAAACCTACCAAAAAAGCTAAGATTTGTCGTACATGATCTTTGAAGCATGCACTCTACCATTAAACTAATCTTAGTACTTATATATTAATTAATTAACTCCTTCACCCGCACTAATAATTGAAAACTATCACTAAAATCATTCAAATGTGGCATACAAAAATGATGGTAGTTCCAACAAACATTCTGTCCCTAATTAATGATATCATTTACCAGCATTTTAGGGTATAACATGTCACTTATATGCTATTAATGCATCGTGCAAATTAAATGTACAGTATTAATTATTTTCGTTTAAAAATACAGTTGTTTTCACTAGAAAATGCATTTGTTTATACTTGCATTTCAATGAATACAACATTACGCTTCAAAGAATACAATTGATACCGTTAAAAATACATTTAAATTGAACGATGGACTTAGAGCATATTTGCAAACTCCACTCTAAAAGTAGATTTTTTTTTTTGGAAAAAAAAATTCACTTCTCAATTGTTTGCAACTACTATATTAAGCACTTATAATTGATTTTGGAGAAACAACTAATACATGTTTTTGGATTTTAAAGAATCAATTTTCACCTTGGGATGCACAAACCGTGTATCTTTCAATAAAAAAACTTATAAAAATTACTATAAACATTACTTAATATCACTTTTGATTTTTCAATAGAGTTTCAAAACACACATCGTTGCCTTTTGGACTCTATTTTTCAAATACATAATATAAAAATAGTGATCACATTTATTCCTCTAGCCTTCAATTATAAAATACACTGAATTTGTCACTTTGTGTTTGTCTTTTTAATTAACAAGTAAGTCATTTACTTAATTTTCCTTTAATATTTTCTTTGAACTAATATATTTTTAGGACAAATAACTAATTAAAGAATTATGATGCAGGCATGGAGTAATGATTTATACAAGAGTGTATTGCATAAAGTGATGGCAAACCCTAAAATGGAGAGGTTATCAGTCGCCTATTTCCTCTGCCCTTCTGAAGACTCTTTGATTAAAACCTCCAAAAATCCTTCTCATTATCGCAATTTTACCTATGGAGAATACAGAAGAAAAATTAAACAAGACACAAAATTATTTGGTCGAAAATTTGGTCTTTCACGTTTCCGAAAATAATTAATTATTTCTATTTAAGGATACTATCATCATTTTATTCTTTAGAACATAAATTTATATAAAACTGTCTCGTATAAGAGACATAATATTTTTACATGAGACAGATTATCATGTTTCATATATGAGACGGATTTGAATAAAAATTTAATAGAGTATGGTATTGCGAATGGTCCTATTGTTTTCAGTTGTTTGGCTGGTAAATGAAAGGATGTCATTTTAATTGCAATGAACATATGTTACTAATTTTGATTTGATTAGATTGTGGATATTGGTCATAGGTAATTTTGTGATCAGTCTGAATTTTTGTTCATTTATGCAAAAACGTGTCATATAGTGTCTTCTAATTAATACTATTGATATAATTTTTGTGGAGTGTAATTTATATTTCCTTCATTTCAATAAAATTTCGTATATTTTTTCAGACATTGTTTTTCGATTTATCACTTACATACATTTATTCCTACTTTTTATTTTTGTTTGCGGAATTATCACTCACTTAATACATTTACTTTTATCTATTTCAATCACATCACTTATATAATATTAATATTATTTTATTGGGCTTCTTATTTTTGTGTCAAACTAATAGAAAGCTTTTATTGGGAACGAGGGAGTAATACATCAAAAAGTGAAGAGGTGGGAACGATTTCTGGACAATTTTATCACTTCTATATTTAATTATCTATTAGTATAATATCATATAGTAATAGATAATTTATTTATTAATCCAACTATTTATACTCCCTCCATCTTCACTATTTCCGCATAATTCTCCAGACACGGGATTAAAATAATTTAACTTTATTGATTTTTATGATAATAAAGTGTAGGAGAGAGAATAAAGTGTAAGGGTATTTTTTTAAAATAAAATTTGAGACTTATTTTAGAACGGGGGAGTAAAAAATAGGTAGAAGGGCAAAATCCAAATATGATATTTAATATTCCTGATTATTTTGGTAACTGAACCGAGCACTAGTGCTCTAATAGTTAAAGTGAACTCTGCTTATTTTTTCAACATTTCTTATGTTACGTTAAAAAAATATATATATATATATACATTTATAAAATTTTAAAATTATAATTTATAAATTTAATATTGAAATAAACACAATAAAATTATATATAAATAAATGTGAAAAATCTCAAAACAACTCAAGTCAAGTATCAAACTCTAGTCCATGCTCCATAATTCATCTCAAATTAAAATATTAAATACTAAAATTTAAAATACGTAAAACTACAAAGTAAAACTATTTTGATAATTTGATCATATTTCATCATCTCTTTAATCTGTAAAAAAATAAAATTAATAAATAATGAAAAAAACAACACTGATTTTATTGATTTAATTAATTTTTTCGATTGTGACCGATTTAACCTTAAAAACGGTCTATTACTATGAGATCTTATTAACATCTTATGGACCCTAAAGAGGGTAGAAATATAGATATTAATAATAATATAAACAATGGTAATATAAACAAAGTTATCAATGAACAAATCCATTTTAATTTTTAATAATAGTCTATAATCTCCTACCATTAATAATATCACATACATAGAGATATATCTTCTAAAACATAACTTAAAAACATATAATTTAGAAACCATACCTTTTATAGATTTCTAGTTCCCGGATGATCTCAATCTACCCCGACTTTTTGCTCCCTCTTCTACTTGTATGGGATGATGGCCTTGGCTTTATGAGAGTTCTTCAACAGGATCTTCCTAGAATTCTATATGGGGTTTAGTTTCTAAAATAATATGAATCGAAGTGTGTTTTTTCAGTATATATTTCTATACTTGTGATACTATATTTGGTATAAAGATTATAGACTAAGAAAATGTTTAGCTAGTCATGGGGAATAAGAGAATGAAGATTAAAGATAAACTTTGGAATTGATTGTTATTCTTTGTTACAATGAGGTCTTTATATAGGAGTCTTCAAGCTTCATAGTCTACAAAATAATTATCACAATTACAATTTTTCAAAAGTAAATAGTAGTCTTTGTCTTCCATTTTGTTATTCTTCCATCCAATTTTTGCCAAATGTCTTCCACCATTCTTATTGCTTATAATGCTCTTTGTAGTCTTTCTTGTGGTCTTGCCATGTGTCCTCCATAATTCCAACTTGTAGTGCTCTTTGTAGTATTTTTGTTGTCTTCTTTCTTTGTATTATTGCTCTTGATAATTCATCTTCCAAATTGTCTTTGATGCTTGTCTCTTCCATATTCTTGATATTATTGAGTAATATGGGCCTATATTAGACTTTGATATATGGCTTTTGTAGGATGTACTACATTGATTTTTTAATATTTTTGTGTAATATGGGCCTCGTATTAGGCATGTGATATATTGGACTTTGTAGAATTTCTTCTACATTAGCCTTTTTTATATGGACCTTTTAGTAGATTTCTCTACATTAGATCGGTATTATTTATTTTTATTGAAAAGGATCTCAAGATCCTTCTTCTTTTATTTTTCACTTTTTATAGTAATAATCGGCTTTTTTCATTGATTGACTAATATTTTATATTGCTCTATGGTTTTGGGTGAATGAGTATATTTCATATTTACAATTCTATCGTGCATATTATTTAGTTACGTAGTATTCTCGTATTAATGTATCATTATTATAATATAATGTAATAATCTCAGAACTTCTCCTCCCTTGGAAGTGCCAATGATACTTGTCTTTTGAGCTTTTAACATATCCTCTATTTTTGTCTTTAATGTTAGTAATCCAATGACTCTTTTGGTACTTAATCACTCTTGAAATTTTTCTATGTTACAAGGTATTTGCATTTTTAGACTTTCATTATCTCCACTAATTATACTATTTCTTCCTGTTTTAAACAGTTGACATATTACTATGGGTTTTCCTATTAGGTCGGTTGTGGCATCAAAAATTTGTATTCCGTATATACCCTTGCCAAAAGATTCCATCATGGCTCTAATCTACTATAACTGTGGTAGCTTAGCTATACCGAAAAATATTTCATCTATTATTATTTTTATCAATAAATCCATAAGTAAATAATTTTTGTACGACTTCTGGGTTAGCTCTTTCGCTACATAGATATCTTGGGTATTCTACTGATTTTAGAGTTGCGTAATATTTCACTATTAGTTTTATAATCATAAAATTTACTAATTTTTTCATATGCGTTGATAAGTTCGGTTTATACTTCAACTTATCACACATGGTCATGGATGGTGTTATTTGAGATGATGATACGGATGAAGATGTGGATGGCATAGTTGCTAATTTGGATGTAAAGAATTGTAGTTTGTTTATTGATGGGGTTTGTAGGGTTTTCATGGTTTGTTTGTCTTTTGTTGCTTCCGCTAACCGTTGTAGTAGGTGAATACTTTCCTTATTAAGTTGGGTAATGGTGTCAAGGGCTTTGGCTATTGCTTCATTATTTTTGTAATAGTATTTGTAACCTTGTTGATATATTCATCATAGTTGATATCACTTGCCATGATTGTACTGCTAAGAAAATCGGCTAAAATATTCTTAGTTAGGATATATTCTTGACAATAAAATCATAACAACAAAAGAAAGATTGTCATTTTCTTCTTTTATTTAATTACGGTAAATGATCAATTTTGTTGGTTATAAAAGCTTTAACTTGGGTATTATCTCGCTCTAACAATAAATTTTACCGGTAATAAATGATAATGAAATCTCTTTATTCCCATTTTAATCGCTAATAATTCTTTCTCATTAATATGATAATTCTTTTCATTTGATTTCCACGTTCCTCCACCATATCCACATATTAATGGTTTTCTTTGTCAATATCATCTTTTTCATATGCTATAAGGACTGCTCCCCATCCTATATCACTAGCATCTCGTATATAATTCTAACTGGTCATGTTCGGTTGGTATTCTATGTTTTGGTAAATTTTTTACTTTTTCTTTAATAGTGTTAACTACTTTATCGTGTTCTTCTCTCCATTCAAACGTTTTATTTTTCTTAATTAATTCTTGTAAGGGTTTTCGTAATAATAGTAAATCTTTTATATAGTCGATGCATAATTTACTATTCCTAGGAACTGTTGTACTTCTTTTTTATTTTCTATTTGGGTTTTGAAAGTTTTTATTTGTGTTACTATATGTTCTTGTAATTGTAGTCCTTCTTTATCTATAATATACCCTATATATTCTATTTTATTTTTAAAAATTTCAGACTTCTTTTCGGATAATAATATCCCATGTTGTTTTATAATACTTACAAATTTCTCTAGGTATTTGATAGGTATCACTATATATTAATATATCATCTACATATATTAAGCGTAAATGTTCATTTTCTCGAATACTTGATCCATTCTTCTTTGAAATATTTGTGGTGCATTTTTAATCGAAAGGGTAATACGTTCCATTCATAGTGTCCTTGAGGGGCACTAAAAGTTGTTAACGGTTTTGATTCATTTGTTAATTTTATCTCACAAAATTCACTTTTGCAATCAAATTTACTAAACCATTTTTTTTTCATAATCTATTAATAAGATTTCTTTTATATGGTAAGAAATATCCATCAAATATAGTTTTTATTTAATTCTCTATAATCTATTATCATTCTAGTTTTTCCTCTTTTTTGTTCACTATGTTTTCGTACTAAGAAAGTTGGGCTACTATGAGGGCTTTTACTTTCTTGTATTATTTTCATATCTAGTAATTCTTTTATTTGATTTTCAAATTCCTTTTGATCTGTTGGACTATACCTAATTGGCTTAGTTCTAACTATATCATTTTGGTTTATTAATTTTATTTCGGCATATATTTTTCTTTATCCCATAATTGTATGAGGTTTTCCCCAAAGTTTGGTTTTAACATATTAAGATATTTTTCTTTTAACATTTCTAAATTGTTATTTCTTTCTCGATATTAGATTATTTATTCTTAATATTTGTAATGGGCAATATTCTATTTAATATTATCCACTTATTGCAAGGTGTTTGTAAGCTTAAAGTAGTTTTTTTTTTTAATTGTGTCTCATGTTGTGACAGGAGAATAAGTCAAGGGATAACCTCGCATAATGACGCGAGCAGATGTCCCGGCTTAGCGAGCATGATACCGGTCCCGAAAAGGCTGCTCGTCTATATCACGCGAGGAGAGCTACCCAGCGAAGAATCCCGCCAAGACCGAGGAGCGACCAGCCGGAGACAAGATCTTCCCAAAGAAGAAAAGTATCCAGGGGCGGACCGCGATCGAGAAGATGTCATACCCCAAGAGGGAAAAGATCTCGCCGCCACGAGGGATCCCAGCCAGCCTAAGCCACGTGGAAGGCCCCGAGAGGGTTAGAAATCGATCCTCCGTGCGGTACCTCCATAGCGCATTTAATTCTCGTACCATTACATTAAATGCACCCGATTCTACGGGATTGGTGAACCGCCAATCGGGCATGTATAAATAAGACTCGCATGGCACAATAATATGGATCGAAAAACATCCAACCTTAAGCCCGAGACTCACCCCCTCCCAGGAATCCTGCTTGCATTTCTTTGCTTTCTCGCATTTATTTATCTCATCATTGCTCATCAATATACACACACTTATTGCCAATCATCACATTTAATACTAAATATCTTTAATCGCTAAGCGAGGCCGATTAAACATCCAAATACCCGATTATTGGGCGGATTAATCGGTGTAACAACAATTAGGCGCCATCTGTGGGAAACGCTAGACAAGAAAAGTCACTTCCAATCGATATTTCTTTTGTTTCAAGGAAACGTCATGACCAACAATGAAGTCATAAGCGAGCACGTTAGCCATGACGGTGAAGAGCGGCAGGGGCGTAACAACCCAATCCGCAACATTGATGACCGAGATCCCTCTACCCTCCGGGAGTACCGGACTCCAGAGCAACCGAGCGAGCCATCCAATAGCTCCAAGCCCGGGCCGTGAGCTTGAATCTCGTGCACGACCCGCTGCCGTTCCGTCGAAGGCCCGTTGAGGCCTCAAAAGGGGAAGAGGAAGGCTGTGACCAAGAGGCCGAGAGCCGGGACCGATCGGGGTGCGCCCGGCTGACCGGTCGGTGTTTAATCGCTTGGGCTCCAAAGCCCGAAGGCTCAATTTCGACGAGCGGCCCCAGTGTCTCCCGAGGGAAGCGGCCGACCACACCACAATGTGCCCAGGCGCCGTGATGGCAAGGTCTAGGATCCCGGTCCTCGACCGCATCGGACCCAACGTGGCTCATCGAGCCCTCACCCGGCCGGACTCGGCCATTGCCGCCCTCCGCCGGGAAGCTAGACCTCATGAGGCCGCGTGGACGCCGCGAGGGCATCCCCAAGAGGATCGCCGTTAACCGGCCCCTCTCTATGGCCATTGAGATGGCGGAGGTCCAAACCAAAATCCTGCCCCCACAAACCGCCCTATATGAGGGAAAGAAAGACCCAGAGGTCCATCTCGGTAAGTACATCACTTACATGACCGGGAGGGCATCGGATGCCACAAAGTGTCGTCTGCTTCTGCAAACATTGGGCGAGCTAGCCCACAAATGGTACACTTCTATCCCCTCTCGCACGATCGGCGATTTCTCCGGCCTCGGCGAACAATTTATCTCCTATTTCGCCTCCAAAATTGCTCGCCTGGGTAGCCGGCAGAGGCTCATGGGCATCAGGCGGAGAAGGAATCCGACGAGGAGTACCTCAACAGGCTGGATGAAGTTCTCCTCACGGGTGAGCCGTGGTGATGAGCCGCAGCTCTCCACGCGGCGATGAGCGGGCTCGAGCGAGACTCGCACATGTTCCATCACATGACCAAACAATACCCGTCTTCTTACGCCGAATTCGGGCGGCGAGCGGCGACTGACACTGTGCAAAGCTCCTCGCCCAACGCCCGGGCGAAGTCAAGACGCCGTTACCGAGGCGGCCGACGCAGCGCCACCCGCCGAAAGACCCCACCAAGCAAAAAGGCGAGATCACGCCAAAGTTCAAGGGACTTTCAAAAGTTTCGAAGGGGTTGAGGTCGTGGATAAACTGAAGTGCTCGACCGCCTTTGTGTTCAATGCGATGAAGGGAGAAGGGTATTCACCCACCCTAAGCCCCTCAAGAACAATGTTGTGAGGAAAGCCTCAAACAAATTCTCGCGTCTTTCACGACGGCCCCGGCACAATACGAGCGAATGCGGGGATCTTATTCGACACTGTGGAGGCTATACGAGGAAGGAAAGTTGGGTGAGTATGTTAAGAAGCCGGCCCCACGCCCGAGGCATGACGGGGAGGAGCGCGGGCCTCCTCGCAGAACAGAGAAGAGGGAACACGGGCAGCGGTCGTGGTCGCCGCAGAGGTAGACGGGGATACAGAGCGATGACATCCCCGCCGAATCGGGGGATGGGTCCAAATGATCCCGGCCCGGGGAGGGAGTAGCACAGGCGGACTAACTCCCGTCCTCGCCATGTCAAACGAAGCGGAAGGTGAACTCCGCACTATCGACAACATCCACGTCATCGCACCTCCCTCTAAGCCAACGATTTCGAAATACTGCCACCATCGCCTTCTCCAACGCTGATCGTGAGGGCCTCTTTTTCCCAAAGAACGAGGCCTTGGTCATCTCGATCAAAATTCAGGGATGGACCGTGGAAAGGATCTGATTGACAACGGCCGCTCTGCAACATAATCTTCAAGTCCGCCTAGATCGGATGGGCAACCCGACGAAGTTCATCCAAGTCATACGAGCTGCGGTTGAAGGGTTTCGGGGACACGACAGGTGATCCCCTATGGAAAAATCAAGGCATTCGTGGAGCTCACGGACTTAGGAACGAGAAACTTAGTATCACTAGGCCTCTAGAATTTATAATCGTCGACCAGCCAAATATCTATAATGGCTTTCTTGGTCGACCTTTTCTTGAAATATTTGAGGCGGTTGCCTCTTCTTACTTCTATTGTATCAAATTTCCCACCCCCGAGGGGGAAGTTGGCACCGTAAAAGGCAATCAAAAAATGGCAAAGAAGTGTTTGAACTACTCTGGTCTTGACTTTCTTTCCGCACATTTGTTAGATCTGCAATGTAATACTTTAACGAGGGAAAACATGGGCGCAATTTGCAGCCAGGCATGCTCGCCAGCTCCTCCTCGGGGTATCCCGCTTGGGCACGCGAGGATTTGGAATCAAGACTTGGTTTCAAACCCGCAACCATAGACTCTAGATCTCGAGGGGCCACCGCGATCCCCGTGGCCTCAAGCGGATCGCTTCGATTGAAGAGCTCGAGCATGTCCCTGTTAACCCATCTCGCCCCGAGCTCGAGGTCACCATAGGGGCGAAAGTCCCCATGAGATATAAGGGATGACCTCATCAAGTTTCTCCAAGAGAATGTGAGTGTATTCGTGTGGTCGCATCAAGACATGGTCGGGATCGACCCAAAGCACGCTGCCATCATCTCAAGATCGATCTGTTGCGGCGACCGAGTCTCGCGAGAAAGGAGGAAGTTTAGCCCAAAAGTACGCTGCTTTCACCGAGGAGGTCAAGAAACTCTGGACAACAAATTGATCGAGCTCGCCAAAGACGAGCCCCAATGGGTTGTCAATGCGGTTCTCGTAAAAAAAAGCGAACAACGCGTGGAGGCGTGTATCGATTTTACCGACCTCAACGCAGCCTGCCCAAAAGATCACTTCCCAATGCCGCACATTGATCACCTCATCGACAAGACCGCGAGGCACGAGATGATGTCGTTCATGGACGCATTCGCGGGATACCACCAAAACCCCATGGCGGTGGAAGATATTAAGCACACTTCTTTCCTCACGGAGAAGAATATCTATTCTTGGACAAGGATGCCTTTCGGCCTCAAGAATGTCGGTGCGACTTATCAAAGGTTAGTGAATACCATGTTCACTGACCAAATTGGGAAAACTATGGAAGTATACATTGATGACATAGTCGCCAAAAGCCCGAGAAAGGAAGATCATCTAAGTGGACCTCAAGGAAACCTTCTCTATCCTTGAGAAATACAACATGAAGCTCAACCCAAAGAAGTGCGGCTTTGGGGTGGGGTCGAGAAAATTCCTTGGCCACATTGTTAGCCGTAGTGGCATAGAGGCCAACCCAGCTCAAATCAAAGCTATCCTCGACATGGAGGAACCAAAATCGGTGAAACGAGTCCAGAGCCCTTAGTCATTTCATCTCGCGACTAGGCGACAAGAGCAAGTCTTTCTTCGCAGCAATAAAAAAGCGTAAATTCTCCTGGAACAAAGAGAGCCAACTCGCGTTTAAACAACTCAAAGAGTATTTGAGTAATCCTCGGATCCTCGCCAAGCCGATCCCGGGGAAACTCTCCTTTTATACCTCGCAGCCTCCAAACAAAGAATAAGCGTTGTCCTCGTGCGAGCGGAGGGACAAAGCAACACCTCCCCATTTACTACATTAGCCAAGTGCTACATGACGCCGAGCTCGGATATTCGCCACTCGAGAAGCTAGCATACGCGGCTGGTCATGGCCACGAGAAAGCTTCGAGCATATTTTTTTACCACCGCATTCAAGTACTCACGACCATGCCACTTCGGCAGTACTCCACCGACTGACACTAGTGGGCGGCTCCCGAAATGGGCCCTAGAACTGCCCAAGATCAGCCTTCTTATATGCTCCGCGCACCGCAATCAAAGCGGCAAGCGCCGGCAGACTTCGTGGCGGAGCTTACCTTCCCAACCAGCCTCTACGAAGCTCAAGATCCCCCATGGAGACTCTACGCCGACAGTGTCATCCACATCAACGTGCGCCGGAGCGGGGTGGTCCTCATCGGACCGGAGGGCCGGTGTTTTACAAATACAATAAGATTTGACTTCCCGAACGAACAACGAAGCCGTCACGAAGCTCTGTCTGCGGCCTCGAACTCGCAAAGGCCATAGGAGTCCGACACCTCCATATCTTCATGGACTCTCTCCCGGTCGTAAATCAAATGAAAGGGGAATATGAGGCCGGGTGAACAAATGATGAAGTACCATGAGCTCGTCATCGCCCTCTGCGAGCAACTTCACCAAGTGTTCATCGAACAAATCCCCGCGAACACAACTCGCAAGCGGACGCCCTATCCAAGCTCGCAACATCGAAGGGCGCTGCGGACATGTCCAATATAGTCCTAACGAAGCTTACCCGCCTCAATTACCGAGCATCTAGTGGCCACCGTCACCGAGTAGAAAGAAAGCCGGATGACTCCCATACTCAAGTACCTTGACTCGGGAGCCGCCGGAGGACAAGGTCGAAGCTCGTCGCATTCGGCTCCGAGCGGCGAGATTCTTGATCCTTGATGGCCAACTATACAAGCGAAGCTTCACCCTACCCCTCTTGAAATGCATCACACCCGAGGAGGGTCACATCGTTCTCGCGGAAATTCACAACGGCGTGTGCGGGAACCATGTAAGCGGCCAATCTATGGTTTACAAGACGATGCGACAAGGATACTTCTAGCCCACCCTAAGGAAAGATGCGATCGCCTACGCCCGAAAGTGCCACCGGTGCCAAGTCATGGCACCGAACATCAAACTCTCGCTTTGAAAATCTCAAGTCGTTCAGTTTCTTAAAAACAAACGCACCTGAAAAGCTTTAAGACTCACGATGACTCACACTCGCCGAGCACCACAAGCCTCGCCATGTGGTCAAGGCCCACGCGAGCACCAAAAGCCTCCCGACGAGGCTCAAGCCCGCAGGAGCATAAAAATTCTACACGGGGTTATACCCACGGTAGCATAAAGACTCGCACGAGAAGAATGGCCTCACCGCGAGCACCAAAAGTCTCGTGGCTTGGGCCTATGCCCTCACGAGCAACAAAAGTCTCCGTCGCGGCCTTTGCCCCGGTGAGCATAAAAGTCTACACAGGATTACACCCACAGTAGCATAAAGACTCGCACGAGAAGAATGGCCTCGCCTGCGAGCATTAAAGTCTCACGATGCGGCCAAAGCCCACGCCGACGCGTCTTACGGTCGCATTTACGATGTCCCGCTTTGCAAAGCCTTACGGTCAATGATACCGTCCGTTTGACACCTAAAGCCTCGCGCGAGAAGAATGGACTCACCCGCGAGCACCAAAGACTCTTGGTCGAATAAAATTCCCAACGATCACCAAAGACTCCCGGTGAGCGCAACCTCCCCGTGAGAATTTTTCCTTTATATCTCAAGATATTTAAACATGTTACATTGTTTAACGTTTTAAATGGTTACTTCGCAGTCGCAAGATCCGCTCGTTGCTACACGAGAATTTAAAGTTGCGAAATAAAGGGCTGAAATTAAAGGCGCGAGCACCGGATAAAAGCAAGTTTTTCATTCATAATTAAGGGGTGACCTACGGCAAGTACAAAAGTTCTAAACCCTAAATTCTAAACCAAAAGAAAAAGAAGGATTACAACGGCGGGAGTTCAAGATATCCCTTGGAATTCAAGGTATCTATCAAAAAGGAAAGATCGAGGCCGCGGCGGAACGAGAGTTTAAAGTATCGATCAACTCTGCTAGAGGGAGCCACCTCGCTCTCCGACGGAACTCGTCGTCACTCCAACGCCCGCCGCCGGATCCTCGCCGCCACCTCCGCGACCGCTCCCTCGTCCTCGTCCCCCACCTCATCCTCGTCCGCCGGGAGGATCACGAGCTTGGCCGGATGGGGAACCAGAAAGGTCCACCCCATAGACCATCGCGAGTCCTTGAAAGGGAAGTTCATGGTGCTCGGGACGGCATGCTCGGGGTCCAGGGCGTAGGCCTTGAGCGACCTCTCTAGGGGGTGGAGTCCATCTTCGCCTTCTTGGTCGCGGATGGCATCGGCAAAGGCGAGGTAGTAAGCGACATCACCCATGACATCCGCATCCTTGAGGTTCGGTGCGGTAGTCGCGGAGCTCGATCTCCGCCGACTCGGCCCTCCTCGCGTCGGCCTCGGCACAGGCATCGCCTCCTCGGCCTCCTTCCCGCGGCGGCCGCGAGCTGCTCGGCAGTTGGGCCCGGGCCGGGCGGCGTGCTAGGAAGACTCGGCGGCCCCACCTTCTCGCTCGGCGGCGAGTGCACTCTCATGTGCGGATTGGGCAAGGCGGAGGGTTGCCGCAGCCTTCATCCCGAGCGCTGTCAGCTCTTTGACTTGCCCCTCCAGGCGCCGCTATCCGGCCCGCCATGGCGTCCCTCTCTCCCGATGGCGGATGGATCGCTTCACCTCCTCATCCCGGGACCGAAGGGCCCACTGTGACGCGATCGGTGCTTGGGAGGTCGGGATGTCGCTCACCATGAGCGCGCTCGCGGTTGAGATTGACCGCGGCCTCCAACTCTCATCCCGTCCGGCTCGCGGCGAGGTTCCGCATCGCAGAGCCGATATGAGCCGAAGCCCGGTGGCGGAGCGCCGCGAGGCGAAAGTTGTGGATCATGGGGGCCTCGGGACCCCATCAAAGAAGACTGTCATAAGAACAAGTTCAGAAGAGATAAAAAAACTATAGACTTCGAGAAGCGGAGCTTCTCGGCTCTCCATGGCCGGATCGCGACCTAGGAATGTGGGATCGGAGGGATCCTTGGCGACGGCGCCGTGCTGCCGAGGTCCCTGCTCCCGGGGCGGTGTCATGCCGCGTCTTCTTCCGACCTCCACCGCGGTGACCTCCCTCACCTCGCCATCGTCCTCCCGCGGCGAGTCCGACCTCCCTTTTCGGGGACGACCAGGGCACGAGAAGACCCCTGTGAAGTAGGTCGGGCGGCGCCACATGGGTGCGACCTTCACCCGGGGTGGCTCTGGGGCCCCCGCATTCAGCCGGGGCGTGAGGTTTGGCCGCTCGGGGCCGCGTCTCCTTCCTCGCGCCAGCGCGCTCTTCCCCAACCCGTTGCGGCGGCAGGCTTGCCCATTATCTCTGGGGCAAGTGCGGAAAATGGGAATCACGAGGCTGCGAGAAACCATTGATAGTCGGGAGATAGCGAATGCGAACAAGGACGTAAATGCGAACAAGTGCTTACCGGGTTCAAGGTCCACCTCGCGGGGCTGACCACTGCAGGCTCGTTTTAAATGCTCAACTTTCAAAATCCTCTGCCGCTGCCTTTCGTTCTCGGGAGCTCCTTGATTCGCTTTAAGCAAAGCTCAAAGTCCCAATTCCTCCCAGGCGAGCAGACTCGAGTCCCGCAGAGACAAAAGAAATTAGATCACTAGTCATCGACCTTTGAAGAAGGGAAATCTTACTCGCTCGCTTCCTATCGAACTCGGTGGGGCAAGCGAGGGTAGTGCCGCGAGCAGCCCAGCCGCCTTCCGTGCTCCCGCCACCTAGAACTAGCGGTGCCGCTACTCGTAAACCTTATTCTGGGACCCCACGATGAGGGGCCCCTTGCTCCGGCCAGTATGCCTCCCGTCCTTTCCGTCCGCGAGGTTGTACACGTAGAGAAGCTCCTTAGAGCTCGGCATCCGGAAAAGACGGTGCTCGCCGAAGAGCACCAGCAGGCTATCAGCGCCTCCACCCGTTGGGGTGCGGTTGGATGGGGCCACCTCCCGGGCGGTGAAGTAGTAGGAGAGGCACGGCGGGAGGCAGAGGAATCGAACGCCACCTCCATCATCGCGAAATTTACAACGACCATCCCGGGAGGAGGCTGATCGGGCCGCTCAGACGACCTTGGTCGGTGAAGGTGCACCGAGGAGGGAATCTCCCACTGCTCGCGGAGCGGTGCGGCTCGGCAGAGGTAACCGAGCTCTCCCGAGGCATCCGACCGCACGGCCAATGAGAGGGCTCCGCTCGCCGGATCATGTTGTCTGCCCGTTTAACCCTCTCATACGGGCATGTGGCCAAGTACGCCGCAAAGTCAAAATCGGGCATTGGGCCCGCCAACTCCGTCCATGAAGCGGACCCATTCCTCGTAAGTGAGGTCGAGCTCGGCCTCTGCTCGCCGGGCTCGCACCTCGGCATCTTCCTCCTCCTCCGGGCGCGGAAGGCCTCATCCAGTGGCTTCCTCTACCTCGTCCCCTCCGAAGGAACCGTGCAGGCGAGAACTCGTGGCCAAGATCCGAATCGGTCCTCCTCCTCGTCTGGGGCAACCGTAGCCAATGTCACCCTCTCGGGAGCCTCAAGTCGACTCCAAGGTACCCTGCACCGGCGAACTCGGGAGCCCCGCGAGATCCGAGGCATCGCCGCCCCGGGGCAGCCCGGCCAAGACCGAAATAGGAGCGACGGCCACCCGAACACCACATCTAACCCCTCCAAATCGGCCTCCGTCCATGTCCCCATCGATTTACGGGGTCGGGGATCACCGAACCACCACTACGGACCCTCTCTCCATCCTGGACTCCAAGAAAAAAAAAAAGAGAGAGAAGGAAAAGGAGAATATCAAGGATTTACCTAGGAATACCGACGTAAACCAATGCGGATACTAAGCTAAGGAGCTCTTAGTCGAATCGGGCGTTTCGGAAGTTTTGGAAATCGCCTCTCAAGTTCTCAAAGAGCGTAAAGTGGCAAATGGCCGAGACTCCCCCTATTTATAGATATGGGGAAGGGCCTCTTAGCAATTTCCCAAAGCTAGAAAACGGGGACCCAAGGGGAATTTTCCCTAAATTGGGACCCTCAATGTTATCCCCGCCTCGGGATAACGCGCGTGGACCTCCCGTGCCATAAATGCGGCGGCCCACGCGCTTAGGAAAATGCAGCGCCACTCGCGCCCTTTAAGGTGAAAGGGCGCATCGGATCGTAAAAGCCGCCACACAATGTCATCATGGGCGATTGAAGGGACGCCACGGGAGCGTCCGAGAAGAGCTAGCTCGCATCGAGTCACACCTCGCTCCAGCCGAGCACGGCCAGACCGAGCCGGGGCAATTGTTGTAACAGGAGAATAAGTCGAGGATAATGCTCGCATAATGACGCGAGCGGATGTCCCGGCTCGGCCGAGCATGATACGATCTGAAAAGGCTGCCGCTTTGTATCACGCGAGGAGAGCTACCGGCGAAGAATCCCGGCGAGACCGAGGAGCGACCAGGAGACAAGATCTTCCCCAAAGAAGAAAAGTATCCGAGTGCACCGCGATCGGAAGATGTCATGCCCCAAAAGGGAAAAGATCTCGCCACCACGAGGGATCCCAGCAGCCTAAGCCACGTGGAAGGCCCCCGAGAGGGTTAGAAATCGATCCTCCGCGCGGTACCTCCATAGGCGCATTTAATTTTGTACCATTACATTAAATGCACCCGATTCTACGGGATTGGTGAATCGCCAATTGGCATGTATAAATAAGACTCGCATGGCACAATAATATGGATCGAAAAACATCCAACCTTAAGCCTCGGGACTCACCCTCCCAAAGAATCCCGCTTGCATTTATCGCTTTACGCATTTATTTATCTCATCATTGCTCATCAATATACACACACTTATTGTCAATCATCGCATTCAATACTAAATATCTTTAATCGCTAAACAGCCGATTAAACATCCAAATACCCGATTATTCGCGGATTAATCGGTGTAACAACATCTCATATTATTCTCTTGGTATATTATTGATAATTTAAATATTGTCTTATTCAATATTATTCTCATATTTTCTCGCTATTATATTCTTTTTCTCGTTCATTAAATCCTGTTACTTTGGTCCTATGTGCCTTGGATCTCTTCCATCTATGTGTGGTTAATACTTTTTCTTGGCTAAACATAGGTCTCGCGCCACTATCAATAAATATTTTCTCGTATTATCATTTTACTAGGTTTGTATTTTACATATGCTTCTATATATATATAGCTACCATTTAATTTTATTCTCGAGCTATAATCGATTCTTCATTAATGAAATCAATATTTTCATTTTTGTCTCCGGCTTATATAAAATTCTTCGCATTCATACCAACTTATTGTATCTTCTCTTATTCTTTCTAGATTCATTATAAATTGTGTTGTATTTATGTATTTTACTCCTTTCTCTTTAAGTTTAGGACATTTATTAGCATAATGTCCTTTTTCATTACAATTCCAACATTTGCATTCGCTTAATTTTTCTTTTAAAGGTTTTATATTTTCTCTTTTCCTAAACTTTCTTTTATGTTTAAATCCTCTTCTACTTCTTTGGTGTGTTTTTGTATTTTTTAAATCTTTTCTTTTTATATTTATTATAGTATGGATTATAATTATTGTATTTTCCACTTTTGTCATTATATCTCTTATTCTTTTGATTATATTTTCTTTTATGCCTTCGTATTTTTATCATTACATCCAAATACTAATCTTTTTCTCGTAAATTCACACACTTCTCTTAGTCCTAATTTCTTATCTTTTTAACTTTTTGTTGTAGTCTATATTCTTCGCATTTTCTCATAAGATATCCTCTTAATACTCTTATTCGTTTTCCTAATGTGTTTTCTCGAGGTTCTAATTTATTATATTCTTTTGTTATTTCAATATTATATGGTTTTGGTAAATGATCATAATATAATTGTTGGTATATTAAACCTTCTTCTCGTAAGAATCAAGCTTCATAAAAGAATTTAGTAAAACTTATAGTATATTCGGGTAGTTTATTTATTTTACAACATTTCATGTTATTTAGATTCATTATTATTTCTATTTTTCTTTCCACTAATACTTGGTCTCTAGCTACTATCCATTGTTCTCCTAAAAATTCTCTTTTTAATATCATATCAAATATTTATAAAGCATAGATTTCCAGTCTCCTCGCATTTCTCATTACTTTAGTTTTTAATTGATAAGCTATTGATTCTATCCAAAATGCTACTTTTCCTATTAGAGTTTTGGATATTAAGTCATAGACGAATTCTAAATCATTAGTATGTTTAGAGTTCATTAAGGCTATATAAGTTCCAAGATTCCAATCTGTTATCCTCCTATTAATTTGTTGTTCATCATATACATTATCTAAATCTAGGAAGTATCCATTAAAATTAACTCCTTGTGACATTGATCCTATAAATTCTTTATATTTTGCATGATATCCTACGGGTATGTGTTTAGGTAATTTAGTATTTTTCCTTGTTATAATTTCTAGATTCTGTCCGATAATTCAACTTCGTGGATAATTGTTTGTATCTTCATTTACTATTTCATCACCTCCATTTCTGCTTCTATAATTTCTTGTTTTATTCCTTCATCTATATCGCTTTCTGGTTCTTCTTCTATTATCGCACTTACATTTTTCAATTTTCCTAAAGCTTCCATTATTTGATTATTTTCTTCTATTATATACGAGTTACTAGTATTTTCTATTTCTTCTATGTAATTTATTATTTTAGCTTCAAGTTTCTTCTATCGTGTCACTAATATTTTTGCCGCTTAAACTAGCATCCGATTCTTCTTCACTAGTGCTATTTTTCTTTTCTTTTTCTTTTAATTTTTTCAATTGTTTTCTTAAGTCTATTAATTCTTCTTTTACATTTTCTAACTCTTGTTTTATATGGATTAATTCTTGTTTTATTTGTGTCAGTTCTCTTTTAGTATCTTTTAGTTCTTTTTTAATTATTATGTATTTATCTTTGTATTTCTTATATTTTTCTAACCATTCCTCATTGGTGTTTAATTTTAATTTCTTGTTTCCTTTTCTCAATTCTATAAGTTCTAGTTTTTGTTTTTCTAGTTTTAATTCTAAATATTCTATTTTATCTATTTTTTCTTCTCTGGTATTTTCTTGATTAAGAACTTCTTTAGACTCTTTCCTCATAGGTTCATATGTATATCTATCTTTTTCTATTATTTCTTTTCCATGCTTTTTTAAGAATGTTATTACACTATGTTCTTGTTTTTTCATTAGAATTTTCCTTTGTGTAATAAGGCTGATCTATCTAACACTTCATTTACTGGTTTTTAGATGTTGAATTTCATTTTACTAATATCCATCATTATAGGTTCTTTGGTTCTTCTCCAAGCATTTATAGGTACTATATCGGGTTGATACTTAGTGATGTCTATTATTGTGTTATGATTACTTGTACTAGGTTTATCTTCTAATACTACTTCAAATTATACAAACACTACAATCAACCAACATATGTTGAATTTGAAAAGAGTTGATGGAAATGGATTTGGATTTCAAAATCCATTAACATACATTATCACACTTGTAGTACTTATTTAATAATTCAATGACATTTTATTTTCCTAAATCGCAATAATATAATCTCATCATATAGTCTAATTTTTCACAATTCTACCCTGCTTCACCCACCAAGTATATGCCAAGTCCAAAATCAAGAATTCTAAAATCTGAACTTCTACTCAAGCAAACATACAAAGGAGAACACATTTACAAGAAGTCTACCACTAAAGGTTGATGTTCCCGCAACATATCATGTTCATTCTTAATCCTATACGTATTCGTACAGAAAAAATTGTGTCTAAATGTATAAAAATTGATGAATACGACACAAACGATGCGTATACAATACGTGTGAAAATCAAAAGGACGGAGGCGGGACTCTACGCTCATGTTATTAATGCCTTATTCGTAACAAGTCATTGGCTTAAAATTTAAATACAAGTGCAAGAATGACTTAGCTAGATCTTAAGAAACTGGTTTCAATATATACATCTTACATGCATGAGAACCCACTGTTGCTGTCAAATTTTCTGCAAATCTTGCCTTCAAGTTCTTGTGCTGCAAGCACATAAACAAGAACAATCATTTACCAAAAATAAATAAATTAGATCACAGAAAGTGGAACTTTTTTACAAGTAGTTACTGTATATTTACCTCCCACAGATCTCTAACAATCACAGTACTACTTGGAGGGATTCCGATGTCATCCCAACGAGCAGTGATGGAGGTACGGGAAGCCCCTCGGTTTAGCAACACTACTGCTGTTCTGTACCCAGAGAGAGGCCCTGCCCACACCTATTGAAGCAAATAATACATTTAACATTTGTGTGTTCTAACATGAATATATGGGTTCGAATATTCACGTTGTGGTTATTCTAAATGGTTAATTGCAAAATAAATCACGATTTTTACAAATTTTCAATCACAACACATGTTAAAATTTGAAAGTCGTACTACCTCCGTCCCACAACTGTTTGCACAACTGACTTTTTAGTGGTTTTGTGTGAAAATTATTTCATAGTAATATTTGTATAAAAGTTGTTTTATATGAATGATATGATATTTGACCTTGTTAACTAGCATATCATTCATATAAAACAACTTTTGTACATATATTACTATGAAATAATTCTAACACAAAAACCACTAAAAATCAAATGTGCAAACAGTTATGGGACGGAGGGAGTACTATTTTTCGACAAGTCATGCTGACGTGGTAGTGCATGAAATCGCAAAAATTAAAAGGTTGTGATTAAATTGAAGCAATAACAAGAAGTCGTTTATTTACTTGTGATTTTTTCGAAAAAATCGGCTGCCATGTCAGCATAAGTTGTCGGAAAATAGCAAAATTTAAAAAGTCTGTGTATCAAATTACAAATTTTAAAAAACATATATTGTAATTGAAAAAACGTGAAAATATCGTGATTTTTTTATGCAATTAACCCTATTCTAAAATAGGAATGGTTACCTCAAGATCACCCTCCATTCTAACCTTCTTAGCTTGAATACCTAGCTTATCTGTTCAAAATGACACGAAAAGTTTAAACAACGAAAGAATCATCACAATAGAGGAGAGGCTAAAACAAGAGCTGATGATTCTGGTTTATTTACCCTGATTAACAGCGATCACCTCCTTATTTGCTATAATTTCCATTGTTTCTTTGGTCATATTTCTCACATCACAACCAATCAAGAGAGGGGCCTTCGAAATTGCCCATATACTGAAGTGGACAATGTACTCATCTTTAGTCATTCCTCCGTTTCCAACTTCAAGCATATCAGGATCTATCGAGAGCACAACCATTTCAGAACAGCATATAGCTCACTTCGTTCATCTTAGTTTCAAATGCGTATGTATGTATGTAGACAGTAGGTCATAAAAAGGCGGGATTTGGATGTACTAACCGTTCCAGCCACCAGGCCTGGCATACTCTGCGTAGACTTCATTCTGGTCTGCTCTAGAGACCATGCTGTTGGAGAATAAAGATTTAAAGTTGATGATTTTGGTCATTTTCTAGTTAAAATTTAGATTTCAAAACAACAAATAAACGATACAATCCTATACCATACCTGTCCCAGTTATCAGAAATATCATTTGTTGTTCTCCAGCTGTTTCCTACGGCAAAACCCCACAAGGCTGGGTGCAAATCTCCCCTGGTTCAACAATAGAACAACCATAAACTCGAAAGAAGAAAAACGGGCTTTAGAATGGAGGGAGGAACAAGAAAATACCATTCACACAGTGAGAAAAAGATGGGATGACCAGCACTCATCAGAGCTCTAGTCATCGCAGGATATCTGCAAAAACAGAGAAGAAAAGCTCAAGAATGTGATAAAAGAGTCCGTTTTTAACATTTTAATGTCGTGATTTTGTTACCTAACAGGTGGCTTTGATCCGTCGTTGAAACAGTTATCATACTTCAAATAATCTATTCCCTGCAGTATTACCAAGTCAATTAGGATGTTCTACTCTTATATTATGCTAAAATCCCATTAAAACATCCCATTAAGCATTAACAAACAATCAGCATATCATATTTACCCATGAAGCAAAGGTTTTAGCATCGTGTTCCTCGTACCCCAGTGAGCCAGGCATCTTTTGCTGCAAGTGTAATAGCTGAAGAGGAAGTTGATCATTAAAGTTGATCATCATATAAACCGTTTACTATAATGTACTTTGTATAGTAAAATTACCCAGCATCTGAGTATATTCCCAATTTAAGTCCCTTGCTGTGAACATAGTCTGCTAAAGCTTTCATACCAGAAGGAAATGTGGAATTCTTCGGCACTAGACTACCCTGGATTTCAATTTCCATTAAGTAATTAGAGATCAAGAAAGACATAGACAGCAATTATCATCAACAATTTTCTTTAAAGAGAAAAAACATTGCACCTTGTCGTCTCGAGTAAGTTCAGCCCAGCAATCATCTAAAAGCAAAACAACAAAGTTTTCTTAACCAGACAGTATATAATGCATCTACTTATATGTGACAGAATGCAAGTTCAAAGACGTTGAAAAGAAAATTAGGGCAGAAATTTACCGATATTAACGTACTCATACCCGAGATTTGCAAGACCAGAGGAGACCAGAGCATCAGCTGACATTAAAAGCTCAGTTAGAAGAATGCAAACAAGGAATGAAATCAAGAAATCAGGGGCAACAAAGTAGCATATACCTGTTTGTTTAATGATGTTTTCATCAATGAAACAGTTGAAATGGTTCCAACTATTCCACCTGAAACATAATAAGGAAGGAACAATCAAAGACAAATTTTGTACGAGTGCGTAATGTTAACCCGTTTGAATTTCTCTTTCTACATAACTGATTAATTTTAACATTCAAATTAGGAGGAAAGGGGCAAATCGGAGGATGCAGATGAGCACCAAACAGTATTGGAATTAGTTTTTAAATGATTAGATCAAAAAATCAGTAGCTTAATCCTCACATTACAAACTGGATCTTATCTTATCATCACGAACAGAAAAGCAAGTCCCTCTCAGGAAATGACGATAAAGAGAAAACGAAATAAGAGAGAGAAAATGAAGTAGGTTACCCCATTGGAGGAGTAGAGGCAAGGCCATTGGCTAACAGATCGCGTCTGCTTAAGCTTTCAGAATTAGCAGCAGCAGCATTAACAGTAACAGAGAGTACGATTAGCAGCAACAAAGCTGGTAGTGATGATGATTCCATCTCTACTACCAGATTCACACACTACACACCGATTGATGACGATTCTGATTCAATGTTTTTCAAATTAGTGTAGTGGACGTATAATCAGTTTTGAAGATTAATTTCGGATAAGAGTTTCAATAATGACGACTTCTCTCTCTCTCTCTCTCTCTCTCTCTCTTAATGTGGTTGGTCTTTATCATAGGTTAAAATAGTAGAATAATCTAACAAAGCTGCATCAATCAATAAATTAAGAGCTAAAGTGTAGTCAAATATATTCTGGCAACGATTCCAAAATCACAAGTATGGGAAAAAAATATAGTAACATATTAATGCACTTGGTTGTATTGTGCAATTAATATATGAATTTTTACTAAAAGTGACACTAGTTTTAATTGAAAATTGCAAGTTAATATAATTAAAATGTAACATTAAATTTAATCAATATGTGACGCTCTTGAAGGATGCTTGGATACTACGAAAATTTGAATAATACGATGTCGGATACTCGGCGAACACTTGGGTACTTGAGCACTTTGGTAGAATATGCACTGATACGCACAATTAAAATAAATTAATTAATATTGGGTGCTATGTCGAACATGGTTGATCGGCGTGTCGGACACGGATAGGATACGTGCAGGTCAACTTTGCAAAATAGGCAGTTTTTGGCCTTGAAACGATGTTTTTTAATTGTCAAATGATGACTCAACTCATAACCTCACGACATAGATAGTGGACCGTATCCACTTGATCTATTCCACTATGCCCAAAATCAACAAACAAATATGGCACTAACTCAACAGCAAAAAAATGAATGAATTTATTAATTAGTGAATATACTTTTTAATCCGTCTAATTTTAATATATCATCCTAAAATAGAAAGTTTTTTATTTATTTTTACCCTCACAACATACATTTATTTACATCAATTATCTTTTGAATCCCACACTATTTTCTCTCTCCTATTATTATACTATACTCTACTTTATACATAAACAACTAATATTTCTTAAAATATGTGTTCAATCTACTTGTCTAATTAAAATTGGATGGAGGGAGTATTAAATTAACTTACGACTTGGTGATGAAATGGTCATTAATTTGCATGTTTTATTGTGAAGTTTCTTTATTATTATTTTTAAATTTGTTTGCTATTAAAAATGTGAAATTATTTATATGTACAGGAATAATAAAAAATAATTTATAAAACTATCGTTGTATCTTACCCAATTTTTTTTTAAAAAAATATATCTTGTTTTCGTACCTATATGGGTGTACATCAGTGAAATTTAGAAGATACTAATTTTTAATTGAAATATAAACTAATTTTAATTTTTATAAGACATGACTTTTAAGTACAGATGGTAATACTTGGGCCCAAAATTAAGGGAGACAACTTTACATGCAATATCGAGTTGTACCTTTGACTACTGTTTTAAACTTATGTGGACCGGCTACTAATTAATTAGATATTTATGGATTTAATTATTTTGTTTTATTAATTGGAATAACGCTGTTATAGTTTTGTAGCTAGTGTGGGAATTCTATGGCCAATGTTAACTATGTATTTCTTGGCCTACATTTATTCAAAATTTTAGTTATTAAATTTATTACGATGTCGACATACATAAAAAAAAAAAAAAAGAACGCAATAATTAATAAATTCGAATCAATGAACTACATGACATGTGTGACGAAAACAGAGGATGAATCAATATTGAGAACCTAATATTTTATTTATATTATAAAACAAAATTATGAAAATTAATTAACAATGAAAATCCAACCCATTTATTTCATATTTGGTGTTTCAATTTTAAATTTTATATTGTGAATGATTGACACCGAGGTCAAAAATAATCAAACGACAATATACATTATATCGACATGCATTAATAATTTTAAAATATAAAAAAATATAAAAAGTTGAACAGTAAATCCAACCGATGAAAACCACTCCAAGTTCAGTGAACAAAAGACGAGAATAAAAAAGATTAATAGGAAAAGTTATACCCACATCTTACTTTTGAGTTTTATTTTTAATTTTTATTATATGTGGTTATTTTAATTTTAGTTTTAAAAATCATAATATTTGATTTTGAGTTTGGAATTGGCCAGAGGTTTTTCTATAATGAATTTCTAATTTTACATATTATGCATATAAAATATGTAACAAAATTTATTAATGTACTTTTTAGAAGGTATCCACTGAGATGATGATAACCGTCTTATTGATTTCATAAATGAGACGAGTCTTATTTACGATCCGTCTTACATAATTGATACTATTGTTCACATATTTAATACTTTTACTCATATATTTGATACTTTTACTAATATTTTTTTAATTCTTATTTCCAGGCATTTAATAACCCCATTAATATTTCTGATATTCTAAATTCTGTTTTATGTATGCATTAATTGCTACAATATGAGATCTTTGCCTTTAATTTTTTTAAAGGCCCAACTATCTACACCTCCAATATTAATAGATGTACACACCTCTATTATCTATTATTTTAATGTATTTGTAAAAGGACTAATTTACACTAACTTGATATTACTTGATACACCCATCTTGCAAAAAGAGTTACTCGCGTTCAATTTGAATGATCGATCTCACGTCGGAAAAATTCACGTTCTTGTCGCTCGGGTAAATGTTGAGCACAAAAGAACCTCTATGAAATACTTGTGTAAATATCTTTAGTTACTCAACTATACAATATTGAATGTATATACTCTTTTTGTATGTATGGAAATGTATAATACATTTGTGTTGAATGCATGAAAATGTATATACTCTGTTTGAATGTTGTTATTTGTATATATTTGAGATATTATGTATGAAGTGTTTGTATATTTTTAGCCTAGAAGTACGATTAGAACATGGGTATAGTTGTTCCCGCATTTTTGAAAAATTTGTCCGACACACCGATTTTCGAACCTGGTTTGCGAATTATACTTAGGGTTTTGACATATTATTTCCGAAAATATGAGCATATTTCGATCACTTCTTGCCGAATTATTTTCGACAATATTTTGTCGAAATACTCGATCATTTTTCGACAACCACCGCATCCGGTACCATTAGGCGAACGTCATATGCCACCTATTGCAAATTCATGGAGAGTCTACCTCGAGTAAAGATCTTTGATGGATGGAAAGAAGCTTACGAAAAATGTCAAATCAATTAGTTAGTTGATTTTTATAACTCCTTTTGTAAATCATATGGCTAAGTTAGAATCCATGGAAAAACTCATTTTTGTACATCATATGGCAAGGTAGCTGAAAGAGTGTGATTACTCCTTTTGTAAATCATATGGCTAGATAGAATCTATGGAAAACTCATTTTGTACAACATATGCCAAGTTATTTGATAATTTTTTGGGTAAATGCTCTATTTTATTTCATGTAATTGTATTATGAAATAGGAAACAAAATCAATCTTCTCTCTTATTTTCGAAAAGACTTTGTCGAATATTATGTTATGTTTCAAAATAATCATTAAAAATATGAACATTTCGACAAATATTTGTCAAAAATGTGAGGAGAAAAACTAAGAAATCTTCTCGTCTCTTATTTTCGAATATATTTTGTCGAAATTTGTACACATTTTCGGATACATTTTTTGAAACCCTAAGCATTAAAATTACGGAATCTCCCGTATTCTTTTTCGGAAAATATTTGTCGAAATTTATGAAATATTTCACACAAATTTGTTGAAAATCCGAGGAAATGGGTGTACCATAAAATTAAGGAATAGAGGAAAATTAGAACAAGGGGTAATGTAGGGAATTAAGGGGGTGTGTATCTAATAATTTTTTAAAAAGGGTGGGTAGATCTATAAAGTGGGTAGATCTAATAATGTTGGAGGTGTAGATAGTCTGGGCCTTTTTTTAATGGAGGTGCTAGAGAGTAATGAAAATCAAATGCAAGTGAGACATTATTAAATATATGCAAATGATGATATCTTCCACTAAACACCATTATTTAAGACTAATTAAATCATACTACAACAATTGTTTCAATTTATTAATTTGTTGTTGATTTACAGGTCATTCTCACGTGCTTTGGCAGAACCAAATCAAGAAAAAATTAGTACCATTGTCGTGTATCCAAATTCAAATTTAGATTAAACAAGCAATCATATTAGAAAATTGACTTGTAATGACATAAATTCTGTCATTATAACTTATCTAAGCTAAAAATCTTTAACTTCTCTAGCCAAACAAAAATAATGCAAAATTTTATGTGAAATTTATTACATTTTGTGTATATTTTTTAATAATATTATTTATTTACACTAATAATATATAATAAAAATAATTAATATTTGTATTAAATTAGACGATAAACTTGATTTGCAAAAGATTTAATTAAAAATAAATAAAACAAGCAAATATCGTTATTATAACTTTTCTAACTAAAAATATTTAATGATAGAACACAATCTTTAATAAAAAGGGAAAATTATTTTTAGGTGTAAAATCCAACCCCCACTTACTAATAGGTATAAGAAAAAAATAGAATTACCGATAAGTGTAAAAAGTACAATTTAGAGACCAATATACCCTTTGCTCTCCTTTTTCTAATTTAAAGTCAATATTTCAATTTCAAAATAAAAACATGTCGTCTCTCTCTCTGCCTATTTCGCTCTCTCTTTAGCTCTCTCTCTCTCTCTCTCTCTCTAAATCACAACCATGCTAATTCTGATCGGCGGTGGCGGTCCCGACTCTCGATCGGGCGGCGGCGATTCTCTCTTAGGGCTACGGACGGCGGCGCCCGCACCCGGACTAGTCGTCGGCGTTGGGCTCTCACCGGCGACTAGCGGCGCTCGTGCACGGATGCGGCGGTGCCCGTCTGGAGAACCGACGGTGGCTCACGGCAAGGTGGTGGCTCGATCCGACCAGCGGCGCGAGAGACTGCACTGCCTCTCTCACTCTCTCAAATTTCAAATCTAGGGTTTCGGCGACGGATGACAAGGTGATTACTAACTCCTTGTTTTTTATTTCGTATTTAATTTGTTGGTAATTTCATTATCGCATCGATGAAGGAAAAAAAAGCAGATACAGTGGAAATCTGCAAATTTCATGAAATGGTGAAAACTAGAAATATTTCTTCTGTGACTAAATGAAGCAACCCCTGTTCATTTTTATTTTATTTTTTTGTATGATTTGTGTTTGCTTTTGTTAAAATCTTGTGGATTTCGTCATCTTGTTGCTCATTGTCCCTGTTTTAGGGCTATCTTGATGATAAAGATCAAATATATGTTTAGCTTGTTGTCTATCCGGAGATTGATGCAGACCCGACTAGGAATTATTTTGTGAATTTATTTTAGGTCTGCACATGATGGTTGATCTTTCAACTAGATTGATGCGAGATAACACTTTGTATTCTAGATTTTGATCTTTCACGTAACAAGGTCTCGCACAATGGTTGTTCTAAACAAGAGTTGTTTCTCTTGGAAGTGTCATTAAGATGGTTTTTTATTTCTTTCAAAAACTTAGAGAAGAAAAACTAAAAATGTTTTTCTAATATAAAATTTCAAATCTTAGTTGAAGTGGAACTATAATAATCTTAGTTGAAGTGGAGCCATTCTTGTGTTGTGCATTTTATTTGGTCAGAAATATTGATTCGTGATTCTTCCAAGTACTTCTTCACCTTCTTTGTATATGTATTAAATTTTCTCTTGAAGGGAAGTAGTTTTATAATCAAGATAATTCAAGAATCTAGTGTTTGAACCATCGAGCTCGATACCATTTCATGGGTAAAACCATTAAAGTTATGAGGGTTGATGATAAAACCACCGAGCTCGATACCATTTCATGGGTAAACTTGATCAATTGTTGTGATATTTTATATGCATCTTTTCTTTTAAAATAATTCGGAAGATTGATTTTTGGAGGGTATAACCACGTGCAAAATTCGATGCATATTTGTTTACAACAAAGTTAAGTTTTCAAGTATTAGTTGGACGATGATAACAGAGGTTTTTTCTACAACCGTTATCCAGCTCTTGAATAAGAAAATATTCTATACTATAAACATGTTCTGCTTTTCCTTGAATTGTGCGATTTAGAATGTCATTATGTTAGAACCGATGTAGTTAAATTATGCGGTATGAAATAGATGTTATACTTGCATTTTTACTCATATTTGATGGTTTATTTGGAAGGGATGAAGAGAAGTTGGATGCATACGAGACACATGTCAATCTAAAACATGAATTGTATTATCACTTTTTGAGTGCGATCGGTTTGAGGATATTTTATGTTGGAAAGGCCTGCATAATCCTAAACATACACGCTCGGCTTGATCACGGAAGATGAACCATGTAATGTTATGGTGGAATAGGATTCATTATTCAAAAGAATTAGTTATGATTATGAACAGCTTTTTTCGTGCACATTTTTTTATGCAGAATGCATTCATCATGACTATGTATATATTTTTAAATTTTCTTGGGCTATATTTTATCAGACCTTTAAATCATTGTTTATGGACCAATTATTTTTAAAAAATCTAACGGACACTATTTTGAGCATCTTTATATATATGGACTTCTAATTAAAATATAGAAAAAATATAATTTATGTACACTTTTTTAAGCGATTATGATAATTAATATTAAAAACTTTAAATTGTTTTAGTAATTACATTTCAAATTTTTTAATTCGTTTGGACATTTATGATTTATTCAATAAATTTTGGCAGAAGAAAAATAATTAGAAGTGTGCATAAAGTTAGTTATTTGCGTGCATATATATATATATATATATATATATATATATATATATATATATATATATATATATATATATATATATATTTTAATGTATATATTCATACACAAGTGTACATTTAAATTTCATTTTGTACATTTATATATGGGGTGTGCATACTTGACATGACATATACATGTACATTGCAAATGTGCATTTTTGTAATAGCGTGCATTTTTATGACGGTGTGCATAAAAACATGTGTACACACATGTCAAAGATGCTTGTGTACACTATAATAATTGATTGTACAAGTTAATATTGTAGTGTACATGTACTTTGAAATTAGTGTGCAATTTAAATATATGTTTACATTCCGTTCCATAGACGTGCATATTATTCAATGTATTTGGTATTTTACGTAGTGCATCTGTGTTTTTATTATATACTTAAACCTGGAAATTAGAAACAAACACATAAAAATAAATATGAAACATTCATCCAAAATCACATTTTATAATTTAAATTAACTTGGGGTAACAATAATAGAATCAACTTAAAACATAAATCATCGATTCATGAATTTAACAATAAAAAAACATCAAATTAAAACATGAAACACGAATCCATCATTCTAGAAACTCCATATTACATCAACACAAAACATCAACTTCATGATATGATGATTCAACAACATCCAATGAATCCTACAAAATAAAAATGAGAAAGTCATTAATAGAAATAAATATAAGACAATATAATACTTGTGAAATCTTGCAAGAGTTGCCATGTTAACTCCATCTTTTGATAATGCCATACTTCAACAAATGCCATCTATTAAACCCACAATTTTTCTTAAATTTTTTAACAATAAGCACCAATAATAGACAAGATCTAGACCAACCAAAACAATCCATATAAACCAAAAAATACACGGCATAGTTGATAAAATGATAATCTTTACAGATAACTAAAATCAATCAAAACCCAAGATGAAAACACAGAACTAGCAACTGAAAAATCCAAACAATGTTGTGTGCGTTCGGTGTGAAATTATTCTTACCGGTCCCAATGGCGCTAGTGGCAAGAGATTTGGCGGCGACGGCGACGGGCAAGGGTTGGGGGCGACGGCGACGGTTAGAGTAGGGAGCGACGGCGACGAAGCTAGAGTAAGGAGCGACGGCGATGACGACGGGCTTGAGGCATCGGCGACGCAGTCTAGGGTCAGGGGCCTGGGGCGACGGCGCTAGGGCGAGGGGGACGACGACGGCGCACGAGATGAGGGGACGGGAAACCTAGGGGACCCTAGGGAAAGGGGAAAAAAGCGAAAACAAATTAAAAGAAAAATAAGGGATCAAACAATCTAACCTAGCAATCAACCGTCGCATCATCGTCGGAGAAGATCCTCGAAGGTTTCAACAATTGTGCCTTCGTTTCTTTTTTATCGTTGAGGGAGACAAGAATAAGTTGTCTCAAAAGCATAATGAGAGGGATTCTTACCGCTTCGTTCTTGAAAAAATATGTCGGCCTCAACTATAGTCTTCCGAATCTCAACCATCGGCTCGACGATCGTCTTCGTCGAACGATTTATTCAATTTTTCCCGCGATGAAACCGAAAAAATCGTGGGTTTCTTGGTTTGTCAAATGAAGAAAATGAATTCAAATTATTTGGGTCTCGGTTTTGGTTAGTGATAAAGCGTAAATATAAATTGATTTGACGTTTGGTAAACCGAATATTTCAGTTTAGAAGCTCGATTATAATTGGTATTTGACACACAAATTTACATTGGATAGTAATGGGTGTAATTTTTACACCTAAGAGTAAAAGGGTTGTCCATTTTTCACCTTATAGTAACCGGCCCTAATAAAAAAATTAAAGTATCACACCAATGAGAACAAAAATATCGTCATTTTAGAATTTTAAAAATCAAATACGAAGAAATATAAGATTTTCACAAGGGATTGCCGACGAGTGAAGAGGCAAAGGAGGAAATAAATTAATAAGTAAATTGAGAATTTATGTCATTACAAGTAGGGATGGCAACGGGCGTTCCGGAACGGGTTTGCCCTATTCTAGGATCCGCCCCGCCTAAAAATTTCGGGACCCGCCCCTGGCCCCGTGTGAGGACTCACCGGGTCTAACCTATCCCACTGCTTAATTTGTAATACTTCTAAATTAATTTTAATATCACCAATATTTTTATTTTGATATTAAATAATTCAAATTAAAATTTATAATTACTTAATATAATATTTAATATTCATCATATACTTAAAAATATATAGAATATATTTATACAAATATATATACAATAACATCAATATAAGTTACATAATTACACATATATAAATGAAAAAATAATATATTTAGGTGTGGTGGGCCCTAATACGGGTTGGCGGGCAGGTTCTACAAAAATCATGACTCCGCCTCACCCGCTTGAGCGGGTCCAAACCCGATCCGAGCGGGGCAAAGTTCGGCATGGTCCTGGATTTATCTAATTAGTTATTATAATAAAAGAAAATAAAAAGTTATAAGATCAAACGTCGATCCAGGAGGCGAAGCCCTCATTAAAAATTAATAGGTAAAATCAAAACCCCTAAGAAAGGAAAGAGCAGAGACTCTTTACAAAATCCAAGTAGAAAACCCTACTACTAAGGTATATCATCTTCACACATATCCTGTCTAACTCTTAAAAGCCACAACTCGCATTAATTTAAGAGCATTTTTATCAACCTTTGAGGTAATCACGTAGTTGTTATCATAAGAAGGAACTACTTCGCAAGTTATATTTCTGCGACACGCTTTTAGCACCGTTTTTTACCTTTTTTGGTAGAAGCTTTAAATGCATGAACAAACGAAGTGCCAACATCAAAGATAAAATATTTATCATAAGCTTACCAAGGTATCAATATGGTACAAAAATTGTGTACGGTATAGTTTGATATTTTCGGTATACCATACCGAACCACCTCTAATCATTTTTCTAAAAAATTGATACTGGATATAAAATCATAGCGACGAATACAATGAATCGTTCCACCACCCAAATTAAAATTATCACTCAGATTGGATTGAGATACCAAGATAGAACTAATAATACCACAAACATATATAAATTGTGAGTATAATGCAGTGAGGCATAAATGATGGTTAGAGAGACTACGAGAGGGTGAAATTCTGGATAAATCGTAGAATGATCAAATTCCGAGCGTAATCCGGTGAGGCATATAAAGGTCTCAAATGGGAGATGGTGTAAAGGAGAAAATTATATCCTTTGTAACGAAGGACGAGGAAAGACTTCTCTTGGCTGATGATGAATTAAATTGTAATCGGTCAAAATAGTATCCGCCGCACGAAATGAGATCTATGTTGAAGAAGCATTTGCCAAAAATTTAAAATGAAACCATGGCATATGTGTAGTATAGATATTCCATCCAAAATATAAGTAAAAAAATAGTGATTATATATATCTGCACCATCTAATTGCTCATAAAATTTAGTGATTGAGTACCTTGCACAGAAGGCAAAAACAAAATAACACAGCTCAGCTGATGATGTAAATGGCCAGAAAAATACACAATAAAGCACTACTACTATATAAGAGATGAGAAAAAGTATGGCCAAGGATACAGCAGATATTCATTAGTGGTAACTGATACAATAAATTTCAACATAGTCAATGTTTATAAGCCAATCTCACTCTACAGCACAACTGGAGGCGAATGATTGTAAAAGCTACATAAAAATCGGGTTTGTACAAACCTCACTAAACTACGAACACACTTCTCCAGAGAGGCAATCAATCATCAACTTCACTCAAGAAATAACAAAGTTGATATTCAGGTTATGACAAGAAAGCAGTAAGATGGATCCGCATCAACTGACCACGCAGTTCAGCCAGTAACTGTTGAATGGAGCAGTAAGCAGCAGGTTCTCCATCGGATATGTTTTAAGTTAAGATAAAGAATCGGTCAGTAATTTCACCGAGCATGAATTTACACTTTTACCACCACTTCATAGTCTGCATGTAGGCAGGCACTTCATAGTTCCAAAATTTATGATAAATATCATCCAACCTGCTTGTGTGTAGGTCTTATATATTATGAATATTAGTTACTCATCAAACTTCTTGAAGAGCCAGATTCAGCTCGTGTGCAGACTTAGCAATCGAACCTCCTCTTCTGCATAATAACAGCAAATAGAAATTGGCCATTTGAACAGAGCTCAAGCATTTTTTTCATTTTTTTAGATTAAGGATTGAATGTTGGATAATATTGAATAATCGCGATAATATTATTCTCTAACTTCCTTTGCTCTATCAGTCAATACACCAATATAAATGGGTGCTTTATATAAGAATGAAAAACAAGAGAACAAAATTAAAACTGCAGCCCTAAGGGCGTTTATCATCGATACAGGCTATATGTTGAACTACGCTACATGTCTTTGTTATTCTCTCTCCACTTTCTTACATTTCAAAATTCAACAATTCTTATGAAAGAAACGTACCTGGAAAGAACAGGCAAGCAGCATTTAACTTTCTCAAGTTCCACATAACAAAGATTGCAACGCTCCAGCCTTGAGACAATAGGAAGGAATAGCAGGTCTTACAATCAGATAATTTCAGAAATAAACGATCATACAACATGAATTAAATATTTAAAAACAATACTGGAAAAAGTAATAACAATCAAAAGAAACAGCCGAACCTTTGCTCTGCCTCAATGTCCACACCAACAGATGATGGTGCTGATATTGATGAATAGATTACGGAGCCAAACACCCTGACCAGTTTTAACAGCATATCCAATGCTATGTCTTGATGCCTAAAAGGTAAACAGTTCGTATGATTAACAAGAATATATGCAGCTGTCATTGCTCATGAATCACTAGACACAAAAATTAAACTGCATGAAGATGCATCACCAAGCCACAACAATAGTCTTTAATTACCTTCTTATTCAAATAAGTTCCAGAGGACCAAATAACTGATATTTTACAAGCAACAGTTTTGTTGGTTTCTTATTATACTGGTGAATAACCAAAGGGTTACATGTACAACCTTGAAATAAAGATATGACACCACATCTAGCAGGATTTTGATGGATGGCATGTGTTAAACTCTTCCCAAGCGCTTTCACAGGAACACCCATGACAAAAGATATCATGCACCATTATTGGCTCAGAGTATTTAGTGTTAACAGAGCCAGAAACCAGCCAATATCTACATTTTCTAACAAGACAATCCCTATCTTCTGTCCTTCAAATAGCTAGAATAGGTTCAAGCATACAGATCCTGTGAATATTTAATTAAAAATACTCATTTCTCTGATAAACTGTCTTATCAGCAAAATTGACTGTGCAGGGCATATCCTGTCATTGTGCAATGTTAGCCTCTAAAACACAAGGTTTAGAAGATGCAGGTATATGAAGTGCTAAAGAATCTATGGAAGATCCACTCACCTATCTATATCACTTTCAATAAGTCCTGTCAGGAGAGGTAAAAGACACGAACAGATATCTAATGTGACGATATCGGTTTTTTCTGCCAAAAGGCTCATTACATCAGCAAGAACCTGCACATTGAAGAAAAATAAGAATATGGGTAGTCCGACAATCGTATGTGCATGTCAAGTTGGCATGACAAGTTTAAGTGTGTTGCTGATATAAGTGAAATGAGACGTCCTTTATCCACATGCTTGAATACAAATATAATACTCACACTGTGATCGCCCATTTTGCCAACAGCGCTAATAGCCCCTTTGATATCATGCCTGTGCCAGTAGTTGAGGACTACCTGGCCATAGAGAATGAGGAGATATGGTTGCAAAAATTAACAAATAGAAATATATAGCTCAATAATAATTTCAAGACATAATGCACCAAGAGGTCCCTGAACTTCTTTTTAAAAACCTTCGAGTACTGAAATTTTATTTCACAAGCTCCTCGATACGGAAATTGACAGAACTTATTCAGTTATCTTAATGGTTCTGCTAAAAAAAATATACATGTCAACTTTCTATAGTGTTATCTTATTATATGCAAAAATATTTTTCGCAAGACATTTTAGGTGCCCAACACCTGAAGAATTGGGGTTAAAATGACTTGTGCAAAACACATCTGAATATTAGTTAAATTAACATATATATAATTTAACAGGACCATTAAGATGAACCGAAAAATTCGGTAAATTTTTGTCTTGAGTTTAGTGGTTTGTTGATGCATTATGCCTAATTTCAATATATAGCAGATTTTTTGCACCACTGTAAATATGAGAACATAACAGCCCCACAGGCCACAGGTTTCTTCTGATTACATATTACGTTGAAGCATATTCAGCAATTTTTACCACACTTCTGTGGAAGAAGAAACCAGATCAACACTCCAATTGCGAAGTATCAGGAAATGCAGCAGTCTAATCTGGATTAGATAAAGATAATAATGAAATGAATTACCTGTAATTTTCCTAAACGTGATTTCATTGAGCCAACAAACTGATCATGCAGTTCTATCAAGTCAGCAATTGTATCCTCATCACTAGCAGAGACAGATTCACTTTCATCAGTTGAAGGATAGCTTCTCTGTCATGGTATATATGAATGATAACATGTGAGTCACTTATAGAGAACCTTGAGAACAAAGTAAAGCATCTGGATCTACTTGTAGACTGCAATACAAGCTAGATTTAACTACTTAAGAATCAGTAAGTAAAGAGCTGAACCTAAATAGTGGGACAAACTTTAAAGAAACTATTGTGAAAATGATATGGTATGAGAACGATACACAAAGACAGAGAATGAACATTTCAGATCTGAGAAATGTAGCTTTAGGTTAATGCTTCAGCAAAGTTATGGTATGAAATACAACTAAATATTAATTTCACTTCAGGCAAGTGTCAGCTAGGGTTGAAAAAGTATACAATATGTTTAATTCAATTCAATATTTGAATTCAAATATCAAGTTTGTATTCATAAAACTCAAATAAAAAGCCGAATAAGATTTTTTTTTTTCAGATTTGAATATGAAAACGAGTATAATCATATTCAATCCAAGTACTCGTGAGTATGTATATACACACATGATACATAGATTACGTTCAAATATTAAATGGTTTATTACATTAATATAATATATATAGACCACTTATTTAATGATTCACTAAAATTTTTGATATGAATTTTCTGTTAGTTTGAATATCACTTTTGATTTGAATACGAATCTGATTTGAAAGTCGGATAGTAAACGAATAAAAAAATTATAATATTTGGTCAAATTCGAATATAATATCATAATATTAGACTCGATTCAATTTGTTTATAGTAAAAGTGTCAACTACCCAAGGTTGCCAAATAATTGTCACTAAGCTCCCAAATCTTTATTGATGTGAGTGAAATATTTGCCTCCAACTAGGAACTGTCATCATGTAACAAGCAAGTTGCTCTAACTCCATAAAATTGTAATCAACTCTAAGTTCAAACACAGAGTCAATCAACACATACACAAAAGATGGTTTTGAAGAAAAATTGACAAGAGACTAATCATTTTCTACTAGAAATCCTAAAAAAGTTGTCTATAAACATAATGAATGGAAGATGAGGCAATGTTTGGATTTGTTTTAGGATGCTTTGGAGAAATACACCAAGGAATGTGTGGTTATTTGGTTTGTTTCAGGGGTTTTTCAGAGCATAATGTTTTACTTTATGACATATTTTGAGAAAATAGATGTTTTGGAGGAAAATATACAAGGAATGTGTCTATGTGTTTTTATATTGGGGCTAGGAAATGACAAAAAGACATTGGAAAGCAAAACCACACACACCGAAGCATCTACAGTACAAGTAGGCGGTGCACTTACAGCAGTTAATTTTCCAGGGACATTGCTTGAAGCAAGACCTGGACGATAAGAACTTCTGCCTTTTTGCTCCCAGTTTGAAACAATCACATGCCCTCTACCTAATTTTAATTAAAAAGAATCAGTTAACATTTATAACATCACGAAAACCCAATATCTCAACAATATCAAACTTTTTAACTAAGTACCCACTGTACACATTATTTATACCTCCTCTATGGCCCTCTACGTGAGATGTATCCACATTCATGTTATTCCCTCGAAATTCATCTGTGAAAAAAATATGGTCAATGAAAAACTGTGCAAACCATCACTTTTATTACATCCTCAAATTTAAATATATATATATATATATATATATGTGTGTGTGTGTGTGTGTGTGTGTGTGTGTGTATATGTATATGAGCTGATTAATGGATCCAAATGCAGTTGATACTGTATACTTGATAAGTGTGAAAACAACAAATATATTATTAGAGAAACAAACCAGATATATCATGTTTCACTATTAGCAGCCAATGAAAATCCAGCAGATTCAGAAAGAAACCCAGGTGCTAAACCAAGATCCATCATATTTTCATTCGCAAAAGAATAAAAGAGTTTTGTCTGACTTTGTTCTCACTCACTACCAACATCAGGAAACCCACCCTTTCTTTTCTTAAGCAAACGCCTTGTAATTTTTAATATTTGCATTTATTTACCATATATTAAGTATTCTTGTGATATATCATAACAATCCAAGTATCTAACATAAATCCATCTAAAGAGTTCAAAACTGAAATTTTACTCAGAAGCATCCCATTAAGTGTAACTAAACAGTCCATAACCAATAAGGCCATCAAATCTAGGTTCTCTCACTCTCCAACAAACAATGAGTGAAAAAAACTTCAGCACCTTTACCAACCATCACCGTTCGCTTCGCCTTACAGATTCTGATAGGCAGTGCTATGGATGTTGAGACCACCAAGAGTAAAAGAGTAAAAGGAAGGTCAAGTTCAAATAAAGGAAAATAAAGCTACATCCAGAGAGACTAGAAAAATGATAAAAAGACAAGAAGCATGAATTATTTTGTTCGGAAACTTAAATAGTAATGATTCAATTTAGAGTAAATAGGTTATGATTGTCAGATTTTGTTGGTGTTGAGAAGAGCACGTGAGCAATAGGAAGACAAAATTTCAAGCAAGCATAAAGTTCTACACACATATTCTGGTTTACATTTCAGTCCATACACATGTTTTCAGCTCTTTTACTTCCCCTTTTCATTTGAGTTAAAGATTCTCTACTTTCTAATTCGTTCCATATACTACATTAGGATCTCCTCAACCAAACCCCAAATGACCAGACAATAAAAAGGTAATTTTTCACCATGGCTCCTTTTCCTTCACCTGGGAGTCAATATCAAACTGCTACAAGGGAAGCATTCAACAAGGCTTCCTCTAATTGTTATAATTAAATCCTACATTCTTCCTTCTATAACTCGCCCCTAAACACTGAACCTAATAATCCTTGCCCACATCATAAAGAAGCTGCATTAAGATTCCAGTCATATGAGCACAACAAAAAGAAATTAGTTTGCTATAAGACAATAATACCAACAATACCCACAAGATAAATAACACAATCTGAATGAATTGGAGAACGGATACATACAACTTTCATGCTGGTATCTGGCAAGGGCATCAATAGTTGCGTTTGTGTCAACTTTTCTAGAAATCAGAAGTTTATCATCTTTTGCTTTTCTCTCAAATGCAGAAACTCCACTGATTGAGCTTTTAATTGAAGTACTGATACTCCTATCTGAGATGTTAGTGTCCATGGCCTTTGGGACCTCATCATCAGACTGAGTAGAAACATTTGGCCTCTCCAAGTCTTCTCTGGCATTGAGAAACTTGCGAAAATCAGATGTTTTGGACTGTAAATGTGGTAATGCTTTGACTGGAATATCTTCTTTTCTAGATTCAGCAGCCACCTCAGGCTTTGGGTTATTTCTAGGCACAACCACTGGCATTACATCAGATCTGTTGAATATGGAGGTATTCCCTGTTGATTGAACCCTTCCAGCTAGCCTCTTTTGGTTTGTTGCATTGGTAACACTTGATGCATTAGTAACACTTGATGCATTGGTAACACTTGATGCATTGATCTGAGTTGCTTTTGGAACACTGAAATTTGACCTTTGAGGAGTGCTCGGAGTACTAACTGTAGCTACAATCAGTATGTAGTGGACCATTTAATACAACACTGAACAACAAATAAGTAGAAGGAAAAATGGGTGGAAACAAGACAAAGATGGCTTACATGCAACTGATTTAGAATCCTTATTAATATCTGAATTCTGCGGGACAGAGATCCTTGTTAGTGATCTAGCTTCCTTCCCAGAATCAGAATTATGAGAGATAGAAAGCCTGCCCAAATTGGGCTTAACATTATCCTCTGTCAGTACAGCTGAGCCACCAGAATTCGATTTTTTATCAGAATCACCACTTAATCGAGTGGTACTGCCCATTGCATATGGTTCAATCCGCTGGCATCATCACAAGGTAGAAAGAACATCATGAGTTTGGACTAAAAACAAGATGACCATAAGGTCCATAACGTTTCGTAGATAATGGACACTAAGGCAATGTGATTTATACCGAAATGTCTACAACCCATACACCGACGCAACTTTGATTATAAGAACACCCTAGAAGCTTCCCTTCATGAACATTCATGTCTGACAATTTAGACCATCCCACATCTACAGTATCATGGCTTCTGATTGGTTCCCATGAGAAAACCTATAACCAAAACATATCAAGATGACCCAAAAGGTTGTTTGATATATTAACACTAAAACAACTCAAACATATAGAGCCTACTTTCAAATTCTCATGCAAGCCACAAAGCAGGGTTCTCCCATCAGGATTAAAGGTCATACAGCGTACCCCTGTGGTCTGTATTTGGAACAATTAAACAACAGTTAGTCAAATCTCAGTGAAGAACTACGAAACCTGTACTAAAAAAAAAAAAAAGAATGTAACAGCCGGGAAATATGGTCACTGAATAAAATAAGCATCAAAGAACAGTTGGAAGATGATTCAATGACATATAAATTGCAAAACCTCGGGCCCTGCTGAACCAATTAGCTCAAAAGTTTCAAGATCCCAGAATTTAACAGTTCTATCAGCTGAACCTGCCAAAGATTAGAAAACATGGCAGAAAATAAAACAATTATCAGGAGATCAGTAGAAACACTCATGAATAACAATTAAAAAGGCATATAGCAAACATGGTGGAACTAAAAATCAAATGCTTATGTTAGTCCAAAGTAAGAAGCACATAATTTTCGGAACGAACAAGCCCGCGTGCTTAAACCAAGAGAAAACATATACAGGAAAAATATTCAAATCCTATTCATAATTCAACAAGAAACTTCCCTACATGTCCAATTTCTAATGAAAGTTAACCATTTGCTCAGGTATAAAAAAATTGTCTGTTCTTCTAACCTAAGAGGGGCTCAAGACAAATTGATGCTGGTGACTTATACTATAATGCAGAAACTTAAATGGAACAACTTACTTCACTAAGGAACAAGTAAGCAACAACTTGCTTCACTAAACATTATGAAAATAAGAACCAAAATGAAATAGAACCAATAACTGTTTAGGACTATCAATCTGACTAATCTGTTTTTCTTTTTCCTGAGCATTTTCAATGAAACAGTCGTACCCCTCAGCATTGTACCCAGCGTAGCATATGATAATCCAGGAAAGAAATTGCAGACATAAAAACTAGCGACCACAATGCAAAGATAGCTTTTCCAACCTGTTGCCAGCAAAAACTCATGGGGATGAAAGTCAATGCATTGAACTTGGCCTTCGTGAAATTTGAAATCATGCAAAAGCTTGCCTGCAGTTAAATCCCACAGCTGTATTTGTAGGAACAGCAAGATAATCAGAAACTGAACTTTAAACTTATGATGTCATAATGAAAATTACATAACTCAAAGAATACATAAATAATTAGCAAGACAAAAGAAGATGAGATGTTTCCAGTTCTATCAAGGCTATATCAATAACAAACAAAAAGGAGAATAAATACAGGCAAAACAAAATGAATGTCATGAAAGAACTAACCTTCACAGTGTTGTCCTCTCCGCCAGAAACAACCCAACGCCCATCAGGAGTAAACCTGATAGCATTAACACCTCGTGTATGACCCTTGTAAGTGTGTATACACCCCTTCCTCCGGATATCCCATATCTTTAGATTTGTGTCCAGTGACCCAGATGCAAAGAACTCTCCAAAAGGATGGAAATCCAATGATATGCAATTGGATCGGTGACCAGTGAGGGTGCGAATGACTACCAAAAACATGAAAAAAGGTCAAACAAAGCAAAGTCTATGGTTTGAATGTGAATGCTAAAATACATAAAGAATGTGGGTTGCAGAAAAGTTACTCTTAGCCTCTTCCAAATCCCAAAGTTTAATGGTACCACTAGCCGCCCCAGCAGCAACCAACACTTCCGAGGAATCAAAGCCAACTGAATCAATTCCACTTGAATGGCCTGACAAACTCTAATGCATTGGAAGTTTTCATCAGTTCTCTTATATAAATTTGTTGGGAACAAAAACAACAAAAATGAAATTTGGAAATCATAACTTGCAAGATAATGATATGCTAAATTTCACTACTAAAAGTAAAAGGGAATGGTTCATTGGCAACCCCAAGCCCTAACCCTAGGCCCAACCCCCAAGAGTGAAGTAGAGCTATAATATTAAACTGGTTTCAACAGGTTGTCAGTTCGACTCTGGCAAGACTCAGTTTGGTGTATAGCTCATTCAGACAAAAAAACCAAAAATGTAAATAATTTTAAATAAGTAAGAAGAAAAGTCAGTAGGAAAGGCAAGGTGAGAAATGACTGACCAGTATGGCATTGGGCTTGCCAATAGCCCAGAGATTGACCTTATGATCTTCTCCTCCAGTCACGAGAACCCTTGATGATTTCCTCCCAATCTTTAGGCAGTTTACACTTGAAGAATGAGCTACAAATTCCTCTGTAACAAGAAGCTGTTAAGGCTTTCAATCTAAATCTTGCTTACTTTATATATTCTCTTAGCATCACTTCACTAATGATTTTATGTATTGTCACAGATAAGGCATCTAAAAACAAAGTAGCCAACAGTTCTATATTACTTATACCTTGAAGATGAGTATTTCTGTTTCAGGAACGAGTCGCAAGTATAAAATATTGGACAGTTATAGATGATGTTAAAATTAGTAGTAGGGCTTAAGAGTCAGCGTCCATGATTCTTTTCTCTTCGTAGTAGTAAATGCAAATAGCACACGAGGTTCAAGAAAATACTTCCTAAGTAGTGCATAATGCTCTTAATGTCTTTCTGCCCGCATAAAATGCACAAGAACACCAGGTGACACTGTCAACATTAGTTTATGGTTCATGTAAATAAAAATTGTGCAGATCCTCATCACCAGCTTGTGTTTCATACGTTAAACTTTTCCTTATTCAAACCAATACAAGTTTGCATGCGATGTGACATAGTCTCAACACTCTGTGTTCTTATATCCAATTATCCATTTACCAGCTTGAGGTTTTAATGTTATATATTCTATCTAACAACTTCATGATTCTTTACATGCAATCACAAAGTATTGAAATAGAGATAAATAAACAAATAAGCCACCAGAAACACGCCAAAGAAACAGGTAATCACTTTTAACATGTCCACCTCTAACTTCCTCCCACCTACACACACAGGAATCTTGAAATTTTGCCTAATGATTTGCTATCTTCCCAACAACAATGCACAAGATGAACAGAAAAAAAAATAAAAAAATTATGTGTACTAACTACAATTCTTAGCCCATTCAAGGCAAGTCAAGATAACAATTAATAAGAAAACAATATAGAAGAGCACGGGTTGAACTTCCACCAGATCCAACCAACTTCCGTCGCACATCACTACATTTTCATTTTTACAAATCAAATTCCATACATATTAACTTTTAAAGGGGAAGAAAAGAGGAAAGGAGCAAAGAAACTATTAAACTTCTGGAACAAGGATACGTAGCTTATAAGCCCGTTTGGAGGTGGTCGTCATTTCCGAACTCCAAAAGCGAAAATCAAAATGCCCAAAAACCCTAGCACAACCTCCAGCTCAGCAGAGAAAATTGGAGGCACTGCAACAGATCCCAATAAATTAACGCCATCCCACATTCAAAGTTCTTCAAACGCTTCGTTTATTCAATCGCTCACGTCATGTTCGACAAAATAACCGAATCAGTTCCGAATTTAACTTCCCAATTCCAGGAAACGGAAATCTGAAGTAAAGGGTGATTTTAGAGCAGGGTAGCAAAAAGATAAACACTTGAAGCGGTATCTGCTAAATGGTTGTCAACAGAGATACAATGTACCTTCTCTACCAAAGAAAATCAAACAATGTGCACGCGTGTGTGAGAGAGATGGAGAAAGAAGGGGGGTTGTTTTCCAGATCCCAGCTTCTCAATTACTCGAGATTAAAACCTCGCAGCTTCAAATTCGAAGATCCCTTTCACAGTTTCGCAGTCAAATTTTTGAATTGTGTTGCTGTGAGGGAGGTTTTGGTGAAATCTTGGTTTGGGGATTTGAAGTTTGGAGGGTGGATCAAACCAAACGAGGGTGTTTCGGTCAATTTCCAACAAAATATAACATGTGTAATTTAAAATTATTAATGCCATCAAATCATTAAATCATTTTTTGACAGCATGAAATCATTAAAAATTATTTTAAAAAAATCAAATAGAAAAAGCATAATCTACACTTTTGAAATTTGAATATCTAAAAAAATTAATTTATCTTAGGGGCGGCTAATGCATGTTGTGATCCCATTTTTTAGAGTTGAACTTTTATGAACATGGTTCATGGTTGCGGTTGAATATTTGATTTTTAAATTTAAATATTATAATAATATATTTGTTATATTAAATATAAATAATTTAAATAGGAAAAAATTAATTCTTGTTGATATTTTTTAGAGGAGTAATAGAATACCATTGACCCTAATTTTTTATATTTTTAATGAAATTCTTATTACTTTTAATTAAATATTTGGTACTTTAAATTTTTTAAAATATTTTCATGATAAGCTCATCATAAACTATTTTCATATAAAATTTTACTTTTTTAAAACATTAATCTTTTTATGCATTGGTGTCAATACCAAATCTTACATGAATTGGGTATATGAACTTTAGATATGTACACTTGCTAAATTTTGATTATATTAGTCTCACGATGCATTCCATATTTTTAGTCAAATATTGTATATGTGTTTCATTTATATTAATTTGATATTTTAATTATATTAATCTACATGTCTTACTTTTATACTCAATTGTACGGTGCAATTAGTGCATATGTAGAGTGACAATTCGAGTTTGGCTTGATGGCATAGGCTGGGCTCGAAAAAAATAGGTCAAAGTAATTTCGGGTTTGATTTGGTCTAGCCCACCAGCGTGACGGGGTCTAATGGACTTGGGTTGATGACCACGTGCGGGCCGTCTGACACGTACATGTATGTTTTTAATGTAATTGAGAATTTACGCGTAGTGATCATGAACTAGGATTAAAAATTAATTAATTTCATTCATTTTTCACGATTTTCATTACTTTATCATGGACTAGGGTCATTGCAATTTGTAATATAGTATTCTAATTTATTTTTATTTTTATTCTTTTCGTTCATAAAATTAACAATAGAATTGATCAGTGAATTGATAATAGTTATTATATATTATTAATTGATTATTTTTTCACTATATGCTATTTATTCATAATATGTACAAGGTGGAATGTATATTAAAAAACAAACAAATGATTTTATGTGTCTATAAGAGAGCATGGACCCCACCTACTAAAGTTTCTGGTGTTTTTAGGTATTACTTAGCTAGCCCATATATTATTTAAGAAGAATTTAAATGCAAGGGGTTATGATATTTTTTGTTGATTCCATGATAGTTAATTATTATATATACGATAAAGATATAATTATTTTTCCTATTATTTTTATGTTTATGTAAAAGATCCCGAAAAAATAATTATAATAATTAGTCCAAAATTTACTAAAAATTAATATACATTTCAATTCCAAAAAATTACAAAATAATATAACTGTTTTTTTTTTTTATCAAGAAAAATTATCATTAAAGAGACAAAGCTGGGTATGAGACATACCTCTACAATCACACAGATCTCTGTTACGTAATGGTGTTACATCTCCTGTTACATTATTTAGATTTGCGCCACGTATATATATGATTATATTAGGATGTTATTCTCTTATTTATAAATTTTGATGTATGTACACGTAGCGCAAATCTAATTAATATAACAGGATGTAACATCATTATGTAACAAGAGATCTGCATCCCTACAATGTACATATATTTACAATTAACATCTTAATAAATGCCTAGGATACCAAACAATGTACATATATTTACAATTAACATCTCAATATATGTCTAGGATCAAGAATCTAATCTTGAAATGAATAATTACAAATTTCAAGATAGTAACTAGAACACCAATTTCAAATCCTGTCTTCGCCTCATCAACCAATTTATCAACATTGAATTCAGTCTTGCAAAAATAATGGAGTTTTCAATTTTCAAATTAGCCAAACAATCCAAATCCATATGTCGATCTCAATATATTTTTCTTTTTTTTTTTTCCACTTAAGCATGCCGAGAATTGATTGAAATGTTCTCTAATGCTCTTATGGAATACCGAAGAAAACTTGATCCATTGCGAAATCTTATACCAAATTTAGTGTGTACCTTTGCACGTAAGCAACGCATGATTCAAAGACTCTGGTTCTACCTTGCAAATCGGGTAGTTGGTTTCCGCAGTGAGTTGATAACTGCGGTTGAACAACTTCACTCCCGTAGGTAACATGTCGACAAAACTCTCCATGTCGGTGCCTTTGCTTTTATGGGGTGCAATGTTACACCAGATCCTTCGAACTCACGGTTGAATACCCTCTCGACTTTGATCTCCCAAGACAATTCGAACCGCCTCATACGCCTCATTGGTGGTATATTGCCTTTGCCACCTTCCATTCCCACATATCACTTGTTCTTTGTTTTGGCACAAACCTGTTAAGAATAGATAATAATTCATTAAATTCAACTCTCTCACTTTCGTAAGACTGAATTTATTGGGGGTCGCCCACGACCTATGCCCGCTATATGACAAAATATATATATATATATATATATATATATATATATATATATATATATATATATATATATATATATATATATATTTATTCGTAAAATGCCCACGATCGATTCGTTGGACAACAAGTGGATTGTGGGAAAGTTTATATTCTCCAAGTGACACGTGGCAAGCTCTAATTGTATTTTTTTCTCATGTATTTAAATTATTGTAATTTTAATTTTTATGTATTTCAACTCATGTATTGTAATTTTTTTAATGTATTATAATTTATGTTATTATTATAATTGCAAATTTTGAATATAATAAATATTGGTTATACATAATATGTGATTATTAAAAATAAAAAGAATTTATTTTACGAGGTTGGGTTAGGGGCGGATCCAGGATTTAATGGTGGAGTGGGCTGAAAAGTAAACACTTCGTCACATTAAAAAAATTTTACATATCAAAATATTTCGATGCTTACATAAGTTTGTGCCCTACGAGATTTCAAAACATAAAATTCATCAATAATTGAGTTTATATCTATATCTTTAAAAAATCTCTCTCAATATAAAGTATTAGTGAATCTCCAAGTAAATCATCCTCCACCACCATTACGAGAATTCGGTGGCGCGAGCAACAGCGTGAGAATTGGTTTTAGAATAGGTGAGGGCGACAAAGGATATTTACTTATTTAAAGTAATTTAGTGTGGCTTGTGTTGATGGACTTTTAGAAATTATTAGGTCTCATATATTTATTTTCAATTTTTGTGCTTTGGACTCAATATTTAAAATAATACATTAGCACATATATATGTAAGAACTAATTTTGGGCTTGCACCGGCTAGAGCCCGGTGTAGCCCTTGAATAAATCCGTCCTTAAATGTATATGTGAAAAAGAGGTGAAAGTGAATTAAGAATAGGTTGTATATGTGAAGGAGAGAGAAATTAATTATTTATTAAAAGGTTGGGTTGTGGAGGGCTATTGATAAATGTATTCTAAGATCCCTTCTTCAACTCCACTTTCATTCCCAAACCTCCTCCTTCCACTCCCTTTATTTCTCTAACACTATCATTCTTCTTTTGGCATAAAGCAAACAACCTAGGAAACTTAACTCTAAGAATCTGAAAACCTCCCCCAATATATCATGTTAAAACGAAGTTTCCCTCCAATCCTCAACTATTTTTTTCAAATTCTCCCAAACCACTTCCCCTCTTCACCCGACCTATTTGCTACAATGTCTCTCCACCATTTTGACCGTCTATTTGCCCTCTCACCATTAAACCCCTCACCCCATCTTAATTCCCTATACAACGAATCAAATCAATCATCTTAACCCATAAGTTGTCTCTCTTCCTTACATACCTCCACAACCATTTTTCCAATAGAGCTTTATTGAAAGCATCCAAATCCCTAACCCCGAGTCCCATAAAACATTTAGAACCACAAAATTCACTCCATTTAACCCAAGCAATATTGTTTTTATTCTCCAACCCCCTACACTCAAAAACTTGTGTTGTAAGGAAATAATGACACTCAAGGTTTTTTTAAAAAATTGACTGAAAGATAAGCGGTGAATTGGGATGATACGAGTACCGCCTTCAAAAGTGTAATCCTTCCCTCAAAGAAAATTTTCTTGTCATTCCACATTTATTGTTTTTAGGGTTAACTAGTACTTCTCATGCGGCCTTACGATCTATAAAAGTTGCTAATTTATATAAATATTATGTTATTAATAATTATTTATTATTTTTTTAGTATATATTAATTTAAATTTTATTTTAAATGGTTGTAGTATGTCAATTAAATATATTGATATTTATTTAATTTTGAGTAGATTTAAGATTCTCAAAAAAAAAAAAAAAAGAAAGAAAGAAAGAAACATGTTTAAAAAAGGTATATATAAACTAAATGTTAATTATTTAAAAGAACAAAATCTATAGCTTTTAAAATATTTATTGAATTACAAATTTTTTTGTGGATCTATTATTGTAACATGTTAATCACAAATTAAAATTTTACTTATTTTTAATCTTGGGTGAAACAATACAGGAGTATAATTCAATTGAGTTTTTTTATTTTGTTTTAAAGAAAATTAATTTTATTAATTATCCGGTGGATAGTGATTAGTTATAATCTAGTTAAATAGAAAAATAGTTATAATCAATTTAAAGTTATGAGTTTATATTTAATTAGCAAGTAGTCTTCCATCCATTGAGATATGGACACACTTCCATTTCATAGTATTATTTAGCATTAATACTTTCACGTGCTTCCAAGCACGTCTTGCCCACGAATTCATGAGAAGGAGAGTGCATTACACGCGAAATGTGAAGTTATTTCTTTGGACGGATGTTCTTTGCTTTTATATAGTTATAGATTGCAAAAATAAAAAAATAAAAAGTCACTACTTTATTGTTTTTATCAATTATAATATATTTTTTCTTTACAATTCGATACATCACCATTTAAGTTTTATGATTTCGAAAATTCATACGTGTAATGATTTTCGAATCTTTTCTCCTCCATTAGTTCCCAAGTCTACATTCTTCTTCGAGCTTTGACATCTTCCCACTAACTAATGATGCTTATAACCATTCTTCAACAATATTAGGACCGTCGAAGGTAGGTGGCTTGTTCTCAAATTTCTTGATTCTCTTTATTCACATTCTCTACTTGGTTGCGAGAATTAACACGAGAGACATCCTATTCATCTTAGCATTTGTCAATTATTACAAGAACATAAAATTCAAGTTGTCGTAACACAAAAACCAACACATAATTAAAAATGAACAACATAATGAGAAAGACAACATAAATGATAAAAAAGGGTCATCAATTTTGAAAGGAATTGCCTACAAAATCAAGGTTTTATTTTCAAAATGTAATATTTCACATGCTAAAAATATTAATTTACATATCAAAATTTATTATCTTTGAAGAATATAGTTCAAATCTAATTCATGAAAGACCTAATTAATCTTTTACATAAGATATTCTTTTTTAATAATATTAATTGTTTCATTAAAAATATTAAATAAAGGGTATTAATTATTTTATTAGTGTATATTAATTATTTCACCGAAGGACACGTTTGATTACGGGTATTATATTTTGAGGGATAGTGAAATATGTGATACATTTGACTTTGTATGCGAGGGCGGACCGACGTTGAGGCAAGCATTTTATCTATGAAATACCATATATACCCCTTAAATTTTATTAAAATTTCAAAATTACTCAATAGTTACTAATCGCTATTTTCCCCCAAATCAAGAAACCCTACCTATTGTGTCCTTCGCGCTTTGCTATTCTCGAATTTTGATCTCCAACTTCTAAACTGAGAATTGAGAGTCTGAGACAAAGAGGTAAGAGTTTTGTGGTGTTTTATTTCTTACTTGCTTTGAGTAGATTTCTTTTACCGATAATCTCAATTTATAATTCCCAAAATTATTTGTTTGTGCAATTTTAAAATTGTGTATAGATTAATCATGATAGAGATAAGAGGGGATTAGACGAAGATTAAAAATAAAAATACTTCAAAATTAACGATAACATTGTTATTTGTTAACACATACACTGATAGTGATAGTCTGATACCTCATACCTTGAATTATTGTTCTATGTTCTCTCTTCAAATACAGACGACAGCCGCCTATTTTTATTGTAAGATTTGATTCTATCTCTCATCTCTTAAAATAAATGAAAATAAATTAGATAATTAAACAAAGAATGGAGAAAAGGAAAATGGGGATATGGTCTTGTATTGTAGACTTGGACGAAGTAATAGCCTGGGAAAGTGGAACTACTTTCACTTAAAGCATAATTCATAACTGGAAGCATCTAGATTCTAGCATATTAATATTATAATATTTATTAATTAAACAAAATAACTTAAAAAGTGGACGGTAGGTAATGGATTATGGCTTGGAAGTTTTTTCATTTTTTTTTTTTTTTTTGTCAAATGTGAAATCTCAAATCTGTATGTGAGATCAGAATAAGTGGGCCTCTAATGACCTTTAATTATGTTCTTTAACAATGTAAATAGTTATGAATATTAATACTTTAATAATGTATATATGGTACTGTTTATTTCAATTTCTATTTTATCAATAATGTTAACAATATTTTTATCTTTTGTTATTGTAGAGTCATGTCTCTTCACAAGTATTTTCATAAAGTTGATAAACAATCACTTTTATCTGATGAGATTCCACAAAGAAGTGCGTCGATACACCCGTAGATATTATTGACACACCATTAAACATTGCTGCGCAAAGTTCTAATGAATTACCACAAAATACAATTCATGAAAATTTTGATTTGCACGATCTTCCATCGAGATCCAGGTAAAAGACCTCGAATTACCGAGTACCATACCAATATTCGTGAAAGAGTGCGAGATAAATTATTATTTAAATGGTGCTTGCCAACCTAATCTTAAGACATTTCCTCAAAGCGATTTCGGTGGGAAATTGAGAAGATTTAACCGTTTATGGTTCAATAAATATAGTTGGTTGGAGTATAGCATAACCAAAGATGCTTGTTTTTGTCTTTATTGTTATCTATTAAAAAATGAATGTGGCGATCAAGGAGGTAGTGATACATTTGTAATTGAAGGCTTTAGGGATTGGAAAAATAAATCCAAACTGCGTACGCACGAGGGAACTATAAATAGTGCTCACAATCATGTTTTGAGGAGGTGTAGAGATTTGCTCAACCAAAAGCAACATATTGAGACAACTTTTGTTAAAATGACCGATGAAGCAAAAAAGAATACCGTACTCAGCTAAATGCTTCAATAAATTGTGTCAAGTGGCTTTTGAAACAAAGACTTGCTTTTCGTGGTCATGATGAATCTAAGGAATCAAATAATCAAGACAATTTTTTGGAACTTCGAATTTCTTGCAAATAATAATGAGGATGCACCTAAAAATCTCAAGTTAACAACTCCTCATATTCAGAAAGATATTGTTCATGCTTGTGCATTGGAAATGACAAAAGCTAAAACCTGACGAGATTGGTGATGGTTTTTTCTGTCCTTCTTGATGATTCTCGTGATGTGTCTATAAAGGAGCAAATGGCGGTAGTCCTAAGATTTGTGGATAAGAAGGGTTGTGTACTTGAAAGAATATTGGAATTTAAGCATGTTGAGTGTACTAGTGCTCCATCCTTAAAAATGGCACTTGAAGATCTCTTAAATTCACATGGATTGAATATATCCATCTTGCGTGGACAAGGTTATGATGGAGCAAGCAATATGCGAGGGGAGTTTAATGGGTTGAAGGCTCTTATCTTGAAAGAAAATAAATCGGTGTATTATGTTCATTATTTTGCGCACCAACTTCAACTTGCTCTTGTAGGTGTGGCGAAAAATCATATTCGTATTTGTGAACTCTATGTTTTGATTTCTCATATTGTTAATGTTGTTGGGGGCTCTTGTAAGAGAAAAGATATATTACGAGAACAACAAGCGTCAAGAATTGTTGAAGCCTTGGAAAATGAAGAGATTGTTAGTGGACAAGGATTGAACCAAGAAAGCACTCTCATTCGCCCTTGTGATACAGTTGGAGCTCACATTATGGTACTATCTTGAGCTTAGTTAAATTGTTTGACTCTATTATTGATATGCTTGGTGTGATTATAAATGATGGAACAATACCACTTCAAAGAGGTGAAGCATCACGTTTGAAGAAGGAAATGCTCTCTTTTGACTTTATTTTTGATTTATACTTGATGAAGTCAATATTCGGGATAACACATGATTTATGCATTGCATTGCAAAAGAGAGATCAAGATATAGTGAATAGAGTCAAAATGGGTTAGGCGTCGGGCCACTTGCCCCGCCATGCTCAAAATGAGGGTTGGGTTAATTTTTTTAGCCCGTTTGGAAGCGGGCTTAGATGGGCTGGCCCGTTTGGAGTCGCGGGCTTTGGCGGGTGGCCCGCCTAATTTTTTTAATTTTTATTTATTTTTTAAATATTTTTATATACAATATTAACAATTATAATATCATTTTTAAGGATATTTTGTAAAGTTTATACGTATAGATGATAAATTTAATTTGTAGGAGACTATATTTTTTAGTTTTTATAGTTAATGAATTATAAACTTTAATTTGTAAGAAGTTATTTTGTAATAAATGAGCGATGAACTTTATTTGTGAGATAAATATTATTTTTATTTATTTAAAGTTATATTCACCAACATAAATTATTTGATTATATTTGATTGTGAAAAATCTAATGTATTAAAGCTTTAAAATTATTATTTTTAAAATTTTAAAAATATATAAAAAAATTAATGTGGGCTAGCCCGCCTAAACTCGCTACTTGCCAATGAGTGGGTTGGGTTGGGGGTTTTGCAGCCCGCCATATTTTTGGCTGGCCGCCCGCCCGCCAAAGACGGGCTTTTTGCGGGTTTAGGCCCGGCCCGCCCCGCCGGCCCATTTCGACGGCTCTAATAGTGAATGCTATGATTCTTGTAGATGTGTCAAAGAAAAGACTTCAAGCAATGAGAGATGATGGGTGGAGTTCTTTGGTAGATGATGCATCCAATTTTTATGAAAAACATGACATTGAAGTGCCGTATATGGATGACATTTTTGTGGGTGGAAAAAGAAAAAGACGAAGAAATTTGAAGAGATGACAAACTTGCACCGATATCGTGTAGTGGTTTTTTTATCTTTGTCATAGATTTGCAATTACATGAGCTAAATGGTCGATTCAATGAGGTAAATACGGAATTGTTGCTTTGTGTTGCTTGTTTGAATCCGTTCAACTCTTTTGAAGCTTTTAACTTAGAGAAGTTAGTTCGTTTAGCGTAACTTTATCCAAATGATTTTCAAGGTGTCGAGATGTTAGCATTGCAGGACCAACTTGAGAATTTTATTAAAGATATGCATTCAAATATTGATACTTGAGCGTAAAAGGGTTTGGTGAGGTAGCACAAAAATGGTTGAAACTAAACGAAATAGAGCATACCCATTAGTTTACAAGCTTATAAGATTAGCTTTGGTTTTGCAGTTTGCAAGCTGTGATGGAAAGAACATTCTCTCGCTATGAATATCGTGAAGAAGCTGGCTCCGTAATCGAATGGGTGAAGAATGGATGTATTTGATTGTGTATCAAATGAAACTATCATTTCTAGATTTCAAAGTATGGCAAACCGTCGAGGTCAATTGTAATTGAATTCTAATTAATTATATATTATTTTATATATATATATATATATATGTTTTCTTTTTTTTAAAAAAATTGTGCCTCTCTTGAACAAATTATCTCCGTCCGCCCTGTTTGTATGTGTGATTTATTTTACTAGATCACACTAATCACATGTTTGTCAATAATTATTATGACATAATTTAACATGAGTTCTAATATTTTCAAATATTTGTATTGAGAATTAATTCATGTGATAGGTTAAAAATTTTACAATTATACCACATCTACAATACTATGTTGGAATAAAACTAACACTATGTTGATAATATAGTGGATGATAATTTTAATATCACCCAAGTAAGAAATATAATTTTACTAAAAAAATTAAAAAGACATATCGTGTTTTTTTGTTCTGGCTTTAGGTAATACTCCCTCCATCCCTAGAAGTTTGCAGGAATCTTTGACATAATTTTTTTTTAAAAAAATGTAATGAATAGAGTGTTGAAGAATAATTTTGTAAACTTTTATAAAAAAGTAAATGAATTAGTTGGATTGAGTCTATTTGTAGGCCATAAAAAAGTAATAACATTGTGTATAAATATGTGAATATTGTGAGATTTTAATGAAATTTTTTATTTTTATGGGTGTGCAGACTTTTTGTGAGACGTCCCAATAAGTAAAATATGAAAACTTTTTTGAGAATGAAGAAGTATGAATAATAGTATTCCTGCGTCTCGGCATAAGTGACTCATTTTACCATTTTTCGTTCGTCCCACTTAAGTGTCTCATTCTTTTTTATCCATGTAATACCCCAACCTGTTTTATTTCAAATAATAAGTGCATCTCAGATTTTAATAAGTTATTTTATAAATTAAAATTTTATTATTGCACTAACTTTAATTTTAATATTTCCTTCAAGAATTATATTTGCGGGAAAGATGGACGAGCCACTCGGTTTTAAAAGGTACTCCTAGCACTTAGAATAAAAGGGTATTAGTAGGATAAGATTCAAAAATTAAATCTATGCATAAATATATAAATATATATATGTATATATATATTAAAGTAATTCACAATTTATATTTCGTTTAAGCACATCAATAATTAATGACATTAGAAGAATTAATATCTCTAGTTAAATGACTTAACAAGAATTTTCGAGTCATAAGTAAAATATGAAAATAAGTAACTAAATAAATAAATAAAACAATTTTTTTGGATAAACACTAACTAATACCATCCACTTATACTACTAAGACCACCTGGACAAAAGGGAACGTGGCACAAGCATGAAGGTTTTTAATGAGAGAATGCCACCAAGGTAATCTACAATAGTTATAGGCATGCTTAGTCAATACCCTAGCTTTGTCTAAATTTCCTCTACTAAATAATCTTATGAACAATATAAATATTCCACTAAAATTTATATATATATATATATATATATATATAAGGAAAGGGACGTTAGCTAAAAGCAATAAGAAGAAATAAGAAAGTAGGAGAAATCCTATGAAGAGCTAGAGAAATCATTTCATAAGAGGTATTTTATAATAAATCTTTGTTTTATTATCAAAGGCATGTGTAGTTAATATTTATAGGACTATTTTATTAAAGCTTATTTATAAAATTATCAGTTAACTCATAATTAAATTGCCGTTGTAATAAATACATAAAAATCTATATGTGCTAGGTGAAGTATCAAAGACCACGAGGCTCGGACCGTCCTTTTCCATCAACCTTCAAAATCAAACTACAAGTCAACAAATGTAGGTAACATTATACTGCGGTGCGATTGTAAATGTTTTGTCGTCTGTTGGTATATGCAATTGTATTTATTATATCAACCAATAAGTTACTATTGTTTCGGATCTTCGGATCTAAGTGGCCAATTGGACCGACGGGTTGAGCAAGCGGGTCTATCGGGCCGAGCCTTATGTGCTCACCGAGTCTTATGTACTCACTACTATTGGTCTTCGGATCAATAGAGCCTTTAGACCTTCGGGTTAAGGATCGACGGATCTATTGGGCAATATAAATTTATGAAATAACTGACGAGTCCGGTTCGTAATAATACATTTTGTTTATTACCAAACGACTTAACGACTGCAGTTACCCACCGAGATTTTTTATCTCACATCTAATAAATGTTTTAGGTTTTAAAGAAGGGATTCGGAAGGCTGCAGTGGCCCGAGAGCCCCATATTAACCGGTTAAGACATTATATTTAAATAAAGTCAAATATTTACGATATTTAAATTCGGACTCCAATTATGTTTGTAATAAATTTTATGATCCACCATCTTTTGAATGTATTATTATCATGAGATTATGATATTTCAGATTATGATTCATTAGGCTTTGAATTTCATCCTCCATTGTATTATTTTTTATAAAGTATTCAAAGTTTAAATTTTAGTTACAATAGTAGCAACTCGTTCCCGATTCGGATAGGTCATACGGTGGGCCCGACGGTTCTGGAACCAAAGCGCTGCAATCCACATCCTATTTTTATAATTATCCATATACTACATACATATTTACACAATATGTCACTCATTTAATATATTTAAATACTCCCTCCGTCCCAAGATGTTATGCATACTTTCCTTTTTCGTCCATCCCAACAAGTTATGCACACTCTTAAAATGGAAACATCACACAATATTAATACACTCACAATATCATTTAAATCACAAAAATATCACTCTTATTCTACTCTCTACTTTTTCTCTATCCTACTTTATCTCATTAAATCACTCAAAATACCCTTAGGCTATGTTTGTTTTGGGATTTAAGTGTGCGGGAAGTCATGACTTTACATCCATGGGATGTAAAATCTTTGATGAATAGTAAAATTATGTGATTGTTTTGGGATTTTGGTAGGATAGGATTTTGTTTTATGTCAAATCAAGTGTAAGAATAAAGTAGGAAAGAGAATGGATAGAGAAAGTAAATTGTATTGGGAAGAGTAATAATAGGTTTTATAGGTGTGGATTGAGTATAAGATTTTGATTTCAAATCCCCAACTCGTATGGGACGGGGCCGGAAAGTCCAAAGTCCATCCGTGTGAGTCTCAAAACAAACACCCTTAGGGTTCGTTTGGTTTGTTGTACAGATTGATGTTGTAGGATAGGAAATAGTTGGATTACACTGTTCATTTGAGTGTTATGGAAATCAAATTGTATGTTTGGATTAATGGATTGTTTTTCTTTTGTTTTGGTACTATGTTGTGTTATAGTTGTTTGGTTTGTTGGATTAAAAATATGTTTTGTGTAAATGTCAAAAATACCCCTTGTTAAAATCAATTTTGATTTCTTCTATTCTAAAATTTACGCATACATTGTATTCTACTCCATTATTTCGCACGGTGAACCGACATTAAATAAGATGAGGAGTTCTTCATAGAATGTATCGGGTCTTCTCAAATGCGGCTTGACATTGATATCAATGGTTCGAAGCTATTGTCGTGTCGATCGAAGCATGCGAGCAGTTCTGGGAGCTTATCCTAGAGGTAGAACCACTAAATTACATTGCACGAATTTCATATTGTGTGCGAATTTGATTGAAATTGGAAGGAACCCAAAACCCTAATCTGCGTGAATTCGGAAACTTTGTCCATGTTATTTCGATTTTGCGTAGTGATGTGATAAGGGTCTTTATATGCTATTTGCGATTCATATGAATTATGGGTTTAGTTATTTGAATTTGGGGGTTTCCCAACTATCGTATAGGCTATGAATTAGATTTTTCGATAATCTTTGTGTCGCGATATATTTTTGATAGAATTCAGTCAAAATGTTTCGTATCTTTGTATGGGTCGATTTTCCCCCTTTTGGTGCACAATGTACATCTCTCCAAAATGCATTTGTATATTGCAATTACGATTCCATGTGTCGTTGCTTAAATATAAGTTGTTTTAATTTTCATAATCGTAATTTTGGCGAGTGAAACTTGCATCTTGTATAACTTAAATCATGTTGTGGTTTTATTTACCATATTGATTTTATGTTATTTGAATTTTATTACAGTTAAGATGAGTTGTGAATCGTTCGGTAGTAGTGTTGGAGCATCGCGTAACCGGCGTGGTGTGAATAACTCAAACATGCATTATTTTTGTGGATTTTGTGTAAGAATACGGACCTCACGAACGAGGTTGAATCTTGACCAGGCATTTTGTTGAGTGTCCAAATAGGGGGTAATATATAATTTCATCTTGATTCCTTTATGTATATATATGCTTTTGTCCGTATCTATTGAAAACAAATTCATTGGTGCAAAAAGACAAATGTAGTTATTTCATGTGGTTGGATGATGAACTACGAACATTCTATGAAGATTATCCAACAACTTTATGCTAAGATTGATATGTGCGAACAACGAATTGTGAATACAAGAAGAATTATCTACATCGGAATTTTGTTATGAAGATGGGTGTATATTGCCTTGTCATCATGGTGTTAATTGGACATGCCTCGTAAAGAAAAATTTATGTTCGGCGACCACTCGTAACCGATATCTACCTCATGTGTGAATTTGACTCACTGTATACATCCTTGATCTTGTATGCGTATATGATGTATTTTTATTATCTATTTATCTCAACTATGTGACCTTTAATTCTCAACATGTATTGTCATAGTGATGTGTTTAAATTCGAAGGTTTTCATTTTATATAATATGTACATGATTTTAGTATTCACAAGAGAATATATTTAATAAGCTTTTGCGGGGAGTATATTCTCTGTCACAAGGCATGCTCTATGAATAGTATTTGAATAGGTAATCTTGCTAAGTTAATTTATTGTTGGTCAATAGGTATGCGAGTGAATATAATGTGTGTTAGTAGATTTGCAAATGTTTTCAAATACAAGAGAATATCTTCCACATATTAATGATTATCTTGTGGAATAATTTGAATTGGTTTTTTTGTATTTTTTTCCTCATTAATGTTGTACACCACAACCTCTTCTTCCATCTATAAAATGGACGTATTAGTATGCATATATTACTATGACTCAAAATTGAAGTATGGGTACCAAAGACATCCGTCTTAGGTAAGCGGACTTCTTGTGCGACCTTCATTGGGATGAGAAGGTCGACACTTTGTTCGCCGAAGTCCTCTCCGATCGTGCAGGGGCGTTTCGATTCTGACACAAAAACTCGGAGGCCATTGGAACCACTCAATTCGTTGTCAATAAGTTGTGTGGTACGTCATTTGACTACAACTATTGTGCACGAAAAGTATAGAAGCTACGAAGCGAGGCATCGAGTCTTCTCTTAGTTGATTGGCTTGAAGGTGTTGATTATGACCAAGCCGATAACCGTGTTCAAGCATCTCCAAGCTTGTTTTTTATCGGTAAATGTTAGTTGTTAGTAGAAGTTAGTTTACCAAGTCTCCTTACAATTCCAAATTCTCCAAGCCTCCTTATACCTCCCACTCCAAATTTGTTCCCAAAGGGAATCAAACCCAGTACTTGGTTGCATCTCCAAGCTTGTGGATATCTATACTACGAGGTTGATGTGAATAATAATAGGTGTTCTTAAAATTAGCGATTTCAAATGCACGAAATTTTGTAATATTTCCATACCATATTATTGTTGGGTCCCTTTAGAATGAGTTAATTACGTAAACAAGATGCCTTCTAGTGATAATCTAGAAGGGGGATGAATAGATTATCAAAAACTTTTTCAAGCTTAGATGATCTATCAACTCCAAAAACACTTTTACAAATGAAAGCTTGATTCTCGATTAAACTCAATTCAATTAGGATCTAAAGCTTTATCGGATATTGAATTTGCGATCAAGAAATAATCAACAAAAACAGGTAAAGAACAATAAGAAGAAACAACACCGGATTTATCTTGGTTCGGATCAAAGCGATCCTACGTCCACTCTCCTCCTTCAACTTGAAGAAGGGACTCTACTTCTTGTCTTACTTCTTTCTTCCTTTCTTCGTTTACAACGTGTATCTTGACTTACAAGAATGACTCTAACTATATCCGGCTTTTGAAGATTCAAATGAAATGGTGTTCTCTAAACACGGAAAAAATGAATGAACACTAAGTGTGTTCGTGAATGATGTGTATACAAATCATCGTGGAGAGAGCTTCTAATTCTTAGATTGCTAAAGTGTGAAATTGCTATGTTGTTAAGTTTCTTCGTCGGTGAAATTACGAAACTATGAACTTATTTATAGATCTTACATTGATGACGGTTATAACTTCCTTGTTTCTGTTGTGGGTGGTTGTGGCCCGATTAACCAACTCTTGAAATCGCTTCTTGTTCGTTTATGTGACTCTTGATTTTAACTAACTCTTTAGCTCGTCGACTTCTTACCACTGTCTGATTCTTCACCCTATCGATTCTTCACCTTGTACATTACTTTATCTTGGTGAACGTCTTGATCTTCCTCCTTATCTGTCTTTGTCGTAAATGCCTTTACATTTCTGTCTCCATCCGACTTTCTTTGAACAACCTTATCTTACTACTCTATACTTAGTCTATTTACAAAGATTACATTACATCACCGACTATACATTATTTTTCACTGGTCATCCTAATCTTACACTTTTAACTCATCAAAACTAAGTACATCTTTTTTTCATCCTAACAATTTTCCCCTTTTTGATGATGTTAAAACACATTTCAAGAAAAGAAATATGTTAGTAACCTTAGAAAGTAAGGATAAACAATTAAGTCACATAGTCGGATAATCGTAACAATCGGTTGTATCAGCGGATGATTAGTCGATCATGAAGCAGGATAATCGAGAACAATTTTGTTTATATAGTCAGGATGATCAAGAGTTAGATAATTAACATAAGACAATTAGTTTATTTAATTTGGTCATAGATGTCTTAATGAGTTTTAGTCAAGTTATGTTACAGAGGCTGAATAGTTAAACAAATTATTTTAAGGAAGTTTAAAGTTACTCAACAGATTCTGAAAGTAGGTCAAAAGTTCTATTCACAAAAGGTTCACAACTTGACTTTCACGCAAGTCGGATAATGATCGAGATAAGATGAGAGAAATAGAGATCTAGTCATACCATCTATCTTGCTCTGGAATTTTAAGCCGGTCGAAAACCCGCTTTTTAATGAAATTGTTTCTCCACCCTCTGCAAGATCAGCTATGGATTCGACTTTGATGATCGGTGCTTGATCTTCTCCGAGGTCCAGACGACCATCGCTTGTCGAGAGGGCTCCATCTGGGAATAGGCTGGTGCAACTACATCTGCATGAAACTCCTCATTAGCAATATTGATGAGATACTTTGATACATCTGGGAGTCCTTCTCTTCCGGCCAGTGTGGAAAGCTTCATTTTCCTCTAGTCCCCATTTAATGACTTTGCGAGACGTGGCCCAGGAAGACCAGTCCACTTCGAAAGACCTCCATCTCGCACCGGTCTGCCATTAACAACACTTCCTTGGGAACTACCTCACTTACGTGATATGGCCGAAGTACTTCTTCCCCTGCTCATTCCTCTCTCTCTGAACCCACTTCCTTAGAGATCGATCATAGAACTTCCCAGTGCCTTCTCCTGCTCCCTTCTCTTCTTGGCATCCCTCCGTTTGTACCTTTCCTTCTCCTCTCTTTTTCTCTTCCCGATTTTTTTCTTCCTCATCTATTTCGACTTGGGTTTTCTTAGATGTTTGAGCTGTCCTAGATGATCCGGAAGGAGATGTGATTGGAGCAGATCTTGCACGGAAGATCCCTAGCTTCTTCAAGATCTTGGGTTCAACTTCTTGTCTTATCTTCTTTAGGACCTTCTCGACTTGTCCTTCTTATCTTTCCTCTTCTCCTCCTCGGCTTTCGCTGACTCTTGAGACTGCTCTTCTATCTTCATGTTCGGGCAATGATCTTGTCATCGTGCTCGTCTATTCTTTTCTTGAGCACACTATCTTCCCCACTTTTTAGCATCAAGAAAGCGGGTATTGCAAATAGTGGCTACTTGTTCAATTTGTCCCATCGGCTCATGTCGAACATGCCCCCGTCTTTCTCTCCTCCAGCTTGTTCATATCTTTTCTTTTGAGTGCCTCGGTCCTCTGGAATTCTCTGTCCATAAATTGCTTTAAGATCGTCGTATGCCTATCCTTCTCCATGGCCAGTGCATTTTCAGCACTTGATGAAATGAGGCCTCCTTAGCTTTCCAAGATTCTTTCACTTGGTCCTCAACCGTATCCCCGATTTCGATATAGGCGAGCAGACATATTGTTTAACCCACTCATCCTGTGAGTTCATCTCCTCGGCAATTTTCGCTTCATTTCAACCATCTGCTCCTCATGTCGATCTTTGAAAAATAGAGGTCGATTTTGGTCTTCTCATGAACGGCAACCTCTATGTTTTCCTTAATCGAAGAAGTTATCGATCCTGGAACAAGCTATAGAGCATTCGAGACTAGCTCTTTTGAGATTCAACATCTCTTCCTTCATGTTAAACTCGGATATAGACACGAGACGCGGAGGGTCTGCGACATCTTCGGATGGAGAAGATAGAGTTAAGTCTATCGTCTCCATAGGAACATCTGCTTCAACCCTAAGCTGGAGGAGAAACAGCCCAATGTGCGGTTGGCGGCTCCTCCAGCGGTGACTCCGTTATGCTGTTCTATTTGTGCCTCCCAGTGTATCCATCTCGGTGACTCATCGCCAGCTCCACCCATTGCCATCTCGGCTCCTCTTCGATTCCTCCGGTGGCCAACTTCGGCTCTACCCTCCTTTCCTCGGACCTATCAGTTCCTACCACTCTTTCCTCTTGAGACTTCTTCCGAGTTTCCTCCGTTGGCTGCATGTCTACGAAATATACCCTATGTAGGATATAATCGAAGAACATACTCTCCGTCAAAATATCCAAGAAGGATTTCAACTTAGCTTTTTTAGAACTTCCTTCTCCCATAAGGACAAGGTTGTTCCCTCCTACTTCAGCTATGAGGATAGCCGTCTCCTCAAAGTCTCCTGTCCTTATCCTCCATAATAGCCATACATCTACTAACTCCTCCAATAGCTCGAGTTCGTTCTTTAGATTGTGCTCTTTATGCGGTAAGAACTTCTTCCTAATCATTCGAAGGGATTCTTCTGTTGGTCCCATAACTCCGGTAGGGTTTGGAAGAAGGGAGTATAGATGGGGTTCTGTTTGAGATGTGGATAGGAAAGAAAATGGGTTGGATGAGGGTTGGGTTTGTATTGGACTTTTGGGAGTAGACCGTTTTAGAGGCTCGGAGGCGGTGGCCTTGTCTGCCTCTTCATCGCCAAGGTGGGATGATGAAGGTTGGAGTGTCTGCATCCTCGGATGAGGAAGAAGATGATGTAGAAGGTTGGGCTTCTTGGTGTTCGGGATCATCTCCGGATGAGATGTCCACCGGTTTCTCACCTTACGACACACCGGCCTCCTCGGCTGCGACACTTCCCCCTTGGGAAGTTGTCCTTTCCTCTTCCTCTTTCTCTTCCTCCTCTTCCTCGGCTTCGTCTCCGTCTCCTCAGACGATGATTCATCGGCTAACACCGTCTCCACCTTCTTCTTACCCTTGGCCTTAGAAGCCTTCTTCTTTTGTCTTTGGTGATGGAGGTGGAGTGTCATTGTCTCCTTACGAGTTCGATGGCAGAAGGGTTTCTCATCCTTGATGAGCGAGACCATACAGCTTTGTGAATTTCTTCACCCCGTCTGCCGATCCGACATGCATCCCGATCTTGTGTTCAAGTATGATGGTGATTCTGGCCATCATACTTGTGAGTTTTACAAGAGACCACCTCACCGAGATCCTTTGGAGTTCTTTCTTTACAAATTTCTTCTTTTCCTCCATCAGTCGAGAATACACCGTCTGCCCGATTAATATCGGCTCCGTCTATAATGGCCCTCGAGACGGATATCCTCGGCTTAGTTAACCCGTCGTGACTCTCTTGCTCCCCCAGTATGCACTTCGTCGGGATGAGCATCGAAGTCGATATTTTCTCCTCAACATCCCCTTTTTCAAATTTGCGGTTTTATTCTTAAGGATCTCCTTGCCATCATCTTATAACTCTCCAAATATTCCTCGATTTATATAAAAATGGAGTTACCGCCCGGTGGTACTTAGGCCAAAGATTTCTCCTATGTCAAGAATGGAAACATGAATTTTTGCTCTTTCCTAAGGTTCGGATACGCGTTTCTAAACCAAAGTGTCGATTGCTTTTGATCTGGTTAGGAATTCAACGGCAAGATCGTCGAGGGTTTTTGGCTTAGAGGGTTTCATCGAGCAGTATCTTTTCAAACCTCTGGTTTCAAGAAGTTGAAGAATCTCTCTGGTTTACGGATCGGTGGAAATGTCCCATTCCACGTACATCTCGATTTAGTGCGATCTCTAATAGAGACATGATCACATTAAATCGTACTCTGGTTTTTGATTCCGCCATTAGAACGAGTTTTGAAGGTTTTGAGAGGGAAAAGGATTTTGAGTGAAAATGAATAGGTAATTATGTGCGTAAGTTATTATGCACACGATCTCCTATTTACATGAAAAGATTTAATAATAAACTAATCAAAACTCATAATTGATCGTAAAAAGTGTAAATTTTGGCTTTCGTGCCAACATTAAATGCAATTATGCTGATTTGTTTTGAAAAGTGCCTGAATAATATTAAATATGTCGCGCGTGAAGCTGGTTGATGGTTCATATCTCGAAACCGCCTCCAATTCATGCGCGTGAATGTCACTCGGTGTATTTCAAAGCTTTATTTGATAAAATTTCGAATTACGATAGTAACTTCTCGACAAGAAGTAACTTGATTTGTAAAATCTTTTCGATTAATTGGAGAGATAAACTGAAATATTATCTTTTATTTTCAAAAACACATCTTTTAAAAAGAACCCTTTATTTAGTTTTTAAAACAAATTTTAAAAAAACTACCGAGTGAATTCAATTTTTGAATAATTAACTAATTATGATATTAAATTCACATATTAATTATGTGATCTAATAAACATAATTTTTAACCATAAAGAGTTAGAAAAACTCCATGTGATTTTAACGTATGCGGATTGATCATTGTATGCGCCCTTTTACATTGTATACGATCGGATGAGATATGCCATATTCACTTAACTAAAGATTTTATCATTTGACTTTAGAATTTCCTGAAATCAAAATACTTGAGCAAACTAATTAGTATCTTTTGCGAGTAATTCGGACAAGGTACATATACTCATCATCTATTGATCGATCGGTGATTATGATGTATTTATGCGGATTACTTCGAGGTTTAGACAAGTAAATATCAAGTTAGTTTAAAATCAATATATAAATCCTTGATTCTTGATTCCTTATAAGAGATCAATGATATCACTCTGTGATTATCCATGTGATTTTTTAACAAGTCGATATTACTTTCTAAACATAATGTCATAAACGAGAGACAAAGAAACAATTAATAAAGAAAGATTATAGATCAGTAGGTAGCATCTAATAATCCTAATTCTAATGAAAGATCTTTGAATCTTGTCTCTGTGGTGGTTTTGTTAAGATGTACGCCCTTTGATAATCTGTCGGGATCTTCTCTAGTACGATATTACCTTTTTCCACATGATCTCGAATGAAGTGATGACGAATATCAACATGTTTGCACACAGTATGTAAGGCTGGGTTCTTGGTAATAGCTATGGCACTATTACTATCACAAAAGATTGGTACATCTTTGGTGATAATATTATAGTCCCTTAGGCTGTTGGTGATCCAGATCACCATTTGTGAGCAACAACTCCCAATGCCATGTATACTCGGCTTGATGGTAGAAGTAGCTACGGAGGTTTGTTTCTTAGACAACCATGAAATCAGCTTACTTCCCAAAAATTGGCAAGTTCAGGATGTAGATTTCTTATCTATCTTACACCCACCAAAATCTGAATTTGAGTATCCCGACAACTCGAAGTTATCGTCAATTTGGATACCACAGACCCTACATAGATTGTACCCTTCAAATACTTTAATATTTTCTTTGCGGCTTCAAGATGACTCTTTTTAGGTTTAGCTTGAAAGCGTGCACATACACCCACCGCAAAGGAAATGTCAGTCTACTAGCGATTAAGTATAAAAGAGAGCCAATTAAACCTCTATCTTTGCGTCTGATCGGTGTCTTCCCCTTTTCATCTGGATCCATTGAGAAATTTGTCATCATAGGTATCTTGGCTTCTCGGCTAGTACCTATTCCAAATTTTTCAATAAGATCTTTGGTGTATTTTGCTTGACTTATGAAAATTCCTTTCTTTGTCTGTTTAACTTGAAGTCCAAGAAAGTATGTCATCTCTCCCATCATGGACATCTCAAATCTATTCTTCATAAGATGACTAAATTCTTCACACAAGATTATATTAGATGATCCAAAAATAATATCATCAACATAGATTTGAACTAACAAGAGACCTTTATCGATTCTTTTCTAAATAAAGTTACATCTATCTTACCTTTTACAAAACCATTTTGAATCAAATATTCGGATAAGGTATCATACCAAGCTCTAGGGCCTGTTTAAGTCCATATAGAGCTTTCTTGACTTATAGACCTTGTCTCCTTTGACAAAACCTGGAGGTTGCTCTACATAGACTTCTTCGGCTATGACTCCATTTAGAAAAGCAGATTTCACATCCATTTGGAACACAGTAAATCTTTTATAAGCGGCATAAGCTAAGAACAATCTTATGGCTTCAAGGCGAGCAAGCTGGTGCAAAGGTTTCATCATAATCAATTCCTTCGATTGTGAATAACCTTGTGCGACCAATCTAGCCTTATTTCTAACCACAATGTTGTTCTCATCTCTTTTGTTTTTTAAAAACCCATTTTGTTCCAATAACTTTTTGATGATGGGGTCTTTCAACAAGTTCCCACACATCTTGTCTTTAAAATTGATTTAATTCTTCTTGCATTGCATTTATCCAATTTGAGTCGGTTAGAGCTTCGAGTAATAGATTTAGGTTCGAGTAATGATACATAACAACTAAACAGACGGTCTTGGTTTATCTGTGTCCTTATGCGGAATCCGGACTCTACACTTCCGATTATCTGTTCATTTGGATGATAAGTCAATACTCATTTACCTTTATCTTTTCTTGAGTATGAAGTCTTATCGAGATATTTTCATCAATTTGTTACGTATTACCTTCGGGAATATCTTCTAGTTCATCTGGTAGTGTAGTTGTGCGATCGGATGACATGGAAGTACTCTCGGAGCTCCTTATCTTTATTTGAGTCGATATGTCCTCCTCATCCGATTCTGATTCTCGTAAGAAGAACTTGACTAATTTCTTGATATTCATTCTGTTGAGGTCTTGACTATCTTGGTGACGTCATCTCGTGCTCTTAGACTTGAAAGAAGTTTCGTCAAAAACAACATGAGGTGTTTCTTCCACACATAATGTAATCTTATTAAAAACTCTATATGCTTTGGATACGGATGAGTATCCTAAGAATATCTCATCTGCAATCTTAGCATCAAAAGTTCTTAATTTAGATTTTTCATTATTATGGATGAAACACTTACAACCAAATATATGGAAATATGAAATTTTGGGTATTCTACCCTTCCATATTTCATAAGGGGTTTTGCATTTATCTTTCACAATTAAACACCTATTTTGAACAAAACAAGAAGTATTAATGGCTTACGCCGAGAACTGTGTGGAGTATCATATTCGGATAACATCGTCCTTGCAGCCTTCCTTCAAGGTTCTGTTTCTCCTTTCAACTACTCCGTTTTCTTTGGGGTGTTCTTGCAGAAGATGTTTCATGTGCTATACCATTCTCGGTACAATAGTTAGTGACAAACGAATTTAGAAATTCAGTACCTTTATCACTTCTAATCTTGACAATATTTAGTCCTTTTTCATTTTGAATTCTTTTAAGGAATTCTTGAATTTTTATTACATCTCATTCTTTTTGTACAAGAAAATAACCCAAGTGAATCTAGAAAAATCATCTACAATCACTAAAGTATACTTTCTTCCACTAAAACTCGGAGGTGTAACAGACCAAAAAGATTCATGTGCAAAAGTTCCAAAATCCTTTCGAAGCGGGACCATTTATTGTCTTGAAAGAAGTTTTGGTCTGTTTTCCCTTCGACATGCATCACAAATATGGTCTTTTGAAAATATTTTATCCGGGAGTCCTTTGACTAAGGATTTCCTTGCTATTTTGTTAAGAGTTTTGAAGTTTAAGTGACTAAGGCGTTTATGCCATAGCCAACTTAAATCTTCCGAGCCCTTCGCAATAAGACAAGTATCCCTAGGGCAACTCTTGAAATTTGCAACATAGATATTGCCTTGTCGACTCCAGCAAGTAAAATATTTTCATTCAAACCATCCAAGATATAACATGCATCATGAGTGAATTTTACACAATATCCTTTGTCACAAAAGCTGAGACAGATAATAGATTATGTTTTAATCCTTCCACAAAGTAAACTTCATTAATCTGGACATCTCCGATCATGAGGGTTCCAACTCCTTTGGTTAGACCAAAGTTGTTGTCACCAAACATTACTCGTGGTCCGTCTATTTTCCGATAGTTTGAAAAAAGTCTTTTCTCATAAGTCATATGCTTAGAACATCCACTGTCTATATACCGGATGACTTCTAGAACATCTCCTCTTTCAACTATCTCCTTATCTCCTGCAATCACAAATTTAATTTTTAGGTACCCTTTGTGTATTGGGTTCTTTCTCGTTAAGTTGATACTTAGGTATCCAGGATAAAAGCATCCAAGTTTTTCAAAACCAATGATTGAATCTTGCAACCATATCTATCCACTAATATTAGACTGTCTAGATCAACCTTATTGAGTTGTTCTCTAGTGATTGTCTTATATTTTGGAAAGAATGGATATGACTTGCTTCTACCATCAAAGCCATTATACTTTGGAAAGGGTTTTGACTTAGTCTTTGGATTTCTTTTGGGAGCATTTCTCTTTATCTGTGTTTTCTCCTTAGAAATATTAGTCGAGGTGATTTGCTCCTTAGATTTCTTCGGACTAAGCTTTGTCTTTTCCATAGTCTCGGTAGCTTTGATAAAAACCCTTGGTTTTATAGGATCATTCTTTTGTTTCTATCAAAACCTAATCCGGTTTTATCATCGGGCATCGAGAGGTAATCAAGATGTTATCAATCGTAGATCGAGAGTTATTAAGACTTCCTAACTTGAGATTCAACTCTTGATTAGTCTTCTTAAAATTCTCATTTTCCGACTTGACACTTGAAAATTTAATTTTTAAAGCATCCAAATCTTTTCTAACTTACTGGTTTTCTCGGATGAGGAACTAGTAGCGATCTGGATTGACATTCCCCCTTGAATGTACAATCCAAGTTTTTACTTGTCCCTGTCTCGATATTCCTTTGTTAGATTAAGAACTTGATTCTTTAAATTTAAATTTTCGATCTCTATCTATTTATAAGCGAGATAAAGCCGTCTTGAGATCTTTTAGAAGCTTGTTAATAAGACATGGATCGATTCGCACAAGTTATCACAATCATTATCGAGGATGAGTAATAGTTTACCTCTTTAGCCATTAGACATATGTCATTGTCTAACCCGAAACTAGATGAGGAGGAGGATGATGATGTCTTATGTGTTTCCTCCTTTTACGCTAAAAGAGCTCGTTGATCTCGCATACCTCGTATCCCTTTTCTTCCTCTTTTCTTCTCTCTCTCTCTAGGAGTAAGTTGAGGACAATCATAGCTAAAGTGACCGGGTTTATTGCGGGTATAACGAGATATCTCCTCTATCCGATTTCGGACTATTATCTCCTCGTCGATTGGTGATTTATATCTTTTCACCGGATCCTTCTTCTTGTCATTATCTGAATACTTCTCTTCCTTATCGATTTATAATTTCGCGATTAAACTGTCTCTCTTGTTCCTTTTATACTTCATCTTAAGTCTCTCATATCGTCGATCAAAAGTGCCATTTCCTCCTTGATTGACAAATCTAATGCCTTGGAAATCTTCTCGCATTCTTCTTGATGAAGAAATGCCACAGCTTTTTCAGGGCGTAGATGACTCTGCCTCATCTTCTTCATCTTCAATGTGTATATCATATTCTAGTGCTTTAAGATGAGAGAATAGAGTGTGATGTGATATTGATGACAGTTACGTGTTGCTTTAAGAATATTTGCTTTCTCCCTCCATCTTTTGCTCAATGATCTGAGTACCTTGTTGTTGATTTTTTCTCGGTGTAAGTCTTACCCAAATCGGCTGCTTTGTTCACAAGATTAGTCGATCTTACGTCCGATTGATCCACAATTTCTCCATCCTTCATTTTGAACGTGTCAAATGCATGTAAAACGGATCGACTTATTTTCTTTGACTTGATCTCGACCCTTCACAAACACTTGCAAGAGTCTCCCACATATCCTTAGCGATCTTGCATCTCTTAACCTTTTCTATCCAATCCTTGCTCAACGTTTCAATGATTTCAGTTCTTGCAACTTGATCCAAATTGTGAATCTTCCTTTCATCATTTGTTAATTTCGAACTCTTCTTTTCTTGTTGACTTCTTGTACGGAAGATTCAGCTCTAGTGCTTACAACTCCATGATAAAATTTTATTGGACCTTCCTCAAGAACCTCTTCCATTCGGTCGTGAATGGCCTTTAAATGATTCTCCATTCTAAACTTCCAATAATCATATTCTTCAATTGAGAACTTCGACAAACTCCTGGTTTTCTTACTTTTAACAGTTGACATAGTAAATCAAGAGACTAAAAGACAACTTATCGAAGTGTTAGTGAATCAACAATAAGAAATCAGATTTAAACAAGAACACAAGAATTTCAAGACCACAAATCTTTTATCGTAATAGCTTAACACTGCTCCGATACCACTTGTTGGGTCCCTTTAGAATGAGTTAATCACGTAAACAAGATGCCTTCTAGTGATAATCTAGAAGGGGGATGAATAGATTATCAAAAACTTTTTCAAGCTTAGATGATCTATCAACTCCAAAAACACTTTTACAAATGGAAACAATTCTCGATTAAACTCAATTCAATTAGGATCTAAAGCTTTATCAGATATTGAATTTGCGATCAAGAAATAATCAACAAAAACGAGGTAAAGAACAATAAGAAGAAACAACGCCGGATTTATACCGGTTCGGATCAAACGATCCTACGTCCACTCTCCTCCTTCAACTTGAAGAAGGGACTCTACTTACATGTCTTACTTCTTTCTTCCTTTCTTCGTTTACAACGTGTATCTTCAGCCTTACAAGAATGACTCTAACTATATCCGGCTTTTGAAGATTCAAATGAAATGGTGTTCTCTAAACACGGAAAAAATGAATGAACACTAAGTGTGTTCGTGAATGATGTGTATACAAATCATCGTGGAGAGATCTTCTAATTCTTAGATTGCTAAAGTGTGAAATTGCTATGTTGTTAAGTTTCTTCATCGGTGAAATTTTGAAACTATAAACTTATTTATAGATCTTCCGTTGATGACGGTTATAACTTCCTTGTTTCTGTTGTGGGTGGTTGTAATCGATTAACCAACTCTTGAAATCGCTTCTTGTTCGCTTGTAATCGACTCTTGATTTTAACTAACTCTTTAGCTCGTCGACTTCTTACCTCGTCTCGATTCTTCACCCTATCTCGATTCTTCACCTTGTCTCATTACTTTATCTTGGTGAACGTCTTGATCTTCCTCCTTGTCTGTCTTTGTCGCTGCCTCGCTACTGTCTGTCTCCATCCGACTTTCTTTGAACAACCTTATCTTACTATTCTATACTTAGTCTATTTACAAAGATTACATTACATCACCGACTATACATTATTTTTCACCGGTCATCCTAATCTTACACTTTTAACTCATCAAAACTAAGTACATCTTTTTTTTTCATCCTAACAATTATTCTCACTAATATTATGCAATTTGATTGGCATTTTCATTTAGGTGAATCCATTCGCTCAAGCGTATGAGCCTACGGGGACCCGGGATGTAATTAACATTTCGTCTCGATGATGAAAACATACGTGCACCAACGCGCAACAAAGGAAGCAAAGAGATAATCACCATTGAATTAAGTGGTGATACAAGCTCATTCAATCAACTATTATAAAGAACTTGGTGCTTCCCGTGACGACTCCGACTCGGAGAATTCTCCATCTGTGCACACCGATAACTATTGCTGGGTTGTCCACACCTACAAAGGTCCACCTCCAAGTTGGGTTGGGGTATCACCTTGGAAGAAATGATTGTGGTGTTTTTAAGTCATGTATGTCTACCGCAACTTGTGGGACAAAGTTGCAAATTTTTAAGATCCTCGGTTATATATAACTAATATAATGGTATCTTATGATATAGTACATCTTTTAATGCATTCGAACATATGTATCGACCCATGTGTTCATTTTGTAGGATTGCTTATAATATTTACATTAATGCGATTATATTTGTGTTACAAATTTTGTCCAATTTCATTCGGCTCATATTTATTTGATTTAAGTTATTTTAATGCTAATGAAACACAACATGTCATTTTAATTCTAATGAAATAATAAGTTATCAACTCCAATATTGAGAATTTGTTTCACAACAATATGGCATGTCGATGACTTGAGGACTCTGTGCGTATATATGGGTCTCGCAAAATACAAGTGATATGCAAGGGAATCTTTTTCATATTTAAGTGCATGAAAAATACCCTCATTTTGACATTATTTTCAGGTTTACAATAATAGAGATGGAATTGTATAAATGGATCTTCATTGGTCAAAATAAAAATCACAAGATCCGTATAAAACGAATTAATCTCGTGACAAAAATCTGCAACATTTTTGTCCATGTATATCAACAGTATTTAATTGAGCTGATTTAAACAAAATTGAAAAGGGACAAACATACACTGATTATAGAAGCCAAAAGGAGATAATATTATAACTTACCTTCCATACACATAAGAACATTTGGTTTATACTACAAAATAGGGTCGGACACCCACAATATCAATTTCAATATTAGTTCAAGACACCCATACATATGTACTTGCAAAACAAGCAATATAGTTGAAGTTTTCCCAAGATATTAACTTGCGAATAGGGTAGGTACACCCATTTATGGTGAAATATATTAAACTAGTTTCACCAATCATGCAAAAGCCTACTAATTAACCATGTGCTTACAGTTCACCCAAGTCCACCTATTTCTTGATGATTTTGTTAACCATCACAGTCTTTGTCTCGTCGGGTAGGCTAAAGAACACATCAATCTCTTTCGAGTTTTTGCACATATATAATGCAACCGAAACTCACTCCTCCACGTAAAGGAAACCCAGCAGGTCCAAGCTCTCATACACGAGTTCTCTTTTCTTGGTTGCATTAAATTCATCTCCTACAAGGTGTGCAAGCTCACCCATTCGGTGCGCTAATCGACCCATACGGTCATCTATTTTGTCACATAAAGTGCTAATAGTCTCTATAAAACGTGCATCAAGATCCTCAACAATCTTCCTCTTCATACCTTTACTTTTGACCTTGCTTACAATTAGTTTCTTCGTGAGTGTATTCACTACCAACGTCCCCAACTTGAGGATTGTTTGCATTATCGGCTCCAGTTTCTCCCACGCCGCTTGAAACTTCAGGGTGTATGTTATTGTTCAACACTTCATGAACAGTATCTACAAATGTCTCTGTGCGTCCTCCCGGTTGTCCTATCTTTTCCGAATATCTCAATCCAATCATTGTAGAAAGGAAAGGATTTGGTTCGCAGACTACACGCTGTTGGGTCAAGCCGCACATTTCCAATAAACAAATTATCTCCAATCAGTACATAATTAATCTACACACTAAACACGAGTAAAATAAATTTTACCTTAATGTGTTTTTCCCAAACTTCGGGAGTTGTATCGATCTTGTAATTGGCTCCGTTCAATCCAATTCCAGAGTTTGCAAGCATTAATCTCGGGTTAGCGTCGCTTTTTCCAAACGTGAATCTTGGAATTTATGTAGGTCACTCCTTAAATCCGTTCCAGGAACACATTCATCAAAGATATTCTCTAAAATCCCATCGTAACCAGATTTAAACCCATTGTCGCACTTGTACCCTCTTGCTACTAGCTCCTTCAATCCAAATGACCAAGATTTTTTCCTCCTCATGACTCTAAACTCTACGTCAGCCAGGTTGATGTACCAGCTCGCTTTCTCACCCGAGTGGCTGGTTCCATGCTTCAAATCTGTGTATATAAGTCATAAATTCACAATAGATACAAAGAAACACAACCTTATACATAAATTCGAAACTTACGGGAAAAAAATAGCCTTTTTAAAATGTCATTATTCATGAATAAACATGATATCAACAAGAAAAGTACACTTCATAACACATTTTTGTAAATGAATATACATCGCATAAACCATTACCGATTAAAATAAAGTCAACATTCATGAATACAATGCTATATCCAAAATCTGCTCACCATGAAATCACCTACAACATAAAATTGGTTTGCATACAAACACCGTATAAAAAATAATATTCATAAAAACACCGCAACCTGAAAACAATATACTTTTGTCCAAATACAACAAACACTAACAACAATAAATTAAAGAGAGTTGTCATGAATACAATGATACAAACATAGATGTTACGTCATTCCAAGCAGTCATTCGGGGAATTAAATCACACATAATCATTAAACATTTAGATAGTCATGTTGTCTCTCATGGTTGTCCATGCTTGTGAAGGCTCTAATTGATCAATAAAATCAGCACCGCCAGCTTTATCGTCACAACTATCACTCGCCCCATCTCACACATCATTCTCAAAGGGTCTACCGCAATTTCGCATGTATAAAATTATAAAGTAAACAACACCCAAGAATTTTGCGATTGTGCGTCTTGATGGGATAGGAGGAATTGCTCCTTAGCATACCTCATCGTGCCTTTAAAATCCCAAATGAACGCTCAATCACGTTACGTGCCTTGGCGTGCTTTAAGTTGAAGTATTCTTGATGATTCTCGTGGTTGACGTGTGTTATCTCATTCTCTTAAGTGATATCTAACACCTCTATAGGGTGCCAAAAAGCCATTTCCATTAGCATATCCACCGTCACACAAGTAATATTGACCCGTTAATGCATACTTAATTTGTTAAATATATATGCTATGTATTGTAACACGCGTAATTTAATTAAAATATATTATAAATTCAGAAGACGTTACTCACCATTTGGGACCCTTAATCCATTGGTTAGAGTGATGGCATCACGCAATACCCGACGATCCGGTGATCCTTCCCATCTAGATAACACATATATGTAGTTCATATTTTGGTCACACACAACCAGTACATTGATAGACAATTGACCTTTACAATTTCGTAGCGCGGCATGTCATCATGTAGCACTTTAACAGGGATACAGGTTCCATTTAGAGCTCCAAGACACTGCATATACACAACTTATCGCTTTCGGTTTTAACTATTATAACATTTGAATATTAACTATATGGACTGCATAAATTGAACATATACCTTGAAGTATTTCCACCTGAAATCGGTGTTATCTTCTTGCACGGGTGTAGGAGTCACAAGTAGTATAGTGTATAACTTAAGCAGGAATTAAGAATCAATTAAAGTGTTTACCGATGTTGTACCCCGAACGCTTGAAATTGGTTTGGATAACTCTATTTTGAGTGTGGTGGGATAACACAAGAGGCATAATAGCTACTTGTTCAGCTATGGTTACTTGACGTGTTGGTGAAAGACCGCCAACATTTTGTAATAAGAAACACACGATTGATCAAGTAACTGGGTTCATTCGAAGATTGTCCTTGCAAGTTTCATCACTAAAATTGATCAAATAATGCATGTGCTCTAGTTGACATGTTACATTAGCCTTAATGTTATATCGTTTTGCTTGTGTTCTAGCAATTCTTCAAGTATTTTTTTCTTACGTAGTAATATGTTATTAAAGTAATGAAGAGTTTAGTATTAGTTAGCAATTCGGATATGACACCAAAGGTTACCTCAAGCTCTACGATAGCATCCATACTCCCAATTGCCAATCTTCCAACTATATATACAAATACAATCACAAATATTATATAAGTGGAATAAACAAATTAAAACTTTAGACCGATAACACCACCGCAGACATCATTGAGAACATATCAAAATCATTCGAATCATATGCATTCACATTTTGATGTTTGATTTCACATATAATAGAATATAACTAATATAGCCATTTGTATATGTCAACACAATTCCAAAATCCAAAAATCCCAACCCTAAACACACAAACCAAATTTAAGGAAGCTCATTGACACATAATAATACACACGATAAAAAAATAAAGTACTACACACACCGAAGTGAAATAATCGAGCAAATCTCCAAGTTGACTACCGAAGACGACCACTCCGCAACAATCCTACAAGTACCAAAGAGATTACTGTTAAATGAAGAAATAGAAGACATATTTAAAAATATAGAAGTCCTAAAAGGAGGAAGAAGGAAATTGCTTTACAACAATTGCGCGTGTTCTAACCTTTCTCCCCGGTTTACGTATAGGCGGAAAGTGGGGAGAACACATATATATATGCGCATATAAGGTAGGCTAACCTTAATTGGGCCAAGTCTAATTTTTACAACCATTTTACAAATAATAGTATTTTACAAATAATAGTAATTGGGCCATGAAGTTTTTGTTCGGCCCATTTGTTGAATTAAAAACCGCCGCAAATTATTTCAAGCATTGTGCTAATATTGAATTATATTATAAAGTTCACCTGAGGATAATAGTAACATTCTCAAGATATACTAGCAATTATATTATATGAAAATTAACAAGAACACAGTGGTTTATAAAACATAATGAATCCCTATATTACTAATAGGGAGTTTGTTTTTGCTTAGGTGTCACAACTTGTGGTGAATTCTCGCTTAGGTGTCAATTTTTAAAGAGTTTATTTATGTGTAATGATTAAGTGTCAATGTATAATTAGTCACCTATAATTATTAACATATTGAGTAAAATGATTAAAAAGGATTGACTCAATTAATTTATTTTATTTTACCTTAATAATATATATATATATATATATGTATATATATATATATATAAATATAAGTATTATTAAAAACTTAATATAATCATGGATTTATAACTATTAGATACCATCTTTAGAAATTAATTACTATTAGATACTAGGTCAAAAAGTAAATCACATACGCATAATCCTTTTTTAGTTTTCCCATTTTACCCCTAAAGCACACAATTTCCACTCTCTCTCCTCACACACGCTGTCTTCTCTATTCTCTCTCATCACGACTCCTTTTACAAAGAATCCCTCTCTCTTCTCTCTCCGAAGTTCCCTATTTCCTCCCCATTTCCTCATCTGGAAATCATATTGTCTTCGTCTCTTCTCGCCGATTTTCGCCTTAATACCAACAATGGGTTATATTATTCCTTTTTTTTTCCATCGTAGGGACCTATATCTTTTCCGCCAAGGTTAGACGAAGAAGCTAGGGTTTTCTCGAGATCTCGAGATTATTTTTCGTGTAAATGGTATATCCAAATCATGTCGTGTGTACGACTCACAATGGCGCCGAAAACGAGAAAATCCCACCCTCCGTGTCATGGGTTCATTTTAAAATTCAAAATTTGTTGCCCATTTCTCGTTTTACTAGTTTTCGTGGTGTAGTTCTTCCACACCATTTCTGAAAGTAATATCTGGATCAAAACCCATCTCATTCCGATTCTCGCGTTTTTTAATGGCTTTCGGCGTTATTTTTGCAGATTAACTTCAACGGCGATTGCAAGTTAATATCTACAAATCATACCACTCCATTTTCGATTTCGTTTCTTCTATCAAAAGTAAGTGGGTGGAACTATGTGATGTTAATTTTTCAATTAAGTGTTCCTTCGGTAGAATTAGCAATTGTTGTTTGGATTCTCGACCGATTTCACTCTATGCATCACTATGTGTCTTAACACATCTCGAGAAATTTATCACCGCGATGTCCTCGTCCTCTCGAAAATCTTCTTTCGGATTTGAACAATCAACCACGTTCTACACATGTGAATATACACCAAGAATCTGCACATGTGGAGATTCATCCGCAATCGGCACGTGTGCGAGATTGAGGGTACTGCTTTCCAACAATTTTTTTCGGAAAATACTCTGTGTCTTGATGATACCACATTCCCTGAAATTCAAATCTCCCATTCCACCTCGGTCAACAAGATATATTTTAAACGTGTTAAGAGAAATGTAATTCCCGATTACGCAAGAATTCAATGTTTAATGAAGATAGAATACCCTCTTATGACGTGTGTCCAATTGTTTCTAAGACCATCATGTTATCGACCCATGGGTCGATATAATGAAAGGTTGGATTGATCTTGAATTTAGGGGTGGTCTTCTTTGTGTTTAGGGTCGAGCTTATCAAGTACTCCATTAGAATGGGGTTTAAGTTCAAATATAGGCGTAATGATAGTAGATACGTCCATGTCGTTTGTCACGAGTCATCCAAATATGATTGTCGGTGGTTTATAAAAGTTGCCCGCCAAACTCTATCCGGAAATTTTATTGTATCAAATGCCAATCTTATCCATAAATGTGCCGGGAGCTTGTAGGAGATAATACAACATGATTTGGCCCCAACATTATGCACAATTTAGTTCTTAATGATGTTAGAACAAATCCACAATTGGGGGCAAGGATATAGCAAGTGTCATGAAGCTGAATTATGGTATTGAAATACCATATTGGAAAGCTTATCGCATCGTTGAGAAGGCTAAGGACAAAATTTTTGGATCGTATGATGAGTCATATGACCGATTAAGGGGATATTGTGCATTGTTGTTCGAACAAATCCTGCATGCTTTTTTGTTAATTTTTATACTACAACACAACAAGCCCCCGCTTTTTGAAAGTAATGATATTTTTTTTTTTTTGGGTGTCTTTTCAGGAGTGTTGTAGATTTGGATGTTGATCCGAAAACAAATTGTTTTAGACGTGTTTTTATATCCTTCAAGGCATCTATGGATGGTTTTCGTAAGTGCCGACCCATGTTATTTATTGATGGTACGTTACTGTAGGGAGGGCAAAGGGTATATTACTTACGACCATTGCTAAGGATGGTAACAATGGTACGTTCTTCACATCAAGATAACTACATTCTGCATGCATCAAATTTTGAATGAATTAGACACTATAATCATTTATTATGTGCATATTTTGGTGCCTGTTTTTTTTTCCCTTTTGTACAATGACTCTAGTGTGCCTCCTGTTTCTGTTTTAGGAGTCCTAATCCTCTAACAATACATATTATGTTTCCTGTTTTTAAGAGTGATACATGTTTTAACAATACATATTATGTTTCCTGTTGTTAATAGTGATACATGTCAATTTCTCAATTCATTACACACCACAATCATTTATCATGTGCGATTTATTTTATCGCAATTTACTAATGTTGTGTACGAATGTTCCGCATGAATGTTCCGCTTTCTGTTTTTATTTATTTTACATGTTTTATATACTGAATTTTAGCTTCTACTTTTTTTTTTTTTCAATGGGTTCTAGGCTTGTATCCTGTTGCATTTGTCGTAGTCTCCTCGAGAATACAAATAATTGGGTTTGGTTCTGTCCAAGCTACGTGACTTTGTCAAACACCAAAATCAGATTTTCTATATCTCCGATAGGATCTCGTGGTTTGATGTCTCGCATTCAATATTGTTTTTGATGAACCCTCCATTTCTACTGTTTATACCACCTTTTAACAAACCTCAAGGGTCGTTTCTCAACCGGCCGGACAAATACCAAGCGCCAACAACTAGGTGAGCTTTTCAAAGAATGTGCATATGCACCTAACATCGACTTTTCGAGGAAAAATTAGCTGTTTTCAAGAAAGTTGGTGGTAAGCTAGTGAAGATTGGCTTATGCAAATGCCTTTCGAAAAGTGGGCATTTCACATTCTCCACATATCACTAGATACGGAGAAATGACCTCAAATGTCATGCGAGTCCTTTAATTCATGGATCAAGAAAGGGAGATCGCTTCAATTACCCATATGATAGATTACATAAGACTAAGTAAATGATTTTGGCTTATTTAACTTGTCAATTACACATATCTGTTTTTCTTGTATTTCTGTTAAACTAAAATTACTTGATTATTACTTTTTTTAGAAATTTGTGGGTGACAATTTAAGCGTAGCCTTGAGAGCCTATCTTGGTGGCGCACTCTGTCCAATTAAGGAAGAGTTATGGCACTACAATGTTGACATATCTCGCTCATGGATCAGAACTCCTTCTCCGAGCGGTGAGTACTTAGTGTCCTCTACTCCGTCCGTTTCGTTGACTTACGGAACAATGCTTGCACTTGTTACCAATGGCAAATAATTGGGTTCCCATGTTCACATGCCTCTGCTGTAATCTCCAAGATCTGTTGTAATCGCTTTTTTCCAATGTTGAAGATTATTTTTTTGCATCATCTTATCGTGATCAAGTTACAAGTTCTCCATCCATCCAATACCAAATCAATTATTTGAGTCCGAAATTATTGGTCCTCAAGATAGGATTCTTCCTCCTATCCTCGAAACGTGCACCTAGATGCCCAAGAAAATCTAGATTACCGTCTTACGGTGAGTTCCCAAAGAAGAAACACGTTTGATTTTCCCGGTGCCTCAATTTTTGTTCTCAATACATTTATTCGCATTTTTTTGTCAAATATTACCTATCTCGAGAATAGTACTGCGAAATTTCACATATTTTTGGAAGCACAACTTTTATAATTGTCATTTTGTTGCTTGATCAATTGCTTAAACTTGATTTTATATATCAAGTTTGAATGGGAGTGAACGTTAGATAGGTTTTCTGTTTTACATGCAGACATTATCTGCTAAACACTTTGTTTAACATGTCTTAATTTTGTAACCTCCTTTTGTATCTATGTATATGGAATTATTATATTTCGTGACATATTTTATTTTTTTAATTTAGTATCAGCTTTCTATGTTCCCAAGTATTACCTTCATAAATTGTTTACTAGACATTTTGATTAGTCAATACAATCCCTTTATATAATAAAGCATAACCAGAAACATAAATACCGCATTAGGTTGATCAAAAATAAACTCTTGATCAAACCACCAAATATCAACAATACAACAATTGTTATTGCGTTTGCCATTAGCAAAGTCGCAATTCCAATCTTATAATAATTTTCCGAACTGCAGCAACACTTCTCTTGGATATTTCGCCGACTGAAACCTCTTCTTGAGCAAGATAATCTTCATCGCGCAATGGGTTGCACCAATGTGACCAGCCATGCATATCACGGTGGTAGTACAACCTACCCGGATTGTTTATCGCTTTGGACAATTGTATTTTTGTTTGACTATTACAGCTTCAACAATACGATCTTGAATATTTGATATACTTCCTCGACGAGCTTGAATTTTGAGAGGTTGACATGGTAACCGATCTTAGCCGAATAACTAAGGAGTGTGCAATTTGGAAACTCTCGAACTCGGTATTTATCCAAAATTCCAACGGTAAATTTCTACAAATTTAATTATTTATTCAACGGTCATTTTTTTTTACCGTACCTATCCTCAAATAATTCAAATGGCTATATATTAAGAGATACAAACTTTACCGCACATGCGAACTTTACTGCATGTGCCGACTGTCAACTTTGCGGTTACTAAATAAAATTAAGGAGATTGGTTACTTAATGAGGGTCTTAGTTGTGATATCCGAATCTCTCATTAGCTATTTACCAATAAAATTTACTCGTTTTTATTAACTTATATGAGTGACACGTTATTTATTTATAATTCTTTTCATTTTACTCCTTAAGTTTTAAATATATGATATTTTATTGAATTAGTAGTCATAAACTTCTACCTAAATTGTTAAATCTAAAGTAATATAAATAAATTAAGTGTCAACTACTCATAAGTCAATATACTTCATACAATTATTTATTGGTGTTCTACTTGTAATCCGATATTACTTTATCTTGTTTTAAATATTGTATTAAATATATGTTTTTACCTACTTAGTGGTGAGACAATTATAAGATTTTATTTAATTCTTTTTGTACTACTCAATTGTGACTACCTCTAGTGTTAACGTGAAAATTAATTATAATTGTGATACCCGAGTTTCTCACTACTCATTAACTAATATATTTCATGCATTGAGTGCATTTTTAATTAATTGTGTGGTACTTGTGATTTTGAATTATTTTCTTGCATTATTTTATTGTGCTTTTAAATATTGAATTAATTATATATGTCTTTATATGTTTAGTGGTGAGAAAATTAATTTATAAGTAATTGGGATTTCAATGGTGATTAAGTAATAATACAACTTAGTTATTTATTAGTGATATTAATTGAATTAATTATAATACTAATTGTTTTTATTAATTATATATATATATATATATATAATATAATTATAGTGTGTGTATATATATGTGTGTGTGTGTTTTAATAAGTAGAATAAAAGAAAAATAAAATAATAAGTTAGAAAACTTACCTGTGAAGCTACTTACTAAGGCAGGTTGGGATATATATATGTATGGCTTTATCAATTACAAATCCTAAGGTCACCATATACACACGCACGAAGAGATATATGTTAGGCCTTATCAATTAGAAAGGCCAGATTATTCAATCACGCACGAAGGAACAGAGAGAGAGAGAGAGGGAGAGAGTGAGAAAAAAGAGAGATTCTCAAGCATTTTGGTAAGTATTCAACTTCCGTCAATTGACAAATTTTATACCGTTTTGAAGCTCGTGATGAGTAGAACAAAACCTACCCTCAAATTATTAATAATTGTTCTTATTTGGTAGTGAAAGATAGGATTTAATTTGTCAACGTTTTGCGGACTTGAGGTAAGTAGAAATTCATTTGCACTTACAATGCATAAATATAATATTTGTGAAGTATTCATGCTTAATTGATGATATGTGAATATTATGTTAGTTGTGATATTTGATTGATATTTAATGGTTATTGTGAAAGAGCCCGTGAGCTCAATGTTTTATGTGGATTAAATATGTGAGTTCGGTGGTTATCGTGAAATGAACTCGTGAGTTCGCTTATAATTATGAATTGAACTCGTGAGTTCCATGATTATTGTGAAATGAACTTATGAATTCTGCAATTTTATAGAAATGGATAGGGTGATTGAATTGGTGAGTTGTGAGTAGAAATGAATTAGGCGAGTGATTAGAAATGAATTAGGAGATTTCAAAGTGAGAACGGAAGGGGCGACCTAAGAGTTAAGGCGACCAAAGAGAATCGGCGTATGCTACCTAGAGTGGGCCACCGAGTTCAATTGTTGCAGAATGAACCTATGAGTTCAATGATCATCGTGAAATGAATTTGTGAATTATATGATTATTGCGAAGTGGAAATGGTGTTATGAGAATGTAATTCTATTGTGTGTATATGCTACACCGCATCATGCATATCATGCATTAACATGAAAATGTTTTATCAAATGGTGTGTTTGACCACATTATGCACCGAGGGCGGCAGGGGCGACCTAGGAGTTAAGGCGACCAGCGAGATCCTGGCGTATGCTACCTAGTGTAGGCCACCGTCTCATGTGCTATGGTGTTGTCGAACATGTATTGATTTTACAGAGGGGACTTCGAGCAGACGGGGTCGATTTGGTGATGGACCTCGCTAGGCCGGTAGAGGGTGGGATCCTCAACAGTATGGAGTCGGCGTGGAGGGATGACTTCTTGGTGGTCATGAGGGGCGCAATGGGGGACCCTCGGTGGCCACAAGAGGATGGGCCTCACGTCGAGGTCATACATATAGTGACCACTTAAATATAAACAAAAAAATTGAGCTTAGTGCTCGTGTTCCGGTGCATAGTAGTGAGTCGGGGGCCCTAACGAGTGTTTCATAAATAAATTGATGATTTTAAAGAGAGTGCATTGTGCATTGGGAGGTTTTCGAATCGAATATCACATCGTGCATAATTTCTACTTACCGAGATTTATAAATCTCACTCGGTTTATGCATTGTAGGAATCGATGATTTGTGACGTTGTAGTTCTCTTGGACAAGCTATGCAGCTCTGCGGGGTTTTAAGTGGTTGTGTACATAGATGACGCACTGTTGGGTCAAACCGTAGGCGTGTATTTTGAGTTGTATTTTATAAAATTTTGTATATGATATTATGAGTTCTTTTTATCATGTTTGGAAGCGTTCATTGTCTTTCTGTTAAAACATTTGAAAGAAAAAAAAAAGTCGCACGTGTGCACGAGTCATTTCTTGTAAAATTATTCACAACTCATTCTTCTTGTGAAATTAGTGTTTCTAGTTGAGTTGTCAAAAGGTGGTCGTGTCATTAGTCTTTGTCGTTTAATAATATTAGATCATAGTGGACAGTTAATAAACGATTTGGCGGCGGTTATTTCTTCACAATTTTCCAATGAATCGATTTGTACAGATTAATAAAATTTCCCAACTTTCCAATTTGTAATACTATTCGACACAATGATCGACACAACTCTTTCAATTTGTTTGGATGCGACTTTTCACTTCCCATAATTAACCGCTTAATAACATATATAAATATAGATGAACATGGAAAATGAAGAACTACAACAAAGAATTGCTTACATTGATCATATTATTTAACAATGAGTAACGAAAATCAATTTCCTTTAGAAACAATGTCCGAAATATTTAAGTATTTACTACCCACAGATCTTGGTCGCTTCAAAACCCTAAGCAAACCATGCCGTGATCTCATTGTTGAATCAAGAAGTTTTGATGAGTTAAAAAGAAGCGGCTCGGTTGATCAAACGACCAAGAACAAGTGAGGTTAAGCTAAACGGATCGACGGGTCGAGAACCAATCTAGTCACCGAGATCTAGTCATCTGCAGGAGACAAACATGAAGAGCTCGAGACGAGGTCAAGATAAGCCGAGTAGAATAAGAAAGGCGAGTCTTCACCGAGTCACCGCAGACGAGTAGAACAAAGACAGTGAGGACTAGCAGCTTTTCAAGATTAAGTTTGTTAAAGCGAGTTTCTAGTTTGTTAGAACTAACTAACAAACTAACTGACTTTCAGACTTAGAAATAGGTCTAGGCACTTCATTTTACACAACTTTTACCGAATACAATATACACGAGAATTCACAAGTTACTTCTCCGTAAATTTACTCTCTCAAATCACAAGTTTTCAAATCACATTTTCTAAGTGTTTGTAGAACACTTCACTTCACATCTTCAAAAACACTTCTTATTCTTAGAGTTAGATTTTAGAAATTTGATTAGCATTCTTGAAGAATTGAAGATCAAGTTGTAAGTTGTAAAGATTGTAAAGTAAGTAAGTAAGCAGCTAGTGGAGACCCTTCTTCAAAGTTTGAAGAAGGAGAGTGGATGTAGGATTGTTATAATCCAAACCACTATAAAATCTTGTGTTCTTTCTTGCTTCCATTTATATTTCTCGTTCTAGTTACAATTTGTTGTTCAAAGTTTAATTTCGTAATTAAGGTTAAGATATGAATATCTTTTGATCTTATTAAAAGTTGAGATTAATCTTGAATTCCATTGTGTACTTTGGTACTTTGAATAAATTTTTGATAGATTTGAAAAATCTCAAAATCTATTCAACCCCCTTCTAAATTTTTGCTAGAAGGTCGATACACTTCTCACCTAATCTACTCAACTAATCGGGACCAACAAGTGGTATCGAGCGGTGTTAAGTCATTCGATATTGATTTTAGGTCTTAAATAAGATTCTGAAATTATCTTGATTTTCTTCATTCTCTTTATCATTACTAACAGCTACTAATAAGTTTTGTGGAGTATCTTGTTCCTTTATTTCATCATGTCATCGGGAAAAAGTAAGATGTCTAGGAATCTTCCTGAGTTCTCTATTGAAGATTATGATTCTTGGAAATTTAGGATGGAGAATCACCTAAAGGCCATTCATGATAGGATGGAAGAGGTTCTTGAAGAGGGACCTATAAAATTTTATCATGGAGGCACCAAAGACCGGAGTTGAGTCACCGAGTCCGTAACCAAACAAGAGAAAAAGAGTTCTAAGTTGACAAATGATGAAAGAAAGGTCCACAATCTTGATCAAGTAGCTCGAATAAATCATTGAGACTCTAAGTAAAGATTGGATAGAAAAGGTTAAGAGATGCAAAAGCTGCTAAAGAAATGTGGCGAGACTCTAGCCAATGTTTGTGAAGGATCTGAACAAGTCAAAGAAAATAAGTCGCATCGAGTCTTGCATGCATTTGAGACATTTAAAATGAAGGAAAATGAGTACGTGGATCGATTAGATGTAAGGTTGACCAATCTTCTCAACAAAGCGGTGACCTTGGAAAGAATTATACGAGAAAAGGAGATTAATAACAAGATTCTGAGATCATTAACCAAGAGATGGAGGGAGAAATCCAATATCCTTAAGGCTACTCAAGATTTATCTTCTATTACTCACCATACTTTGTTTTCACATCTTAAAGCTCTAGAATATGATATTCAAATAGAAGACGAGGAGGATGAGATGGAGTCAAGCACCTCGTCCAAGTCTGTTGCCTTTGTCGATAAAGAAGACAAGGTGTCAACAGAGTGCAGTAGGAGCCGATCTATCTTTGAAGGAGCAGATGGCTCTGCTCACGAAAAGGTATGATAAATTGAGAATGAAGTATAAAAGAAATAAATTGAGATTTGCGAGTAAGGATAAGTCAAGATCCAGATCGGGCGAAAGGAAGATGAGTATACAAATGATGATAAAAACAAGCCGGACAAGAAGATACAGATCACTGTCGGAAGAAATCCTTCCACCTAGATCGAGACAAGAGTGATACTTGTTACACATGCAACAAGCCAGGACACTTCAGCTATGATTGTCCTCAATCGACTCCTAAGGAAAGGGAATAAAAGAGGAAGAAGAGAGACAAGAGGTTTGCATATCAAAGGGCTTTGTTGGCTAAAGAAAATGAGCCAAAGAAATCATCATCATCATCATCATCATCCTCATCGATTTCGGATCGATGATGAAATCTGTCTCATGGCTAAAGAGGTAATCTACTATTCATCTTGAGATAATGATTCATGTCGATCTGCATCTAATCATGACCAAACTGTTATCCATGAATTATTGAGAGATTTAAAGACATCTCTGGCCGCTTATAAACAGCTAGAGATAGAGAATTTGACTTTAAAGGATCAAATTCAGAATTCTAATCAAAGGCAAGCGAGGTGATGAAGCTTGTTCGAACCGAGGAAACATTCAAGGGGAATGTTTTCCTCTGCTGAGGCTAGTACATCGGCCGGCTTACTGAAAGGTTAGAAAATGAATTGAAAACTTTAAAAGACAAATTTGAAGTAGTCTGTCTTTGAAAATGAATCAATTAAGAAAGACAATGAGAAGCTTGTCTTCAAAATTAGTCAACTTAATAATTCACAACAAGAATAGACCATATCTTTAATACCTCTCGTAAATCCCATGACAAAACAGGTCTTGGTTATGATAGAAATAATAAATCGATGTACAAAAACCTAGCAAATTTGTGAAAGCATCTTATCAATCAAAAGAAGTTAAAATTGGTCCTTGGAAACCAACTAGTCGGGTAAGGATCGCATCCCCCACCTGAAAACAAAAATTCGGTGAGGATTCCTTATCGACTAGGAGAAACTCAAGAACCAAAATAAGAAGAAATTCTTATTATAATCCTTTTGATGGAAGGAGCAGATGTTATCCCACATTTCCTAAGTTTAGGAGAATTACCCAATCTGAATACAACAAGTTATCTTTCAAAAGTGATACAATTGTAGACAGATTTGGTAGAAAAACCGAGTTTGATTTATTGTTTAGAGATGAGATGTTTATTTGGTTACCTAAAGTGATACTTGACCTTCAAGGACCCAAGATCACTAGGGTACCTTACAAGCGATCTGTTTTTCGGGATACACGGGGATCATCACTCAAGGAAGAGATCTTAGCTTCAATATGGTACATTGATAGTGGTTGTTCACAACACATGACCCATAACAAGAGGCTGTTATCAAATTTCCAAAGCATTGATGGTTCAAGAGTCTTATTTGGTGACAATAATTGTGGTCGGACTAAAGGTGTAGATACTACGATTATCAAGGATATTCGGGTATACGAGGTATATTTTGTTGAAGGTTTTGAAACATAATCTGCCTCTGTTTCCCAGCTTTGTGATAAAGGTTTTCTTGTCAAATTTTCAAGGGATAAATGTGATATTTTAGATAATTCCTCGGATAAAGGTATCGTTAAGCGGCTTGAGACATGGTAATGTCTATGTGGCCATCTTTAATAGTTGTCCCAAAGATACTGTCGATAGCTAAGGGAGGAGAAGATCTCGGTGGCTATGGCACAAGAGGCTTAGTCATCTGAATTTCAAGACCCTTAGTAAGCTAGCTTAAAAGAACCTTGTCAAAGGATTACAGAAAAACTTTTATCCACCGATCTTAAATGTGATGCTTGTCGAGAAAGGTAAACAGCCTAGACACTCATTTAAGAGTATTAACTCCTCTTCATCGAAAGAGTGTTGCAACTACTTCATCTAGATTTGTTTGGACTGTTTCTCCTCTCGGTTTCGGTGGAAGGAAATATACTCTTGTTGTAGTAGATGACTTTTCTAGATACACTTGGGTTATATTTCTTTTCAAGAAAAATGAGACTATGAACAAGATCCCCGATGCATTCGAACAGTTAGAATGAAAAGGGTGTTAATATTATTAAAATAAGGAGTGATAAGGGCACATAATTTTTGAATTCTTGTTTATCTAACTTTTTCAATGAGTGTGGAATTATTCATGAGACATCTTCAGCAAGAACTCCTCAACAAAATGGAGTGGTTGAAAGAAGGAATAGAACTTTGAAGGAAGCGGCCGGGAGCATGTTAGGTGAGTATGAAACCCCACGAGGTTACGGGTGAAGCCATCAACACAGCTTGCTATACCCGCAGCAGGTGCTTAGTTGTCAAAGACAAGGGTAAGACTCCATATGAGATTTGGAAGGGTAAGATTCCAAGAATCTCATATTTCAAAGCTTTGATTGTAAGTGTTTTATCCATAACAATGGGAAATCTAAGTTAAGAACTTTTGATGCTAAGGCAAATTGGATGGAATATTCTTGGGATATTCTAACACTTCCAAGGCATTTAGAGTTTTTAACAAGACAACCCTTTGTGTGGAGGAAACCCCTCATGTTGTTTTTGATGAGTTGTATTCTTTCTTAGATAAAGTGAATCAAATTTTTGAAAGTCTAGATAAAATTGAACTGTCAAGACTAAACATAGAACTGTCTATCTACCTAGTCTTGATTCCAATCGGATGAAGAAGAATCTCCATCCGATAATCAAGACAACTTATCGAGACTCCATCGGATCGGACACCCTTGACGTCACCGGTGATCGGCGGGGTCACCGATGAAGGGGAACGTCGGTGAGGTTGAGTCGGAGGAGTTGCCTCACCGAGACTCAAGATGAGGATCCTTCTCCTCACATAGGCAAAAGGATGAGAAGCTACCATCCATCGATCGGATTATAGGAAACTCCATCCAGTAGTGTGCGGAGACACGAATGATGCTGGATTACGAAAGTCTTTTGGTTATGTGTCGCTTCTTGAACCCAAGTCTATTGAGGAAGCTCTATCAGACTCCAACCGGATAAGCGCCATGCGGGAGAATCTGCATCGATTTGAAAAGCAAAGTGTATGGGAACTAGTGGAAAGACCCTTACACGAGAAAGATTATAGGCACCAAATGGGTGTTTAAAAATAAAGCAGATGAGAACAACATTATTGTTCGAAATAAGGCAAGATTGGTTGCACAAGGTTACTCATGATCTGAGGGGATAGAATATGATGAAACCTATGCTCCAGGTTGCGATTAGAGGCAATAAAGTTGTTCTTAGCATTTACTGCATATAAATCTTTCAAAGTCTTTCAAATGGATGTTAAGTCTGTCTTCCTTAATGGTGTGTTGCTTGAGGAAGTCTATGTGGAGCGGCCTCCTGGGTTTAAGGTCAATAACAAGGTCTATAAACTCAACAAAGCTCTATATGGACTCGAAACAAGCTCCCGCAGCTTGGTATGATACCTTATCGACTTCTTGACATCAAATGGATTTTCAAAAGGCAAGATTGATAGAACTTTGTTTAGAAAGGAAGTAGATGGTAACATCTTATTAGTTCAAATTTATGTAGATGACATAATCTTTGGTTCACCTAATCTGAAATTATGTGAAGAGTTTAGCATTCTCATGAAAAACAGGTTTGAAATGTCAATGATGGGCGAATTAACATACTTTCTAGGCTTACAGATTAAATAGATGAGTAAGGGTATATTTATACATCAGTCTAAATATGCTAAGGATCTGATTGAGAGATTTGGAATGACTACTAGCAGAGAAGTTAAAATACCTATGGCAACTAACTTCTCTATGGATTCGGATGAGCGGGGATACTTGATTGGTGTGTATAGGGCAAGAGTTATTAAGACCAATCAACAAAATATCGAACCCAAGGGAAAAAGTATGCACATGAGGCCCTAGAAATACGAGTTTTTAGTGACTAGAGTTGCAACAATGGTTTGACACAAAAACAACAAAAACACTAGCAAAAATACAAAACAATAACAAGCAAGCAAATGAGCAAACACCTAGAATGCGATAACAAAAACAACAATAAATGGTGGGATAGAGGTGCTAGGATTAACATCCATTAATGAATCATCAATCAACAAGCTACAATTGAATCAAATTGCAAATCAACTAAGATAGAAAGCATAAACCATCATGAAATTAATCACTCCATTAAAATCACAATGCCTAATGTGAGTATCCTTAGTCTTTCTCATCTCTCAATGTAGAAATCCCCAATTCATACAATCATGCAAAATTGAAACTCGATTAACACCTAATCACGTTAGCTCAACTCGCCTATTGCTAGGGTGATTAACCAAGAATCAAAAGAAACAATTTCACATGAAGCACAATTAAGAATCACAATTAGGAAACAAACTAATGTGAGTATCCTTAGTGCAACTAATCTCTCGATTCCGAAGCACCCAATCCACACATTCATACACAATTATCACCTAATTAATCCCGAATCACGTTAGCGCAACTCTCATCTATAGCTAAGGTGATCAAACACTAATCTAAAGAGATAATTATGCATGAAGCACAATTGAGAATCACAATTAGTAAGCAATCTACTCAATTGATCTCCAATCATCAACAATTATAGCATCATCAATCAATTCATCATCAATTTCAATTAACCCAAGCACAAGAGAGTTAGCCCATGGTACCACAAGCAATACACATGGGAAGAAGATAGAATTGATCAAACACAAAGAAAATCACAACAATTAAGAAATTAAAGAGACAAAAGAGGAAAAACATCACCAATTGATCTTCAATCAACAAAAATAGGAATGCTTGAGTCTTCAACACCAATCTCCAAATGAAATACAAGCTTGAATTGAAAAATTACAATGATCAAATGCTAATCTAATGCTAATCTACCAACAATCAATTGAAATCTAAATCTAATTCTAACTTCTACTCTACCTAGAATGGAAAATTGGCTTGGGGCCCGAGAAATCGCCCCAAAACCGCTCTCAATCAAGTATTATTAGTTCCCCCTTCAAATGCTCTGCCTCAACCTTTAAATAGGCGAATTTTAGAAAATCCTCCCCTCGAGTTGAGGGTCGGGCCTCGAGTCGAGGCCTCTGCCTTTCTTTCGATTTTAGTCCTTTCGCATAGCCCTCGACTCGAGGCTCTTGCTCCTCGACTCGCAGCTCGAGTCCAAGGCACTTTTTCTCGCACGGGGCTTCGGCCCCGACCCCCGCGTCCCGTATGATCGTCTCTTCATTCTAAGCCTAGTGGTACTCTCGGTTTGGCAAAATTCCACCGAATTACCCGCAAAATGGACGAAAAACATCAAAATCTCACAAATAATACTTTTTAGGCAAAAGAGTGATACTTTTCACATTTAGGCACAAAACTAACACTTTAGCTCACTTTTTGCACTAAAATAGGCCCTAAAAACATGTATCAATTCACTCCAATCAGATACCCACCGATGCAACGGAGTATCGTGGGTCGATTGGATCTCTTCTCTATCTCACTGCAAGTAGGCCGACATAGCCTTTGCGGTTGGGGTATGTGCAAGATTCCAGTCTAATTCCAAGAAAACTCATCTGGAGACGGCTAAGAAAATTCTAAAATATCTCAAATGAACCTTGCAAGTAGGGTTATGGTACCCAAATGATGACAACCTTGAGCCGACAGTTATTCAGATTCAGACTTTGGAGGATGTAAGATTGATAGGAAATCCACTTCAGAACTTGTCAATTCTTAGGCAACAAATTAATTTCTTGGTTATCAAAGAAACAGGACATCTGTTGCCACCTCCACAATCGAAGTTGAATACATGGCACCGGAAGTTGTTGCTCACAACTCCTCCGGATTAGTCAACAACTTAGAGATTATAATATTCACACATCATTTATTCCTATTTACCGTGATAGTAATAGTGCAAAAGCAATGACTTACAATCCTGTTTCGCATTCTAGATGTAAGCATATAGATATTAGGCATCATTTCATTAGAGATCATGTTGAGAAGAATGACATTAGGATTGAGAAGATTGCCATCGAGTCACAAAGAGTCGACATTCTTACAAAACCATTAAATGAGTCTAGGTTTAAAGAATTATGCTTAGAATTAGGATTACTTGATGCATCTTTAGCTGGTTTCTAAATTACTTGCATCTGTTATTTGTATTCCTTATTTACGGTTTTTCTTTTCTTTAAATCAATGTCTAGAAAGAATTATCGGACTAGATATGAGTCAAAGGACAATCGGGTAGCTGATATCATTGATCTCCTTTTTAGGAATCAAGAATCAAGGATTAGTCATATTGACCTTATCGACTTGATAATTACTTATCGACATTTGGTAAATCAGATGAGGGCACATTAGTCAACCGATCTCTTAAAGAAACAGATGACTATCTCGCACCCTATCCGATCTACCTCAAGCTATTGATGGTTTTTCTTAAGTCTTTGTCTTTGCAGGAATAGGTCACAAGATCAGATTGTTTCACCTCATTTTCTTTGCCTCAATCTTTTATTCAGACACTTTTGTTTCCAAAATAAACTTCATATTTTTTTATAAAATTTTTTGATTGATTGGTTGGAAATCCCATCTTTAAAAAAATTAAGTCTGAGTCTGTTTATTTAAAACTGTCTTTAAGATTGCTAAAAAGTTGAACCTAAGCTGTTTTTAAAATCAGACGAGGTTACTTTATCGATGACTTTTCAAACCCATCTGTTTTTAAACTCATCTGTTTCTAAACTCATCTTATTTGCAAACCCTTAGTCGAAGTAAGGTAACCCTAGGCCGACGTCTGTATACTTACTTCCCCGCATAAAGTAATCTACATCTCACAAATCAATGATCTATAAAGTAACTATTTACGCATTCCAAAGGCGATTAACATCCACGCGCTGAATCCTAATCGCTTATCTTAATTTTTAACCGTTGATCTATGTGCAAGTAAAAACTTTTTGAATAAATGGCTCAGATTAATTCAAATTTTCTAAAATGGCGGTTTCTCTTTCCAATCTTCCCCCTATAAATACATCTTCTTTCTCAAACAAACTTTTTCACTTTCGTAAATTCATACAAACACTCTGCAAAATTTTCAAAACCCTTAGTTGATCATTTCATGAGCACTTCCCGAAACAAATAGGAGTTACTTCAACCATGGTGGATGTTCACAACGAAACGTATAACAAGAAGATCAAATCAGAGATGTATGTTGACTTGAAACAACTTCCGATGATGAATCTAGGGAGATTTTGGGATTATTGGAGAGGGCTGGATTGAGGACATTTTGCTCCAAGAAATCCTCCAATAAAACTCTGGATATGCGAGGGATAGAATTCTACGTCAATGGGACGTATGAAAATGGGGTGTTCAAAACCAGAGTATATGGAGAGGTGTTGATGGTTACTCCGGCGGAGGTGGCTCGGATATTTGATACAAGTAGTGAAGGAGTGAACCCCTCACTTATAAGTCTACGATGAATGGGTAGAATCATTCGAGATGATTGCCCGAGAATTCCATGAGGGACCGGCGATCGGAGCTGAAGAAGAAGATGCTCGACGGAGGTATCGACTTCGATGACCATCGTAATAAAGGTCATCCTTGGAGAACAGAGTTCTCATGATGGGCTGACAGGACCAGGCTATGCGTCATAAGGACGATATTAGATGGAGTCCAAGCCAACTGGGCTGGGATGCTCTTGGAGAAGCCGGAGACGGAAAGGAAACGACTGGAGGTTGTGAGTGGAAAGTGGCGGCGAGGTCGATCACCACTGTTCAACAAGGTAACCGTGATCATGGAGGACTGCTGTCACCGAGATCAATCGCGGATGGAGTCAGGCCTTATACAAAACAAAAGGGAATTCGACAAAGGATGAACCTCTTGGGGCTCCAGTGACTCGAGATGAAGGTGGAGCGAGGTAGGAGCCCGGCACCAGCTGAAGAAGAGCGAGAGGAGGAGGAAGAAGAAGAGAGGGAAGAAGAGCTGCTGCGATGAGCTCACCGAGGCCGCCCAGCCAATGAAGTCAAGGAGAAGGCACCTAGGAGGAGGAGGTTGGTGATGAGAACCGCGACGTTAAATTTCGATTTATCGTAACCCCGACTCGGGCCGGCAAGTTATCGATAATTTTGCAAAGAATTTGCAAAGAAAAAAGCTATGGAAGCTAATCAATTATCTCATTAATTCCAAAGAATGAGCATACAAAGAATTATATACCTAACAACTTGCTAATCCTAACTAACTTCTACAAGAAAGATACTTGCCACTAAAAGATAAAGGACTGAAATAAGAAGGAAATGCATGGGCCATATTCTTCGATTGATCTCGCTCTAAGATGTTTGGCCCAACTCGAACTCCTCGAGGCCCATTTCGTTCGTTCTCATCATTCCCGGCCCCTTAAAGAACATCCTTGTCCTCAAGGATAAGCTCCAGAACCCGGTCTTTTATTTTTGTAACGTCAAGAGAAAAAAACAAGATTTTTCCTCTATCGAAAGCGAAAAATGAATGAAGTCGTGCAAACACGTCCACTTCATCATTTTTGTCAATGGCAGAGTTTATCCAACTTTCCATATATGTATCATCAAAATTTTCCACACACAACCCGAACTTATCAATGGACACGAGAGGCTTAAGCCTCGTCGCTATGGACTTCTCAACGTAATTCCCGAACTTCGCCTTACGTACTTGGGCGGCTTGAATCGATTATCCCATGTGAAGCTGTTATATGATATTTTAAAGTCATCTTCTCTGACGAATCGAAACAAACAACTTCCGAATTAGAATATTTCTTAAGAATACTTCTCAAGAATATTTGTGCAGCCGTATATTCAACTTCATCTATACCCATCTGCAAAATAACAAAAAAAATCTAATTGACCACGCCGCCATTGAAGACGGGATTGAAGAACGAAATTGAATTGGCATCGGTCTATAGTAAACGCCGAAACTATGCCGACGACATAGAAATCTCCGTTTAAAGAACCCAAATCCATTATTCCGGATCAAAGGCCTTATCTGCGTGCAATATCTTTTCGTCGGCCGTTAACATCGACTTTTGAGGAAACTCCTAACATAAACAAGCTGGACATCATCGCCCTCCTCTCCTCTCAAGTATTTCTTTTCCTAGGAAGGATTCCGGTGATCAAAATTCTTTGATTCTCGGTGATCAAAGTCGAAATGTGAACTGATTGTATACATCCGTTGAAAGCGAGTTTAAGAATCTGTTGGAGAAGAGGTTGGTAGCGGAGATGACGGTTTCAAATATTTTTTTGTTCTCAGATAGCTTGACATCTTTCTTGAAACCAAGATCAATTGGGATGGTGTATTTCTTAGGTGGAGGAGAGAATATAACTACTTCTCTTGGATCTCAGTATCATCTAGCTTGGTCGATTCCAACTCCCAAAATAGGTCCTTCAAAACGTATTGATGACGCGGTTCGAACGGATCCCTCGGTGGGGAGAAATCAAAATCAAGAACTATAGAATTTGGCAAGTCCTCTTCCTCTTTCACAGAATCTTCTTGGTGAGGCGTATTTTGATCTCTCCGTCATCGCCGGCTTCCTTTGATTTCTTATTCTTTGATCGCCGCCCGCCTTTCTTGGATCGTCGCCGGAGCCATCGCTTTCAACAAACATTCAATTCGATTTACCCTATGCTCAATTGAATCGACTTGCTTGTTGATGTTTGTCATGCTCGTATCCATGATATTGAACCTCCTCTCTAATAGTTCTATGCGTTCTTGATGTGTTCTTGGCATTTTCTTGCGATTTCTTGAGTTCATGATTCTCAAGAATTTTGAGGTGCGATTCTCACCGTGATTCTTTCTCTCAATGAAAGCACCAATTGATGAGAACATGACGTTAAATTTCGATTTATCGTAACCCGACTCGGGCGGCAAGTTATCGATAATTTTGCAAAGAATTTGCAAAGAAAAAAGCTATGGAAGCTAATCAATTATCTCATTAATTCCAAAGAATGAGCATACAAAGAATTATATACCTAACAACTTGCTAATCCTAACTAACTTCTACAAGAAAGATACTTGCCACTAAAAGATAAAGGACTGAAATAAGAAGGAAATGCATGGGCCATATTCTTCGATTGATCTCGCTCTAAGATGTTTGGCCCAACTCGAACTCCTCGAGGCCCATTTCGTTCGTTCTCATCGGTTGGTTAAAACCTCGGAGCCGGATGGGACATCTGCTGGCGACCCGGCCAAGTCTTCTACCCGAAGAGGCAACCACGCCATGCAGTTGCGGCTCGGGTGGTCCAATCGGAGGAGGTCCAGGATATAAGCTCGAGAGAGGACCCCCTCCCCCACCCACACAGTACAATTTTCCCCCTCCCCCTCTCCGGCCCACTCGCGATGAAGAGATGTCCCAGTGGCACCTCGAGCCTCTAAAACAGCCTACTCCCGAAATAGTCCAAGTCCCAACCTCATCTACCCTCCCCCAAACCCAAACTTCATCCCCCCACCATCCCCATCTCGGATGTTGTCCTTCCTAACGGGACCGGTTTTCGCCCCAACCCCCATATCTATCTCCCCACCACTTTACCCACATCCTCTCAAACTCAACTCATCTTACCCCAAACAACCTCATCTCCCCACCTACTACTTCACAAATTCCACCCCCACCATCTTCACCTCCACCAGAAATCCCCCTCCCCATCGGACATCCCCACCTCATCTCTCCCATCCGAACCTCAACCGGTGGATACCTCCAATATCTTTGGGGATATCCACATGAGCTCCCAGTCCAACTTCTCCCACTACCTCTTCCTCATCCGAATTAGAGGAGGAGGCCGATCCAATCCTTGCTATTTCATCGGCCTTTGAAGATATGCACAAGAAGATTATCTCTCAAGTTCAAAGGATGATGGAAAAGAAGACGAGGAAGTTGATCCGAGCAATACCGATACAATGATCGCCAACATGCAGATTCTTGAGGTCAACATGTCAAGGAACCTATCAGCCTAATCTCAAAGCCTTCGTTGGATCTCGGTGAGTGACTGGAGGAGGAGGTTAAGGCACTTAAGCAGAAAATGACGGTGACAACGAGATCTGGTCAACACTCTCACGTCGATCGTAATGACTTCGTGGTCCGTTGCTCGGCTCTGGAAAGACGACTCCAGCCCTCCGAATGAAGTTAAAAAGGGGAAGGAGCCGAAGGAAGGATGGACACCCTCACATTGGAGTCTTGTCACTCACAGACAAGGTGGACTCTAAGGCAGACTCACTGAGTTGGAGGCAGCCAAGACAGAGTTAAAAGTAAAATCGGATGAGCTGCAATCGAGGGTGACCCAAATAGAGGAGGCCATCCGAGAGGATGAGGAGAAGAGGAGGAAGGAGGAGGAAGAGAAATCGGAAGCTCTGCTGGCCAAGATGAAAGAAGCGAGAAAACCCGAGGCCAAGGGCAAGGGTAAAGGCAAAGCAGAGAGAAGTCTTCATCACCGAGCACTGATCACCCCCAGAGCCGAGCGCAAAAGAAAGGAGTCTCGACTTCTCAAACCTATCAGCTGAGCGTATAAGAAGAATCCATGCCGAGAAGGAGAAGTATGAGAAGCGAGGAGAAGAAAAGGTCAAGAAGCTGGGAAAGCCGAGCTGAAGTGGGACAGGATTCCCGGAAGTGGGTATCCAAAGCACCTGATGAAGCGGACTTCCGCCCCGTCCACCGCACTACAGCCCCCTCCAAAGATGGTCTCGGGGAAATACACAAGCGAATACAAGAAGCAGGCCTGGATGCCGAGATGGATGTACTACCGGTACATCTTGAAGGCATCGCCATCTGGAGCAGCCGATGAGGACAAGAGCTGGCATGAGTGGATGGAAAAGGAGGATGCCGATCTCTATGAGAAGTTGCTTGATGAGGCGCACAACGTGTTCAATCTGCGACTTAGTTGCACCGACCTATGAGCAAGTTACCCCCAAGCCGAAAGAAGACAGCTCTCCTGATCTGGAATGGGTCAAGTCGGTCATAGCCAAAGCGAAAGGGAAACCGAGCTCACAGATGAAGATGAGCTTAAACGGCTAAGAGCGAGGATTTTCAAGCTTTGAACATTCCAAAGGCCAGCCGATGGGAATCGATAGAACAGGATTTTCTTTCCTTATCTTTTATTTTCTATCAGTTCTTCTATTTGTAAATCAGTAAATTTGTGAATGAATATATCTGGACTTATGTGAACTACGTGTATCATTTTCTTAAAGTTATTTTTCGGTTTTAAAAAAACTTAAAATTTTTCTAAGTATAAATCATCTCGAGAATTTTATATCTCAGACTTAAAAACCTTTTCTTAAATTTTTTTTTAAGTCTTAAGACTCAAATTTTTTTTTCTAAAAAGAGTCTAAAGGACTCAGCTTTTTTTTAAGTGTTTGAATATGTATGAATCTATTGTGATAAGATTAAGTGCTCGATATACCTATTTAATTATTTTAACTAATTCTAGTACTAATTTCACTTGTGAGTGTGTTTCTTCCTTATAGGTTTTAACTTCATCAAAAAGGGAAATTGTTGAATCAAGAAGTTTTGATGAGTTAAAAGAAGCGGCTCGAGTTGATCGACGACCAAGAACAGTGAGGTTAAGCTAAATGGATCGAGACGGGTCGAGAACCAATCTAGTCACCGAGATCTAGTCATCTGCAGGAGACAAACATGAAGAGCTCAGCGAGGTCAAGATAAGCTGTGTAGAATAAGAAAGGCGAGTCTTCACCGAGTCACCGCAGACGAGTAGAATAAAGACAAGTGAGGACTAGCAGCTTTTCAAGATTAAGTTTGTTAAAGCGAGCTTTCTTATTTGTTAGAACTAACTAACAAACTAACTCGACTTTTCGGACTTATAAATAGGTCTAGGCAATTCATTTTACACAACTTTTTATTGAATACAATATACACAGAATTCACAAGTTACTTCTCCGTAAATTTACTCTCTCAAATCACAAGTTTTCTTCATAGAATTTTCTAAGTGTTTGTAGAACACTTCACTTCACATCTTCAAAAACACTTCTTATTCTTAGAGTTAGATTTTAGAAGTTTGATTAGCATTCTTGAAGAATTGAAGATCAAGTTGTAAGTTGTAAAGATTGTAAAGTAAGTAAGTAAGCTTAGTGGAGACCCTTCTTCAAAGTTTGAAGAAGGAGAGTGGATGTAGGATTGTTATAATCCGAACCACTATAAAATCTGGTATTCTTTATCGCTTCCATTTATATTTCGTTCTAGTTACAATTTGTTGTTCAAAGTTTAATTTCAATTAAGGTTAAGATTTGAATATCGTTGTTGCTTTTGATCTTATTAAAAGTTGAGATTAATCTTGAATTCCGTTGTGTACTTTGGTACTTTGAATAAATTTTTGATAGATTTGAAAATCTAAAATCTATTCAACCCCCTTCTAGATTTTTGCTAGAAGGCCGATACACTTCTCACCTAATCTACTCAACTAATCGGGACCAACACTCATTGAAAGTAAATACTTCTCGAATAATATACATTTGTTCGAGATGATAAAACAAAATCGAATATATCTTCCTTTTCCAAGAAGAATATGGAAATTACCCCTTATTATATGATGCAACTCCGAAATGGGGAATTTTCAATAAAAAGGTGATCGTTGATGGTGATAAAGAGATAGAACTACTTGCAAGCCGCAATGGGCTCGTGCTATTTTGCAATGCCGAGATGTTTACTTTTTGGGTAATCCTATAACTCTAGACACCATAGTTGTTCCTAACAATCATATTGTTTTTCCTAACAATCAAAATGGGCACATGTCTTCTATGGTTTGGGATATGACCAACCGCATGAAGATTACAAGGTGGTACGCATTTCATTATTCGATTCCGATGAAAGAGATACCGAGGTAAAGATCTACTCAGCAAATATTACGGTGTGGAGACGCGTTGCCGATTTTCCTTTCCAAACTATATACGCAAATCCCGGGGTGTTTGTGCATGGGTGTCTACATTGGAAGGTATATCGTGATTGTCAAACATATGCCATTGCATCTCTTGATTGTCAAACCGAATGCTATGATCTTATACAATTACCTGATGACATGCCACAAAATTTTTACTTCAATGATATGGGTTCGTTGGATCAAGAAACATTAATTCTATACTCTCACTTTTGCAAAGTTTTCGATGTCTTTCGAATTTGGATTATGAAAGATTACGGAAGACATGATTCATGGATGAGCATAGTCATAGCAATTGGACCAAACATAGCCCTAGACCCATTATCATTTGGACTACAACCTCTTTGTTGGGTGGACAATAATAACGAAATTATTCTTTTCAGAACTAATCCTACTTGTACATTCTTGGCATTCCACATCAAAGAAGATACTTTGGAGATTTATCCACTACCAACAATGAATCCGAGAGACTTATGTTACTATTTTTAGAATAGTTAAGAGCATTGGGGGCCTTTGTAATAGGTTCTCAGAACTTTTTTTTTAGTATAGATATGTTATATTTTTTTAGTCTTGTATTGTATTGTACCGTATGTTTTATACTACTGCATGTTTGGAAGTATTGTCTTGTATGTTTAATAATACCGCATTTTTTAAGTGTAAGTACACCGCACAAATTCATAATATCATCACATGTTCGAAACATTACACATGTGCAGAATGCCTAACATGCACATGTGCTCATTTTATAGACTATGCATGGATCACAACAAGAAATCTACAAACCAATAATATCCTTCAATAATACACCCACAAAACCTTGTAAAATAGATCGATTCATTTCTTGCCATGGAAACTACTAATTGTATCTCGATTACCTATTACACTGCATATGCGTAATAAAAAAATACCCACCCAAACGATATTGTTGCAGAATATGCACCCCCAAAAAATGTACACACCAATAATGCTTTTCCCCACCCAAAGGATATTGTTGCAGTAATATGCATCCCCAAAAATATACATACCAATAATGCTTTTAAAATTGGTACGTCAAAAATATTGTATTTTTTTAGACAACCACACTTAGGGGGTCCATGAACCATTCCACCATCCTCTTTCGGTAATTACCTGCAGAAACATTAGAATAAACACCTTTCCGATTCCCCTTCTTGAGTATTGTATTTTCAATTTGTAAGCAAACCAAAATCCCACAGTCAAGTGAGTCTTCAACTTGTCGCAAGTATTCTTCAAAGTGGTAGGTGGTTTGAACTTCCCCAATGAAATTGGGTGGTTTGGCCGGTGGCTCTCGAAAACCTCTCGTTAGCTTACTCTCAACGTACTTCACCGCATTAAAAGTGTTTTTTTGCTTTTTGTTAAAATTGAATATATTATATTTGAATCATTGCGTTTTAAATTGTAAATCACTTACCAATGACATTGATTTTTTAAAATGTACATCAAGATCCGCTCTCCTTGGACGCATCGAATTGTAAAATCTCCATTCTGCATTTTTTAGATTCAACTTCAATATAGTCCAATGATCCCTGCACTTCTAGTATTACGCCACCCCACTTCGCCGACATTGGGAACAACAGTGTGTCATAACTCATGCAAGCCGACAAATCTGTCATCCAAGAAAGCAACCAAATTACTACTTGTTTTCATGTTAACAAGGTCCTACACAAAAGAATATAAAATTACTTCTACAATTGTACTTTAATATCATTCTCAATTTGTGCGTAAAAATAAAATTTCTTATTACCCAACATGCATAAGAAAACACCATCGTATGTATCGCTCCATCCAAGTTTCCATATTTCTCCTTCAAAGATATCAACCCAAGAATCTATCACCTAAAACAAAATTCAAAATAATATGAAATTATAATTCTTTTAAAGTATTATGATTATCACACTTAACTCTTCGTAATACTTACCCCTCCGTACACCCGTCATGGTGTAGTAAAGAGATTACATCCCTAATTTTCACTTCGAAAGAGGTCTCCTGCTCCACTGCACCTTTTTTCTCGCGAAAAACATGTATTATAAGATATACAAAATAAAAATACATATACATTGGTAGGCATAAATTAAGTTTCGTAAAGTATCTTACTCTTCTCCTCCTTCCCGCCAACATTCCTCGATCACGATTTGATTTCATCCTTCATCTTCTTCATCGCATAGAAAGAAGTATCCCATCGATACTTAACATCATCACCTAAAGTCATCATAATCTGCTCATCTTCAATCTCCTCATCTTTCTCTCCTTCATTAATTTCAATTAGCTCACCCGTGGAAGGTTGTGGTGTAATTTGATTAACCTTTCTGTCACACATTTCTGTTCTTATCTTTATCCTCTTAGCCATGGTGCTCGGTTCGGATAATCCCGTGCTCTCTTCATCATACATGGAGTCTCTTCGCAGAGTTGCTCTACCACCAAAACTTCTTTCTTTCTCAAATCTATCTCACAATGCTCTTATACCTCTACTTCTAAAATATGCTCCTCTACCTCAACTTCTTTCATTTTCATATTGGGTTCGGCCTCCACATTTCCTTCAGCGTAATCAAAGCGAGGTGCATCTGCTCAACGACTTCTATTTCTCGCCATGTTCGCGGGATCATCAAAGAATTGAGTAGCCGTAGGTTCTACTTCATCCGGTATACGTGCTTTCAAGTCGAAATTCTCCTTGGTCAGCCTTCATTATCTTGTCTTCTCGCATGCCAAGGGACGACCTCAACGTTTCTATAACTTCATCCCTCTCTGTTTGCATCCTTGCGATTTCATTACTCAAATTCATATTTGCGGCAATATAAAAAGACAATCGGCCCTCACCACTGTTTCCATCATTCTTGTCATTCGGATCACCCTCTTTTTGCGTCACATCCGGATCTCTTTGTTCTTCCAAGCAGCCATAATCATTCTTGTCATTGGGATTTGTTTTTTCTAAATTTTCTTCATCAACAATATCCCCTCTCTCATTATTCACGCTTTCTCTATCTTCATACACGTCATCAAATTCTCGCCAAAGATCCCTTGGAATAACGAACTCAAATTTCCTTCCAAACCTATATCTTGAGTCAAGTTCGGGCTAAACGATGGTATCAATCGATCAACAGTATCCACATGGTCTATTCTTTTCGACGACGATGCAATATTTTCAGCAGCCTTCACTTTTCGGACCAAAATCATCCCCTTCAGCTTTTTTCATCACCATAATCCACCGTTTCTGCTCATAAGCGCTTTCGTATGCTCTCCCACTCCGATATCGTTACCTTCTTTATCACTTTCTCCATTACTTACTTCTTCCGCCATTGCAACACCAAAATAATCCATCACCGACTTCATTTTTGCCTCCTCTTCGGATGTTGGTTTCAAACTTGATTCGTTAAATTTCTGTTTTTACAATAAAAAAATATATACAATTATGCATCAAACAAATTTATAATAATTGTTCAACAAATAGTAAAATATTAGAAAACTTACACATGTCTTGTACAACTTCGAAACCTTTGTCGACTCAAGTATTTGTTCAAGTAACCAAGATCCCATTTCGTAAACTCCGGGAAACATATCCTTCCTTTTTGGCTTAATTAGTCTTGTATGCTCACAGAGGAAATACTGTCAAAATACAAAATGGTTATTGTATCAAAAAAATATTTACCTTCAGTTTTGCGAGAAAAATACAAATAACTTACCGGTATGATTCGAGCACAGCCTCCGGCCTTTAAACTCTTTGTCGTTGCCACTGCCTTGCCAACATCTTTGCAATGAAGGTACACCGGTCGTACATTCCAACCTCTTTCAGATCTTCCACATACTCCATCAAGTGCCACGATACACTTCCATTTTGATTAGGAGCTAGAACTCGACGCAAGCAAATAGCAATGTGTCGGGCTTAGCCACATCAAGATAGCTGATTTCATCTTCCAAATGGACCATCTCTTTCAGTTTATCAAAGATGTGGTTCTTGTATAAGATAAAAGGTCCAACACAAAGTCTTATCTCTCGCACCAAAACATCTAGTAATCCACCCCCTAATAGAGTACTTAGAACTTTTCACCGGTATTTTCCTACTCCTACCAACTATCCCAAATATAAGCCGCACATCTCTACTTGTTACCTTAGCCAATTTCCTCCTAAAACAAAACTCGCACCTACCTCATCATAACACATTAACATTTTTCATATATCATCCTCATGTTTTGCGCACTTGTCTCTTAATCTTGTCCCCCCTTTTTGTATAGAGCATTAAATAGAAGCAAAAAAGGAGTCCTTTGTATCTGTCCTAAATGCACATCTTTAAACTTGATTTCTCTAAGTTCCTTTTACTATGTTTTATAAAGTGGATCGACCGGCCGGTCCGACCGTCCGACCGCTGCTCGGACACCTTTCCGGTCCGCTTTTATGCTTTCGACCGCCATTTATAGAAGCGCTCAAAAAGTGGCCAAAAATGTCAAAATGGTACTGAACCGGACGCCGGTTAAACCGCCGAGTCATCAGACGAAATTTTTTCAAAAAATTGGAACTATTTTGCAATTTTAAAAAAATGAGATTATCATGAAAATCCTAGTTCAATCAATTTTCATTTTCAGCACACCTTCAAACTTCAAGTCCCTACTCTTTTCTACACCGGATTACAAACCGACAACTTACTCCTTCGACGGCACCATTCCAGTAGCGGAGGCTCCATTCCTTCGGCGCGCGAATCTGTGTCATGGACATCACGGTGGAAGAGGACACTACTAGAGAGATGGACGAAAATAAAGATTTGAAGGGGCTTCGCTATAATGAAATCGAAGAAGAAGAGTGAAGTTTCGTTTGAGAACCAGTAAAGAATTGAAGAAAGAGAAGAGGGAAGAAGACTTGGATTTGGGAACCGAGTTTTTGTCTGGTGTTAGTAGAGGATACGTGGCAAAATCGGGTTAGAAAGAGAAGGAATTGAAGGGCGAGATGAGACTACACGTTGCTTCACCATCTAATCCTGCTCTCATTTAATAATTAATTGTATTCAAGTCCTTTTAGTTATTCCCTTTAATTTTTTGATATTTTTAAATATTACTAGTAATTAATTTACTAGTTGTTGGTCCCCACCATTATATAGTGCTACTCTTTTGCACTAATGCATTGAGAAATTAATGCGTAAAAATATTCCTAAATTCTCTCTCCCCTCAATTCTATTTCCTATTCAAGCAATCTTCAAACCTTCCACATTTCATTTACATTTTGTTCTTCATTAACCGAGGATATGTAATGTTATATATAAGGGATAACACCCTCAATCAAATCTTTTAATTATGACATTAATATATGAAGCCGATTAATCATCACGAACAACTTGTACCACATTGTAATTCTTTTTTATGTAGATGTATGTTTATTTGATTTTCGTCATAATTTGTACATATGATTTATTATTACAAGGAAAAAATATTTATATATTTATAAATTTTATATTTAATTATATGTTGGTCCCGAATAGTTGAGTAGATAAGGTAAAACGAGTATCACCTTCTAGAAAAATCTAGAAGGGGGTTGAATAGATTTTTCGCATTTTTCAAATCTTTCAAAATATATTCAAAGTACCGAGATGTACACAAATGAATTCAATATTAATCTCAACTTTTAATAAGATCAAAAGCAACACTGATATTCGTATCTTAACTTTAATTACGAAATTAAACTTTGAACAATAAATTGTAACTTGAATGAAGGATAAATGAAAGCAAGAAAGAACACAAGATTTTATAGTGGTTCGGATTATAACAATCCTACATCCACTCTCCTTCTCCAAACTTGAAAAAGGGTCTCCACTAGCCGCTTACTCACTTACTTTACAATGTACAACTTACAACTTACAAGAGTCTTCAAATCTTCAAACTCCTAATCAACACCGAGAAATCTAACTCTAAAATAAGAGAGGTGTTTTTGAAGATGTATGAGAAAGTGTTCTATAAACACTCAGAAAACTTTATGAAGAAATCGTGGAAAACTATTTTGTGCTTTTGAGAACTTTGTGATTTTAGAAAATAACTTGCTGAAAAACTTGTGTGTTCTGTGTATTCTATATTCGTAATGAAGTGTCTAGACCTATTTATAAGTCTGAAAAGACAGCTTAGTTTGTTAGTTAGTTCTAACAAACTAAAACCGCTTTTAACAAACTTAATCTTGAAAACCGCTTGCTCCTCGGCTGATTTTGATCTACTCATCTACAAATGACTAGGTGAAAACTTGCCTTTCTTATTCTACTCAGCTTGTCTTGACCTCGTCTCGAGCTCTTCATACTTGTCCCCTGCAGACGACTAGACTCGAGCTTGTCTCCAAATGACTTGTGATTCCTAGTCTTCACCGACTTGAAATATTCTTGACCTAGTCTCGATCACTTAGTACTAGAACACGCTTCCACTGCATTCTATATTGTCATCTCGCTCATTTGAATTAATCTTTTAACTCATCAAAACAATCTTGATCTAACAATTTCCCCCTTTTTGATGAAGTTAAAACCTACAAGAAAGAGACACACTCACAAATGAAGTTAGTTTAGAGTTAATCAAGATTATTAGATAGGTATATCAAAGCACATTCTTCACATTACAATAGATTCAATCACATTTAAAGCACTTGAAATAATTAAGTCTTTTAGACTCTTTTAAAAATTAAAAAAATTGAGTCTTAAGACTTAGATAAAAAAATTTATGAAAAAGTTTTCAAGTCTCGAGAGATAAAACTCTCGGATGATTTATACTTAAGAAAAATTTAAATTTTTCTTAAATCAAGAAAGATAACTTTAAGAAAATAAGACAAGTAAAACGAATCAAACAAAGTATATTCACATTGGATTTACAAGAATTACAAAGGAAGGATAATAGAAAAGAAAGATAAGGAAAAGTAAAATCCTGTTTCTATCAATCTTCCCACCGATCTTCATCTGGGATCATCGGCCCGGTTGAATACGCGCTTCCTAAGCCGCTTCAGATCTTCTCCTTGGGCAAGTCCAGATTCAGCCTCTGCCTTCTTCAAAATTCCCTTGACCCAGTCTAGGTCCAGGATCCATCTGGTTTCTTGGCGGGGATGGCATACTCATAAGCTGGAGAGATTAGGTTGACATTAAACTCCACATCCGCTTCTTCCAGCAGCCGATGATAGAATTCCTTATCCACCTTCTCAATCCATTCATGCCAAGCCAAATCTGGATCTTGCTGAGATGCTCCGGGGCCCTTGAGAATATACCGGTAGTATATCCACATTCCCTCCAGATTTTTCTCTCTCGTACTCACCGCATATTTTCCGCAGCGGCTTAGGAGGAGCAGACGTGTTGTGGAATGGTCTGAATTTCCCGCCTTGATCTCTCGATCATCCACTTACGCCAGCGGCACTCCAGAAGACATTTGCATCCTTCTTCTTCTTGTTTCTTCTTTTCTTTCTTGCCATAGTATTCCATCTCTCTCTTGATTCTTTTGATATGTTCCTCTCGAGAGATTAGAATAATCAGCTTCCCTCTTACCTTTCCCTTTAGCCAGAAATGGTAATAATTTCACTGATCTGGGCTCGATCGCTACTTCTTTTCCCTTCCCCTTGGCTCCTTCGGATTCGATTCTTTCACCTGAGCCAAGAGTTTCTCTGTCCTTTCCTCCTCTTCTCCTCATCCTCTTTCACAGCCTTCTTCAAGTTGACTTACCCTCACTGGAGTGCAGCCAGCTTCATCGATTTGATTCGAGCTTCCTCCTCGGCTGCCTTCAAATCAGTGTGTTGGCCTTCATGCCTACATCTTTCCTGGTCTCCTCGACCACAACTGTGAGGGCTTGTCTCTTTTCAGCCTTCAGCTTTTTCCCCCTTTTTAACTTCAAATGCCAAGTTTGTAAGTTTTGCATCCAATGAGTTGCACTTGGCCCCGAAGTCGAGTGATCTACCGCCGGTTCATTCACCACCAGCTGATTGTATCCTTTAACTTCTTCTTTTAAAGCTTTCAACTCATCCTCCATTTCTTTTACTTTGCCACCAAAGACAGAGTTAGTAACATTTAAAATTTTATCGCACAAAGTTACCTCTACTTCCTTCATGTCAAGCTAGCATCGTGTCTCGTAATAGCTGACCATTCTCCTTGTCCTTCTTTTCATCTTTCTTCTAAAGGTAGAATTTATCTTTTTCTCGACAAGGGAGAGAATGGAGGAGATGGCAGAGGTGGGGCTTAGATCTGTCATCATCCTCGGTTGAGGAATCGACGAAGATGGGATTGGCTCTGTTTGAGTAGATGGAGGAGGGATAGATTGAGTTTGAATGGCTGGAAGGGAGGAGTAGGAAATAATGGGAATCGGTGAGGTTTGGGACTGTGGGGAGAGTTATTTGCTCGAGATGAAGGTGGGGGTGATGTTTGTGTTTGTATGGTAGGGGTGATAATGGGAGATAAGGTTGGTAATATGGGTGTTGGTGGTTGAGGTGAGGTATGTTCAAGTTACATTGGTGGAGTTTGGATTTGGGTATTGGAATTGTAGAGGCTGTTGGAGAGGCTTTGAGGTACCGGCACTGGGATACCCCTTCATCGCCTATTTGGACAGTGGGATTTCAGGTGAGTTTGAGGCTCGAAATGCCAGCTGGGCATTTCTTCATTGCCGGGTGCAGGTGATAATTGAGGAGATGGGGAAAGACTTGCACCTGCCTTTGGAATAGGGGAGAGAGCAGCTTCCTTGGTTGGGGAGGGGGAACCTCCAGGTGACCAACCTCACTGCTATCTCAAGGACTGGGACCTCCTCTGGTAGCAGAGTTGACAACTCCATCTGCCGCTCGGAGCCACCAGATTTGGTTGATCCTTCCGAGCTCGAGTTGCTCGTCTAGGCCGCCTCACCAAAGGGATATCAACTTCCTCTTCCTCTTCTCCTTCCGAGGCGGTTTTGGCCAAGCGTGACGAGCTTTTCCCCTTCTTCTTCTTCTTCTCCACAGCTTTCACCAGCCTCCTCTTCTTTCTCCTCCGAGAAACTCCTGGGACTGCAGCACTGCTTGATTGATTCTTCTTGAGGCGACCTCAGCTGCTACCTCTTCATGTCCCTCTGCTTTCGATCTCACCTAAGGGACCTCGGGTGGCTCATTTCTTGGTATACGTAGCCTGCCTGCCTCCAGTCTCTGGACTCTAGGCGTATCGGACTCATCATCCGAGTCTGGATTTTCTCCAAGCTTATCATCCTTGGTGAGGATTCCTTTCTGTTTGGAGTACTTTTTCGTACTCCACTCTCCAGTCAGCCTCTCTATTCAGCCCTTCAATCAAAACAGCTTATCTTGTTGAAGAGGTCGACTATTGAGGTAGGTACCCAACCCTCTGCAGACGACTTGTAGATAAGCCGCTTCTTCTCCTCCTTCAATTTGTAGATTAATAAATCTACCCGGTTAATCGGGCACACCATCAACAATGGCTCGCATCACACACAATCTGGGTTTGGTTAACCCATCATGTGAGCTTTGCTCACCCAAAACCGCCTTCGTCACCACTTGTCATCAACAATCTATATTTCCTTCTTAATAAATTCTTCTTCAAATCCCTTCTCGTTCCCCTATATGTAACCACGGCCATCATATCGAAGGATTCTTCTCACTCATCCTCTTTGTACGTCGGTGGATTAACTCCCTCCATTGACGTATCAAAAATCCTGGAGATATTCTCCCTAGAATAGCTCGGTGTCGTTCCATCTACTGATGTATCAAACCCATCCTGGGTATCATTCATCCTGGCTAGAAACTCTGCTCCCAACAAATCATTTGTTCTGTTTGGGGTGATTTCATTGAGAGAAATCCCCTTAGCCTTGATGCTTCTAGTAGACGTAGGATTTCGAAGATTATGGGTCTTGGGTTGTTTCGAAATCTACGTACATCTCTGCTTTTAATCGGTTTTGTAAAATTCCTCATTCATTTTGAAATGAGAAATATTTGTGGAGATATATGTAGGTTTGTAGGTTTTGGTGGTTTTGGAAGAAGATGCCATTTGAAATTTTGTGGGTTTGTAAAAGTGTTTGAGAATATGTGAGTTTTCTCAAAAATGGAAAAGGGTATGATCGAGGAAGATGATGAATTTATAGGAGGGAAAGTTTGGAGAGATAAACCGCTTTGAAAATTAATCTTAATCTAAGCCGTTTATTTGAAATGAATTCTTGTCTTTGAATCAACGGTTAAAACTTGGATAAAGCGATTGGGATTCAGCGTGTAGTTCACTAATCTTTGAAATATGTAAAAAGTTACTTTATAGATGTTGATTTGACAAATATAGGTTACTTTATGCAGGAAGTAAGTATCCACGACGTCGGCTCGGGGTTATCTTACTTCATTATAAGGGTTTTCAAAACAAATGAGTTTATAAAGTTATCTCGATAAAGTAACTTCTCGATTTAAAAAAAAAACAGTTTAGTTTTAACTATTTAGTAAGTTTTAAAAATATTTAAATAAACGAGGCTCAGATTTAATTTTCTAAAGTTAGATTTTTCCATCCAATCAATCCAAAAATATTTTTATAAAGAAAAATTATGAAGTTTATTTGGAAACACAAGTGTCGAATAAAAGATTTGAGAGCAGATGAGGTGAAACAAGATGATCTCGTGACCTATTCCTGCAAAGACATAAACTTAAAGAAAACCATTAGTAGATTGAGGTAGATCGAGATAGGGTGCGAGATAGTCATCTGTTTTCAGAGATCGGTGACTATTGTGCCCTCTTGATTTACCAAATGTCGATAAGTAATTATCAAGTCGGATAAGGTCAATATGACTAATCCTTGATTCTTGATTCCTAAAAAGGAGATCAATGATATCAGCTACTGATTGTCCTTTAATTCATATCAAGTCGATAATTCTTTCTAGACATTAATTTAAAGAAAAGAAAAGACCAGAAATAAGGAATACTTTTATCAAATGCAAACACTTTTAGAAACCAGCTAAAGATGCATCAAGTAATCCTAATTCTAAGCATAATTCTCTAAATCTAGACCCAGCTAATGGTTTTGTAAGAATGTCGGCTCTTTGTGACTCGGTGGCTATTTTCTCAATCCTAATGTCATTCTTCTCAACATGATCTCTAATGAAATGATGCCTAATATCTATATGCTTACATCTAGAATGCGTAATAGGATTGTAAGTCATTGCTATTGCACTATTACTATCACAGTAAATAGGAACAAGCGATGTTTGAATATTATAATCTCTAAGTGTTGACTAATCTAGAGGAGTTGTGAGCAACAACTTCCAGTGCCATGTATTCGGCTTCAATTGTGGAGGTGGCAATGTATGTCTGCTTTCTTAGATAACCAAGAAATTAATTTGTTGCCTAAGAATTGACAAGTCCTGAAGTGGATTTCCTATCAATCTTACATCCTCCAAAATCGAATCGAATAACCTGTCACTCAAGGTTGTCATCACCGGGTACCATAACCCTACTTGCAAGGTTCCTTTGAGATATTTAAGAATTTTCTTAGCCGTCTCCGGATGAGTTTTCTTGGGATTAGACTGGAATCTTGCACATACCCCAACCGCAAAGCCTTGTGTCCGGCCTACTTGGTGCAGTGAGATAGAGAAGAGATCCAATCGGTCCACGATACTCCGTTGCATCGTGGGTATCCCTGCTCATCTGAATCCATAGAGAAGTTAGTTGCCATAGGTATTTTAACTTCTCTGCTAGTAGTCATTCCAAATTTCTCAATCGGATCCTTAACATATTTAGGCTGATGTATAAATATACCCTTACTCATTTGTTTAATCTGTAAGCCTAGAAAGTATGTTAATTCGCCCATCATTGACATTTCAAACCTGTTTTTCATGAGAATGCTAAACTCTTCACATAGTTTTAGATTAGGTGAACCAAAGATTATGTCATCTACATAAATTTGAACTAGTAAGATGTTTCCATCTACTTCCTTTCTAAACAAAGTTCTATCAATCTTGCCTTTTGAAAATCCATTTGATGTCAAGAAATCGAGATAAGGTATCATACCAAGCTCGGGAGCTTGTTTCAGTCCATATAGAGCTTTGTTGAGTTTATAGACCTTGTTATTGATCTTAAACCCGGAGAGCTCCACATAAACTTCCTCAAGCAACACACCATTAAGAAAGGCGAGACTTAACATCCATTTGAAAGACTTTTAAAGATTTGTATGCAAGAAATGCTAAGAACAACCTTATTGCCTCTAATCGCAATCGGAGCATAGGTTTCATCATAGTCTATCCCCTCGGTGTGAGTAACCTTGTGCAACCAATCTTGCCTTATTTCGAACAATAATGTTGTTCTCATCTGCTTTGTTTTTAAACACCCATTTGGTGCCTATAATCTTTACGTGTAAGGGTCTTTCCACTAGTTCCCATACACTTTGCCTTTCAAAGCGATGCAGTTCCTCCTGCATGGCAATTATCCATTTGGGTCGATAGAGCTTCCTCAATAGACTTGGGTTCAAGAAGCGACACATAACTGAAAAGACTTTCGTGAGTCCAAAGATCATTCGTGTCTCCGCACACTACTAGATGGGTCTCCTATAATCGATCGGATGGATGGTAGCTTCTCATCCTTTTGCCTATATGAGAAGAAGGATCCTCATCTTGAGTCTCGGTGAGGCAACTCCTCGACTCAACCTCGGTGACGTTCTCCCTTCATCGGTGACCTCCGCTGATCACCGACGTCAAGGGTGTCTCTGTTTCGATGGAGTCTCGATCGTAAGTTGTCTTCTTGATTATCGAGATGGGGATTCTTCTTCGTCGATTACGAATCAAGACTAGGTAGATAGACAGTTCTATGTTTAGCCTTGGGCAGCTTCAATTTTATCTAGACTTTTAGAAATTTGATTCACTTTGTCTCGAGAAAGAATACATTTCATCAAAAACAACATGAGGGTTTCCTCCACACAAAGGGCTGTCTTGTTAAAAACTCTAAATGCCTTGGAAGTGTTAGAATATCCCAAGAATATTCCATCATTTGTCTTAGCATCAAAAGTTCTTAATTTAGATTTCTCATTGTTATGGATAAAACACTTACAACCAAAAGCTCTGAAATATGAGATCCTTGGAATCTTACCCTTCCAAATCTCATATGGAGTCTTATCCTTGTCTTTGACAACTAAGCACCTGATACGGGTATAACAAGTCTGTGTTGATGGCTTGACCCCGAGAACTCGTGTGGGGTTTCATACTCGACTAACATGCTCCTGGCTGCTTCCTTCAAAGTTCTATTCCTTCTTTCAACCACTCCATTTTGTTGAGGAGTTCTTCTTGAAAATGTCTCATGAATAATTCAACACTCATTGAAAAAGTTAGATAAACAAGAATTCAAAAATTTTGTGCCCTTATCACTCCTTATTTTAACAATATTAACACCCTTTTCATTCGGAATGCATGCAGAGCAGATCGTGGGATCTTGTTCATAGTCTCATTTTTCTTGAAAAGAAATATAACCCAAGTGTATCTAGAAAAGTCATCTACTACAACAAGAGTATATTTCCTTCCACTTTGGCGAGAGGAGAAACAGTCCAAAGCAGATCCGGATGAAGTAGTTGCAACACTCTTTCGGATGAAGAGGAGTTAATACTCTTAAATGAGTGTCTAGGCTGTTTACCTTTACGACAAGCATCACATTTAAGATCGGTGGATAAAAGTTTTTCGTAATCCCTTAACAATGTTCTTTTTAGCTTGACTTACTAAGGGTCTTGAAATTCGATGACTAAGCCTCTTGTGCCATAGCCACCGAGATCTTCTCCCCCTTAGCTATCGGACAGTATCTTTGGGACAACTATTAAAGTTGGCCACATAGACATTACCATGTCTCAAGCCGCTTAAAAGTACCTTATCTGAAGAATTATCTAAAATATCACATTTATCCCTTGAAAATTTGACAAGAAAACCTTTATCACAAAGCTGGGAAACAGATAATGATTATGTTTCAAACCTTCAACAAAATATACCTCGAGATACGAATATCCTTGATAATCGAGTATCTATACCTTTAGTCCGACCACAATTATTGTCACCAAATAAGACTCTTGGACCATCAATGCTTTGGAAATTTGACAACAGCCTCTTGTTATGGGTCATGTGTTGTGAACAACCACTATCAATGTACCATATTGAAGCTAAGATCTCTTCCTTGAGTGATGATCCTGTGTATCCTGAAAAACAAATCGGTTGTAAGGTACCCTAATGATCTTGGGTCCTTGAAGGTCAAGTATCACTTTAGGTAACCAAATAAACATCTCATCTCCAGACAATAAATCGACTTGGTCTTTCTACCAAATCATCCACAATTGTATCACTTTTGAATGATAACTTTTTGTATTCAGATTGAGTAATTTTCCTAAACTTAGGAAATGTGGGATAGCATCTGCTCCTTCCATCAAAAGAATTATAATAAGAATTTCTTCTTATTTTGGTTCTTGAGTTTCTCCTAGTACGATAAGGAGTCCTCGGCTGAATTTTTGTTTTCAAAGCCGGGAGATGCGATCCTTATCCGACTAGTTGGTTTCTACGGACCAATTTTAACCTCTTTTGATTGATCGAGATGCTTTCACAAATTTCCTAGGTTTTTGTACATCTGATTTATTGTTCCTATCATAACCAAGACTGTTTTGTCATGGGATTTCGAGAGGTATTAAAGATATGGTCTATTCTTGTTGTGAATTATTAAGTTAACTAATTTTGAAGACAAGCTTCTCATTGTCTTTCTTAATTGATTCATTTTCAGCACAGACTACTTCAAATTTGTCTTTTAAAGTTTTCAACTCATTTTCTAACCTTTCTAATAATTTGGTGATGTACTAGCCTCGGCACAGGAAAACATTCCCCCTTGAATGTTTCCTCGGTTTCTGACCATTCATCACCTGCTTCCCTTTAATTAGAATTTGAATTTGATCCTTTAAAGCCAAATTCTCTGTCTCTAGATGTTTATAAGCGGCCAGAGATGTCTTTAAATCTCTCAATAACTCATAGATAACGCTTTGGTCATGATTAGATGCAGATCGACATGAATCATTATCTCAAGATGAATAGTAGATTACCTCTTTAGCCATGAGACAGATTTCATCATCTCGATCCGAAATCGATGAGGATGATGATGATGATGATGATGATGATGATGATGATGATGATGATAATTTCTTTGGCTCCTTTTCTTCACCAACAAAGCCCTTTGATCTGCAAACCTCTTGTCTCTCTTCTTCCTCTTTTCTTCCCTTTCCTTAGGAGTCAGTTGAGGACAATCATAGCCGAAGTGTCTGGCTTGTTGCATGTGTAACAAGTATCACTCCCGTCTCGATCTAGTGGAAGGATTTCTTCTCGACAGTGATCTCGTATCTTCTTGTCGGCTTCGCTTTTGTCATCATCTCAGTAGACTCATCTTCCTTTCTACCTCGATCTGGACCTTGATTTATCCTTACTCGCAAATCTCAATTTATTTCTTTTATACTTCATTCTCAATTTATCATACCTTTTAGTGAGCAAAGCCATCTGCTCCTTCAAAGATAGGTCAACTCCTATAGACTCTGTTGACACCTTGTCTTCTTTATCGACAAAGGCAATGACTTGGATGAGGTGCTTGACTCCATCTCATCCTCCTCGTCTTCTATTTGAATATCATATTCTAGAGCTTTAAGATGTGAAAACAAAGTATGGTGAGTAATATAAGATAAATCTTGAGTAGCCTTAAGGATATTGGATTTCTCCCTCCATCTCTTGGTTAATGATCTCAAATCTTGTTATTTATCTCATTTTCTGTATAATTCTTTCCAAGGTCACCGCTTTGTTGAGAAGATTGGTCAACCTTACATCTAACTGATCCACGTACTCATTTTCCTTCATTTTAAATGTCTCAAATGCATGCAAGACCGATCGCAACTTGTTTTCTTTGACTTGTTTAGATCCTTCACAAACATTGGCTAGAGTCCGCCATATTTCTTTAGCAGCTTTGCATCTCTTAACCTTTTCTATCCAATCTTTACTTAGAGTCTCAATGATTTCGGTTCGAGCTACTTGATCAAGATTGTGGACCTTTCTTTCATCATTTGTCAACTCGTAACTCTTTTTCTCTTGTGCTGGTTCTCGACTCACCGACTCACTCAAGGTGGTGCCTCCATGATAAAATTTTATAGGTCCCTCTTCAAGAACCTCTTCCATCCTATCATGAATGGCCTTTAGGTGATTCTCCATCCTAAATTTCCAAGAATCTTAATATTCAATAGAGAACTCAGGAAGATTCCTAGACTTCTTACTTTTTCCCGATGACATGATGAAATAAAGAAACAAGATACTCCACAAAACTTATTAATAGCACTGTTAGTAATGATAAAGAGAATGAAGAAAATCAAGATAATTTCGAATCTTATTTAAGACCTAAAATCAATATCGTAACGATTTAACACCGCTCGATACCACTTGTTGGTCCCTAATAGTTGAGTAGATAAGGTAAAATGAGTATCAACATTCTAGGAAAAATCTAGAAGGGGGTTGAATAGATTTTTCAGATTTTTCAAATCTTTCAAAATATATTCAAAGTACCAGATGTACACAATGAATTCAATATTAATCTCAACTTTTAATAAGATCAAAAGCAACACCGATATTCAGATCTTAACTTTAATTCTGAAATTAAACTTTGAACAATAAATTGTAACTTGAACAGAAGGATAAATGAAAGCAAAGAAAGAACACTGTATTTTATAGTGGTTCGGATTATAACAATCCTACATCCACTCTTCTTCTCCAAACTTGAAGAAGGGTCTCCACTAGCCGCTTACTCACTTACTTTACAATGTACAACTTACAACTTACAAGAGTCTTCAAATCTTCAAACTCCTAATCAACACCGAGAAATCTAACTCTAAAATAAGAGAGGTGTTTTTGAAGATGTATGAGAAAGTGTTCTATAAACACTCATAAAACTTTATGAAGAAATCGTGGAAAACTATTTTGTGCTTTTGAGAACTTTGTGATTTTTGAAAATAACTTGCTGAAAAACTTGTGTGTTCTGTGTATTCTATATTCGTAATGAAGTGCCTAGACCTATTTATAAGTCTCAAAAGACAGCTTAGTTTGTTAGTTAGTTCTAACAAACTAAAAACCGTTTTAACAAACTTAATCTTGAAAACTGCTTGCTCCTACTGATTTTGATCTACTCATCTACAACCGACTAGGTGAAAACTTGTCTTTCTTATTTTACTCAGCTTGTCTTGACCTCGTCTCGAGCTCTTCATACTTGTCCCCTGCAGACGACTTGTCTCCAAATGACTTGTGATTCCTAGTCTTCACCGACTTGAACTATTCTTGACCTAGTCTCGATCGACTTAGTACTAGAACACGCTCTCCACTGCTCTATATTGTCATCTCGCTCATTTGAATTAATCTTTTAACTCATCAAAACAATCTTGATCTAACATTATATATTATATAATTATGACGTCATAACGGCTCAACCGCTTTAGTAACGGTCGGACCCGATCCGACCGGTCCGACCAAAAGCGCTGAGGTTGTCGGTTCAACCTCGGTTCCGCTTTTAAAACACAGGTTTATAGCCGTCCCGAGGTTGCTTCGGTAGTAAGTCACGCTTTTGTTCACATTCACATTTCCTATAACATTGATAAAGCACAATAATTATCATACGGTTCATAATCAAATATTTATTATGTATTTCCAATAAATAACAATAAATACTCATACCAAAACAGCTTTCGTGGCTTCCTCGTTAACAAAACAATATGCACCATCCTCACTACTTGATGAAGAGTTGTATTCTTGCATACTACCGCAGGTTTCATCATCACCGGAATCTCCTACTCCCGAATATATAATATGCTTAATTAACAAATAACTATGACCTAAAGTTTATTAGTACTAATAATTAAACAGATTTTTAAGAGATCGATTTTTCGTATACCTTCGCATTCACCGGATTCGTAATCGGGCTCCACATACTCTTTAACCGATCGGATTTTACGAAACAATCACCGATGAGCTTAAACAGAAGCCAAGAATCAGCCAACTATTTTTTCGATTAGTTTGAGCTTAAAAAGTCTCGTGCTTACTAAAAAGGAAACCAACTAGTTAGAACAAAAACACAACTATTTTCACAATTAGTTGAAGGCTCCAAATAAACTAACAACATATCATCATCATAATCATCCTACATATGTGAAAATGAGCTTGCACATATTAAACAAAGTGTCGACTTACTAACAAGGAAGCCAACTATTTTCACAAACCAAGATTTAACAAAAACACAACCACTTTCACAATCATTTAAACATTCTAAAAGACTTACACAAAGATATGATAACGTAGTATCATCATAAAAATCTGCACATGTGAAATGAAACTTGCACAAACAAATGTGCAGCCAATATTGCACATATGTCGATTTTGTGAAACTAATTTCGCACACCCGAACATGCACATATTACATCTTACCCTTCCTTTTCCCACCCTTAGACCGAGCTTCTTTTTTATCGCCGATCTTTGTTTTACCTGTTTAAAATTAAAAAAATAAAACTTAATGAATGGAGAGTAATTACCCATAATTTCGCTTTCATGAAATTGTTAAAAACCTTTCTTGTCATTTTTTTGGCTTCTAGTGCGTCGTAATTTCATCCCGATTTTGAAATCGAAAATAAAACACAACAATATTTATATCGATTAGCATAGCATTCCCCCAAAAAAAAATAATGATGTGCATAAAAAAATGACGAAAATATTAAACGGAGAAACATCGCGGGTTAAAAACGAGGGTTTTCTCGGAATGAAATACCTAAGAAGGGGTCCTTACCCAGTGTCTTTCTTGTCTTCCTCTTGCTCGATTCTTCACCTTTAAAAAACCATTATGTGCAGAAAAAAAATGACAAAAACATTAAAAGGAGAAAAAGAGGGTTTTCCCGCAATGAAATATCTAAGAATGGGGTCGTTACTGGTGTCTTTCTTGTCTTCCTCTTCAACGATTCTTCGACTTTTTCAACCATTATGTGCGAAAAAAATGACGAAAATATTAAACGGAGAAATATCGCGGGTTTTCACGCAATGAAACACCTAACAATGGGTCCTTACCGGTGTCTTTCTTGTCTTCCTCTTGCCCGATTCATCGCCTTTTTCAACCATCAATTTTTGTTTTGCCTTTGTCGAGCCATACCTTTTCCAAAAACAAAACCCAAATGAAACCAAAATATGTAAATGAAATTCTAGGTAAATGAGTGAAAATATGAGAAAGGGTTTAGAAAAACACTTAGGAGGACTTCCCTTCCTCCTTCCTATTCGAAAAACCTTCGTTCCTTCTATCAATGGTAGCTTCGCCGAAAGCTTATCTTTGAGAGAAAATATGACAACGTTGGAAGCAGATTATGGGGAAAGGAATGGACGTCACATCAATAAGCCCTGTACTATTTCAAAGTAAGGGTAAATTAGGTAGAATGGGTGAAAATCTTGTATCCGGTAGTAATTTGGAAAATGGTTGTATCTTATAGTATTAGAGGGTGTTAAATTGTATCTTAGAGTCACCAAATTTCTATAATCATATATGATAATTATTGCAAATATACAATATATATACTATTCGGAGTAATATTTATGCATCAATTATATTAAAAAAATCTATTAATCGTCTCTTTTTTATTAAGCAGTAAAATAAATTTGAAAAAAATCTTATAGTAAATTTTCACATGATAATTATAATAATTCTAATACCTAACATGAATTGTCGTACAATTAATATTACCACTATTTAAATTTAATATTATAATTATACAATATTTTATACATATACATTATTTTAATATATATATATATATATATATATATATATATTTGAAAATATTATATGTATAATATACTATATTATAAAATTTATTTAACAAACATACGCGTAATACGCGGGAGCTCATCTAGTTAATTATAAAGTGAAGCAAATACATAGGGTGTAGATTGTTGTGCATACATTGTAAACTACACTCACTACAAGATAAACTGAAATAAAAAGAAATAGTTGATAATTCCAGAATGCCATTCGATAAGTGAAGAGGACATGAAAATTTTGGCGACTTAACAAAAGACAATTTATTTTAAGTTGATTCTGAGTCGTCACTGTCCTTCGAAGTCATTTATCAATATTACAAGACAAAATTCTGAATAGTATTGTTGAACATACAAGATGTTGGTCAATATGAAATGAGAAATACAACTTTCAGCATAAATGAATGGATAATACTAACTTTTAGCTAAAGAACTCATCAACAATATTGACCAATCGCATTCAATGCAAACATTGATATTAATACAATGGCTAAAATATTGACTTTTAACTTCAGTACAATGCTTACATAGCACACATTAATACACATAAATTGCAGTCGTCATCTTATCAGAGATGAAAACACTCACTAACATTGGCTTAAACATTTTCATATTCATTGGGGATATGATCCCAATTCACCATATTGTCTGGATGAACATACTTCCACAAACATATCCAACGAACCCAAAAACTCCAACAACTATATGTTTGCAACCCCGATACATCTGGATTTATAACATCTGGACAATCAGATTCTAGAAAACTCCAAAAACATTGGTTTGCAATTGCGATTGAAACCCCTTAACCATGCTACACGGTAACAAAAAAATTACAGAAAAAGTAAACAAACTTATACAAAAGCTTGATAAATCCAAGCTATCTCACTGTTCAATAGCAAACATGATTTCTATTTGACCCATTCAGGCAATAGATTTGCCTACTATCAAACACTTAAGAAGTAAACAATGTTTTACACCCAAGAAATTACACAAAACTCACACCAAGATTTAATCGAAAAATATAACTGGCAATTCTTGAATTTACTAAACTATTCCACCATACAATGAATATAAGATACAAATTAACTTTCGTATGCATCATATACTCACCTAATCTTCGACTTTTCTCTTCCCTCTCAATCCCATGGCTTGCCTGAACTGATGGAAGCACCCACCATACAATAAACACAATATACAAATTAGCTTTAGATCAAGATTCAACAGAAACAATGAATACAACATAAACAAATTACATTTATTTCAGTAGTAAAAATATGAAATCTAGATCACACAATAAACAATGAATACAAGATTTAAATTTAGTTCACATAATAAACAAATGAATATAAGATACACAAATTAACTTTATATCAGGAAAAAAATACAACATAGATGAAAATACATTTTTGAATCAATAAAACATATTAATTAGTCAATCTAATTAATTGGTATGTGTGTAAAATCTCAGAATTCACATAATCCATTTATGAATTGGCACATAAATTTCACACTAAAGTAAAACAGAAATACGAGTATATATATTAGAGCTTTTAGAACTTCAATTTCGAATTAAACAATGCCCAATACGACTCAAGATCATATAGAAACTCAAATTTTACCATAACATTGGAGTTACACAGCAGCATCAACGGTGGTGACAGGGTTTTTTTTTTCTTATTTCGAAGTGAAGAGCTCGAATCGATTGGGGATTACGCACACAGGATGATACGAAGCAGGTCCGATAAACAATCGGACGGCTTCAATATCGGAGGCACCCACGTCTTCCACGAACACATCAATCTGAGGCGACGGCGTGAGCAGCGCATCAAAGAAAAGCAAAGGTTCTATGATGGCAGATTTGTTTTTGAGACGATGATATGGTGAATCTGGTAAATACGAGGGTAGATCAATCAATATTTTCCAAATTTATAGGACAAAATTGTAATTTCCTTTCATCCGACTAATTGACTTAAGTGGGTGGGAAAACAATCTTACCGTGAAAGTAGGGACAAGTTGTAATATAACACCCCAAAAATAATTATGCATAATATTTAAATATGCGTATATGTATATGTATATACACACACAATTCATTATCTAGATTTTAAGGAATGTACACATAAATTCCTAGGCATAAAAATTTATGTTAGCAAAATATACATGAATTGATCTATTCTACAAGTGGTTGTATTTATCAAATTACACACTAGTATATATATATATATATATATATATATATATATATATATATATATGTATATATATATATGTATGTATATATCCTTTACAGATTAAAAAGAAGTTATTCTCTCTATCTCAATTTATAAAAGCATACAAGAATATTTTGAACATATAAATTCATAAAATTTAAAATATAATATTACTATATGATAAAAGAAGCCTAGTTAAATTACTACATTATTTCTTTGATAACTAAATTGACATACATACAAAACCATGCATATATAACCCACTATCTGCAAAAGAATAATAATTAAATTTTGCATGAATGATTGTAGCTAATAATCTAACAACTAGCTTCTAGCTTAGTAATATGCACATACATGCATATACGTGAATGAACACGTATGGCAACTCCTAGAAAGTAATGTACTCATGCATGCATTCTTTCTAATAAAGTGGTTTTGCCGCCTACATGATACATGCATCGAAGATAAACTAAAAAAGGGATAGGTGCACAACTAGGCAATCATGATGTTGGGCAAATTAAATGACAGCTGCCTACTATAAATAAGGCTCTAGCTTTGTGAAGATGAGGAAGGAATACATATGTATATATATACACATATATAAACCTATATTATTACTAGAAGAAAATCACAAATACTAGAGAACCTTTTAATTTTTCTTTTAAGGTGGGGATTTACTTCAACTCTTAATTGAGTTATAATATTCAAGTATTATAATTACCCTTATTAAATTTTATTATGTAATTAATATTCATGTTAAGCTGGCCCAAACAAAGAAATTCATGTTACGTCTGGCCCAAAAAAATCCACGTTAAGTCTGGTAATGCCAAGACTATTACAAGTTTTACAAGTTATATACTTCCTCCGTCCGAAACTATCTTCATATGTGAAGAGACACGTTTATTAAGAAAACTTAAATTAGTGTAGGAGAGAAAATAAAGTAGAATAAAGTAAGAGTGACATTTTTAAAATAAAATTGATATTGTGAGGGTATTGATATTGAGTGTTATTTTCAAATTTGGGGTGTGAAGATAGTTGTGGGAGAAATTTGAAATAGAAAGTGTGAAGATAGTTTCGGGACGGAGGGAGTATTATTTTACATTATTGAAATTTAATTTGTGCAATTATGAGGTTACCCCACTAAGTGTATTTTCACACACTTACCCCTTCCTTAAATATTTTTCAATGCGGGGAGTTCGACATGGAAGGATGATCCGGATGCTATGTCCAGAAATAAAAAGGGATAATAAATTACTACCACACTATTTTTATTTATTTTCAAGGAAAGACTTATGGCTTGTAATTAATTATGGGATTAATTCATGAAATCACATATTCGGAATAAGCTCTATTATTATTAAATATCTTCCGCTATAATTTCTATTTAATAATTATGCTCTACATGTTTAATTATACCACAAGTCACAAAAAAAATTATACCACAAGTATTTATATAAAAAAATAGAACGTGTTTCATATTAAATGTAAATACCGAAATAGATAAATGTGATTATTTAATAACGTCTCAACATTAATATTAGTGTATGTTAAATTGGGCGTTACATGTAATGAGTTGAGAGGATCTGTAATCCAAAATTGACCGGGCCACGAAATAGTCTCGCCATAATAACGCAAACCAAACAATGTATTAATCCGGATAAAACAATCTAACCTCGCATTATCCAACAAACCAAACGAGCTCTTACACTTTATTATCTCTCTTACACTTTATTCTTATAAAAGTCAACAAAATTAATTTTTCTTAGTTTCCGTGTCCCAAGAAGTGTGCATAACTTCTTGGGACGGAGGAGTACATTTTTCATCTCTCTCCATCACATCACTTATATTATATTATTATTATACTACCTTTCATCTCTTATGATCAATCACATCACCTTAGACCACTTTTATCACCGGTTGTGCCACGACCATTTCACATTACATGACAAAAAAATGTAAATGGAAAATTAACCAACGACTCGGCATCCCACAACCAATCGGTTGTGGAGATTGTCCCTCCATCTTTATGCCATGTGTCCCTTTTCTATTGGTGGGTGTGATTTTATTTAGATAAAATTTAGATTTTCGATTAGGTATATTATCCGTAAAAAAAAATGTTGGTCCGGAAAGTTGAGTTGATGAAAATCTTGAGTAAGCTTTCTAGAACAAAATCTAGAAAGGGGGTTTGAATAGATTTTGTAGATTTTTCAAATCTTTCAAAACCAATTCAAAATATCGATTAAGCACAACGGATTATGAAAGAATTCTCAACTTTTTATAAGATCAAAAGCAAGGTTGATATTCGATTTTAGTTAAGATTCTGAACTTTAATCTTGATCTTCTTCAATTGTAAATCAAAGCGAAACTAAAGAAAGCAAGAAATAACACTGGATTTATAGTGGTTCGGATTTTAATAATCCTACATCCACTCTCCTTCTTCAATCAAGAAGGGACTCACATCGCTTACTTTCTCACTTCCACTTACAACTTACAACTTGTACAATTCTTCAAATCTTCAATCTCCTAAACTCTTCTTCTAGAAATCTAACTATTACAAAGTGTGTATTGGAATTTGAAGATTACGTAAAAGTGTTCTAAAAGCACTTAGAATTTTTGAAAACTCACTAGAAATACTTGTGAAAAGATTGTGACTGAAATCGAGTAGTGAATCGTGTAAATCGAATATGCATCGTTGTTCTATATGAAAATGAAAAACCTAGACCTATATATAAGTCCGGAAAGATAGTTAGTTTGTTAGTTAGTTCTAACAAACTTGAAACTACTTAACAAACTTAATCTTGAAAACCGCTTAAGACCTCGGTACCGATTCTTCCTACTCGTCTGCGGTGACTTGGTGAAGATTAGCCTTTCTTATTCTACTCGGCTTATCCCGACCTCGTCCGAGCTCTTTATACTTGTCTCCCGCAGATGATTAGGATTGAGGTTGTCTCCAGATGACTTGTCATTCCTTGTCTCGGTGACTTGAACTAATCTTGACCTAGTCTGATCACTTCGTACTAGAACTTAGTCTCCAGTTCTTTATCATAGTCTGCTCATCTGAAATAGTCTTTTAACTCATCAAAACAATCTTGGTCTAACAATTTCCCCCTTTTGATGAAGTTAAAACCTACAAGAATAGACACACTCACAAATGAAGTTAGTTCGAGTTTATCAAGATCAATAGATAGGTATATCACAAAGACATTCTTCACATTACAATGATTTATTCACATATAAAAACTTTAGATCTTTTAGACTCCCTTTAAAAACTTAGAAAACCAAATGAGTCTTAAGACTTAGATTAAAAATTTGAAAACATTTTTAAGTCCGAGAGATAAAATTCTCGGATGTCTTATACTTAAGAAAATTTTAAGTTTTTCTTTAAAGCGTAAAAAAACTTTAAAAAATTAAGACAAATAAAATGAATCAAACAAAGTATATTCACATTGAATTTACAAAGATTACAGATGAGAAGATAATAGAAAAGTAGAAATAAGGAAAAGAAAAGTCCTGATTCTATTAAACTCCCCACCGCTCTTCATCCTGGGATCATTAGCCTTGATTGAATACACGCCTCCTAAGCCGCGAGATCCTCCTCTTGAGTAAGTCCAGATTCGGCCTCGCTTTCTTAAGAATCCCTTGAACCTGGGCCTAGGTCCAAGGTACCATCAGCTTCTTTGCAGAATGGCATACTCGAAGGCCGGAGAGATCAAAGTTGACATTGAATTCTACATCGGCCTCTTCTAGCGGCCGAGCATAGAAATCCGCGTCTACTTGCTCAATCCACTCGTGCCAAGCCAAATCTGGATCTTGTTGAGTTGCCCTGGAGCTTTAAGAATGTACCAATAGTACATCCACATTCCCTCCAGGTTCTTATCTTTGTATTGGCGGCATATTTTCCGCAGGCCAGCTTAGGAGGTGCGAGACGTGTTGTGAAATGGCCTAAATTTCCCACCGCCTTGATCTTTTATTAACCATTTTCGCTAGCAGTTGCTCCGTAAGACGTTGGAATCTTTCTTCTTTCTCTGCCTCTTCTTTTCTTTCTTGCCAAAATATTCCATCTCTCTCTTAATTCTCTTGATCTCGCTCTTCCGAGAGATTGGAATAATCGCCTTCCTCTTCCTTTTTCCTTTAGCAGCTCGGTAAAAGTTCACTGATTCTGGGCTCGATCGCTACTTCTTTTCCCTTCCCCTTGGCTCCTTGCATTCGGATTCTTTTAACCGAGCCAAGAGCTTCTCCGACCTTTCTTCCTCATCTTTCCTCCTCTTCTCTTCATCTTCCTTTAAAGCTTCCTCCGGTTGACTCACCCTCACCGGAGAGCCGCCACTCATCGATTTGATCCGAGCTTCCTCCCGGCTGCTTCCCGGATCAGGTGTGTTGGCCTTCATGCCCACATCTTTTCCGGTCTCCTCGACCACAGTGTGAGGGCTAGTCTTTTCTCTGCTTAGACTTTTTCCCCTTTTAACTTCAAGCCCAAGTCTAAAAGTTTTTCATCTAAAGCGTTGCACTTGTCCCTCGAAGTCCGAGTGGTCTATGGCCAACTCATTCACAACCAATTGATTATAACCCATAACTTCCTCCTTCAATGCCCTCAGCTCCTCCTCCATCGATTTCACTTTACCAAACAAAGACAGAGTTAGTGACATCTATAATTTTATCGACCAAAGTTACCTCAACTTCTCTCATGCTGGCTAGCATTGTGTCTGCATAGCTTTGACCATCCTCCTTGTCTTTCTTTCCATTTTTCGTTTAAATGTAGCATTGACCTTCTTCTCGACAAGGGATAGAATAGAGGAGATAGCCGTGGTTGGGCTTAGATCGGTGTCTTCATCCTCGGTTGAGGAGTCGACGAGGAGAGTATTTGTTCGGTTGAGGAGATGGGAGAGGAATAGATTGAGTTTGGATAGTTTGGAGAGAGGAGTAAGATATTATTGGTATTGGAGAGGTTTGGACTAAGGGGAGAGGTATTTGTTCGAGATGGGGTTAGGAGAGATGTTTGAAGTTGTGTAGAAGGAATGGATAAAGGGGATGGGGTAGATTCTGTAAGTGGGGTTTGGATTTGGACCGTAGGGGAGGTAGGCTGTTGAAGAGGCTCGGAGTACCACCTGGGATACTCCTTCATTGCCAATTTGGATTTGTGGGGCTTGGTGAGGCACGAGGCTCGTAAATGCCACCGGGGCATTTCTTCACCGACAGGTACGGGAGATAAGGTAGGAGATGGGGAAAGACTTGTACCTGCCTCTGGAATAGGGGAAAGAGCAGCTTCCTTGGTTGGGGAGAGAGGAACCGCCAGGTGACCAACCTCGGGCAATCAAGGAGGCCCAGGACCTCCTCTCGGTAGCAGGTTGATAGTTCCATCTGCTGTTCGGAGCTACCGGATTTGGTGGATCCTTCGTGAGCTCGGGGCTGCTCGTCTTGGCCTCCTCACCAAGGGGATTTCTGCGTCCTCTTCTTCCTCTTCATCTCGAGGCAACCTTGGCAGAGCAGCAGACGAGCTTTCCCCCTTCTTCTTCTCCGAGGTTTTCACCAACCTCCTCTTCCTCCTCTGGAACATCCTTGGGACCGCAGCTGTTTGTTTGAGATTGTACTTGAGGTGCGACCTCATTCTTTCTTCGCTTCATGTCCCTTTGTTTCAACCTCCTCTGGGGCCACCTCAACCTGGTTCGGTGCTGATCCACTGAACCTCTGCAGCCTGCAGCCTTGACCTTTGAGCCACTGGCCGCATCGGACTCATCATCCGAGTCTGGACTTCCTCCCACTGTCATCCTTGGTGAGGATGCCCTTCGCTTTGAGTACTTTTTGGTACCCACTCTCCGGTCGGCTTCCTTATTCAAATTTCCCTTCAATAAGTACAGTGATTTTGTTGAAGAGGCATTTGTTGAAGTGGGAATCCAACCCTCGGCAGATGACTTGAAGGTGAGGCGCTTCTTCTCCTCCCTCAACTTATGAATTAATCTACCCGGTTTACTTGTACCCCATCGACAATGGCTCGCATCACACACAATCTGGGTTTGGTTAACCCATCATGTGAGCTCTGCTCACCCAACACCGCCTTAGTAACCACCGTCATCAACAACCGAAACCTCCTTCTCAGCAGATTCTTCTTTCAATCCCCGCGAGTCCCCCGTAAGTGACCCTCGCCATCATATCAAAGGATTCTTCCCACTCATCTTCTTTGTACGTCAATGGATTAACTCCCTCCATTGACGTATCAAAAATCCGGAAATACTTTCCTAGAATAGCTTAATGTAGTCCCATCAACCGACGTATCAAACCCCTCTTGGGTATCCTCCATCCTTGCCAAGAACTCCGCTCCCGGCCAAATCTGCCGTTACATTCGTGGAGACTTCATCGAAAGAAAACCTCTTAGTCGTGAGGCTTCGAGAAGACGAAGAATTTCGCAGATTCTGGGTCATTGGTTGTTTGAAATCAACATACATTTCCGCTTTCAAACGGTTTTGAAATATTCCTCATTCATTTTGAAATGAGAAATATTTGTGGAAATGTATTTGGGTTTAAAAGTTTTGGTAGTTTTTGAAGAGGATGCCATTGGAAGTTTTTGTGAATTTGAAAAGGGTTTGATAATATACGCAGATTTTCCGAGAATGGAAAGAAAAAGATTTAGGGAAGAAGAAGATGTATTTATAGGGGGAAGATTGGAAAGAGAAACCGCCATTTTTGAAAATATGAATTAATCTCACCATTTATTCAAAAAAAGTTTTTACCGAGAATTAATCAACGGTTAAAAACTAAGATAAACGATTAGGATTCAGCGCGTGAATTGTAATCGCCTTCGAATGCGTAAATAGTTACTTTATAGATCGTTGATTTGACCGATATAGGTTACTTTATGCGAGAAGTAAGTATACTGACGTCGGCCATGTGGTATCTTACTTCAACTAAAGGTTTCAAAGCAGATGAGTTTGAAAAAGCAGATTAGCTTAAAAAGCAGATGGGTTTTAGAAAATCATCGATAGAGTAACCTGTCTCGATCTCGAAAACCAACAGCTTTAGATGTAACTTTTTAGCAATTTTCAAAACAAGTTTAAACAAAAGCAGACTCAGATTGAATAAAAGAATGAAACAAGTATTATCTCGTGACTTGTTCCTGCAAAGACATAAACTCAAAAGAAACCATCGAAGCTTAAGGTAAATCGAGATAGGATGTAAATAGTCATCTGTTTTCTTCTGTGAGATCAGTGACTATTGTATCCTTGTCTGATTTACTCAATGTCGCATAAGTAATTATCAATTCGTATAAGGTCAATATGACTAATCCTTGATTCTTGATTCCTAAAAGGAGATCAATGATATCACCACTGATTGCCCTTTGACACATATCTAGTCGATAATTCTTTCTAGACATTAATTTAAAGAAAAGAGAAGAATGAAACAGATGCACACGAATTAGAAATCAGCTAAAGATGCATCAAGTAATCCTAATTCTAAGCACATTTCTTTAAACCTAGATTCAGCTAATGGTTTTGTAAGAATGTCGACTTTTTGTGATTCGGTGGCAATTTTCTCAATTCTAATGTCATTTTTCTCAACATGATCCCTAATGAAATGATGTCTAATATCTATATGCTTGCATCTAGAATGTAAAACAGGGTTGTAAGTCATTGCTATTGCACTATTACTATCACATAAATAGGAACAACCGATGTTTGAATATTATAATCTCTAAGTTGTTGACTAATCCAGAGGAGTTGAGAGCAACAACTTCCAGTACCATGTATTCGGCTTCGATTGTGGAGGTGGCAACAGATGTCTGTTTCTTAGATAACCAAGAAATTAATTTGTTGCCTACGAATTGACAAGTTCCGAAGTGGATTTTCTATCAATCTTACATCCTCCAAAGTCTGAATCAATAACCCGTCACCAAAGTTGTCATCACCGGGTACCATAACCCTACTTGCAAGGTTCCTTTGAGATATCTAAGAATTTTCTTAGCAGTCTCGAGATGAGTTTTCTTGGGATTAGACTGGAATCTTGCACATACCCCAACCGCAAAGGCTATGTCCGGTCTACTTGCGGTGAGATAGAGAAGAGATCCAATCAGTCCACGATACTCCGTTGCATCGGTGGGTATTCCTGCTCATCTGAATCCATTGAGAAGTTAGTTGCCATAGGTATTTTGACTTCTCTGCTAGTAGTCATTCCAAATTTCTCAATCAGATCCTTAGCATACTTAGATCGATGTATAAATATACCCTTACTCGTCTGCTTAATTTGTAAGCCAGTAAAGTATGTCAATTCTCCCATCATTGACATTTCAAACCTCGTTTTCATGAGAATGCTAAACTCTTCACATAAATTCGATTAGGTGAACCAAAAATTATGTCATCTACATAAATTTGAACTAGTAAGATATTGCCATCTACTTCCTTTCTAAACAAAGTTCTATCAATCTTTCCTTTAGAAAAACCATTTGATGTCAAGAAATCAGATAGAGTATCATACCAAGCTCCGGGAGCTTGTTTGATCCATATAGAGCTTTGTTGAGTTTATAGACCTTGTTATTGTCTTAAACCCGGGAGGCCGCTCTACATAGACCTCTTCAAGTAACACACCATTAAGAAAAGCAGACTTAACATCCATTTGAAAGACTTTGAAAGACTTATATGCAGCAAATGCCAAGAACAATCTTATTGCCTCTAATCGGCAACCGGAGCATAGGTTTCATCATAGTCTATTCCCTCGGACCGTGAATAACCTTGTGCAACTTAGATTTCCCATTGTTATGAATGAAACACTTACAACCAAAAGCTTTGAAGTATGAGATCCTTGGAATCTTACCCTTCCAAATCTCATAAGGAGTCTTACCCTTGTCTTTGACAACTAAGCACTGTTGCAGGTATAGCAAGTCCGTGTTGATGGCTTGACCCTGTAACCTATGAGGTATTATACTCACCCAACATGCTTCCGGCCGCTTCCTTCAAAGTTCTATTCCTTCTTTCAACCACTCCATTTTGTTGAGGAGTTCTTGTTGAAGATGTCTCATGAATAATTCCATACTCATTGAAGAAATTAGATAAACAAGAATTCAAAAATTCACTTTATCACTCCTAATTTTAATAATATTAACTCCCTTTTCATTCTCAATTTGTCTCAACAGATCAGAATCTTGTTCATAGTCTCATTTTTCTTGAAAAGAAATATAACCCAAGTGTATCTAGAAAAATCATCTACTACAACAAGAGTATATTTCCTTCCACCGAAACTCGAGAGGTGTAACAGTCCAAACAAATCCGGATGAAGGAGTGCAACACTCTTCGATGAGGAGGAGTTAATACTCTTAAATGAGTGTCTAGGCCGTTTACCTTTTTGACAAACATCACATTTAAGATCAGTTGATAAAAGTTTTTCATAATCCCTTAACAAGGTTCTTCTTAGCCCTTACTAAGGGTCTTGAAATTCGATGACTAAGCTTTTTATGCCATAGCCAATGATATCTTCTCCACCCTTAGCCATCGTACAAGTATCTTGGGGACAACTATTAAAGTTGGCCACATAGACATTACCATGTCTCAAGCCGCTAATAGTACCTTATCTCGAGGAATTATCCAAAATATCACATTTATCCCTTGAAAATTTTACAAGAAAACCTTTATCACAAAGCCGAGAAATGATAATGTGATTATGTTTCAAACCTTCAACAAAATATACCTCGAGATACCTGAATATCCTTGATAATCAAAGTACCTACACCTTTAGTCCGACCACAATTATTATCACCAAATAAAACTCTTGGACCATCAATGCTTTGAAAATTTGATAACACCTTCTTGTTATGGGTCATATGTTGTGAATGACCCACCGTCAATATACCATATTGAAGCTAAGATCTCTTCCTTAAGTGATGATCCCTGTGAATCCTGTAAAAGCAGATTAGTTTTGAGGTATCCTAGTGATCTTGGGTCCTTTTGGGTCAAGAATCACTTTAGGAATCCAAATAAACATCTCATCTGTAGACAATAAGTCGACTCGTATTTTCTACCAAATCTGTCTACAATTATATCATTTTTAAATGACAACTTGTTGTATTCAGATTGAGTAATTTTCCTAAACTTAGGAAATGTAGGATAACATTTGCTCCTTCCATCAAAAGAATTATAATAAGAAAATCTTCTTATTTTGGTTCTTGAATTCCTTCTAGTCCGATAGGGATTTTTCAAATTTGAATTCTTGGTTTGATGGAAGATGTAGTCCTTATCCGACTAGTTGGTTTCCATGGACCAATTTTAATATCTTTTGTTTGAGCAGATGCTTTCACAAATTTCCTAGGTTTTTTAACATCGATTTATTATTCCTATCATAACCAAGTCCTGTCTTATCATGAGATTTTTGAGAAGTATTAAAAATATGATCTATTACCGATTGTGAATTATTAAGTCGACTAATTTTGAAGACAAGCTTCTCATTGTCTTTCTTAATTAATTCGTTTTCAGCCTGAGACTACTTCAAATTTATCTTTTAAAGTTTTCAGTTCATTTTCTAGCCTTTCGGGTAAGCCGGGTGATGTACTAGCTTGATCATGAAAACATTCCCCTTGAATGTTTCCTCGGTCTCTAAGTTGTTCATCACCTGCTTGCCTTTATTTAGAATTTGAATCGATCCTTTAAAATTAAATTCTCTGTCTCCACTGTTTATAAGCAGCTAAAGATGTCTTTAAATCTCTCAATAACTCATGAATAACAGTTTGGTCATGATCGGATGCGGGACAAGAATCATTATACGAAGATGAATAGTAGATTACCTCATTAGCCATGAGACAGATCTCATCATCGATCCAAAATCGAGATGAGGATGATGAAGATGATGATGATTTCTTTGGCTCTTTTTCTTCAGCCAACAAAGCTCTTTGATCTCGCAAATCTCCTGTCTCTTTTCTTCCGCTTTTCTTCCCTTTCTTTAGGAGTCGATTGAGGACAGTCATAGCTGAAATGTCTGGCTTGTTGCATGTATAGCAAATGTCACTCCTATCTCCGATCTGGGAGAAGTATTTCTTCGACAGTGATACTGTATCTTCTTGTCAGCTCTTGTTTTTGTCATCATCGAAGATTTATCTACCTTCCTATCTAACTGGATCTTTGTCTATCTCTACCCGCAAATCTCAATTTATTTCTCTTATACTTCATTCTCAATTTATCATACCTTTTTGTAAGTAAAGCCATCTGCTCTTTTAAAGATAGATCGGCTCCTACAGACTCTATTGACACCTTGTCTTCTTTCTTGACAAAGGCAACAGATTTGGATGAGGTGCTTGACTCCATCTCATCTTCCTCATCTTCTATCCTGGATATCATATTCTAAAGCTTTAAGATGAGAAAATAAAGTATGGTGAGTAATAGAAGATAAATCTTGAGTTGCTTTAAGGATATTGGATTTTCCCTCCATCTCTTGGTTAATGATCTCGTAATCTTGTTATTAATCTCCTTTTCGAATAATTCTTTCCAAGATCACCGCTTTGTTGAGAAGATTGGTCAACCTCATATCAAACTCGATCCACGTACTCATTTTCTTTCATCTTGAATGTTTCAAATGTATGCAATCGACCGTAGCTTGTTCTCCTTCACTTGGTCGATCCTTCACAAACATTAGCTAAGGTTTGCCACATTTCTTTAATGTTTTACATCTCTTAACCTTCTCTATCCAATCTTTACTCGTAGTCTCTATGATTTCTTCTAGCTACTTGATCAAGATTGTGGACCTTCCTTTCATCATTAGTCAATTCGAACTCTTCTTCTCTTGCCTAGTTCTTGATTCACTGCCTCTGCTCAGTCTTTGGTGCCTCCATGGAAAAACTTTATAGGGTCTTCCTCAAGAACCTCTTCCATTCTATCATGAATGGCTTTTAGATGATTTTCCATCCTAAATTTCAAATAATCATACTCTTCAATTGAAAATTCAGCATTCCTAGACTTATTACTTTTACCGATGACATGATGAAACAAAGACAAAATACTCCACAAAAGCTTATTAGTAGCACCGTTATAAATGAAAGAAAATGAAAAAATCAAGATAATTCCAATCTTGTTCAAGACCTAAAATCAATATCGTAACACTTAACAACCGCTCCGATACCACTTGTTGGTCCCGGAAAGTTGAGTTGATGAAAATCTTGAGTAAGCTTTCTAGAACAAAATCTAGAAAGGGGGTTTGAATAGATTTTGTAGATTTTTCAAATCTTTCAAAACCAATTCAAAATATCGATTAAGCACAGCGGATTATGAAAGAATTCTCAACTTTTTATAAGATCAAAAGCAAGGTTGATATTCTCGATTTTAGTTAAGATTCGAACTTTAATCTTGATCTTCTTCAATTGTAAATCAAACAGAAACTAAAGAAAGCAAGAAATAACACTGTGATTTATAGTGGTTCGGATTTTAATAATCCTACATCCACTCTCCTTCTTCAATCAAGAAGGGACTCTGCTCGCTTACTTTCTCACTTCCACTTACAACTTACAACTTGTACAATTCTTCAAATCTTCAATCTCCTAAACTCTTCTTCTAGAAATCTAACTATTACGGTGTGTATTGGAATTTGAAGATTACGTAAAAGTGTTCTAAAACACTTAGAATTTTTGAAAACTCACTAGAAATACTTGTGAAAAGATTGTGACTGAAATCGAGTAGTGAATCGTGTAAATCGAATATGCATCGTTGTTCTATATGAAAAATGAAAAACCTAGACCTATATATAAGTCCGGAAAGATAGTTAGTTTGTTAGTTAGTTCTAACAAACTTGAAACCGCTTAACAAACTTAATCTTGAAAACCGCTTAAGACCTCGATCGATTCTTCCTACTCTGCCGGTTGACTTGGTGAAGATTAGCCTTTCTTATTCTACTCGGCTTATCCCGACCTCGTCCGAGCTCTTTATACTTGTCTCCTGCAGATGATTAGGATTGAGGTTGTCTCCAGATGACTTGTCATTCCTTGTCTCCACCGACTTGAACTAATCTTGACCTAGTCTGATCGGCCGTACTAGAACTTAGTCTCCAGTTCTTTATCATAGTCTGCTCATCCGAAATAGTCTTTTAACTCATCAAAACAATCTTGGTCTAACAAAAAATACACCAAAATTCTGAATTTTTTTCTCTATAAATAGAGACCGATATTGAGGTATTTTGAATCACACTTCTCTCTTATTTGTTCTAGTTTATTTTTCCTAATATTTATCTCTTATTTGTTGTAGTTTTTCCTCCTAATATTTATCTCTCATCATGGATCCAAATTATCCAAATTTTCAATCTTTTACGAACTCCAAAACTATCCAAACTCTCAAGATTATCCAAATTCTCAAGATTATCCAAACTCTCAAAGTTATTCAAATTCTCAAGATTATCCAAACTCTCAAAGCTATCCAAGCTCTCAAAATTATCCAAACTATTAATTTTCTCCGAATTTTAACCAAGTTCCCATTTCGAACAAGTTGAAACATCTGAAAATGTCTCACGCAGCTTTATTTCGAGAGACAAATCAAAAATGGGAAATGCCTTGCTTGGCGTGTGAAAGAAGATTTAACCTTAATGTCTTCTTGGGTCGTGATAAGTGAAAATAAAACATGTTGTATGACGATTTATTCGCCCCAAGGCCCAATAGTCAATGGGCCGCCCAACCCCATTTGGTCGAGCTCGAAGGAGCTCGGCATCAAGACCAGGTTCGCCGGGGCTCGGCAAGCAAGCCGGCCGAGCGGGCAGACTCTCGGGCTCGGCCCGAGGGACCCGCCGCTGGGCTGAGGCGAGCATGCCCGTCTGGCGAGCGGGCAGGCATCAAGCAAGGCGAGCGCCGAGCTCGGCACAAGATGGCGAGCTCGGCGAGCGAAAGACTTGCCGACCAAGTCACCCACGAAATGGTACCAGTGCAGTAGCGAGTCCCAATGTAATGTCAACATTGCCCAAAAAGGAAGGAAACTCCCTCGGCCGACAAGAGATCCCTGCCAGAGGACACTGATAGGACGCGAGTGGCCACCGCTTTGTCCCAAGTGCGGGGCTAGTACACCCCAATTAATTGGGGTAGTACGTAATTAATTATATTTTGTACCTTATGTACCCAAAAGGCAACCAATCTCATGTATAAATAAGACCTATAAAGCATAATAAACGGAGCCGAGTCATCCACCCTTAGCACTGGGACTAACACTCCCAAAGAATTCTCTTGTTCTTGTTTACTTTTCGCATTCATTACAAGCATTTATACTTATTTATTGCTTATCATTACTAGTTATTGTTCTAGGATATTTATCACCATAAATATCCCAATCACTATTGTTTTTAACCGATCAAACGCCACATTGATCACTCATAAATATTTCGGTTAACAACAAAATACAAGGCAAAAATCAAAGGGTTGTCTCCTTGTGGTCACGAGTACATAAATTGTACGAAGAAGCTTGAGCAGAAAATCTAGGGAGATAAATGAAAGAAATGTTAATTCATTGAAAGGTCATTTTAAACGACTTAATGAAAATGCCAACAAGTGGATTGCTGCTTGTAAGAAAGCACACGGGAAGCGGAATGAGCCAACGAGATGTTGAAAATGAAGCTCATACAATTTATGCTTTCTTGATGGATCCAAGTTTTAGGACCAGCATGTATTTGATGAAATTATGAGTAAACATCCCAAGTGGGAACTCAAACTAGGTAATCATCCAACACGTTCTCAAGCTGAAAATGAAGAAAGTGGTGACCAAAGAGATCAAGAACTAGTGTAGATGGGTCGTATTCCATCCCCACTAATCTAGAAACTCCAAATAGTGGTGGTTCAACTATTTCACGTCCTACGGGTAGAGATAAATAAAAAAAAAAGGAAAAGGTAAGACAACACAATCTTCTTTGAGTTCCACCGAAGTTCTTGAAGAACTTCGTTTATTGGGACTTGTCGGAGAGAATGATGATGTAGTGGCAAGCAAGGTTGAAAATATCGGTATCGGTATAAATATTGGTACCTTAAATTTACGGAAATATCGGTGGAAATGTCGATGTTGAATATCGGTATTGGTAAAGATTAGAAAATTGATGGAAATTTTAATAAAATCATGGAAATTTAACATGAAATTTTAAAGAATGTTCTTACTAACTTTAATATATAAATTAATCATACATTCACAAGAATCACAACAGATTGAATTGTTTGTGACAAACATATCAACAACAAAATACATAAGCGGTCTAGAGCGATACAATAATTGTTCATACTTAGTTAATACAAGACAACTAATACCAAAATGATGACCTATGAGGCTCAAATGTAAAAGAAGAAATGTCATCTTGATCTAAACAAGATTGATACCAATTTAAAATTGCGTAATTTCGTCCTTGCTCATCGAGTTCACCTTTATTCTACCGCCATTTGAGTATTAGTTGATTCCCATTTTGAAAAAATCCAAAAAAAAAATCGATATTTTCTTACCGACATTCGATATTTTCTACCGATATTTTTGATATTTCACCGATATTTTCAACATCTTGTAAAACTTTAACTAGAGTCAATCGATACCGACACCGACACCGATATTTACCGACATTATGTAAAAATATTTTCCGGTGTGTATCCATGTCGAAATCCTCGGAAATCCAAATATCGGCAAAATGTCGGTGGTTGTCGCGATTTTTTCATCCTTGGTGGCAAGAGAGAAAATTGAATTGGAGACTCGAAACTTGGAGTAGAGACCCTCAAGATGAAACACACTCTTTTAATGTCATTGTTGGCGAAAGACCACTTATCCTCAATAGAAGAAGAGAAAAATAGAAGTTATGGTCATTGTTTATGGATTGAATGTTTATTAGTTTCATGTAATTTTATTTTATGTATTTTAAGTTTTTTATTTGTAAGCTTAAAATGTATGAGTTTTAGAAAAACGTTTGAATGCATTTTAAGTTATTGTTACATTATGGAATTAATATTATGAAAATGCTAGTCTTTAAATTAGATCACTTTTTCGTCCACTAATAAATGTTTTGAAGCATGCACGTCTTTAAATCATATCACTTATTTTGTCCACTAATAAATATTTTCAAGCATGCTCGTCTTTAAATCACATTACTTATTTTATCCACTAATAAATATTTTGAAGCATGCTCGTCAAATCACATCATCTTTTCAGTCCACTAATTAATATTTTGAAGCATGCTTGTCTTTAAATCGATCATCTTTTCACCACTAATAAATATTTTGAAGCATGATTGTCTTTAAATTAGATCACTTTTTCAAAGTCCACTAATAAATGTCTTGAAGCATGCTCGTCTTTAAATCACATCACTTATTTTGTCCACTAATAAATATTTTCAAGCATGTTCACAAATCACATCATCTTTTCATATCACTATTTTAGTCCACTATGGTTTGCTCTTGCTTATACACTCTATATAAACTCTTCGAAACTACATCAATCTTACCAATTCTTCACCTTTTCATATCACCTTATCATTTCTACCTCAATTCTTTACAAATATCTTTGAATAATTGTAATACCCCGAACCAAAATACCCAAGTTTATTATATGATTAAACGAATTCTTTACTAATGAGCTATATGTGTTTTTCAAATATGTGATTTTCGGGTAGACGGACGAGCATCCGAGCTAGAAGCACTCCTAACACTTTAAAGAATAATTGGAATAAGGTTTGATTTATGGTGAATAAAATATAAGACTTAATTGTTATTCAAAGTAAAATTATCGAAAATCCTTATCGAACTCGTGTTTTATCGAACAAATAAATAATAAAAATCTAACGATGACAATCCTATCGCATCTAAATAATATGAATTACTAAAATAATAAATTTAACAATGCATGAAAAATTATGTGACATAATTTACTTAAATTAAATAGTGTAGTTATCTTATTTTTACGTTTTAGTAATTCATGAAATAATATGTGATGAATTAATATGCTCTCGAAATAATTATTCAACAACTCATTTAAAGATTAAATGATATTGTGTAGTGATTTTTTTACATATAAGATAAATATCATAAATTAAATATTGATTAGTTAATAAAAAAAAGAAAAAAATGGGAGTAAATTAGTGGCCAAGTTTCGGCCTTGTCTAGGGAAGGGCCACATCCCATTTTTCCTTCCATTTATACAAGTACAAACCCAGCTTCTTCTACTTCACATTCGTCAATCATCATCGGCTCCATCCTTCTTCCTTTTTTTTTCTTTTCTTTTCACTAAGTTTAATCTCCATCAAAGTGAAGCTTCTCTCTTCACACTCCCAAAGATTTTAAGGTATGAGTTTGCATAAGTTATATTCATCAAGAAAAGAAATGAAAGAAAACTAAATTTTTCTTTCCTCTCATAAACTCACGGTTCTTCTCCCTTCTAACTATACCCTACATTTGTTTGATGATTCATTCAAGATTTTAACTTCTAATGCTACTTGAGTACCTCCCAAGCTTCCAAGGATCTTAATTCGTCCAAAGAATCAAAAGAAAACAGAGAAGGAAACTACAAAGGTTGCTAAACTAGCTATGTTTAAAACTATGTTCGAGTAATTTACGTCAAGATCGTTGAATGCTTTAACTCATTAATTTCTGTTATTTCTAGCCTAATATATGTTATTTGATGTGTGTACTATGTATTTATGGTTTTGCTTTAGAGTTTTGATCGAGTTATGATGGGTAAAATCGTTGATGAACATGCTACGTGACAAACTCATATGTTTTGGAGCCCTCACTTTGATGATATTCATCCTCTGTTCCATAAACGTTTTTTTAAAACAAAAATATGTTGATGTTCTCCTATTGGCATACTATTAGTGTGTAAAAATTGGTATTGAAAGGACCTACCTTTTAAGAGGAAAAAATTATGGAAGTTCATGAAAAATTACTTCTTGAAACTGGGCAGTTTTGAACCATGAACTTGATGAGCTTGGTTACTTTGTTTGCAAACGTCTAAAAATCTTGAAAAAAATCATGAATGATCCTCTTACAATCTAGTATAACTTAGAAAAATTTCAGAATCATCGAAGTTGTCATCTAGGAGAAATAAATCTTTGAAATGGGTGTGATACAAATCGGCCGAAAAACGTGACTGTGATTTATAATCAAAACTGGTACCGTTTGGCTACTGCAAAAATTATGAAATTTTAGAGGCATGTTCTACGATAACTCTAGTACAACATATTTAAATTTCGTACGTTTTGGCCTAGCCAAAATAGAGATATGAAGTTTTTGCTAAAACCTGTCCAGAGCGAGGATCAGTGGGTTCATCGACATTTCTTGCTAAACTGGTATTAATCGGTAATGAATTAGGCTCAGGTCCCTTAATGAAAATTTCTCTATGATAAGTCTAGTATAACATATTTAAATTTGGTGAATTTTGGATAATTACAATGAAAGTTATGAATTTTTGATTGAAACCTGCCCAGAAAGACGATCTGTAAATTGTATCGACTTCTCATGGAAAAACTGTTATGATCCGAAACGAATTAGGCTTAAGACCCTTGATAAACTTTGTTCTATGATTAGTCATGTATAACATAATTTAATTTCATAAATTTTGGACTTGTCTAAATGCCTTTTATATAATTTTAAAGATTATGTGACAGTCTTCTATGTTTATTAGAAAATTATGAAGTTATAATGTTATGGTTGAATTATTCTAATAATACATGTTATGATGTTACTCTATACATATTAAAGTATCATATTATTAAAATTGAGAATTTATGGATGTGTATAAATATTTTATTTGGAATTTCGAGAAGTAGGACTATTATTGACATACTTTGAGAAACAACATTTATAATTATTTGTTTTGATCAAAACTAATATACTTATGAGTTGTATGTGTTATTATATGATTAGATGCAAATTTTGATGATTTAATTCAAAGTCTAAGTATTTAAATTGATTTTTATAAAGTTGAGAACTGTTTATTTCATCTTTTAGCAAATTAATTGTTTTGGTATGTGTTTTATTCAAAATGGGCATATGCACTTGTTGTTTATATGGTGAAATGTCTTTTGTGCCACTTTATATAAATTACAGAATAGTATAAGTATTTTATTTAATTTTTATAAACTTTTGGACTATTTTCGAAAGACTAAAAGTAAGGTCTAACGATCTCGTTAAACTCATGAAGGATTTTATAGTATTTCAAATAACTATTCAATATTGTAACGTGTTTAAAAGAATTTAGAAATTTATAAGAAATATTTATAAAAATATTTCAAATATGAAAACGAACCAAAACTCAAAATTCCTAATTAAGTTAATGTAACGAAATAACGGTCTTGCAAAGTTTCTTAATAATTATATGAATGAATGATCACTAAGTTTTTAGAAAACTCGTGCTAGGTAAAGTGCGGCTTAAGTCGTAGCTCGAACGTCCTCGCCATTCCTAATTTCCGCAATTCTTCATTACGCTCTAACTTATCTATAAAGTTAAAAGGTGGGTGACACTATCCGTATTAGCCGTTAATGTTATATGAATTTGTTGGTGTATTCTCAAGCAAAATAATTAAACACCTTAAAAGTTTTAACGACTTAGTTATTTATTAATTATGTTTAAAGAAAGCAAGATCGCATTCGGTGAGCGTACTCCAAGTGTACGTCGATGTGAGTTCTATTAATCTCGTTTATGGAAAGCAAGACTGCATTCAGTGAGCGTACCCCAAGTGTACGTCTCGATGTGAGTTCTATTAATCTCGTATATGGAAAACAAGATCGCATTCACGAGCGTACCCCAATTGTACGTCTCGATGTGAGTTCAACGAAAGCAGGATTTAATATATATACAAGATCGAACCTTAAATTAAATAAATGACAAGTAAAAGATTTAATCATGGGTAAGGGAAAATATCTATTTTTCGGCGTACTACCAATTTATATAACAAAGATACAAAGTTATCCATCGAGATTTTTTATCTCACACCCCAAACTAAATATTTTCAAAGCTATGCTCAAGAGGGGCCGGAGCTGCAGTGACACGGAGTTTCCCTAAACATGATGCTAATATATTTATTTTATATAATAAAATACAATCACTTAGAATTATATTTTTAAATTCTTATGCCGAGTGAACACCCTTCATGGATCACTCGATGTTTCACTTTGTACGCAACTATTTCTCTTTTGAATATTATTATAAATGCAACTCTAGTATTATGTTTGAAAATATTTCAAGTCTTCATCAAACTCTTACAATTATGTTGTCTTTATTATTTTAAAAGAAATTTTTAAGCTCGATTTTCGATTACTAAGTGATAACCCGAGTTTAGAGTGTTTAAGCCACGAGGGTCTCGTGATTCTAAATTTTGGGGCGTTACAACAATAATCAACCGTTAGATAGTGATATATATTCTGAATCTTCCACTTTCTTAAATGAATGGGAAGAACAGATTGCTCGAGAATCAACATTTGGATAATATCATTGAGAACCTCGTTGTTAGAAAATCTTTTTCTAAATGAAGGAGAGTCAATCCTACAAATAGAAGAAGAAGAAGGTATATTGAAAGAGAGCGCGAGCAAGGTGAGGAACGTTTGATGAACGACTATTTTGTCGACAAAGCCGACATATTCTCCCGAGATCTTCCGACGCAGATTTCGTATGCGAAAATCGGTATTCCTTCGTATAGTGAAGGCCACATCGCCAATGATGAATATTTTCAACAAACACCTAATGCAACAGTAGACAAGGTCTCTCACCACTACAAAAATGTATTGGAGCTATTAGAGTTCTCGCGTATGGGACATCAACTGATGCCATTGATGAATACTTGCGAATGAGTGAAGCCGTGACAAGGCAAGCTCTCATACATTTTGTCGAAGGTATCATTTCATGTTTCGGTGACGAGTACCTTAGAAAGCCTAATGAACAAGATTTGGCAAGGTTACTTTATGTCGGGAACAACATGGATTCCGGGCATGATATACAAGATTGATTGCATGCATTGAGAATGAAAAAAATTGTCCTCTGCGTAACGGGACAATACGCAGGAGAAGTGGAAAACCAACAATAATCTTTGAAGTTGTTGCATCATATGATTTATGGATATGACACGCTTTCTTTGGGACACCGATTACATGCAATGATATTAATGTACTCCATCGATCTCCGCTTTTAGTGATGTCTTAGAAGGTCGATCACCAAAGGTTAGTTATGTCGTGAATGGTCGGGAAAATAATAGGACATATTATCTAAACTGATGGCATATATCCTTCTTGGGTTGCATTTGTTAAGTCATTTACTTATCCGCATGATTCGAAAACACAAGTTGTTTGCTCAACATCAAGAGGTTGTGCGAAAAGATGTCGAACGAGCATTTGGAGTACTACAAACTCGCTTTTGCATTTGTTCGACGTCCATGTCTTGTTTGGGATAAGCTTTTGATGGGTAAAATTATGATGGCTTGTATCATCATGCATAATATGATAATAGAGGATGAACGAGACACATACCAAACTTATTATGATCCTACAGAATTTATGGTGGATGATCCTACAGTGATGATCAAACTTTTCGGACTCTCTAACGCATTACAAGTCTATCTCGCATATATAAGAAATAGGGAACAACTTCGTAATAGAGAAGCCCATGCCGCTCTTAAAAACGACTTGATTGAGCATATATGACAAAAATTCGGCGCTAATAATTAAATATATAATTTGTATCTTTTGTAATGTTATTATTTACGCATCTACTAGTATATTGATATATGTATTTTTTTCTCATGTATTTCAATTCTTTTAATTTTAATTTTTATGTATTTCAACTCATGTAATTTTAATTTTGTTGTAATTTTTTTATATGTATTGTAATTTATTTCTTAATTTTATTGTAATTTTTTAGTGTATTTTACTTTATTTTTTTAAATATAATTACAAATTTTGAATATAATAAATATTGGTTATACATAATATGTAATTATTAAAAAATGAAAAAGATTTATTTTATAGGTTGGGTTGGGTTGTTGATAAAGTAGAAAAAAATGAAAGAGAATTAAAGAATAAGGTGTGTATGTGGAGGAGAGAGAAATTAATTATTTATTGAGAGGTTGGGTTGTGGAAGTTATTGATAAATGTAGTCTTACTATATTATTATTATACAATATTTCTTAATACTTGTGTCCAAAAGTGTTGAAACACTTAGACCAAGATGGAGGAAATAACAAATATTTGAATTTTAGGAAATAAATTATATTTATAGTAATCACACCAAACAAATGATCAAAAGAATATTAGATTTAAATCAATTCCACAATAAAATTTATTTAGGTAGAATCAAGACTTTTTTTAAAAAAGAAAATGATTGCAAAGAGAGCGATGGCTCTAGATAGGTGTCAAATGCTCACACGATAACTCTATTTGTGTATACAATCTTTGAGCACAAGCTACCTTCCACTTCCTCCCTTTCTTCTTCTTCTCTGCCAATGTTTATACATTGCTTCATATTTCAACGTAACCAATTGAACATATTTTAGGAACCCCTCAAAATTCGAAGGAATTATCGGTTGCTTGGGCCAATAATTAAACAAATGTCGTCTGCTATCGACCAGCAGAACATGGTGACCTCCTTCTTGGAGATTGCCGTCGGCCAAACCGCCGATACCGCCCGTCAATTCCTTCAGGTATTTTGGATTTCCGTTGCAGTTTCACGTCTTTGATTTAATTGAATTAATTATTTTGCTGATTGCTTGTTGCTTATTGCTGGAAATGAACAATTAACTATTGTCCAAAATCATAGTTTAAGCATCTTCTTTAATTATTGTGTTAAGCTGAAGTGGGCTCTTTGGAGTTGAGTGTCTGTAAATGTGGTGTTGGTGTAATTAATTTGCTGAACTCGTATTATTATTATTATTATTTGGAAAATGGTGGCCTGTTGTTTTCGATTAGCAGCTGCGTCATCAATCTATTTTATTCCGTTTTTAAAGAAGCTAAATGCAATGTGTGGTGTAGGATTGATCTTGAGAATTATAAAGCATCTGACACGCTTGTAAAACACATTTTCTTTGTCAAATTTCTGTATAAAACATGTAATTGAACTCTTTCTCAGCCCGGGTGAATTATTTTTGAAATGTTTAAAATTTGGAGGTTTGTTGTATGCTGTAACTGAGGCACTGAGGAGCATAGAAACATGGATTCTTTCTATAGTTGAAATAAGATAGTTATAGCACTGGATTTGGAAAACAATAAGAGAACAAGAATGAGCAGTGCAGAAATAAGAAAAGAAACAAACAGAGATGTATACAAAAGAATGACAACTGGGTTGTGGGAGAAGAATATGGTGTTTCCTATCTTGCTTGAGGAAGGACTAAGTTCACTACTCAATAATGAGTACAATTAGTTGTACTTGCTGTATAATTGTGACACATTACTAATCGTTATGAATGCCACTAGTAAACGGAGCCTGTACTAAAAATTGGCAAGACTTTATAGCAAGAAAGGGAAAAAAAATCAGAATTATCATCTCTGTGAAAGGGTTTGTAAGATTTTGAGTTACTCTCAAAATCAAACTAGCTGTGTAATTTCTGTGAGGCCATTACGTTTCCTTTCGGTGATGTATTGCATTTTCTCATATGGTTAATTCTCAGTTTTATAAACGTTGATATTGAAGAATTGTTGTGGAAAGTCTTTTCTTATTACGATCCTTTTTGTGATTTAAATGTATTCATCATTTGCTCTAAGAGGATATATCTGAAATTATGTGTGTGTGATTGATGTACACGAACAATATTTATACAACGACAAGGGTAAATAATAAAGGAAATAACTCAGAACCCTAATCAATTTCCTAATTGGTCTCCTATAATTCTTCTATACCATATAGGAGTATATCTTTATTTACATTACACTATTGTTTCCTTTCACATCTATTTGATAGTTTAACAGCATGGAACATCTTTTTATATTTAATGTGACTATATTGAGATCATCCTTATTTTATGAAATGCTATTTAAAAACTTCATACTGCAGGCCACTGGCTGGAAGCTTGAGGAAGCTATTCAGCTTTTTTATGTTGGACATGAAGGAGGGTTAACAACGGAATCAGTATATTCTCCACCAAGGGGAAGTGATACGCCTCTCAATGATCCAAACCTAAGGCACGCAATATGAAGAAACATGAATATGTTGCTCTTCCCTGTTTACATGTATTCTATTTATCTTTTTATAGAAGTGTTTTTGTGTTTTGGGTTGAATACAGTGATCTGGGGAAGGAATTGGCTGACAATGACATTACACAAGATAATGTACGGGCACCTTTACCTGTGAAAAGGGAAGTTCTGTATGACAATATGGCGCGCTATGGGTATATATCTTTATTTCTTGTTTATGTCACACAATACATCTGTACTGTATCTTACCCCCCACCCCTGATCTTTTTTTATTCTTCTTGATTTTTGACTTGGCTAGTGAAGTTGATGGTTTAAGTATTATCACTGTTGTCTGCCAATATTCTTGTGTAATTCGCTGAAACTATGCAGAAAAATGCAAATGATCACAGTAAGGGGATATAGAATTAGAATTCTTGAAGATCAAATCTTGGTTATGACTATAATAAAATTTTTGAAGAGCTCATTGTTTCTTGATGCCTACATAGCAACCTACACTTCCTGTTAATGTTCTCTTGCTTTTCTTTCTCTTTTTCCCCTCCCCGCACCCTGCCGAACTAGCTTTAATGATTTTGCTAATGTGACTCAGCCTGTTTTTTCTTCGTTAACTTATTAATTCTCCTTGTGTCGTATGTACTAGATTGCCAAGAGGGGGAAATTCATCGCATGCAGCTCATTCTGTTGTTCCCTTCCGGAATTTTGAGGAGGAAATGAAATATCCTGGAGTCTGGGAAGCAGAAGCTGGTTCATCTTCTTCAACAGATGATAAAACTCAGGATAATCTTGCCTCTTTATATCGACCTCCATTTTCTTTGATGTTTCATGGGCCCTTCGAAAAGGTAAAGAGCTTCATTCGTTAGAAATTTGATGTGAGAAACACTTAGTGCTACTTAGAGTTGTGGTGGGTGTGGTTTTCACTGAATGAACCCTTTAGTTTTATTAAGCATTTGTAGGCAGGCCGCTGTGCCTTTGAGATTCTCTCTCGTTTCACACAATAGTGAATAATCGTGCCTGTTTTCATTGTCTGCTAGAAATTGTTGTTGTTCCACTTGATACGAGGTTATTTTTGATAACAAAATTTAATTTCTGTGAACTACCTTCACCAATTGTTTCTTTGCTATAATATAGAGATGTCTGATAATTTATTCCTGTGCATAATACTTTCCATCCTGGTTTGAATCCCTTACCAATCACAGTTGAACACTCTTTCACTTTTTGGCTTACTTGTGGAGAGAAGACTGCCCCGTATGAAACTCTGTTGAGATTTCTCTTGCTATGATATAGTTTTTTTGTAAATAGATATTTGTGATACTTTTTCGCTCCTTTCTTACTTGGCTGGAGATATTAATAACTAGAAATAGTGCACATACACCTTTTCTTCCGGGTCTTATACTTATTTGATGCTTTATATTTGTATTCCTTCAGTATTTTGTTATAATGTCTTGTGTTTTTTTAGTAAGATATGCAATGTTGTTATGATCTGGTTTCATCTTAATTATACAATAACGTGCAATAAAATGTCTGTATCACAGTATTGGAGAATTTATTCCATTTTATCGTTTATATCTTGGTTCATTGAAGGCTTTGCATAGTGTTCTATAAATGTTGTGGATTATCTTTACATCAAGCTATTGCTACAGGCTAAGGATAATGCAAGGATGCAGAACAAATGGCTGATCGTAAACATGCAGTCCACCAAGGAATTTAGCTCACACATGGTACTTCCAATATTGAAAGAAAAAATAAGTTTGATTTCTTGCTAGGGGCATTTGCTTTTGACAAAGTGCTTAAATTAGAGATTGTGGTAGAAATTATGAAGTAGGCTGTGACATAGTGTTGAGGAATAAAAGTGCTTTTGGTCAAATTCAAAAGTTTTGAGTGTTTGGTATCTCAGCAGCATCCGGCTTAAAGCAAGAAAAATCAATTATTACCAAAATGCTAAGAAGCTGGAAACTGTTTATAGACAAAGCTGGCTTGTGCCACAATTCAAAACAACACTTTTGAAGCTAAAAGCCAAGAATCACTACAAAAAGTTTTTTTCGCAGATACCCCCTTTATCTAAAGTAAAATCAGTTTAGTTTCATTTTATGGAACCATAGAATCTTTTTGAACTGACAGGATTGAATTCGAGATTATTTACGTTATTGGAACAATAGAAGCTTTCAATTCTGACACATATTTTTGTTCATGCAAGGAAGAGTAATGAACTAATATAGCTATTGAGATACAGTAGAGACGGGTTGCAGAAATATAGGATGAGTAGATGAAAAGTGAAAATGACTATATGGTTGTTGATTTCGACTAGGATAAATTATATTTTGTCTGTACTTGCATACAATTTCTTCCATATGACGTAGTTATATATAACAGGCAACGTAGGCCAGAGTTCATATGGTCTATATGTCTAAAGTAGACCCTAAGTTTGGAAAACGGACTTTAAATCAAAACTTTACCTCTGTTGTGATCACCTAGATTATCCTGGAAGCTAAAACCACTCAATAAGAAAGCTATCTCAACTTTTACCATGTGTAAAAATGTGCCTTACTCTCAATTTGTTTTGCTAAAATCATGATTATAGACCTCCATGCTATATTGTAACTTCCCATCATGTGATAAACTGCAGAGATGCATCATTTTGGGAGTTAAAAACATTTTAAATTTCTGAGGTGCCTATGTTCTGCTTCAAGTCTTGTACTTGATTTTTTTCTTTGTTTCCCTTGAACTATGTTGGTTTATACTCAAAACTGGTTAATCATTTTACCATAAATCACCTTTTTTCTCAACTTCGAAATTGAGTTGGAGCTACCCCTTCCCTGCCCTCTTGCTCTGGCTCCCTCCACTTGGTTAACTTTATATCCTGATGCATCTGTTGACACATGTTTTCTGCTTTGAAGCTAAATCGTGACACCTGGGCAAATGAAGCAGTTGCTCAAACCATCAAAACTAACTTCATCTTCTGGCAGGTTTGTATTGTTCTGTTGCAATTACTGGTTTGACACTTGAATGTTATTTTGACTTTACAAACTGTTCATAGCACCCCCACCCTGCGTTTTATATATTGGACATTACACATATGCCCCCTCTTGGTGTGAAAGTCCTGAAGGGGCATCATGTTCCAGATGTGTCTTAATTACTGTATGCATGTTTACTCTTGCTATGATAATTTTAATTCATGCCAAAAATCTGTTCAGAACCAATAATCTGAGGTTGCTTAAATATGTATTCTGTTGCACACAAAGATGCATCCTCACAATCATTTCTTGTTTGGAAACTTCAGACATCCCTGTTCTCTTCTATCATCACTTGAAGAAAGAGCAATCTGAAATCCCATTTCCCATACTTTGTAGTTACTGAAAGGATAACTCGTCTCTTGATGAACAGAAATGTCTATTTTGCATTATCCTGATTTTTTTTTTTCTTTCGTCTTTTCTGGCCTAGTCTGAATTTTTTTCTTTCATCTTTTCTTGCCTAGTCTAAACTAGGCATTGCCCTGCTTTCATTTTTTTGTTAAAGAGGACACTATGAAGGCAGTTTTCATTTTCAATCTAGACCCAACTCGCTCGTCTCACATTTTGTTATGGTTAAAGCATTTTAAGTTTTAGAAGTCTTGATGATTTAACTTCAAGTAGAAAATGCCAAGTTATTTTGACATATAGCATTTGGAAAGGGGAAGAGGTTCTCAACCATTATATTTTGAATTGTACTGTTAATAGTTCACAGATATAAGCTAGGTGAATTCTCTTGGAACTCTTGTATCTTTAAAATACTAGTTTGCTAGTTACATGTCTCTTTGATTGTTGCCAATTTTTCTTTGGGCACTAGGTAATTTCAGTGGATATATGCTGCCTGAATGTCAATGGAATATTTTTTGTAATGATTACTTCTTTGGAACTATTATATTTGCTTCTTACATTAATTTCATGACATATGAGTTTTGCTCCCCATTGTATCTGCTACAGGTGTATGATGATACAGAAGAGGGTAGTAAGGTTTGTACTTATTACAAATTAGACTCAATTCCTGTCATTCTCGTGATTGATCCGATAACGGGCCAGAAATTGCATTCTTGGCGTGGAATGGTTCAGCCAGAAAAGTTGCTAGAGGTAAATGAGCTATTCACATTGTTGCTATGTACGCATGCATGCAAACATGGATATTCTCTTGTCCTCTTTTGTAAAACCAATACATTCTTACCCCTTTGGGGGAATTTATTATTTATTGCGAAGGGTAAAAGAAAAAGTATATGCTATTTTCCTGACCAGGGCATTTATTTGACTTGGGTATTTATTTTTCTTTCTCTAGGATCTGCTACCATACATGGAAAGCACCCCTCTGATAATCATGTCAGTCTCTCGCATAAGCGCCCTAGAGAAAATTCTCAGACACCAGTTCCTCATGTTCCATGTATGGCAGGTTTTTTGGTTCAATTTTTGTTTCTTGGGTTTTATATGAATTTTTAGCAAGACATGCTGCTAATTCTGAAACATAAAACAATATCAAGAAATTGAAGGTGTTAGAATGATAAAAATTTATGTTTGAGCTAGCTAGTTGATATATTTATGCTCATGTATCTATCCTCAAGGCATATCATTTATTTTCAAACAGTCCTTATGCATAATTTTCCAAAGCTTCATCCATTTTGTTTGCTGCATGAAAGTTAACACGAAATATTATTCTCTTACAAAAAAAAATCATTAAACATTCAAATGCTAAGCCATGAAATATTAAATGATGGAAAATGTACTTGCCATGAGGGGGAAAAGGAATTTTGTTTCTTACCGAAAATCTTTTAGGTGTTTTGTTCGTATGGTTGTGTTTTGCAATTTCATTAGCTTTATTGGGCTGACGTACTTGGATGATATAAATCCAAGAAAATAATATCTATATAATTATTACTTCCTCCGTCCCATAATATCTTTCACATTTTTCTTTTCGTTCGTCCTACAATACCTTTCACACCCTTAAAATGGAAAACCCTCCATAAACTCTACCCTCACAATATCCTCAATTTTACACAAAATGTCATTACTTTTGGGCCCACGCATACACACAATTCAACTCATTTCCTTACTTTATACATGAAGATTTACAAAATTACTCCTCAAATTCCTACTCATTCTTTCACTTTCTTAATTTGTGTGTCTTCCCTCCCATGAAGGCTTTTATGGGACGGAGGGGTATTATTTTTAGAAAAATTTGTACATATAAAAGATTATCCGAAGCAAAGTGAATATGAATTCAGTAAAGCATTAATATAAATATTATTGGGAAGTTTTTTTCAGTAGTCTAGCAACTGTTTTATGAGGGCAGCTATGATTTATGTAATTCTATTTACAGTAGAAGCTCTCTGAAGTGTTGTTGCATTATTTATAAAAAAGCTATATAACTTATAAAATACATAATCTCTAGTCCTCTAGATAACTTATAAGGGTTCAATGATTTCAGCTACTTAGTATATATGTCTGTCTAATGCTGTGCTTAGTTGGTTACTTCTTTCTTGTTGCCCCTCAGTTTTTCTGTTAGATTGTGACCGAATGGGTAGCTCAATATATTATGATCATCACAAATTCTTCAGTGGCTGCAGCTGAATATATTGATGAAGATGAAGAATTGCAGCGAGCACTGGCAGTCTCTATGGAGAATTATAAGGAAGTCGACCTTAAAGAAGTGAGTGATGCCAATTCTGAGGAGAAAGTGAAGCCTCCAGCTTATTTACCTTTGCCCGAAGAACCCAAGGGTGACAGAAACCTAATTTGCAGAGTTGGAGTCCGTCTACCTGATGGGCGGAGAGTTCAGAGGAACTTCCTTCGCACTGATCCTATTCAGGTAAATGCTTATGAATCTATTCTGGAATTTCAATGTATCAATTTTTTTCCTGCAATGGCTTTTGCTTCGGAAAATTATCATAAGGTACTTGCTGTGATGTTGTGAAATATTAGAATGTTGAAGAAATTACCATTTTAGAGGGTATCATATGAGGCCTGTATGAATTTTAAGGTTGGATATTGATCATGATTTCTTCGAGTAAATTGCAAAATTGGTTCAGTATCCCGTACAAATTAATTTTCTCAATTAAGTCCTGTATTCTGTACGTGCACTCACGTTAGCTGCTGGAATTTCATTTAACAACTGGCCTAATAACTTGACGTCGGTTATGTGACATGATGAGACCCCAACATATTAACCTCAACTAAAAAATTCAGAAATTATTATTATAAAAAAATTGTCAATATAGGACTAAAATTGCATCATTTTTAAAAGTTATGAGATTTAATTGAATAAATTGATTCGTACGGGAATAAAATCGCCAACACCCAATACATATGGGACCAATTTTGCAACCTACCCTGATTTCTTCTATCTGCTATTTCCTCCTAGTACTTTTTACATCCTCATGCATCTTTTATATGGTCTTTTGGCTATAACCCCTTTCTAACATGTATAGAGAGGACTTACCGTTTACCGTGTATTAGGCTAGTTGGTGTCTACTATGTGGTTTGACATGTAAAAGTTAAAACAAGCTACAGAACCTAATCACAATAAAAATGTGTGGTGTAGTACCAGTGAGCAGTAGGCTTGAATTTGAGGTGGGTTCTGATAAATATTAGAATGGAAAAAGATGGACCGAGTCAAGTTCGTTTAGATGCCAGAAGATTAGTTGCTGCTGACTCGAGGCATCAAACTTTTCTGCAATAGAAGAGGAAAAAGGCCAATGCAATAGAAGGTTTGATTCAATTTTCATCTCCCCTTTTCCTTATTCCTAGATGTTAATGTACTTGGTGAAAGATTTTTGGTGGACTAATTAGTACTTTTACTCTCCCAAATTACAAACCATTCATTACAATATTCATATAATCCTATACTTAGCTATACCACATGTCTTCACTAACTATAACAAACAAATTTACACCCGTCTACAGTGGATAATGTGTCCTAGAATCCATCATTTTCCAGCCAGACTTTCGAAGACATCCACCCAGAATACATTCTGAGCATAAGTTTTTCTGTTTTGCAAAAGTCGTTATAGACTTTTAGTCATAGGCTCCAAAAGTCGTTAAAGACCATCATGATATTGCAGATCTGTTCAAGGATATGTTGTATCCTGGGGATTTTTTCATGGACAAACCTTAATTAAAGTCAATTTATTTATCCAAATATCCATTTGATAAATTTATCGGACATAATGAGGGACAGATTTAATTTAAATCGCGTAGTACTCTCAGTAGAGGATAAGTAGACCCCCTTTATGAATTAACTATATTCCAATCTTTTACCGTCTTTTTAACAAGTCCATTGCCAATTCTATTGTCATCAAAGTTGCTGGGTTGTGATGGAAATTCCTTGAGACATTGATGAACTTTTATTGCCTCGAATTGGAGGGTGAAATCACAAGTACATAAAAGATTGTTGCACTTTTGCTTGATGAGAAACGTACTATAGAATCTCTTTAAGTAAAATATCCGATTGTACTCGTCCAACTCCAATTTATATACAGGGTAAAGATGGTTCTACCTGTTGAACTATAGCAATCTGTTTTCTTGTTTTTGTTTCAAGATTCAATGTATCTGTTGTACGTATGATCTGAATCTCATATTTGTCATTGTATTACTACTCGTTAAGAGTGAATCATCAAATAACTTTCAACTACACTCTGCTTATTTCAACCATGCTTCTGCTGCTATCAGCTGTTGTGGTCATTCTGCTATTCAGAGCTGAAGGAAGATAAGACAAGGCCATTTCGCTTGACCCAAGCTATTCCAGGGGCTTCAGCATCTTTAGATTATGATGCGAATTCCACATTTGAGGAATCGGGCCTTGCAAACTCGATGGTGTCAGTTACTTGGGAGTAATGTTGAAGTGGTTGATTGGGAAAGAAGCTGTAAGTATATCTTGCACTGAATCTTGGTTTTTATATTTGAATACTGTGTTTTTGTTGTTTTATTTAAGGGAGAAGGATGGATGTTAGGGACACAGACTGATCTATCATGTATATGTATATAATCAGTATCATATTTATGGAAAGACAATTTGGTCACCTGCTCCTTTCCCCGCATTCTGAGAGGAAAACATTTTAAGACAGGATAAGTTTTGTGCAAGACTGTCTCACGGATCATGATTGAATGACATTCACGTTTGGTTTTAAAAAAAAAAGCAGAGGCTCTGGGCAATTTGGGGAGGGAAAAACTATTTGAATAAAAGGGAGAATTAATACAAATGCATATCAAACTAATGATGATATGCATAACAAACATTTGTTCTTGGAGATGCTTGCATTTTGACTGCGTTTCTGAAATGGTACTCCAATTAAGTTTTTCGACCCATTTTCACTTGGGAGAATATTGACCTATTTGATGTCACCTTAAGAAATAATGTCTTACCCAAGGCAAAATGTGCGACGGTCTCATTTGATTGTTTTAGATTATTATTAGTCTATCTATTATTGTGGTTTTACTATTTTAGTACATTTATCTTTAAGACAAGTGTGGTGTGTGACCATCACAGAGTGTTCCATGCAAATGTAATATTTTTAAAATAGATTAAAATATTTTTTTGTTAGGAAATTATAAAAATTAATTACAATTTTAATCCAACTACGTCATTTTGGATTCGGCCAGCGAAGCCTCAATTTAAATGTTAAGTTCGTATGTATATTTTTTTATCAAAATGTTAGTTGTTAGTGGTTAGAAGTTAGTTCATCAAGTCTCCTTTACAATTCCAAATTTTCCAAGTCTCTTTATATTTCTCACTCCAAATTCGTTTCCAAAGGGAATCGAACCAAAGTCTCTCACTAAAGTGTGGTTTTACTATTTTAGTACATTTATCTTTAAGACAAGTGTGGTGTGTGACCATCACAGAGTGTGTTCCATGCAAATGTAATTTTTTTAAAAATAGATTAAATATTTTTTTGTTAGGAAATTATAAAAAAATTAATTACAATTTTAATCCAACTACGTCATTTTGGATTCGGCCAGCCGAAGCCTCAATTTAAATGTTAAGTTCGTATGTATATTTTTTGATCAAGTAAATGTTAGTTATTAGTGGTTAGAAGTTAGTTCATCAAGTCTCCTTTACAATTCCAAATTTTCCAAGTCTCTTTATATTTCTCACTCCAAATTCGTTTCCAAAGGGAATCGAACCAAAGTCTCTCACTAAAGTGTGGTTTTACTATTTTAGTACATTTATCTTTAAGACAAGTGTGGTGTGTGACCATCACAGAGTGTGTTCCATGCAAATGTAATTTTTTTTAAAAATAGATTAAATATTTTTTTGTTAGGAAATTATAAAAATTAATTACAATTTTAATCCAACTACGTCATTTTGGATTCGGCCAGTGCCGAAGCCTCAATTTAAATGTTAAGATCGTATATATATATTTTTTTATCGGTAAATGTTAGGTGTTAGTCGTTAGAAGTTAGTTTGCCAAGTCTCCTTCACAATTCCAAATTCTCCAAGTCTCTTTATATTTCTCACTCCAAATTTGTTCCCAAAGAATTTATATTTCTCACTCCAAATTCGTTCCCAAAGAAAATCGAACTCGGGTCTCCCACTAAAGTGGAAACCCGGTGGCCAAGTGGGTTAAGCCCCTTAGTTAATTAAGTTCGTATATATCTTTTACAACTATTCAAAAGTTTGATTAAATTTTGCAATTAAGTAAAAGGTCATAATTTTTCTACAAATTAAGCCAATTATAAATGATAATGTTTACTTTAGAATTGATATATATTCTGTGATGAAAACTTAATTATTATTTTAATAAAAATATAAACCATACAACTTTTTTAAAGCCGTATTAAAAAATAATTATACGTTATATATATAATTTCAAGATTTGAGAGGAGCAGAGAGGACATGCATCATTTTGAAACTAGATTTGAATTTTGGTTTTCAGTTGAGACAATTAAAGCTTGAATTCCATCACATAATATGCATACACTTCACGAGACAATCTCACACAAAAGTACGATAGAGATTGCAAAATATTGAGGCAAAAGCAGTATAAAAAGTAGAAAAATTAATCTCAGCTTTGATCATTCGATCAATTTGTATAACTAAAACCATAAATTCACGGTAAGTCCAGTGATATGGAAACAATTAACAAAAGCTAACATCCTATTCATATATTTTATTCTTTGATTCATTGTCAAAGAAACAAGACCCCCTATACAGAAAGGTCTTGTGCGCGTGTGTAATCCAAGGGTCACTCTATCCTTTTCCCTCGATTATGTACACAACCACCCCACATCCATACCACACACATAATGCAACATCAATCAGTATGGTCAAGAATTGAGAGACCAGTCATAGTTTTGATAAACTATGTTGACAGACCCTCCATCACTTAAAAGATGTGTTAACAAACCTGCTTTACTTGCATCCACGTAATTGATCATCCATTTTAGTATCTCCTTCTCTTGCCCAAAGTCCGCGCTATACCTGACCAAATATTCGTGACTGAGTTAATTTACAAGATAATACGGCACACATTTTAAGAGAAAATGTAATGAGTGGAGTATTGATGGATAATTTTGTAAACTTTTATTATTAAAGGAAGGTGGTTGGATTGAGTGTAAAAAGTAATGACATTGTGTAAATATATGAATAATGTGAGGGTGGAGTTAAGGGGGTGTTTCCTTTTTGGAATGTGAAAACTAATGTGGAACAAACAAAAAGGAAAATTGATGTAGAATAGAGGGAGCACATAATACTTGTACGTTGTAGTATGGTATAACTGTATGAATAGTTTATGCTGATATTAGACTCCATAAAAATCCACTATCGCGCCATATTGTATATATATGCATTAGTAAGAGTCCTCTTACCACTTGATGATCCGAGGGAGGTGGACAGTCCTCTTCCCAAGCTCTACTTGTATACTACCTTCATCCCTTTGGAAATACTCCCTTGCTGCATTCCTCAGTTGAGATTCAATGCCTTTGGGGTTAAAGAATCTGATGGAAGGGCTCCTCTAGTTGCATTCCATATCCCAAAATGAATCAACTGATTAACTTTACCAAATGCCACCTGCATATACATATATAATTAAACACTCTGCTGCTCACATATATTTATTTACGGAATCACACTAATATATATATATATATATATATATATATATATATATATATATATATATATATATATATATATAATTACCTCCAGGCGCTTGTCACCATTACTGAAGGGCTTTATCAGCGAGTACGGTGGCCTTCGGTTACCTCTAAGAATGCCGTTTTTGATGGAGCTTAACGAGTAGGGGTACCCCCGATTACATACATGAAATCTGCAAAGAAGGGCCTCCGATCGATCATTCCTCCAGGGGGACCGATTCTGATGACGGCATGAAGGGCCATACTGTTGTGCATGTTCAGAAAGAATGCCAGCTTTTCGTCGTGGGAAAGAGACGTGAGGTCTACTCTCTGCAAATCCTCAACTGCATTTACATATCTGCATAAAGTAATTAGTCCATGTGTTAATGTGTGATAAAGCTAGTTTTGGTGCAATGTGAAGCTAATAATAGTACCTCCGGAACTCTTCACTGTTGCTGATTCCGATGTAATCAAGATGCCTCCGGTCATCGGAAGCATAAGACTCCAGTATTGCGGACATTAAGCAGGCCAGCCTCTGGCCCACGGCGGCGGCGGCCTTGGGCTTACAGTCATTCACCACTCCCCGGAAATTGTGGCATTTTGGTATGAACGCTTCGTGTTCAAGGAATCGATAGAAGTTGTTTCCATCCTCAAATTCATTCCCCCTAAATACATAGTTGGGTACATCAAGTTGTGTTACTAGTAGGTTGCATATTTATTAATGTTGTTCTTACCCGAAAACATGATGAATAAAATGTCTTCTTGCTAGCTCATTCCCAATTTCAATAGCCTACAAGGGAATTGTAGGAAAGGTCAGGTTAGTTGGATATATTCTTACCAAAAAGATGACTATCACTAGATTGACAGTTGAGGCGGGGAAAGAAAATAATCAAAACACAACTAAGTGAAGCCATTTACTTCACAATTATACGTTTAAATATATCAAGTTTTATTTCAATGTAGGTTGTACATAAAATCACTCATTCAACATGATCCACATCAAATTTCTAATTCATTATGAGATTTTATTGTAGTCGTACAACCAACAATTATAATAATCATAGAAATCATGACTACGACTATGTCATTAGAGATTCATACGCAAGGAAATATGCAAGTAGGGGACCCATTTAAGTTTAGAAAATGATATGAGAAAGCATTTCAACTCAAGATTACAATTCCAGAAATAAGAAACTCTGTTGGAGTCAATTTGAGGGGGCCACTCGAAAAATAAACACAAAAATGAGTACCAAAGTCAACTTAGCCAAATGTTTATACAAAATAGATGCATAAAATCAAGGGCCTAAAATTTAGTGATACGCTCGTCCGAGACCTGATCACAAGATTAATTAATTAATTAAAAGTTAAAATCAAATTAATGAATAAGTAAAATAAATAGATTTTGATTCGTACTCCATCTAAAATCACGTCTCACATAAGAATTAATCAAAAAAATAAAAAATGTTCTTTCTAATAATTATATTGACCTCACAAATGAATGAATTGTACCTTTCAAACTTTTGATTTGTCATCACAGGGGCGACGTGTTTCTCGCCAAAATTATCGGTAAACGTTATATAGTTCAGTAATTGACATGCATAACCAAGTTGACTATATCCATTCTACTAATTAATGTCTATTAGATTGAATCAAATGTCACGCCAAACCTATTTTATATAACTCAGAGTCTATATATGTATACATATTTTTTGATCGGTAAAAGTATTCGTTTTCAAATGGAATCGAACACTGGATCTCCCACTAAAGTGAGGAACCCGGCAATGTGAACTAAGCCACGTATATAAAAATTCAGTATATTGTGCATCAATTGCAATATATAACTTAATATACAAATTAATTGTGCATATAAATATAATTAAAATATAAAAATTTAAATAAATATGTGAATAATATAACTGAAACATACCGACTAATGTATTAAAATGTGGCAAATGCATAAATTTAAAATTTGTGCATCTAATATATAGGAGGGTTGAAGTCTATCTAAAATAAATTCAAGTAATATAACAAATAAAAAGATCAAATTAGTCGATTAATTAAGTTAGTTGATATTTAAATAATTTCAATGATATTTATAATTTTTTTTTTTAACTTAGTAATCCCACCATTCATTTTATCCCAAAACAAGCGTCTAATTAGATCATCTCGCTTACTTTGATAAGACATTCATGGACGAGATAAAAAAACAAGAAATGCAATAGATTTGTCTCAAAAGACGAATTTTACTTTACTATCTTGGGTAATAAATCAATCATCGAGATTACCAGAACAAATCGACTAGTTAAAAAAATCAAATTGGATTGATTACTAAATGAAATTAACAAATATATATTTAATTAATCTCACAATCTATTCATTATCATCGCTCTTTAAAAGAAGGGATAAAACCACTCAATTTTTGAGCACCCAACCTGTCATTGCTTGAGTGGTTGGTTTTAGCCAAAGAGTGCAATCATTAATCCTCTTGTGGTCTTAATCAGTAGTGCCTACACATTTCTCGATTAATTGTACTGTAATTCTATTATAAAAACAGGATCAACCTTTTTATTCATTTCTTTATTAGTGAAAATCCCTATTTGGCGAACTGCTTCAACGGTCATTGATTAATTAATTTAACGGAACTTCACCCAAAACAACACAAATCCAACATTTTATATATTTCTAAAAGTATGTAGGTCTTTATTGTTTCGTTTCGTATGAACATAATAGGTTTACGGTATTATTATTTTGAAAAAATTAAAATATCAAATATTTAATTAAGAATATTAAGAATTTCATTTAGGATTAATAATATCATGTTATTTTTTAGAAGTATCAACAATAAATTAATATTTTTACTATTTAAATTATTCATATTTAATATAAAAAATACAATACTATAATATTTAAATTTTAAATATCAAGTTTAAAAAATAACATTTAAAATATCAAGTATTTAACCAAAATATCAAATATTTAACAAAAATATCAAAAATGGAATAAAATTAAAATAAAATACTATAAATTTATGGTATATACGAAATATAAAAGACTTTGCCTGTTTTTTTAAACGTCAATATAAATTCACTAAAAAGAGTATAAAGATACTCAAAACCCGTATATAAAAAGGTAAAGACAGAGCTTTAACAACAAAAACAAAAATTATAGTTTATCCGGAATATAATCATAAGAATGACAAAAAAGGCAAAGGCCAACATTTTATATCACTCGTTTACTCCTAATATAGTGCATCTTGCTCTTAACTTTTACCTAAATCAGGCATCATGACCTTTAATAAGGTATCGCAAAAACTTTGAAAAGTATAGTATATGATAAATCATTTGTAGAATGTCATCATTTAGTAATTTTAAAAAAATTAATACATAAAATTAAATATTTTTTTAAATAATTATATTTCATATATTAAAATGTCATACTTCATGTATTAAAAAATAATATTTAAACAAAAGTCCACTTATACTTGAATTTATAAGTGACCTGCCCCTGACATAATTTACAAGCATCTACCAAAATATTTCATTTAACATCCTATAAGCATGCCGCGAGCCATGCCCTATGTCACACTAAATCAAATATTCAAAAATAAAAACAAAAATTGTGTGCAACTGCAAATAAATCATTTAAATCAAACACTATATGGAAACTAGAGACATGTTTATGGACTGACTTTTGGGTGTACTGGAGGCAGAAATAAACAATGCGCGTATTAAAATAGATGTGACGTGTCAAGAAAAAAGTTGATTAAAATTAATCACGAATTTTTTTCAAAAAATCGTTCAAATATTGAAATTCCACATAGTTTGAGGTAAAACCATAATTATATACTGTACTTAGCTAGGATGATAAAATTTTAATTAAGAAAACAGTTTAAATAAAAGTATTCTAATCCGTTCAATTTTCAATTAGTACTTGTTAATAAAGCAAAATCTATTATGAATAAAGATTCATGGTCAATTTTTATTCATTTACTAAAGGGTATAATTTGAATTTATTTTTTTAACGGGAAGACACACTCAATTAATAAAGTTAATATATCGCGTGAACAAAATTCACGCAAAAATGAACTCATTAATGGATTTTAATTAGTTACGAAAGAATTTTCTCGAAAATCAAATAAAGGATCAACTAGATGTTAAACCCACATATTACGCCTAATAAATAACAGTAAATACTTTTTCTATGGAATAAGTAGAATATCAATATATACCATAAATTACGAACGCACCTTTTTACGTCCACATTCCATGTGGTGTAGGATTGCCTCGACGAGCTCACCGCCGGAGAAACAATTCTTCACGAATTTCATCTTCATTATACGGTCCTGTATAGGCACTTTTAGCCTAACAACTCTCACTATCTCCGCCATCTCATCCTTCTCCGTCACCACCTCGTCCTCCTCGTCGAACCCGTACACCGGCGGCGCCGGTGCATCCTCCGGGCACTTCCTCCCCAAAATCTCCACCATTTTCGACTCCAGCATCCCGCTGTTCCGCAAAGAGTTCAGCACCACCAATCCGCCGATCAACTTCTCGTTAAAAAAATCTGCGGCACGGTGGCACTGCCCGTTCTCTCTCTCAACTCCTTCTCTCTCCCCGGGTACACGTCAATGTTTATCTCCACGTAATTAAAATTCCACTCACGCAGAAACGACCGCACGGCGCCGCTGTCTCTGCAATTCGACCGCGAGAAAAAGCTGATCCTTCCCTTCAGCTCCTTCCTCTCGTCCTTCAACGCTTTCACAACCTTAATCCCGACCAGATTGAACTCCTTCACCTTGACTTCATCGCCGGTTTCATCGTCGTCATCTCTTGTGAGCGACGATATTCGCTTCGTGATCGCCGCGGACACGCTGGTGCTCTTCTCGCGGAAGAATTTCCCGATCGCCGACGCCGGCGTGTCGAGCGTCTCCGGCAAGGAGAGCGATCTCTCCATTACCCCGGCGGCGCTGAAGGCTTCGGAAGCTGCGAATGAGGTCGAATCACTTTATCGGAATCGGAATTACCATTGCCAATTTTCCGATCAGAATCGGGATTATCCCCTTCTGGATAATTCGTTTTTCCATTTTCGGGACGGAGATTTTGTTCCGGTTTCACAGGTGCTGGCGTTTGAATACGGCGATTGAGAATATCGTGCCTGTTGATTTGTCCTGCCAGAGATAAATTCACGGGAGCTGGTAGAGGATCTTCCATGGAAGGTTTAGTCCCTCAAAATGTTTCAAAGGAGGAAGAAAGCAAAAGAGTAGGGGAAAAATCAAGGAATTATGATTTGATATGAAATGGAAAGAGAAAGCGCAGCGGAGTCGTCGGGACTGACGGTTATTTTGGGCAGAGTAAATATTTACACACATATATAGAGAGAGAGAGGGTGGGTGGGGGTGGCCGGGGGATGGGTCATGGCCATGGGTCGTATCGTATGTATATTGAAAAATGGTAAGTGCTGATTAGCCGAAAAGGTCTACACGGCAATTAGATTATTATTTTTATTTTTGACGGGAGGCAATTAGATTATTTATTTCTTGATTACTAGTTAAAAATCTGTGAATTATAATTTATAGAGAGATTTTCTTCCAAATTAAATCAAATTTATAGAGTGATTAATAATTAACTATATAAAAAATAATTTGAGAAAATCTTGGGTGGGTGTGAGATATAATATTTTTATAAGGCAATATTTTGTGTGAATAAGTTTCATAGCATGAAACTTATTTTATGGAGCAGGTTAAATATAGATGGGTCGGGTTATCTTTTATTGCAAATGGGTCAAATAATTCAATTGGCAATTCCTCACACTAACTTCGTATCCCGCCTTTTCTTCTTCCCAAACCCAGAATTTTCTTCCTAATCTTTTTAATGTCTTCTTCGATTTCACAGTGTTAATAGTAGTTTGGAGTTTGGTAGAATTGATCCACGTTTATTGGCTTAAGAGGTAAGAGTTTTTATTTCAATTTCTTCTTTGCAACAGTCTTTTCCTCCTTCGTGGGTATTAAATGTCATACAATCCCTAAATCACGAGTCATAATGGGACGATATAGTCATAATGTGTATAGTCTTTTCTTCTCTCGCATTTGTTTCTCTCTCTGTCGCTACATATATTCATCCCGAATGGCGTCGTATAGCGGAAGCGATTCTTGCTTATCGGCGATCATAGTTTTTAGTGTAACTTATAAGCACTTTCCCCGTAGTTCCTATTCGGCGTGTGTACTCCGATTAAACAGCTATGACCGGATTTTTCATTGGTTTTCAGTTCATGCTACTCGATTCGGTATAAGCGTTCTCGATTTTCAATTCAACATAGGGAATGAAATTTTAATCCTTTATTTTCTCGACGTTAAAAATGTGACTTGATCATTTTTTTGCTCGAGGTGATCTACATGTGTTTCTTTCGATTAACATCACGATTTATAGTGTTTATAGTGTTACTACGGATAATATTTTGCGCATTGAGATATGCATTTATAGTGTTATTTATGCTTCTTTTTCTTTAATTTACGAGAATCTAATATTTCGATTTTGAGTTGATCACTGCTATAGATCTTTTTCTTTGAAAAACACGGAAATTTGGTTGAGCAGGAGAATTGATTATAGTGATGGACTTGAAGTTGTTCAAATGGCGACGCATTGTGGGTCGTTTGTGAGGCGCTTGTTATTGAGGACCTTTATGCTTGTGCTTGCTTTGATTATCATTTTTTTGATGCAAATGACACGTGTAATCGAGCCCATTGTGTCGAATTTCGATGAATGCCCTTTGAATTTGGGTTCAAATGTTGATATGAATTATACTCAAGTCTTGAATTCAGAATCAAATTTCATGTTTCCTATATTCGGATCATCCTGAACAACATGTAAATTAAGTGAAAAATTGACTAAATCTGTGTTTGAAGAGATGATGGGGAAGAATTTGTTGCATTCCAATGATAGGGCATTGTGTGTTGTGGAGGGATCCCTGCATCGGTTCTAGCATTGCGCGATTTGGGATTAATTTATAGTGTTTATAGTGTTACTACGGATAATGTTTTGCAGATTGAGATATGCATTTATAGTGTTACTTTGAATTGTGAGTCAAGGCAATCATCTATGATAAATGGTGATCGAGGAAAAAAATCCATTACTCTGCCCCTTTTTGCCACTATTATTAATTGATTCTACATGTCATGATACCCTTTTTTATATTTTTTTAAGAAAGGTTGCATCAAGATTATGCTATATAATAATGATTAATATTCTTTTTTATTGCAGATCTTTATCCCATTTTACTTAAAAAGTCATTATCTTTGTTGTTGCTATAAACTTTGTTGATTCAAAGTTGCGATATTTGGACCATCGAAAGTACGATAATAGGATGAATTTGTTCACCGAGTCTGCAAAAGTTCTGGTAATTATCTATGGTATTAGTTGATAAAAGTTATGGTATTACTTTATATGTGTAATGGTATCGGTGGATGAAAGTTGTGGTACAATGTTATTGGTTAGCAAGTGTTATGGTATCGAGTGGATTAATGATATGGTATTTGTTTATATGTGTAATAGTATCGAGTGGATGAAAGATATGATATTAGTGGATGAAAGATACGGTATCGGCTATTATATTGTTTAATAATGTATACCAATTTTTTTGTAGTGCTTCATGATGTCGATTATTTGGAAAGTAAGGGTCACCCGAAAGCAAAAGATATACACGGATATGCATTTGAAAATGTTCAATTCAAATGGCAAACTAAGAATCTTGATAATGACTATGGTGTCTATATGATGCACCACATGAAACACTTTAGTGGCAAGCCTTATGCATTTCCAGATATGACAAAGATACAATGTTAATACAATAGTTTCGCAAATTTGTTGAAGCTTAAGTACTTATAATTGTGATTGTTAATTTTATTTTGCAGCCTTCTATTAGGCTTTTGTTGAGGCGAAATATGTCTTGTTCTTATTCTTTCAAATTACAACAAAGTAAGACATGAGGTGATTCAAAAGTTTATGAATTCTACAAGAAGAAGCCTGAATTGATAAGGATCACTATTGAGAAAGAGGCATCGCTTTGAAAGTTGCGAGAATAAAAAAGAAAGTTGCGGACTAAAAAATTAAAGAAACTTGAAGGTGATGATTTGCGAAGAGGGAAAAGAAAAATTGGTTGATATGTATTTCAAATATTATTGCATATTTTTTACAATGAAAACGTTTTTGTAAAGCTGTAAGTATTGTCACTTAGTTTTTGAAATGGTATCATTGTATATACGTTATGTTTTCAACTTGTTTGTGTGATGGTATCGGCGGATTATTGTTATGGTATCATGAGTTTGCTTTTCTCATGGTATTAGTAGATGATTGTTATGGTTTCGGTTTGCTTGTGTAATGGTTTCAAATGATTTTTCTTATGGTATCAAGAAATGATTGTTATGGTATAAGTTTGTTTGTGTAATGGTATTAGATGATTTTTCTTATGTAATGGTATCGGCACATGATTTTTATAGTATCATTTTGCTTGTGTAATGGTATCGGTAGATTATTGTAATGGTATCGAATCTGAACATTTGTTAAGTGACATTTAAAGCATGTATTTTTAGATCAACTATGCATAAGTCATTACATTCATGTCATAATTTCGAATACTCATTTAAAGTCTCCATGAAAGAATTTTTTTAGAGTATCATCTTAATTACACAAAATTAAATACAAAATACAGTAAATAATTGGCAACTCTAGTGAAATACATTCATGTAATTCCAACCCTTCTTTCCCTTGGAGAAATTGATGTTTTTCTCATTCCAAAGACAAGAGCAAACAAACAATTTTGCTAATGCAACTCTAGTGCTCAAATATCTTGTAGTTGCTTTCCGTACACTAAATCCTCTTCCTCGAGCATGTTGAGTACAACTCGTACATCTCTGAAGTGTGACTCGTCATCCCAAGTAAACTACCATTCACATCTTCGCATTAAACATTATAATCTATTTAAGAATGATGTCATTTCACATATCAGGTGATACCATAATGTTTATCAACCGATGTCATAGTAAAATACTTTGATACTATAACAAAAATAAGTTTATATCTGTTGATGTTATGACGAGTGTTACTCGAGAATGTGCCAACATTCTCGGTCACAACATCGAATTCGTCCTTCCACTTTCACTAACCCTTAACCCACGTTTTGTCTTGTTTATTGACTTGTTCTTTCGGGATTGAAGACTTACGGAAGTTATCTAAGTCATGCGGTTGAAAGAAGCAAGCAAGAGAAGTTATAAAGATCATGGGGAAGTTACATAGAAGTTACCTATTTTCAAGGGAGATGTGGAAGTTATCTTCAAGCATTAAGAGTCCAGATTTTATCTATATATACACGGCGCTATGAAGATTAAAACTTGAAGTTGAGGGAAATACAATCTAGCATAGTCTATTGGCATAGATTATAGAATTTATTGTAGTTTTATACTCGATACTTCCGTTGGTGAATGTTCCAACATTTCACTCAACATTGGGTCTTTATATGTATTAGTGATAGGTTAGATTGATCATTGTCTAGTCACTATATACGTTGATCCATTCACGGTGTAGCTTATGTTTTCACCGATTGTATCACTTAACAATTACTAGTGATAATACGCCGTTTGACAGTATAGACTTATTTATAGTCTATACGAAAATTTTGATATCCATCTCGCAACGTGTTTAAGACTTCATTTGTGTACATTTCTGATTATTTATTTATCTGTGTTGCTCTTCGAATGTGCCAACATTCGTGACAACATTCTCGCAAAACACGTACGCACACCTTCAAGTGGCACTGAGCCATAAAACTCGTTATCCTCGAGTTTAGATCCTGTGTTTGGTGTGATTTATTGCAATGGATTATCCTATGACAACTCCAATTAGACCACCCGTTCTAGATGGTACAAATTATGCAATTTGGAAGCCTAAGATGCGCATGTACATCAAGTCCATTGATGAACGTGCATGGAGGAGTATATTGACTGGATGGACTCCACCGATTGTTCCAGTGATGACAACACCGAAGCTCAAATCAAAAGGAGCTAGAATGGACAAATGATGAGGTGACCACGGCCGACTTCAATTCGAAGGCACTCAATGCCTTATTTACCTCTACGGATGTATCCATGTTCAAAATAATTTCTAATTGTGTATACTGCAAAAGATGCATGGGAGAGATTACAAGAACATTGTGAAGGATCCGAGAGTGTAAGAAGGACGAAGTTGAGGATGCTTGGAACCAAGTTCGAAAATTTAAGGATGAAGGAAGATGAGACCATATCCTCCTACAATGAGCGAATTCTTGAGATTTCCAATGAATCTCAAGCACTTGGTGAAGCCATATCCAATACAAGGTTAGTACATAAAATCTTAAGAAGCTTGTTCCTAAACGTTTTGATGCTAAGATATGTGCTATTGAGGAAGCTAAAAATACGATGCTATTACTCAAAATGAGTTGGTGAGTATTTTGAAAACGTATGAAATGAATTTTTCCCAAAGAGATAGTGAGAAATCCGAAAGGAAAATTTCTGTTTTCAAAGGAGAGACTTCTTCGTGTATTGATAAACAACCGTTTATTCTTGAAATAGATTGATGAAGATGTTGTTGACGATTGTGCCGACAATGTTGATAACATTGCTTTCTGACTAAGCGATTTAATGCATTTTTGAAAAAGAGAGCAAATAGACTTAGAAATAATTTGCAAATTAAGAATCAAGAGAGAGAATAGACTGGTAGTTCACGTCGATTGCACGATAGAAATCGGAATGTTAATCAACCTAGGCAATTTGATAGAGGTAACAAGATCAAATATGATCCGTAATATAGGAAAAATGTTAAATGTGATGCATGTTCTGGTTTTGGTCATTATGCTAATGAATGTGCCAACACTCTTTTGAGAAAGAGGGTAAATTTCAATGCTACCTTAAGTGATGAGTCCGATTGTGAAGATGATTGATAAAAATGAGGAGTTTGCTTTTCGCAAGAATTTTGTATGATGATACTCTTGATGATTTCTTTGGATGATTCGATGTTGAGTCAAATGTGCCAACATTTGAGGAAACATTGAAGATTCCGTAATTTAATTGTTTCTCAAGTTCTTGTGTAGATGAAGCGAGATACTTCTAATATTGTTTGCAAAGATTGTAAGTCCAGGTTATCTAAAGCTTGAAAAGGAGTTGGAATCCACTCGAGGAAAGCCTTAAGGGACATGATTATTGAAGAGTCATATCAAAAGATTTGGTGATAAAGCTTGAGGTCATTCTAACAAGGAAAGATTTGGAGTTATGCAACCTCAAAGAACAAATTAAAGGAACAACACCGAATTTCAAAAGATATTCGTAAAGTTCACCAAACTTGATGAGGCATGACAATTGGAAGTACAAGTAGACATGGTCTAGGTTATAATGGTAATATCACTCGGTTTTAAATAATAACAAACCTGTTGTGTTTACAAAACCTTCATTGAAACTGAAAAATTGAAAAATGATTACCGAAAAGAAGGATGTTTGTCATTATTGTTTTACCGAGGGTCACAAACGACCAAACTGCTTTTTTAGAATGAGGCGGGATAAAAAGTTTTCTAAAATGTCTTTGAAAATGTTGCCACATTCTGCTCAACATTCAAACAAACAGATTCGAAATCTTTTCAAAACCTGTTCAAAAATCTACTTGGGTGAAAAAGTCAAATACCGTATGTAATGTTGTCTATACATCTTTAAAAGCATGTGTTCCGGACTATGGTATTTTGATAGTGGGTGTTCTAGACACATGACCGGTGAAGAAAGTTATCTTACTGATTATAAGGCATATGATGGTGGAAATGTTACATATGGAGGAGGTTCAAAAGGTAAAATTATTGGTATAGGTACATTGAATGTTCTGGTTTTCCTAACTTGACAAAAGTCTTACATGTTAAAGGTTTACTTGCAAATTTGATTAGTATTAGTCAATTATGTGATGATGACTTGCATGTGAAGTTTGATAAAAGTTCATGCTATGTGCTAAACAGTGATGATAAATGTCTTATGGTTGGAAATAGATCGGTTGATAATTGCTATTTGATCGACTCAAATCAAGCATGCTTTAATGCTCAAACCGATGAAAGTATACTTTGGCATCAAAAACTTGGACATGCTCATTATAGAAATATTGTCAAATTATTGAAATTTGATGTTGTTAAAGGTCTACCTAAGTTAGAAATTCGTAGGTCAAATGTGTGTGGATCCTGCCAAAGTGGTAAACAAGTCAAAATGTCACATGAAATGTTGACACAATGTACTACGAAACATTGCTTTGAACTTTTGCATATGGATTTAATGGGACCAATGGAGACTCGAAAGCATTGGTGGTAAGAGATATTCTTTTGTCATAGTAGATGATTATTCAAGGTTTACATGGATTGAGTTTCTTAAAGAGAAATCAGATGCTTTTGATGTATTCAAAATTCTTTATAAAAGGTTTAAGAATGTGTATAACACTAAGATAAAAAGAATAAGGTCCGATCATGGTAGGGAGTTTGAGAACAGTTTATTCACTAAATTTTGTGAAGATAAAGACATAATACAAAAATTCTCTTCTCCTAAAACACCTCAACAAAATGGTGTAGCCGAAAGGAAAAATAGAACTCTACAAGAGATGGCTAGAGTAATGCTTTTATCCAAGAAACTTTCAAAAAGGTTTTGGGTGAAGCTTTGAATCTTTGCTGTCATATTTCAAATAGAGTTTATCTTAGACCTAATTCCACAAAGACACCTTATGAATTTTTGAATGACAAAAAGCCTAATCGAAATACTTTCATGTCTTTGGATGTGTTTGTTACATTCTGAATGATAGAGACCAACTTCATAAATTTGATTCAAAGAGTGATAAGGGTTTCTTTCTTGGTTATGCTAGAAACAAGAGAGCTTTTAGGATTTATAATCTTAGGGTATATCTTGTTCAAGAGTCTATGAATGTTGTTTTTGATGATAATGCAAGTCTTGCGAGATAATGCTATTGAAGAAGATGTAACTCGATCTTATTGAGCGGATGCAAAGTTACGGAATTTACGAACCGATTGAGAATGTTGCTACAAATGTGCCCACATCCAAGCAACATCACCTCAACATCCAGAAATTAATAGAACTATGCCTTATCCTGCTACAATACCATCTTCCAGGATTCTCAAGAATCATCCACAACAACGAGATCATAGGTAAACCACAACCAGTGTACAAACAAGGAGAAAATTAAGTTTTGACGCAAGGCATGTGGTAAGGTCGATTTGTATGACATCTATGTGTAACAAGGTGAACTTTGAATGTTTTCATTCTTTCAATGAACCTAAAAATGTTGATGAAGCTATGAAAGATGAAAATTGGATTAATGCAATGCATGAGGAGTTAAATCAATTTGAAAGGAATGATGTTTGGATACTTGTGCCTAGGCTGATAATGTGAATGTAATTGGTACAAAATGGATTTTCAAAAACAAAACCGATGAATGCTGTAATGTTGTAAGAAACAAAGCTAGATTAGTAGCTCAAGACTATACACAAGTAGAAGGAATTGATTTTGATGAGACTTTTGCTCCTGTTGCTAGAATTGAGTCCATAAGACTATTACTTGCTATTGCATGCTACATTGATATAAAACCGCATCAAATGGATGTTAAAGCCGCATTTCTAAATGGAATTCTTATGGAAGAAACATATGTAGAACAACCTAAGGGATTTGAGAATCATGATTTTCCTGATCATGTTTATAAACTTAAGAAAGCCTTATATGGTTTAAAGCAAGCACCTAGGGCATGGTATGGTAGATTAACCGATTTTCTTGTTGAATTTGGTTTCTATAGAGGTGAAGCTGATAGAACATTGTTTATTAAACATTCTGGATATGACATTATGATTGCTCAAATATATGTTGATGACATTGTATTTGGTTCTACATGTGAGAAAATGCTTGAATTATTTGTACATGAAATGACCACTACCTTTGAAATGTCGATGGTTGGAGACTTGAATTACTTTTAGGTCTTCAAATTAAACAATGCAAAGATGGTATTTTCTTTTGTCAAAGTAAATATGCCAAAAATCTTGTGAAAAGGTTTGGTTTAGACAATGCTAAACACATGAAGACACCTATGGGATCGACACAAAAGTTGTGTAAAGACAGTGTTGGCACAAATGTTGACCCAACATTGTATAGGTCGATGATTGGTAGTCTTTTGTATCCGACTTCTAGTAGACCAGACATCATGTTTAGTGTTTGTTTATGTGCACGTTATCAAGCTGATCCTAAAGAATCTCATATGAATTCGATTAAGAGAATAATTCGATATGTGGCGAGTGCACATGTGATTATGGAATATGGTATAGCAAAGATACTAATTGTTCTTTGATTGGCTATAGTGATGCAGATTGGGCAGGTGATAGTGATGATAGGAAGAGTACAAGTGGTGGATGTTTTTACATGGGTAACAATCTTGTTTCATGGCATAGCCGAAAACAAAATTGTGTTTCCTATCTACGGTGAATCCGAATACATAGCCACGGGGAATTGTTGTACTCAACTTCTTTGGCTCAAGAAGATGTTCGATGACTACGGTTTGGAGAGCAATACTCTTCTTGTTTATTGTGATAATACAAGTGCGATTAATATATCTAAGAACCCTGTGCAACATTCGTTAACTAAGCATATAAGTATTAGACACCACTTTATTAGAGATCTTGTAGAAAAAGAAGTTGTAAAGTTGGAATACATTTCTCTTGAAAAGCAGTTACGAGACATTTTTACTAAAGCCCTTGATAATGAGAGGTTTTCTTCTCTTAGAAAATCTCTAGGTTTATGCACTAATTAGACCTATATTTGCTTTGTGTGTTGTGACAATCGTGCCAACATTTGTAACAACACTAGAACAATTTGTTTAAATTTTTCTAAGTACTGTAATATTTAGTGTTTTTGGACTCTATTGTGTAAATAGTATTAGAACCTGTGATAAAATATATTGTCCTGGACACACTTCTCTCAAATGCAATAGAATAAACTCACAAATAGATGCATGTCATTAAGTAACTATGGGACACGGAGTTGACTACTACGATGTTCTCTTTTCAAAAGATGACTTGAATGCATCAATATATTCACAATCCATTGAGTAATTATGGGACACGGAGTGACAACTACGATGATCTCTTACGGAAAAATGGATCAATGTGAATAAGTGAGTAAAGCAAAATATAGTGCAACACAAATGAATTTATTTCATGTAAAAGCGTGTTGAGAAGTGTGTGTGCCGACATTCGGTGAATAACATTCTGGTTCTCATATGTATATTTACCTCTATGAGTTTGAAAATTTCCGAATATTATTTTATAAAGATCGATTTATTTTTAAATTGTTCCCGGAATATTATATAGTCTAATTTAATTATTTGTGCGGTTAATTTTTATAAAATCAGCGGTTTTTAGCATGTCATTGAAATAAACTTCCAACATTTGATAATGCCCTAATTTTTAGGGATGTGAGTAAATCTTATCTTTTAACTTCGATGTGTTCACAACTTCGCAATCTTTCTATTCCCTATTTAAGGTCCTTAATACTCGGTGTGTTCTATACTTAATATCATAGTTTCGAATTTAAGCACAAAATTTCGAAAGGTATCATTAATCATACTTTGTGGTATTAGTTCTTTCCTCAGCCTATTTATATTCAAATTCATTATTTTATTAATTTAATTTGAATAGTGTTTGCAGTGATTAATATGGCTGATCGAAAAGACCTCTCACCTTCACAATCAAAACACTCAACCTCTCCAAAGATCATCTTCTACCTCCGAAACCTTCGACTTCTTGCTTCAATGGCCGTCGACAATGTGTCCGAGAATGTTGGCGCATCTCGCCCAACATCACCCTCTTCGATTAGGGTTGGCTCGGTTGATGTTCCTCTCTCGGCTATGATATTCGTTACGAAATCCACGAAACTCCGATTTTGGGCGGAACGCCACAAAATCCGGTTAGCGGCGAAGCTAGCGAAGCCCCGTTCTCGAGACTTACCCAATGACGGTTGAGCTAGCCGAAGGAGCCACCTCTCGATCGGATCGTCTATGCGTTCAAAACCCTCACTAAGCGAGACGATTTACCACTGTTGTCAAGGTAGGCGACGTGGAGGTTGATTTCAGCAGTACAAACACTTAGTGTTTACACCGCCACAATCACCGTAAGATGCTCCCGTAGAAGACCGTCGGCCCGACTCGTGACCTTTGGTGAACTCACCGCTCGCTTTGAAACCGTTCGACAAAAGGCAACAAGCTCCAGGGGACGCGGTCGGAAAAGGCGTTCTTACCGAACCATGGGCAAAAGGGTGGATTACTGCGAAAAAGGGAAAAAGCGAAACATGATGATGGTGTTGCTTCAAAGCCGATTCAAGTGTTTGATTACGAATCATCCGAAGAAGAGATGAAAGAAGCTAGTCGAGAGAAGGAAGCGAGCGATCAAGCCTCTGTTCGGTGCTCGGCCGAGGGGGAGTGCGAGGATTGAAATGAATCAAACATTGGTGACATGGCTGCTCGCTTGGAAAAGAGGAGCAAAAGCGAAATGATCCGCAGGATGTGCCAGAGGATGTTGGCACACCAATGGACACTTCGTCCTCGACTCCGAGTCTTCTTCGTCGAAGGAAGTAAGGCTAAACCTCGATGAGGTACATCGATTCCTCTCTAAATATGACTTCATCTGATTCGATGATAGCTATAATGGTGTGGATAGTGATAAGTTTAGGACTTTAAGAACTAGACTGATTGTTGGAGAGAGGATAATTAAGATGGATGACTTTGTTTCTATGAATTTGGTTGGGTATACGGAAGAAAGATCTTTGATGTTTGCACTTCAATTTGCCACTCCTTATCTGATTGAATGGGTGTATGAATTTTATGCAAACTTAAAGGGCGGTGTGTCTATGGTCGGTTCCAAGAATTATGGAAAGGTCAAGTTTAGAGGAAAGGTTATTGAGGTTACTCTGCTAAGATTAACAGTTTTCTTAGAACTAGAGATGATGAGGATCCTTCTATTGATAACTTGGATGAAGTGATTAGTATTATCACCGGGGAAGGATTATTGCATGGAGGTATAGGATGAATTCCTCGGTTTTAACAAGCTTATATAGTGTCTTGCACAAGCTAATTGTGTACAATTGGCTGCCATCATCCAACACCACTACCCTTACTTCGAACAAGTCTGTACTTATGTACAAAATTGGCCATTTGCAAAGATTTAATCTTGGGAAGACAATTTTTGACAATATGATGACATATTCGGAAGGGTGTCAAGTAAAGGACTCGCTGCCGTATCCTAGTCTGATTTTTATGATGATTTCAGCTCTTGGATTTCAAAGGGAAAATTCGGAGATCATAAGTTCGTTTGCTCGAGTTTAGGGATCTCACATGTACCGAGGACTGGACCACGTGTGATTGATCGCCTCTACAGAGATCCTAATGCACCTGAACACGAAGTTCCTCTTGATCAACCAGCCGATGTGCCAAGAAATGTTGGCACACACGCTGCCAACACTCCGATTACAGCCGCAATTCATCCGAGATCAGATTGCTATGACGGAAAACTCAATCACAAATGCCAAATGTACATTGAGCAAACTTGAAATGCACAAGAAGGTCAGCAAGCTTTACTTTCTCTTGTCTCGGGGGAGTAGGACACGATGTTCTTTGCTCAAGTTGATGCTCCAGTGCGGATGTTGCTTGATGTTGCTTTGAACAGTGAAGATGGAAATGCTAATGGTGATGGAACCGAAGGAGGACCAGATGTTGATATATCCCGAGGTGGAACAAGTGCGGCTCACAGTGCGAGACCAAAGCAGAAACCCTGAATGCGCCGGATAATGTGCCCACAAATCTCGACAACAATGATGGACCCAGCTCGAATATGGACGTAGATGCTGAGAAGATAGATGCAGATGGGTGGGATGATGAAGATCTCATTGTATGTATGATGATTTGGATGATTGGGGACATTAAGCAAGGGGAGCTTTCAAAGATAGAGAAGCTTGAAGATAGGGGAGTTCGTGCGAGACTCTTGAAGATGCACTGTTATTCTTCTGACCCAATCCTCTCCTAAACCTTCATTTATAAGCTTTATCTGCTTTTGTAAAGACTCAATTTATTTTTCTGTTTTTATGTTTATGTCTTTTCGAACTTATATTACGTGTTAGCTATGTTGATGAACTTAATAGTATTATGGTATTTAGGTAAGTTCGTGATACTATGCTCTGATTTTAGTTTTGTTATGTTAAGTGTTTTTATCTTTAAGCTCTGATTTTTGTTAATATGTTTTTTTTTTTGTTAAAGCTTTGATTTAAGTTTAGTTAAATCTAGTATTTTGTCTTTATTTTATTACTCTAAATTTTTATATTGTTTTATGTTAGCTCGATTTTGTTTAGTCTATGTTTTGTTCATAGTATAAGTCCTCGTGATATTAAGTGTTTATTGTTTTTATGTTAGTTTTGGCTAAGTAAAAGATGTCATTTACTTGATATTAATTTACTTATCTCTATTGTGTACACATTCTCGCATTTTGTTGCAACATCGTGTGTGTTCCAAAGAGAAAGGCCGAATTGGGGAGATTGTTGATGTTATGACGAGTGTTACTCGAGAATGTGCCAACATTAAGGTCACAACATCGAATTCGTCCTTCCACTTTCACTAACCATTAACCCATGTTTTGTCTTGTTTATTGACTTGTTCTTTCGTGGATTGAAGACTTACGGAAGTTATCTAAGTCATGCGGTTGAAAGAAGCAAGCAAGAGAAGTTATAAAGATCATGGGGAAGTTACATAGAAGTTACCTATTTTCAAGGGAGATGTGGAAGTTATCTTCAAGCATTAAGAGTCCAGATTTTATTTATATATACACGGCTGCTATGAAGATTAAAACTTGAAGTTGAGGGAAATACAATCTAGCATAGTCTATTGGCATAGATTATAGAATTTATTGTAGTTTCATACTCGATACTTCCGTTGGTGAATGTTCCAACATTTCACTCAACATTGGGTCTTTATATGTATTAGTGATAGGTTAGATTGATCATTGTCTAGTCACTATATATGTTGATCCATTCACGGTGTAGCTTATGTTTTCACCGATTGTATCACTTAACAATTACTAGTGATAATACGCCGTTTGGCGGTATAGACTTATTTATAGTCTATACGAAAATTTTGATATCCATCTCGCAACGTGTTTAAGACTTCCGTGTACATTTCGATTATTTATTTATGCGTGTTGCTCTTCGAATGTGCCAACATTCGTGACAATATTCTCGCAAAACACGTACGCACACCTTCAATATCATTACACAATAATTGATACCATAACGTTTATTAAATGATACCATATCAATAACTCACCGACACCATAACAAAAGTACGATGATACCATAAGGCATAAGGTACATACATTGATATCATTACACAACTTTGGATTATAAGTATTTGATGAATCTTCATGAATGCGAGCATATATTACAATTGATCTCGTGACCACATCAGGTGGCCCTTGAATTACAAGTACTCATGGGTGTATATTGTATTGTACATATATACATCAAGAATAGACACATGACAACCAATCCACATTAGTTTTTTTTTCAATGTTTTGATAAATTATAACCTTACAGATTCAATCCACAATTGGAATTTTATATCTGAAATTATTAAACACATCATAATTATCAAGCTATTAGCCAATTCCACTTGCACAATCAACAAAAGTACCAAGAGATTTTGAATAAAAGTTTCACAAAGTCACTTCATCTCAGCTCGACTAAGCTATTGTTGACATTTATGCATAATGAAGTTACCATAATTGTCGCAATAGAGGCAAACTATCAATGATATCTTTGCCAAAAGTTAGTACCATCAGCCCTTTAAGCTTTAATGTATTGTTTTATGTAAAAAAAAAAATCTGGTGATTTGAATCATTTAATTTTTTTAAAATGTGGTTTAAAATATTTCCAACATTCGCAGAACTTAGTCACATCGGACACAAGCTTATAACAATTGATGAGTAAAACAAATGATTTCCGGACAAGTATACTGTTGCTCATCTCAAATTAGTACCATAACTCAGAAATTATTGTGAGCGCGTATATTATGAGAAGCTTAAGCAAATGAGCCATCTCACTCTTATCTTCTTTGTATTATTATTGCATTATAATCAATGATTCCAGATCTAGAAAATAATATATACTTTTAGAATCCATACCTTCATCCGCAATTTTAACAATTTGCTCAAATATTTCAATTTCATCATCTTCCTCTTTTTCTATTTCTTTACCTTGTTCAACTATTGCAGATTCGAATTAGAAGGTTCGGTAGGCGTTATTAACGGAAACGACATTGCAGATTCATCCATAGAGAATGTTGAGATTGCGGCTGAGAAGAATGCGCTGCCCTATTTCTGCGCCAATTCCCCAATTAATTTTTTTATTTATTTTTTATTTAGATTTTGTGGGTAGAGTTAATGGGTTAGGTTTAATAAGTAGAATAGTGGGTCAAAACAAGTTTCATAGTATGAAACTTGTTCATAGGAGACCAACTCTTTTATAATACTTTTCAAATATGAGTATTATAAAAAAATACAAAAAGTTTTATAAGGAATGTCTTTACATGAAATTATGATATATTTAAGAAAGAGAAAAAAACTTGCGAGTCAAATCAGGATATTATGAGATATTATGGGGTCACTTTATCAATAAAGTAAATGACAATTGAGTAATTAAAGAAATTTTTTAAAAATAAGGATAAAGTGTTGTATTCCTTTTAGGAGTATGACTAAATTATTTGGACAAATTAAAAATAAAGTTGATCTAAATTTTTTGGATGGGTGGAGTATTTGTATTTAATGTAACACATGTTTCTCATCGTAACAACACAATTTGAAATTGAATTTTTATATTTCGCCTTTGTGTGATTTTTTGAAAATATCCGCTTGCCGGGTCGACTCGGTGAGGATCCGTGAATTTTTCTATCCGAGCTATAATTGCATGAATTCTTGATCCGTAAATTTTTTTATATCGCAGATTTAATAAGATTGTAGGTTGGTAATAATATTTATTGGCGTTACAAATTTAGATAATTTAAATATTACTCCCGGAAAATATCATAAATGGGAGTACTAGAAAGCGGCAAATTAATTAGCAATCTTGATAGTCGATAAACAATTTGTTCTTGACAAATCCTTGGGTGGGATTATTTAACACTCCCCATCCCAAAAAAAGCTTTCATATATAGGTGGACACACATTTTAAGAAAAAAAAAAGTAATGATTGAAGTTTTGAGGGATAAATTTGTAAATTTTTATGTATAAAGTAAAAAATTTATTGGGATATGTGTATGTGAGAGTAAAAGTAATGACATTTGTGTAAATTAATAAAAATTGTGAGGGTGAAGTTTATAAAATGTTTTTATTTTAAGGGTGTGAAACTTATATTGGGACATTTACGAAAAAGAAAATATGAAAACTTTTATAGGACTCGAGGGAGTATTAGATAAGTTGTGAGATGAATAATAATAGATGATAGATAAGTTTATTCATAGTATCATGCAATTTAAATATATTAAGGCAAAAACTTGTATGAGACCGTCTCATGCATGAGACGTAGTCACTTTTTAATAAATTATTATCACTTTTTAAAAAAGTGATACAAATTAGTATAAAAGTGATAGCAAATTGAAAAGTGATAACAATATATGAAAAAGTGATAGCAATTTATGAAAAAGTGATAACAATTTATTAAAAAGTGATTCCGTCTCATGGTCGCCTCATGCATGAGACGGTCTCACACAAGAGTGTCCCATATATTAAATAATTACAATTATTTGTAATGTACAATAACAATTGAACAACAACACTTTGTTTAGTGCAAACTGTCACAACTCTTCAATATTTCAGATTAAGTATAAGATAGGCCCAACAAAAAGATCATGGGTCCTGGCCCGTCGGAGGCCAAACACAACTAATGGGCAAGCGAGACACCCGAGTATCTGTTTCGGCCGAGAAGACTATCTCGCCCACAAAGACTTGGGTCGCCCAAGACCTCTGGCTCGCCCGCGAGAACTTGGCTCACCGAGGTTCGTGTCTTGGCTCGTCATTCGTCAAGAGTCTAGCCCAATACCGTACAAGGAGCTCAGTAGATCGACAAGATCAAGCTATAGATAGGAAAATTATCGAGTAGCGCTTAGAATTAAATGTCAAACATACCTTATAATAGAAACAAACTAAAAGAATGTCGAGAAAATGAGGACAAATGGCGGGACAAGAGTGGGCCACGGCTTTGATCAAGTATAGGTTGTGGTACAACCCACATTAAATGAGGATCCATGCATTTAATGCATCCCCCAATTGTGGGATACTAAAGCAGCACACTTGTCTTATAAATAGAGTTTTTAAGGAACAATGGATCCTAGAATCCACGCTTAAAAACCGAGCTTAACAATTTCAACAATTCTCTCTTTTTGTTATAATTTTCTTGCATTAACTCAAGCATTTATTGTTCATCAACCACATTGATTATTTTTGAACATTTATTGTTCAAGTTCATCAATCTTTTACTTGTTTTACCCGTTAATTATGCCACATTAACCACAAATCTATTGAATTTAGAATGGGTAACAACCGAGAACATCCGATAATATTTAAAAATTTATCTAATTTACACAACGCACCCGATGAACCGAGAGATGTTTAAAAAGTAGCGGTGTGACCGTTGAAGAGTCAATCCAAGAGGAACACTTATAACCTACCCAATGTGGCCACCGTTCAATATTAGATGGTTTTACGGTGAGACGATTCACATTAGCACAAATTAACACACATTTTATCAAAATGCTAGTTTTATTCTCAAATTATACTTCATCTCACACTATGAGAATCTGAGATGGCTTTGTGCAAAATTCTACTCTTAATTAATTTACCATATTTTCTTTGAAAAATTCACTTAATAAAATAATATTCCAAAAAAAAAAAAAAAAGATGAAATATGATATGACCTCAATGAGACCACATTAACATATGGATGATTAAATTTAAATGTAAATACCTAAAATACTCTTCAACTCTCCACCAAGAACTAGAAATGTGTCCTCTCTAAAAACGTGTGAGAAAACCTACCAAAAAATCGTGTTAGAGGAAACTCCGGCGTCGGACCTCCAATGCCTAAGTTAGTAAGGGGTTGATGATGAAGATGAACGATAAAAAAATATCGGTGTGTATAGCAATGATCATACCTTTGAAGAAGGAAAGAAAGAAACAATTTTCAACTTCTTATCTAAAGGGTACTTTAGTCTTTTCCCTTATGGATTATTTTGCAAAACCGTGGCCACATCAAAGATACTTTTCCGACGTATACAAAGATTTTATGAGATTTTGTTGGGATAGTATCGTCTTAATCTTCTAACACCAACGACTATGCACATACTATTCTTCGGGCGATATGGTTATAGATTCTTGTGAAAAGTTATCCTTGGTTCAGACACTGTTTATACTTCGTAGTCTAAACGAGAATTCAATTTATCATGAATGATAATATCGACTTTGACCTGATTGCACTTCACTGAGATACAACCTATTTTGTTTATAATCAAGAATATCAACTCGATCTTTTTGGAGTTTGGGAACCGACTTCGAGTCTCTAGTACTTAGTTTTCAAATACTATATATGTATATATATATATATATTAATTATACTATTTATCAATAAATTGTATCTAACCCGATCCATATCAAATTATAAAGTGAAATATTGTATGTGTGTGATGTACATCAACCACTTTGTGAATCGTGGGATAAGGTGGATTTATGACTATTAGACAATTTTTAACCCAAAAATCTAAAATACGGTATGTTGTGTGACGATTTATTCGCCCAAGGCCCAACAATCAATGGATCGCCCAATCTCCTTTGGCCGAGCTCGAAGGAGCTCGGCACCACCGAAGGCCAATTCGCCGGCACGACGAGCAAGCTCTGGTTGAGCGAGCGGGACCCCGGCTCGGCCCGCCAAGGGACCCGCCCGCCTCGCCGAGGCTAGCACAGCCTATCCGGCGAGCGGATAGAATCAAGCGAGATAAAGCATCAAGCTCGGCGCAAGATGGCGAGCTCGACAAAGACTCCTGTCGAACCGGCTTGGCACACCGAGAGACTTGCCGATCAAGCCACCCTTAGAATAGTACCAAGTACAATGTAGCATTCTAATTTAATGTCAACCTTACCCGAGAAAGGAAGGAAATTCCCTCAGGACAAAAGATCCCTCGCCATGGGGACGGTGGCGGGATGCGAGTGGCACCGTATCTGTCAGTGCAGGATCGGTACACCCCAATTAATTGGGGTTGTATAGAATTAATTGTATTTGTACTTTTGTTTGTCCAAAGACAACAAAAACTATGTATAAATAAGACCTATAAGGCACAATAAACGGATCTCAAGCATCCACACTTAAGTCCGAGATTAAAACTCCCAAAGCAATCCTCTTGTTCTTACTTGCTTTTAGCATTCATTACAACATTCATATCTATTTATTGTCTATGATTGTTCTTGGATGTTTATCACCATAAATATCTCAATCATTATTGTTTTAACCGATTAAAAAACCACATCAACCACTCATAAATATTTCGGTTAACAACACAAGATCTCCATACTTTATTTCGAAATTCTCTTCAACCCTTATACTCTATATCTCACTCCATTTTATTATTTTCAATATATTTCAATCATTAAATATCTACATTAAAAATTATCGATGTATGTTTCAATCACATACTTCATGTTTAATATGCAATGTTTTTGTTATATTTTAAGCACAAATAAAATCATATTAATAATAAAAAAATAAAAGATAGTTGAACAAGACATGTTTTTATCGACTACTTGAATTATTTGATTTTAGTTAATCATAGCCTTTTTATTTTTATTTATAAAAAGCAAGATTGGTAGTCTTTTTATTTTTAAAGTTAAAGAAATGAAAGTTGATGAAGTCCATGATAACAAAAAGAACCGGCCCAGCTGATATTATCATCAGCTTCCGTTACGTGAGAAGACAAAGACCCTAACCATTATCCATACGTCCTCACTTTCAAATTTCAAACTTTTTCCTCTTAAAAATAAATAAATAAATAAATAAATAAATAAATAAATAAATAAATAAATAAAGAAAAGATCTTGCCGGCGCCCCACCCCAAGCTTACAATGCTTCTTCTATATTATTTGTGGGCAAAATTTGATCTATTTAAATGGTATTAATTGTAATAATTGAAGGACATGACTTATATCCCTATATTACTAATAGAGTTTGTTTTTGATTAGGTGTCGTCATGAGATTAATTTGGATGAGGTGTCATATTTTTATTAAATGCATATATATGTTAATAATCTAGGTGTCATTTTTCTATTGATTTATAATTAATATATGGCATTTATGTGGCATTTTAATATAGGAATTAATTAAAAAATATATTTTTAAGGAGGTTTGAACCTTAGACCTCTTGCACAATATGTATATTTTTTAACATATGTATATTTTTAATAAATAATTTAATATATAAATCTTTAAATATTTTAAATATCTATCTTATATCTAAAAAGTGTTATCATATGACAATTTTAAAATATAAAATTATATTTAACTTAAGCCTATAAATGTATGTAAGAAAAATTATGGTTGTATCAACTTTTATAAAAAAAAAAAAAAAAAAAAACTTAATATAATTATGTATGATATTTATTGTAAATATACGATATATATTATTCGGAGTAATATTTATGCATCATTTATATAAAAAAATCTATTAATCGTCTCCTTTTTTTATTAATTGTAAAATAAATTTGAAACAAATCTTATAGTAAATTCTTTCACATAATTATAATAATTCTAATCCCTAGCATGAATTGTCATACAATTAATATTACCATTATTTAAATTTAATATTATAATTATAATTTTTTTATACATATATATTATTTTAATATATATATTATTATTTGAAAATATTATATATAATATATTATATTGTAAAGTTTATTTAACGACAATACCGCTGTAATACGCGGAGCTCATCTAGTTATTAAAATGTATCACTGTGGTAATTGAAGAACATGTTTTTTTATTACTAAAGAATATAATATATTATTGAAGGGTATCAGTCTTTGATAATTTAAGAATATAACCTATATTTTTTATCGGTAAATATTTTTTATTAACGAGATAAAAAAAAATTTTATCGGTGCAAGCCCCGAAAGATAGATATATTAATTATCAATTAGGAACCTAAAAATAAAATTTATCAATTCGGGGCCTAAAAGATGTTTATATTAAGGGATTTTATCGGTCCAAGCCCCGAAGATAGATCAATTATCAATTCTGGATCTTAACTTAAATATTTTTAGGGCTTGGGCTGATAAAATCTCTTAATATAAATATTTTTAGGTCTCGAATTGATAAATTTTATCTTTTAGGCCCTACATTGATAATTAATATATCTTTCAGCTTAGATTAAAATAAAAATCCTAAAAAGGGGTATAACCTATATTACAATAGAATCACAAAGAGTATTAGTTATGATAAGTGAAGGGTATGACCTATTTTTCAACAAGACAACATTACAAAAAGTATTAGTCATGATAATGTAAGGTTACGACCTATATTAAAAAATGATATTAGTCGTGATAGATGAAGCTTGAAGGGTAAACTTGATCTATTTTTTCAAAATGCAAGTTTTACCTTGAAACTTAAGTCACATGAGACGAACTCTTATTTGTGTTATTTTGTGCATTTTATTTTATATTTTAGGAAGAATTTCATATTATGGTCCAAGTTTGTGAAGAGTTTCATATTTTAGGAAGAATTTCATATTTTAAGAGATTTTATCAATCCACGACATGAAATTAAGGCCTCGAATTGATAATTGTCTATCTTTCGTGTTCGAATTGATAAAATCCCTTAATATAAACATCTTCCATCCGGGACTGAAAGATGTTTATATTAAGAGATTTTATCAATCCAAGACACGAAATTAAGGCCCCGAATTGATAATTGTCCTATCTTTCGTGTCCCGAATTGATAAAATCCCTTAATATAAATATTTTTCAGGTTTCGGATTAATAAATTTTATCTTTCAGGTCCCGAATTGATAATTAACATATCTTTCACGACTTATACCGATAAAAATCCTAAAAAAATCACTACATCCATATATAATTAAAAAAATTGGTGTAGATTAAGATCACAACAACAATATTTTTAGAGGCAATACATGAACATCACGTTGAACAACTCTTAACATCTATAACTAACAAGGTCAATAAATAATTATCAAATAATTAATTCTAGCCGTAATTTTTATTTTTATCAATTCAATTATATATATATATATATATATATATATATATATATATATATATATATTTATATAATACTCATATTTTCCGTTAGTATTACTTAAAAATATACTGATAAGATTCGCCTTACATGAACATTGAATTCCACATATACTATTAACGCGCAAATAATTAATATAAAAAAATTATTCGTTCTTTTCTATTTTTGGTGGGATCAAGGCAACCCAATTGATTAATACTTGGAAAATATTGTCAAATAATTAATTCTAGCCGTAATTTTTTATTTTTATCAATTCAATTATATATATATATATATATATATATATATATATATATATATATATATATATATATATATATATAATACTCATTTTTTCCGCTAGTATTACTTAAAAATATATTATAAGATTCGTCTTACATGAACATTGAATTCCAATTGATTAATACTTGGAAAATATTGTTTGTGTAATTGAATGATTCAAATTTAATTTTTCTTGGTTTTTCGAGTAGTATATGGTTTCCATGACCTAGTATAGTTAGGTCAAGTCACATTATCGTAATAATATTGGAAGTTTTCCACAAGCAGGTTGGTCAATAAAGTTGAATTTTCTTTGAAGGTATGAATCCCAATTGACGTGCATGCAACCCAAAACCAAAATATTTATGACTATACGTCCCTTTTTTATATTATTATATTTATTTAATAATACTACAAGTTTTATTAATTAATAATATAATATTTTTATATTGTGATATTATTTTAATTATAAATGTAATGATATATATTATTGCATTAATGTAACAATATAATTTTCTCAACAAGTTTCATGATTCGATATCAAAATATTTGGATAATGTAATGGGTGCACTGATAAATTAAATGATAATTGCTTGATTATGTATGTATATATAATAACACTCATATATATTAAAGAAATACTAAAGATCGTTTAGTGAGGATTTGATGCATTCGAGGACGTGGTTTGTCTCAATCTTTGTTGTCTAGTTTGAATCACTTGTTATTATTATTTTTATTGGCCAAAGTGTTGATTTTATGATTTATTCATTGTGAGATAGAGAGGAATGAAAAAAGGATTAAAACTGATTAATTGCGTAAGTAAAAAGAAAGATACAGAAGGAGTTATTTAAACAAAGAAGAAGATTAAACTAATCCTAAACTGAATACCTATCAAGTATAAACAATAAAGCTGAAGGAGTAAGTAAAAATATTATAACTAAGTAATAAAAGTACTATCTCTCAACACCCCTCAAAATGGGAGTGTATATTGAGAAGTCCCATTTTGGACTTAATGTGATGAAACACATTAGTCCCATTTTGGACTTAATGTGATGAAACACATTAGGTGGCAGTGGCTTTGTGAGGACATCAGCCAACTTGTGCTCGGTTGGAATCTGAATAAGCTTGAGAGTGCCGTCTTGAAGCTTCTCTCTTGTGTAATGATAATCTATTTGAATATGTTTGCTCTTCTCATGCAAAGCGGGATTGAGTGCTATGTAATAAGCTGATCTCGCTATTTGTGTAAAGTAAGGCTGGTTGAGAATGAGAAATCTTCAAGTCTTGGAGAATATACAAGATCCATTGTGCGATGTTGTAGCACTCATTGCCCGATATTCGGCCTCGGTAGAACTTTTACTAACGGTGCTTTGTTTCTTAGATTTCCATGAAATTAAACTCTTCCCTAAATAAACAAAGATAGCAAATGATACTTCTCCTTGTTTCTTCACATCGACCCCAATCACTATCTCAGGAAAGCCTCGCATCTGCAAAGAATTTTGTGAGTTGTAAAAATGCCTTGTCCAACAGTGGCTTTTATGTACCTTAGTAATCTATGAGCTGCTAAATGAGCTTCATTGGGGTTGCTCATGTACGTGTCAAAGTTTGTATAGGATAGGAAAGATCAAGCCTAGTTATGGTAAGGTATAATAGTTTACCAACAAGTTTCTGTATTGTATAGGATCAACAAGGGGAGGGGCTGCACTTTTAGTAAAGGACTCGCTTACTATCCATGGGCGTGGTGCGGGGTTTGCAAGATAGATAACCATAATTATCTGTTAAGTCTAATGCATACTTTCTTTGACAAAGATGCATACCACTATTTGTTCTTGCAATTTCAATACCTGCATGTACTTTAAAACACCAAGATCTTTTATAGTAAATTTTTATGCAAAGCAGCTTTTACTTTGTCTATTTCTAACAAATCATTACCAAAGAAGTATGATATCATCAACACAAGATAATACAACAAGAATGAAGTAGATGTCTCTTTAATAAAGAGAGAAGTGTCGACTTTTGATTGAACATAACCCAAAGAAATCAAGAAAACAAACAACTTAGTGAACCATTGCCTAAAGGCTTGTTTAAGGCCATATAAACTTTTGTTTAATCGACAAACTCTCTTGTCTTTCTTATCAATAATATAACAAGGAGGTGGTAACAATTAAACTTCTTCAGATAAATCTCCATGTGGAAAAGCATTATTAACATCACACCGATGTATATGCCAATTCTTATGAATATCAACGAGATAATAAAAGTCTAAATGTGGTTATCTTGGCCACATGAGAGAATGTATCAAAGTAATCAATACCTTCCTCCCGTGTATAGCCTTTTGCCACAAGCCTAGCCTTGTACCTCTCTATGGTACCATCAAAATTATACTTCACTTTAAAAACCCATTTACATCCAATGCAATGCTTATTTTCGTGCAAAGAAACTAATGTCCAGTATTGGTTTTCTCAAGAGTCAGTAATTTCTTCTTGCACAACTTTCTTCCAATTTTCATTAGTACATGTTTGTTTATAATTCTTAGGCAATCGAATTTTACTAATAAAAGCAAGTGAAAACTTTATGAGCCGAGAGATAAATTGCAATCGATTAAAAAAATCGAAATAGGATAACTTACACTAATATGCACGGACTTATCGCAATAGAATCATGAGTTTGCAAAGAAGGAGGCAAAGAAGTTTTATACACATCAAGATAAGCGGGTTGTTGCCTAGCTCTAGAAGATCTTCTTAAAACATCATGATCTACTTGTTCCTCATTAACACCATCATCATTGTATAAAGCAGGAGGATGCAAATGTTCATTCATTTCATTTATAAGCTCATCATGTAATTCAAAACCACCATCATTATTTTCAGCAAAAAAAGTGTTAGATTCACTCAAAATAGGTGAAACACAATCACAATTATCATCAATAGAACTCATACAACAGCTTTTTCTCGTTGTCGTTTGTTCATCATCCTTAGCTTCAAAGAAACCACTATCTCGTATACAAATTGCTTGAAGATACTATATCATCAATCATCTTATCAGTCTTCTTTGAATCGAGAAAAGGAAAAACATCTTCATAAAACTTAACATTTCTTGAATTAAAAATTTTCCCAGTGGAGATTTCAAGTAAAGTATATCCTTTTGTACCAAAAGGATAACCTAAAAATACATTTCATAGCCCTTGGATCAAATTTTGTCCTTTGAGAAATTAGAGTAGAAGCAAAACATAAACAACCAAAGACTATAAGATAAGAATAATCAGGACATTTCTTATAAAGAACCTCAAAAGGTGTTTTATTTTCTAAAACACTAGATGGTGTTTTGTTTATGAGATAAGTAGCAGCTTAATACACAATATAAGACCAATACTTCAAAGGTAATGAAGATTGAAAAAGTAAAGCTCTAGCTACTTGAAGCGGTGTTGGTGCTTCCTTTCAACCAAGCCATTTTGTTGAGGGGTTTCAACACAAGATTTCGATGAATGATTCCATGTTTATGATAAAATCATTCATTATAAATTTAGTTCCATTGTCACTTCTAACTATCTTGATCTTAGCATTAAATTGGGTAAATATCATATTGTAAAAATTTTCCAAGGAAAAGCTAACATCGATTTGTTTTTAAGCAAATATACTCAAGTTACTCTACTAAAATCAACAACTATGGACCCCACCCATCACAAAGTGTATCATTTTAAAAATATTTTGTGTTTTAGAAGTGCTTGTAAGGAAAAGTAGAGCTCTGCTTGGCAAGAGGACATATATCAAAAATGAATTTTTTTCATCGTATGAGAAGTAATTTTGCAATTAGAATCATTATTAGAAGATAAATGCTTGTTACAAGGTAAATTTCTAATATAGGAGAAATTCTTATGAGAGATATGTCCTAGCCTAGCATGCCAAAGATTAGTGTTCAAACTCACAGTAGAATTCACAACTTTTATTCCTTTATTAATCTTGAATATACAGTCCTCCATTTTGTTCAGTGAACCAATCACCTTCTAGTTGGGTAAAGTCTCAAAACACAATGTGAAGACAAAAACTAACTATACAACTAGAGTATCTAGTTAAGTGAGAGACAGATAAGAGATTATAGGTGAAATTTGGAACATATAAAACATTATATAGTGTAAGGTATTCATTTAAGACAATATTACCCATAAAGGTTGCAGTAGCTATAACATTATTAGGTAATTTTTTTGATATTGGAGGCAATATGAGGATAAGTAAACAAACTAAGGTCACACACCATATGATCGGTAGCTCCCGTGTCAACAATAAAAGTGGCTATATCTAAAGAAGTAACATTAAAACAATGCGAATAACTTTGTATCGGTAGAGAGTTTAGGTCGCTCAATAAAAGCACCAAAGAATGAGTGGTGTGGGGTAGAACCAGGATCTGTCTTGTTCTTTGCAAAAGCCAAGAATTGGTCGAACATCTCTTGAGTGAAAAGAGGGTTAGAAGCAAAGATAAGCATTTTCAGTAGGTCCTTCACTAGTGGAACATTTCACAGACTCCATAAGCAGAGGAATTACTATCTTGTTTTTGCCTAGGGCCTATGGGACCACAGGACCTTTCCAACCAGGGGGATAACCAATAATTTGAAAACATTTATCCACAAAATATCCAGGCTCACCACAATGAGAACAATTGATGGACTTCTTTTGCCTATCTTTACTAAATTTAGAGTATTTAGCTAACATAGCAATAAAATCAATTTGTGAAAGAGGATTAAGAGTCCTTTGACTCTCTTCTTGCAATAGTAAAGAATAGACCTTAACTAAAGGAGGAAAAGGAGAGGTCAATAGAAGCCGAGACCTAATAGCGAGAATAAGAATCATCGAGACCTATAAGAAATTTTATGACAACATCTTGTTCTTGGATTTTGCTAACCAACCGAGGAATTTTACACTCACAATTATTCTTAGCGTAACAAGAACATACCAAAGTAGGTCTAAAAACTTAAGTACTCATCCCAAAAAGACTTAAAGAAATTGTAATAGGTCACAAGATTTTGAGAACCTTGATGAATACTACTCAAAGATTTTTCAAGATGATATACCCGAGTCAAGTCGTAGCGAGTATACCCGACACTCAATTCGTCCCATAAATCTTTAGCGGTGGTGAAGTATTGTAGAGTGCGCTTGATATCGGGCTTGATTGAGTTCATAATCCACATGAGAACCAGGTTATTGGCTCTAGTCCAGCCGCAAAGAGCACGGGGTCATCTGTGTCGTCGGGTTTGAGAATTGAGCCATCAATCGTGGCAACTTATTCTTCACGGAAAGACCTCGCTGAACGGCGATACTCCACTCAATATAATTGGTTCCGTCTAACAGGTCTAGGGAAATTGTGACGGCGGGATTGTCATTATGGTGAAGCGCCAGGAGAAAGAGGATTCTTAGCCGGATCGAGCTCCATGACCAATAAATCTAAGAAAGAATTGAAAAGAAATAGCGAAGATAACAAATAAACCAATTTCCTAGGAACAAAGAAAATGATGGGTAAAAAAAAACCTTAACAATCGAGCGTATAACACGATTGTAGAGACAACGAAGCGTATAAGATCGAGAACGGCGTATCAATGATCAATCAATCAATATAATCGATACCATGTTGATTTTGTGATTCATTCAATGTGAGAGAGAGAAGAATGAAAGAAAGGATTGAAACCGATTAATTGCGTAAGTAAAAAGAAAGATATAGAAGGAGTTATTTAAACAAAGAAGAAGACTAAACTAATCCTAAACTGAATATCTATCAAGGTATAAACAATAAAGTCAAGGTACAAGTAAGTAAAAATATTATAACTAAGTCATAAAAGTACTATCTCTCAACACAAAGTATGACTCGAACATATTACCAATAGGTAGTGGAGCTCTAACTACTTGAACTATATCACTTCATCCGAATCACTTGTTATTTGACAACAAAGTTAGTTTATTAATTAAAATTCTCCTGTACGATTAGCATTCATATTTTTTATTTATTAATAAAAATGATCTTATTATAATTTATACAAACTCAATTAATTCAATTAAAAAAAAACTGTTACCAAAATTTAACCAAAACTCAAACCTAAAAATGTTTTGAATCGAAAGTAATCATTGATTTGATAAGCTTTTGAATATTTTCCAATTATCAACGAGAATTAGACTAAACTACTTGAAAATCGAACCAAACTGCCACGAATTGAAGGACCGGTTTTAATGAATCATAAATATAGGGTCATATTTTTTTAATGTATATCTTATATTGAAATAATTACACATTTATTAGATAAAATTTAACAATATGTATAAAACGAGTTAAAATCATATTGGGTCAATAACTATCTGGTCAAAATAGATTAGAGCTACACTACCTATGACTCCAAAGGTCATGGATTTGAGTCATCCTTTATCCAATTAAAAAAATAACTATGTGGTAAAATAGATTTGATCCCAAATCAACTTTTTGTCAATTTCATCCAAATTTCTTTAAAAATATCCAATATTGATCCCAATTGACCGGAAAAATAAAATCCCGTCGTATTTACCTATGTGATTGTCATGTTATGCCCAATTTTGGCAACACAGCTGACATGGCTGAGTTTAAATTGCATATTGTACCATAACTATTTGACAAAATAAATTTAGTCTAAACAAAGTCAATTTTATCAATTTCATCCTAATGTGCTAACAATATTCAATTTTGTTCCCAAATAGGCTAGAAAAACAAAACGATTTTACCCACGTGATGTCTGAAATTGGGATTTCTAGCAACACAATGGACGTGGTGTTCATCTGTTAATTTAATCTAATATTTCTTTTTTATTTTTCTGTTACAATTTCAATTACAACTCATTAAATTACTAGATATTTTTTTAAAAAAATATTACAATTAATATTTTCTAAAAACCTAAAAACATGATTCTAAAACTAGTGTATTACACAAGTTGAAAAATAAAATCCGCAAATCAAAGTCTGACAAAAAAAAAAAAAAAAAAGAAAAATCCAAAAATCAAAGAACCCTAAAAGCTTGAGAAGGAGAAATTGTGATTCCCCCAAATTGCTAAAGCCCTAATACATCGAAGAACTCTAGAATCTTGAGAGGGAGAAAATTCAGAATTAAAATGATGTTGGAGGCCTTTGGTCACCAAGCTATTGTTGTCTTCTGATAAATCATCTTTGTTTGAAGAAATTAAAGATTTTTCTAGGCAAAATTTATGTTCCAATTATACAAGTACACCAATAGAAAAATAATTTTTATTTCGTTGTAAAGAGTGAGTCCATCGTCACCAACCTGGATTTGAGAAGATCGATTGAGAAATTGGTTGATTGCAAATGACTCGATCGTATAATAGTTGGAGATGATGTGAACTATGACAAAATAGAAAAATCTCGATTCGGGTTTGAAAATTGTTGTTCGGAAAAACCAAGAAAGTGATTGCGATTATAGATGGAGATGATGTTGACGCATTGAAGATATGAAGTGTATGAGAATGAGATAATTGTAAATCTGATAATGGGGTGAAATACCCATTTTCATAACAAAAAGTTTTTCTACCCGCAAGTAAGAAAAAATATTTTTTACCCACTACCCAATTGTCACCCAATTTTATTGTGGTCCTCACACACTCCCCCAATTTCAAGTGTGCCCCCACCCAATTCAAATTTGGGTATTAATTTCACTCACCTACCCCCAACCGCCCACCCCCAAATTAATTTCCCCACTTTTTTACACTCACCCCCAATTAATCTCTCCCTCACCCCCAGCCAAAATTTTTTTTTCCTCACCGCTTTCTCTCTTCACTCTTCTCTCTCTAGTGCTTGTTACCTCCGGCGAGTTCTCTCGTGCTTGCTACCTCCGCGAGTTCCAAATGACCTTCGCCAACCTCCAATAGGTTATTATTTTATTTTAATTTATTTCATTATGTATAATTTCATTTTATTTATTATAACTCTAATTATTTTATTATTATGGTGCATATTTAATAAAGAATTATCCTTATATACGAAAATGAGTCGTCCAATTGAAGATCAATATAGTTCACGGATATAGATTTAAGCTCCGCCGCACAATTTTTCGTAATTTTCCGGCTTTTTTTTTTTTTTTTTTTTAATGTTACAAATTTTTTTGAACAAATTTGAATTTTAAATTTTTGAATGCTAATATAATTTTAATTTAATATTTGTTGTTAGGGTTTACGGTTGAATGTTATAAAATATTTTGAACAAATTTAAATTTTAGATTTCATATATATTTGTTGTTAGTATTTGTTGAATGTTAGTATAATTTTAATTTAATATTTGTTGTGAGTTTAATTTGAATTTTAGTATTTAGTATTGGATTTTAGTTTAATGTTAGTATTAGTATTTGGTGTTAGTTGGTATTAGTAGATGTTAGTATTTTTTGAAAAATGAATTTGTTATTGTTAATACAATTAGTTGTTTAGTAAATTGTTGATGTTAGTATTTATTTCATTAGTGTTATGGTATTATATGTATTAGTAGATGAGTTATTCATTATTTTTTACTCTATAGAATAAGTAAATTTTTAAATAAGTTAAAAATATTTTTACACAATTTTATTTATTGTTACAGGAGATTTATAATTTTTTAAAAAAATTTACACAATTTTTGTATTAATATTTAATTAATTAGAATATTTGTTGTACAATTAGTATTTATTTCATTAGTGTTATGGTATTATCAGTTTTCTTAAAATAGATGATTATGTTATTTTTTTATTATATAATACTAGTTTTTTATTTTTTAAAATATTTTGCACAAATTATTAATTTTTGTTAATGTTACAAACTATTTTAAACAATTTTGAATTTTAAACTACATATTTGTTTTTAGTATGTTAGTATAATTTAAATAAATTTATTAATAATTATTAGTATTAGTAGATAAGTTATTCATTATTTTTTACTGTATAGTATAAGTGAATTTTTAAATAATTTAAAAATATTTTTACTCAATTTTATTTTATGTTATAGGGAGATTTATAATTTTTTCAAAAAAATTAAAACACAATTATTTGTATTAATATTTAATTAATTAAAATATTTGTTACACAATTAGTATTTATTTTATTAGTGTTATGGTATTATTAGTTTTCTTAAATATATGATTATGTTGTTTTTTTATTATATATTAATAGTTTTTCTTTAAAAATATTTTGCACAAATTATTAATTTTTTGTTAATGTTACAGACTATTTTAAACAATTTTGAATTTTAAACTCCATATTTGTTTTTAGTATGTTATTATAATTTAAACAAATTTATTAATAATTATTAGTATTTTTTTTTGGAAAAATAATTATTAGTATTAGTAGATGAGTTATTCATTATTTTTTACTGTATAGTATAAGTAAATTTTTAAATAATTTAAAAATATTTTTACACAATTTTATTTATCAAGTTACAGAGAATTTTTTTTTTTAAAATGTACACAATTTTTTGTATTAATATTTAATTAGTTAAAATATTTGTTACACAGTTCGTATTTAAATCAATTATTTTAATTTTTTTATTCTCGAACGAGTCCTCGCATGAGTCGTGACGGGGCTCATTCAGATTATTTTATTATTAGCATTTATTTTTATTGAATAAATTAATTATAAATTAAAACAAATTTATTATAACTCAAAACGAAAAAACAAATTTATTAATACCGCACGAGTCCTCCCGCATTTGTCGGTCGAGGCTCGTATGGATTTAATTAATTGATTTTTAATTTATATTTTAATTATTATTTATTTTTATTTAATAAATTAATTATAAATTAAAATAAATTTATTAATACCGCACTAGTCCTCCCGCATTTGTGCCGGTCGAGGCTCGCTCGGATTTAATTAATTGTTTTTAATTTATATTTTAATTATTATTTATTTTTATTTAATCAATTAAATATATATTAAAACAAATTTATTAATACCGCACGAGTCCTCCCGCATTTAGTCGGTCGAGGCTCGTATGGATTTAATTAATTGTTTTTAATTTATATTTTAATTATTATTTATTTTTATTTAATAAATTAAATATAAATTAAAACAAATTTATTAATACCACACGAGTCCTCCCGCATTTGTGTCGATCAAGGCTTGTGCGGATTTAATTAATTGTTTTTAATTTATATTTTAATTATTATTTTATTTTTATTTAATAAATTAAATATAAATTAAAAATAAATTTATTAATACCGCACGAGTCCTCCCGCATTTGTGCCGATCGAGGGTCGTGCGGATTTAATTAATTCTTTTTAATTTACATTTTATTTATTATTTATTTTTATTGTAAAAATTAATTATTAATTAAAATAAATAATTTAATACCGCACGAGTCCTCCCGTATGACTCCGGTCGAGGCTCGTGGATTATTTAAGTATTTTATGTATTTTCTCATTTAATTATTATTTATTTTTTATACTAAAATAATAATTAAAAATCCTCGACCCCCTTTGAACGAGAGGGTGTCCAGATTTATTTATTAATTTATTTTAAATTTATTTTTAATACTAAAAAAATTATAAAAATTCTGACACTCCGCATTTATTTATTAATTTGTTTTAATATTAAAAAAATAATAAAAATTCTGGACACCCCTTTGAACGAGAGGGTGTCCAAATTTATTTATTAATTTGTTTTAAATTTATTTTTAATACTAAAAATTTTATAAAAAATCATGGACACCTCAGATTTATTTATTATTTTGTTTTAATACTAAAAATAATAAAAAAGACACCCCTTTGAATGAGAGGGTGTCCAGATTTATTTATTAATTTATTTTAAATTTATTTTTAATACTAAAAAATTATAAAAATCCTGGACACCTTCGTATTTATTTATTAATTTTTTAATACTAAAAATAATTAAAAATCCCTGGACACCTCTTTGAACGAGAGAGTGTCCAGATTTATTTATTAATTTATTTTAAATTTATTTTTAATACTAAAAAAATTATAAAAATCCTCGACACCTCCGCATTTATTTATTAACTAAAAATAATAAAAAATCCTCGACACCCCTTTGAACGAGAGGGTGTCCAGATTTATTTATTAATTTATTTTAAATTTATTTTTAATACTAAAAATTATAAAAAATCTTGGACACTCCGCATTTATTTATTAATTTGTTTTAAATTTATTTTTAATACTAAAATAATAATAAAAATCCTCGACACCCCTTTGAACGAGAGGGTGTCCGATTTATTTATTAATTTGTTTTAAATTTATTTTTAATACTAATAAAAATTATTAAAAATCCTCGACACCCATTGGTATTAATATTAGTTCATGAATGTTATAGTACTAGTATTAATAGATGAATGTTATTGTATTAGTATTAATAGATGAATGTTATGGTATATGTAATGATAAATTTTTAAAAAATTAAATTGTATTAGTTTGCTCGTTGTTTTTATCTTTGTATACTCAAAGTTGCTAATCGGAGTTGGATTATACCGCTTTTCCAGTGGACACCGGATTTTGATTAACCACTATGTGCAATTTCAAAGATATTAGAAGATATTAAGAGAGTGCTAAGTGAAGATTGCCTCCGCCTTTTTATATGAGCTGTTTTGAGAGATTTCTATCAATGGAGACGCCGAATTACTCACAATCGGTTGCACTCACGGGTTATCGCACACCAAGTGAGCATCCCTGTGTAGATCACAATATTTTATGGTTTAAGATTGGGGATCGCTTCATCCGATTCTCGCAGACGAAGTTTTCTCTCATCATGGGTCTTAATTTCAGATCTAACCTATGACGAGAACATTAGATACTCGTCTCTTAAGACAGACGGGATATATATGCGCCACTTCAAGAACCTAAAGAAAGGAATACGTCCGTAAGAACTTCGCAAACGATTCAATTCGAGCGATTTTGCATAATTTATTGCGGACTCATCCTTTAGATGCAATGTATCGCAAAGGTGTTGTTCGCCTCGCTCATTCTCACCGAAAAGATCGCTTGAAGTGTCCTATCTCCTTTTGGATGTGGCACTTAGTCGACGATTTGCATCGTTGGGAGCAGCCTCCCATGGAGGTCTTATAGTTACTCAAGCCATCGCTGGACGGGATAACTAAGATACCTCACAACCGGCAAACATCACGAGATGATACACGGTATCACTTTCATGGGTGCTCGTTAGCACTAGTGGTACGTATATATAATTATATTATTAATATTTTTTTAAAATTGTCGCAATCTAAAATTTTATTGCATAACGCAGTTTGGAGCTTCGAGGCTATTCCCGGATAGGAGTACCCCAAGGGTATGTCGTTGGGGTTCGAAAAATATTAAGGATCACTCAATGACTGGCCGATGAATTGTTCTACTGTCATTAGGTACGCATCCTACTACTCGCTTATTTTAATTAAATTAAATTATTATTCGTTAATTTTAATACTTTTTGTTGTTTGTATTGTAGTGTCAATCGATAGGCGTACCCCAAGGGTATGTCGTTGGGGGTTTAGAAAAATATTAAGGATCACTCAATGACTGTCGATGAATTGTTCTACTGTCATCGGTATAAATCCTACTACTCATTTATTTTAATTAAATTAAATTATTATTCTTTAATTTTAATATTTTTTGTTGTTTGTATTATAGCGTCAATCGATATGTCGGGTGTTTTTGCCACCCACCGAAGAAGAGCTTCGATGTCATCTTGGTTAGCCGCTTTGCAACATATGATGCCGAGTCCAAAGACAGAGGAGTCCGGTTGTCAATGAAGAAGATGAGTATGATCATCATGCGGCTGATGAAGTTCCAGAATGTGCTCCACGACGACCCTCGGAGCCCACTTTCTTCCGATCGGGTTCATAGGAGTCCGTCATCGGAGTATATTACCCAAGGGAAGCCAGAGAAATGGAGGAGAGGATTAAAGAGTACGTATACACTCGTGTGCAATCAGCAAAAGATGAGTGCTGGATTTGATGTACACTCGGATGGAATCAGAAAAATGAGCTGATGAATTACTTAATGGAGAGGGATCGAAGGAACATGCAATCCATGCACAACATGCATGGATGGCTCTACACACTCCGTGATGCCTTCTATTCGAAATTACGTCGATTTAAAGTAATTTTCGTGACTCCTCCACCCTATCCTTATGTTAGGGATACACCACCGTCATCGAACCCAGAGCATACTCCACCATCTTCATCTCAGATTACTCCTCGTGTAGCTGGGCTTCCTCAGATAGACTTCTAAGTCATCCCGCTTTTATCAATTCTTCGTATGCGATTATGGATCCTAGGAAACTAAGGAATTTCAAATATTCCTCAACAACACGGACAAGAGGTATGTGATTTAAAGTTTTTATTTAAATATTAAATTTGGTGTCAATTATCGTATTCATGTGTCTCACATACGTTTAATTTTCATGAAATAATATATAATTTGTTTATCAACGAAATCGAGACTGTAGATTCTAATGGTTCAAAGAGGTGATGGATCCGATCGCAGATTTCGAGTCAACGGTATGTATTTATTAATAAATAATATATATTTTGTTATATATTTAGGAATAACTCACGATTTTTTTATCTATTTTATATTTAGCACATCGACGTATACCTACGCATTCTACATAAGGATCCCGGTTTTGTGACGAATGGAAGAATTTGCCTTCATGAGAAAACGACGATTATGTCTAGATCAATCACCTGTAAGTATGCAATTCAATGTCAATTATCATTCTCTTTTCAAAATTTGACATATTGTTTTGTATTTTTGATGTTTTTTCAATAGCAAGAGTATTACAACATCCGGATGAAAAACACGCCGGTGATGCCCCGATATGATGTATGATGAGAATACATTAGAAAGTTACATTGAAGAAGAAGTAGATACACTCATTCGCAATGCTCGTGGTTGGTCCGGATATTGGAGAAACGAACGAGGATGGGTCAATGTGGATTACGTGAGTTTTTTTATAAAAATAGTTTAAAAATTTAGTATCACTAACTATTTTTTTGTTTTTAGATTGTGATGACTATTCACTCTCACGGGCACTTTATGGCCTGTAGAGCGGATCTAGAGGCAGGCAACTTCGCTGTTTGGGATTCGTTAGCAAACAAATGGACCGTTGAAATAAAATAGGCTCGAGAAAGCAACCCTACCTTACTGCACGATTACTCCGCTTGTGATGAGATATGCTGATTTGCATCTAGTACGCGTCCAAACACGACCGAGAAAGCAGAGTTTACATTTACGTGGCCTCCACGCGATGCCCCCACGCGTGCGCACCGATAGTTGTTCTTGTGGGGTGTTCTCACTACCGCATGCACATGCATTGCGCAAGAATAGCATGGATCCGAGACATAGACAAAACGAATTTGTCTATGAGCATCGAAATGACATTGCATATAATTTGTATAGATATATCAAGTTTAAGATCCCCCAAAATTCGTGACTATGTAATTTTACTATCTAATATTGTTATTAATTAAATTTTATCCCGTGAATGCCGCACCACCGAAATATCACGTGAAATACCACAAACAACACAAAATGAAATATTACATTTTAATTAATAAGCAACAAATACAATATCATTCATCAATGAAAATCAAAGCACAATTCGATTACAAATTCAAATAACATCACCGTAATTCATTCACAATACAACATTAGGACAATTACGTCTAGTATGTCCTGTTTCCCCACATACTCAACATTTTTTACCGCTCGCCTCCCGGGAACTTCTGCATTGGTCTACGCAGTTTGGCATTCCACTAAATTGTTGAGTAAATGTTGGAAACACTTAGCTCGGTTGTGGCGGATTCTTGACAATTAGAACAAACGTTGGATTTACGAAAGCGAGGCCTTGATGACTCTACTCCGGATTGTCGTCTACTTTGGCGTGGCCGACCGGCTTGCCTAGGCTGCATGGGTGGGTAGTAGTTACTCAATTTGACGACTGGAAGATCTCGGTGGTCCTGGATGAGGTACCGGCTCAATAGTACCTGCCCACATATTTCTAACAAACTCGAGCTGTAATAGGGGCTCACAAATTCACCGAGGTTGTAATTCGAAAACTGGAGAAAAATAAAAATTATACAAAATTGTTAAACAAATTTATATAAAAACACACTATTAACAAAAATAGAATAACATAACTAATAGCCACAACAACATGAATACACGGCATCTCGCAAAGAGGTCAAATTCCCACAATCACAAGTTCTAAGACTTAGATCCACAATAAAAAATCGTGAAATATCTACGACCTTGAATCAGATCCACCCAAAGACGTTGCAACCAAGTTGTTTGCCGATTCCTTATTTCAACCAATTTTTTTGATACTTTGTCACACAAAATCTGATTATGAGCCGCCGCATTACGTCTCGTAGTGAACCATTCTTCGAGTACCAATCTAATGGATTCCAGATAGCAACGATTGGAAGCTTTCTAGAACAAAGTAGTTTTTGTTCCAACTCTCAAAAGCATTAGACGTCATGAACTCATAACGCCTAACCTTACAAATGCATTAACGGACCCAGCATTACTCGATTCAAAGTATTCACTTATGCATCAACCATCCAGCCTCATCCATACGTTGTAACAACTCCATGCAACTACAGAGAAAATTATTTTGAATTAGAAAAACAAACATTTCATAAATTATGAGAATGAGCAACTATAAAGATATACCCGAGGAATTCGATATCTAAAATGTGTATGCCGCATCATAAAACTTTTTAACTACGGCTTGCCGAAGCCAACCAACTTCGCTGCAGATGATAGTAACATAATCCGTGTTTGGCCTCGGGATAAACATCGCGAACAACACGAATAATACTGGTGTTGATCGAAACAAACAATAAATCCTCTCGACAACCATAAGCTTCTCGTAAATATTGAAGAAACCATGTCCATGATTCATTGCACTCAACATCACCAATACCGGTGGCCAAAGGGAAGGTATTTCCATTGCCATCCCGAGTAAAAGCAACAAACAAAATCCCACAATATTCGCCCTTCAAGTGGGTCCCATCAATAACGATGACCGGTGACGGAGCCGATTTTCGAACAGGGGGCCAATTAATAGTAATAAAAAAATACGAAACATAAACACATACTCATATTTATATAATCAAAATATTAAAAGTAATTACATACACATTTAAAAGTAAAAATTCAATACAACTAAATTATAGCATTCCTCTTTGATTCTTCATGTTTTGGAAGCGTTGCATGATAGCTTTCAAGTTACTAATATTCTCAAAACTTTTTTTTTCAATGTACACAACCAAACAAACATTCAAAAACCTGTCTCCCATTCGATTACGTAGCGAATTCTTGATGAATTTCATTGCTGAAAAAGCTCTTTCTCTGTAGCCGTGACAACCGGTAAGATCAATGATAACTTAATAAGCAAATAAACTAATGGAAACACAATATGTTTTCTTGTAGCAACCATCATTTGAGAAAGACCTCATATTCCAACAATCGTAGAGAAGTTTTCGTCCAAACGCATGTCAACAATAAAATTCTCAAGTTGGTCGTCAAGTTCAATTCGAGCAATTTCGTAAAAATCCGATGGATAAAATTTCGCAAGACGAAGTAGCTTCTTTTTATCAAATGCTGAAAATGAATCTCTTGGATCAAAACAAGCCATACACAATAGCAATTCCGTGTTCACTTCGTCGAAACGACAATTTAACTCTTCAGCTTGCAAGTCAATCACAACACAAAATAGTTGAACACGGTAATGGTGAAGATTAGTGATTTTTAAACTCTACGCCTTGATCTTCCACGGGCTACATGTACATCTACCATGTTTATCACATCTATCTCATGTTTGCTTGAAAAATTAGAAACTTCAATTAACAAAATATCCCAACCTTCTCCTCTCATTGCTTGCAAACGAAGTTTTGCTACACTCACAAAATTCATTGCATTAACAATATCTTGATCCTTTCTTTGTAGAACTTGTGACAAATCATGAGTGATCCCCAAAATATTCTTCATAAGATGTAACACAAACACAAACTCAAACTTATTAATAATATTTAGCAAATCCATTGCTTCACTCTTTGTGTATCATCTCATACCATCCTTTCCAACATACTCAAGAACATCAACAATGTAAGAATATAAATACATCAAGTTAATGAGAGTATTATAATGAGAACTCCAACGAGTATCTCCGTGCCGCTTCAATGTCATTTCCCGATTCTTTCCTTTTTCGCCTTGATCTCATCATTTGCAATCCCTTCAAAAATCTTCTCCATTTGCTTCTCTCGAAGTATATCTCGACGCTTGCAAGAACCTCCAACAACATTACATAAACGTGTAACCGTGTTAAAAAGAAGCAATGGTTATGTTGTTTTTAGCAACAAAGAACAAGTGTGAGTTGAAGTTGATGAGCAAAACAATGAACATAATAAGCACTAGAATTCTTCCTCAATATCAAACTTTTGAGTCCATTGAATTCACCCCTCATGTTGCTTGCTCCATCATACCCTTGACCTCTCAAACTAGATATACTCAAGCCATAAGTGGAGAACAAAGAATTAATACCTTTCTCAAGTGATGCCGCAGCTTGTATCCCTAACATGTACGAGACCAAGAAAACATTCAATAACACAACCACTCTTGTTCACATAACGTATAACAACCCCCATTTGCTCTTTGATCAAAACATCTCGGCACTCATCAACTAATATGGAGAAAAACTCATTCCCAATATCCTTAATGATAGCATTGGTAGTCTCATTGCAATCGCATTTATAATATCCTTTTGAATCTCGGGTGATGTAAGTTTGAGATTTTCTGAGCATTTTTCAAAACAATATTATGTATTTCTTCATTGCACGAAGCAATAACTTTGAGAAGCTCAATGAAATTTCCTTGATTTAATGATTCTTCCGACTCATCATTACCTCGAAAAGCCAATCCTTGCATAATGAGATAACGCACACAAATAACAGATGCATTTAATCTACAACGATAATCAATCTTTGACTACTCCGAAATTTTAGAAAAAGACACTTCAATATGTTGAGCTCGATGCATCAAATCTTGACAAGCCAATCTACATTTGTTATGATCACTATTAACATCTCCAACATGATCCCTCAATCTTTCTTTCTTTCTCCAAGTGTTAAATCCTCCAGCTTATAAAAGCATCATGCCCCTTTTCACTCATTCCCGTCGAAAAAGATAACAATACAAACAAAAGACGGCATCTTTTTTAATGCTATACTCCAACCAATCCTTAAATTCATCAAACCAAGATGCAATAAATTTACGTTTTCGACACCCATCTACCTTTTGAGGAAAATCATGATTATGTGGTTGACATGGTCCTTTCAATAAATAAGCTCTACGAACCTCGTTCAATTAAGTTCGTGGATAGCTAATTATCTTAGGCCGAAGTCCCGGATCGCTAGGAGATTTTCTAAATCAATCACAATATCATTTTGACTCGATGATTCTTAAGGTGGAGTGTTATGAGTAGACATATTCACATGTGAAGATGATAACTCCTCCACAACATTCAATTTTTTTGTAATATCTCTCCATTATCTAAGAAAATATTTAGATAATTAGCAAATTAAAGTAACTTTAATTTATAAGATATCATCTAACAATTAATGAAATATAATTTTCAATTAAAATAAATAATTAATAATATAATACACAAAAATTGCATATATAAAAATTATTTTTCTTACTCATTTTGCCCTAAATTATGTATATATTATAAGAAATAAGTACTAATACATTCCTAAACAAGAAGGAACATTAATATTTGAACTTTAAATATAAAGAATTTATCCTAAAACTCTAAAATATCTTTCTTTGATAAACCCTAGAATTTGATGAAAATCATGAAATCTAAACTAAATAAGACAAAAGAATAGAAATAAATTTTAATTATGGTGGGACAAAGCAATAAATAAAGAATGAATTTACTTAAACCAAACAAATTTTACCTTTAATGTCAAGCGGCTGCGTGTGGGGATCACGTGATGAAGAAAAGAAGAAAGTAATTTTCTTTTTCCTTTGTCCGCCAACAGAAACTGCTTTCTCTTGTCTTGGATCTATCAAGACAAAAAGCGTGTGTTCTATTAGTTTTATCAAGTGGGTGGGCCACTTTTTATTTTTATTTAAAGGCCCAAAGTGGCCATGGGATAGTGGCCGCTAGTCCCATTGTTGTAGTTTGTTTGACTAGTGAGAGAAATGATATACTATCGGTTTTGCCCATGCAGGTTAACTAAAATATTAAATATTATATATATATATATATATATATATATATATATGTGAAATTACTAAAATAGTCCGAAATTTTTCAAAATTCCAGGGGGACCGATGCCCCCCCGTACCCCACCTAGCTCCGTCATTGACGATGACCGGTCTTCCGTATCTAACAAACCCGAAATGGATGCCCCCAATGCAAAAATGCATATTTAAATGCGTTATTATCATTCACATGTAAAGTCAGATGAGACCCAAAATTGGCGAGCTTCAAGTGATAGAGATATCCAAGCAACTTACCGAATGCCGCAAAGACTCGATCCGTATAGTATAAACAAAGCATGCATTTTGGTGACTCGTGCATGATCGTAATTCAGTGTGGGACCATAATCTTTAAACCCTTCATTCTCAGTATCATTACAGGGTTATTTGCAGAGTTGTGCCCGCATATTTTTTTCGCAAATAATTTTCCAAGAAATTTTGACTTCATGGACTTGGGAGTTTTCGTGTCCGGATCAAGGACACATGTATGTGGGATGATTAATTTCACGACTCGCCACACATCATGCTTAGCTATTGCGTGAAAACTCGGAATCACAAGAATCGTGCTTGCACTTCAAGTACCACCTTGTCGTATCTCGAACGTTTGACCCGAAACTCTACCTTATTTACCAAATGGTATTGAGAAACAACTTCCACCATTTCGCTTTTACTTGAAAATGAATTTTTTGGAGATAACTTGATCAAGAGTGTAGAAGAAGATGTTGTTCCGACGATCGGGACTTTCACACGGAACCTCGCGAAATATGTCATGCATTTTCTCTTGTAGACTCTTCATGAGACATATGTGTGGTATATGCTGCTCGTGCCATGGTTCCTCCTCATCTATTATTTCATCTTCCTCATCCTGAACTAGTGGTCCCCAAAATCATACCCGATTCTTCATCATCCAAACCAACAAAGATGATCATAAAAAAGTGGGCTAATCGAGCCCACGTGCGAGGCACCGTACTAGGACCAGCATCACCTACACGCATACACGAGTACTGAGGGGGATGCGGACGCTCACCATTGATTTTTTTCAGTGAAATATAAACTACGAGATCTTCATCCTTGTACTTATTCAAAAATCGTGCAACATCATTATCTACGTATTTAGTTTCCACTTAATGATGTGGCCCTCGACTCAATAAGAGCTACAACCCGATAGCCCCATTCGTGCATATCTGCTTGCACTAAACCGTGTATACTTTCTAAAAGTTCACTATAGCTAATTGGTGGGTAAATCGAAACTAAAATGTGTTCTTGTTCTCCATTAGTATACCGTAAACCTTTCCAATAACCTCCGTGGTAAACCATCAAAAATCTTGAATTATCGCTCATCTACATAATTAACAAATACTAAATTAACTCTAAAATTTGATATAATGACTAAATTAAAATTTTTAAATAATTATTTTAAGCAATTAGAAATCGTAAAGATAATTATATTACTTAAAAACTACATTAACCACCATAAAATACTTTAAAAATTTCTATGTAATTTATAAGTCCTACATATAAAATCATTCATAACTCATAATATTATATAAAATATTTTTTTTTAAAGTGGGTAGAAAATATTTTTTTAAAGTGGGTAGAAAATATTTTTTTAAAGTAGGTGGGTAGAAAACATTATTTTTTTATGGCGGTGGGTATTCTCAAATTTTTCTCATTGTAAATGGAGCCGGAAAAATGAGAGTACAAATATGTACTTGTAATGACATTATTATTTTTATTTAGTAATGGTGAGTTGTAATTTACACAAAAAAATCAGATCTAATTGACAAATGAATGAGTATAGTGTTGGTTTGTTTTTTTCCTTAAAAAAATAGTTTTTTTATAACTAATTAATTAATTTTAACGAACTTACGTATTATTAAGATACATGAACACCATGAGAAACTTAGAAATATTTTCTCGCATAAAATTAATGAAAGCAGCTTTACACGGATTTATAAGAGATGAAAATGATGTAACTAACAAAGCGGTTAAGCCTAACAACTAATCTGCTAATCAAGCTTATTCCATTAACTAATATAACAACATGCAAACCCTACAATTGATTTTATATCTAATATGCTCCCGTTGGATTCTATCCACGATCAAGAGAAGAGACAAGATGACCACGGAGTAGCTGAAACCGACTAGGAGATAACGACTTCGTAAAAATATCAGCTTGTTGATCCTCGGAAGAGACAAAGCGAACATCAAGTTGGCCATTTTGCACTTTTCCCGAATGAAATGCACGTCAATTTCAATGTGCTTAGCACGTCCATGAAAGGCGGGGATTGAATGCAAGTTGAATTGCCCTTGATTGTCGCACCAAATGATGGATTGAGTGAGCAATGAATATGTAACTCGTGAACAGAGACTTTATCCGGATGAGATCTGTGGCAACCATGGCAAGAGCACGATACTCAGCCTTCGCCGAGCTTCGCCACAACGAGCTGTTTGCGAGATGACCATGACAAGCAAGTTCGAACCCAATTTGATACAATAACCTGTGGTACTTCGCCTATCATCAACGTTTGACGCAAAGATCGCATCTGCAAAACTCTCAAGACAGAATTTAGAAACAGGAGTAAATGAAATACCATGATCAATCAGACCTTTGAGATATCGCAAAACCCGTTTACACACTTGCCATCGATGTTGTGTTGGAGAGACAAGAAATTGGCTCAACTTATTGACACTAAATGAGATATCCGGCCGAGTTAAGGTCGGATATTGAAGGGCACCAACAACACTTCTATAGAGAGAAGGTTGGCCGAAAAGAGGACCTGCCATTTTTGAAAGTTTAAGGGAAGAGCACGATGGAGTAGAGCAAGGATTACTATCGAGGAGATTTGTTTTTGCAAGAATATCCCAAACATATTTCGACTGTGTAAGAGTAATTACCGAAGGAGTAACATGAGCCTCAATGCCCAAGAAATAGTTGACTATCCCCATGTGCTTTAGAGAGAAATTCTTATCCAACGCTTCAATGAGCCCGTTAACCGCCATCGGATCATCACCGGTCAAGAGAATGTCATCAACATAGATCAAAACAATCTGTAATCCGACCATTGAGCAGCCTATGGAATAAGCAATGATCGGACCGAGAGTGCTTGAAACCAACCGAGACAAGAAAAGCTTTGAGAGTATCATACCATGCTTTGGGTGCTTGTTTTAACCCATAAAGCGACTTCTTCAGCTTGCAGACATGTGAGGGCTTTTCAGATCCGAGAAACCTTCGTATTGTTGCATATAAACTGTCTCATGTAAAGTACCATTCAAGAATGCGTTGTTAACGTCAACTTGTCTGTATTACCCTCTTCTTTGTCACGGCCAGGAGAAAATAATTTGAAGAGTGAGTGGCTTTACAACCGGGCTGAAAGTACCAAAGTAATCGACACCGGCATTTTGCTGAAAACCCCGAGCCACCAATCGAGCTTTATAACGATCAACTTGACCATCGGCTTTATACTTAACACAAAATATCCACTTTGTTGAGATGACATTCATATGCTCAGCCCTTGGTACCAAATCCCAAGTTCCTTTGCCCCTGCAATGCATTGTATTCCTCAACCATGGCATTCTTCCACTTGACATCCCGTAAAGCCTCGGAGACACCATGCGGTTCACGATGCAAGATATTAGTCCTGAAAAGCCTTTGGTTTAGAGCAATGTTTTAAACCTGGTTTTCATAGGATGAATATTTGTGGATGGTGGAGAAGAGGTGGAGCTGGAAGATGCAGAAGGTCTAGAACCCGAGCTATAATTTGTGAGATGTAATGGCGAGTAAGTAGGAGGATGTGAGGATGATGAGTGGTGGGAAGAAACAGGTGGTGGTAAATATTCATGTGATATGCCAATATCGAAGGTGGACAAAAGGCGAAATAGATGGATTATTGTCATGAGAATATATATTTGTGGGGAAAAGCTCAGAGAATGGGAACTCTTTTTCATGAAATTCCACTGTCTTGGAGATATACACTTTACCCGATGAATGCAAACACCTATACCCTTTGTGATCATCACTATACCCTAGAAAGATACATTTGCTCGTTCGAAAGCTGCAGCAATTGATTTTATATCTAATACGTATAGATAAAACGATGTCAATGCATTTTTACCAAATAATCTCAATTCAAATTATGCAAAATTAAGTTGACAACTACAAAGGAAGTTGGTAGAAAGTCAATACCGTGATTTGTGCCAAATTTGTTTGTGTTGATTTCAAATACAATTAAGCTTAAACCCCACACCGGAAGACCATCCCATTATGATCAAGTCTTTGAGTAATTTATATTTTTGAGACCTCTCCGATTCAAAACTCTAGTTATCAATTTTTGTGTTGGAGTAATTTGTTTAGAGTTTTGTTCTGTCTTTAACTAGGATTCCGTTAATAGATGGTGAAATTGATACTCCACATTAATCAATTTTTGGGTCGGATACCGAGTAAAAAAAGGTTAGGTTATTACAACTCACCAAATTACTTAGTACACACATTTCTAAGTACACACCGGTGTACGGTTGAATTTTTAACACAAATATTTGGTGTGCATTGAATTTTTACACAAGTGTGTATATTAAGAAGTGTGCGACTAAAAATTTCGCACGAAAGATATTTATTAGGATAAAATTTTCACATAAGTGTATATATTCAGTAATTTAGTGTGTGGAAATAAACCGGCGCAATAAAATAAATGCGTTCGGGTTACTACCTAAAAAATCGTAAGTCATAGGAATTTGGTTTGGATAATCTATTTCAAGATTATGTTTGGTCTTTGTTCATTTGTCAAATTATTGTCATATGTATTTTGAATTTATCGTAGTTATATTTAATTAAAAGTAATTTTTTTATGTAAATTAGTTGTTTAATACTTGTGTTGCATGTTATATATAAGTTTGCAACAGAGTTGACATGATTTTTTTAGTAGTAGAGAGAATAGTTTTGCTTGAAGGCTCTACACCAAAACTACTTTTGCTAACTGAGTTAAATAGCATCTTTTAAAAAAATTAAATGGTGGATTTTTTTAGGTATGAAAAACATGTAACTTCTACATTTTCTTGCAACTATATTTTAGTATCTTGATGCATTTTTAACAACAAAATTCTTAGAAATCTTTATGTAAAAATAACAGCTATGGGGATAAAGATTTATGTAAAATAAGTTTATTTTATATTATCTTTCATAAACTATCCTATAAAATATATTCGCCGTATGAAATTAATATCATTATATATATTTAGTAATATCATAACATTCAGCTTGGTAATACTTTTTTTTTTATCGCACAATAAACATTTCATTAATAAAAATAAAGGAAATAGGCTTTCTAGTACCAAAGAAGCATCATTACCAAGGAAGTTTTACAAACAACAAGAAGTACTCCCTATAATCAAGCTAAACATACTGGAGTTTGACAACCAAGTGTTACAATTAAAGTTACACAACGAAATTTCTAATAAAGAAAATCAACTTCACAATCTACTCTTAATTTCATTCACAATATTCTCCTTGTCCCAACCGCAATTTTTGAAAATAACCTTATTTCTTCCCTTCCACAACACCCAAATGACACAAATACACATACCAATCGAGAAAGTTTCGCCATTTTTACCTTGAATAAAGTTTAAGTGTTGAATGAAGTGATCCCGATTCTCGTTATGCAAGGCCATTGGGGTATTAAACCATTTGTAAATGTCGCACCATACAGCTTTTGGAGACTGGACAATCCAGAAAAGCCGAGCAGGCGGTTTACGTCTCCGAACCGTATCCCACGCACTTAGCATCATCCGTTGATCGATTCACCTTCCGTTTGAGAAGATTCTCCTTGGTAGGTAGTCTATCCCACAATAATCTCCAAGCCATTGTTGACGCCTTGAATGGAACAACTTTATTCCACACCATTTCAAACTTCACTTCCGGTTTTGGTTGAGCAGCTTCCTCGGGTAACCTTGAGATCAAAGTGTCGTAGGTATTTTTGTCTTGAACAATCCATCCGGTGTTGCTTTCACCTCCATCCATCAAGCTCACCCTCCGTTAATGGATACCGTTTAACACAAACTCAAATTGAACAAATAATTCCCTCTCTCTCTCAAACACTCTCTCCTCAACACCCATTCCCACTCCTACCTTCCATTCACCCAACTCCCCATTGAACTAATACAATTATTTTTTTGCAGACTTAGGTTGTACAGCCTAGGAAATTGACCCACAAGAGCTGATCCCCTACTCACACTCCTTTCCAGCTCGTGTCATCCCCATTGCCAAGTTTTTTCTAAATTCTCCCAAAACCATCCTCCCTTTGCCCCCGACCCATTGCGTACAATATCCCTCCTCCACCAACTCGACCACAATCCTTCTCTCCCCCTAAAAACACCCCCTCTCTCGACATCTAATCTCCCATGCACCGATGTTATAACTCTAGACCACAAACCGCCCTCTCATTGAAATATCTCCAAAGCCACCGACCAATTAAAGCTTTATTAAAAGATTCAAATGTTTCACTCCAAGTTCCCCATGTGACAAAAGGTAAAAGGAAGTGAAGAAAGATTTCAATAAGGTGACTCTCCCGAAGGAAATCTTCTTCGTTTCCTATCCTTCCAAACTTCTTTTTAATTTTTGAATCATCTCCTTCCACATGTCAATTCGCTTATGGCTGGACCCCACTTTGATGCCCAAGTAAGAAAAGAGCAGCTCCCCAATACTACACCCGAGAGTGGCCGCCATATTATTGGGGAGCTCCCCAATAACCATAATATTATATATTGTGATATTAATTCATAAGTGTAATAGTATAGTGTTTCACTTTTTAATTTGAATGGAAAGATGGGGAAAATAAGCAAAAAGAAAAAGAATGGGTTCAGAGAGCCACAACATAATGTGGATAAAGAGCCGAATAAAGGGAACTTTCTTTCAAGCAATGGTTTTGAGGTGTGGCGGATCTCGACGGGGAGGAGGGGTCCCGCACTGATGGAAATAACTAGAGACAAAGCCTCGACGTTGGTAGAGACAAATGACTGTAACATGGAAATTAATAAGCAACATGCTGATGTGAATGTGGAGATGATTGAGCAACATCATGAGGGTAGGAATGAAAGCATGTCGAATAGCCTTTCGGTACATTCGCAAGATGGGGGATGGTCTCGCAAAGGTTCTCCTCAAAAGAATGCAATGAAAATAAATTATCGGAGGAACCGACTTTGATCTTTACAAAGAATGGTTATGGAGCACTCGACGAATTTGGATGATGAGAATGTTGAGGCCAATGATCAAGCCTGCGATTGACAAGATAGGGGATGAGAGCACTTCCATTGGTTCGTCTTCGAACTCGACACTCACTTGTTCATGCCTCTAAAGCTACTATCAAAAAAGGAAAAAATCATGCTAAGATCAAGCTCGGGAGTATAACTTGCAAATCTAGCGAGCGGAGTGCGGATCTCGCCTCCTTATGATAAATATGTGATTACGTCAAAGGCTGATACAGATGCTCTTAAATCAATGCGAGTCGTGGCTTCTAAGAGTTGGGCGAGATATGTGTGAAGATGATTTGTTGGTTGGAGATTTTGTATAGATTCTCTTTCCTTCCCTAGGGGTTAAGTATTACTCTTATTAGGTTTTAATGAGGATTCCGCCTCCGGATCGACGTGTGGTCTTATGGCTTTTTATTTTCTTTTAATATAATAATTAATTAGACTTTTTAATTTCATTCAAATTTTGGTATTTTTGGTTAAAAATTTGATATTTTAAATTTAAATATTATAAGGTTATGTTTTTTTATATTAAATATGAATAATTTAAATAGGAAAAATATTAATTTGTTGTTAATACTCCTGAAAAATAATGTGATATCACCGACCTTAATTCTTACTTTTGATCAAATATTTGGTACTTTAAAATTTTAAAAATAAACATTGTAAACTTACAAAGTGTATACTTTAAAATAAGAGCTAGTCTCTTGTGAAATATTTTTATGTGAAATATGCGTTAAAACGAGAAATTGAGAAAAACTTGCGGGTCAAACAAGGATATCGTGCTAATTAGGTCACAAATCGCGACATATAACTAAAAACGCAGAGACGCCAAAGTGATCGGGAGGAGATTTAACATCGAAATCCGCGAAAACAACAAATGAATTCAACTATGGAATCAAATTGAAGAGAAACGCGCACAAATACGAAAAAGGAGAAGATATGGATGATTTTATTTTTAAATTTCCGGATGATCGGTGTGTTGGATGATCGATTGATGAAAACAATAGTGGAGAAAACTTAAATAGTGATGAATACAAAGTTTATGTGAACTTCGATGATAAATTTTTGTTTCTGTTTAAACCGGAATTAATAATGCAATTGTTACGATGTTTCTGGTTTTTTCATATAATAACACATTTTTCTCCATGCAAGAATACGGTTGTATTCATATAGTAACATTTTTAAAAAAAAAATCGAGCAAAAACAATAATAAAAGTTTGCTCCAAGTGTATTAATATAAGGTCAAACATGTGTTACTATAAGGGTAAGTACGTGTTACTAGTCCTTAAAAATATAAAATATAGTAACGCGTTTCTTCATATAGTAACACGTAATCGACTTTATAGTAACACAACCCGAGAGTAAATTTTTTTTTATCTTTGCGCAAGTTTAGTACACATATTTACCCTTACAAGAACACATATTTACCCAAAATTTTATACGTGAGGATCAAATTGACTCATGAACTTTTTCTTAAAGTCTTCATCTTAACAAAATCACACTCTATTAATGAAAATAAAGTTGTCAAAAATTAGAGACTTATTTGATCCACACACGTAAGATTAAAGATTTATTGACCATTTTTTCATTTTTATTTTTGCATTTGGACAATTATTTTTAGACAAATACGTATTATTTATTTTACAAGAACACATATTTATCGTTAAAGTAACACATGTTTAACATAATAGTAACACCCCTGCACACGTAGGGGCGAGTTTTTTTGCCCTTGCGTGAATTTTTTTAGATTTATCTACCAAACAAGACCTAACTCGATCCAATCCTCCTTAATCTGCGAATTTCATTATATGGGTAATTCACGTAAATGTATGAAATATTTCATATAAGAATTTGTTTAATTAATTTAATGATTTTATGTCTTCCATAACATATTGAAAATACAATAATTTAAAGATAGACATAATAGTTTTTGAAAGGTTTTAAAATATGTAGAGAATTATTTAGGGTTATAGAGAGAATTTCTCATAACGATTGGATACAAAATATCTCCACCGCTTATTGAGGGGGTGAGTTTGTATATATAATTATGTAAAACGATGTTTGTAAAAACATCTAAAAATTTACTTTGATAAAAATACTAATAATAACACTAAAATTGTTTTTAAAAGTATAAACTTGACCAGTCTCTCGGTTAACATTACATCTCGACCTATGATTAGTTTTTCCTTCAATCCCGGCAAAGGAGCCATTTGATTGAAGTATTTCGTCAAGGATTCTTAACACTCAAGTATCGAACTCAAAGAACATGAGATGCAATGAAACCCTATGTAAGTTGTCTATAAGTATTGAAGCAAGCTTGGTTGGTCTAACAATCTACCATCATGATTAAAAAAAAATTAAGAATTTTAATCAAACAAACACAAATACAACTATTTAAAACTATATATCAAATAATCTCAATTAAGGATCATATTCTCTCACAAATCTTTCACATACTTTGACAATCATATTCCCCACATGGTATGACAATGTTTCACTATCTCATATCCTTCTTATTTGAACACACATCTCTTTAGAAGATCATATACTCCAACCTTAAACAAATAAGGCTCTTTAGAAGACCATCTACTCCAACCTTAAACAAATAAGGATTATTAGATGAGGACATCTCTTAGGAAGACCATCTACTCCAACCTTAAACAAATAAGGATTACTAAATGAGTATAAGTTTTAGTTGTGGTAAAGATTTTCATTTGTCATTTGCATTGTCTTATTACACATTAGTAGATGAGAACCCGCGTATTTCATTAAATAAATTTTATAATATAATGTATTACTATATTAATATTTTCCATCCAGTAATAATATATATGTATAAAATTTTGTATAATTATTAAATTTAAGTAATGGTAATATTAATTGTAATAATTCATTCTAACTATTAGAATTATTATAATTATATGAAAATCTACTATAAATTTTATTTCAAATTTATTTTACAGTTTAATAAAAAAGACAATTAATAGAAAAAATATTATATAATCGACGTAAATATATTAGAATAATATATATCGTAAATAAATATCATATATGATTATATTCAGCTTTTAATAATACTAATACTTATATATATTTATTAGGATGAAATAAAGTAAATTAATTGAGTCGGTCAATTTTTAACAATTTACTCAATATGTTAATATTATTGTATAAGTGACTAATTATACATTGACTCATAATCATTATTAATATACAAAACTCTTTATATTCTTAACTCCTAATTAAACACATAAATTATTTTTAAATTAATGACACATCATCTAAACTCAATAAAAATATACGGTTAAATATTTTAAACTTCATATTAATATATAATTGGATACACTTGTTCGAAATGCTCACAATTAATATTTCAAAAATATTGGATTATCTCGGTAAAATATTTAATAGTAGTCTAATTAGTTATTATATTAAAAAAAAAAAAACCATAAGATCACATGTCGATCCGGAGGCGCGACACTCGTTAAAATCTAATAAGGATAAAACATAACCATTAAGGAAGGAAAGAGAAGAGACTCTTTACAAAACCAAGTAGAAATTATAAACACATCCTATGTTGTCAAAACCATCACATTGTTCCACCATTCCTACTACTACGGTAGATCATCTTCACACATATCTGTCCAACTCTTAGAGGCCACGAAACGTATGGATTTAAGGGCATATGTATCAACTTTTGAGGTAATCACATAATTGTTGTCATAGGGAGGCGAGATCCGCACTCCACTGCTAGATTTGTTTCGCAAGTTATATTCCCGAGAAACCTGCCTTAGCACCATTTTTTCTTTTTGGTAGTAGCTTTAGAGGCATGAACAAGTGAACTACGCAGTTCGAAGACGAACCAATGGAAGTATCCGCATCCCCCACCTTGTCAACCGCAGCTTTGGTCGTTGGTATCCACAGGAAAAACTTCCACCCTCCGATCAATATGTACATTCTCATCTTTCAAATCCGCCAAGATTTCATAGCCATTCTTTGTAAAGATCAAAGTCGGTTCCTCCGGCACTTTATTTTTGGTTGCATTCTTTTGAGAAGGAGAACCTTTGCGCGACCGACCTCCATCTTGCGAATGTATCGAAATGTTATTCAACTTGCTACCACTTCTACCCTCGTAATGATGCTCAATCATCTCAACATTCACATCAAAGATGTTGCTTATTAATTCCCGAGTTCTTATCATTCGTCTCTTCCAACACCGAGGCTTTGTCTCTAGTTATTTTCATTAGTGTAGGACCCCCAATCTTGACCATACCCCTTCTCGGTGCTTCTCGGGGTCCTCATTACCGTTAGGCCTCCAGCCTCCCTAGATCTCTATTTTTTTCATTTTGCATGGGCTTATGCCTCCTCTCCTTGTCCTGATTTGGCATTGATCTCGTAGTTAGATAGATCGTGTCCAACAAATCCGCAATGATTACAAAGCGGTGGCATTTGCTCATACTTGATCAAGCAAACATGACTTGCTCCTCCGATTCAAATATAATATAATCTTCGCAACACTTAGTCACATCGATCTCAATCAACACCCGTTCGTAATGACACATAGTACCATTCCGGGTTCTCTCGTCCATTTTAATAATCTCCCGGTGCCGAAACTAATGTGTGAATTATCGTTGGTTGAAAGAACTCCATGGAAAGCTCATAGATACGCACCCACACTTGTGCCGGCGAGGTATTCACCTTGTAGGGGTTGAATCCACGCACCCATCTTTGAACCCTCATAATGCCAGGTTTTAGGCCCCAAGTTTGCCTATCCAAAATTCGACACGGTCCTCCAACGAAGGAAATTGTATATTATAGTACCCTTTCAATAGGTATAAGACTCCATGAACCCGTAACTCCCCAAATACGACCCAATTTTCCAGCTTAAATCCTCAAGAGAGTAGGATTTATCACCCCGTGCCTTGGAAATTTTCCCAATCAAAGAGTGTTGCGGTTGTTGCACCCCATATTTCACAAGCGAATCATCGATTTTTACCGAAAGATAATCCCCTTCCTCGGTCTGCCATGGCAACACGGCAAAAGGTTCCACACTAGAGCCTCTCACAACCGTACGATATGATCGAACTTTCATCAAGGGGTCATCTGCGAAAGAAACGAAAGAAGTAGGATGTGGAATACCTGATCCGTCATTGGTGGGCTTGCGTGTGCAATCTGGTTGTACCTCTCCCACCGTAGCATGGATATCAACAATAACTGGTTATCATGGAGGTCATGTGACCTGTTATCGACATAGCCCGATTAAGGTTGGGAATCTTGAAAGATATGGAGTTCAACGCCTCTCGGCAAAGGGATTCAATTTGTTTGAAAATTAATTCAGCCGATTCTTTCATTGACGCGAAATAGTTGTTTGCATGGAGCCAACAACCGCTCATGGTGAAATTGGCGTTCAAAATGGAAAGAGAGCAAATCTCGCGGGTCTCACGGGTCAATCAATTAAACGGGTTAAACCATAAATAACGCGTAAATTAGGCGCGAGAACAACGACAACAACCAATAACATAGAGACGACGACGATTAGGAGGCAATAAAAATAGTGAAATCCGACAAAAACAACAATGGAATTCAACTACGAGATCAATTGAGGAGAAGAGAGCAAAAAAGAAGACATGGATGATTTTTTTTAAAAATTGCAGATAATTAGGTATTGGATGAACCAATATATTGGTGAAAACAAGAATGGAAAAAACTTAAACAGTTGATGGATACAAAGTTTATGCGAACTTTTGATGATAAATTTATGTTTTTGTTTAAACTAGAATTATTATATCGCAATCGCTACTGCTTCGATTTATTCATATAGTAACACATATTTCTCCATAAAGTAACATGTTTGTGTTCATATAGTAACACATCTTTCTCTATACAAGAACACGTTTGTGTTTATATAGTAACACTCGTGCAAATGCATAAATAAAATCTCGTTCACATGTGTGTTACTATAAGTTCAAACATGTTTTACCGTAGGGGAAAGTAAGTGTTACTAGTCCTTAACAAAATAAAAAATTTATCCATGTGTTGTGCTTGGTTTTTCATTAGTAACACATTTTTCTTCATAAAATAACACATGTTTGACCTTATAATAAAACATCTGAGATGAACTTTTTCTTAACACATTTAAATCATTTCTCTTTAATATTGACATCAAATAAGCCTCATCTTAATAAAATCACACTCTATTAATGAAAATAATGTTATCAAAGATTATAGACTTATTTGATCCACACACATAAGATTAGAGATCTATTTAATCATTTTTTTCATTTTTATTTCGCATTTGGGCAATTATTTTTAGACAAATACGTATTATTTATTTTACAAGAACACATATTTATCGTTAAAGTAACACATGTTTAACCTAATAGTAACACCCCTGGCACACATGGGGGCAAATTTTTTTTTTTTTGCCCCTACGCGAGTTTTTTTTTAGAAATATCTACCAAATACGACTTAACCCGACCCAACCCGCCTGTGATCCGCGAATTTCATTATATGAGTAATTTCACAGATCCTAGATCCATGAAATTTTTCATATAAGAATTTGTCTTAAAATAATACTTTGATGGTATTATTTGGTGGGACAATTTGCCAACATTTCTTAGTGTTTTGGTAGAGCTAGACAAAATTAAGATTTTTTTTTATTTTTGTTAATTTTCTCGTTTAGAGGAGTTTCCTTTTTTTTTTTGAAGAGTTTTTCTTAAGAATGATTTTTTATATTTTTAGTGGGGCTCGGCCTCTGAATCATATTGTGATCTTATGATTTTTAAGTTTTTCATTTTTTTATATAATAATATCTTATTATGACAAAACACAAGTGACCTATTCTTTGATGAACTTTGAATAATACATATAAAAAAGCTCCGCCCGACTTCGGGAGTTTTGAATTTTGAATTGCGGGGTTCTTCCCTGACCATTGCCGCCATGTTATGGCGGTTTCCGACTGTGCGCTAGCCGCTATTCGAACATAGTTAGCCATGAATTATCATCTTCTCTTTTGAAGCTCTAAATAACCGGATAAAAACCATTCTTCCAAGCATTGTACGTGATTTGCAGGCCAATATCCAAGACGACGTACCAGCCTGTGATGCCACATCCATGAAACAAGGGTTGCCTCCCCGATTTGGTTAATCAAACGCCTGCACTAATAGGCGAAATAATTCCATGCATATTTCCGCGACAACAATACTTCAATACCCAACCCTTCTAGGAGCCCTAATTTAATGAATCGAGTCCATCTGCGGACAAACTCTCTTTTCGTAGCGTCTTAGTTCATACTCGTGAGGATAAGGACGCGCATACTTCTTTGGTTACTGATTCCTCAAACATGATCGCTCAAAGAAAGGGAGAATACCTCTCGCTTACGGTGGATGAGTCTCTGGTTCGGACAGGTATTACTCAATTACAACACTCTCTTATTGGAAAATTAACTCTAGCAACAGTGATTCCCCATACTCTCTAGAGGAATTAACCACGAAACCGGGCCACATCCGGGGTGTCGTGGGGATTTGGAAAATGGTACCGATAGGGAAAGGGTATTTTAATATTCAACTTCTTAGTGTTGAGGTCAAAGATAGGATTTTGGATCGAAGGATGTGGATGTTAAAACCAGGACTTTTAGGGTTCAAAGATGGGTTCGGGGTTTCAATCCATATAAGGTTAATACCACTTTGGCTCAAGTCTGGGTTCATTTCTATGAACTTCCCATGGAGTATTTTCAACCTAAGATAATACACGCTTTAGCGTCTGCTCTGGGCACTATCATCAAGCTAGATGAGCGTACACAAACGTGTTCTATGTGTCATTATGCTCGAGTTTTAATAGAAATTGACATGACCAAAGGGTGTGAGGATTTCATAATGCTTGAATCAGGCAGGGATGTTATTTTTGCTTCACTAAAGTACGAACACCTACCGCTTTTCTGCAGTCAATGCGGGATTGTTGGACATTCGTTGGACACTTGTAGAGCTGTGAAAGGAAGGAAAAGCGAAGAGGAGCGTCTGCAAAGGCTCCGGTTAAGATCTCGAAGCATAAGTACGCCAAGGGAGAGTGGGTACATAAAGGAGTTAACAATGTTAATGAAGTGACGAAGATGAATGAGGTGGAGAAGGTTAATGATTCTAGAAATAAGGAAGCAAGACTTTCTTCCAACAATTTTGTTGTGCTCGAGGGTTTGGAAGATGATGGGGTTGGCCTACGGGATAAGGATGTCGACCAGATGGTGGAAGTTTTTTCGTGGAGGCCAACAACCAAAATGCGGTTGACAAGTTGGGGATGCAGAACTTCCATTGGTTCGTCTTCGAACTACGGCGATTCACTTGTTCATACCTCTAAAGCTACTACCAAAAAGAAAAAAATCGTGCTAAGACTGTTTCTCGTGAATATAATTTGCGAAATAAATCTAGCGAGTGGAATACGGACTTCGCCTCCTTATGATAATAGCTACGTGATTACCTCAAATGCCGATACGGATGCACTTAAATCAATGCGAGTCGTGGCTTCTAGGAGTTGGACAGATATGTGTGAAGATGATCCGCCGCCGTAGTAGTAGGAATGGTGGGACAATGTGATGGATTTGACAACAAAGTTTATGTTTATGGATTCTACTTTGATTTTATATAGAGTCTCTTCTCTTTATTTATTTATTTAGGGATTAAGTTTTTACCCTTATGAGATTTTAAGAGTGTCTCGCCTCGAATCGACATGTGATCTTATGGCTTTTTATTTTCTTTTAATATAATAACTAATTAGACAAGTGACCTATTCTTTAAATTATTCTTTAAATTGTTCGTGCTTAAACTTGTTTATTGTCATTACAAAACAAAATAAAAAAATTATTCTAAATAAAATTGAAAAGGGTAGCCCTCGTCATTATTATATATATTTTTTAAAGCTACTCGATTTTATAGTGGCATTTTTATAGAAAGAGAGTACTTGCATAGCATTACACAAACAATTTTTCGATATTTATTTATTTATAAAAATAATACTTTCCTTTATGTCCCAATAAGTTGTGCACACTTCTGGGATACTAAACTAAGAAAAATTAATTTTGTTACTTTTACGATAATAAAATATAAGAGAGAGAATAAAGTGTAAGGGCTTGAGTGATTTAATGTGATACAAGAGAGAGAATAAAGTAATTTTTAAAATAAGAGTGATATTTTTGTAATTTAAATAATATTGGGAAGATATTAATATTGTGTGATATTTTTATTTTAGGAGTATGTATAAATTCTTGAAATATATGAAAATGGAAGGTGTGTCTAACTTTTTGTGACGATAATTAATTAAAAGAAAATCGCAGTCCACACCAAAAAGTCCCAACTGCAAGTCCAAATGCCGACGGAGATTCCTATGCCGGAATCACATTACATCTTTTTCGTCTCCTCCGCCTTTCCATATTGATCCAATTCCTTTCAACATCGCATTACAGAGAGAAAGAGAGATTCCTTTTGAAGAAAGAGAAGAGAAATGATTCATCAATGCATTTCCAAGGCGCCTCCATCTCCATTTCCCACCTTTAAACCTCTGCACAACCATCCAAAGAAGCTCAAACCCCTGAATTCTATCGTCCGCTGCGAATCCCACCTCGAATTGGAGTCTAAAACGCCGCCCCTCCAGGTGGGCGGGATGGGCCCGTACACGGGCCGGGACCCAAATGTGAAGAAGCCCGCATGGCTTAGGCAGAAGGCGCCGCAAGGGGACAAGTATGAGGAGGTGAAGGAATCTCTCTCGAGGCTCAAACTCAACACTGTTTGTGAGGAAGCTCAGTGCCCCAACATCGGAGAATGCTGGAACGGCGGCGGCGATGGCATTGCCACCGCTACAATCATGGTTCTCGGAGACACTTGCACCAGGATGCCGGTTTTGTGCCGTCAAGACTAGTAGAAACCCTGCACCTCCTGATCCCATGGAGCCTTACAATACTGCCAAGGCTATTGCCAGTTGGGGGTACTTGTTCTTCTTGTGTGTTTTTTTTTTTTTTTGGTTATTTGTTCACTGGTTTAAGGGTACTACTATTTGCATTCATTTGTGTCTTGATAATACTGTTCTTCTCTTGATTTGGTTACTCATTTTATTGCCAAATGTGAAATATGTAGGAGTTGAATGCAGACGAGCCATATTTGTATTTACAAAACGAGACTAGCTGATATACTGTGTAAAAGTTTGGGATTAATAAGGGACCTTTAAGTTAAATACACTCTAAATGGTAGGGACCTTAAAGTTAAATACACTCTAAAGGGTAGGGACCTTGTAAACCCATGATGGGTATTACTCGTGGGAGATTGTTTTGATTGATATATAGAACATTGAATATGTCTTACTTACTTACCCGTTAATACTCGATCCGTCTTTTTATAGTGCAGTGGTGTTTAACTATGCTGAGTCGAGGTTTTGAGCTCGTAAATTCTTATTGCAGAAGGTTAGGATTTCATTTTTGGGAATGGGTTGATTTAACTACATTGTCATTGGTTAAGGATGGGCTGCAGATAGGGTGTTAGTAATAAACAAGAGGGAAAACAGTTTTACACATGGAGTCATGGACAACAGAATTAAGAGTAAACAGGAAGAAAATAGGAAGGGAATATATTTGGATTTGGCATGCCTTTGAGAAAGAGTTATGCATCAAATATGCTATTAAGTAGGAGATTCTACAATTCACTGTCTTGGATTTTCCTAAATATTGAGTGCTTATTTCATGAATTTGCATCTCTAGAATGCTTTTGAACTTTGTGTTACTTTGAAAATCCTCTCCCTCAAATCTGTTACGGAGCTATGAATCCCTTATTCTCAAGCCATTGATGAATGTTGTTATCTAGAGAACTTCATTATTGAGTAAAAATATGTTTTTGAAATGATACTTTCTTTCTCTTCATCAGCAATATTGTGAAGTTGAACCAAACGATATCACCTTACTCTCTAGACATTCTAAACTTTTCCATCTGTCAGTTTGGATTCCTTTTTTTTTTGGGCTCAGTAAAAGAAATATATTATACGGATCAAGCGATATAAGGCATACCCTCAATCAAAGGTTACAATTTACAAGTAAAAATGAGAAACTAGCAAGAACAGAAAGATGAGAAAAAACAACAACACTAGCAGCAAAAAGAACTAATCTCCTAGGAATAGCCAAGGGTTATTCAGCCACCCAGAAAAGAGAAGTTACAGCCAAAAATATTTTTTGCCTCTAGCCATCTCCAGGTTCTTCTTCAGTTCTTCGAGAATTCTTGAAGTATTTAGAGTCTCATTCTTGAAAATGATAGCATCCCTCCCCTTCCAAACGAGCCAAACCAATGTCAACCAAATGCAAATAATGCCTTTTTACCTTTTTGCCTTTAACCATGCAGCTGAAACTGAGTAAATTGGTTATAGTATCGGAATGAAGTAGCAATGTGAAACATAACCAGATACCATGTGTAATTGGGCATTCAAAAACAGAGATTTCCCTCCTTGGATTCTAATTTAACTCATGAAATATATCATAAAAGAGATTATCCCTCCTTGTGTTCTATGCCCAGTCTACAAAATATTTTTGTCCTTGACGTTCTAAATATAGAATTAGATGCTTGATATGCCCTTGCTCATTTGTTGATTTTTCATGTGTATTGGGTTTCTGATGATTAAGATCTTAACATAGGGTTGCAAATCAAATTTTAAGCTGAACTATTGCCTCACAGGCTACTGCGTTTCTTTTACTGTGTTATGGGACTTACCATTTTGTTCTGATGTTAGAAATCTAAAAGTCTAAAGGGATACCTGTATGCCGTTTGTAATTTAAGAAGCTTTGGCATTTAATGGTCAATTTTGTTGCTACAATTTCTATGCATAATCAGATTCTGAAACATCCTTTTGTCGCAAAGTAGGATAGTATTTCCTTGTGGCAAAAATTAAAAATGTAAATAAAAATTGACAGGGACAATAATTGCTAACTCGGAAGCTACTGAATAGCATACAAAATACAAGCATTTAGTGTAAAACTTTCACCTTGGATGTTTCCTTACCATTTGGTAGGATTACTCCTTTTGTTTTCATTTTAAAGTGCTTATTTGTGCTCCGGTTTGGTCTTTCTGTAGATTGGCTGTGAAAGTATTTTTCCTACCAGTTAATTGATTAGTGCACAAAACACTTGAAGATATTTAGTGTTTAATGCATTCACTCTTTCTTCAGCACATACAAGAGTTTCCTCATCTTATGTTGTATAACTACTCGATGGATCATTTTATCTTAAAGGCAAATACTTCTATGCACCAGCTGCACCGTGCATTTCAAATGCATTTTTAAATGATATTAGTTGTTTTACTAAAACTAAAAGGTATTAGTTGGTCAGCGTTAAATGTTTTCGCTGTACAGTATTAGTTGTTTACACCGAACAATATTAGCTGTGCACCAGCTGCACGGTGCAACTATACACCCAATTGGTACATGATGAACTGACTACTGCATTGTTGTTTACTTTCAGTGTGGATTATATTGTTATAACTAGTGTGGATCGAGACGATATACCTGATGGGGGAAGTGGCCACTTTGCTGAAACAGTTAAAGCCATGAAGGTTATTTCATGTTTTAGAAATTGAATTCTTTCAATGTGACTGAGATATTCTACTTGCTACATAGATGCTTGCATATATTTATAGTGATATACTCAAGTTTAGTAATTATCTTCATACTAATGTCCCATGAATATGGATTATGGAACTCATATATATTTATTTCTATGTGAAGATAACCTCAGTGTGTCACTAACATGCAACTATTGTGACAGATACTCAAGCCTGATATCATGGTTGAGTGTTTAACATCTGATTTTCGAGGTGACCTAAAGGCTGTATCCATTCTTGTTCACTCAGGGCTAGATGTTTTTGCTCACAATGTTGAAACTGTGAAAGCGACTGCAGCGGATTGTCAGAGATCCTAGGGCTGGGTATGTGGCTATTACTTGGTGCTCGATTCATTTCATCAATAAATGCTCTGTCTGTTTGTTGATTCACAGTCCTAGTATTTATAAAGTGATATTTATTGTTTAAGGGTTCTATGTCTGGCTTCCTAACTAGAGCTCTACTCCTTACACTAAGAGGAAGTACCTATATATATTCTTGCAAATATCTCATATTTCAGTTGTATTTACCATGATGAGGATTTAGATTGCACTTAAATATCACGAAAAATATATTTTCATCTTTCATTCATTTTCTCCTCTGTCCTCTTGTTTCTCCTTTTTCCTCCTAGATGATGATACTTCCCTCCTATGTTTTTTGAACATTGTGCATCTTTTATCGTCTTGGATACTATCTTTAAAGCATAACATGCTACATTAGATTGCTCGTGTATTTCCTACAACTATTGCTGTCTTAAAAGAATAGCTTGATTAATACCCTTCCTAAGGTGTATTGTCACTTAACAAAAGTATTAAACGCTTCCGTTTAGCTGCACTATTCTTGGGTGTTAATTTTTTCTGAAAATATTCCAGGTATTAGTTGGCAAATAATCCACATTATAGTTAGTTGGCAAATATAAGCCTTCATTAGTGCTTCTCTAAATCTGGTCATTTTATCTATGTCCCTTAAATTTAGATTTTGACAACCTCTCCAATAAAATTCTGGATAGAGAATACTCAAAATTGAATTCCATCAGTTTTGAGACATTTGTTGTGGAGAAGTTACAATTACTATACTTTAAGCTTTGCATCCAATTTAGATAGTTTCATATTTAAGTATTGATGAATTAATATGAAGCATTTAAAACGCTTGTTTAATGCTATGTTGCGTGCTTTTCGATTGCACGTTACAGGTACGAGCAAAGTCTAAACGTACTGAAACATGCAAAGCTGAGCAAGGAGGGAATGATTACAAAAACATCAATTATGTTGGGACTTGGTGAAACGGATGATGAGCTGAAGGAAGCCATGGCTGATTTACGGGCCATAGGCGTTGACATTTTGACTCTAGGACAATATTTACAGGTTAGCTATTATGATATGCAATAAGCATGAAGTTGATGATGCTTGTTTGGAGTTAAAAAGTTCTCTACGTTCGTCTACTGTCTAATTTTGGTCAAAAAAAAACTTATTGAATGTGGTTCCATATTAAAAACAAAATTGCGGGAAAATTAAGAACGGTGTTTTTATGTCACGCAGATGTGCAATAGTCCTGTAACTTGTCTCCGTCCAATTTTCCCAAATTAACTCCTCACGTGACATTCGTGTGACATAAAATGACACCGTTTTCAATTTTCCATGCGATTTTGAGCTAATATTGGTCAATTTTTTAATATTGGGACTAATTAAAAAAGTTAACTCTTTGGATTCCCATGTATTCTATCATGCAATCATAGTTTTTGTAACTAAGTTGTACAGGAGAAGTAAAGTAACTTTGGTACCATGGATTTTGTTGCAGCCTACTCCATTGCATCTTACAGTGAAGGAATATGTTAGTCCTGAAAAATTTGCCTTCTGGAAAGATTATGGGGAGTCAATTGGTTTTCGTTATGTTGCAAGTGGCCCCTTGGTAAACTTTCCTCATCATTTCCCTTTGATTCTTCATAGTTTAATTTTCATTTTAACCTTGAAATTTAATCAGATTTAACAACACTTAGACAATCTGTCAAAAGAATAAAAAAATACTTTCTCCGTTTTTTTTTTATTGCTCAATCTAAATTGACACGGGTTTCAATGGGAGAGTTGTTTATTAGTGTTAAAATGAGTAAAATTACTTTGTATTGAGGGTGTATGAGTCTTTTCTACTTTATGGAAGGCAGATTAAAGTTAATAATGTAGTGGCATGAGGTGTAAATAAAAGAAGTTTGTGAGGAGTTAAGCTGAGAGGATAAAGTTCTTTTTTTAGATATGAAAAAAAGACATTCATTTTTAGATGTTCGTAATCGAAGAAAACGTATTACTCCCTCCGTCCCGTAATTAACTTCATACTTTCATTTTCGGACGTCCCACAATTAACTTTACACCCCTAAAATAAAATACCCTCCATACACTACACCCTCACAATACCATTTAAATTAAAAAAATTATTGTTTTATTTTACTTTATTCTCTCTCCTACACTTTATTTCATTCAACTACCCAAAATATCTTTACACTTTATTCTCCCTCCTACACTAATTTGATTTTTCTTAAAAGTGTGTCACTTCACACGTGATGAAGCCAATTCCGGGACGGAGGGAGTATTATTTTTAATTATATGTAAGAGCTATCTAATTAGAAGCATTAGATAGGACACTCTCGATTTGCATTCTTAATAAATCTATTTTCTTCACATCCAAAGAAACTTGATCATGTAATAAATTTGATTGGTTCGTGAATTTTTTCCTCGTCTTTTAGCATATCTATTACTTTTTAATAATGTGTTACTTTCCTCAAAATTATTAAACAGTGCACTTCGTGTGTCAAACGATATCATCGAGTACTTCTGAAAACTAGGTGAATAATTCCTTGTGCTTTTCTCAGGTTCGATCTTCATACAGAGCTGGAGAACTGTTTGTCAAGACCATGGTGAAAAATGAAAGGATTAAAAGTATATCATCATGATTTTCACACACACACTATTACCCCTGGCTTTAGTTCATATTTATTCATACTCTTAGATTGTAGTCAACCCTAAAATTTTGTTACTTTCAAATTCTTGTATTCATTTTGGCACACTTTGAAATGTCTGTAATTTCTCATAGGTATTCCCAGATTGCTGAACAACATATTTCTTAGTCACAATTATATCTAATTTTTGGAACAAATACAATTTGCCATCAAAACTTTGTTCTTCATTTAAGTCACCATCTCATAGTGTAATTATATACCCAAAAAATGCAATAGTTTTGATGACAAATTGTGATTATATCCCTAATAGTTGGTCAGTTAAGTCCAATTCAAGTGCTGAATGGAGCAGAAATGCTTATAACACATTAAACTATAGGCTTACTTCTCACCTTTAGTCAACAAGCTTTTGAGCCTTTTATCTAACAACAATCATAAACCATTGTAAGAAAGAAACAGGTCGAAACATGACTTTTGGAATTGAAAATCGACATTCATCACGAGTAAGGTGACGGATATGCATTTCTGAGCCGTAATGCTTAACACTTGACATTATCAGACCCAAAGAAGAATAGGTGAATTCCTAGAATACAATCAAATTCCCAGGGTAAAGCCATTAACACAGAAGGAAAATTCTAGCTGAAGAAATTATATATTAAGGGTCCCTGTAAATGCCCACCACAATTGCATCAACGTATATAAAATGCAACAGATGAGTTTTTCTGCTAGCCTTTGATTCAATTTATCCAGCCAAATTCTTGGTCATTAACTGTCAAGATCATAGTAAAGGAATTCAACATCATATGGTCCTTTTATTTTCTGTTATGGCTTCTTTGTTCACTTTACTTCATATGGATAATATTCCAAAGAAAGAAAAGAGCACAATATGTCAATTAGGATAACAAGTTTGCTCTAATTTTTGGAATTCAAACCTGAGAGTCTTGGGTAAGTTTTCAACATCAGCATTTATTCACAGGAGTGTGTGTTTTACAACAACCAGACTATTGAATTCTGAGGACATCCAAATTCTTAACAAAGGGATTCTTCATAATTTACGACGCAGAAATCCGAGTCCCAACAACGACATGCCTCACATGATTTTAATAGTAGCTATATATACTCTAATCTGTCAATAAGATTGGTTGGGTGGTAAATTTCTTAAAGAAGCTAGCCTGGACTTATTAGATCACCGTACGGCTAAAATACCTGAATATGAATCCCAATGCTTTCTACAATTCTAAGTTATTTCGACATCTCATATTATAATAAAATGATGGTAGGCGATGTGCAAGAACTTATAGGACTTCTGTATGCAACTGAAAATCCAAAGCAGACATCAACAAGCTAGTAAAGAGCCTAAAAGCTTCGCAATTTTAATATTCTATTGAATAAACTACTAAACAATATATAATCATTCAACATTTAGTAAGAATCCACATCAAATCCAATGAAGAATATTGTTCAAAAACCACAATGTCAACTTTGGACCTGATTTAGCATTCCTAAAACAATTAAGAGCTGCATTCATGAGATCAAGAAGTTTAAATGCCAAATAATTTAAAGTTATCAAAGTAAATATAAGTCACTCATTACGAATACCACAGTTATCGATACCAAGACTGGAGACGATACCCAATGCCGAATACAGGTGATGATAGTTTGATGTAATCCTTGATTAATCTCCCCAAAATTTGATTAAATGCAACTGAATGAAATAATGCAGTGTTTGTTTTCCTGCCATTGAAGTGTCTTTTTTTCATTCTATCATTTCTTTCTGCTGGAATCCTCTTGCAATTCAGCTCTTTTCCTCTTCGTTAAAACCGAGCTAGAACCATCATCACCCTTTTTATCGGAATTACTTTGATGATCGTAAATAGGAAGTGCCACAGAGTCGGAAAACTTCAAGTGCAAGCACTTGATTCCACCCCATTTCTTCGGAACAATCTGAAGAACCCTATCAATGGCTTCAAACACATTCTCCATAATCTCTTTACCCTCTGTGATACCCCACCTCCCGACTCTCACTGCACTGCAAGTTCCGCTACCCAAACACAACAAGCTCGAATTGCAGGCCCTTTCAATCTCCTCCTTCCAATTACTACCATCAGCTCTCAAATCCACAGGCACCGGAATCTTTCTCTTCTTCTTGTAGAAAACCCTACCCAAAACCGCAGGAAGCAATGGAATCGCGCTCTTAGTGGCGAAAAACACGTCGTGTGAATCGTACAGGTTTTTCTTCGACTCGAAAGACTTGTAATCGGACTTGAGTTTCGATATCTTCAAAATTTGTTTGATATAGGGAATGCCTTGAGCTTTGAGGACCTTGTGGGCTAATTCAGAGGTGATTCTCTTCCCATCGACGATGAGGCAGAGATTTAAGGCGGAATAGTCTTGGGAGAGGAGAGAGTAGCGAAGGGGGATTCGATGGGGAGCTAGAGTACGGTCTCGTGGGGGATTTTTTTAGGGTTATGGAGAGGTATACAAAATCATCACCTTCTTCTTCGTCTTCTTCTTCTTCATGAAGGGCATTTTCATGGTCGGATTCTGAGTGTAACAAAAGCGTCTTCTTCTTCCATTTGAGGAGCGCATTCACTGCTTTCCGAACGCTATCCTCGCTCACTCTATTTCTACAAACAGCTTCCATGGAGGCCGGTTAAGCTTGACGGCGACGGCGACGGCGACGGCGGCGGCGTAAATAAGTGCGCTTAGGAAGTATGAAGAATCAAACTGGTGGGGGTGCGGGTTTGAAGAGAATAGTAGTCTCAAAAACACGATTTAAGAATTACTTCAAAAAAAAAAAAACACGATTTAAGAAGGAAAAAAGCAATTTAAATAAAAGGCACGATTTTAATTTGAAAATGTTCCTTTCTTGGGTCGGGGTTACATTATTTACTACACACCCTAATTTGTTTGTTTTTTTTTTTTTTAATTTAAACATATTAAAAGCCTCACATATTTTCTTTTTTGACAGGAAAATAAAATCAATTAATTAGATGCCTGCAAAATCGGCATCATAAGCGTCACGAATCTCATGCAGGACAACAGACGAGAAAAAACAATCTTGGCACGACAAAGCAAAGCGGGCAAGCCCATGGGCTACAGAGTTTCCCGACCTACGAATCCAATTAAAACTAACAGACTCAAAAGCATTACAAAGGAATAAAATATCAAAGAATAACTCCTCCAAGACAAGAAAGGTCCTCCATCTGCTAATACAACCACTTGAGAATCCAATTCCACTACCACACGTTGTACCCCCTGCTCAATTGCCTTTTCAATGCACTCCTTTGCTGCAAAAGCCTCGGCGATATCAATTGGCATCCCTTCAACCTCCTTTCGCACATAGACTCCACACCACCTCTCCTACAGACTTCGCAAGATTCCACCTAAACCAACACCGACACCGGCAGTAACACGAGGCATCTAATTCAGCCTTCCAAGAACTCGGGCTTGGCGGCACCTATTTGCAATCATTCTTGGACCTCCTCACATTCGGCAAATGGCGCCCAATTTCCTGTGGTCCTCTAGCGTATGATTAGCAATGTCGATAATCTTCTCCGTGAAATTACCTTATCATTAAAGAGCAATTCATTCGAGCAAACCATATCGACCACAATAACGTTACCACAAACTCTTGCTCATCCGAAGACATCTTCATTACCTTGAAAACAATCCACTCCTCCATCGACAAAGTTCCATTCTCGCGACTCCACCGTAAACGCACCAAGGTCCAAAGTAATCGAAAACCCAGAGCGGTCCTCGAGAGCGTGTTCCGCCGACTCAATTGGATCTCCACAACGCTTGCATTCAAAGCGGCACATTAACATACCTTGTGATAAGGTTTAAATTTGTCGGGACGATACCTTACAAAGACCCTCCAAGTGAAAAGTCGGACCTTCGGAGTGACATCTAAATTCCACACCCACCTCCATTTACGAGCTTCCTCCGTTGGCACCCCTAAATAAGCGCAATTGGAGTACTTCATCAACTCAATGTATCCGACTTCACAGAGTATATCCCATTCTTTTCATGTTTCCAAGATAGCACATCCGAACGGTGGGTAGAGAATGGCATGCAAATAATTCCCGCCGCATCCGTCTCATTGAAAACTCCGCCGAATCAATGGGATATTCCACCGCAACGTTCCAGCATTCATAAACTCATTCACCTTACAATCCATTTGAATACTGTCCTCTCGCCGATGTAACCATGTTAGTGTCGCCTCCAAGCAGCCACTTATCTTGTCATACTCTTATCGTCTCCCCTCTACCAACTACCCACAAGCACTCTAACTCCAACACTTTCCTCCCCTCAATCATTCTATACCACGTCGAGCTCGGTTTATACCCCAAATTAGCAGTACAAAAGCTCCCGGTTGGAAAATACCTCGCCTTCAAAGTTCTTGCCAGAGAGAGATATCATTTTGCAAGAGCCTCCATCCTTGTTTGGCAAGCAAAGCTTTATTAAAAGCAGCTAAATTTCTCGAGTCCAATACCCCTTCACTCTTTGGTTTGCAAAGAGCTTCCCACTTAATCCGGTCGTCCTCCTTTCATCCCCTTGTTGCCCCCACCAAAAGCGAACAATAGCTGCCCGTATCTTATCAATCACCCCATCCGGAATTCTGAAACAGCTCATAAGATATGTGGGAATAGCTTGCACCACCGATTTGATCAAAGTAAGTTTACCCGCTTGCGACAAATTCCTGCTCTTCCAGCCCTTCAACTTTTTCTCCACTCTACCAACCAAGGACCTAAAACAAATGAACGAGAATGATCAATATTAGTTGGAATGCCTAAGTAGATGCCATGTTGCTTTGTACACGGCGGACTCCCGTGATAACCGCTAATCTGGCGCCCTTTTCCTCCGAGATTCCCCTACTAAACATGATATCGATTTTCTAAGATTAATAGCACTGTAAGCCGCTTCATAAGTTGCCAAAATATCCTTAACCATCCTTATTTCCGGCTCTATTGCCCTACCAAAAATTATGGTATCATCTCGCAAAGAAAAGGTGTGTGACAAGAGGGAGCCCTTCGACAAATTCTAACATTATGTAAGTTGCCGTCCTCGACATGCTTCCTAATCAAAGCGAGAGAGCTTCGGCACGTAACAAGAATAAATGTGGAGATAATGGGTCCCCTGTCTAATACCCCTTGAAGGCACAAAAGTAGAAGTAGGTTGCCCATTAACAAGAACCGCAAAGGGCACAAGACGCACACAAGACATAATAGTATCAACTAAAACACTGTGCAACCCCAACCTCCGCATAACATTATCCAAGAAAGCCCACTCAACTCTATCGTATGCCTTACTCATATCAAGCTTAAAAGCATAGGACCCTTGATTTAGCTTTGTTATGCTTCATGAAGTGAAAAATCTCATAGGCTAACAAAGCATTATTAGTAATCAAGCGTCCCGGCATAAAAGCAGATTGATTAGGGTCAATAATATTAGGCAATACCAACTTTAACCGATTTGCAATGGTTTTTGTAATAATTTTAAAAGCCACATTGCAAAGACTTATAGGACGAAAATCCACGGGATAACGAGGTAATTTAACTTTCGGGATCAAAGTAATGAAAGTATGATTCGTAGCTCTAGGAGACACACCATCATTCAAGACCGCAAGACGGTAGAAATAACATCATTACAAACGATATGCCAAAATATTTGGAAAAAAGTTGCCGACATACCGTCCGGGCCGGGCCTTAGAAGGGTGCATTTGGAAAAGTGCTTTAGTAACCTCCTCTCCCGTGAACGAGTGAGATAACGTTCTCTTCATGTCTTCTCGAAACTCTGTTCTCCACAGCCTCCCAAGGTGCATCCTCTATCTCAAGATCACTTTTGCGAAATAATCCCGAAAAATAATCTACAAACACTCTTTGGATATCCTCCTCTTCCCCATGAATCACCCCATACTCATCCTCAATCTCCTCAATCCAATTTCGCCGCTTCCTCCCACTTGCCACCTTATGAAAGAATTTGGTATTACGATCCCCCTCCCGCATCCGGGAGACCCGAGAACGCCTCGGCTTGAACACCTCTTCTCGTCGCAATAAGGCCGCAATACGATTTTCCAAAGATCGAGCCGCCTCAATCAGATTTCTTTTGCGTTTGCACCTCCTTTTGGAGTTTATCAAGCTCTTGTTTTGCTTTCTCAATCTCTCGTGGCATTTCCAAAAACATTTGAGCTCCAATATGCTAGTGCATCACCGCAAGACGTGATACTCGAACAAGCCCGGGGGTGACCGCCACTTCTCCATGCACTAAACACTACATCTGCACACTCATCCTCTTGTAACCACATATTTTTGAATCTGTATAATTTAGTCTTATGCTTGAGACCACTCCGCCTACGCTTTCTGCCCGGTTGACATGTATAAAGCAATGATCCAACAATAATCTCGTTAAATGGGTCACACGGGCTCTTTGGAAAAAGCATCCACCAACTTTCATTTGCAAGGGCTCTATCTAAACGCTCTTGGATGTTATTTGCCCTGCATCGCTTATTCGACCAAGTGAAGGGATGACCAACATAGCCAAAATCCAAAGAAGCCATAATCCTCTAAGCAATGTCGAAAATCCCTCATACGATCATCTCTCCGAAGATTGCCCCCAACTTCTCTAAATCGATAGAATACGGGTAATGGGATTCTATTTTTGAAAATTTTAGGGTGCGATACGACAAGGATACGTTTATTTTATTAATATTTTTTTATATATATAATACCTGTAAAATATATAAAAATATTTATTCAAATACCAATATATCATCATCAATTCAATACATAATTGCAGATGCGGGGTGCGAGTGCGGAAGCGAAGCGATATAGGTACGGGGATACGATTTTTAAAAAAAAATTAGAGCGCGATTAAGTGAAGGATACGTCTATTTATTTATATTTTTTATATATAAAAAATATTTTTAAAAATTCGTAATTTATGTAATTCACATTTTCTCTCGTTCAAAACTTAAACATATAATTAATAATTTAATTTAATTAAGTAATAAAACAACAATTCAATTTTGTCTATCCAATACGTAAATCATAATAGTGGATTCAATCTAAAATGGGTGTTACAATGTCAATTTAAGTTACAAAGTTACATTACATAATAAAATTCAATTGAAATAATATATTTAATGTAATTGAATGTCTCCATCTAATCATCAAGTTGGATTCGTCCACGGATTCGCGAGTGCGTTAGTTTTATTTATTACCGATTCGCTATTTGGCAATTGGATTCGTGATGGATTCGCCATGTGGCAATCGGATACGCAACGGACTCGCGGATTCGAGAATCTCACCCCTTTTAGGGGCGAGTGCGAATCCGATCTTGTATTGTAGTATTTTTAGAAGAATCGTGCATCATAGCTACTAGCCAAACGACGGCAGCTCCCATGTTTTCCACTTCTGATCATTTTCGGGGTAACCATAAATTCGGTAAACCTCCATGTATTCACCTCGCCAATCTTAACGTCAATATGGTTCTCGAGAGAAAGAAGACAATTCCACTGAAATCTACATTCCACAACAGCCAATCCACCCTTTTCTACCCCCACCCGAAGTGAGGTAATCAACCCCAAACCAATATTCAAAACCTAGCTTACGCACCACACTATTCAACTCCCTCTCACAAAAAAAAATACAAAATTGGGACCTTTGGAGATAATCTCCTTTTTAAGAGCTGGAACTTTCCGAGGGTTCCCAAGCCCTCGGCGATTCCAAACAAGACAACTCATTGGTCTCGGCGGGAATTTGCTCACTGCAGAACTCCGCCGTTAGAGAATCGTGTCAAAGAAACTATCATCGAATCATCCGAAACTTCCCTCTTTTACTATCACTCCCACCAGCTTCATCAATAATAGAGCATCGCTACGAGACACCATCGGGTCCCATAAAATGGCACCAATTTCACCTTTTTCACGCGTCAATCGCTTCCAAGCTTTCTTGTCAAGCTGCAGGTTGGGTAATCGATAGATTTGTTACAGCGGTGGTGCCACCGCTATTATGTAAGTAAAGGCAATGGTATGAGTTTGGCCGAGAGAAGGGAGTCGGTGGAGAGGGGGCAATGTGGATTGAAAAGAGTCGGGTCGAGGTTCGATTATAAGGGAAATGGTATCGGCGTGCAAAACGGAAGTAATAGCGGAAGGCTTAACATGTGAAATAGGAGAGCTTTGATTATGAGTACGTGGTATAGGCCGAGGAAAGGTGACAATCGGTAATGTTGTAAGAGAGCGGATTAAGAGGACCGGAATTTGATATATTTTGATGGGGAAAGCTGGGTATTTGTGTTTGGCGGGGATATATTTTGGTTTATGAAGGTGATTGAGGGAAAACAATGAATTGTAGGAAAGCGAAGATAGTTGCGGGACATGATCTGTTGAAAGCATGGTGGAGTTGGATTGAGTGGAGCTCAAGGTAGAGGTAGGGTTAATAGTTTCCTCGGTGATGTTTAAACTTTGGTGTAAAGAAGTAAAAATTTTGTCAGCAGACACCATATCATTTAGTGAGCGTGACAAGTGCGATGCAAAAATTGATGGAGGGTTTTGAGACTCGCCATGGGTGGTCTCGAAGTAGTGTGTCTTGGCGATATGTTGGGGTCACGGGGGTACAGGCCCAGGCTGTGAGGCTAAGCGCTCCTTGGTAGTAAATGAGATATGAGAATTTTGGTTTCATTGTGGCATAGGGTTCAGGTTTTGATGTGAGATAGGGTTTAGATAAACAATTTCCGGTTTTGAACCTCGTGGTCTTCTCAAAGGTGTCGCCTTCAAAGACGAGTTATACTTCAACTCCACCTTTGCATGATCACCGGCATCTCGATCATAATCAGAACATGCCTTGAAGATATGACCAATTCTACCACAATTATAGCGAAGTATGGAAGTGATTCATACGTAAATGGCACCCACATATAGTTCCCCCAATTTAACGTTCAAACCTTGAGGTAGGAGCCTTGTGAAATCGGTCGAACTCTGAATCTCACAAACTCCGACCAATTCAAATCCATGGGGGTCTCAAAAGCCTCTAGGGTTCCAACACGTGCCGCAATTAAGCGTATTACTTGCTCCGTTCTACACACCGGTGGTAAGTCATGAGCCCGTATCCGAGCGGCGTCAAAGATAATCGTATTGCCGAGGGTTGTTCCGACCACTGTCAATGCCATAAGCGCAAAAGATTGCCGTCAAAATGCCAAGGTTGATTACGGATTACCCGGTCCACTGTCATCCATGCAGCCGAAGGAGAACATGATCAAAGCTGTTCCCCCGATCGCGCGCTTGCAATCTACCCTTTGGCTTGAACGCCTTAGTCATGACTTCAATCAAAGCAAACACATTAAAAGATTTCTCGGCAATCGGTTTTCCAACTAAGCATGTCGGAGATGATCGGTGTGAACTCTCGGTCGCCCCACCGATACTACCCAGGTCAAGGACCTCATCCTCACCATCGCCCGAACAGCGGGGCCATTAAAAGCGCAAAAGTGACCCTTAGTAGGAAGACACCTGGAACCTGTAAGATAACAAAACTTCAAGAAAATATTAGAAAGCTGTTAGCAAAACCGTTCAAGAAAGTAGAAAACTCGAGACACGAAGACAGCGAAGAAAAATAGAGAAGAAAGAAACGAGGTTTGAAAACGAGAGAAATCCCAAAGGAGAATTCTCAAAAAGGGCCCGGACCCCCAACCCTAGTCTCGCCGTAGAGAAACCCTAACTCCTAGCAAAGAGGAGAACTTTAAAGAAGAAGATAATTTAGAAAACTAGTGTGTGTGTCCTCACATATTTTCAAAGTGATAGCTACGGACAACTTGAATAACTAGATTTATATTTCTTATTTCTAAAAGTAAAACTTAAGTCTAATCTTTTAATTTGTTAGTTTTTTGGAGGATAAATTGATAATAATAATAATAATAATAATAATAATAATAATAATAATAATAATAATAATAATAATAATAATAATAATAATAATAATTGTTGATAGATTTTTGGTAAAAATTTTAATTTAGTTTTTTTAATGAAATTATAACTGAAATTATGCCCAATTCTTTAACTAAAATATTTAGTACATTTATATATGGAATATTGTATAGGATATTTGGAGTTTGCAACTTTTTGAATGGTTATTAAATTAAAGTAGTCTTCATCGTCGATTCAAAAAGTGAATATATATATGTGAGTAGAGTTTTTATTAAAATAAATCATTATAAATTTGAAAGTATGACAATCGCAGTGATCAATTGTGATTCAAAATTATAATTAATTATAAGTTAATTACATATATATTTGTTATTTAAGTTTGTGTCCTGATTGAGTAAAAATCTTACATCTACACTTGAACGAGCCACCATAAATAATTATGATTGAATCTTAACGATATTAAGGATAAACAAATTATTAACAGATACGAAATTTAAAAAAATTAAATTCAAATATATATATGTATATATATAATATAAATGATACTTATAATTTAATTTTAACATATAAAATTAAATGATATATTTTAACTCGATTAGGTGATGGATTTGTGCACCCTATTAGAGATATGGTATGTGAATCGTCTACACCCGAGTACACCGAAGATCCGACCAAGAATCGGCAACAAATCCCGTAAATATTTATCTAAAGATTGTTTCCAGCATATACATTATTATTTCTTTGTACAACTTTATTTCCATATAGATTAGAACAAAATATTATGCAAAATATTATTTCCATAAACCATGGAATTCTAATTGTATATGTAATACTCGATTTTTGAATGAAAATTAATTCAGCCAATTGTTCAGTTTCTACATGGTATCAGCTAGCCGACCCTCTGCCTAACAAGTTCTGTCCGTATGCCATACAAATTCACCTCCCTGCTTCCGCACGCCACCATGTCCATCGTCAAAACCACCGCCAATTCCACTGGTACAACCCAAGATTCGTCATCTACCCTGCCTCCCTCATTAAAATCAAAGCCCTATCCCATCTCCCTATTCGTCTCACCCCCGCAAACTACGTCTCATGGAAACTTCAGTTTACGTCTCTGTTCTTTGGACTGGATCTGATGGGCTTTCTTGATGATTCGTCTACTGCCCCATCACCAACTGTCACCTGGGAACCACAACATCCCCGAATCCGGCGTTTCTTAACTGGAAACGTCAAGATCAACTAATCTTGCATGCCATGCTATCATCCCTTACTGAACCTGTTATTCCCCTCATAGGGACTGCCACAACCTCTCATGAGGCGTGGTCTCGTCTCAATCGTATTTTCTCTAAACGTTCTCAATCTCATATCATCCACCTAAAAGATAAGTTGTCCTCCACCTGTCGGGGCACTATGTCTGTCTCAGAATTTTTACTGAAAATCAAAACTATTGCTGATGAACTTTCCACACTTGGTGCCCCTCCTAGTGATGCCGACCTTCTTATTTACTGTACACCTGGCCTAGGCCCAGCGTACAAGGAAATTATCACTGCACTTCGAACTCGGGATACCACAGTTCCGTTTGAAGAACTATACGATAAATTGATCGACCATGAGACGTATTTGCATGACTCTGAATCATCTCAGCCACCACCCATACCTTCTCTCAACTACACAGCCGCTCCTCGCCAACTTCAACAACGTCCCCAGTCTGCCTCGCCTCAGCAATCATGGCGCCCACCACCTCCGTCCACTGCATCAGGTATTCTGCCCCTGCCTCCGCCCCCACTTCGGGATCTCGGGACCTCCTCGTGATGCTCGCAAAGGTACGTCTAGTTCTCGTGAGCCTATTTATTGTTAATATTGTAACCGTAAAGGCCATGCTGCCGACAAATGTTGGGATATCTTCCCACAACTCCGCCCAAATCGTCCATCTGTGAACACTCACGCCATGCAACAATCTGTCGCACCCTCCGCCTCGCCAACTGCCTCGCCTTAGCTCCTTGACTCTGGTGCATCCCACCACGTCGTCTCTAATGTCTCCAATTTGTCATACCATCACCTCTATGATGGCCCCAATGATGTGATTCTTGGTAACAATTCCTCTCTTGGTGTCTCCCATATTGGCTCTACGTCCATTATGTCAAATTTTAATTTATCTAATGTCCTATGTGTTCCAACTATGAAGCGCAATATTATTTCTGTATCACAGTTCTGTCTCCAAAATAATACTTCTATTGAATTCTTTCCATCTACTTTTGTTGTTAAGGATCTCCATACCCGCAAAACTCTTCTTCAGGGTCAAACAAAGGATAATTTGTATGTCTGGCCCTCTCCTTCACCCTCCTCGCGTTCTCCTTCAATCAATTCAGTCACCAGAGTATCTCCCCTGCTGTGGCATAGTCGTCTCGGTCATCCGTCCCTCCAAACGATGAACCAGCTTTTATCCGCTGTCCTACCATCTACAGCATCGTCTCTTCCTGCCTCCTTCCATTGTGATTCGTGTCTTAGCAATAAGAGCCATAAGCTCCCATTTTCTATTTCTAGTGTTACGAGTCGGTCCCCTTTAGAGGTTGTTTACGCTGATGTTTGGGGACCTAGTCCTATTACCTCTCTCAAGGGTTTTCGTTATTATGTTATTTTTGTCGATCATTTCACGAAATATATTTGGTTCTTTCCCTTACGTTTAAAATCTGATGTCGAAACTATTTTTCCAATCTTCTTACGTAGTGTTGAAAAACAACTAAATCACTTCTTCAAACTTTTTGTACACCGATGGAGGTGGTGAGTTTATTGCTCTAAAACCTTTGCTCTCGTCTCTTGGCATTACACACAAATTACGCCACCACATACGCCTGAACTCAATGGCACCGCCGAACGTCGTCATCGACATATTCTCGAAACTGCACGTACACTTCTTCACCATGCTTCTGTCCCCTCCACACTTTGGCCCCAAGCCTTCCATACTGCTGTTTACTTAATTAATCGCCTACCATCCCCCACTTTACATAATAAAAGTCCATTTTTAGCTCTGTTCAAACATAATCCTTCGTACACCTCTCTTCGCCAATTCGGCTGCCTTTGCTACCCTTGGCTTCGCCCCTATGCTAGCTCTAAACTCGAACCCAAATCTCATCCTTGCGTTTTCATTGGTTATGACTTAGCTCATCATGCTTACTCTTACCTTGATCCCCTCACCAATAAAGTCTATATATCACGCCATGTTAATTTCATTGAAAATGAATTTCCTTTTTCCAAGCCCCTGTCTCCATTACCGTCTTCCTCTCCAGCCACCTTGCCTCGTTTACCGCATCTACCCACTCGTGCACCTGCTACCGTTTCGCCTGCTGGAAATTCTGTCCCCACCCCCATCGTTCCTATTTCTGGGTCTTGCTCACCTTCTAATCCCCCTTCATCCACCTCCGACGAAGCCCCTGTTCCTATTTCCTTGCCAACCCCCTTATCTGCTCCGACACCCACTGAACATCCCTTGAACTCTCATCCAATGGTCACTAGCGCTAAAAATAATATTTTCCGCCCCAAGACAATTAATAATATCACCTCTTGTCATCCCACCCCGAGTCTCTCGAACCCACATGCGTTACTCATGCGCTTAAGTTCGCCCATTGGCGCAGCGCAATGGACGATGAGCTAAACGCTCTTCTCCGAAATCACACCTGGGACCTTGTCACTGCCCCTCCTAACTCAAACATCGTTGGTTGTAAATGGGTTTTTCGCATCAAACGAAACCCTGATGGCTCAATCTCTCGGTACAAGGCGCGTCTCGTTGCCAAAGGTTTTCATCAACGTCCTGGCATAGACTTTCAAGAAACCTTCAGTCCCATCGTCAAACCTGCTACTATTCGCATATTTCTTACCCTTGCTCTCACCTACTCCTGGCCCATTCAACAACTTGACGTCAACAATGCCTTTCTTCATGGCACACTTCCTGCTCCTGTCTACATGTCACAACCGCCGGGCTTCATTGACAAACAATTTCCCACCTCCGTCTGTCGCCTAAACAAAGCTATTTACGGCCTTCGCCAGGCACCTCGGGCCTGGTATATTGCCCTTCGTTCTTTTCTTCTAGCTTATGGCTTCACCAACTCCCTCTCTGACTCCTCGCTATTTTTCTTCACCAAGTCGGATGTCACTATTTACTTTCTTGTGTATGTAGACGATCTGCTCGTCATCGACAACAATATCCCTGCTACTAAAACGTTCATCTCTGCTATCTCCACCAAGTTCTCTGTTAAAAACCTGGGTTCTCTTCATTACTTCCTTGGGGTCGAGGTCATTCGCTCCCCCAACTCAATTTTTCTCAATCATCATAAATATATTTATGATCTCCTTTCTCCCTCAAACATGCTGGGTGCCAAGGAGGTCACTACTCCTCTCTCCTCTTCGCAAACCCTGTTACTCAATGACGGCTCTCCATCTACGGATGCTCGCTTTTATCGTTAAATTGTTGAGGCTCTTCAATAGGCAAACTATCTCAATTCATGCATCGTCCAACAGAAACTCATCTCACGGTTGTCAAACGTGTCCTCCGTTACCTCAAACACACTATTTTTCATGGCCTTCTCTTACGCGGGGACGCTCCGCTCTCTCTCACTACCTTTACTGATTCTGATTGGGCTGGCAATCACGATGATCGCGCTTCTACGTCAGCCTATATTATCTACTTGGGACGCTGCCCTATCTCCTGGTCGTCTAAGAAGCAGCGGACTGTTGCTAGATCGTCCACAGAGGCCGAATACCGTGCTCTAGCCACCTGCTCGACTGAGGTACTCTGGTTGTCTAATCTTCTATCTGAGTTCCGTATTTCCTTGTCCTCTCCTCCCACCTTGTTTTGTGACAACCTAGCTGCCACATACTTGTGCGTTAATCCTGTATTCCATTCTCGTATGAAACATATAGCTATTGACTATCACTTTGTTCGTAATCATGTTTCTAGTGGGTCATTCCGTGTCTCATATATTTCCACCCAGGATCAGCTTGCTGACTTACTCACAAACCTTTGTCCACCGCAAAATTTCTTCTAAATCGATCCAAGATTGGTGTCTCCAATGGATCCTCCATCTTGCGGGGACCTATTAGAGATATGGTATGTGAATCGTCTACACCCGAGGACACCGAAGATCCGACCAAGAATCGGCAACAAATCCCGTAAATATTTATCTAAAGATTGCTTCCAGCATATACATTATTATTTCTCTGTACAGCTTTATTTCCATATAGATTAGAACAAAATATTATGTAAAATATTATTTCCATAAACCATGGAATTCTGATTGTATATGTAATACTCGATTCTTTAAATGAAAATTAATTCAGTCAATTGTTCAGTTTCTACACACCCGGCCTCAACTGGTTCAATTAATTTTAGGTTAGATATAAAATCCTAATTTAGAATTTTTAATTTTTAATTATAATTTTTATTTTTCACTAGAAATGGAGTGTACTCTGCGAAATCAGGCTACAAGTTGGCAGCAAATTTAACTGTCGATGTGAATAAAGAAGTGCATGGGAACTGGGGTGATTTATGGAATTTAAGGGTTCCGCCGAAGGTGAAAGATTGTCTTTGGCGTTCTTGCAGAGACTGCATTCCTAACAAATTAAATTTGTTCAGGAAGAAAATTGTGGCAGAGAAATTGTGTGTGCAATGTAATGCTTTTGAGGAATCAACTTGGCACACCTTTGTGGATTGTCGATATGCACGTGATTGTTGGAATGTTGCAGGGCTTTGGAACATCATTGATACCGAGACACGTCTGGTTGAGGGTTTTACGGATTTGGTGTTCCATATGATTGATCCGCAGAAGGGGAGGTAGGAGCTCGATTTTTTGGGATGGTCATTGCAAAAAACCAGCAGCAGCTGTGCATATGGCAGCAGTTTTTGCAACAGTGGACACAAATCTTGAAGAGTGGTGTTGATGCTTCGGGCATAGCTTATTCGTGTCCAAGGAGGTGTAGAGCTTGGCATCCACCTCCAGGCTCAATGAAAGTTAACGTTGATGCTGCCTTTTGGGGACACTTCCCAAACAGGTATTGGCATGGTTTTAAATCTACCGCAGTTTATAACTCGGTCTTTGGTGATTATATAGTAGCGTGTAGAGAAGTTGTCGCGTCTAATCCGATTTTTTCTATTAATTTTGTCAACCGTGTAGCCAATTCTATGGCTCACAATATTGCTAGAGATTCTCGCTTTCATGAGAACTCTTTTTGTTGGATAGACTCATGGAGAGTTTGTGGTAGAACTTTCTAACACTCCTTGCATTTGCTTTAATGAGAATTGAGTTTGTTTGCTTTCAAAAAAAAATTATAATCTTTATTTTCAAATTTGAAGACTCTTCTTCTCTCTTATTCTCTTTTTTTTCGATTTGTCACTATTTTCTTTCATTTTTATATTTCAATTATATGAATTTTTTTTTAACTCCTTCAAAAATTTTTTTATTTTGGATAATTTTATTGAGAAAAATTCAAAATTTATAAGATTTTTGTTTATATAATTTTAAGTATTATTTTTGTCCAACACATTTATTTTGTGTACGTGTTTTTTTGTGTAATATATTTTCTATTGTTGTTAATAATAAATGGTGTTATATTTTTATTAAACTTTTCAAGTTTTCCATTTTTTTATTTTTTCTAATTTTTTTACATATCCAATTTATTATATATATATATATATATATATTTTTGAAAATATATTATAATGTATTCAAATATGTAACCAGAAAACATAGAAAAAAAGTGTTAGTATGGAACGCGGTGTAGAAGAGATTGAAACAAAATAAAGAAGAATAGTCTAAAAAAATAAAATGTTAGGATGGAGGCAAACTCGGGAGATTTGTATTAAATGAAAAATGAATATAAATAAATTTATCCAAAAACGAGAATAAAAATGAAATGCTATTATAAATCAGTAAGAAATAATGAAAAAATTACTTAAAAATTATAAAAACAAAAATGAAGATGAAATACTAATATAAATTTGTGAGAAATAATGAAAATGGTCAAAAATTCAAACTGTAAATTTTGAAAAAACTGAGAAATTTGAGGAAATTGTGAAAATAATTTTTTTAGATAAAATCGTCAAAAGAAGGTAAGAATTTTTTAGATAAAATCGTCAAAAGAAGATAAGAAACAATGTGTTGCATAAAATACAAGAAAATAGTGAAAAATTGGAAGAGAAAGTTAGGAATAAAGTATCTGATATAAATTCGTAAAAAACAATTAAAGTCATCGACAATCACCTAAAATTTTGAAAACCACTGAAAAACTTATAAAAAAATTTCTCAATAAAATCGTCTAAAATTAAAAGAAGTCAAAGGAGAAAAGATCTCATCTAGATAAAATGGGAAGAACAAACGAAAACAAATTAAAACCTCCAGAAGAGAATGAAACCGTAAAAAAGAATGTGAGAAAAAGAAAAAGATTGCAGTATTCAAAATTGGAAATATACAGAATAAATAATTGTTCTAGTCCGGTGCACAAATCTTTTTATTTGAAATAATTATTTGCAGATACAATTCCAGTCGATGTAGAGTGATAATTACATTTAAAAGGGTGTTATGTTATAGGATAAATACTTCAAATAATTAATGTTCCCAACTTTGAAATATAATTCCACCTTAACAAACTATCATTCATGCATACACTCAAGTTATTTTAATCATAACTTGTTTTTAAAACAAAAACAAAATTAACGTCTCAAAAACTGCCCTTGATACCACAACAAAAGGTTATGTTAAAACCACAAATTGCATTACCAATCAATAATCATGTACGTACACATACATTCACAATAATAAAAACTCACTTGAAATACATCAGCACTAAACTACAAAACTACATAATTAAATTGGTAATCAATGGGTTTATCACAAGAAAAAATCACCCACTTAAAAGAAAAATGAACTTTTCATTGTACAGAGAGCTTCTCATACATAGCCACAACGCCTAGATTACGAACCATCTGAAGCACTTGTGTTTACAGCATCATCACCAATTCTCCCGACATGCCTAATGGATTGTATTCTTCACTTCCCCCAGCTATTCATTATAGACTTGAATTTGTACAAACTCCGATTTTTGGCTAGAGTATGCCTGAAACATTACTTGGGAAAACAAATCAGACATTATCTGGCCAGAACATCCTGAAGAATGCCCGATCGAATTCCTTTTCTTCTAACCGCTTTTCAAACTCTTGAATCTTCCTCATCTTTTTGAGATTCGCTTTGGTTTATCCTTAGGCAGCTGGAAAGAAGATGGGACATCAGTAAACCTCCCAGAAACCTTAAATAAAACAAGAATATTACAATAACTAAACCTAAGCTTTTGGAATAAGATCATCAGATATTTGGCAACTTTCATATCATCTGCTTTGTTATTCATAAGCTTCTAGATTTATGTACTCAACATGTTATTTTTGTTCTTATTATAATACCTCAGAGTTCAACTATGAATATAATGCATCATTGAATAACATCCATTAGAATCCTTGTTCAACTCTCCCTGTCTCTACTATTCTTAGTGGTTGTAAGATATGATTAGGCAACCGTCTAAATAAATGAAGAGGGAGTTCTCACATTTCTAATCACTACTAGAAGTTACCTTCCTGAAATTCAGCAATTCTCCCTGCGGTTGAAAAGCTTGACAGAGATTTCATTTTCTTGATTCTTTGATCTAATTAAGTCACATATCTCTGAGTCTCTTTCTAGTAGTAACATTAGATTCATCAGATCAAACTATTGCATGGTCTACTATTACAATATTAAGATATGCTGCCAAGAACCTTCAACAGTAAAATGAACATCAAATGCCTTATCTCGTAGAACATTATTTGAGTAGTGATCTACATTATCTCAAATTCCAAATTATTTAATCATTAAAAAGTGTAGTTTTCTACATGATTATCAGTTTACCACTTCTGTTTACAAATCTTCCTTAAAGAAGGTGTCTGTCTACTAGTAACCTTTGTGTGGAGTAAAAGATATCTATTAACAAGGAAGCACCAAGGTGAGGTCTTTGTTAACAATTCATTCTATTTTCGGGATATAGTCTATCATACCAATATAGAATCATAATTCTGTATACTATAAATGCTCACAGCAATTTCAAATTTTCATCTATTTATAGGTTTTCTCGGCCTTACCACCTAACTAAAAATATTCAATTAAAAGAAAGGGCAAATTTACCAACCGAAAGGAAAATCAATACTTACTTCTGAATTATCCCCATCACTGATTTTTGATTGCTTGACCATCTTAGGCTTTTCTGCTCCCAAACCTCGCTTGTTTTTCTTAACAGAAGTCTGTATAGGCTCCAGCCTGCCCTATGTTAATAAGCACAGTGATAAGTACAATGCAAAACGGATACGCTTAAAGCAAAAGACAAATGCTACATGAAGACTATATTCCTCTTGATAGCATAGACCTCATAAGGCTCAAACATTGTGTAGGAAGCCAAACACAGTAAATAAGAAGAAGCCATGTTATGAGCATTATAGGAATACAGAGAATCCCTTTTCGGGCTCATTTAACAAGTTCGCATAGTTTCCGTGATAAAAAAATTCCATGGATGATGAAAACTGAACAGCCAAGAAAACATAAAAACATAACTCCCCCAGCAAAAGGTAAGTTTTAAATCTAAAACTCATCCTTCTTTTTCTCCTCATTATTAATCCCAATAATAGCTTATTATGCAACTACATATCCATCAAAACGATCAAGAAGGATGGCAAATTTAAGCTAAGGACTCTTGGCCTTTGTTTTGAGTATCTCAGAAAAATAAGAAAAAAATATTGCTTCCTTTTTCTTTTCAGGTAAAAGAAGATGAGATTTCATCTTTTGCACGGTTGATGATGGAGTTACTTCAATGGTTTCTACAAAACTTTTTGACATCATGAAGCTTGGAATATCTCAAAAACACAGATGTTGATTCTGTTACTTCTCAAGTTTCATCAGAAATTCTTACTTGCAATCTCCTCCTATATTTTAAAACACAGAGGTCCACAGAAAACTAACCAAATCCAGCTTGATCAAACAAAACTTTAATCTTAATAGACCACAAAATCAGAAAATAGGAAATACCAACCTGTTCGGAAACACCAAGGCCAGTCCCTTCTTTCCATCCGTGCTTCTTCAATAACTGGATACACCCAAAAGTACTACACATCAAAATCAGAAAATCGAACGCAAGCAATTGGAAAATTTTACAGAGAGAGCGAGCAAACCTGAAAACCAATATTAGACGAATCTATGGGGATTGAAGCAGAAGATCCTGAATTTGAGGGCGCATTCATCGTACCTAAACCCACATACGAACTCTTATCAATTTCCATTGCCTATCACCCTAGAAAGGAAAAATTGGGGCTGCACTTTATCCAATAGGGATTACCATGATCTTTTTATACGGACCATATGGTTGATAATATAAGTATTCGAATCAAAATTGTTGAATCAAAGAGAAACTTTGTGAACATTCATAGAAGAAAAGAAAAGCCCTGGTCAGAAACCCCAAATTGAAACCGACCTTTATTTGCACAGGTAACCCTTTGATTGAGTATTTACAAATTACACCCTATTTTCATTTAATATTTCAATTTGTTAGGTAAAACTTGATAACGGAAAATTTGAGTCGGACGGAAAAGTTTCGTTAAAGAATTGGCTAAATTGATCGTTTTTGCACTCACATCTCTTTCGCGTCAAGTCAAATCTTTTTTATCCAAAAGAATTGGGCCTTCTTGGATGATCAAATTATCTGATTGGGATGAGTTAAATTCTTACGTTGTGCTCTAAAAGCAGGTAGTGAAATTTCTCTTGGTCCATTAGTCATTTAGTTGATGGCCTAATCTATAAATATATAAAAGCGGCGTCAATTTGTCCAAATTTTGGTGAAATTTCGGGCCGAGTGAACAAGATCTTCACGTGTGTAACAGTGTATTTCACTCTCTCTCTACGCGTGTGAACAATGTTCACGTGAACGAGTGCCGAATTTTTTTAAAAAAAAATTACGCTTTTATCTGTATTAATGGTTGATGCACGATTTTTCATAAATTTTTATCCGATTTTGCGGCTTTGTATTTATTAATGGTCTTTGCCACGATTTTTAATAAATATTTTATTTGATTTTGCGACTTTGCATTTATTAATGGTCTTTGCTCAAATTTTGATAAATATTTTCTCTCATTTAATGATTTAAATTTATTAATTGCATCTGTGTGTATAAACATGAATATTTAACATTTTGAAATTTTTTAATCAATAATATTATCTCTATTTCCCGGATTAGTCGGTCCTTGGGCGAGATACCGAGTTATCAAAAAAATATTATCTCTATTATTTGGTGAAAAAAATAATATTTAATATTTTCAAATACTGTATTTTTATTTTTACGAGATATATAACATTTCAAATATTTTTTAATAAATTTCCAAAATATTGTATCACTTTTTATACATAAATATACTTACTAACAAGAATAACAAGAGAATACAAATTAAAAAATTTCCATATCAATACATATATTAAGTTGTATAATAGACAACATATAAAACTTTTTTTTTACGGAGACAACATATAAAACTAAAATAATAACAAAAACAACAATTTCAAAATTAAGATACATGCAAAGATAAAAATAAAAACTAACGAGAAAAATAAATAACACAATAGAGTCTCATCGTTTCCCATGCCAAGCGATGCAGTATGTAGTTTGCTTCTCATTAAACGATTGAATAATTATATATTTTATTATTAATTATATTATCATTAATCTTAATATTCCAAAATTCGAACTACCAAATTTTAAAAATAGTGAAAAATTTTAGTATTAGATTTTATACATAAATAAATTTAAATATAAACCATAGCAATAGCAATTAGAATACAAATAATATAATTTCAATATCAACAAGATATTAAGCTATATTATTAGACTATAAGATTATATATACAAAAGCGTAAATAGTAATAATTATTTAAAAATCAATTTCAAAATTAAAACTTAAAAATATATATATATATATATATATATATATATATAACATAGCAGTGTCTCTCGATACATGTGCTCGGCCCATTGTCTTTGAGCGATTCAAAATATTTTGAATCATTGCATGCATGCAAGTATAGAAAATATCAAAAATGACTCTTCATCTTCCTCGTGTTACATCTATAAATACCAAAGTCGGGCATTCAAAACTCATACAAGTTCACATATTCTAAGGTTACTGTGATATTTTGTTTAAATGGGTTCTCTATTCAAACTTGTGAATGAAATCAACACGACCAAAACCGAATGGGCAATGAAATTGCGTCTAATTCGGTCTTACCGTGTACCGGCAAGTGCAAAATGAAGAACACAATCTCAAGAATGTGTATTTCATGATCAGCAGTTTAAAATTTAAATTTTTTTATTATATTTGAAAATATTATTGCATGCAAATGACTAACTTATTTTACATAAATGTTTACTGCAGGAGAAAGAGTTCATGCCACACTAAATGAAGATCAAATTAGAAGATTCTCCCCATTGTTGGTGAGGGCGGATTGTATGCGGTCAAAAAAATTTTGGTCACATTTAACAAAAGCAGATATCGTACTACTGCAAACAGAAACTAATCATCTTCATACATCAAACAAAAGTAGTAGAAATTTACGATGAGATGTTTCCTCATCTTTTACAATTTCAAGACTTTCAATTATTTGTCAAACATTGAGAATCTCAATGAAGTGAAATGTTTGGTAAAATATTTTTTTGTAAATTTTAAATACCCTTCATTAAGTTAAAGAGTTTATTGAGTGTGTGTTTTGCAGATGTGATTGGTCGTGTTGTGAGTGTCAGCGACCTAAGGTGGTAACGAACAATGATGCGAGATACAAAACTAATGGAGATTGTGCTAGAGGATACTCGGTAAGAAATATTACAAAAACTGAATTTTTAGTTACCTACTTTGTTATTAATTTAACTCATGAATTTATATTGTAGGAGGAATCGGATATATTGCACACTTTAGGAAGGATATGTAGAAGAAATGGATAATTATGTGCAGTAATGTTGGACCTAATGCACCTACTCTAATAGTGCGGTTTTGCGAAGCGAAAAATTTTTAATGGTAAATTCTTACATATTTAAATATAACACAGTCTACCATTTATTTACACATGATTTTCAACGTTAAATATATATTTCAAATCTTGTGGTTCTTTCTTCAACATACAATGCCACAAAACTTGGTTTCAATGTTGATTGTCTTGAGGTTAAGGAATTCAATGAGAGGTAAATTGTAAAGTATGTTGTTACTTAATGGTTTAAACTCTTGACTACATTATAACTTAAATTTTTCATGTAATTTTTAAAGGTTTGATGGTGATGCTACACAAATCGGTGTTACACACTCAATATCAACTGCTCCTTCTATAGCAACAGATGAATTAACAAGTACTAATATCAAAACTATTGAGGAGTTGACTCAAAACAAGGAGGTATGCATGAAAATAACCAATGTACAAAATTTTGTATTATAAAAAGAAAATATTATTTTTCAAGTAAACTCGATGATTTTTTTTTTTTTGTTTAAAGTAGAATAGAGTATATTTTTTATTAAAAAATCATTTCTTTTAATTATCTTGCGGATCGTAAATTTACGGGTTTTAGCAAGAATTGTATCGATTGAGATATTTGGACGGTGGTGGTACACGCCATGCAGTATACAAGAAGAAACTGATTAAAGAGAACGAGAAATTTAAGTGTGAAGGCTGCAGGAAAATCGTTGCAAGTGGAATCCCCGTGTTAATGCATAATTAATTATGCTTATAATTTTTTTGATTGATTAAGAGATTATAGTTATGATACAAAAAAATTATTTCAGTACAAAATTCGGGTTAGAGTGCAAGATGAGATTGATAATGCTATTTTCACCCTATGGGACCAAAGAATGTGTTGTTTTGATAGGAAAAGCGTGTCTCAAGTTCAAGAAGATGACCAATATAAGTTTGTGAGTTTAATCCCTAATGTTTTATACCGCATGATCAATGTGCAAGTCTTATTCTATATTCAAGTTAAGCCGAGAAAATGTTACAGCTACACCGAGATTTACAAGTGTTAGCAAGTTAATTAAGGACTGAAACCGATTAACAAGTTTTGCTAATGCGGAAGTCGGGTTATTTACGGACTTTCTTGTTTTAACTAATACAACTTTATTCATTACTTAACTTATAGTTATTTTTATTTTTGCAGGAGACAGATAACATCAAGAGGTTGCATAGGGATGAGATTGATCCCATGAAGGTAGGTTTTCAACATAATAGTTTGGTATTTTAACTAATTTTCAATGAAATTATTTTTTTGATCTACCTATTATTTTTATAGTAGGAGGGTACTTCGGAAGGTGATGAAATCACACCCCAGGATAAGATGAAGAAACAAGTTATAACCGATTGTATCGAGGTCAGTAGGAATGAAGAGAAAGCTTATGGATGAGTTTTCATCAAGCTGTACCAGAAAAAAGAAAGCATGCATGATAAAACAAGAGGAAGGATTGGAGAATATCCAGCAGGTTTAGGATTTTATGTGTGTTTTTGCAATGTTTTGATTTTTTTGCAATGTTTTGATGTTAACCCTAAAACTATGTTCTTTGGTTCCAAAATAGTTTATGATTATGTTTAGGGTTTTATTAATATTTAATGTTTTGTTGAACTATAATTTTTAATTTAAGTCAAATGTTTAACTCTAAATGTTCAACTGCTTTTTTTTTTTTTTTTTGGATAAGTTTAATTTTGTTAAAGTTTCATGTTATGCCTACATACTAGGCCTACATTTATCAAGCTTAGTTTAGTCTTAATTATGAGGAAAAAAATCCATCATAGTTCCTAAACTTGACCATTAATTTATAATAAAAATCAAATCAAATCCAGCATTTTAAAAATAATAATTAACTAATTCAACTTACCGCATAAAAAATAAACATAAAGAAATCAATCAATGAACCAATCTCAAACAAGAGCAATAAAATTATCAATCAAATTCAAACACATTATTAGTTGTAATAACACAAAGGTATTCAATTAACTTTTTAACATGGGCTCAACTACAAAATAAATCACATTCAACCATTAAAATTAATTAAATATCTAAAAAATTAGACCAGGACATTAAAAATATCAATAAATAACACTCATGAAAATAACAACAAATTGGAGGCAATCAATAAGTTAACTTATTTGATTTTTTAGAAATGACATTAATTTTTGTTAATTGTTATAGAGGTTTAGATACTATAAAAATATAACTCACATTAATTTTTATGTATATTCTTTAAAAGGAAAAGAAGAAACATCCACACAACTCAACACAACTAGAATATGATGGAAGGTCCAACAGGTTTGAAATGAAAAAAATAATATCGGAAATACTATAAAAGGTGTGCCTTAATCTTTTTCTTTTATTGATTATTATTTGTTAGCATATATATTTTTAACCAAGCATGCATTTTCTTTCCTAAATAATTTTATTCTATTGTATCGATTAATTTTTATCGACTTATTACCACATATTATCAATTTTTAATCAAAATTATATATGCTAGAAATAAATGAGACAAATAATAATGCATAAACTATGTCATTCAAATATTAAACAAATAAAAAAATGCATAAAATTGTGTGGGTAAAGATCTGTACCCAATTTTTTTTTATATTGCACCCATATTTAAATTACACCACACAAATTGGTGAATTATTATATATGTGGGCCCAAATTTTCTACACCCCATATTTTTATTGCACAATACAATATTTTGAATTTAATCTATTAAAAGATAGAAAAAATTTTGATTTTGAATAATAGTAATTTTCTATTTTTTTAAAAGATCGAGACCACTTAAGTTTATTTAGAAAAAATATTAAATTGGTGGGGAGGTGCGAAATAAGGTATTATTTTTTAAAAAAAAGCAGTTAACGAGGTTAATGCACATAAATTTACAAATACTCACATAAAGGAAAAAGAGTATTTGTAAAAATAGTTTGAATGAGATCGGGAAAAAAAAATCATGAACATAAATTATAAACACTCACACAAAGGATACGGGTGTGAGGAAACAAACCTTTCTTATTAAGTGCATCAAAATATATATATATATATATATATATATATATATATATATATATATATATATATATATAATCAAACCTGAGATATTAAGATCAAATCGAGATATTTAAAATAAAAAATAACATAAAAGAAAATTTTAATATGAAATAGATGAAATGAATAAAACTTATCTTCATCATTGTATTCTCAAATCGATGATTTGCTCTTGGATCTACAATTTTTTTAAAGATGTTAAAAAAAAGATTTAAAAATGTATTTTTCAAAAGTTATATAAACTACAAATCTCGAGAAAAATTATGTGTATTACCGTTCAAAACGAGATGGATCTGTTCCTTTGTGGAAACAGAGATAGAGCGGTATTGATGAAGAGAGAGAAAGACGATATGGAGAGAGAGAGAGAGATAAGACTCAAACATATTCTAGATGGCCGCTTGATAGGAGGGAGAGAGAGAGAGAAAGAGAGATGATATGGAGAAGGGCGGTGGTTAGATGGGGAGAGAGAAAGGGGTGAATATATGAGCTTTATAGAAAGATTTAAGTGGGCGTTAGAAGAATTCTTAGTATCACACGTGGACTCATTAACTCATTAGGATAAGTTTTGATTTATTCTTGTAAAATAAAATAAATCAAAACTTATGTATTGGGCCGGACTTAAAAGATGCGGGCCCGGGTTATAGATACTCTCATTTAAGTTACACATTGTGTTGTCCCATATTTAAATTATAACCCATGTATATTGGTGATTTTAAATATATTAGACTATTAGACATAGTAAAAAAATAAGATGCAGTAGGACTTAAAAGACTATTAGACTAATAAGACTATTAGACTATATGTACTTATGTATTGGACCGACTTAAAAGATGCGGGGGCCGAGGTTATAGGTACTCTCATTTAAGTTACACATTGTGTTGTCCCATATTTAAATTATAACCCATGTATATTGAAATTTGATTTTAAATATATTAGACTATTAGACATAGTAAAAAAATAAGAGGCTTGGCCTATGCATAGTTAATTTATTTATGTTAGGCCCAAGATAAAAATACAGGCCCGATTAAAAAAATTTAAAGGCCCAAGCCCCGCACACACCAATAATTTTCACTAAATTTAATGCTATTAAATCTAATTTGATATTTTCGAGACACACCGACACACATGTCAACTTAATGTCAAATGTCATGACTTTATTGCAAATACTTTTTCAAAAAAACATTAAAAATATCGAAATAATATATCAATATACCTAAAGGATCAATTCGGTATTCAATTTACATTAAGAAAATACTATATAATTAGTGAACAAGAATTAAAAAAAAAAAAAAAAAAGAATTTTTGTGATTTTACGGAATTAAAAAAATACTATATAATTTTTTTCTCAAAAGAATTAAAACAAAAATAAAATTGAGAATATTCCTATGTAATCGATGTGTGGCATCTCGTATAGTGTCTAACTCATAATATAATCAAATATCTTAATTTTACACCGATTCCACTTTGATTAATTTTGAAGAAAAAAAAACCCCAATAATTTCTGGAATTTTGGTTTTGAATTTTTATAAAATATTTTTTCTAACTACTAAAAAAATTTCAAATAAAAATATATTGAAAAAAAAAAGCTGAAAGTTGGACAAACCGAGGAAAAAAAAAAAAAGATTACTACCTTTTGTAGATCTGCTATAGGTTGCGGTGGTGGCGATGGAATGCTAGCGGCGCGGACGTCTCCTCATAGAATCAAATCCGATCGGATATGAACAAAACATGCATGAGTGATTTGATTTATTAATTAGTCAATAAGAATAAGAAATTTTGTTGTCAAATAAAAATATTTTGAAATATATTTTTTTAAAGGGAAGTGTTGTTCAAAAAGGAAATTAATTAAGGTAGAAGAAGAGAGTTACGAGAGGTTTTTGAAACATATATTTTTTTTTTGAATTTTTTTCTAATTAATACAAAATTTTTGAAATGAAAAACAAAATATTGAAAAAATAAAAGCTGAAGGGGACGATCCAAGAAAAAAAAAGAAGAGAGATCCTACCTTTTATGGATTTGTTACAGGTGCGTTGATGGCGACGGAAGCTAGGCTGCGGCGACCCGAGCCCGATCGGTGGAATGCGAGATCGTGAAAGACATAGCGAGCGAGAGATAGCGTAAATCTCGAGATGAAAAATAGGTAGATGAATAGAGGGGAAGTGGAAGAGTGCGGTGAGAAGAGTTCCCTGAATTTATTGCGAGATCGGCGGGAGGGTGTTGGTGGGAGGAGGTGTTGGTGGCCATGGATTGTAGAGAGAGCGGGAGAGAGCGAGAGGTGAAATTTCTAGAAAAAGAGAGAGAGAATGGGATAACTAGATGAAATTTCTAGAAAAAGAGAGAATGGGATAACAAATCGATATTGCGTCTGATTGAGAAGATAGGGTTTGATGCAATGTGTAGTAATTTATTTGTGGGCTTCATGTACGTATATGGGCCGAAAATTATAGTAGTGCATTTTTTTTTGGCTACATTATTTTTGTGGGCTAATTTGTATTTTTAATAAGGCCTATGCAAAGAATCCAGGGCGTGCGTATTACAGTGCCCAAATGACGAGAAACACTACAAATCATTCATCCGGTGTGACCAAATATCAAAACCACTTGCCACCGTGGCGTCATCGTCTTGTATCGGGACCTCTTCCATCTCCGATTATGCCATTTCAAGTAGCGGCGAATGTATAGTGACACCGCCCTTCGTCGGTGAAGAAGTTCGTAATCGCGGACTGCGGGCGTCGATTTCGGATTGTGTCAAACGAGGATCCTACGAGATACGGGTTGTTTTACCCGGCTTGGTACATAGTTCCTTTGCATATGTTGTGCTAGTAATATTGATTGCATTTGTGTTGTTAGTGTCGGGTTTTGTATTGGGAGTGTTGGTTGGTTGTACTGAGCTTCATCTTGCTTGTTGTTATTGATTGTTTAATTGATGTTGGTGATGCCCAAATGTTTAAGACTTTGGTCGGTGTGCTATTAATATTTGTATTTTCAAAATCCTATATGCATTTTATTAGACTGAATGTTGATAGACCCAAATATTGGTACTTTGTGATATGACAATTCGTAATAAAGGTTATTTTTTGTTCGCTCAATGAATCTGTAATCTTTATAGTCGAGTACTTAGTGCATTTATGTCACAACTTATTAAACTTCATCTGCTTGTTGGTTGGTGGTTGCGGAATTTAGTACTTGGCTTACCTATATAATAGTGAGTGTCTTAGACAGTATGTGCATAGAAAGCGAAAATATGAATTTCCATTCTCCTTGCCCCCAAGAGTGTTTTCTTTACCAAGGAAATTGGAATGAGGAGATTGTAGACGTCTTCATTCGAGTGTTGTTGGATGATATTAAGTTAGGAGTTTGGGTTGTTAGTGGTGAGAATCATCAAGAGTTGGTTGATGCTCAAGCATTTATCAACGTGATGATGGACAAAGATTTCTCGTAGGACAAAGTTGTTTATCTTATCAACTTTGTTGAAGAAGAGGTACTCGACATTCAAAAAGTGCTGGATTTCGATGGTGTTCATTGGGATCGTCGGTTCAATCACGTGCATGCCTCTCCGGAAGTTTGGGATGCTTTATTCAAGGTACGATGTTCATTGTTTTTCTCTACTATGTTAGGAATATATTCTCTATTGAAGATTCCGAGTATGCTTGGTTTTATTTTAAAGTGGGATGAATTCACCAAGGCTTTCTACCATAAGGGTGGCGCTATGTTCGAAAGTTTGAAGTCGTTGTTTGGAAATGACGTTGACGTGCCTCCCACTATAATCGAAATTAGCTCTGATGGACTGCCAAGTATAAGCCTAATAACGCATTTGCGCTAATCATAATAGTGGACTCGAACAATGAAGAAGTTTCCTCTCCTCTGTTGTTGGACATAAACCACCAAGGAAGAAGTTGTTCGACGATGGAGCAATAAGCCGCATATCCGGCAGCCTACAAGTGAAGAGTCCAACACCGCGTATCTCCGCAAGCACAAACAAAAAACAGGACTAAGAATGTGTTCCGTGGACTGAAAGCGTGAAGAAAGAGTCGTCTTAGTGTGCTTCATCAAGTCCACCGAGACTCACTTACTCTCTGCATGGCAAGGAGTAATGTGTTTGGGCAACAATGGTAGTCTAACTGTTTTCCCATTAGTTTTCGTATATTACCATTCCCTCTTGCCTTTTATTATTGACTTTCACTATTATTGTGTAATGTTTGACCGTTATGTGGTGTTGGTGTGTATATGACTAAGAACTTTTATCTTATGTGTTTAATATTAAATAGCCCCTGTTAATTTAAATTTGGTTTATTGCTCATTTTTCTTTCATTTTTTGTTAATATGTGAGCTTTTTAAATATATGTGTACTCCAATGGGTAAGATTGATTGACAATACAGAGGTGCACTATCGGTAATAAAATCTCTGCTCACATATAATATATTTTTTTAGGCTGTTTTTATAGATCAAGTTTGTAATTTTAAATTTGTAGGCTTAGTATGTTTAAATGAGCATGTATTGGCAGACGTGCCGTTTAGGGAGAAGTTACATGAAATTGGGATCATTGAAAATTAATTTGTGTGTTTTTAGTAATTTAGCTAGTGTTTGCAAATTACGAGGGAGTTTTATTAGGGTTTTTTAGGAGAAGCTACTTATATACAGTTCTTAAGCAACAATAGAGTCTCAAAACAACAACCATATTTTTCGTGCCTTTACGTAAGTCTAATTCTTTGAAAAAAACACAATGTATTGAAAAAAATAGGTGGTGCGTGTTATTATGTAAAATCACGATTGGATGTAAAAATATGATTCTTTTTTTAATACATATTCTCATTACATTTATATTCGCTTTTTCTTTAAAATATATATAATTATGGAGTATCTTTTTTAAATCTAAGTTAATTTTATGACATATAAACAAAAAAAAAAAAAATGAATGAAGTTTGAAAAAATTAATAGTAATTGAAGATGCAAATCTTAATTCACGTAGAAACACTACAAATCCACCGTGTCATATCCGATAAATCCCTCAACGGGGGATATAGATATTAGGCAAAATAATAGTAGTTCATATTGTTTGAAGTGATACAAACTTTTCTTTGGATTCATGCAAAAAGTGTATCGACTTCACTATTTCAAAGAAACTCCCTTTGACACCCTCATTACTAGTTTTTGGTATTAGATAAGAATATAGACAACAAAAGATGAGTGCATCGAGCAGGACAACATATTGGTATTGTTGTCCAACTTATTTGCAATCACGTTCCAACACCCGTGTCGCATATAGAGCCCTTGCTTCTTCGGATAAACCCATGAAAATCTCTAGTCGGTCGTTTTGCACCTATTAGTTCATTGCATCCAACTTATCTACAATGGTTAATCCAGAACATTAATCGAAAGCGGACCATAAACTTGCGTTCTCAATTGACCCAGGTCTTTCTCATATCCGATTCTCGATGCCATAGTCTCCGCCATTCATTTGTCGCCCGATAAAAATTCTCAAGAAAGGCGGCCACGTAAGGCTCACTAGATTCTCGGAGTGTGTTTCCTCTTCCTTGATGAGTTAGAAGACGGTTATGACATGTCTTTGTCGAATGCAAAGATCAATTTCTCTGTGCTCACCCACAACAAAGTTGTTCCGAGGGCGGACTATTGTCGCCTTCCAAATTCACGCATTGTAATCATCATTGCCATTATCGGCCACTCCTTCTACACTGGCGCGCGAGCATATTGTGAATGCATTGTGGTTGCAGCTAGGGGTGTGCATCACTAGCGAAACCGAATTAACCGAAACCGAAAATTTCGGTTCGATTCTGATTAATAACCGAAATAACCGAAATTTTGATAAAAATGTGAAATCACTTAAAAATGTCCAATAAATCATAAATTGCACCAAAATTAAACTTTTATTTAAGCTTTATTCACAAAATTAAACTTTTATTTAAGCTTTAATGAGAATAACAACTTTGATAATTGAGATTTCATTTAACATAATTATGAATCATCGCATCTTCATTCCGAGAATTGAAAAACTTACGGAGGAATCGGAATATTTGATGCCCTCAAATGATTCAAATGTTCGACGACGGTGGTCGGTGAGTGAGCGGTTCGCGGTGCGGCGATGGCCGGTGAGTGGCGCTGGCCGCTGAGCCTATGACTCGCGAGTCGCGACTCTCTCGAGACGCAGACTTCACGGTCGCGATCGGAGTGGGCCGGTGGCGTCGCTGGTGGTGGACTGGTGGGGCGGGACGGTAGTGCGCCGTTTGGTGGTGGGGCGGCGAGGGGAGTGGAGAGAAACTAGGTTTACCACTTAAGTCTACTTTACTTGATATTTCTAGCCACCGGAGATCGGATAAGGTCATAAGATTCATGATTTTAGGATAATATTTTAAGTTTATTATATATTTATATTTATTATATATTAATATATATAATAATTCGATTTTAGTATGGTTAACCGAATTTTTATCGGTAAAAAACCGAACCGAACCGAATCGAATTTTAACAAAATTACTAACCGAAACCGAACCGAAAATTACGGTAACCGAACCGAATTTGTATTTCGGTTTGGTTTGATTCGATTTTCGGTAAATAACCTAATTTTGCACACCCCTAGTTGCAGCATCGGGGACGTCCTCGACTATCTCACTAGTAGCACGATCTTTGCCAAAGATTTCAAGCCATCCGAAAATAGTGGTCACTCCTTGTATCTCATACCTTTCATTGAGGGATCTTTCTGCAAAATAATTTGTCGATCTTGTAAGGAGCATCAAATAATAGTTATCTCTAAAAAGTATAAGAAATGACAAACAAATAAAATAATGACAACACGAAATTGGAACCACTTACATTCACTATCAACTCCCACCTGCTCACACTTCCAGCGTATGCGGTGGTTGTGTTAAAGCCATCGCCGGTTGTATCGCGTTGTGCCTATACCAATGAGCCATACCACTTTCTCCATGTAGTGAGCTTAGACAATATATTAGGATCTTTTTGCAAATCGGTGTTTGGGAATACCTTTTTCAACGCGTCTTCCAACTTAGTCGGGTACCTATGCGAAACCCGTTGTCGACTTCCAACCGTTACTAACTAAACCCTTCGGTGCCACTAGCAAGATCGCTTCCTCTCTCTGTTTGTCCATACCCGACGCGTGCCACCATTCGCTTTTTGTTCGCACCTCGCCCCGGTTAATTGGCTTTTCCATAATAACACCGTCAAAATCATATTAATAACCAGCAAGTAAAATTTCACAAAAACAATACGTTTTGACAATGAATAAATATGGTACTAGGATGCTTAATGCAATTCCAAATATGATTCATGATATTAAATTTTCGATACCAAAGGCTGGACAATATACCAAAACACAACATTTAAATATAATCTTGGCAACAAATCCTAAAAAAGTGGACAAAACATTCATCATACATCAACAACATCATGGAAAACAGTGATAAAAACAACAATTTTCAGTCACATTACTAAAAGCGGTAAGACAAGCACACTCGATTCCTAGGTTCCGTTCGTGTATTCTTCCCACATAGTTTGTGCAAGCAACTCTCGATGCGCACTCCATTCGGGTGTGGCCTCAATCAGTAGTGATAAATTCATCGGGAAGAACGGCTTCGGGATTGGCTTGTATGTCGTCATCTACGCAATTGTAGTCATTTGGGTCAATCGACATTTCATTTCGAACGAAATTATGGAGCGTAAAGCATGCCATGATTAGGCGGATCTGGGTTCTAATGGGATAATATGTCGCACTCAAGTATACCCTATCACATTTTCAAAACGCTGAATGCTCGCTTTATTACGTTTAGGGCCCTTGTATATCGCATATTATAATGTTCCTTGTACGTGGCAGGTCTTTGGTTGTTAGGACCCCATTCATTAAGATGGTACCGCACACTCCGATATGGTGAAAGGAATCCAGAGATGTTAGCATATCCGTTATCACACAAGTAATAGTTACCTACAAAAAAGTGGAAAATTAAGTACACCATAACACCCGGGCCAATCACATAAACTTGAAATTAAGAAAGGGCATACCTATAGGGACCTTCAATCCATGAGTTCGTCCAACTACGTCTCGTGAGATCCGAGCGTCGGAGGTGACCCTTCCCATCCTAGTAGCACATATGAAAACCGCATATAACGATTACAAACAGCCAAGACATTCGTCGATATTTGACCTTTCCGGTCCCGTATCGCCCTCTAACGACTTTTGAGACATGTACGTTTATGTAAGTACCATCTAGTGCCCCCAAACAACCCTATAAATAAGAATGAGGTCAACAAATATAATATGATAATCAAAACATAAGAAAATTAAGAAATTCAAAGAATTTTGAAAGCACCTTGAACCACTTCCAGCGAGGGTCTGATAATCGCGAGCACAGAACGGGCTTCACTAGAAGGACAAGTGTGAAGTTGCAAAACCGCCGTTAAAACTACATGCACATAATGGGAGATCGTCTGTCTGCACCGACGAAATCTATATTTTACCACCCTATTTTTTTGTGATGTGCTAGTATTGACAAAAACGTAGTAACCTCGCTCCTCGATTAACACAAACTTGCCTCTAGTAAGACCCCTAGGTTCTTTAATAACAAGCATAACCTACCAAACAGATTTCTATCCATCCGAAGATTATCAAAACAATTTGTATCATAGTTCCCAACCAATCTTTCCATTTTCATTACTTAGTAAGGTATCCGATCAATCATATTATACCTAGCGCCACGTTGGCGTTTCCGCCTCTCATTTTTAATGTGTTCAATTATCAAACATATAACTATTACAATCTTTGCATCATTTCTTGAGACAACATGATCAAAATCTCATCGAGACTAGTCAATGAATTCATCTTACGTGGTTGTAAAACTAGAAGAAGAGTCCGCACCTAACAAAGAACACCACCATTTTATCAATAGATTGAACACAACAACCAACAATCCCACATAGTAAATTATAGACACTACACATAGAGTTTTTGTAATTACGACTATTTTACATTATCAACATCAAGAAAAATAACACGTAAATATGAAATTTCATGTTGTAGACTGTTTGATAAATAACAGTTAAGCCTAACAATTGAAAAAATGCGAAATACGAAAATTCATACTATAGATTCTGTTTGGGCTATCTCAAGAACATTAGTTCCCAGGACATTTAAGCCTAACAATTGAAAAATAACAAAACACAAATCCGAAAGTTCATACTATAGATCGCTTGATAAATAACACCATATGATGATAAGACGTAATATATATACCCGAGACAATTGAGTTCGGTAGTATTTGAGCCCTTGCATCCGACAGGTCAACGTGAATAAGTTTGAGAGTGAGATAATCCCTACACAATATTAGTTCCGAAAAACACCATTATTATGCACTATAAAAAGGATTAGACCCAACATTACAATCACTTGTTTTTAATATAAGTTAAAAACCACCTATTTGTTATTGAAGGAGAACTACTACGGTGCACTTTAATGGCGATGACGACCGAAAACTTGTTCTTGTAAACAAAGAGAGAAACAATAAAATTATAAATAAAGACGAAACCCAGTTCTAACAAATAGTAAAAAAAACAAAATCCCCTGGAATCAAAAGTGTCGAATGCTAGATCGCTAGAAAGTTGTGCGCAAGGTTAGAATCAAACCGGATACAACGATTGTCTCTTTGATTTACGTCTTCTCTGGATGTATCTTCAATATCGTCTTCGAGAGCAGAGAGTTGGGCGACCTCTCGAGACAAGATCACAATTTGATGTAGCCCTAATTTTTGCGAGAGGGAAGAGCAAAAATGAGCGGAAAATTGAAAATTTTGAGTAAGGACATTTTATTCACAAAAAATAGCGAAACTATGAAGATAGCGTGCCTAATTTTGAAATCTTACCAATTTTTCAAGTTCCGAAATCGACAAGAAATAGTATTTAGTGGCGGGCTTGAGCAATTATATTGGGCCAATATGACACATACCAAACAACATATATGGGGCGATTATGCTCTAATCTTGGCTACCAAACGGGCACTAAATAGATATATGGAGAACTCCCATTTAAAAAAATAATAATAATGAGAATTGTTGCAAGGTGGATTTAATCTTATACCCGTAGGTGACCATTAACTTATGTGTTCATCATTTATGTGACATGTCAATCATTTATCATGTGATGCCACATATATGTGAGATCCACTATTATTTAATTAATTATTTATATGACATCGTATAATATATAATAGACATATAAATTTATTTCCATTTGTAGACATATGATAAATTCCATTTTCACAAATTTTAATTTAATTTTAAATATGTTTTAATATATTTAAAAATAAATTAAAATTAAATTACATGTGTCTCACAAGTGTTAAAATAAAATAACATAATACTAAATTTAGTTAAATGCAGGAAACACTTGTATAAACTACGTAATAAGCTCATGTAAATTGTACAAATTAATTTTAATAACTAACAACTATGTAACTAGTGTTGTTACTGCTCTAAATCTAAGAGATTTGTGGTTGAATGTGGCTAGATTAACATATAAAACAAATAATAAACGACTGAACACGAGCGATGGGGGAAGAATCCAAAGTTTTTCCCTTGAAGATGACTTTGGGTGTCCCATGGGGACCCCTAGTCTTGTGTGTATTGAATGTATGGTGGGATGTCAATTCCTCCTTTTACAATGGGACTGAGGGTCTCTATTTATAGAGCCCCAAACTTGAAAGTCAAGAAACAATTATAGTCATTTGATCTAAAAATCGACCAAATCTCTTATAATTAATGAATCTTGTCATGTCTTGTAAAGATGTCAAGATTTTTGTACGTTGGTCGTACCATCTTTATACAAGTTGGGCGACCGAGATCGGCGACCGAGCCGGACGATCGAGGCGGGCGGCCGAGGTCGGGTGACAAGCCGAGACGACCGAGGTCGGGCGGACGAGACGGGTGACCGAGGTTGGACGGCCGAGATCGGACGAATGAACCGGGGTGAGCCGGGCGTTGGGCTTGATCTCCTTGGTTTGCTTCTCTATTGATTTATTTAGCTAAATATTCGTGATACAACAACTAGAAGCACACATTTATCTTTGAAATTAAATCAAATTATTCGATTTGAAATATAAAATTCATTTTATTCGATGTGATATAGATTAAAATAAGTTTTGTACAGTTTAAAATTCGATAAAAATAAATATAAAAATATAAAATTACTCGAACTCAATTCGTAACATGAATTTCAAAATTCTAGTATATTAACAAAATATTCGGTTCGACTCGGCTCGACTTCCTTTCCTTATTCCAAAGGAAACACGCATTCACGTCGATCCACGTGTTGACGCTTCGTATAAACTTGTTTCTCCACCTCTCTCCTTCACCGGCTTTCAAAAATTTCCCCTAATTCAACAATCCCTCGATTTCGGAAGCAGATAATTTCATCCCCCTTTTCGAACGCAATCCTAAATCTTTGCTACATTCTACGATTGGCGTTCCCTCGATATGCTGGCGGAGATGCTGGGCCCTTCAGTGGAGGCTGCCGTGGTGGCGCTCCGCCTTAAGGATGCGACGAGTTGGTGGGACATAGTCAACCATTCACCCGCTTGGCAGGATCGTATTTTCCATGTTCTATCTGTACTTTATGGGATCGTTGCCGCTGTTGCTCTTGTAATTATGTTTTCCCGATTTGGTTTGATGATTTATTATTCTTCTTTTATCAACAGAGATGTGAATCTAATGATGATGGCCTGAAATTTCTTATTTGAATAACTAATTTTCCTTCTTTTCTTTTTCGTTTTGCAACGCGCGCTCTCTCTCTCTCTTTTGGAAGCTTTAATAGTTGGGATGAGATTGAAGGCTTCCTTTCATAAATTAGTTTATTTTCGAGACACGCTACTGAATTTATAATGATACTATTTTTTTGGATGATTTTGTTCAGCAGCTTCCCTCTCTCTAATTATATTGGTATTTGCTATCAAGGGGCATAATTATCACTCTTTGCTGCCAATGTTTTCGGATTTTTTTTTATCTAGTTCTTGCATTTTTTTAAAAAATAAATCACTAGGACTTTCTATGATGAAACGTCATGTAAAAAGTATCTGAAAATGAACTTGTGTTCGACTCTTTTGCGTTTGCATATAATAGGTTGTGATGTTCTTATCAAATGGATGAAAGTTTCTATTTCTTATTCCTTTTAGGTACAATTGGTTAGAATACAATTGAGAGTACCAGAGTATGGTTGGACGACACAAAAGTATTCCATTTCCTCAATTTCTTGGTTAATGGAGGTTTGTATATATTTTTCATGATCTTTTTATTTGTTATTTTATTCTAAGTTAGCAATATTTTACCTAAATAATGTCATGTTTTATTTTCTTTTAGTTCGATGCGTGGTATTTGCATTCCGTCGGGACGTTCAAAAGTTGAATCCAGAGGTATCTGCTTCCATTCAGTTATTTCCTCTTTTCTACACCCGCATAACTAATTTTCCCTGATACAAATTTTTTGTTTTGGATAGATTGTGCAACACATTTTACTTGGTATGCCAAGCCTTGCATTTTTCACAACGTATGCATTGCTTGTACTGTTCTGGGCAGAAATTTACTATCAGGTTTGTCTAGTTCCTTAATTTGGATTTATTTGCTTTTGCTTCCAAGTTCTAATTGGCAACTCATACATTTCAAAATATTTTGCAGGCTCGTGCCGTATCTACTGACGGGCTAAGGCCTAGTTTCTACACAATAAATGGTGTTGTATATGTGGTTCAGGTGAACAATCTTGTCCCTTTTCTCCTTTGTAAGCTGTAAGCTAGGGGACAGGATCTTTTAGTTCTTAATATAAAGAAACACATCATGTATTTCGTCTTGATATGTGTTATTTTTTGGTGTTTGTTATATAGATCTGAATTGTTGATTAAGCTTTTCACTTCAAATATATGATACAAATTTCATCATTATCACATGAAAGTTAATATAACTATATACTTTTTCTCCAAGAGGTGTGCCATTACGCCTTGACCCTCTAAGCATGATACAGACATCCTATATATAGTCAGATCCATTTTTCTATATCTGCAAAATATATCACGTTTATTGATTTTACATCTGAGCATGTTTGTGGTGTATATACGTGGGGATGTGTCATGAGTGGGCTGAAAATGGTACTATTTTGACCAGTCAATGACTGGATTTTTGAGCATATAGTTGTGAGAAGAACTGCATAATTCTTGTTTTTATGTTTTTTTTTTTGGGCAAAGTGGTTCTGTAGCTGTTTTCCTTTGTGTTCCACATGTATATATTCAAGTTTCCTTAAACTTGTCATAATGGATGATAACGTGAGATGAATGAAGTCTTGCAGTTTTTGCATGATATGCTTCGATGAGAATTATATACACATGATTTGTATTAGTTTTCTAACGATCACAGTATTGTCTTTCGAAAGTTTTACAACTTTCAGTTTCTACTTGTCCAAAAGTGACATGTGCTCTTTGTATGTTGCATCATTTGATCATTTCCATGCCAAATGTAATTTGAGGAGAAAGTATAATGTTTTTACGATTCGAAATATTCTAGTTATTGTACTTAATTTGATAGGATTCTGGTCTAAATGTTTTGTATCCAGAACATACCATCGGGAATAATCATCCCTTCTAATTTGTTGCAGATAATTTTGTGGTTAGTTCTATGGTGGAAGCCCATTCCTATAATGGTGATTCTGTCCAAAATGTTTTTGCAGGTGGGTTTTTTTTTTTTAAACTTATAAACTTGCTTACATGCATAGTTATATTATGTATTCATTCTGCTGAAGAAATTTGTTATGGCAGGTGTTTCGTTATTTGCGGCACTGGGGTTTGTTCTCTACGGTGGAAGGTGATTTATATTTCCTTCCTTTGATGATTGATTAATGTTAGAATGGGGTTTGTTTGATAATTCATTGTCTTTTAACCGTGCATAACCAGCTTGTGGATTTTTTATTGTGTAATTCTGATGTTTGGTTATAAGCCTATATTTTTAGATATTCATTACGGGGTTGTTAAGCATAGTCCTAATTTGTAGTTTGTTCTTTGGGAGGCATTTGTGTGGTAAAAATATTCCCTGCAATTCTTCTAAATTATAAAAATGTTTTGTGGCTTAACGATGACCTTGAATCCATTGTCTTCTTTATGCAGGTTGTTCTTAATGCTACAACGATTTCCTGTGGAATCAAAAGGACGGCGCAAGAAACTACAGGAGGTATGCTTTGAACTGATCGTTTGTTGATTATTGTGTAATATGGCTCTTTTTAACTGTCCTTTTCCACATCTTTCTCACTCAGGTTGGCTACGTGACGACAATATGTTTTACATGTTTTCTGGTTAGATGTATTATGGTAAGTCCTATGCTTCTTAGAAGATTCTGAATGCTTAATTTCTGCAAGTGATTGATGATATTGATTTATGAGTGAACACCATTGATTTTTAACCTTAGTTAATTAGCATATTAGCATTCTTTTGCTTTTTTTTGTTTGAAAGTTTTTTTGTAGGTAGTCTAGTCTAATGTAATTGGGCAATCAAGCCTCATAAGTAACTCTTTTTTCAAAAAGAGATGGTCCTTATTTGTTAATCAGTTAAACTGAAATTTGAAGTAACTATGGACGAGTGGCTTGATGAAATGGATTTTGGAAATTCAGAATAATAATCTAAATAATAGCCATTGCCTACCAAAAGTCGTAGGCCAGTAAATTTCTCTAATGTTCTCTCCTTTTAAATTCCTCCCTCGATTGGAAGTCTAATTCTAGTGTACCAGAATGATTATACACTCTGCTATTGCTGATTCTGATTCATTACTCTTCATCTTCCATCTCTGCCTTCTGCTGTGTGTTTCTGTATATACAGGGTTTTTCTGTGTACGGCTAAGTATTTGTGTGAGTGTGCATCTATTGATGTACGAATTATTTTATATGTATTTATGTTTTTATAAATTTAATCTATGTGGGTGTGCGAGTAGTGTATGTGTAGTAGCATGTGCATTTTTATCTTTGTATTCATATGTTTTCTGTAATTTCTGTTCTTTATTGCTCTCGCTTTCTGAATCTAATTCTATCACTGTACAACATCTCACAGATGTGCTTCGATGCATTTGAGCCAGCTGCAGATCTAGATGTTCTGGATCATCCTATTTTGAATTTTGTATACTACCTGGTATGTGCTTAAATGTTTTATGTTTACGCAGACCAAATTTCTTTTGCCTTCAATTTCAATGGCATATTTTACCTGTTAATTATGATATATTTAAATGGAGGATTTTCAGAAAGCCTCAAATTTGAGTTAATGCAGCTTCTTGGCTGAATCTTGCTTTCCAGTTCAATCTTTTTAGTGTTTATTTCTGGAAATGAAATGGTGGGGGTTTTTTTTTTTTTTTTTGGTAATCTGCAGGTAGTGGAGATCTTGCCATCGTCGCTCGTTCTCTTCATATTGAGGAAATTGCCACCGAAACGTTAGGATCACCCAGTATCATCCTATCAGGTGATAGCGATGAAGCAACGATGCAGCGTTTAGGTTCGAACACAACTAACCCGTACACTCAGAAGTTTGACAAGGAAGCCCAGAAATGTTAGATTCTCTCGTCGAAGAATGTATGGGCTAGTGTTGCAGTTCCCCTGTTTTGTTTTGGTTGGTTGTATCAAGGATGAACATCAAATGTAGTTATAAGTATAAAATGCATATTGTGTCGAATTCTTGCCTCTCCCCCTCACTCCACCCCCTGTGAAGTAATGATCTGGAAATATAATTTGCGTTGGATTAGGCACAGTACCAAAGATAGATGGGTACTCTGTTTTCTAATGGTGTGGTGCAGTAAAGAACGTAAGTGCATACAGGTTGGAAATAAGCACAATCGATATATAAAGTTTAAAGAGCACAGTAGCCTAACACCCTCTGAAAGTTTGAGAATCATGTTATGTCACATTTTTATATATTTGGTGTCGAAAATTTGTATATATGTGAGACAAAAATTTGTATATATGTGAGACGGTTTTATATGTGAGACAAAATTTCATTTTATATTATAAATTAGACGACGTATGGACTTGTGATCCTATTCGAATTGTGTTTTGAGGTAAAAATGATGTCTAAATGCTAAAATGGGGTTTTGTCCGTATATACATAAGTCGGTTTCAAGACTCACTCATTTGACATTAGAATTTGAATTTCCTTTTCTTTGGACGTATGAAGTTTGGCTTAAATTTGGTTGTATCAACTATATTGTCCAGTTAAAAATTAAAAATTAATACTGATAAATTAATATTAAAAGAAATTGTATGGTACAACTCGGGGGCTGTTTGCCAAAGTTTAAACATAGATTTTATAGATCAATGAAGGACCAGGTTATTTGGATCCTCATTTTTGCAAAATTCACCGCCAGTTTAGTTTCTTTCACTTTTTAGTTCAGTTTACCCCTTTTTTCCTATTATACCCTTTTCCTTTTCTATTATCATTACTCACTCACCCCTCCAATTTTTGTTGTAAAAATTCACACCAACACCATCGATGTCGTCGCCACCTGTTGTCCGCCATCGCCCTAGGAGTCTCACCGTCCGCCGCCGCCCTTGGCCGTTCAAAAAAAAAAAAAAAAAAGAAACACGTGTTCGAAAAAATTTACGCAAGAAACATATTTGTTCGAAAATTTTTGCCGAACATGTGTTGTTTGTTCGAAAAAAATTTGAACACATTGTTCGAAAAACTTTTCGCAAGAAACACATTTGTTCAAAATTTTTGGTCGAACATTTGTTGTTTGTTCGGAAAAAATATGAAAATCGGTTGTTTGTTCGGAAAAAATTTGAACATTTAGTTGTTCGAAAAATCGAGCCGAACATATGTTTTTAAATCGTCGAAAATAAAAAAGCACCAAAACACTAATACCAACATATATTTGTTCCTATTGCATAATAAATACTCAAACTATACCAACATAAACGAAAATTAACAAATAATCACAAATATTATATAAACTTAAACTTAAAAATAAAAATAAACGGTACTTATATATGTAGGTTGAGACCCATTGTGACCAAAAACGAGCGCAATACGTGAGAGGATATTGTTCTCTCAATGTCGGGTGATCTTCGATAAGTTGAGTTGAGAAAAAAATGTTCGATTATATGTTATTTTGTTCAAAAATGCTATAATTTTATTTTTATCGTGGAGGATGAACTAATTGGGGAAGAGGGTCAACTCAGTAATTTATGTGCTAAAATTTGAATAAGGGGTATTTTTGTCTTTTTTACGAATTTTTTCAGAAAAAAAAATTTAGGGGTGGTGAACTTTGAAAAACAGGGGGTCATATAACCTGGTCCATCAATGAAATCATATTCTAATGCTGCCCGGTTCTATTATTTTGTATGTTTTTCTCATCTTTTTATTTTCCCTACGCTCTTCAATCATTCTACACAATTTTTCATAGAATTTTATACAACCCTATATAATTATTATCCATGATTTCAAAATAAAGACAAAATTTCACTTTAATCAAGATTCTTAAATTTCAAAGTCAACAATATTTATGCTCTCTTAAGCCATTGCAATCTCCAACCTGTTGATTAGATTGAATTTTTGAGTTTTGATGATATTCATCACTTTATTTATCACTTGGGTCCGAATATACTCTTTTTATCAATTTAAACTCTGATATACTTTGAACTAAAAATAGGAAAGGAAAATTTAATCTTGAAAAAATAATATTCATAAAATAGAAGAAATTGAAGGAAAATAAAGTAGTAAAAAGAAATGGAGCGGACGAGTTTTTTTTTACTAATTTGATTGTTTTATGGTATTTATTTACTAAAATGATATGTTAAAATTTTAAAAATTTAAAAATATGCAGTCTCATGTTATTGGTGTTGTGCTCTCACGTATAATTAATTAACTTACAAGTTAAAACATGAAATTAAATACTTTATTAAATAAGAAACCACCTCAAAACAGTTGAAAGATAGTAACACATACATGAAATGAAACTTGAAATATTTTACTACCATTTTGTTTTAATCAAGGGATTAATTGAGCATTCTGTGGTATATCCCATAACTCATTTATTTAAACGGATTTAAACACTTTCCTACGTATGCAATGTCGTGTTTTCAGAATTCAAGTTCAATTTGTAGGGATATGGAAAGCATTTGTGCTAGATTCTCGTGGCAAGTAGCTAAAAATAAAAAGAGTTTGCGGTGAAAAATTTGGGATAAACTCGTGCGAGTAAGGAGGAAGGGGGTTTGGGTTTCGATGGTTCAAATGTTTTAATCGGGCATTGCTTGCGAAGCAAGTTTGGAGGATGATTGTCAATCCCGATTCCCTTGTTACTAGAGTTTTCAAGTCTCGTTATTTCAGGTGTTGATGTTATGGAGGCACGGTTGGGGAGTAATCCCTCGTTTGTTTGGAGGTCAATTTCTTTGGGGACGAGAGCCGATCCGCGAAGGGCTTCGGTGGAGGATTGGTAATGGCAAGACCATTAGTGCACATGATAGGAACTGGTTTTGCGGAATGGAATATTCATAGAAGATCAACTTGTGTCAAAGAAGGAGCAAAGGTAAGTGATTATCTTTACGAAGAAGGGGGTATGAAACGAGGAGCTTGTTCGTAGAGATTTCCAAGCGTTTGAGGCCGAAGAGATTTTAACAACATCGGTGGAGAGCGGTAGAAGTAGTGATGTCGAGTCGCGGTACCATCCTAAAGGTAAGTTCAACTGTGAAATCGGGTTATCAAAAGACACCATGATCTTGGAAAGGAAGTTGTCTATGGAAACCCCTGAGCCATCGGTTAAGAGAGATGCATGGTGGACACAATCGTGGAAATTTGATGTTCCTCCAAAGATGAGAATTTTTGGTGGCAACTAGCTTCGGACATCTTACCGGTTGAAAAGAATCTTGCGAGACATCACGTGCCAACGGTCCTAAGTGCGACTTATGCGGCTTTGGTGATGGTAATGCTTGCCATGCAATTTACAAATGCCCTTTTATCATTAACATTTGGAAGCAAGCAGGATTCTTATCCCTTGTGCAAATGAGGAGCTTTCGTCCCACGGTTGTTTTCTTGCGAAGCTCTTGAGATTTAACGTTTTATGGTCACTGAGCAGATTGTTGTTTTGAGTTGGGCGACTTGGAAAAGAGGTGCGAGCTCGGGCATGATGAGTCGGGGAAGATAGAGGACCGTAAGTTGCTTTGAGCTTCGTAATTTGAGTGAGCTCTTTCCATGGTTAATGTGTATCAAAAGGCTACTGCTGAGAATAAGAGACCAAACATTAAGGAGCAATGAACGGCTCTTTGCAAGGCTATCCGGAGTTTTGGCCGGCGGTGTTGATCTTCACGGATCGGCTTTCCTGGAAGGAAGGGAGAAATGTAATACGGGAGCAAAGTAATCATTGTGAGAGGGGAACTTGCAAAAATATTATAGAGGCCGGTGTGAAGGTTGATTCCCCTATTGAAGCCGTGTGGTTGCGATATTAAGAGGGATTAAGGAGATCGAGAGAGGCCGAGGTAAGAGGGTTATTATTTTTCGATTGCGGTGAAGCGGTCTCGGCTATTAAAAATAAAGAAGTCTTATGGAATCGGGGTGGGTACACCTTGGATTCAATCTTTAAAGAGTTAAGACGCTGCGAGGAGTGGAGGGTGTATCACATTTACGAGGCGAGGTTAATGAAGCGGCACATCTGTTGGCGTCGATTGGTGATTCGCATCTTGGCTCTCCGAGAATGGGTCGGTACAAGAGTGAAGAATTGGAGTACGAGAATTAGGATCTAGGTTTGGGAGGTAGAGATCCTACTTCTTTGTATGTCCAAAAAAAAAAGCGATTTAAACACTTTTTTATTACTTTATAAGAAAATACTTGAAGGCGCAAACCCCCATCTATATCGTAGAACCCTTGGTCGAGACGGGTTGTAAATCGAGGATGTGCATGAGTGATAGTCATGCAAGGGAGAGAACTTTCGGAAGACACGAGTCCATCAACAATCCCTGTAATGTTTCATCAAATAATTGTCACCACACGGAATTGAACCCGGAATGTCGAAGTGTATGTACTCTATTTACCTTCCCCACTTACCATCCGTCTATGTCTCAAGGGCTAGGATTTAAACACTTCTCCTTACCCTTTTCTACGTTTATTCTAAGTTGTCTTGCCAATTAGTGCTCAATAATGCTTTAAGGTATTGTATTACTTTCTTAATATGTTGTACTGGTGATACAAACACATTAAAACACTATTTAACACACATATAAAAATAATAAAATAGTATTATTCTAATTCTCAGTTTTATGAATAGGCTAGGGCGAGTCATTACGCTACACGGACGTCCATGATCGTATTTTCAAGTATAAGGCTTGATTTAATTGCTTCTTTTGTTTCACGTTTTCTTTAAACCCATATTTATTTAATTTTTGACCCTTGCACGGGCCTTGAGTACTATTTACATGAGTTTTCAAAATATGTTTAGGGTTGTTGAATTTGATTATTGAATAAGATTATCGAGAGACGCCTAGTATACATAGTATCAAGGCTTACCTGCTCGTGCTTAATCCTTCCGCTAGTTTATATGTTTTTAGAAAGATATTAAATTAATGTCTTCTTTTAAAGAAATAAAAGGTCAAGTTGAATAGTAATAATAATAATAATGTGTTTGCTGTAGTATTGGATTGAATTATGCACGAAAATAATAATTTTTAATAATTATCAGTTAGCATAATAATAACTGCAGTGTAAAGACTACAATTATTTGCATCCATAATTTTTGCATTTATATGTACTGATATGAGAATTTGAAATCTATTGGGAACAAAGTTTCAAATGGACAAGCATTTCGTTGGCAAATTCTGGTGCGCAAAATAAATAAATAAATAAATATATATATATATATATATATATATACATATAATTAATTTGTTATCCAATTTTATTTTAACTTTAGATTAATTTGTTTAAGATGTATCAAAATTAAATTAAAATTATATTAATTGCACGATATACAACGGGTGATTCCCATGCGTTTGCTATATGGTCTTTGCATAAAAATTTTCCTTTTCTCCTTCAAAAATTGCAAATAATATCGCCAACTTTTTTATTTTTATAATATGATATAAAAAGTTATTCTTGAAGAAAATATTGAAGTAATTAAATGGTGAAAAGGGTGGAGTTATTGACATCCACGTAATTGCTGAATACACAAATATATACAATACTTTTAATTAAATTATTCATATAATTAAATACAAATACAAAATAAATGTATAAAATAATTTCATGAATGTTTTTAATGAAAATTATATTTGTTATGAGGTTGTAAAATAGAATTTAATTAGATATTCGGAATATTACTTAAGTAGCTTATAGAATTGTTGTCACTTCATTTAAAAATTGTCAAAAAACAATCTTATATATAAATTACAAAAATAAAAAAGTGGTGTATGAGATTATAGAAATTAAAAGTTGTAATTAAATTGCGAAATTATAAAAGGTGGTAAATTTATTAACACAAATTTTTAAAAATATTGATAGTTTATGTATAAATTAAATATATTGGAAGATATTGTGAGGTATTGTTTGATCCATTTTTGAATATAATGATTATTTATAAATAAAGTAAATGACAATTTAAGTAATTAAAGAGATGTTTGGAGGGTAAAAATAAAGTTTTGTATTTCATTTTATGACATACATACTAAGATTGAACGGACAAAAAAGAAAATCATGTGTATTAATATTGGATGGAGGGAGTATTATATTTTATTTTTATTTGCCATTTTTTAAAGCTTTTATTTTAGAGTCACCATCTTTGCATCAATTGTACGGTCTAATTGGGCATATGTATGAAACACATAAGCATATAATTGAAATGTGCATTATAGAATTAATGAAAAAAGTAGAATAAAACATGAAAACTAATAAAAATTGAAATATAATTTCAACAAAAAAATTGAAATATAAAAATAATACTCCTTCTATTCTATAAATATGTGTTCATTGAGTTCAGCATAAATATCAAGAAAAAATAGATAAAGTAATAAAGTATTGGTTATTATAGGGTATTGTAGGATCTACGTATGAATAAAATAATTATTTGTAAAGTAAAATATAATTAATGATTTGAGTAATTAAGTGATAGTTGAAGGGTGGAGATATAGTAGTGTGTCCATAAAGGGAATGACTACATTTTTTGGAGCGAACAAAAAGACGAATACACACATTTTTAAGGGACGAATAAAGTATAACTGAAATATGATTAAAACACCATGTATATAAAACTTTTATTTGGCATTTTACCTAATTGTGAGAAACCCCCAGAAATTGAATTATTGGTGAGGGGTTGAAAATTAGAAATTAGAAGGTAATGAACCTATCAATACAGAGCTCGACTCTATCTTTAATTGGGGCCTCATTGGTAAACGGTGAAATTGATTTTTGAATTTGTCGGTTGTTTAGTCGAATATGGATGATTATGAGAGTATATATTTGGGTTTATTTTATCACAAAATTGATTTATTTCTTATGAATGAACGTATGACTGGTATTGTGCAAAGCAGTATTTGTTTCATGCTTTTCAGGATGACCACAAATGTCACCAATATACCCGTGTCGCTGCCTACACATTTATTGCTTCTCTATTTCTCCACTCCTTTTCCATTTCTGGGTGAAAAAATTACTCTCTCTCTGTCTTATTCAATGCTTTTTGCTGCTTCAAAACAAATAAATTCACAGCCCTTCTTGTATTTATGCAAACCACGAAAGGTGATTGCTTGCGGCTACTTGACAATAATTATGTCGAATGATTTTCAAGAATCGAAGAAATACTAGATTGTAGAAATGGGGTTGCATTGTTTCTCTCTTTAGTACCAAAATTGGACTGCATTATTCTCAACAATCATTCACTCTCTTGAGAAGAAGAAGAAGAAAAATCAAGAAAAGGTAAACCTTTTTTGTGTGCCATGTGTCCCTCAACAAGAAATTCGAGAAATGCCCAGATACCCACTTGATTTTTTTACTTTTTGAGGAGAGAGAGAGAGAGAGAGAGAGAGAGAGTTACAGTTGAGTAAACAGCTCTCATAAAGAGTAAAGAGGCCACCATTAGTGAAAAGCTCAGAGAGTAGATGAGGTTTCATTTATTGTACTCATTTCTTGATTGTTGCGAGTGATTGTCACATTACTTTTCCTTTTTCTTTTCTTTTCTTTTTTCTTGATGAATCCGTCTCACAAAAGCAAGTATCAGTAATTTGATAGTGACACTATCTGGCGCCTTACTTTGCACTTCAATTTGGCCCCAATTCTTAAAATTATCTTATTTCACACCTTTCCCCTTTCAATTATGCTGTTAGATCTCACATTAGCTATCTTTAAACCCCAAAACAGAGTTATCTGTCTGTTGCAGATTTCTTACTTCTAATGTTTCTTTAGTGTTAATCATGAGCTGTAATTTTTTAAAATTAGAATGACCCTTTTTTAGATACATTTTCATTACTAGTTTTCCCTCCCAAGATTTTGTTTTGAGTTCATCATGGATAGCATATTGCTGCTTTCCAAACACCCCATTTCCCCTTTCTTCTTGCTGTTGCTGTTAATGATTGCATTCCCTCAAGTAAGATCAGGAGATGCTGAGGTCCTTTTAGCTTTAAGAGCTTCAATGGACCCCATGGGGGTGCTTCAATGGGGGTGAATTAGGTGATGTTTGCCAATGGGAAGGTGTTAAAGAATGCCTCAATGGGAGGGTTTCAAAGCTCGTTGTAGAGAGATCAAACTTGAGTGGTACCTTAGATGGCAAAAGCCTCAATCAGTTGGATCAGTTAAGGGTTTTAAGCTTTAAAGAAAACTCACTTTCTGGCCAAATCCCTGACCTCCCTGGCCTTGCTAATCTCAAGTCTCTGTACCTCAATAACAACGAGTTTACGGGCAGAATCCCGGGCAGTCTTGCTCGTATGCATCGCCTGAAAGTCGTTGTTCTTTCCAGTAACAGGTTATCAGGTCAGATTCCTCAGGCCTTTGTTAGATTGAGCAGGTTATATGTGTTTTTGTGCAAGATAATGAATTGAGTGGTGCTATTCCTCCCTTTAACCAGAGTAGTTTGAGATTCTTCAATGTTTCTAATAATGCTCTCTCTGGAAGAATTCCTATAACTGCAGCATTGGTTAGATTCAACGAGCTTTCATTTTCTGCGAATCTTGATTTATGCGGTGAGCAGATCAAAACCCCGTGTAGTTCTAGTCCATCAGTTAGCCCGTCGTATCCAATAGCTCCGAATACAATGCAATTTCATCATAAGAGGAATAAGAAACTTATATTGATAAGTGTTCTCAGTATCATAGGGTTTGTTCTGTTATGTTTTTTAGCAATCGTTTTGGTGTTGTGTTTGAGAAACGGGAGTGAGGAAAAGGAGAACCGGAGTAAGGTGGCTGCACGAGGGGGAGGAGGTGCAGCCTGGAGGCGGTGGTGGTGGTGGTGGTGGTGGGGACGATAAACGAGGGGGTTCGATTGGGATGAAGGGGGAAGGACTAGGGAGTTTGATATTTGTGGGGCCAGCTGATCAGAAAATGAGTTATAGCTTAGAGGATTTGTTGAAGGCTTCTGCGGAGACGTTGGGGAGGGGTACAATCGGGAGTACTTACAAGGCGGTGATGGAATCGGGCTACATTTTGACCGTTAAGAGGCTTAAAGATGCTAAGTACCCCACAATGGAGGAGTTCAAAAGACACATTGAGATTCTTGGTGGATTAAGGCATCCCAATTTGGTTCCACTCAGGGCGTATTTTCAGGCGAAGGAGGAACGTCTACTTGTCTACGAGTACTTCCCGAATGGCAGCCTCTACTCTCTTGTACACGGTACAGCGTTTTGGTTGCCTCGTATTTTACTTGTAGCATAACAAATGTGTGTCTTTGTTTACCTGTGATTGATTGAGGAATATCAGTTCATATGAAGAAAACTATTAGTTCATATAGTTAAGACAGAAATAACTAATACTTTTCTTCGTACGAACGAATACTTTTCTTTCACATGAACTAGTACTTTTGACCCATTTTTTCTATGATTTGCGAAAAAATATAGAAAAACAGTTTGGTTGAAATTCGAAGAAGCATAATAGAATGCCAAAACCATTGCCATTTCAATGGATTGAACCACTTTTGCAGGATCAAGAAGTGCAGGCAGTTCAAAGCCTCTTCACTGGACATCTTGCCTTAAAATAGCAGAGGACTTAGCCACAGGATTGCATTACATCCATCAAAATCCAGGCCTAACTCATGGCAACTTAAAATCCACCAATGTTCTACTGGGGCCCGACTTGAATCTTGCCTCACCGATTACGGCCTAACCCCTTTCATAAACCCCGACACACACGGCGAGTCGTCCCTATTCTACCGAGCACCCGAGTGTAGGGACCCACGAAGACCGCTAACGCAACAGGCTGATGTCTATAGCTTCGGAATCCTTGTACTGGAGCTTCTAACTGGAAAAACTCCATTTCAAGATTTTGTTCAAGAACACGGGTCGGGTTTACCTGAATGGGTCCGAACCGTTCGGGAGGAGGAAACGGACTCCAGCGATGACCAGGATGAGAAGCTCGGCGCTCTTTTGAGTGTCATCACGGCATGTGTGTCGGTGGGGCCGGAGAATCGGCCGAAGATGGGGGAAGTTTTGAGGATGATGAGAGAGGCTAGAGCAGAAGCTCATTTGTCATCAAATAGTGGTAGTCATTCTTCACCTGGGACATGGTCAGATGCTGTCCAGAGTTTGCCAAAGGAAGAACACATGAATATCTAGCATGTTGATCATCAGTTGTGTGTATTCTTTTCTTGTTTTAGTTCTTATCATTAGGAAATGTTGAGCAATTGCTTTTACAGGATTTACAGACTCTTTTTAACTCTGATTTTTGCTACTTCTTTTTGAGTATGGAATTGATTTAGCAACTCTTGCTTAAAACTGTCTCAAGAAGGAAATATTTTAAAAGATGTAGATATTAATTTATGCACTTTCTCACTATAATCGTCTCACACACGTTTTTGCTTCTAACAAATAACAACTGATATTAGTATCGTTAAGGATGAAAATATTGGTATTGTTATACATATTTTAGATTTATGAGTATATCTATCAATAAAAAAATTTAAATTAATGAAAAATTTATTAAAATGATGAAAAATTAGATTTTTTATTGGGCTAATGGTGTTATTCCATTTCGTCAAAATTAGAAAATCATATAATTAACTTTAATATATATGTATATACATATATTTAATTTAAAATCTCAACAAATAAATGGTTTATGACAACATTAAATGTATAAGTAATCTAAAGTGATTCAATAATTATTCATAATAATTTTTTTATCGAGAAATGTTAGTTGTTAGTTCCCAAGCACTCAAACAATCTTAGATATCTCAAGCCACCTTATAACTCTATAATTCGTTCCCAAAGAGAATTTATATCCACATTAATATTTCTCAATATTTATTACTCTCCTCGTCCGAAATTAGCTTCATATTTTTCTTTTCCATATATCCCACAAAAAGCTTCACACTCATATGAAAAATATTTTCTAAACTCCACCTCAAAATATTTTCTATTTTGCACAAAATTTAATTATTTTTGGATCCACATATAGACACAATTCAATTTATTTCTTTAATTTTTACATAAAGATTTACAAAACCCTCCTTAAATTTTTATTCATTCTTTTACTTTTCTAATATATGTGTGTAAAATAATGTATGAAGCTAAATTTAAGATGGAGGCGTAAATTAAACACATTCTATCGACTATCAAGTTGTCCCCTGTCAAAAAAAAAAAAAAAGACTATCAAGTTGTCCGAAAAGTATAATGTAATTTTTTCGTCTTTGGTCTGAAGTAAGTTAAATTCAGTACTTATAAAGTGGGTAGTAATTGCCTCCGTAGCATAGTGGTAGTGCGTTCCCTTCGTAAGGGAAAGGTCGTGAGTTCGATCCTCACCGGGGGCTATTTATTTTTCTTGTTTGTATGAGTTATAAATATACTCTCATCTACTACTTGTTTTTCTTAAATAAAAAATAATATTTTTATCAATTAACTTAGTAATACTATATTATGTGCATTTAAAAATTAAAAGAAAACTCACCAAGAAAACCATAGACATTTCCAAAAGCCTCGAATCTAGTTTTAACTTTTAACACAAAATTTTATTTTATATATTTTAAATAGTTGAATGAGAATTTCTATTTTTTATTTTATTTTATTTGTTTTTACAAAATCGTTTACAGAATTATGATTGTTTTGGTGAAATTTCTAAATTGTGGAGGCGCGCCACGATCGTGGCGCCCTTAATTAAAATTAATCTAACCGACAATCTTTGGATCGAGCGCTTGCAAACATAAATCAAAAATAAAAAAAAAAATTAATAATGGGGGCGCCACAGGCATGGGCGCCCTTGAAGGCATTTTTTTTTATTTTATTTAGTCATATAATGGTAAATTAATAATTCATTAGTGCTTCTCGTATATAATCGGCGGTGCATTTAACAATATAATTTTTTAGGATTCTTATTTATTATTATCGACATTAGTATTCATTCCTTTTGATTGGTCAATTGTTTAAATATGCGGTAATTTAATATGATTAACATGGGAAGACTAATTTAGCCCGGTACTACGCTGATTATTATTATATATTGGCTAGTTACAAATAAATTAAAAAAAAATTAAAATTGTAAATATATTCAAAAATTTGCACAACCGCACAACATAAATTTGCATGTAAGCATAAAAATATTTGTACAATGAACTTGTTTGCAATTTTGAATTACTTTTTGAATCTATTTATAATAATTCCAACATTTTTAATATAAATTATATAGTCTTGTTTGACTTTATCAAATACTCTCTCTCTCTCTACCAATTATATATGTTTGTTTTTTGACAGAAATTATATATGTTTGTTTTAATACTTATATATTTGATAAAAAATTAATTAATTAATTAATTATATATATATATATATATATATATATATATATATATATAAATAGAGAGATCTCACGATTAATTATATCACTTAGTGTAATTTCGATTACTTTGGCTTGCGATGATGAAAAAATTAAAGAGACCAAAAATATATATGACAATTAATTATAAAATATATATTTGATATGAACCAATATAATTTTGACACATGATCATAACTTACTCAAAAATCATAAAAATATGACACATCATCATCTTTTTAACTCCCTATTAGTATATATAAGAATAAGATAAGATATATGAGATTGACTAATTTAATAAATGGAAGAATTTTATATTAGGGCTCAATTTTTAGGTTGAGTCTCAATTTAGGTCTTGAATATTTATATAAATGCACGTGTCAAATAAAAATTATAATTTTTTTAATTTAATATATTATATTTAAAAAATTAATTAGAGAAAAAGTTATTATACTTTGAGTATTTTATAAAAAAGATTAAAATAAAAAAATTAAAATAAAAAAATTGATTGGGTCTTGAATTGAAACAAAAAGAGAAAAATTGAATTTTAAATTGAGAAAAAAATAAAAATTAGACCCTAATTTGAGACATTTCAAAATTCATAACTTAAATTGAGACTCAACCTAAAAATTGAGTCTTAATATAAAATTCTTCCTTTAATAAATTCCTTAAAGTAAGTATATTATCTCAAAATATTTTTATTTATAAAATTTTGATATTATCTAATTTTAATATTATATATAATATTAAATTAATGCAATTGATTTTATTTTATATAATATAATTTTAAATATGTGATTTCTCTTAAATCATAATATTGATAAGGGAAAATTACAAATAGGCGTAAAAATTAGCAAAATTACAAACAGTGTAAAAGTGCAAATTTTTGTGCTTATATGCAAAAAAAGATTGTGTTTCGTGCAAATTTTTTACACCTAGTTGTAATAAGGCTTACCTCTTTCTACCTTATTGTAAATGGCCCTATTGATAATATAATTTTAAGTATAGGGATTCCTAGCCATTGGACTCCTCACTTTAATGGGAGACCTGGTTTGATTCCATTTAGGAACGAATTATGGAGTTATAAGGTGACTTGGAGAACTTTATGAGTGTTTGGGTATTTGGTGAACTAACAACTAACAACTAACATTTACGGATAAAAAAAAATTGAGTATAGTAATTAATTCCTAAATCATAATATTGAGAATATTGAGTATAATAATTAATTTTTAAATTATACTATTGAGAATATTGAGTATAGTGAATAATTCTATTTTATATTATAGGAGTACAATTTTAAATAATTGATCAATCAAAAGGAATAAATACTAATGCCGATAATAATAAGAATCCTAAAAAATTATATGGTTAAATGCACCAGAAGCATTATTACAAGAAGCATTAATGTACCGTTACATGGGTAAATGAAAAAATGCGTTCAAGGGGCGCCCATGCCCGTGGCGCCCCATCGAAAAAATAGGTGGATAACTCTCCACTACAATTTTACACTTTCTATAACTATCTAGTACAATATAATTAGAAATTACTTTTAGATACAATATTTTGCCTCAAACTTCCCAATTTACCCTTCTACTTACTTTTTCATTTCACCACATTGACAAGTGACTTGACTGTCCTTTCAATTGCTTTTATCTGACATTTGCTGCTACCCACACCTTTCACTAATATTTAATAAATATTTTATTCTATTTTCTCTTCCAAAACTCTTCTTTTTCACATTCAAACGCAAAAATGCTTATTTTATTCTAATAATGTGTTTGGATCTTGATATTAGCTTCTGAATTGCTCTTTTATATTTTTGGTTTTTTTATACAATTTTTTTACATTTTTGTTACCCTTACTTATTAAGTGCAGCATTATTGTTACTATTGTTACATTTTTATCAATTTAAAATTACTCATTCTCAGAAAAAAAGAATTACAACCTTCTCGCCAAATAAAAATTACACCATAAGGTCATCATCCCATCACCTCGTACACACAAGGTGTGGAGAAAATTGATGTTGCACATGTGCAACTTCATTTGAACACGTGGAAGCTTTTGCACATTATTATTCCAATACACAAATAAAATCGAGGGGTTTCTTCTTCAAACAAACCCGAACAACAAAAAAGCAAGCGTAATAAAATATTTACGCACATTATTGTTACAATAAAATTGTGTCAACGTGTATCATTTTTACACCAAATATCGGCACATGTGCGTAAAATTTGCACATTATCAATGAACACTAAAAATAAAAATTCCAACATTAAAAATCAAATTCGTAACAATACACAACAACACTAAAAACTACAAATCAAATTCCCGTAACAAAATTACTACCTGAATCCGACCTTTTCAAAGAATTTCCATCGACCACACCACCAATAAAAACTTGCTTTACAATTTTTCCGACAACACAGATCTGCATCGAACGTGCCCTTCCTTCCGCCCGCACTAGATCTCTGCTCGGTGGTGGGTTCTGGCCGTCGGCGAGCGCTGCCTCCTAGGGCAAGGTGAATATTCACCACTACGATGAGGCGATCCGATCTTTTTCCTAGGGCGACGCCGATCTCGATCTTGTGTCGTCGATCCGATCTACAGCACCATTCCGCCGCCTCCGATTTCGTCGTGTTCGTGCCGGTGTTCGCCGTCGCTCGCACCATTCCCCGCCTCGATTTCTTCATCGATTTAGGACCTTATTTGTTTGATATTGACATATGCAAGGAAAAATGGGAAATCGAATGCAAAGAAAAATCTATTTTGATAGAGAAAATTTGGGAAAATCGAATGCGAGAGAAATCTGCCGTGATTTTCTTTTTTGAAAGAGAGAGAAATCGGAGATTTGTGTTTGGAAAGAGAGAGAAATTAGAGATTTGTGTTTTTAAATTGTGTGGTCACAAAGTGGTATTTGAGGGTAAAATTGGAATGAATTAGTTTGACTTGTAGTAGATAGTATTTTGACTTTTTATTGTATTAGAAAGTAATAAAAGTAGAAAATAGTATCTAGTAGTAATTTATTCGAATATATATATATATATATATATATATATATATATATATATATATATATATATTTTATTTTGGTTTATGTTGGCATGAAAAATTATCAAAAATGGCCGAAAATCTTTTGTATATGACACAAATATTTACCAAATTGTCGGGGTTGCTAAGAGGAAGAGAATTTATTGTCCTCGATCCTCCCCTTGTAGTAATACGTAATTAGCAACGAGATTAGGCGAAATCTACAATTTTGAAGTCATAATTCATGAGGGATGTGTAATCAAAACTTAAAATTGATTGAAGGTTTTGCTTCTGGATGAAAAAGCGATTCAAGAGAGTAGACACGACCGTCGATGTGACCGTAATTAAAAATTAGGGCAATTTTTCGCCAAAATTGGAATTTTTCGATAAAAAAATACCAAAATAAAAAACAAAATGATCAAAATCGATAAATTAAAAAGGAAAAAAAAAAGATTGAAATTGGATTTGAGTAAAGATACAAGACCATTTGTGATATTTTCTCCAAATTTAAATTAAAAAATGGATAAAGGGTACATTGAGGTATTGCGACGTCCATATACGTAGGAGTTAAGTGATTGTTTTTTAGTGTAAAGTCAATAACATTTTGAGTAATTAAGTGATGGTTGAAGGATGATAATAAAATAATTGTTTCCATAAAAGAGAATAAACATATTATTGATGAATGCACAAATAAGACAAGTGATCATATTTTTGTGGACACAGAGAATGCTTTTTAATGTCACACAGAAATTTTAAAAAAATAGGTATAAATACTTTTAACGGTTCGATTGGACCGTTAATCGGTGCCTAGTTCAATTTAGTCACTGGTCCAGGTTATGAATTACATTGTTTAGAAGTATGCTTCTCTCTAGATCTCAAGTTCGAAAACTCTCCTATCCATTCTTGTGTTATTCAATTCATACATAATTTTGCTCTAATTTCAATTGAGCTCTTGTCAGTTGTGAAATTAGACCATAAAATTAATCAGTTCTCTAAGAAAATATTGAGTCACTATAACAATCGTAGGACCAGCTAACTTAATTAAACTGTTGAACTGAATTGGATCGAATTCAAGGATAAGAACAACTAATGAATCTCATTAACTGCTCGTTCACAGATATTTATTATGAACAAACTTGTATGTATTTTGTTAGTTTAAAGTTGTTGGCAAACAAACTCATTTATGGCTTGCCTCATGCTAAAATAAATAAAATAGAAAATTCGTCATATATTACTCCCTCTCGTCCCATATCGGTTTTCACACTTTTTTTTTTTGTCTGTCCCATATCGCTTTCACACCCAAAAAGGAAAGTTTTTTCATAACCCTTACCCTCAAAAGTTCCACTTATTTACACAATGCCATTACTTTTTCTTACACAATTAACTCACATCACACTAATTAATTATCTAATCAATCAAAATTAATTAACTTACACCTAACTAAATAAACTCGAATCCGTATAAATACATAGGCCGTATAAAATACACTAAAATCGTATAAAAAAATACGTATTTCAAAAAAATACATTCAACCCCAAAAAAATACATTCGGACCAAATACAACACACAACCCATATTTATTTAATTAAAAAATTAAAAAAACCTTCAGCCCAATACAATACACAGATAATACAATATAAATACAACCTAACTCTACTAAACTTTAACCCTAATCAAGATACTCCCTCTCTCTCTTATCCGCCTCTCTCTCTCGTTTGCCTCCCTTCTCTCTAGATCCTTGCCGATCGCCACATTCTCGCCACCCTCCGCCACCCTCCGATCGACACCCTCCTCCGATCTCCCTCGGATCACCACCGTCCTCCGATCTCCCTCGTAGAGCCACCCTCCGTCTCCCTCGTATCGCCACCCTCTCGATTGCTACCCTCACCGTCTCCGATCAAAATACACGGCCCAAATACAATACACACTCGATGAATTTCAAATCGTGGTATTATCGTGTAAAAATGATATTTCTACTCGATCACGTAATTTTTCGATTATCTTGCTTTGTTGATTTACTCGATCTAATTTTTGATATATTTATTTCGTATTTTTGAGGATTCTCCCGAATTTGATCTCGAGAGGGTTGTTGTCCCCGATTTGGAGGATGACTCATTCGTATCCGAGACAGAGATGGAGGTGACGGAGATGGCGGCTCAACCGGAGGCGGCGGAAATGGAAGCGGCGTAAATGGATGTTCCACTTGTTAGTTTCGTATTATGTGTATTTTGTTAGTTTCGTATTATGTTTATTTTGTGAACTTGTTAGTTTTTGTTTCGATGGATGCGGGGAGGGGGAAGGGTTTGCTAAGTGTGATTAGCAAAAGTAGAAGTACCCACTTTACCCCTCCCTTTTTCCTCGCCACAGCAAGTCAACCCAATAAAGTGAATTTTCTTAATAAGCGTGCCCGTGATCGGTGAAAACCGATCTGGGACAGAGGGAGTACTTTTTTAAAAAAATTAAAAATATTTGGCAAAAATTCGGCTATTGAATTTATACTATTATAGACAAAGTATTGTGTGGATAAGTTTCACCGGGTGAACTAATTTGAAGGTAATTTTAAGAGTATTAATTATTTTATCAAACGATATAAGTTTTGAATGATATTCCCTTCGTCCCACAAAAGTTTGCATACTTTCTTTTTCAATTTGTCCTACAAAAGTTTGCATACCCCAAAATGAAAATATTTCCCACAACCTCCACCCTCACAATACATACTTATTTACCATTTATGTCATTATTTTTGAGAGCCCACATATACTCAATCCAATTAATTTTTTTTTATTTATAAAAATTTACAAAATTACCCTCAATACTCCATTCATCACATTTTTTTCTTAAAATTTGTGTCAAAAGATTCCTGTGAAACTTTTTTTTTGGGACGGAGGGAGTATTAATTATTTCATTAAAAATATTAATCGATGTGTATTATTTTGTTTTACTAAAGTTTATTAGTTGTTTTACTATAAGATACTAATTTGATGTGGCATAAATATGATTTGGGCCGAATAGAACCAGGGAGGTTAGAAGTCCGAAAAGTAAGCGAAAGCCCAATAAAAGGCCCAGAGGAAGAAAAGGTAATAGAGCCCATAAAGAATGACCACGTGAGATATACGAAATCAAGCCCATACAAATATATTGTGCTCTGTTACCAATAAGATGAAGCGGTTGATATAATATCTCGAGATAAATCCCAAGAAAATAGCTAGAACCCCAAAAATAGGAGGTTAGCTGGATATGAGTGTTGAACGGTCGACAAAGCCGGATTAACGTATGAAGAATATTGGAAGTGAGGATTCTCTCGGAATGGAAATGGAACGTGGAAGAAAGACGGAAAGTGGGAGGAACACGATGGAGAGTGGGAGAACTCCATCGGAAGGTGTCATAAACCATTCTTTCTTAGGTATTATTTATAGACAATCAATATAACCATTGAAGGTGCGAATTGACATATCAACTTATCACACTTTGAACACGTTGCGTTATCTCTATTATCACTTATTCACCTAGCTCATATTAGCTCCTCGGAGGTCCGTGGTCGGGTATTCAAGGTCCTCCTTTCATATTCTTTTCGATCACCGACTTGAGCGTCGGAGTCCCTACGCCGGAGGACCTCTCTCGGCGTGTTTTGCAAATATTCGTAGCTCGGAGTACGAGTTCGGATCACAAGGTTATAGTTCGTGTTCAAGGCGTGATTTTACGAATCTCGTGCGGAGTTCGATTCTTACTAGCGTAACATTATTGTACGCATCATAATTGTAAACCGGATTTTGCGGTGAAAGTGATTCGCACAATAACAACTCTATTTATATACATTTATTTGATCAACGACTTTTAATTTCATAACTTTATATTTAAGCAAAAACTTATGTGAAATGAATGTATACGTTTAAATTCTATTTTCACCATCACCGTCACAATAATAGTATATATACATGACGATAATAGTAAAAATAAAATTATCGTATGCACCCTATTAATACAAGTATTACTCTTATATTTTTTAGATTACAAACGCGGTTTGATTACATCGGCAAGCACCAAAACCTTTTCTTTTAATATAACTTTAATAAAAGTATATAGTATTTTTTTCCTTTATGGATGTCAAGTGTCAACTTGCCTAACTGTGCTTTTATTTATTTCAAACTAGCCAGAAAAATCTGAGATTCTAGTGAGAGATAGTAACAGGAAAAAAAAAAATCTAAAATGGCTTCAATTTCCAAACAAAATTAAAAAGAAAAGTCAAAGTCTCATCACCTGCTTCGTGTGATGTAAATATATTTTTCAATCGTATTAATTTTTATTAAATAATTACATCTGTTTAAATATTACTATTATTTAGTAAAACAAATATAATTATTCAATAAAAATAACTAATACTACCCACTCCGCTCCAATGAAAATTTGGCATTACTTTTTGACACAATATTTAAAAAATTATAGTAGAATAATAGTATAGTGTTTAAACATGTAATTTAAAAAAGATAAAAATATGTGATAAAAATTAAAAAAAAATGAAAAACTTCCTCAGCCAACTGTCAAAGTCACAATACTCGTCTGACTTTGGATATAAAATGGTTAACCAATTAATTCCAACTATATCTCTGTGATATAGTTTAATGCCTCTTTTCAACCTCTCTTTATCAATCAATTTTCTTATTTTGGCACCTCATAGACTAAAAACTTGATTTATTTGTGCTCAACATTTTCTATTAAATCTAAAAATATTGTTGCACATAAAAGGTCTTAAGTCTAAAATCATTAGACAAAGACATGTTACAAGATTACGAATGCAAAATCAAACCAACGACCGTATATTATTGTTGAAAATTGAAAGTACGACTTTATAGATTTTAGACTTTTTTTTTTTTTTGAACAATCTAGATTTTAGACTTTTGACAACTATAATTTTAGCTTATTGCAAGCATTCAATATCTCTAGATTGCCAACTCTAACACACTTTAATCTACGCAACTAATATTTTTCAGTAAAAACAATTAATACAAATTTAAAATATACTTGAAATGAACGATGCACCTAATGTATACAAGTTTTTGTCATGGGTTATTTATACCAGTACGAAAAAGTGGAACGGAGAATTGAAAAACGCAGTAAAAGCTACATTATTGTACAAGTTATGGAAATGCAGCAAATTTTTGTGATCATATTAACAAAACCTTCCTCTACAATTGGAAATTTATCATTTACAGCAGATAAAAATGGCATATGTTCCAAATGGAATAAGAATAGCCAATGAAGGAAAAAAACTTACTCAAGAACATGTGACAGAGAATGTGACAGAGAAGGAGCGCATTGATCTTTAGGTTTTGAACAACTCAATGCAGACACGGCATTGATGTTATCGAGCCAAGAAACGAGCTGCAACGAACAAGGCCTCATCTTCGGGTTCTGACTCAAACAAAGGCAGGCAATATCAAGTATGATCAGTAACTCCTTTTCATGCTCTTTATCATATATGAAAGGATCAAAGACTTCAATTTCCCTTTTTTCTTTCTTCATCAGAATCACCCACGCGATCATATCCCTATATTCTTTAGCTCTGCACATATCCATCGGTCTTTTTCCAGTTAAAAGCTCCAAAAGAACGACCCCAAAACTGTATATATCCCCTTTGTAAGTAGCAACAGAGGCCTGCCCATACTCGGGAGGAATATACCCTAGTGTTCCAACGAGATCAGTTGTGACATGAGTGTCATAAGGTCGAATGAGCCTAGCTAGACCAAAATCTGCTAAATGGGCTTCAAATTTCTCATTTAGAAGAATGTTGCTCGATTTTATATCCCGATGAAGGATATGGGGGTCACATGATTGGTGCAAATAAGCAAGGCCTCTGGCTGCCCCTTGGGCAATCTGAAGCCTCGTTTTCCAATCTAAAGAGGTGGGCCCGTCTGTTTTCTCGTGTAGCCAGTAATCGAGGCTGCCGTTCTCCATGTATGTGTATATTAGAAGCCTGTCATTCTTATACTTGCAATACCCTTGAAGATGGACAAGATTGGGATGCTGGGCACTTGAGAGTGTCTCTATTTCTGCTTGGAATTCTCTCTCCACCTGGAAATATTCACCTGAGAGACGTTTAATGGCTACCTTCCTTCCATCAGAGAGAACAGCCTTGTATACTAAACCGAATCCTCCACAGCCTATTATGTTGGATTGGTCAAAATGATCTGTGGCCTTCAAAAGATCATCAAGAAAGATATCTTTATTGTTCTCCTTGTTCATACATAGAATAACTAGGCTCGATATTTCTTCCAAATCCTTATCGGTGGTATGAACATCTTCTGTTTCTGGGTCCACAACCTTTCTCTTAAACGAGCAAAGAACAACCGCATAAACTAGGGAAATGAGAATTACAGTTCCCACACCTATTCCAACACCCATAGCAATGATAGAGCCCCTCGTTTTCTTCGATTTATTAGCTGATAGAAAAGGGATTTTTCTGTTGTTTACCAAACAGGGATGAGAAGTATGCTCTCCACAAAGAGCTGGATTGCCTTCAAAGCTCGAGTTTGGAAAAGTCGAGAACTGACTTCCAGTGGGAATAGGACCTGAGAGAGCATTGTGGGCCACATTGAAGTTTGACATAAAGGTGAGGTTATTCAGAGAAAGTGGTATCTTTCCACTCAGATTGTTAAAAGACAAATCCAAAGTCTCTAAGCTTGTGAGTTGAGATAAACTGCTGGGTATGGTTCCAGATAAATTATTGCATTTCAAATCCAAAACATGCAACCTTTTCAGATTACCAAACTCAGGCAAGATTGATCCTGTAAGAAAGTTGTTCCCAAGTTCCAATGTTGGAGGAAATCGAAAAACTTCTTTATACTTGAAACCACTTTGATTTTGACTTCTTTTTACAAAGAGGGGGAAAACCATGGAAGGTTCCTCCCACGTTACAGTACCATTGATAAGGCTCTGCATTTCAGTGAGTTCTTTTGGAATTAACCCCGTTAAAGAGTTGTTTGATAAATCCAAATAAAACAGAGATGACAAGTTTCCAAACAAGGGGGAATCGAACCTTCCAAACGGTTCCACGATAAATCTAACAGTTGCAAGTTCTTACACCCACCCAACCACTGTGGAACGAAACCAGTGAGTCTACAACTGGCAATGACAAGGGTCTTGAGCCCAACAAACTGGAGAGACTGATAAACAGGCATTTTTCATTATGAAAATTCAAAGTAAGAACTAGTGTTGTCAGGTTTCTACAGTGTTGTAAAATATCTAGAGCAGCTGCAAGATTAGAAATGCTGGAATTGGAAAACGAAATGGAAGTAAGACTCTGGAAATTCTTGAAACTGTCAGGGACTTGCCCAGAGAAGTTAATCTTTGCCAAATTAATCGTCCTCAAGCTCGAACAAGCTGGAAGATTATCAGGAATCTCCCCATGGAACTTATTAGTAGCTAAATCAAGCGAAACAAGACTAACCATTGCTGAACAATTGAGATCAATATTACCACTCAAAGAATTGTTTCTTAAACTAAGAGAAACAATAGTTGATGAAGAAGCCAATGAAGTTGGTATTCTACCAATGAATCTGTTAGACTGAGCTGAAAAGTATCTCAACTTCACTAATCTATCAAAAATATCGGGAAGATTTCCTGAAAACTCATTCCATGATATATCAATATGAAGGAGATTAGAGAGGTTACCAATGAGGCCATTGAGCTCCCCAGAAAGTTTGTTGCCCTGAAGACGCAAATTCTTCAGACTCATCAGCTGAAACAGATCATCAGGGATGGCGCCAGAGATTAGATTCGAGGAAAGATCAAGTTCTTCCATTGAAGAACAATTCCCAAGGCCAGGTGGAAGACCTCCGCTGAATAAATTATCACCCAAATTGACGACTGCAATTTTGGTTGAATTGCTGCAAATCGCGACAGGGACAGACCCCATGATCGAGTTCTCGGAAACGTTAATGGCTGTGATTGATGGTAGGTTCATGCTGCTGGGAAACCACCCACAGATTTCATTATAGCTCAAGTCGAGGATTTCTAGCCTGGGCAAACGAAGAACTGATTGAGGAATGGCGCCTTTCAGGGAATTGTGAGAGAGATTTAGGGTTTTGAGCTGATCCAAATTGCCCAACGATTCGGAGATGTTTCCGTCAATCCTCCTGCCTCCGAGTTCCAGCTTCACCACCCTAGCGGAATCTACGGACTCGTTGAGGCCAAGCGATGCTGATGATTGGCAAGTGATGCCGACCCAATTGCAGCAATTGGGGAAGATGAATTGAAGCTCCATTGATCAACAACGCCTGGCTGCAGGCTCTGCGCAAACGCCCTGAGAGCATTCGAATCGTTAGAGGAGCACGTGAAGTTCTGTGCTTGAGTGTGAAACCCATGAGAAATGAGAAGAACACAGAAAACCAACAGATTCATCAGAAAACCAACGATTGAACAACCTCAACTCAAGATTTTACGCTTCTTCTCATTACAACTGTTATTGTATTTTATTCTTTTGTTGAAGAAGAAGAAGAAGATGCGTGAAAAGTGATGGCAAAAGAGAAGTGCTGGCCAGAAGAGAAAGGTGAATGAATGGTAATGGTGGTGGGTTTTGTGTTGCAGAGAGAGGGAGAGAGAGAGAGAGAGAGAGAATTGATATTGGTTTTGACTTCAAAAGCTAACACTTTAATTTGGTCCAATAGATACGGCTCATGTCCCCCGGCACCCCCTTTCTTTTTCAAGAAAAATCAACAACTAACCCGTCTCTTAAAAATCGGGTTATGATATGAGACCATCTACTAAATGGGCCGGAAATGAGACAGATTTTTTTAATAAATTATTATTACTTTTATATTAAAAAGTGAATCGATTTAAATGCATTTAAACCTGTCTCATACAAATTTTTACCTAAAATTTTTCGTGAAAGCCAGGACACATAATTTTAAAAAATAAAAAAATTTAACTAATACTTCCTCCGTTCTCAATTTTTCTACACACTTTCTTCAACGGTTCGTCCCAACTCTTTTTCATATTTTAAAATAGAAACATCACACAATATTAATACCCTCACAATACTATTTAAATTTAAAAATATCACTCTTATTCTACTCTACTTTATTCTCTCCTCTATTTTATCTCATTAAATCACTCGAAATAGTCTTACATTTTATTCTCTTTTCCACACTTTATTATCATAAAAATTAATAAAATTAATTTATTTTAATCTTCGTGTGTTAAGAAGTATGCAGAATTAGTCTGACGGAGAGAGGAATTTAGTAAATTTTTATATATATAATAAAAATAATAAGTTAGATGGTGTGTATAGGTGGATTCAAAAATATCACTTTATGTAAAATTGAGAATATTATAAGGATGAAATTTTTTTAAAAAAATTATTTTAAATATTTGAAGGATATTGTAAAATGACAAAGTCTGTGAACGAGGGTTCACGGTGAAACTTGATCATTTACTAAAGAGTGTCGATTGTAATAAGCGAAAGATATTACTTATATTACTAGAAGATTTCGATCGTGATAATCGAAAAGTATATCCTATATTGGTAAAGAGTATCCATCGTGATAATCAAGAGTATTACTTATATTATTAAAGAGTATCGGTCATGATAATGGAAGAGTATTACCTATATTAAAAGTATTAATCGGAATAACTGAAAAGTAAATTGATCTATTTGTTCAATATGAATCAAATTTTATCGTGAAACTTGGTTCACAATAAACACACTCTTGTAAAATAGACGAAGAAAATATAAAAAATATTATGAAATTGGGAAGTGTACCCATTAAAATTTTAGAGAGAGAAGGGGGCGTTGAAAAAGATAGTAAATGAATTGGCATTGAAATGAGAACACTGAACACACAAATGTCGTACTCTGTCGTCCGTCTTGATAAGTTAACCATGCATGTCTTATCAATAATCAAATTAAATCCTTTTCATTAATCCAATAAGTCAATCCACTCAGGTTCGAAAATATTAAAATTATTTTAAACCCAAACTTATACTCCCTTCCTCCCATACCTATTTGTACAGGTTGATTTTTTCAACTATTTTTGTGTGAAAATTATTTCATAATATTATATGTACAAAAGTTATTTTATATGAATGATATGTTAGTTAATAAGATCTATAAAATAACTCTCACACAAAAATCGTTGAAAAAGTCAACTGTACAAATAGGTATAAGACGGATGGAGTATTTATATATAGGGTGTGTCTCCTATAAACCAAATTTCACGGTGAAACTTGATCCACATTGAAAATCTAGATCCAGGTTTACTTTACGGTTACCTTTTAGTAATATAGTTAAATATCTTTCAGTTATCATGATTAATACTCTTTATTATTGTCTTGTTATAATATAATTATATAAGTCACACCTTTCGAGTTATCACGACTAATACATTTTATTAATATAAGTAATATCCTTCAATTACCACGACCGATACCCTTTAGTAATATAGGACATACTCTTGATTCCACAATTGATACCGTTTAGTAATATATGTAATACATTTCAGTTATTACTACTTATACTTTTTAATAAATGAATTAAGTTATATATATACTGATTGATGAATCGAATGGGGAGGAGGTTGTGAAAAGTGTTTGCATAAGTTATTCGAGTTCATTATTTGTAATCCTTTTATTTTTCTCTTCATTATGATGTTTTTCAATTGTTTTAAAGTAGATTATTTTGCTAGTAATTTTTTTTTCGGAGTTTTTTTATAGATAAGTGCATATATATACTCAAATTTTGTTATAATATTTTTCGATTAATTTTATTGATATTCATTTTTAATTTGCATGATACTATTTTAGATATTGAAATTTTAAATTTCGTAGTGTCATTATTTTGTGATAAACTCAAATTTTAAAAATAAAAATATAAGAATATTTTCAAGATTTGAGAATATTTTTTTATTTTTCGAGTTTTTTTGGGTCAAAGAAAGAAATAGCTTATACAAAATAACAAGTACAAATAATTTTTCTAGTATTTGAAGTCTCAAATACTTTGAGATATCTTTTGTTCTTGCTCCAAGTCATTGATCTCTTATAAATAGGAGAGTCAAAATAGAGTTTTAGGAGTTCGATGTAATAAGTCACAAACGACTCCATCAACTCTCTACTACCAAATTGTAGGTCAAATCACTCTACCGAATTGTAATAAAACTTGAGATCAAGTCACGAGACCCCGTATTACAAATTAAGTATGAGTCTTTTTAGGGAGGAATTGAGATCAACGAAAGTTGGAAGTGTAACCCACAAATTTTCGGTGAAAACATATATTTACCATTATATTCTTCGCCTTTTATATATTTATGTGTAGTTGTTGAAATTTATTGATTAACAACTATTATCTTGGAAGTTAGCGAGTGCATGAATAATCTCATATGCAACCAAATTTTTTTAAGAGTTTGAATACCCCTATTGAGCTCTTAATATATTCTTTTTCGATTTTTCCAAACAAAAAAGATAATAATAATTGAATAAGAAGTCCGAAACTAAATCATCATCATGTTGGTGTGATTACGAAAAATGTATTACACAAAATTGCAATTGAACTGCCAAACGAATTTTAAATAAAAATAGAATTAGTCATATGCATTTATATTCTTTTCATCTCAATTATATAAAGCTGATTGAGTTTTACACAAAGATTAAGATTTACATATATTATATGTTGTTACACCGATTATCTTTGACGGGTAATGAGGTATTATGGAGGATAATCGGCTGTTTAGTGTGACATGATCGAGTATATTGAATGTTGATGATTGGAAATGATTGAGAACAATGATAAGCAATTATGAACAATAAATACAAGAAAACAAGAAATGCAAGAGGGATTGATGGGAGGATGAGTCACATGCTTAAGGGTGGATGTTTTGCGATCCATATTATTGTGTCTTATATGTCTTATTTATACATGCCATTTGGCGGTGATAAATCCCAAAATCGGGTGCATTTAATGTGAAGGTACATAATTTAATGCTCTGAGTACGGTTGCATGCGGACGAGCGGTGTTGGCCCTCTCGGCGTCCTCCACGTGGTAAAGGCTGTTGGGATCTCTGCGGCGGCGAGATCTTTTTCCCCTTTGGGGCATGACACTTATTTGTTCTCTGCTATGAGATATCTTCCCTTAATAGGAAAGATTTGGTCGTCGGGTGGTCGCTCCTTAGTCCTCGCTAGTGGACCCTCCTTGCGAGGTCCCCTAGGACTGCTCGGTGGTCAACATTGATGCTCGCCAAAGCTTCTAATGGTGCTCGCCAATCTTCGCTAATTGGCGAGCATAAATTGTTCCGCTTATTCCCATGTCACAACAATTGCCCCAGATCGCTCCTGGTTGACCTCGGACGGAGGCGAGGTGTGATCTTCGAGTGGCATGGTGTGAACTCGCCCTACTCGGACGCTCATATGACGTCTTTTCAAGCTGCCCAAGATGATGTCGTGTGGCAACTTTTTGGGAACCGATGCATCCCTTCATCTTAAAGGGCGCGAGTGGGCTCCATTACCGAGGTGCATGAGCCATCGCAATCATTGCGTTGGGGGCTCACGCGCGCACCCTCCCGAGGCAAGTAGGTTGCCCCTAGGGGGCCCAACTATGGGAAAATTCCCCTGGGCCCCGTTTTTCGAGTTTTGAATTTCTTTGAGGGCCCCTCCCCATATCTATAAATAGGGGCTCCCGACCATTTATCACTTTACGTTTTACGAGAGTTTGGGAGCGGCTCTAATAATACTCTAGATCTTTCGAATCGACCGAGAACTCCTTTGCATAACCATTGCGTGGGACTTTTCCATCATTTAGGTAAACTTCCGTTCGGATTCTTCTTTTCTCCTTCTTATCTTTTTCTTTTCGATTGAGGAGATGGTAGGGGAGTCGAGTAGTGGCGGTTACGATGACGGCGGCTCCGGTGGCCCCCAGCCTCGGTAGGCGATGGGCGCTGGTCGGAGGCTGACACGGAGGGTTTGGATGTGGTTTTGGGAGGCTGTTGCCCCATTTCGAGTCTTGGCCGGGCCTTCCCGTGGGGTGATGCCAGGATCTCGCGAGAGCTCCGATTTTGCCATTTGGGCGATCTCGCGGGGTGGATTTACGTCTCCCGCAGAGGGTGACTCTGCGGCAGCTGCCCGGCGATGGGGAGGAGGCCGACTACGAGGCTGAGATCGATTCCTCGGCTGGGATCGAGTTCCTCGCCGAGGGATGATGTCGGGAAGCCACAGGGGAGGCTTTCCGCCACAGAGGAGGAGGCCGCGGAGGAGGAGCTCAACCTTGCGTTTGAGGAGTGGGTTCGCTTCATGGACCAGCTCGTCGGCCCGGCACCCGACTTTAATTTTGCTACGTACTGGCCACGTGCATGCGAGCGGATCCCGAGGAAGGGGACATGTTCCGACGGATCGAGCCCTCTGCGTGGCCCCGCAACTTGAATGCACAGGAGAGTTCGGTAGCTGTTGAGGAGTTGTTTCACTTTCGCTTACGGTGGGAGGTCCTCCTCGATCCAAATGTACCGGCCTAAAGCGCTTGAAAGGCCCGACCAACCCCGCTTTGGCATGGTCACCGCCAACCTCGCGATGATGGAGGCCGGTGTTCGCTTCCGACCGCATCCGAGCCTCTCGTACTATTTCTCCACATGGGAGGTGGCGCCGATTCAACCGCACCCCAACGGGTGGCGGCGGATGATGGCCTTCTTGGTACTCTTCGGCGAGCATCGTCTTTACCGGATGCCCAACGCTAAGGAGCTTAACTATGTGTACGGCCTCGCATGACGCGAAGGATGGCTTTCGTACTTGAAGCCCAAATAAAGGGCTCGATCGCGGGGTGCCGAACAAGGTGTATGAGTGGCGGCATTGGTGGTTACAGGTCGCGGAGCACGGAAATGGGCCGGGTCTGCGCGCGATACTACCCTTGCTGCCCAACCACTTTCGATCGAGAAATGAGGGAGTAAGGTCCTTTCGATTTCTATTATCCGAAGATTCTTGATCTAATTTTTCTTTTGTCTTCGCAGGACTTAAATCTGCTCGCGCCGACGAGCTGAACCAGGACTTCAACCTCTGCTTGGAAAAGATTAAGAGGCTCCCCGAGCACCACCGGCAGAGGATCTTAACTATCGAGAGGTTGAAAGGTTCTCGCCTTATCTGCCTTCCTCGCGAGGTTCGCGTAGGCCCCTGTAATTCATCGACTTTTGATCTTTGTTAAATGCAGGTTTTCAAAGAGCTAACAAGTTTTATTCCTCGCAGCCTCCTCCGCTTCCAGTGTTTAGCACTTGCCCCGTAAGATCATGGGGAAGTTGAAGGCTGTCCCAACGCGTGGGAGGAAACAAGGCCGCACGGCGGCTAAGAAGAACGCGAGGCCGCCTAGTGGTCAAACCTCGCGTGCTCCGCCAATCGCGGGGTTCACATGCACCGGCCAGACACGAGCTGTCCTTGCGGCAAGAGCTCGACCTACTTCCCGGGAGTCCTCGCGGGCTCCGGGTCGTCCCTAGAAAAGGAGGGTCGGACTCGGCCGTGGGATGCGGACGATGACGAAGTCCGGGTGGTCTCCGCCACCGAGGCCCGTAAGAAGTTGCGGCACGACGCCGCCTTGTCCAATGGGGCCAAACTGCTGGGGTCCCAAGCGCCCGAGGGAGTCCGCACCGAAGGATCCTGCGGATCCCACCTTCATGGGGCGTGACCCGGTTGTGGAGGGCCGTAAGGTTTCAACCTCTCACCTATCTGCATCTCTTCTATTTTATTTTTCTCAAGGCACATTCTTCATGCAGGCTCCTCGGCTGATGGGGTTGCCCGCCCCTCGGTGATCCACGGTTATCTCTCTTCTCGGCGGGGACATGCTTGGGTCTTCCGCCCCCATCAGCTTCAGCGTGCGGAACCTCTTCGCGGCCTGGACGGACGAGCCGGAGGCCGCCGTGAACTTCAACAGAGAGCGCGCTCATGGTCGGGCATATCATGAATTGCCGGGTTGTGATCGCCACCCGAGAGGGCCCTCCGTTCTCGCGGCGAGAAGATGCTCGGAGTACGTACAACTGCTGGGAGGAGAAGGAGGCTTTGGAGACCAAGGCCGGCCGGCTGAGAGGTAGGTGGGCGAGCTGACCGCCGCCCGGGATGAAGCTCTTGTGGCCCTTCGCCAGGCCCAAGTTGCACACGAGAATACGCTCGTGCCGAGCGCGAGAAGGCAGGGCCGCCGAGTTCTCGTGGCATCTTTGTCGACCGAGCCTGGCCTAGTGGAGCAGCTCGCGGCCGCCGAGAAGGAAGCCGCGGCCGCCCGAGAAAGAAGTCGAGGCCGCAAACCTCCAAGCCGAAGCCGAGGCGAGGAGGGCAGAATCCGCGGAGGCCGAGCTCTTTGACTTCCGCACAAATCCTCTCGAAGGATGTGGATCTTATGGGTGATCTCGCCTACTACCTTGCCTTCGTGGACGCCATTCGCGACCTGAAGAAGGCGAGCGCCTTCCGCCCCAGGAGAAGTCCTTCCGAGCTTACGTTCTTGATCCCGAGCATGCCGTCCCGGACACAATGAATTTCCCCTTCAAGGATCGGGCGACGGTCTATGGGGTGGACTTGTCTTGGTTCCCCCATCACGCCAAGCTTTGTGATCTTCCAGAGGACGAGGACGAGGAGGGGGCGAGGGCGAGGGAGCGGTCGCGGCGGTGGATGCCGAGGTGGCGAGGTGGCCCCAGTGGAGAGTGTTGTGGTTCCCCGAGCGGGGCAGCCCGAGTAGCCGCGGCCCGAGTAGGGGTCCGGTAGATGATGCAGATATGCTTTTTGTCGGCTCTCGTCATTTACTGTTGTCTACCTTTTAAGGAGTAACAAATGATGCAGATTTGCCATTTGCGGTTGTCAACCTTCTTTTGCATTTGGTTTAGGGTTTAAGGTTTAGATCTTTGTACTTCGGTCTTTGGCCGCACCTTCGATTATGAATGGAACTTTTATCTTCCTCAAACTTCTCGTAATTTACATTTCGAATTTCATTTTTGCAACTTTAAATACTCGCACGACAACGAACTTAATTTTGAAAGACACGTCTTCACACATCATCCTGCAACCTGCAAAACGCTCATTCAAAATGTTAACACTTTAGAATAACGAAATGATGACCTGCTCTGCGGAGCTGATCATTTAAAATGCTAAACACTTATTGACCTCCTCGGCGAGAGTAGCATACTTTTTGGGCCAAACTTTCTCCTCTTCGCGAGATCGGTCGCCGTGATGGGTCAATCTTGAGATGGTGGCGGGCATGTTTCGGATCAATTCCTACCATATCTTGATGTGACCATGCGAACACGCTTATATTGCTTTTGAGGAATTCAATGAGGTCGTCCCTTATTTCCGCCGGGACCTTTGCCCCTATGGAGACTTCGAGCTCGGGGTGAGATGGGTCCATAGGGACTTGCTTAAGTTCTTCAATCGGGCGGTTCGCTTGAGACCGTGCGGGTCGCGAGCATTGCCCCTTGGATCCAAGTCTATGGTTGTGGGTTCGAAACCTAGTCTTGGTTGCAAATCCTCGCTTTCGGAGAGCTTGGCCCGAAGAAAAATTGGCGAGCGTACAATTGTTCTCGGTGGCCGGTGGAATTGTGTTTGGATTTTCTTACGCTAGTGTATTACAATGTACATCTAATGAAGGTGCGAAAAGAAAATTGAGACAAAAGTAGTTCAAACACTTCTTTGCCATTTTGATTCCCTTTTACGGTGCCAACTTCCCCTTCGGGGGTGGGGAACTTGATACAATAAAAGTAAGAGGAGGCAATCGCCTCAAAAGTTTCAAGAAAAGGTCGACCAGAAAGCCATTATAGATGTTTGGTGGTCGACTATTACAAATTCCAAAGGCCTAGTGATCCTAAGTTTCTCGTTCTAAAAATCCGCGAGCTCCACGGACAACTTGATCATTCCATAGGGGTTCACCGTCGTATCCCCAAACCCCTTTAGCTGCAAGTCGTGCGGCTTGATGAACTTTACTTGCCCATCCGATCGAGGGCAGACTTGAAGATGATGTTGCGGTAGCGGCCGTTGTCGTCGAGGATCCTTTCCATGTCATCCCGTGTTTTGGTCGAGATGACCAAGGCCTCGTTCTTTGGGAACAAGAGGCCCTCGCGATCGGCGTTCGAGAAGCTGATGGCGGTAGATTTTGAAATTGTTGGCTCGGGGAGGAGCAGCGATGTGGATGTTATCGATGGCGCGGAGTTCGGTCATTCGTTTCTGTTTGACATGGTGCGGATGGGGGTTAGCCCGCCTAAGCCGCTTCCACTGGGCCGGATCATCTGTACCCATCCCCCTGGTTAGGTGGGGGACTTCGTCATCGCCTTGTATCCGACATCCACATCCGCTGCGACCACCGCTGCTGCTTGGGTGCCTTCCTCTCTATTTCTGCGAGGAGGTCCTCGCTCTTCTCCGTCGTGCCGCGGTCACGTGGCGGGCTTTGACATACTCGCCCAGTTTTCCTTCCTCGGACTTCCAAAGTTGGCGGAGAAGATCCTGCACTCGCTCGTGTTATGACCGGCTGTCATGGAAGGCCTGAGAACTTGTTGGAGGCGCCCTAGCCGCGTTGCTCTTGACGAGGCCTTGGTTGGGTGAAGATCCCTTTCCTTTCATTGCGTTGAACACATAGGCGGCGAGCACTTCGGCTTCTCAACGACCTCAACACCTTTAAAGCTCTTGAAGGTCCCCGCGACTTTGCATGGTCGCGCCTCCTCGGCCCGGTGGGATTTCTTAGCAGAGGGGCGGTGACCAGCGTTTCCGTGGCAGCGGGGTAGGCTTGACTTCGCCAAGCGCTGGCCGAGGAGCTTTTGTCCGGTGATTAGGTCGCCCGCTCGTCGTCTGAACTCGACATAGGATGAGGGATATTTCTTAGTCATATGGCGGAACATGTGGGAGTCCGCCTGAGACCGCTCATAGCGGCGTGAAGGCTGCGGCTCGTCGCCGACGGAGTTCTCTGTGAGGAGTACCTCGTCGAGGCGATCCAGGTATTCTTCGTGCGATTCCTTCTCCGCCCGCCCGATGCCCATGAGCCTCTGCCGGCTGCCGGCGAGCAATCTTGGAGGCGAAGTAGGAGACGAAGTGCTCTCTAATCTGGTGAAGTCGTCAATCGTGCGGGACGGGATGAAAGTATACCACTTAAGGGCCAACTCGCCCAAGATCAGCGGAAATAAACGGCACTTGGTTGCATCGGATGCCCCTCTCTCCCTCATGTACGTAATGTACTTGTTGAGGTGCACTTCGGATCCGTCTTCCCCTTGTAGAGAGGCATTTTGCGGAGGCGGGATTTTGGTCTCGAACCTCCGCCATTTCTATGGCCATGGAGAGGGGCTGGTTGACAGCGGCCCTTTTGGGAATTCCTTCACGAGCGTCCACCCGGCCTTCAATGAGGTCGAGCTTTCTTTGCGGAGCGACAATGGCCGAGTGCAGGCTGAGTGAGGGCGCGGTGGCTGCGTTCGGCCCAATGCGGTCAAGGACTAGGACTGGACCTTGCCACCACGGCGCTTTGAGCGCATTGAGGGCTGCGGTGGATAGCTTCCCTTGGGGAGACACGGGAGGCTGCTCATCGAAGTCGAGCCTTCGGGCTTGAGAGCCTAAATGGTTAAACACCGATCGTTCGGGTAGGTGTGCCCCGAGCGATCTGGCTTTCGGCCTCCTGCTCACAGCCTTCCTTTTCCCTTTTTGGGGCCTAGAAGGACCCTCACTGGGACGGCCACTAGTCGGCTGCGACTCGAGCTCGGGCACAGGCTGTTGGATAACCCTGCTCACTTGCTCAGAGTTTGATACTCCTGAATGGGCGATGGGATTTGGTCCTCGGCGTTGTGGACCGGCTGTTACGCCTTGCTGCTCTTCATCACCGTGGCTTGCATGCTTGCTAAGCAGCTCTGCTTTATTAGTCATGGTGATTACTTGGAGTGGAAGAAAGGCCGATTGGGAGTGGCTTTTTGTCTAGCGGTTCCCACAGACGGCGCCAAATGTTGTTACACCGATTATGCCGACGGATAATGAGGTATTATAGAGGATAATCGGTCTGTTTAGTGTGATATGATCGAGTATATTGAATGTTGATGATTGAAAATGATTGAGAACAATGATATGCAATTATGAACAATGAATGCAAGAAAAGCGATAAATGCAAGAGGGATTCTTTGGGAGGATGAGTCCAGGCTTAAGGGTGGATGTTTTTCGATCCATATTACTGTGTCTTATAGGTCTTATTTATACATGTCATTTGGCGGGTGATAAATCCCAAAAAATCGGGTGCATTTAATATGAAGGTACATAATTTAATACTGCAGTACGGTTACGTACGGACGGCAGGTGTCGACCCTCTCGGCGTCCTCCACGTGGCAAGCTGTTGGGATCTCTGCGGCGGCAAGATCTTTTTCCCCTTTGGGGCATGACACTTCGATCGCTCTCTGTTGTGAGATATCTTCCCTTAATAGGGAAGATTTGATCGTCGGGTGGTCGCTCCTCGATCCTCGCTAGTGGACCCTCCTTGCGAGGTCCCGCTCGGTGGTCAACATTGATGCTCGCGGACTTCTAACGGTGCTCGCCAATCTTCGCTAATTGGCGAGCATAAATTGTTCCGTTTATTTCATGTCACAACATTATACAAGCAAAATTTCTATTATAATCTTATTTAATAAGTGTTATAGTTTCCATCATAATTAATGTATAAGATTATATTAGTAAATAAACTAGCAAATATTACTTTATATAGAAACAAACCTATATAATTGGAACATTCATAAAGAAAAACAAGTTTATATATTTGGGACGGAGAAAGGGAGTATCATTTTTAAATTTGTTTTTAAGTAAAAATATCACTTAAACTTTCAAATATTAAAATTGAACCAGTTAACACCTAAATTTGAATTTTACAACGTTTCAGTTTTGTTATATTGCAATTTACATTTAAAATTAATTAATTTCTTTTTATAGATGATTTATAGTGAGCCAGAAAATGCATTTCAATATATTGATCATAAATAATATGTTGTCACATAATTTTTTTTTATTATATAGAGTGGCTTGATTTCAATCATTAACTTATTTTTGGAAAATTTATGTTTAGCGTTATCAAGGGTGTCTCCTTGATTCATAGTGAAACTTGGTCACATGTCGTCGCATTTTATCTCAGTGATCTGCTAACTATTGAACTAGTGTATTATTTTTAGATTATCTTTTTAAATTTTATTTTGTTATTTACAATTTTACCTTTTTTTAAAAAACAAATTATAAAATTAATTATTATGAGATTAAATACATGATTATATGAATTAAAAACGTTAACCTGGGCCAATTACAAAACAGTCGAGCCCAATAACTAAAATATGGCCCAGATATCTTTTGATCAATTTTTGTGGATTAGATAAGTCATACTCCCTCACTCCCATATTAGTTCTCACATTTCTTTGTTTATTCCACATTAGTTTTTACATTCCAAAAAAAAAAAAAAATCTCTCCTTAAACTCCACCCTCAATATTCATATATTTATACAAAATGTCATTATTTACACTCAATCCAAGCACCTCCCTTACTTTAATAATAAAAGTTTACAAAATTACTCTTCAATACTCCACTCATTACATTTTTCTTAAAATGCGTGCAGATTAGTATGAAAACTAATCTGGGACAGAAGAGTATGACTCATTACTTTAGAAAAGAAAAAGGAAAAGTAAATTAGGAATTTTTGGTTTCAATTTAAATTTTTTTAAAAAAAAATCGAAAAGTACAAGTTATTAAATTACGTGAGTCAATCTTTAGACGAATAAACAAAGTAGTTGAGTTGGAAATTTTCTTGCTTCAAGACATATTCGTATTTTTGATTTGAGTCGACAAATACAGTTCTAAAAAATGGAGAATATGAGATTTTACACTTCTTAAATTAGAAAAAAACAAATCAAATGAAGTTGTATTTTTCTTAATTAATATAAATGAATTCTAACATTTAAATAGAGTTGTCAACGGTTTCAAACCGACGGTTCTGATTTCAAACAGCCTGTTCCTAATTCTAATTTTAAGGAACTTGAACCGAACCATGTATTCTTGCTATTCTGTTCCGATTCCGAAGGTTCTTTCTTTTTTCATTTTCGGATCAATTTAAACAAGTTCCAATCACATTAGTAGAAAAAAATAAAGTGAATTTATACAAATAAATTTTTAGTGTATTCAAATTCATACAAAACAAAATTATAATAAGGTTTACAATTTTTAAAATATGAAATACAAAATTTACAAATGGTAATATATTTTTGAATAGTGGTCATCGATCTTTCAAAATATTAGATCTCGACCGTTAAATCTCCTCTACCTTTTTTTAAAAATTAAATAAAATCATGGAATCGGTGGTTCCGGTTTCGGAACGGTAGAAGCAGCGATTCCAATAGTAATATATTTTTGAAATGTGGCCGCCAATCTTCCAAAATATTAAATCTCGACCATTAAATATCAAAGTGTGTGTATATATATACACACATATATTAACCGGTGTGTGTATATATATACACACATATATATTAATCGGTGGTTTCGAACCAGCGATTGCGATTTTCAAAATGATGGAACCGAAATCGAACCCTATAATATACAGTTTCAATTCTGATTTAGTACAGTTATGGAACTGCCAGTTCCAGTTCATATGGGCAACTCTACTTTTAAACAAAATGGTATCAAAAATTTAGGCTCACATTCACATCTTGATTCTAAATTTCATTCAATGCAACATCACCTAAATTTAATTCGATGGACCTCCTTCCAAGAGGATAGTCAAACGAGTCGAATTCTTTACTTTTTTATTTTTAAAGATCATTATTTAATTTTGGTCCAAAGTATATTAGTCCACTAGTTTGAATTTTGGCAGTCAATTTAAAGTATCTGAATATTTAGCACTTTGGTACTCGTTTTCACATGATAAAGAGAATAAATTACAAAATCTTTGATCAAGTTTAACCATTTCTTCAAGCACACAACTTTATTCAACCACGAGAACATTTATACCTTTGTCTACTAGCTTTTTAAATTAATTAATGAATTACGATTTTCTCACAACAGCACCTCTACTTAAAAAATTATACAATTATATTTTGAGATTATAAATTAACAATTTGAAATAATACTTAAAAGTTGCATTTATAATAAATTAATAATATCTCATTAATAGGTACAATTAACAAATGAAAACATTGTGCTATTTTTTAAAAAAACCATCTATCAAAACCATGAATTTTGTGCTCCACGTTCTAACCAATGCATATAAAATACTCCCACCGTCCTAAAAAAATTTGCGGGAATCTTTTGACAAAAAAATTTAAGAAAAAAATATGATGAATGGAGTAATGAGAGATAATTTTGTAAACTTTCATGAATAAAATAAAAAAAAATTGAATAAACTGTATGTGGGATCTCAATAATGACAAAAAGGATAAATATGTGTGTATTGTGAGGGTCAAGGTTGTAAGGAATATTTTCATTTTGGGGTATGCAAACTTTTGTGTGACAAACTAAAAAGAAAAGTATGCAAACTTTTGTAGAATAAAAGGGGTATAAACCTAATTAAAATTATGCATACATAAATTACGCGTAGCCTTGAAAATAATTATGTTCTGACATAAATCAATTATATGGGGTGTTTGGTAAAATTGTAAGGAATTAAATGAATATAAGGATGGAAAGGGTATGTAATCAAAGTCATTTCACTCAAATAGGTGAACTATGGATGATTCCTTTGTTTTTAGAATCAAAGTCATAGTAGAGTCAATAATATGTTTTAAGTAACGGCTTCAAATATGCAAATAGACATGGAAAATCAAAACTACCAGAGATTGAACAAGTCAGTCAAATTGAAGCCTGAAAACACCTGCCAGCTTATTGAATTTTTAGTTCTACTTACACAGAGTTAAATCCCAAAGTTAAGAATCATTCATCAACACCCTGCTGGCTCCTGCTTCACCGGTGTTGTAGTCGGCGAAACTAAACATCATATTCTGCCAAAATTAGCAATGTAGATAGTTTACATTTCCATTAAGCTAAAACGAAAAGATTATATGCCAGCAAGAAATGGTGCAATAGCGTTGTCAAAATTTTACGTTTCATTTCGATCTTGAACAGAAAATAGAATAATCCATAATTAACAAAGGAGCATCACTAGAAGAAGCCTAGGAGTTTATGGTCCTCAATATTAAATCATATATGTCAGTCACATGTATTTAAGTAATAGGTTATTTTGTCTGCCTTTCCATCTCTCAGTTTATGGATCCAAAAGGAGAGGCTGCTCAATGCTTAAACATTCTAGAGTAATATGATTTTTAGTTTCTGTTACGCTAAAGAAATTGGCGCCCAGCCCATGACATGTTCTTCACTATGAGTAAATGTCATCTGATTGTGATGATCTTTGATGTTTAACCAATATTTAATTTCCGCAAGAAATAGAGATGGGAGATACATCAGCAAATATCTGATTTCCATAAGAATTCTAATCTACTTCGAAATAGGCATAAGACATCAACAAATCCCTAAACTATCATTTATTGTTTTGATAGGTCCTTAAAGTAATTTTTGTTTTGAAAAGCCCTTCAAGTATTGATATTTTAATTCACGAGCTCCCTCGAGATGAGAATTGAGGGAAAAAAATTATTACATCTTAATTATCCCGTTAAATATTATACAATGTAAATTTTATTAATATACAGATGTGTTTTGTGCAAGTCATTTCAATCCAAAATGGCTTGCAAAAAATAGTTTTGTATATAATTAAAATTAAATAAAACTGACATGCATATTATTTGACTGGACCCCATCAAGATTAATGGAAAATTCTATCAATTTTGCTCGTGACATAAATTTCGATACTTAAAAGGATTTTTAAAACAAAAAAAAAAAAAAAAAAATAGTCTAGGGACCTATTGAAACAAAAGTTGATAGTTTAAGGACCTTTTTGATGCATTATGCCTTGAATATTGAGGCAAGGCCGAAGGACTGTACTAATTATGATTTTAATGTATATAATTTCCATTAAGAGTTATATTAGAATATTATAAAATTGAAGGATGTTTTGTCTACTCAAAAATCCCAAGAACTTTTGAGTCATTCAGACATTTGTGGTAGAATATAGATGGTATTGGGCAGCATACATAAGTACAAAGTCCACCAAATATGTTGGGCTCCGAAGCATATATCACATGTTTGGTACCCAAGTTGTCAGAAAAACTTTTGTGCAAATAACATCTTTCATGAGAAATGAGGACATCATTCAGCTAAGGATGAAGTGGAGAATTGAAAGAGAAGAGACCTGTGATGAGAGTGGAAAAATAGTGCTCGCAAGTTCCTCATTTAAGTGTACTGGAAGAGGAGGCATTTGGCTCATAATTCCAGGCATATTTCTCATTCTGTAGACATTAACCCCAAAATAGCTTCACTAAACAAGATACAAATGAGCATCAAATCACTTTATTAGATCAAGAAGAGCAACTTACCCATTCAAAATTGCAATTAAGTTGTTCCTCGTACTAAAGAAGAGATCAATGTTTTGCTGCAACTGCAACATAAGTTTATAAATTGTACCTCCAAAATAAAAAGTCAAATGATAATTACACTTTGTTTTCACTTAGTCTCTAGTCTTTGTTTTCACTTAGTCTCTTGTCTTTGTTTTCCAAATTGAGCAAGCAAAGACATGAAGGTAACCAATCATATTAGCCACTATGATGATACATGACAATATCGGTTGGGATATATGTTGATCATCTCCTAGGGAAAACACTAGTATTTGATGCTATTGCAACTGTTTCTTCTATATTTTCTATGAACAGTGAGCAACCACTTCTTAGAATCCTCTGTAATAATGTGCGGCAGCACCAATTTAGACACAGTTGGAAAAAGAAAGTAGATGGCTTTGCTGATGCTAGTATGGTGTACCGAAGAAAAAGTATAATCTATTGAGATAGAAGATAAGTTGCAGGGATAGAAGATAAATGATGTTGAAAGGACACAAACGCTATTTGACTGATAAACATTATGTGTTAATAATAAGTTGCGGGGATATTGAAGAGAAAAGGTTAAGAGTATCACAACCAGGGTCGGACTGCATCACATATAAAGAAAAGCTTTTAACTTCACAATACCAGATATAGAAGGAATAAAATTGAACTTTCCAACTCAAATACCTATACATATATAGTAAAATTACTAAAGTAACCTTAAGAACGAATAAAATCACCACGATGGATCTTTTAACAGCTAGAGGGATAAACATGACCTTGGTCAGATGGCTAGGCAGAAATAGTGGGAGAGAATGGTGAACAGAAAAATGCATGGGAACAAACAGGAATAGGAACTCTGTGAGAGGGAAAGAGCTAGAGAGATAAACATGAACTTATGTCAGATGGCTAGACTTCTGTATGTGTAAAGTGTTGTATAGGTTATTTACATATTTATAACACACTGTCAGAAAGATTTCTCAATTCTCACTAATAGGAAGTACTGAATGTTGAGTTGTCAAACTACATTCCACATGGTAAATACAACCAATATACTAATTTCTAGTGTTGAAATCAGGAGGAGCAAATTTTAAGTTCATTGAGAACATAAAGGTTCAGGTATTACCTTGAGAGCTGAAAGATTTACAAAAATTTGTTCAAAAGCCTGAGTATTTTCTTCTAAAAGATGCCTGGTTGTCCCACCCGATACTGAAACACAATGAAGTAATTATTTCTAATAAGAATACATAATCTTGAAACTGATAAGAGAATTCAACAGTTCATGTCCACAAAATGAGCACAAAGGGGAATAACCAAAATAAAGAAAAGAAATAAACATTCGTGATAAACAATCAAACTGCAACAACTCATCAACACAATTAATTCAAATATTTAACAGGGAATAATAAATTTGGCAATGCTTAAAAGAGTGAATGGAAAGTCTGTTAGCTGAATAAAATGTCATTGCAAGTATATACGCCCTCTTGTTTATTGTGATACTCCACTTTTCTAGACAAATTTATTTCACTTTGAAATTTACTTCCACAAGAAGGGTAAAAATGTCTTATTATACACATATTTATTATTTTCTTAAACGACCATTAAAATGGGACGACGGGAGTAACTTAGTACCTTATTGAGATTAAATTATAAGGTATACAATAATGGTGCACACTTGACAATGAACTATAAGGTATACAATAATGGTCTCTATTGTTTCATGAATGTAGCAGTTAGCATGTTGCTGTTGTTGAGACAAAGCAGGCAAAATTATGGAATAGCTACATTTAAGGCCAAAGAAGCCCTTAAGGCATATCAAACACAGACACTCCAGCCGAAGTTTTGAGTTCATTCCACAGATACAGAACTGAGATGCTAGCATACTCTCAAGTGAAATGTAACTTTAGTAAAGATCGCCAAAGCATTATTATGCATATCTCTAAGCACATACATACATCAGTTAATATAATAAAGAGAGTTCGATTGGTCTTAAGAATAGATGTAGAGAGTCTCTCAGAGAACATCTTCAGCCTATACAATTTTACAGGGAGAAAAAGTAGATTTGGTTAATCTTGACAACAAAATAGACAAACCTTCCAAAAGCTTGTAATCACTTTGATTATGATGGTTTTCCGTTGAAGAATAAGGAGCCACATTTACTGATGGAGCTGAAGTTACTAAAGCCGATTCTGCCAATTTTTCCTGAAAAAAGTTGACCTTGAGATACCAGTTCACAGGACAAAAGAGAAAATTATTGATTCATGGAAAGAAACAAAAGACCGTCACCACCCTACTGATACAAAATCATTGACTTTTTCTCAGTGCTTGTTACAATAATACCATAAAGATTATAGAATACCTTACCAGAAAAATGAGCAACATATGCAGAGACAATAATCAATCAGTTAAGGGAAACATCCATTCTGACTTTGAGGTCTTAGGAGCGAGATTCAGCATCATACACGAGAGACTGAGATTTGAGATTGACCAATATGGCCAATAGTTATAATGCATCATAATTACGCTTATTCTGTGAGGATTAGAAAAAACAAAGTAATATATTTTTAGATTATTAGATAATGTACAAACCCGACTCGATAGTGGAAAAACTAGTAAAAGCAAACAAATTGCATAAGCTTTGAGCTAAAATGCATCATATAAAAAAATCCCATTTGGGACTAGCATTAACATTGCTGAACACCTTCAACCATTGACTGTCACAATAAATTGGGACTAATTTCCAGGCATATAATTCAATGTCAATTTAAAGTACCATATATAAAAAATTATATTACCTTCTCATTTTTCACTGTCTTCCTCTGACTCCGATGCTCCTGTTTCCTCCGCTTTCTCTGACAACAGATATAATGAATTAGGCAGTACGGAGAACAATGAGGTCACATTCTTCTGAGTACCTCAGGGCTCAGATAGAAGGTAAAAGAGTTTTCAAGTAAAAAACCTAAAAAAATAATAAAAGGTATATTACTTGAGTGAAGAAAATATTTATGATTAGTTGCAATCTCAACAAGGATAATGAACTTACCATCATCCATTTGCATCGAAGAGCAACATCCCGTACTGTCTTGTCACGGAGTGAAGCAGCAATCTTAATATACCTTGCAATATTGGGTTCATAGCCATATCTACAGATGAAGGAATCAACCAGATGAAATTAGGTTTTGTGATCTGGAAACTAAACAAATGAAAATGCAGATAAGTTCCAGATATGAACAGGCCATCTGAACCAATAACATAATTAAAATATATCAGGATGGTGCAAGAGGAATTTGATGTAAAAGCCATAGTAACCAAAAGGAAAACTGATTTTTAAGCCACAAATTTTCATGTTTTGTCCTATAGAGCCCTCATAGTTTTATTGTGTGAGCTCTTAAAATATTTCTTTAACATTGTGCCCTTTTTAGGCATTGCATGTATATATTTATTTTATTGAGCCCTTGAATCTCATGTTCTCACCTTGGGCCCTACTATAAGTCTTCAATGTTAATCTAAAAGTTTAAGGCTTAAAAATGCATATTGCCTAACCAAAACCAAATAGTAATGAGAGAACCCTTCAAGTTTCTATCTAAATCCTAAAGAACATGAAGCAGATGCATCCAATATTAATGGAGGCAATTAGCAGCCATGTGGCCATGTCAACCAAAGAACTCATGTTTTACTCACAAGCTGTTTAAATTACATATTGTATCTCGTAACTTGTAAACAATATTGGTTGTAATCTACTGTCTGTCTATCCATCTTTTACGTTGTACAATCATTCCCACTGGACACACATGTTGAAGATATTAGATGAAAATTAGTAGCTTGTGCCAATTGGTATGAACTTTTATTGTTCTCTGTATCATATCTATAATGCCTGAGGTGCACATGAGAATTAAGATAGATTCAAAAGATTCGGACCTGAAGCAAATTTCATATTGTAATGTTAGTAGCTCAAAACAAGAAGATCAAATGTCATGGTGAAGTGATTTAAATCAGATAGTTAGCTGTTAACATGGTTTGAAGCATTAGAATGGAAATCAATTAGTTAGTTGACTGAAAGTTAGTTAGGATAACTAACTCTCAGTTTTGTGGTTTTCTGGTGTGACCTTTGGAAAGCCATAACTTGCAGTTGGTTGGGTGGTTTCGGCTGATTCTTGTTGCATTGGAAAGCTGAGTCAGCAGGCTATTCATCACAGCAAAAACCGTTCTCAATAGCCATCTGAGTCCCAAGATATAAGTCCTCAAAGTTCAGTTTTTCACTTAGCTTTTTTTGAGTTTCCAAGAGTGTGTGAGGTCTTTTTCATGCTGAAACTCTTGAGAGAAACATATTGTAAAGTCTTGATACTTTGAATAATAGTGAAGTCGATGCTCTCATAGTGGATGTAGATCTTTTCATGATTGAACCACTCTATTGGTGTTATCCTCTAATTTTCATATTGCTTATTTCATATTCTCAATCAAAGTGTGATTATCTTCAATCACAACTATCTTTGAGTTCTAATCTGGAAGTCTAAGCTAGTTAATCACGACACATATCCAGAATGGAATCTACATAAAAGCATAAAAGCTTAAGCATACAGAAATACATCTCCAAGAGCCAACGTTGCATTTGGGAATCTTAACAATAATATATCATTTCTTTGTGATAACAAGAGATATGTACTTACACAATTAAGCAAAATAAGATCAGTGAATGACAACCATGAGTACAGTCATCTCATGGAGACTGGTGGAAAAGAAGATATGACTCTAGGTTCCATTTTAATGCTGATAGTTAGAAGACCACTTCATTTGGCAAGGAATCCAACCAACAAAAGTGTGCATATAGTTCTTTATAACCAGATTATCTTGTTTTTTTGGTATAATGAGTTCTGGCCTTGGACACTGACTAGTTCAAAGTATGAATACCACGATGTCGAAATCCACCGCCAATGAATTCCAAAAAAACCATATTTAATTTCAATTTCTTTCATGTTTCCATGTATAAAAGCAGGGACAAGACGACTAGGCAAAGGACCAACGCCTGGAGAAAGAACGTCCTTACGGACTTGTACCTTAAGCAACAGAAATAGTACAGCAAAATACTCCTAAAACAGGAAGTAAGTACCTACTTGGCAAGTCCTTCTTCTAACTTGTACTGTTCATCCGTGGACCACTCCACGGCAAAACCAGTATCGTGCTTCAACCCGGGAGCCGAATCCAGCACATGCGTCAGACAAGAATCCAAAGAATTCTGCGACGAGAAAAGCATTCCTCTAGGGCCACTCAAATTTATGCTTCCTCCGCCGTTCCTATAGTTATAATTCCCCATCGGAATCAATTCGGAGGCGCTGCTGCTGCTGGTCGCTCCGCCGGACTTGAACAACATCCCCTGCTGCTGGTCGGTCGCCATCTGTTTGCGTAATTGCTTCAGCTACAGCATGAAAAGGTCGCAGATATTGTGAAAAACATGAAGCTGCTGAGAGGGTTTCCGGTTCCGGCAAACCCTCGCATTACGAAATAGGTGCAATTTCGGTTGAAGATTCCAAAAGGAAATTTCCAAATTTGCAGAGAGAAGAATTGACAACTGTTTGCTCTAAATTATAACAAGATGATGATGCTGCTGCTTCTGCTATTTATTTTTAGCCTGCAAGTGGGAGGTTTTTGTTGGTGATGCTGTTTGCTTTTGTTGATATATACAGTATAATAATAAAAATTCGACTGTCTCATAAATAAAATGTAATTTAAAATATTAATAAATTTATTAATAAAAAAATTCAATAAAAATATTAAATATGTGAACAAAGGGTAAAGGGTGAAATCCGACTATTTATGAGGCTATCTCAGTAATAGTGCCCTTATCCAATTAAACTATAACAAACTCCAACAATATAATTTAAATGTATTTTTAATAATATTAATTATTTTTAATAAAGAAGATAGCAACTGAAAACAATTGTATTTTTAGTGTAAGTAATTGCTTTTTAAAGTGAAAAAATCGACACTATTAAAAATAATACATTTGGGTTGTATAAGTCACATGATGCACAAGAGACACCGTGCAATTCGAGTGCATTTTCTAATAGTGTCGGTTGTTTTTATTAAAAAATACAACATATGAAAATAACTGTTAAAAAGTACAATTGTTCTTTACGGTGAAAACAATCGACATGTTAAAAAATACACTTAAATTAGATAATACATGTGTTCATAATCAATTATATGGTATGTCTTTTCTCATCTATCTTTTGAAATATATAAAAAATAAGTATGTTATAAAACTTTGGGATTTAGCCAAAAAAAAACTTTGGGATTATGCAAAATTACAAATTATTCATGTCGTTGACATTTTTATAATCATAATTGAAACAAAATATTTGAATTTCTAATTTTCTTTTATATATTAGAGCTAATTTACTTTGACCAGAATATTATAAGAAAACAGTTCTTTGACATAAAGAGTTATTCCATGTTTTAACGAAGAAATGTATTATTTTAAAATTATTTCACAAGAGACTATTGTCATTAATTAATTACTGAGAAAAATATACAAATTGAATTAATATTCTTTTTTGAAAAGAAATTGAATTGAATTAATAATTAAGAGAATAAGTAGATAATGTGTACTACTATTATATATCTCGCGGTAAAAATTTAGTTTGTTTCCTATGAAGTGAAATTTGATCCATATTAAAAAAATGGATCCAAATTATCCTTTAGTTAATATCCATTAGTAATATACGCAATACTTTTCAAGTAATCATGACTAATACATTTGTAATATTTTTGTTGTAATATAGGTCATATAGATCGATTATCACAACTTTCACAAGTGATATCCTTTAGTGATATAGATCATACCCTTCAATTATTACAACTAATATTTTTTAGTAAAATTGATCAAATTTCATTATAAAACTTGTTCGTAGGGGACTTTCCCAAAATTTTTTTCTTTAACATATATGAATTGTTAATGTGAATATTGAACATTCTTAAGAGAGGAAAGTTAGAAAAGCTTTCCATAAATAACCAATGTCCGATGTAATTGTATAACAATATTATATATAATTAATACTTTTCAGGAAAATATTTTTTATTAGAAATAACTAATATTAATAAGTTAATTTTTAAAAATAAAACAACTAATGTCATTTAATAGTATTTTTAAGTTGCATTGTGCACTAATATATACAAATTTGTATCTATATATTTTCAATTTCTAGTTTTTATAATTTTCCATGTGTAAAATAAAAATATCTCACATATTATAAAAAGCAGGATGTGATCAATTATATATGCAATTATTTATGGTATCATTAGGTGAGATTTGGGTCCTTTCTAGCATTGTCAACGGAGTGGGGATGGGGCCGAGGATATTTGCAATATTAAGTCGGCAAATCATCTTATTAAATTCGAAGAAACCCACTAAGTGCAAACAATCGCTTGAATTGGACCGGTCCACGTAGAGCTTAGTTTTGAGTTTTGATTTTAAGTGGGGCTTCGTTAGTGAGCGGTGAAATTGATCCTCCAAATCAATCGGCCCCTTAAATTGGATATCGAGTTATAAAAAAAAATGTCGGGAATGCCCGCAAATTCTATACCCTAAAAATAGGCATACCTACTATATATGCATTTATTCATTTTAGCGTATATGACGAGACATGAGAAGACATTTGTGGCACATTGCAAACCTCAAAAGCATTTGCTGCATAATATCTATACATATATACATATTATATTATTATTATATTTATATTTATATATATAATAACAAATTTTTCTATACTATTTATAGCAACTCATTTTTTAGCCCAATTTTTTTATTAAATTTTTAATAAAAACCCTATAACAAACTAACATTAAAAATGCAATCTCTCGATCTCTTCCATGCCCAAATATTTAATATGAAAATAAAATCTACTTAATTATTCAATTAAATCATCATCCATTCACCTTCTTCACTACCCATTTAAAAAAAAAAAAAAATTATTAAAGAGTGAATACCCAAAGGCGTAAACTCCCCCACCTCTGTATCACAAGTCCCTTGGTCGGACGGGTTGTAAATCGAGGGATGTGCACGAGGTGACAACCATGCAAGGGAGAGGACTTTCGGGAGACATGAATCCAACAACAACCCCTGCAATATTTCGAAAAAATTGTCACCACACAAAATCAAACCCGGGATGTCGGAGTGTATGTGCTCCAATCACCTTACCCACTTACCATCCGTCTATGCCCCCGGGGCACTACCCATTTAATTGGAGACTACATCTCATGTCTACGCGATGAAACCACATGTCCATTACTCTGTTCACATATCACACACATGCATCAAAAGTGTAATAAAAATACACACACATCCCTATATTACTAATAAAGAGTTTATTTTTGCTTAGGTGTCGTCATGAGGTTAATTTGAATGATGTGTCACGGTTTTATTAAATGCACATATATGTTAATAATCTGTGTGTCATTTTTTTATTGATTTATAATTAATATATAGCATCTATGTGGCATTTTAATATAGGAATTAATTAAAAATATATTTCTAAGGAGGTTTGAACCTTAGACTTCTTGCACAATATGTATATTTTTAATAAATAAGTTAATATATAAATCTTTAAATATTTTTAATATCTATTTTATATCTAAAAAGTGTTATCATATGACAATTTTTAAACATAAAATTATATTTAACTTAAGTCTATAAATGTATGTAAGAAAAATTGTGGTTGTATCAACTTTTATAAAAAAAAAAACTTAATATAATCGTATATGATATATATATATATATATATATATATATATATATATTATTCGAGTAATGTTTATGCATCAATTATATAAAAGAAAATTCTATTAATCGTCCACTTTTTTTATTAATTGTAAAATAAATTTGAAACAAATCTTATAGTAAATTTTTTACATAATTATAATAATTAGAACCCCTATCATGAATTGTCATACAATTAATATTACCATTATTTAAATTTAATACTATAATTACAATTTTTTATACATATATATTATTTTAATATATATATATTATTATTTGAAAATATTATATATATATATATATATAATATATTATATTATATTGTAAAATTTATTTAACTTGAAAATACCGCGTAATACGCGGGAGCTCATCTAGTAAATTTTAGTTATAAGATTCATGTGAACTTAATTTCTTCCTCAAAGCATTATTGTTTAGACTACAAAGTGTCACATTTTTAGTATACAAAGTGTTATTATTAGTGATTTAAAAAAATTACATAAAATCAAATATTTTTAGACAATGACACGCATTTGCTAAATAAAGATATTTTGCATACTAAATAGTACTCCCTCCGTCCCGGTCGATTTTCACATGTGAAGTGACACACTTATTAAGAAAAATTAATTTAGTGTAGGAAAGAGAATGAAGTGTATGAGTATTTTGAGTGATTGAATGAGATAAAGTATAGAAGATAGAATAAAACAAGAGGGACATTTTTAAAATTTAAATGTTATCGTGAGTGTGTTAATATTATGTAGATTTTCCTTATTTGAGTGTGAAAATAATTTTGGAACATTTCGAAAAGGAAAGTATGAAATTGCAGAAAAAATGGAATAATACTTTAGATAAAGAGTTCAAGTGAACCCAATTCACATGACACCTACTCAGATAATTATAATAAAAATTAACACGATGACTATTTTAAATTTACATTTCTCAAGATCAGATTGTGAATTTCATCGACTCTCTCCCTACTATTCTCTCTTTTTCCTAGCTCTGGCCTTCACCTCAAAATTCCGACGAAAAGTATAGTAATGGAGAAGATTTTATATAGTTTTAAAAGTACAAGATTTTACCACATACGTTGCACGTTGTGTTCGTCATATCGGTGATAGTTAATGTATTTTTATTGAAGTTGCTTAAGGTGTTGTTTTACTAAATAGTGTTAGTTGTTTCACTATAAAGTATGAGTTATTTTACTATAATTACTGTCTCCTTTCAAAATTAGTATCATAAATTTGTTTACACGGATTTTAAGAAATATTAATAGTTTATGTATAAAGTTATGGATCCTATGCATTTTTTTGTGTAAATTTCTTATGAATTTCGGAGCGAGATGAACACTTGATAAAGTAATGGATGAGTCATTATTTTTTCTATTTCACTTATTAGTTTATTATGTGTCCTGTCTATCTCTCCGTAGAGGATCTATTTCAATGTGTGAGGGTTTTATGAAGGTATTGTGAGTTCATTTATAAATAAAGTGATTGATTATGAATAACGTAAATGACAATTTGAGTAATTAAAGAGATGTTAGGAGGTGAAGATAAATTTTTGTATTACATTTTTAACATGTATGTTTTTAAATTAGAAGGACGAAAAAGGAAAGTATGCATATTAAAATTGGACGAAGGGAGTATTAATTTTGAATGATATTAGTTGTTTCATTAAATGATTTTTTTGAAGAGTTTTTTTTTTTTTGGTTAAAGGGTAAGTTCTAAATCAATTTTACGGCCGATAAAACTTAGTTCCATCTTAACAACTCTATGTTTTTCTTATTAACATTGTTAAAGAAATTTAGGGCAAAATAAGTTTCTCTTTTGTTTTCAATTTCAGACCTATTTATTTGTTTATAAAAAAATTTCTTTTTCTCGAAGTTAATTGATTTTTAATTAGACGGTAATATTTTTTGGGAACACAATCAATAAATTAGAACTTTTCTATTGTATTATTACAATTTTTCCATGACATCCGAAGCTTGTATATATTTTATTTATCATTAGACAATTAAATTGTAATTTTTAATTCTTTAAATTGGAGGTAGTAAACTAAAGAGAGTTAATGATGCTTAAAAGTTTCTTTTTCTTTTTAGATAGGGCATCTTTACATTAATATTTCTTTGTATACTATATATATAATATATATTTTTTTTTTTGAATGAGCGTCTAACCTCACTCTATTAACTTTTCCTACCATATTTATACAATTTATAAATTTAAAGTAGTAAGATTTTCTCTAAAATAAATGAAATACAATAATAAAAAAAAAAAAAAAAGAAGAAGAGTACAATTACTACCCATCAATCTTTGTCTTATAGAAAAACCTTCTATGTCATTGAAGTTTATAAAATTGTTCATTCTTTTAAAAGGAACATGCTCTATGGAATCCTCGTCTACTCTTTTAGAAGTGAATAGTATTTCCAACGTGTCGTTGACATTGTTGTATATTTTGTTTACTGGTTTCACGATTCCATAGAAGATAACATAAGTTTTGATCATGTCTTGGTCATGTGCGTAAATTTTTTCGGTAGAATCTAATACATGATATTTTTACATATGGTGTGTTGACAATTTTTATTTTCATTAAAATAAACATGAAATTAGAAAAAAATTCCCACATTTAAATGAATTAATTTAAAGATAAAACTTTAAACTAATAAAATTAAAGCAAAATAAATTCTAAATTACAAGTCCAACCAATTCTTCTTCCCCAACCTTTCCATCTCAATCGCTCCAGTTTTAAAAAATTTTCAATTGCAATTGACCAGGTTAAAATGCAAAAAAATAGTCGATCCATATCGAGTTAATCCAACCTTTCACTTTCTTTAATTTTTCTTCCTGTTTTGGGGTAGGGTTCCCTTATCTTACATCGAGAAGAGACATGAGCGAACGGAGTGGGAGAAATTCAGAGTTACCACGGAGTATGGTGGCTTCCCCCTTGTTATGGTGGTGCGACGATGTTGGTTAGGGAGGGAGCTTATATTGGAGTGTTCAAGATAAGAAAATGATCTAGACATGTCAAGTACCTCAAAATCGTAACTCATATGCAAAGGTAAATACACTTTCCTAAAAATAATATATAATATATCTTAGCCAGTTATAATTGCTTTCGTTGGCTGCGACAAAGAGGAGGACGAGATGTCCGAACGAAAGACATAGTGGTGGCCTTTTCGAGAGATCGTGGGCGGCAGACAGAGAGAAGGGTGTGTCTCAACGGAAGACAACGAGAATTGGAAAAAGCGTGCGAGAACCAAGGGAGGACAAAAAAACAAAATAAAAGAAAGAAAGAGGTATAATAGTCCAAAAATGATTTACATGCTTAGTCACTTTTATATATATATATTATAGATTAATATAAAATATGATGTAGTACGATTAATCCCTATATTACTAATAGGGAGTTTGTTTTTGCTTAGGTGTCGTCATGAGGTTAATTTGAATGAAGTGTTACATTTTTATTAAATGCATATATATGTTAATAATCTATGTGTCATTTTCCTATCGATTTATAATTAATATATGACATCTATGTGGCATTTTAATATAGCAATTAATTAAAAAATATATTTCTAAGGAGGTTTGAACCTTAGACCTCTTGCACAATATATATATTTTTTAATAAATAAGTTAATATATAAATATTTAAATATTTTAAATATCTATTTTATATTTAAAAAGTGTTATCATATGACATTTTTTAAACATAAAATTATATTTAACTTAAGCCTATAAATGTATGTAAGAAAATTTTTGGTTGTATCAACTTTTATAAAAAAACTTAATATAATCATATATGATATTTATTGTATATATATATATATATATATATATATATATATATATATATATATATATATATATGTAATTCGGAGTAATATTTATGCATAAATTATATAAAAAAAAATTTATTAATCGCCTTTTTTTTTTATTAATTGTAAAATAAATTTGAAATAAATCTTATAGTAAATTTTTTCACATAATTATAATAATTATAATCCTAAGCATGAATTGTCATACAATTAATATTACCATTATTTCAATTTAATATTATAATTACAATATTTTTATACATATACATTATTTTAATATATATATTATTATTTGAAAATATTATATATATAATATATTATATTATAAAGTTTATTTAACGAAAATATCGCGTAATACGCGGAGCTCACTATATAATACAGTTGACGTGATTAGAGAAAGAGAGAATAAATTGAAGTGCGGGGATAATGAAAAATAAAATGATTAACAATTGATATAAATAAAATGAAATAGGTGGATAATTATTTGGTGAAATGGAGTCAATAGGTTTAAAAAATGATATGAAAATTTTGTATCGAGACTTTCAACATTGAAAAAGGGAAATAGTTGTTTTTACTAAAGAAAATATTTAATTTTATAAAATTACACCATAAAACTAGTGTATAAAAATGTTTCTTACTGTTTAAGACATAAAAGATTTGTTGAAATTGAGTTTTGAGTGGTAATTGTTTTTTTTAAAATAAGATATTGGTGTGTGCAATAACAAATATAATATTCTTTTGGTCTTTCTTTATTTAAACTAGTTTAGGATTTATATTTTGAATTGGCCTCTTTTGCGCTAATGGCATTGTGTAATTAGTGAAAGCTATCTTTAATTTTTATTTAAATAATTGATTTTTTTAAATAAGTAATATTAATAATTCTATATATTTATTTTATTGGAAAAATTAATACATTTATACATATTTAATAACAAAATATTATACTAAAAATAAAAAGAATTCTTAACAGTTAATATGATAAAATTATCATGATATTATTGAGACATTTTTGATAATATATAAAAAAATCATGTAAAAACCTTGATAGAGACCATCTCTATTTTTTATTAAATTTCGAAACATATGATTATATATTTATCGAAAAGTAACATTTGTGTGAACTGGATACATACGATAAACTTTATTTTTATTACTACGTCATACATATTCAATATCATTGTCATACACATGCACTATCACCGTGATCCGCATGCACCTTTGTTATATAAGTAAATGTGGCGGTGATAATGCATGTGTATGACAATAATAGTGAATATGCATAACAATAATAGTAGAAATAGAATTCAAGCCGTATACACTCGATTCACACAAGTTTTTGCCTTTAGAGTTGTTTGGATGGAGGAATTTGGAGGAGTGGATTTATAAATCCTTCCTCAAATCCATCCTACTTTGGATAAAAATTAAATTTCAGATTTATAAATCCACCGATTTTAAAATTTTGAAAATTACATTTAATCGAGTCATTTACCAAATCCACACAAAATTGACATCATTTATCAAATCCCTCAAATCACGCTCTACTACCATCTCATTCTCGTTCCCTAAATCTCCACTCTATCGCCTCACCGCAGCGGCGATCTCGCACCACCGTCGTCGCCCCATTCTTTGTCGTTCCTTACTCGCCGCTTTATTTTCGTTCGCTTCGGTTTCGTCTTCCGTCAAAGATTCGAAGAAATCATAGCGAGAGATCGGGAGAGAAGGAGAAATAGATCGTAGAAACCGAGAAATAGGAATTACAATCATCTTCCTCGCATAGTTGTTCCGTCTTATTGATTCAACTCTTGAAGGTGAGTTTGATTTTTTACATCTTTTGATTATCTCAAAAAATTATAGTTGTATTTGTTTGGTATGCTATGTGAGAAAATTGTGGATTTATAATTGTTCAAGGCATTTTGAGGAGTACCAAATATGAACATAATTTGTTGAGTTTTGATTGTATTTGTTAATAATTTAATATAACCATAAATGACTCGAAGTTGTGTTGAATCTCCGTAGGGCTCAATTTCTAGTTGTTTATATTATTAGAGTTTTTATAGGTTTTTCGAATTGAGGAAGACAATGTCACATTGATGGACTTACCTGTTTCAATTGAAAATTAAACCATGGACTTACATGTTTCCCAGACGCGTTGAGCCTCCTCCGATTGCCTATTTTCCGGGCTCGACATCTTAGCCGCATTTGAGACTCCTTTTTTCTTTTCATAGTTTCACCTTTCTTCGAGGATGCGATATCGGCCAAGAAAGTGCCTAATTGGATAAGCTCCACCGTTTTTCTTGCTTTCTTCGAATTCTTCATGATTTTTTAGAGCCTGCTTAATTAATTTATTCCTTCCAAATTCACCTTTATTACTTTTTCTTTGATTTCCGTCTTTCTTTGTCTTTGAGAATTTATTAATTTACTCTACTTCCATACTACTCTGATCTCTTTGTGATAAAAAGGAACACCCTAATTCTATAATTCATTAGTTTTTGTAATTTTGATACTTGTGTTCCATTCTCGCATGACTCCAAATGGGCCAAATTAATTGTACTACCTCTTTTAAAATTCAGCTCAATTTGGATACCCATCTTTGTAGCTTGATTATTTATTCCTTCTTGATCTTTTTGCGTCTCATTACCACTTGTTCCACTTTTTATCAACACACTGAAATTCAATTCCCATAGCGTCACGATTTTCAAATTATAGTGCGATAAGTAAGAGTATCGATCCACAAGGAGGGGGACTAGCGTAAGAGTAATGCAAAGTGATTTAATCAAGTCTAGAGAATCAATTAAAAGGGTGTTGCCAATTTTAAGACTAAACTTATCTAATTTCTACCAAGTGTCACCAATAAAAAAATTAGAAAGAAAGCCACAACAATTAACACTAGATTAAAGCAAGCAATCGACGGAACACGAGCGAAATCAACAATTAAAGGAATAGTCCTAGGGATATGCTTCACTTAAATCTCCATCTATGGTAGCAAATTCAAATCTATAGGGTAATGTGATGATTATGCAAAGTGAATCACTAAACAAGAATTGAAAGTAATTTTCTATCCAATCAATTCCAAGGAAAATCAACATTAACAAGTATCTCTACCCTATTAATATGATCAACCCAATAAACACCTTGGATTCCTAAAACTTTCCCACTAATTAATCCCTTTCTCAAGTGATAATCAAATGGTCATGTATTGGAGGTCAATTGATGGATTTTAATTTCTCAATCATAAACCCAAGCAATGATAATTAGAGCAAACTCTCATGACCAATGATAATAAGCTCTTAAAACATGATAAATCCAACACATGAATCATAATCAACAACAAATACCAAATAAATAGGAATTCAAACCATAGATTTCAAAATAAGATCCACAAATCCCTAGAACAAGGGGGTTTCTAGCCAATAAACATCATCATCCAAGCTATTACAAAATTAAAGGATAAAAACTGAAATAAAAGAGAAGAGAAGGAAGCTTAGTCTCTTAGAGATGAAATACTATGTCAATCCAAGCTCAAATCATCATTCCTTGCTTCAAAGTGAGAGAACTTGGGGAAGAAGAAATCAAAAACCTCCAAATGTGTGTAAATGTGTGTGGGTGAGTTGAAATGGGTGTGTTCCTCTTTGAAATCTGAATTGGGGAGTATTTATAGTGTGGGTCTAGGGTAAAAATAAAATATTGCAAAAGAGCCCCTTGAAAATTAGCTTTCTGCAAAAAATGCTCTAAAATAGCCTGTCTCGACTCGAGACACAGCCCGACTCGAGTCGAGATGAAAGTCAAACATCTATATATCTCGACTCGAGACATCCCTCTCACTCGAGTTGAGACGAAACTCTGCCAAAAGTTGTGGCACATTGCCTTGTCTCGAGCTTCGCCCGGCCGTCTCGACTCGAGTCACCGAGTTGTCTCGACTCGAGACACCACTCGAGATGCCACTCGAGATGCCAAACCTTGCTCTTGTAAATCCTCATTCGTCTCAACTCGACCAGGCACTGGACGTCTCGACTCGAGACGGCTCCGCATCCGGTTCTTTGATTTTCGATCTTCGATATCTTGAGCATCCGACCTCCGATTGACTCGATTCTTTTTGTGTTCTGACCCTCTCTTCAGTGTATTTTTTATTCTTCACTTGGATCTTGGATTCACTGAGAGATGAGCACGGAGTGGGCTCGTTTCTTGGACCATCTACTCAACTCGACATCGATTTTTGTGGAAGGCTTATCTTTTGCATAAAAATACGATCAAAAGCCTACAAAACAAACATAATACCTTTCACAACCTTTAAGCTCCCAATAATACTAAATATGGTGATATTGCTCATAAAATAGATCAAAAATATGCAATTAAACCATAATAAAATCATGCAAAAAATCACCCGAATCACCACTCGGCCCATTCTCCTTAATTAAATCAATTAATGGTTGATGGTATAATTTTAGTTGGGTGTGTTGAAATCCTAAGTTTTGTGCAGTTTAGTGAAGAAAGCAAAGTAATTAATTTGGAATATTGGATTGATAATTGGGTTACAATGCGGTTTTAGTATATATCTAATTACAATAATATATTTAATCGAGTAATTTATATGGTTTCAGCATTTGTGTTATAATAATGTGGTGTGTTGTGGTTCAATAAAATTTTAAGTTTTACCTTAGTTGTGTTTATTGTACATGATCTCATTCTTATTCGATATATGTATTTATTGCGTTATTGGTTAATTGGTTACACATTAACTTTTCTTGCGTGCATTTCTATTACAAGATCTAATCACACCCCCAAACTAATCTCTTTTTCTAAAATCAATACAAAAAAATAATTAGAGTTGAATTGACATTAGTGGCAGTAGTGGTAAGATTAGCACTATTGTCGACTCATTCCATTTTTCATGCATGGATATATAAATTAATTAAAGATTAAAAAGATAAAAAAATATTTCTATTTATGATTAGAACTAACAATTATTAGAGATATGTATGTATTTTCATGTGTTGTAGCTTCAATTTTCGTGCTTTCTTGTCTAGAAATATATGAATATTATTTATATTTTTAATTTGAATTAAATAAAAAACATATGGATGTAGTTTGATGGATACGGGCAATAGAAACGTCGAAGAGAGATTTTGGATGATAAAGAAGAAGAAGAGCTAGAAATTATTTTATCTTTGTTGGACTTTTTGATGGTCATTATTGGAGTTTGGTACCATGATTGATATTTCACCAAGGAGATCTCATTAAGTTGTGAAGAAAGAGTTCACCAAAGGGAGCTTTGGATGAAATCTTTAAATTGTAAGTCCACATATTTTACGCAGATTTGCGGTTGAATATTGGAACACTCAATAGATTGTGTGATGTGCTATGCAAAGAGGGGGATTAGTAGCTTTAAGAAATGTGACAATACAAGAAATTGTGTCACTTTTTCTTGCATATTCTTGGGCATGATCAAAAGAACAATACTGTCTCAACTACGTATGTCCGGTCCTGGGGGAAACCATAAGTAGACAATTTCATATTGTGTTACGTGCGCTTTAAAAATTGGAAAGTTTTACCTTAAGCAAGAAAGTGAACAAATTCATAATCAAAGAGATGCTTTCGAGATGTGGAGATGGTTCCGGTAATAATATATCTTTAGTTAATATCATTTAAAAAAAAAAGCTTTAAGCTTACAATAAAATTGTGTAGAATGCGATGGGGGCTATAAGCACATTGATTTTGTGCCCAATTAAATGGCGACATGTGGAAAATAAATATTAATATCAAATAAAATTAATTATTTATATTATGGGAATTTAATTAAATTAATTCTCAAATTAAATAATATATTGATATTTAATATACACGTAAGAGTCGAAATTAAATCCTACGAATATTTAAATATTCGTAACTTGGTGGCAAAGTAATTAACTTACCATATAACGTATAAAATCTCGTTAAAATGGAAAGTTAAATCAAGTATACCCTACATGGAAACAAAACAAATCAAATCAAGGCCAAGTCTAATGGGCTTCCAAGTGCAGCCCATTAAATCAATCTCACCTACAACTATAAATAGGGGTCTTCATTCACTCATTTGAGACACAATTCCGCACACAATTCCGCAGCTCAGAGCAGACTTCATTCTTGAAGATTCAAAGGCGTTCTTCGCGGCATCAAAGGCGTTCTTCAAGCAAGTCAACCGAGGAACAGCGTCAATCCGAGATTAAGGTGTTCAATCCCTCGAATCGACGTTTCTCCTTGAAGATTCAAAGGCGTTCATCACGACCCCTTGAAGATTCAAAGGCGTTCATCCGGTCTTCAAGAACGTTCATCCGAAGGTCTCCGTAAATAGCGTTTAATCTAAGATAAGACTCTTAAGCCCTTGAATTAATGTTATAAATCCACAAATTCAACCTCGGGACGAGATCAATTCAAGATTTCGCCACCAAATCCGTCAAATCATCCAAGTCAACACCAATATTTGAAGAGAAGAATCGAGGATCAAATCTAGAGCTAGAGTCCACTAAAAATTAATCGGTTTAATCGATTTAAATTAAGTTGTAAACTTTTTCGTGTTATTATAAACTAATTACATGAAATTTGTTGTTACAAATTTGGCACGACCAGTGGGGACTGTTCTACCTCTCATCTCTTCTCTTCCTTACAAAAATATGAAGATCACCATAATGGGTCCTCGCAAGCTCTACCTGATTGGGGCAGGCTCATTAAACACTTCGATGCCAATGCCATCACAAATATATGTCAAGAAGGTCGCAAACTCAGACCTCTTCAAGACCAAACACGTTAATCGATACTATTGCAAGCAAGCTATCTTATGTTGCAAGGCAAGGAAGATAACTCTCCATGCTCTACTCCCGACTCCTCCTCGGACTCTTCATCAACATCGAGCATAGCTCAGGACATGAAGATGAATTCCTCAACCATTGAGGAACAACTTACCAGATTTGATTAGAGCCATAGAGGGACTCACACGCCATGTTCAAGAACAAGACTCCCAAATTTCCACTTGATGGATAAGGTGGAAAATGATGATACAAGTATCACTAAGTGTTAGGTAAGAAAAGTTGTATTTAGTTTTGATATGTTAAAAGTGTAAAATAGGATAACCAAATTTGAGCATTATGTATAGGCAATTTGAAGTAAGTAATTGTAAATAAAGATAAGTACAAGTAAGATAAGGACAAGAAGTCGGACTAGGTTAAGAAATCGGACTAGGTCCAAACATCGAGATAAGGACAAGAAATCGATGAGGACCGAGATATCGATTAGGGACGACACATAGAAGATAGTTAAGATTCAATACGATAAACAATCACCCAGACAAGGAATGAAGACGAAGACAGGTGAGACAAATAATGCATTTGATGAAGTGTTAGAAAATTTTACACAAGTTTCAAGAAGCAGTTTCAACTAACCAAGAGGAAGTTACAAGTTTCGCTTATCTTATATAATCGACCAAAACAGAATTCAAGGAAGTTACAACTACCAAATGAAGATCTCTGTAAATAGGGATAGAAATTAGATTAGAATTACTTTTGATACTTTGCATTCACAACTATTCACACATTCTATATACACGAGTCATAAAAGTTGTAAACACACACAAACGTTCTATACGTTTTCCGCTTTTAGTGTTTGTAGAACACTTTTCACGTAACATCTTCAAGCCATAGATATTCGTAAATTAGGAAGAAATCGTTGTAAGGCTGAAAATTCACACTTGTAAGTAAGTAAGCAAGAAGGAAGGAAGACAAGAGTGAAGACCCTTCTTCAAGTTGAAGAAGGAGAGTGGACGTAGGATTTTATAATCCGAACCACTATAAATCGGCTGTTCTTTCTTTGCTTTGATTTACTTACATGTTTCTTTTCAATTTCCAGTTTATTAATTGAAGACAAATTTCGAATCAAAGTTAGAACTAAAATATCAGTTTGCTTTTGATCTTGTTAAAGTTGAGTTTAAATATTGTTTTCATTGTGTTACTTTGGTGCTTTGAATAAGTTTGAAAGATTTGTAAAAATCTAAAAAATCTATTCAAGTTTTATCATGGTGGCACAAGTGATGGTACTCAAGCTGAAATTTGAAACAAGAGTGAGGCAAGAAAAGAAAAGCTCGAGAACTCACAAGTGATGAAAGAAAGATTCATAATTTGGATCAAGTTAGAACTAAATTATCGAAACATTGAGTAAGGATTGAATAGAAAAGGTGAAAAGATGCAAGATCGCCAAGGAAATGTGGGAAACTCTTCTTTGGAATCTGTGAAGGATCTCGAACAGGTTAAAGAAAACAAATTGCGATGCTGTTCTACATGTTTTTGACACTTTCAAGATGAAAGAAGGAGAGTCTGTTGATCAACTGGATGTTAGGTTGACAAATCTACCGAACAAGGCACTGATTTGGGAAAAACATATACAGAGAAAGAAATTAACAATAAAGTGTTGAGGTCATTAAGCAAAAGATGGAGAGAGAAAGCTAATATTCCGAAAGCTACTCAAAATCTATCCTCAATTTCACACCACACTTTATTTTCTCATCTCGAAGGTATTAGAATATGACATCCAAATCGAAGATGAAGAAGATGAAGCGTAATCTTCAACATCCGGAAAGGTTGTAGCATTTGTTCATCAAGATGAATCTCAAAAGATCTCCAAGGCATCCGATTTGTCTATTAAGGAGGAAATGGTTCTTCTATTGAAAAGATATGAAAGATTGAGAATGAAGTACAAAAGAAACAAGAGAGATCGGTCGTGTCGAAGGAACTATAGATCGACAGAGATGAAAAGAGTTCGCATAATGATAGAAAAAGGATCGAGACGAGGAATCATAAGTCACCTATCGACGAGGAGATAGTAGTCCAAAACAGACGAGAGGAGATATTTGTTATACATGCAACAAGCCCGATCACTACGCTTATGATTGTCCTCAACTCACTCCCGAGAGAGAGAAGAAAAGACGAAGAAGAGAGATAGAAGGTATGCTTATCGAGAGCTCTTCCGCCGAGAAAGAAGAAGTTCATAAGACATCATCATCCTCATCCTCATCTGATTTTGGGTCGATGACGACATCCTGTTTAATGGCAAAAGAGGTACATTACTATTCATCCTCGTATAATGATTGTGATACCTTATCGAAACCGATCCTAGTCTTATTGATAAACTTTTGAAAGATTTGGAGACAAATTTCTATCTCGCTTATAAACAAATAGAGACTGAAAATTTTAATTTAAAGAATCAAATTACCGATCTAACTAAGGTTAATTAAACTAAGGAAAGTGAGAAACCAGATCGTACATTAAAGGGGAATGTCGACCGAGATGATCACTAGTACCTTGTCCGATAAGACAGATAAGTTAGAACAGAATTGAGTTCTTTGAAAATAAAATTTTCAAATATCTATTTCGAGAATGAGAGTTACAAGAAGACTAACAGAGAATTAAATCTCAAGTTAGGACTTCTAAATAACTCCCAAACCACAATAGATAAAATCTTCAATACTTCACAAAAGTCTAGTGATAAAAGCTCGGATTAGGTTTTGACAAGAGTAAGAAAAATGATCCAATAAAACCTAGAGCCTTTATTAAAGCAACTAAACTAAAGATAGAAACTAGATTTAGTCCCTGAAACCTAAGGAATTAATTACCTCATCCTGATAATTCAAAAGAAGAAAGCAGACGAGGAAAGAAACTCCAAAGGTTAAACCCAAGACTAAATCAAAGTTTTATCCTATGTATAATAGCTTTGATGGAAGAAGCAAAACATATCCATTCTTACCAAGATTTAAGACAATCTCAAAAGATCGCTTAAATAAGATTGATCTTGAAAGTCTTATCTTAGTAGATAGATATGGGTGTAAACTTCAATATATGGTTTTAAGGAACATTGATATCTTTGTCCTGGATTCCTAAAAATCAACTTAACATGAAAGGACCCAAAGTACAAAGGGTACCTAAGCAATAAATTTGTGATTGCAGAAGATAAGAAGATAGTTGATAGAGGAGATATTCTTGAGGTCATCTCGTACATTGACAAAGGGGTCGCTCCAAGCACATGACCTATGAGAGACGACTTCTCTCTAACTATCAGACCATAGATGGACCAAGAGTAATGTTTGGAGACAACAACTATGGACTTACCAAAGGAGTAGGGACACCGATGATAGGAGATATTCAAGTACATGAAGTTTACTACGCGGAAGGATTGAAGCACAATCTACTATCTGCTTTCACAATTTTGTGATAAGGGGTTTTGTGTCAAATTTACTCATAATGCATGCTATGTATTAGATGGTATCAATGAAAATATTCTATTAGCTGGAGTCGACAAGGTAACATTTATGTTGTAAATTTCAAAAGTTGTCCTAAAGATACTTGTCTCTGGTTGCTAAGAGTTCGGATGACTTAAGTTGGTTGTGGCACAAACGACTTGGTCACTTAAACTTCAAAACTCTTAACAAAATAGCAAGGAAATCTTTAGTTAAAGGACTCCCGATAAAGTATTTTCAAAGAACCATGTGTGTGATGCTTGTCAAAAAGGAAAAGACTAAAACTTCTTTTAAAACAATAAGTAGTCCTTCTTCGTAAAGAATTCTCGAACTTCTTCACATTGATCTTTTTGGTCCAAAGAACCCCTCTCACTTTAGTGGGAGAAAATATACCTTGGTAATTGTTGATGATTTTTCAAGATTTTGGGTTATTTTCTTGTACAAAAAGAATGAGACTATGATTAAGATTCCAAAATTTCTTAAAAAGATTCAAAATGAAAAGGGACTAACTATTGTTAAAATTAGAAGTGATAAAGGTACTGAATTCCTTAATAAATTTGTCACTAACTACTGCATTTAGAATGGCATAGCTCAGAAACATCTCATAAAGAAGGACTCCACAACAAAATGGAGTAGTTGAAAGGAGAAACAGAGCCTTGAAAGAGGCAGCTAGATCAATGTTATCTCGAGTATAATACTCCTCATGTGTTTTGGGCGTGTCGTTAATACAAAGCATGTTATGTTCAAAATAGAAGCTTAGTTGTTAAGAATAAGTGTAAAACTCCCTATGAAATTTGGAAGGGACGGTCTCCCAAAATTTCATACTTTCATATATTTGGTTGTAAATGTTTCATACACAACAATGGAAAATCCCAATTAAAAACCTTTGATGCCAAGATAGCAGATGGGATATTCTTGGGATACTCATCTATATCAAAGGCATATAGAGTTTTTAATAAGACAACCTTGTGTGTAGAAGAAACACATCATGTGGTATTTGATGAATCCTCTTTTGAGTTTGATAAGACAGGGGACATCACAAAGATGATCCGGATCGATGACTATCAAAGGATCAACCATAAAATTCTACAATCAAGAATCGGACTCGAGATGAAGAGGGATGAATTGGACAAAGGAAAAGAACACTAAAGATCTTCCTCACCACTGTTCTACCACTAATCGCACGACTAGTACAACGGATGATCGTATCGGGAAAGGTAACATAGAATCATCTCAAATAAATAATTCAGCACAAAACTTCATCCACCGTAAAAGATAAAGGTAAGAAAGTAATGTCATATCACCCAATTGTGCGAGATAATTGGAGATTTAGATTCTCGTGTCCAGACGAGGACTCAACTAAATCAAGATTGTATGTTCGATTGCTATGTGTCATTACTTGAACCTAAATCTATTACAAAAGCTCTAACCGATTCCAACCGGATTAATGTCATGCAAGAAGAACTAAATCAGTTTCAAAGACAAGATGTGTGGGAGCTTGTTGAAAGGCCTCATCATCAAAAAGTCATTGGAACTAAATGGGTCTTTAAAAACAAAAGGGATGAAAACAATATTGTGGTTAGAAATAAGGCCGCACTAGTTGCTCAAGGTTATTCACAATCGTAGGGTATTGATTATGATGAAACCTTTGCACCAAGAGCTCGTCTGGAAGCCATAAGATTGTTTTTAGCCTATGCCGCTTTTAAAAGATTCATAGTTTTTCAAATGGATGTTAAGTCAGCATTTCTTAATGGAATCCTAGCCGAGGAAGTTTATGTAGAGCAACCTCCTGGTTTTACCAAAGGAGACAAGGTTTATAAACTAAGGAAAGCTCTATATGGACTTAAACAAGCACCAAGAGCTTGGTATGACACCTGTCTGATTATTTAATTCAAAATAGTTTTATTAAAGGTAGAATTGATAGAACTCTTTTTAGAAAAGAATTTGGTTGTGATCTTTGTTAGTTCGTATTTATGTTGATGATATAATCTTTGGATCAACTAACATATCTTTGTGTGAAGAATTTAGTTATCTTATGAAAAGCAGCATTTGAAATGTCCATGATGGGAGAGATGACTTATTTTCTTGGACTTCAAGTCAAACAAACAAAGAAGGGAATATTCATCAACCAAGCCAAATATACAAAAGATCTTATTGATAAATTTGGAATAGGTACCACCGAGAAGCTAAGATACCTATGATGACAAACTTTTCAATGGATCCGGATGAGAAGGGAGAAGACACTAATCAAACCGAGTATCGAGGTCTAATTGGTTCTTTATTATATTTAATCGCTAGTAGACCTGATATTTCATTTGCGGTTGGAGTCTCAGGCTCGATTTCAAGCTAATCCTAAGAAAAGTCATCTTGAAGCAAAGAAAGAAAATTCTTAAGTATCCGAAAGGAATCAGTAAATGTTGGATTGTGGTATCCACTGATGACAACTTTGAGCCGTCTGGATACTCGTGCTCGATTTTGGTGGGTGTAAGATAGACAAAAATCTACATCCGGTACTTGCCAATTTCTTGGAAGTAAGCCGATTTCATGGTTGTCTAAAAAGCAAACCTCTGTAGCTACTTCCACAATCAAGCCGAGTATATGACAGTGGAAGTTGTTGTTCACACTAATCTGGATAAGTCAACAAGCTAAGGGACTATAACATTATCACCAAAGATGTACCTATCTTTTGTGATAGTAATAGTGCCATAACTATTACCCAGATCCCATCCTACATACGAGATGCAAGCATGTAGATATCGACACCACTTCATCCGAGACCATGTAGAGAAAGGTGACATCGACTAGAGAAGATTCTTACCGATTATTAAAGAGCAGACATCTTGACAAAGCCACTAGCAGAGACAAGGTTTAAAGAACTATCTCGTAGAATTAGGATTATTAGATGCTTCTTTAGTTAATCTATAATCTTATTCTTTTTTGTTTTTCATTCTTTATCTCTCTCTCTCAATTAGTTTATTATGTCTCGAAAGAATTATCGACTAGATATGAGTCAAAGGACAATCAGTAGCCGATATCATTGATCTCCTATCTTGGGATCAAGAATCAAGGAATAGTCATATTGATCCTATCGACTTGATGATTACTTATCCGACATTGGTAAATCGTGACAAGGACACAATAGTCAAACAACTTTTATAGAATCGCATGACTATTGCACCTTATCCGACTTACCCTTGGTACTAATGACTTTTCTAAGTGTCTTTGATTTCCAGAAAGAACAACGTTTGATACACATCTCTAAATACAAGACAAGGTCTATCTATCCAAATGTTCAGAAATGCATAATGATGTTATCAATCCGCATTTGAGGTGAAAGTCCAGAAGTTTCTCTAAAATTCTCTTAATTATGAATATTAGGTTCATATAATTAATATATGAATTTAATATCATAATCTTTTTTAAATATCTCTTCAAAAATGAAGTTACTCAAGATATTAAAAATATTTTGTTTTACAAAATAAAAGGATAAGGGTTCAAATTTGTTTTCTAAAACTTGTATATTTTATTTTATCTCTCCAATTAATCGAAAAGTATTTTCTTAAATAAGTAATTCTGTCAGAGAGAAGTTACTACGGACCCGAAATCTTATCAAATTTACTTTTGAAATACGCCGAGTATGCTTCACGCGCGAAAATGGAGGCGGTTTCGAAATATGAACCGTCTTAATATCACGCGCGACATATTTAATAATATTCTCTGCACTTTTCAAAATAAATGTCATAATTGCATTAATGGCGATTCGAAAAGCCTATATTTACACTTTTACAGGCAATTATTAATTTTATAATTGTTTATTATTATATTTCTCCATATATAAAGGAACTCGTGTGCATAATTTCATTTACGCACACATAAAACCCTTCATATTTTCTCAAACTTTTCCTTTCCCTCCTAAACCTTCTATATTCATCGATGGCGGAATCTAAGAAAGCAAAAATCAAGTTCGAATATGATCTTACTTCCATTCGAGATAACACAAAGTCGTAATGTATGTTGAATGGGATATTTCAACCGATCCCGAAACCAGAGAGATTCTGAATCGCTCGAATCAAGAGGTTTAAAACAATATTGCACGATGAAACAACAAGGATTTTTACTGTGGATGATCTTTCTGCCGAATTCTTAACCAGGGGTGAAGGCAATCGACATCGGTTTGGAATCACAAATCCGAACCAAAGAAAAGAAGAGAAAGGTGGTATTATCCATTCTTGAGATTGGAGAAATTTTTGGGTTAAGCACCATTGGCGATAACCCTTTCACATACAAATCGTCGGAATACTTGGAAAGTTTCCGATTGACGGCAAGGAGGACTTACCGAAATACAACCGCAAATCGAAAAGGCCGATGTTGAAGAGGAAGTATAGACTTCTAAAGTTGATTTTGACCAAGTGTATTCGGGGAGAGCGCAGAGTCACGATGGGTTAACCAAGCCAAGGATCCGCTGTCCGAGAGCAATAATAGATGGAGCGAGAGATAGTTTGGGTGAGATTGGTATATTCGAGAATAATGGAGGAGAAAAAGAAATTCACCAAGACCCTAGTCACAAATGAATTGATGAAATGGTCTCGACCAAAATTGCAAGTATGATGGCCAGATTACCATCATACTTGAACACAAGCTGGGGTCGAGATAACCTCGATCGAATGTAGGTGTGAAGAAGTACACCAGACAAAAAGGGCTTCGATTAAAGATGAAAAACTTTATGGACCGGCAGCATTCAGAAGGAGATGGGATGCTCCAGCTCCAGCCTCCTAGGAAGAAGGCTTCAAAAGCCAAGGCAAAGGAGGCCAAGACAGTGTTGGTGGATGAATCCTCGTCACGAGAGACGGAGGAAGCAGGAGAGGAAGCAGAGGAGGAAGAGGAGGAGACAGCTTCCCAAGGGGGAAGTGTCGCACCCGAGGTGGCAGAGTATCTGGACACCGGAGACGAGTGGATGTCTCATCCGAAGAAGAATACGAGCAAGGAGAGGAAGCCGATCACCATCATCATCTTCGTCCTCATCCGAGGATGAAGTACCAAAACCCTTCACATCCCAACCTCGGCAATGAAGAGGCAGATGAGACCGCTGCCTCCGAGCCTCTAAAACGGTCAACTCTCAAAAGTCCAACCCAAACCCAACCTTCATATGATCCATTCTCTTTCCTACCCTCAACCTCATCCGAACTGCACCTTTTTCTAAACCAACCCAACCCATCCGGGTAATGGGTCCAACTCGAAACCTCTTTACGGATTCGGGTAAGAAATTCCTACTCAGAAAGAATCTGCCCTCACGGATGAGTCCGAGCTACTTAAAGAGCTGATTGACGTATATCTGCTAAGGAGACTCAGATTGGGCTCATTTGAAGAGACAACCATCTTAATAGCGAGCGGGAAATAACCTCGCTATCTCGGGAAAAAAAGTCCTTAAGAAGGCAAAGCTCAAATCCTTCCAAGACATCCTGTCGAGAAGACGCTTTTGTTAACTAAATTTTACAAAGAGTGTATCTTGGAGATGAGGCCCCAGAGGAGGTGGAGAAAACAATTGAGAAGGAGGAGGAGCTGAAAAAGGTTGAGTTGTCATGGAAGGAGTTGAGGTTGAAGGAGGAGTGACTGGTGGAGTGCCGATGAGCCACCGAGATGGATACGGTGAGGAGGCACAAACAGAACAAATGATGAAGCCTCGTATGCCGAGGTAGAGTCGGGAGTGCCAACAACATCACATTGGGCAGACTCTCCTCCACTGCAGATCAAGCTATAATTCCTATTGAGGAGATAGATTTAACTCTATCTTCTCCATCTCAAGAAATTACAGGACCTTCAAGATTCGTGTCTCGTATCCGAGTTTAATGCTCTAAAGGAGGAAGTGCTGAATTTGAAAAGAGCTAGTCCGAGTGCTCTGCACTTGGTTCCCGAAGTTATAACTTCCTCAATCAAAGAGAACATAGAGGTCATGTCCATGAGAAAACTAAAATCGACCTTTACTTTTTGGGAATCGAGACATGAAGAGAATATGATTAAAGTAAAGCAAAAGGTTGCTCAAGAAATGAACACACAAGATGCCCGGGTCAAACAATACGTTCGAGACGCTTTTCGCCAAATCGGTGATAGTGTTGGAGACCGAGTAAAAGAATCTTGGACAGCAAAGGAGGCTTCATTTTCTCAAGTACTAAAAATGCAATCGCCATGGAGAAAGATAGACGATGACAACTATTCTAAAACAGTTCATGGAAGATGAATTCGCATTTAGCCGAGGTCGGACAAAAGAGAAGATATGACCAGCTTGATCGAAGACAGGATGGTAAGAGAAGAACTCATTGGGCGGATAAATCAAGTAGCCACTATCTACAACACCCGATTTGCTGATGTCAAAAAGGGGAGATAGTGAGCTCAAGAAAAGGATTGAGTTACAAGATGATCGGTGATGGCCTTGAATGCTGAGGATAGATGAATTGTCTCAAGAGTCATAAGAGCGTAAGAAGAGAAGAAGAAGGCGGTAGAGGAGAAGTCTCGAGAGAGCATTGAGGAGACTGGAAAGGAGAACAACAAATGAGTCCACCGACCAACCCGAACTCGAACCGCCACCTCCCGCCGATCCTGTTCCTATCTTGTCAATCAAATCCCCCTCATCCTCATCTAAAGCAATTGGAAAGCTAAGGCTTCAAGCCAAATTCGAAGACCCGGCCGAGATAGAGGAGGAAGAAAGAGTGTTAAAGAGGAGGAGGGAAGAAAAAGAGAAGTACAAAAGGAGAGATGCTAAAAGAAGGAGGGAGCAAGAGAAGGCAGCGGGAAGTTTTATGATCGAAAACGAGAGGAAGTGGGTCCAGGCGAGTAGAGATGAGCAAGGAGTCGAGATCTTGAGACCATTTCATAGGAGCGATGTTGTCCCAAAGGAAATCTTGCTGATGAAGGATCGGGAGATGTGGAGATCGTATGAGGCGTAATGGATATTTGCCTTCCATGTCCTGCAAGAAGATTCAATGGGGACTCGAAGAGACCATCGCTTTTCATGTTTGGTTAGAAGAAAAGGATTCTAAGTTCTACCAATACTTGATCGACCTTGCTCACAAAGAATTCAACGCAGACGTGGTCGCACCAAGCCTACTCACCGATGGATCCTCCTAGAACAAAAGATGGCCAGCTAGATCTTGAAAGAATTAAGTAGTTGATTATAAGAGCTGAAGTCAAGCCGACTTAGTCGAAGGAGGAGACGGTGTCTCTCGAAGAAGAGAGTCTTCGATCTGGTTAAGCGTACGAGAAGAAGACAGTGGTACAATTAAGTCCTGTCTCTTACTACTCTTGATTATGCATTTGTGATAAAATGTGGAAAATGTGCAAGTCTGTGAATATCCGTGAAATATGCTTTTTGAACTACTCTCACAAAATTTGGTTGTTTAACTAACTTGTTTTTTTTTTTTTTTAAAATGACTAACAAATTCTTGGTATAAGTAATGGCGGCTTATAAGTTTATAACACTCGAACCATCTCGAAACTTTCTAAACTCATTCCGAGTGCTTACTTGATTATCCGATCTCAATCTTGATTAAAGTACTGCTCGATCATCCGAATATAAAGTCTATTGCTTCCGATTATCCGACGATGTGACCGTATATCTTGTATTATGCTTATCTTCTAAATGTACTAACATTTTTCTTTTCTTGAAATGTGTTTTAACATCATCAAAAAGGGGGAAATTGTTAGGTAAGAAAAGTTGTATTTAGTTTTAATGTGTTAAAAGTGTAAAATAGGATGACCAATTGAGCATTATGTATAGGCAAATTAAGTAAGTAATTGTAAATAAAGCTAAGTACAAGTAAGATAAGGACAAGAAGTCGACTAGATTAAGAAATCAGACTAGGACAAAACATCGTATAAGGACAAGAAATCGGATGAGGACCAGATATCGATTAGGGACGACACAAAGAAGACAGCTTAAGATTCAATACGATAAACAATCACCCGCATAAGGAATGAAGACGAAGACAAGGTGAGACAAATAATGACGATGAAGTGTTAGAAAATTTTACACAAGTTTCAAGAAGCGATTTCAACTAACCAAGAGGAAGTTACAAGTTTCAGCTTATCTTGTTATAAGCGACCAAAACGAGAATTCAAGGAAGTTACAACTACCAAATGAAGATCTCTGTAAATAGGGATAGAAATTAGATTAGAATTACTTTTGATACTTTGCATTCACAACTATTCACACATTCTATATACACGAGTCATAAAAGTTGTAAACACACACAAACGTTCTATACGTTTTCCAGCTTTAGTGTTTGTAGAACACTTTTCACGTAACATCTTCAAGCCATAGATATTCGAAATTAGGAAGAAATCGTTGTAAGGCTGAAAATTCACACTTGTAAGTAAGTAAGCAAGAAGGAAGGAAGACAAGAGTGAAGACCCTTCTTCAAGTTGAAGAAGGAGAGTGGACGTAGGATTTTTATAATCCGAACCACTATAAATCGTGTTCTTTATCGCTTTGATTTACTTACCTGTTTCTTTTCAATTTCAGTTTATTAATTGAAGACAAATTTAATCAAAGTTAGAACTAAAATATCAGTTTGCTTTTGATCTTGTTAAAGTTGAGTTTAAAAATTGTTTTCATTTGTGTTACTTTGGTGCTTTGAATAAGTTTCGAAAGATTTGTAAAAATCTAAAAATCTATTCAACCCCCTTCTAGATTTTTCCTAGAAGGTTGTTTAAGTTTCGTCTAAAATCTCAACTAATCGGGACCAACACTAAGGGAAAGCGAGTTGAAAGATACAATGGCGAAAAAACCTCAACCAAGCACCAACCAATCAAACCAAGCCAACTGCAAAGGAGTTGTAGATTTCAGCCGATGGAGGAATCCACGTGGAGCAACTTAAGGAGCTCATACGGGAAACAATGAAGGACAAGTTCGACGATGGTTCTAAGTCATCCTTCACTTATGCTAAGTCATACACGAAGAGAATTGATGGTTTGAAGATGGTTTGGCTACCAACCTCCAAAATTCCAACAGCTTGACGGAAAAGGAAATCCAAAGCAAGACGTGGCTCATTTCGTTGAAACGCATTACAACAATGTTGGAACTTATGGAGATCACACAGCCAAGCGGTTAAATCGGCTCCTTGAAAGGAAACGCCTTCGACCGGTACATAGATATGGAAGCTAACTCCATTGATAGTTGGGATCGGATGGAGCATGAATTTCTGAATCGCTTCTACAAAGACAAGGAGAACAGTTAGCATGATTGAGTTGACTAACACTCGCCGGTGGAAAGACGAACCGATGATCGATTACATTAATCGATGGAGAAATCTAAGCTTGAACTGCAAAGATAGGCTATCGAAACTTCTGCAATCGAGATGTGCATCCAAGGAATGCGGTGGGGCCACCGATACATTCTTCAAGGAATCCGACCTAGGACTTCAAGAGCTTGCGACCAATGCTTATTATATGGAACTAAGCATGATTGGAAATGGAGTTGAAGGACCACCAAGTTCAGAGCATCGCGATAAGACTTATATTAAGCCTTCAACTAAAGAATACATAACGTAGACATGCCTCGCGATAGGAGGCAAAGAGGGATGACTCGAAGGACATGCGACAAAAATAATATCCATTTTCAGATTCGATGTCTCGGGATATTTAATGAGTTGCTCGATACAAAGCTGATTGAGTTGCGTAAGATGAAACGGCCGGAGAAAGCTGGACGCATTGATGATCCAAAGTATTGCAAGTACCATCGATTAGTGGGTCACTCAATCCAAGACTACTTTATCTTCAAAGATAAGATAATGCGATTGGTTCAAGAAGGGGATATAGTGCTAGAGGAGACTACCTAAAGTTCTTCGAGTCATAGCTCTTTGACAAGAGCATAAAGCTGTCTATAATGCTCCTTGATACGAGCTAAAACTATCTACAAGTCCCTTAAATCAAATCTCCTCGACATGAGACAAACTGTCTATGACTCTCAAATTGAGTCTTTAAATCAAATCTCCTCGACACGAGACGAAACTCTCTATGACTCTCAAATTAAATCTTTAAATCAAATCTCCTTAATACGAGACGAAAGCTGTCTATGACTCTCAAATTGAGTCTTTAAATCAAATCTCCTCGACACGAGACAAAAGCTGCCAATGACTCTCAAATTGAATCTTTAAATCAAATCTCCTCGATACGAGATGAAACTGCCTATGACTCTCAAATTGAGTCTTTAAATTAAATCTCCTTGATACGAGATGAAAACTATCTATGGCTCTCAAATTGAGTCTTCAAATCAAATCTCCTTAATACGGGACAAAACTATCTAAGCCCCCAAATCAAATCATGTCGCCCCTTGAACTACGTTTTGGCTTGATCCACTTTAAAGAAGTACGTAGGCAACTTAGAAATTTTCTAAGTACAGTCATAATTCAGCTTATTTAAGTTCAAACTTAAAGAGATTGAATTGAAAAAAATAAAGACTTTCGTGCTTTATTCACTTCAAGTCACAAATAACTGTGAACAAAGCACAAGGGGCATTTGTAAGCACATTAATTTTGTGCCCAATTAAATGGCGACACGTGGAAAATAAATATTAATATCAAATAAAATAAAATTAATTATTTATATTGTGGGAATTTAATTAAGTTAATTCTCAAATTAAATAATTTATTGATATTTAATATACACGTAAGGGTCGAAATTAAATCCTACGAATATTTAAATATTCGTAACTTGGTGGCAAAGTAATTAACTTACCATATAACGTATAAAATCTCGTTAAAATAGAAAGTTAAATCAAGTATGCCCTACATGGAAACAAAACAAATCAAATCAAATCAAATCGAGTCAAGTCTAATTGGCTTCCAAGCCCACCCCATTAAATCGGTCTCGGCCTACAACTATAAATAGGGGTTCATTCACTCATTTGAGACACAATTCCAGATACAATTAAGACACTGATTCAGACTCGGAGCGGACTTGAGACATTCTTGAAGATTCAAAGGCGTTCTTCGCGGCATCAAAGGCGTTCTTCAAGCAAGTCAACCGGGAACAGCGTCCAATCCGAGATCAAGGTGTTTAATCCCTCCGATCACATTTTTCCTTGAAGATTCAAAGACGCGTTCATCACGGCCCCTTGAAGATTCAAAGGCGTTCATCCGGTCTTCAAGAACGCGTTCATCCGGAAGGTCTTCATAAATAGTGTTTAATCCAAGATAAGACTCTTAAGCCCTTGGATTAACGTTATAAATCCATAAATTCAACCTCGGACGAGATCAATCCGAAGATTTCGCCACCAAATCCGCCAAATTATCCTAGTCAACACCAATATTTGAAGAGAAGAATCGGATGATCAAATCTAGAGCTAGAGTCCACTAAAAATTAATCGGTTTAATCTGATTTAAATTAAGTTGTAAACTTTTTCGTGTTTTTATAAACTAATTACATGAAATTTGTTGTTACAAGGGGCTTAGATGGGACATTTATTCACCTCACAGTTCCGGCAAAAGATCGTAGCAGATATAGAAATAGGAAGGATTTTCTAAGTACTAATGTTTTGGGAGTGTGTGATGCTAACTTGAAATTTCTCTATGCACTACCCGGATGGGAGAGATGCACTTGACGCACGAGTATTGCGTGATGCTTTACAAAGACCTAATTGCTTAAAAGTATATATGGGTAGGTTAATTCATTTTATCAATACATTTTCTTAATACTTAAGTTACATATTTGATTCTTTGGACTTGCCAATTTTGCTAGAGCGACATTATCTTGTTGATACGGGTTACACAAATAGTCGTAGATTTCTTGTCCCATATAGAGGGACTCGATACCATCCGAATGAGTGAAAAGGGAATACTCCGAAAAATTACAAAGAACTTTTCAATCTTCGACACTCTTCGCAAGAAATGCAATTGAAAGAGCTTTTGGTTTCTTTGAAGAAAAGATGGCTATTTTAAGGACTGCAAACTTCTATGATATGAAGACTCAAATTAGGTTCATCAATGCATGTGTTATTTTGCATAACTTTTGCGCATTGAGATGCCCATTGATCCTTTATTGGTCGAGGTTGTGAGAGAATTAATAGACCAACCTACAACCGAGGATGATGATGTTGACGAGCAAATAAGAGTTGTTAAAACTACAATAGAATGGACAAATTTTCGGGATAATCATGTTAAATAAGCATAGTTTGTTTAATATTTTGTTAGCAATTTTCTTATTTGAATTACGTGTAAATGGTTGTATTCTTTATCCTTAATTTAAAATATGTATTTGCTTGTATGTTTTATAAATTGTTATTATGTCAAAATATGTTTGCTAGCAACATGAAGAAATGAGCAACTTATGAAGTTAGTCTTTCTCGTGGGGATCCTTCTAGTGGACTTGGTGAAGGTAATCTTTCTTAAAACTGATGTTTATGTTTATATTGATTGAATAGATTATTTTAAAATTTTTATATTTATATATGTTTACTTGCATCAGCCAAACACAAGCAACCTTATATAGTTTGGAATAAAGAGATGGACAATCATTTAGCAACTATCTTTATCGAAACTAATGGCTCAAGGATACAAGTGTGATGGTGATACTTGGAAGCCCCAAGCTCTGCAAGCGGTATGACGTATCTAAACTCAACGTTTCAATTACACTTGACAAAGGATAACATTAAAAATAGGTTGAAAAATTGGAAGAAGTATTATAATGTTGTCTCTCATACTCGGACTCAAAGTGGTTTTACATGGGATGAAGAGAGAAAGATGATTCTTGTCACTTGAGATATGTGGAGTGCTTGGACAACATATATTGAGGTTAGACATTATTTTATTTATCTTTATAAAGTGGTCTATTGTTCGCTTGCAAATTAGATTCTTGTGATTAAACATGATATGGATTAATATAGTGCATACACTCTATTTAAATGGTACAATTGAGTCTTCTCACAATTACGGCAAAAGATTGTAATATAGATAGAAATAGTAAGAATTTTTTTAAGTACTAATATTTTAGGAGTGTAAGATGCTAACTTGAAATTTCTCCATGCAATTATATCCCAATGCAAAAGACATGCATAATAAAGTGATAGATAATTGGGATGAAATTGTTCTCTTGTGTGGAAGAGATCGAGCATTAGGGCAAGGTGTTGAAACCTATGATGAAGGAAGTGAAGCAATGGGTGATGATGAAGTGAATTCACCTCTTACGAAACATCGAAGCCTAAATCACGACCGTCGAACTCAAGATGAGAAGAAAAAAAAAGGCTAAGCATGAATCAATGGTTGAAGTTGTAGGTAAAATTGCTACTTCATTCCAAGAATATTTTGCTAGTAAAAAGGCGATTGAAGAAAGGCCCAGTGGCATTGAAATACATGAGGTTGTGTCTGCGATTAGTGGTCTTAAAAAAGATGAAGTTTTAAAAGCTATTCACAAATTGATTAATGGAGATGTAGAGGAGTTCAAGTTGCTGAAATCACTCCCAGAAGATGAGAAAAAAAAAAGAGTGAATTTATTATCTTCTTAGTATGTAATTGTTCTTGGTGAATTAGTGAATGGTGATATTGTTTGACTTTGACTTTGTTTGTTGGTTGGTTTATGTTGGTTTAAAATATTATATGATGTTGAACAAGTTGTTAGTGTTGGATTATGTTATTATTTGATGTTAAACATGTTGTTGGTTTTTTTTTTTTTTTTTTGGTAAATTAGTATATTAAATATGTAGTTATTTTTTTTTTTTTGTTATTGAATTATAGTTTGTCAAAAATAAATTTTACTACTATTTATTGATAAATTAATGATATGTGTTTTATGAGAGAGGAAATAGAAAGAGAGGTAGGAGAAGAAAAATATTGTTTTATTATTATTTATTAAATGTTGTTAAAAAAATATTTTTGTCAAACAATGGATTTCAAATCTATGGATTTGAGAAATTTCTACATAAATTCACTCTAAATCCAAACAAGGGATTTAAAATCCATGGTTTTGAAATTAATAGATTCTCAAATCCATTCGGTTCAAATCCCTTGTCAAATCAAATCCCCCATCCAAACGGAGTCTACAAAAAGTTATGTAGAGTTATATTTCCGAAAAAACTCTTAGGACCCGTTTGTTTTGGGGTATTAAATTTGGAGGAATGGTAAATTATTTGACTTTTTATGTGTGATATATTTCACCAAATCATATAAATCATAGAGACAATTACAATTAGGTGTAATTTCTAGGTCCAAGTGCAAAGAGGTGTAAATTTTTTTAGTGGGGCCCACCAATGTTACAAATTCCCTAAATTACCCTTGTTTTCCCTTTTCTCTCTCTCGGGTTTTCTCTCTCTCCCCTCACGGGTTTGACACTCTCTCTCTTCTCGCATCTCTCTCAACTCCGTTTCGCTCTTTCTCTCTCCTCCCTCACCGCCGTTCTACTTCGTCCCATCACGCCTGCGATATGTAATTCATTCATTTTTCAATTTAAATTCTTTTTAAGAAAGTTCGGATCGGCGGCGGCGATGAAATTCCGATCTATAGACGGCGGCGCTCGTACAACGATCTGGAATGGAGGCGCCGATTAGGGGCTTTGATTTCGCAATTTATAGAAGAACCGTAGAAGAAGAACAAGAAGGTGCGGCAACGAAAAAGATTCATTCCTTTTTCACGATGACTTCACCGGAGATATTTTACTTGTGCAAGCAATGTGGATCGCGATCCCCTTGAGGTGAGATGAGCCTTCAAATTCCGGAGATTGTTAGGTTGATGCAAAGATGTCAAGAGTAGGGCATCATGATGTTCTTCACGGGATATCCTAGATTTCTTTTATTTATTGTGATGGAATCTTGCGGCTTGAAATTTGGAGGAAAATGTCTGAAGAAAAACAAGAAAATGTATTCCTATATCATCTTGCGGCTTCAAAAAATGGTTTATTAATGGTTTCTTGAGGGTTCATGGTTTCTCCATTCTTGGTTGCGAGACAGTGTTTGAAGAAATGCTATAGTCGATTGTAATTGTGCATTTTACGAGGCTTCATTTGATTGCACTTTAGTTGTTAGGAGTGTTGTAATGATTTTTTTTTTTTTTTTTTGAATCAAGGATTGTTGTAATGTTGATTGTGTTTTTTTTTTTTTGGTATATGAGTGGTACGAAATAGTATGAATGTTAGCTTATGACAAAAATCTTGAATATTAAATCATTACAAATTGTCATATATCCTTGCTTCATTATATAAAGTTGGCATCTTTGGGTGTTTTTGCTCATTTGGTTGTTGCTTATTTGTGCTTTATTATATAAAGTTGGCATCTTTGGGTGTTTTTTCCTCATTTGGTTGTTGCTTATTTGAATATGGATTCAATCGAGCAATTATGAATGTTTTCAATATGATATGCAGATATAAAGTTGGCATCTTTGGATGATACAAGCATAACAACAGAGTTTAAAGTGTCAATTCGATGGTGTTTCATTGTCATGTTTTTTACAATGAATGACATTACGATGGCGAGTTTCAAGTTACGATTTTACAATGCTCTGAAAAATGGAATAAAAAAATTGGGTAAAATTAGCTAGGGCATTGCAGACGCGATCTTTTCCCCACCTTTTTTACATCTAGTTGTAATTTTTGAAGCCTACTTTTGGTATTACACCTTATTGTAAGTTAAATGACCCTCGTTATCTATGTTTGACACACCGCAGAAATATATTTGACACACAAGTAAATATATTTTGCGTAATACGTAAATATTTGCACACAAGTAAATATATTTTGCACACAAGTAAATATATTTTGCACACTACGAAATATTTGACACACAAGTAAATATATTTTGCACACGGTGTAAAATAATTATGCACGAATGTAAAAATGCATATATCGTTTGCTTTCACTCTGTATACAAATCCATCTTACTAGTTACCAAGACCACATATTTAACAATGAATCATGTATACAGATCCATCTTACTAGTTACCAAGACCACATATTTCACAATGAATCATAAAATGAAGAGGATGTCGATGTTTGTGTCCGAGAATGTGAATGACTAACGCCATAGAGGCGGTTATGATATTTTGGACTCTGTTCTTTGAAGAAGAAAGGCTGGATTCTTGATTACTAAATGAATGAGATTCTCTGTAGAAATACGAGACAACTCAAAAAAATTCAAGCTTCTACCTCAAAAATCAAAGCCCCAAACAATAAATCGAACTACAAAATCAAATATATCAAGATTCGAATTCGATTTGCATAATCTGAATTTAAAAAAAAAAACAATTCTGCGACTTCCCATATGCCTTTAGTCTAATTCAAAAGCCTCAAATTTAACAGTGTTCCCACGTGAATCCATCGATAGATCGCCCACATTAATAATTAAAAAAACCCAAGTTAACGAGATAAAATGCTACTAGTAAATCCCTAGAAAGCTGTTTAACAAATCGGAGAAGCAAAAAATAAGCAAAACTCCTTGAGCTTCTCCCACATTAATCAACAAAAGTTCCCCCATTTTAACACACAAAATGAATTTACAAATGACCCATGTTATCTCTGTTTGACACACTACCGAAATATATTTGACACACAAGTAAATATATTTTGCGTAATACGAAATATTTGCACACAAGTAAATATATTTTGCACACTACATAAATATTTGCACACAAGTAAATATATTTTGCACACTACATAAATATTTGCACACAAGTAAATATATTTTGCACACTACGTAAATATTTGACACACAAGTAAATATATTTTGCACACGGTGTAAAATAATTATGCCTGAATGTAAAAAATGCATATATCGTTTGCTTTCACTCTGTATACAAATCCATCTTATTAGTTACCAAGACCACATATTTCACAATGAATCATAAAATGAGGAGGATGTCGATGTTTGTGTACGAGAATGTGAATGACTAACGTCCGAGAGGCAATTATGATATTTTGGACTCTGTTCTTTGAAGAAGAAAGGTGGATTCTTGATTACTAAATGAATGAGATTCACGCATCCCAACTATTATCGCACATCAACCTAAAAATTTCTTCTCAATCGATCCTGCATAAATTGCAAATGAGTATAATTATTTGACACACAAATATATTTATTTGCACACAATGCAAAATAATTATGCAGTGTAAAAAATAAATATGCACACACCACACACAAGAAGTATTGGACAAACCAAAATATTTTACAAACCCATAAATTATCGGACTCAATGGCAGATATACCGAGAAATTAAACAAAATATACCTGAATTGCACAATAACTCAAAAATAATTGCACAAGAGCGTAAATATTTTTGTACAAGATCGGAAAAAAATTGCACATTGGAAATAATTTGCACAGATTGCAGAAAATAATTTGCACAAGGGGCTTACCTCCGACGGGACGGGGGCAGACGCGCAGGCAGCATGGCGCGCTCGTCACGAGACCAACAGCGGCTCGATTTCGGATCAACGGAAACAGCGGTGCTCTCAAACAAAAGCGGCGATGGCGAAGACTCTTGCTACGAACTTGGATTGAAAGCAATGACAAAAGCAACACGGCGACGACATCCCAATCAAATGAAGATTTAGATATTTTTCAGCTACAACGATAAAATTCAAAATTTCAAGTAAATTTTCAAAAAAGTGGGACCTATTACGCCCTAATAATCCGACGGGCAGCCTTTGGATCGACGGAGGCGGCAGGAGAACTCGAGACGGGAAATGGTGTGGCACTAATCTTTAACGATGACGGCAACGTCGGAGGCGGATTCATTTGATGGCGAGAGGAGAGACAAATTTGGGCTCAATGGTTTCTTTCTACGGTAGAAAGATTCAAATCTGCAAAATGAACGAAAATGATATTTCCCGGCTATATTATGGTGGTGTGAAATTCTCTCACCTCCTTCTCGGGAAACGGGAGCCGTCAAATCACATAATTTTTGGCTGAAAAATTGAAAAAAGAAATTGAGTTAAATTAGTTGGGGCATGACCGTCTTTTCCCCACTTTTTTACACCTCATTGTAATTTTTGAGGTCACCTTTTTAAATTTACACTTTGTTGTAAAGAGGGGTGTCTCTTTCCACCTTAATGTTATGAGCCCTAAATCATATGTTTGTTAATATATATTACAACATAGTTTAACATGAGTCAAAATATTTTCACATGTTTGTATTGAGAATTAATTTATGGGATAGGTTAAAATTTTACAATTATACCTCCATCTACTATTTTTGTTGGAATAAAAAAAAAAGGCAAAGTCTTGTGTGAACCAAGGAGATCCATGACAATGGATCTGACTGACTTAGGACCACTTCACTTATATTTTCCAAACCCGAACAACTTCATCCATATTTCCACAACCAGTTCATATTCTCTCTTTCATCTCTCCCGCGTTGACACTGTCTTTCTTTCCACAAAGCCCACTTTTTTCTTCAAACATTTCGAAGGTTCATTTCCTCTCTTGATTGCCGAGTGATGCGACGGTGGTGTTTCAATTTTAAGCTGTTGAGAAATTTACAATTGTGTATTATTAGGTTTCAAACTGAAAAATATATTTTCTGTAAGATTTGAGTTCTAAAGAATTGGTTGAAGGACTAAAATTGGTGGTTCTTGATTTCCTTATAACATTTTGTAAAATTTTATAAAACTTGTGTTCTTCTTAACTATGAACCCAATTGAAAGGTTTCTACTCTCACTTCGTTGTGATAAGTATTCGTTATGATAATTAAATAGTACTAGTCCGGATAGTTAAAGAGTATTAGTCGTGAAAACTAAAAGGTATGACTTATATTATTAAAAAGTATTAGTTGGGATAAGTGAAGAGTATTAGTCCCGATACTAAAGAGTATTAATCGTGATAACTAAAGGGTATGACTTATATTTCTAAAGGGTAGTGAGCAGGATAAGCTGAAGAGTAATAGTCTGATTACTAAAAGGTATTAGTCGAGATAACTAAAGAGTATTAGTCACGATAACTAAAGGGTAATAGTCGAGGATAATTGAAGAGTATTACTCCCGCTTACTAAAGAGTATTAGTCGTGATAACTAAAAATTATGACCTATATTTTTAAATGGCTCAACTTGTAATAGATGGTTAAATGGGTTATGTGTTTGGATCCATATTTAATGTTATATGAATCCGATTTATGGTAAACCTTGGTTCACACTAGTTATATTCTATATTCAAATATAGATCGCACGTTTATGTTATATTTATTTATACATTTTCTTGATATGTCAAATAAAGAGCTATTAAACGAAACATTCCGCTCGTGAGCTCGGCTAGACTCGATTCGTAAAGGCTTGGCTCGACTCGTAGTGTTAAACGAGCTCAAGCTCGACTCATTAGGCTAAATAGTTAAGAATTTTCTTATAATTCCATTAAACTCGTTAGACTAGTTAACGAATCGAGTTCTATTTCTAGCTCGTTAATGTTATCAAGCCAAGCTCGTCTTGGCTCGATAAATAATCGAATCGAGCTCAAACTTCAAATACTCGTCTCAACTCGAATAACAAATCTAAAACAAGAGAGTTCTCCTACAACTAATGGCTCAATAAGTTGCTTTCAAAGATGGGTATAACTTGTTCATCTTCTAAATAGATCCTCGAGGAAATAAACACTGGGAAAAGCAATAATGCCAACAAGTACGGCTTTCACCACCTTCTGATGTTACAATCATAATCCAACTCACAAATATAGAGAAGTACAAAAGTCCTTTCAAAAGAAAAGAAAAAAATTATCCAACCAATCAAGATTTTCAATACTCCAAAATAAAATGAAGTTTCTAATAGTACATGAGGCACTACCGATCATCTCTACTTGTGACATCAAAATTAGAAGAGACTAACATTAAGTTGATCGGATCATCACCCTCTAGGAGTACACAACACCCATCTTCTTAGCAAAATCATCATAAATGCGTCATCTTCTTCTTCCTCTATGTATTCCCCTTCGGCTTCTCCATTCTCACCATCATATAATTCATAATCCTCCCCACCTTGCTCGTAATCAGACTCCCCATGCTCGCACGGTTCTACCTCCCCATCCTCACCAACTATGCTATCTTCACCTTTGGGCTTGCTCTCCTCTCTTTCTATATCCTCAACTGTCTCGTTTTTGGCCTGACTTTTGTCTTCTACAATATCTTCACTATTAGACGAATTCCCACGTTTCTTCCGCTTTAGGATCTCTTCTAGTGGCTTAGGCCCTTCAAACGAAACAAAATTTCCACTGTTTTGATGCATCAAATGTTTTCTCTTACCTAGTGATGATGATTGTTGATCAGTACTAGGTTCAGCATTTTTCCTGTTCTTCAACTCTGCTAGACTTTTTGGGGCAGCAAAATCAGCATTATTATCACTCACAATGTCTCTTCTTGAGTGCAGGCCTCTATAGTTCTTCCCACCATCATTAAAAGCTTCTTCCATCCTTCCTTTTATCCGATCCTGGATTCTTCCCTGATGAGAAGGAATACTCGTTCTTCCCCTATCACCACGATCAGTACTCCTTATCATATCCCTGTTGTTTGGAGACAATGATCTTTGAGGAAGTCTAATTCTTCCTCGAAGACGATTGCCAACAGGATTCTCATCCCTACGCAAACCGTGGTAGCTCCTATCTCCATCACGGGCATGATCACGACTGATGACAGATCTTAAACCGTTGGGCTTGTTATGCTTAACCAAACGGTGTCTTAGATCTGATTCATCAACTTGACCAACATTATCCGGCCTGCTATATGGTCTCCTTTCTCGATAAGACCCTCTGTGCTGCTCCCAACCATACTGTTGTCCCTTACGATCGAGTGAGTCAAAATTAAGACGATCATGATGATACCTTTCATCATCAACAGCAGCAATCATGTTGTAATCATCATTAGGGTGATCAATATCATATTCAGTGTCATGTTGTTCCCTTGCCATTCCATATCTATCTTCACCTGTATAGAAATCAGAATCTCTTCCCTCATCATCTACGAGAACATCAAAACCAGGAGAGGGTTCTCTAGAAACTTCTTCTGCATCTTTACTGGTCATGCTTTCAGGGTCTTCCAAAGGTGAGGTTGCTGAGCACGACTGGACCAGCTGACCGGGTTTCCATTAGACACGTGTGGAGCACTCCTGTGCCCGAAAACTCAGTGATGCCCGACGTTTGAGGGGCCCTCCTGTTCATAGAAAATTCATTTCTTGGGGAGCAGATTCCCGTTGAAAAGGCAGTTTTGCCACTGGGGTATCCCTGATGACAGATTTAGCTGCAGTTATAGGTACATTCTGTTGGGCAGATTTTTCAAGTGCAGCCACGGGCTTCTTTGTATTCCCAGACTCAACAGCAAATGCAGTTCCTGGCACAGGCAAAGCTTTGGTACTCGAGGAAATTGGTGCATGGAGAAATGGACACCAATCACCTTTTAAACAGTATCCTTTCTGGAAAAATACACATGGCACCCCCTGCTTGGTGGAGGCATTAGGGGCATTTGGTACAGGTGCTGCCACAGTCTGTGGCATAGGTACAGAGGGTCCAGTAGATGTTGGTGTTTGTGCTCCCAGCAACGCATCAAGTGGCTGAATGCCAAAAAAGAAAGCAAATGGAGAAAATATGTCAACTAATATTCATATAAACTTATAGATGAACATGCTACACTTAAACCTCGGGCTAAAAAGTTCACAAGTCATACTTAAAATGATGAAACCAAATCATGAAATATATCAGACTAACCGGATGCCTGAAAGCGCACTTTGGATTTAAGCAGTTACCATGCAACCAGTACCAACAGTCTCTTGGATTTACACGCGCAATGTCACTATGGCGATACTCACACTCACTACCCTGTAGAAAGAAAGTAAAAAGATGAGAATTATTGAGATACAGAATTCAGGATGATACACTCAGAATAAAAAAGTTCTAATTGAAGGCTATACTGTGGTGTGAAACATAATAAAATTACTGCATTTTTTTATAGTGATATGACAGAGTCAAAACAGAATTTGTAGTGAATAATGCAAATACAGCCAGTTGAACATTTGTTTTACACATAGTTGTTAAAGGAGCATCTCAGGCATTCAATACCACAGGTTGTGTGCCTTTATATGTGTTCAGCCAGGCACTGTTTTCAGGGTGCACGTCTCAGTGTGTCTTTTGTGCCTTTTCTGATGTGCCTCGGCTCGCCTCAGAGTGGTTTGTGTACAAAGTTTGAAATAAAAAACAATTTTCAACAAAAAATATTTCCAAAGAAAACAAAGGTGATACATAAACTAGAAAACATGTGTTGAATTTAGGCCCAAGGTTTAAAGGAAAAAATTGAGTAAGAAAGAAAAAAACTGAGAAACAACACTGCTGCCCCTATACGCTATGTTCTTCTCCCCCTTATTCTTTGTGAATCTTATCTCTGTTGCTGCGTTTTTAACTTATGATGATAATGAGAACTAGACTATTAATTAATTGCAGCCTTTTCTACATTTGATATTTTTTGTGAGTTAATGGAGTATAACTTTACAATTTTAGTGTTCATTTCATGTTTACATTATGTTCTAAGTTATTTAGTAGACATTTGGGTATTATAATGTGATTTTATGTGCTATTGAACTTTATTTTGTAGGACAATATGTGTGAATTGTCAAATATGTATATTAATATATAAATGATGTTACTAAAAGGACAAGAGATGCATCTAAGGCCCACGCGCCTAGCGCTCTTACAACTATGCTCATACAAGATGCAATATCATCAAGTCAGGATACTTCTCATCAACTAGAGCAAAAATAAATTTCAAAAATTAAACTGGATCACTGCTTAGAGGTTACAACAATAATGAACACAGTTTATTTTCCAAATTTCCAAAATAACAAATTCACAAGAAACAAAAGCACAAGTACAGGACTGAGAATAAATTTTGCATTTAAATGAGCTTTTATCAGCATTTTATAATAAACACTCCTCAAAATTAATGAACCAAATCATTATTCCACCTCCCAAATCAATATAACAATTCAAACTCCTTTTCCTAGGATAATATCCTTTAACGTGATCAAGGAAATTAATTTGACAGTGAAAACTAAATAGATCCTTATTCTAGAATTTCCCACTGCCACTGGTAGGAACTATCAATCTTTGCCTTATCACCAATCTATTCCAAGAACATAGCCACTCTGTGTCTATCATAACATACGCACACACAAAGGCCATGAATTTGCCAAGAGAGAATTCATGACATACTTCACACAATCAAATCGACCTTTTCCCAGGGCCAAACTAAATCAAGATTCAACAAATACCCTAACCCATGATTAACCAACATTTGCATAAGAGTCGATATACCCTAGTCCTTAACTCCGAGAATCTCCAAAACAATTAAACCCCTGTACTAAAGAAAGATCTAATCCACAGCAAATCCATGTCATACGCGAGAATTGATATTGTCTATGATAAATCTGAGAAACAATAAAGATTATGCAGGGAAAACAGAAGCAAATACGCACACGTATAAAGTAGGCGAAAAGTGGAGAGAAAAAGGAACGAAATAGGGACCTTTTTGCAAGTTAAAGGAGAAGCAAGAAAGTAAACACAATCGGTGTTGCTCTTAAGCGCTTCATCTTCGGCGGAGAGAGGCTGAGGCTGAGACTGAGACTGGGATTGAGGTGCAGAGGCCATCATTTTGCGATCCTCAATCAGCTGAAAAAGTCTCGAAAAATTTATATAAATCAATGCTAATATGTGGATCTAGGGTTTTAATCGTTGAGGCGGCTGCTTCAGGTAGCTTTGTTCTTAATTCAGCTTCTCCCCCTTTTGCGGCATCAAATTCAACTCTCAACCGCAATCACACTACGAGCAACAGATAGAGTTCGAGAGAGAGAAAGCGCGGTAGAGAGAGAAAGTGCAAGCGGAAGATGAATGAAAATATGCAAAGGGAAATGTCATGCGTTGTATGAGCGTGTGTACTATATAATTGCCAGATCTGCTTCCCATTTATCTCTCTTTTTTTTACAATTTTTATCAACCCTTTTATATTTTTGAAAATTGGGATTATTTCTTTTGAGGAAAATAAACATAATATTATTATAAAATACGTATCCATGAATCAAAATATTATTATAAAATACGTATCCATGAATCAAATTTAGAGATGATCTTGTATCATGATTATTACCAACTGTTGGGCTTTGAATGAGCCCGCCCGGTATAGGCGGGCCACGAAGGTTTACCAAGCGCCGAGCTCGGCCCAACCTACAGCAAGTACAGCTCAATCCACAACGAGCTTAGCCCAATCGACTGAAGGGCAAGCTCATTAACGATATGGCCACCATACGAGATCAAGTTTAGTTAGAAATGATATTTTTGTAATGTCAAATATTCCCTAGTATCGAAACAAATCTGTAGAATGTCAATAAATCCACTACCGCGGACAATTGGCGGGACGTGATAGAGTCACCGTCTGTCCAAATATAAAATAACGTTACAACCTTAATTTAATGAGGATCTATGCATCAAATGCATCCTCCAAACTTGGGATACTAAAGCGCAACATTCTTGTTCTTAAAGACACAATAAATTAATTCTATAATCCACAATAAAAATTGAGTTTAATAACCTCAGCAACTCTCTCTCACTTACAAGCTTTCTTGCATTCATTATAAGCTTTATTTTTTATCATCACTTTGAGTGCATTAAATCATTTATTGTTCTAATCATTTGATCATATATTTGTTTTATTCGTTTATCAAGTTACATTAACTACAAATTCTATTAATTTAGAATGAGTAACAACAATATGCCCAAATTAAATTTGGAAAGAAAAATCACGAAGGCGACAACCCCTACCGAAGATGAAGGAAGCGTGATGGATCCAATCACAAATGATTAGTTCTATGTTTTTCTAGAACTTTTAGGTTATTGTTATTAGTGATCATCTTTATTTTCTCAAATTTAATTTTAGGAATTTTAATTGTAGTGTTTATGATTTTGTTGATAGTTTTTGTGTTTTTACCTGTTTGATGACTAACATTGTTTTCTGACCGTTTCTTATTGAATTATTGCTGGGCATGTAGTTAGTTTTTTTTTCTAATAATCATTTTGAAATTATAATAAAATCGTAAAATTAATTCAATAAATTAATATATATATATATATATATATATATATATATATATATATATATATATATATTAAATAGGGACAGTGTTGTTAGCAATTACTACGACTTTTCAAGTGCTACTTTGTAACTTTACTTCATAAATTGCTCCTCCTAGTCAATATTTAGTTCCTGAATTATGTATGATATATTTTATTAGACCATAGTAATTTGTTAATAAATATTACAACATAATTTTAACATGATTCATAATATTTTCATGTGTTTGATTGATAATTAATTCATGCGATAAGTTGAAATTTACAATTATGCCCCCATTTAAAATACTATGTTGGAATAAAAGGATAGTTTGGTCAACTAACTTAATAATATAGTGAGTGATAATTTTAATACCACCTAGAGTGAAGGATACAATTTCACTCAAAATGTTAAAAGGTATATTGGACTTTCTTTCTTTTTCGAGGGCTTTAGTTAATACAAATGAATAATAATAAACACTTAAGAGGCGCTTGTTTCAAGCTCTTGATGGGAATGTGAATAAAATTATATTTTCTCTCAATGCCCTTGAATATATTGGAGGAAGAAATGTCTCCATGGTGTTACATCATTAGTGTTTTGTGCTCCAATTTTTAAAAAAATGAGACAAAATAAGCTTGTTGGTAGTGGTGGAGGGAATGATTGAGAAGAAATGATTGTAGGAGGAAATAGGTTAATCAAATTGAGTAGTGATTACCTTATTTAGAAGGAAAAAATAGTGTCATGATCAATTTTTGTTCTCATTAACCACCATAATTGCATTATACTCATTTCCATTCCTATTCCCATTAAAGAATTTACAACCAAACGCCCCCTTAAATTTTAGGAAAAATAGACTATATTCCTTATAATCGAGACAAAACAAATGGATCCTTAAGCACAACTAATTTTCTATTAATTGTTTGTCAAGCTTTAAAATGCCCATTCCAATATATAAATTTTCATGTGAAACTTGTTCACCATTTATATTATTGCATTTATTTAGTAATATTATTACACATTTTTTTATTTTTAGTAATATTATTACACTTATAAACTATATTTACATTGTAAAATATTATAATATTAATTTACAAAATAATAATAATAATAATAATAATAATAATTAAATAAATATAATAATATCAGTTTATAATGTAAAAAGTTTCACATTCGAAAATTGTAAAATTTAAATTGAAAAATGAAAAGAAAAGGATCGCATCCGATCAGGTAAAAGCAAAGAAAAGCCAATTGCGGCCCACATCTAAGAAACCCAAAACAAATGGGCCAAGCCCAAACCTTTCATACAAAAACAATCATATCAAAACGCATATTTTAATTCAAGCAAAACAAAGTTGTTTTTATTCAAGCAAAATTTAAAACAAAGTTGTTTTTATTCAAGCAAAATTTAAATTGAAAAATGAAAAGAAAAAATATTAATTCAAAGTTGTTTTTATTTTTAGGATTTATTAGTTTCTCATTTCTCTTTTATAAAACTCATCAAATCTACAATGTCTTTCTGAAAAGTCTCTTATTCTATGGAGGAAGGTATGCAACTTTGTGATTTGTTTGTTGAATTCTCTCAAGATTCAATTATAGAAACAAATCAATTGGGAAACAAATTATGGACACGTATAAAAGAGAAATACAATTTTACTCTATCAAACAACGTCACTATAACTCAAACGCAAAGTCATTGCGTGATCGTGTGATTTTTATCAAAAGCGCAGATCAAAAGCGTACTTGTGGATGCATTGTGCAAATTGAACTTTTGAACCCAAGTGGTGTTTCAAATAAAGATATTATAAGTTGATATTTATTTTATTTATATGTAGGATTCATAAGAAGAGTTTTCAATATTAACTTACGTATTATAAAATATGCAAATATATAGAGCAAAGATCTTGATGATGCAAGATTCAAAGTAAGAAAGAATTTAAGTTTGGTCATGTGTTCAGTCATATGCATCAATGTCAAAATCTTCTATTTTCAATCTTCTTGTTCATTCAATATTAACTTGAGTGGGGACAATAAATGTGACTTACCATCCCAAATGCGCCTGAAGGAGCAAAAAGATAAAATTAAAAAGAAAAAAATGAGAAAATTTATCTCGTGCTTTGAAAATTTGGGAAGAAATATATTAAAAGATTAAAAATATAATGATTGAATCAAACACACAACAATAAAAAGCCGCAATAATAAATTTCTTTTTATTTTATAATTTAAATTATTAATATTATCTTATTAAATATTTATTAGTTACAAATTACACAATTTTAACACAATCTAAAATCACTTAATATTACACAAATTAATTCAAAATCAAAATTTTAATAAAAAAAAAAGTTGCAGTATGAACAAATTTGCCACATATTGTTCATCGATATTTGATTTGTCATTAGTTTGTGTCGCCCTTGGAGTGGCAAAATGAGGTAAATTTGCCTTTGTCACTGATTTTTTTTTTTTTTTGAAAATTAAGAAAAGGTATCAAGAAAATTAGGAAAGGTATTACATTGGTAACATCACAATTTACATCTATAATATAGGGTAATGCTTCTATTATATACATAAACTCACCAAACATTTTGTCCCTGACATTTTTATTAGTTAATGGTTTTTTTATTACAAGTTTTGATAAGGCCCGTTTCAAATGTCAGGTTGTGGTCGTACATTGTTTCTCCTTGGTTTTTATAATTAACGATGTGGAAGGTATGCACATTTTTTAGGATATGTAAATTAATAAAAAAATTATTGATTTTTATCACAATAAAGGATAAAAGAGAGAAGTATTTTGGGAGATAACGTAAGAGAGAATAAAGTAGAATAGAATAAGAGTGACACTTTTAAATTTAAATGATATTGTGAGAGTATTAAATTAACATTGTGTGATGTTTCCTTTTAGAAATATCAAATATGCGTAACTTGTTGAGACGGACCAAAAAGAAAAGTGTGCATAACTTCCTTGGACGGATTATACATATATATAATTTAATATATTAAATAAAAATATATAAAAAATTGTCACGTGTAGAAATTCTTGTATACACCATTTGCATTGTTCACTCCTTTTGAATTGTATTACTCGTTTCACCGATAGTATTACTCGTCTTAATAAATAGTATTACTCGAAAATCAATTATATTATGCACACTAATTAAATAATATTACTTATTTCACTGTATAGTATTACTTGAAAATCAATTGTACATACCAATGTTACCATTAATATATTAAAATATTGAGAATATTTAGTAGAGGGGTCCTCAATAAGCAAGTTTTAATGATTGCCAACTATGTCAATCAATAATCATATCAAATTTTAGTTTTTAGATAGGTGAAGTGGAGTAGGACCAGCAAAACTATGATCATATCCTTAGTACATTTCACTTTTGAAAATTTTAAATATATCCCCACCCTATTCGTACTTTTATTAAATTAATTAATTTAACGTAAATAAATCTTACACTAGTTTATTTATTACAATTTCATTTTCCTTTTGGACCCCATAATACTAAGTGGTCCATTGACCAGAGGTTTATATAAATATCATCAAAGTTTTTATTCTTCGTAAGTGCGTATGTATAGATATACATACAAATAGATTTGGTCTCGTGTGAAATAGTTTCACCATTAAATTGATTTATAGCTAATATCTTATACTCCCTCCGTCCCGAAACTATCTTGTGATTGATTTTTAACGGTTTTGTGTGAGAATTATTTCATAGTAATATGTGTACAAAATTATTTTATATGAATGATATGCTAGTTCATAAATATCAACTAAAGCATATCATTCATATAAAATAACTTTTGTACACATATTACTATGAAATAATTCTCAAACAAAACCATTAAAAAGTCAATTGTGAAGATAGTTGTGGGGCATAGGAAGTAGTAAACAACTAATATCATTCAAATAATATCATTTAATAAAACAACTAATATTATTAAAAACTAACACTTGATAGTAAAAATAAGGAAAAATTACTATTAGGTACAATTTTGGAGCAAAAATAACTACTAGATACAATGATTAAAAAAATTACAACCCACTACAATCTATATCAAATATACCCCTAATCGATAAAACCCACCCACGCGTCTCTCTCTCACTCACATTCATATTCTTTCTATTTCTCTCTTCCCTCTCTCACGTCCCAACGCCCCCACTTCCCCATCGTAGCATCTGCGAATCGGATCCGAAAGTGCAGATCGGACGACGACTAGCACTCTAGGATGCGAGATCGACCATACACACCCTCGGTTCCTAGCCCAAGCAAGCGTCGGCTGCCTTATTCCAAAGCATAGCAGGCCGCGCAGCAGCGACAGCGCACTCCATCGCGATGGCTCCCTCTCTCTCCCACCGCCGATGGTCTCGAGGGTCGTGGGGATATAACCAAAAGTCTTGAAGCCTTATTTCTCGTCGCTTGAGCTTTTCTTCAATTCCTCGCCGAGAAATCGACGCGTGTCGCGATGGAGCGAAGAAAAGAAGCGTAAAGATTCAAATCGGTGCGTGTCCCGATAAGAAGATTTTTGTTGATGTCGATCGAGTGGAAGCAGATCTAGACGAAGACGGCGACCGTGTTAGTGGAGCCTCCTCAAGATCCGCGCCCAACCCAAATGGGATTTACCTAACACTAACGACGGCAAAGAGAAAAGAGCATGTCTCTGAATAAAACAACGAAGCAATAGAGTGTTTGATTTGTAGATCAATTTTTGTTATTTAATTTCTTGAATCTTGTTTCATTTTTATAAAATTCAAAAATTTTGAGCAACAACACCCACCGATCTGTGGTATTGTGCAGAAGAAATTCAAAAATTTGAATATACTCTTCGAGCTCGATTTGAGCAACAACGAGGTTTATGCTTGCGAGGTTTCAAGATTTTGCAATTTTTGAGATAATTTGGTTGTATTGTGCAAGATTTGGTTTATTTTTCCGTGAGATATATGCGGTTTGTATTGCACATGTGCAAAATTATTTTTCTTACGCACATGTGTATATAAGTGCACATGTGCAGAATATGTCATGGACAATAAACAAACATCTACTTGAAAAAGTTGCGGCCATGGAAAGGGAGTTGAAGCTTGGGGAAGAGAGAGAGAAAAGCGTAGAAATGGTTCTTTGGGGTAGGAAAGTGGAATGGGTCAAATGGACTTATGTCCAAAATATTGTTGAGGAATCTGGTCCATCCATTTCCAAAGGAGAAGTTGATATTGGCGGTACACTTGTCATCATCCGAAATTTGGAGATTATCTTTTATTGTTCATTTAATTTCGTCCTTTTAATTCATGTTATTTACCATATCAGTTTTAAGAAAATTACACTTTGAGTGGTGGTCCCCATTTGTTGGGATTGATATTGTGTTTGTACTGAAGAGAATTATTATGCAGAAATTCTAACTAATTTCTCCCTCCAAATTCTCTTTCCTTCCCTTCTCTCCAATTCATTCATTTCCTGCTCTTCTGAAATTAATTTGTTCTTGTTGATATTTACAATCACAAATATTAATTCGTTGTAGTGTGATCGCTACAATTGGTATCCAGAGCCATCTCCCATGGCGGACTGCAAGAGTCCCAACGAAAATTAGAAAATATGGTCCAAACAGAGCGGTGAAATAGCAATCTTCATCCGAGAAATTACAAGAAAATTTTCACTTCTTTACGTCATCTATGGATGATAAGTTTTCAAGTATGATGAGTAAAATGGAACATGTCACTAATACCTTGGCTACGCTCCAACTTCGATTCTCAATGGTGACAAAGGGAAGTCTCCATCTACGGGTGAATCACTCTTAGGGGATCCTCCAGTGGGGCTCTTCTATTGCACCACCATATTCACTATTTCCGGAGCCATCTAGAAGCCGGCAAATTACCGATCATACTCCCACGCCTCTGTCGGTTCATACGCCCCTTCCTCGAATAGAGTTTCCCAAATTTGATGGTTCAAACCCACGCCTCTGGATTCTTAAATGCAATAGCTACTTCAAGCTTGTTCCAAACAACCCTGACTCTCGAGAAGGTAACACTTGCCTCAATGCATTTTGAAGGTCGAGCTTCTCTTTGGTATCAAAATATTGCTCTTGAAACATTGAATTTTCCTGGAATCAATTTCTCGAAATTATTTACCTTTCGTTTTGAAGAATTGAAAGCTACTGCAGTTATTTCAATGTAATAAATTAAAGCAGACGAGGTCTTATAGTGATTATGTGGACAAATTTGAGGAGCTCAAGGCATGTTTATTGATGTTTAATGATCATGAATTCACCGAGAAGTATTTTGTTGCTAGTTTTGTGAGTGGTCTTAGTGAAGAACTATAATATTTCATGACTATGTTTGATCCTCCTACACTTCAACAAGCTATTTCTCTAGGAAAAAACAGGTCACTACGATTGAGGCCATGTCACGGAAATTCGAGACCCGGTTATAAGGGGTCATATTCTAATCCTAACCTTAACCATAACCCTAACCATAATGCTAACAATTCTAGTCCTCATGGGAAGAAACTTGATACCTCCACAGTTCGCAAGGTAAACCACCAAATATACCTTCAAGAACACCCATAAAGCTGCTCACGCCCTCGGAGATGGCCGCACGTCGTGAGAAAGGCTTGTGTTATAATTGTGATGAAGTTTTCACATATGGGCATCGTTGCAAACAGAAAATCTCTTATATGATTCTAGCCGATGAGAACACCAATGAGTTGGTCTCGGAACCGACCTTGCCACCATCCGTGGAAGACTTTCGAGAATGTGGATGAGGTTCAAATGTCACTAAGTTCCCTTTCGGGTGAGAATGGTTCTACTACCATGAGGATATTTGGTGATTATGCTTTGAGCAATCTTTACACATTTTGGTTGATACGTGGAAGTACAATAAGCTTTATTAGTACATCTGCGCTCGACGCCTTCATTGCCCTCTTGCTCCGTGAAACCTTTGATCGTAATAAGATGGCTAATGGGCGTGGATGGTAAGCAACCTTAAGGTGGAAGATTTTGCTTGGGGAATGCAACAACGCAAATTCCATTTTCCATTAAGATTGTTGGACATAGATTGTTGCGATTTAATTCTTGGAGGTGATTGGCTCAAATCATGCATGCCTATTGAATTGGATTATGATAAAATGACTATTACGATCACGGTTGGTAGGGAAAAGATTAAGCTACGAGACGCTAACTTCTAGTTTGGGATGCAACTTAATATCCAAGAATGACATGTACCAATTGTTACATATGAATTGCACCATAGAGGTAGAGGATATCTTTGTAGTCACCGTTTGCCCATGCACGCCAACGATGATTCTCAAATGCAGATTCTCCTTCATGCATTTGAGGATGTATTTGCCGAACCTCAAGGGCTACCTCCCTCGCGGGGAGTGGAGCATCAAATCATCCTCAAGCCGGGAAGTCTCCCTCGTCGGCAATTCCCGTACGGGACCTCACATGCACATAAGGAAGAAATTGAAAAAATCGTGGCAGCAATTGTTAGAATCGGGTGTCATTCGGCATGGCAAAGCCCTTTCGCTTCACCCGTCATTTTGGTGAAGAAAAAGATGCTACGTGGCGGTTATGTATTGACTACCACTATCTAAATGAGCTGACAATCAAACACAATTACCCTATTCCAATCATTGATGAATTACTTGACGAGCTAAATGGTGCCAAGTTCTTTTCCAAGATCGATCTAAGGTCGGGGTATTTCCAGATATTGATGAGTTCGGATCATAGATTCTTGTGACTTTTCGAACTCACAATGGGCATTACGAGTTCCTTGTCATGCCATTTGGTTTATGTAACGCCCTGCTACCTTCCAATCACTAATGAATCAAGTATTGAGAACATCTCGTGTAAGTTCGTCTTGGTCTTCTTTGATGATATTCTCATCTATAGCCCTACTTGGGAAAGTCATCTAGTTCATGTGGAAGCTATTTTGACGTTGCTACGAACACATCACCGTATGCTAAGCGTAGTAAGTGTCATTTTGGGCAAACTAAGATTGAATATCTTGGTCACATTATTTCTTGTGATGGGGTTTCTACCGATCCGAAAAAGATTTCTAGTATGACAACTTGGCCTCGAACTAAAACTCTCAAACAATTGAGGGGGTTCTTGGGTCTCACAGGTTACTACCGGAAATATGTCAAGAACTATGGACAAATCGGTGGGCCATTAACTAAATTGCTTCGCAAGGATGGCTTCGTTTGGTCGAAGGATCTGAAGTTGCTTTCAATCACCTCAAACGAGCTATGAGCACAACCCCCAGTTTTGGCTCTCCCATTTTTCTAAGCCCTTCATCATAGAGACCGATGCGAGTGGCCAAGGCATTGGTGCGGTGTTAAGGCAAGAGGGTAGTCCTTTATCTTTTTTGAGTAAGACTCTATGCCCTCGAAATCAGTCCCTTTCTATTTATGAAAGGGAGTTTTTGCGATCCTAATGGCTATACAAAAGTGGAAACATTATCTACAAGGTCGGAGATTTATTATTCGTACGGATCAGCAGTCTCTACGATACCTTTTGGACCAACAAATTGTCATGCCACCGCAACAAAGATGGATTACGAAGGCTGTTGGGGTTCGATTATGAAATACACTATAAGAGAGGCCTTGAAAATAAAACAGCAGACGCGTTATCTCGTCGTGGTGATTCTACGGTTGCTTGTGCGGCTGTAACCACCTTAATTCCTACTTGGGTTCAACAGTTGTGCAGAGTTATGTTGGGGATTCTTTCGTGCAATCGGTTTTCAATTCTAAAGAACGAGGATCCGGCCTCTTTTCCAGTTACTCAATCCTACGGGGTTGCTACGCTACAAAGGTCGAATTTATGTGGGTGATGCTCTTAACTTCCGAGAAATGTTGATTTCTGAAATGCATACATCACCTTATGGTGGCCACTCGGTAATTCTCGGCACTTACCTTCGATTAAAGAGATTTTGGCCAAAATTAAAAGAGGATATTACCACGTGGGTCAAACAGTGTGTGATTTGTGCTAAATGCAAGAAAGACCAAGGTCCATACCCCGGCTTGTTGCAACCATCGACGGTCCCGCACCAAGCTTGGTCGCATATTTCGATGGATTTTATCGAAGGTCTTCCTAAGTCGTGGAGCAAGAATGTTATATTGGTTGTTGTTGACAGGACTCACCAAGTATGCCCGTTTCATTGTTCTTCTTTTTGGATGTCATTTATAAACTACATGATCTTCCTGTAAATATTGTCACCGGGACAAGGTGTTCACAAGTTCTTTTTGGAAGGAATTATTTTCTCTCATGGGTACTACTTTAGCTATGAGTTACGCTTACCATCCTCAATCGAATGGGCAAACAGAGAGACTAAATCAATGCCTAGAGCATTTTCTACGTTGTATGGTCCATGACCATCCTCACCGATGGCTCAAATGGCTTTCCCTAGCTGAACATTGGTATAACACCAACTATCACACAAGTTTAAAGTGACCCCTTTTCGGGCTTTATATGGGTATCCTCCCCTCTGTTTTCTTTGGGCCCTTACACCGACTCTTTTCCTTCGGAGGCTAAGAAAGAACTTCGGGACAGACAAAGGGCTCAAGAATTTATTCGGGATAATTTGATTAAGGCTCGTGCTAGGATGAAATTATATGCGGATAGGCATCGACAAGAGCGTATTTTTGACGTGGGTGATTGGGTTTATCTCAAACTCCAGCCCTTCAGGGAAAAATTCACTCGGTCTCGAAAGAATGTGAAGCTTGCTGCTAGATATTTTGGTCCCTATAAAATTCTAGAGCGCATTGGACAGTGGCTTATTGTTTGGATTTACCGGATTCAAAAATCCATCCGGTGTTTCATGTTTCTCTCCTAAAAAGAGTTATAGGGCGAAACACATACCTTCTACACTCCTTCCGAAATTTGATGAAGACGGTATCCTCCAAATTTGGCCTATCTCTATCGAGCCTTTGCCTTGTCGAGATGTCAACGCTTCATCGGCAACAAATCAAGTGGCCGTGGTTACATGGGTTTCCTTGACTGGAACATTACATCTACAGAGAGTTTGCGGTTCATACGTAAGAAGTTTCTTGCTTGTTATCCTTGGGGACAAGGATGCTTTCCTCAGGGGTATTGTCATGGACAATAAACAAACATCTATGAAGAAGTTGCACCCATGGAAAGGGAGTTGAAGCTTGGGGAAGAGAGAGAGAAAAGCGTAGAAATGGTTACTTGGGGTAGGAAAGTGGAATGGGTCAAATGGACTTATGTCTCGAAAATATTCTTGAGGAATCTGGTCCATCCATTTCCAAAGGAGAAGTTGATATTGGCGGTACACTTGTCATCATCTCGAGTGGAGATTATCTTTTATTGTTCATTTAATTTCGGTCCTTTTAATTCATGTTATTTACCATATCGGTTTAAGAAAATTACACTTTGAGTGGTGGTCCCCATTTGTTGGGATTGATATTGCGTTTGTACTTGAAGAGAATTATTATGCGAAATTCTAACTAATTCCTCCTCCAAATTCTCTCTCCTTCCCTTCTCTCCAATTCATTCCTTTCCCTGCTCTTACGAAATTAATTTGTTCTTGTTGAAATTTACAATCACAAATATTAATTCGTTGTAGTGTGATCGCTACACAATAACATTAATTTGAAAACTATTTTTGGGTTGTGTGATAATTTTTGAGTTATTTTTGAATTATGAATCAAATGTAGGCTGGAAAAAATAATCCTTGAAAAACAAATTGATATGAAAGACGTAAACAACTATAGCCTAAACAAATTAATTACTATACTACATCCAAAAAAATAATAAGAAGTGATTTGCACAGTAAAAAAATTACAAATATTAAATTTCTTAAAAATATGTATGAAAGGTCGATAACGAAAAATGACGAGAATGGAAGGAAGAAGAAATTTGTTTTCTAATACAAACTGTTTTGGGAAACGTGTTGGGAAGTCAAAGGATAAGTCACATCACTTTTCTTATTTTGAAGAAGGCTGCGACAATTTGGTACTTGGTTGGAAGAAGGGTAATTTGAGTAGAAAGTCCTATATTATTGTATCTAGTAGTAATTATAGTTTGGGTTGTATCTAGTAGTAATTATAGTTTGGGTTGTATCTAGAATTATTATGGTGTAAGAATTGTATCGAGTAGTAATCAGCCCTAAAATAAATAATATTATCTTCGTCCCTTCTTAAACTTCTCATTTGATAATTGCACACTTTTTAAGAAAAAATAGTATTTCGTATTTAGGGGGTTTGAAATGTGATACGAAAGAAAAAAATAGACAAAGGTAAAGATAAATAAAGGTAAAAAGGTTAAGAGGGAACGGATGGAATATAATTTAATAAAATAATTAATAGGTGTCTTTGTTGCCGGCACCCAAAAATAAATTAGTTACCGAACCAACCTACTAATGTAGTAGGGCAAGTAAAGGGTCGATCCCATGAGGAACCGATGTAATTGAATTGAATTAATTCGTGTGAAATTAAACGGTAACAAAATAGGGGGATTGAATTTCAACTACTCTATTTACTAAAATAAATATTCAACGAATTAAACTAAAACAAGTCACGCAGTGTGATTAAACAATATAAGAAACAATCTAGCCCTCGGATAGCTTCCCTTTGAGCGGTTTTTCTAACTCAAATTAATATCCACGTCTATTCAAATTCTTTCTCGAATCTTTTCCCTAAACGGTGAGTACGACCAAACTAGTTCGAATCGTTTCTTAAGTTTAATTAACCAAAAAGTACGACCCTTGATTAATCTATCCCAGGAATAATCCTAAAACATGTATTCGGGATTCAATTCCTAGAATGCATTCGCCTAAAGCGATAGGAAAAATTAAGCTATGAAATCGAAACGTTCGAATCATACAACTTAAATATTATTATTCTTTGCTACCATATCACAAAATTGCACAATTACGAATTACAAAATGTGAATTAGCTAGAGATGAATAATAAACAAATTGGGGTGATCAATCCTAATTAATCTATTATTCAAAACATGCAAAGCATATAATCAAATAATAATAAAATCGAGACAAGAATTGAAATAACAACGTTCATACTAATTTGCAAGAAATTCAAATCGTTCAAAGTTCGAGATCCTCGGACTAAAAATAAAAGCTTAGCTACTAGACATGATTAACAAACAACGACAATAATCAAAATAATTAAAACCTTACAATTTGTCTTCACAAAGAAATGTAAAAATAATCTATGTTCTCCTTACGCCTATTCTGCTTCCAAAACTCTGCGTAACCTCTTTTCCTATCCTTTCTCCTCTTTTACTTCTTTCCCTTTTTCCCCATGTCCGTGTTCGTCCCCCTATCCGTTTGACTTTTCTTTTCCAAATAAGGAAGTCATCAAATCTTTCTTTATTTCGCTCATTTAAGACCGTCAGATTTGCTCTTTCAACTATGGTATGCTTTCGACTGACACACGCGTTGCCTCCCAATTTCCAACGTCATTCAATTTACCCGTAATTGATATAAAAATAACAACTCAAAGTAAATCGACGAGAAGGAATGATAAGCGGAATTACTACAAATTGTGCTAGAAATTAATAATTAAACAATCAATAGTAGCACATAATTTACGCACAATTAACCACTTATCGGCGCTCCCCATCAGGATGCATGCGCGTCACCGTTTAGTTGCCACCGCCGGATACATGCGCGTCAACCGGACACCACCGTGATTCTAGGCGTTGAAGTCCACCAGCGAAGATGAAGACACCGGATCTATGCGCGTCGGCCCGATCTGTCTGCGTCGCGGACTCACCGACACCTCGACCACCGCACCACCGGATCGGCCGAAAGAATCGATTTGTAAACTTTTTGGTTTGGTTTCTTGATATATGGATATATGGTCTTTGTAAGTGTTGGTTGTATATACAAATTCTCTGGTTTGATTTTCTTGATTTTTGTTAATTCTCGGATTTTTACATAAATTTTTTCTACACATATTTCTACACATGTTCATTTTTTTCCTGCACATGTGCAACATTACTTTGTGCACATGTGAAGTTTTATTTGGGCACAATAATAACATGAACAAAATTGATGTGAAATGGTGTCCCTATAAAAATAAAATAATAAAACAAAAAGAAAGGGTCGTAAAAATATTTGTAAAAAGCTGTAAAACCCTCGGTGGAAGTTCAATGAAATAGTAAAAGCGTGAAACCATAGTACACAAAATTTTTACCACATAAAAAAATATTTGTAAAAAAGCGAGAATAAACCTCCATGGAAGTTCAAAGAAATCCTCGGTGGAAGTTCAACGAAACACTAGAAAATCACGAAAATGAATTTAAAAATGATTCGTGGAAGGTTAAAACCGTGGAGCTTGCATGGGTTGAGTGTGCGAGTAATGTATGTTCTCTTGTATTGGGAATTGCAAAAGTTCAAAAAATAGGTGACAAGATATAAGGGTATTGTTGGAAGTACACCTCAAATTATTGTACCTACAAGTAATTAAAAAGTTGTATCTTAGAGTTATGTGACTCTTAAAATTGTATTGGAAAGTTATATATCCACATATATTTAATTATATTAATTGAATAAGCCCGAGTCGGTTAATTGGCTGTTTTGAGATATTTTGAGAATTCTTTATTTTATTTATATAATTAAATAATCACGTTAATAATTAAAAATGTTTATGTGAATCGTCAACTAAGAACTCTAAATCTAATACTCTATAAAGAACCCATGTGTAGGTTTTATATCAAACTATGTATGTATATAAAGGGAGAGTTTGTCAATATTTCATGAATGTCTATTTTAACAATTATAGTCATATGACTCGTATTTGTTTTGTAGTGAACTGTTGAAATTTACACTAGCTAGTAAGAAAAGTGGTTTCATATTAAGGATTCATAATTTTTTTAGAGTTTTTGTGTGAAATAATTTCGTAAAAGAGACGAAACTCCACTTTATTATTCTAGTCATATTTCTTTTAAAATATAATTAAATCATATGTTCATGTCAAATGAGACTTAATCTCATGTGTGAGATGATTTCGTACAAATTTTTGTGTTTTTCTATTTTATAGTTTTCATACACATTTTCAATATTTGATAAGTTTTTTTATGCATTGTATTCCAAATTAATCTTTTTTTACTATCTTTAATTTGACATATGTATTGAATATATAAAAATAAATTTCAAATATAAAATATGAATTTGATTTTGATTCTTTTTCTAAATAATTATTTTTTTATTATATAAAGTTGAATTTAAAAAAATATATAACTATTATTAACTTGTTTTATCATTTTATAAATTTTAGTATTTGATGAGTTTAGCGTATAATTAAATATTGTATGTTTCAAATGAGTTAGTGAGGTTAAAAGTTTAGACGGAGTAGTGAATAGACTTTTAAAACTTTTTTTGGATTTAGCAAGGTATGCTTACTTTCACGGGGTAGTTTCAATATATTATGAATCTTGATTTAGAGTGTTAAGGGACTAATTTTAAATTTAGTTGAGTTACACTTCTCTACAATAATCTTTCGGTGAAGTTTAACTCAATCTACTTGATCAAACTCAAACTACTTAACTCTCGAAGATATATAAGATTTGGAAAGAGTTTCTAACTGAGTGAGATTTCTCTTACAATGTTTAGTTTTGAAGCTAAGGTTGAAACAAACTCGCTAAACTTTGAATATTTATGTATAAACTAAAAATAAATTTAAAACACTTAACTAAGAAACTTAGAAAATTCTAATTTGCTTGAGATTTTTCTAACATGAATAGCAATTATCGTTTGGATATTGCTTAAATGCTTGAGTGTGTCAACTTTGTACAATTTATGTAACATTACTATAAAAGTATGATTTGTATTAATAGGGAAATTTAAAAAGTAATTGTTTGAGAGAAACTTTTGTAATCTTCTTATCTTTGGTGTACAATCGTCCTTGGAGAATATGCATCAACTACTCCTCGTGTTTTATATATGTTTTCTATGCAGTGCGCTTTATGTCAATCTATGTATTTGTGTTGTCGACTTCTCATTGGTTTGTACTCGAATGTGTCCATTGGATCTATTTAAGTCAAGCTGTCAGTTTCCATCGATGTGAACCTTTTTCGAAAAAGCTCATCTTTATCTTCTAACTTTCTCTCGTGACACTTAACTTATATTCATTATAGTCTTATATGATTGTATTTTTATTGTTCAATGGACGGTATACCTTATAGCCTTTATTACGATACCGGATGAATATTAGTCATTTTGTACTTAGAATATAAGATGTCTAATACATGTAGTGGTCTTCTCTTCCAACTTCAGATCTTCTAATTTTCTTTTTCTTCTTTTCTGATCTCACCTGCTAAGTTGAGTTCCCTCTCAACTTATGACTTATACTAAAACGAATTCTGCTATACATCAACTAACTAACAGATTCAATCTTATATACAAAGCTAATTATACATACTTAGTTAATTTTATTAAATGTGTTTTGACACAATTATCAACACTCATTATAAATTTCAAATAACTATTACATATTTAATTTAATACTAATATATTGTGAGTTGTATAATAGTATCTCATAAAACTCATATATTAATAAAAAATATTAGAAAGAAAAACTAACAAATATTAGATGAAAAAAATAAATTTAATTTGGATTCGAATTATATTACATCACACGTTAATTTTTTTAGAGTAGTATTTGTGTGCATATTGTGCACAATAAAAATTGTGTGCACAAAGTTTAGTTATAGTGTAGTATTATTTCATGTCTTTGTATAGTATTAGTTTGGTTACTGATATAGTATTATTTCAGTCTTGTATAGTATTAGTTTGGTTACAGTGTAGTATTATTTCAAACATTTATAGTATTAGTTTAGTTAGCAACATTGTATAGTATTAGTTTAATTACGGTATAGTATTAGATAAAAAGATCGTGCACACTATTTTTTAGTATGCACGAATGTGCACACAAATATTTGCCTTTTTTTTAATATTTAACTTGTACATAGTAAAAATAATATTTAAATATTAGTAATTTATTAAAACTTATGTGTCACGTGTAATGTTTACATACTTACTAGTATTGCATTGTATATAAACGATTCAATCCAAATTTTCTATTCTTGATAAAAAAGTTGGTATGTGTTTGAATTGAAGTATGCTCTCCACCTCTACTTTTATGTATTTCATTCGTTATATGGTTTGTATTCAAAAGAATATATATGCACAACTTATTTAATCATATTGCAATGTTTAGGCTAAATAAGTAAATAAATTTTAGGTTTTGCGCAAGAATTGAGAACGTCTTATACTGAGACCGAATATAAATTGAAATTTACGTTTTCACATTTTAAAATGGATGAATAATAATTTGTTTTAGCTTGTGAACCGTCTCACTATCACACACAAGTTTTGTCAATAAATTTATAGTTAAATGATACATCATAAGTGAAATAATTTCATCTTATTTAAATGTTTGAATTTGTAGAAAAATGTGAAATAAAAAATCAAAACAAAGTACTACTTAAATTCACCATCAAAATCCTAGGTTGAAATTCTCTTTGTGTGGACAAGTTTCGCCGTGAATGCGTGCGAATGATATTAGTTGTTTCATTAAATTTGCTATTTGTTTATATTATAAGGATATTAATTTTGAATGACACATGATCCAAAAAACAAATTAATTTTGAATGACACTAGTTGTTTCATTAAAGTGTATTAGTTGAAGGAATATTAATTGTAAAAACTGGTTCAAAGTAAAACCGGTCCACACAAAACCAACTCTAATTTCTTTGCAATAAAGTATTAATTGCAAGACAAAAACTTAGATGCACTTAATTCATCCTATGAACCCGGTTTGCACTAAGTATCATACACAACTACTTTCACGATCATGTACAAAGCCTATCACCTGTCATGCATTAAGATATCACGGATAATACAAAAGTCCTATTACTATCATGTTCGGATACTATCAATATTACATAGAGTTCAAGTGTACTTTAAAATGGGTATAATTCATACAAGAACTACTATCAATATCACGTAGAGTTCACGTGCACTCTAAAATTGGTAGAATTCATGCAAGAATTACCCTCATTGCAAAACATGTACACAAAAAATTGGTTCACATAAGTAACTTTAATTTTTAATATAAAGTATTAATTACAAAAGATATGTACGTTAAAACTAATTTACACAGAAACAATCTTGTTTCTAATTTCTAATTAGTTATGTATAAATAACTCGGAAGTGATTTAAAATAAAATTGGGTAATGATTGATTAAGGAGTAGGAAATTGTGGACCATTAGAAGAAAGATAAAATAGGGAAAAGAAAAGCGTGTGTTAAAGAATTTGAAAATGGTGCGCTCCAACGTTGCAATGAAATTGAGAATTCTCGTGAGGAAAAAACACACCACGTACTATCCAAACGGTCAAAAATATTACATGTGATTCACTTCAATTTTTTTATTTTTACCAAATTATTTCAGTATAAAAATAGGTCGACATGGGGTTGATTTCAGACCACATCATTCACTTCTGCTACAAATCATTATACCTTGTTTTCAAAGCAAACAATTCAACCCCTTTGTCCTCATTTTCTTGAAATAAATACCAAAAAAAAAAAAAAAAAAATCTCTATTTTTCTCCAAAATTTCGAAATCCCATTTCAAGAAAATGCAGTTTCTGATGTGGGTTTTGAAGCTTCTATTCATTTTCTCCACATTCTTGGAATTATCCCTCTCACAATCACTCACTTGCTCACACAATGACAGGGCTGCCCTTCTTGGTTTCAAGGCCGCCATTGTGAAGGACACCACCGGCATTCTGTCCACGTGGACCGGCGCCGACTGCTGCTCCGGCGGCTGGGAAGGTGTGGAGTGCGGCGGCGCAGCTGGCAGAGTTTTCAGATTGACTCTGCAGAGGCCATCAGATGATGCTGGTGTTTACATGAAGGGCTCTCTTTCACCTTCTCTCAGTAACCTCCATTTCTTGGAGATAATGGTGATAAGTGGCATGAAGAGAGTTGCAGGAACTATCCCAGAAAGCTTTTCTAATCTCACTCACCTCACAAACCTTGTTCTTGATGACAATTCATTGCAGGGGAACATCCCTTCATCTTTAGGCCAATTGAGAAACCTCCAAACAATTTCTTTAAATGGGAACCATTTGGGAGGGGAATTCCCCTTCTTTAGGGGGTTTAACTGATCTTCTGCAGCTGAATCTTGCCAAGAATTTCTTCACTGGTTCAATCCCACATTCCATTGGAAGCCTAAAAAGCTTACAATCTCTTGATCTCAGCTTCAACTCCTTATCTGGGGTAATACCCAATTTTCTTGGAAATCTACACAACTTAACATACCTTGTGTTAAGCAGAAACCAATTTTCAGGCCAGATACCAGTTTCCCTCTGCAATTTAAACCAAGTTTCTGAGCTCTCACTTGATCAGAATCGTCTCACCGGACGAATTCCAACACAGATAAGGAATTTGAAATCCGTATCCGTGTTGAAATTGAGTGGTAACAAGCTCACAGGACAAATCCCAGAATCAATTTCACAGTTGCAGAATCTATGGAACCTTAATCTGTCAAGAAATCTGTTGACTAATCCTTTGCCTGCATTTAGCAAGGGCCTTCCTTCTTTGTTATCAATCGATCTTTCTTACAACAATCTTGATTTAAACAAGGTTCCAAATTGGATCACAGAGAGAGAGCTCTCTGATGTTCATCTAGCAGGGTGCAGGATTAGAGGGCCCCTACCAATCTTCACAAAGCCTGATTCTTTAACCTCATTAGACCTCTCTGACAACTTTTTAACAAGTGGGGTCTCAAGTTTCATGGAAAAACTGACAAGCTTGCAGAGTTTAAAGATTTCAAACAACTTACTCACAGGTGATCTCTCCTCAATCAGATTGCCAACACAGATATCATCTATTGATCTCCATTCAAACCACCTCTTCGGTTCTCTCTCGAGGATTCTAAGCAACGAGACGACAAAATTCTTGGAGGTTTTCGATGTTTCCAACAATCAAATTTCTGGTAATCTCCCTGGTTTCAGCTCGGGGTTGAGCTTAAAAGTGCTCAATTTAGCAAGCAACAAGATTGTAGGCCACATCCCAGATTCCATTTCAAACCTTGCTAAGCTGGAAAGATTCGACATATCAAGAAACAAGATAACGGGGTCCATTCCAACAAGTATCGGCTCGTTGCTGAAGCTGAAATGGCTAGATTTGTCGATCAATGGGCTGATCGGAAAAATACCAGATACATTGCTGAGAATTGAAGCATTGAGACATGCTAGTTTCAGGGCAAATAGATTGTGTGGAGAGATTCCACAAGGGAGACCCCTTAATGTATTTCCTGCAGCTGCATATGTTCACAACTTGTGCTTGTGTGCTAAACCTTTGCCACCTTGTAAGGGGAAAAAAACCAGCAGGAAAATGGGCCAGTGATATGCTGACTCTGTGTGAATGAATATGATGTGCTCATCATTCATCACACATCACCATTGTTATCATTATTTCAATACAATTCTTATTTCTTTAAGATTTTGTTACTCTAATGTTGTACTTATATGGCTTCAAATGAAGAAACCACATTCAAAGAGCATTGAAGAACCAACAAATTAGGACAAAGCTAGCATTTTAAAACAATCTCCACACAGTAATATAAAGAAATAATTTGCCAACCTTGCACAAGATGTAGAAAATATAGCCCCTTCATTGTAATTTCAAAACTCTAAGAAACATTCTAAAAAGAGATGACAAAAATCAACACAAAATAGCGCTAAGCAAAGTACTAAATCCAGAGACCATTCTAAAAAAGCTAATAAACTTAAGGATTTACAAGAATCTCAAAAACACAGTTATAGATTAGTGCCAGATCCGACCTATTTATCATTTTCCCCTACTTCATCTGTTTCTTTCTCATCAGCATCATTTATTTCCTCCTTGACCTCTTTCTCATCAGCATCTTCTATTTTTTCAACCTCTTTCTCATCAGAATCACCTGCTTCCTCCTTCATCTCTGAATCATCACCATCCTATACAAAGCACAAAGTAAATCATTTTACAAGACTGTACCAACAAAAGAGGATTCATTAATACACACAGTAAGGAACATACTTCGTCATCCTCATTCGACTCCAAAGCATTTTGATACTCTGCTTTAAGCTCTGCAGCTCTATCAACATACTCCTTCTTTTCCTATTTACCAGACCACAAATACAAGTAAATAAAACAATTCTCCATTGCATTACCTAGTGGAACACAAACAAGAGGGCTTTTCACTTACTTCATCACTCATGGACTTCCATTTCTCACCACCCTCTTTGGCAACCTAAAGAAATAACACAAGAAATGAACTCTCAAGAAACATGAATCACAACTACAATCAATTAAAATCAATGAATAATTCATTAGTACCGTTGAAACTTTCTTGCAATCAGGATTTGCCTCCTTGAAAGCTTTTCTAAAATCATCCCTGAAAACATGAAAATAGCCCTCATCAGAAACAAAAAACAAAAGGTTCATATTCAGCACCAACACTTCAAATCACATGGATCAGAAATTACATGAACAAGAAGAAAGCAGTGGGAGGGCGCTTTTTCGCATTGGGATCTTTCGCCTTCTTTTTCTTTCTTCGTCCTTGGTTCTGCTGGCTTACTCTTCCTTCTGTTAATATTCCAAGTCAATCAGATATCTACAGATTGAAATATACCGAAAAATTAAAACAAAACAGAATAAATCTCGATACTTACTTTCCCGTCGATGATTTCTTCTTGGTCTCACTAGGCATTTCTATAATCTGGGCCTCTGTTAATCGAATTCAATCAATCAGGAAAACCCTAACAACTTAAATACCAAAAACTGCCGTTGATATACAGCAATTACTGAAGAAATAGATGCAGAAATAGTACCCAGATCCATCTTAATTTTGGCATCAAGGCTACAATCGTGGAAACTTATCAACGCCACAGCCACATCTTTGTTGCACCCTTCACTGCAAGTTAAGCCCACTTTGAATCACAAAACAATTCTAAAAAAACCAAAAAATAATAAACTGAAATCTACGAATTACGAAATCACTACACATACAGTAGAAAGAGATATCGAAAAAAACGAGTACCATTTGGTAAAAGCACTGCCATCTCTGGCACGTTTGAGAGACGAAGAAGGCGCAGAATCCGACTCCGCTTCCACCCTCTTCCTCTGCCTCGAAGCATTTGAAGTTGCTTTCCCGCCCGCCATTTCCAGAATTATCTTGCAAAAATGTTGAATAAAAATCAAGAAAGGGATTGTGGGTTCTGCAGATTTACATGTTTATTTATACTAGTAGCGGAAGATGGAGAAGAGGGATCGTGAAAATTGTTTGATTTTTTAGAGGCAAACGTCAAATTTTTGTTTCGTAATTTGAAGATGGCGCCAAGAATTGGATTTGGAGGCAGAAATCGAAATAAATGGGTGGGGTTTTCAATTTACACGGATCGAGACCTCTATTGCATATCAACCGTTAGATTCAAAATAGAGTTCTCCTAAAATGTGCGGTTAGGATTTACAAGGATAAATAGAATTTGGTAGATGAAAAAGTTTTTCAAGAATTGTAGTAATAAATTCTCACTACATATCGAAGTCTAATGTACTTTTTTTATAGTTTTATTTAAATATAATTTCAAAAACAGATAAAACAATCAACGTTGATATATATACATATATTTTTACAAAATAATTACATTTTTTCAAAAATACAGTGTTAGAATATATTTATTAAATATACGAAACATTAGGATATATATACTTATATATTTTACCTTTATTTCATGTACATGAGAATTTATTTTATTTTACGTCGAGCTAATACAGCTTACATCTAAAAATAAATACATTTAACTTTTTATTGTAAATGGCCCATTTTAGGAAAATTACAAATAGGTGTAAAAATTAGTCAAATTACAAACAGGTGTAAAAGTGCAAATTTTTGTACTTACATGCAAAAAAAAATTTGTGCTTACGTACAAATTGGATCATATAAATTATATATTTGTTAATATCTATTACAATATAATTTAACTTAAATCATAATATTTTTAGTGTTGGACTAGAAATTAATAAGTTAAAATTTTACAATTATATCCCATTTATTTTTTTAAATAAAAAAATATCATTTAACTTAATAATATAGCGGATGATAATTGTAGGGAGGAAAACATTTTAACTAAAAATGGAAAACATAGGTTGGACTTTAATATTTTTGCAAGCAATAAATAATACAAATAAAAAATAACAAGCACTTGAATTTAAAATATATATATATATATATATATATATTATATTCCTAATTATCACCCAAAAACAAACAATCCTCAGAAGAAAAGACAACTCGCATTTAAAAGAGATGGACAAATCCATCACATTGTTTTCAAGACCCAAAATATGACAAATACAACAAAGCTATTTTTCGTATTGAAGAATTAGAAAATACCGACTCAGGTAAGGCTAAAACTCTCATAAATTCCATTTCAATTCGAAAAAATACAAACAAAAATAAGGAAAAACTATATTTGTACCTACCAATAAAATTGTTCATTTCTAGGCCAGCAGCGTCTATCCAATTTTCATGAAGCTGCCTTCAAGACAGTACAAGAAGCCTGATCGGTGAAAATTGCTTCAAAGAGATGTCGTCATTCAACTTTACTCACAACGCCCCGTATCGTTGAGGCCTAAGGATACAACAAATTACTGCTCGATTCATCGCATTACAGATTCTTTAACAAAAGCACGACCACCGGAACTGCAGTGTAGGTTAAAGAATCACCATTAGTATATTTGCAGGCGAAGAAAAACATTTAATTTTTGTGGAAAAGAAGAGCCGCTGACTTACGCATATTCTAGATGAATATTCATGAACCGAGCATTTTCCTTGCTTTGCTTTAGCGTTACAGAGCCTTCAATTACCTGATCTTGTTCCACATCTATTGGTTCGTAGAAGTAGATCAATGTCTGCAAACCCCATGGAGAAGAGTTGGTTAAGTTAAGCAAGCAGAAAGACAAGATTTTCCAACAATGGACTCCCATAAAAGTTGAGCATGGTTCAATGGGAGAACATATTTCTTAAATCATAAGTATGGATAATTCAATTATGTGAGTTATATGGTTTCTAAAGCTTCTACGAGAAACATATTTCTTAAATCATAATTATGGACTGACTGTCATATCCAATGGTAACAAATGTAGGAGGCAAAAATGTCATCAACAAGCACCAACATGAGGCTTATTGTCACATGAGGCAACCACAAACAATTGATTCAATGATTCTTAGTTAGATTTAGAAACATGTTTGCCAGAACTGAAGCTTGTCATATAATGGTCCTAATATATGAAGCTTGATAAAAAATGCCAATTATAGCTTTTACACATGTTTGGATCATACTATATGAAGCTTGCCATATAATGGTCCTAAACCCTAGTCTAGTACAGAGGAGTATAATAAGCATGAGCTGCATATTTCTACACCAAGCATACCTTTGGGGGAGGTGAGTGTGTGTGTGTGTGTCTGTGTGTGTGTGTGAGAGAGAGAGAGAGAGAGAGAGAGCATGATGGAACTTCAATCGAAGTTCTCCTAGAAACACGAGAATCAATCTCGGATTACCCTAGTAACCTAGTAACTTGAGGATCAATGCTCAAGCTATTCTAGTTGTCAGCCAAATATGCTGGAAAACTAACTCAAAAGTGTATACTCATTCATTCATTCATAATAACCAATGGTAAAAATTATGCAGGTTAAATACTAAACCTAGAAAGAGAGAGAGAGAGAGAGAGAGAGAGAGAGAGAGAGAGAGAGAGTGAGTGGTGTTTAAAACACCTGTTGCCAATGTGTTGGAGGATTCTCAGGTGCCGTAGATAGCATAAGTGTGTCACACGGACTGTCTCGCTTTCTTTCTTTTACTGGTATCTGTAATTACACATTCTGGAGCCTCAATAGATGCAGATGGTGGTGCATTGGGTGTTGCCGGAACACCAAAATCCACATCAAACCAGAATGCAAACCCATGAAATGGCGCTGGAAATCAACAAAAAGTAATAGGCTTTTTACTTCAAGTATATTGCTTGTACTAAAAAATTTAAAGTTAATTTAAGAAAAATCAAGACTACTATGATCGCTATGTAAAATAAGAGAAGTAAACAACTGAATTATAATGAGTAATTGATAAGCAGCAAAACATAAGTGTAACTGTATTGCCAAAAAGTACCCTTGTACATGGGAGAAGATACATAAATGCAAAAGTATACTAAAATGGGCTTCAAGAAAAGATGGGTAGCGGAATCAGTGATTTTTACCACGCATCATTGATTCAAGTTTGAATCTTGTCGAAATAGACTCTAGCTCATGAGTTGTAATGGTAGAACAGTCAACACGCTTTACCTGTCACCAGAAAATAAAAAATGAAGTTGCATAAACTCCAACTGCTATTCATACGTGCCACATAAACACTTAGTCGAGAACTTCAGTGCTAGATTTACGTCTAAAAAATAACAAAAAATGCTCACTGAGAACTATAAACTCATTTGCTAGGAGTTTCTAGCTTTCAGCCAGCTCATTTTTGTTCATAAATCCTACAACTACAGGTTTATCACAAATTAATTTACTTTATGGAAAATCAAATGCACTAATAAAGAAACAAAAGAGGAAAAAAATCATTGAAGGGGACACCATGCAGGGCCAGTTTATGGCATCACTACATATTGAACATCACCTTTCAGAGATTGACCATAATGTACAGCATAAAGCAACATTTTCCATAGCCCAAAATAATGGTGAGGTTGAATTGTCATTTTGGAATAATGGAGCATCAAGAAAAGAAAAGCAAATTAACTTTATTGCTTACTGACATTCATCAAAACTTTCATGAAAAAATAGACTTGGCGACAAATGCAAAAAAAAAAAAAAAAAAAAACCATTTTCACTCCAAGAAATTCAATAGTATAAACAATAGGCCTTGAAGCTTTTATAGATACGGTAACACATAGGAAGCACACCACAAAGTTTGTAAAACATTTGACAAGGGCCTGTCAGTTACAAAGAAAATCAAATTTAAAATAAATGAGACATCAAATACATGTATATGGTCGACCTACCACATGAGGCCATGTCAATACATTTTCACTGCTGATCATCTCAACTGAAGGCTCTTCAAATGCACACTGCTTTGCTAATGGCATCATAGCAGACACTGCATATAAACATGAATAATCAACTCTAGCATCATAAGTTTAAAGAGTACAAAAAGCGATATGTCAGTCAAATTCAGAAAAATTAAGTTATCTAGATCTCGTGTGGTATCCCTCAACCTGCTGCCTGACTAAATTGTGGACTTAGTACATTATCACGTATTTCCTGGCCAAATCTTTTGTAATACTCCATCCAAAAAATTCATTCCCCTTTCTTTTGGCATATGTTTTAATGAATATTAGTAGTTTATGTATAAAGTAGAAATGTGTGGTAGATATGTGGTGTTTAGAGGGTGATGATAAAGTAGTTTGAGATAGAAGTATTACTAAAAATGGAATGGGAATAAATTTTCTTGACAAACCAAAAAGGAAAGTGGGAATAACTTTTTGGAGGGAGGAAGTACATATTAATTTGGTTGTTTCCATAATTAACTTAAAGTGTGTCAGGTTCAAATTACATTTAGTGCATGAATATCATAAACTGTAATTTTGGGTAGTCAAATTTGAAATAAGATCAGACTTATCACTTTTCATGATATTAAATGTTCTGATAGTCTTATTTCCATTTAATGTTATACAGGGACAAAATACTAAAACATTAACAAATGACTGCGTCAATTCAACTATACAATAGTTTAGAACAAATACTTTAAAAGTTGAGTAAGAGTATGTTCTGTCAAAAAAAAAAAGAGCTCGAATATATGGCTATACACAAGCGTCAAGCAAATATATTTACATGACATCCATGGGGAAACACCTTTAGAATGTCAAGAAAGTCGTCTTAAATGGACCATTTTTCTATGACAAGAAAAAAGAAAGCTTTCTACGCATAGGAAATATAAAAATTAATTGGATGTTAAAATAACAGGTGTTTTGAGAAACTCACTGTCAATTCCATAGACATTGCGCCAGAAATCAACGCTTTCGCTGTATCGTTCTGGATAAGAGACAGGAGCCATGTACAACTGCAAAGTGTAGAAAAAACACCATTGTATACATTAACCTGGGGACTGTCAAATGCAAAGGCTAGTATCATGACGATAGTAATGCATGTCTAAAGGTGATTGTGCAGTACATTATGCCGAAAAGGAAGTTCCTCCATACTACGTTTGTAGCTACAACAAATCACAAATGCAACCAAACATTAAGCACCTTCTGTGGCAAAGATGCAACCAAAAAAGGAGCAACAAAGTAGTCAAAGTTATACCGTCGCATATGATGGTAGGATAAGACCTCCAGGTTTCAACCACCGATCCCTTGCAGTAATAACACTCCCCAGCATGCTCTAACCAGATAGTCAAAGATATGACATGTTAGACAAGAGAACCAGCAGCAAGGAAAGACTATAATCTAAAAGTAAAATTGAAATATATATCAATCAATGTGTCCTAAGAAATTGTAATTATGCACATTTAACAGAATCAAGGCTTGCAGCTGTATTATCACCTCATAAAGAAGCATGTAACCCATCCATTCAGAAACAATAACATCAACTTTTTCGTTAATCTCAACATCCTGTAATAATCAGAACAAGGTTAATGCTGGTAAACAGAAAACTTTGTTATTTAAAGAAATTGAAGTGTGTGATATGATCACAGCTAGAGTTTTAAGGGTCAAAAAGCCATTTGTTAGAATATTAGTAACCTTCCATGACATTGAGGTCCTCTGAACCATTGAAAAATCTATACCATTGGCATAATGATGACACAAACATAGCAGAGGGGCCACAGTTATATCTTGTAAGTTACGCAGTGGTAACAATATTTCTATAGATACAAAGTATAAAAGAAGCCACTGTTTTCAACATTCAACTACAATATTCTCATTCTAAATAATGATTACTTCTTCCTGAAATTTGTATATGGCATTAACAGGAGCAATTCACAAGGGAAATAAAAGCAGAAGCTTAAAATGAAACCAGTAGGTTATGACAAATATGAGAGCTGTGAAACCCAGAACTGTTTTCTACCCCAGGCATTAATTCAAGTTTTTGTTCACCCAAATCTTGACCAATGGTATTCACTTAGGGGACTAAATAGTGGCATCCAGAGAGGAGACTTAAGAGACATTCATTTTTCCATCAAGATCTGCAACACAAAGTGAGGAAAAATAAAATTTGCAAAAATGCTAGCTGGTAAACTAATGTGCACCTATGCCTGCCTTTAAACTAAGTTATATACAAACTAATTCAATAGTCTAATTCGATTGCCAAAGTTGTTCAGTTCACAGGCAAAAAAAGCTGGTAAATTAGGGACAAATACATTTGACACCTAAGATTAAAACAATCTGATGAGAAGACAAATAAGGAAATGGTATACCTCAACACGTCCATGCAATACAATAACTGTCTCAGATAAGTTGTTTGCCTTGGCGACTTCATTTGCCTGGCATGACAGTTAAAAAGGTCAACATCCATCACAACCATTTTAAAAAGTAATACTAGAGTACAGTGCAACTGTGCTATGGCATGCAAGAGCCATAAGCTCTTTCCATAAAATGGAGAATTCAAATGAAAACAGGCAGTAAATATCTTATAAAATTTGATTCTTTGAATCAGGAAAGACCAAAATATGTTTCATAGACTCTGTTTTGTTTTCAATAGAAGATCTATTCCTCACACCATAAATCTTAAACATCCTTTTATCTCTTTTATACTCCTGATCACATTTGTTTTGGTATTCTCACAAGCTTAGACTGTAAAAATTCTTCTAAGTTCTGCCCTTGAAGACAGACAGAATGCCAAAATCTCAGTGATAGAAGACCATAGTTCATCTACCTATATGATATAACATCAAAGCACTAGGACAATTGCAAGTGAATTATAATCATCATCATCATAATAAAGTTTTCACAGATAACTAATAATAGCCAATTAATGGATTCATTGCAATTTGAGTATTAATTAATCGAGTTCACAATTTCATATTGAATAATCAACAATAGAAGTTCAAAAGATACATCACAACTTGAATCTATTCTAGGTGCATGCTAATCAAGTTCTTTTGGTTTTACTAAAAAGAATTCATGTATGGGAATTTTTAGTCCAGTGAAGCTGTGTTACCATTATTAAAAATGTTCAAGCTTTGAAGGAACTACCAGAGAAATTACATGAAAAGCCCAAGCTATGTACTCTGTATTTGTAATCCGGTTTTGAGATTTGTATACATCGAGACACCCTTTCATTATTAGCTGAGGATACAGAGCACTTTCAACAGCATTTTATTACACCCTAGATCTTGCTTCTCGAACCTTGCAATGATGCAGAATCACAAGGAAGCAGGTAATCTTTTATGGGTTTGTTAAATTAAAATGTGGAGTATCTAAATTCACTATTGGTTGGTATTATGTGCTCTGTTTTTGGGTCTATTACACAAAACTGAAAGTTGTCTGCTCTGTTGTATATATTTTTACACAATATAGGATGGGAGGAGTTAAGAATTGTGAAAAATGGAGAAACACACATAATGATTGATCTTAAGTTTATGTGGAAATGTTGGGAGCGCTGCAAATAATGATTTCATAATTACGTACTCCCAAAGGCCCCAACCATACAAATTCCGAAACCGTAAACACAAGGAGGATATACAGTTTCATACAGCACGCCTCAGCAGTAACAATCAAGAAACAAGATAAAAGAGCACCTGAACTGCAATATCACTAGCATCCACTGCATACACCTAGCAGTAAACATGAAAAAGATCCAACATAAGCTATATCAGTGTAATAGAAAAGGAACAAAAGATATAAGGCTCTAAGCAGTATTCACAAGTGAGAGGAAAAAAAAACTTAGCAATCCCAAACTACTTTAGTAGTTCGGATCTGCATGAGAAATATTCTCTCTAGTTTAATGACTAGAAATGTAGTTCTTAAAATAGTGTGGAATCCAAGAAAAGATGGCATATTGATGTGAATCATAATCGGATCCATTGCTTAATAGTCTCTGACTGAAGCCCACCTGCCCAACAAAACAACTAGGTGGCAAGCATAACTCCTCTACAGCAAGTGAGACACTATTGACTATTCCACGTAAACACCAATTAAGAAGGTTAAAGTACAATTTGGGATAGAATTAGATTTAGGTGGCTTCATGGACCCAAAGGCACAATTTTGTTTGCATTCAGGTGGCTAGAGATATAAGTTTAGCACTTTATTGAGACTGTCCCTCCTATTAGTTTAATTTGAGTGGATAACTTTTCCACAACTGTAATAATCCCATTTAGCAAATAAAAATTTATTCTTTTTTATCACCCCCACCACCACCACCACCACCACGAAAGAAATTTTTTCAGTTTTAGAATATCCAGCATGCTATTCAAGCTTTATAACTTGGAGCTTGTCAAACACATTAACAAATGACGCTACAACATGCCAAACAAAACCAAAATAGGGAGAAGAAACCTGATTTCATCCCATTAATACAGAACCAGATTGTTGTATATAGCATGTACTGCAAGTTTAGAATTCTTATTTAACATTCTAAAACCCACACCATGAATTACTCTACCAGACAAATGGAAACCAAATATTGGGGGTAAAAGTACAATAGCTACTTACAAATCATAATTCTTTCTGGTGGAACAATCATATATTTGACTAAAGCACATCTAAACCAGATCACATTGACTTAAAGAGGGCTGTGAACAGTAAGTGAAACTTACCCGCCTGGCTCCAGCCTGAGCACAAAATATAGAGAGGATGCCAGTGCCACAACCAACATCAACTACAACCTGAAGTAAATGAATTGACATTCAACATCAAAACATGCAGAAATAGGCAAAAATCACTAAAAGAATATTAGTTTTATTTGGCATTATGACATTCAAGAATCAAAAGGAGCAGGCGAAAATTAGGTCATGAGGACATTACATTCTTTGTCTTTTGCTCTACCAGAAAATATTACACGAAATACTTAACATGCATAATCTGACTTATATACTTAAAGAGACCAACATAGATACATTTATAACTGGGAAAAAAACCTGTCCTAGACAATGTAAATCAAAATGAAGTATGACAGCCTATCAAATACTCACTTTTCCTGCAATTCGATCTTGATGTTGGAAAATTGCATTTCTGTAAGTCTCAGTGCGCACTCGATCCTGCACAGATAAAAAAATGTTCATATAGTTTCACAACTTAAATTATGAATAGGATATGTGAATACCTATTGAATCAGAGATTTTCTATGATACAAAAACAATTTGTTAAAAGAATTCTACAACTTCTCAGCCTTTATAATCCAGCTTTGTTTATTGACAACCAAACCTCCAAGGTGAAAACTTCAAACGGATTACTTCAAGAGTGAAAGGTCATGAACAGTAATAGCAGAACCAACTACCCGAACAGTAATAGCAGAACCAACTACCCGAACAGCATAATGGACTTAGCAATTCAATTAAAGATTGGCATTTAGCAACTGAATCGGGAAGAGGTTTTCTGTGTCTGTCCATTAATGGGACATAGTGCTCCATATAAACCCCATTAGTTCTTACAGCCAGTGCACTTTAGAGATGGAATGTAGAGAAGAAAATAAGCCCATTATTACCAGCATACCACCCTCAGGCTTCGCCGTTGGATGTTGAAGATGATGAAGAGGCTATATATAGTAATTCCTATAACATTGCTGGTCATATAATGGTACACAACAGACTCAAGGGCAATGATTAAAACCGATACAGAGATTACACTGATGCTGACATCTAAGTTTATACTACACTATTTGTCAACTTTATATCAACAATCCAAAACTGCCATGCTACAAGAAAATACATTTAAGGACCATTTACGACATAATGATTCAGTTACTTTTGAGAAGTTTATTTAAGCCTTAGTGTTTCTAATTAGAAACTCATCCACCACCTCTCACATATGTTTATGTTCTAAAATAGACTGCAATCAGAAGATAATTCACATTGTTAGGCTTGAATGCTATAAATAGAATCAGCTATGTTCAAGTTGTCATATGCTAATTTGGTTCATTCACTGGAAACATCGCCGTCAACAAGCTGAGTGCAACTGGCAATACCAGAATTCAAGGACTCTGTTGATGAGTCGCTACTTTTGCTGGTTTGCTGCTTTAATGCGTATGTGTGATCATGTGTCATGACTCAAACATGATAGGGTAATATGATGTATGGATTGATAGCTACCCATGATCAGTTGATCACCAAAAATCATGGAAAAGGATACTTGTACATAACAGGTTTTGCTCTTGATCTTTAAAAAGAGACTTATGAGATAGAGTGAGCTAGAATATTTTCATTGTTGGACCTGGTTCCTTACTTGTTAACTAAACACTGATATAATGTGCACATACTTAGCTGATCAAAAGTGATCTAAGTTCAATCAAACAGATTAAGCAAAATGTTCATACACGGGCATAGCTGTTAAAGGCGCACCTAAGGCATAGGGGCTAGCACCTCTCCATGGGTGAGGCGCGTGCAGGGGTTAAACACATGGTTTTATTTTTAGTTTAGTACAGAAAACGTGTTTTTAGGTTTCAGAATAGTGCATACATGTTTTTGGCTACAAGTAGAAGTGTAAAACTAGGGTTTTACCTTCTAAGACCAAAAAAAAAAAAAAATTACAACGGCTCTTTCCTGCTCCCTCTCAGCGCTCCTTTTTCCTCCGTACTCCCACCCAACCACCACACAATTTGATGAGGAGGGTGATTATGATGATGAATATGATAATGAAGATGGTTAGTTTGCTACTTGTTTGCCTTTGATTTGGATATTTATTGTTGACTGCTTTGCTATGAAGTTTGCTAATTGTTATCGAAGATTATGCCTTTGATTTGTGTCGTTTATGTGCTTTTGAACTTCAATGTAATAGCTATTTACATGCTAATATGTTTAATTTAAGTTTATGTAGTGTTTCTATTATTTTAGTTATAATGTACAAAAGGTGCGAGGCCTAAGCGCACCCTTGCAACTCTGTGCGCCTTGTGCCCTAAATGACTATGAACATATGGGATGCCATGTCAAGTTTGACTAAATCATTTGTGTTTATTACTGTGTTTCATAAGCATTCTACCATAAGCAGCACTTCTATCATGTGCTTTACTCTTGAAAATTACTACCCCACTCCCCAACTGTGTCCTCCCTCATTTTTAGAGAGTTATTTGGCCCTAGTGACCAACCATGTGCCTTCACAAGAGTTCATAATGATTAGAACAAGAAGAAATACTTTAGAACAACAGGTAAGGCTCATAAATAAGCTCGGAAAAATAAAATCTTAAAAATTCAAAATCCAATTGGAAAATGTGATAATGCTAGACCAAACATAAATGGCTTAATTAAGATACAATACTCTCAGTTATCAAGAGAAGCACAAACATTAATATGACAAGAAGAAAAGAAGTTCTCAAAGCTGATTTTAGGTTTTGCAGATCATCAGAATCACAGATATAGTCTCCAAAATCATATGACTTACTATAATTGGACTGATCCAAAAACGTAAAAGCGAAAGAAACATTAAATTTACTTTTTCCATTAATTTGGACAGATTGACAATAGTACAAATGAGTCAACTCAATATCGTATGAAAATTGGAATTCAAAACCCCAAAATTTCCCATCTTCTAGGATGCATATATATCACACTCAACATTTCAGAAAGATGATCTAATGTTTGCTCTGATATTTTGAGTAATCAAACAGAATAATTTTCCTAAATTATCTTCTTCCTTTCAAAGATTTCGAACATAGAGTTAGTGCATGTACAGTTTCATTTGAACGTAGAGACACCAACAGTTAAAAATGCCAACAAGCTTATAACACGGAATAACATAATCTACCGAGTACTGAGTAAAAAAATAAACTATTTCCGAAAAATCCAGTCATATTCTATAAAATTCTTGAGAGTTATTCAACAAGTTCAAAGCTACTCAATCGCATACATTCTAATCCACCAATAATCCAAGAAAATATGCATGAGCACATTAGTGGTGTAGCGAATAATTGTACCTTGATCATTTCTTCGTGAATGCCGAGGTGAGCGTAAGAGTTAAAATACGCGACATCAAAGTCCGTACAAGGGCGAACAAGTCCTTCTTTATCCTGCTGCTGCTGCTGCTGCTGCTGCGAAACCCTAGGATTTGAACCGCCGTCCTCGTCACGAAAGCGGCGGCTGCTGCCCTTTCCGGGTCGACGACTAGTCACGTGACCGCCACCACTAAAACCTCCATAGTTGGAGCCATTGCGGAATGCACCTTCGCGGCCGGCGCCGCCATTATCGCCGGTAGTCGACTGCAACATTTGCTTAGACGGAGGATGAAGGGGTTAATATACGCAATTACGTCAACCGATTCTTTAAACTCTTCTGCTTTTCAAGATTTTTCAGTGCGAAATACAAATTTCTTTTGAGTTCAAATGTATATACTGCTATGAAAATGCGCCCAATTTAAAATTTCACACAATTTATCACATTATTCCCAAGGAAAAGAATTACTCCTTTAAATAAAATACACATAAAACTTGTTCACAATGTGTTTCATACACAACATAAACTTTCGGTGTTTTATTGATACTTTTGGTTAAATATTTGATATTTAAATATTATTTTTTAATTTCATCAAGTTTTTATACTTTTGGTCAAATATAATACCATTGACACTAATTTTTTATACTTGATGAGATTCTTAATACTCTTGATTAAATATTTGATACTTTATTTTTTTCAAATACGGTAACACCGTAAATTACCGTGTCTACGAAATACAAGAGACATACTTTAATATATAAGAGTGATGTAATGATATTAATTTTTTGACAAAGATATAATGATTTTAATGAATGAATATAATGATACCAATTTAATAGTATCAACAAGTTTCACTAGAGATATACCTAATAACATATGTGTATCCTTGTAGAAATATACTCAATATTAGGTTATAAATTACTGCGTTGTTAATAATATTTCTTGATTTGTTGGAAACCTTTTTATTATAATTGCATTTATTAATTATATATTAATGAGAGATAAATTGGGAAATATAGCTAAACAAGAAAAAATACATCCGAAAAGGAAAAAAACACACATGTATTGTAGCACAAGTATATACGGTAATATACTATACGATTTTTGGCCCTTTTTTTTTTTTTTTTTTTTAATTTGACATAAATTGCGAACATATGTTTCAACTTTCAAGGCTCATATATATTCTATAAAAACAGTTCTATTTCTTTGTACTATTTTTTATATTTTAATTTGTATTTCACCTTCGAATCTTAAATATATGAACTTAATTTTATAGTGATTCGTTGAATATTTTTTAATATGTCACGTGTCATCCATCCACATTATAAAATAAATAATTTCATTTACTATTTAAGACTTGAAACTCTCCATCTTTAAGACATCGATCACACACGCAATTTATATGGTTACACTATAAAAGCGATAAAAATGCAAATTCACCTAATAATTTAAGATTTACACAATTTATCACATTATTCCCAAGGAAAAAGAATTGTGCAAATTCAATAAAATAATAATAAAATATGTGAATCCTTATAGAAATATTCACACATATTGGGTTATAAATTACTGCAACATTAATAATATTTCTTGATTTGTCGACAAACTCCTTATATATAGTTGCATTCTATTAACTATATATAATCAGAAAAATGTAAATCAAGAAACATCATTCTTCGATTTGAAATTGATTAAATCACATTACTTGGCAAAAATAGAAGTTCTAAAACCATACTTTAATTTGAAATGGATGGAAATAAACTATTTTTTTAGCACATTTTTGTGATGGGATCAAAATTCATCAAATAGTAAAAAAAAAAATGTTAATAATTGGTGATAAATTGACAATTGAGTAAGAGAAATAAAAATTGTTTAATTTATATTCGATTCAGATCCATCTCACATAATATTATTTCATATAAAATAATTTGAATTTTAAAATGCATATATGTGTAGGAAACAAACTTACTTTGTGTGAACATATTATTTTTAATTGGATGATGTTATGTTGATAAAGAAAGGTAATTTGCGTGAACTTTACGAAATTGATAAAATTCATGTTATTATGGTTATTATAAGCGACAATTTGGACACAATTAGGTAACTGTCAAAATCTACCGTGAATAAGGGTTCACAGTGAAACTTGATCATTTATTAAACGGTATCGATTGTAATAACCGAATGGTATTACCTATATTATTAAAGGTCTAGGTCGTGATAACTAAAGAGTATGTCATATATTACTAAAGAGTATCGGTAGTTATAATCAAGAGTATTACATATATTATTAAAGTCGATCATGATAACGGGAGAGTATTACCTACATTATTAAAAGGTATTAGTTGGAATAACTGAAAAGTAAATTGGTTTATTTTTTCAATATGAATTAAATTTTGTTAGAAAAAGGTATTTCATAGCTAAGTAATCAAAGAGATACAATACGGTATTTATAACAATTTGTACACTTAGCCGATTGGTTAATTAATCTAACTAACTCAACTAATTAGTCTAACCGAATAATTAATTCGATTCAAGAGCAAAACAAACCCTAATTCTCGTGGAGAAATACAAAGCATATACTTCAATATGCTCTAAAGAACATTTATCGATCGAGTAAACCCCCTAGTTGAAGGCATAAATTGGAACTTCAAGGAAGGTAAGGGCTTAGTCAACACATCCGCAATCCGATCATCGAGGACACATATCGTATGCCCAACACCCGATCTTGAACTTTCTCTCGAAGGAAGTGAACATCGACTTCTATGTGTTTGGTTCGGCCATGAAGAGTGGGCTAAACGCGAGCTTGATGGCCCCTTGATTATCACACCATAAGATTGTAGGTGCTTTGAGCGGAAGTTTAAGTATCGTTACATATAGTCTGAAGCCAAAGAATATCGGTGGTAGCCGATGCCAAGGACCTGTATTAGGCCTCGGTCTTTGCTACGGGCCACCACGCTCGCTTTCGAGAGCTCCACGTAATGAGATTTGAACCAAATTTGACACGTAACCCACTCATACTCCGGTGATCATCAATGTTTGCGGCATAATCGGCATCCGCAAAACCAAATAACCTAAAATCTAAAACTGGAAAAAATATAAGCCATGAGTTAGAGTACCTTTGAGATATCTCAAAGACCCTTTTGCACATTTTCTAGTGGTTCCGAGTGGAACCCCGCAAATATTGAGATAACTTGTTCTGAATATGCAATATCGTGTCTAGTTAAAGTAAGATATTGAAGTGCCCCTACAACACTTCTATATAGAGTAGGATTAGGGTCCGCTTGGTAGGGCATAATATTCAAGGTGAGATAGATGTTGATATATTGCTTGGTAGGATATAAAAATTTTGTATCTATTAAATTATGCAAGATCTCAATATTGCTTGGTAGGGTATAATAAATCATGCATAATTTTGTAAGGTGATTGGTAGGCCATATAAGATCATGATTATTACTTGAAAATACAATTTCACCCCTAAACATAAATTTTGATATTTTTTAATTTCCCACGAATTCTATCTTCATTTCCCCCAAAATTAGCATAATTTTCCCCCTTTCATGATTTGACCTAGCCGAAAGTCACCAAAATCATCGAATTCATTCTTCTCACCAAATCATCTCCCCCAAAATTCGCACCCTTCCAATCCAATATAGAGCATTCGACGGGAAAGTCTTGGAGATGCTCATTCTTGTCACTTTGTTGCTTTTATCCCCTTCCTCATCCCTCACGCTCTCTCTTATTCAATGCTTTACCGAACTCATATGTATTCTACATTCCTTTGCCCCATTTTTATTTATCACCGCACCTCGCTCAATTCTCCTCCTCAATTTCGGGTTCTTCGTTTGATTTTTATTGGGTTAATTATCGTCTTCGCGTTATATTTGCTTATCTCGCATGTGGGTATTTATGTTTGTAGGGTATGGAGGAATCAATAGGTGGTTTCGGGCCGGAGAATGAAGTGGTGGTTGGTAATGACGGGGCCGCGGGGATGAGTGTTGACGAGCTTCTAAATTTTAGTAATGGATATTCTGAAAGCAGAGGTGGAGGAATTGCGAGAAATGGAAATGTGGAAGGTGAAAATGAGCCTTGTTTTGGGAGAAAAACGTGCGGCGATGCCGGCGGAGGACAGTTCTCTTTCCGAAGGAGGAATTTGAGGCTCTCCGTGGAAGCGAGCTCACTGTTCGTAAAACTCTGTTTCAATTTTGTTGTGATTGTGAAAGTGAAAAAGGGTGTTTATAGACGATTACGACGGTTTTCTACGGGCGGAGGGTTTAGAGAGATTAGAATGGCTATCTCATTTTGTGGAGGACTCGTCTTTCGATTGTTTGTTCTTTGGGAAATTCCTGCGGCGGCGGAGAACATGGCCGAAGCGGCGGCGGCGCAAGAGCAGCGGCCGTGTTTCACCACTCCCGTTGAAAAGAGGTGTATCTACCTTTCCAAATTGGGCGAAAAATTGAGAAAATGGGGAAGGGCATTACCGTCTTGTCTTCGGCACTGTTCAACCGAACTTGCTGGAGTAAGGGGTGAGGTGTTACAGATATTAATGAAGGGAACAGTGATTCGGATGTAATATGCCTTCATTTCTTACCGAGTCGGATGTATTATATGTGGATCTTGTATTATTTATGTGTTCTACCAAACAATATAAAAACTTTTATAAAAGGCATATTATGAGGTTACTATACCCTACCAAGCGAGGCCCTTAGAGAAGGAGGGACTATCATGATGAGATAATTTACATTTGGGACAAGAAGGAGTGGGACAGCTTTACAATCAAGCATTTGTTCGAACTAGAATGTCTGTGATATATTTGGGTGAGAGAGTTTGATAAACTCGGGAGTAACTTGGGCTTCCAAGCCAAGAAAGTAGCTGACCTCCCTAGATGCTTGAGGAAGAACTTGTCATGTAGTTTTGTGATAAGTTGTTGTATCAAATGAGGATCCTCCCGAATTAAAATGTCATCCACATATACTAATAAAAGTATTTGCTTGTTATGAAACATGCCATGAAAGAGACAATGATCGGCCGAATGAATAAACCCAAACCGTAATAGAAACCCTTTCAAAGTATCGTACCAAGCCTTAGACGCCGCTTCAACCCATAGAGAGCCTTATTCACTTACGGACATACCACTGGTTTTGAAGCATCAATAAATCCCTCACATTGTTTGATATACTGCTGTTTCTTTAAGATTTCCTTTTAAGAAGGCATTATTTATGTCGACTTGTTGGATTTTCCATTGCTTAGTGACTCGCCACACCGAAAATCAATCGCAAAGTCCGAGGTTTAATTACGGGGTCGAAAGTCCTGGAAGTAATCTATTCTCGCATGTTATTGGAAACCTCGAGCAACCAACCTGGCTTTCAAACGCTCAACCCGACCCATCCTTGAGATACTTTGCTCTGAATAACCACTTAGTCATAATTATATTCATGTCCCCTGTTAAGGGAACAAGAACCCAAGTCGATTGTTAAGTAAAGCATTAAACTCCAACCGCATGGCACGTTTCCAATCGGGGATCAAGCTAAAGCTTCCCGCATGGTCGGTTCGAATGATCGCATGAAAACCTTTGGTTTGAAAACCCCACTTTCGACCTTATGATCATAGATTGAGTATTGTCAGTACGGTAGTATGAGATATGATACCGGGAGAATCGGAGGAACATAAAGATGAGACATGTCTAGATTTATTTGTGGAAAAATCGGAAGAATGAAGAGAAGAGTAAGAGGAGGGAAACACAGTGAGGTATTATTTGATGAGGTAGTAGGCATATGTGTGGTAAAATTATCGTGTATTGATGTATAAGTGGGCGGTGTAGTGACATATTTAGAAGGGGTTGAATTAAACAAGGATGGAAAAGGAAATTCCACCTCATTGAATTGAACTGTAGGAGAGATATAAATTCTACCCGAAGGATGTAAGCACCAATACCCCTTATGTGATGAACAATAACCCAAGAAAACACACTTTGCACTTGAAACTTTAATTTGGAGGAATTATAGGGTCTTAAAAATGGATAATAGGCACAACCGAAGACCCGAAGAGAGGTGTAATCGGGCTTCTTTTTGTACAGCAGAAAGTAAGGAGAGGAATTTTGTAAGATTGGAGTAGGGAGAATGTTTATGAGATGTACCGTTGTTTGGAAAGCATGCTATGAGAACCGCATATGAACCACACCGTGTGCCAGAGAGCCACCTAAGCTCGGTGATGTGTTGGTGCTTTTGCTCAATTAAATCATTTTCTTGATGACTATACGGTCAAGAATACCGAGCACCGAATACCACATGCTCTAAGATCTTTGGCCATAGTAACAAACTCTCCACCGTTATCACTTTGCACCACTTTAACCTTAGATTCAAATTGTCTTTCCACTATTCTCGATAAATTGCAAGAACAAACCAGCCACCTCTGATTTTGCTTGCATCGGAAACATCCATGTGAACCTCGAGAAATCATTAGTGATGGAGAGATAGTACTGTAACCATCAACATAAACCCCGAACTCGGTCCCCAAACATCGGCATGCATTATATCAAAAGGTTTAGTAGAAGTATGAACAACAAAAGCAAAATGTTTTGATGCATTTTTCCCAATTTGCAAGCTTCACAAAACCTTAAGTTCGAGGCCACAACGACTCGGACATGGATTTTAGCACTTGAGAAAGACTACGCATACAAGGATGTCCTAGTCTATAGTGCCACAACATGACCTTATTCTCGGTATCGAGGTTTATTAGCAATATTACAATCAATTTTTTTCCTACGGTAAGAAGTAGAACGCTGCTCGGCTTCTCAACATCCAACTGGTACAAGCCATGTTTGAGCACTCCTTTCAACAGGATCCGATGAGTTTTCGTGTTCTTAACAAGACAAAAACCAGCATAGAATTCAATCACCGCATTATTATCCTTCAAAACTGAGATATGCTTAATAGGTTTTTAGTTATATGATCAGTACATACGGCACATTTTGCAAATTAATCATGGAATCACCATTAACGGTAGGAATTTGCATAGAACCAACATGCGAATTGGAGCGGAAGAACCATATCCCACCGTAAGACAAGACATACCTTGATATGGTGAATGCATGCTTAAGTTGGACAATTGAGACGTCACATGATGTGTGGCACCACTATCAACACACCATTCCTAATTCGGAGAAGAGTTATTAGTTACATTAGAGTAGGTGAACACATTACCACATGGACCTATGTATGAAGGAGAAAATTGGGGTCGTTGTTGCACCATGTTTGCTGGAACCTGCCTGACTTCCATGTGAAAACTGAGGTGATTGAGATCCGTAAGCCTGAGAATTCTTGCTCAAGACCAGCAAAATTAACATCAAACCTCTTAAAACATTTGGCCGCAATATGATTATTTTTACCACAAAGGTGACAAACAACCTTCGGTTTTGAATTAAATCGAGGTTTACCCTTAGATTTGTCATTATTTCCAGACTTTGAATCCTTGGTAGCAACATTTGCAGTAGGAGTTGAGGTAGAAATCATACCGGAGGAAGAGGCTTGTAACAATCGCATTTCATGAGTGTGGAGTATGGGTGAAGAGCAGAGAGCGTGGGTATATCACCACGAGCCGTGAGACTTACAATAAGTGCCTCATATTCGGTGCCTAGACCACCAAGTATATGAAGAACTAGATCATCATCAGTAATTGGTTGTCCTATAGCTTGTAAAACCATTTGCAATAGTCCTCATCCTGGAGGATATACTCATCAACCTGTCATCGAGCCCTTTTTAAGCATCCAATCAAGACACAAATTCATGGTCCTAGCCTTGGATTGTGAGTGAAACAAATCCTCAAATACCTTCTAGACCTGAAATGAGTGAGTGCTACTCACATAAGCAAGCATAGTTTCAGATTGAGCCGAGAATCCAACTCGGAAGAAATTGATCACGCTTAATCTATTTAGACGCTACACCATCGCCGCCTAAGATGCCATCGATAAGCTTCTCACCAGGAGGAACCTCGAGCACAACAAAGACATCCTCAAAACTATAACCACACACAGTAGCAAGGATTTGGGAACGTTATAACGAATAGTTGTTTCTATCAAGTCCGATGTGAAGAGTGAGGAAAGTAGTGAGTTTGCGTAGAGTTCATCATCAAACCAGATCGAAGAGAGAAGAAACAACAGAACCAAGCAGAGAGCGAGCAATGAAAATGCAGGAAAAAAATAAGAACAACACGAGAAAACACAAGAGAGCTATGAAGATTCAAACACGAATCAAAAGGATATGCATATTTGAATGAACAATCGGGATCGAGAACCACGAGAATCGGGAAAAAGACTCTGGATACCATATTAGAAAATAGGTATTTCATAGCTAAGTAATCAGAGAGATACAATACAAAGATTTATAATAGTTGTACACTTAGGTGATTGGTTAATTAATCTAACTAACTCAACTAATTAGTCTAACCGAATAACTAATTCGGTAGCAAACCGAAACCCTAATTACGTGAGAAATACAAAGCATATACTTCAATAAATTTCACCGTGAAACTTGGTTCACAATAGACACACTCTTAGGTACCTTATTTAGGAAATACATCCCTAAATTTTTATTATTAAAATATACATATAAAATGTTCAAATTATTTTTTATTTTCCATCTCTCACCGAAATAAATATATAAATAAATAAACTCCCTTCCAAAACATCGCTGTCTTTCGTCCTTCCCTACGCTAACTCTCAATTTTTATTTTTATTTTTAAATTATTTCGTGTTGCATTTGGGCGACTGAAATGACTCCTCCTAAGTCCATATCTCGATTGCGCTAAGCCAATGTCGACAACAACTCTCCTAAATTATGGGGAACTTGTCCCACCATGGGGGTGTCTCGGTGACCAATCCGAGATATCGATGCTACCGTTAACACGGGACATCGACCGGGGTTGACCTGTCCATATCGCTTTCCCAACCAGGCGGGTTGCCTTTCTTTGGACGCGAAACCTACTCACTCTAACTTTACAACGTTTCGCTCAGTGCGCATACAGTCTTATAGACTACACCCATACAGAGGATTCGAAGTGAATTATGAGTCGGACCAATCTGCGAATCGAGCGAGCTCCTTGCATGCAATGATGTGGTGGTGAACCTCTCATTCGAATTCGTGCTCTTCGAACCGTGCGGGAAGGTTTCCCTTCACACGGCTCACCAACTTGATCTTCCGCGGGAACCGTATGTCCGAACAGCACGGAAAAGAAAGTCAACCTAACCGGTTACCTTTGCCACTCAAGTGGACGGCATCTGCCGTGCTTAGGCCCCTTCTCCCCTTCCAACATTCTAAGTGTTTTTTTAATTGAGTTTAATTAAATATTGAATAGAATAATGCATGTTTTTCATATGATGTTTGTTAAGAATATTTTTGTAGTTTTAGCCAACAAAATGATACGAGTAGGATACATAATAAGTGTTACACATGTTTTTGTTTTAATTTCGCAATTATACATGATTTACCTAAAACGAGTTTCATAGTTTAAATTTTGAAATTTACCTAAAATGAGTTTCATATTTCTTTAAAAACCTTACAATTTTCGGGAAAAAAATCAAAATGTGACATGATTTTGAAAAACTAGTTTCAATCACATTTTTGCACAAAATTCCACAAACTCGGGGAGAAACAATGATTGTGTGACGAGATGGTGGAGGTAGTGTATGTATGAAATTTAAAAAAAAAACTGAAAAGAGTGAGAGAGGAAAAAGCATAGAGGTGGGTGGTGTAATTTAGGAAAATGGGTTGATGTATTTTCTAAATAGGTCGTTATTCCCACACATCAAATTACTCGGTACATATGTGTTTTTAGTATACACACTTTTGCGAAATTTTTATTCGAACAAATATTCTTTTTGCGAAATTTTTAGTCGCACACTTCGTGAAAAATCAACCTCACACTGAACATTTGTGCGAAAAATTCAACCGCACATCAAGTATGCGTACTCAATAATTTGGTGTGTTGGAATAATCAAACCCTCCCTAAATAAAAAGATTGCGAATAACCTTTGGGCCTTAAGAAAATACTAATGTGACATACTTGGCCAACATGTTTAAATTGGTTCGATCAAAAATAACCACTCAAAATATAATTTATGGTTGACATATAAATGTTGGTTCGATATGAGTTTGTACAACATAAGAGTGCACGTGTACAACTAGGTAAAAAGATTCAATATTTTTATTTTTATTTTTAGATTTTAAATGTATTTTTGTACACAATTATTAATGTGTTGAATGAAAATATGTGAAAATATTGTATTTAAAAGGGGCACTCAATCCTAGAGAAACTCCAGAGGAGAAGCTTTATTATTCGATTACTTAATTAGTTCAAACCTAAAAATTTATGATAAAAACTTATGTAAAATCGTCCTACGATGGATCTCCATATAACAAATATTATTAAGAAAAAAATGTGTTCGATTGATTTTGGGCTTATGTGATTTTTTTATCAAAAGAAATAGCATAATCAAACTATCTCCTGGCTCAAACAATCGATCCAAATCAATCGAGAGAAGTGGAGGGACTAGCGCAATCTCCGTCTGCCGAGAAAATCAATCTCCGATCTCACAAAGAGAAAAATTCTATCTCACTCAATCTCATTCCAAGAAGTCAAAGACAAATGACAAAGAATCACTAAGAGCCAAATCTCAACGGGTATGTTCTTTTGGAACTCACACGAATGGACTTAGGATTTACCGGCCCTCATCCCATGTAAGTTAGGGATTTGAAATCCCGATTTTAAATTCCATACTCAATCCACACCTATAAACACTTATATACCTTTTATTACTTTTCCCAAAACAAACTACTTTTTACATCTCTCTTCAATATGATAATAAAATATCAATCACTCTTACACAAATATAATATAATAATACAATAGCAACCACTCTTACACATTAATTTGATATAAAGTAAAATCACACCCGACTCAAATCCCAAAAGAAACACACATTTTTACTATTCATCCAGGATTTCAAATCTCATGAATCCAGAGTCATGACTCACTCCGCACACCTAAATCCCAAAAAGAACATACCTAACGGGTCAAGGACCCCCAAGCAATCTCCATAAGGGAGGGAAGAGCACACAAGGTGAGAAAATCGCACACGGCGTCGAGGCTTCACCACCGGAAGACGAAACAACAAGAAACAGCTTAAGAAGTAAAAACTAAGAGAAACATAGAAAGAAACGAAACTAGAAGACTACAAAAACAACACCAACCAAAAGACCAAAAATAAAAATACCAAAAAGGAGGTCAATGAGACGATCCTTCAACTAGTCGCCGCATGCACGTTGTCGTTGGAGGAGTCGCTCCGTTGGCTCACGAACAACGTTGGCGGTGGCGGCTACGGCGGAAGACGGACAGAGGCGGTCTTGTTCTTCCTTTTTCTTCTTTTTCTCTCTAGATTTGCGTTGAAAGTTTGTGATCAAGTGAGTCATGTAAGGGAGAGGAAGAAAGAGGGACAAGTTTAGGGTGGGGAGAGGTTCTAAAGTGAGAAATGTATAGTCATGGCTTATGTGAATTAAATATAACTCGACGAAGTGGTATAACTCAATTGGTTAGAGCTCCACCACCTATGGTCCAAAGGTCATGGGTTCGAATCACCCTTTGCACGATTAAAAAAAAGAATTAAATTTAGGGGTCATTACAACCAGTACAAAAATTGGCCCAAATTACAACTAAATACATGTACAAGAAATCCTTACAACCAGTACAAAATTAGGGAGCAAATTCTCTAAAACACCCTCCGCCCGTTTACCTTCTATGCTGCAAGAATTTGGCGCATTAAATGCACCGAAAATTTGAAATCCATTGGGCCCCACACATATAAAATGGATTTGGGATGCCTTTCATTTGAAAAAGTGTAAAAAGGCCGCTAAAATTCCATTTGACATTTCAAAAACAAAATTCAGAGCACGAGCCGGTGAAGAAGAAAATTTGGGAGCGATTTTGAGATGCACATCGAAACAAGGTATCAAAAAAACAATTACATTTATAATGTTTCATTATTGTGTTGCTTATTGCGATTAATGTTTTGTTTTGAAGGTTTATTCTGCTCGAGATATGGTGCGTGTGAGGCGAAAGAAGTTGTATCTTGTGAAGACGAAACAGAAAGTAGCGATAGACCAAACAGAAAAAGGAAGTACGTTGAAGAACGAGAAAAAGAAAAGAAAGGTAAAGAATCTCTAGATTCTTTTAAAAATTTGTATTGTAAAAGGATTTTGAATTTCTTTTGTATTTTGAAGGTTTGCGTAGCGAAATTTAGTTGATGGAGCGAGCAAAAGAAAGGTTTTATAGATTTCATATAATCTGTTTAAACAAATTAGTTATGAAAATTAATATTATCTTTGTTATTAAATTATTTTCGCAGGAAAAGAGTCGTTAGATACATTTATAGTTCAACCGAAACAGGTATTCGGGAATAGAATTAGCTCAATATTGAAAGGTTGTCGAGAAAATTATTTGTTTTCAGAAATCAAAGTGATACCGTTATTGTTGAACGAATCCGACGGCGAAAGAGTAAATATCATAAAAAGAACAAGCTACGTAATCAAGGTATAAAGACGATGCTATATTATAAGTTTATAATTGATTTAGAATTAACTTGTTTAGACCTTCTTTACACTTCTCGATGTAAAAGCGAAGAAAAAGAAAGTCTCGAAGAATGTTATGTATGATTCGTCCTCGTATTGCATTCGGAATAGCCCCCAAGTGAAAAGGGGAAAGGTCATCGTGCCAAGAAACCGATTCGGTGATGTTTTCTCAGGCAAAGTAGAATTATTGTGCAAGTGTGTGTGGCTATGCAAAATATTAGTTTGAACATGAAAATTTGAACGTGATTGTGCAAATTACTATGACATCCGTGCAAATATTATTGTTGTTGTGCAAATGTTCGTGACATTGTGCAACCTGCTCATGCCATTGTTCAAATTATGATGTAGTTGTGTAGCTTTTAATGACATGAACCTTTCTAAATAATTTTTGTAACTCAATATTGACTAAAGCTATATTATGTGGATTTTTTATTAGGTTCTATCAAAGTGGTTAAAAACGAGACATATTATAGATCAAATCTACGAACCGCAGCTGAAAGAGTTGAACAGTGTTGAGTTTAGAGATGAACATATTAGCATATTGAAGTTAACACCTTACTGGTTGTTGTTTGATGCAATATATAAGGAACATGAGAAATTGATGAAGAAATGTCACAAATTCGAAGAAGATATAAGACAAATAGTTAGTACTTTTGATTTTGATAAAGCAAGTGTTTTGTTATTGGAGGTGAGAAAATACCATTGTTGAATAGGGATGCGTAACTAATATTTGGGATTACTGGAGGGACCGAGATGATAGAGATTAAGGGTGAGGAATATAGAGTTACACCTTGGATAAAGAAGTGTTTTAAAAGAGAGATTGAGAGTACGTAATCAGTATTTGTGATGTACAGAGCGGTTTTATTCCGTAAAATAAAGACAATTATCCATAGTAATGAGGCCGAGGATGTAGATGATGTTGCTAGACTAGTGCATTGTTATTTTATGGCTTGTGTCCTGTCTCCATTTCGTAATGGATCATGTTCGCTCCACTTATCTCGCTTACGTGGAAGATCCGGAAAAAATATGCAATTACGACCGAGCACATACATTGTTGATATGTTCAAAAATCAATTGCTTGGTAGCAAGAAAATGAAAGTTGGTGGTTGTGCAATTATACTTCCTGTAAGAGACTAATATTTATACAATAGTTGACTTTTTATTGTCTAAAATATAAAATGAGCATTGTGTAATTCGAATGGTGTATTTTGCGGTATTGGTTGTGTGAGCACACATACTTATTTCGTAAGATACATGATGCATCGCTCCCTCGCTTTTTTAAATCGGGACATGAATCGATTCACAAGAGTATTCATCGGGTCAAGTCATTCGAAAAAAGAACATGTAAGCAAATAATCTAATTTCTATGGATTAAGATGAGACTTCTTTTAATGTGTATCATTGTTTCAGAAGTAAAGGTTATGTTGAAGGCAACAAAGATTGAGAAACATATTATGGGTGTACTTGTTTTTAGAGAAAGAGGGTTTTTGATGAGGAAAGAAAATATGATGAAACGGATGATTTAAAAGAGAAAGATGATTATATGGATACCGATGGTGATCAAATTGGCCGTCAACATGGGGTGGTTGCAGAATCTAGCGATGACGAGTATGTTGAGGCAACTTGTGAGTATGTTGAAGAAGAAAGGAAGAATCCCGATGATGTTGTCCCTACAATGGAAGAAGCTATTTCTATTAAGAACTCAACATACATGGAGATGGGGATTCGACTTCAAGTTTGTTGATGGTGCAAAGATCTCGATGAGAGGTTATTACGAAGAAAAAGTGAAATGATGAATTCGAATGGAGAAGGAAAATCAGATTTTATTGATGTACCTAACCCAACATTCAAGTACAAAGCACAAAGGAAGATGAGAGACATGAGAAAGATGAGAACTTAAATTCGGTTGTTGAACGAATGGGTCAGAAATTGAGAAGCTTGAAAACGATAACAAGGAATTGAAACTAAAATATGAGGTGGAAATTTTAAAGCCGAGAAATGAAAACAAGGAGTTGAAGACAAAATTGGATGAAGCATCCGTGCCAACAGCTACACAATTATACGAGAATCCAATGAACATAGCACATTTGGAAGCAGGTTGAAAAATTACACATTGCACAACTTGAAGTGGAGAAGCTGAGAAAGAAAATTTTAGAGTTGTCTGAATCAAATTCGATGGGCGTGCAGATAAAGAGAGAACACCATTGGGCAAGGGGAAACAAGTAAAAGTTATCCTTCGCCAAGCACAATGATACGTAGAGTTAAAGGAAGAATAGAGAAAGAAGATAGGAAACAAGTGGTCATCTCACCACAACCAAGTACTCGGGAGCTTGTTCTTTTGGCCGAGGGTGAAGAAAGAAACAAACAGGAAGAGGGAATAAACAGTGAGATACGAATGCGTAAGAGATTCAAGCTAGGTGAAAATTGTATTGTCAGAAAGAAGTCCGACAACAAGACAAAGGAATGTATACATTACCTGTTTGAGAACAATGGCGATGGGTAATATGTACTTTATGTAAACTATTGATATTTTTACATATTAAACAATCTTAAATGACATAGACTATTATGAAATGTGCGGGCTACCGTATGGGTAGGGCTGAAGTCATTCTCTCAAGTAATCGTAAAAGATTTGGTTGCTATCATACACCATGACATGATTTCAAGTCGTATAACATTCAATAAATTTAATAATGCATATTAATATATATGTAAAATCTAACCAAATTAATAATAATCGGATTTATTGTCCAAACGAGGTAATTGATTCGTGGGCCGAGATAATGCATTTGATATACGACCAACGAAGCCGGAGCAAGGAATGTATTGGTTTCACTAGCCACCTACTGGGTAAGTATTATTTTCAATGTTCCATATAAGCCTGAAATATTATTATTACAAGAGCCTTTCTCGATTATGAGCCCTATTTATAATGTGTAAATGTAGTCCCCGATTAAAGCAAATTCAAAATCCAAAAGGAGCATTACCGCATTTGATTGACAAAGTTATTGAGGGAGCTATGGATATGGGTTGTTTGCTATTTCCTATACTAGGATCGTCAAGCACCCAAATAGAGGACTGGGTGACCATGGACACTACCGAAAATAAATATGTGAAAAAATGAATGGAGGTTTTTAATTCAATGCGTCCAAGGCGTCGCGGAGGTGTAGACCATCATTTGGCGCAGTCTATGTTGGTGGTAATTATTCCTTGATTTACATAGGTGACTTTTTTTGGGCAAGAAGTGTGATAATTGAAGCATATATTAATTGTAACAGTAAAATATGTCAATCACAAATTGCGAGAGGTTTTTTCAAAGCATAGACCAAAGACACCCATTCCTTAGAAAGAAGTTGATAGAACCAGCTGAAGAAAGCTTGCAACAGTCAGCAGATTCAGTGGATTGCGGGGTTATAGTATGCAACTTGATAGAAACATTTGTGTCACAAAATCCAGCGAGAAAAGGAGAGTTCAATAATGCATTAGCTGGAAATTACATATATAAAATGGTGAAGTTATTCCCGGACGAAAAACAGTGTTATTTTTGAATGAATTGTTACCTAAATATTTTGCCTAGCTAACTAGAATGTGCAAAACCTTAAATTATATGCACGTCTTTTGGATATCCTGTTATGGATTATGTAAACTTAATTTGCGTACACATGTTTATGTTCATGCTTGCTTTGTGAAATGACTATGCAATGTAGAGCAGATTGTGCAAATATTATTGGTGTTATTGTGCAATATTATTTGAGTTGTGCAAATATTATTGTTATTATTGTGCAATATTATTTGAGTTGTGCAAAATTCATTTAGTGTAATGTGTAAAATTTGATCAAAAGGGGTTTTGATATATTTTTTTATAGAAAATTTTGAAAACCGATTTTTACGAACATAAAGGGAAATTTTATAAGTTACCCTAACAATAAATAATGATATTAAATTTTTAGCTAAAAAGACCTACTAAGAATAAACAAAGCTTTGTTAATATACTCGATTCAAGATTAAGCCTATGTATATAAGCTTAAAAACTCGATGAATAGAAAGCCACAAAATGTGTAAAAATCATAGTGTGAGTCTTCAAGTTGTACAATAATAGTAACAAAGCATCTATTACTAAAACAAATATTCTCATATATTAAAGAAAGACACAACCAAAGCGTATTAAAGAAACAACAATAGTAACCAAAAATTTTCCGGATGTGCAAAAATAATGAACATGTGCAAGAATCGAATAATAAAATAGACACCGTGCAAACACACATAATAACCCCATAAAACAATCAAATTACATATATAAGTCTAAACAACTGATGCATTTGAAAATTGTAAATAATTAACATACTTTAAGAAAATGCATGTTATGATAACAATAAACTCATTAATTAACATTGTTTGAATGTGTTTAAGCGAGTTATGATTAATAGAAAGACACAAAATGTGTAAAAATCATAGTGTGAGTCTTCAAGTTGAACAATAATAGTAACAAAACACCTATTACTAAAACAAATATATTAAAAAAAACCAAAGCGTATTAAAGAAACAACAAGAGTAACCAAAAATTTTCCGGATGTGCAAAAATAATGAAAAAATTAACATACTTTAAGAAAATACATGTTATGATTAAAATAAACTCATTAATTAACATTGTTTCGATGTGTTTGAGCAGGTTATGATTAAAAACTTGTTTTGTGTGTTAGAGGAGAAAATAACAAAGAAAAATAATTTTTGATATTGTAAAAAAATTAAAAAAACACATTATTTATTATTTTGTAAAAAATTTATCCATTTTTGTAAATGTATAGGTAATAGTACCTAAAAAATAACCAGATGTGCAAAAATAAAGATAATCGTGCAAAACACGAGAAAAATAAAAAATATATAAGCCTAAAATAAAAATAAATTTGAACACTTTAACAACAAGAATATACTTAAACAAAAATACAAATAAAACAATAAAATATTAGAGCAATACACAGAATGCATGAAATGATTAAATAGACTAAAAAGCATATACATGGAATAAATGCAAGCACTTATTACTAAAGCGATATATTAAACCAAGCAAAACCATGAAAAAAAGATAAAGCAGATCAACATCGAAACTTTAAAAAGTATAATATTACAAAAAAGTAACCATAGGAAGTTGTTCATAACAAAGAAATAAAAATAGTTGTTCATAGCAGCAAAATAAAAAAGAAATATTTTTAATAAGGAACCGAAAGAGGAATTGAGCGGTTGGGTGTACTTGTCCTCAAGATGAAGGTATTCTTCATAAGCAACATCCTAGAGAGCCTTAAAACGGATGATCTCCTCGGGAGTCTCTCGCATTCTTCATATCAACCCAGAGCCACGACTGCGCCATTTTTGCATGTATTTTGTCCAAAGAAGCAGAGCCTTTTGCAGATTTGCCAACTCGAGAAGAACCTTCTCCCGCCGCAGAAATATGAAGTAAATTAATGATCGTTGTAACCGCAATTATTGGTGGGCTGATGTGGCTAACAAGATTACCGGTCAACAATAATGAGAACGCATACGCGCGTCGATCGTTTATCCAGAGTTAATGAGTGGGTGCCATTAATATAAATGATTGGATGGTTAAATGCATATGCCGAGAAAGCAATAAAGAAGACGACGATTCTTTGGGTGGTTTAGGTCCGCATAAAGTGTGGATTGTGTAATCCGCTTATTGTGCCACCGAGGCGGTATTTATAGGGCTCAAATGTTGCCCTAGAATCCCCGAATTGGGGGCCATGCATTTAATGCATGGATTCTTAATTAATGTCGGGTGTACGACTACATACAAAGATGGCGACGGCCCACTCCACCGTCACGGGATATCGGCCGCTCGGTAGGCCTACTGACAAACTAAAGTACGTTATTACTATTCTAAGGAATGTCGGCATTTAATGCGATCACCGTTGGGATATATATTCCTATTGTAGGGCGATCTTCTAACATCCGGGGCGCGCATCATCCATCTTCACTCTCGGCCGTGGTCTTGGATGGTCGCGGCCGAGCCCGAGGGTCTTCTCGGTCGGCCCTACTGCGTGCCGCGGCTCCTTCAGATCCGGCTCCTCCGACCAGCCTTGCTTGGTCTATCTTTGCTCTGCTCGGCGGTGATGACCGGCCTGCTATCTCCCGAAGTCTCCCCATATCTCGTCCTGGGGGAAATTGGGCCTGTATGTGGGCCCAATCGGTTCTCGATTGGGCCGAAGCCCATAATCCATCCCACAACAATTGCCCTCGCCTTGGCCTTTGGTTTTTCCGGGGCCGAGGCGATATTCCGAGCGGCCGACTGGGTGGCCGAAGCAGACAGGCGCAGTGTGATGGGCTGGCCCGGAGCTTCTCGGGACTCGTCGGTGAGGAGTAGCGTACTCGGGAAGCGATGGGACTTATCAAGAATGTGAAGAGTCTACGGGAGGCAGCCTATGCGCGCGTGAGCGTAGGCTATGATGGCGCTTGTTTCGCACGCGCGATCGACACGGTCCGTCAAACGGTCATAACCCGCCCCAAAATTTATTTTTGGACCCTAAATTTGAAAAGTTAATTTCATACAGGTCCCTCCCGCCTTTCATAAATAGCGGTTCCGTTTCATTATTCGTAACTTTTCGACCTTTGAGTTAAAGATCACCCCATTGACTTCAAAGCGTTTCCTTTCCGTCAAAGAGCACTTTAAGGGATTAGCAATCGCTTCTCCGTCCGTGGCCTCGTTGGTAAGTATCTACCGCAAGTGCCCTCTCTTTCTCTCGTGTTTATTTGATTACCGTTGAGATGGTGAGGTCCCGCGGTGGTGCCTCTGGATCGCGTGGTGTCGGGGGTAGAATCGCCGGAAGGGTCGACCGGGCGAGTTGTCCCGTCGCATTGGGCCTACCGATGATGATGGCTTGGGGCGTGTTTTCCGCCCGAGTTGGTGAGGCGGAGGCCGAGAGGCGTCGGTGGCGGCCTCCGTCGGGGTTGTTTCCGCGAAGGGACGGGAAACTCGGCCTTTGAGGGTTTGTCCGACCCGGTGGTCGAAATGGGGCTCGAGCGTTGAGGAGAGATCTCGGTGACGGAGGAGGAGGAAAGAGTCCTCTTGGCCGAAGGGGATAGGGCCCTGGAGGGAGGAGACGAATGAGGAGATCGCCCGACGCCTTTGGTCGAAGAGAGGAATCGTGAGGTTGAGGCCAGTTCAGTGTGGGCCGAGTTTATGGTTCGGTTGGCGGCCCCAGTTGAGTTTGATTTCGTGGCGTACTGGCAGCCTATCCCTATAATCCCTCCGACCGGCCGAGGAGATCGATTCGGGTTGCCCGGCCTCGCCACGGGCCGTGAACTCCGAGGAGTGGATGAGCTCGATGACCTGTGCCGAGCTGGATAGGCCGATGGTGGATCGGCGAGTTCCGCTCGACGTACACCTCTATGCTCCCGACCCCACCGAGAGGGCCGACCAGCCTCCCGAGGGAATGGTGGCCGCCAACGTTGACATCATGGCGCTGGCTCCGCTTCCCCCTTCCCATTATCGTGTCCCACCCGCTCAACGGGAGGTGGCCCCCTCCAGATCCATCCGAACGGGTGGCTTGTGTTTTGTGCACGATGACTCTCATGGGGTGCTTGAGGCTTTATAGGCACCCCACCCCGGGAGGTCACTCACTTGGTGAGCCTCAACAAGACTCCCGGGCGGCCAACCGAGGGCTCTACTACGTCAAGAGCCGGAAGAAGGTCGTGATCGAGGATAACTTCCGATCTGAAGGACTGGAAGACGAGATGGTTTTGGGTCTCGGGCGTGGAGGTCGGCGATCGGCTCCTCCTCGGGAAGTCCCGGTCCCCACCTCATTCCAAGAAAAGAAGAAAGGTGAGCTTGCCCCTATCTTATGAGCCATGAGGGACTCGATCTAATTTCTTTCCCCTGTTTTGCAGATTATCCGTTCCCGAAGGAGGGAGGAGAGCTGAACTTTGATTTTGGTTTGGTCTTGGAGAAGCTTCGGCTCGTTCGGCCTCGGATCGCCAACTGCGTCGCTCTTAGCAAGTCCGGAGCTCGCCGTTGTGCCCGACTATTCAGCCTTTCCGCGGCATCTTAGCCGACGAGGTATTGTTCTATTTGTTCGTTCTTGCCTTTGGTTCTATGGTTACGACTCTTTTCCCTTTTGCGAGCCCGACTTTCCCATATTCTCCTCCCGCCCGCCGAACCGATGGATCAAATGTCGGGCGTGTTGGCGCTCTTAGGGGGAAAAAGTCGCGGGAAAGCGAAGAAGAGGGCGGGCGCACGCCCGTAGGAGGGGTGGTCATTCGGGAGCCCGCCCCGACTTCGCCGTGGCTACCTCGCCATCCCCGGGAGTCCCGGCCACCCTTGTGGCCAGCCGTGTCCCCCTCGCTGTCTCGAGCTTCCGACCGCCCGATCGGGGGATGCCGCGCCGACCCCGCCTCGAAGGAGCGGGAGCCGGGACCTCCGGCTGCCGCACTGGGTCGACCCCGGGCCGGCCGGTGGAACTCTCTCGAGGAGGAGGGCCAGAGCCCCCATTGAAGCGGCCGCGACAAGCTATTTCTGCCGGGGAGGGGACGTCATCACCCCGCCCGAGGGGATTCGAGCCGGTTGCCCCGCGGTCCCCATCCCCGCCGTGGAAGGCCTCCCGTTGCCCGATTCCGAGAGGGAAGCCTCGATCGGACTGGATGGGCCGCGACCAGCCGATTTGAGGAGTAAGTGTTCCTCGACTTTTTCTTTCTTCTCGATCCTATTACCGAGTTGAACTCTTGGTTCCAGGATGTTTACCGAGGACGTCTTCCAGCCGGACATTCTGCTGAATTTCCTATCCTCTCGAGCGGCCGGGACGTATTCGCCTCCCGGCCCATCTCCAGTGGCTGTCCGAGACATCCCGCGGCCTGGAATCGGGATTTGGAGGCCGTGGCTGCTTTTCCCGGCGAGCGGCAAGAGCCGTTCGAATCTTTGCGGCCCAAGCCCTTGTTATGGCCGAGAAGGCTGGCCCGGAGGCGGGATGAGGAGGCCCGCCAGCCGCCGCGACCGGCCCGGCAGAGACGGCCAGAAGGCCACTGGAAGAGGCCGAGGCCCGGCAATTGGGTCCCTCCACCGAGCAGAGGCTCGGAAGCGGTTGGGGAGATGGAGTCCCTAGCCGCTCGGGTGGTGGAGGCTGGAGGAGCCCTCCGGGATCGGGAGGTCGAGGCCGGCCGGGATAAGGAGGCCGCTGCTGCGCGCCCGCTCGAGGGCTTGAACAGGGGAGGACCGAGGCGCAGGAGGTGGCCGCTCGGGAGCCGGAGAGGTTGAAGGCCAGCCTCCCGGACGTGCGAGGCCTTTGCCGAGGAGGCCCGAACCAGGCTCGCCGGCCGACGACCGGATTACACACCTCGAGAGCCGGCTTTGGGCCTCCGAGGAGACCGTCCGGGATCTGGTGGAAGCTCGGCACCGGATAGCCGCCCGGGAGGAGGGGACCGCCGAGGCGGAAAGGGAGAGCTTGTCTTCAACCCCTATGAGGACGTCGGCTGCGGTGTCGGAGTTTGCCTATTACATGGCATTCGCCGAGGCCATCCGCACGAGTCGGAGGGAGAATGTGCCATCCGCCCACCTTGAGAGCCGCTTCGGGCTTATGTCGATCAGCACCCGCTCCACCCCGACTTCCACGTTCGGATAAAGGATCTCGGCGGAGTTGAGTGTTGATCTTTCTGGTATCCTCGCGAGAATCGGCTGCTCCTCCCGATGAGGCATCTCCGAGGATCTGCGGGGGACCAGTGAAGGCATGGGAAACCGCCGGGGATGCGCCTCCGGTGGGCGAAACAAGTTAGGCGGGGGACCGGTGCGGGGATCGCTCGGGAGATGATTTCTTTGGAGGAGTGAGGGATACTTTAAACTCACGTTCAGTGCTGCTTTGTCAATCTCTCTTTTAATAGAAACCTTGAGCTCCAAGAGATATTTTGGACTCCCATTGCGGTTGGTCTTTCTTTTTTATAGATACTTTGAATTCCAAGTGATATTTTGGACTCCCCATTGCGGTTGTAATTCTTGTTTTTCTTTTGGTTTAGGGTTTATGATTTTTGTACTCGGCCAATGGCCACCCCTTTGTAATTAATGAAATCTGCATTTCCCTTCACTTCTCGGCTTCATTTACCGTTTACGTACTTCGACAATACTGGTTGTATGGTTGATTCCGGCTACCTTTTGATCGTAAAACTCTCTTCACGTCTTGTGGTATTTTTCCGTCTTTGCCTGTTTATTAGATACTTAGGAAAATAGATCGAGTAGGAAATAAAATAAGGTGGTTCTGCCCGGCCCCCAAGGCGAGGCTCGGCTTTTAAAGTTAGAAAAATTTTGCGAAAAATTTCTCCGATCAGCAGATTCTGCTCGGCCCCCAAGCGAGGCTCGGCTTTTTAAAGTTAGAAAAATTTTTGCGAAAAATTTCTCCGATCACCCGATTCTGCTCGGCAGGTGTTTGAGCTCCGTGTCCGCCCGCCATGTTGGTCGGTCGATTTCTACGACTCATTGAGTTGTGCTCTTTGAGGGATTAGAGACCGCTCGAGCTCATTTGCCCTATTGTGATTTTGCACGCATGCGGAGTCTTGCCTCTACGTGAGCCGGTCACGTGTCGGGGCTCGAACGCCCGAAACTCATAGGAATCGGGATACCTCGAAGGCAATGTTGCCCGTTAACCTCGGCCGTAGCAGAGCTCGTAACGAGGATTTGTGGGTGGTGTGCCCCCTTGCTTGTGATAGGTTCTCGCTCGTTCACAAGGCTTGTGGAGTCGGTGTCCACTCGCGAGTCGTGGTCGGATGGATCGAAAAGATTTGTAACTTTGGAAGATTCGAGATGATAAACCGATTTTATTTATCAATTCTATAACTATTACATTTGAAAGATGTACAAAATTTTCCGACCGACCTACCCGACCAGCTATTGATGATAAACCGATTTTATTTATCAATTCTATAACTATTACATTTGAAAGATGTACAAAATTTTCTCGAGGTGGCATGCGTTCCACGGGTATTGGTCTCGCGTGCCATCAAGATGCTCTAACTCGTAGGCTCCCCGGATAGCCATTTAGATATTTTGAAGGGGCCTTCCCAATTGGGGCCGAAATCCCCTTGGGTGGGGCCGAGGACCCTCTTGAGGACTAGCTCACCGATCTGGAATTGGCGGACCTTAACCTTGGAGTTGTAGTATTTTTCGAGCGCTGCTTATATGTCGCATTCCCATTGCATTGAAATGAGCCTTCGCTCCTCGAGCATGTCGAGATCCATTCTCCGGGCCTCGTCATTCTGTCGGAGATCGAGTGGAGGTTCTCAACATTGGGATGGCAACTTCCGACGGTATGACCGCCTCGGTGCCAAAGGCTAGGGCGAACGGGGTTTCCCTGTTGAGTTTCTTGTTGTAGTCCTGTATGCCCAGAGGACGTCGAGTAGGCGGCTTGCCCAATTTCCCTTTTTATCCTCCGGCTTGGTCTTGAGGATGTGCTTCAATTTTGTTAACCGCCTCCACTTGGCCATTGGAGTGCGGGTGATATGGAGTGGAGAACAATCTTTTAATCTTCCACCTCTCACAAAACTCCGTGATTTCTAAACCATCGAACTGTTTCCCATTGTCCGAAGCGATGGCGTGGGGAAGACCGAAACGGCAGATGATGTTCTTCCATATAAACTTGATGATCTCGCCGCCGGTCGATCTTATTCGAGGCTCGGGCCGCCCACTTCGTGAAGTAGTCGGCGGCGACCACGGCGTACTTGCAGCCTCCGGAGCGGTTGGGAGAGGACCTATCAAGTCAATGCCCCATTGAGCAAACGGCCAAGGCTCGTAGATGGATTTCAGGCTGTTCGGGGCCGACTTGATATTCGGTGCCATCGGTGACATTTGCGACAGGCTTTAGCGCATGCGATGGCATCCTTCCTAAGGGTGAGCCAATAGTAGCCACTGTCTCATTGCCTTGTGCGAGCGCTTGTCCTCCGGCGTGGTTCCCACAGATTCCTTCGTGAATGTCCGCCAAGACTACTTGTCCTTGCTCGAGCGTGATGCATTTAAGTAGCGGGAGGAAGAAGCTTTGCTTGTAAAGTACGTTGTCGATCAGGTATACCTCGCCGCCACGAGCTCGAGTTGTTTGGCTAGAACCCTATCCTTTGGCAAAGTCCCATTTTTGAGGTAGGCCACGATCGGAATCATCCAATTTTCTTCCTCCTCCTCGACCATGTTGATTGATCGATTACGAATCGCGAATGGAGCCGCCTCGTTAGAACAATATTAGTCATGTCGGCGGCCCCCTCGGAGGTTGCTAATTTGGACAGTGCATCTGCACGGGAATTCTGCTCCTCGGGATTTACTTGATGAGCACTGTTGGAGTTTCCCACACATGGCTGCCACTATCTCTAGATATTTTGCCATCTGCTCTCCCCTAGCCTCGAATTCTCCTTTAACACTGGTTCACGACGAGCAGCGAATCCATGAAAATATGTAATCGGCGGGCTCCCACGGCCTCGGCGAGCTCAAGACCCCCGACCAGGGGCCTCGTATTCGGCCTCATTGTTCATGGCGGGAAGTCAAATCGGACAACGTTTGTGAAGCATTGGCCCTCGGGACCAACTAGTACTATCCCGGCGCCCGAGCAGGAGGACGTGGACGACCGTCGACGTATAGTCTCCAAGGAGGGAAGTTTACCCCGATCGGGTCCGGAGGGAATGTCACCGACCAAGAAATCCGCCGAGGCCTGCCCCTTGATTCTTTGTTCGAGGGGAGTAAGTTATCCCGTCTTGGGCTATCTCCGGTGACCATTTTAGGAGTCGACCACTTGTGTCCGGCCGATGTAGCACTTGTCGGCGGGAGGGTTGTGAGGACTTCGACTTGATGGTCAAAAAGTAAGCCCTCGGCTTTCTCACGCTCATTACCAACGCATATGCCGGTTTTCTAGGGGAGTATATCCGAGTTCGGCGTCGTGCGTGCACAGGCCGACAAAATATATCGGGAGATCTTGCTGCCCCTCGGCCGGACTAGGACGGCGGCGAGCGCCGAATCCGAGGCTGCTAGATATAAAAAGAGCTTTTCACCCGGCTTGGTTTGGAGAGGATTTGAGGGTTAGCCGGGTATTCCTTAACCTTTTTGGAAGGCCTCTCTGCTCTCCCTTCCCCAGAGAACTTCCCTTTCTTGATGGTGGTGAAGAAAGGTCTGCTCTTGTCCCGAGGCGGGGTATGAATCTGTTGAGGGCCCGACAACCCGTCGGTGCGCTGTACCTACTTAACGCTCTTGGGTTCGTCCATGTCTAGGATGGCCTTTATCTGTGCGGGGTTCGCCTCGATTCCTCTCCGACTTACTATGTGGCCGAGGAACTTCACGACCCGACCCCGAAGTTGCACTTCTTCGGGTTGAGTTTCATGTTATATTCCCTCAAGATTGAGAACGCCTCATTGAGATCCCGCAGTGGTCTTCTTTCTTTAGGCTCTTTACTACTATGTCATCGATGTAGACTTCCATTGTCTTGCCGATCTGCTCGGCAAACATCTTGTTGACCAACCTTTGGTAGGTTGCCCCGCGTTTTCAGGCCGAAAGGCATTCTCAACCATGAGTAGACATTCTTCTCTGTAAGGAAAGAGGTGTGCTTGATATCCTCAACTACCATCGGTATTTGATGGTACCCGCAAAGCGTCCATGAACGACATCATTTCGTGCCTTGATATTGTCGACCAGGTGGTCAATATGTGGCATTGGAAAATGGTCTTTTGGGCACGCCGCATTGAGGTCTGTGAAGTCGATGCACAACCTCCGTGAGCCATTCGACTTTTTCACAAGCATGGCGTTGGCCACCCATTGGGGTTCGTCCTCGGCTGCTCTATTAGTTTGTTGTCGAGCAGCTTCTTAACCTCTTACGCCAAAGCTGCGTACTTCTCGGCCCGAATTTCCTCCTCTTCTCGCGAGGTGGCTTCTTCTTTGGGTCGATTTTCGGGTGATGGCAGGCATGTTTGGGGTCGATGCCGACCATGTCCTGATGAGACCAAGCGAAAACATCCACGCTTTCCCTCAAAAGCTAATTATCTCTTCCCGCATTTACGAAGGGATTTTGAGCCAATAGCAACTTCTAACTCTGGTCGGCTTAGGTCGACTTGAACGTATTCAAGTTCCTCGACCGCGCGGTTCTTTTAAGCTTCGCCCTCGGGGTCTTTGGGGCTGCCCCTTGGGTCGAGATCTAGCCTTTGCGGCTCGAAGCCCGGGCGGGGCTCCAAGTCACAGTCGTCGACGCAGTCGACTTCCATCTGCATATGACCTTGGTCAGTCTCGGAGGAACTTGTTTCATGAACGGTATTGCAATTTGAATCTAAAAGCAAAAATAAATTTGGACTTGGGTAGTTCAAACATTTTCTTGCCATTTTCTAAAGTCGCCTTTACGGTTCCCACATTTCCCTCGGGGTGGGGAATTTGATACAATAAAAGAAAGAAGAGGCGACCGCCTCAAAAGTTTCAAAGAAAGGTCAACCGAAGAAGCCGTTATACATGTTCGGCTGGTCGACAATTACAAAATCCACCGCCTAGTTATCCTAATCTTCTCATCCTTATGGTCAACGAGCTCCACCGTCAGCTTGATCTTCCCGTATGCGTTTACGATCATGTCCCCGAATCCGCGGCTGCAAGTCATAGGGCTTGATGTACTTCGTCAAATTTCCCATCCGGTCAGCGCCGACTTGAAGATCAAATTGCAAAAACTCCCATTGTCGACCGAGAATCCTGTCGATTGTCATTCCGAGGATGGTGGAGGTGATCACGAGTGCATCGTTCTTCGGGCAAAGAATGCCTTCCCGACGGCATTGGAGAAGGCGAGCACGGTGGATTTCGGGATGGCCGGCTCGGAGGGAAACTCGACTAGGCCGATGTTATCAATGGCCCTAATCTCGGCCTTTCTCTTCCGGGATCGGGGCCGAACACCTCTACCAGCCCGCCGAGGCTCCCGCCTTTGGAGCATACCGATCCGGCCCTGCATGGGCGGGCGGGAGCTCGTCGTCGCCGGAGTCGCCGCGGACAGCTCAACTGCCGTTACCCTGGCCGGGAGTTGGTTCTCGGCGGCGAGGAGCCCGCTCCTCGGTGTCTCCGCTCAGGCGGAGGCTTCTTAACGAAAGCATCGAGCTTCCTTTCTTCATATAGCTTCCATAGCTGGCGGAGGAGATCGCGACACCGACTGGTATTGTGACCGAGGATTCGTGGTATGCACTGTAACTTGCACAGGCGGCTTAGTGGGGTCTAGCTTGATCGGCTTGGGCTTACGTAGTAATCCCGAGTCTGGATGGAGTGAAAAACCCGAGCGGGCGATTGGCCGAGCACATTTACGATCGGGAACACCTCGACTTAGGGGAGCTTCGTCAAACCTTTTGAAGGTTCCGAAGTCTCGCTTGTTCCCGCCCCTTTTTGGCCACCCCTGTCCTTTCTTGGTCGGGGTGCTTTCCGGCCCCGCTCCTTCGTTTCCACCTCACCTGTGCGCTGGGAAATTAGTTTCGGCGGGTAATGAGATCACCTGCCCGCCGGCGGAACTCGGCATAAGTGGTCGGATACTTCTTGGTCATATGCCCGAACATGTGAGAGTCAGGCGAAGTCCGCTTATGGCCGCGTGGAGTCGTAGCTCGTCGTCCACCGGTTCCCGGTGAGCAGTACCTCATCTAGCCTGTCGAGGTAGGCTTCATCCGACTCCGTTCGGCCACTGGCGGATTCCCATCAACCTTTGGCGGTTCTCGGCTCGCGGGATCTTAGAGGCGAAGTACGAGGTGAACTTTTCGCCGAGCTCGTCGAAGTTGTGAATCGAGCGAGCGGGGAGTGACACGTACCATTTGTGGGCCGGCTCGCCCAAGGTCGGTGGGAACCGCCTGCACTTGGTGGCGTCGGAAGCTCCTCGGCCGACCATATAGATCTTGTACTTGCTCAAGTGAGTCTCCTGGATCTGTCTTTCCCTCGTATACCGGGGTTTGAGGAGGAAGAATCTTTGGTTGGGTGGAGCTTCTTCAATCTCCACCGATAGTGGCTCATTCGCACAGGACTTTTCGATGAGCTGTCCCGAGCCAATTCTCTCGGCCATCTCGTCAATCTTTTCTCGCATGGCGGCAAGTAGGGAATCACGTGGATCTTTAGCCGGCTCGGAGCGGGTGGGAGGATGCGGTCCCAGTCGGTCATGCACCGAGACCGGGCTGGACCCAGCCGGTCCATAACCGACGCCCTCCTTTCCTCCCCGAAGGACCGGAGCGCTGGGAGCCGGGGCTCGCCTTTGATTGAGCCTTAGCGGGCGCCTTGGTCACAGACTCGGAGTCCGACTCAAAATCAAGTTGGTGGGAGGAACCGAAGTCGTTCAAATACGGATCTGGATCCTTGGGGGACCGGCTCGCGGCCCGCCTCCACCGCTTTTCTTTTCCCTTTCTTCGCCTTCTTGCGAGCCGCCGACGATGCAGGATTTGCCACCTCAAGCTCCTTGCCCCGGGCCTGGAGTTGCTTTATCGCGGTCCGTATACGCTTCGGAGTTTGATACTCCCGAAGAGGGATGGGGCGATGAAGCCTCCGGCCCCGACCGGTGTCGTGTCTCCTGAACCGGCGGGTCGGGAATACGCGCGCCATCGTAAGGATCGTCTCCGGCGTGGGCTCCCTCCCCGGTTGGTGAATGGCGAGTTTGTCATGATTCGCCGTGATTTTCTGGGTTTTTCCAGTGAGGAAGATGAGTACCACCCTTCTTCTAGCGCCAATTGTTGTAACCGCAATTATTGGTGAAATTTGATGTGGCTAACAAGATTACCGGTCAACAATAATGAGAACGTATACGCGTCGATCGTTTATCCAGAGTTAATGAGTGGGTGCCATTAATATAAATGATTGGATGGTTAAATTCATATCTTTGAGAAAGCAATAAAGAAGACGGCGATTTTGGGTGGTTTAGGCCTGCATAAAGTGTGGATTGTGTAACTGCTTATTGTGCCACCGAGGCGGTATTTATAGAGGCTCAAATGTTGCCCTAGAATCCCCGAATTGGGGGCCATGCATTTAATGCATGGATTCTTAATTAATGCCGTGTACGGCTACATACAAAGATGGCGGCGACCCACTCCGGCCGTGCGGGATATCGGGTGCTTGGTAGCCGGGCCGACAAACTAAAAGTACGTTATTACTATTCTAAGGAATGTCAGCATTTAATGCGATCACCGTTGGGAGATTTATTCCTATTGTAGGGCGATCTTCTCGACATCCGGGGCGCGCAACATCCATCTTCACTCTACTGTGGTCTTCGGATGGTCGCGGCCGGCCCGAGGGTCTTCTCGTCGGCCCTACTGCGTGCCGCGGGCCGCTTGAGATCCGGCTCCTCCGACCAGCCTTGCTTGGTCTATGCCGCTCTCGCTCGGCGGTGATGACCGGTCGGTTATCTCCCGAAGTCTCCCCATATCTCGCCTGGGGAAATTGGGCCTCGTGTTGGGCCCAATCGGTTCTCGATTGGACCGAAGCCCATAATCCATCCCACAACAATGACCAAAAAGAAATAGCTTAAAGAAAATAAAGAAAAAAATAACAAACACAAACCTCGCCTTCTCTTGGCCACCTCTATTAGCTTCTCATTGTTTTTTTCAATCACCTCTAAAAGACGATCGATTTTGAGTCATCCTAAAAATGAAAAACAGCAAAGAACATTAAAATATGGCAAGAAATATAAGAAAAAAGAACCAACTTTAATCACGGAAAAAATGCAATATTAAAAAAATATTAAGTTGAGCAGGACCATTGTTCCTTGTTGAAGAAAGAAAGATGAGAAACGAGAGAATGTGTTAAATGAAGACACCGAACGCATACGAGAGATAGATATATGGCTGCGTAGAAATGATTACCTACAATGTTATATAAATGCTTGATTAACGTTTTGGTTGGAATCGAGAAAATGTGACGTTTGATGCGTAGAAAGCTGCTCAACTTCCACCGCCAAAAATGAAATCGTCCAATAAACATTTTCTTGGTTTTAAATTTTATTTTGAGCGGGCCAAGATTATTATTTTTGCAGGCCCAAAAGCAAAATACATGTAAAGCCCTTTATTAGCCAATATAACTACGTAATATATGCGAATATAAAAAAATTTGAGCAGACTCCACAAAAATGAAGAGTCTTGTGAACAACAAAGTAATACTTGCACAACCATAGCAAAAACATAAAATTAAGACCCGAGAATCCAAAAATACAAAACACTTAAAAATATAATTTAAAAGCGGAAAAAACTAAACTATACAAAAATACATAGAAAGGACTTATTAAAATTTGCAAAGGCCAAATTTTTTTAAACAATTAACTGAATTTTATGGAACAGTGTAAAAAATGTGGCTCAAAGCCAATACATATACATAAACTACATAATATGCGCAAAGCACAAAAAAATTTTTTTGCACAGGCCCTGAAAATAATATGTAAAAGCCCAAAACAAATAAAGGGAAACTATGCACAACAAAATGATATTTGCACAGCCCGATATCAAAATAAATATAAGGCCCATAACCAAAAAATAACAATCGAGTAAAAAACAATTTTATAAGCGAAAAGCCCAAAAACAAATCAAATGACTTATTAAAATTAGACCGTTGGGAGCCCTTAGAATATTACCGTTAGAATTATATGAGATTCTTTTGTATAAATATATATCTTCGTGTCTCACATCAAAGCAAAAATCACCTATATTTACAACATTCCTGATAGCATTGTATTCACACGGCTTATTTTTGGGGCATGAACCATGTCTCAAACCGGAACAACGAATTATCCACGGTACTCAAGATCCTATTGCACAATATGTAGAATTCCAGCAACAATTCGTGTATCGAAACGAGAAATAACCCACAGTAGGTTGTATTATAATTGTTCCCAATATGGGTGGTCTCATTGGTGTAGTCCAATAGAGTGGAATTCAAGTGCAAGCGATATGGAAGAAGTGTCCAAGTGTAAAAAGAGTAGAAGAAATACATTCGAGGTCTACAAGAAAGAATGAAGACGACATACCAGATTAATTTAGGAACTTTGCTGGTTGGAAATCTATTCACAATTTTTACATTGTTGTAATATGTTTGATTATAAGAGAAGTTCTTCTTTGAAGTTTAGCGTGATATATGCAGAATTTTTTGAGTTTGAGAAGTGATATACTCAAAAGTTGACTGCAATAGTTCTTGATTTATATGTCACTATGTTTATATATTGCAATTGCCTTAAGTATTTATTTGTTCTTGATTTAGACGAAGGTTTGATTACATATTATTACAAAGTTGAAAGACGTGAATTAGACTGCAAAAACTTCAACTTTGGAAAAATAAAAAAGATTTATATGCACCAATTAAGAAATTTACGAATGAAAATCACACAAAGATGATGTACAAAAGATGGGATACATATTCCATATATTCATTTCTGTCAAAATGTGGTGCAACATCTAATCCATTACATATGAGATACAAAATGATATACAAATATTCTGCACAAAAATATAGGTTGCACACAAATAATTACATGTCAAAAGCCACTAATAAATCTGCAGCAACACTACGGTTTACTTCTTGTGAAGTCGTGGAAGGCCTTACTTTCTTCTTTGGAAACTCACCGTATGAAGTGATTCGAGACTTTTTAGGCCTTCCGGGTTGGCGTTTTAGATGCGGAGGCAAAATCTTCTTGGTCTTGTCATTATCATGGCATTCAAAACGAAGTGTTTGAGGAATAGGATGGATATGTGGCTTGTAGGTTTCTTGATAACTTTCGGTGAAATAACTTTCATCTATATGAGTATATATCTTTATTACGGTGTTTACGGATAACTGCAAAGAAGATGTGCACAAGGAAAACCGGTTGTTTGTCACATATAACAAGAGCATTCCCTCTTGGTGAGGTCAACACAATACGAAATATCGAGATAAAACTTCAAAATTACCACCGGGACACTTATTCACGAGGCAAGACATACTAACCTCACATAGTATGCTCCACCGAGACTCCTTTTGAGGAACCAATGGTGTACTCCACTTTTCGATTCTTTTCTACGTTGAACAAACCACCTTCCAATATTGGAACGTATCCAATCACACAACTTGGTAACGGGTAAACATCGTGCTTCAAGTAACCAACTATTTAATGACTCTGCTGCGCATTTGAAGTCATTTCACCATAACGGGTAATATGAGGAGAATATGCAATGATCAATTGCAGGTAATTATGCAATCCAATCACCGCAATGTTTCCACCAACCTTAATAAAAGCGATCAACATTCTCCTGGAACAAGCGTTACGTAGGAGCATATGCACATGCTTTAAAGAGCTCACCGAGATCAGCCCGTTGAGTATTAGACCAGCCGAGAAGAAAACCGACTGAGATTTGTTAACAAGTGTTACAAGCAGAAAAAATGAACCGGTTCTTCAAAGAAGATTTGAAGGCAACAAGAATTCCAGATGCCTATCGGATATGAAAAAGATTTACTTCCTATGAGTGATAAACTCTTTAAGTTTCGAACAAACCAAGTCCAATTAATCGTGTTTTCAACGAGAGACAATTGCAAATGCAACAGGGAAAAGGCACGGGATCATAAATAGAGATGATGTTTTTATATGCCAAAAATATAACAATTGTGCAAATTTAATAACAACTGTGCAATTCTTATCAAAGTCAGGCAACTTATATAACTATTGTGCAAATAATGTAACATTTGTGCAGAAATTATAACGATTGTGCACAACTTGCTCAACTAGTGCAATAAAGAAACAAATCAAGAAAGCAATAAAGCATGACATGAATAAAAAATAGTTGGCAAAAAAATAAGAATCTATACCATTGTTACCATCTTTCGCAGCTTGTTGTCAACAAAATTCCTTTAGACGACCCTTGAGGAAAGTTCCATCGAGAAATAACATAGGTCGGCATGATTGGAATCCATCAATGCAAGCTTTAAAAGAGATAAATAACCTTTCAAAGCAATTAGTAAACTCATCCTGTTCAATAAAAGCAACACTTCCGAGATTGGTTCTAAGCACATCTTGTACATACCATCTAAGATGATCATAGGATTCATCAAAATTACCAAAAATTGTATCCCTGGCTATTTCAATTTGCACGCCATGCTTTGTGATACGGTACTTCAATGCCATAATTAATGCGGACCAGATTTATTACATCGGTACCACGGATTGTTGACTTACTCTTAACACCTTGCATTGTAAGCTTGCCAATTAATCTAGGGGCAAAAGCGTTTGGACTTGTTATTTACCAAATTTCTCAAACAATTATGATTGAGAGAAGCCTTATAGATAACAAATTCTCCTGCTAATTTGTTATTTTTTGCCCTAATAAACCAATCACAACAACCACCAAGAGACATTGATTGAGAGCACACCACGGTATATATATTTATCACTATTTCTAACAAATTTATACAAGAACCCCAAACGTGTTGCATACTTAATCAAGGACTCCCGAATTCTCTTGCACCACCAGGGAAAAACCGTCCCAACCCCACCCTTCATTAGATCAGCCCAACCATCGGATAAATAGCTAGTCTTACTAAGGAGGGCTTACATCAAAGAAAGACACACCGCTTAAACCAAAAACTCTTCAATAGGAACATTGTCTAGATTAGAAACTAAATGAGATACATCGCACACACCATTTTCTTCATCGGACAAGGCACAACTAGTATGATTATTATCCAAAAGCATCGATCACGTAGAGATATTTGAACATCAACGACATTTGAAGCACAACTTTTGGATATATAATGTACGTTGACAAGATCTTCGTCGACTCCAATAAACAATTTTTCAAATTCCCGATAGAGCATGAGAGAGAAAACTCACCTTGCTTCAACTCTCGCCATTGAAGGATAATCTTGGAAGTGAGATTGAAGAAGGTCGAGTATTTCCAAGTGATATCACTTCATTCTACCATTGAATTTGACCTAAAATTGTAATAGGTGAATCATTCATAATAAAAATCTTCGCAGATTCCAAATTTTAGGTAACACCCCAAAAAAGAAACCAGCGATGGATTAATACTAAATAAAAAACAAAATATATAGCATTCTTGAAAATTTCCCGAAATGCATACCGACACAAAAACGAGAAAAAAACTTCATTGAAGGCGAAAAATTATACAAAAGAAGGAAAAAATTGAAAATTTGAAAATAAAAGCGAGAAAAAGAGAAATGGGATACGATGATGGGACGGCATTCTCGAGTTTCCTCACCGCATTAAATTTTCAAAGGAGAGAGAAACAAGACAAAAATTTGAGAGAGAGAGAAAGAGAGAACGAAGAATAGGAGAGAGAGAGAGAAGCGTGTGTTTTGCGAGATTTTCAAAGTACGGAGAGAGAAACGGAGCAGGGAAGGGGAAGGGTAATTTTGGGAAGTCGGCGCATTTGTGGGGCCCACCGATTTTTTTGTATCTGGTTGTAATATGGAGATGAACCGTGTATCTCCTTGTAATTTTTCCTTAGGCTCCATTTGGATGGAGTGATTTGAAATCAAGGGATTTGAGGACAATATAACATACATTTACACAAACTAGAATAGAGAAAAGCTAAATGAATGGATTTGATTCACTCAAATATTAAGCACAAGTGGGAGAAGGGAGAGGATTTCAAATGACTAGGTTTTGTTGGGTATTTGAAATCCTCTCACTTATAAGAAATATTTGTGTGAACCAAATCCATCCATTTAATTTTTCTCTATTTTAATTTGTAAATGTATGATATATTATCTTTCAAATCCTCGATTTCAAATCACTCCATCCAAATGGGAACCTTAAATTTAACTCCCACTCTCACGGATTCAAGAAATAAGATCCGTTCAACAAATCACACAAAATGACAAAGTCTTATATATTTCGCATGTTCAAATTTTGAACCTGTTTATAATTTTATTTTATTTTTACCCTATTTATAACTATACTTTTTAATAATACTATTTGGTTGTCATTGTTAATTTAATTTTAACTCGTACTATTGTCATCCTACTTTTAAGAGTGTTTTGACCCAGCTTTCAAATTTCCAATTCAGTGCAAAGACTGAGCGCCCTGATTAAGATTGTGTGGCATTCTGTAATGAGCAATTCCTCAGGGAAGAAGCCGACGGAGGACGATGAGGTGGAGCAGCTACTTCGAGCGGCGCAGGACGACGTGCTTTTGAAACTCAGCATCAATTCCCATATGTCACGCGCCGCCGCCATCAACCCAGATCTCGACCGCCGCTTCCAAGCCCTCAAAACCCCAAAAGCCAACACAAGCGGACAATTCCACAACTAAAATCGACGGCGCGGCGGCGAACGACGATCTGATTTCCCGATTCGCGGCCCTCAAGAGCTCACTTCCCTCTCACAGTAGAACGGAAAAGAAAAGCGACGAATCGATCAATCAACTGGTGACAGAAGAAGAAGAAGATGATGAAGTTGAGAAGGTGATAAAATGGGCAATTGATGCCGCAAGGCTCGATCCTTCTCCCCCGTCTGATGATGATGATGATGATGATTCCCAGGATGAAGACGATCATGGAGTCGACGGAGGAAAAAAGAAGAGTAAAACAAAATGATCAAATATAGTGAGTGAATCACAAATCTTGTGCTTTGTGCTGTGAACGTTGTACCTAGGATTGGGGAATTGTCCTTTGCCACAATTTATCAAATTATTGAATGCCCAGATATCTATTTTTTTCAATGAATTTATTTACCAATTCTATTAAAAATGAGTAGTATTTGTGTGCATTTGTGCACAATAAAAAATTGTGTGCACAAAATTTTAGGCACCGTATAATTTGATTATAGTGTAAGTATTATTTGACGTTGTAGTATTAATTTTTTTCCTATGGGGCGGGCCATATTTGAATTGGCAGGTCATATTAGATTGAGGTGGGTAAAAAAATCAATGAGTGTTTATAGAGTTGTCAATTTAATTTTTTTCCATGACATCAGTGTTTTCCCTCAAAATGTTATCTTAATGGTTTTAGATTTTTATTTTTTATTTTTAAATTAGTACGAGTTTATTTAGCATTGATACTTTTTGTAATCAATGTAGGTTGAATAACACTTAAATGAATCGAGTACATCCGAAAACTCTATTTTCACTATCATCGCTAAATGCACAATTATAAATAAATATGTCGGTGGTGATAAATATACATTATCATTATAGAATTAAATCATACACATCTAAAAAATTAACACTGCATACTAATACTAAAATTGATGGACTACAATGTAAATTACAAAGAATGCTAATGCATTGATTTAAATCCTTCAGTTAGAGCAACCACTTTAGCTGAAACCTTAGACTGCAATTTTGATACAGCTTGCCGAATGTCCTACAACCAACACCAAAAATGATTTTTATCATCAGCCTAACAACATTTCAAGTGTAGGAAACATCAATGTAAAGAGTCGATCTTATGTAAAATAGGTTTATCGTGCAACTAATTTGCAACTTAACTTTACAGTAAAACAACTAATACTGTTTAAAAAGACACAAAATGCAATGGTAAAGCTTGTTTATATAAGACTTTGCGCAATGTTAAAACACCAAGAAGCTGTTTTGCTTACCTCGGTATGGTAGCGAGAAGAGAAATGAGTTAAAACAACAGTTTGATTGCGAATCCATTCCGCATGTTCCATTATCTGCAAATCAATGATCATGACTTTTGATCAACACGAAGGTTGACAAGAATACGACGATGAAAATTGTTAGGGAAATGATGAAATAATTCGGATACCTCAGATAGATGAGTATGGCCATGTTCCCGGGCATGCTCAACACTGATGCTTTCATCCAAAAAGGTCGCCTGAAACAAAACACAAACTTTCGCCCGTTACTCATGATTGCAGGATAGGTTGGAAGTACATACATAGTAGTTGACATGTAAATAACATGATACATAAGAACTAAGTCACTAATTTAAGACAAAAACTCGTATGAGGCAGTCTCATTCACTATATTATAGTACCCATGAACTAATGGGAACTCAACTTACTCATGTTTTAAAGGGATACATGACTCAAACACCAAAATGGAGCTCCGTCTCATGTAAGAGACCATCTAACACAAGACTCCCTCAAATTTAAAGGCCTGTAACTTATGGCAGACGGAGTTACAAGGAAAGGTCAAATAGAAAATCGATGAAATAATCAAGTACCTTTTTCTAGATATTCTATGGATGAATAACTTAGGTGTGTAATCAGAAGTGCTCAGTTTGCTTACACACGTTGTTTGTTATACTCAATTGGAGCTTGAAATCCTGAATTTTACTTAGTTGTTGTTGGGAGAGAGAGAGAGAGAGATCCAGACAGTAACTAATATGAATGATAAGAGTACAATACTTACTTCAGTTATGAGAATTTTGGCCCGAAGGGCATCAGAACTGTGTGGATCAAGGAAAAAGTCCGACTTTGTATCTCCCGTGAAGGCCACCTCAGGAGATAAGATAGTGTCTGTGATCTGAACAAATGAATAAGATGTAAAACAATAAGTCTTGATTTCAAACATACATATGATGTGATCAATAAGAGGTATATGCTTTTTGTAAGAACAACAAACCTCAACCCCAGACTTCTTAATTTTCTCAATCTGTTTTCCCTTTAAATGCATGTACTTCTTTCTCAGTTTCTTTCTTACAGAGTAAATCACGTAACCCTGCAACGAAACCAAAACAATTTATCGCGCATTCTATTTTTATTCAGCATATCCAACAGTCAACAGATGCAGTTAAAATCTATAACAAACCAAGTGCTTCAAATGCTGAAACTAGTTTACTCTAAGTTGTAGACGAATTGATCTACAGTATCCAACTTGAAAATCAGATTAGAAATGTTTTATGGAATGTGTTACTGGTAAATATAAAATGACAGATCGGTCACTAGGTTTTTGCAAGCACACCTGGCTGTTTATGACATGGTGAGTTCTGAATGGTCGAACAACGAGATCATTCCGCATTTCATATGTTTCCCCTGAGTAAATTTTCGATTAATTTTACAGCATGCAAGCTATAAACTGGTCAAAATGAAAGAAGAAAAAGTGAATTTACCTATATCCAGTGGTACCAATTCAAAGTTGAGTTCCACCTGACCCATGGACCTATGAATATCGATTAATTTTTCAACATCCTCCTTTATGCATGGAGGCACAAAGACAGTAGGAGGTTTCAAGTTGTAAAGGCCACGAGTAGCTATGTACATGGGCAGTCCACCCTGAATCAATAGATAGCAAAAATTCAGCTGACCTTCTATTTTCAGGTATTAATGAGCAATGTTATGTGGAAGTACATGCTGGAATAGAAAAAGAAAGAAAAACTAAAGCTCACAAGGTTAACCTATTCTGAATAGTTAAAATTCATTTTTGTCCCATAACTTTTACTTTTTCTGCAAAAGGTCTGAAAAAAGTTAAAGTTTTCCAATTTAATCACATAACTTCTTAACTGGTCCCAAAGTCGCCGGAATTTGAAGTATGACGTTGTTCTGAGCACGTTTATTAGGATCTTTTACAGAAACTGTAAAAGTTTGGGACCAATTTTAAATCTTATGTGTCAAACCAAAACAACGTCACTAAATTGAAAAACTTAACTTTTTAGGGATCTTTCTTGGAAAAGGCCGAGTTCAGTAGATTTTAACTCTCTGAATTATACTACATAAGCTTTCGTTGTCAAGCGATAACAAACATAACAAATATACGGATTTCTATACGTTCAGTAGAAGTTAGATGAGAAACCCAATGAAAGATGATTGTTATTGCCAAAAACTCCAAATTGAATTTGCAATTAGGATCACAAAGTGCTCACCAGCTGAACTGTTTTGAAGAAAGACATATTATGATTTCTGCATGTATGTATCTAATCCACATTCTCCCTTAAGAACAACAGCAGCAATATAAGAATCAGTAGAAATTCACAGATTGACATTATCGAAGTTAACAAGAATTAAATCCATTCCCAAGCTGAGAGTCGTGCATACTTTATAAATGGTTTCTATTGCAGAGTACAAATTGATTCTAATGATCATCTTCAATACACTAATGCAGAAACACTATCCATTTTACGAGGCGTAAACCTTTTCGATATCCAATTTAGTTATAAAGAAGCAAAGAGACTCATGTTTCACACTGAATTGACGCAACATAACAAGGCACTGAAAGCAATTACTTATGTTCTTTCTATTCTCTCTATAATTGCAAAGCATGGAAGCTGCCTCGAGTTGTAGACCAGGCAACACTCATTGTACGCGTCACAGAGATGACAAAAACCCACCAAATGCATAATCCGGGGAAAAAAAAACTGAAGTTGTTCCTAAGGAACTAAAAAACGCAAGAAAGTGAAAAACATAAAAGAGAAACAAGCATACTATGTGATCAAGATGGGCATGGGTGATGAAGAGAAAATTCTGTTGAACAGCCTTTGAGGGGCACCTCCCAATATCGAAAGCCGATTTCAATTCAGGCACAATAACACAAGTTTCATGCCCGCCAATCGATAATCCTTCAACCGAATAACCCTGCAAATCGAACCCTTTTCTCTGGACCTCAGCCCTCGCTTTTCTGTACTCTTCTTCCTCAATTGCACGCCCAATTGCTGACAAAAAGCCTGACCCAACTCCGGCGGAGGCGGCGCGAACCTCCACATTTGGTCGGCGAATTTGGATTGGAAGTTGGGGTTTCTGAGATTGGTGAAATGGATTGAAATTGAGTAAATTGGAGGTTGTGGGGTTTAGTGATATCATTTGCGTTGTTGTTTTGAGAGGGAAAGAAAAGTGTCTGCAGGAGAGTGAAAGTAGGGGTATATCATTTCACGTAAAGTTCGTTAACAAAATCTTTGAGGTGAAAGTTGTTTTTTGGTTTCAAATGATTTTTAAAAATCAATTTTTAAATTTAGGGTTTTTTAAATCTAGTAATTTTAAATTTAGTGATTGTGAGGTGAGTGTATGGTTGCTTGTTTCGAATTACATTATGATACTTTTCGCTTAATTTATTATTATTTTTATTTTTAGTTTTCGGATTCTATTATTTTGAAAGTGAGTGCATCATATTAGATCAAACCTTCTTAAAATTACTTGAAGACGGATGTAGTTTTATTTTTTTTTCTCAGAAGATGGATGGATTATTTGATAAATTTTAATATTATATATATTTTTACACATGCAAAATATTTAATCAATTTATATTTACTATTTTTTATTTTTAATAATAATATGTACATTCTAAAGGCATATAATAAAAATTCGCGTAGTACGCAGGATTAAGCTAGTACCCATTTATAAACTTAAGTTAAATATAGTATTATGATTGATATGTGATGAAATGTTAGATATAAAATTAAGATTAATTCCAAAAAGTGTTCAATAAAATAGTTATTCAAAACATGCAAATATTTATGAATTAGTTTAGTTGGTAAATAGTATATGTCAAATGGGTTCAAACCTTTGTCATGGATATCACCTATTGAATACATACCAATAAAAAAATAGCACATTAATACAATATATTTCAAACTTTATGAGAATGTGACACCTCATTCAAATAAATCTCGAGACACATAGATTTAACTCCCTATTAATATAATCAGTATAATGATTATAATGTAAATAATTTTGTTGCTATCTTTGAGTAATTTGCAGGTGCATCTAGAATTTTTGAGCAAGATGGAAAACCAAGTAAAATACAAAAATTAGAACCGAGGAATCGACCGGATCACCACACGAAATCATTTGTCATATTTGGTAGGTTACTTTGTGTTACATATTGTGGATGAATGACACGAAAGTGTAAAAATATCAATGAATATTATACACCGCATCAACATGTGTTAATATCATGAAACACCAAGTGAAATACGAAAATTGGAATAGATGAATTGAATTGAAAAATCTCAGTCCCAAAGAAAAAAATATAACGAACCAACTCCCACCCACCCACCCCCACCCCCACAAAAAAAAAAAAAAAAAAAGGAACAAAACTTCATCTCAACTTGATTAGCTTTGATCAAACAAAAGTCTCTCCAAAATTCAGATTACAATCAGTTTGATACGAACAACAGATAAAGTATATAATCAAAATATTATGCCTTCTAAGTACTCACCAGTTGAATTACAATGGGAAGGCCCATGCTCTGCTACATGAAATGCATAATTAAGCCATGGGACCATATTTGCTTACACCTCCTACTAGATCTGAGATACCGTGTTACTATTCAGAAACCTGTTGTTCTGGATTCAGAGTGAATATCAAAGCCTTTGTGGAGCGAACTAACGAAACTCATCATGATATACATAATCATCTTCTTCATCTTCATCGAATACAGCACTGTAGAAAACATATGGATTTTCAATCATCTCTGTCAAGGTCAGCCGGCCATCCTTATCCATATCAGCCTGCAAATAGGAGTTGAAACTTCAATGTGATCCTAAACTAAAAATTTACATGTATGGAATCAATTCAGACAAAGTATGATCCTAGAGGCATTAGTTTGTTAATGTTCAACTATATTACCTGCAGTAAATTAAAAAAAAAAAAAAAAGACCTAAACTATGATTATATTATGAAAATGTCCCGTAACTTTTGAATTATACAAAAATATTTTTAAATTTTTAAAAACTGGTAAAAATGCCCCCGCGACCAGTTGTTGTATTATGTTATTGGGCATATTTGACAAATTTTTATCTGATATGGTTTATTCTTAAATTGTCATGTCAGCCTCTCCCGATTGAGAAACCGGGAACAACCAGCTACAGGGCAGTTTTATCCAGAAATTTGAAGTTACAAGACATTTTCATATAGTTTGAAAAGTTACAAGGCATTTTCGTAATATCATCAAAGTTGCAATTTTTTTTGCAATTTTCCCTATTACATAATATAACAAATTAAGAACACTACATTAAGGGTTTCCTCAAAATCCTATAAATCCAAAATAGATTACTATAACGTGCATCACTTCTTATGACAATTACCAAACCAGTTACCCTATTTTAAGAAAAATAATGCCCCTAAGTGGCTGTCTATCGACTCCATCTCACGTGTTTTTAAAGAATGGTGTTTGCAATGCCAGCAAAATCTGTATAGATTGACCATCTAGCTTAGACACAGCAAAAGAGAGAGCCTCGTTAATTAAAAAGTCCATCTCGCCTAAAGTAGTTGAGTATTTGTTGACGATGCTGGCAGCAATGTGCCTCCAATGAAAGCTTGCCACATCTTATTAAGACAGCTAGTAGATATAAAAGATGGTGGAGCTCAAGCAATGCAATATACTGATGCGGGACTCGTAAAACATTTCCCATTATTAAAGCACAATCATGAATTCATGATGTAAATTTTTCTCATCACTGATGCTATATTTCAGGTTTTATGATTCAGTCAACTTTATCACATCTGGGAGACTAACCGAATTACAAATGGTGCGAAATCATAATAAAAACAGAACTTCTTTGTCACATACAAGAGTTGTGGAACAAAATTCCTACCTATTACCCAGCTGTAGACTCGTAGAGAATATCAATTCCAGGCAAAAAGGATGTTTTGGTTCCTTATCTTGGGAAAATGGGTTTTATAAGATAAGCAAAGATAGGTGCTTATTGTAAAAAGGAGGATAAGAAACAGAAGAATACATGAGAAGAAGGATCAAAGCATTTCCAAAGGCTCAATTAAGGAATATCTTGGGTTGTAAAATTATCCTCAAAGCATTTCTTTTAAGACACAACAAATTCTAAAATGTCCATTGAGTCTATTGTTGTTAGCATCAGATCAACTCTAAAATTTGTCAATAAAATAGTCAGTCAAATTGAGATCTTTATATAAGGGGAAACAAAGTTGTACTGTTTGAATCCAATCCATACTTTATGGTTTCTCCGTCTTCCAGGGAGCGAGCTTTTCTACCATAAATAGAGACATTAAAACAGCTGATTGTTTAAACTGCACTAATATTCCAATTAATAAGATGTCTTTATATCAGGAACCCAATTTGCCTATGATAAATCCAGCCTCCATTCTTTCCTCGTTAGCACATCAAGGTCAAAGAACACCAATAGAGAAACCCCACTGGCCACTACTACGATGGATTTATAAATCTGATGATCTAATAAGAGGGCTAACGTAGAAAACTATTTTAGAGGCTACTGAGGATGAGAGCATTGGTCTGATAATGCACTTTGGAATAGCATAGAACCCTAAAGCTTTCAAGCGACATGCTGTACACTTTCTTTTCCATGGAACAACAAAAAGCATATGAAATCAGTATCCAGAATAGTTTCTGAAATATTTTCGTTGAGATTATTTCAAAATCATGTATTATCACACAAATAACTTCAAGACATGTCTGTTTCTCTAATGCTCTTTCCCAAATAAGTGTTGAGCAAAGTAATACAATTATAATCATCGTGTACTAAAATATTTCTCCACAAAATAATTCAACATCAAGGCAATAAATACCTGCTGCAAGATGTAATCTGTCTGCTGTTTAGCATAATGACGCTCTGACGGATGTATCTTTCCAATAATTGGTAGCAATTCTAAATCCGATAAATAACTGCAGTATAAATCAATATTTTGGTTAACGATTAGATAAACAAATATTTGCACCACTCTATCAATCAATCACCCAACCAATTCAAGAACAGAAGTCTAGTATATTACCCATCACCATCTTTGTCAAGCTGGTTGAACAATGTTCTTGCGGGGCCTCATCAGACTCGTATGACGAATTGAGACTCCCTTCATCATAATTTCTGACCAAGTCAAAAGTCCATGGAAAAACTCTTTAAAGTTAACCTTTCCATCTCCGTCAGAATCTCTTTCACTGCAGTGGAAAAAATGACGGTGAGAAAAACTAGTGAAAAGGATAGTTCAACTGGAACATACAGATAGAAGAACAATATCAAACCGCTGCTTTAGCATAAAATAGAGATCTATTCAAAAATCTAATATGAGCAAAAAGTTTTCAGAAATTGATGGTGTTGCAATACGTAAGTAAAAATAATCAATAGATCATAACATGATGATGATAATGATGCCTAGAGATATATACAGATATATCTTTTGTACTTCTACTTCCACAGTTGAAATTCTATACTCTCACTTTCAACATAAAAATAAAATAAAAGCTGAAGCGTAACAGGGTAAATAGATGTTACAAATCAAAGGCTCACATGCCCCCATCATTCACATTATGTAGCAACTAAAACCCATGTTCATTGGAGATCCGTGATTCATCCTCTGTCTCTTACACACAGATAAACAAGAAAAACATATGGAAGGATTTGAACCTAGACTTAAGCTTCTCTGACCAATCCCAATTGTTTTCTTTTAATTCCATCAAATTCACACTTGAAACATACATGGTTATATTAAAACAGTTGTATTTATTTGCTGTGAATCTAGTGGGTGACTCCAATAAAATGTGGGAAACTGCACTTACCTGCAAAACTCATTCCAATGTTATCATTCAAGAGATGAGAGAAATAGAAAAAAGCCTCATCATGGAAACTAAACCTAAGGGATTCCACTCCCACCCCCTGAAACCATTTTCCCAAAGAAAAAAAAAAGCAAATTTTAATATTTCAAAACATCCTAGTCTTTTACACTACAAAATCACAAAATGAAAACCATACGAAAAAGGAAAAAAAAACAACAAAAAATCCAAAATTATCTAAGATTTTCATTTGCTGAAAATAGAAAACCTTACTGATCTTAAACTAGATAAATCTAGAAATTGGAAATATATGGCAGTCAGTAACCTTGTTCCTTCCCCCAAAAAAAAAATTAATAAATAAAAATCTACGAAGCAGCTTCCTGCAATACTGGTAATCCTAGTTTGGCCTAAAGGAGAAAAGTTTATGCAGCCATGATTTCTGTTTACCCTTCTAGAGTCGAGCCCAAAGAATCACTCAGACGTCAGAAATGATGGCAGTAATTACCTCTCCAAGGAGACATCCATGAATTACTTCGTAAGCATTAATTTGCATAAGCCTTGTTAGATCAATTTACCATTATACCTACATATGTCATATGTGATCAGACCACACAACCACCCACCTCAAATAAAAATAATAAAGTCTCTGACCCAAAAATTTTTATTAATAGTGCAGTACTCCCTACTTCTGCAAGATTTATTTAACTAGAGTAATCATCTTATGATATATTTGTTTTGGGAAATCCAAATCCTACACTGCAATACCTATCATATATTTATCATACTTTTTTCAAACACAATTTTCTTTACACAATCAATCATATAACACCCGCTATTTATTAGTACAATAATATAATCCATCACCTAGTTTTTCAAAATTCTACCCTACTTAAACCTACAAAATCCTAACTGTCAAACATATACAAAATCCAAATACACAATTTACTATTCATGATTTTCAAGTTTCAGAAAATCCTAAAACAAACATACCCTAGTTTATGCTATGATAGGCTAAAAAAAAAAAGCTCATCTATTCTATTAGTTAAATGTAGATATAGTTGTTCAAGTGAATAACATAGCATTAGTCCTTTGCGTCAGCTTAATTACTTCATGTAAGGTTTCAATATTTTAAAAACTAGTTGCGGTATTATTTGTTGAAAATAGATCTGGAGCCAACAGCACAGGCATTAGGATCATAAATTTTATATCAAGCTTAAAAGGAAAAATAGAAGAGGTTGACAATAAGCAAAACTTCAGAATCAACTATCGAGCCAAATATTATAGAACATTTTAACAGTTTGGTAACGTCCACTGAGCTAATAAAACTAGCATCCAAAGCTTAGTGAAGAGAAAATCATCATGAGAAAGGTTATGCATGATTGTTTAGCTATGGAAAATCAGCTCTGGACGAAAAATAATTACATAATGGGTTGTAATAATTTATTTAAACATAATGTAAAATCCGAATTAATGATCTTTTATATCTCTTTCCTTTTTTTTTTTTTTTGACAACTCTCTAATATCGTAATTTTTTGAATTTTTGTTCCTATTGCTTTCTATCAAATGTATCTTTCAAACTCTATACATTAAGCCCATGTTAATGAGGTACTTTCTACCTGAACTTCACGCTTCAACTATAACTAATGACTGCAATTTAGTCAGAATAAGTCACTGTACACATTAAACAAATTCAATGATTTAACTTTAGATGGGTACCACCCAACTTCATTTCAAGAAGTTTAAGAGACGAAACAAAACTATAATTTTGAGTCTCAAATTAAATGAGCATAATGCGTGTGATGGAAATAACCCTTTAGACATAGACTAACTGCACTAATCAACAAAAACTTCATCCCACTATGTGAGGTATGCTAAATGGGGCATATCTTGCCAGTGTGCTCAGTCAAGACACATTTTAACATTTATATGAAATAGGATCATATGTTAAAATAAATAGGAGCATATGTAGAGATTCTAGAACATCTGAATTATCAGGACGAGAGTATAATGTTAGTCCAGGAACACTTATCAGCACTCATGCTATAAAGTGTAAAATCATCAGGCATAAAAAGGGTTGATTTGTCAGAACAGTTCGTTTAGAAAGCCAAGATAATGCAATGTAGGTATGATCGCATGAGTATGGAATTTATATTTTATGCTCTTCTTTCTCTGTAGAATATTTGTTTGGAGGAGAGGGTGGGTGATGGTATAGAGGAATTCATCGTAATGTTCGATCATGATCTGGTATCGCAGAGTTGGAATAGCAACAGCACACAGTATTTACAACCACAGACACACACACACACACACACAGATGCTCTAGGAAGCTACAAAACTGTAATTCACACAAGAAAACTAAATTAAAGTTTAAGTAACAGCACCTTATTTCTTCCTTGCCCAACCAGCGAAGCAATTTAGGATTGTTGGTATCAGATGGATGCAGAAAACTGAACAAAGATACATTTGTAAGATTGAGTAGCAGACGAGGAACAATAAATGGCAGAAACAAAGCCCAGAAAAAGATTCATCTCCTTCCCAAAGTTGAGTTCCTAGCTGACCAGAAACTTACTCATTAAACTCTGTGATATTCAAAAGGCCATCTCCATCTGCATCAGATGCATTAAAATGCTCCTCTTTCCACCATCCCATATCATATCCAAATGAGTTATTATCTGGAGCAAAATACAATTAATAAATTACCAAGCAATTCTTATGTTTCTGAAATGACAGTGTTCAGTTCAATTATTGCCAAGAATTAACTCCGCAACAATACACCGGTAAAGAGGGTAACTTGCTTACAGCTAGCTTTTACTTGTTACCATTAATATAATCGCATCCATTCCATGAATATTATCACCAAAACTTGATCTAATGAGCACAGCATACATGCTACAGTTATGCAAATGTTCTATATTTTCAGAGACTTCCTTTCTAAATATGAAAAACATTATGAATAAAGTTTAAAGTACCAACAAACAGCAATACAGCAAAACAAAGTTAAATAACTTTTGCTCGTGTCAATTGAAGGAGTGTCTTATGCATTTGAAATCCTAGTTTAGTTTTTTTAGTATCAACATTCCAGCAAATTCCAAGATTCCAATCAACTTTGTATTGCTTTCAAAAACTTCAATTGTAAACCAAAGACGAAGTGAGAAATCCCTAACGATTTGGTTTAATCCAAAGCAAAATAACGAAAATTCACCTGAATTGACCCAACTTGGGGGCTCATACTCTGCTAAAGAGATGAATCCATCTTTATTTTTGTCATGAACTTCCATCTCCCTCTCAGTCCTGTGCAACACCTCCCTCTGGCTCTGCTGCAAGTTCCACTCGGTCAACTCGGTCGGACTCACAAACCCATCAGCCGGGTCAACATCAATCTTGGGGAACAGAAGCAGCAGCCTGTCAGTCACATTGAACTTCTCCTCATCGTTCAAATAATCCTCGGCGTCCATGAAATCCTCCCACTCGGGCTCGGGCGAATCGTGCCCCACCGACTGAGTCGACTCGGGGTGGTGGGTCTGCAAGTAGTGGTGCTCCCATTGCTTGTCCTCGCGCTTGCGCTCGATTTTAGCGACTAGAGGATCGAAGGCGGCGCGGTCGTGTGAGTGGTGGAGGACGGAGGGGCGAGTGAATGTGAAGTTGGAGCGGAGTCTGAGACGACGGTGGCGATTGTGGTTGGACTTGTTGGAGGAGCGGGAAATGAGGAGTAGGACGATTACGGCTACTGCAATGTAGATGATCAATGAATATTTGCCCATCTCCTCATCAAACAAACGAACGATTTCTTCAGAAAAGCATGTATCCCGCGATTCTATTGTCAATTATTCCGATTGCGATTTCCGAGCTAGATTCCGACATTGTTATATACTGTACTACTCCACGGTATATCTACAGACTGATGATGGGTTGAATGAATAGGGTTTATAAAAATATTGAACTCCTTTTAAAATCCTATTGAAAAATTAAAAGTCATGATTTTCATAGTAAAATAAAAATAAAATTATTTGAAAATAAAGTGATTTTAAAAATTGAATGTGTTTGGAAAAAAAAATATTTTAATTTTAATAATAATAATTTTTATTTTTTTGTTAAAAGATACACATTTTTTAAATTTTAATGTGACAATTGATTCTTTAGAATGCAAAAGTATGTATTAGTTGCTCCTTCAAAATTAATAAGTGATATATTAATTACAAACACTGGAGAAGTGATTTTTTTAAAGAAAAATTAATTCTATCTTTAAAATAGAGTTTGCAAACATGCTCTACATCGAATCAATCAAAATCATAATCAATAACTTTTTTTTTCAATAAATCTAGAAACATACCGAAAATTTGAAAACACTTATTAGTTTCTAGGATTTATTACCCTTAGATACAATATTCCTATACAAATTACTACTAGATACAACCCAAAAAAAAAAATACTATTAGATACAATGTCCCTATAGAAAATACCCTTATTGCCCTCTTTACTTTCCACTGTAAAAAGACGGTCATCTCATTCCCTTTACCAATTATATCAATCTCTCTCTCTTCTCTATTTCAAATTCAAAACAACCATTCTTTCTCTCTCTCCCATTGAGCGACGCGAATCCAACAATCTGAAAGGATTAATGGGGAAAAGTCATAGGCGTTGTCATCGGAATCCGTGTCGGAGGACCTCTGTTGTGAGAATCGTAGTCGGCATCGGATCGCTTCTAGCGCAGATCCATGTGTGAGAGATGTATAGAGAGGGTTGAAAAGGCGCGGCGGCGGAAGTGGTTAGGACGATGGTGAATGAGGCGAGGCGGTGGTTCCCTTTAAGATGAGAATGGGGACGGCGGTGGTGATATGTATAGATGAGGGCGGCGGTGGTGATTTTCTTATATACAAATGAGGTGAGAATGACGACAGTGATGATATACAGACGGGCGGCGGTGGTGATATACAAACAAGGGTTGCGGTTTCCCTTTGAGACGAAACCCTAGATCTTAAATCTACCACCATCTTGAGATCCGTGGTTCACTAACACATCTAAAGAGTAAGTCTTCTTTGTTCTTTTCCTATGTTTTGTTAGATGGTAGAACCGACTCATAAATTTGATTGTCCACCGTAAATTTTATGTTTTTTTCTCTCTCTTCGTCTCCAATCTAAGATACGACTAATTTCTTTATTTGTTTTCATCCTTGGCCATTAATTCGTTGTGATGGTTTCGGGAATTTTCGGTTTTGTACTTTCGGTACTTAATGGATATTTTTACTTGCTTTCAAAAAATGGTTATGATCATCCTGATCGGGATATCAATTAAAATTTAAGTTATTACTCGTTTGTATTAAAGATTTTTAGATGCACATATAGGGCGTTTGATTCTAATTGTTAAAGTGTTTGGTAAGAGAAATAAGATTACGTAATAGGAAAGTAGTGTATTTGAGTTTTCGAGTCTTTCCGTCTATTTATGAATCGGATGGACATTGAAGTGTTGGACTCTGCAATGTGTATGCTTATTGCACATGTGTATGCTTTGATTTACGGATTTCTTATTTTTCTTTTTTGTGTTTCATTATGTGTTTCTTATTGAAAATAAAATTTTGGTTGATGGAATATGTGTAATTCTCCAATCAAGTTAAAATGTTATCCATGATAGTTTTTATTTATTTTTGCTTGGATTAAGGTATAAAATCGTATTTGTGTTTTGCACTTGTCTTTGTATTGCACATATATAGTCAGTATTTTGCATGTGTGCAGTGTAATTGCACAATTATATGCTAGTTTCTCTTGTTAAACTAATACTAGTTACACACATGTGCAGTGTAATTGTACAACGTATTGCACATTTGCGCTTAATTGGAATATGTGTAATTCTCCAATCAAGTTAAAATGTTATCCATGATAGTTTTTATTTATTTTTGCTTGGATTAAGGTATACAATCGTATTTGTGTTTTGCACATGTGCATTGTATTTTGCATGTGTGCAATGTAATTGCACAATTATATGCTAGTTTCTCTTGTTAAACTAATACTAGATACACACATGTGCAATGTAATTGCTCAACCGTATTGCACATTTGCGGTTTAATTGCACAACTATATTGCACATGTGCGGTGTCATCATGAGATGTGCGAGACAGAAAATTTTGAAGGAAGATGGAGCAAGAAGAGCATGAATTTTTCTTTTTTGTTAGAATGATGTAATTTTTTTATATATATGTAAATTTTAAATTGATCAATGAAAAATGATGTATTATTTTTTTATTTTAATTCTTAATTTTGAACCCCTCAATTAAAATTACAAATTTTGAATTGGTAATATATAAATATGAATGAAATTAAAAATAGAAAAATTACCGTCCAAAAAAACTTGAATTTGGAAACTAATTGACAAAAAGTGGGTGCCAAAAAGTGCCCGACAAAAAGTGGTCACAAAAAGTGAAAGAAAATGATAAAAATATGGTCACAAAAGTGAAAGAAAAGGACAAAAGGTGGAAAAGCAATCGGAAGGGTAAATTGGTCCAACATTGATATTTTTTTGTAGCTGAAAGGAATTAGAAAAGTTCTTGTATCTTATAGTCGTAAGGGGTCTAATTTTGTACCCCTAAGTAACTCACCCTAGTTTATATTGTTTATGTCTATTTTGTGTGCATCCGAATAATGTATCGTTTAATTGAGAAGTGATAATTATATTGCAAGTAAATAATGAATTTAGTGTATTAATAACGATGATGTCTCACTATAAAATTAAATTTTATATAATCATAAATTTATATACACTTACTAAGAATATTTATTTCTTACAATTATTCTCATAAACTCTTTTCAAAGATGGTAACTGTTAGTGTACTCATAATAAGTATTAATAATGCTTAGGGTAGATTAGGATTTCTAATCACAACAACTATATTCTGTTAGATGTTTATGCATTGCCGTTAATTTGTTAAGTGTGAACACACGAGTTGTTCACTATAAATACTCTGTACATCTCTCGCTTAATATTATGCGAAAATATGTTTAAGTTTCTTGTGATCTTAACAAGGTATCACGGAGCCCCGTTGCATCCACGATCATTGATGCGGTGATCCTCATCGTCGTCTTTCTCGCATCATTTTTCTTTGCTTTATCCTTCTTTCGATCCTCTTACGCTTTTTGGTTAATATTCTTCTGCTTTCTTTTCCTTGATTCTTCATGTCGATGATCAATTCATCATCGGAAAAGTCGAAACATCCGACGTTTGTTGCTTCTACACATTCGTCCTGGATAAGACCAATTTTTCCTTCCGGAGTTTACGGTGTTCTGGCCATAGTTTGTGCCCATGGTTTCGAGAGCATTCTCTTGGCTTCATCACCTCCAGAATCGCCACCGATGGCATTAAGTCTTCTAATATGACGCCTCGCAAATTCTCTGTTGCAACGTCGTGATCAATATCTACTCACCGGTTAATGAGTTCAATCTCTCGAGTCCATGCTTGGATATGTTAGCCATTGTGTTCATTCATACCAAGTTTGGAAAATGTTCGATGAATTATTTCGATCGCAATCTCGTGCACGCAGTGTGATGAATCTTCGCTTTCGGCTTCAAAATTTGAAGAAAGGCGGTCTCTCTATTGATGAGTATTATCTAAAAATGAAATGTATTGTTGATAGTCTTCGAGCTAGTCATCGGTTCGGTGATGAAGATCCGATATCAGATCTCCTTGGAGGTTTGGGAAATGAGTTCGATGCGGTTGTGGTTAACATTACTACTCGTTCTGCTCCACTCTCTTTATCGGAGGTTGTTTCCATATCTGCAAATGCATGAGATGCGTCTCCTCCAAATATCTTCAAGTGGCAACACGTCAATCTCTGAATCGCAAATTATGCCATTAAGGATTCCAAAGGAGGTACATCCTCATCCGGTTTTACCAAGACCAAATCAAAGTTTTATGGCAAACCTAAAGTTGCTTGCGGATATATGGCAAACCAAATCATATAGCCAAAGAAGTGTTACAAGAGGTTTGATCCTTCCTATCAAAGTTTGGATACTGCATAACAGCTTTGGCTCGAAATGGATTCAATAATCGGGCTCAATCACCTAACAACACCTCTGTCAATGCTCCTCTGTTGCCTAATCCTCCCACCGCTCACTCCTCTTCCGAGATCCATGGTGAAACGGCAATGATTGGTGTGTTGATAGCGGTGTTACGCATCATATTACTTCTTCTATGGGGAACCCGCACATTCAAGCTCCTTACTCGTAAATCTCATCTTGTAGTTGGAAATGGGGTTGTTGCTCAAATAAAACATATTGGATCTTTTAATGCTTCTACATTACAAAGTAATAAGGACTTTGTATTGAGTAATGTGCTTCATGTTCCGCATATAACTAGAAACTTACTCGGTATTTCTCGAGTTTCTAAAAGATAATGATGTCATGATTGAATTCCATGCTAATCACCGCCTTGTGAAGGACTTGAGAACCAACAGAGTACTTCCGAGGGGAGTACTTAGGGATGGGTTATATCGGTATGGATCTCGGCCAGTGCGGAAGGATTGTCACGCTTTTCTTCTTCAATAAAAGCTACGTGTAATAATGCTCAATCTGTCAATAAAGATGCAATGCTATGGCATCAAAGGTTAGGTCACCCTTATTCTTCAACCTTATCTTGTATTGAATCGGTGTGGTGTTAAGGATACATCCGCTAGTTCGGGTTTTTGTAAAGCATGTAAATTTGGCAAAATGCATCGGATGAATTTTTCTTTTGTTATACATCACTCTAATAAAACTTTTGAATTGCTACATGGTGATGTTTGGGGTAGTGCTTCAAAGAACTTCTAGAGATGGTTTCAAGTTCTATTTGGCTTTGGTTGATGATTACACGCGCTATACTTGAATCTTTCCTTTAACAACTAAATCAAGTGTCTCATATAATCTTAAATCATGTAAAGTATATTGAGAGATAATTTGATACAAAAGTCAAGGCACTACAATGTGATATGGGAGGAGTTTCTTGTTTCTGAGAAAGTCTTCAAGGAGTTAGGGATTAAAATCAGATTTTCATGTCCATATACTCATCAAAGAAAATGGTGTTATTGAACGAAACATCAACACATAACTAAAATAGGGTTAACTCTATTAGCACAGAGTGGTTTACCAATGTGTTTTTGGTGGGATACGTTAATATCGCTACTTTCTCGATAAATCGGTTGCCTATTTCTTTACCGCATAGGTCTCCTTATTACATGTTGTATGGAAGATTGCACGACTATGCATTTTTAGAACTTTTGGGTGTGCGTGTTATCCGTTTCTTCGTCCTTATAATTCTTCCAAGTTACGCTTTGAACAAGTAAATGTATGTTTCGGGCTATAGTGAGAATCACAAGGGGTATAAGTGCTTACATGATTCAGGGAGAATTTATATATAAAAACGGTGGAGTTCAATGAATCAATATCCATACTCTACCTTATTTTTACTCTCGATCACCTACCAAAGATACATATTACTCCTACACCGGTGTTCAACCCACCTACCGATATTTCCATACCCAAAGTACCATCCCAATTAGTTCTCCTCATACATCTTCCAAAGATTACACCAACCAAAAGCCCCACATATTCCCCCTTTACCTATTCGATTATAGCTCCTCATCTAGACCAAACATCAGCCTAAAACTCCAACACATCTTCATCCATTCCACCTCCATCTATTTCTCTAAACACTCATCCAATGGTGACTCGTTCGAAGACAAGATGTCAAGCCTAAATTGTATCGTGCAAGCACTATTTCGAAAGATCCAGACAGTGTCTCAAAGGCATTAGAGTGTTCTGTTTGGAAGAAGGCAATGATAGAGGAGTATGATGCTTTGCAAAGTAAGGGTACATGGGAGCCGGTTCCTAAAATCGAGCATATGAACATAATTACAACCAAGTGGTTGTTTGGGGTAAAGTACAAAGTCGATGGCACAGTGGATGTGTACAAAGCTCGGTTAGTTGCTAGAGATTTCCAACAAAATGCTGGGATTGATTATTTTAGTACGTTCAACCCCGTAGGGAAGCCACTCACACTTCGTATCATCTTCTCTCTAGTTGTTACAAGGCGGTGGTTAATTCAACAAGTCGACATCAACAATGTTTTCTTGAATGGAACTCCTCATAAAACGGTTTATACATATCACCGAGGGATTTTAGATCCCGAAAAGCCATCACATGTCTGTAAACTTAAGAAGTCATTATGCGGATTGAAACAAGCGCCCCAAAGCATGGTATGTACACTCAAGAATTTTAATTTACAATCGGCTTTGTACATTCTCGGTCGGATCACCGCTTATTTCATAGAACCGAGTGTGGAAAACTCACTATTATTTTTATATATGTGGATGATATCTTGGCTACGGGTGATGATCATATGGCGGTTAACAAACTAATTAAAGACTTGAACAAGAATTTCTCCTTGAAACATATGGGCATCGTCAACTATTTCTTAGGTATTGAGGCCTGTTAACTCCTTCATCAATCACTCTCACTCAATCAAAATATGTCAATGACATTCTTCGCAAAACAAACCTCCTTGCTAGCAATCCTTGCTCAACTCCTCAATTCGAGCCTCAAGCTTTCTAAGAATGATAGTCCTTCATTCTGCCACCTTCATTGTTTCGTAGTGTTGTTGGTGCTTTACAAGACCTTACTCTAACTAGACATGATATTGCATATAGTGTAAATAAGCTAAGTCGGTTCCTTAATTCTCCAACACAACATCAATGACAGACGTGTAAGAGAGTTCTTCGGTACTTGAAAGTTATAATTCATTTTGGTATTTCTTTTACACTTGTTTCACAATTTTGTCTTGAAGGATATGCAAATGTTGATTTTGCATCAAGCATGGATGATAGGCGAAGCACATCAGGTTTTTGCATAAAGCTTGGTGGTAATCTTCTTTTCTCGTCATCGAAAACAATCGGCGGTGGCTCGAAGCTCACCGAGACAAAGTATCGTGCCCTTGCTACGGCCACAACCGATCTGATCTGGATTCAATTGTTGTTCACCGAGCTAGGAATTCCACCGCACTCACAATCTATTCTCTCGGTGTGATAATCAAGGAGCAATTGGTTGGCGTTTAATCCGGCCTTTCATGGACGAGCCAAGCATATTGAGATTCGCGTACATTTCACTCGAGAGAAGGTTCAAACCGGTCAACTTGATGTTCATTTTGTGTTATCGGAGGATCAACAAGCGACATATTTACAAAGTCACTTTCCCCATCACGTTTTCACCGCTTCGCACTCATCTTGTTTCACTCTTGATTGTGGGTAAAAGCCAACATGAGCATGTTAGTGTACTCATAATAAGCCGTTAATAGTGCTTAGGGTAGATTAGGGTTTCTAATCACAACAACTATATTATGTTAGATGGTTACGCATTGCATGTTAGTTTGTTAAGTGTGAACACACGAGTTGTTCACTATAAATACTGTACATCTCTCGCTTAATATTATGTAGAAAATATGTTTAAGTTTCTTGTGATCTTAACGGTGACGGGGCGGGTATATGACAATTTTGCCTGTTCCATGACACGTCCAACTAGATTTCTATTAAATCTAAGACCCGCCCCATAAACACGATGGATTTTACCCGACTCGCCTTTTTTTTACCGGAGAAGTGAGAGCTTGAAGTTGGACGACAAGAGAGAGTGGAAGATCGAGAGAGGCCGGAGAGAGAGAGAGCAGCAGAAAGATAGTGGAGACCGATGGACATGTCAAAAATTGAGGCGGCGTGGGGAATGAAAAATTATCGGAGTAGGGAGATGGAAAGCTTGGAGTTGGACGACAATAAAGAGAAAGAGCGTGAGATCGAGAGAAAGCGGCGACGAAAAAGACAGTGAAGACTAGGGATGGACCGGTATGATATACCGAAAATACCGTATATCGTTCGTAAATTTTCGGTATCTATAAAATATATATGATATATCGATACCGTACCAAAATTTCGATATGGCAAAATTATCTACCGTATACCATACCAAAATTTCGGTATATACCGTTATATACCGAAATTTATTTTGGAATTTAATTTTTTTAAACATAAATAGTTTAATTAAATAGTTATTTAAAGAAACAATATGGTATATACTATATACCAAAATTTTATATTTTTTACCGATGTTGTACCGAAATTTTGGAATGGTATCGGTATGATTACCATATCAAAATTTTCGGTAAACAAAAATTTTTGGTAAATTTAGTATTTTCGATATGATATGCTCGATATATCGATATTTTCGGTATTTTCTCAATCCCTAGTGGAGATCGATGAACACATAGAAAATTAAGGTGGTGGATAGGGGCTGGCCGAGTTAGGGGATTAGGCTGTTTGGGCGTAAGCTATGGCAAGAAGACGTCGCAGAGTAATTTTACAAAATTGGAAAGAAACTAAGTGAAACCCTAGTTTAATTAAAATATAAAATAATAATTATATTATATATATTTAATATATACATATATACGAGGTGAGTTCAAGATCCATCTCAAACTTGGTAATGACCCGTTTGGCCAGGCCTAAACTCACCTTATATGGGCTAGGTTCATGGCCATTGTTATCCATATTACAAATCTTTTAATCGAATATTTCATTTCAAGTATAATTATCATGGAATAAGAAAATTCAGTGGAGAACATCAAAGTAAGTGTGTGTAATGTATTTTTTTTTACCTTTTTAATTGATTTTTTTAACATAAATAGTGGGTTTTCTAGGCCCAACTGTTCCACTATTTGGACAAAAACGCGGTTGAATGGAGGTGGGTTATTGCGCTTTTAAGCTGTCGTACAAAGATTTTTAATGGTGAAAGGCCCTGAAGCCATGCCAATTTTTTCAAAAATAAAAAAATTTTAAAAATTGGTACCTAAACTAGATTGGTAAATTGGTACCAATTTTATTTAAAAAAATAACAATTGTCGTAGGCTTGGTACCACTTTTTTAATTTCTTTTAAATAGGCCTTTTAAAAGCAGTACCGATTTTAAAAATTGGTACCAATTTTTTCATTTCGGTACCACTTTTAATAATAATTTTTTTAAATAATAAAGTCTTTAAAACAGTACCGATTTTGAAAAAATGGTATCAATCGGTACCAACTTTCTCATTTCGGTACCACTATCAATAATAATTTTTTTAATATTAATTGTCTTAAAAATAGGTTCCGATTTTGAGAAAATGGTACCAATCGGTACCAACTTTCTCATTTTGGTACCACTTTCAATAATAATAATTTTTTTAATATTAAAACCCTTTAAAGCAGTCTTGATTTTGAGAAAATGATACCAATCGGTACCAATTTTCTCATTTCAAGTACCACTTTCAATAATAATAATATATTTTTTTAAATTCATATTTATTCATTCTATTAAATTAATTTATATTCATTTTCGGTAGTAGAATTCTCATATATATATATATATATATATATATATATATATATATATATATTCATTCATTCTATTCATTTTTTTAATATTTCGTCCAAAGTAAAATTTAAATTAAGTACACATATAAATTCAAATCAAATATCTCAATCCTAAATAAATTCAAATATCTATACCCTAATTAAATTCAAATACCAATTATAAATTCAAATATCTCTACCCTAAATAAATTCAAATACCAATTATAAATTCAAATCAAATATTTCTACCCTAAATAAATTCAAATACCAATTATAAATTCAATATCTCTACCTTAAATAAAATCAAATACCAATTATAAATTTAAATATCTCTACCTAAATAAATTACAATTTAAATTAACATTATGTTATAAATTCAAACATCCCTACCTCTAAATAAATTACTCTCACCTATTAAATTATGCTATAAATTCAATCATAACTCTAAATAAATTACAATTTAAATTAACATTATACTATTGTTGTAACATTGATTAAGTGTCAAGTTAATACGATATTAAGGGGGTTAATTGACTTATTTAGTTAGTAGAATAGTTTGGTTGTTGACAAATATTGAATGCTAATGATAAGCTTTGAATGTGTGCAATAATGGAGGAATTAATGTTGAAAGCAATAAATGCACAAAGGATTCTTTGGGAGGATGAGTCCCAGTCTTAAGGTGAATATTTTTCGATCCTTATTATTGTGCTCAATAGGGTTTATTTATACAAGTCAATTGGCGACTCCTAAATTCCGAGAAATCGGGATGCATTTAATGCTAAAGTACAATATTTAATGCTGCAGTACGATGTTGTACGGACGAGCGAGTTGGTGGCCCTCTCAGCCGCGCTCCATGTGGTAATTTGGGCAGAGATCTCCTTGCGGCGGTGAGATCTTTTTCCTTTTAGGGAATGACCTCTCCGACCGCGACTGTTGTGAGATCTCTTTCCTCTTTTGGCCGATCTCTTCTCGGCTCCTCGATCCTTGCCGGATAGCTCCTCGTGTCCGGCTCTGTCGCTAGGCTCGTGCCCATTTGTGAGGCCTCGGTAGGCGAGCCATACCGCTCGCCGTTGTCTTGGAGGTGCTCGCCTTTACCCGCGAGATGCGAGCACACCCCGTTGCTTATATTCCATGTCACAACAACTATTAATTAAAAAAATACAAAATCAAACTAGTAATGTAATAATTTATTCAAAAATTCAACAATAATCAAAATAATATGAAAAAGAGTTTTAGACATATTTGATATCCAAATGCCGATTGTGAGTAGTTGTTAATGCTTTCTTCGTCTTCATTGTTGGCAATTTCTACTCTTGAATACATGATGAGTTTTTTTTTTTTTTTTAATTTTTAGCACAAATTTTGGTGAGGAGATATTTTTTTTATTTAAGAAACTAGTACCAAAATGGAGAGAAGAGAAGTGATGAAAATGGTGAGAGAGATGAGAGTACCGAAAGCTAAAAGAATGGGTGAGAGAATGAGAAAGAGAGAGAGAGAGAGGTGGGAGAGACACGATTAATATGTTTGGTAGGGGGTGAATATGTTTGACCAAATTGAATATGAGAGAGGGAGAGGTGAGAGAGTTAATTTTGGTAGGTGGAGTCAAAGTTTGACTAAGAGGTGATAGGGAGGAGATTACCGATGAATTAAAAAAAGTGAGGGGTAAGGGCGGGGTGGGGGTTGTTTATTGTGGGTCCCCAATTTGTATATCATCTTTTCTACCCATTTTTAAGGCAAATTGGTCCAAAATTCAAAGTGGATATTTTAAATTTTTACAACTTCAAAGTGGGTAAATTTTTTTGGGCGAGTGCTAAATAGCAGATTCGCCGGCCAGATTTTGGAAATAGATGTGCTTTTACCACATTACCCTTAATGCGGTTTTGGCTCCATTAATTAAGTTTCCCTCTCCTCCTCCCTCTCCCCATTGATCCGCCTTTGTTTTCCTCTTCTTCCATTAATCTTACCTAACACGTTTTTCGTCCATCTCAATCAAATTTGTGCGCGATTCTTGTTCATCTTGGTAAATATGAACAACGATTTCGATTACGTAAATAACTCGATTTTGGAAGCGATCTGATGAAGAAGAATTCATGGATGGTGAAGAAGAAGAATTAATGCCATAAGTGAAGATGTTGTCGAAGAAAATTTTCTTGGAGAAGGTTTAGACGGTGGGGAGAAGTTGATATAGGTGTTGACGGTGGGGGAGAAGTTGCCGAGACAACGGACTAATTACGAAGAGAATCGTGGAAGTGGTCCTGTTAGAGGTACGTTATACGAGAGTCTTGATAGTTTATTTCTTGCTTATCAAAATCATGCCAAAAATTCTGGATTTGGCGTGTTAATGAGACAATTCGCAGAGATAAGTATGCGGTAATGACTTGTGATGAGAGGACGATTTGGATTTTCACGGAACAAATCGAAAAGAATTGGTTGCAATGCTAGGCTAAATGCAATCAAGCAAGATGATGGTTCATGGAAAATCTCAAAAACAATTACAACTCATAATTATGATCTTATTCCCAGTATGTCGATCTAATGTGTGCGCATAGAAACGTGAGTGTTCATATGAGGAGGCGAGTTGGAGGCAAAGCGACATTCTTTGGTATTAGACCAAGTAAGAATATTAGATTGTGCGAAGTCCAAGTGGTGGTCCTTATAATATTGGGTGTCTTCCTAAAGATTGTAGAAATGTGATCGATGATCGGAGAAGATTGAGGCTAGGTAGTGGAGATGCAGAGTGTATCCGCAAGTTATTTGGCAAGTTGCAACATCGAGATGCAAGTTTTTTTATTTGATTGACCTTGATGATGAGTGTAGGTTAAGAAATATTTTGTGGATTCACCTTAGAAGTCGAGCTGATATGAAGAATTTCACGATGTTGTTAGCTTTGATACAACATACTTAGTGAATCGATATGAAATGTCATTCGGAGCTTTTGTTAGTGTTAATCATCACGGACATTCTATATTACTAGGCTGTGCTTTGGTGACATCAAGACTCGGCTTCATTCAAGTGGGTATTTGAAAATTGGGTAACAGAATGGGTGGTGTTAAAGCTATGCGGCATAATAACGGACCAATGTGAAAGCATTAAGATCGGTTTACGGGAGGTGATGCCGAAACTATTCATCGATATTGCTTGTGGCATATTATGTCAAAGTTACCTTTGAAACTCAAAGGCGTTCGTGACTATAATCGAACATGCTTTGATTTTAAAAGCATTGTTTATGATAGCCTTACGATTGAAATTTTTGAGAGAAGGTGGGGGAGTTCTTGGTCGGGCATGGACTTGAAAACAGGGTGTGGCTTCAAAAATTGTATCTTGAGAGGAAGAAATGGGTGCCCGTGTACTTGAATCACATGTTTTGGGCTGGCATGCTTTCAACGCAGAGAAGTGAAGGCATGCACTCCTATTTTGGCCGAATTCCTCCACTCTAGATGCGGTTTGAAGGTGTTCATGGAACAATACGAAATTGCGGTTGGTAAGAAGATTCAAAAGGAGTTTATGGCCGATTTTGATTCAAAGACAAAGGTTAAACGTTTGAAGACAGTTTTCCATGGGAGAGACAATTTCAAGAAGTCTACACCAATTCGATTTTTGATAAAATCCAGGAGCAGATTGACCGAATGATTTCTTTGTAATATTGTTTCAGCCCTGCAGATGAAGTTGTCGAGGATGGTGTTGAAAAGTTCAATGTGTTGGAGAGAATTATTGGGAATCCTCCCACTCAAAAGGAATGTACGTATCTTGTGGAGTATCGTCCAATTGGAGGATACCTTAGTTGCAATTGCAAGAAGTTTGAGTTCATGGGAATACTCTATTGTCATATTTTTAAGGTCTTGAATGAACGGGATATACGTCGCATACATGAGAGGTACATATTAAGAAGGTGGAGGAAAGATGTTTTTAGAAGGCATTCTTGGATTTTTGTTGAAGGAACGTATCCACACATGGTGATGAGTACAAAAATATCAAGAAGTTGAAAAAGCGATTTCGAGAATGCATCGATGCGGCCTTAGGTACATTTAGACAAGATGGTCTTTCTTAAGGAACAACTGTTAGCATTGAAGGACGATATTTTGGAATGGGAAGGTGAAGAGAATTCAAATGACATGAACAGAAGTTTTGATGCGGCATCTACCCCGATAGGTGACCACCGCCAATACTTGGTAGAAGGGGAAGGCCTAGAAAATCACGTATGAAGTCGGCTTTGGAGGAAAATACTAGAGGGAGAGGAAGGGGAGGGGAGTACGAGGTTGTGGAAGGGGAGAACGAGGACGTGGAAGAGGATTGGGAAGGGCAAGAACGCAGCCATCGATGTTGATAATGACGCGTTTAACTTTGATTTGAATGATCTGTACCATTTTTGCAACACAATGACCGTTGCAAATGAGAAATTAGTTGAGTTACGAAATATTCTAGTTTATAATGATATTACTTCGTGATGGAGGTTTAAGTTTGGAATGTTATTTTACTTCACTTAGTCGTTCATATTAGTGCATCCGATTTCTTAGTTCAATGTTTTGTTGTTATTTTTGAGAATTTTGTTGTTAATTTTAAGTCCATTTTAGTGCATCGATTTCTCAATTAAATGTTTTGTTGTTATATTTCAGAATTTTGTTGTTAATTTTAAGTCCATTTTAGTGTATCTTACTTCTTAATTCAATGTTTTGTTGTTAATTTACTGCAATTTTGTTGTTAATTTTAGTGCTATCTTCATGGTTGATAGACTTGTGTTTGTGTTTTATCTTGGTTTATCTTGGTTTGAAGGGAAACAACACATTTATATACGATATATACGACCTCCGTCGACCTCTGTTTTCACTCAACAATATCAAAAACAAAAAATCACGAACATTACACAAATACCATTAAATGTTACACATTTATATACTATAATCTATAGTACATTCAACATATTTTCCCATTAAATGTTACACAAAAGAACAATTGATTCATGGAGAAAAAAAAATAAATCAATCGGCGGGGAGGCAAAGGGACAAGTTTAGTTTGAATCTCAATTTCTTTGTTAAAGCGGTGACGTTCAAGAACACTAATACGTTCCGGAGGTGCTCACGTTCACCTTCGTTAATCGCTTTCCCCATTTCACGTCGAAGTTCCGTCAATGTATCTTCCAATTTTTCTTTGCGTGATAATAGAATCCAGTCAACTTATCAAGCACTTTGGTGATTAAATACATCTGCACATTTCATTGTATTTCATCACCTACTCTTAAACTAAGATCTACTACTCACACTCAATAATGGATAGATTTGAAGCAAACCCGGTATTCGGGCTCCCGGCCAGTCGGTCGAGGTGATATGCCTCCATTGCTTCATTGATCTCACGTTCGGTCACCTACAAAATATACATTGAATAATTATTAAAGAAATATTTCAATACGAAAGATAAAGGAATTTTTGAGTTGTAGGCGTTTTACCATTCGGGAGATTGAGGAAGAGAGAGACATATAATGAGAGAAAATAAAGGGAGATTGAGGAAGAGATTGCCGAGAAAATGAGAGAAAAAGGGAGATTGAGGAAGAGAGATAAAATGAGAGCTAAATTAGTGGGAATGCGTTTTTAAGTTGCGGTGGGATCGGTATTTGACAACGAAATTTGACCGCTCAATTGGACCGCCGAATTTAACCGCTCGTCAATTTGATTTTTTTCACCCCCGCCCTTGATCACATAGTCAAATTTATTTACGAAATTGATTTAATTATTCATCCAAATTAGAACAATAATTATTTTTGAAAAAACAAGTAATAAATTTTGTGGATTAAGTAATCAATTAATGTTATTATTTTACTTTATATATTTAACTGACACAAAACCCGCGTATAGGCGGGATTGAAGAGAATTTTATATTTTCTTAAAAAATTATATTTAAAAAATTATTTAATTATTTAAAATGCGGTAATATATCATCAAATAAATTAAATATACACTTTCAAAATATTTGAATACAAATTGAACAACTTAAATTAAAATTTTAAAATTTCAAATGTAGATTTTGTATGTTCACTTAATGAATTTGTATATACTGTATATGATGGATCCAAATTTTTGTGAATCTTATTATAAAATTTGAAATAATGAATAATTAAATTAAATTTATTATAGCAAAATATATACGATTTAACATAATTATATTAATTTGACTTGATTAATTGATTTTAATCAAATTTCTGTTTTGTTAATTAAATATTTATTTTTGTTAATTTATAGTAAATCAAATTAATTAGTAAAAAAATATTTGAACAGACGCACAAAAATATTTGAACATGAACCTATTTGTAATTTTGGATTTTTTCTAGAACCTATTTGTAATTTTCCCAAATTAGTTTTAATTTAATAAACTAAATAAAATTAATATTTTTAATAACTGAAATAGATTGTGTGATGGGTGGAAATAAGTTTAAAATTTAGATTTCGTATAATGAGCTAAATTAATTAATATATCAAAAAAATCAAAGATTTGAACGAAATATACCATAATGTTGAATTCTATTGCCAATATTGTAAATACCTTAATTGTTAGCTTATAATTTTTTTCAAAAAAATTGTTGAATTGAATATTTAATTTAGTATGAAAGATTAGATCTATGTAATCTTTCTTAATGAAATGAATATTTGAACACAAAATTTAAAATGATTTTAAATTTCAAACGTAGATATGAATAAATAAATCAAAATTTCAAAACCTATATATCTATAATAAATCTTCTAAATAATATCACAGTATATATCTTCGAAAAGACTAACATTAAATTTGTTAATTAATATATACATTACAATTAAAAAATAGACTGCAAATATTATAATGAATATAATGAAACAAAGTGATACTCGTATGAGATTTTTTCACATGAAATCGAAATAAAATTAGTAAACTAATCAAAAAGAACAAATATCATTATGTTTATTTTTTTCCGAAAAACATTAATATCACCCATTGAGCATACGATTTAGTGATTCAAAAATAAACATTATGTTTTTTTAAATCACAAAATCGTGCGTTCGAACAGTGATATACTAGTAAATATAAATAATAATAATAATAATAATAATAATAATAATAATAATAATAATAATAATAATAATAATAATAATAATAATAATAATAATAATTTTATCCAAAAACAAAAATAGATGATAATAAAAAAAGTACGATAATACAATGATCAATTTATAATTCAAAACAAATGATACCCAAGGCATTGATATATTTTGAAGAAAGTGATAGGATGTAGTTAAGCGATTTCATCATAAATACATTAATGACAATTTAAGAGTAGGAGGCATGAAACAACAAACCCTAAACACGATAAAAAACCTTCTTATTAAGACCATTAATATTACATATCAAAGCGTTTCAAATTCTATTATTAATCTTAAATAATACTAATATTTTTCTAACATGGTTCAACGTAGTCAATAATTAAACTATAAATTATCCAAAGTCCAAACCCGGTAATGATTAATATTAAATATTCAGATTAGCATACTTATATGAAATTATTCTAATACGACTATTAAAATTGTACATTCATTTCTATCCCTATCAAAATAAAATTATTAATTCATTGGCCTTATCAATAGTTCTAATTTACATAATCAATAAAAATATTTAACTAATTGCAAATAAAATCACTACTTTTTCGCAAATTGCAATTTAATCTAAACTTTTGAATCTTGTTAAAAAAACTTCAATTTAACTTTTTTGCATTTTAAGCTTACGGGCGGTTTATCCTTGCCGAAAGGTGATGTGTACAAAAAAATATACGATCATCATCCCAAGAAGCATCCACATCGGAAAATATGCATAAAAAAACTTAATTGCATATTAAATCACCACCTTTTCCGAAAATTGCATTTTAATCTAAACTTTTGAATTTTTTTAAACAAAACTTCCATTAATATTTTTTTACATTTCGATCTTACGGGCATATTACCTTCTCCACTGTAGGTGATGTTAGCTTCTCCTGAATCGATGTATCGTTGAAATTTAAGGGTTTTATTTTCTTTGCTTAAATGAAAATCGCCTATAATTTTAATTTTTTTATTATACTTTTACTATACATTGTAAAATAAAGCGTATAAAAATAAATCAAAACTAAAACTTAAAAATTAAACTAATTTTATTTTATTTAAATTAAAATATTTTCATAAATTAAAAATAACAAATTAAACGACGTCATTTCACTCACGTGTCGGTCACGTGCGTACATAATCCGTGAAAATGGATGACAAGACAATTTTTATCTGTGTGACATGTTGGTCGAGTATTTTAATTCATTGGGAACTTAACAAAATTTATTAAATTGGAGTTTTGTTTGCCCAAGATTTAAAAGTTTAGATTAAAATGCAATTTCGGAAAAGGTGGTGATTTAATATGCAATTAAGTTTTTTTTTTATGCATATTTTCCGATGTGGACGCTTACTAGGACGATGACTGCGTTTTTGTACACATCGGCTTTCGGGCAAGGATAAACTCGCCCGTAAGCTTGAATTGCAAAAAAAAATTAAATTGAAGTTTTTTAACAAGATTCAAAAGTTTAGATTAAATTGCAATTTGCGAAAAAGTAGTGATTTTATTTGCAATTAAGCCTTAAATAAAAGATATAAAAAATGAAGCAATTTCTCATTGAAAACGATAATACTAAAATGCCAGAGGATTAAACATAAAAAAATTCAATAATACAATACAAACATAAACACATGAAACTATTTTCACCATACAATACAAACATAAACACATTTAAAAATACAAATATTGTAATAATATTATACTAATATTTACTCATGCAATAGCAGACATCATGTTGTGATTAAATTTAAAAACTTAAACAATTAAAAATTACTCATAAAAATAACATATAATAATTGTTCATATAATTATAAATAAATATTGTTCTGAATTAAAACAAAGAAATATAAAATAGTTCATGATTTAATATCGTGCATCAAGATTAATCTTTGCTTCTTTATAGCAATTTTTGCGTCCACGAGATAAATCTCACACATAGTAAGCGGTAAATCCATCTCGGTCCAACATTTCTTGATCATAGCCGTCACTTGCCCCCTCCTTTTTCATATCCTGCAAAGATCACCTCTAACGTGTGCTTCTCGTCGATCAAGCTGTTTGATTAAGGTGGCCGCCAAGAAAGCATCTTTTTCTTGAAATTAGAATAAAAAAAAACTTCGTAAGGAAATTTAGTGGTTTCCTGTATTTCAAAATTGAAAACAAATAAGATATAATTTGAAAATACCTTATGTTTCTCAACCGATTTTGCCATTCTGCGGGCGTTTTACGCTTCGATCTCCATGATCTTCGCCTAATAAAAAAGAACAGGAATTGTAGACCAACAAACTAAGTCTAGTTCAATTCAAAGTAAAAAAACCAAAAGGTACAATTACCGTCTTTGCAGGATCCATTTGAAACTTTATCGGTTGAAGCTGCAGAGATCGGATGGTTTAAATAGGAGTTAGATTCCATGTAGTTGTATTTGTTGAGTAGTAATGAGTTGCCCTCAATCGACGGGTTACCCGTTGACGTTCCAAATTTCAGATTTTTAAAAAGATACTATAGTTCATATATATATATATATAAATTGTTTTTTTTTAAATATCAATGATTTGTATATCTAATTTAAGTTCATAAAAATATAGAAATAAAAATATGTTAATAAAAATTTTGATGCTTTGAAATATTTTTCTTGAATCTTTTATAGAAAAAAATATATCAAGTAAAAATTATCCTTAAATAGTTTATCTAATTAGGGTTGTTATTTAGGTCGTTGAAATTGGATGGTATTATTATTCACATATATTTTCCATAAATATAATATGTACTAGTTTATATAAAAGTAATAATATACATTTATAAAAATTTAATTAATGATGTAAATATTGATTTTAAAATTTTAAAAATAATGTGTTTTTTAAAGTTAAGAATTATTGAATTACTCATGACATTGGTGTATATATATACACATGTACACAAATACATAATTTAAAACTATAGTAAATATTACCATTATAATAATATAGTTTTAGGTTAAAATGATATTTATTTTAATTGGTATGTGTTATATATATATATATATATATATATATATATATATATAGTAAAACCTCTAAAAAAGAATACTCTATTAAAGAATAAACTCTCTTTAGGAATAAAAATTCATGGTCCCAACTTGGGACCAGTTATAATTTGGAATAAACTCCATATTGTCATAATTCATATTTTTCAAGTCCCAACATAAAGAAATACACCTCCATTTAGGAATAAATCATAATAATATATATAATTTTACAATAGATTTAAGTTGATTTAAAATACTTGTTCAAGGTTGATTGTGACAATGATTTAATCTTTTGTGTTGTAACCTTATCCTTCAACTTGCGTGTGCGCATTAGCTCGTCCACATGACCACCTTCTTGTTGAACCCAAAATATTTCCAACTTGTCGAGTAAGCTTAAAGCTTCTTCACATGAAACTTTTTGTACTTCTATGCTATCATCCTCTGGATTATTTTCCTCATTTTCTTGCCTAATTCCTTCAATAATTTCTTCATCCGTTAAAGCATAAACAATTTTGTTGCTCATTTGGATGATTAAGGAAAATATCCATCTCCATCTCATTGGTGTAGTGAAGATCTTTTACCTGACTTTCCAACTCTATAAGTAGTTTTTGATTCTCCTCATCCATTTCTTTTGCAACTTGCAACTCGTCAACTTCAACGGTCCGAATTTTGCGGTGCTTAAAGCAATTCTTGATCGTCCTTGGTTTCACATCTATCGACCATGCAGCAACTACATTTATCATTCCATCGAGGAGAGAGATCTTTGACGGTTCCAAAACACAATCCTCGATTCGTTTCAAAAGTAGACGATTAAATCGCGATAATAACCTTTAAAATTTTTAATGATACCGCATCACATGGTTGAATCTTGGAAGTGCTATTTGGTGGTAAGAACATAACATTTGTGTGGTGAAGTGGCGGGAGATGTTCTTTCTTCCCATGAGCTGTACAATTATGCAAAAGAAGCAAGACATTTCTGTCTAAACGGCTATCAAACCACTTTAGCCATTCAACAAAGATTAAAGATGTCATCCATGCATTTGAATTTGCTCGATAAGTGCAATTGAGAGTAGAACGGTTAACATTCTTCAAGCATCTAGGATTAAGAAACTTACCAATGATCCAAAGAGGAACTTTGTCGGATCCATCACCATTGGTGCAAATGACAATTGTAATTCTCTCTTTGTTTTGCTTTCGTCCCTCGAGTTGCTTCGTTGCAAGAGAATTATCGGCTTGCATTCGATAAAATTAACATGTTTCATCCATGTTGTAAATATCCTTCCAATCCCATTTATCCAATTCTTCTCTTATTGATGACAAACTTGCTTCAATTTTCTCCATATCAACCGAGCCACTCTCCCGAAATGCCGAAATGGTGAATTGCATGTCGATGCTTGAACTTCTCTAACCACCCATTAGAAAATTCAAATGAAATTGCTTACGGATAGAGACTCTTTAAGAATATGCGGCCCTTCTCCTTGAGTAATTCACCACTAATATTGACATGCTCTTGGTTGCATACAAACCATTCATAAAGAGCCGACTCCATCAATGGGTACTTCAACGGTCTCAAGCGTTTTGCATTTGAATTAGAAAGAGCCTGCTGGTCGTCATTGTTGATTGACCTCTTGAACGCCTTCGATATCGCTGATTACGATAGCTTAAGATTATGAGTATCCTCCAACCACTTGGCAAAATCTTTTTACTTCCAACTTTGGATGTAGTTCTTTCATTTTGCACATCTCCACATGAATTTTTCACTCATTTGAGTTCTCTTTTCTATTTTTGGTGTCATTATATGCATGAAGAAAATGTTGATTTGATGTAATTGATAAAAAAATGTATTATACATAATATTTATAGATGAAAAAATTAAAGCAATCAAAAGCAAGTACATGCATCTATGGTGGGTGACTCTTGAGTATTGTCTTTTTATATTACGTGAGTAAATTAGTTCAATTAAGTTCAACACATTACATGTACATGTATCTACTAATTATACCATTATATAATATACATGCATTTTAAAAAAAAAAAAAACCTTATAACTCTTTTTAGGAATAACCCCCATTTAGGAATATTTTTTGTGGTCCCAAGGATATGACTATACAGAGGTTTTATTATATATATATATATATACTCCCTCTTTAATACATGCCATAATATGCCATAATAGTAGGCGGAATATTAGACCCTGCATTAATTACTATGATTTAAGTTTAAACTTAAGTTTATTTTAATGTATTTTTATTAATCGTCTTTCTTTTTTAATATTTAATATTTTTTATTTAATTAATGTATAAAATATTTGTTATTAATACGTTAAAAAAATTTATATTTATCTTCATAACAATTTCACAATCTCTATTTAATTTTATATTATATTGATATGTAAAATTATAATAATCTAATAATAACAATGGATTTTATTGTTATAATATAAATTTGTGTACAAAATATATATTGTATATTCTTCTTATATGTTAATAATATAGCTATTCATATTCATGCATTATTTAATAATAACGCTTGATTTCATATTATCATATTGATACTATAAAATTAAAATCTAATTATAATAATGAATATTATTATTAAAAAAATATTTGTTTATAATATATATACCTTTTATTTTTCTTATATGATAAAATAAAATAATATGTGTAGTCTTGACTATTTGATAAAAATAAAATATATTTAAATAGTTAGAGTAATATATAAAAGTTAGAGTAAAATAAAATTATTTTCTCTTTAAATTAACACATTGTTCCGTGCTTTTCGCAAAGCACGGGTGAAATACTAGTCTAAAATAAAATACAATAGCAAATAATTTAACACCATAAAAATAAACTGTGTTGCTTGATTCACCAAATAGACAGTCTCCACTAATATTTTATTTTATTAGCAAAATTGAACTATGTACAAACTCCGAGGACACATAAATAATTATCCATATTTAATATCTTCATTCTAATCACAATAAGATGTGATATTTGATTGGTTCATCACCTCATTAGCAACGATATAATGTCACATGAAAACCATCTGGAATTCTTGATGGAAGATGAATAGAGGTCTCAACTCAACTTTCGTAGTCATGATATTTACAATATACTGCAAATACACGCTAATTACATTACATCTAAATATATTATGTATTGGAAAATTTAATATTAAGGTCAAACATACAATTTTATTAGAAAATAAATCTGAACGGCTTGGATTCATCAAATGATTCGGATCTATGGTCGATAATCATTACATCAATTTTCCCATACATATCTAACCGACATATTCAAATTTTTCAGTAATAATTACATCAATTTCCAAGAACTTGTATAATTATTCTGCAAGGTGGGTGGTGAATACAATATTTCATTAAACTATTATTTATGCAGATTGTGTGTTTCAAAAATTATTAGATTAAAATAAAAAAATTAATTATTTACGTAAATAATTAACGGAAATCCTTAATTTAATTAATTATTTATGGATATATTACACTAATACAAAGAAAGCGGGGAAAATGAAAGGGAAATCTCAATGAGAGAGAAACAAATTTTGTTTGAAAAATTTGGTCAAATCATGCTACCTTGTAAAAATTCAAATTCAAAACAAGTGATGTTAAATGGGAGGTATTACTACCACACAATATATGTAACACTACTACTAATGACTTGTTTACTTCAAAATCGATCTTTCTTAAAAGCTCTAAACTTGATGAAACCTATCAAAAATGTATTTTAACATTGTAATACAACCAATTTTGTAAAAATATGATCTTTAAAAATTTAAAACAAGTGATGTTACATGGAAGGTATCACTACCACACAATATAGGTAACACTACTACTAATGCCTTGTTTAGTTCAAAATCAATCTTTCTTAAATACTCTAAACTTGATGAAACCTATCAAAAATAAATTTAAACATTGTAATACAACCAATTTTGATAAAATAATATGATCTTTAAAAATTTAAAACAAGTGATGTTAAATGGGAGGTATTACTACTACACAAGATAGGTAACACTACTACTAATGCCTTGTTTAGTTCAAAATCAATCTTTCTTAAACACTCTAAACTTGATGAAACCTATCAAAAATGTATTTTAACATTGTAATACAACCAGTTTTGTAAAAATATGATCTTTAAAAATTTAAAACAAGTGATGTTACATGGAAGGTATCACAACCACACAATATAGGTAACACTACTACTAATGTCTTGTTTACTTCAAAATCGATCTTTCTTAAAAACTCTAAACTTGATGAAACCTATCAAAAATGTATTTTAACATTGTAATACAACCAATTTTGTAAAAATATGATCTTTAAAAATTTAAAACAAGTGATGTTACATGGAAGGTATCACTACCACACAATATATGTAACACTACTACTAATGCCTTGTTTAGTTCAAAATCAATCTTTCTTAAACACTCTAAACTTGATGAAACCTATCAAAAATAAATTTAAACATTGTAATACAACCAATTTTGATAAAATAATATGATCTTTAAAAATTTAAAACAAGTGATGTTAAATGGGAGGTATTACTACTACACAAGATAAGTAACACTACTACTAATGCCTTGTTTAGTTCAAAATCAATCTTTCTTAAACACTCTAAACTTGATGAAACCTATCAAAAATGTATTTTAACATTGTAATACAACCAATATTGTAAAAATATGATATTTAAAAATTTAAAACAAGTGATGTTACATGGAAGGTATCACTACCACACAATATAGGTAACACTACTACTAATGCCTTGTTTACTTCAAAATCGATATTTCTTAAAAACTATAAACTTGATGAAACCTATCAAAAATAAATTTTAACATTATAATACAACCAAACTTGGAGCATAATGAGTACTCTATTGCACATCACCATTACAGATTCACAAAAAGAAAAATATATCCTCCAGCTTAAGTTTATGACTAAGAAATTTAACTATTAATTATTGTGAGAATTGATATTTTTCCAAAATTATTAGATTTCATTAAAATTGTTTACAGAATTGGTGTGCTTCCAAAATTATTAGATTTCATTAAACAAATAAATTATTTACGCAACTTGTGTGTCTCCAAAATTATCTAATTTGATTAAAATAATTATTTACGCAGATTGTGTGTTTCCAAAATTATGATGCTCCTCACTTTAAAACAATAATTTTACTTGAGTGGTACTACTACCTTCATCCATAGGTAACACCAACACTAACATCTTGTCTTGTCTAATATATGGTAAACATATTATCTCAAAATAATTTATTTTTATTCCAATTTATTATCCATTTTTATATTATATATAATTTTTAAATTAAAGTGATTATTTATTATTTTTTAAAAATAATTAAGGAAAATAATATGTATGATAGATATCATCAAGCTTTAAATACGGCAATAATTCCTCTCCTTCCTAATTCAAACCCACTCACACAAGTTTTAGGGTCCTATCACTTCTATCACACAACACGACTTCCCATGCATTATTGCGGTGCACAAAATCAAACCTTGGAGAAATCTCAACCAGATCTAATATTTTTCACGTTTTGGTGCAACAATGGTCTTGGTTGGAAATCGAAAACTGCTTTGCAATTAATGTGGCGAATATGGAATGATGGTTGGGCAGAAATTTGTCTTATCAAGCATTAATGTGGGCACAAAAAGCGTACCTAAACCCTCCGAATTGATGAAATTAATTAGTAAGGTTAATTGGTTAATTAAATATACTTATTATGTAATGTATCGGTATTATAATAATATGATATGATGACTTCGATTATAATAAAAAAGATGATTAGTAATAATATTTACATTAACACAAAACGTACACACACACAAAAAAAAACTACGATTAATACTAAAATAAAACCCTAATAATACATAAGAGGAATAAAAAAGGCATATTAAATCCAAAACTCTTCTTCCACCTTAATAGATTTGTCGTGTCTTTCCACTCTAACATGAAAAGTATTTGGATCATCCACGCTCATCCGAGGATAAATAATATCCCCTTGGGTAACTGCAACGTATTTACCACGGTTGCCCAACCTTGCTTAATTCGACCAATACCGCTTCCTGCGTTGATTAATCAAATGATATTCATACGAGCACTCAAACTTCAACCCGAGTGCTCATATTCAACGATGATGGTCCGTTGAGAGGTCCCAAGCATTTCAACAAAAATGCTAGGGAGGTTCTACATTTGACAAAAAAAAAAAAAAATAGTTAATAAAAAAATATATATATACTCTAGTTTAGAAAGCAACAAATAAGATAAATATTCACCAAACGACTTAAAAATTCCGTCGTTAGGTGAACTTCGAAAGATTGGTTTGTGAAACTCAATCTCCAAGCAATCGATCTTGTGAGTGGCATGGTTTGTTACTTGTGAGGATACCAATACTAAACCCTAATTACGTAACTTGTGTTCTCTTTGAACATGCACGATGATTAATTTATAGTATTACAATGACATTAAATATGGTCACCTAATAAAATAAATTCATGTTGGAGTAGTTGTAAAATTAATTGTCATCAGCAAATAAATTCTTTTTGTAAAAATATTGTGTCTTATGTACATTAACTAGTATAGAAACATAATTATAATATTAAATTTAAAAAATGATAATATTAAATGACAATTCATTTTAGGGATTAGAATTAGAATTATTATAATTATGTGAAAAATTTACTATAAGATTTGTTTCAAATATATTTTACAATTAATAAAAGAAAAATGAGACGATTAATAGAATTTTTGTATATAATTGATGCATAAGTATTACTCCGAATAATATATATATATATATATATATATATACGATATATATATATATGATATTTATTGTAAATAAATATATGATATTTATTGTAAATATACGATATATATATATATATATATATATATATATATATATATATATATATATATCGTATATTTACAATAAATATCATATATGATTATATTAATTTTTTTTTATAAAAGTTGATACAACCACAATTTTTTCTTACATACATCTATAGGCTTAAGTTAAATATAATTTTAATTAATGCCACATAGATGTCATATATTAATTATAAATCAATAGGAAAATGACACATAGATTATTAATATATATATGCATTTAATAAGAATGTGACACCTCATTCAAATTAACCTCATGACGACACCTAAGCAAAAACAAACTCCCTATTATAGAATCTTTTTACATTAAAAAAGGTTTATCAAATACAATAAATCGTATTTTTCCTTTTTTAAAAATACAATTTTTAAGGAAATAAATCGTCTCCTCAAAAACACAATGTCCGTTTACCAAATCGACACAACTTCTCATAAAATCTCGGTAGTGGAATTTCAGAATTTAATTCCACCGGTTCACTTGTGCCCTTACAAATACAATATACAACTTCATTCATTTACGACACACAATCATGGAATAATTTGTAAATATCAAAACCCCTGTTTCCTTGGTTTTTTTCTTATTCCCGTAGGCTTTCATCTAAATTTGTATTAATTTTTTTCTTGTCTTTTCTTTTTTGAATAATACTCAAAGGTTGGGAGGAAGGCAACCAAATTAAGCGGGCAATGAGAGACCAATTCGAGGTTTGTTTGACATTTTCTCATACCAACTTTGATTTTTCATAATATTCTCTTAATCGCATCATGACTACGATTTTCTTTGAATTTTTGTTTTTCGGAGGAAGAAGATTGTTCTCCAAAGAAAAGTGGAGATAATGGACAAATACTTGGAGAACCGGTTCGAACCGATAAAGATCCGCTTCCGAATCTGCTCGATATTGAAGAAGGACACGATTAAGGCCGAGAAGGAATACCTCGAGGGCCGAGTTGAACAAGGCCCTTGAGGAGTTGTTGGAGTATGATATCAAAATTGCACTTTGTTCAAACAATTTCATAACTTTCCACTGAACTTATCTTCGTTTTTGCTTTTTAATATGAACCATATTGTAGTTAATTAATTTTTGTTTTTCTTTAATTACGTTATGTAGGAGTATGAACAATATTAGTATTAGTCTATTTATATTAGTATTTAATATTAGTATTAGTATGTTTTTGTTTGATATTTGTTTATGTTTGATTTTTACGTTGATGTTGTTTTTACGAAATTGGTTTTATGTTTACGTTTACGTTTATGTTTATGTTTATTTCACGAAATTGGTTTTATGTTTACGATTATGTTTGTGTTCTTGTTTATATATTAACTAGACTGTTATCAAATCAAATTGATAACATAATATATTATGTATAAATTAATTAATTTATACTATATAATAAAAGTATGTAATAATTTTTCACAAAGTAAAACTAATCACATTAATTTAAAATTTTATATAATATTAAAATTAGATGATATTAAATTTTTATAAAGAAAAATACTTTGATATAATATACTTACTTTAAGGGATTTATTAAATTAGTCAAATACTCCAATATTAATCCTTCCATGAGTTTTTCTTAATTAAAAAATTTATTATTTATTGACATATCATCACATTACTCTATAAACTTAATGAAAATAAGACACATCATCAAAATGAAGGGGACTTGGTATTTTTACGTTTATGTTTATCGTTATTATATTTTTCAGAAATTCATTTTTATTGACTATGGATTTTTATATGATGGAACATGGTATTTTTTTAGGGAAATATTCACTCTGAATTTTTATGTAATGTAACATATTTTATGTACACCACAAAAAAAAACATATTTTTCTAAAATTAATCGATTGACATAAACATTTAAGTTTTTAACAATGAAGTACAACATAATTATTCGCTATATACCAAGCAATTATTATTTCATAATATAGATTAATCTTTATATAAATATTTAGCATAGGTCAATTCATAATCCAAGCAAATCTGGTTATTCCTTCCAATCAAATAAAATCTGGCTATTTCAATGTAAAAATATTCAATCAAAATCCTAACATAGGTTATTGTGCGGTGTGTAAAAGTACGAATGGGTGGGAGAAGAAGGGTGTTTCCGCCAACCCTAACCCTTCGATAAACTAGGGTTTCATATTTTTTCTCTTTAAATATCCATTCATTCCTCTTCCATTTTCATATCAATTTCTCTCCAACACTAAACCACCACTCTCTACGATTACAAAACACATGGCAACCACTCCTAGTAAATCGGGCATCCCAACCGTTGCCGAGTGGAGCTCACCACCGACTCAAAAACGGTTGAAAAGCTTTATGCAAAAGTCAGGCATGATCACGCCACCCTCAAGGATGAGTTGCTGGAGTTTATGAAGAGGATCTTGCTATCAACCAACGAAGAAACTCTTCGGCCGTTGTCCTTAACCAGGACAAACCTCTTTTCGTCGTGTAATGCAGTATCTTCTCGATGCGGCGGCGGTGTTAAAAATCGTGCACCTATTCCTGTTGTCGAGCTATCTTGATTCGGATTCGTCGGCGAGAATCGATGTTTCTTCGTCAAACCTTTTTGCTGCCGATGGGCCATGTCGATCCCCTTTACTTCCTTTTGATGTTTCTTGGTCAAATTTTTTTGTCCATGGGCCATGTCGATCACCTCTACTCCCTTTTGATGTTTGTTGGTTTTTATTTTTGTTTTTTTTTATTTTATGAAGGAAATTGTATGAAGGAAGGAAATTGTATGATTTATGTATGAATGAACGGGGATCTTTTTGCATTTTCTATCTTATTTAATAAAGAATATATTTTATTTAATGAATAATAATAGGAGTAATAGTAATACATAATAATAATAATAAAATAAATCGAAAAATAAAATTTGTTAGTTGCCCGAAATATTGGAAAATAATTATCTTCACTTAGATCATGGCAATCAACCCCCAAGATCATGGGCATTTATTGCATAAATTTATGGAATTTATTTGCCCGAAATATTGGAATATTTTGATTTTATAGAGAATTTATTTGGGCTTAAAAAATAGGGAAAAGATAAACCGAAAGTGATTATTAAGACCCACATAATTATTCAATACTCCCAGTCCCCAATTATGTAAACTACTACGTACAATTTGTTGTACATATGCTTGTACTATGAAATTTGGAGTTGTTAATAATCTTGTAAATTTTATTTTGCCATACACAATGAAAAAGAGAATTTTAATTAATTAATTATGAAATTCTTGTCCAACAATAAATATAATTACTAAAAACATATAAACAATAAATATTATATTATGACCAAGAAATTTAACTAGTAATTAATTATTTATTTGACGAGATAGTGAGTTCAATAAAATAATTAAATTTATGGAGATTGTGTGTTTCTAAAATTATTAGATTTCATTAAAATTGTTTACGAAATTGGTGTAGTTCAAAAATTATTTTAATTCATTAAACTACTTAATAATGGCGGAAATGGTATGCTTCGAAATTACCGAAATTATTAGATTTCATTAAACAAATTTATTTATGCAGATTGTGTGTTTCGTAATTATCCGATTTGATTAACTAATTATTTATGCAGATGATGTGTTTCCAAATATATTTTTAATTAATCAAACTTGGAGCATAACAAATTTATTTTTTTATCCGCAAAATAAAAATTTTATTAACTCAAACTTGGAGCATAATGAGTACTCTATTGCACATCACCATTACTGATTCACAAAAAAAAAATATCCTCAAGTTAAGTTTATCACTAAGAAATTTAACTAATTAATTATTTGACGAGATAGTGAGTTAACTAAAATAATCTATAATCTATAAATATATAATACACCATTGGATTACCATATATAGTTTTCCGCCTTTTTTCTCCGGCCGTAGATCTAAACTTAATTATTATATCGACTGCTCATTTTTTCTTCAATATATAAATGACAAGTTTGACTCTAACATTTTTTATCCTTAAATGTATTCTTAATTTTAGCCATTTAATTTATACTTGCTATACAAGGTAGTTTTGACTCTTATTACTCTATTTATTTGCCATCTAATTATACGATAATTTGTTTCTTAATTAATTACATGTTTGCCTATTTATTGTCCAACAACAATATCAAAAAAAAAAAAAAAAAAATTCTTCAATTTCATGTGAGATTAATCTTACAATTTCTCCCTCTACTTATCTTTTCATATAAATCATACATATTTTTTTGATTTATCTTCCTAATATTGTTTTTTATTTTCTCAAGTTTTTGTAATAAGTGAGCTTAACAATATATATTCGTTGATTGTAGTCAACTTTTTTTATCTTATTATTATTTTCATTATTTTTATATGTGCGTATTATTTGTAGCAGATCATATCATTATTATAGTTCAATTGAAGATGATGTCCAATGATTTACTTAAAAAATTTAAAGATACCGTCAATCGAATATCACGAGATATTGATGAAGATCTCAATGTTAAGATAGTTAATGTCAATTGTTGTGAATTTGCTTCTCTAAATAATGTTTGAAAGAATCAATGTCTTGATCCTCTGCAAAATGAAAATGATCACAATATTTAGGATAAAAATTAATAAAAAATATATATCAATTAAAACTCAAGTAAACTATGTTAACCACCGTGCGAAGCACTGCTATGGGCAAAAATTAGTTAAATTATGGAGATTGTGTGTTTCCAAAATTATTACATTTCATTAAATTTGTTTACGGAATTGGTGTGCTTCCAAACTTATTAAAATTCATTAAACTAATTAATAATTACCGAAATGTTGTGCTTCCAAAATTATTACTATTTCCGTAATTATTAAATTTCATTAAACAAATAAATTATTTACGCAGATTGTGTGTTTCCAAAATTATTCGATTTCATTAAACTAATTATTTATATAGCTTGTGTGTTTCCAAATTTATTAGATTAAAATAAAAGAATTAATTATTTACGCAGATTGCTCAAATCTTAATTTAATTATTTATGCGTATATACACACTAAGGGGGAAAATGAAATCCCAATGGAAATGAGAGGGAAACAAAAGTTTTTTTGGATAAGATTTGGTCAAATCAACAGTAAAAATTTGAAATTGAAATTTGAATTTTGGTCAAAGTCTGCAATCAATATTTTTCATTAAGGATACATTGGTAATATCACACGGTAAATTCCCCAAAATACCCCAATCGGCCGGCGAGAATCTGGTTGCTTAGCATTTCCTATCCAACTTCAAAGTGGGTAATCCACACAATTCTCATTTGTATTTTAAGGAAAGGGGTAGAATAGTGATAAAACGAGGTGTGTTAGTTATATAATTGATTTTTAAATTTTAATGGTTTGTGTCTAGTAAATGAGGGAGTGAATGAAAAATTTTGGGATATGGATAGTGACTCTAATGTTGAAAGAGTTGGTCTTGTGTGAGACCGTCTCACGTATCTAATTATGTGAGACGGATCTCCCTTGACCCGGATCCATTAAAATAATTAGTCAAAAATTAAAGCCCAAACAAACCCTCCAGCCCATCCCTAAAATCATTCACCCCATCCGAATTGGTCGCCTTCCATGGACTCAAATAACAAGGTTTTATTTTTGTCATTTTCGCTCTGAATTGGACACAAATAACAAGGTAAATTATTCGATTAATTTTCGCACCACCGCTTTTTGTGTGCGCATTTGAAAATGTGAACTGGTGATTTGATTTTTATTATTTTATTTTTGTCGAATAGTTAGATGGGTGCTAGGGATTTATTTCTTGAACCCTTTCATCCGCTTAATTATTACGCTTTTTCTAATTTCTAGTGGGATTAGAGTGAATTATAGCAAATTAATGCAGAATTTGTGTGTTTCTTTGTTTTGTCCGTGAAACTAAATTACACATTGTTTTATAAATCGAGATTTGAGTTCTTTTTGTGAACTTTGTGATGGTCTATTCATTTTTATGATATTTTTAAACACCGAAACCCAACTCGTTTTTAGAGGATATGAAAGTGTTGTCTTATGATAATAAATTATCTTATGTTAATTTTAAAGTTTAATATGATATACATATTCGTGTATGTATTTGTTGTAGAAAGCAAAGTTAGTCTTTGGTCCCATTGTTGATGACAGTGAAACAATTAATTCTTGTTTGAGTTTCACGAAACGATTCATTTTTTAATAAATAGTTATCACTTTATAATAAATTATTATCACTTATAATATGAATTATATTACTTTTCAGTATTTTATTACTTTTATATTAATTTGTATTACTTTTTAAAAAGTGATAACAATTTATTAAAAAGAAGTTTCATCTTATAAAATGAGATTCGTGAGATGGTCTCACACAAATTTTGGTCATTTCCTATATATGGTCAACATTTTCTTTAAAATGTTACTTTGTTGCATTATATTGACTAGTGGAGTATCATTGATTTTTTTGTAGTATGTTAATGTGATGAAATCATAATGTATTTTTTCTTACAGGTGAACCCCTACTTCTAACTGGTGCAAACTCTTTAGATACAAACAATGAAGTTATTTTGGATGTTGACATGGTGGCGGCAGACAAGGTAAATCTATCTATATAAGTTAAAAATGACATGTTTTAGTTAAAAAGTGATAAAAATATTTTATGAAAGGTGACAACAATAAAACTTTTAAATTCAATTGATACACAAACTAATAATGAAAAAATTGATGTTATAAATTTGTGGTTGTTGATTTAGATGTTAAAAATGTCATTTTTTATTTGCTTCATAATATGATTTGTTACCCCAATATAATTTATTTTGCAAGGTAAAATAAAAACCCCTTTGTTAAATTTAACAAGTGACATATTTTTTGTAGTATGTTAATGTGATGAAATCAAAATGTATTATTTCTTATAGACGGACCCCTACTTCTAATTGGTGCAAACTCTTTAGATACAAACAAGAAGTTATTTTGGATGTTGACATGGTCACGACACACAAGGTAAATCTATCTATATAAGATAAAAGCGACATTTTATTTAAAAAGTGATAAAAATTAATTGAAAGGTGACAACAATAAAAATTTGATTCAATTGATACGCAAACTAATGATGAAAATTGATGTTACAAATTTGCGGCTCTTGATTTGGATATTACAAAATATCAAGGCAAAACATAAAATTCTTTGTTAAAATTTGATAGGTAACATATATTTTGTAGTATGTTAATTTGACAATGAAAAAAAAAGAGTTTTAGTTATTTAATAGGTGGACCCTCACTTCTAATGGTGCAAACTCTTTAGATACAAACGGTGAAGTTATTTTTGAGGTTGATACAAATTTGCAAGGTAAAAGAAATCCCTTTATTAAATTTGATAAGTGGCATATTTTATGTAGTATGTTAATGTGATAAAATCAAAATTAGTCTGTTCTTACAGATGGACCCCCACTTCTAACCGGTGCAAACTCTTTAGATACAAACAATGATGTTATTTTGGATGTTGACATGGCCGACACACAAGGTAATCTATCTATATAAATTAAAAGTGACATATTTTAGTTAAAAAGTAATAAAAATTAATTGAAAGGTGACAACAATAAAACTTTCAGCATTCAATTGATACACAAACTAATTATGAAAAAATTGATGTTTCAAATTTGCGGCATCGTGTTCTCTAATTGGTATGACCGAAAAACTATTGAGGAGATGTATACTCATATCGTAGACACGGTCAAGCGATTGGATTTAGTGTGCGCAAATCTACCACTAGACAGTCTGCCCAACAAGGTGTTGTGCTCGAAAAATATTTTGTATGTTCTTGTAGTGGTTTCAAAAACAAAACCTCATACCCAAGTCAAAAGCCAAGGAAAACGATGTATCACACACGGACGGGTTGTAATGCTTCATTAAGAGTTAAATTAAATGAAGAAGGTCTTTATGAGGTTATTCACCATGTGAATCTACACAATCACTCATTGTCTAGAAAAGAGTGGACTCACTTCCATCGTTCGTAAAGAGATATTACAAATGAGAAGTGGAAAAGTCATTGAAGACATGATCTTGTCGGGAATGGGTGCAATGGATTCCTACCGGTATATGGCACATGATGCGGGTAAAGTGATATATTTATATACATAAGTGATAATATTTTCATGAAAAGTGATTGCATTTTAATGAAAAATTATAGTCAGTTTTAATATGCAAAGAGTTCAATTTTTGTGTTAAAAAATTTTCGTATAAGGTGATTATTTATTCTTTTTAATTTTTCATTACGGGAGGAGGAATGTGTAGGGCACACGGCAAAAGATCATCTTAATTTTGTTAACCGTATGAAAATGAACACCGTTGAAGGTGGGGATGCACAAAAGTGGTTGACACCTTGCATGCCAAGAGGTCAAGAACCCGACTTCTTTTTTAGGGTTAAATTTGATGATGAAGGCAGATTATGCGGGTGTATTGGAGAGACACCATGATGATGGAAGATTATGACATATTTGGAGATGTTGTTGTCTTTGACACAACATATCGAACAAATAAATATGATCTAATTTGTGCTCCTTTTGTAGGAGTTAACAATCATCGAAAGAATGTCATGTTTGCATGTGCATTCTTGGCGGATGAGATGATTGAAGTCTTTCAAGTGGTTATTTGAAGTTTTCAAAAATCAATGAGGGGACGGTGCCCTAAAACCACATTCACATATCAAGATCATGCTATTGCTAATGCAATTGAGTAGGTATCACTTTTAAAAAATAGTCAAATATATTATTTCAAATATGAAATTATTTTGTTTGCGTAAATAATATATTAATATGGACAAAGTGACAAGTTTTATTTGAAAAATAATAAAAGACAATTGAATTCGGGTAATCAAAAGAAATAAATTTTATATGACTATGCTTTATTAATGTAGGTCTTTCCTGATACGAGGCATAGGTTATCCTTGTGACATCTTCACCAAAATGCTGTTAGTTATTTTGGACAATTGAAACGTGACAAGGCATTCAAAGATGCATTTCATAAATGTTTATCGAGTTGTGACACCGAGGTTGAGTTTGACAACCGTTGGAGGGCAACTATGAAGACATATGGATTAGAGGACAATCCTTGGTTTAAATGTCTATACACATTAAGAAACAAGTGGTGCACAACATTGAGTAAGGATTTCTTTTCTCATTGGTATTTGGTCCTCCCAAAGAAGTGAGAGTACGAACCATGCTTTGGGGTTCAAGGCAAAGAAAACAACAAGTTTGACTGATTTTTTTGGAATATTCGGTGATACAATTGCTCGTTGGAGGAACAATGAAAAGAACGATGAATACCAATGTTCAAGGAAAATTCCTTCATCAACTATTCCGTTGATGGTTTGTTGGGCCATGCAATTAAGCCGTACACCTTGAGTATATTTGCTGATTTTCAAGCTGAATTTCTTAAATGCATAAATGCACAATCTACTATTATTCACATTGATGATAGCATTATGCTTTATAGCATTTCATCCGAGATTGGTGGTATTACTCATAGTGTGACATATGACTTTGTTCGTAAACTCATAACTTGTTCTTGCAAGAAGTTTGAAGAAGTTGGTATATTATGCTATTCTTGTTTAAGGGTTCTCAATATAAATTACGTATGTGAGATACCGCAGTTGCTACATCCTTAAGAGATGGACCAAGGTTGCAAAGTGTGAATTGTGGGATAAGTTCAATACGAATAAAGTTGGGCTAGGTTGCAAGACTAAGGATGGTGTTCCATGGCGTCATGAAATGGCACGTAAGTATTACAATCTTCTACTACAATGCCAAGATAGTGATGATGCCAAAATAATTATTGAGGATCGTACAATCAAAATTTGATTACTATTAATACCTTGAAAGCTTCATCCAACACTACTATGCAAGTTGGACATCTTGTAGCAAACAACAATGTTCTTGATCCTAAACGTGTTGTTACAAAAGGAAGAAGTAAACAAATCAAAGGACACTTTCAACGGAACAAAAATAACATAAGTGGTGATACATCTACTAGAGGTCCTAGTAAGGAGATTGGTACTAGTACTCCTAATGTGAGATTGTTTTAGATATGTTGAGTTATCAATTATTGAATAACAACACTATGCTACATTTTTCTTTTTCAATATATTTGTGACATTTATAATATCAAAATCTTCCTTTTGTTATTGTATCTGTATATATTGCTCAATGCTTGTTAGGTTTGTGTGTAATGTTAATATTTATTCTTCTTGATTTTCTAGTAAATAGTTGCTTCGCAACTCATATAGCTTATCTACAAGTTTTATAAAAGTTGTGATTGTATTTAATGAAAAGTGATTGTGTATTCATGAAAAGTGACTGTGTTGTTCGTAAAAGTGATAGTGTTTTTTAATATATGTAGATTTAATTTTTTATTGTTCTATAATTTTTTAATATGAAAATAATTGTGTAATAATATTATTTTATAACATAGTCATTATCCAATTTAATATAATAATATTAAAATAAAAATTGAACTTTATATATATGAAAATTGATTATGTTTTTATTGAAAATGACATTATTTTCTAGTAAATTGTTGCTTCGCAACTCATATAACTTATCTACGGGTTTTATAAAAATTGTGATTGTATTTCATGAAAAGTGACTGTGTATTCATGAAAAGTGACCGTGTTATTCGAAAAGTGATAGTGCTTTTTAATATATGTAGGTTTAATTTTTTATTGTTCTATAATTTTTTAATATGAAAATAATTGCGTAGTAATATTATTTTATAGCACGGTCATTATCCAATTTAATATAATAATATTAAAATAAAAATTGAACTTTATATATATGAAAATTGATTATGTTTTTATTGAAAATGACATTATTTTCTAGTAAATTGTTGCTTCTGCAACTCATATAGCTTATCTACGAGGTTTTATAAAAATTGTGATTGTATTTAATGAAAAGTGATTGAGTATTCATGAAAACTCGACCGTGTTATTCGGAAAAGTGATAGTGTTTTTTAATATATGTAGATTTAATTTTTATTGTTCTATACCATAGTCATTACCCAATTTAATATAATAATATTAAAATAAAAATTGAACTTTATATATATAAAAATTGATTGTGTTTTTATTGAAAATGACATTATTTTCTAGTAAATTGTTGCTTCCACAACTCATATAGCTTATCTACAGATTTTATAAAAATTGTGATTGTATTTAATGAAAAGTGACTGTGTTATTCGGAAAAGTGATAGTATTTTTAATATATGTAGATTTAATTTTTTATTGTTCTATAACTTTTTAATGTGAAAATAATTGTGTAATAATATTATTTTATAGCATAGTCATTATCCAATTTAATATAATAACAATAAAATAAAAATTTAATTTTATATGTATGAAAATTGATTGTGTTTTTATCAAAAGTGGCATTAATTTCATAAAAAGTTATCGGAAAAGTAGCAGTGTATTCATGATAAGTAATAGTGTGATTATGTATTTGTGCAATAATGTTATTAAAAGTAAACAACTTTAGCATCATCAATAAACTTAAAAATATAATGATACAAAATATATATATATATATATATATATATATATAGTTATACCAAAAAAGTGATAAAATAAAAGTAAAAAGTGATAATGTAAAAGTGAAAAGTGATAATAAAATAGATATAAATCTACTTAATATACAAGTGAAAAAAATAACCAAACAAAATATGAATAAAAATGACAACTAAAACATTAACTACATGATAATTGTAGATTTAGACTTCCAAAATATGAACAAAAACTGTCAAACCCACCATTAACTACACGTAGATAGTGTTTTTGAATCCTAAAAACATGTTCCATGACTGTACTTCACTTCCAAAATTCATCATTCACAAAAATATTCATTTTAGGCGCTCAAAATCCAACCACAATTTCATCTTTCCAAATTATTTTCAACCACATACCCTTCATCTCTTCACCCTTTCTGAACACATTACCTCTTTCGTTTAATTCTCATTTTTTCAAATTTTCTTATTTTCAGCAATCTCCTTCATCAAAGCAGCTTATTTTTGTTAAACTCATTGACTCTTTGCACAATCATCATCTGTTATCATTGTACTTACTCAGATAATCCTAGCACAATATTGACCTCGCAATACGCGCCTCACCAATGCCTTGCATTGCACATATACACAAAAACAGTCAAGCTCAAGTTTATGCACCTTTATTAAAATAAAAATAATAATAATAAAACATACCTTTCCCAAATTTGGCACATAATATGCATTGCCATCAAAATTCTCCAAGTGATGCATCAAGAATACACCACAATCAACATCATATTTATGTGTTTGCCAAGTAAAGGCAACATTTTCAAATTCATAGTGAATGATGTTAAAGGCTTCTGGATGATTTTTGCTACTAAGGAATTCACTCATCCGTGTTTGCTACAAAAAAAAAAAAAAAAAACAAGAAAAAAATACTAAATTAATTAAATGAAATAAACTATTGAAATAAAAAATTCAAGACAAAATTAAATAATTACTATAAGTGATACAGCCTCCACAAAAGCACTTGGATCTTTGCACTTCCTATTATCAAGATATTGAACTTTCTTGTCTCGAAAGTTAATCACAAAGACAAAAAAGTGTTTGTACATAATAATTGGCACTAGAATCTGCAATTTACAAAATAAAATGAAGATCATCAGGCTTTTAGTTTTTAGTACAAAAGTCTTAAAAAAACTTATTCTTCTTACCATATCAAGAGATAAAATATCAAACTTCTCCAAAGATTCAGTGTTATTCCAACACCTAATCATTGATTGCTCATTCTTCTCAACATCATTATCCTTCATGGATTCAAGCAAGTAATACTAATTAAAAAAATAGAAAAAAATAAAGTGGGTAAGAAATTTCATATTTAATAGGGGTATGTACTAAAAATATAACAACAATAATTTAAAAATACAAAACCTTACGCTGTGGATAGAATCCATACACAATCGTTTTGGATAATTAAGTACTAACTCTTGCTTATTGATTAACAAGCACCAAACGTCAATCACCGACGAGTACAACATCTTAAACACATCGAGAGATCAATAACTTCTCTGGACAAACAATGTGCACCATCTTTGTATGAAAAGAGAACCTCACTATAAGGAAATATAAATATATATAAAAAAATTTAGATCGGATAAAAAATAACTAAAAAAAAGAGAATTAAAGATAAAATATACCTCAAATTGGGTGGATTATTCTAAAACATACAATAATCAATCAACTCCTTGGTGCTAATTGTCATCTCGACCAACAACTTTCTATTTGTTTTCATAAAGGTCGACACATAACCAACATCACCATCAATTATCCATTCGGAACATAAATCATCGGGACATTGTTCTTTCTTGTGTGAACCTCTGCAGGTGACTTCTACGTCAATATCCTCTGGCATGCTTCAACAACTTCATCGTCGGCATCAACGACACCATCATTGTCATCAATTGTTGGGCCGGACGAGATGTGCAAGGAGGTGGAAAGTCTAGAAGGGGGTTGAATAGACTTTACCACACTCAAAACTTTTTCAACTTTTCGTAAGTGAGTGTGAGGTTAGAAGACTTTGAAGTCTTCTGCAGCAAGGTACTCAAAGTGTGCTAAGTGAGATCGGTAGACTTGAAACTCAAGTCTTCGACGATGCGGAATCTAATCTCGTGAGTGTAATTGAAAAACCCTTTTGATGAAAACCTTCTTGATAAAAACTTAGCAAGTTTAATGCGATTTATTAAAACGATGATGAATGAGCGATTATAAGTATGAATGCAGTAAAGCTTGTATAGGACACAGAGATTTTTATAGTGGTTCGGATATAACGATCCTACGTCCACTCTCCCCGATTCCACGGGGGCCTTACTATCCACCAAAACTGGTCTTGTCTCCTCTAATCTCCTTGAGGATTTGACCACGGGAAGTTTAACAAGTTCCGCCTTGGTACAATCAATGTGATCTTCGAGTGTTAACTCTTAGATCTGAAACAATCAACCTTTTCTAGTACGTAGATAATGAAAGGTGATTTACACTTCCTTGACCAAAAATAAATCTCTTAAGAACATCAACGTATTGGATCGATTTAAGTACGAAGAGTTATGCGTGTACTTGCAATATGTGAATAGATTTTTCTCGATGTTTCTCGCGCGTATATATCTTTTTCAAAAATCCTTCACTTCAGTTTATACGGTCCTGAATTTGACTAGCCGTTAGGCTAATTTGTCAATCAGTCTTCAAGAAATGGTAAGTGACCGTTAGAAGATTTGTTGACTTTGGATGATTGATTGTCCGATATCAATCAATTATCTCTTGATTGATCTTGATTGAGAATCCAATCTTCTTTAGATTGATTTCGGTATCTCGATTTATCCTTCGACTTTTGTTAATCCCGATAAATCTCTCAAAGTCAACTCTAGCAACCTTACACACCTTGCTTTTGCACGGTTCCAAAGCTTGTTGTAGCACGGATTCCAACCTTGCTATCTTCACTTGAACCTTTCTTGACAACACTCTTTTTGCATATATCTTATTATCTCTTCTTGATCTTCACGAAGCCCTTCTACATATCTTCGAATGTAATCTTTCTTTGATCTTTAAGTCTTCTTATCAAGCAGCCTTCGCTTCTCAACCAATATGGATCTACAGTCGGGCCTAGCAAGATTAACTATACTAAGACATAAACCCTATCTAGATCATCACCGACTAACGAGGCTTAGCTGGTCCTATTACACTTAGGTTTTAGGAACATCATCAAAACATACAAATTCTAATCCTAACATCAATGACATCAAAGAACCTCAACGGCATCAAAGAACAACAACATCAATAATATCCTGATTTGAGATATAATATACATTAAAAGAGAAAAAAATTGACAATGTATAAGTGACAGTATTTTATTGAATAATGATAATCACATTTAATATGCATAAAAGTATATTAAAATGTGATTTTGTTTAAATTCAAAGTGATAATATTTTAGTAAAAGTAGCATTATTTTAGTGAAATGTGACAGTATTTTTGTGAAAAATGACAGTGTTTTAATTAAAAAGTGATAGTATTTTTAATGAAAAATAAAATTGTTTAATGAAAAGTAATAGTCACATTTAATATAAAATAAAGTATAATAAGTAATAACGTATTATAGTGTATTAAAGATATTGTATGCTACAAATGCTTTCTTTCTCATAATTGGTTTCAACTAAGCACACGTCAATGTCCTACATAATATATTTGAGGGGCAAAAACTTCGTATGAGACCGTCTCATGCATGACGGAGTCACTTTTTAATAAATTATTATCACTTTTTAAAAAAGTGTTACAAATTAGTATAAAAGTGATAATAAATTGAAAAGTGATAACAATTTATAAAAAAGTGATAATAATTTATTAAAAAGTGACTCCGTCTCATGTCCATCTCATGCATGAGACGGTCTCACACAAGAGTGTCCCTATTTGAGGATAATTAGCTATGCATATGTTTGAATATAATATATATATATATATATATATATATATATACACACACACTCACACATTAATTATCGAATGCACAAGTGACAATGTTCGATGAAAAGTGATAATGGTCTCATGAAAAGTGACAATGTTACGATGAAAAGTGATAATGGTCTCATGAAAAGTGACAATGTGTTAACATAAAGTGATAGCCACATTTCATATAAATAAAGTACTAAAATGTATTAAAATGTGACAGTGTATATAATACAAATATGTATTCGTCAATTTAGATATTTAAATTTAATAACATGCTTTTCTTCGGGGTAAGGACATGAAATGTAGGTCCATCAAAGGCCAACCTTTTCGTCATCTTGAAGTTTTCAACAACTTCATCTACCATTTTTGGACAGCTGCATTTGAAAAGAACTTATCTTCTTGAGATGGTATTGGAGATTGAGAAGCACTAAGATTGTGTTCTTTTTCCAATTGGACTTTTTGCTTCATCATATTTTCCATGTGACTATTCATCACAATTGACAAATCACTCTTCATGTTTAAAAACATCAAGTGGAGCTCCTTAAAAAACACAAGTAACCAACAAAAATGTGAACAAAAATAAATTAAAAAAAAATAATCTATTTAACTATAAGTGATTGGAGTGTATAGGGTAAGAGTTATTAAGACCAATCAACAAAAATATCGAACCCAAGGGAGAAAGTATGCAAACGAAATTCAAGGATAAGTGTTCTAAATGGCTAAGGTTGCAACAAGCTCTTGGACTAAATCTCTACAAATTGCAAGAAATTAAATGGCAAGATTATGCAAACAATTTATCAAACACTTAGAATGCAAGATCAAATAGACTAAAATCAATGAGGGAATGGGGTGCAAGGGATAATCTCCATCAAGGAATCCACGATTAACAAGCTATGATTGTATCCAAATGCAAATCAATCAAATTAGAAAGCATAAACCATCATGAAATTAATCACTCCATTAATGTGAGTATCCTTAGTTCTTCCCATCTCTCAATGTAGAAGTCCCCAATTCATACAATCATGCAAAATTGAAACCCGATTAACACCTAATCACGTTAGCTCAACTCTCGCCTATTGCTAGGGTGATCAACCATTAATCAAAAGAGACAATTTTTCATGAAGCACAATTAAGAATCACAATTAGGAAGCAATCTAATTCAATTGATCACAATTGTCAACAATCATAACATGAGGCAATCACTTCATCCCTAATTTCAATTATCCCAAGCACAAGGCTATTAGCCCATGGTGCTACAAGCAAAAACCATGGCTAGAAAATCTAAGAAAGCAATTGAAAATATAATCACTACAAGCAATGAATTAAAGAGATCAAAGGTTAAGAACATCACCAATTAAGCTTCAATAGGCAAAAATAAGAATGATTAATCTTGTACAATGCTTCAATTCAACTTCACTTCTTCTCAATTCTCACTGCAAACTTCAATTACAATCACCAATCTACTAATCTAATGCTCTAAATGTTGAATCTATCTAAATTCTAACAATCTAGTGCAATTACAAGTAAATTCAAGCTACAAAATGTAAAATTCGCTCAAAGGAACTCCTAGAAACCGCTCCGAATCGTTAGAATCAACTCTCCCTCTGTTTTGGCTTTCCATGGCTTAAAAACTGAATTTTTCGGTTTTGGGCACTCCTCGAGTCGAGGTTCGGGCCCTCGAGTCGAGGCCTAAAGTCGCTAACACGTTTCTTTAAATTTCTCTCCAGCCTCGAGTCGAGGCCTCGCCCTCGAGTCGAGCCTCGATGCAATTTTCGTCCCCCTCGACTCGAGGCTCCTCCCTCGAGTCGAGCTTGCCAATTTTTGAAATGATTTCCCTCCAGATGAACCTCGAGTCGAGGTCTGTGCACCCTCGACTCGAACTCGAGATCGTGGAATTTTTATCGAGAAGGGCTCCAGGGCCCGACTCCCCGTTTTCGTCCCGTATGTTCGTCTTTTCATTCTAAGAATCCCGGTACTCTCGGTTTGGCAAAATTCCACCGATTTACCTGCAAAACGGGCGAAATACATCAAAACCTCTCAAAGTAATACTTTTAGGCAAAAGAGTGATACTTTTCACATTTAGGCATAAAAACTAACACTTTAGCTCACTTTTTGCACTAAAAATAGCCCTAAAAACATGTATCAATTCACTCCAATCAATAAGCTCAATAAATTAAATAAAACTTACATCTTTTGCTATCTTTTTCAATTCAGATCATGGGGTTGATTTTTCGGGATTTGAAACTTGATGTAGTCGGCTTTGATCATCATTCTTCTCATAATTCTCCTTGCTATTGAACTCGAGATGGTGCACCCAAATCCGGTGTTCTATTTACAGGAGTTTTACCGATGGGATATAAATCACTAAGCCACTCCCCATTCCCAAACCCTCCTCCCATCTTTTCTTCTCTAAACCTTTTTCTTAATTTGGATTCATTCCAGTCTTTGAATCAATGGGATTGTTGATGGCTCAAGAATGCCTTGCCACTTCATCCGGTGAAAATAAAGAATGGGGAGGACAAAAACACCCCACAACCATTAAATATTATGACAGCTTTACACAGTACATTTCGTAACATAAGAACACCAATCAAAATCAGCTATACCATCTACATCGAAACAACCTTTATAGTCCTAAAACTTATAAGTCTATTGGGTCATCGGGCAAAGGAATGTTGACAGTGAAGAGGACAAACAGCCTCTTAAAGTCATCTCCACCATCAACCAAGCTTAACAAAAGTGTTTTAAGTGAATTCATGGAAGTATTGCAATCGATACCATATTTTACCCGCCAATGCTTTACAATTTCTAGACTGATGTATTCCTTCCTTTGACACTCTACAACATTCTTTCCCACTACCCTTGGTAACAAAAAGACATCGCATATGTCTTCCGCGGTCACTACAAAACTATGTTTTTCATCAATAGTTAGCATCCGATTTACCCCATTAAATTTTTCACAAACTCTTTTACAAGATGAACCGGAATCATTGGGGTGCATAGTTTCAAGAGACCACCAAATCCAACACTATTAATATTCTCTTTTTGTTTATCATTCAAATTGATCACTAGATCATAGAGACTTTGCGGTCGGCATTGAGTGACAAATACTTTCTCATTCATACCTGTATAAAAGAAACACCAACATACAAAAATATATGAGAAAATTATTAATTTTCACAAACAGATAAGACACTTGCATAAAGTAATAATAATTTTAAAAATGAAAACTAATTCATATAATATTTAATAATGATTTTTTACCATTCAGCTTTCTTTTCATCACCATCATTAATAGTCTTCTTTGAATTTTTATTCCTAAAAAAACACAATATAAAAAGTACTTTAGAAACTAGTCATTTTTTTAGATGAATGTCATCACTCCTAATACACAAAAACTCTTTTTAAAAATATATGTAAAGTGATAATAAATTTTAAAAAAGTGATAATAATTTTTAAGAAAGTGATAATATTTTTAAAAATGTGACACTTAATTGATAAAAGGTTCAATAATATTCTTTACCTTTCAGCTTTATCATTAACAACAATAGTTGCCTTTTTATCCTTGTAAAAAACAGAAGCGAGAAAAGGTACTTTAAAAAATAAATGTCACTACTAAAGTGTAATAAAAATATAATTGAGGAGGTGCAACTAAATGCATTATTACAATTCATTAAACTCATAAATTGTTGGTCCCGATTAGTTGAGTAGATTAGGTAAAACGTGTATCACCTTCTAGCAAAAATCTAGAAGGGGGTTGAATAGATTTTTCAGATTTTTCAAAACTTTCAAAACTTATTCAAAGTACCAAATGTACACATCGGAAATTCAAGATTAGACTCAACTTTAATAAGATCAAAAGCAAAACTGATATTCGATTTTAACTTTGATTACGAAATTAGACTTTGAACAATAAATTGTAAATTGAACTAGAAAAGTAAATGAAAGCGAGAAAGAACACCGCATTTTATAGTGGTTCGAATTAGAACAATCCTAATTATAGTAAATAAAGGATTTTGAAGATTACAAGAGAAGTGTTCTATAAACACTTAGAACTTTAGAAAACTCTTTTTGAAATACTTTGTGAATGAATAGTGAATGGTGTGTAAAATCATTTGCATAAGTGTCTTTGAAAAATAAAATCTAAACCTATTTATAAGTCTGAAAAGACAGCTTAGTTTGTTATTCGGCTCTAACAAATCTGAAAGCTGCTTTAACAAACATAATCTTGAAAACCGCTCTTGACCTCGGTGATTTCTTCTACACGTCTGCGGTGACTCGGTGAAGACTTGCTTTTCTTATTCTACTCAGCTTGTCTTGACCTCGTCTCGAGCTCTTCATGATTGTCTCCTGCAGATGACTAGACTCAAGCTTGTCTCCGCACGACTTGTACTCTTCCGCACCTCGGTGACTAGATTGATTCTCGACCCCGTCTCGATCAACTTAGCTTACGATCTCAATCTCACTGTTCTTCAGTCGCCCGATCAATCGAAGCTGCTTCTTTTAACTCATCAAAACTTCTTGATCCAACAATTTCCCTTTTTGATGAAGTTAAAACCTATAAGGAAGAAACATACTCACAATGAAGTTAGTACTAGAGTTAGTTAAAATAATCGATAGGTATATCGAGCACTTATTCTCATTACAACAGATTCACTCACATTAAAACACTTAAGAAAAATTAAGTCCTTTTAGACTCCTTTAGAAATACTACAAAAAAATTGAGTCTTAAGACTTAGATAAATTTTTAGAAAAACTTCTCAAGTCCGAGAGATAAAATTCTCGGATGATTTATACTTAGTTCTTAAAGCAGAGAAAAAAACTTTAAGAAAATAAGACAAGTAATTCACATAAGTCCAAATATATTCATTCACAAATTTACAGATTTACAAATAGAAGAACTGATAGAAAATAAAAAGATAAGGAAAAGAAAATCCTGCTCTATCGATTCCCCATCTCAGCTTCTCGAACGTTCACCAGCTTGAAAATCCTCGCTCTTAGCCGTTTAAGCTCGTCCTCATCTCGTGAGCTCGGATTCCCTTCTCGCTTTGGCTATAACAGCTTCTAACCCATTCCAGATCGGGAGAGCCGCCTTCTTTCAACTTGGGGGTAACTTGCTCATAGGCTGGTGTAACTAAGTTGCGGTTGAACACGTTGTGTGCCTTATCAAGCAGCCTTCCCATATAGATCGGCATCCTCCTTTTCCATCCACTCGTGCTAGCTCATATCTTCATCACCGCTCCAGATGGAGATGCCTTCAAGATGTACCAGTAGTACATCCATCTCGGCATCCAGTGGTCTTCTTCTTGTATTCACCGGTGTATTTCCCGAGACCATCTTAGGAGGGGCTGATGTGCGGTGGACAGGCGGAAGTCCGCTTCATCTGCGCTGATACCCACTTCCGAGTATCCCTGCCCCACTTCAAATCGCCTTTCCCAGCCTTCTTCAGCCTCTTCTTCTCCTCGCTTCTCATACTTCTCCTTCTCGCCGTGGATTCTTCCGATCTCGCTTGAGAGGTTTGAGAAGTCGCTCCTTCCTTTTGCGCTCGGCTCTGGGCCGATCACCGCACACCGATGAAGACTTTTCCACTGCTTTGCCTTTACCCTTGCCCTTGGCCTCGGGTTTTTCTCGATTCTTTCATTTTGGCCAGCAGAGCTTCAGATTTCTCTTCCTCCTCCTTCCTCCTCTTCTCCTCATCCTCTCGGATGGCCTCCTCTATCTGGGTCACCCTCGGTTGCAAGTGCCCGGCTCGTCTCGATTTTGTTTTAATTTCGCCTTGTTTGCCTCCAACTCACTCGAGTCTACCTTCGAGTCTACCTTGTCTCATGAGTGACAAGACTCCACTGTGAGAGTGTCCATCCTTCCTTCAGCCTCCTTCCCCTTTTTAACTTCATCTTGGAGGGTCTGGAGTTGTCTTTTCGTAGCCGAGCAACGAACCTCAAGTCATTCTCGCCGACGTGAGTGCATTGACTAGGATCTCGTTGTCACCGCCATCTTTTGCTTAAGTGCCTTAACCTCCTCCTCCGTGTCACTCAACCGAGAACCAACATCGGTCTTGAGATTGGGCCGATAGGTTCCGTAAAATGTTGACCTCAGAATCTGCATGTTGGCGAGCATCGTATCGGTGATCGCCAATCACCTTCCTCATCTTCTTTTCCATCATCCTTTGAACTTGGGAAATAATCTTCTTGTGCGGCATCTTCAAAGGTGATGAAATTGCAAGGATTGGATCGCCTCCTCCTCCGATTCGGATGAGGAAGAGGTGGTGGGAGAATTTGGACTGGGAGCTCATGTGGATATCCCCAAAGATGTTGGAGGTATCCACCGGCTGGGGTTCGAGATGGGAGGGATGAAGTAGGGCGTCGATGGGGAGGGGGATTTACGGTGGGGGTGAAGATGGTGGGGGTGGAATTTGTGAGGTAGTGGGTGGTGGAGATGGGGTTGGGCTGGGGTAAGGTGGGTTGTATTTGGGAGGATATTGGTAAGGCTGGTGGGGAGATAGATATGGGGGTTGGGCGTACACCGGTCCTCGTTAGGAAGGACAACATCCGAGATGGGGATGGTGGAGGAGATGATGTTTGGGTTTGGGGAGGAGATGAGGTTGTGGCTTGGACCGATTTGAGAGTAGTCGCTTTTAGAGGCTCGAGGTGCCACTGGGACACCTCTTCATCGCCAGAGTGGGCCGGGAGAGGGGAGGGGGAGAATTGTACCCGACCGTGAGTGGGGGAGGGGTCCTCTCGCAGCTTATATCCTGGACCTCCTCCGATTGGACCACCCGAGCCGCTATCTCCAGCGTGGTTACCTCTTCGGTAGAAGACTCGGCTGGTCAGCAGACGCCCCCAAGCTCGAGGTTTTCACCAACCTCCTCCTCCTTGGTGCCTTCTCCTTCAGCCTTCATCGGCCGGGCCTCACCGAGCTCATCGGAAGAGGTTCATCCTTCGCCGTAATCCCCTTTTGTTTTGTATAGGGCCTGACTCCATCTAACCAATTGATCTCAAATGACAAAGAGTCCTCCATGATCACCGTCACCTTGTTGAATAGGCTGGTGATCGACCTCGCCGCCACTTTCCACTTACCACCTCCAGCCTTTTCCTTTCCGTCTCCTTTCTCCAACAAAGATCCCAGCCTTTGGCTTGAACTCCATCTATAATCGTCCTCATGACGCACACTGGTCTGGTCACCATCATGGGAACTCGTTTCCCAAGGATTACCTTCGTTACAATAGTCATCAAGGCGATATCTCCGTCGGAGCATCTTCTTCTTCGGCTCCGATCGCCGGTCCCTCATTGAATTCCGGGCAATCATCTCAAATGATTCCACCTACCATCGGATTTGTTGGTCCCGAAATGTTGAGTTGATTAAAACCTTGAGATAGCCTTCTAGAACAAAATCTAGAAAGGGGGTTTGAATAGATTTTGTAGATTTTTTCGAATCTTTCCAAAACCAATTCAAAGTAGCATGATTAAGCACAATGAAAACAATTTTGAACTCAACTTTTAACAAGATCAAAAACAATGCCGATATTCGTATTTTAGCTAAGATTCTGAAATTTAATCTTGAATTAACAAATTGTAACTTGAACAGAAATTAAATGAAAGCAAGAAAGAACACTGCATTTTATAGTGGTTCGGATTATAACAATCCTACATCCACTCTCCTTCTCCAAACTTTGAAGAAGGGTCTTCACTAGCCGCTTACTCACTTACTTTACAATCTTTACAAATTACAACTTGATCTTCAACTCTTTAAAAATTCTAATCAACTTTCAAATCTAACTCTAAGAATAAGATGTGTTTTTGAAGATGTGAAGTGAAGTGTTCTATAAACACTTAAAAAAATTCTATGAAGAAATCTTGTGATTTGAAAACTTGTGTTATGAGAAAATGACTTGTGAAATCTGTGTATATTATGTTCAAGAAAAGTGTTCTATGTATCTTAAAAAAATAAAGTGCCTAGACCTATTTATAAGTCTCGAAAAGTCGGTTAGTTTGTTAGTTAGTTCTAACAAACTAGAAACTCGCTTTAACAAACTTAATCTTGAAAAACCGCCAGTCCTCAACTGTCCTTGCTCTCCTCATTTGTAGCCGACTTGGTGAAGATTCGCCTTTCTTATTCTACTCGGCTTATCTTGACCTCGTCTCGAGCTCTTCATGTTTGTCTCCTGCAGATGACTAGATCTCACCGACTAGATTGGTTTTAGACCTCGTACGATCTGTTTAGCTTAACCTCAATTTGGTCTTCGTGTCGTCTCGATCAATCGAGCCGCTTCTTTTTAACTCATCAAAACTTCTTGATTCAACAATTTCCCCTTTTGATGAAGTTAAAACCTATAAGGAAGAAACACACTCACAGTGAAGTTAGTACTAGAATTAGTTGAAATAATCGGATAGGTATATTAGAGCACTTAATCTTATCACAACAGATTCATTCACATTCAAACACTTAAGAAAAATTAAGTCCTTTTAGACTCTTTTAGAAATACTTAAAAAAATTTGAGTCTTAAGACTTAGATAATTTTTAGGAAAAGTTTTTAAATCCGAGATATAAAATTCTCGATGATTTATACTTAGAAAAATTTTAAGTTTTTCTTAAAACCAAAAAAACTTTAAGAAACTCGATACACGTAATTCACATAAGTCCAAACATATTCATTCACAAATTTACAGATTTACAAATAGAAGAACTGATAGAAAATAAAAGATAAGGAAAAGAAAATCATGTTCTATCAGATTCCCCATCGGCTAGCCTCTGGATTGTTCAGCCAGCTTGAAAATCCTTGCTCTTAGCCGTTTAAGCTCTTCTTCATCCGTGAGCTCGGTTTCCCTTCTCGCTTTGGCTATGACCGTCTTGACCCATTCCGCATCAGAGAGCCGTCTTCTTTCAACTTGGGGGTAACTTGCTCATAGGCTGGTGCAACTAAGTCGCAGCTTGAACACATTGTGCGCCTCATCAAGCGGCTTCCCATACAGATCAAGATCCTCTTTTTCCATCCATTCGTGCGCCTTATGTCCTCATCGGCCGCTCAGGATGGCGATGCCTTCAAGATGTACCAAGTAGTACATCCATCTCGGCATCCAGGGCTAGCTTCTTGTATTCGCTTGTGTATTTCCCGAGACCATCTTTGGAGGGGCTGAAATGCGGTGGACAGTGGCGGAAGTCTCGCTTCATCTCGGTGCTTTGGATACCCACTTCCGGAATCCTGTCCCACTTCACGGCTTTCCCCAGCTTCTTCAGCCTCTTCTTCTCTTACTTCTCATACTTTTCCTTCTCGGCATGGATTCTTGATCTCGCTCAATGATAGGTTTGAGAAGTCAGGCTCCTTTCTTTTGCACTCGACTGGGCCGATCACCGCCACCGATGAAGACTTCTCTCATTGCTTTGCCTTTACCCTTGCCCTTGGCCTCGGGTTTTTCTGCTTTCTTTCATCTTGGCCAGAGCTTCGCTTTTCTCTTCCTCCTCTTCTCCTCATCCTCTCGGATGGCCTCCTCTATTTGGGTCACCCTCGGTTGCAAGGCCGCCATCATCCGATTTAACTTTCAATTACGCGCCTTGCCTCCAACTCATGTGTCTCCGCCTTAGAGTCCAACTTGTCTCGTGAGTGACAAGACTCCACTGTGAGGGTGTCCATCCTTCCTTCGGCTCCTTCCCTTTTTAACTTCATTCTGAGGGTCTCGGAGTCAGTCTTTCCGAGCCGAGCAACGGACTCAAGTCATTCTCGATCGACGTGAGAGTGTTGACCAGATCTCGCTGTCACCGCCATCTTCTCGCTTCGGTGCCTTAACCTCCTTCTCCGTGTCACTCACCGAGATCCAATAGCAAGGCTGAGATTAGCCGATAGGTTCCTTGACATGTTGACCTCAACAATCTGCATGTTAGCGAGCATCATATCGGTGATCGCTCGTATCACCTTCCTTGTCTTCTTTTCCATCATCCTTTGAACTTGAGATATTATTTTCTTGTGCATATCTTCAAAGGCCGATGAAATGGCAAGAATTAGATCGCCTCCTCCTCTCGATTCGGATGAGGAAGAGGTGGTGGGAGAGGTTGGACTGGAGCTCATGTGGATATCCCAAAAGATATTTGAGGTATCCACCGGTTGGGGTTCGGATGGGAGAGATGAAGTGGGGGCATCTCGATGGGGAGGGGGATTTCTCGTGGAGGGGAAGATGGTGGGGGTGGAATATGTGAAGTAGTGGGTGGGGGAGATGGGGTTGTTTGGGGTAATATGGGTTGGGTTTGGGAGGATATGGGTAAGGTGGTGGGGAGATGGATATGGGAGTTGGGTCGAATACCGGTCCCGTTAGGAAGGACAGATCTCGAGATGGGGATGGTGGGGGATGAAGTTTGGGTTTGGGGGAGGGTAGATGAGGTTGGGACTTGGACTATTTCGGGAGTAGTCGCTTTTAGAGGCTCGAGGTGCCACCTGTGACACCTCTTCATCGCCGAGTGGGCTGGAGAGGGAGGGGGAAAATTGTACATGTCTGTGGGTGGGGGAGGGAGTCTTTTTCTCGAGCTTATGTCCTGGACCTCCTCTCGATTGAACCACCTGTGCCGCACCGCAGCTGCGTGGTTACCTCTTCGGGTAGGAGACTTGGCTGGTCGCCAGACGCCCCACTCCACTTCGCAGGTTTTAACCAACCTCCTCCTCCTTGGTGCCTTCTCCTTCGCCTTCATCGGCTGGGCACCCTCACCGAGCTCACTGTCGGAAGAGGTTCATCTTTCGCCGTAATCCCCTTTTGTTTTGTATAGGGCCTGACTCCATCTAACCAGCTTGATCTCGGCCGACAGAGTCCTCCATGATCACCGTCACCTTATTAAATAGGCCGGTGATCGACCTCGCCCGCCACTTTCCTCCTACTACCTCCAGCCTTTTTCTTTCTCGTCTCTAGCTTCTCCAAGAGCATACTAGCCTGGCTTAGCTTGGACCCCATCTAGTATCGTCCTCATGACACATAGTTCTGGTCTGGTCAGCCCGTCATGAGAACTTTGTTCTCCTGTGACGACCTTTGTTACGATGGTCATCGAAGTCGATACCTCCGTCGGAGCATCTTCTTCTTCAGCCTCCGATCGCGGTCCCTCATGGAATTCCGGCAATCATCTCGAATGATTCTACCCATTCATCGACTTATAGGTGAGGGGGTTCACTCCTTCACTACTTATATCAAAAATCCTAGCCACCTCCGCCACGAGTAACCGTCAACACCTCTCCATATACTGGGTTTTAAAGACTCCATTCTCGAACGTCCCATTGACGTAGAACTCGATTCCCCGCATATCCAATGTTTTATTGGAGGGGATTTCTTGGAATAGAATGTCCTCAATCCACCCTCTCCAATAACTCCAAAATCTCCCTTGATTCACCATCGAAGTCGTTTCAAGTCAACGTACATCTCCGATTTGATCTTCTTATTATACGCCTCATTGTGAACATCCACCATGGTTGAAGTAACTCCTATTTGTTTCGAGAAGTGCTCATGAAATGATCAAATAAGGGTTTTGAAAATTTTGCAGAGAGTTTGTAAGGATTTCGAGAGTGAAAAAGTTTGTTTAAGGAAGACGATGTATTTATAGGGAAGATTGGAAACGAGAAACCGCCATTTTAGAAAATTTGAATTAATCGAGCCATTTATTCAAAAAGTTTTTACTGCGCATAAATCAACGGTTAAAAATTAAGATAAGCGATTAGGATTCACGTGGATGTTAATCGCCTTTGGAATGCGTAAATAGTTACTTTATAGATTGTTGATTTGACAGATGTAGGTTACTTTATGCAGGAAGTAAGTATACCTGACGTCGACCTAGGGTTACATTACTTCGACTAAGGGTTTGCAAATCGGATGAGTTTGGAAACAGATGAGTTGGAAAAAGTCATTCGATAAAGTAACTGTCTCGATTTTAAAAACAAACTTAGGTTCAACTTTTTAGCAATCTTAAAGACAATCTTAAATAAACAGGACTCAAACTTAATTTTCTAAAGATGGGATTTCCAATCAATCATTCCAAAAAGATTTTATAAGAAGAAAAAAATATGGAGTTTATTTTAGAAAACAAAAGTGTCTCGAATAAAAGATTTGAGAACAGATGAGATGAAACAAGATGATCTCGTGATCTATTCCCGCAAAGACATAGACTCAAGAAAACCATTAGTAGCTTGAGGTAGATCAGATAGGTGCGAGATAGTCATCTGCTTTTTCGTAAAATCAGCCGACTATTGTGCCTTGTCTGATTTACCATATGTCGATAAGTAATTATCATGTCGATAAGGTCAATATGACTAATCCTTGATTCTTGATTCCTAAGAAGGAAATCAATGATATCAGCTACTGATTGTCCTTTGACTCGTATCTAGTCCGATAATTCTTTCTAGACATAATAAAACTAAATTGAGAGAGACAAGAAATAAAAATACAAAATTAGAGATTTACTAAAGAAGCATCTAATAATCCTAGTTCTACAGATAGTTCTTTAAACCTTGTCTCGCCAATGGTTTTGTCAAGATGTCTGCTCTTTGAAAATCGGGCCAAGATCTTTTCGAGTCCGATATCTCCTTTTTCTACATGGTCTCGGATGAAGTGGTGTCTCGATATCTACATGCTTGGATCTTGTATGAAGGACTGGGTTTTGAGTAATAGCTATGACACTATTACTATCACAAAAGATAGGTACATCTTTGGTGATAATCTTATAGTCCCTTAGCCGTTGACTTATCCAAATCGGTGAGAACAACAACTTCCACCGCCATATACTCACTTCATTGTGGAAGTAGCTATAGAGGTTTGTTTCTTAGACAACCATGAAATCACTTACTTCCAAGAAATTGGCAAGTACTGATGTAGATTTTCTATCTATCTTACACCCACCAAAATCCGAATCGAGTATCCAGACACCAAAGTTGTCATCACCGATACCACAATCCAACATTTATTCCTTTCAAATACTTAAGGATTTTCTTTGCCGCTTCAAGATGGCTTTTCTTAGGATTAGCTTGAAAACGAGCACAAACTCCAACCGCAAATGAAATATCGTGTCTACTAGCGATTAAATATAATAAAGAACCAATAAGACCTCGATACTCGGTTTGATCGCTGTCTTATCCCTTCTCGTTCGGATCCATTGAAAAATTTGTCATCATAGGTATCTTAGCTTCTCGGCTGGTACCTATTCCATATTTTTCAATAAGATCTTTTGTATATTTGGCTTGGTTGACGAATATTCCCTTCTTTGTCCTGTTTGACTTGAAGTCCAAGAAAATAAGTCATTTCTCCCATCATGGACATTTCAAATCTGCTTTTCATAAGAGAACTAAATTCTTCACACAAAGATATGTTAGTTGATCCAAATATTATATCATCAACATAAATTTGAACTAACAAAAGATCACAACCAAACTCTTTTCTAAAGAGAGTTCTATCAATTCTACCTTTAACAAAACCATTTTGAATTAAATATTCAGACAAGGTGTCATACCAAGCTCTTGGTGCTTGTTTAAGTCCATATAGAGCTTTCCTTAGTTTATAGACCTTGTCTCCTTTGACAAAACCAGGGGTTGCTCTACATAAACTTCCTCGGCTAGGATTCCATTTAAAAATGCTGACTTAACATCCATTTGAAAAACTATGAATCTTTTAAAAGCGATAGGCTAAAAACAATCTTATGGCTTCCAGACGAGCCACCGGTGCAAAGGTTTCATCATAATCAATACCCTCCGATTGTGAATAACCTTGAGCAACTAGTCCGCCTTGTTTCTAACCACACTATTGTTTTCATCCTTTTTGTTTTTAAAGACCCATTTAGTTCCAATGACTTTTTGATGATGAGGCCTTTCAACAAGCTCCCACACATCTTGTCTTTGAAATCGATTTAGTTCTTCTTGCATGGCATTAATCCAGCTTGGAATCGCTTAGAGCTTCGTAATTGATTTAGGTTCAAGTAATGACACATAGCAACCGAACATACAATCTTGATGTAGTTGGGTCCTCGTCCTGACACCGCAGTCTAAATCTCCAATTATCTCGCTCACTGGATGATATAACATTACTTTCTTACCTTTATCTTATACAAGATGGTGTCTTGTCCGAACTATTTATTTCATGATTCTATGTTACCTTCTCGATAACTCTACCTCGATCACCGATGTGTCGTTGGTCGTCCGATCAGTTGGTAGATCAGTTGTTGAGGAAGTTCTTTCGTGTTCCTTTCCTTTGTCTCGATTCTTCCTCTTCATCCGAATCGATTCTTGATTGTAGAATTTTATGGTTGATCTTTTGATAGTCATCTCGATTCGCATCATCTCGATATCTTTGTGATGTCCCCTGCCTTATCATACTTAAGAGAAGATTCATCAAATACCACATGGGGTGTTTCTTCTACACACAAGGTTGTCTTATTAAAAACTCTATATGCCTTTGATATAGATGAATATCCCAAGAATATCCCATCTGCTATCTTGGCATCAAAAGTTTTTAATTGAGACTTTCCATTGTTATGTATGAAACATTTACAACCAAATATATGAAAATATGAAATTTTGGGAGGTCTTCCCTTCCAAATTTCATAGGGAGTTTTACACTTATCCTTAACAATCAGACTTCTATTTTGAACATAGCAGATCGTATTAATCGCTTCGCCCAAAACCTATGAGGAGTGTTAAATTCGTATAACATTGTTCTAGCCGCTCTTTCAAGGTTCTGCTTTCTTCTCTCAACAACTCCATTTTGTTGTGGAGTCCTTGCCGCAGATGTTTCTGAGCTATGCCATTCTCAATGCAAGTAGTCGAGATCAATTTATTTAGGAATTCAAGACCTTTATCACTTCTAATTTTGACAATATTTAATCCCTTTTCATTTTGAATCTTTTTAAGGAATTCGGAATCTTAGTCATAGTCTCATTCTTTTTGTACAAGAAAATAACCCAAGTAAATCTTGAAAAGTCATCAACAATTACTAAGGTATATTTTCTTCCACTAAAGCCGAGAGGAGTTAATGGACCAAACAGATCCATATGAAGAAGTTCCGTAATCCTTTCAAGAAGGACTACTTATTGTTTTAAAAGAAGCTTTGGTCTGCTTTTCCTTTTTGACAAGAAACACATACATGGTTCTTTGAAAATACTTTATCGAGTCCTTTAACTAAAGATTTCCTTGCTATTTTGTTAAGAGTTTTGAAGTTTAAGTGACCAAGTCGTCGTGCCACAACCAACTTAAGTCATCTCGAACTCTTAGCAACAAGACAAGTATCTTTAGGACAACTTTTGAAATTAGCAACATAAATGTTACCTTGTCTAACTCCAGCCAATAGAATATTTTCATTTAAACCATCTAATATATAGCATGCATTATGAGTAAATTTGACACAAAACCCTTTATCACAAAATTGTGAAACAGATAGTAGATTGTGCTTCAACCCTTCCACGTAGTAAACTTCTTGAACTTGAACATCTCCAATCATTAGTGTTCCTACACCTTTAGTAAGTCCAAAGTTGTTATCTCCAAACATCACTCTTGGTCCATCAATGGTTTGATAGTTAGAGAGAAGTCATCTTTCATAGGTCATGTGCTTGGAACAGCCACTATCAATGTACCAGATGACCTCAAGAATGTCTCCTCTATCAACTATCTTCTTATCTTCCTGCATTCACAAATTTATTGCTTAGGTACCCTTTGTACTTTGAGTCCTTTCATGATAAGTTGACTCTTAGGAATCCAGATAAAAATCAATGTTCCTTAAAACCATAGATTGAATTTTGCATCCATATCTATCTACTAAGATAAGACTTTCAAGATCAATTTTATTTAATTGATCTTTTGAAATTGTCTTGAATCTTGGTAAAAATGGATATGATTTGCTTCTTTCATCAAAACTATTATACCTAGGATAGATTTTTGATTTAGTCTTAGGTTTAGCCTTAGGAGTTACTTTCCTCGTCTCGATTTTTCTTTCCGTAAGTATCGTATAAGGTAATTAATTCCTTTGGTTTCTGTGGACCGAATAAAGTTTCTACCTTAGGTTTAGTTGCTTTGACAAAGACTCTAGGTTTTATAGGATCATTTTTCTTATTCCTATCAAAGCCTAATCCAGCTTTTATCACTAGACTCTTGTGACGAATTGAAGATTTTATCTATTGTGGTTTGAGAATTATTCAAGTCCTAACTTGAGATTTAATTCTCTGTTAGTACTTTTATAGTTCTTATTCTTAGAATAGATATTTGAAAATTTTATTTTTAAAGAACTCAATTCCTGTTCTAACTTATCTGCCTTATCGTACAAGGTATCGGTGATCATCTCGGTCGACATTCCCCTTGAATGTACAACCTGGTTTCTCACTTTCCTTAGTTTGATTGACCTTAGTTAGATCAGAAATTTGATCCTTTAAATTAAGATTTTCAGTCTCTATCTGTTTATAAGCGAGATAGAGCAGCCTCCAAATCTTTCAAAAGTTTATCAATAAGATCGATCTGGGCCAGATAAGGTATCACAATCATTATCTCGATGATGAATAGTAATGTACCTCTTTAGCCATTAGACATATGTCATCGTCTCGACCCAAAATCAGATGACGATGTCCCACGAGCTTCTTCTTTCTCAGCTAGGAGAGCTCTCTCGGTCAGCATACCTTCTATCTCTTTTCTTCCTCTTTTCTTCTCTCTCTCTGGGAGTGAGTTGAGGACAATCATAGTCGTAGTGACCAGGTTTGCTGCATGTATATCATATATCTCCTCTCGTCTGCTTTTGGACTACTATCTCCTCGTCCGATAGGTGACTTATGACTTCTTGACCGATCCTTCTTTCTATCATTATCTCGAGCTCTTTTCATCCTTGTCTCGATCTATAGTTCCTTCGACCTAATCTGCCTCTCTTGTTTCTTTTGTACTTCATCTTCAATCTTTCATACCTTTTCAACAAGAGACATTTCCTCTTTTATGGATAAATCAGATGCTTTAGTGATCTTTTCGCATTCATCTTGATGAACAAATGCTACCGCTTTTTCCGTATGTAGATGACTCTGCCTCATCTTCTTCATCTTCAATATGAATGTCATATTCCAGTGCTTTAAGATGAGAGAAAAGAGTGTGATGTGATATTGATGACAGACTCTGTGTTGCTTTGAGAATATTAGCTTTCTCTCTCCATCTTTTGCTCAAAGATCTCGAGTACCTTGTTGTTAATTTCTTTCTCGGTGTAAGTCTTACCCAAATCAGCTACTTTGTTCACAAGATTAGTGGCCTTACGTCCAATTGATCCACGCTTTCACCATCCTTCATTTTGAACGTGTCAAATGCATGTAGAATGCATCAGTAGCTTATTTTCTTTGACCTGCTCGGATCCTTCACAAATTCCAAAGCAAGAGTCTCCCACATTTCCTTGGCAGCCTTGCATCTTTTAACCTTTTCAATCCAATCCTTACTTAGAGTCTCAATGATCTCTCCGGGCTACTTGATCAAGATTATGGACCTTTCTTTCATCATTTGTTAACTCGCAGCTCTTCTTTTCTTGTTCTGTCCTCGATTCACCGACTACCTTCAATGGTGCCTCCATGATAAAATTTTATAGGTCCCTCTTCAAGAACCTCTTCCATCCTATCATGAATGGCTTTTAGGTGATTCTCTATCCTAAATTTCCAGTAATCATAATCTTCAATAGAGAATTCAGAAGATTCCTAGACTTCTTGTTTTTCCCCGATGACATGATGAAACAAAGAAACAAAATACTCCACAAACTAATTAGTAGCACTGTTAGTAGCAAAGAAGAAAATCAAGATAATTTCGTAATCTTATTCAAGACCTAAAATCAATATCGTAATGCCTTAATACCGCTCCGATACCACTTGTTGGTCCCGAAATGTTGAGTTGATTAAAACCTTGAGATAGCCTTCTAGAACAAAATCTAGAAAGGGGGTTTGAATAGATTTTGTAGATTTTTTCGAATCTTTCCAAAACCAATTCAAAGTAATGATTAAGCACGGTGGAAAACAATTTTGAACTCAACTTTTAACAAGATCAAAAACAATGCCGATATTCGTATTTTAGCTAAGATTCTGAAATTTAATCTTGAATTAACAAATTGTAACTTGAATGTAAATTAAATGAAAGCAAGAAAGAACACTGCATTTTATAGTGGTTCGGATTATAACAATCCTACATCCACTCTCCTTCTCCAAACTTTGAAGAAGGGTCTTCACTAGCCGCTTACTCACTTACTTTACAATCTTTACAAATTACAACTTGATCTTCAACTCTTCAAAAATTCTAATCAACTTTCTGAAATCTAACTCTAAGAATAAGATGTGTTTTTGAAGATGTGAAGTGAAGTGTTCTATAAACACTTAAAAAAATTCTATGAAGAAATCTTGTGATTTGAAAACTTGTGTTATGAGAAAATGACTTGTGAAATCTGTGTATATTATGTTCAGTAAAAGTGTTCTATGTATCTTAAAAATAAAGTGCCTAGACCTATTTATAAGTTTGAAAAGACAGTTAGTTTGTTAGTTAGTTCTAACAAACTAGAAACCGCTTTAACAAACTTAATCTTGAAAACTGCCACTCCTCACTGTCCTTGCTCTCCTCATCTGCAGCCGACTTGGTGAAGATTCGCCTTTCTTATTCTACTCACCTTATCTTGACCTCGTCTGAGCTCTTCATGTTTGTCTCCTGCAGATGACTATATCTCAGCCGACTAGATTGGTTTTAGACCTCGTCTCGATCTGTTTAGCTTAACCTCAACTGGTCTTTAGGTCGTCGATCAACCGAGCCGCTTTTTTAACTCATCAAAACTTCTCCAATAACTCCAAGTATTTCTCTCGATTCTCCATCGAAGTCGTTTCAAAATCCACGTACATCTCCGATTTAATCTTCTTGTTGTACGTGTCATTGTGAACATCTACCATGGTTGAAGTAACTCCTAATGGTTTCGAGAAGTGCTCATGAAATGATCACTAAGAGTTTTTGAAAATTTGCAGAGTGTTTGTATGAACTTCAAAGTGAAAAAGTTTGATTGAGGAAGAAGATGTATTTATAGGGGGAAGATTGGAAAGAGAAACCGCCATTTTAGAAAATTTGAATTAATCTGAGCCATTTATTTAAAAAGTTTTACCGCGCATGAATCAACGGTTAAAAATTAAGATAAACGATTGGGATTCAGCGCGTGGATGTTACTTGCTTTTGGAATGCATAAATAGTTACTTTATAGATCGTTGATTTGACAGATATAGGTTACTTTATGCAGGAAGTAAGTATACCCGACGTCACTTAGGGTTACCTTACTTCGAATAAAGGTTTGCAAAACAGATGAGTTTAGAAACAGATGGGTTTAAAAACAGATGGGTTTGTAAAGTCATCTACGATAAAGTAACCTATCTGGTTTTTTAAAACAGCTTAGTTAAAACTTTTTAGTAATCTTAAAAACAGCTTAAATAATCGGACTCGACTTAATTTTCTAAAGATGGGTTTTCCAACCAATCATTCCAAAAGGAATTTTATGAAAAATATGAGGTTTATTAAAGAAACAAAAGTGTCTCGAATGAAAGATTGAGGAAAAAATGAGGTGAAACAATCTGATCTTGTGACCTATTCCCGCAAAGACAAAGACTTAAAAAAAAACATCGTAGCTTAGGGTAGATCGGATAGGGTGCGAGATAGTCATCTGCTTTCTTCGTGAGATCACCGACTATTGTGCCCTCATCTGATTTACCAAATGTCGATAAGTAATTATCATGTCGATAAGGTCAATATGACTAATCCTTGATTCTTGATTCCTAAGATGGAAATCAATGATATCACTACCCGATTGTCCTTTGACACATATCTAGTCCGATAATTCTTTCTAGACATTGAATTAAAGAAAATAAATAACTTAATTAAGGATTACATTAAACAGATGCAAGCAAATTAGAAATCAGCTAAAGATGCATCAAGTAATCCTAATTCTAAGCATAATTCTTTAAACCTAGACTCACTAATGGTTTTGTAAGAATGTCTCGCTCTTTGTGATTCAAGAGCTATTTTTTCTATCCTAATGTCATTTTTCTCAACATGATCTCTAATGAAATGATGCCTAATGTCTATATGCTTACATCTAGAATGTAGAACAGGATTGTAAGTCATTGCTATTGCACTATTACTATCACAAGAAATAGGAACAATGATGTTTGAATATTATAATCTCTAAGTCATTGACTAATCCAGAGGAGTTGAGAGCAACAACTTCCACCGCCATGTATTCACTTCTTTGTGGAGGTGGCAACAGATGTTTGTTTCTTGGATAACCAAGAAATTAATTTGTTGCCTAAGAATTGACAAGTTCTTGAAGTGGATTTCCTATCAATCTTACATCCTCCAAAGTCTGAATCGAATAACCTGTCACTCAAGGTTGTCATCACCGGGTACCATAACCCTACTTGCAAGGTTCCTTTGAGATATTTAAGAATTTTCTTAGCCGCCTCCAGATGAGTTTTCTTGGAATTAGATCGAATCTTGCACATACCCCAACCGCAAAGGCTATATCCGCCTACTTGCGGTGAGATAGAGAAGAGATCCAATCACCCACGATACTCCGTTGCATCTGTGGGCATCCCCGCTCATCTCGAATCCATAGAAAAGTTAGTTGCCATAGGTATTTTAACTTCTCTACTAGTAATCATTCCAAATTTCTCAATCAGATCCTTAGCATATTTAGACTGATGTATAAATATACCCTTACTCATCTGTTTAATCAGAAGCCTAGAAAGTATGTTAATTCGCCCATCATTGACATTTCAAACCTGTTTTTCATGAGAATGCTAAACTCTTCACATAATTTCAGATTAGGTGAACCAAAGATTATGTCATCTACATAAATTTGAACTAATAAGATGTTACCATCTACTTCCTTTCTAAACAAAGTTCTATCAATCTTGCCTTTTGAAAATCCATTTGTTGTCAAGAAATCGGACAAGGTATCATACCAAGCTCGGGGAGCTTGTTTCAATCCATATAGAGCTTTGTTGAGTTTATAGACCTTGTTATTGATCTTAAACCCAGGAGGTTGCTCCACATAGACTTCCTCAAGCAACACACCATTAAGAAAGGCAGACTTAACATCCATTTGAAAGACTTTGAAAGATTTATATGCAAGAAATGCCAAGAACAACCTTATTGCCTCTAATCGCAATCGAGCATAGGTTTCATCATAGTCTATCCCTTCAGACTATGAGTAACATTGTGCAACCAATCTTGCCTTATTTCGAACAATAATGTTGTTCTCATCTGCTTTGTTTTTAAACACCCATTTGGTGCCTATAATCTTTCTCGTAAGGGTCTTTCCACAAGTTCCCATACATTTTGTCTTTCAAATCGATGCGATTCCTCCCGCATGGCGCTTATCCAGATTTGGATCTCGATAGAGCTTCCTCAATAGACTTGGGTTCAAGAAGCGACACATAACACTGAAAAGACTTTCGTAGTCCAGCATCATTCGTGTCTCCGCACACTACTAGATGGGTCTCCTATAATCTGATCGGATGGATGATAGTTTCTCATCCTTTTGCCTATATGAGGAGAAGGATCCTCATCTTGAGTCTCGCAGGCAACTCCTCGACTCTTCCTCACCGACGTTCCCCTTCATCACCGACCCCGCCACCACCGACGCCAAGGGTGTCTCTGTTTCGATGGAGTCTCGATCGTGAAGTTATCTTCTGATTATCAGATGGGGATTCTTCTTCATCGATTCTAAATCAAGACTAGGTAGATAAACAGCTTCTATGTTTAGTTTTGGTCGATTCAATTTTATCTAGACTTTCTTAAATTTGATTCACTTTATCCGAGAAAGAATACAACTCATCAAAAACAACATGAGGGGTTTCCTCCACACAAAGGGTTGTCTTGTTAAAAATTCTAAATGCCTTGGAAGTGTTAGAATATCCCAAGAATATTCAAATTTGCCTTAGCATCAAAAGTTCTCAACTTAGATTTTCCATTGTTATGGGTAAAACACTTACAACCAAAAGCTCACAATATGAGATTCTTGGAATCTTACCCTTCCAAATCTCATATGGAGTCTTACCCTTGTCTTTAACAACCAAGCACTGCTCCGGGTATAGCAAGTCGTGTTGATGGCTTCACCCGTAACCTCGTGAGGGGTTTCATACTCGCTAACATGCTCCCCGGGCCGCTTCCTTCAAAGTTCTATTCCTTCTTTCAACCACTCCATTTTGTTGAGGGGTTCTTGCTGAAGATGTCTCATGAATAATTCCACACTCATTGAAAAAGTTAGATAAATAAGAATTTAAAAATTATGTGCCCTTATCACTCCTTATTTTAATAATATTAACACCCTTTTCATTCTCGAATCTGTCTAACAGATCAGGATCTTGTTTATAGTCTCATTTTTCTTGAAAAGAAATATAACCCAAGTGTATCTAGAAAAGTCATCTACTACAACAAGAGTATATTTCCTTCCACCGAAACTAAGAGGAGAAACAGGTCCAAACAGATCCAGATGAAGTAGTTGTAGAAGTCTTTCGATGAAGAGGAGTTAATACTCTTAAACGAGTGTCTAGGCTGTTTACCTTTCTCGACAAGCATCACATTTAAGATCGGTGGATAAAAGTTTCTCGTAATCCCTTAACAAGGTTCTTTTTAGCCAGACTTACTAAGGGTCTTGAAATTCGGATGACTAAGCCTTTTGTGCCATAGACACCGAGATCTTCTCCACCCTTAGCTATCGACAGTATCTTTGGGGCAACTATTAAAGTTGGCCACATAGACATTACCATGTCTCAAGCCGCTTAAAAGTACCTTATCTCAAGAATTATCTAAGATATCACATTTATCCTTTGAAAATTTGACAAGAAAACCTTTATCACAAAGTCGGGAAATGATAGCGATTATGTTTCAAACCTTCAACAAAATATACCTCGATACTCCGAATATCCTTGATAATCGTAGTACCTACACCTTTAGTCGACCACAATTATTGTCTCCAAATAATACTCTTGGACCATCAATGCTTTGGAAATTTGATAACAACCTCTTGTTATGGGTCATGTGTTGTGAACAACCACTATCAATGTACCATATAGAAGCTAAGATCTCTTCATTGAGTGATGATCCCCGTGAATCCTGAAAACAGATTAGTTATAAGGTACCCTAGTGATCTTGGGTCCTTGAAGGTCAAGCATCACTTTAGGTAACCAGATAAAAATCTCATCTCCAAATAATAAATCGACTTGGTCTCTCTACCAAATCTGTCTACAATTGTATCACTTTTAAATGATAACTTGTTGTACTCAGATTTAGTAATTTTCCTAAACTTAGGAAATGTGGGATAACATCTCGCTTCTTCCATCAAAAGGATTATAATAAGAATTTCTTCTTATTTTGGTTCTTGGGTTTCTCCTAATCGATAAGGAGTCCTCACTGAATTTTTGTTTTCAGTCGGGAGATGCGATCCTTACTTGACTAATTGGTTTCCAAGGACCAATTTTGACCTCTTGATTGATCGGATGCTTTCACAAATTTCCTAGGTTTCGTACATCCGATTTATTATTTCTGCCATAACCAAGACTCGTTTTGTCATGGGATTTTTGAGATGTATTAAAGATGTGATCTATTGCCGATTGTGAATTATTAAGTTGACTAATTTTGAAGGCTAGCTTCTCATTGTCTTTCTTAATTAATTCATTTTCAAGACTCACTTCAAATTTGTCTTTTAAAGTTTTCAATTCATTTTCTAATCTTTCAGTAAGCTGGTGATGTACTAGCCTCACTGGGAAAACATTCCCCTTGAATGTTTCCTCGGTTTAGAATAGTTCATCACCTGCTTTCCTTTAATTAGAACTTGAATTTGATCATTTAAAGCCAAATTTTCTGTCTCTAGCTGTTTATAAGCAGCCAGAGATGTCTTTAAATCTCTCAATAAATCATGAATAACAGCTTTGATCATAATCGATGCAGATCGACAGAATCATTATCGGAGGATGAATAATAGATTACCTCTTTAGCCATGAGACAGATTTCATCATCTCGATCCAAAATCAGATGAGGATGATGATTATGATGATTTCTTTGGCTCCTTTTCTTCAGCCAACAGAGCTCTTTGATCTCGCAAATCTCCTCGTCTCTTTTTCCTTTTCTCTTCCCTTTCTTTAGGAGTCAGTTGAGGACAATCATAGCCGAAGTGTCTCGGCTTGTTGCATGTGTAGCAAATGTCACTCCTGTCTAATCTAGGGCTGGAAGGATTTCTTTTGACAGTGATCTGAATCTTCTCGTCAAGCTCCCGCTTTTGTCATCATCTGTAGACTCATCTTCCTTTCTTCCCGATCCGGATCTTGATCTATCCTTACCTCGCAAATCTCAATTTATTTCTTTTATACTTCATTCTTAATCTATCATACCTTTTGGTGAGCAGAGCCATCTGGTCCTTCGTAGATAGGTCACTCCTACAGACTCTGTTGACATCTTGTCTTCTTTGCCGACAAAGGCAACAGACTTGGATGAGGTGTTCGACTCCATCTCATCCTCCTCATCTTCTATTTTAATATCATATTCTAGAGCTTTAAGATGAGAGAATAAAGTATGGTGAGTAATAGAAGATAAATTTTGAGTAGCTTTAAGGATATTGGATTTCTCCCTCCATCTCTTGGTTAATGATCTCAGAATCTTATTATTAATCTCCTTCTCTGTATAGTTCTTTCCAAGGTCAGCCGCTTTGTTGAGGAGATTAGTCAACCTTACATCTAATCGATCCATGACTCATTTTCCTTCATTTTGAATGTATCAAATGCGTGCAAAACCGATCGCAGCCTTGTTCTTTTTACTTGTTACGATCCTTCACAGACATTTGCAGTCTGCCACATTTCTTTGGCGCTTTTGCATCTCTTAACCTTCTCTATCCAATCTTTACTTAGAGTCTCAATGATTTCGGTTCGAGCTACTTGATCAAGATTGTGGATCTTTCTTTCATCATTTGTCAATTCGTAACTCTTTTTCTCTTGTCTGGTTCTCGATTCACTCGACTCCCAAGCTAGTGCCTCCATGATAAAATTTTATAAGTCCTTCTTCAAGAACCTCTTCCATTCTATCATGAATGACCTTGAGGTGATTCTCCATCCCGAATTTCCGTAATCATAATCTTCAATAGAGAATTCGTAAGTTCACTCTGGACTTCTTGCTTTTTCCCGATGACATGATGAGACAAAGAAACAAAATACTCCACAAAAGCTTATTAGTAGCACTGTTAGTAACAATAAAGAAAATCAAGAAAATCAAGAAAATTTCAGAATCTTAGTTAAGACCTAAAATCAATATCGTAATGCCTTAACACCGCTCCGATACCACTTGTTGGTCCCAATTAGTTGAGTAGATTAGGTAAAATGTGTATCACCTTCTAGCAAAAATCTAGAATGGGGTTGAATAGATTTTTCAGATTTTCAAATCTTTCAAAACTTATTCAAAATACCGGATGTACACAAATGGAAATTCAAGATTAGACTCAACTTTAATAAGATCAAAAGCAAAACCGATATTCGATTTTAACTTTGATTCTAAATTAGACTTTGAACAATAAATTGTAAATTGAAAGAAAAGTAAATGAAAGTAGTAAAGAACACTGTATTTTATAGTGGTTCGGATTAGAACAATCCTACATCCACTCTCCTTCTCCAATTTGAAGAAGGGTCTCCACTATCTCGCTTGCTTACTTACTTTACAATCTTACAACTTACAACTTTTCTTCAAATCTTCAAAGTACTCCTAACTCCTTCTCATGAATCTAAGAATTATAGTAAATAAAGGATTTTGAAGATTACAAGAGAAGTGTTCTATAAACACTTAGAACTTTTGAAAACTCTTTTTGAAATACTTTGTGAACTCGAATAGTGAATGGTGTGTAAAATCGATTTGCATAAGTGTCTTTAAAAATAAAATCTAAACCTATTTATAAGTCTGAAAAGACAGCTTAGTTTGTTATTCACTCTAACAAACTGGAAACCGCTTTAACAAACTTAATCTTGAAAACTGCTCTTGACCTCACCGATTTCTTCTACACGTCTGTGGTGACTCGGTGAAGACTCGCTTTTCTTATTCTACTCGGCTTGTCTTGACCTCGTCCGAGCTCTTCATGATAGTCTCCTGCAGATGACTAGACTCAAGCTTGTCTCCAGACGACTTGTACTCTTCCGCACCTCACCGACTAGATTGATTCTCGACCCCGTCTCGATCGGCTTAGCTTACGATCTCAATCTCACCGTTTCTTCGTGTCGTCGATCAATCGAGCCGCTTCTTTTAACTCATCAAAACTTCTTGATCCAACATAAATTAAAACCAAATTAACAATTTTTTTACATTTTTGCTTTTTGGTGAATACTTCTTCTTCGATTGATCCCTACAAAAATAAAAACACAAAAATAATTATTCTAATTTTTTATAGTATTATAGAATTATTAACAGGTTATACGTAGAAAAAGTTTGATAATATTCTTTTACCTTTCGACATTAGTGTCTTCAACACCAATCCCAAGATTCTTTGAATTAATAACTCTGCCAAAAAAGAAAAAAGAGGACAACATAAAATGAAATAACAATGTAAAAATTATCTTTTACAAGAAAAGACAAAGAATCAATAAATGCATATGACAAAAATAGATAAAAGTTAAATAATTTTCTTTTTACCTTTCAACATTACTTTTTCACCTACACCATCAAGCTTCTCTCAAGTACTCATCCTGAAAAAGAAAAAGAAAAAGACATCATAAAATGAATAATAATTTTTAAAGTATATTTAATATTTTTAGTGGACAAAAATATCTATATTTAACACACTTAAGTTCATTTAAAAAATAATTGCAATGCTATAAATTATATGACACTTTATCTTGGTAGATTCACTTTTAATAAAATGTTATCACTTTTTAATATATAATTATCACTTATAATGTGAAGTGCATCACTTTCAATTTTTTATCACTTTTGTACAAATTTATATCACTTTTTAAAAGGTGATAAAAATTCATTAAAACGTAAATATTGAGAGTGTGTGAGACAACAATCAATAAATGTATATGACAAAAATAGATAAAAGTTAAATAATTTTCTTTTTACCTTTCAACATTATTTTTTTCACCTACACCATCAAGCTTCTCTCAAGTACTCATTCGAAAAAGAAAAAGAAAAAAAGACAAAGATAAAATGAATAACAATTTTTAAAATATATTTACTATTTTTAGTGGACAAAAATATCTAAATTTAACACACTTAAGTTCATTTTAAAACATAATTGCAATGCTATAAATTATATGACACGTTATCTTGGTAGATTCACTTAATAAAATGTTATCACTTTTTAATATATTATTATAATTTATAATGTGAAAATGCATCACTTCCCATTTTTATCACTTTTGTACTAATTTATATCACTTTTTAAAAGGTGATAAAAATTTATTAAAAGTAAATATTGAGAGTGTGTGAGACAAAGCAATCAATAAATGTATATGACAAAAATAAATAAAAGTTAAAAGTTAAATAATCAATAAAAGTTGAAAGGGGGAGTAATACTAATAGTAATAATGCTGCTCAAATTTGGTCGTGGATAGTGCAGATGAGGGAATCTGGGTGTAGGTGGTCAAGATTAGAATAAGCATTTTTTTATTAAAAAAGAAAAAGGATTAATCATGGAGGAAAAAAATTACTTTCAGGTAACTGAAGGCGAGCTAATATTTACAAGATTTTGTCAGAATTAGTTATTTAGGTATCCAGCAGGCAGCAGCACATCAAATAAAAATTGTGTTTTTACAGCAAGTTGGAAAATTAGAGCTTATTTCAAGAACCTTATTTTTATTGCAAAAAAAAAAAAAACATAAAACAGTAACTAAAACCCAGGGAGCAAAAAACAAAAACAGGGTAGCAAAGAACATCAAACAAAAGAGAAATTTAACCCAACTATAATTTATTAAACCTGAACATCCATAAATCAAAGTTGCCACATTCCAAAATCGAAGAAATCTCCACAACCACAAATTATTTATTCATAAACTTTCACATACACGAACCACACAACGCAACAAAAAGAAAGGAACACAAACAAGCATAATTCCAACAGGCATAGAAACGAAATAGATTTCATACATATTATTTTACCTTTCATGTTGTTTTCTCTCCTCACTATTCCCAACTTTTTATGCTTTTTCTACTTGATTTCTTACGTAAAAACTTCTTCCGACGAACCATCACCTAATACGAGAAAAATATGAATAGAACACAAAATATAAAATCGAAAACAACAAATAAAAATGGCTCAATATCGATCGACAAAGTGAAGAATCGAGCTGGCTACCGATTGACGGTGAAGAGCCGACGGTGAAAATGAAAACACCATAGTGAAAATAGGGTAAATATGCGTAGGTGAAAAATAAAATCTGAAATAAATTGGAAAAATGGGGCTGAGCTTGTTTGACAAATTAGGCTGGGCCTTGTTTGGGTTAAATAAAATAAGAAAAAAAAAGCTGAAATGGGCTGAGCAGGTCCATTAAGTGAAAATGGGTTAAGAAAGATACGTCTCACGAAATTAGATCCGTGAGACGGTCTCACACAAATTTTTGTTATGTTGAAATGTTGGTCCGGAGAGTTGAGATGATTAAAACCTTGAGTAAGCTTTCCGAGACAAAATCTAGAAAGGGGGTTTGAATAGATTTTGTTAATTTTTCAAAACTTACAAAACCAATTCAAAGTATCGATTTAAGCACAATGATAATGATTAAATTCTCAACTTCTTAAAAGATCAAAAGCAAGGTTGATATACCTTGATTTTAGTTAAGATTCTGAATTTAACTCTTGATGTAACACAATTGTAAAATAAACGAGAAAATTAAAGAAAGCAAGAAATAACACCGGGATTTATAGTGGTTCGGATTTTAAAATCCTACATCCACTCTCCTTCTTCAATTTGAAGAAGAGACTCTGCATCGCTTACTTTCTCACTTCCACTTACAACTTACAACTTGTACAACTCTTCAAATCTTCAATCTCCTAGACTCTTCTTCTAGAAAGCTAATCACATAAAGTGTATATTGGATTTTGAAGATTACAGAAAAGTGTTCTAAAAACACTTAGAACTTTTTGAAATTTCTCTAGAAACTCTTGTGAAAAGATTATGAAATCTGAGTAGTGAATTGTGTAAAACTAATATGCAAAAGTGTTGATTACTAAAGAATGAAAAACCTAGACCTATATATAAGTCTCGAGAAGACAGTTAGTTTGTTAGTTAGTTCTAACAAACTTGAAACTCGCTTAACAAACTTAATCGCTCTAGACCTCACTGATTCTTCATACTCATCTGCACTGACTTGGTGAAAACTCGCCTTTCTTATTCTACTCGGCTTATCTTGACCTCGTCTCGAGCTCTTCATAATTTTCTCCTGCAGATGACTAGACTTGAGCTTGTCTCCAGATGACTAGCATGTTATCGGTACCTCACCGACTAGCTTAATGCATGACCCCGTCTCGATCGCCTTACATCCTCACTGTTCTTCGCTTGGCCGATTAGTCCGATCTGCTCTTTAACTCATCAAAACCTCTTGATCCAACAATTTCCCCCTTTTTGATGAAGTTAAAACCTATAAGAAGGAAACATACTCACAAATGAAGTTAGTAATAGATCTAGTTAAATCAATCGGATAGATACAAGATAATTTCACACTTGATTCAATCACAATAAGAAATTTAAGTCTTTTAGACTTTTTAGAAGTATTTATTTAAAAAAATTTAACAAAAGATTTTAACTCCGAGATATAAGAATTTCTCGGATGTTTTATACTTAGAAAAATTTTAATTGAGATATAAAATTTCTCGAGATGATTTATACTTAGAAAAATTAAGAAAAATTTTAATTACGAGATATAAAATTTCTCGAGATAAAAAAATTTAAGAAAACTAATACACAAAGTTCACATAAGACTGAATATATTCATTCACAGACATTTACTGATTACAAAATAAGAGAACTGATAGAAAATAAAAGATAAGGAAAGAAAAATCCTGTTCTATCGTATTCCCCATCGATCACCTTTCGGAATGTTTAGCCAGTGAAAATCCTCGCTCTAAGTCAAGTTTGCATCATTCTCATCTCGTGAGCTCGGATTCCCTTTCGCCTTGGCCACAATCGTTTCGACCCATTCCGGATCGGAGAACCATCTTCTTTAAGCTTGGGGGTGACTGCTTTCGTAGGCCGGTGCGATCGGATCGCAGATTGAACACATTATGTGCCTCATCGAGCAGCCTTCCCATAAAGATACTGCATCCTCCTTCTCCATCCATTCATGCCGGCAGATGTCTTCATTAGTCGCTCCAGATGGCGATGCCTTGAGAATGTACCGCAATACATCCACCTTAGCATCCAGGCTTGCTTTTTATATTCATTGGTGAACTTCCCGAGACCATCTTAGGAGGAGCCGTGGTGCGGTGGACGGGGCGGAAATCGGCTTCATTTCTTGCTTTGGACACCCACTTCCTAGTATCCCTGTCCCACTTCATTTCAAATTTCCCCATCTTCTTCACCTCTTCTTTTCTCTCTTTTCAAACATCTCCTTCTCAAGACTGATTCTTCTAATCTGCTCATTTGATAAGTTGGAGAAGTCTGGTTCCTTTCTTTTGCGCTCGGCTGATGCTGGGCCGATCATCCGCTCGGTGATGGAGTCTTCTCGGCTAACTTCTTTGCACTCTGCTTTTCCTTTACCTTTGCCCTTGGGCTCTGGTTCTTCGACTCTTTCATGCTAGCCAGCCTTCTCGATCTTCTCCTCTTCTTCCTTCTTCCTTTTCTCCTCATCCTCTCGGATGGCTTCTTCAATCTGCGTCACCCTCGGTTGCAAGGCAGCCAACTCATCCGATTTGATTTTGATCTCCACCTTGGCTGCCTCCAACTCGGTATGTCTGCCTTTGTATCAAGTCTATCTCATTATTGACATGACACCACTGTGAGGGTTTCCATTCTCGCTCTCTGCACCTTCCCCTTTTTAACTTCATCCTTGATGGATCAAGCTCATCCTCAATTGCTGCACAACGCCGTCGTCAAGTCATTACGATCGAAGTGAGGGTTGAGACCACGACTTCGTTGTCAGCAGTCTTCTTTTCGGTGCCTTGACCTCGTCTTCAAGCGCACTCGATGCAGAACCAACAGGCGGTCTTTGAGATTGGGTGATAAATTTACGGTCATGTTGACCTCGGCCAATCTGCATGTTGGCGAGCATAGTATCTGTGGTCGATCGAATCACCTTTCTGGTTTTCTTCTCCATCATCCTCTGGACTTGGCTGATAATTTTCTTTGTGGAGTTGCTCAAAAGCCGAGGAGATGGCAAGAATTAGTCTGTCCTCTTCCTCTGAATCGGATGAGGAAGAGGTGGTAGGAGAAGTTGGATCGGGGGAGCTCATGGGAATATCCCCAAAAATGTTTGAGGTATCCACATGAGGTTGGTGGGATAGAAGAAGTGGGAGTGTCGATGGTGGGGGTGGGATTTCGGTGGGGAGATGATGGTGGGGGTGGAATTTGAAGTGATGTGGTAGGGGAGGAGGTTGTAGTGATTGGAGTAAGATGAGTTGGGGTTGAGCTGGGGGAGATATGGAGATGGGGTTGGGGAAAATCTTGGTCCGGATAAAAGGACAGCATATGAGATGGGGATGGTGGAGGAGATGAGGTTAGGATTTGAGGGAGAGGAGATGAGGATGGACTTTGGACAGTTTCGGGAGTAGGCTGTTTTAGAGGCTCTGAGGTGCCACTGGGACACCTCTTCATTGCCGGTTTGGGTTGGAGATGGAGAGGGGAGAAATGTACCGACCTCGACTGGGGAGGGGTCCCTTCGAACTTATTAGCCGGACCTCCTCCAGCTGCACCACTTGAGCTGCAATTTGCGGCGTGGATACCTCCTCCCGGAAGGAGAGTGGGCTGATCGAGACGATCCTCCCAACTCGAGAGGTTTTCACCAACCGTCGTCTCCTTGGTGCCTTCTCCTTCAGCCTTCATTGGGTCGCTCAGCCTCACCGAGCTCACGAGATGGCGGCTCCACCTCTACATCCTCTTCTTCCTCCTCCTCGGCTTCCTCTTCACCTGGAGCTTGAGCTCTACCCTCGGCTCCACCTTCATCGAGAATCATGGAGCCCCGAGTGGCTCATCCTTGGTCGAATCCCTTTTTGCTTAGTGTAAGCTCGGACCCGTCGACCAGCTTTATTTGAGCCGACAAGAAGTCCTCCATAATCACAATCACTTTGTTAAAGAGACTAGTGATTGACTTCGCCGCCACTTTCCATTAACCACCTCCGCACGTCTTCTCTCCGTCTCCAGCCTCTCCAAAGAAGAAACCAGCCAGTTGGCACGAACCCCATCAAGAATCGTTCTCATGACGCAGAGTCTGGTCTGGTCACCATCGTGGAGCTCGTTTCTCCCAATATCACCTTTGTGACAATAGTCATCAAAAGGCGATATCGGCGTCGGAGCATCCTCTTCTTCACTCGATCGATTTTCCTTCATGGAGTTCCGGCAATCATCTCAAATGATTCTACCCATTCATCGATTTGTAGGTGAGGGGTTCACACCTTCACCGCTAGTATCAAATATCCTAGCCACCTCCGCCGGAGAAACAGTAAGTTCTTCTCCATATACCCTTGTCCTAAACACTCCCTGTTCATATGTCCCATTGACATAGAACTCCAACCCTCTCATATCCAATGTCTTATTGAGGAGGATTTCTTGGAGCAAAACGTCCTCAATCCAAACCCTCTCCAATAAAGACAGGATTTCCCCGGATTCGGCATCGGTGGTGGTGTCGAAGTCGACATACATTTCCGACTTCACCTTCTTTGCATATGTTTCATTTTGTACATCCACCATTGTCGAAGTTATGCCTCTAACAGAAATGCTCATATACGAATTTTTTAGAGAGAGTAAAATTTGCGAGAGAATTTTTGATAAGTAGTGAAAGTGAAAAGGATGAATTTGGAGAAGAAGATGTATTTATAGGGGAATAGATTGGAAAGAGAAACCGCCATTTTTGAAATCTTGAATTAATCTTAGCCATTTATTCAAAAAGTTTTTACCGAGTATTAATCAACGGTTAAAAACTAAGATAAGCGATTAGGATTCAGCGCGTGAACTATAATCGCCTTTGGAATGCGTAAATAGTTACTTTATAGACTGTTGATTTGACAGATGTAGGTTACTTTATGCAGAGAAGTAAGTATACGACGTCACCTAGGGCTACCTTACTTCGCCTAAGGGTTTGTAAATCGATGAGTTTGAAAAGCAGACAAGTTTTAAAAACAGATCGGTGTAAAAACGAGATGGATTTTAGGAAATCATCTCGATAAAGTAACTTGTCTAATTCTGAAAACCAACAGTTTAGATGTAACTATTTAGCAATTTTTAAACCAGTTTAAAACAAAACAGACTCATTTACTTTTCTAAAACAAATTTTTAAGAAAGCAGATCGACTCAGTTAAGAATAAAGAAGTTTGAATAAAAATGAATCGGTGTTATCTCAGTGACTGCTCTCGCAAAAACATAAACTCAAAGGAAACCAAGCTTAAGGTAAATCGGATAGGATGTAAATAGTCATCTGCTTTTCTTCAGGAGTTCAGTGACTATTATGTCCTTGTCTGATTTACTCAATGTCGTATAAATAATTATCAATTCGGATAAGGTCAATATGACTAATCCTTGATTCTTGATTCCTAAAAGGAGATCAATGATATCGGCTACGATTGCCCTTTGACACATATCTAGTCCGATAATTCTTTCTTAGACATTAATTTAAAGAAAAGAAAAGGAATAAGAAACCAAATGCACACAATTAGAAACCAGCTAAAGATGCATCAAGTAATCCTAATTCTAAACACATTTCTTTGAATCTAGACTCAGCCAATGGTTTTGTAAGAATGTCACTTTTTGTGATTCAAAGGCAATTTTCTCAATTCTAATGTCATTCTTTTCAACATGATCCCTAATGAAATGATGCCTAATATCTATATGCTTGCATCTAGAATGTAAAACAGGGTTGTAAGTCATTGCTATTGCACTATTACTATCACAAGAAATAGGAACAACCGATGTTTGAATATTATAGTCTCTAAGTCATTGACTAATCCAGAGGAGTTGAGAGCAACAACTTCCACCGCCATGTACTCGGCTTGATTGTGGAGGTGGCAACAGATGTCCTGCTTCTTAGATAACCAAGAAATTAATTTGTTGCCTAAGAATTGACAAGTTCCGTAAGTGGATTTCCTATCAATCTTACCTTTAGAAAAACCATTTGATGTCAAGAAATCGAGATAGAGTATCATACCAAGCTCTGGGAGCTTGTTTCATCCATATAGAGCTTTGTTGAGTTTATAGACCTTGTTATTGATCTTAAACCCGGGAGGCTGCTCTACATAGACCTCTTCAAGTAACACACCATTAAGAAAAGCAGACTTAACATCCATTTGAAAAACTTTGAAAGACTTATATGCAAAGAAATGCCAAGAACAATCTTATTGCCTCTAATCGGCAATCGGAGCATAGGTTTCATCATAGTCTATTCCCTCGGAATGAATAACCTTGTGCAACCAGATCTTGCCTTATTTCGAACAATAATATTGTTCTCATCTGCTTTATTTTTAAACACCCATTTGGTGCCTATAATCTTTCTCGTAAGGGTCTTTCCACTAGATCCCATACATTTTGTCTTTCAAACCGATGCGATTCTTCCCGCATGGTACATTATCCAGATTTGGGTCCGATAATGCTTCCTCAATAGACTTGGGTTCAAGAAGCGACACATAACAACCGAAAAGACTTTCGAGTCTAACATCATTCGTGTCCGCACACTACTAGATGGGTCTCCTATAATCGATCGGATGGATGATAGCTTCTCATTCTTTTGCCTATATGAGGAGAAGTATCCTCATCTTGAGTCTCGATCGGCAACTCATCCGACTCAACCTCACCGACGTTCCCCCTTCATCACCGACTCGTCTTTGATCACCGGTGATGTCAAAGGTGTCCGATCTGAAGGAGTCTCGATCAAGTTGTCTTCTCGATTATCGGATGGGGATTCTTCTTCATCTCGATTCTCAATCAAGACTAGGTAGATAGACAGGTTCTATGTTTAGTCTTGGATAATTCAATTTTATCTAGATTTTGAAATTTGATTCACTTTATCTCGAGAAGGAATACAACTCATCAAAAACAACATGAGGAGTTTCCTCCACACAAAGGGTTGTCTTATTAAAAACTCTAAATGCCTTTGAAGTATTAGAATATCCTAAGAATATTCCATCACCGCTTTAGCATCAAAAGTTCTTAACTTAGATTTCCCATTGTTATGAATGAAACACTTACAACCAAAAGCTTTGAAGTATGAGATCCTTGGAATCTTACCCTTCCAAATCTCATAAGGAGTCTTACCCTTATCTTTGACAACTAAGCACTGCTCGGGTATAGCAAGCCGTGTTGATAGCTTCAAATTTCGTAACCTATGAGGGTATTATACTCACCAACATGCTTCTGCCGCTTCCTTCAAAGTTCTATTCCTTCTTTCAACCACTCCATTCTCGGGCTGTGAAGATGTCTCATGAATAATTCCAAACTCATTGAAGAAATTAGATAAACAAGAATTCAAAAATTCTGTACTTTATCACTCCCGATTTTAATAATATTAACTCCACTTCTCATTCTCGAATTTGTCTCAGACAGATCGGGAATCTTGTTTATAGTCTCATTTTTCTTGAAAAGAAATATGACCCAAGTGTATCTAGAAAAGTCATCTACTACAACAAGAGTATATTTCCTTCCACCGAAACCGAGAGGAGTAACAGTCCAAACAAATCCGGATGAAGAAGTTGCAACACTCTTTCGGATGAGGAGGAGTTAATACTCTTAAACGAGTGTCTAGGCTGTTTACCTTTTGACAAGCATCACATTTAAGATCGGTTGATAAAAGTTTTTCGGTAATCCCTTAACAAGGTTCTTCTTAGCCACCTTACTAAGGGTCTTGAAATTCGGATGACTAAGCCTTTTATGCCATAGCCGGTGACATTTTCTCCACCCTTAGCCATCGACAAGTATCTTGGGAACAACTATTAAAGTTGGCCACATAGACATTACCACTGTCTCAAGCCGCTAATAGTACCTTATACGAGGAATTATCCAAAATATCACATTTATCTCTTGAAAACTTTACGTAAAAACCTTTATCACAAAGCCGAGAATGATAATGATTATGTTTCAAACCTTCAACAAAATATACCTCGATACCTGAATATCCTTGATAATCAAAGTACCTACACCTTTAGTCCGACCACAATTATTATCACCAAATACAACTCTTGGACCATCAATGCTTTGAAAATTTGATAACGACTTCTTGTTATGGGTCATATGTTGTGAATACCCACCGTCAATGTACCATATTGAAGCTAAGATCTCTTCCTTAAGTGATGATCCTGTGAATCTGAAAAGCAGTTAGTTTTGAGGTACCCTAGTGATCTTGGGTCCTTTTGGGTCAAGAATCACTTTAGGAATCCAAACAAACATCTCATCTGCAGACAACAAGTCGGACTCAGATTTTCTACCAAATCTGTCTACAATAATATCATTTTTAAATGACAACTTGTTGTATTCAGATTGGGTAATTTTCCTAAACTTAGGAAATGTAGGATAGCATTTGCTCCTTCCATCAAAAGAATTATAATAAGGAAATCTTCTTATTTTGGTTCTTGGATTCCTTCTAGTCTGATAGGGATTCTTCACCTGAATTCTTGGTTTCAGATGGAAGTTGTAGTCCTTATCCGACTAGTTGGTTTCCATGGACCAATTTTAATATCCTTTGATTGAACAGATGCTTTCACAAATTTCCTAGGTTTTTGAACATCGATTTATTGTTCCTATCATAACCAAGTCCTGTCTTATCATGAGATTTACGGGAAGTATTAAAAATATGATCTATTACCGATTGTGAATTATTAAGTGACTAATTTTGAAGACAAGCTTCTCATTGTCTTTCTTAATTAATTCATTTTCAGCACGAGACTACTTCAAATTTATCTTTTAAAGTTTTCGGTTCATTTTCTAACCTTTCAGGTAAGCTGGTGATGTATCGGCTTGATCGAGTGAAAACATTCCCCCTTGAATGTTTCCTCGGTCTCAAAGCTGTTCATCACCTGCTTGCCTTTATTTAGAATCGAGATCGATCCTTTAAAAATAAATTCTCTGTCTCCACTGTTTATAAGCGGCTAAAGATGTTTTTAAATCTCTCAATAACTCATGAATAACAGTTTGGTCATGATCGATGCAGATCGACAAGAATCATTATCTCAAGATGAATAGTAGATTACCTCATTAGCCATGAGACAGATCTCGTCATCGATCCAAAATCGATGAGGATGATGAAGATGATGATGATTTCTTTGGCTCTTTTTCTTGACCAACAAAGCTCTTTGATCTGCAAATCTCCTGTCTCTTTTCTTCCTCTTTTCTTCCCTTTCTTTAGGAGTCGATTGAGGACAGTCATAGCTGAAATGTCCTGGCTTGTTGCAAGTATAGCAAATGTCACTCCTATCTCGATCTGGGACTGGAAGTATTTCTTATAACAGGTGATCTGTATCTTCTTGTCTCGGCTCTTGTTTTTGTCATCATCTCAAGATTTGTCTACCTTCCTATCTCGATACGGATCTTTGTCTATCTCTTCCTGCAAATCTCAATTTATTTCTCTTATACTTCATTCTCAATTTATCATACCTTTTTGTAAGTAAAGCCATCTGCTCTTTCAAAGATAGATCAGCTCCTACAGACTCTGTTGACACCTTGTCTTCTTTGCTAACAAAAGCAACAGACTTGGATGAGGTGCTTGACTCCATCTCATCTTCCTCATCTTCTATCTGGATGTCATATTCTAAAGCTTTAAGATGAGAAAATAAAGTATGGTGAGTAATAGAGGATAAATCTTGAGTTGCTTTAAGGATATTGGATTTTTCCCTCCATCTCTTGGTTAATGATCTCAGAATCTTGTTGTTAATCTCCTTTTCTGAATAATTCTTTCCAAGGTCACCGCTTTGTTTAGAAGATTGGTCAACCTCATATCAAACCGATCTACGTACTCATTTTCTTTCATCTTGAATGTTTCAAATGTATGCAATCTGACTGTAGCTTGTTCTCCTTAACTTGGTCAGATCCTTCACAAACATTAGCTAAGGTTTGCCACATTTCTTTGGCTCGTTTTACATCTTTTAACCTTCTCTATCCAATCTTTACTCAAAGTCTCTATGATTTCTGTTCTAGCTACTTGGTCAAGATTGTGGACCTTCCTTTCATCATTAGTCAATTCAACTCTTCTTCTCTTGCCTAGTTCTTGATTCAGTGCCTCTGCTCCGGTCTTTGGTGCCTCCATGGAAAAACTTTATAGGACCTTCCTCAAGAACCTCTTCCATTCTATCATGAATGGCCTTTAGATGATTTTCCATCCTAAATTTCCAATAATCATATTCTTCAATTGAAAATTCAGGCGATTCTGGACTTATTACTTTTACCCGATGACATGATGAAACAAAGACAAAATACTCCACAAAAACTTATTAGTAGCACTGTTAGGAATGAAAGAAAATGAAGAAATCAAGATAATTTCAGAATCTTGTTTAAGACCTAAAATCAATATCGAAACGACTTAACACCGCTCCGATACCACTTATTGGTCCCGGAGAGTTGAGATGATTAAAACCTTGAGTAAGCTTTCTAGAACAAAATCTAGAAAGGGGGTTTGAATAGATTTTGTTAATTTTTCAAAACTTACAAAACCAATTCAAAGTATCGATTTAAGCACAATGGATAATGATTAAATTCTCAACTTCTTAAAAGATCAAAAGCAAGGTTGATATCTTGATTTTAGTTAAGATTCTGAATTTAACTCTTGATGTAACACAATTGTAAAATAAACAGAAAATTAAAGAAAGCAAGAAATAACACCAGGATTTATAGTGGTTCGGATTTTAAAATCCTACATCCACTCTCCTTCTTCAATTTGAAGAAGGGACTCTGCTTTCTTGCTTACTTTCTCACTTCCACTTACAACTTACAACTTGTACAACTCTTCAAATCTTCAATCTCCTAGACTCTTCTTCTAGAAACCTAAGCACATACAGTGTATATTGGATTTTGAAGATTACGGGAAAAGTGTTCTAAAAACACTTAGAACTTTTTGAAATTTCTCTAGAAACTCTTGTGAAAAGATTATGAAATCTGAGTAGTGAATTGTGTAAAACTAATATGCAAAAGTGTTGATTACTAAAGAATGAAAAACCTAGACCTATATATAAGTCTCGAGAAGACAGTTAGTTTGTTAGTTAGTTCTAACAAACTTGAAACTCGCTTAACAAACTTAAGCGCTCTAGACCTCGGTGATTCTTCATACTCATCTGCACTGACTTGGTGAAAACTTCGTCTTTCTTATTCTACTCGGCTTATCTTGACCTCGTCGAGCTCTTCATAATTTTCTCCTGCAGATGACTAGACTTGAGCTTGTCTCCGGATGACTAGCATGTTATCGGACCTCGGTGACTAGCTTAATGCATGACCCCGTCTGATCGCCTTACATCCTCAATTTGTTCTTGATTTGGGTGATTAGTCGATCTGCTCTTTAACTCATCAAAACCTCTTGATCCAACATGAAAATACTCATGAACCTTAATACATAATACATTGAATCAAAATCAAAATTGAACCACTAATCACAATATAAACAATGTGAATTTTTTCAATTAATCTAAAAAATTGAAATTTAGTGCGATGAAATCTTTTTTTTTTATTATTATTATTACTTACAAATTCACCAAATAATCGTTGGCCTATTATAGTTATAAACTATGACAAATTTTCCAGTTCAATACAATGAACTATATTTTTACTATCAGCGACATATTATGCACATTTATTATTGTACATGCACACGATAAATTCTATTTTTGGTAATGCGCATTTAGGGGCCCTTTGGTAGCTAAGATTAAAGTCCGATAGTTTTATTATCGGCCCAATTAAGTTCTTTGGTTGCAATCTTACAAGCCCACTATTGTGTCATGGCCCGCTATTAATTACTGTTGGCCTTCAATGGACTTATCGACCAATTTGGTATGATATATTGTCTCACCATTACATTGACTTAGATAGACTATGAAAAAGTCTAAATTGCCCCTCGCCTATATAAGCCCTTGTGTTGCCCTAATTTTTGCACTTTCATGGCGATGTGGATTCACATTCAGCGATGATTCTTGTGTTCGAAGGAGGGGTTCGCTACATCCAAAAATAGATCTTCAACTCCAGGTTATTCTCGATTTCTCTAACGAGTACGGTATTTGATTGCTTTCATAGACTCCGTCATCCTTGTCATTTTTCTCAACCGTGTTATACGATATGATGTTGTTGAACGAAAATGATGTGTGTTCTTATTATTTGGATTGGGTGTGGAGAATTATGCTAATTTTTAATGATAATTGAGGGTGAGAGGGGAATGATTTTGAGAAAAACATTATCCAAATCTTTAAAAAAATATATACTAAAAAAATTGAAAAGTGTGTAAAATGGGTTCTATAATAGAATGTTAGTGGGTTTGAAGGCTTTGTTGCGATCATGGTATTTATCCGGCATTCGTGGTGCTCTTTTTTTGTATTTATTTATTTTTATTTTAGACTGTTTGCTTCTAATTCCTCTTTTGAAAATGAATCGGTGATGGATGTTTTTCATTCGAGCAATACATTTTTATGTTATGTTAAAACAAGTGGCCAATTAGCAACCGATTAATTCCACATCATATATTTACAATTGTGTATTTGTATGTGTCGATTTTAATTGTTACAATGTCCATATTTGACTGCAGTAGGATGAATTCGTGCGTAAGAACAATGAAATAGTGTATCTCGCTTAAGGAGATAATCCATGAAGCTATTGTTGTAATCACCATTCTAAGCTGATATCATTAATTACGAGAACAATAAAAAACGTAAACGCAAATATAGCATGATTGAGCGAATGCCCGATCAAATTTCACATCGAGATAGGTTGTTTTGAGGTTTTGACACCTCTGTGTCAATAACCTTCGTATGGACCAAAATACTTTCGGTTGACTATGTGTTCTTTTGAGGAACTTGGGTGGATTGGTGATGGTAAATTTATGAGCATTGAAGAACAAGTAGTCATGTTCCTTTACTGTATTATCCCATCACACAAAAAATAGCATCGTCAAATTTGGGTTTTTGCGATCGGGCCAAACTGTAGCATTATGTGCATATTGTGTTGAACGCCGTGATACGACTTCATTCTGTGTTCTTGGTAAGACCTGTACTGCTCCGAACGATTGCACCGTGGAAGTGGTTTAAGGTACTATGTATTATACCCTTTCAACTTTGATATACCGTATTTCTTTTTTGACTTTGGGTTTTGATTTACTATTTTATATAGGGCTGCCTAGGGGCATTAGATGGTACCTACATAAACGTCAATGTTCTAGTTGCCGATAGAGGGAGATATAGAACAAGAAAAGGACATATTTCAACAAATGTCCTTGTTGTTTGTGATCGGGAGCTAAGATTTGTATATGTTCTTCCCGGTTGGGAAGGGTCGGCTTCGGATGCTAGGGTGTTGAAGGATTCGGTGAATGGGGCGAATGGCCTCAAAGTTCCTACGGGTATGTTTTTATGTGAATGAACTTTGAGTGTTGGCATACATGATAGTAATACTTATTATCATTTCAATTTCAAGTGTGTTAACTATACATGAATCTTATTTTAGGTAACTACTATTTATGTGATAACGGATACACAAACAAATCCGGGTTTCCTATCACCGTATAGAGGTGTACGATACCACTTAAACGAGTGGGGACCACAAAATCGAGCACCCTTTAATTTCAAGGAATATTTTAACATGCGACATACACGAGCTCGCAATGTAATTGAGCGAGCATTCGGAGTGATGAAAATGCGTTGGGGTATACTACGGAGTGCCGCTATCCTATTGAAACCTAAGTTCGATTAATCATGGCATGTTTTCTTTTGCATAATTTCATTCGGTCGGAGATGTCCAAGATCCAATCGAACGTGATCTTGACAATTCAAACCATGAGGAAGAAGTACATCCAGAGGAGGTCGACTACATCTCAACCGTTGAAGCAACTACCGAGTGGACTAGTGGATGAGATATGCTAGCACAATAAATGTTCCAAGATTGGAACAATGACATTTAATTTTTGTTATTAGGATTTATTTTCAATAGTTTTTAGAATTTGTTGTTTGATGTTTTTAGTGTTGAATCTTTTTAATACTACTATTATGTATTTGTTGTCCCTTCTATTGATGAATTAGTTGTTGTTAAATGTTAATGCATATTTGATTGTTATTTCAGTCCGACTTAATAATCTTGTTGTGATGCATGTCATTCTATGTCACAGATTGTTTGTTGTTTATCTTTGTGGGTTTACAAATTATTCCAGTCCTAATTATTAATTATTCTTGATCCACGTCTCTTTTTACTATATTTTAGGGGAAACTAAACTCAATATGGACTCTGGGACACAAGATTCAAGACGTGGTAGTTCTTCCACGAAGAAATCAATTCCAAATTCTAGGCGAGTGTGGTCCACAAGGGAGGAGAAGGTACTTATACAAGCATTGAAGGACATTGTATCTCGGGGATGGAAGAGTGACAACGGTTTTCGAACGGGCTACCTTACCAAACTTCAAGACGCAATAAAGAAAGAATTCTCGATGACAAATCTAGTTGCTTCCCCAAACATCACCTCGAAGTTGACAACTTGGAAAAAAGCTATGGTAGTCTTGTCACCGCACACCAAACAACAGGAGTTGGGGTTTAAGCGTACTACGAGCCAACTTGATGTCACGGATGATCAATGGGCTGAAGTTATAAAGGTAATGCAATGTCTTTAAGTTATGACATGTAATTAGTTATGAGTAGCCGATGAAGTCGATGAAATATGTGTTATATGGAATCGGTGCAATAAATGTTATAAAATCGATGCACTCTCAACTTCTATATCCATGGGTTTACCGTTAGTTTATAAGAAAAATATAGTTTATATGTTGTTTATGATCATGGGTTTATAAATTATTTTGTATGCATGTGTTATCAACCAATGTATAAATTTAAATTTCTCATTGTTGCTATTTTTTGTAGAATGATTTGAACACGTGGCTTGCGTTACAAGGAATGGCCACTATACTGGATTGGGTCGAAATATTCGGGAAAGATCGTGCAACCGGTGAAAAGGCGTAAGATGTTATTGATATGGCCAACAAAGTGAAGAATACCACCTTTATACCTTATCCGAATTTCAACGATCGTAATGGTGAGAATAACGTTGACCTCGATCCATAATCAAATGTCAACAATGGCACATGTGATCGGTTTGAAGAACGAGGAGGAGAATAGTAATGCTTACACAACTAAATTAGCCCCGCCTATGAGGATGTCCGGCCGAAAACGAAAAGGAAAATCTGATGCAAATGAACCATCGACGGCGAAAATCCTTGGTCAATTTTGTCATGCTACAAGGGAACGATTGGTAACAATTGCTAACCGAATTGACTATGATCATGACCTTGGTGTTGCCCGAAAGAGACTATTTCTTGAACTTGGAACCATTCCAGGTCTTACTATTCGGGATCGCTTAAATGTTGCAAAGATTATTGGGAGCAAGGTCGAGAGCCTCGAGATGTGGATTGGTCTTCCGGACGAGGCAAGAGCTGTGTATGTGTTGGATGTGCTTACGTTGGATGGTGTTTAATGATAATTACATGCAATTTCTGGATATCATATGTTACTAATTTCCTTTTGTGTAGTTTTGGATATCAAACATAATACTTATTATTGATGTTAGAGGCGAGTGTTACTCGTAATGTGCCAACATTCTGGTCACAACATCGAATTCGTCCTTCCACTTCCACTAACCCTTAACCCACGTTTTGTCTTGGTCAATGTCTTGTTTTCTTTCGTAATGAAGACTTACGGCGATTCTACCGAAGTCATGCGTTTGAAAAGGCAAGCAAAGAGAAGTTATAAAGATCATGGGGAAGTTACATGGAAGTTACCTATTTTCAAGGAAGATGTGGAAGTTATCTTCAAGCATTAAGAGTCGATTTATATATATATATATATATATATACACTACTGCTATGAAGATTAAAACTTGGAGTTGAGAGAAACACAATCTAGTATAGTCTATTGGCATAGATTATAGAGTTTATTGTATGTTTCTATCTCGATACGTCCGTTGGTGAATGTTCCAACATTTCACTCAACATTGGGTCATTATTTGTATTAGTGATAGGTTAGATTGAATATTATCTAGTCACTATATACGTTGATCCATTCACGGTGTGGCTTATATTTTCACCGATTGTATCACTTAACAATTACTAGTGATAATACGTCGATTGGCAATATAGACTTATTTATAGTCTATACAAAATTTTGATATCCATCTTGCAAAGTGTTTAAGACTTCCACGTGTATTTCTGTTCATTTATTTTCGTCTGTGTTCTCGATTGTGCCAACATTCGTGACAACATTCTGCAAAAATACTTACGCACACCTTCAATTGGCACGAGCCATTGAACTCGTTATCCCGAGTTTAGATCCTGTGTTTGGTGTGATTTATTACGATGGAATATCCTATGACAGCTCCAATTAGGCCACCGGTTCTCGATGGTACAAATTATGTAATTTGGAAGCCTAAGATGTGCATGTACATCAAGTCCATTGATGAACGTGCATGGAGGAGTATTTTAATTGGATGGACTCCACCAACAGCCCAGCCACCGACAATACGAAGCTCAAATCAAGAGGAGTTAGAATGGACAAATGATGAGGTGACCACGGCCGACTTCAATTCGAAGGCACTCAATGCCTTGTTCACTTCTACGGATGTTTCCATGTTCAAAATAATTTCTAAGCGTGTATCTGCAAAAGATGCATGAGAGAGATTACAAGAACATTGTGAAGGATCCGAGAGTGTGAGAAGGACAAAGTTGCGGATGCTTGGAACCAAGTTCGAAAATCTAAGGATGAAGGAAGACGAGACCATATCCTCCTAAAATAAAAGAATCACCGAGATCTCCAATGAATCTCAAGCACTTGGTGAAGCTATATCCAATACAAGGTTAGTACATAAAATCTTAAGAAGCTGTTCCTAAACGTTTTGATGCTAAGATATGTGCTATTGAGGAAGTTAAAGATATCGATGCTATTACTCAAAATGAGTTGGTGAGTATTTTGAAAACATATGAAATGAATTTTTCTCAAAGAGATAATGAGAAATCAAAAGAAAATTTCTGTTTTCAAAGGAGAAACATCTTCTAGTATTGATAAACAACCGTTTGTTCTTGAAATAGATTACGATGAAGATGTTATTGATGATTGTCGACAATGCCGATAACATTGCTTTCTTAACTAAGCGGCTTAATGCATTTTTGAAAAAGAGAGCAAATAGGCTTAGAAATAATTTGCAAATTAAGAATCAAGATAGAGATCGATTGGTAGTTCACGTCAATTGCACGATAAAAATAGGAATGTTAATCAACCTAGGCAATTTGATAGAGGTAACAAGATCAAATATGATCCAGAATATAGGAAAAATGTTAAATGTGATGCATGTTCTGGTTTTGGTCATTATGCTAATGAATGTGCTAACACTCTTTTGAGAAAAAGGGTAAATTTCAATGCTACCTTAAGTGATGAGTCCGATTGTGAAGATGATTACGATAAAAATGATGAATATGCTTTTTCGCAAGGATTATATATGATGATACTCTTGATGATTTACTTGGATGATTCTCGATGTCGAGTCAAATGTGCCAACATTTGAGGAAACATTGGAGGTTCCAGAATTTAATTGTTTCTCGAGTTCTTGTGTAGATGAAGCGGTACTTCTAACAATGTTTGCAAGGATTGTAAGTCCAGTTATCAAAAGATTGAAAAGGAGTTAGAATCCACTCGAGAAAGCCTTGAGGACATGACTATTGAAGAGTCATATCAAAAGGATTTGTTGATAAAGCTTGAGGTCATACTAACAAGGAAAGATCTGGAGATATGCAACCTCAAAGAGCGCTCAAAGGCATAACACTAAATTTCAAAAGATATTCGTAAAGTTCAGCCAAACTTGATGAAGCACTAACAATTGGAAGTACAAGTAGACATGGTCTTGGTTATAATGGTAATATCACTCGAGTTTTTAAACAATAATAAACCTGTTGTGTTTACAAAACCTTCGTTGAACTCGAAAAATTGAAAAATGATTCTCGAAAGAAGGATGTTTGTCATTATTGTTTCTACCGAGGGTCACAAACGACCAAACTGTTTTAGAATGAGACAGGATAAAAAGTTTTCTAAAATGTCTTTGAAAATGTTGCCACATTACGCTCAACATTCAAACAAACAGCTTCAAAATCTTTTCAAAAACCTGTTCAAAAATTTACTTGGGTGAAAAGTCAAATACTATATGTAATGTTGTTTACACCTCTTTAAAAGCATGTGTTCGGGACTATTGTATTTTGATAGTGGGTGTTCTAGACACATGACCGGTGAGGAAAGCTATCTCACTAACTATAAGGCATATGATGGTGGAAATATTATATATGGAGGAGGTTAAAAAGGTAAGATAGGTACATTGAATGTTCCTGGTTTTCCAAACTTGACAAAAGTCTTACATGTTAAAGGTTTACTTGCAAATTTGATTAGTATTAGTCAATTATGTGATGATGACTTGCATGTAAAGTTTGATAAAAGTTCATGCTATGTGTTAAATAATGATGATAATTGTCTCATGGTTGGTAATAGATCCGTTGATAATTGTTATCTAATTGATTCGAATCAAGCATGCTTTAATGTTCAAACCGATGAGAGTATACTTTGGCATCAAAAACTTGGACATGCTCATTATAGGAATATTGTCAAATTATTGAAATTTGATGATGTTAAAGGTCTGCCTAAGTTACAAATACGTATGTCAAATGTATGAGGATCCCGCCAAAGTGGTAAACAAGTCAAAATGTCACATGAAATGTTGACACATTGTACTACGAAACATTGCTTTGAACTTTTGCATATGGATTTAATGGGACCAATGGAGACCAAAGCATTGGTGGTAAGAGAATTCTTTTGTCATAGTAGATGATTATTCAAGGTTTACATGGATTGAATTTCTTAAGGAAAAATCAGATGCTTTTGGAGTATTCAAAATTCTTTATAAACGTTTTAAAAATGTTTATGACACTAAGGTAAAAAGAATAAGGTCTCGATCATGGTAGGGAGTTTGAGAACAGCTTATTCACTAATTTTTGTGAAGACAAAGGTATAATTCAAGAGTTTTCTTCTCCTAAAACACCTCAACAAAATGGTGTAGCCGAAAGGAAAAATAGAACTCTAAAGAGATGGCTAGAGTAATGCTTTTATCCAAGAAATTTTCAAAAAGTTTTGGGTGAAGCTTTGAATACCGCTTGTCATATATCAAATAGAGTGTATTTAAGACCTAATTCTACTAAAACACCTTATGAGTTTTTGAATAACAAAAAGCCTAATCTAAAATACTTTCATGTCTTTGGTTGTGTTTGCTACATTCGAATGATAGAGACCACTACACAAATTTGATTCAAAAGTGATAAGGGTTTCTTTCTTGGTTATGCGAGAAACAGAGAGCTTTTAGGATATACAATCTTAGGATCGATATCTTGTTCAAGAATCTATGAATGTTGTTTTTGATGATAATGCAAGTCTTGCAGATAATACCATTGAAGAAGATGTAACAGATCTTATTGAGCAGATGCAAAGTTCTAATATTATTGAATCGATTGAGAATGTTGCTACGAATGTGCCCACATCTCGAAGCAACATCACCTCAACATCCATAAATTAATAGAACTATGCCTTATCCTGCTACAGTACCATCTTCCAGGATTCTAAAAAATCATCCACAACAATGTATCATAGGTAAACCACAATCAGTGTACAAACAAGGAGAAAGTTGAGTTTTGATGCAAGACATGTGGTAAGATCTATCTGTATGACATCTATGTGCAACAAGGTGAACTTTGAATGTTTTCATTCTCTCAATGAACCTAAAGATATTGATGAAGCAATAAAAGATTAAACTGGATAAATGCAATGCATGAGGAGTTAAATCAATTTGAAAGGAATGATGTTTGGATACTTGTGCCTAGGCACGATAATGTGAATGTAATTGGTACCAAATGGATTTTCAAAAACAAAACCGATGAATCTGTAAGAAACAAAGCTAGATTAGTTGCTCAAGGTTATACACAAGTAGAAGGAATTGATTTTGATGAGACTTTTGCTCCTGTTGCTAGAATTGAATCCATAAGACTATTACTTGCAATTGCATGTTACATTGATATCAAACCGCATCAAATGGATGTCAAGGCCGCATTTCTAAATGGAATTCTTATGGAAGAAGCATATGTAGAACAACCTAAGGGATTTGAGAATCATGAATTTCCTGATCATGTTTATAAACTTAAGAAAGCTTTATACGATTTGAAGCAAGCACCTAGGGCATGGTATGGTAGATTAACCGATTTTCTTGTTGAATTCGGTTTTTATAGAGGTGAAGCTGATAGGACCTTGTTTATAAAACATTCTCGATATGATATTATGATTGCTCAAATATATGTTGATGACATTGTGTTTGGTTCTACATGTGAGAAAATGCTTGAATTATTTGTGCATGAAATGACCACCACCTTTGAAATGTCGATGGTTGCAGACTTGAATTACTTTTTAGGTCTTCAAATTAAACAATGCAAGGTTGGTATTTTCTTTTGTCAAAGTAAATATGCCAAAAATCTTGTGAAAAGGTTTGGTTTAGACAATGCTAAACACATGAAGACACCTATGGGATCGACACAAAAATTGTGTAAAGACAGTGTTGGCACAAATGTTGACCCAACATTGTATAGGTCGATGATTGGTAGTCTTTTGTATCCGACTTCTAGTAGGCCGACATCATGTTTAGTGTTTGTTTATATGCTCGCTATCAAGCTGATCCTAAAGAATCTCACATGAATTCGGTTAAGAGGATAATTAGATATGTGGCGAGGCACATGTGATTATGGAATATGGTATAGCAAAGACACTAATTGTTCCTTGATTGGCTATAGTGATGCGATTGGGCGGGTGCAGTGATGATAGGAAGAGTACAAGTGGGGGATGTTTCTACATGGGTAACAATCTTGTTTCTTGGCATAGCCGAAAATAAAATTGTGTTTCCCTATCTACGGCTGAATCTGAATACATAGCCACGGAAATTGTTGTACACAACTTCTATGGCTCAAGAAGATGTTCGATGATTACGGTTTGGAGAGCAATACCCTTACTGTTTATTGTGATAATACAAGTGTAATTAATATATCTAAGAACCCCGTGCAACATTCGTTAACTAAGCATATAAGTATTAGACACCACTTTATTAGGGACCTTGTAGAAAAAGAAGTTGTAAAGTTGGAATACATTTCTACCGAAAAGCAAATTGCGAGACATTTTTACTAAAGCCCTTGATAATGAGAGGTTTCGTCTCTTAGAAAATCTCTAGGTTTATGCACTAATTAGACCTATATTTGCTGTGTGTTGTGACAAATGTGCCAAAATTTGTATCAACACTAGAACAATTTATTTAAATTTTTCTAAGTATTGTAATATTTAGTGTTTTTGAACTCTCTTGTGTAAATAGTATTAGAACTTGTGATAAATATAAATTGTCCTGGACACACTTCTCTCAAATGCAATTAAATTAACTCACAATTAGATGCTATGTCACTAAGTAACTATGGGCACGGAGTTGACTACTACGATGTTCTTTTTCAAAAGGTGACTTGAATGCATCAATATATTCACAATCCATTGAGTAATTATGGGACACGGAGTGACAACTACGATGATCTCTTACGGAAAAATGGATCAATGTGAATAATTGGGAAAAACAAAATATAGTGCAACACAAATGAATTCGTTTCATGTAAAAACTGTGTTGAGAAGTGTGTGTGCCGACATTCAGTGAAAAATATTCTGGTTCTCATATGTATATTTACCTCTATGAGTTTGAAAATTTCCGAATATTATTTTATGGAGATTTATTTATTTTAAATTGTTCCCAGCAATATTATATAGTCTAATTTAATTAATTGTGCAGTTATTTTATCTAGATTAAGCGGTTATTAGCATGTCTTTGAAATAAACTTCCAACATTCGGTAATGCCCTATTTCTTAGGGATGTGATTAAATCTTATCTTTTAACTCCGATGTGTTCACAACTTCTATAATCTTTCTCTTCCCTATTTAAGGTCCTTAATACTCAGTGTGTTCTATACATTATATCAAAGTTTTAAATTTTAGCACAAGTGTTTGAAAGGTATTATTGATTATACTGTGGTATTAGTTTTTCCTCAACCTATTTACATTCAAATTTATTATTTTATTGATTTAATTTGAATAGTGTTTTGCAGAGTTATTAATATGGCTGATCGAAAAGACCTCTCGCCTTCACAATCCAAACACTCAACCTCTCCAAAGATTATCCTCTACCTCGAGAAACCTTCGACTTCTAGCTTCAATGGCCATCGACAATGTGTCACGAGAATGTTGGCGCATCTCGCCCAACATTACCCTCTTCAATTAGGGTTGGCTCTGTCGATGTTCCTCTCCCACCTACTGAAATTCCTTGAAATCCCCGATATCCAATCCATCAAATTTCGATTTTGGGCGGAACGCCACAAAATCCGATTAGCGGCGAAGCTAGCGAAGCCCCGTTCTCGAAACATACCCAATGACGGTTGAGATAGCTGAAGGAGCCACCTCGATCAAATCGTCTATGCGTTCAAAACCCTCACTAAGCAGACGATTTACCCTGTTGTCAAGGTCGGTGGCGTGGAGGTTGATTTCCAACAAGACAAACACCTAGTGTTTACACCGCCACAATCACCACAAGATGCTCCAATAGATGACCCGTCAACCGATTTGGTGACACCGGTGAGCTCACTGCTCGCTTTGAAACTGTTCGACAAAAGACGTCGAGTAGTCCTTTGCTTGATATTCTTCCCGAATATGTCATCATATTGTAAAAAATAGTCTTTCCAAGATTAAACCTTCTAAGATGACCAATCTTGTACATTAGGACAGCTTGCTCCGAGGTCGAGTGGTTGTGTTTGATGAAGGCAGCCAATTGTAAACAATTAACTTGTGCAAGACACTATACAAACTTGTCAATACAGAGGAATTCATTCTATATCTCCAAACGGTAATCCTTCCTCCGGAATTACACCGATCACTTCATCTAAATTATCCACCGTGGATCCTCATCATCATTAGTTCTTAAGACATAATTAATTATAGCAGAGTCACTTCTATAACTTTGCCTCTAAATTTCACTTTCCCATAGTGCCTAGAATTAACTTCGAAACTCTTACTTTCGATTAGCATAAAATTCATATACCAAATCAATCAAGTAAGGTGTAGCAAATCAAGGGAATGCATCAAAGACTGTCACACCAAATATCCAACAAGATTCATAGAGACAAAATCATCCATCTTAATTATTCTTTCCCCAACTATCACTCGAGTTCTCAAAGTCCTAAATTTCTCACTATCAACTCCATGATAACTATCATCGAGAATCAGATGAAGACATATTCAGAGAGGAATCGGTATGTACCTCATCGATTTTACCTTACTAGCTTCGATGAAGAGGACTCTAATCGAGGATGATGTGTCCATTGGTGTGCCAACATCCTTTGGCGCCTAATTCACATGTTGATTTCGGCTCAAGGATTTCAGAGAGAGAAAATAATGAGATGTTTGCACTAAGTCCTGCAATATCTCATGTTGAGGACTGGACCAAGAGTTATTGATCTCGCCCTACAGAGATCCAAATGCCCCTGAAGTTGAAGTTCCTGCCGATCAACCAAATGATGTGCCGAGAGATGTTGGCACACACGCTGCAACATACCGACCATGCGCGCAATTTATCCGAGATCAAATTGCTATGACAGAATAATTCAATTAATAATGCCAAGTGTCTGTTGGGCAATCTTGAGATGCACAAAAGGGTCTCGGGAAGCACTCCTTTCTACCGTCACGGGGAGTAGGACACGATGTTGCTGCCGCTCAAGCCGCCGATGTTCTTGATGTTGCCGCTGAACCGGCTGCTAGGGATGGAGATACCGGTGGTATGAATGCCGATGTTGGTGCAATCGGAGGAAGACCAGATGCCGATATCTCTCGAGCTGGAACAAGTGCAGCTCCCGATGCCGAAATGGGAACTCGATACCCAAAATGCGCCAGATAATGTGCCCACAAGTCCAACCAACAATGATGATGGACCCAAAGAATTCAAACATGGACGTTGATGCTGAAAAGATAGATGCGAAAGATTGGGATGATGAAGATCTCGGTGTCTTTGTATGATGACTTGGATGATTGGGGACATTGATGATCCGAGCGAGGGAGCTTTCAAAGATGGAGAAGCTTGAAGAAAGGGGAGTTCGTGCAGACTTATGAAGATGCTGTTGTACTTATGACCCAATCCTCTCCTAATCTTCATCTATGAGCTTTATCTATTTTTTAAAGACTCGATTTATTTTCTGTTTTTATGTTTATGTCGTTTTAACTTATCTTATTTTAGGTATGTTTTTTAACTTAATATTAGTTTGGAATTAAGTTAAGTTCGTTTTGGTTAAGTCCTTGATACTATGCTCTGTTTTTATTTTGTTTAAGTCTAGTATTTGTTATGTTCTTTGTTTAGGTTCTTATAGTTTTTGTCTTAAGCTCGATTTATTGTTTTATATGTCCTTATGTCTTATTGTTGATGTTAGTGACGAGTGTTACTCGTAATGTGCCAACATTCTGGTCACATCATCGAATTCGTCCTTCCACTTCCACTAACCCTTAACCCACGTTTTGTCTTGGTCAATGTCTTGTTTTCTTTAAGAATGAAGACTTACGGCGATTCACGAAGTCATGCGTTTGAAAAGGCAAGCAAAGAGAAGTTATAAAGATCATGGGGAAGTTACATGGAAGTAACCTATTTTCAAGGAAGATGTAGAAGTTATCTTCAAGCATTAAGAGTCCGTGAGTTATCTATATATATACACGACTGCTATGAAGATTAAAACTTGGAGTTGAGAGAAACACAATCTAGCATAGTCTATTGGCATAGATTATAGAGTTTATTGTATGTTTCTATCTCGATACTTCCGTTGGTGAGTGTTCCAACATTTCACTCAACATTGGTCTTTATTTGTATTAGTGATAGGTTAGATTGAATATTATCTAGTCACTATATACGTTGATCCATTCACGGTGTGGCTTATGTTTTCACCGATTGTATCACTTAACAATTACTAGTGATAATACATTGATTGTCGGTATAGACTTATTTATAGTCTATACAAAATTTTTGATATCCATCTTGCAAAGTGTTTAAGACTTCCATTGTGTATTTACTCATTTATTTTCGTCTGTGTTCTCGATTGTGCCAACATTCGTGACAACATTCTCGCAAAAACACTTACGCACACCTTCACTTATATCCTTTTATGTAGTTTCTGGATATCATATGTAAGGACATAGTACTCATTTCCTTTTGTGTAGTTATTGGGATATGACCATTTTGCATGAAGAACTTATCTATTGAACTTAGGAACTGTGTTCAATTAATATAAGTTTTATATATCTTCTACTATATGAGTTTCCGCGTATTACGCCATATTTTCGTTAAATAAACTTTACAATATAATATATTATATATAATATTTTTAAATAATAATATATATATTAAAATAATGTATATGTATAAAAAATTGTAATTATAATATTAAATTTAAATAATGGTAATATTAATTGTATGACAATTCATGCTAGGGATTAGAATTATTATAATTATATGAAAGAATTTACTATAAGATTTGTTTCAAATTTATTTTACAATTAATAAAAAAAAGGGGACGATTAATAGAATTTTTTTATATAATTGATGCATAAATATTACTCCAAATAATATATATATATATATATATATATATATATATATATATATATATATTGTATATTTACAATAAATATCATATATGATTATATTAATTTTTTTTTTTTTATAAAAGTTGATACAACCACAATTTTTTTACATACATTTATAGGCTTAAATTAAATATAATTTTATGTTTAAAAATTATCATATGATAACACTTTTTAGATATAAAATATATATTTAAAATATTTAAAGATTTATATATTAACTTATTTATTAAAAAATATACATATTGTGCAAGAGGTCTAAGGTTCAAACCTCCTTAGAAATATATTTATTAATTAATTTCTATATTAAAATGCCACATAAATGTCATATATTAATTATAAATCAATAGGATTGTTCAAAAAATTATAAATCAATAGGAAAATGACATATAGATTATTAATATATATATGCATTTAATAAGAATGTGACACCTCATTCAAATTAACCTCGTGACGACACTAAGCAAAAATAAACTCCCTATTAGTAATATAGGGATTTCTTATCATGTTTTATTGTTAATGTTTACTTGTAATGAATCAGAGGAAATTTTATATATTGATTGATCATGCTTTTGATTATATAATTAGATCGAGATAAAAGAAGTCTTTAACCCAGTATTTTAGCAGATTCTTTTGTCTGTGAAAGTGGCAATTACAAATGTACTAAACTCAAATTAATGTTAATTAAGTAATAGTAATTCACAGTATTATTTAATTTGTGAAATAGTCGTTTTAATTTAGTCAAAATATGTGATAGGATGAGCCTGCATACTATGTGGACTTCATTAGAATCAAAACACGTAGCCTACATATATGAATTTACAGACGAATTTAATTGACAACAAATGTTTCATTAGAACTTGACCATATATGTGGCTCCTCATACACAATTTGTATATAAATGGACAAGTGTATAGAAAGGTGCAGACACAAAATATTAGTAAGATCATTATATTTCATCAAAATGAAGCACCACATAATATTATAATTATCATCCATACTATTTGGAGATAATATATAACATGGAAAAAAGGTGCTTACACAAAATACACACAACTGCATAATATATAACCATCCTAAAGTTTCTTAATTCTTTCCAGACGGAGAGGGGAGCTTGAGAGGGCTGGTGGACGGAGACGAGAGCTTGAGAGGGTTGGTGGACGAACAACAGCCTTGGTGAATATTTTATCTCCATATCAATCTGCTCTCTCTTTTGAGATGTGGGTTTCATAGGAAAAAGATTCCTAGCCGAGATTTTGCCACGAATCAGTTTGCGTTCCGACAACTGTTTCCCATTGCGTGGTGGCTTACGACCCATATCCACGGGTGAGTTGACCTCTTCGTCATCATCGAATTACCGATAATGATAGGCGAATCAATATTGTTTTTTGCAGCATTGCACATTGGACTAGAAGTAATGTTGAAGAACAAGTATGAGACATCGTGTACACCACCAAACAAAAGGTCAAGCTTCTCGTGCATGGCGTCTCATTTGTGGTAGAAAGCTTTTGCAAATGGATTTTTCTACATAATCCCCAATATATTTCAAATAAAAGTGAATATTGGCTACAACAACTGTGCTCGAAACACATATATTTATAAACTTGCATAAATTTTAGTGTGGAGTAAATAAATATACCTTGATGAGTTCAATCCATAGATGAGCTATCACAGTACACATGGTTGATGCGGCGATCCCAAAGTGGACACCATCAACCTCGAGAAGTGCCTTGAAGTTCGTATAACGTTTCTTCAACATTGCTCGTTGAGCCAATATGTCGCTCCAACTAAATGTCTCACCCATTGTGACGTTAAGAAAGTCCAAGGCCATCGCCAGAGCTACTTCGTTAGTATCATTAGCAACCCAATAGCCATTCTTCTTCTCTTCCAAGAGTACTTGGATAAACATGTTGCAAGTGCTTTCAGTCCACTTGCCTTCATAGAAAAAAAGACTCTTGTGGTAGTATAGCTTCATAAGACATTAGTGAAAAAAAAGGCGAAATATGCTATGAGAGAATGTGTGTTGCTAAACATGAGGCAAAAAGAATATATATGAAGCAATATTATTTATGAGTCGGTTATGGGTCAATCACCCAAATAAGACTACACAACACCTTATTTAATATTTTGCATCTTGTGTCCAATTAATAAAAAGTCACCTGTCTCGCTTTTAATTTTAGCAACTCTTTTCATAATATTTATGTACCGTACCGCCATTTTCAACTTTTTTTGTACAAGTATGCAAACAAATGACTGACTTTTCCCATCCAACAACCACATATTCCCATCTAATAAATATTCAGCTACTTGGTTTATGTTGAGTTAAATACTATCCAACACATATAGATAAAGATCTAATCGAGTTAATATTAACTCCCAACAACTCCATTAAACTTGAGAATGCAAACAATGTCCATAAAAATATCATATAACGTAGTACAATAAGTAGTGTCATTACAAAATACTAATGATAATCTAAACAAATAGCAGAATACAAAAACACAAATGATACCAAATATGATGAAGAACCATAATCACAAGACAATGTTAAAGTCATTTCAAAAGATTTTTACATATAACATAATACGTCCAAAAGACTTTGATGATCCCTTAACTAAATCATAGTACATGTTTCCCCAATAATACTCCTAACATGACAAGGCATATTGCAAGAAACAACACAATAATTACGGTTGCAACAAAGAAAATAACCAGGTCCATATAATTTATATTGCGTGTTGCATTAACGATCGTAGAGTCTAAACTCTCCGCAACAGTGGGGTATCAACCATAATTTTAAAAGGCGAGAGGCGCCAAAGGACTGCCTAGCGCCCGAGGCGCAAGGCGCCGCCTTATGCGCGCCTCACGTCCTTTTTAACATAAACTTAATTTTATCAACCTATATGCATATTTTACACATATTCTCCTACAAAAAACACATAAACCACATAATACTACCAAAAAGCTAGACAAATAAATATTATAACACGCTTAAACATGAAATTAATACTAAAGTTGTTAAAATTAACTCCATTCTCACACAAAGTCACAAACACATCAAATAAAAAAAAAAAAAAACAGCAATTAAACTCCTCAATGACTTAATCATCTTCATCCTCATCAAACTTAAACCTTCCTCCTCCTCATCACCAATGTTCTCATCATCAATGTATTCTTCTTCTTCCTCATCATATTCCTCAAATTGATATTCATCCTCATCTTCATCTTCATCTCTAAGCCTAGAAGATGAACTTTTTACACTTTTTCCCTTATCCACTTGTTTGCCCTTGCTTTTTGGTGGCCTAGTACTTGAAATCCCCACACTCGATGGTTTCTTCCCTCTAGTTGGATATGCGGGCTCATCAACTCCAAGGGCATCTCCAACCACACTCCAAGTCAAGTTATCATCTTCATAAACTAAGTCTTCATCTTCTCCTTCAGACTTATCACCCAACCATTCATTGCTCTCATCAATTTCTAGCAAAGAAATTGGGTCAACCCGATCACGTGAATCATATCTACGCTTCAATGAACGATTATATTTTACAAATACCAAATCGCTCAAGCGGCGTTGTAATAGCTTATTTCTTCTTTTGGCATGCACCTACAAAATGTCAAGACAATATAAATGAAAATGTATATAAGATTACATGGATAAGTAATAAAATTGTACCTACTTATATTTTCAAATATGCTCCAATTCCTTTCACAACCGTAAGAGCTACAAGTGAGACTCAACACCTTGATAGCAAACTTACGCAAATTTGGAGTAGAGGTACCGTATACTTCCCACCATGCCGGAGCCTTCATTGTTCTGTGTCTCTTAGCCATATTATATCCAAATGCCCCATCGGCCTTGCGGTACACCTCTAATTCCATTGATATTTTATCTTGCACCCTAACATCCGAACCAATCTCTCAACACTTCAATGAACCCATTGTTAACTTCTTGTGCTACTTCTTCATTTGCATAAAAGAACTCGTGGTTCAAGAAGTATCTTTGCGGCGTCATGCAAAGGTTGATGGAGTTGGCATTCCCATCTCTTGTCAATAATTTTAAATATATCCATGTATCGCTCTTCATTTTGAAAGACTTCATGATGGCCTCTTTCGCCCGATCCATTGCCTCATAGAGGTAGCCCATTGCAGGCTTCTTCTCACCATCGACTAACCTCAATACTCGGACCAAGGGACCATAAATCTTTAAAATATAGAGCACACTAGACCAAAACTTAGGTGACAAGATAACTTTGGTCACCTTCTTCCTCTCGGGTTCCTTAAACCACTTGCTTTGCGTCCAATTATCCAGTGAGCATTTTCCTCAACTCATTCTTCAACCTCATCATTCTTTGGAGTGTGAGAAAGGAAGTAGCAAACACGGTAACACCCGGCTCGACAAAGGTCCATGTGTCCAGTGAATTGCCTTAGCATATTCACAACTCCATGACGGACATATGTGTAAGCAATACACTCATAGCTTTCTTCAACGTCAACTTAAATTCGGAAATTTTTTCAATATCCTCCAACATCGATCAATGCAATGAGCAGCACACGAAGTTCGGTGCAGTGTGGCCTCTTTGCTTCCAACATTTTTCCCCAAGCTTCATGTTACTAGCATTGTCGGTTATGATTTGGACAACATTCTCCTCTCCCACATGCTCCACGAACTTGTCTAGCAAGAGACACATAGCGCTTCCCGTCTTTGCATAGTCCTGAGGCATCAATACTTTCAAGAAAGATTGATCCTCTAGGCGAATTTACTAAGAAATTGATCAAAGTTCTTTGCCTTTTATCCGTCCAATCATCCACCATTATGCTACATCCATACTTTGCCCATTCAAAGACGACAAACATTAACATAATCATCCTCAACCTCCTTTACAATCTTGGTCAAACAAGGAACACGAATCTCGTGATAAGAAGTCGGTTTCAAACCCGCTCCATGTAGAGAAACATCATTCAACATCTCTCGAAAACTCGGATACCTAATGGCATTTAATGGAATAGCCGCATCATACATCCATCTTGCTATGCTCAACATCTCTTTCTCTCTCATTTCTTTTTGTATGCCTCATTGATCGTCGTTTGCCTCTCTTTCCCTTTACTTTCAGCCAACTTATGCACAAATTTATCCATTAAACCTTGACGTTTCCTCTTATTTTCCGAAGGATTTGAGGACACGGATGCAACCCCACCTCGTGGTAGTTCTTCTTGTATCACCTTCTTCATCCTCCTCAAGAGAATACACATTTTCGTCTAACAATTTTTCATTTGTTCCAACTTACTCCTCTTCTTACTCTCCATGTACTCTTTAACTTCAGTACGAACATGAGCAGAACCTTTTTGCACGCCGCAAAGATTTTTATATCCTCCAAAGAAGATGTCGCTTTCCACGATAAATTCCACCTCTAAATATGTTCCCACAAAAGTTACACCTCAAATCACATGTATTTGGAGGTGCAACCATCGTAAGATACTTCCATCCTATGTCTCGTTGTGCATTTGTAGTACTACTTCTTCCACTCTCGGTTTAAAATCTGAAAAATTAGTCAATAATATCATGTTATTACATGAAATAATTCACTAAGTATACCGAAAATCAAGAAATAACTCTAAAAAACTAAAAATCAGTCAAATAACATCATGTTATTATATGAAATAAATCAACCCATGTGAAAATCTAAAAAATCACTCAATAATATCATGTTATTACATGAAATAAGTCACTAAGTATACTGAAAATCAAGATAAATAACTCTCAAAAACTAAAAATCAGTCAAATAATATCATGTTATTACATGAAATAAGTCAACCCATGTGAAAATTTGAAAACCCACTCAATAATATCATATTATTAGTTTCATGTTACTAGCATAAGTCACTAAATACATTGAAAATCAGTAAATAACTCTAAAAAACTGAAAATATTATGCAAAACTTAAGTTACAAACTATAAATAACCTAAATAAAATGAAATATATTACATATGTTAAAATTAGAAAAAAAAGAGTTACTATAAGTCTTGTAACAGAGAAATAATAAAAGAAAATAGAAAAAAGCTGAAAAAAATTAAACTTACCGCTTTCCGCGGCCTTGGTCGGGCGGTGGCGGTGGTTGTCGGTGGTCACCGGAGTGGAGGGAGAGGTTGCCGCCTCTTTTTTCTTTTTTATGTATGAAATCCTAGTTTGAGTTTTTGTCTTTTAAACTAATTTTATGTTTCAATTTCGTATAAATTAAATGGTAAAAACATTTTTATAAATAAAAGTGTCAATACTTACTAAAAATGACATAAAAGTGCTATTTAAATATCAAAAATTGCTCAAAAATAAAAGGACAAGAAGCGCGCCTTAGGCGCCTCAAAAAGCGCCAAAGGCGCCCTAAGGCGCTCGCCTCATGATCTCCGCCTCAATATTGGTGAAAAAGGCGCCGAGCCTATAGCCTTGGGCGCCTAGCGCCTTAGAGGCGCGCCTTTTAAAACTATGGTATCAACTTTACTTGAAATTGATTGGTGAGACCTACGATGTACTGTGTTGGTGGAATACGAAGGAAAAGAAGCATGTGGAGTGTGTGAACTCGTTGCGGTTGATTCCCGGTAAAAGTTTCTACGTTTGTGTATAGATTGTACTCATCGCACCATATGAAATGTTTCGGATGCTTTGAGTCAATCGGACACTTGTAGTAATGTCTACCAGAAAAGTTGCATATTTACCAAAGACAATGCCTAATCATCTTGCCCTTTCCGCATTTGCAATGTGGTGGTGAATCAACATTTGCAGTGGTCGACATCTTTTTAACTAGAAAACAATCGAGCTAGTCAACAAACACAAATCGTACTCCAAATGCAAGCAAATATTGTAATATATATATACATATATACACGTGGATGATCAACTCCCCTTTTTATTTAATTTTATATTTCAATATTTTCAAATTTTATTTTTCTTAAATTTTATATTTCAATGACTTTGGTATTATTTTTATTTAATTATATTCCAGTTGACTTTGGTGTATCATATAGAAATGTATTAACTTAAAATTGATGCGATAAATATTACTCCATTATATAAAAATACAGTGTATTTTCCATATTTCATAAAACTTAAAAACAGAGCTTTGGCCTTCATTCCGTAGAGATAAATTAGAACATTTCTCGAAAAGACAAACTTAAGATCAAAGCGGGTAAAAACTTGCGTAAAAGTAAACTAAATGAAATCAACCATTAACTCATTTCTTCTCATATTTGCAACAAGAATACACCCGTCACTAACACAAATCTAAAATCCAAATGCAATAAAATGACCTAATGAATCTCCTCTTCCACTAAATCAAAAGATACAAAATCACAATATAATCTTGTGAATAAAGTGATCCGAATGTCACCAAATGGAGAAATAGCCCTACCAATGATCACATCTACCTACCAAATTTCCCATCAATACAAACCATTTTTCTATTTTCTCCAAAGCATTCATCATGAGTTAATTGGGGGTATACTTGACTAAATTTATTTAGATTCCTAGCGAGATTTTGCAATTTAATTTCAAAGACATAACCAAATTAAATTGGAAAAAACAAAAATTTGCATTACATAACAATAACCCATTGTAGATAATTCAATATACTTCCTACATACAACTAATCATCCTTCTTTCGCCCAAAATTTTATCCGTGAAAGTAAATTGAAACAAGAGTCGCAGAAAATAAAGAACGACATACCCGTGGCTATTTTAAGTCTGCTCTAGGTTGTTGGTTGCGTCAATACGCTTATCTCTAGCACCTTGGACCTGACGACTTGAGCAAATTTCCGTAATTTGAAGAAGATGGAAGTTTGTATTATTGAAAACCCTTGGATATGAAATGATTTATAAAAGAGAAACAAGTAGTGTGATATTGTGATTTGGAATACAAAGATTATAATTTTTATGAGGGTAATTTTGTCCGAATAGGTGAAATTTACTATGCATGCTTCACATATTAATCGGGTATCACACCGAAAAGTGTGTGCATACCAAATAACAGATAAGTTGCATGTGTAGTTTGTATCCGGGGCCAAGGAGATATTTTAACTATCTGGGCCGATTTTAAGTGAGGCCTACCAAAAAGCCCCTTGCTATTGTGCATACTATGAATTCTGCTTTTATTATTTGTCATGTCGTGTACATTCACTATTTTTACTATCAAAACAATGTTATGCACATTCCCGTCAAAAAGATAAGGGACAAACTCTTTTTAGCCCTAAATTTGGGGGTCAAAACCAATTTTGACCTTTGACTTTTAAAAACTCTTTTTGCCCTTTCAAGATTTTTTTGGACCAAAAACCCTCATCCCATTCTTACTTGTTCCAATCCTAAATTAATATTTCCAAATAATAATTTAATTCCACCCAATCTCACCTATATCTCATCTCACTCTCACGGTTCTTCTCAATTCTTTCCCCCATTCTCATATTCATTTTCTTCCCCCATTCCCTTCCCCTACATACGCCGCCCCTATGTTAAATGGGTTTGAGTGATGATGGAAGTTTCACGAAATGAAATAGTCTTGGCGCACGTATTCAACTTTTTATGAAATAGGATTTCAATTATAATTTGGAGAAATTTTCAACAAGGTATGCAATCTACTCTATTCACCATGTATATACTTATTATTGTGAGAATGAAACATGGGTGAGATAGTTAGAGTTTTGATTTCTCACATATTGATGCATACAAATAAATTAAATTGTACCACATACAAATAGACACCCACTAAGTGTTTGACAAAATGTCTAAATGAAGTTCATTTATTAACATGTTGCCAATGATAAAATATTTCTTTAAAAATATTTCACACAAGTAGATACTCACCAAGTGTTTGACAAAATGTCTAAATGAAGTTTATCTATTAATATTTTGTCAATGATAAATATACCTTAAAAAAAACCTAAAATCATGATGGAGGTTTTACTTTTACACTCTTTTCTTAAAGAAATTGTTTGTTTTAAAAGCAAGATGGTTTGGTTGAAATTACTTATAAGTTAAGGTTCAATTTGTAAATTAAGAGGAAGGGATTTATTAGATACTTTCATATCCAACGTTTTCATTAGAAGAAAAAAATAATATTTTGCTTGTTCTTTTAAAGTTAAGACTTGAGACATTTAGTTCTTTTATTATTTATATATCAATGTAGCATATATAACTATGTTATATTTTATAATTAAGTAGTTCATTTTATAATGTATTTGTTGGTTCATTCTCATTTTATGTAGCTATAATAAATTTTAATGGACTGAATTATTAATTGTGTAACTTGCATCGGGAATAAATTGTCTTGTCAAAGTTTGATAATGTTTGTCTCTTGTCAAAATTAGATAATGTTTGTTTACCAATTGTACTACATTAGTAAGAAATTACTTGTTAGAATGATGTATTTGGTCAATTGTTGTGTTTATTTGTATAAAATGAGAGCGTATGAAATTGCGGTCTTTATTTTGCTTTTTAAATAAAGTGTGTTGTTAACGTGTTAGTCCCATTTTGTGTATGATTTGAATTAAATCTCATTTGACAAAGAGAAAGTGCAATATGTGCATTAGTTATGTAAATCATTTAATTCTTAACAATGTTTGTAACTATAAGAACAAGAGTTGTTAAAGTCATATTTTTGGGGTTGGATTTGATTTTTTTGCTATTGATTGATTTTGTAAGTTTATTGTTTAATTTGTCTAATCTAAGGATATTTCTTATGCATTCCAACCGATTTTCATTGTTTTCCACGCTTTGGATATGGATCACCGTTTTCCAACTATTTTCCAATAGTTATCCAACTATTTTCCAACATGAACAACTTTTTTTAATTTTTTTTATGAATTCCAACAGATTTCCAACTATTTTCCTATGTTGACAGCTTAGTTTTATGCATTCCAACCGAATTACTTATTTTTTCACCGTTTTCCGTTACACACAATATATGTCAATTCATTTGGAAAAAGACTTTGGAAGAAATTTGAAGTTGAGGGCGTTGTTGGGATACTTCCAAATCGCAATCCAGTTGATGATTGCAAACTCGGGAGGACCAAAATGGGTCTCGCAACCATTCACATGGAAAGTGACTTTCTTCCTCGACCTAGTTCGGTCTTGTTTCATCAATAAGTGAAGAGACGCTTGTCCTTGAAATTTAAGGCTTTCCATCTTCGCAAACCTGTCTCGAAACAACTATCTTCTAATCGTCTTAAGTTATTAGCATCCAAAGAGTTTCGTATGGTCTCCACAACGTAGTTTAAATCTCGCTCAAGGATTTACTTTGACATTAAATAATTCCGAATCAATAAACATCGCCATTTAAACCTCGTGGAAAAGCGTAGTTATGAGGTTAAGCAGTGACACTATTATTTTGTGATAATACATTTAAATGTGTATGTGATTAGACAAAACAAGAGGAAAAAAATATCTTGGAAAACAATGAGATTAAGTGTTGGAAAACAAGGGAAAATAATGAAAAACAGCTTTTAATGCATAAAAACTGTCCATATTGAAAACAAGAGGATAAGTGTTGGAAAATAGTTAGAAAAATATTAATGCCAAAACTACCATGTTAAGGAAAAAATATTTTATAAAAACAAAACAATAAGATTAAGTGTTGATAAACAAGGAAAACAATGAAAAAACAGCTTGTAATGCATAAAAAAAGTTGTACAAGTTGAAAAACAAAGTGGGATAAATGTTGGAAAATAGTTAGAAAAATATAAATGCCAAAACTACCATGTTAAGGAAAATATATTTTTTAAAAACAAAACAATGAGATTAAGTGTTGAAAAACAGTGGAAAACAATGAAAAAACAGCTTGTAATGCATAAAAAAGTTGTACAAGTTGAAAAACAGTGGGATATGTGTTGGAAAATAGTTGGAAAAATATAAATGCCAAAACTACCATGTTAAGGAAAAATATTTTTTAAAAACAAAACAATGAGAGATTAAGTGTTGAAAAATAGTGGAAAACAATGAAAACAAGTAGTTGTAATGCATAAAAAAAGTTGTCCAGGTTGAAAACAAAGGATAGGTGTTGGAAAAATAGTTGGAAAAATATTAATGCCAAAACTACCATGTTAAGGAAAAATATTTTTAAAAACAAAACAATGAGATTAAGTGTTAAAAAGTAGTGGAAAACAATGAAAAAAGCAGTTGTAATGCATAAAAAGTTGTCCATGTTGAAAACAAGAGGATAGGTGTTGGAAAATAGTTAAAAATATTAATGCCAAAACTACCATGTTAAAGAAAAATATTTTTTAAAAACAAAACAATGAGATTAAGTGTTGAAAAATAGTGGAAAACAATGAAAAAAGCAGCTTGTAATGTATAAAAAAAGTTGTCCATGTTGAAAAACAAGTGAGATAGGTGTTGGAAAATAGTTGGAAAAATATTAATGCCAAAGAAAAAATATTTTTAAAACAAAACTCTTGTTCATGAGCATTAGCAATCTAAAAATAAATAAAAGCACAAATAATTACTATTAAACACCATATTAGCAAAAAGACAATTACAAAATAATGAATCAATGTATCAATTCGAGAATCTTACATAAAAAAATGTTTAACAATGAATGAAAAATTCGGCACATATTCTGTAGAAGCATGCTAGATTCATATTTTGACATGCCAATTTATCGTATAAAAATATCTCCAATAATAATATCTCAGGGAAAAAAGCTTAATTAATTAGAACAAGAACTCTTATATTTACTCTTGTCCGAGAGAAAAGAAAAAGAACATTATGGGTTTATAATATGTTTTCTTCAATATATATACTAAAACACAAAGCAAACATAGATTTCTAGTAAGCATGAAAATACCGAGTGAACTGCTTGATATACATATTTTCAAAGAGGAAATTGATTTTATTTTGGCTAATATTTTATACAGAAAGTGGTTGTTTTGCATGACCACTTTTGCTTGATTTTCTTCAAAACAAATAAAGAAAAGAAAGTGATTAGAAATGCAAGCACATAGTTTATATTTAAAAGGGTTTATTGGTATTTTTATTGCAAGCAACCGAGAGTTTTTATTTTTAGAAACATTTGAGTCAAAAGATTGCATATTAAACAATATGTATAATTATAATATATGCTATCAAATTGAGTGGCACCAAGAACAACAAGACAATTATAGATACAAATATTGACAAAGAAAGACTAAAATTGATGTTTTGTTATCATTTGTCTTATAGAATCCATTAACCATTTTTTTCCTTTTTTAATTGGCTTCCATTTTCATTGATATTTTCCTAGAACAAATCCATCAAGTCACTATGTCCTCCAACAAGGTCCTTGCTAACTAATTTTATTGATTGCGGTGGGGCTAGGGGCGGCGTGCGAGGAGGCGGAGCGGTGGTCGATGGGTGCCGCGAGAGCAGTGGGGCGGTGGACGGTGGGCGAGGTGGCGGTGAGTGAGCGGCGGTGGGCGGAGTGCACTGCGGAGAGCTGGAGGGATTTTGGAATTTGGAGGTATTGTGTTGGGATTTAACAAATTTTAAAGTTTGGAAGGAAATAAATTTTTAGAATAGAAAATATTAATTAAGGAGTTTTTGGACATTTCATCTTTAAAAAGAACAAAAAAGAATTTTTTAGAAGAAACTAGCAAAATTGGTTTAGCCCCCAAATTTTAGGCAATTTTAGTAATTCCGTGAAAAAATAATGTTATGCACATTCACGGATAATAAAAATAAATAAAATTTATCTTATAGAATCGGTTCACGAAATAAATAAAATTAATCGTATTACTCCAAAAATATTTATGCACAGAGATCAAACCCTTTTTGGCGGAGCATTCAATCTCCTCACACTCATAATTCACACTCAACTAACGACTCTTCCTCGTATTCATAGACGCCCATTTCTTCAAATCTTCCCTACCCACTCCCTCTCTTCCTAATTCATCTCTCTTCCTCGTCTGATCAAAGCTGAGCCATTGCAATTGCAGACGCATCTCTGAGGACTGAGGTATTTGCTCTGTTAGCACTTAGCAGATCCAATGTGTGTGATATCGAGAAATTGCTGCCCGATTGTTTATTTAAACCGCATTGTTGTCATTTTCATTTCCATGAAGAGTTTCCGACAATGGGTTGGTAATTGTACAACTGGTATGTTCTTTCAGGCGGGTTTCTTGCTCCGAAGATGGACTCGGCCACCATGACTTTTGCAGCAACTCTATTCGCTCGCACCCCGTAAGCAAATTCAGTTTAGCTGTCTATCTTTTGTCTGTAAATTAAGATTTCTTTTTAATTCTCACTGCTAATTATGCGTTTCTGGGAATATCATGCATATATGAATGAATGCATCTGCAATGGATTTCTATAATTCTATTGTCTATGGCCCTTCTGTGATTATTTGAATCTGCTTTTCATCTTTTCTTACTAATGATAAGGTATTCTAAAGTGTTTAAACCTCTTAAATGTAGTTGGATTCGTATGTATCTGCATTATTTTGGTACTCCATAGTATGACATTAGCCTATCTAACTGCTATAGTAAAATTATATGCTGCAAGTGAGCCAGTTATGTTATATGCACTTGTGTGCACTGTGGTTGTTATATGACATTGACAAGTACAAGATGAGTAATTAACTCCCAATATACTTGAAAATGTCCCTTATAGTAGTCTGCAGAATGAATTCCAGTCGATATATGTGACTGTTATGTGAGACCAAACATGCCTCAATCCATGTGGCTTTTGTTAATGCGACATTTCTGGAAGTTTTCTGTCTTTCCCTTTGTTTGATATGTATGCCAAAGTTTCTTTATTTTTCTGACTACTTAATTTTCAGGTAGTGCACATTATTAATGACCACTACTAGTAGTTGTAGGATGTTTTCTTTCATTCAATTCTTGCACTGCAGCCTTATTGTTTTTGTCTCTGTGTGTTCCTTCAAATGATGGGTTTCTTATGGAGCCCTACACCAGCATAAAATACTTGTACACTGTACCATGGTAAAACCGTAAAAGTACTTTATGCTGATGTTGGACTCCAATAGAAACCCTCCATCTGACTCCATATCAAAACTATCCTCCAAATAACCCTGGCCTTGAAATTAAACTTCTGTAAATTTTCTGTTGAAGGGTTTATTCATGGGGAGGACAACTGGCATTAGGAGCTCACTGTGCAGCTTTGTGGCTGGAAGCAGGCTTGTCTTCCCTCGACAGAGGGTTCAGGCTTTGCGAGTTGTCTGTAAATCTGGAAAACGTGGCGGTGCTCTTACTGTTACTTGCCGTGATGACAAAATTCTGGTGGCTAACAGAGGGGAAATTGCTGTTCGTGGTGATTCGAACTGCTCATGAGATGGGGATCCCCTGTGTTGCGGTTTACTCAACAATTGATAAAGATGCTCTTCATGTAAAACTGGCTGATGAATCTGTTTGCATTGGAGAAGCACCAAGCAATCAATCGTGAAGCCAGCATGTTTCGTTTATCCTCAAACCATTCATGCTTTTCCCTGTATTAGTAAGAACATTATTACATACTGGCTTGATATAACTTGGAGAACTTGAAGAATCACTTGAAAGACTCAGTCATGCTTATTCAATTTGAAAAGTCTAGTAGATTCTTGGAACTTATATAATTTGTTTTCCAATCCCAACATGTTGGAGAGCAGCAATTCCATTTACAACATTTTCAAAAACACCCACTCTATAACTTAACTTTGTAAACTAAAAAGAAATTTAGGGATCTTTGGCAATAGCAAGAAATTGAGTAAAGCATGTGTATTCAGAAAGGATGAGTCTCTTCTCTGGTGTCTATGGTGGTATTTTGTGACTATCTAACAATTTAGATTGATTTTTTAATCTAACATGCCTGATATAATAGTCAAATTGCCTCCTTGCCTATGAGAAGCAAGGCCTTGCATAAGATTTTCTGGATTAGAACCAATGCTGTAAAGGTGGTAGATGCCAGAGAGGTGGCCGACTGGGATCTAGCACTTAGGTGGGGCCGATTCAGGAAAAGCAGTGGTGGCCAAGTCAGCCACCTAAGCTGGGACTTCTACAACTCTGAGAAGGACAAGGGAGAATGCAAAAGTGATTCTCCACTGCTTTTCTTTCCTCTCACAATGTTCTCCACTCCCTGCTCCCATATATCTTTTATGCTAAAGGCCTATGAAAGTGAGCAGAATAAAGGGAGTAGTTTGTGTATTAAGGCGAACGAATTATAAAATGTAGTGTTTATGCCTATATCCAATGGAATTATACACACATTTTTATAAGGTTGAACCTACTGTCTGGTTTCTTGCTGCCCTTCCCCTGTTGCAACTTGCAAGGAACAAACAGATTCTCCAGTACTTTTCCAAAACAGATGGAAGAGAATTTAGATATTGGCAACAGAGGCTAGTGTGGATTACTACATTTTTTCTATCATTTGATTCTTTGATTCTTGAAAATTATTATTTGATATGATATAAATGCATAACCTATCTTGGAAACGTACTTTATCCAAATTAGATTACTTGAGATGACAAATAAGCAACACTGAGGTCATTATTCTGTTACAGATGATTGGTTTTACCTCATGACTTGATATCTTCTGAGAAACTTAGAAATGAGACTTTGGGTGAACCAGGTATCTTTGGGAATCCTGTAAGGGTCTTTAATCATACTACCTCATTTTCCGCTCTTTCTCCCTTCTCACTCCAGCACATTGAATAATAAATTCAGCTTTTATTTTACAAATTTTTCAAGGCTAATAATATCTTTGATCTATGCTAATAGGATTAGGATAAGGTATACTTTTTTTTTTTTGGTAAATGTTAGTTTGTTAGTTGTTAGTAGTTAGATTACCAAGCACCCAAACACTCCAAGAAATTCTCCAAGCCACCTTATAACTCCATAATTTGTTCCCAAAGGGAATTGAACCCGGGTCTCCTACTAAAGTGAGGAACCCGGTGGCCAGGTGGGCTTAGCCACCTGGTTATTAGGATAAGGTATACTACACTGAGCAAAAATGACGAGCATCTATGGATACTGTTTGTTTTCTTTTGGTGGTGGGGGCTATAACATGAATCATTGTGCCTGATTTACTAACAATTGATTTAAAAGAACGCAATTAAAGGAAATATCATATTCTTTTTTATTCTGATCTCATTGGAAATGTGTTTCTCTTCTTTTGGTTTTCTTACAGTTACTTGGTGATCCCGAATGTCTTATCTGCTGCCATCAGCCGAGGATGTACTATGCTGCATCCTGGATATGGTTTTCTTTCTGAGAATGCTCTTTTTGTTGAGATGTGTAGAGAGCATGGAATTAACTTTATTGGACCGAATGTAAGTTTCTAAATTGAATTACTTATTCCAGCTAAAGTTTGTATACATGTGACTTTGTATGGTATAATCATATTTTTTCATGGAGATTCTAAACAGTAAACACTGACCAATAGTGTGAAAGTTGGTCTCTTGAACATCGAGTAAATTGCAAAATTTGTCCCATATCTATTGGGTGTTAGTGATTTTTAGTCTCATATGAATCAATTTTCTCAATTAAGTCCCATAACTTTTAAACAATGCAATTTTAGTCCTACGAGCTATGTTAGATGGTCTCTTGTGTTCAGACCATCATAGGCATTAATGAAATGGTCTAGTTGGTCTAACATTGTAGGGACTTAATGAAGCTAGGGTCTGCAAGCATGTCTAATAAAGAAGTGAATCTTTGCTGTTGGGACATAATTAAATGAATGAGATGGCAGTCTTTACCATATAGGTTCCAGTTCAAGGTCTGATCACTGCCCGTCCATGTGCTTACGTCGCATTGAAAAAGATCCCGCCTACTGAGTTTCTAGGTTTTTAGATGATGTGTTGAATCATGAATGGTAATTTGAGACTGTGGGAAGAATATAATGTTTGAGATAGATGCATGCAATCTTCACTGTGGTATAAAATGTTCCGTGTCAATTTAGCACTTTAAACTGAAAGAAATTAGTATTTTTGCTCTGACTTAAGTTTTTCAATCCAAATGAAAATGTCTGTTAGTAGTTTTTATTTCTCAATCTCGTTTTCATCATTACTTGAACATAAATTGTGGCTATAACTGTATAGTCTGATAACTTTGCAGCCTGATAGCATTAGGGTCATGGGTGATAAATCAACTGCTAGGGAAACAATGAAGAATGCTGGAGTTCCAACTGTCCCTGGAAGTGATGGATTGTTAAAGGTATTGCCTTCTATTGAGATTACTATTGCTTCATGGACAACTTTTTCCTGGTAATAAATCCAGTATTTTTCCTACTGTGGATAATTTCTTGTTTCGTTCTTCCTTCCTTCCTTCCTTCCTCCCTCCCTCCCTCCTTCCTTCCTTCCTTCCTTCCTTCCTTCCTTTCTTTCTTTCTTTTTTTTTTCTTTTTTCTTTTTCTCTTTCTCATTAATATGTTTATTTTCATTGCAGAGTAATGAAGATGCAGTGAAACTTATGGATAAAATTGGTTTTCCTGTCATGATCAAGGTATGTTTGACTCGTGTATTTTAAGTGCACAGAGGTTTAGGCATTTTATTGCTGGAAGAGTTACTGCTTGTGTGAGTTGAGGATGACATATTGTAGCATTCACTTGTTGAGTGCTAGTTTTACCTATCAACATTAATTTCAAGATTTCATCAATGTTGTAAAAATTGATCTAGGTGTCATGCCTAATTGAATTCTAAGAAATTGATAGAGTAGAAAATACATAAAATATTAGAGCTAAATTACTATTAATACCCCTACTCTAATAATATATTTACAGTGATATTGATTCATAATAAGAGTTAAAATTAGTACAAGGTGATGTAATGTCTTCAAGAAAGCCTTTAAATATATTTGAATCCCTTGCTCATCTTCAACATAAAAAAGGAATATAAATGTTAAAAATAGCTTTAAATTATTGGAACATAAACAAAATGCTGTTAGTAAGAGAACAGGTGCACCAACAGACCCTTATGAACATTGAGTTACACTTTGTCTTTGCTTCTCAAGATCTCTGCCTTTGATTGCTAGGATCTTACATTATCTAATTTGATAATATTGCCTTCTTAATAATATCCGATGCAGCAAGGTATCATCAGAAGAGGCATTACATTTTGTTTTCATACTTGATGTGTGATGCACACTTAATTGAAAAGGGGAAGTTTTAGTGGTCAATTTAAGGCTGATCAATACTCTCTATGAAACAAGCAATTATAAAACAATATGAGCATCCATGTTGATTTTATAATACTTCTGCCATTACATCGACCACAAGACATTTCCTGTTCTTCTATAGTTCTCTTTGGGCCTTGAAAGGGTTTTCCTTAGATTCATTGATGACGATTTGCATGGGAGTCCAATTTCCTTGATAGAAGAAAATGAAACTTTCGGATCTTTTAATTATTTATCCTTCTATCATCATACTTATACATAACGTGCCGTATTCCATATGTTGTAAGAATCCATGGGCACAAGGGGCTATTATTGCATTTGAAGAATATGGAAGTTGATGAACAAAATATATATTTTTTTCACTGCAAACCTTATCAGTAGAGATAAATCAGGATATGAAGACAATACCTCAATTGAAGTTTATTTTCTTTACCTGCCTAGTGATTATACGATGTCATATTCTCGTCTTCGTGAGCCTAAAATCAGAGTGAGAAGTTCAGAGATCCAACTTTAGGTGCATATACTTTTATAAATTCCTCTAGCATCCCCCTTCAAATTGCTTGACTCATGAAGAAATATTATTTATACCCCAAGAAATGGTTTAGGAGTATGTTCTATTTAGCGAACAATTTTCTCATACCACATTGTTGTTGCTATTGGGAACTTAATAGTTGTGGTTGATAAATCTCTTCATCCTTTTGAAGGCAACAGCTGGTGGAGGAGGACGTGGAATGCGCCTTGCTAAAGAACCTGATGAGTTTGTGAAGTTGATGCAGGTATCTCACTTCCTTTATCTGTTTACTATCTAGAGTCATATGGTCATTGAAGAATGTTTTGCCTCCATTAAATTGTGTTTGGTTGCTCTCAAATCATAAATTCAACATCTATATTGGTCCTGAAAGTTAATGTTTTCTGGAATGAAAAAGAATTTAATACATACATGCATACAGATATATAAATGTACTCCACCCTGCGAGGATAGTCCCCCTTTTTCTTTTGTCATACCCAAAATTATAGTCCACTTTCCTTGTTAAAAGTGTACCCTTACTTTCTTTGTAATAACCATTATGTTTATCAAACATTAAACAAGGGTATAATAGGATTTTCCAAGTACATTAAATACATCTCTTAAATTATGTGAAAATTTAAGAGAACTATCTTTGTGGGACGGAGAGAGTATAATTTTTAGTGTTCAATTTTTTTTTTTTTTTTTTGATCGGTAAATGTTAGTTGTTAGTGGTTAGAAGTTAGTGTTCAATGTTGATTATACTTATTATAGTTTTGCTTAAGCATCCCATGCTTTCGTTTCATTTAATAATGCATATGTTCATTCTGTAAATATATTTTTGTTAATTCTATCAGGAATTCCATTCTAACTAAGTCTGCGCCTTTGTGTTCATTTTAACTCTTTTTCTGGGCTACAGCAAGCTAAAAGTGAAGCTGCAGCTGCATTTGGTAATGACGGTGTTTACCTGGAGAAGTATATTCAGAATCCGAGGCATATTGAATTTCAGGTACTAACATAAGATAATACATTCAAAAACAATTTCACTTGATGATGTTATAAATGTGTTTCTTATGTTTTTGGCTTTATAGCGTGTGTCTTTATGGAAATGGTTACATCAAGATTCTGATGTATCTGAGAATTTGATGACTATGATGCATATATTTTACAATCTGAACTAAGTTGTTGCAATTATATAATATTTAATCTTGCAAACTTGTGGTCCTTTGGAATTGGGTCCGTTTCACTGATAGTGATTTTAATTAACTGAATATAAAATATTGATTGGTATTGTAAACATAATTGTGACTTGCAAATATAAAACATTACTGTGAATTTTTTTGATCAGTACATTACTGTGAATTACTTATTCTATGAGCTATATCAGTTCTCAATTTGTTGAACTCTTGACACCTACTCTGCATGAAACACGTTTTAATAGGTGTTGGCTGACAAATATGGCAATGTAGTGCACTTTGGGGAGCGGGACTGCAGTATCCAGGTAAACATTGAAAATGAAATTATTTGCTGCTAGTTTCCATTCTATTATCTTCATATAATCTTTATTGATAGGTGGTGAATTCATTGAAATTTCTTTTTCGCAGAGAAGAAATCAGAAGTTGCTAGAAGAAGCACCTTCTCCTGCATTAACACCTGAGTTGCGAAAAGCCATGGGTGATGCAGCAGTAGCGGCAGCAGCATCAATAGGTTACATAGGCGTAGGTACCGTTGAGTTCCTTTTGGATGAAAGAGGGTCCTTCTACTTCATGGAGATGAACACTAGGATCCAGGTGAAAGAGACAATCTATTAAACTAACTACTTACCATGAATAAATTGCAAAATTTGTCTCATATCTATTGGGTGTTGGCGATTTTAGCCATACGAATCATTTTTCTCACTTAAGTCCCATAACTTTTAAAATGATGTAATCTCAGTCCTATATTGACATTTTATTTTAGGATGACAGTTAATTTGTGATATATTTTTTTGTCTTATTATGCCACGTAAGCAATGTCAAGTCATTCGTCCAGTTACTACATGGATTACTGACAGCTCGCGTGAGTAGAACGTGTAAAAATCCTGCAACCTTGTAAATATAAGAATAAAATTGCATCATTTTAAAAGCTATGAGACATAATTTAAAAATAATGTGTGTGGGACTAAAATTGCCAACCCTCAATAAATTCAGACCAATTTTTCAATTTACTCCTACTCACCATAGTGTTCATCCTTGATATGTATGTAATTGTACTTAATTGGGCTGTATGATAGGTGGAGCATCCAGTTACAGAAATGATATCCTCGACCGACCTAATTGAGGAACAGATTCGTGTTGCTAGAGGAGAGAAACTTCGTTACACACAAGTAAGCTAATCATGGTTTGAAAAACTCTGAAACCAAACTACAATTTCTAAAATTTCTAACTGATGTGAACAATCTCTTGTCTATAGGATGATATTGTGCTCAAAGGACATTCAATTGAATGCCGTATAAATGCAGAAGACGCTTTTAAAAATTTCAGACCTGGACCAGGTATGTTTGATTGGTATGCATTCTAAGAACTCTTTTTGCAATATTCAAATTAATGTTCATTTTGCAATAAAAGAGGATGAGAAATTATGAAGTTGTTCATTTTAAACACCATCTATAAGTGATCTTCTGTGCTAGGCCACATCGCCTCATATGGTGGTCGTTTCTTACTCCCATTTGCCTTTCATTGTCAACTGAACAGGAAGAATCACCACATACCTGCCATCTGGAGGTCCATTTGTGCGAATGGATAGCCATGTTTATTCAGATTATGTGGTTCCACCTAGCTATGATTCCCTGCTTGGAAAGGTTAGCAAATTTTATGTGCTTGTCAGTTTAATACTCTAATTTTCTTGTAAATGTCTGAACATGAGTTTGGTAAAGATATTGCTAAAAACCTTTTACGTCAATTCTCTTTTAGGGAAAACAAGGTGAAAATAGAAAAATTGATCGACATTTGCTCTTTCTTTTAATTTAATCGAAAGCATTAACTTCCAAGAGTCCTAATATATATAGTAAACCTGCAATTTTAGCTTATTGTTTGGGCTCCAACGAGAGAAAGGGCAATCCAACGGATGAAGAGGGCGCTCAACGACACCATCATCACAGGTAAATACAACCATGTTTTTTTTTTTTTTTGAACTTATCATCAATTCTCATCCTCAATTTTCTATTAGATCTACACATGTTATAATTTGATATATTATGTCGTTGATCGTGCTAAAATAACTTCATTGTGTTTCTCATGTGACCAGGGGTTCCAACAACAATTGATTACCATAAACTTATCCTGGAAATTGAGGTAGGATTCTCAATTTATGATAATTGGTACTCACTGTGAGAAGTTTGTAATGAGTGGCCTAACTTATTGCTTCCTTTATTTTGCCACAGGACTTCAAAAATGGAAAAGTGGACACAGCTTTCATTCGAAACACGAACAAGAGCTTGCTGCGGTAAGAACTCGATTGACTATGATGCAACCGTTGCTCTTCTCTAATTACATTTCTGTTCTTATCTATGTAGAACCAAATCTCCATTGCCGTTGCCACCTTATATGTACATGATGTCATATATAACTGGAATAAATTGCAAAATTAGTCTTCTATCTATTGGTTGTTAGTGAATTTAGATGAATCAATTTTCTCAACTCCATAACTTTTAAAATGATGCAATTTTAGTCCTAAATTGACAATTTTTTGTTTAGGTTGATAATTAATTTGTGATTTTTAAATTGAACTAATATGTTGGGATCTTATTATGCCATGTAAATGACGCCAAGTCATTAGTTCGGTTGCTACATGGAATTCCAGCAGCTCACGTGAACGTCACGCACAAAAATCCTGCAATGTAGAACTAAAATTGCATTATTTTAAAAGTTATAGGACTTGGTTGAGAAAATTTAATTGTATGAGACTAAAATCACCACCACCCAGTAGATACAAGACAATTCTGCAATTTACTCTATAATATGTTTAGCTGTCCATAGAAAATTAGAAATGACAAAGTATACTGTGAACCAGTTGAACCGTGAAACTTGGCTGCATATTGTGTGTATTTTTGAACAGTATTAGTTGTTTTATTAAAAGATATTAGTTTGAAACTGATTTACAAGAAACTTATTCGTCATGAATTTCAAGAACGGATCATAGAAAGACCCCATCAAACATATTTCACCATATCAGTTGCCGGTGCTATATCAGTTGTTTTTTCAAAATATTTCACCATATACAGAAAGCCATCAGGCGGGCAGGCATGGTGTTTTTACCCCAGTATAGCACACATTCACTGCATTTTCTGATTAATTGCTCTCATATACATACATATAAGTGCAATTATTTCGTGTGTGCCCGTTGATTTTTTATGTTTGTGACTGCAGCCGCTGCCAACTCAACCGGCCACAGTTCATAAAGAGCTGGTTAATGCTTCTTCTTGAGGTAGGCTCATCTCAACAAGCTTCCTTTTGAGTTAAACTGGATATAATGGATGCTTGTTTATTGCTGCGTGCTTTCAATTGTATGAGTGAACGTGATACTCCTTTTTCTTTTTAAATCTCAGGTGACATTCACTTGTTTCTCAATATTTCTTTGTATAAATTTCATCCTTAGTGTTTAGATTTGCAACATCTCCTCTCTCTCTCTCTCTGGACAACAATAATAGCAACGTGCATTTTTTTTTTTGGAGGGATTTGATGTGAAGCTATATTATATAGTTAATTTGGCTTCAGAGTTCCAAATTATGTGAGTTAGACCTGTAATATGAAGAAGATATGGAAAAGAATTAATTAAAGTAAAAAATTAGGGTAGACGTTCTCACGGTGAGATGGGTCATAAATTAATATAAATTAACACTTATTCCTTTCAAATGTTAAAGCGTCCATTCTTAATTTATGTTGTTTCACATGAGATCAACCCCTAATTGAAATAATATATAGTCTAGTTATGGAAAAGTTTGAATGATGTCGCTATACGCTTCTAATTATTGGCCAAAGTCACAAATTTGTTTATATTTTGTGTATATTTTTAACAATATTTGCTGTATTATTTAAATGTATTAGTTTGATAATTATATTTTATAATAAAAATAATCAATATTGATTTGAGTTTTATGGTAAAACTAATTTTTCAATCACTAAAAAATAGCTTTTAAAATTACTTTTTTCTCCCACAGATTTAAAATAATAATTTTGGACGTGTTTTGTTGAATTTGAAAAGATATCTCACTCTTTTTGTTGACTATCTCTGCCTACTTTTATTAAAATAAAATAATATCTGTCCATATCCAGTGGAATATATGACATGACATTATTGTATTTATCTTATCTGCTCTTCTATCCTAAGTTCCTATTTGCTAACATTGGAAGAGGACTAAAAATTTCAACTTTTTTTTCTACGCATTATATAATTCAAAATAATGCAGGGGTCGGATGGGAGTTGTCCATGATTTAAAAATACTCCTTCCTTCCCATAAAAACTTTCACACTTTTCTTTTTCGTCCGCTCCAATATAAGTTTTACACTCTTAAAATGGAAACTCTTTTATAAACTTTATCTTCACAATTTTCACTAATTTACATAAATGTCATTACTTTTACTCTCATATACATATCCCAATAAAATTTTTTTACTTTATACATTAAAGTTTATAAATTTATCCATCAAAACTTCAATTATTACTTTTTTTCTTAAAGTCAGACTCCACCTACATACGGAAAGTTCTTTCTTATTTTGGAATATATAATACCCATAAATAAGCAAAATCCATTATTAAGCTTTGAGCTTATGAAAAAAGTTGTTTCCTGGTTTGATCTTGTAGAGAGAAGATTCATGGTTTAGCTACGGGTGATAATGGTTGGGAGTTCTCGCGGAGTTTCGTCCCGAATGAAATGAGATATTCTCGATTTTTCTTGAGAAGTCGAAAATTGAAAAGATTTATCTTTTCGTTTCGGAGACTATGATTATATTCTTCATTCATGAGAGAATTATATTTAATATATATATATATATATATATATATATATATATTATATTAATTTTATTTTTATATTTAATTGAAGATAAAATTACAATTTTATTGCAAATTGCATTCTAATTTAAACTTTTGAATCTTTTTAAAATTTTATTTTAAAACTTTGTTAATTAGAACCAACATACATACATATTATTTTTATATTTTAATTTAATATGTATTTTAATATTCTCAAATCTTTTAGACACATAACTTTTTTAAGGAAGAAAAATATATCCTCATACATAATTTTTTAATATTTTAATATTCTCTTACATAATTTATTTTAAGAACAAAATATATTCGGAGTTAAAATTTTTGCCACACATAATTAATCTTAATTAATCATCATAACACAAATTCCAAATCGATATAAATATCATTATATTCATTCACTAATACTATAACATTCATTTAGTGATACTATTACATTTATAAATTGATATTACAAGTATAAAATGTTTATAGTATCAATGAATCATTGTAATTGTATCAATTTCATACTAGTAGGAGAGTAAATCCACATTTATAAGATTCTTGTTGAGAGTTTGTTTAACGACTAATTGCATTTTTTTTTTTGACAGGAACGACTAATTATTGATCCCATCAAACTATTGGCGATTTTGTATCTAAGCCACCAAATTATAGTTTATATATATATATATATATATATATATATATATATATATATATATATATATATATATATAAAATCAAATTTTGGCACATGACAACTAAACATAATTTTGAGCCTTTATTTTTAATTTTAAAATATGAGGTATTTTTGTAAATTTTTTTTTATCGGTACAAGTTAAGAAGATATATTAATTATCAATTCGGATCCACGAAAGTAGGGGTGTGCATTCGGTATTCGGTAACCGAACCGAAACCGAATAGTGAAAACCGAACAAATACCGAATTAGCACTATAAGAAACCGAAACCGAACCGAAATATGTAAAACCGATCAATACCGAAATCGAAATTTTCGGTTCGGTTTCGTATAATACCGAATACCGAAATTTTTTTATTTTTTTAAAATAAATTTTGAGACTTTTCTTTTATGCCTTTTTAAAAAAAAAAAAATTCTCAACCAAAACAAGTAAAATACAAGTAAACATAAATCATTTATACACTAAGTATTCAAATTCCAACTTCCAACATAAAATCCAAATCCAAAATATCAAAACATCAACATAAAATATCAAATACAAAATTTAATACAAATTCATAAAATTATATATATATATATATATATATATATATATATATATATAATGAAGCATAATATATATATATATATATATATATATATATATTAAATTTGATTCGGTTTTCGGTTATACCAAAATTTTATTCATAAAACCGATACCGAAACCGAATACCAAAATTTTTAAATTTTAAAACCGAATACCGAACCGAATACCAAAATAACCGAATCGAATTAAAATTTCGGTTCGGTTTGGTTCGGTTTTCGATTAAAAACCGAATAATGCTCACCCCTACGAAAGATAAAATTTATCAATCCGGGATCTCGAAAGATATTTATATTAAGAAATTTTATCAATTCGGGACTGAAAGATAGGACAATTATCAATTCGAGTCTTAATTTCATATTTTGGATTGATAAACTTCTTTAATATAAACATCTTAATTGATAAATTTTATCTTTCGGACCTCAAATTGATAATTAATATTAGGGGTGGCAATTTCGGACACGACACGATAACACGCGACGAAAACGACACGAAAATTGCGGGTTAGTGTTTGGGCTTATCGTGTTCGTGTCCTTATCGTGTCGACCATAAGGACACGAAAATTTCGTGTCGTGTTCGTGTTCGTGTCGTGTCAACCGTTAACACGATAAAAATTAACAGATTACACGTTAACCCGTTAGCAACTCGTTAATCATTGGTGATCCGATATACATCACTAATACGTATTTGATAGTAACATGTTAATGACATGTATACAATTACAACAATACAACATAATATAAATTTTAATATTTTTAATTAAATATTTTAAAATCTAAAATTTTAAATATTATCGTGTCATTATCGTGTCTAAAATTTTAAAATTTTAAATTATATTTTCAGTTTTAATATTATCGTGTCCTTATCGTGTCGTGTCGTGTCGGACGAAAATTTTCGTGTTCGTGTCGTGTGCGACGCTGCGTATCCTTATCGTGTCGTGTGTTCGTGTATTACCTTATCGTGTCGTGTCGTTATCGTGTCGACACGATAAACGACACGATTACACGATTTGCCACCCCTAATTAATATATCTTTTAGAAGCTTGTCTTGATAAAATTCAAAAAAAAAAAAAAAATGGCGACAGATGGCCCAAGGAGGTGGATGCACGAGAAGAACAACAACATCAAGGGGCGGAAGCACAAGGTGATGTACGGTGGCGCGAGGAGGTAGACGGCAGAAATGATGAAAAGTTTTGAATATTTCTCATTAAATGAAATTATGAAGGGTTTAAAAAATTTAAAATTACTAATGAAGATTTTTTATTCATGACGTGTGTCTTTGGTTTTTATTTTTATTATTTTGTATGACTTTAATTTTTTTTTTTAAAAAAATTGAGCAAACCTTGAGTCGAGACAAATTAAACTATTTAAATTTAAATCAAACCTCAAAATGAGAAAAAATAAAACATAGATGATATCATTTGAACAGCGTTTTACCGTAAAATTGATTTACAACTAACGCCCTTTAGTGAAACAACGTTTTACCGTAAAATTGATTTACAACTAACGACCTTTAGTGAAACAACTAATACGCTTTAATAAAATAATTAATATCATTTAAAACTAATACTATAATAAAATAACTATTACCCTTTAAAAAAATAACCTTTAGCAAAACAACTAATACTTTCAAAATAAGATTCATGGTGAAACTTGTTTACCCAATACTTTGTCCATAAAAATGAACTTTGAATTGAATATTTATATTGAGATTCAACCTAAAAATTGTGGAGTAACGCTTGTGTAAACCAGGTGCATATGATAAACTCTATTTTTACTATCACTATCATGCATATTCACTATTATTTTTATGTACATACACCGTTATGAGTAAATATGATAGTGATAGTGTATATGTATGATAATGATAGTGAATGTGCATCATCATTGATAGTAAAAATAAAGTTTATCATATATACCGAATTCATACAATTTTTGTTAGAATGAGTCTTAATATGAAATTACGCTAAAAAATTAGATTTGATCTCATATAAGGTGAGTACTCACTTTCAAAATAATAGTATTTTGAAAACTAAAAATAAAAAGTATTAAAAATTTAATTAAAAAGTATCATAATAAAATTCGAATAAATGCATACACTCACCTCACCAGAGAACACCACAAAAATTAATCCCGTAACTGAACATCAATGATTTGATTTGGGCTTGATACGAATTCTTCAACCTAACTAATTTGTTGGGTCAGTTAAGATATCGTTATTATTTATTGATTTATTTTAAAATTAAATTTATTTCACTGGGTCAGTTAAGATATCGTTATTATTTATTGATTTATTTTAAAATTAAATTTATTTCACTGGGTCAGTTAAGATATCGTTATTATTTATTGATTTATTTTAAAAATTAAATTTATTTCACTTTTCAATAAATAAACAATAAATTATATTTAATATGAGATATTCCACGATAGCAGCATAATTGGTCATTTTTGTTCCGTCTCATATACTCTTCCCGTCCCACAAATGATCACAATTTCACTCGACACGAATTTTAATAAGAGAAGTTGTTTATTAGCATTATATATAATAAATTATTTTATAATGATATTGTGATAAATAAAAAATACTCCGTATAAAAGAGAAAATAGGAGTATTTTTAATGGTATTTTGATAAATAAAATATGTAAAAAAAAGAGTTATTTTTTTATGGTATAATATTAGGAGTATTAAACAGACGTTATCAATATATTTAATTTATTGTATGAGGGAAGTAGAATGATATACCCGAATTTTCCTCCGTACACTTTTTTTTCCCATTTAAATATAGATTAAAAAATAGCTTAATTACAAATAAATTTATAAAACTTTAACAGAAATAATAAAAATACTTGAATATAACCTATTTGAATTTTGATTTTTTTAAAAACTATTTGTATATTTTTTCCACTTATCCCAGATAATAATTATGATTGGAGCAACCTGAACTAGTTATTTTCCTAAGCAGAAGTCCAGTTTGAGCGAGAGACCTCTGAGGAAAGGCTGCCACAGGTTTGCTTTCTGCCTTTGGTCTCTGCTATAAATGACACTCACGTATTGATTCATTCTGCTATACATATGCCTCTCTGTGTGTGTTGTTTTTGGAAAGGTATACAATTTTTGGGCTTTAATTAAAGCAAGAAAAGAGTAATTGCAACTCTTTCAAGAAAAGAGTAATAGTAATTGTCTGATTTCCGTATCAAGAAAATTGTCAAATGCAATTTTTTTTTATTTATTTATTTTTTTTTGTGATAGTTTCTTGAATTTTTGTAGTTGGGTATCTGAAAAGGGTTTTTTCTCGATAACTAAGCTTTATGTAGGTATTCTTGATTTGTTAGGGAAGACTGAAGAGTGTGATTATTGTGTGATGATTAGAGATTTGATGAAAGAATAAATATCTGAGGAAGTGAACTGTAAAAATAAATGATTGGCATGATTCATAATTCTTGTGGGCCTGTGCTGTGCTGGGTAAATAATGGCTTTTGTCTATTGGTGAAAATTTGTAGGGATGATTGAGATATGTCAATTTAAGTACTGTTATTATCCATTTTAGACATCTGGGGTTTTCTTCTTTGTTTGATTCCATGGTGGTCCTTTTCTCTATTTACTATCATCATATTGAGTTCCCCTTCACTAATTGATTACATCTGCCCTTATTTTTGGTCTATTTCCATTCCCTATGCCCTTTCTTTGCTTAGACATTGGGGTTTATGCTTTGGAGTGGGATTTTTTCATGCTCTAATGAGACTTCCTTGTCGAAGGTCAGTGTTTCGCAAGAGGCTTACTCCAGTCTTGATTCTTGATTTGTGATAGTGTATTTGTGGAGCTCTGACTCTACTAGTGGATTATATATTCAGTAATCCAGATCCCGAATGTGGATATTTTATTTTTCGGAATTTGTTGAGGAAATTGTGCACCTAGAATAGATGTCGGGTGATGAATCGAGTAGCTTATCAGAGTGGAGTAGGGAGCAGGATAAGCAATTTGAAAAAGCAATAACTACTTATCCTGAGGGCTCTAAAGATAGATGGGAGAAAATTGCAGCAGATGTTGAAGGAAAATCAGTGGAAGAGGTTAAGCACCATTATGAACTTTTAGTTGATGATGTCAACCGAATAGAATCCGGTGTTGTAGAGGTGCCAGTTTACAATTCTTCGTCTGATGGTTCGACTGGTCATACTGGTGATGAAGCAAATAGGAAGAAGGGTGGGAATTCTGGACAGTTGAACACGGAGTCGAATAATGGAGGCAAGGGTGGTTCTAAGTCGGATCAGGAGCGTCGTAAGGGAATTGCGTGGACAGAGGATGAACACAGGTTAATTCATCTCTTCTCTTGATTTCTTGCAATTATCACCTACTTTCTCATCTGGGTTTTGACTGATTTATTATTATTATTATTATTATTATCAAATTTTTAATGTAGCTTTTACTCATGATATCATTGTTTTGTATGGTATTTAGATATATATCTCTGTTTGCAGCTTGTTTACTTTGGCAGAGCCATCTTTCTCAATTACGACATCGGTTTTTGTTTTGTGTTTAATTTAAATAACTAAGATATGACATACAGAAGGATTTTTATTATCTGGGCTTATAGGAGATTATGTTTGAATGTGTAAATCAATGTGTTTAGCAGATTAAACTTATACTAATAAACCAAGTTCTAAAATTTAAGAATATAACAATGATTTAAAATATATAGAAGGATAGTTTTTAACCGATTAATTATATGATATTTTGTTTGATGAGTAAACCTATGAGTTTTACAGGTTAAATGAATGTTATAGCAAGGGAAATGAATTGAGGAAAACTGTGATGATGTATCTAATGTTATCAAGATCAGATGTTAGATTTCAGTTTGACCAAGAATTGAGCATATTCTTGCACACGTTTCTCATTCGGATATTACTGTTTTGATTCGTAAAAGTAGACACTAGAAAGTTTTTGGTTTGCTAGTAGTCAGATTACCGAGATTACCCTACAACACAAGTGTTGTTCGACTATATAAATTTACGAGAAAAAAATGAAACAGCTGAATTTTAATCGTAGATTGGACCAGTTTCACCTTTGGTTGGTGAATGAGTACATGGAATAATTTTGTGAACTTTACATATAAAGTAAATAAATTGGTTGGATTGTGTGTACCCAAAAATAATGACATTTTGTGGAAATTTATGGATATTGTGAGGGTGAAGTTTATCTGTTTATGTAAGATTTTCCATGTTAAGAGTGTGAAAGATATTGTGGGGTGAACGGAAAAAGAAAGTGTGAAAGATAATACGGGAGGGAGGATATGTCATTAACGAGCACCCTTTGATATACTACCATCAGATCTCCTTTAGGTTTTGTCTATTCCATAAAATGAGTACTTTTCTGAACCTCAAATGTCTCCCAAAAGTGTTATTTATTGTTACTATGTGGTAGTTAACCAGGCATTTCCCGAACTTCGAGCAAGTTATAGTTTAGCTTGCTTGATCCAACTTGAATGATGTGTTTGCTCCTACTAAACTGTACGTCTGATTTCTTTCTTTCTTTCTTTCGTTTTCGTCTGCTGTATCTATAGCAATGCGTAGTCTTGGTTTATGGTGTTACTCTTTTCCAACTCGAAATCTCAAAATGGTGGTTGGTTGGAAGTTCCTGCATTGAGCAGGCAAAACTTTAGTACTCTCGATCCAGTTGATCATCTCTCTCGATAGTATTGCCCAAATTTGCGTAGTGAGACTAGAATGAAATTTCCCGAGACTAAGATACACATAATTGAGGCTACACTTGTAGGATTTGTGTATTTCTGAAAAATAGGACAAAATCTTGTATGAGACATATATATATATATATATATATATATATGATGTGTGAGCTTGTAACCCTACCTGAATCATGTTTTAAAGCAAAGTGAAGTTTAAATATTAAAGTGGAGCTCTATCTCGTACATGAGAGTTGAGACCGCTCCCTCTTGTTTATTGTGTTCGACTGCCTGTCCTCTTTATGTTGCACTGCTGTTTACACATTACTTGTGTGGTCTCAAAAACAGGTTATTTCTTCTTGGTTTGGAAAAATACGGAAAAGGTGATTGGCGAAGCATTTCTCGTAATTTCGTGGTGACGAGGACTCCTACGCAAGTGGCCAGCCACGCCCAGAAGTATTTCATTCGTTTGAATTCTATGAACAAAGACAGGAGGCGGTCCAGCATCCACGACATCACCAGTGTCAACAACGGAGATGTTCCCGGGCCCCAACTTCCAATCACGGGCCATACAAAGCGGGCCTGCTATGGGAGGGAAATCAAACAAACCTATGCCTGAAAACCCCGTACCTGCCCCCGGAATTAGCATGTCACGGGCCCCCAAGTATCGGGCAGCCAATAGGCGGGCCCCTCGTTTCAGCGGTGGGCACACCCGTAAATCTTCCACCACCACCGCAACTGGCTTATGGCGTCGTAGCTCCGGTCCCCATGGCTTACCCGGTGCCCCGTTGAACGTGGGCCCCATTAGGTGCTACCAGTTTGGGTGTAATCAAATGTGGAATAAAGCAGGGTCGGGCTTGAAGTGGTGCAAATTGTAAAGTAGTGTTTTGTTACTTAGAAAAAACAGAGGTATTATTAGGACATAAAATTGTGATGATCCATTTGCTGGAATGAATGTTCTTCATTTGTTGCATCAAGATGGGAAGAATGGGTTTGATTGATTGATTAAAGAAATGAGAATCTGTGTTGATATGGTAACAATCTGTTCAAATAGAGTAAGTTCTGTGTCATACCATTTTACAGTGGGATTATAAGACTATTATTATTTTTCAATAGAAATATTTAACATTTTTATGCTAGATTGTAGTATTAGTTTTTATAAAATATATGCAAAATGTATCATTTAAGAAAAAATTTGAAAGTGTACACTTTGCATTATATAAATTGTACAATTTAATTTACAAAAAAAAATTTATGTAAAATGTTATTTTACGATAAAAATTATATTATAAGTGATAACAATTTATAAATAATAATAATAATTTCATAATATTCTCAATATGACACCTTGTTACACAATTTTTGCCGTTGACATAAAAGATATTCATGTGTGTGTGATAACTTATTTATTTATTTATCTATCTACTCCTTACTTTTCTTTTTCCAGTTAATTAATGAATTTATATAAAAATATTCCAATTTATAGTATTTTCTGCATGCATAAGAAGACAAAATGTAGGAAAAGAAGATTTATAATATGTTCCAATATTAAAAAAATGTGCACTAATATTTTGAGTAACCAATCAGGCATATTGGGTACGATTATACTTTATAAGACCCGAGATTCGAACAGGCCAAAATATCGGGTACAAGAAAAATGCACTTTTGGTCCCATTCACTAAATTTCATACCAATTTCGTCCCAAAATTCAATTAGCCATCTAAAATTAACGGATCCGGGCATGTGCGCCTCACGTGTTCCGTTAGTTTAATTTTCGAGCATTAAAATTAAACAAAAAGGAAAAAAACTAAGCGAATAACCCCCAAATTCGTCCATTCTCGGTAGCGAAAATCGAGACAACCCTAATTTCATCCCCAATTTTTCCTTCTCGGTCTGAAATCGAACGAATTCAAGCGAGATTCCACATTGCCCACTAAACCAAAACCCCTATGTTGTCTATGAGGAACCTTCTAAGCCGAAACCGGGTTTGAAGTTGGAGCACGATTGCGGCAAAAATACTTGGGCGATTTGGAGTACCAAACTATTGATAGTCACGTGATTTCTTTTTTATTCTTGTTATTTGGTTCGATTTGTAGTTATGGTTCTTTTTTATTCTTGTTGCTTATTTGGTTTGATTTGTTTTACGAGGCGAAATACAGCTTTGGAAAAGGTGTTGCCCTAACTCAAATTCGAAAATTTCTTGTTTGAAATTGAATGTTGAAATATATAATATCTAAACGCATATTATTATTTTAATTAATGAAATTGAAATTTCTTGAAAATTTGATTTTTTTAATTTGTGAATTATCCTGATTTTTTTATTTTGTTTGGAGTGTTTGAATTATGTGGTAATTTTGTTATGATTTTGCATTATAGAAAAATGTCCGACCATGTATACCATTAAAATGCATCATGGGGGAACTTTGAAGGAGAAAGATGATGGTGATTTTGATTATATAGGAGGGAATTTGTGAGTGCTTTTGATTTTGTTGACACGGTTAGGGTAGGGTTTATCTAAGGAACTAGGATATTGATTATAAGGTTTATTATATGAAGAACAAAGTTGGGCAAATGGAGGCGTAGATGGGTATTTTGCAATTGAAAGTCTTTTAAATTATGCTTGAAAATAGGGTAGCTCATTTATATTTGGATGGAATCGGAGATGACATTGGCGGTGAGTTTGGGGATGGGGAAGTAGAAGGAGAGGTGAAATACTTTGATGAAGCCGAAATTGAGAGGTTGGTTATTTGTTGGAAGTAGGGGAAAAGAAATTGCTAGGGTGGTGAGCCACAACAAGAAATTGAGATGTTGGTGAGCCACAACAAGAGGCGGAGGCGGAGGAAAAAGTATAAAAACAGTAGCATTGCATTCATTGATTTAATACATAATTTTAGGAAAAAGTAGAATAAAAACAGATACATAAAAGCAGTAGCATTGTCCTCTGATTCAATCCATCAACTTGAAGATAGTGAGTGCCCAAGACACAAATATTACAATGAAAAGGATGACTTGTAGTTGTTTTTTTTGAAAGTTCTTCTCCCATATGCATCATCTCGGTCTTCACTTGTTTGGTTATTTCAAATTGCTTCATTCTCCCCTTGTACAACATCCTTTAGCTTCCGAGTTAGGTCCAAGTTCTCGAGAGACTAAGGAGTCAATTCTCCTCATCATGCCTAGGAACATACCTTGCCCGCCTATTTCATGTTCATCTGCCCAAACAAAAAAATTGCAAGCGCCACCACGATAGAGTCACAACGGGTATGGAATAACCTACCTTTGCTTTTCGTCCTTTGAGAAACATATGTGGCGTGATTTGCCACAATAGCAAATAAGTTGATGTTGACATCTTTGTGTTGATGAAGATGATGAACCTTGGTTGCTCATTTCTTTTTTCTTGAGAGATTTCAGCTTTTTTCGAGATTTTAGTGGCTATGCGGGGTTTGGTGGGGATATATATACACCGATGGAAGAAGAAAAATGGAGGGAGAAGTTGGATTTTCCCTCCAAAAATCCTGAATGTCTTGTTTTAATCGTATGAGACCAAAATTGCTACAAGCACAAAATAAAAACTTAACGGTGGGACGAATATGGCATGATATTTAAGCAGACGGGACCAATATTGCAAGTATTGGGACTAAAATCGTGAGGGGCATGTCCCGTGGGATCAAAAGTGCATTTTTCTCTATCGGGTACCTAATGCCGGAAATTATACTCACCTGCTTCCAATAAATTTATTTTCTTTTTTAGCACGTGTTTTAATGAATATTAGTAATTTATGTATAAAGTAAAAATGTGTGAATGTGTTGTAGATATGTAGTATTTACGGGTGATGATAAAATTGTGTGAGATAAAAGAGTGAGTTTCCTATGAACAAGTTTCATAGTATGAAACTTGTATTTGACCCATTTTTTTGTCTATTAAACCCTGACCCTAAATCGACCCATTGATCTTTACTCACAAAATCGAATCAAAACAAACAAAAGAAGTTTCATGCTATAAAATTTATTCACACAATAGTTTACCGAGATAAAATTATTTTAAAATTAAAATGAGAATAAATTTCGTTTAAACAAAAAGTAAAGTGAGAATAAACTTATTCAACATGAAATTACCCGAAATAGGGATGACAAAGCGGTCAGCCTGCGATCGCCCCGCTCGATTAGGTCAACCGCCGCCCCACTTGAGAATGGGGCGAGTCGGCCCAGCCTCGCGCATGGGGCGGAGTTGGGCATGAGTTCTTATATTTCTTGTCATACCCGCCCCACACTATACATATATACATATTTATATAATTATATATATATATATATATATATATTTTATCAAAATTATATATATATATATATATATATATATAAATAATATTATATAATAAATAAATCAAATAATTATATATCTTTTAATAATTCTTGAATTTTGAATAATTGTATACAATAATACTATACAATTAACCCTAATTTTAATGTTGTTTTGTATTTGTGGACTTGATTATGTATTTGTTTTGGACATAAAAAATTTTAATTTTTATGTAGTCATTTAGATATGGTTTTTTTTTATAAAAGCGAAAAATATTGATTGATGTTTTAATTTTTCATTAAAAAAAAAAAAGAAAAGAGAATGGGGCGGGGCGGACCCGCCGCGCGAGAGCTTGGGGCACAACTTATCTGCCCGCGGCGAGGCATGGAGCAGGCGGGGTAGATGGGTATAGGGGCGGGCGGGCGTGGGTATCTAGATCATGCCATTCTGCCCCGTTAATCATTCTGTCCTAATCCGAAATCAGAACAAGCTAAGAACAACTGACATCTAGAGCCAAAAACAAAAAATAAGGTGCTTTCAAAAAAAAAAAAAAAAAAAAAAAAAAGGTACTCAGTCAAAGTTGAAGAAAATGATAGACGACAATATGAAGCCTGCATACATTAATTAAAATCTTCTTCATTTGGAAGCCCTCCAATTTTCTCCTAATTAATAATTTGGATTTTCTTGATTTGAACATTTACCTAATCAAATGGGATTCATTCTCACTGACGTTTCGATCCGTCCAATGAAGGATTCTTCATAAACATTCTTTCTTAGTTAAAAGACCCCCCTCCTCCTCCTATGCAACAACCATGGTTAGTAATACTCTCTCTCTCTCTCTCTCTCTCTCTCTCTCTCTAGAAATAATGACAATCAAATATTTGTAGAGTGCAGGTAGGTGGTGCAGCAGTGAAAGGGAGGTGTTGGTTGCCGTTTATGAAGAGAGGAGCCGCCTGTTGCCGGAGGAACACGGCGGCCGCCACCACCGCCGGCGCCATTTGCATGTACGTGTAAATAACAACAGGAGAGCTGAGCTTTTGGAGTATGCAAGGCGTCTTCGAGCATCATCTCCTCAAATCAAACAACCTTCTACGCTTGAGGTTTCTTCTCTCTTATCAAATCATGCTCTATTATATATGTTCCATATTATATCACATATTTGATTTAATTGTACCATATTTTGGTTAATTGCAATTTAATCTAGGACTTTAGATAATTGCAAATAAATTATCATTTTTAATTGTAAATGAATATTTTGGACAGTCCCCTGATCTGAATCTAATATGATTTGTCGGCGTGACACACTCTTTAATCAAACGACGTCATATTTACATATATCTGATCTAATTAATAAATAAATATATTAAGGGCACAAAGATCTGGGACTATCCGAAAAATTAATTTGCAACAATATTTAAAGGTAATGATTTATTTGCTATTTCTCAAAATTCTAAATTAAATTACAATCAAACAAAATTGATGATTTAATTTGCAATTAACTTTTTCTTGTTATCCAAATTGTAAATTGAAATGACTTTTTCTTTTTTCAGTTTGAAGTCCGTTTTCAACATATAATATATATATATATATATATATATATTTACAATCTAACTCCACATTCATATTTCATATATAAAAAATAAATTTACAAAATTGATACAATACAATTATCAGTAAATTGATCGTGCATTGCTCGAGAGAATTTTCTAATTTTGTTTTAAAAGTATTTGAGTGCTCCAATCTAATTTTTATGTGATGGTGGGAGTATGATGTGTTTTAAGGTTGTTAGCTAGTAAGTTGATGAGATAATTAAGATGTGTGGTAAATTCTTACATCAAAGTAAAATTTGGCAGATTTCAAGCAGCTGCAATAAAAACTCTCCAACTTGTTTGGATAAATGGGAATGCATAATACCAAGCTTTCTCAGATCAATAACAACTTTCAAAGAGAAAGGCAAAAAGAATCATAAGAAGAAAACTGTATCCACAACTAAGTTGAATGCTCTTGTGAAAAGTCTCCAGGTAATAAAATTAAATCTAATTAATTACGACATGTTTGCTTTGTTGAATTATGAGGAGTTAAAAATCAATTTGGTCCCATAACTCGACTTTTTTTCGTAAAGGTAAAATATTTAATTTTCAATTTTGTCTCATATCTCTCACCAATTAGTCGATTTCGGTCTCATTTTACTGGAAAAATGCAAAGCGATATCGTTTCAGCTCACATTTTTGCAGCGGCGACGGAAATTTGGAAAAATCGGCCACCATCTTTGACTCAACAAATATGTGAATTTTTATATATTGAGACAATAAAAATCCACATATTTGCTAAGTCGGCATGGTGGCTGCGGATTTTTCTCAATTTCCGTCGTCACGTGCAAAAATGTGAGACAAAACGACATCATTTGCATTTTTCCAGGAAAATGGGACTAATCGAACTATTTGGTGAGTTATGAGACAAAATTAAAAATTTGAAATATTTTGGGACCTTTCTTGAAAAAGCTAGAGTTATGCAACCAAATCGATTTTTAACTTCGATTATGAGGGATAAATACTTCTATCCCATTTATCCACGCATTTGATTCATATGTCGACATCCGCTTGTGATGGATTGTCGATCCGTAAATTAAAAAAAAACCCCCTTTTCGTCACTTGAATGAGAGATAATTGGTCGGAAGGGTCGAACTAATTGTCCATGAAAAAGGGATAATTGTTTATCTATCCTATCCATTGAAAAAATGAGCTCTAAAAGAATAATTGATTTCAATTCCAAATTTTTGTAGAATTATATATGTAACTTGATAATGAATCGTTTTCAGGTGCAGAAGGGGAATTTGTCACAACTACTCACAACACTCAAGATACGACGTCGTTAATTAAATAACTCCAAGTTGCAGAAATTAAGGCATGATGAGAAATTGAAGCCAGGATTTTCGATTTAATTCAATATTTATACTAATAAAACAAACATCACTAGCTAGAACACCCATACATCCTATATTTGTTTTCAATTTTTCTTTTTTATGTATCCCAATAAACTTTTTTTTTATCTCATTATCTGCTATCATATTCACAAGTAATTTTTAGGTGACAAATAACGTGTCATTTTACATTTTATTTTATTAAAAATATATATTAAATTTGAAAGTGAAAAATATAAAGCAAAAAAAAAAAAAAAATCTGAAAAAACATTTTAAAAAATCAATTAAATCTTAAAAAAATAATTAAATAAAAAATCAACTAAATCTTAAAAAATACTGAAATAAAAAAATTAAACTAAATCCTCTCAATAACTACGTACCATTCCTTATTACAAAAATCACAATCACAAAATGTAATAAAAATTATACACCTATAGCTCCTCTGTTCATAAATATATATATATATATATATATATATATATATATATATATATATATATATATATACCTGCCTTCCATTTATTCTCATGGAAGACTAAGCTTTGTATCTTATTGAAAGAAACTGGAATTAAAATTAACGTACAAGTCGTGAAAGTTATATTTAATTATCAATTTGGGCTTGAAAGATAAAACTTATCAATTCGGGACCCGAAGATGTATATATTAAGGGATTTTATCAATCAGGACTTGAAATTAAGGCCTCGAATTGATAATTATCCTATTTTTCAGGTCCCGAATTGATAAAATCTCTTAATATAAACATCTTTCAAATTCCAGATTGATAAGTTTTATCGTTCGTGTCTCGAATTAATAATTAACATATCTTTCGCGATCTTACATTAATTTTTGCCCAAACAGAGCACATGTCATGTGCAATATTGGAAGGATGGAAATGCATGATCAAAACTATTTTATGTGCATTCAAATAGACATTCTTGGTTCAGGAAGAAAAAGCCAATGCATTTTATTTTGAAATTAAATACCTTTCCCTCTTCAAGGAACTTATTTTCCAAGTGAAATGATGCCCTATGAATGAACCAGAGATAAACTTTTTTTTTTTAACTGAAACAATATAACTAAATTTTAGGATTTTATGTCTTTCCCCACAATCAATAAAGTTTTCTACCTATTTTATAAAAATATATTATTATTTGTTAACCAATAGGACCAAAATATCATGCTCATTAATTTAATTTCTACACATAGCTATCAAATCCAACATTTGAAATCAAATACCCCAGCCCTAATTCACCCCCAACAAAACACTTTTTCATCCCCAAAACATCACATAAAATTCAATTGTATTAGTGGATGTATAGTGTTTATAAAAAGAATAAAAATGGAATTTCCATAACCAAGCTGCATTAGCTTGTTGTAACTCATCATTTAGGATTCGACAATCATCGATAGAATGCTCTGTAGTGTGGCAAAGTTTGCATGGACGGACTTCTATAGTTTTGACCTTCATCATCATCTCCATCATGCTTGCAATTTTTTTCTAAAGCATCATTTTTGGGCTGCTCCATAGGTTTGTTCATGGCATCACATACTCCAAACTCTGGGTATTTCTTTGCCATGCTAGAAATCAATTCTCGTCCAGTTGTTGGTGTTTTACTCATTAAAGCTCCTCCATTGGCTGCATCGAGCATGTTTTTATCGAGAGAGGGTGAGACCTTCATAAAAATATTGGATGAGCGAGTTGATCACTAATTTGATGTTGTGGACATGAAGCTATGAGGCGTTTGAAAGCGTTCCCAATACTCATCTGAGTGTCTCCACGGCCCTGTCTAGCACTGAAATTTCTTTCCTCAAGACTATCACTCGAGTGGCTGGAAAATAATGTTGGAGGAATAACCTCTCCATCTCATTCCATGAGGTAACTGATCTTGAAGGCAAGAAATATAACCGAGTCTCGTGCGGTGCTTTTTAGTGCAAATGGAAATGCACTTGACATGCTCATTGAAACTCTGTTGGCTTCATGCTTGAGCATACGACGTGGAACTCTTTCGAGAAAAGCATGTGGGCTTTCACTGCAAGACCATGAAAAGAAGGTAATAAGTGAATTAACCTAGATTTAAGTTCAAAATTAACATTAGCGGCAAGAGCAAGAATAGTAATGCAAAGAGGTTGATGGTTTGTGGCCGAATTTGCCAATTCATTCATCGTCCTCTCTTTGTTCCCTGCTGGCCATGTTTGTGAGCGTAAATGCGAGACTCTACTTCTTCACTAGTATCACTCCCTTTGTCCTTTGTTTGTTTCTCCTATTGATGTAAAATCAATTCTTCTCCACTAACGAGTCTCTCTTTTAAAATTTGCACGACTCTTCTTTCTACTGTGGATCAAACTCAAGTGATGCACTTCAATGCGAGCAGTGATCATTCACTACAACAAAATTACGAATAAACAAGGGGATCGGTGTTAGCAAGCGAACATCGAGAAAATAAAGTTCGAGAATGTACAACGGTGAGGTCATGTGTTAAACTCGGGAAAAATCGCAAACAACTCCCATAGTGAAATTTTGAGAATTTTTTTAGCTTTTTCGAATTTTTTCCAACACAAATTATGGACACGAAAAATATTCAATTAAATCAACAAATCCCGGCAACGGCTCCAAAATTTGGTGTCTTTGTCGCGGCACCCAAAATATTTTTAATCCCAAACTAACCTACTAATGCGGTAGGGTAAGTAAGTCGAACCCATATGGATTTATTAATTATAATAAATAATTTCGTGTATAAAATAACAAATAAAATGGGGAGGGTGGGGAGGGGAAGTGGATATTTAGTCACACACGTAACTCATGCCAAATAGTAAAACTAATGTAACGCATAGCGAATTTGACAACAATGAGAGAATCAATCTAACCCAAGGATAACCTCCCTAAAATACTTCTTCGTAATAGCAACTAATACTTCTATCTTATCTCGAATCTAGCCCTAAGCTAGTGGTACGACCAAACTAACCCGAATTGGTTCTTAGGTTTAATCAATTAGCGAGTACGACCCTAATTAACCTATCCCATGAATAACCCCAAAATATGTATCTAGGATTCAATTCATGCAATGCATTAACGAGTCAAACCAATAGGGTGAACTAGACTATGAAAACGAAACATTCGAATCATACAATCTAGAACTCGTTGTTCTTAGAGCTACAAACTCTATTTGCTACTACGATTACACACATATAACAATGACGGATTATCTCATGTAATTTAGCTACGAACGAATATTAGGCATGCAAGATGATCAAGCTCACATAAACAATAATTCAAACTATGCTTAGCAATTGAACAAACAACGAGAAAAATGATTTAAGACAGTAAATACGTTACAATTAAAAGCAGCCGAAGCATCTCGGATTACGGCATCCTCGGATTAAAAATAGTTTAGCCTCTAAACGAGACCATGGCATGCACGATCATAGGTAATTGTTCGAATAAAAATTACAACGGTAAAAGATTAAAAGTGTTCTCTAGTTTTTCTCTCCGAGAAATCCCAACCACGTTCTCCACTTTTTCCTGCGTTCTTTCTTTTCCTTTTTGCTTCTTCTTTTCTCCACGTCCAAGTTCGTCCCCCTTCTCAAGTTGACTTTTTTCCAAAAGGAAATAATCAATTTTCCCTTCAACCTCTCTATTTTCCATTCTGGAGCGCTTCCGAAAAGGCAATTAAGTGCGACTTCCGATTCTCTACTTCTCGGTTTCTCTCATGGGCTCCCAAAATTGCCTAATTACATGTATTTAATAAAGAAATAAAATATCATAGTAAAAAGACGACAACAATAATACTAAGTGGAAATAATAAAATAGTGGCACTTAATTAATAATAAAATAATTATATTAACCACATAAAATACACACAATATTTCATTTATCAATAGCATAAGGGGTTTGAATCCCCTTTCATTAGGTGAAATTCAACAAGTAAAATGAAGAGATAGTAGGATGACATATTTAAGTTAAAGGTATTTGAATTTTTAAATCAAAATTGGATAATTTTTATTTTTTTATAAAATGGATAAAAAAAACTTTTAGTAATAAATATTAGATAAAAGCACCAGCTTCCTCTTAAATTTTACCTGAAACTTCTCACACTAAAACCTCATCACCATCGCAGATCTCATTTACTGAAGGCACGTTAAGCTACAAAAAATCATACAATATTATAATTTGTTATTATTAATAAATCGATAGATATAAATCAAAATTAATTGATATATAACAAAATTAACAAATAACTAACATTCTATCTCGATAGATATGGACCTCGTATTGACCATCCTGAAGCTTAATAATTTAAATAAGCATTTTCATTTTGTTGAAGCAATATCCTTTTTTAATTATTTTTCATCACTATTTGTTTTGTTTTGTTTTGTTTTTTAAAATTAATTTTATGGTTTAATTTCTTGCATTACAAATTAAGATATCTCTAGTCTATATAGCCTCGATTGTGCCGTTTGATTTTTATCTCGTGTTTCAGTTTTTCCATATGTCATGAATTGATTTGATGTTTAATTTAATTTGTAAAATTAATATTGATGTGTACTTTTAATTTTTTCGAATATTACATTTTTTTGGTTGAGGGTTTTAAAGGAGTTCACATATCCTTACAAGAAGTAAAGACAACAATTGAGTACGGATTTAGGACTTGACCCGGAACAAATAAAGTTCTGGTTCCAAAACAAAAGAAAAAATAAAAAAATAAAAAAATTGAGTGTATACGATAAACTCTATTTTCTTATTACTATGTCTTGCACATTCACTATCACTATTATCCACATGCACTATCAGTCGGTGATAGTGCATGTGAATAATAGTGATAGTGAATGTTTAACGTAAAAATAGAGTTCATTTTAGGAGTTTTATCGGTACAAGTCCCAAAGATAAGTTAATTATCAATTCGGGCACGAAAGTTATATAAAATTTATCAATCTGGGGCCCTGAAAGATGTTTATATTAAGTGATTTTTTCAATCCAGGACTGAAATTAAAGTCCCGAATTGATAATTATCCGATCTTTCGGGTCCCGAATTGATAAAATCTCTTAATATAAACATCTTTCAGGTCTCGGATTGATAATTTAATCTTTCGGGCCGAATTGATAATTAAGATATCTTTCGGGACTTGAATTGATAAACCCTTCATAGGCACTCAATTCTTTTTGTGTTTTCTTTTGTTTTAGAACCAGAACTTTATTTGCTGAGGATTAAGCCCTAGATCCTTACTCAATTATTGTCTCTGCTTCTCGTCGAAATGTGAGAACTCCTTAAAAACCTTCAATCGAAGAAATGTAAAATTCGAGAACAAATACAAATCAATATTATTAGTTTAATTAATTAAAAGTAAAAATCAATTCATGAGATATATATGAACAGCGGAAGCACGAGACAATAACCAATAAAATAATTGAGGCTATATAGACGAGAGAGATTTTAATTTGTAAGAAAACAATAAATTATAGTCAAGTTAAATGAAAAAGTATCGGAATCTTTTAATTGCACTTTTGGTACCATTTTAAAAAATTATCGTTTCGTGTGTATTTTAATTGCAAAACTGATTTCACAAGAATTATTTTTATATATATATTTTTATACAAAAAACACTATTATTATTAATAAAAGAACCACTTTTGCAATGCCATTTTTCTTGTGGGACTACCCTCTCATTCAACCCAATTATAATCATAAGATTATAAAAAGAAAAAAAAAAAAGCAAAATATGATGAAAAAAATTTAAGAAAAAGATATTGGTTCAATAATTTTTTTCTTTTTTACTTAAATTATTACGCTTCAAGGTATTGCATTTGATGTGATGAATGACGGTGACATGTTTTTCTTTTTCGTCAACCTGCAAAAGCTTAAACGATCACCAAAAAATTCATGAATATATAAAAATGAGAATGAAGATATTCTTAATTAGCCAGACTTCACTATAATTGAATACAAAAAAATTCAGGGTATGTAGTTTTGGTATCAAGGATTTTTTTTTCATTATACTTTTGGTACCATGCTAAAGTTCATGCATTGTATATTTTAATTATAAAATTAATTCCACAAGAATAATTTTTTACACTTTTTATAAAAAAAAGTTATAATTGTTAAAAGAATAATCATTTTTATTAGGGCCTATTATCAGGGACCATTTCTACAATTTTTCCAAAATTTTTACCGTGATAATATGTCCCATGCTTATGTATAGTTTATTATTAGTTGTATATACTCAATTTGCAAAACAGTCAAACATTAACTACTCCCTCCCTCATTAACCTCTTCCATAAAAAAATTATAGGAAAGGGTGAATACACTTTAAAAAACAAGAAGGATGATTAGAATTTTTTTACAGGAAAAATAAATATATTCATTGCAGTTGTATCACAATTATTATCGCACCAGGAGCCAATAAATATATTCATTATTGTTGTATCACGATTATTTAAAAAGCGGGTCATATCCTAATTTTTCCCAAAAATAATGAGTAGAGTTTTGAGGGATAATTTTATAAAATTTTATGTATAAGTAAAAAAAAATTATTGAATTGTGTGTATGTGTGAGTCAAAAAATTAATGACATTTTGTATAAAGTAGTGAAAATTGTGAGAGTAGAGTTTAAAGAGTTTTCTATTTTTAGGGTGTGAAACTTATAATGAGATGAACGAAAAAAAAAAAAATGTGAAAATTTTTATAAAAAGAGTACAGTTTTTAATCATAATCATGAATGGTGTTAGGCCCCCATTGTACAATTGATTAATCTCTCAACTTTACAAAACAAAAATGACATTGTGATGATTTTTTTAGTAAAATTCAGAATTAAGTTACGTGCATGCTAATTTTTTTAAATAAGTACACTTGCCTATTTTCGAAAGTTAAATAACTTGGTTCGACTAATAGCAATTCATGGTAATGATCAAAATACTGAGATGGACTTAGTTTTTGAATCGTATATATGAGGAAAAAAATTTCACATATATAATTGGAAAAAGGATATTAAAAAATGCAGGCGTTATATATAAATAGCTAACCTGGATTAGCCCACACGACCATTGGATTCTTCACTGTAGTGGGAGATTCGAGTTCGATTCTATTTGGGAATGAATCATGGGGTAATAAGGTTTCATGGACTAATTACTAACAAACTAACATATACCGATAAAAAAATATATATAATAATAAGATTATTATATTTATTCGGTATTGTATTACTAAAGAAATATATTATTATTTTATTGAATAAATGTAATGGTATCAATTTTATACGATGAATAAATTTCACAAAAGAGTTTGTGTTTGATGAATTATTTTTACAATTCTTAAACTTAGTGCAACAAAGATGGATATAATTACACTAATTTAATTCTAGCAAAACGGGACAAAATAAATAGGAAAATTAAGAGTATGTGATGTAATTACACACCTTCATTTTGAGTAAGTCTATTTGAAAGCAACACTTCCTACGAGAGTGAAATCTCTTTTTGAAAAACCTTCAATTAAAATAAGATAATTATTATAAATCGCAAATTGGGTTAATTTCATAAAAATTCACAATATTTTGGATGTATATAAATTAAAAAAAAATATATATTTTTAAATATACAATTTGATACACGAATTAATTATTTGTTGCACTTCCTAAATGCTGTTGCAGCAAGAGCCGCCTTCAAACTAATGGACTGAATTAATTAATTTGTTGGTTTCTTACATGACATTGCAGGCTGCTTTGACTGCCACATTATTTTTACCTAAACTGAAAATTAGTTTAGTTAATCGAATTACAACAAATAATTAATTTATATATTAATTTTTTAAAAAAATCATGCTGTAATTGTTAAACAACTAAAAAATCATTAATTTTTAGGGTTTTTATCGATTCAAGTCCTGAAAAATATATCAATTATCAATTTGGGGTCTGAAAGATAAAACTTATCAATCCGGGACCTGAAATATAAAACTTATCAATTCGGGACCTGAAAGATAAAACTTATATTAAGAGATTTTATCAATTCGGACACTGAAATTAAGACCCGAATTGATAAAATCCTTTAATATAAACATATTTGCGTCCCAGATTGATAAATTTTATCATTCGAGTCCCGGATTTATAATTAACATATAATCTTTCAAAACTTGTACCGATAAAAATCCTTATGCCGTGATGAATGGATTATATACTTATTTAGATTTTTTTTTTTTTATATATAATTGTGAAAAAAGTTACGGTTTATTTTTATATAGCCAAATTTCGTGATTTCTTAAAAAGTCAATGCATATTAAAAACTGTGCATGCCCTATATAAAATCATAATTAATACTGTTTAGATAGTACAAAGCTTTGGGTGTTCATATATATCTTGAATTTTCGAAGGATTTGAAACACATATTTACTAAATTAATCTAAATCTTTTAAATCAAGCAAAATCTATCTAAATTAATCAATCTAAATCTTTTAAATCAATCTATATCTTTTAAATCTTTTATGTTACAAAAGATTTTGTCTAATAAATGCATGTTTGATATACATTGCAATACATACAGGCATCATGAATTTGTTATAAAGGGACAACAGAAAAAAAAATATAGATTAAAGAAATACGTACTAACCAAAATAAAATATTTTTCAATTCCTTTAGCGCTATACCAGGATCTGCAAAGAGGGCTTTCTTGAATCTTATAAAACACTCAAAACAAATAGAATTTTAGTTTCAATAGATTTTGGAGATAGGGTTATTTTAATTGAATAAAATGATTTGATTTAGAGAATATATATATATATATATATATATATATATATATATATATATATATATATATATATATATATATATAGATGACAAATAAAGAGAAAATAATAAACCAAATCTGAACCGACTAATCTTAATTAATGAAATTTAAGATTGAAACCCTATTAATTCCACAGAAAACAAACAAAATTCTGGTTTTCGATTCTGTTTTCAATTTTCGTAAAATTCCTAATGGCGTGTGTATTTTATGCTCAATTACAAAAATTCCGGCTAGATTTTACATTGTCGTCGGTCTATTACAAATTCTATTTTTTAGGCAGGATCTAGACGCGTCTAGAAAGGTTTTAGAGTCGGGTCCAATACGAGTCAAGATAATTAAATTTTTTTCTTTGTAAAATCGAATTTATTAATAAAAGAAACCAAAATATTGAAGTTTATAAAGTGTAAAATCTTTAAATTATTTTTGCTGTGAACTTGGTAAGTGAAACATGTGTTTTGTTGTGTAATTGTATTATAGTAGTTAAAATGTTAAATATTTGACTAATTGTTTTGAAATTATGTTTATCAAGTGAACGATTTAATATGTGTAGAATTATTTTCTTTGATTTCATGTCTTTCACTCCAATACCAGTGAGTTTGCGAGAGATACTATTTATTTTTGTAAATTTTGGAGAAATACCGACATAATTAATGGATTCACTTTTTTATATTTTTACATATTATTTTATTATGTATTTATCTCTTTTCAAAATTTACACAAACGAAATGAAGAGGATAAACCTGCACAAGTGTACATTTTCATGCCTAAATTTTGCACGTATATATGGGCTTAAAAAAGGACACGCATGCTTAAATTCTAACACGTATGTGCATGCCCCTTCAATTCAAACACTTTGTATTGCATATAATATTACTAGTTTTTGCCCGTAATTGTCTTGTACGGTGATTAATATTGTTTAATTATTATATATATTTTTTAATTTTAAAATAAAAAGAATAAAGAGTGACTTATAATTTCATTATAATATTTATAAATTGTTTGATTGGATTGTAGAGTGTATATAAATTGGGAAGAAAATCCTTTGAAAAAGGCATAATCGAAGGAGTGAATGAATTAAGCCTAAAAATATCTCGCATAATTATTGGGTGTAAATTGATGATTAAATAGACATTCCTTATACACTTCCTAATTTAGTATAATGAGATCGGTTTTGACGATGAGATAGAAGTAGACATGCTCAAACGAAACCGAACCGGCGGTTCGGAATTGAATTTTCGGTTTGAAACCGCCGGTTCGCAAAACCGCCGGTTTCGGTTTATAAACCGGACCGGAACCGAGTATTAGACGGTCCGGTTTCGGTTTCGGTCATTGCAAAACTGGAACCGGCGGTTAAACCGAAACCGGCGGTTTTGCGGTTAAACCGCCGGTTTCCGGTTTTTGTATTTTTTTAAATTTGAAATTTCAAACGGACGGATCAAATTAGTTGACCGTTGGAGATCAACGGCCCAGATCATCTGACCGTTAGATGGAACCGCGGTTTGAACCGAAACCGTGATTCAGCGGTCAAACCGCCCGGTTTTGACCGTTGCATTCAAAAATTTTTTTAATTAAATTTCCCACCTCTATAAATACCCCACACCTCTTCTCATTTTTACTACACCAATTCTTACTCTCTTACTCTCAATTCTCAATTCATACTCTCTCAATTCTCAAATTCTCTAAATTTCAATTATTATACTTATATTATAGTTATATTAGTTTAGTTTACTTATCTATTTATATACTTATATTATACTCAAATTCTTATATAGTTATATTATATACTTATATTATACTCAAATTCTTATATAGTTATATACTTATTACTATATTATATACATTATACACTATATTTATTATATTATATACACTTATTATACATTATACACTACACTTATTATTTTATTATACACTTATATTATACACTTTACAAAATCAACCGAAAATGTTTAGCCGAAAGTCATCTTCTTCAAAGGGCAAAGGCAAAGCTTCCACCTCCGGTTCTCAATCATCTCTTCCACCTCCTCCTAGCAATGTAACCAATGCTCCTATTTTTGATCTCGACGATGATCGCGATGATGCTATTCGCGAAACTCTCGATGTTGGTTACGAAGATTATATATTTTCGGATGATGATCAACCCGACGCCGCCACTCAAATGCCTCCACCACAACCACGACGAGGCCGAGCCACCACTCAAGAAGAAAGTGACGATCAAGAAGAAACGCCAACTCCGGATTCAAACCAATCAAGAAAGGTGTTGAAGTCCATGCTGTTTGTTCGTCATTTTAAGAAGAATTACGTGGGGAAGGATTCAAAAGGGAGGGACAAGTTCGAGGCGATTTGCAACTATTGCAACATGAAATATTCGTTTATAAAGGAAACAGATATGGAACGTTGAATAGTCATACAAAGTCGAAGCATCCGGCGGAGTGGGGATTGCAACGAGCCAAACGCAACTTTCAAGTCACGGATATACCGAGTCCTTCGGTGGTGGAGCTCAAGGCGCTGTAAGTACTTCTAACACTAATATTTGGAAATATGATCAAATTGCTTATAGAAAACTTTTAGCAAAAATGATATGTGTGCAACATCTTCCTTTTAGTACTCCCGATAATTTTATGTGGACCGAAATGGTTCAACTTGGTCTTCAACCTTGTGCAAAAAAGTTTCTCGTAGTACTACTACTCGTGATGTAGCTAAAGTTGTAGGAGAATATAAATATGCTTTGATTAACCGTTTTGCCGATTTTGATGGTAAAGTTTCAATTTGTGCCGATATTTGGAGTGATAATTTTCAAAAACATTCTTATATTGGAGTTACTTGTCATTGGATTGATGAATCATGGACTTTAAACAAAAGATTAATAGCTTATAAAGATTTTGATACCGATCACTCCGCCATTAATATTAGAGATAAATTGCATGATATATTGAATATGTATGTTTTAACCCATAAAGTTTTTTCCATTGGTTTTGATAATGTTAGTGCTAATACCGCTAGTATTGAAGATTTAAAGGTGATTTGTCAACCGTGCCTTGGAGGTAAATTCTTTCATATTAGATGCATGTGTCATATTTTAAATTTATGTGTTCAAGATGGTTTGCATGCTTTACGTGAACAAATTGCTCCTATTAGAGATGCTATTTATTTTATGACTCGTCGTTCTAGTTTAATGAAAAAATGGAAATTTTTTTGTAGAAATAACAACGTGCATCCAAAAAAATTTTCTCTTAATGTTTCTACACGTTGGAATTCTACCTATAAATTATTAAATGAGTCTAATGAATATAAAAAATATTTATGTAATTTTTGCTAATGAAAATATTGGTTTTCGTTTATATCCTCAATATTGGGATCCTTGTGTGAAAATTTGTGAAATTTTAGGTATTTTTAATGATGCTACTTATGCTATGTCTAAAATTTACGAGCCTACTAGTCATGTTGCGATTGATTATTGTTTAAAAGTTGTTGGTGTTTTACGTGAAAATTTGCATGATCCTATGTTGCATGCTAGTGTGTTTTCTATGATGGAAAAATGGACAAAATATTTTCATACCATTCCCGATTTATTTTTAGTTGCTAAAGTTTTTGATCCTACTTTTAAATTAGATGGTTTAGAAAATTTGTTAACTTTTTATTATGAAACTTTATATCCATGCGGTGATTTAATAGAATTTGATCAATTTAGTGATATACGTCCTAATGTAGGTGAGATAATTGCTAGAGTTAGACAAATTATTGTTGATTTACTTAGAGAGTATGCGGGTCCACCTCAAACTCAAACTTCTTCTTCATCATCTTATAGTTCTACTTCAACTTCTTCCGGTCCTATTCTTAGTCGTATTAATTCTTTTTGGATAATCGTTATCAAAAATGGCACGATCTTCTACTAACACTTGTCAAGATTTAGAAACATATTTTTCTCTTAATGTTGAGTTTGAAAGCGGCGAACATAGTGAGAAAGGCATTGGCGTGCTAAAGTGGTGGGCGAGGAGAGCAACCATACTTCCGGTGATGTCTAAGGTTGCACGAGACATTTTTGCATGTCCCGCCTCCACCGTTGCTTGTGAACAAGCTTTTAGCTTGGGAGGTTATACATTGGATGCAATGAGATCAAACATGACGGTGGAGAATGTCGAGAACCAATGCTTGCTCGATGATTGGGTAAGAGCCGAGCATAGAGCTCAAGTAGCGCTCGTAGAAGATGAAGATAGCGAAGAATGGACGACATCCACCGGCGGAACTAGTGAAGGTTAAAGAATCGAGCATTCAACCGTATAAATCGAAAAGGTAAATTTTGAGGTAAAGAGAACTACGTGGACTTTGATTCCTAATTGGATACGTAGGCAACTTAATTTTAAGTTATGGACTTAGAAATTCTAAGTTAATTTCTTAAAATTAAGTTCAAGTCAAAATTTTTTAATCCCTCCCCTTCCCCTTTAATTTTATTTAATTTGTAATTTGTAAATTTGTAATGTATTATCTAAGTTGTAATTTGTAATATTTCAATATTATAAATTGTAATATTTTTAATTTTGATATTCTAAAGTTGTAACTTGTAAGTTGTAATGTAAGTTGTAAATTTTAAGTTGAATTATATTATATTCAATTTCAATATAAAATGTAAGTTAATTTAGCAATGTAAATTAAATTAAATTCAATTTCAATGTCAAATAAATTAATTTGCACATGTTATGTAAGTTGTGACTTATAATTATACTATTTTTAATATTAATTACAAGTTGTAACAATACACATAAATTAATTAAAAGTTAAAAAAATAGAAAAACCGCCGGAACCGCCGGTTCGGAACCGAACCGGAACCTAAACCTTGGAACCGCCGGTTCGGTTCCAGTTCCAAAATCGGCAAACCGGAACCGCCGGTTTGGAACCGAACCGCGGTTTCCGGCGGTTGGGCGTCTCTAGATAGAAGTATAGGTGGAACCATTTTTTCTTGCATCAATATAGGATGAACCATTTTTTCTTGCATTGAATCATAATCCTCAAGGGAAAGCTATAAATTGATGGATAAATTTATTCAAAACTTTAATAGACAATAATAACGATTAAAAGAAAAATTAATCGAATAAAATTAAATGCATAAAAGTAGAAAAATATTTCCTATACAAATAATAACAAAGTTAAACTTGATTAGATTGAATAGATTACAATACATATAGGTCAAATGAAGAAACTCAAACATGAGTATGAAAACATGATACAATTCTAAAGGATGATATAAATTTTAAATGTTACATTATACTATACTTAATACTAACACGATTCACGAAATTTGATCCAATTGCGGTGGAGAAGAGAATGTGATCGAATAAGTATACACATCATTCCTATAAAAATGATTAAATTATTTGTAATGGAATACATGATGGTAACAATCCAACAATGAAGAACTCGCACAATGATGAACGACATAGAAGAAGATGAATGATGTTAAGAACAATAATGATGATGATCATCAAATTAAATTTAATAAAATATCATGGACGATGATGATGAGCGACACAACGACACCAAGTAAAATGACACAAAGAATGCTAGTGAGTTGTGATTGAAATGAAGAATATGAGTAGTATTTATAGGAGTCTTGATTATAAGATTATGGAATGAAATTGAGTGATTGAGGGGTGATTATCATTACCTAATTTAGCAATGACCAAATGAACGGACCGTATGAACTTCGATGACATCGGATCGATGGATGAAGTGAAATGGCACCAAAAATAAAAAAGGCAATAATTTGGTGTATTATATATATATATATATATATATATATATATATATATATATATATATATATATATCCTTGCCATGCAATCGAATTTATACCAGACTCAAATATTAATTAAGTAATTAATTAATTTCAATGTCATCATGTTAGTTTTCGGCCACTATTTTGACGGAAAAGTATATATATCGCCGCTAATGAAGTAATTAATTATATTTATTTTTTATTATTACTCCATTTTATATATATATATATATATATATATATATATATATATATATATATATATATATCATCAATCATCTTTCACTTTGTTTTTCTCTTACTTAAATGAGGATTTGTTTTCAATGTTTCTCGGTTGATTAATTGTTATTGGCTTCACTCAATCGTATTGATAATTGAAAAATATATACATTGAGAATTGCATTTTAGGTGTGGTGGAATACGATAGCTAGAGAAATAAAAGTAGTGAGAAATATATACTTGTTTCCAAGTATTAATGCCTCGGGTTATATTATAGAATGATGACTCTAAGGTACAATTTTTAACCCTCTAATACTATAAGATACAACAATTTTTCAAATTACTACTGGATACAAGATTTTCATGCATTCTACCTATTTTACCCTTACTTTTCTTACTTTGAAATAGTACAAACTTCAGCCATTACGCTTCCCCATGCAACACAGATCGGTTTTATTTCACCTTTTACTTTTTGAGATTCCCCACGTTCTACATTATTGTCCACATTATTATCTCGGTTTATACCCTTTTTGGCTTCTTTTTTAACAAACATTCATATTTTTTTTTCATAGATGTCCCCTTTTTGGCCTCTTGTTGAACAAAGATTCATATTTATTCACGTATAGTTCTCTGATTTGTAAATGGATTTAAAGAATTTCTTGGACAATAATCAAGGTAGCTGCTATAAAATTTTTTTGACATAGTAGCTGCTATAAAATTAATTATATATAATCTAGGAATTCGGTGGTTTCAATTTTGCACATGTGCGAGAAGAAAATGATCTCGCACATTACTTGTTCCAATGTATACAAATAGATTTTCGTAAAGAAAATAAAGAAAAATAAGTAAACTAAAATACAATGGATTCAACAAGTAAATTAAAACAACTCCGATAAAATTATTTTGCACATGTGGAGTTTCATTTATCATGTGCGTAAGAAAAATTCCGCACATTATTTTTTCCACCGTATACAAACAACTATTAGAAAAAAAAACAAGAATCAAGAAATCAAAACACAAAGAATCAAGAAAATAAAAAAGGGAAATCGATCTGAAAAAATGCATAAATTAAGAAATCTAACATGAACAAACATTATCACCGCACATTAATATTTTTCTTGAATCAAACTAATCTCCTAAGTGGCCAAGTGACATCAAGAATCATACAAATTCACCGTGTTATTTGTATATAATTTTGGCAATGCGGCGACGGAGCACTACATCGGCGGTCGATCTACCTTCCTTATTCCTCGCCGTCGATCTCGTATTCTTTCTTCGTCAGCGACCGCCGTCGATCTGTTCTTCCTTCTTCGTTAACGGGACGGTGGCGGCGGCGGTGAACCACCACCGTTGTTCCTTCTTCATCGGTGGCGGAGTGAACCGCCACTGTTCTTCCTTCTTCGTCGGTGATGGCGGCGGTGAACCGCCACTGTTCTTCCTTCTTCATCTTTGTCGGTGGATCAGCGCCGATCTCGAGCGTGACGTGGTGGTGGTTGTGGCATCGGTGCCTCGGTGGTCGCGGTGGCACGGTAGTCACGGTGATGGACCGGTGTTGCGGGCCGTGAGGGAGTGAGAGAGGGGTGAGGCCGTGAGGGTTTTTAATTTGAATGAAAGAGACAGGTGAGTCCGATATAAATGGGGAAGGGATAAAATGGGAAAACTAAAAAGGTCTTGTACCTATTAGTATTAACTTTTGATATAGTATCTATCACAATTAATTTCCTAATATGGTACCTAACGATTATAAATCCTATATTATATGTATATATGTATGTAGATATTATAATCAGCATGCTTACATGGAAGATGATTCTAGAAAAGTCAATAACCGTCTTAGTTTGTAAGCCGTCGATCACATTAGTTACATAGTTTGTTAGCTAGTATTAAACGTCTATAAATAAAGGTAGCTAGCATTGTATTCACATACACAAATATGTTTGATTTCTAAGTATGAATAAGATCATATTTTCTTTGTACATTCAACAATGTATACTTCAAATATTATGAAATCCTTGGTCAATGTTATTAACTTTCTCGAATTTCTTCTACTTGGTGTTTTAATTTATGATTTTTTAAATAATGACTTTTCTTTTATTTATGCGAGATAAAAACGTACTTGAAGATTATCACCAAGGATGAGGAGGACAGCCAGGCCTCAAATTAAATTAAGCGAGTAATTTCTTTGTTTAGAAAAGAAGGATTTGGGTGTAATTACAAATATGTCCACCACCTTGGTGCTTCTTGTGTTGTCATTAGGAGCCATGTTTGGTGTTTTTGTTTTAAGCGTTGTTATGATCAAAGCTTAGATTTCGATTGAACTTCAATAACAATAAAGCACAAAGAACAAAGATTGAAAAATAAGAACACAAGATTTACGTGGTTCGATATTTAGAAATAGATCTACATTCACGGGAGTGACTTCAACATTCTCATTAATCTTCAACAATAATATTACACGTAAGATTTTTACCAAGAGATACCACTCAAGAACAAAACTAACTCTCTCTAAGAAAATCTGCAGAAAAACTAATGAACCGAAACCGTTCACTCAACATTAAATAGCCCAAAACTAAACCAAGGGGTTTAGCCCACTTGACCACCAAACTCCTCATTTAAGTGGGAGACTGGGTTCGATTCCCTTTGGGAACTAATTGGAGTGGAAGGTATAAGGAGGCTTGGAGAATTTGGAATTGTAAGGGTACTTGGTGAACTAATTTCTAACCACTAATAACTAACATTTACCGATCAAAAAAAAAAAAGCCCAAAAAATAACTAATGAGCTGACTTTTGGAAGATATTAGGCTGTGACTCGGAGATGCTTTGAGATAACTCGATTTCCACACCATGAAAAGCTGTCATCTTGACTTTTAATTAGAAAAATAATTAATCCCAAACTCCCAACCAATCAAAAGTACAACTGACTTCTCATACAAATATCGGTGATACTTTAACTAGCAAGTAACTAATACTCCAAGTGATTTGAAGCTAACAACTACAATATTAAATTATCATGGGAACCGTTGTTGTTGGTATTCTCGGATCGTGTCTATGAAATAAAATAATAATTGGCCTCCTAAAAATGTTCCACGAATTTTGTTTCAATCTATATTTTATATTTTTGGATCTTTAACACGTGGATTCAAAATATTATGTGGTTGGTTGAATATTTTTAACATGCCACGTGTCATCCATTCATATTATGGAACATGATTTGGAATATCAAATGATTTCATTTAAATTTTGTAGTTTAATTCGGTGATGTCAAAATCGGATCGGACAGACCGGTTCAACTGAAACCGGCTAGTAAACCAATTCGATTAGCTCCTAAAAATTATTTTACGGTTGAGCCGAATTAAATCGACTTACCGGATAAAATCGGTCAAATCGGAGGAAGCCGGTCAAATTGGAGGAAATTATGGATTCGAAAAAGATGTATTATGAATAAATCTTTGAGAAGATGAAGAATAAAAGGAGAAGAGGAGATGTGGTGTGAGAGGAGAAATGGGGTGAGGTAACGGCAACAACTAGGTGTTTGTGAGGGTGAGAATTTTATTTTAAAATTAGGGTAAACTTTATTTGGGTTTTGGACTTTTAAATTTTAAATTTTATGGGCTTTTTTATTTAATGGATTTGAGTATAAATTGAATTGATGCTTATGTATTTATTGATTTTTGTTTATTTCATTTGAATTAAATTTTATAAGTTTTAATTTTAATTTTCTTATAATTTTTTTATTGGTAAAATCAATATTATATAAAAATAAATAAATGAAGGGTTGGGCACCGGGGATACTATCGCGTTTCTACTTTTTGCTTTTTAATTAGAGGGTGGGCTTCTTTAATTAGAAGGATACAAACTATCAATTCTTTAGCAAAATTTATCTAAGGCCACCGCACGGCAACACGTGTCAATTTAACCATATATTGGGCCGGGCTTTTCTTGAGTACAACGGGTCGGTCCACTCATGTCCGAAATATTTGTAAATTTTTAGGGGTCCTAAAAATTATGGCCCCATTTGGTAGCCTTTAAATTAATGTCATGAAAAGAAGATTGAGATACCTTTTAATGATTTGAGTGAGATAATTAATTTTTATTGTTATTTGGTAGGTCTTATAAGAAAAGAAAAATGTTGTTTGGTAGCTTTGACAAACCTTACATAATTTTAGTTCATGTGTTTGATACACAAGATAACTTATAAGATTAGAAGCCAAAAGACAAATTTACCCCTTTTAAAATATATTTACATATGGTTGTGAATACCCACTCCCTTTATAAGATTAGAAGCCAAAATGAATCTTAAACTAATATCTCAGGTGCAAATTAGACCCTAAAAGAGATTTTAAATTTAGTAAAAATTTTTATTACTTTTACGAATCTTAATATACAAAAATTCTCCCAATTAGCAAAAATAGCCAAAACTTATCTACCCATTACTTTTTTATCCCACCCTTTAAAAAACCTCTTTTCTACCCTTTTTGACTAATATTTTACCCAAATACCCTTACTAACCCAATCCCCTCATTTATTCTCATCTACCCAAATAAAAAAGGACAACCAAACAATCCCTCTCTTGAAACAAATTAATTTACCCAACCCACCTTCTTCTTCTTCCTTTCTTACATTCCGCCATTATCCCCCACACACAAGCACGTTTGCTTCTGCCATTTTCACACACACACACAAACACATTTTCACACACAAGCACGTTTGCTTGCCATCCCCCAAGCACGTTTGCTTCCGCCATTTTCACACACACACACAAGCACATTTGCTTCTCAAAGTTTCCATCAAGGTATGAATTTCATTTAGGGCTCTAAAATTTAATAAATTATGAATGTTTATTTTTCATTATAATTTGAGTTTCATTGTTGGTATATGATTGAATAATATATGGGATTTTTAAATAAAATATGGTAATTTTTAAAATCTAATTCCACGCTAGATGCCATAAATCTGCTCCAAAGTCCAACCTTCCATATTATGGATGATATACATTCGAACCGGCTGCTTTGGAGGTTTCTTTTCAATTCTTTTTTATTGCAATTAGATTTCTATCTCACGTCGTCGGCTTCATCGGCGATAGAGGAAAGAGAACAGTTTCACGTTACATTCAAAGCGAACTATTTGCCGCTCTACATGATTTTTGTCTTTTTATTCAATTATATTATATAATTTATTTATAAATAATATTACGAGTGTAAAATATCATAAAATAGTTTATAAAAATAATACTAATATTATTATTAAATAAATATAACAATATCAATTTCACAAGCTAACAAGAACAGAAAATGTATATATAGTGTTGGGCTGATCATAAAAAAAAAAAGTTGTAATCAAAGAACTAATCACTTTCAAAAAGGTAATCAATCTTTTGTTATGTCCAATGGGGATCTAGCTCTATCAAAGATTAGTCCAAAATGACTACACTAATCACAAAAAAAAAAAAAAACACTAAATAATAAAAAGGTATGTATTGTAGTATTTTACTGAAACATGTATGTATAATTCACACACACAAAAAAAAAAAAAAGGGTAACAAAAGAGTCCAAAATCCAACTAAAAACTACCTCTGTTTGTGAAACTTTTGTTTGTTTAATTATTGTTGTGAACTCATTTGTCATTCCTGCTTAATTGCGGATGAGTGAAAGAAGATATTTGGTCGTACATTATAATGGAGAATGGAATGGAACTTCTTACATATGTGGTGACACTCGGGCCGTCCACATCCGTAATGAATCACTCAACTTATCAACTCTTACCGCAATTGTTGACGGTATTTTAGATAAAGATATTACTCGGGATGTTCAAATTTTTTATCTTGTTCATGTGAATGGCAAATTGGTGAGGTTAGTGATAAAAGATGACAAAGATGTGGAGGAATTATTGAAGTTCGGCATATTCACCGAGGTTTATGTGTCTCATCAAAGTAAAAAACAGAGGATAGTCGATCCACACAATGATGATTTAGTTGGTAGTAGCTCTTCATTCACTTTCCAACCGGGGCTTTGTGAATTTGATGGCTACATTCAATGCTTTAAGGGATTCACAACAATTGAATAATCCTACTAACAATATTCCCGACCACTGATGAAGACTTTCACACATCGAACACAATAATGATGTGGCTACAGTATAATGATACGGGTACAAATGATGATTTGTCTAGTAATTCTTCCGATGATTCTCTAGATTATGCATCTTTTGAAAATGAATCTAATAATCTTAGGAAAATCATACCCATGTGAAAATAATGAAAGTGTATGTCCATGGTCCATCTCGAGTATACCTTCATCTTTTTCAAGGTCGTGTAGATCTTTCTTATTTGAATGTTCGTCTGGTAAACTCGGTTCGAGATAATATATATGTTAGTAGAGATGAGATGTATACATCGGTTGGGTACTACCATCTATACAACAAGGTTGAGTACCGCGTGAAGCGATCGGAGCGTAGTAGATGGTATTTGAAATGCAAGTTATAAAATTGTGATTTTGTATTCCGTGCATAGGGAAACATGGTTTGTGGAGAACAATGAAGTTTACGTCACACACATGTCGATTGGATCCAAATTGCAATGCCCTGCGAATATTGCCCTCTAAAGTAATCGGATCATTTTATCTTGCTAAGCAACAAAATGAATCAAGCTGCTATGAGCCACGACGCTATGATGGTGACACGAAACTTAACCACGGTTTGGAATTACGATACGGTCATGCATTTAGATCAAGACAACGTGCTAACAGTTTAATATATGGTGATCTTTGAAGAATCGTTTAAGTTGTTGCCATCTTATTTGCATCGACTTAATGTTGCAAATCCTAGAAGTCATGTTAAGTTACAATTGGATGAAGAAAATAAGTTCAAATCTGTCTTCGTCGTGCTTCACGCATCAATTAATGGATTTATCAACTTTGGGAGGCCCGTCATCGTTGTTGATGGGACACATTTGAAGGGCAAGTACAAGGGAGTAGTTTTTGTTCTTTGTAACTCAAGATTGCAATCACAGAGTTTTTCCACTTGCGACGGGGATTGGTCACGTGGATAATAATGAATCTTGGACGTGGTTTTTGTCAAACTTAAGAGAGGCATATAATTGTCCAAATAATTTGTTGATTGTCTCCGATCGGCACAAAAAACATAATTCATTCTATCAAAGCGGTGTACCACTGAGGCAACCCATGGACCGTGTTATTACCACTTGCGTAAGAAATTTGTTGTTTATGGTAAAAATGTGGTTCGCTTTTCAAGAAAGCCGCTTATTCGTACTCGTGAGTCGAATATGATAGGTTTGGTACGAGTAATTTTTTTCATAATTATATTATTCCATAGAGCTCCGATTAATTATATGTTTAACATAATTAACGTTGAGTTTTCTAACGAGAATTATGGATTGCATAAAAGCGTTTGGACTGCGCAAGATCGCACAAACTTTGAATAATGCAAAACCTGAGTGGTGGTCCAGCGTGCCTTTGTCCTGTTCCACGGTATGAGTTCATGACTTCTAATGCGGCGATCTTGGAACCAACATATAATGTGGGCCCGCAAGATGCCTATTATGCACGTGTTGGAATCATTAGACAAATAATGCAGATTGGTTTCATACTAGACTTACGTAAGCAAAATCAAGCGAGGATTTTTTTGCGGCAAAGCCACAATTCATTTGTCAAGAATGAATCTTTTGTCGATAATTATATTGTGCATGTCCCCGGTGATCTGCTTAAGGTGATAAATAATACCAACAATCACGTTGTAGATTTGGTAAATCGTACATGCGAATGTTATGAGTTTCAATTAGAATTGATTCCAAGTAGTCATGTTGTTGCTGCAATCGGGTAAAAGAAATTCTAAATTTTTGTATTATATTATTTTTCTTGAATCTATTTTACAAACTAATGTTATTATCATTTATTTTTCAACTTCAAAGACGTGTCCATGTGTGTATTATGGTCCTTGTAGTACCCAACCATTGTAGGAAGATACTAAAGTAAACCTAGTACATGTCATTGAATTGTCATTATAAAATTAAAAAAATTTAAAGCGAAGCTTGTACTTGTCCTTGTTGGGTCATTCACGTGATCATTGATAGATCAAATCCAAAACAAATGACAAAACCCCATTAAATGCCAAAATTAAATGCGGTTGACAAAGGGTTGACGAATGGTTGCCAAAGGATTGACTAAAGGTAAAACGTAAGCAAAGCGACACCAAAAATATTTCCAAAGTGATAACACGTGTAAATGCATGTATCATTGTCCATGTACATGCCAAAAATTATTACAAGTTACTAAAGTTAAAGGTAGTACATGTCATTGAATTGTCAATATAAAAAGAAAAAATACAAGATTCTAAAGTACATTTGGTACTTGCCCTTTGTTGGATCATTGTAGGCTAGTACTTAAAGTGAAATGTGTAAATGATATGTCAAATCCCCTATTAAATGTAAAAACTCGTACGGTTGACAAAGGGTTGACGAAGGGTTGTCAAAGGGTTGTGAAGGGTAAATCTTACCCGAATGGACACCTAAAAATATTTCCAACTTCAAAGCACGTGTCCCGTGTGTATTATTGTCCTTATCTTGCCCAATCACTTCGGTCACATGTTATCCAACTTGGTTTCTATATATATATATATATATATATATATATATATATATATATATATGCAAGTTTAGCAACATTTGTCACCTTACACCTTCAAAAATAAAATTATTGTACTTCACTTTGTAGGAGATGGAAAATTGGTCATTTTACGAGGAGATTACATTTTTAGCATTTTAATGCAAGTACACCCCGATGGAATACTGTCGGAACCTTATCTCGATGAATATACTCTAGAGTATATCACCGAGATTCTCGATCGGACACTTGGAAAATAATTTTCGTGTGAAAAATGTTGGCAAAGTTCAACTCTTTCCATGAAAGGTACGAAATTCTTGACAAAGTGGAGAATTTCAAAGGTGTGTCACACGATTCGGTGAATCACACCATGTTTATAGCTGATGAGCCAACATGGGATGCTATTATAAAAGTAATGTACCATTTTCTTATTCGTTGAAGTACATATTGAGTTGATCTAATTTTTACGCCAATGTCAATTTGTAGAAATATCCGTGTGCATGGAAAATAAAGGAGGAAGGTGAACCTCATGATATATCACTACAATGCCTTTTTGGTAAAATGAAGGAAGATGACAAATCGAAGCAAGACAGATCGAGTTTGCTAAGCAACAGAAAATGTTGAATGATTTAGAAGAAGACTTTGCATCTTCATCGAAGAAATCGGGACATTAATTGCAATTGAGATGGTGAAGATAATGCATTTGAAATCGGGACATTTATTCAACAGTTTAATTTTCTAGCGGTTAAATTAGTGCTTTATTAATTTTTTATGCTTTATTAGATAATTTTTAATGCTTTATTAGATTAGTTTTTAATGTTTTCCTAGTTAGAATGTAGTGGTTAATTTAGTGTTTGTAAACATTAAAAGTATTTTCCCAATCAAATAACACAACATCAATTTTTAATGTACACACTATGTACTAAAATCATACAATCATAATTTCATACAAACAATTCACATCAATAAATCTTGAAGAAGATCATAGCAAAGTTCTTTTCGATACATTGGAGTGTTTTTGGATCAACATCATCGAGGGATCGCCCGTGGTCAAGCACTCCAAGAATTTTATGCACATAACTCCACAGTCATGGTTATTAAGTTGTTGTGGGCAATCTATGAATCTTTCAACAGTCCACTTTTCAACCAAAATGCTTGGCGCTCTTTGGGATGTAAATCGATGGAAGCATTTTTGCAAAGTTGTCAAACTCTTCGTGTGTCGATAATCCCCATAAACGACAATCGGGAATCGTAAACCACGATCTTTGAATTCCTTAGTTGCAGCTGATATGCCACCCAATGATTCCCATGGATATGTGCAATACCATATACATACTATGCGGTTGACCATGGAAGTGGCATTCCATCGACCGGGAACTCTCCACCGACATATTTCATGATGTTTTGGTTGTAGAGATCCCAATCCCATTAATCACCCTTAGCTTTGACACGTTTCTAGTGTGAATATAGATTAATAAGTATAGTACGCAAATAGAGTTCAACCAAAGAAAAATTAAATTAAATTACTCTTCATCGATGAACAAAGAACGCATATACTAATGAACAATTCAACTTACATAAAAGAACAAACACACACGAGTCCATCCGGTGGCATAACGCGTTACGGGGATGTCTTGGCCTTCACCATCATCATATGTACCAAGGCATCAACGTGCAATCACATAACAAAAATTAAAAAATAAATTGATAAGACATTTATATATTAAACAAAAAAATTAATAATGTTAAGATATTATAAAGGTATAACAGAAATACCTCATCCGACAACCACGTTCGTTGCTTGCACATGTCATTGAACCAATCCCGATTCACACTTGGAATACATGACACGGGAGATGAAAAAGCGTGTTGACTCTACTATTTCTCCTCAACCACGCATCAACTTTTTGGGTCTTTGTATTCATATTTGAATCCTTTTGTTTCTTGCCCTTTTCTTTGTAAATGGTGATCGGGATTGGTGTTGGGAGACCTCTGTGTAGGTCTCACCTTCTTTGCCCTATGTCTATACCACTTTTCCCTGAGTACTTTTTTGGAGGAACAACCTGCGAAGGAATAACAAGAAATAGTCATATCTAATAAGTAATTTAATGAAGAACTGAATTATATAAAGCGATGGGAATAAAATCATTGATCTTACACTCATATTGTCATTCGCTTTCGTGGTGGCTCGATTCAACATTGGGGGTTTCAAACTCAAATGAAATCGGTGCATCTTTGTAGAGATGCTAACAGAATCAACCCAATATAACATTCAGTATAACATTCTAAAAAAATTAAGATCATACTATATGTATATAAGATTAACTTACGTGTGTATCGTCATCCATGTCTGTTGAAACCCCTTCTTTTGTTCTTTTGTCACACATCTGTGGAGATTGTTTAGGTGGCTAACAACATTAACCCCAAAAAAATATTACATCTCACTAAACATCATTTAAAAAAATATAAGAAATACTAATTTTTAAATAAACCTGTTCGGGTCGGGGTGGAGTAGCATCGGGGATCGTGCACCAATATGAGATAATATACGTTGGAGCATACTGTCGATTTGATCGTATCTTTCTGCGGCTTCTTCTCAACTCTTTCAAGAGATGAGTCTACATAAGCTTTTAAATTCGTCTCAATTCTGTCAAACTCTTTTCTTATGTAGCTCGGAATTGAGGACGAGTTCTCGTGAATTTCATCTTCATCAACATCTTCTTCAGCACTCGTGCATCCACGGATGCCTCCCATTCTTGATGTGTTGGTTGTGGAACTTGGGGATGGTTTTTCCCATTCAATTGCACTCAAATAACAGGGTCACCAACTCATCCCCGAAGGAGGCAACCGACGATGCATAATAATCTAAAGAAAAATAGAATAATAAATCGCTAAATTGCAAAATACATAATAATGTCGGTGAATTTAAAATTTTTAAAAGCACATACGTTGTCGATCAGGCGCCACTGTTCTTGATGTTGTCGTAGTAGATGAAAGAATTCGCAGTCTATCGCAACATCCTTGATAGTTGAGGACCTCCCGGACGAGATGACAGGATTACCCACAAAGGTGTCCCAGGATGGGGAATTGCTTCAGTACGCCCAACACCGGAGCACATAAGCAAACCCGTGGCAATCAATAAAAATTTTGGCCTTTCATGCATCGATTGGCTCTAGCAGACCATCTTTCGATATTTGTCGGTAGAAAATCAAAAGCCACCCGGCCCAGAGTACTTGTTGAAAGAATCCATATCATCCATTAAATAGATGTAATCTGTTTCAATTTTTTCGCTTCTAGTCCCGCACTGAAGCAGCCCGTAAACAACCCAAAGTAAAGCCACCTTAAGGCGACCACCTTGTACAAGTGATGTATCTTTGATAGCGTTAGAAAAATCCTCCACGTACAAATTTTTCTTTCTGTAATATAATAATTATTAAATTATAGATCACTAAATTGCAAAATAAGAAAAAAACTAATGTAATTTCAAATTTTTCTTGCTTGGTGCGATCGAAGAAATCGACGAGGTTGGACATTGAGGTTTCACGCCAAACCTCAACCCCGTCACCAAGGCAAACTCGCGAGGACCAAAAATTGTCTCGTGGTAAAAACGTGGAACCATACTTTTTCTTTAGAATCGGAGCGATCCTGGTTGAACAAGAGGAAGAAATGCAGTTGGCCTTGAAAGCTGGATCCCTTCGTGTCGAGGAAATGTCCAAAACAAGATTATGCGAACAATTCACGTTCTTCATTGGACAAGGCCTCGTGTATAGCTTTGAAGATCCCGGTATGAGCACGCGAACTCAATTTTACCTTGTATTGTTCCTCAACCGGAACAAGAGATAATGAAACTGTGTAATCAAATAAAAATAATAATCAAAATCTTAATTAATAATACCTTAAATAAACAAAACAAAAGATTTAATAAAGAGTTGTTACTAACGGTGGGATTCGTGACGTTGTTGCCACCGGAGACCTTCTTCGCCCTCTTCGACCTAATTTAGTGAGAAATTAATACTCTTAACATTGACAAATACTCGTACAATTTAAATGCTCGGGCGTAAGTACCTTCTAATTGAGGCGATACATTCTTGCTTAGGAGATTTTTCAATAAAATTTGAGACACGGAAGACAATTCTTGAATTAGATATTAGTTCGTCTGATGCAAATTCGACTAATTGAAGTGTACAACAAACACATATGAATTATAGGGCAAAAGAGAGCTAGCCAAGCCAATATAAATAAATATGAATGAAAAGGTATGTGATGTAAAACCAAACTACACATTAACTTAACATTTTTGAGAATACGATTTTGAAAATCACCTCATACTTTTGTTGTAAAAGCGCACAGGAATTCCCTTCGGCAAAGTACATCTTGTATCCCCGCCAAAAAGAAAACTACCTTAAAGAATGAACAAACAGACCCCCAACTATACCAAAAATATTCAGGACCTCACAAATCTAACAAAAGCTAAGCATCACCCAAGTTAATCTAACTTCCATTATCTTCGGAGGCTACAATAACAAAAACATTGCGGTAGCTTCAAAAACTAATTCAAAACTCCTCAAAGGCTTTGGTCACAACTCACAAAACATGGCCAATAGATGCTCTTATCAACAGTACGTCCAAAACTATTAACAACAAAAAGCATCGAACCTAGCCCATGATCGGTCAGATACATCATAATGTAAAAATTAAGTACTTGAATAACAAGCACAACCACAAATCTATTCATTCTTAATAATCTATTATGTCAATAGTTTACACATTTGCGAAGGAATACAAAATTACAAAAACCTAAATCAAAAGAATGGAAAGACAAAACGTAGTTGTACATAAAATCAGCAGCTAATAATCAAACACACAACAGCTTTGGGGCGAAAACGTAGTTTTTCACACACTCATGCACAAAACACACACACATATTAAAATTATCGGTTACGTGGACAAAATTTTCTTAAAAACTTGTTGTAAGCCAAGAAGCGATAAATATATAAGAAACAGAAAAAGATAAAGGAAATATGAAAAACAATAATTATTTAAACTTGTCCTTTTCCAATTAAATGCAAACACTACAAGAAAATCACCCGAGAAAAAAATGCTTCGTTAATTCAAGAATCTCGAATTTGTCGCAGAAGGAGAGTCCACCAGGAGTTGAGAGAGAGTATCTTTCTGAGCTGTTGAGAAAAAGAGAAATAATTTTGTGTGTGTGTGTGTATATATATATATATACATATATATATATATGGAAAAATCAAATTATATATATACCGGCGAAGAAGAGTATACCAAATAAACAGGGAGGCGGTGGGGCGAGGCTGCGTGGCGATGGGCAACAGGCTGCGGGTGACGGGAGGCGGCTAGGCGAGGAGGCGGTGGCGGTAGGCTGCGCGACGGAGAGGCGACAGCGGCCGGGCGACGGGAGGCGGTGGCGGCGAGGCCGCGCGGCGACGAGAGGGTGGTCGCGGCAAGAAACGGTAGTGGAGACGAACGTTGATCTTTGGGTTTTAAATTTGAGCTCAATTTTGTTTTGTAGTGTTTAAAATACATTTTTAAATATATGTATATATATATATATATTTTTTTTTGATTTTGTGGAATTTAATAAAAAGAATGGAATAAGGGAAAAGGAGGGAATGAGTTTTGGGATAAAGAGAGGGATGTGATAAAATAAAGAGAGGGATGGGATGAAATGAGATGGAATGATTATTAAGTGGGATAAGGGGCTTTTGGGACATTTCACTGAAAAAAAGGGTAGAAAAGGGTTTTTCAAAATGTGGGGTTATAAAAGTATTTGACACACAAGTTTTGGTTAATAAAGGATTTTCTCTCTACAAAAATTTTATCGACTCCATCATTACCAAAACTAGCTATAATATAAAAGAAATTTAATAATAGGAATCATTACTTAAGACGACTTTTATTATTCAAGATATGATTTTTTTTTTAACTTTGCTTGGTTTCTTTGCTTGGTTTAAATAATGATCAAAGTCATTTAAATTGTATTTAAATTAATTTTTTAAGTCCATAATTGTATTTAGGGTCTAAATTGTATCTTAACTCGGGATTTTTATGAGATGTATTTTTGTCCACTACTTAGCTTGATATGGTGTCTCGTATCAATTATCATTTTTAATTTTATTTCTTCCTTTTAATTTTTGCCCAAAAATTCACCTACAAATTGACCTACAACTTTATTAATTTTATGATATAAATTTGGGCCAAAACATATATTTTTGGCCCACTTAATGACCTTACTAATTCATAATTTGAAGTCCTCAATATAATCCAAAATAACGGAAGATCGTTCATCCCCCAATCTCTCATTTCAGTAAACCTCACGCCTGCAACCCATTCCCGTCTCAACCGTCCCTATCACTACCGTCGCCGATGTCGGTGAAATTATTGTTTGTTCTCGTAGTCTTCAATGTAAGTCCTTCAACTGGCCGTAGTTGGAGCCGTCGAAATCGCCGTCCACATAGTCGTTGTTGCTTTCACTCTCTTCAAAATTCTAGTAAGGTAAACAACTTTTCACTTTCGTAATAAGTTGTCATCACCTCACCATTGTTTTGGAATAGAGCAACTCCAATTTACGCCACTTTAACAACCTTGAAATAGATCATCGCACACATCAACAAATATTAGCAATACCAGATATAGCAAAAAGACATTGATTACAAGCTTAAAACAAGGGATAGATACAATTACCAACAAACAACTAGTTATAATTAAAATACACGTCGATATAATATTAAGAACACCATGTTTCACACAAACTATTTCACCTATACATGTTGAAATCAATCGATATTATTTGGTTCCAAATGAACTTAAGCGGACCTTTATGCAAGAGAGCTTCAACACAAGATGATTCTTATACAAATAATCATATAGGCTCCCTCCGGGCATGGTGGATACCATCAAGCAAGAATTAAGTCCAGCTTAACCCTAAAGTAGAAATATCAATCCAACCATAAAAGTAGAAATCATCCTTTACATATTCAACTCAATTTAACCCTAAAGCAATATTTAGCCGTTATATCGAAACAACATCATATCCATCAGCTCAAACCATCTAAAGGAAAAGAAAGAAACATACTCAAAAATAAACATCAGTCATGTAGTGATAGGGAAAACTGTAGCTATAAATTGAAATTCAAGATTATTTATCCAAATCCAAATATTTACAAGCACTGGATGCGAGGCAAGACGACTTGACTCTTGCAATAACTTCTACTTCTCCTCGGTTGAAATATAATAAGCTAACTTCATTAAAACTTTACCCCTTGACTATAAAGATATAGTAAGTGTTTGTTATTCTTACAAAGACAATGACTTAAAAGATAGAAAATAGTGCTTTGAGTTTATAAGGAGAAAAGCATATAGTTCGACCACTCTCTAAGTTAAGCCCTTAGTTCTATATGAAGGCAAAAACAAGTCTCTTCTTGGAATTACGCAAGCACGGTCTACGAAAGGACATACAATAATTCCGACCGTCATTAATAAATCATTCATTAACCACATTATGATGCTTATATATAAACGAGGTAACAAATTTTGGCTCTTACCATTGAGATAATCCAAGGTCAACAAAAAGATTGAGATAATAGATAAGAACGACCGATGACTTCCAACATATCACGTAACGCAAAACAAAATATGCGGTTTTATGAAAACAAATGGACAAGTGAGATTTCTATCAGTTTATCATTTTATTCATCTTATTTGCCATAAAAGGTTCATTTTCTCAAGATTTAGATACTTTAAGTAAATCAAGATTAGGTCACTAACAAGAGCTTTGGAATCAACTTCTTTAAAAAGCACATCACAAGATTCGAACATCAATCTATAAATAGAAACATGATTCTTTAAATCCATATTCTTAAGCGCATATCAAGAATCTATATGAGTTCCCTCCAATAAAGTGAGACTCAATCGAGAAGGCTAATAGATCGTCAAAGTAACTCAAAATAAATATGTTTGTATAGAAGAAATTTATAATCAATCGGAAAAAAAAGTCAATCGTAATTTATTAAAGAAGAAACTGAAAAGCACATCTTGCTCGGTTCCACTTCAAGCCCCAATGACGAAGCTTACAACAAACATCAATACCATTACCGCTCACGTAGTGGACGAGTCACCACCCCGCGAATCTCCTTCGCTCTAAACCACCGGAAAAAATACGGGTTTGTCGTCGCCATGGGATTTGTTCTGCGAAAATGAATGTCACGGAGCTCTGAAAAATTCTAAGGTTTTTGAAATAGCTAAGAGAGAATTGATTTAAATCGAGGGGAAAGAGGGGCATTTTAGATCTTTGCTTCTCGTTTTCATGGCTATTGTTCATTGCTGATAATACATCGATGGGGAGGAGTCGATTCCTTGTACAAAAGGCTACAGTGTTTTTCCAGATTTTATTAAACGGGCCTTACTTTTTCTCGGGCCATATAGAAACCGTTTAAGACCTACCAAACAATAAGAAAGACATGAAAACGTTTTTTCGTAGGCTTATCGGGCCTACCAAATGGGGCCTATGTATATTATTTTTAGATATGATCATATATTAATTGTTGGACTCCAACTTATATATTCACTGTGATGCTATATAATTAGGAGAACTCATATTATTTAATTAAATAATTAATTAATTGTTTATATGACATCAAAATACAAATGATGAGTATATAATGATCATTTTCAATATTATTCTCTCATCTCATTTTTATTGTACAAAAGAAAATGACATGAGTTTTAATGAGGAAGTTGATTATTAGTATTTAAATATGTAAAATTGAAAATAAATATGTTATTTCAATTTTATTGGAAAGAAGTTACTTTAATTTGGGAGGGTAGAATGAATAATTGTTTAATATGAAGTATAAATAAAAGATATTTTTAAGTATTTATTATTTTCTTTTCAAAAAAAAAAGTATTTATTATTTTGAAATGGTATATTTGATTTTTGTTAGTTTAGGTATGAGAAAAAAATAATTATTCTGGAATTTTGAACAATATAAAATAAGGCGTGATATATATATATATATATATATATATATATATATATATATATATATATATATATATATATATATATATAAAATATTTTACTTTGTTTTTTTCTTACTTAATTAAATAAGGGGGTGCTTGGTAAAAAATTAAGGAATGGAAAGGGAATGGTAATGGGAATGGAAAGGAATGATAGTCATACCCCTCAATGGGGTGAACTATGGAGGATTCCTCATTTTAGAGGAATCAAAGTCATAGTAGTGTAATTCCAAACATACACTATGACTTTGATTCACATTCCTTACCTTCAAAACCCCTCAACCAAGCACCCCCTAAGCTTTTAATTATCTTTTATTTGTTTATATATATGCGAGACGGAAACGTGCTTCAAGATTATGAGCAAGGGTAGGGAGCTAGGACACACAATGATTAATTTCTTTTCTTTGTTGAGAAGGATTTGGGTGTAATCACAATATGTCCTCCACCTTCCGTGGTGCTTCTTCTACCGCATGTGTCCTGTTGTTGTTTGTATTATCAATCGTATCGATGGAATAATAAATAAATAAATAATAATTGAGGAGTTTTACCTCTTCAAGAATTTCAATAAATTTGTATTTCGTAATTTGGATGTTCTATAATAATTTGCACACTTCAAAAGTAAAAGTCCCACTATAAACTCGACCCTCACGTTATCCACAATATTACACAAAATGTCATTATTTTTACTCACACATACACACAATTCAACTCATTTTTGTTTAATATGGGAAACTCCGTGTCACCGCAGCCTTCGGCCCCTCTTGAGCATAACTTCGAAAAATATTGAGTTTGAAGTTTGAGATAAAAATCTCAGTGGATAACCTCGTATCTTTATTATCTGATTGACAAAGTATGCCGAAAATAGATATTTCTCCTTTCCCATGATTAAATCTTTTACTTGTCATTTATTTAATTTAAGGTTCGATCTTGTATACATATTAAATCTTGCTCGTTGAACTCACATTAGACGTACACTTGGGGTACGCTCACCGAATGCGATCTTGCTTTCCATAAACGAGATTAATAGAACTCACATTGGACGTACACTTGAGGTACGCTCACCGAATGCGATCTTGCTTTCCATAAACGAGATTAATAGAACTCACATCGACGTACACTTGGGGTACGCTCATTGAATGCGCATCTTGCTTTTTTAAACATAATTAATAATTAACTAAGTCGGTAAAACTTTTAAGGTGTTTAATTACTTTGCTTGAGAATACACCAACAGTCCATATAACATTAATGACTAATACGATAGTGTCATCTACCTTTTAACTTTATTGAGAAGTTAAACTGTTTGGAAAAATTCTGAAATTTAGAAATAGCGAGGGACGGTCGAGCTCGACTTATGCCGCACTTCACCTAGCACGAGTTTCCTCAAAAATCTTAGTGATCGTATTTTTATTAGTAAACTTTACAAGGCTTGTTATTTCGTTCGATTAACCCATTACGGATCTTTGAGTTTTGGATCTGTTTTCATATTTGAGAATACTTAATAAATACTAAATTCATTTAAACAAGTTACAACATCAAAAGTATTTTAAAATTCTGATGAATTTATTCATGGGTTTAATGAGGACGTCGAGCCTCATTTCTTTAGCCTCTTTAAAAAATTAGCCAATAAATTTAGTAAAAGAAAAAAATCAAATAAAATACTTACACTATTTTACAATTTACAAAAATGAGTGCAAATACATTTCATCATATACATAATAAGTTCGTATACTTATTTCAAAGAAAACATATACCCAATATTTTTTGCAAAAAGATTAAATAAACAATCATCAACTTTAAAAAAATAAATTTAAATACTTAAGCTTTGAATCAAAACATAAAAAATTTGAATTTAAGCATATAATAACACATAGAACTCATAAGTATATTAATTTTAATCAAAATAAATAATTATAAATAATGTTTCTCCAATTATGTCGATAATAGTCCTAGTTCTCAGAAATTCCAAATAAAATATTTATACACATCCATAAATTCTCAAATTTAACAATATGATACTTTAATATGCATAGAAATATATCATAATAAGCATTATCGATTAATTCAACCATAAAATTATGACTTCATAATTTTCGAATAAACATGGAAAACTGACATATAATATTTAAAATTACAGAAGAGGCATTTAGACAAGTCCAAAATTTATGAAATTAAACTATGTTATACATGACTAAACATAGAACAAAGTTTATTAAGGGTCCTAAGCCTAATTCGTTACGGATTAACACCAGATTAGCAAGAAATGACTTTGAACTCACTGATCCTCGCTCTGGACAGGTTTTAGCAAAATATTCATATCTCTATTTTGGCTAGGCCAAAATATACGAAATTTAAATATATTGTATTAGACTTATCATAGAACATGCCTCTAAAATTTAATAATTTTTGCATTAGCCAAACGATAGAAATTTTGATTATAAATCACAGTCACGTTTTTCGGCCGATTTGTATCACACTCATTTCAAAGATTTATTTCTCCTAGATGATAACTCCGATGATTCTGAAATTTTTCTACGTCATACTAGATTGTAAGATTATAATTTATGATTTTTTCAAAATTTTTAGACGATTGCAAACAAGGTAACCAAGCTCATCAAGTTCATGGTTCAAAACTGGCCAGTTTCATGAAGTAATTTTCATGAACTTCCATAATTTTTTTCTCGTAAAAGGTAGGTCCTTTCAATACCAATTTTTACACACTTATAGTATGCCAATAGAAGAATATCAACATATTTTTGTTTTAAAAAAACGTTTATGGAACAGAGGATGAATATCATCAAAGTACGGGCTCCAAAACATATAAGTTTGTCACGTAGCATGTTCGTAAATGATTTTACCCATCATAACTCGATCAAAACTCTAAAGTAAAACCATAAATATTTATTACACACATCAAATAACATATATTAGGCTGAAAATAACAGAAATTAATGAGTTAAAGCATTCAACGATCTTGACGTAAATTACTCGAACACGCTTTTTAGGCATATTTAGTTTAGCAACCTTTGTAGCTTCCTTCTCTATTTTCTTTTGATTCTTTGGACGAAATATGATTCTTGGAAGTTTGGGAGGTGCTCAAGTAGTGTTGGAAGCTAGCATCTTGAATGGTTTCATCAAAACAAAAAAAAATAAGATGTAGTTAGAAAGAGGGAGGAACCGTGAGAAGAGGGTGTTTCTTCTATTTTTATTTTTTTTTATGAAAGAAGCTTGTAACAAATCTTACCTTGATGTCTATGGTGTAAGAAAGAAGCTTCACTTGATGGAGGTTTAAGACTTAGTGAAAAGAAAAGAAAGAAAAAAAAAAGGAAGAAGGATGGAGCCGATGATGATTGACGAATGTGAAGAAAAAGAAGCTGGGTTTGTACTTGTATAAATGGAAGAAAAAATGGGACGTGACCCTTCCCTAGCCAAGGCTGAAACTTGGCCACTAATTCACTCTCTTTTTTTTTCCCTTTTTTTTATTAACGAATCAATATTTAATTTAAGATATTTGTCCTATATGTATAAAAAAATCACTACACAATATCATTTAATCTTTAAACGAGTTGTTGAATAATTATTTCCAGAGCATATTAATTCATCACATATTATTTCATGAATTACTAAAACGTAAAAATACGAGATAGCTCGGTGGTAAAGCTAAGCAGAGGGCTACGTCTCCAACTTTGTCCAAGATATCGAACGGTCCTATGTAGCGGGGTTTCAATTTGCCCTTCTTCCGAAACGAATTAACCCTTTCATTGGTGCAACTCTCAAGAACACTTTTGCCAACTTCAAATGTAAATCCTTTCTTCAAGTGTCGGCATAGGACTTCATGTCGATCTTGTGTCGTTTTAATCCTTTTCTTGATTTTTGTAATGATTTCCACTGATTTTTCACGAGTCCAGTCCTAGAATTTTGCGAACTCCAACTTCATCCCAACAAATTGGCGATCTGCACTTCTTTCCATAGAGCGCTTTGAATGGCGTCATTTGTATCGTGGTTTGATAACCGTTGTTGTAGGCAAACTCCACCAAGGGAAGGTGGGTTTTCCAACTTCCTTCAAGGTCTAAGGCACATGCCCTTAACATATCCTCCAAGATTTGAATGGTCCTCTCTGATTGTCCGTCCGTCTATGGGTGGTATGCGGTGCTAAAATTTAAATTTGTTCTCAAAGCTTGTTGCAGCCTTTTCCAAAATCTGGAAGTAAAGCGAGGATCTCTGTCTCAAACTATTGAGACGAGTACTCCATGTAGTCCGACTATCCATTCTATGTACAAGTGCGAGTTTGTCCAGAGAATAAGTCATTCGGACATGAATGAAATGTGCGATCTTCGTGAGCCTATCCACGACAACCTAGATGGCATCGTGATTCCTTGTTGGTCCCGAATGTTGAGTTGATTAAAACCTTGAGATAGCCTTCTAGAACAAAATCTAGAAAGGGGGTTTGAATAGATTTTGTAGATTTTTAAATCTTTTCAAAATCAATTCAAAGTATCGATTAAGCACACGGAAAACAATTTTAACCTCAACTTTCAACAAGATCAAAAGCAATGCCGATATTCAGCATTTTAACTAAGACTCTGAAATTTAATTTTGAATAACAAATTGTAACTTGAATAGAAATTAAAAAAAAAAGCAAGAAAGAACACCGAGATTTTATAGTGGTTCGGATTATAACAATCCTACATCCACTCTCCTTCTCCAAACTTTGAAGAAGGGTCTTCACTAGCCACTTACTTACTTACAATCTTTACACTTTACAACTTGATCTTCAATTCTTCAAGAATACTAACTAAACTTCTAAAATCTAAATCTAAGAATGAGATGTGTTTTGAAGATATGAAGTGAAGTGTTCTACAAACACTTAGAAAACTCTTTTGAAAATTCTTTGCGAATTGAATAGTGAATGGTGTGAAAAATCAGATTGGCATAAGTGTATTGAAAAATAAAATCTAGACCTATTTATAAGTCAGAAAAGACAGGTTAGTTTGTTAGTCGGTTCTAACAAAGCTGAAACCGCTCAACAAACTTATTCTTGAAAGCTGCTCTTGACCTCACTGATTTTTCCTACTCGCCTGCGGTGACTTGGTGAAGACTTGCCTTTCTTATTCTACTCGGCTTGTCTTGACCTCGTACGAGCTCTTCATGATCGTCTCCTGCAGATGACTAGTTTTGAGCTTGTCTCCGGATGACTTGTAACTTTAGATTTCCAGATCACCTAATCAGCTCTAGACCTGGGCCCCGATCAGCCTTAGTTCCCGAACTTTGACTGAGCTGTTTATTGACGTTATGCAGCTTGACTAGATTGATCTTTTAACTCATCAAAACTCTACTTGGTCTAACATTCCTGACTGTCTTTGGAAGTCCTGTGACGAAGTCCATCGTGATGTTTTCCCATTTCCATTCTGGCATCTCTAAAGGATGTAGCAATCCACGATGCTCGTTGGTGATCCGATTTAACTTGTCGACAAGTTAAACACTTTTGACAAAGTGAGCTATTGTTCTCTTCATGCCTCTCCACCAAAAATTTTCTCTTAGTCCTTTGTACATCTTTGTCTCTCCGGGATGTACGGTGTAAAGGCGTGTTGTGCGCTTCTTTACGGATCTCGTTTATGAGATTCTCATCCTTAGGTACGCAAATCCTATTCTCGAACATCAGCGTCCCATCGCTGCTCACGGTAAAACCCTTAATGGTTTCTTTTTCTATCCGCATTCTCAATCCTTCAAAAATTTGTCGCCCTTTTGTGCATCCACGATTCTTTCCTTCAAGGTTGGTTGTAGTGAGAGTGCATAAATCGGTGCATCTGCACAACATTTGTTCGAAAAGTCCATGCTCAATTGGTAAAATTCTCTAAGCGGCGGCTCTTGTATGGTTGGCAAGACGTTGAGTGTCACGCTTTCTCTCCTACTTAAAGCGTCGGCTACCACATTTGCGTTCCCGGTGGTAATGGATTGTGCGGATCGTAATCCTTTACCAACTCTAACCATCTCCTTTCGCGTATGTTTAACTCTTTTTGTGTGAAAAAGTATTTTAAGCTTTGTGGTCCGTATAGATTTCAGCTTACTTCCTTACAGGTAATGCCTCCATATTTTTAGTGCATGAACCACGTGGCTAGCTCCAAATCATGCGTTGGATAGTTTTGCTCGTGTGTTTTGAGTTGTCGGGAAGCATATGCAATAACCTTTCCGTCTTTGCATAAGGACACATCCTAGTCCAGGACAAGGATGCATCGGTGTAAATAACGAATCCCTCGGATCCATCCGGGATAGTTAACACCGGTGAAAAGTTAATCTCTTGTTCGGTTCTTGGAAACTCTCCTCACAAGCGGGCGTCAAATGAATTTCTCAGTCTTCTTTGTTAAGCGAGTTAGAGCTTTCGCAATTCGTGAGAAGTCTTGTATGAATCTCCAAGAATAGCCTGCTAATCCAAGAAAACTTCGTATTTCATTGACATTAGTGGCGTTTTCCAATCCATGATGGCCTCTAGCTTTGCTTTGGGTCCATCTCGATTCCCTTCACGAGATTATGTGTCCCAAGAAAATAACACGGTCGATCCAAAATTCACATTTGCTGAATTTGGCATACAATCTTTCACGTCTTATTACCTCTAAGATAGTATTAAGATCTTCTTCGTGTTGTTCTTTGTCCTTAGAGTATACTAGTATGTCATCGATGAATACAATAACACACCGATCCAGGAATGGATGAAATACTCGATTCATTAAATCCATGAAAATTGTCGGCACATTCATCACTCCAAAAGGCATTACCGTGAATTCGTAGTGCCCATAACGTGTCCTGAAAGTTGTCTTAGGAATATCACTTTCCTTCACTTTCAATTGGTGATAACCGGACCTTAAATCAATTTTTTGAGAACACGGTAGCATTCTTTAATTGATCGAATAAGTCCTCAATCACTGGGAAGAGGATACTTATTCTTTATTGTCAATGGTTCAGTCCTCGATAATTGATACACATTCAAAAAGATCTGTCCTTCTTTTTCACAAATAGGACTGGCGTTCCCCAAGGAGATATGCTAGGTCGATGAACTTCTTTTCCAACGAGATCTTACAAGCTGTTCCTTGAGCTTTTGTAACTCCTTGGCGCCATTGTGCGGTGCCTTGGATACTGGTGTAGCTCACGGGTATTAAGTCGATAGAGAACTCTATTGACGATCCGGGGTATCCCGAGATAGCTCTTACGGAAACACGTTAGGATAGTTCTTTACGATTGATACTTCATTTAGCAAAGCTTTGCTCTCTCTTGAAATGTTGACTAAATACCTGGACATTTTCCTTTCCGCAATAATCTCGTGGCATTTATAGCGGAGATCATCTGTATTCCCGTCCTCGCCTTGATGCCATGGAAAGTGAAATGTTGGTCGTCCTTCATTTCAAGTCGATCTCTCGATCGGTACACCATATTATTGCTTTGTTCCTTGTCAACCAATCTATTCCCAAGATTATGTCAAAATTTCTCATATTAAGTACGTGAAGATCGGTTTCTATTTGGTGTTCACTTAATATGATCTTTAGTCCTTTTACTTGGGTTTCGATCTTTGTTGAGCTTCCGGATGGAACAATTACGTTTAAGGTTCCACCTTTGATAACCGGTATACCTAATTTTTCTCTATATTTCTCGGACATAAAAGAATGGGAAGCTCCTGTATCAAACAATACGTATGCGAGTGTATCGAGTACTAGTAATGTACCGCTAACGTCTCATGCTGCTCAGCTGTCCATGTTGTTCATAAGGTGTTGGGTTCTCACCATCTTCTTCACCATCGAGGATCGCATTCACATGAGCTTGTCCTCTTTGACTTTGAGCGGGAAGTTCCTCCTTGGTGGTCCGGGTAGATTGTTATTTCCCCAGGATGGTTGCCTAGCCTGATAGTTCCCCATGGCGGCTGCCTTGCCGGGTAGTTTCCCATAGGTGGCCTAGGATTATTCATCATTGGAGGCCGGTTACTTCCTACTAGTGCAATCGGAAGCTCGTGTCTGTTTGGTGACACCGATAACATATCTTTGTCCCCCTTAGACATGTTCCTTGGTGTCTTCTTCCACACTTAGGGCAAATCGGTGAGAGCTTAAATCCGTTCGGGGCATTAAAATTATTTCCTCTTAGTGGCGGGTTTACATTCCTCTTAAAGTTAGGTTGTCAATTTCGGTTTACGAGACATAGCCATTGGTGTTGACTTGAACTCTAATCCCAAACCGATCGAGATGATCGGTGCTCGATCGAAAACCTCATTGTAGTTTGGGAGTTTCGGTCCAGCTACAACTCCTCCTACTTTGGGCCTCAAACCCCTTTCAAGTCTCCTTGCTTTTTTCGAATCAATCTCCACCAGATGTGGAGCATATCTAGCCACTGGTTGAACCTCCTCTCGTATTCGGACACCGAGAGTGTTCCTTGACGGAGATTTATAAACTCTTGCTCCTTACGGTCACACAAGACTTGTGGGAAATACCTTCCCATTCTTGCTCGTTTGAAATCTTCTCATGACAAATCTTGCTTTTCTTCTGCAATCGAAGTTCGTTCGTAAGATTCCCACCACCGGGCAACATCCTCTCCTAGTTGGAATTGCGCACAAGATACTTTTTGTGCGTCAAAGAAAAGTCATGTGTCGGAAAATTCATTCCGATCTGCGATCCATTCCTCGGTACCCATAGGACCTTCCTTTCCAGTTAGCTTTGGTGGGTGCATGCGGCGTAACTGCTCGACAAAATCGTTAACCACAGGTGGTGGCGGGGGCATAGGCATAGGCTGGGTGTGGAACTTGCCGATGCATGAAATCCTAGAGGGTGTGGAAGAATTCCCTTGCCATGTCTGCTCCAGATGGAGCATTTTGTTGTTCTTGCCCTACTTACTCCATGGACGGATTTCGTGCTCTCCTCCTAGTAATGCGGGGTGTCACTCGTGGTGTCATTTTAAAAAGTCTCGAGGAGAAAATAATATTTACATTATATAGGTATGATACAAACTTCAAAACAAAGCCTGATATCTTAATTAACAAGGTACTTAGCACCAATTATGCATTTGGAGTACACAAGACACCGGAAAACACTGTCGCGATTCAAAGGCACGGTGACGGCAAATGACATCCTGTAAGTTAGGGAACCAAAGATCACAAGTAATTAAAGCGATGATCGGGTAAAATAACGGATAGAATAAAGCATACTCACATCATGTGAGATGTATTTCATATATATATATATATATATATAGCATCTCAAAGTTTTCGGAGAAAAGTCTCCTTACAACATAATATAGATTTGAAAATTAGGCGTCTATAATAAGCATCTAACACTGCGCATCCTCACATTAATACAGATCATGCGAGTGATAAAAGTGGTTAGGCGAGGGTTAAGCTAGGGCCAAGTGCAAAAGGTAGGCCGTACATCCGTTTTTCGTGCATCGGAAAAAACTACAACTATCTATACTACAAAGCGAGGTAAGGGAAAACGGGTGTGCTGATCTAAAACCCTGGCGGACAACTAGGTCCCGCCACATCCGGGTGTGATAGCGTGCTCGGCTCCTAAGGTGCCCAATCATCCTCGCCCTCGCCGCTGTCGGTCTCGCGAGGTGGAGGTGTAGTAATGTCGGTGTGGAAATGATCTTCTACGTCCGACGGCGTCATGTATCGGCTCAAGATATGGCTCAACCGGATCATACTCCTCGGGTCCCCCAAACCAGTCTCCTCCCACAAAGAACTTCTACCTCCACGACTACCTCGCGCAGCACCGCGCTCCTCGGTCGCCCTCCTGCGGCAAAGGCAGCTACTGCGCTAATATGCGATCTTTGGCGGTATGCGGTGCAATACTCTCACAGTGGCTCGTGATGCTCGCCTGATGGCTCACGATGCTCTCTGGTGGCTAGATGCAAGCAAGTTGCATAGTTTAACATCTCCATCATAAGTTGCAGCCCTAGCATTGTGAACCATAGCTACCCACGGTTGCCACTTGTGAATGCTATTGTGCCCGTCGGCCGTAATCCCCCGATAACCTCCTCCACAAAAGAGTCGAGGTGTATGTGGCTACCTATGCGAGAATCGAGGGCCGACAGACGGTCGAAAATACCTCGAGACAGTGGCATCCATAAAGCATGAATGCCGTCTCTAAACAAGGTAGCAGCTGCCCACTCCGAGTCAAAGTACTCCTCTGCGGCGAAAGACATCCTATAGGCGCGCGAAAACAGCGTATGCAGATATCGACTCGTGCTCGAACCGGGATATGGTGAGGTAGCGGTGTCTAGACGTCATGGCTGGAAGGGCTTCTACATGACATAATCTGGTAAAAAGAATAAAGGTTCTAAGATCGGTGTCTTATGGTAGGGGATAGTAACAAAAAGAAAAAAAAAAATTGCATCATTTAAGCAATGGGTTGTTTCTACACATAAAGCACGTAATTCATATCAAACAAGATTTAAAACACCAAAAATATTATTTCATTTCATAAGCTTATCACATAAATTCATCTCATAAACTGGTAAGTGTCGTAATTCCCACTTTCATAAGTACTTCAAAATCACGAATTTTAGGGGTTCATGTATCAATTCTTTAATTAGAAACTTTCGTACCTTGAGGGTGCCTCAGGCTTTGCAGTAGACACATTTTCCCACGAATAATTTTTCTTATGAAATTTAATATATATATATATATATATATATATATATATATATAAAACTTATTTTACTAGAAAAATAATTTGGATATGAGTAATTAAGTTATTTTGTCCGAAGTTTTGAACATGAGCTCGATACCACACTGTAACACCCCAAGATTTCAGAATACGAGGCCCTTGTGGCTTTTAACACTCTAAACTCGGGTTGTCACTTAATAAACGAAGAATCGAGTTTTTTTAATAAAAATATTTAAACGTAAACGTAAACAAGTCGAAGATAAACTTAAGAGATTAACAAATGAAGACTTAAATATTATCTTTAACATAATACATGAGTTGCATTTTTTTATTTATTAATTGGAAAGGAAGTAGTTGCGTACAAAGTAAAGCGTCGAAGCGATCCGTAAAGGTTCGTTTACTCGGCATAAGAAATTAAAATCGTCTTTCTAAGCAATTGCATCTTATTTAGAATATAAGTTTATTAGCATCATAATTAGGAAAACTCCGTGTCACTGCAGCCTCCGGTCCCTCTTGAGCATAACTTTGAAAAATAATGAGTTTGGAGTGTGAGATAAAAATCTCGGTGGATAACTTGTATCTTTATTATCTGATTGACAGTATGTCAAAAATAAATATTTCTCCTTTCCCATGATTAAATCTTTTACTTGTCATTTATTTAATTTGAGGTTCAATCTTGTATACATATTAAATCCTGCTTGTTGAAATCACATCGGATGTACGGTTAGGGTACGCTCACCGAGTGCGGTCTTGCTTTTCATAAACGAGATTAATAGAACTCACATCGAGACATACACTTGGGGTACGCTCACTGAATGCGGTCTTGCTTTCCATAAAGGAGAATAATAGAACTCACATCGACGTACACTTGGGGTACGCACACCGAATGCGATCTTGCTTTCTTTAAACATAATTAATAATTAAGCTGAGTCGTTAAAATTTTTAAGGTGTTTAATTACTTTGCTTGAGAATACACCAGGCAGTCCATATAACATTAATGACAAATACAAATAGTGTCACCCACCTTTTAACTTTATAGATAAGTTAGAAGCTGTTTGGAAAAATTCAAAAATTTAGAAATAAGCGAGGACGGTCGAGCTCGACTTATGCCGCACTTCACCTAGCACGAGTTTCCTCAAAAATCTTAGTGATCGTATTTTTATTAGTAAACTTTACAAGACTTGTTATTTCATTCGATTAACCCATTTAGGATCTTTGAGTTTTGGATCTGTTTTTCATATTTGAGAATACTTAATAAATACTAAATTCATTTAAACAAGTTACAACATCAAAAGTGTTTTAAAATTCGATGAATTTATTCATGGGTTTAACGAGGACGTTGAGCCTCATTTCTTTAGCCTCTTTAAAAATTAGTCCAATAAAGTTAGTAAAAGAAAAAAATCAAATAAAATACTTACACTATTTTACAATTTACAAAAATGAGTACAAATACATTTCATCATATACATAACAAGTTCGTATACTTATTTCATAGAAAACATATACCCAATATTTTTGTAAAAAGATTAAATAAACAATCATCAACTTTAAACAAAATAAATTTAAATACTTAAACTTTGAATCAAAACATCAAAAATTTGAATTTAAGCATATAATAACACATACAACTCATAAGTATATTAATTTTAATCAAAACAAATAATTATAAATAATATTTCTCCAAGTATGTCGATAATAGTCCTAGTTCTCAGAAATTCCAAATAAAATAGTTATACACATCCATAAATTCTCAAATTTAACAATATGATACTTTAATATGCATAGAGAAATATCATAACAAGTATTATCAGATTAATTCAACCATAAAATTATGACTTCATAATTTTCGAATAAACATGAAAAAGCGAAAATTACGGAAGAGGCATTTAGACAAGTCCAAAATTTATGGAATTAAAATATGTTATACATGACTAAACATAGAAAAAAATTTAATAAGGGTCCTATGCCTAATTAGTTACGGATTAACACCCAGATTAGCAAGAAATGACGATGAACTCACCGATCCTCGCTCTGGACAGGTTTTAGCAAAAATTCATATCTCTATTTTGGCTAGGCCAAAATGTACGAAATTTAAATATGTTGTACTAGACTTATCATAGAACATGCCTCTAAAATTTCATAATTTTTTCATTAGCCAAACGGTACCTGTTTTGATTATAAATCACAGTCACGTTTTTCGGCGATTTGTATCATACCCATTTCAAAGATTTATTTCTCCTAGATGACAACTCGATGATTCTGAAATTTTCCTAAGTTCTACTAGATTTTAAGGAGATTATTCATGATTTTTTCAAGATTTTTAGACGCTTGCAAACATGGTAACCAAGCTCATCAAGTTCATGGTTCAAAACTGCCCAGTTTCTTAGAAGTAATTTTTCATGAACTTCCATAATTTTTCCTCTTAAAAGGTAGGTCCTTTCAATACCAATTTTTACACACTTATAGTATTCCAATAGGAGAACCTCAACTATTTTTTTAAAAAAAAACGTTTATGGAACAAAGGATGAATATCATCAAAGTAGGGGCTCCAAAACATATAAGTTTGTCACGTAGCATGTTCGTCAATGATTTTACACATCATAACTCGATCAAAACTCTAAAGTAAAACCATAAATACGTAGTACACACATCAAATAACATATATTAGGCTGAAAATAACAGAAATTAACGAGTTAAAGCATTCAACGATCTTGACGTAAATTACTCGAACACGATTTTTAGGCATATTTAGTTTAGCAACCTTTGTAGCTTCCTTCTCTATTTTCTTTTGATTCTTTGGACGAAATATGATTCTTGGAAGTTTGGGAGGTGCTCAAGTAGTGTTAGAAGCTAGTATCTTGAATGGTTTCATCAAAACAAAAAAAAAAAAGATGTAGTTAGAAAGAGGGAGGAACCGTGAGGAGAGGGTGTTTCTTCCATTTTCTTTTTTTTTTTTTTTTTTTTTTATGAAAGAAGTTTGTAACAAATCTTACCTTGATGTCTATGGTGTAAGAAAGAAGCTTCACTTGATGGAGGTTTAAGACTTAGTGAAAAGAAAATAAAGAAAAAAAAAAAGGAAGAAGGATGGAGCCGATGATGATTGACGAATGTGAAGAAAAAGAAGGCTGGGTTTGTACTTGTATAAATGGAAGAAAAAATGGGACGTGTCCTTTCCCTAGCCAAGGCAGAAACTTGGCCACTAATTCACTCATTTTTTTCCTTTTTTATTAACTAATCAATATTTAATTTAAGATATTTGTCCTATATGTATAAAAAAATCACTACACAATATCATTTAATCTTTAAACGAGTTGTTGAATAATTATTTCGAGAGCATATTAATTCATCACATATTATTTCATGAATTACTAAAACGTAAAAATAAGATAACTACATTATTTAATTTCGTAAATTATGTCACATAATTTTTCATGCATTATTAAATTTATTATTTTGGTAATTCATATTATTTAGACGCAATAGGATTGTCATCGTCGAATTTTTATTATTTATTAAACGCTATTCTTTGTTCAATAAAATACGAGTTTGGTAAGAATTTTCAATAATTTTTCTTTGAATAGCACTTAAGTCTTATATTATACTCACTATAAATCAAACCTTAATTTTTCATTATACTTTAAAGTGCTAGGAGTGCTTACGGCTCGAGAACTCGCCCGTTTACACGAAAAATTACATCTTCAAAAATACATATATTTCATACAATAATTAATAATAATAATAATAATAATAATAATAATAATAATAATAATAATAATAATAATAATAATATTGGGATTTTGGGTTCGGGGTATTACATTATATGTATATATATTTTTTTGATCGAGCAAGAAAAGATATTTGGGCTCATAACATATAGGTGCAAAAATTAGGAGTTATTACATATAGGTTGTGCTACAGTAAAACCTTACAAATTGGTACACAAAAGGGGTCAATTTGACAAGAATAACCAGCCCAAGCGTCCAAAATTGCAGCAAAAATTGAGTGCATTTAATGCCCGAGAATCTGAAAAGTTACTGATGCGGATTGTGGGCCACTCAAATCGAGAAAAGTGGAAAGGATTTTTTCGCTCAAAAAATTGGTGCAAAATGCCGTTGGAATTTCATTTGACATTTCAATAACCAAATTCAAAAGCCCCTAAGCAACTCACGAGAGCCATTTTATTGAAGAATCAAAAACATGTACGTGGTAGGAGAAAGGAATTTGTATTTCTATCTTGTATTTGGTTGCTTATTCATCTTTTTTTTTTTTTTGAAGATTTATTCGGAGGGAGATATGGTACGTGGTAGGCGAAAGAAATTGTAAGATTCTAACGAAACAGAAAATAGGGACTTCGGAGCAGGGAAAAGGAAGTATGTTGAAGAGAGAGTAAAAGAAAAGAAAGGTAAGTAGTTTTTCCTAATTTTTGAAGAATTTATTAACATGTGAAGGTTTGATAGGTTTACGTAGCGAAATGGTTACGAATTACTCCCTCAAACTAATTTTGAATTTATTTTGTGTTACGAAGGTTTACGTAGCGAGAAATGGGGTGGATATACCGAGCAAAAAGAAAGGTTTGATAGGTTTGATAGTGTTTATATTGTACGAGAATGAATTGTGCAAAATTAATATTTTGATGTTTATTGATTTTCTCGGGAAAAAGAGTAGTGAGATACGTCTATAGTTCTACGGAAAGCTTGAATTATTTTAGGGAATACAAAGAGAAATATTCAGTTCTAATTCATTTACATTAAATGTATGTGTTGTCTGTTGTGCAAATGTTTATGCGATCTCACAAGTTTTTATTGTTTTACTTAAGAAACTGATAGTGATACCGTGATTGTGGAACGAATCCGTCGCCGAAGGAACAAACATCACAAAAGGACGGTAGTTCGGAATCTAAAGGTATACAGAGAGTAATTTAGTATCTTCTCTATAAATAATTAATTTCGAAATAATTTTGTTGTTTATGTTACAATCAACAAATGCAAAAAGGGGGGAAAAAAGAAATCTTGAAGAAGATTATTTATGATTCCTCATCGGAATGCGATTCGAGATAGCCCGCAAGTGAAAAGGGAAAGGTCATCAAGGCCAGAAATTGCTTTGGTGATGTTCTCTTTGAAAGCGTATTCGTGGTTGTGCAAGTATATTCTGGTTATGCAAAGTTAAATAGTTTAGTGCAAGCGTATAATAGATATGCAAAAATTTACATCCTTTGTGCAATATGTTGATATTCTTGTGCAATTATACGAGTGTTGTTCAATTACTAGTCTTTGTTGTGCAAAGTTTTCAACGAGTGTGCAAATGTTTGTATTGTTTAGCAATTTCTTTGTGTTGTTGTGAAAGCGCTAAAATTATAATGTTATTGACTAAAATTATTTTATCTTGAATTTTTTTATTTAGGTCATGTCAAAGTGGTTAAAAGCGAGGCGTATTATAGATCAAATCTACGAACTGAGTTAAAGAATTGAATAGTCTTGAGTTTAGGGATGAACATATTAGTATATTGAAGTTAACGCCTTCTTGGCTGTTTTTGATGCAATATATACTAAGGAACATGAGAAATTGATGAAAAAATGTCACAAATTTGAAGAGGATATAAGGCAAATAGTTGGTACATTTGATTTTGACAAGAAATGTTTTGTTATTGGAGGTGAGGAAATACCATTGTTGAATAGGGATGCAAAACTTATATTTGGGATTACTAGGGTGCTTGAGATGATAGAGATTAAGGGGATGAATATAGAGTTACACCTTGGATAAGAAGGTGTTTTAAAAGAGAGATTGAGAGTACGAGAATATGCATTTGTGATGTACGGAGCGGTTTATTCCGAGAAAATAAAGACACTAATTGGTAGTGATGAGGTGAGGATGTAGAAGATGTTGCTAGGCTAGTGCACTTTGTTATCTTATGGCGTGTGTCCTGTCTCCATTTCAAAATAGATCATGTTCTTTCCACTTATCTGTTTACGTGGAAGATGCTGGGAAAAATATGCAATTACGAGTAGAGCACGTACATTGTTGATATGTTCAAGAATCAATTGCTTGGAAGCAAAAAAATGAAAATTTGGTGGTTGTGCAATTATACTTCCTGTAAGAGAGTAATATATTTATTTAAAAATATCAATTTTAAAAACGAGTAATATTAAATGAGTTTGAATAAGTGAAATGATTTGATTTGCGGTATTGGTTGTGTGAGCACACATACTTATTTCGAGAGGATACATGAGGCATCATTCCCTCATTTTTAAACTTGGACATGAATCGATTCACAAGAGTATTCATTGTTTGAAGGCTATCGAAAAAGATCATGTAAGAAAAATTTATATTGTTCATGTATTAATGTGTAAGTTATTATTAATTTATGTCTTTATTTCAGGATATAAGGGTTATGTTGAAAGCAACAAAGATTGAGAAGCAGATTATGGGTGTGTTGTCGAATACGGGAAGGGTGTTTATGACGAGGAAACAAAATACGATGAAGCAGAGATGATTTTAAAGGGAAAGAGGATTGCATGGATCTTGATGGTGATCACGTTGGACGTGAAGATGGTGTTGTTGAAGAATCAAGTGAAGGCGAGTATGTTGAGGCAACTTGCGAGGTTCCAAACAGATGAATTGAGAAATCAGATGATGTTGTGAATACAATGGAAGATGATATTTCCAACAAAAGTCAACGTGCATGGAGATGGAAGATTCTACTTCAAAGTTTGTTGATGGTGGAGGATCGATGATAGGGTTTCAACGAAAGAGATGAAAGGATGAATTTAAATGGAGAAGCAAGATGCGGGAATGTTAAAGAGAAAACATTTTCATTCGGTCTTAATCTTACCCAAGATCTTGGTGTGAGATATCTCCAACTAAAGCTGTCAGAAATGTCCTAGAAGAGTTGAATGATGAGAAAAAAAGAAGGTAATGTCACACGAGGAGTTGAATGGAGAGAAAAAACACACAGAAATGTGAGTGAGGAGTTGAAGGTGAGGATGAAGGTAGTTTCTCACGAAATTGAAGTACAAGGAACGAAGGAAGATGACAGAGCTACGAGAAGATGAAAACTTAGATTCGATTATTGATAGAATGACCTGAGGAGATTGTGAGGCTAGAAAATGATAACAAGGATTTGAAATTGAAATATGAAGAAGAAATTTGAGGTGAAAAAGCAGCAGCGGAATTGAAGACAAAATTGGAAGAAACATCGGTACCTACATTTCTACACAATTATATGAAAATCCGATGAACTTAGCACATTTGGATCTGATGAAAAATTACACATTGCACAAAATGAGATTGAGAAGGCTGCGAAAGGAAGTTTTAGTTTTGTCTAATAGTAAAGCTAATTCGATGGGAATGGATGACGGGGAGAGAACACCATTGGATAAGGGGAAGCAGGTCAAAAGTTATCCTTCGCCGAGCACAATGATACGTAGAGTTAAAGTTAGAACAGAGAAGAAAGGTAGGAAGCAAGTTTTCATTACACCCGGCCCAAGTACACGGGAGATTAGTCTATTGGTGAGGATCAAGTCAAAAATAATTATGAAAATGAAATAAACTTTGAGAGGCCAATGCGAGAAAAAGAGTTTGATTTGGATGAAAATTGTATGGTGTAAAGAAGAAAGAAAACGACATAAAGGCAGATACATTACGGTTGATAACGATGGTGATGGGTAATTTTTCTTTGTATTATAGAGATTACTGATTTTTATGTATTAAACAAACTTGAATGACATAGATGTTATGAATGTGCGAAATTTGAGGTATGGGTAGAATTTGAATCAATTCTCTCAAGTAATTGTTAAAGATTTGGTTGCTATTATGCACCATGACAGAATTTCAAGTCGGTATAAATTAAACTAAATTTATTACTAAATATGAATATAACAATTAACATTTTTTCCTTTAATAAATGATGAGAATGCATCTGATTTATTGTCAACAAGGTAATTGATTCATGGTCGGAGATAATGCATCGAAGTACGACGAGAGAAGCCGGGAGCAAAATATGTTTTGGTTTTCACAAGCCACTGTTGGGTTAGTTTAATAATTTACATACATATTTTAATATTATTATTACACATGAAAATATGTGTTTCATTGATTATTTATAATATGTAAATATAGTCCTTGATTAAGTCAAATTCAAAGAATCCAAAAGGGACATTAGTGAACTTGATGACAAAGTTCTTGAGAGAGCGATGGATATGGAGTGTTTGTTATTTCCCATACTATTTGGAACATCAAATACTCCGGCAAGAGGAGGGGAGACCATTGAACACTTTTGAAACTTAACATGCGGAAAAATGAATGGAGGTTTTTAACTCAATGCGTCAAGGCGTCGAGGAGGTGACGATCATCATTTGGAGCAATCTATGATTGTGGTAAATAATACTTGTCTTAATTAAATGATTTGGTTTTAGGCATTCTTTATATTATATTTTGTTTTATAAAGTAATATTGTTAAATTAATTGTAACAGGTAAAATATGTGAATCGTAAATTGCGTGAGGTATTTTCAAAACATAGACTGCGCATCCATTCCTTAGAAAGAAGTTAATAGAACCCGATTTGAAGAAAGCTTGCAACAGGCTCGCAGATTCGATTGATTGTGGGATTATAGTATGCAACTATATAGAGACATTTGTGTCACAAAAAAAAAGCGACAAAAGGAGAGTTGATAATGCATCGGTGGCAATTCTGAGATCTAAAATGGTGAAGTTATTCCATGATGAAAACTTGATGTTATATTTGGATGAATCGTTTAATGAATGTTTGCTTAAGTACTTATTATGTGTAAAAACTTAATTTGTTACTCGACTTTTGGGTATCTTTTGTGGGTTTACATAACTTATGTAAACAAAACTTTTTATGTTCATGATTCCTTGGTGTGTCTGCGCAATTTTAAAATGTTTGTGCAACACTTGGGTATCGTTATGTGCAAAATTATTTGTTATTGAATGTCAGAGTGGAAAAATGAAATCTTAGTAAAATGTGCAAGAAAGAATAATGATGTAATATTTATAGTGCGACAAGAAGAAAGTTTTGTTTTTCAACGGTGCATGTTATGTTTTCAAGAATAATGAGCGTTTGTTATAACTTATAAAGGCAAAAGTAGTGCAGATTGTATGCTTCCTTGGTGTATAAGTAATTTAATAGATTTAGTGCAAAATGTGCGAGTTTTTAGATAGGCGTGCAAAAAAAAATTATTTTATTGTGCAATATTGAAATAGTTGTGCAAAACTTGCGAATGGTTATGTGCAAAAATATGATTTCAACGAAGAAAGTATTATTTTTCAACGGTGCATTAACAAAAAACAATACACATATTTTCTTAAGATTATAACAAAAACACATATTTTACAACGTTATTGAAACTGAAAAAAATACTAATTTTGCGAAATGAGTAATGTTAAAAAAGAAGTTAATTGTGGGGAAAAAAAAAGAATAGGGAGTGGAGAAGGAAATATCGGTAAAATGTGGAAGAAAGAATAAAAAATATGTCTTTGCAAATGTCGGTAAAAGGAAATCTTAGTAAACTTGATTTCACGTTTAGAAACGATCCTGCAAATATGTTAATATTTTGGTTGTTTAGGCCCTTTAATAGATTTAGTGCGGGATGTGCAATTTATTGGATAAATTTGTGCAAATATAATATTTTCTTGTGCAATATTGAAATAGTTGTGCAAACTAGCGAATTTTTGTGTGCAAAATTATTATTTATGGAAGTGTTTCTAAATGTTGATGAATAACGAGAGTGGAAAGAGGAAATATTAGTAAAATTTGATAAGACGAAACAAAGAGTGAATAATGAAAAATAATTTCCGATGTGCAATAAAGAATAATGATGTTACATTTTATAGGGCAACAAGAAGAAAGTAATGTTTTTCAACGGTGCATGTTATAATTTCAAATCTTGATTTACGTGTTATCTTATGGCGTAAAAAACAATAAACACGAAATTTCTTATGATTGTAAAAAAGAATAAGCGTTTGTTATAAAATACTAATTTTGCGAGAAAAGAGTAATGTTAAGAAACAATATACCTTTGCATGTCTAGTAGCGTATATACGAATAACACATGCTACATATATAGAACTAAAACCAATAATGTACTTCTATACTTTTAACTTTCCAACAAAAAAACAAGCAAAAATACATATAAAACCAAGCGAGATAAACTAAATGCAAACCATATTAAATTACACAAAATAAAAACACATTAAAGCAAACCTTACGTCATAAATAATATAAACAGTACCAAAAGTCTTAAACATCAAAAAGTACCATATACTAAACATAAAAAACAAAAGAAAAAGGAAAAGCGAGTTCATAGCAAAAATATAAAGAGAGTTAATACGGAATAGGGGAACGAGACAAGAGCTGTTCTTTGTATTTATCCTCAAAATAGAGGTAAACTTCACACGCAACATCTTGAAGTACCTTGCACCGCATCAAGCTGTTCGGGGGTCTCGGCTTTCTCCGGATCAAAGCGAGAGCAATAACCTTGACCATAGATGCATGTATCTTTTCAAGCAAAACCTGCTTTTGTTGATTTGTCACCTCCATTAGCACTTTCTCCCCTACGAAAAATATGATATAAAAAAATGGGTAAATAAAAAGTCCGGTAATGGACTTAGTATGACCCTAAAATGAAAGACAAACCTCGGTTTTTGCCACCGCCACCAACTTGTGGTTGTTCCTATCAATTATGTCAAGCATTTCCATCATTTTAGAGTTTCCCTAATAAGAGATAAAAAAAAAATGCCGCAATTAAAATGTTTCAGTAAAATGAGAATTAAAAAGGAGGAATTTTGTAAGAAACGATGAACATACCATTTTTAAGAAGAAGATAATGTGAGAGAGAAGAATGAAGAATTGGCGAGGAGTTTGAAAGAGAAAATGGATGCGGGAAAATTATTACTGCAGAGTTATATAAATGCATGACAAAAGCGTTTTTGTTGGATCGATAAAAGGTGTCTTTTGAAGATTGAAAACCGTTCATCTTCCACCAAATCAAATACCAATATTAATTCGATAAAAAGTGTCTTACGAAATTCTTTTTGAGCAGTCGGATTATAATTTAATTAGCACAAGCCCAATAAAAAAATAAGTAAAGCCCTTTATTTGCACAGGCCCAAAGCAATTTATGTAAAGAATAAACTCCATTCGGGTTCAAAAAAATAGACCTAGAGAAATATGTTTTTTAAGAAATATAATTAATACTTCTAGTGAATGGGTTTAAAAATAATTATTGAACAATATAAAAGTTCACTAAAAATTTGCACAATCTTAACACCAACGGTAACTTTGAACAATCTAAAAGTTCATTTAATTATATTTGCACAATCTAACAACAAGCGGTAACTAAAAATTTATTCCTTAATAAGAGTTTTTGCACAATAAAATAAAAAAATCGTTTAATACCTCAATCTAACTTAATCGTATGGACTCAATGACAATATATACACGGGACATGAATAATGTGTAAAAGCCCAAAACAAAAGCGAAAAAGCAGGAAGAAAGTAAATTGATATTTTGCACAGGATCACATGAAAAAAATATAAGGCCCGAGAATGGAAAAATACCAATGAATAACAAAAAAATTTAAAGGCCCAATAAACCTTTGTATATGGAAAATGCAAAGAATCATACCATTTAAATATTACCGTTAGAATATGACCGTTGATGTATAAACCGCATGCTTGTGCTATTTATAAATATATTGCTTCTTCCCAAACCTCAAACCAAAATTTATCCACCAAAGAAATCCAAACTATATATATACGGTGAGAAGAATCGAGAAAATATTTGCAAAAGGCGCTTGTTGGAAATGAATCATGTCTCAAAACACAACTACAAATTATCCACGTTACTCAAGATCATATTGCACAACATGCAGATTGCCAACCACAATTAGAGTGTCGAAACAAGAAATAATCTTTGGTAGGTTGTATTATAATTGTTCACAAGCATGGTTGGTCTCATTGGTGTAGTCGATAGAGTGGAATTCAAGTGCAAATGATATGGAATAAGTGTCCAGTGCTAGAAGAGTAGAAGGAATACATGTTTGAGTTCAAGAAAGAAGCATACAAAGGGCATATCGAGATAAATGCGGGAACTTTGCTTATTGGCAATCTAGTCACAATATTTATTATTCTTGTAGTATGTTTGATTATAGCAAGGGTTTTTCTTTGAAATTTGGTTTGAGGATTGGGAATAAGCCTATAATTTACTATATGTTTATACATTGCAATTGTCTTAATATGCTCTTTTTAGTCTTGAATTGCTTTGAATTGTTCTGGAATAAACTATAAAATATGAATACGAGAACAACTGCAAAAAAATTAATCTTCACGGTGTGACTGAATTTATATACGAAATTAACAAAGAAACTGAAAATACAAAAGATGGAATCGTATGACAATGCACAAAACTAATCCATTAAATATCCGAGAATCACTTAATGATGTACAAATATCCGAGAAATTAACGGCAACATCTAATCCATTACATATCCGAGAATCACTTAATGATGTACGAGATATAATGCACAAAATTATAAGTTCAAAAGTGCCCACTAATACTAATTTCATAATTAGATGTCAAAAAGGGCAAATAAAACTGAAAAAAATACTACGGTTTACTTGATGATTGGGTGGAGGACCTTACTTTCTTCTTTGGAAACTCTCCATATGAAGTGATTACGGACTTTTTGGGCCTTCCGGGTTGGCGTTTTAGTTATGGAGGCAGAATCTTCTTAGTCTTGTCATTATCAAGGCATTCAAAGCGAAGTGTTTGAGGAAGCTGGGTGGATATGTGACTTGTAGGTTTGCGGATAACTTTCGGTGAAATAGCTTTCATCTATGTGAGTATATATCTTGTTGCAATATTTTTGGATAACGGCGGCATGTGCACATGGAAAACCAATTGTTTGCCACATATAACAAGAGCACCTTTGTCTTTTGGTGAGGTCAACACTGCAGGAAATATCGAATAAAACTTCAAAATCACCACCGGGGCTGACATACCAACCTCACATAATATGCTCCACCGAGAATCCTTTTGAGGAACCGGTGGTGAGCTCCACTTTTGAGACTCTTTTCACGTTCAACAAACCACCTTCCAATATTGGAACGTATCCAATCACACAACTTGGTGACGGGTAAACATTGTGCTTCAAGTAACTAATTATTTAAAGACTCCGTGCATTTGAGGTCATCTCTCCATAACGGATAATGTTAGGAGAGAATGCAACAACCCGATTCTCTACGAGGTAATTGTGCAATAAACTCTTACGCAATTTTACCACCAACCTTAACAAAATGATCAACATTCTCATGGAACAAAGCGAGGTGTGGGAGCATATGCATGATTGGAGTGAATTGATGCATGTTTTTAAGGCTATTTTTAGTGCAAAGTGAGCTAAAGTATGATTTTTGTGCCTAAATGTGAAAAGTATCACTCTTTTGCCTAAAAGTATTACTTTGAGAGGTTTTGATGTATTTCGCCCGTTTTGCAGGTAAATCGGTGGAATTTTGCCAAATCTTGAGTACCGGTATTCTTAGAATGAAAAGAGCGAACATACGGGACGAAAATGGGAGTCGGGACCGGAGCCCATCTCGATAAAAATTCCCTGGTCTCGAGTAAGAGTCGAGGTGCACAGACCTCGACTCGAGGTTCATCTTTGGAGAAACCATTTCAAAAAGACGGGATCCTCGACTCGAGGGAGGAGCCTCGAGTCGAGGGAGATGAAAATGCAGGAAGCTCGACTCGAGGCGAGGCCTCGACTCGAGGCGGAGAGATTTTTAAAGAAACGTGTTAGCGACTTTTAGGCCTCGACTCGAGGGCACGAAGCTCGACTCGAGGAGTGCCCAAAACCGAAAAATTCAGTTTTTAAGCCATTGAAAGCCAAAACAGAGGGAGAGTTGATTCTAGCGGTTCGGAGCAGCTTTCTAGGAGTTTCTTTGGGCGAATTTTACATTTTGTAGCTTGAATTTACTTGTAATTGCACTTGATTGTTAGAATTGAGATAGATTCCACATTTAGTTCATTAGATTAGTAGATTGGTGGATTGTAATTGAAGTTTGCAGCTGAGAATTGGGAAGAAGTGAAGTTGACTTGAAGCATTGTACAAGATTAATCATTCTTATTTTTGCCTATTGAAGCTTAATTGGTGATGTTCTTACCCTTTGATCTTTTTAATTCATTGCTTGTAGTAATTAGATTGTTAATTGCTTACTTAGATTTTCTAGCCATGGTTTTTGCTTGTAGCACCATGGGCTAATAGCTTTGTGCTTGGGATAATTGAAATTAGGGATGAAGTGATTGCCTCATGCTATGATTGTTGATAATTGTGATCAATTGAATTAGATTGCTTCCTAATTGTGATTCTTAATTGTGCTTCATGAAAAATTGTCTCTTTTGATTAATGGTTGATCACCCTAGCAATAGGCGAAGTTGAGCTAACGTGATTAGGTGTTAATCGGGTTTCAATTTTGCATGATTGTATGAATTGGGGACTTCTACATTGAGAGATGGGAAGAACTAAGGATACTCACATTAGGCATTGTGATATTAATGGAGTGATTAATTTCATGATGGTTTATGCCTTCTAATTTGATTGATTTGCATTTGGATACAATCATAGCTTGTTAATCATGGATTCCTTGATGGAGATTATCCCTTGCACCCAATTCCCTCATTGATTTTTAGTCTATTTGATCTTGCATTCTAAGTGTTTGATAGATTGTTTGCATAACTTGCCATTTAATTCCTTGCAATTTGTAGTGATTTAGTTCAAGAGCTTGTTGCAACTTTAGCCATTTAGAACTCCTATCCTTGAATTTCGTTTGCATACTTTCTCCCTTGGGTTCGATATTTTTGTTGATTGGTCTTAATAACTCTTACCCTATACACTCCAATCAAATGGCGCCGTTGCAGGGAGTTAGTTTTGCGCCAATAAGTGAGATTTGAGGATTGTTTGAAGTGGCTATTTGTTGTTTTATTTTTGTTTTTGGTGTTTTTATTGGTGAGAATTTGATCCTTGGATTTGTGGCATTGTAGGTGTATGCTAACAAGATCAAGTGGTGTTCCACCCTTGCCACTAAATCCGGAAATTGAGGCTACATTGAGAAGAAATCGTGTGAGAAGAAGAAGGGAAGCTATGGAAGGAGAAGAGCAAAGGCATGAGGAGAGATTAGTGGGTGATCCTCAAGAAGAGGAGATACATGGACAAGGAGTAGGAGGAGGAGAGAATGGAGGTAATGGGAATCACTTCCATGCTCAAGTTGGCCCCTTTCCTCAAGGGATGCCACCACAAAATTATCCCTACCAAAATCCCTACCCTTATCCACCTCAAGCTCATCAATATCCCTACTATCCACCTCATCCACAACAATTTCCACCATATTATCCCAATATGCCGTATAATCAAGAGCCACGATACCATGAGCCACCACAACCACAACCACAACATGTAAATGAGCCACCACCTCAAGGAAGGCCTTTGAGAGAGTTCTTTGAACCACAACTTAGAGAGTATTATGATGGGATAGCAAGGCCGAGGATAGATGCCAATAACTTCGAGATAAGTCCCGCTTTGGTGAGAATGCTTAGGGAGAAGCAATTTGAGGGTAGAGATGAAAATGAGTGCCCACATCAACATATGGCACAATTTCTTGAGATAGCCGACACTACAAAATACCATGGGGTACCCGAAGATGCCAAGAAGTTGAGGCTCTTTGCCTTTACATTGAAAGGAAGAGCAAAAGCATGGCTTAATTCATTACCGCCCGGGACCGTACGGACATGGGAGGAGTTGTCAAAGAAATTCTTGATGAAATTTTACCCACCATCAAAGACCGTGCAAGCAAAGGAGGCTATTTCCCATTTTCGACAAAAGAATGGGGAGACGATACCGGAGGCGTGGGAGAGGTATGGTATGTTACTTATTAATTGCCCTCAACACGGTTTCCCGGAGGAGCAAACCATTATGTACTTTTGCAATGGTTTGACGGATGGGGATAGGTCGCTTTTGAATGCTTGTGCTAATGGATCGATTTGGTCGAAACCGTGGGGCAAATGAATGAAATTATGGAGAACATAGCTCAAGACTCATTCCAAGTGTCGGTTAATAGAGGAGCACATCATAGAGTGTCACAAGTTGATGAGATAGAGAGTATGAAGAGTATGATGATGACTATGATGGACCGATTGGGAGCTCTTACGACTTCACAAAGCCAAGCAAGTGTGAGTCCATCCGTTCCTCATGTTGATGTTGGGCCAAGTTCATTGCCGGTGGAAGAAGTGAGTTATATGGGTAGGCCTCCATTCCAAGGAGGCTATCAAGGAGGAAACTATCAAGGGAACTATCAAGGAGGAAGGCCTTACCAAATGCCTTACCAAAATAGGCCACAAGGAAGCTATCAACCTCAACCGCAAGCTCCATCCAATGGGAATACATGGAGGAGACACGAAAATTTTTCATATGCCAATCCGAGAGCCGCCGTTCAATTTCCTCCCGGATTTGATCCGGTGCAAAAGCTCCAAACAATGAAGGAAAGGCTACTACGGAGGAGATCTTGGGGTTGATTGTGAAGAAGTTGGAAGCGAATGATTCGAGGCTTGATGATATAGGGAAGCAAATGGACACTCGTTTCAAGGCGATCGAGCATCAAGTAGGGCAACTTGCTACTACGGTTGGGAAGCTCTCGTCTACGGTGGACCATCTTCAAAACAAAGGAAAGTATCCATCTACTACCGAGCCTAATCCTAAAGAATTTTGTAGTGCCATCAAGCTAAGGAGTGGTACTAGCTATGAAGGTCCAAAAAGGCTTAGAGATGGGGATGTTGAAGAAGAAGTGGTGCAAGAGGAAGAAGTTATTGAAGAAAATGTGGTTGTGGAGAAAGAAGAGTCAAGTGAAGAGCAAGCAAGAAAAGAGTACAAGAAAGAAGAAGAGAAGTCCAAGAAAGATGCATGGGGAGTGCCTATGAAAGCTAAGCCGGTTCCCTATCCTCAAAGATTAGTGAAGAAAAAGCTAGAGGAGGAGTTTGGTAAGTTTTGAAAGTCTTAAAGAGCTTGCATGTTGAAATTCCACTAATGGATGCCCTTGAACAAATACCCCACTATAATAAGTTTTTGAGAGATATCATGTCTAAGAGGAGGAGTTGGGATGAAAAGGGTATACTTAAGCTAGTGGAGGAGTGCAAGGAGATCTCGGAGAGACACTTACCACAAAAGAGAAAGGATCCGGGAGCTTCATTATACCATGCGAGATAGGTGAGAATGTGAACATCCAAGGTTTGTGTGACTTGGGAGCAAGTATAAATGTCATGCCTTTGGCAATTTTTGAGAAATTGAAGCTAGGAGAGGTGACTCCTACTAACATCAACCTTCAATTAGCGGATCAATCATATGCTCATCCATTTGGGATCATTGAAGATGTATTGGTAGGGGTTGGCAAGTTCCTATTCCCGGTTGATTTCATTGTTCTTGACATGAAGGAGGAGCTTGAGGCACCGATCATACTTGGTCGACCTTTCCTTGCCACGGGAAGCGATTATCGATGTTGAGAGAGGAGCTCACGTTGAGCTACAATGGAAAAGAGGTGACATTTTCGAGAGCTCCATTGGAAGAAGTTGCCCAAAGCAAGATGGAGAAGAAGAAATGTGGCTATATAGAGATCATTAATTCATGTCCTTCCATTGATAGGGATGATTCTTTACCTTCTCCTTCTTCCGATTCTTTAATTAAGGAGCATTTTATTCCTTCTTGTAATGTGATGGCTAACAAGTCTTGTGTTTCTTTGGATGATTTTAGGAAGGAGGAAGCCTTCATTGATTCTTTGCTTGACCTCGGTGATATGAAGCTTGAAAAAGAAGGTGAGAAGGAAGTGACCAAACTTGAGCAATGCTCAAGTTTGGGGGTGTTAGAAGAAAGGAAGCAACCGCTTGAGAAGAAGGTTGAAACCTTTGTGGTTGGGGACCAAGTAGTATGGAGGAGTCGAATTGGATGAGACTACTAGGAGTAAAAAGACTCAAAGAGGTGTTGAAAGTGAAGGAGATCAAAGAAGAAGGAAAACTCCTAGTGGAAGACGAAATGGGATGTTGTCTATTGACAAAGGAGATTTTGGTTAGGCACAAGGACCCTTCCACCCCAAAAGAAGTGCCTAACATTCTTGTAGATAAAAGGGAAGTGTGAACTCTAGAGTTCCGTCCGGCAAAGGACGTTAAACCTAGCGCTACATGGGAGGCAACCCATCATTTTATTGCTTGTGTGTGTTTGTGGTTTGTTTTTTTTTTTTTTTGCCTTGTATTCTTAGGAATTGCTCATGCTAGGAGAAGGTGTTAGTTGATGGAGAGCGTATTTGGTTTTTGAGCTTAATTGTTATATCATTTAAGGGGTTGCATAATTGTATCATTCACATACTTAATTTTGAATGCATATCCTCATCCAAGTTTGGGGGTGTGTGTATCTAGGTTAGAAGTGCATACCTTATTGATGTTGAGTTGATGACTAATGATGCCCGTGTGTAGGTATACTCGCTACAAGGATTGGAAAGGATCGAATTTGCAAAGGAATCGAGGATTTGGGAAGAAAGGAAAGCTTAAAAGTTGGTGAAAATGAGCATTAAGGAAGAGAACCCGGTCTCCTCGATCGAATGAGCGACCGGGCTTAAATCGAGGGACCAACATGGTAAATTTTTGCATATTTGGGTTCATTAGGTGTGTAGAGGTCGATTTTGGGAGTTTCAAGGGTCGGGTCGGACTTGGGATTCGTAAAAATGCCTGGTCTCGACTTGAGGTCGAGCTTGCATTGACCTCGAGTCGAGGACCGAGACTTAGAAAAATTTTGGAAATGGCACATTCCTCGACTCGAGGGAGGAACCTCGAGTCGAGGCTTTTGATAAAGTGGGATTCCTCGAGTCGAGACCGACCCTCGACTCGAGGTCGGTGTCTGTTATAAAAATCGCGATTCGATTTTAGCGATCCACGACTCGAGGGTTTTCTCCCTTTCATGTTCCTTTCCGCCGTTCTTCTTGATTTTCGACATTTTCCAGCGATTTTCAGCGATTAATCATCTCAATATCATAGCATTATCATCTTCTTGCATCAAAGAGTGGATTTTGAGGGTTTTATAATCAAATTTGGGGCTTTTGTGGAGAATTGTGTGGGTGTTCATATCTTTCATTCCAAGCCGATTTATCCAAATTAAGGTATGTAATTTCGTCTCCTTTGGCTTTCAATTTCATGATTGGTGGTTGATTATTGCTTGGGTGTTGATAAAAGTGCTTGAATTTATTTGAATTGGAATTTCATTTGGGCATTTTGTCAAGCACTTGGTATGCATGATTGATGTTGATAAATTGAAGCCATTGTTGAGGATATTTGAGTTGATTGAGGATTTTATGAGCATGTTTAGGATTGTATATGATCGATTGCTTGGTTATTTGTGGAATTTGGCTTGAATGGTGATTTTTGGCATACTTTTAGGAATTCCTAGTGCATTTGTGGTATAATTGGTCAAATTAAGTGGAGTATTGATGATGGAAGGGCAAGTTTTGTGATGCCATGTGTTGAATTACTTGCTAGTTGGCTTGTTATTATTCGCTATATTTGTGGAGTATATTTGAAGGATTTTGGTGAGCATACATGATGATTTTTATTGGCTAAAGTCATTCTAGTAAGTATGTATATGATGAGGATTAGTTGAGCACTTCTATTGACTATATTTGATTTGATTGACTCATTGACCATTTGTTGAGGATTGATTGCCTAGTCATTAGGAATTTTGTTGGGCTTGGAAATTATCGTTGACTCGTTCATGGTTTAGAGTGATATTTCGAGCTAGCTTTTTGATTGATTGGACTCGGTTGTGCTATTGGGATTATTTGTGCAGAGTCATGTTTAGAGGAGTGGATGGCCACAATTATTCGGATGTGACAATCACGGGAAAAAAATTTAATTAACAAAAAATACTTAAGTTATTTCGTATAATAAAGGTACATCCAACATATAATATTTTGAGCAGTCGTGAAGTAAATAATTTATCAAGAAAAAAACTATGCTAATGAGTGGTCAATGACAAATATTGATTTATTGCACAAGTTGAATGACATTGATTGTTGATCCTTCTTGATTTGTGGAAAAGGTGACCCCTCATGAAATGTCAGTCACAATATTTCACTACTATAAATACAAGTTATTTTAAAGATGACATTGCCCAAAAATAACTTCTTAACTTTGTCAATTTTTACTTCAAACAATACTAAGTAATGGCAAATTCATATCGATGGGAGGCAATAAATGGCTTTGAGAGGATGGAGAATGATTGGTTTTGGACTCCGATGGCAGATCAAATCGTCAAAACACTAGTTAACGAGCACTCCGTCGATCGTTGGAAATATGAAGGCAGCGATAATATACAAGCAATTTCCAATGTTGTTGCTAATCTTCATAGGGATTTCCTACTTGGAATTTTGACAATGACCATGTCAATGAACGTATTAAAAAGCTCAAACTTAGGCACGATTTGTTGGTACATGATGATCAACACAAATGGTGCATATTGAGATAGAGAGTGGACGTATATGGTAGCACGGATGCAATGTGGAAGAAATGGTTTCTTTGTAAGATTATTACATTATCTCTTTTAATATAAAGTTAATGATTTCGCTTTCATTAATAAAAAAATAATATAAATTTATGCGAGGTTGATCACATGGCCCGCTCATATTATCCGTTCGGTGAAGAACCATTGTGGGACAGTCTTACTATTATATTTCTCAAACTCCGCAAATGTAATGGAAAATGTCAAAGGTGCATGTAGAGTTGTCGTAGCGGGCCGGCGGATCGAGCCGGTCCAAGCCCATCTCAACCATCATTTTGCGGGCTTTGGTGGGCCGGTCCACGGCGGGTTGCGGGATAAACAGTCCAGCCCAAAGCGGGTTGCAAATTTTGGCGGTCCAAAGCGATTTTTTTATTGTTTTTTTCTTTTCACATTATATAATAAATTTAAATTATATATAAATAATGCCTATAAAAACAAACAAATAATAAAATTAAAATTTAGAAACAAAATTCACAAAATAATCCAAATAAATTAAACGTACATATTAAAGTTCATCGACATAAACATAAAATCTTGGAATAATGTCTAAAGTTCATCAAAATAAACATAAAGTCTCAAAATAAGTCCAAAGTTCAAATACAAAAACTCTATGAATTAAATATCATTTTCCATATCATCTTCAATGTCTTCTAGTTCATCATCACTAACTTTAGATGAAAATGAAGTTGTCTCGTAGTACTTGCATAATAATCATCAACATATAATCTAGTAGTATTATTTAAATTTATCATCATACACTTTCATAGAACTATTCCAACAACTCGAAATATAAAGAGGAAAAATAAAAGACAGACTTATATGCACCAAATACATTTTTACTATAAAATACAATTGGAGAAAATTTAAACTATCCCTCAATTATTCATTCATGTGAAGAGACCTAATATTTTTCCAATCCCAAATTTAAACTCGAATTGGAGAAAATCTCTACCAAAAATCGCTATGAACAACTCGAGTAATTTTATCTACTCGACTATTCTCCACAATCATAGTAAAACTCAATCAAGTTCATATCAATCAATTCTTCAAATTCAGTAAATTAACCAAACTTCTCCTATTTACGACAAAATTTATAAAATTAGAGAAAAGAGCTACTAAGATTAAGTTATTTCACACACAAAACAAATGGTCAATAAGAGCGAATATCGTAATGATTAATTCTTCAAATTCAATAAATAAACCTAATTTACTTTCCACAAAGAATCAGCAAATCTGCAATTATGGTTGCTTAATTAAGCGACAAAGCGAAATGATTAAATATACTTAAGAAAGTGGAATCTAGGAAAAATAAAAAAATCATATGTGATCCAAATTAAAGATGAAACCAATTAGAAGTAGTGTATTTAGGGGTTGAAAATGGGGAAATCTTCTTGAAACGATCACAACTCAAGATAAGAAATAAGTTCAAAATTAACTTAAAAAAATTGGGAATCCAAAAATAAATTAGGGCATTACCTACGAGAGAGGTCGCGGACTGGAGAAAGGCGGACGCTAGGCTGGAGGAAGACAGACGCCGGATGAATAGACAGTGGAAGAAAGACGGAGGACCGAGAATAACGTCTGAAGTGGGCCGAGCAGCGAGCAGACAGCGCGAGCGAATGGCCCGGAGGGCAGCGAGCGAATGGTGGGCGAAACGATCCGAACTACGGACGGACGCACGATGGCGGATGACGGACGGCGGCGGCAATCGGCGAATGGCCTAGGGCATTTGAAATATTTTGGAGAAGAAGATTAGAGAGACCGAGAGTTACTTTTAAGGTTCGTCAATTGAATGAATATTATGTTTTATTTAAAAAAATAAAAAAATGAGAGCAGCCCGCCAAGACACGCCCACTGCGGCCCGCCCTAAGCCTCGCCTCACCCACCGCCCCGCCCCACTGAGCCCGCGACCCGCTTGAGCTCGCCAACTTAGCGGGCTTGAAAAGCCCGCCCAACCTTTATTTATGTGGCGGTGGCGGTTTTAGCCCAACGGGTTTAGCCCATTTTGACAGCTTTAGGTGCATGTGCAAGTGGATCCACTTCCAATTAATGTTGTAATTTAGGGTTTAGTGTTTAGCTAATATTTTATTTTACGTATTAAAGTATGTTGTTTAGATGTTAAATTTAATTTACGTAATGTGGGCTTCATTGTACTATGTTATCCATATTTAAGCAATTAATATTGCTTTTTAGTACATCTTTTATTTCAACGGTATGTTACATAAACCAGTATGGGATGTCCAAACATATAAAAATAGTTGTGTTGAAAAATTAATATTTCATCATTACACATTTATGTCCTCATTAGAATCTTACACTTGTGTGAAATGTGACTAGTCTATGACAATACTTTTAACTTTTTCACTTTATGGTACTTACTTACTTACATCCACAATAGCTACTATCACATGTTGGCTACCAAATAAATTTAGATTACGTATAATCATTATTTTGCTTGTAAAAAAATAGTTGTGTTTAAAATTTCATATCTACACATTTATTACATCATTAGATTCTTTTGATTTGTGGGAAAGATGACTAGTCTATGACACCATTTTTTACTTTTCTATAGAAAGATGTTTACTCATTGGTTCTAAAAACACTTCCAATTAAATTCAGCTCACATCATCTACAAATTGTCTATTTTCTTAAATATGGCAAGATTTCCTCAAGAAGTGTTCTTATATGAGCTTGAATGGGATGCCCAAGTAGACTCTTTGTTTCTTTGAAATCTTGATGGGCAACTTTCGTCCAATAGGCGATAATATGTTAATATGTTCTAGAAATGCTGATGCTATCGATCTTGCACAAATATTTATTAATATGGTCTACAAAAAGAAGCTTGACTACAAAGATTGTTGGATGCAAGCTCAAAAGCTCCAAAAGGTATCGTGTCTTCTCATGGTTGATAAATATCCCTGGAGTTTCGTATGATGAATTGACAAATCGTATCCATGCTGAACATTCACTCTGGCATTCCTTAGTCGAGGTAAAGCCAACGAATCGATGTCCTAATGGTCTACTTATTTTATTTTTAAAAATGTCAACTTTAATATTATTTGGGATTTTTAGGTGGATGCATTTGCCCATGCATACGAGACATACGAAGATCCTTGTTGGGAGTGGTTGAAAATTTTACTTGATAAGCCACCTATTTCTCCAAATTTAACAAGATGACACTCTAGTTCACAAGGAAAGAGAAGAAGATAGCTCGTCTCGATCATAATAACATGTATTGATAATTTTATTGTTTATTTTTATTGGAAATAAGATAGACGTATGACAACGTTTATATATTTCATGCGTTCTTTTCTCCATTTCGCTTATACTTGAGACAATTATTTTAACCAATGTGAGCCCACACAAAATCTAAATATCAACAAATCCTATTCATGAAGTAGAAATTAGTATATTTTTAATAAATTTGAAATTACATAATTAGCACACCTGCTACAAAAGTTAATAACTAATGTACATGATAATATGAAATACATAATCATAACATTCTAAAGAGATCGACTTAAATTTTTACTTAGGATTAATGGGGCGGGACCCGCTCGTATCATGGAACAACCTCCTTTTAGTATAAGAACGACTAGAAATATCGGGAGATGAGCTTTCGTCGTTCGAGTCTTATGCGATTGCAGTAGGAGAAGTTGGTACATGATCCTCGGCCGCCACAAACAATTGTGTCACTCCGAAATGAGCAGATCACCTTTATGGTAGAAGGCCTTAACAAGGCAATCACGCTACAACAGATTTGAATTTAAGTAGTGTATTAGACATTATGAATGACTTTTGCAATATAAATGGTCATGAAGTAAGACTAACCTTTATCATGGAAAGCCATACTTTGTTAGGAGTTTGTAATTTGTTGGTGCTTTCATCCCAACAAACACCCTCGGTGTGTTGATATTTGATGAAGGTGTCGTACCGTTTTAAATAGAAAAATAAGATGTATTGTGCATCTTTCCTCCGAAATGACTTAGAAAAAAATTTCGTTAACGTTGCCAACAATGGTTGCAATAGCATTATAGTTTAATGCGTCTGCCCATCCCACTTACCTTGGTGTTTTTGTATCACCAATGAATTTATGAACCATGATTCCACGTCGTATGTCCAATTTTCATCCCAAAAATAATCTTTTTGAGGATGGATTGTTCTATTACCCATTTTTTTCAACCACCAATCTGCATTAAATTGATAGTTTTCAAAATATATGGGGGTATTTATAGTAGTGGACTATGTTAAAGTGTTGCAAATTACGCTAAAGTCCCTAAGTTGTTTGGAAATATTTTATATGTGTTGAATCAAGGAGTTTTGATGAGTTAAAAGAAGCGGCTCGGTGATCGGGCGACGAAGAAACGACTAAGTTTAAGCTAGGGTGATCGGACGGAGTCGAGAACAAATCTAATCAGCTAAGATCTAGTCATCTGCGGAAGATAAACATGAAGAGCTCAGACGAGGTCAAGATAAGCTGAGTAGAATAAGAAAGACGAATCTTCACTAAGTCACTGCAGATGAGGAGAGCAAGGACAAATTAAGACTCGACAATTTTTGTTTTTTTGAAGTTTAAGTTTGTTAAAGCGGTTTTAGTTTGTTAGAACTAACTAACAAACTAACTGTCTTTTCAGACTTATAAATAGGTCTAGGCACTTCATTTTTCATATATAGATAGAACATTTTACTGAATACAATATACACAGATTTCACAAGTCATTTTCTAAGATCACAAGTTTTCAAATCACAAGATATCTTCATAGAATTTTTAGTGTTAATAGAACACTTCACTTCACATTTTCAAAAACACATCTTATTCTTAGAGTTAGATTTCAGAGAGTTGATTAGATTTTGAAGAGTTGAAGATCAAGGTGTAATTTGTAAAGTTTGTACAAGAAGTAAGTAAGCGAGATAGTGAAGACCCTTCTTCAAAGTTTGGAGAAGGAGAGTGGATGTAGGATTATTATAATCCGAACCACTATAAAAGCTGGTGTTCTTTCTTGCTTTCTTTTAATTTACATTCAAGTTACAATTTGTTAATTCAAGATTAAATTTCGAATCTTAGCTAAAATCAATATCGGCATTGCTTTTTGATCTTGTTAAAAGTTGAGTTTAAAATTGTTTTCCATTTGTGATTAATCGATACTTTGAATTGATTTTGAAAAGATAGAAAAAATCTACAAAATCTATTTAAACCCCCCTTTCTAGATTTTGTTCTAGAAGGATATCTCAAGTTTTAATCAACTCAACATTCGGGGACCAACAAGTGGTATCGGAGCGGTGTTAAGGCTATTACGATATTGATTTTAGGTCTTGAATAAGATTCTCAAATTATCTTGATTTTTTTATTTTCTTCTTTACTACTAACAGTGCTACTAATTAGTTTGTGGAGTATTTTGTTCCTTTGTTTCATCATGTCATCGGGGAAAAACAAGAAGTCAAGGAATCTTCCCTGAATTCTCTATTGAAGATTATGATTACTGGAAATTTAGGATGGAGAATCACCTAAAAGCCATTCATGATAGGATGGAAGAGGTTCTTGAAGAAGGACCTATAAAATTTTATCATGGAGGCACCAAGATCGGAGCCGAGTCAGTTGAATCCAGGACTGGACAAGAAAAGAAGAGCTCGAGCTAACAAATGATGAAAGAAAGGTTCATAATCTTGATCAAGTAGCTCGAATCGAGATCATTGAGACTCTAAGTAAGGATTGGATTGAAAAGGTTAAAAGATGCAAGACTGCCAAAGAAATGTGGGAGACTCTTGCTGGAATTTGTGAAGGATCTCGCACAGTCAAAGAAAATAAGCTTGATCTGTTTCTACATACATTTAACACGTTCAAAATGAAGGATGGTGAGACTGTTGATCAATTGGACGTGAGGCCGACTAATCTTGTGAACAAAGCGGCCGATTTGGGTAAGACTTACACCGAGAAAGAAATTAACAACAAGATACTCGGATCTTTGAACAAAAGATGGAGAGTGAAAGCTAATATTCTCAAGGCAACACAGAATTTGTCATCAATATCACATCACACTCTTTTCTCTCATCTTAAAGCACCTGGAATATGACATTCACATTGAAGATGAAGAAGATGAGGCGAGTCATCTACATCCTGAAAAACAGTAGCATTTGTTCATCAAGATGAATCAAAAGATCTCTAAAGCATCGATTTGTCCATAAAAGAAGAAATGGCTCTTTTGTTGAAAAGGTATGAAGGACTCAAGATGAAGTACAAAAGAAACAAAAGAGACAGATTAGGTAGAAGGACCTATAGATCGAGACGAGGGGATGAAAAAGAGTTCGAGATAATGATAAAAAGAAGGATCACCAAGAAGTCATAAATCACCTATCGACGAGGAGATAGTAGTCCAAAACAGACGAGAGGAGATATATGCTATACATGCAAAGCAAACTCCGGTCACTACGGCTATGATTGTCCTCAACTCACTCCCAGAGAGAGAGAAGAAAAGAGGAAGAAAAGAGATAGAAGGTATGCGGACGCAGAGCTCTCCTAGTGAGAAAGAAGAAACTTCGTGAAACATCATCATCCTCATCCTCATCTGATTTTGGGTCGATGATGATATATGTCTAATGGCTAAAGAGGTACATTACTATTCATCATCGAGATAACGACCGTGACACCTTATCTGAAAGCCAGTCCCGATCTTATTGATAAACTTTTGAAAGATTTAGAGACTGCTCTATCTCGCTTATAAACAGATAGAGACTGAAAATCTTAATTTAAAGGATCAAATTTCTGATCTAACTAAGGTTAATCGGACTAAGAAAAGTGAGAAACCGGCTGTACATTCAAGGGGGAATGTCGGCGAGATGATCACCAGTACCTTGTCCGATAAGACAGATAAGTTAGAACAGAACTCGAGTTCTTTAAAAATAAAATTTTCAAATATCTATTCTGAGAATGAGAATTATAAAAGGACTAACAAGGAATTAAATCTCAAGTTAGGACTTATGAATAATTCTCAAACCACAATAGATAAAATCTTCAATTCATCTCAAAAGTCTAGTGATAAAAGCTAGATTAGGCTTTGATAGGAATAAGAAAAATGATCCTATAAAACCTAGAGTCTTTGTCAAAGCAACTAAACCTAAGGTAGAAACTTTATTCAGTCCACTGAAACCAAAGGAATTAATTACCTCATCCGATACTTCAAAAGAAAAATCGACGAGGAAAGTAACTCCTAATGCTAAACCTAAGACTAAATCAAAGATCTATTCTAGGTATAATAGCTTTGATGGAAGAAGCAAATCTTATCCATTCTTACCAAGATTCAAAACAATCTCAAAAGATCAATTAAATCGATTGATCTTGAAAGTCTTATCTTAGTAGATAGATATGGATGCAAGCTTCAATCTATGGTTTTAAGGAATATTGATATTTTTATCCTGGATTCCTAAGAGTCAACTTAACATGAAAGGACCCAAAATACAAAGGGTACCTAAGCAATAAATTTGTGATTGCAGGAAGATAAGAAGATAGTTGATAGAGTAGACATTCTTGAGGTCATCCGGTACATCGATAGTGGTTGTTCCAAGCACATGACCTATGAAAGACGACTTCTCTCTAACTATCAAACTATTGATGGACCTAGAGTGATGTTTGGTGATAACAACTATGGACTTACTAAAGGTGTAGGAACACTAATGATTGGAGATGTTCAAGTTCATGAAGTTTACTACGTGGAAGGATTGAAGCACAATCTACTATCTCTGTTTCACAATTTTGTGATAAAGGGTTTTGTGTCAAATTTACTCATAATGCATGCTATGTATTAGATGGTTTAAATGAAAATATTCTATTGGCTGGAGTAAGACAGGGCAACATTTATGTTGCCAACTTCAAAAGTCATCCTAAGGATACTTGTCTTGTTGCTAAGAGTTCGAGATGACTTAAGTTGGGCATGGCATGCATTTACTTGATCACTTAAACTTCAAAACTCTTAACAAGATTGCAAGGAAATCTTTAGTTAAAGGACTCCCTGATAAAGTATTTTCAAAGAACCATGTATGTGTTTCTTGTCAAAAAGGAAAAGCAGACCAAAGCTTCTTTTAAAACAATAAGTAGTCCTTCTTCGTAAAGGATTCTCGAACTTCTTCATATGGATCTGTTTGGTCCAAGAACTCCTCTCGGCTTTAGTGGAAGAAAATACACCTTAGTAATTGTTGATGATTTTTCAAGATTTATTTGGGTTATTTTCTTGTACAAAAAGAATGAGACTATGACTAAGATTCCAGAATTTCTTAAAAGATTCAAAATGAAAAGGGATTAAATATTGTTAAAATTAGAAGTGATAAAGGTACTGAATTTCTAAATAAATTGATTTCTAACTACCGCATTGAGAATAACATAGCTCAGAAACCTCTGCAGTAAGGACTCCACAACAAAATGGAGTTGTTGAGAGAAGAAACAGACCTTGAAAGAGGCAATAGAACAATGTTATCCGAATTCAACACTCCTTATAGGTTTTGGGCGAAGCGGTGAATACAACCCGCTATGTTCAAAATAGAAGTCTGATTGTCAAGGATAAGTGTAAAACTCCCTATGAAATTTGGAAGGGAAGATCTCCCAAAATTTCATATTTTCATATATTTGGTTGTAAATGTTTCATACACAACAATGGAAAATCTCAATTAAAAACTTTTGATGCCAAGATAGCAGATGGGATATTCTTAGGATACTCATCTATATCAAAGGCATATAGAGTTTTTAATAAGACAACCTTGTGTGTAGAAGAAACACCCCATGTGGTATTTGATGAATCTTCTTTTGAGATTGATAAGACAAGGGACATCACAAAGAAATCGATAATCAGATCGGTATGACTATCAAAGGATCAACCATAAGATTCTACAATCAAGAATCGATTCGGATGAAGAGGAAGAATCGGACAAAGGAAAGGAACTCAAAGAACTTCCTCAACAAATGATCTACCAACCGATCGTACGACCAACAACACATCACCGATCTAGAGTTATCGAGAAGGTAACATAGAATCATCTCAAATAAATAATTCGATAAGACATCATCTACCTGTAAAAGATAAAGGTAAGAAAGTAATGTCATATTACCCAGTGAGCGAGATAATTGGAGATTTAGACTCGGTGTCCAGACAAGGACCCAACTAAATCAAGATTGTATGTTCGATTGCTATGTGTCATTACTTGAATCTAAATCAATTCAAGAAGCTCTAATCGATTCCAATCGGATTAATGCCATGCAAGAAGAACTAAATCAGTTTCAAAGACAAGATGTGTGGGAGCTTGTTGAAAGACCTCATCATCAAAAAGTCATTGGAACTAAATGGGTCTTTAAAAACAAGAAGGATGAAAACAATATTGTGGTTAGAAATAAGGCCGGACTAGTTGCTCAAGGTTATTCACAATCGAGGGTATTGATTATGATGAAACCTTTGCACCAAAGAGCTCGTCCCGGAAGCCATAAGATTGTTTTTAGCCTATGCAGCTTTTAAAAGATTCATAGTTTTTCAAATGGATGTTAAGTCACTTTCTTAAACGGAATCCTAGCCGAGGAAGTTTATGTAGAGCAACCCCCGGCTTTGTCAAAGGAGACAAGGTTTATAAACTAAAGAAAGCTCTGTATGGACTTAAACAAGCACCAAGAACTTGGTATGACACCTTGTCCGATTATTTAATTCAAAATGGTTTTGTTAAAGGTAGAATTGATAGAACTCTCTTTAGAAAAGAGTTTGGTTGTGATCTTTTGTTAGTTCAAATTTATGTTGATGATATAATTTTTGGATCAACTAACATATCTTTATGTGAAGAATTTAGTAGTCTTATGAAAAATGTATTTGAAATGTCCATGATGGGAGAAATGACTTATTTTCTTGGACTTCAAGTCAAATGCATAAAGAAGGGAATATTCATCAACCAAGCCAAATATACAAAGATCTTATTGAAAAATATGGAATAGGTACCACCGAGAAGCTAAGATACCTATGATGACAAATTTTTCAATGGATCCAGAATGAGAAGGGAGAAGACACTGATCAAACCGAGTATAGAGGTCTTATTGGTTCTTTATTATATTTAATCACTAGTAGACACGATATTTCATTTGCGGTTGGAGTTTGTGCTCGATTTCAAGCTAATCCTAAGAAAAGCCATCTTGAAGCAAAGAAAGAAAATCCTCAAGTTTTTGAAAGGAATCAGAATGTTGGATTGTGGTATCCGGTGATGACAATTTTTGAAATGTCTGGATACTCGATTCAGATTTTGGTGGGTGTAAGATAGATAGAAAATCTACATCTGGTACTTGCCAATTTCTTGGAAGTAAGCTGATTTCATGGTTGTCTAAGAAACAAACCTCTCGTAGCTACTTCCACAATCAAGCCGAGTATATGGCGGTGGAAGTTGTTGTTCACAACCGATCCGATAAGTCAATGCCTAAGGGACTATAATATTATCACCAAAGATGTACCTATCTTTTGTGATAGTAATAGTGCCATAGCTATTACTCGTAACCCGATTCTTCGTACAAGATGCAAGCATGTAGATATCGAGACACCACTTCATCCGAGACCATGTAGAAAAAGGAGATATCGAGACTTGAGAAGATCTTGACCGATTTTCAAAGAGCGAGACATCTTGACAAAACCATTGGCAGAGACAAGGTTTAAAGAACTATCTGTAGAACTAGAATTATTAGATGCTTCTTTAGTAAATCTCTAATTCTAATTTTTTATTTCTTGTCTCTCTCAATTTAGTTTTAGTATGTCAAGAAAGAATTATCGGACTAGATGCTGTGTCAAAGGACAATCGGGTAGCCGATATCATTGATTTCCTTCTTAGGAATCAAGAATCAAGGATTAGTCATATTGACCTTATCGACATGATAATTACTTATCGACATATGGTAAATCGCACAAGAGCACAATAGTCACTGCTTTTTTAAAAAGCAGATGACTATCTGCACCCTATCCGATCTACCTCAATCTACTAATGGTTTTCCTTGAGTCTATGTCTTTGCGGGAATAGATCACGAGATCATCTTGTTTCACCTCATCTGTTCTCAATTCTTTATTCGAGACACTTTTGTCTTCTAAAATAAACTTCATATTTTTTATAAAATCTTTTTGAAATGATTGATTGGAAATCCCATCTTTAGAAAATTAAGTCTGAGTCCTGTTTATTTAAAATTGTCTTTAAGATTGCTAAAAAGTTGAACTTAAGTTGTTTTTAAAATCGAGACAGGTTACTTTATCGAGATGACTTTTTCAACTCATCTGTTTTCAAACTCATCCGATTTGCAAACCCTTAGTCGAAATAAGGTAACCCTAAGTGACGTCGGGTATACTTACTTCCCTGCATAAAGTAACCTACATCATCAAATCAACGAGTCTATAAAGTAACTATTTACGCATTCCAAAGGCGATTAACATCCACGCGCTGAATCCTAATCGTTTATCTTAATTTTTAACCGTTGATTTATGCGCGGTAAAAACTTTTTGAATAAATGGCTCAGATTAATTCAAAATTTCTAAAATGGCGGTTTCTCTTTCCAATCTTCCCCTATAAATACATCGTCTTCCTTAAACAAACTTTTCACTCTCGTAAATCCTTACAAACTCTCTGCAAAAATTTTCAAAACTCTTATTCGATCATTTCATGAGCACTTCTCAAAAACAAATAGAAGTTACTTCAACCATGGTGGATGTTCACAACGAGACGTATAATAAGAAGATCAAATTGGAGATGTATGTGGATTTCAAACAACTTCCGATGGTGAATCAAGGGAGATTTTGGAGTTATTGGAGAGGGCTGGATTGAGGACATTCTGTTCCAAGAAATCCTCCAATAAAACACTGGATATGCGGGAATCGAGTTCTACGTCAGCGGGACGTTCGAGAATGGAGTCTTTAAAACCAGAGTATATGGAGAGGTTTTAAGCTGTTACTCCGGCGGAGGTGGCTAGGATTTTTGATACAAGTAGTGAAGGAGTGAACCCCTCACCTATAAGTCTGATGAATGGGTAGAATCATTCGAGATGATTGCCGGAATTCCATGAAGGATCGGCGATCGGAGGCTGAAGAAGAAGATGCTCCGACGGAGGTATCGACTTCGATGACCATCGTCACAAAGGTCATCTTGGGAGAACAAAGTTCTCATGATGGGCCGACTGCACCAGACTATGTGTCATAAGGACAATACTAGATGGGGTCCAAGCTAAGCTGGGTGGGATGCTCTTGGAGAAGCTAGAGACAGAAAGGAAAAGGTTGGAGGTAGTTGGAGGAAAGTGGCGGCGAGGTCGATCACCGGCCTATTCAATAAGGTGACAGGTGATCATGGAGAACTCTTTGTCGGTGAGATCAAGCTGGTCGAGATGGAGTCGAGCCCTATACAAAACAAAAGGGGATTCGACAAAGGATGAACCTCTTGGGGCTCCAGTGATTCGAGGCGAAGGTGGAGCCGAGGTAGGAGCTCGGGCACCAGCTCTTGAAGAAGGCGAGGAGGAGGAAGAAGAGGAGAGAGAGGAAGAGCCTGCCGACGGTGAGCTCACGAGGCTGCCCACCGATGAAGCGAGGAGAAGGCACCAAGGAGGAGGAGGTTGGTTAAAACCTCCGAGCCGGGAGGGCGTCTGGCGACCGGCCAAGTCACCTACCCGAAGAGGTAACCACGCTGCAGATTGCAGCGCGAGGTGGTTCAATCGAGAGGAGGTCCAGGACATAAGCTCGGAGAGGACCCCTCCCCCACCCACAGACAGTACAATTTTCCCCCTCCCCTCTCCAGCCCACTCTAGCAATGAAGAGGTGTCCCAGTGGCACCTCGAGCCTCTAAAAGCACCTACTTCCGAAATAGTCCAAATCCCAACCTCATCTACCCTCCCCAAACCCAAACTTCATCCCCTCCACCATCTCCATCTCGAGATCTTTGTCCTTCCTTACAGGACCGATTCGCCCCAACTCCCATATCCATCTCCCCACCAAACTTACCCATATCCTCCCAAACTCAACCCATATTACCCCCAAACAACCCCATCTCTCCCACCCACTACTTCACATATTCCACCCCCACCATCTTCCCCTCCACCGTAAATCCCCCTCCCCCATCGGATGCCCCCACCTCATCTCTCCCATCCGAACCCCATCCAGGTGGATACCTCCAATATCTTTGGGGATATCCACATGAGCTCCCCTAGTCCAACCTCTCCCACCACCTCTTCCCTCATCCGAATCGAGAGGAGGAGGCGATCAATTCTTGTCATTTCATCAGCCTTTGAAGATATACACAAGAAGATAATATCTCAAGTTCAAAGGATGATGGAAAAGAAGACAAGGAAGGTGATACTGGCGATCACCGATACAATGCTCGCCAACATGCAGATTCTTTGAGGTCAACATGTCAAGGAACCTATCAGCCCAATCTCAAGATCGCCGTTGGATCTCGGCTAAGTGACACGGAGGAGGAGGTTAAGGCACTGGCAGAAGATGGTAGGCGACAACGAGATCCCGGTCAACACTCTCACGTCGATCGGAATGACTTGAGTCCGTTGCTCGGCTCTGGAAGAAACGACTCCAGACCCTCCAGAATGAAGTTAAAAAGGGGAAGGAGCAGAAGGAAGGATGGACACCCTCACAGTGGGGTCTTGTCACTCATAGACAAGGTGGACTTTAAAGCGAGACACGAGTGAGTTGGAGGCGCAAAGGCTGAATTGAAAGTTAAATCGGATGAGCGGCAGCCTTGCAACCGAGGGTGACCCAAATAGAGGAGGCCATCCGAGAGGATGAGGAGAAGAGGAGGAAGGAGGAGGAGGAGAAGTCGAAGCTCTGCTGGCCAAGATGAAAGAAGCGAAAAAACCCGAGGCCAAGGGCAAGGGTAAAAGCCAAGCGGCGAGAGAAGTCTTCATCACCGAGCAAATAATCACCCCAGTCGAGCGTAAAGAAATGAGCGACTTCTCAAACCTATCAGTGAGCGGATCGGAAGAATCCATGCTTTGAGAAGGAAAAGTATGAGAAGCGAGGAGAAGAAGAGGTGAAGAAGGCGAGGAAAGGCGAGTGAAGTGGGACGGGGATTCCCGGAAGTGGGTATCCAAAGCACCGGATGAAGCGGACTTCCGCCCTGTCCACCGCACTTGACCTCCAAAGATGGTTTCGGGAAATACACAAGCGAATACAAGAAGCTAGCCACGGATGCCGGATGGATGTACTCTTGGTACATCTTGAAGGCATCGCCATCTGGAAGCAGCCGATGAGGACATGAGTGGCACGAGTGGATGGAAAAGGAGGATGCCGATCTGTATGGGAAGGCTGCTTGATGAGGCGCACAATGTGTTCAATCTGCGACTTAGTTGCACCGACCTATGAGCAAGTTACCCCAAGCTGAAAGAAGACGGCTCTCCCGATCTGGAATGGGTCAAGACGGTCATAGCCAAAGCGAAAGGAAAACCGAGCTCACGAGATGAAGAAGAGCTTAAACAACTAAGAGCGAGGATTTTCAACTGGCTGAACATTCCAGAGGCCAGTAGATGGGGAATTTGATAGAACAGGATTTTCTTTCCTTATCTTTTATTTTCTATCAGTTCTTCTATTTGTAAATCAGTAAATTTGTGAATGAATATATTTGGACTTATGTGAATTACGTGTATCTGTTTCTTAAAGTTTTTTTGGTTTTAAGAAAAACTTAAAATTTTTCTAAGTATAAATCATCGAGAATTTTATATCTTAGTTTTAAAAAAATTTTAAAAATTTATCTAAGTCTTAAGACTCAAAATTTTTTTAGAAGAGTCTAAAAGGACTTAATTCTTTTAGTGTTTGAATGTGAATAAATGCATTTGTAATAAGATTAAGTGCTCTGATTTTCCTATATGTTTTTAACTAATTCTAGTACTAACTTCAAATTGTGAGTGTGTTTCTTCCTTATAGGTTTTAACTTCATCAAAAAGGGGGAAATTGTTGAATCAAGGAGTTTTGATGAGTTAAAAGAAGCATTTCACTGATCAGACGACTGAAGAATAGCTAAGTTTAAGCTAGGGTGATCGACGGAGTCGAGAACAAATCTAATCGGCTAAGATCTAGTCATCTGCAGTGAGATAAACATGAAGAGCTCGACGAGGTCAAGATAAGCCGAGTAGAATAAGAAAGGCGAATCTTCACTAAGTCACCGCAGATGAGGAGAGCAAGGACAGTGAGGACCGGCGCTTTTTGTTTTTAAGTTTAAGTTTGTTAAAGCGGCTTTAGTTTGTTAGAACTAACTAACAAACTAACTGTCTTTTCGACTTATAAATAGGTCTAGGCACTTCATTTTTCATATATAGATAGAACATTTCTACCGAATACAATATACACAGATTTCACAAGTCATTTTCTAAGATCACAAGTTTTCAAATCACAAGATATCTTCATAGAATTTTTAGTGTTAATAGAACACTTCACTTCACATTTTCAAAAACACATCTTATTCTTAGAGTTAGATTTCGAGAGAGTTGATTAGATTTTTGAAGAGTTGAAGATCAAGGTGTAATTTGTAAAGTTTGTACGGAAGTAAGTAAGCGAGATAGTGAAGACCCTTCTTCAAAGTTTGGAGAAGGAGAGTGGATGTAGGATTATTATAATCCGAACCACTATAAAAACTGGTGTTCTTTCTTGCTTTCTTTTAATTTACGTTCAAGTTACAATTTGTTAATTCAAGATTAAATTTCAGAATCTTAGCTAAAATCGAATATCAGCATTGCTTTTGATCTTGTTAAAAGTTGAGTTTAAAATTGTTTTCCGCTGTGATTAATCGATACTTTGAATTGATTTTGAAAAGATAGAAAAAATCTACAAAATCTATTCAAATCCCCCTTTCTAGATTTTGTTCTAGAAGGTTATCTCAAGTTTTAATCAACTCAACATTCAGGGACCAACAATATGGTCAAATTATTTACGCTAAACCCGAGGGATACAACTCTGGTCGAGGAATACAACTCGGGTCGAGTGATACAACTCGGTCCGCGCTAAAGTCACTCGGGTCGAGGTAAATTAATCGGCTCGACCAGAGATGATTTCATTCTCGATCGCGCTCGATTTGCTATACTTTTATCCCCGATTAGTTATCAGATCGCTAGTGCTCAATATGACATTGGACAATAGTAAGTTTTAATCATTGAAAAAATATTAATGATAAAATCTCAATTACGTACCAACAAGTAAAGTTTACGAAGCACAAACTTAATCAAAATTTAGCAAAACAACTAGGGATAACAAAAACACAAAGTCTAAGATCAATGTAATTCACCGAGGAGGTCATGTTGATATCGGTGGGAAGTGAACCCGACTAATGTGCTACTCGTACATTGCTCTTTGCATCATTGTTTGCTCGATCATGAGTTCTTCCATTCTTTCTTGCCTAGATTCAACATTTTTATTCTCAAATTAAGACTCTCCATCCCTCGAGCAAGACGTTGCAATTCCGATCTTCTTTGATACGCCCGCCTCGAACATGGCTCGTTGCCTATGTTCCTTGCGTTGAGGTTCCTCATTCATTTCTTCCTCATTTTCCTCATCTCTTTGTTCTCGGTCTCTTCTTCCTCCTAGGTGGAACCTCCTCATTAGCATTTATCCACTCTCTATGAGCAACAGAAGACAATTGCCAATTTTGGATGTTCGATCCAAGCACTGACGTCAACTTCGTTTGTGGTAGCTAGAATAATCCGTCGTTCTCCGGTTTGAGGCGGTAAAATCTCCCCCTCTTGATATCATACGCGATCGAATCATAACCCCAAGATCGAGCCTCATTTCACCCTGAATCTGGTTCTTCATCGTTCGCGATCCACCCAAAATGTTGAGCAATTGGGGTTATCAAACCACAAATCTGGATGTTTTTAACAAGTGTTTTTGTCTTACAAATTGATAAATAAGATCAACACCTAGCTGGATCCCCACACCCTCATTATTTTGCATAGAATATTGAGCTCGTCTGCAAGCAGATCCGATCTCATATCTAGCACAAACAGTTTGGGAAAGAATTCTTTGGACATATCGGAATACGGGATTTCTAATTAGTGACGCCTTGGAACGACTAGGGTTATAACCAGGGGCATCAACTCCAGCAATGCTCATCCAAAACTTAGATTCATTGTACGGCGAACCTATCCATCTAGTTGAGACATTTTGAGTGTGGAAGATATCACCGAGTTGTTGAACCGATAGGTGGCGATCTTGGTTTCCTATACGGAAACTCATGCCGACAATTATCCCTTCATCATCAACTCCTTCATCCACAGTGACTAAGGAATTCTAATACGATAGACTCATAAGTTGCTTCTCCGGTCCACAACAAGCTCCCCATCCAACTTTAGAAAAAAGTTCTTCCACTTCTTCCTTAATCCCCAAGACTTACGCACATTCTTCATCTTAGTATCTTGTTGGTCTAATTGTCATCCCCGCCAACTCAATGAACTCATCAACATATTGGTATCCGTCCAACCCAAAATCAATCCCGTGAATCGGATGGCTTCCTTCTACTAGCGGCGTGGCAATCGTAGTCAATGCTTTCCCTCATTTCCTCAAAGAACATTCTTGGATCATATCTTGCCACCGGTACAACTTGTTCCACACCTCTATTCACCCTTGTACTTTTTCGTGGCGGCATCTTGATACATAAACATTACAAAATAATTTGAAATTAAATCTTGATACAAAGAAAAATCGCTAATATTTGAAGTTTAAATAATTTCCAGTATTAATCCTTATTAAGTTATTTTTATTATTAATCCAACAAAACCCAACAAGAAAACCTCAAGAATCAAACTTCAATTCACCTAATTTGATATATTATTCAAAATTTGATTATGTGAGACCTAAATACTAATTTTCTAAATTCCTAAACCATAATTATGAAAAATTGAATCAAATTGTTAATCTCAACACATTAGAACATGCCCAATAAAACCCAACAAGAAAACCTCAAGAATCAAACTTCAATTCACCTAATTTGATATATTATTCAAAATTTAATTATGTGAGACCTAAACACTAATTTTCTATTTCCTAAACCATAATTATGAAAAATTGAATCAAATTGTTAATCTCAACACAATAGAACATACCCAATAAAAGTTAACAACAAAACCTCAAGAATCAAACTTCAATTCACCTAATTTGATATATTATTCATAATTTGATTATGTGAGACCTAAAAACTAATTTTCTATATTCCTAAACCATAATTATGAAAAATTGAATCAAATTGACTAAAGATATGAAATTAACATCAATTTCATCAAAACTATGTCACAAATTAAACAAATTTACCCAATCTATTTATAGCCCTAATAATACTATTTGGATAGTTTTTACTAAAAATCATATTTTTCATGCTTAAAGCTTGGACATAATTAGAAGTAGAGTATATGAATACCTTTGTTGACTTCAAATTGGAAGACTCAGTCCGAGATAATGTGACAAGCCGAGACGAGAAGGATATAGATGCGTAAGAAGCGCGATTTATTTGAAGAGAATGGAAAGTAGAGTGGCGGGCGTTTTAATAAGAAGTGGAAAAAGGAAAAAGGTCCACTTAAATAGGTGATACAATTAAAACCCTAAACCCAAGAATTTAAATTTAAAAAATTGGTTGAGTCCTCGACTAAACCAACTCGGCTCGGCATTTGCCTAGGCTCGAGTTGGTACTAAAGCCTGGTCGAGTTGAGCCACGGTGAAACCAAAATGCCTAGGCTTGGCATTTGCCTCGGCTCGAGTTGGTACTAAAGCCCGGTCGAATTGAGCCACGGCGAAATCAAAATGCCTCGGCTCGAGTTGGTACTAAAGCCCGGTCGAGTTGAGCCACGTAAACCGGAATGCCTCGGCTCGGTTTGGGAAATACCTCGGTTCGAGGTGTACTTAACTAACGCGTTGGATATTAACAACTCGGGTCGAGTTGAAAATGGGGATTTACCGAGTAGAGCCACGACGATATATAAACGCCTCGACTCGATTGATTTCATATACTCGGATCGAGTTGTGACGTTTCGAGTCCAGTTTTTTTAAACCTTAGGTCTAGTTTTTTTAACACATTTGGTCGATTTAAGGCACGGCGATATATCTTTGCCTCGGCTTGAGTGCTCATCTCGAGACTCAATAAAAAAACTAATTTGATGAAATTAGGTTTTTTTAAAATTAAATTTGATGAAATTTGACATAACGTCTTTCTCTATGTTCTTTCATCGAACTAAAAAACATACAAACATGCGTACGAGGCAAATTCAAGATTGAGATAGAGTTCATTTCAGGTTCATTACTTATGATTGATATGCAATCTCCAAAACATCATAATTATTAAAGATTAACCATATTCGAAATGTTAAATAAATTCATGATATACAATGACGATCCAAAAACTAGATAAAATCTAAATTGTTATCCAATTCAGAAACTAGAAACAAGTCGGCACAAAATTTTTTCCTAAAAAAATCACACTTCAACGGATCAATATGACTAACACCGTGACCCGTGACCAAACATTCAAAGAATTTAATTGCAAGTACACCACGGTGGCCTCCGTTTGTTTGTTGAGGAGGCTTATAATACCTCTCAACAGTCCATGGTGTATCTTTAGCTTTATCCGTCTCCTCGCCCCACATCATTCCCCGCTTGCAAAGTGAAGGTAGCATCGTAGCAAGTTTTTCAAAATGTCTTCTCATAAGTGTCCACGAATGTTGTTCGACATTGAGTCATATACTACAATTCGACACCTCTGGATCTCAAGTTCATATAGAACCCAATGTTTTCCTAACACATGCATGATGCCATAGACACAATTTGCATTCGACCAGGGGACACCGCGGCCAATGAGTGGTCGAGAACCGAATGTACTCCATCAAGATATGACTATGTTCTCATCAATCCCAAAATTCTTTTTATGATTGAATTTTGACCAACTTGTGTGTAATCCAAGCAACATGCTCTGCAATATAAATTAATATAATGGAATAAAAAATGACAATAATGACAAACATCAAATTAACTATTTACGTGTTAAGGAAACTTATAGTAAAATAAAAATCCACAAAAGTGAACTCGTCCAAATAGCCATCCGGAAATTCTTTAGACTTTAATGAGACCAAACTCATCAATGCATCCATGTGCTTTGTCAAGTCGACATAATAAAAGCTTGGATAAATAGTTAAAGTCCAAAGATACGAGAAAACTTATATATTATAATTGTGGATACAATACCTCGTCTCACAACCAACCGTCTGGATTCCACAAAGCACTATTGATGTTCTTCATGAAGAACGAGAAAAACTTTTAATAATTCTTATTCTCGAAAAGGTATTTATGAATGGAATATTGATGGTGCTAGTGATAACCACATTTTCCAACAATGTCATCGCATGCTTATGTACAGTTTGCTTGTCAAACTTGTGGTAACAAAGTGATCTTAGCATCGCACAAGCCATTACAAATGGATTTACTGGACAACTCAAAGGTTGGTGGGATAATTATTTAACTAACCAAAATAAATTGGAAATTTTTCTTCCATTAAAACTGAACCTAATGGAGAAACTAAACCCAATGCGGTTTACTCTTTGGTTCTTACTATTTTAGAGCATTTTAATGGTCAATATACCAATAAGTATGAAAATACTAGAACTCTTCTTTTAAATATGAAGTGTAAAACTCTTACCGATTTCGGATGGTACAAAGATACTTTCTCGTCCCGAATTTTTGAAATTCCTGATTGTAATCGGGATATTTGGAAAAATAAATTTGTAGATGGTCTTCCTAATCTTTTTGCACGAGAAAGTTAAGAAAACTCTTCGGAAAGATTCGACTCAATTCATTATGGGTCTTATACTTTTGGTCAAATCATTAGTTTTTGTGTTCAGAAGGATTAAATCTTTGTAATGAACTAAAATTGAAAAATCAAATTAAAAAGATAATCTTTTGGAAAGAAAACAATTAGGTCAATTTTGTGATCAATTTGGTTTAGATAATCCTAAAGACAGTTTTATAAAACTACTAAAAGGAATATTAATTATAAACCTAATTTTAAGAAAAGAAAACATTTTTCTAAGAAAAAGGATAAAGAAAAAGATCATGAAAATGATAAAAGAAAAGGAAAGCCTTTTAAAAGAGAAGTTACAATACTATTATTTGTAAAAATGTAATAGACCTGGTCATTATGCTAACCAAGTGCTATATGCCGGAGACAAGATTAAAAATCTTGATATTAATGAAGAGCTTAAAGAGACTCTTTTTAAAATTGTGATGAATCATGATATCGATTCGAGCCGTAAAAATCTTATAATGATTCTTACGTTGATTCCACTTCTAATAATGAAGATTCCTTTGATTCGACAAGGAAAAGTGTTATGATTGTAAAATCGGTAAACCTTGTCTTAATTATATCGCTGATACTGATAATATCAATAATATTGATAATGAGTTTTATAAACTCATGAGTCAATTTCAAGATATGAGTATTAATGTCTTGACTAATGATAATATTTTTGAATTTCTTAAGCGATTAAAGATTCTAGTTTAAGAGATAAAATCATCGAACAATTCCATGATTCTTCTAAAAAGAATTAAAAACTAGTTTTTCCAAAAATATTAATTATAATATGGGTGAATTAGAAAAACTTTTTAGTCTTAGAAATACTAAGAAAAGTCCTTTACTATCAATGATTTAGTTCGTGAGATTGATAATCTCAAACCGATATTAAAATTCTTAAATGTGACCTCTCTACTCGTCTTTCTTTTATTGAGAAAGGTAAGGGAAAAATTGATAATAGTGAAACTAGCTCTAATGCTATTTCTAATGACAATGATGATTTCGGTATTGAGAAAAATCATTTATCTACCATTAATATGGTTATATCACAAAAATGGTATACCAAGATTTCCCTTCTTATAAATAATTCTTATAAGCGGGATTTTATTGCTATGATAGACGGTGGTGCTGACCTAAGTGTTATAAAATTAGGAATTATTCCTATCAAGTTTTTTAAAAAAACTACTCACTCACTTTCTCATGCAGGTGGAGGCTCTTTAAAGATTAATTATAAGCTTAAAAATGCTTATGTTTGCGTTGATGGTTGTTGTATTTCTAATGACTTCCTTATTGCGGAAGATATCATTAGTCAAATGATTATTGGTCTTCCTTTTTATTTAAAATATATCCTTTTACCTTTGTTAGTGAAAAGGGTATTATAGGTACCTATGAGGGTAAGCCAATTACTTTCAAGTTTATAACTAAACTTATTCATAAGGTTCTCAATTTGATCCGTAATCAAATTGACTATAAAAATTGTCATATCAATTTTCTTAAAAATGAGCTTAATTCTATCACTATTAATGATAGATTAAATAATCCTAAGCTCCAAGAAAAAATAAAATTTTTAATTAATAAATTTTCTATTGAGGTTTGTAATGACATTCCTAATGCTTTTTGGAATAGAAAGAAACATATAGTTTCTCTTTCCTATGAAGAAGATTTTAAAGATAATAAAATACCGACTAAGTCTAGACCTTGTCAAATGAACTACGATTATTTAGAATTGTGTAAAAGGAAATATCTTCCTTATTGGAGAAGAAGCTTATAACTCCTTCTAACTCCCCTTGGTCTTGTCTTTGCTTTTTATGTTAATAAATATTCTGAACGAGAACGTGGAGTTCCTAGGTTAGTCATTAACTATAAACCGCTTAATAAAGTTTTAAAATGGATTAGACATCCTATTCCCAATAAAAAGACCTTCTTGATAGGTTAGTCAATGCCCTTATTTTCTCTAAATTTGATTTAAAATCAGGTTTTTGGCAAATTCGATTAATAAATCGGATAGGTATAAAAGCGCCTTTAATGTACCTTTTGGTCATTATGAATGGATTGTTATGCCTTTTGGGCTTAAATGCCCCTTCAGAATTTCAACAAATTATGAATGATATTTTTAATCCTTATAGTGATTTTATTATTGTCTATATTGATGACATTCTTGTTTTTTTCTAAAGACATCGAATTCATTTTAAACATCTTGAGATGTTTAAAAATCTGATCATTAAAAATGGTTTAGTAATTTCAAAACCGAAAATGGTTTTATTTGGACTAAAGTCAAATTTCTTGGTCATTTTATTGATAAAGGAAATATTATTCCAATTCAAAGAAGCATTGAATTTGGTAATAAATTCCCGATATTATTACTGATAAAACTCGATTACAAAGATTCTTAGGAAGCCTCAATTATGTTTCTTCTTATATTAAGAATCTTGTCAAGATTCTGCTATCTTATACGATAGGCTTAAGAAGAATCCTTCTCCTTGGAATGATAATCATACTAAGGCTGTTATTAATATTAAAAATAAGGTAAAAAAATATTCCTTGTCTTATGCTTGCTAATCCTTCTTCGGAAAGATTGTTGAAACCGATGTCTCAGATTTGGGATATGGTGGTATTCTTAAACAAATTAATCCACGATAATAAAAAGGAATACATTATCGATTTTATTCTCGTAAATGGAATAATAGTCAGAAAAATTATTCTACTCGCTAAAGAAATTTTATCCATTGTTAAATGTGTTTTAAAATTTCAAGATGATTTATATAATCGAAATTTACAATTTATACCGATTGTAAAGTCGCTACTTTCATTCTCTTTAAAGACATTGAGCATAATGTTTCAAAGCAAATGTTTGCCAGGTGGCAATCTCATCTTGCTTATTTTGATTTTAATATCATTCATAAGCAAGGGAAAAATAATCATCTTCCTGATTTTCTTACTCGAGAATTTATTTCTTCATGACAGACATGAGTCAATCGAGAAGAAACTCTTATTCCTCTTATAGAGGAAGGGGAGGAAGAGGTCCTCCACTCATCCAACACGGGAAAAGGTCCCTTTTCACCGGAATATTTCTGAGTCGGCTTCTTCTTCTAAAGGACCTATTGAAGATATCTCTTCAAAACTTACTCGATGAAGAATCATACTCTTTCGTTACTCGAGAAGGAATACAAGTTCTTTGATGCTCCTAATAAGGAATTAATCCTCATTGTTGAAGATGAAGATGAAAAGTTCAAAGAGTCCCCATGGACTCTTATGAATAAATATTTCTCACTAATAGTTGGGGCACGGAAACTTATAAAAGTAGAGGATACCATGAAAATATACTGATGAGTCTTGGGAGTGTTGATATTCAACATTTCCCCTAAGAGTAAAACTATTAATTACTCCAAATTCATAATAAAGAAAATTATTTCCATCCAAGAATGGGGAACTTCTCCTTTTTCGAAAGAAGTGTAACCAATGAAGTTACCAAAGCTGTTTTCCAATATAATTATTGGGATTACTTGCAAAGTTTTTATAAAACTTTATTTTATCAAAATTCCAAGCACTCACACACTTGGTTGATGAAAATTTGTGATAATATCAATAGGGATCAAATTTCTAACTGGAATTTTAAATGGTGGGAGAGTTTTGGTACCATGGCGGATATATTGCCGTAAGAGATGAAATCTCTACTTGAGGAATATTCTATAAGCTTTTCCTCATTCAAATCCAATATAAGTAATAAAACTATTTGTATGTTTTTATTGATTAGGAATCCCATGGAGTCCGGAAATGGAGACCAGTCGGTTATACTGAAGATGGCATTCCAAGTTTATGGAGAATCCATACTACAAGATTCTGGAATAACTTAAACGTTATTACTCCTGGCTCCAATGAGTCTCCTTTACAAGAAAACATCAACGAGGATTAAATCCAAAATTGATGAATACAAAAGGATTGCGGGAAAAAGACTTCAAATAGTCTCCTTTCATTCTCTGAATTTTCCAAGAAATATGTGAATGTTTTCCCAAGAGAAAAAATTATGGATCTCTATATGGATCACATAAAGAATGATTTGTTTAAAGACATTGATTTCTCTGATTCAAAATCGATGCATCTATGATCTCTGGATCCTGATCGACCAACAGGATGCGCAAGATCCAATTGATGATTATCAAGACTTCTCTATTCAAGAAAGTTTTGATCTTTTCAGAAATTCTCTTAAAGAGAAATTGAAAGATAGAAAGGACTAATGGAAGATTGAAGAATCTTTCTAAATTGTTCTCAATCGAGGCTAAATTCTAACATTTGGCGAGTACCTTTTCATGTCATTTTTATGACAAAAATAGAAGAATCCGAGATAAAAATTATCTCAAAATATTAAGAAAGAAGATTAAAGTTCTTGAGAATAATATTCCTATCCTCGAAAATATGACGTATATTGATGATGAAGGTGAAGAAAGGGAATATCATCCTAATTCCTTGAGGAATTTCAAGAAAAGTTTAAAACTTCAAGAAACAAGCCTCCTTGATGGCAATCAAGAAATTTTGGCATTAGCGCATTTTGACAAAAATGTGACTATTATTCTGGATAAGATAAAATTCTCATCATTCTTTGACGTCTACGGACAATGTCTTGTTTAGGAATAGTAATTACTATTCACTTTTGACTTTTTGCGGCCTTACTTTTCCGCACTTTTTATCTTTTGTTTTGGAATCCGGGGTTTGATGTCCGGTTTCCCTATTTATAGGTGTGCATTTTGTCTTTGGAGGCCGAGTTTACTCGCCCTCTCTTTTCCTCTCTCTACATCCCTCTCTTGTAATCTTGTAAACCACCGTAATATCACCGTATAATATTTGGCTTATGGTTGCGATCTTTTAAAGGTATATTGTTATTTATCTTTTTGTTTTACTTATTTATTTTCGATGATAGCCGCCTCCATGGACGGCTAAGATATTTGTATTGAATCATGACTTGGCTATATTATACTCGATCTTATCATGTGCATTTGGAATTATATTCTTATAATGATCTGTAATTAAATATATCAAAGGTAGAGTTGGTTTTACCGATTGGTATGAGCTTTTCGGTGATATTCATGAGTTAACCATGTGGGCTAGCCCTTGTTGCCGTTATGCCGATGAATTGGCGCAGCGCGTTTTGAGCGCAAAAGCTTTTTTCTGTGTTAACTCATGGACTATGAAATTTCTCAAGAAGATCCAATCTGTGTATGTAAAAGATTCACATGATACTATTAAAAAAATTTTACGCGATATATATATATATATATATATATATATATATATATAAAGTAGCATTGTTTGCTTGCAGTAGATAATGTATATTGAGATAATGCACGATCTTGTTTTATCGAAGCCCACTGTTTTCTTCATCAATGTACATTCGATACTAAGCAATTAAAATTAAATATAAGTCTTGTAAAAGAACGATTCCAATTAAAAACGAAATAAATAATTAGTAATAATATATAAATATAAGATGCGTTTCTAAATTAATTTGTGTTATTATTTACAGATTCAGCGGGTGAATTAAGTTGAAAGCTGGTTGGTGACATCCTTGGTAGATCTATTGTACTTCATATGGCTCTTCACTAGTTGGCCTGCAGCTATTGCCGAGAGCAGGGACAGCTCTCCGGCGAGAACAGAGCCGGCAACAATGGTGGCCAGTAGCCTCGAATTGGCCCCCGGAAGCTCCTTACTGGGCCCCTTTACTCCGAGCAAGTTGAGGCATGCGGACTGGGAGGCGAGCTGAGTTCCCCCGCCTACTGTACCAACCTCGATGGAAGGCATGGTGACGGAGATGTGAAGGTCCTTTCCGTCGTTAACGGCTTCGAGCATGGTGATGCAGTGGGAACTCTCGACGTTTTGTGCGGGATCTTGACCTGTTGCGAGGAAGACAGCAGAGACGATGTTGCTTGCATGAGCATTGAAGCCACCCAGAGCTCCGGCCAGGGCGGAGCCTGTGAGGTTCTTTAGCATGTTGAGTTCGACCAAGGAGGATACGTTAGTTTTGAGCACTTTTTTACGATGTCTTCCTTGATTATGGCCTCACAGACGACTGACTTGCCTCTGCCGTCGATCCAATTCACGGCGGCTGGTTTTTATCGGAGCAGTAATTTCCAGAGATGCCGATGACATCCATGTCAGGGAACTCCTTGGTGAGGAAATCCATGACATTTTGGACGCCCTTGGATACCATGTTCATTCCCATGGCGTCCCCTGTGCTGCAGGTGAATCTAATGTAGAGATTCTTTCCGGCGATGGCGGATTTGATTGTCTGAAGCCGCCCGAATCGGCTGGAAGCGTTGAATATGAGCGACAGGGTGTTGAAATTGAGAGGGTCATCAAGGAAGATTTTCAATTCGGCCGCACGTCTGGCGGTTGCAAATCTGACGACGGGGGCTCTAGTCATGCCGTCTTTAAGGATGGTGCTGGTGGCGCCGCCGGAGGCGTAGATGGCCTTGCATCCCCTGTTGGTGCTGGCGATGAGGCAGCCCTCCGTAGTCGCCATGGGGACGGAATACTCCGCCCCGTTTAGCAAGAGTGGGCCCGCGATGCCCACAGGAATCTGGACGTAGCCCACGGTCATTTCGCAGCACTGGCCTAGTATAGCCTCGTAATTGAAGCCTTCCAGGGGCAAACCTGTCAGGGATTTTCCGGTGATACGCTGCAAAGCTTCACGGCGGATGGCGGCCGCGCGGCCACAATCGCCTAACTTTGATTCCAGGGCGTAGGAAGGGATTTTTCCGTCCACAACCAAGTTCACCATCTCGTCGTCCGACAGGGCGAATTTGTTATCGATTTTTTTGTTTTTGGTACTGCAGGCATCGGAATCGGAATCTATTGCATCGAAAATGTGATCGTCGCGGGAGTGGACGAAGATGAAAGCAAGGAGACAGAGGAAGGAAGCGAAGAAGACGAGTATGGCGGACATTTCGGAGAGGTTAAGGATGTGAAGAGGGGTGGAGTTGCGGATCTTGTTGCGCCATTGGAGGAGCAGATAATAGACGACCGAGAAGAAGACGGCGTTGACGAGGTAGAGGTGGAGGGGCAGGGCATCAGAGGCCGGATGGGAGGCTTTCAGGTGAGCAACGGCCATCTTGATATATTGCAAGACTTAGAAAGAGTGAAGTGGTTGTTGTAGTGAAAGTGGGAGTGAGAGTGTTGTTATTTATACATAGTTTGGTAACGGTAATTGGTAAATGGTGAAGCCCCAAGGAAAGAGTGAGCGAGGAAACAGCAAGGAAAGAGTGAGTGAAGTAACAGCAAGGAAAGAGTGAGGGAGTGACAACATCGTTAATTAACCCTCTATTTAACAAAGTTTTTATTAATTTAATTGAATGGTCGAGTTGTGAGGGTAGGCTGTAGTATTTATATGAGGCCAATGCATACGATGATCCTATTTTTAGTATCACTCTCATGTATATGCACATTTATTATTATATTTTCTCTGTCCCGTTATAAGTTATCCGTTTCTTTTAGTCACAAAAATTAAAGTAAAGTAATATAATATAAATATAGTACAAATGAGGCGGTGATGAGAGAGAAAAAGTAAAATATGTAGATAAAAAGTAAAGATAAATGAATGACACATATGTAAATAATAGAAAAATGTAGGAATATAAATTTAATGGATACTTGTCAAAAATAAAATGAGTAATTTATAGTGAAGCAGATGAAAATAGAAAAATAGGCAACATATAGGGGGACGAGAAAGTAAGTAATTGTGACAGTGATAATGGATGTATATGATGATTATAATAAAAATAGAGTTTATGTCGGGCGCGGGTCGCCTATGGCCCGATGGGCCAAATCGGTTCAAGTCCATTAGACCTCGTTGGGTGATGGGCCAAATCGACCGAATTTTCCCGAACCTATTTTTTCGAGTCTAGTCTGTTCATACTAACTTTTGGGTTGGTTGGGATGACGCACGAGCCACTCAAATTGTTGGCTCTAATAATTAAGTAAAAAAACTAATTTTCTTGTAAAGTGGATGCATAACTTCTTCTATTATTGATATTGGACAAAAAGTCTCATTTCCTCCAAAGTAATTACATAAAAATATTTTGTTTGTACTTAACTTTATCACTTTTTGTTTTGGTTGTATTAATTTTTAAAGTTTTGATTTTTCATCTTGTAACTCACACTTTTGATATTTTGGTTCTTTTGTGTTTTAAATTTTGATTTTCATATCTCCTATAACTTACATACTTTTATAATTTTTTTATTTTGATTCAAGATGGGAACAGAACAAAAATTAGAATTTAAAAGTCAATATGTATTACAGATGAAAATTGCACGATTTTCTCGAGCTTTAATTTTCTATTTTGATAGAATTTCATTGCATTTGTTATGTTTCAATTTGCTCGTAATTGTTTAGAAGGATACTTTGGTGTTTTTAATAGGAAAATTAAATTGAAGAATACCAGAATTTGAATTAGTTTCATTGCATATCTTAATTTGATATTAATATTTGCTGGGTTATTGATTATAAAATTCAACCACATACGATATAATGAATGTAAAGTCATTAGAGTCATAAGTGGAAGCAATTGTAAACAATTGTATAGAGCTCCTAATTTATTAAACGGATCAATGTTAACGGAGTTGACGACAGCCCGTAAATATATTCGTTGGGCTTCTAATTTATTACTAGGATCAACGTTAATATATATATATATATATATATATATATATATATATATATATATATATATATTTGGTCAACTCAGCATATTCAATCCTTATTGAAGAAAAAACAGCTTTACTTCCCAACCTTTCTTGGATGAAGAGCTAAAAATCGTGTGGAACAAGGCTGTCCCACTTAAAATTTTAGCCATGGCTTGGAGAGTACTTCAAGATAGAATTCCTACTAAGGCCAATCTCGTTAAGAGGGACATTCAACTCTCGGTGGAAGAAAGAAGATGTTATTGTTGTGATCATCCGGAGGAGACAGCTCAACATGTCTTTCTTCTTTGTCCAGAGATGTGGAGGTTTGGCAAGCCCGTTATCGATGGCTTGGATTTTTGGGGTGCAACATCGGGATATCAAATCACATTTCATTGCTCACGCCGGTCTTTTTAGGAGGAAAAAAGATAAGACTCTTGCAATATGTAATTGGGAATGTGTCGTGTGGGCACTATGGAAAGCAAGAAATAATTTCATTTTCAAAAGAAGGGAGAATACCGCAACGAAGATTATTGAAGAGGTAAAAGGTAGAGTTTGGGGGTGGTGTTTATTGAAGAAAGTGGTGCATTGCAATGCTTCTCTTAATTGTTGGTCTGGTTGATCCAAAATCACTTTGTTGATTTTTTTTTCTAAGTCTCTTGAGTCTGGACATTTTTATATCTCGCATTTTCTTGTCCCTTTGGGTATGTCTTATACCCAGTAGGCCTATTTTTTAATAAATATCTTGAAAAATTACAAGCTAATACACGGTTCCTAGATTTAATTCATCCAAGTGCAAAAAAAAAACCGGGGCCCACCATATCACATTCTTTCCCAAATTTATCCTTCTAGCACCCCTCTCACGCGCTCACTCTATCTCTCCAAGTGCTGCACACATTGCACATCTCATGCGCTCCTCTCTCTCTCCGACCTTCAAAGACACGTTCTCTTCTCTCTCTTTCTCACGCATGCCCTCACTGCTACGGTTTCTCTCTCCACCGGGAATTTAATGCGGCTGAGGAAACCCTAGAAAGCCATCCCATCATCGATCTACGGTCTATCTCTCTCTCACTTTAATTTTTAAATTTTTCCTTCTTTTGTATAATGTTTCTTCCTCAGCGTATTTTTTTCCGTCGTTCTTTGTCACCATCCCTTCCTGGAAATTTTTGAACAATCAACTCTTTTTAAGGGTTTTTAGTATCCCATTATTGTTTTTCCTTTATTCTATCAATTTCGATTCCATTGCTAAGTTTCTTTTTATGAGTGATCCACACATCACAATTTTTGTTGTCAACTTCAATGGTAGAATGCAACTTATATCACTTAGTAATACTCTTACATTTTTCCATCTCACAAACAAGATTATTAGTCGGTGGCCGTGAGTTGAAGAAATGTGAGTTTTCTCTCTCATGCTCTGTTGGGAATTTGAAGAATTGTTTATTGGAATCGCACGAGGATGTTGTTAACGTACATTATATATCCAAGGCTTGTTCTTCAAATGTTGTTGATGTTGAGATAGATTTTACCCCTGTTAATATAGTTGATCGAAATTTGTTTTGGAGAATAATGATAATGGTTGTTGCATGTTTGATAAAGAAAGTTGTTCGTGTGATGTAAGACTAGTTTCTAATCCGCATAATGTTTCTAGTGTCTCATCCTCTGCCTCTGTTGAAGAGGTTTTTGGTCTAAACGGGTCCCTATCTTTGATTTAAGCCCTCCCCTTAGTAAAAGAGTTATCTATCCGATGGTTGGATTGATCTAATGAAGGGTGGTATTGGTACCGTTTTCCCTGGTGGTGCGGTAGAATTTAGGGAGTCCTTGATCAAGTATGCAACACGTTTGGGGTTCTTGTATAAGTATGTTAGAAATCTTGATAAGTATATATCTCGTTGTTTGCTATCAATCAAGGTCTATTGGTGGTTCTTGTGATTGGTTTATTAGGGCAAAAAGAACAAATTAGTAGGAGAATTTGTTATTTATAAGGCTTCACTTATTCATAATTGTTTGTCAAATGTGGTGAACAACAAGTCCAAACGCTTTGCTCCTAAATTAATTGGCAAGCTTACAATGCAAGATGTGAAGAGTAAGCCAACAATGCGTGGTTCTGAGTTAGTAAATTTGGTTCGCATTAATTATGGTATACAAGTACCATATCACAAAGCTTAGCGTGCAGCCGAAATAGCCAAGGATACAATATTTGGTAGTTTTGATGAATCATATGACGATCTTAGATGGTATGTAGAAGTTGTGCATAGAACAAATCACAGGCGTGGCTTTTATCGAGCATGATCAGTTTACTAATTGCTTTGAAAGGATATTCATCTCTTTCAAAGCTTGCATTGATGGATTCCAATCATGCCGACCTATGCTATTCCTCGATGGAACTTTTCTCAAGGTCGGGCTAAGGGAATTTTGTTGATGTACCACCGCCAAAGATGGTAACAATGGTACAACTTTTAATACCTTTTCCAACTATTATTTATTACTTTTTCTTATTCGTTTCTTTCTCTAGGGTGCACTTGTGCAAAAATTAAATTATGCACAATTGTTATAGATTTTGCACAGCTAGGTAAATATATTGCACAGTCAATGAGATATATTGCACAAAATATTTTTATTTTTGCACGATAATATATTCTGTTTCCTCTTTATCCCGTGTCTTTTCCCAGTGGCATTTGCAATTGTCTGCAGAAAACACAGCCAATTGGACTTGGTTTGTGCAGAATCTCAAATATTTTATCACACATAAGAAGCAAATCTTATACATATCCGATGAGACATCTTGGAATACTTGCTGCCTTTAAGATGTCTTTGAAGAACCGATCCATTTTTTACTGTTTGTACCATTTGTTAACAAACCTCGGGGCGATTTTCTTGGTTGGTCCAACACTCGGCGGGCTGATCTCGGTGACCTCTTTAAAGCATGTGCATTGATTGGAGTGTATAGGATAAGAGTTATTAAGACCAATCAACAAAAATATCGAACCCAAGGGAGAAAGTATGCAAACGAAATTCAAGGATAGGAGTTCTAAATGGCTAAAGTTGCAACAAGCTCTTGAACTAAATCACTATAAATTGCAAGGAATTAAATGGCAAGTTATGCAAACAATCTATCAAACACTTAGAATGCAAGATCAAATAGACTAAAAATCAATGAGGGAATTGGGTGCAAGGGATAATCTCCATCAAGGAATCCATGATTAACAAGCTATGATTGTATCCAAATGCAAATCAATCAAATTAGAAGGCATAAACCATCATGAAATTAATCACTCCATTAATATCACAATGCCTAATGTGAGTATCCTTAGTTCTTCCCATCTCTCAATGTAGAAGTCCCCAATTCATACAATCATGCAAAATTGAAACCCGATTAACACCTAATCACGTTAGCTCAACTCTCGCCTATTGCTAGGGTGATCAACCATTAATCAAAAGAGACAATTTTTCATGAAGCACAATTAAGAATCACAATTAGGAAGCAATCTAATTCAATTGATCACAATTATCAACAATCATAGCATGAGGCAATCACTTCATCCCTAATTTCAATTATCCCAAGCACAAAGCTATTAGCCCATGGTGCTACAAGCAAAAACCATGGCTAGAAAATCTAAGTAAGCAATTAACAATCTAATTACTACAAGCAATGAATTAAAAAGATCAAAGGGTAAGAACATCACCAATTAAGCTTCAATAGGCAAAAATAAGAATGATTAATCTTGTACAATGCTTCAAGTCAACTTCACTTCTTCCCAATTCTCATTTGCAAACTTCAATTACAATCCACCAATCTACTAATCTAATGAACTAAATGTGGAATCTATCTCAATTCTAACAATCAAGTGCAATTACAAGTAAATTCAAGCTACAAAATGTAAAATTCGCCCAAAGAAACTCCTAGAAACCGCTCTGAACCGCTAGAATCAACTCTCCCTCTGTTTTGGCTTTCAATGGCTTAAAACCGAATTTTTCGGTTTTGGGCACTCCTCGAGTCGAGCTTCGAGGCCCTCGAGTCGAGGCCTAAAAGTCGCTAACACGTTTCTTTAAAAATCTCTCTGCCTCGAGTCGAGGCCTCGCCCTCGAGTCGAGCTTCCTGCATTTTTCATCTCCCTCGACTCGAGGCTCCTCCCTCGAGTCGAGGATCCTGTCTTTTTGAAATGGTTTCCCTCCAAAGCATGAACCTCGAGTCGAAGGTGCAGGCACCCTCGACTCTTACTCGAGACCAGGAATTTTTATCGAGATGGGCTCCGGTCCCGACCCCGTTTTCGTCCCGTATGTTCGTCTTTTCATTCTAAGAATATCGGTACTCTCGGTTTGGCAAAATTCCACCGATTTACCTGCAAAACGGGCGAAATACATCAAAACCTCTCAAAGTAATACTTTTTAGGCAAAAGAGTGATACTTTTCACATTTAGGCACAAAAATCATACTTTAGCTCACTTTTTGCACTAAAAATAGCCTTAAAAACATGCATCAATTCACTCCAATCATACCCCCAAACTTGAATTGTTGCTCGTCCTCGAGCAACGTAGAAACTAAGAACAAAGGAGTGAATTGATTGCAATTATGTCACATGGCACCATAGGCGAAAAAATAAGACAATCGAACTCATCAATGAACATAAGTATCAATGCAACTATCCACTAGCAAACAAGATAAATCATGCTCAAACAAATGCTCAATCAAATACTCAACACATTGCTCCTTCCATGGAGTGTTTTACTCTTCACTCAAGTGTATCAAGGTTTAAAGCACTCAATCATCAAATTCACAAATAAGTACACCATATGCTTGCCACAAGACTTAATCTCAATCAAAATCATTTGTGATCAATCAAGAATCAAAGAGGTCTTTCTTCTAGGTTGTAATGTTGGCTCTTTGGAAAGGTGGGATATTTATGGATAAGAGTGACTAATTAGTAGAGACTTGAATGTAAACTAATCAATACAAATGCACAATCTCTTCACTTTTCATCAAGCAACACTCTTCCTTTTTAACTTCAATGATCATTCCACCATTCACTTGAGCTTTCTCTTTTGAAGCTCACAAATTGAATCATTTCATTTTCATGCATTTTCACATTTTCACCATTCAATCTTTCACAACCTTTCTTTTCTTTCATGCTTCATTCATCACTTAGCTCATCATCTTCCCACCCTTAGCAATCAAATCACCATCTTTAACCAACATTCAAGCTCTACTAAGCATAGGACAAGAAAGGCTCATACAAATAGGCTAAATGGTTTCAATTTCACTTGGCTTGCCAAAGAATAAGGATCATAAGACTCAACATGGCTCACTAAGGAAATCAAATGTATTTGGTAGGAAAATATTTGGCAAAGTAACTCATCATTCCAAACATGACCTCTTATCATTTTCAAAACATTACACAAAGATCAATATCAACAAGTCTAGTGGCAAGTTCTAGTATACAAATCATGAATGATGCACTCTCAAAGGATTAATATCAACCGTATAAGGTGTACGATTATTAGGCACAAAAGCTCACGGGCTTAAATTGAGCAATGAATTAAGAATTTTCAATCACATTCATCTTCACATAATTAATCAAGCAACTAGCATCAAGCTACAAATCTACTAATGATCATATCAAAATCCAACTAGTCTTGCCAATCAAACTCAAATGCACATGTACATAACCTCAAGCATACTCACTATATCAAGATGATACTCAAAAATATGTCAATTAATCCACTATTAAGCTTAAGATAAAGAACATGGAATCATGGAATAAAGAAATCCAAAGGATCATCAAGTCACAATCACCAATAGACAATAAGCTCAAAAATATATCAAGGAAATCATAGCATCAATTAAATCATCCAAAACATCAAATCATCAAATCATCACAAGTCATCACAAAACACCTTAATCAAAATACGAGTACAATCCACCAAAACATAAGCATCTAAAACTAAGAAGAGGGAATGAGGAATAGGGGATAGCCCTAGTAGTCGGAAGGTGGTGGTGGAGGAGGATAGCTTGGCCCGAAATTCCACGAGCTCATTTGTTGAAGGAGGGAATACATATCATTTTGCGTCTTCATTGATTCTTCTTGCATCCTCCTTGTCTCTTCATTGAACCTACGCGACTCCTCCATCATCCGGTACATCTCATCCTGCCGGTCGGACTCTCAATGTGCATCCTCTCGACTGCCTCGCCCACATCTCCTCTGTCGGAACCCATGGTCTATGAGACGAACTCCTACCTCGTACTCTCTACTCCTCATCTCATCCTGCCGGTACATATTAATCTCTGGTGATACTCCTCTTCCATCTGGACAGCCGCTCTTCTTGCTCAGGCTCCTCGTCATCCTCGTCCTCCGACTCAACCTCCTCGGCGGCATCTGCTCTAACCGCATCTCCATCATCATCGAAGAAGAATCGGAATCGACCACTGCTGACACTGCTGATCATCATCATATCCCTCATCTCTAAGCACGTCCCCATGCTCCCTTGTGTAGGCATCGATGGCATCGGTGTGGCCGCGACCACATACGTAAGTTAATAGTCACAAATGCCTCGAGATCCAAAAACCGTCGTCAACCTCTTATTAGTAAGAGGAAACCGGCCACCATGATGCTTTCTTTGTAGGCACCACGTCCTCCCGATACGATCTAGCGTCCTCATGCGCCTCATAGTGTCTCGTAGTCAAATCTGGACCATCTAGTGCCACAAGGTTATGAGTCGGAATACCAAGGTGCTCGGCTATCGAGTAATCATCCCACCAAAATTTATCTTCTTGAACTTAGTGCTCGTCGCTCTCTCAAACAAATAACGAGAGGTATCTTTGCCGCATTGAACCTCACTCCATGTAAGAAACACCACAATACATATAGCTCTTCGTAGACCACTGCTCCTCCCTCGATCTCGCGAATATGGTACTCGCTAGGATCTTCTCTAAGTATCGGACCACCGGGTTCGAATGTGTGTGCTCTTAGACTTCCCGGCACAAACTTCGGGTTGACTCGGAGCCCCGAATCGGAAATACGCCTCCGTAACCTCTTGGCGTTGTACTCCTCTCTAATGTTCAACGGTGATCGGTCGAGTGTCCGTAGGTGCTCCTAGTAGCTCATTAATCTCATCCAACGTCAATTCGTACTCGTTCCCCATGAGCTCAAAAGTGATCTTCCGTGCAAACTTGTTCCTCCTAGCCTTGTGGACTTTGACGGTGCATAAGAACTCGAGAGTGAGTCCAAGATAGGTCCGAGGTCTCTTAGCTAGAAAACCTCCCATGCCTACTTGCTCGAACAATCTAGGGATATCATCTTCAATCCCCATAGAAAGCATGCGATTATGATCAACAAGACGAGTCTGACCACCTTCTTGTACAACTCAAAGATACAAAATAATGTGCTTTCTCCACTTGTAGTCATCCCACCGAATTCCCAATTCAGCAGCATTCGGTGTGCAAAGCGTATAGCATCTTCTCTCTCTCTGGGTTGAATAAAATTTGATAACGAGGTTGCACGGTGGTTGAACCTATGTAAACGTTAACCAATAAGGGTTGGAGAATATGTTATAATGATTTTAGCAACACATAATATTAAAATTGTATGCAAAACATATTTTAATTAAATGAGTTTTAAATTTGTCAATTAAAATTTACTTGTAAAAAATTAGAGATATAACAAAGGTTGCATCGTCAAAGAGAATAACATAAGTCAATTTTTTTATTAATCAAAATTTCCCACAGTAGTTGGAAATGGGTGGATAAGGTTTGAAAATAGGTTTGAACCTATGTGAATGTCAATCGAAAAAGGTTGGAGAGAAGTTTTTAAGGGTTGAACCTATAACAAAAATGTATGCGAATTTTGTTTTAATTCAAACAAAGCAATATAACTTATATGTTGTCACTCATACAAGTACACATATTAGAGATGTGTGTCATTGATAGGTCACCTTTATTTCTTTTATCCAAGAAAGCAATGTTTGTCATTGAACTATCATTTTGCATATTTCTTTTAGGGTTAATAAGTTATTTTCTTGTGGGGTGTTAAAAATAATATATGTTGGAGGTACCTTTATTACACAAGATAACTTAAGAGAATTTTTGAAATCTATTTTTTCATCGGATGTTGGAAATTGGTTGGTTAAGATTTGAAAAGTTTTTAAGTCTTAGGACTTAGAAATTTTTAAAAAATTTTAATCTAAGATGGAAGTTTCCTCGAGATGATTAACACTTAGAAAGATTTTTAAGTTTTCTTAGAAAGCAATAAAGAAAGCTTAAAAATACGGTGAATCGGATAAGATCAAGTATATTCACATATGATTTACTGATTTACAAGGTGGTGCGAGATAAGAAAGAAAAATAAGGAAATGAAAATCCTGTCTTATCGGACACCCCATCGATCTCGCTTACAGGACCTCCAACCAAGTAAAGACTCTTTTTCGAGCTTCTTCGATTCTTCTTCATCTGTGAGTCCAGACTCGACCTCGGCTTTGGTGATGACTGTCTTCACCCGATTCGAGATCAACGGTCCCATCGGCGTTCGATTAGGCTTGGCATGCTCATAGGCCGGGAAATCAGTCGCAGCTTGAATATATCACTAGCCTCATCGAGCAGCCTTCCATAGAGGCTCGGGTCTTCTTTCTCCATCCATTCATGCCATTGGAGATCTTCATCTGCAGCTCCAGCCTCGTATTCCTTCAAGATGTACCAATGATACATCCATCGGCATCCATATTCTTTTCTCGATACTCCTTCGTATATTGACCCGAGACCATCTTTAGGGGCGGACGAGCGATGGTAGGGGCGGAAGTCTGCCTTCATTAGCTGCCTTAGACACCTACTTCTTGATTCCCTGTCCCACTTCATCTCGGCCACTTTACCTAGCTTATTTTGCCTCTTCTTCTCTCTTTCCCCGAACCACTCCTTTTCGCTTTAATTCTTCTAATCTTCTCCTTAGACAGTTGGAGTAGTCCGGTTCTCTCTTCTTCTTCTCGGCCTTGGAAGATTTGAAAATGATAACCTCATTTGGATCTTTCTCAGAGCTTTCCCTTTCCCTTTGCCTTTGGCCTCGGATAACTTCTCGATTCTTTGAGTCTGGCCATCACCTTCTCGACTTCTCTTCCTCCTCTTTCCTCCTCCTCTCCTCGTCTTCCCGGATGGCTTCTTCAATCTGAGTTACCCTCGGTGAAGGGCGGCAAGCTCGTCTGCTTTCTCCTTCATTTCGCCTTTGCTACTTCCAACTCGGTTGTCGGCCTTAATTTGTAGCTTGTCGGTGTTGGCTTTAACATCACCGTGAGGGCCTCCGCTTTTTCGCCAGCTACTTCCCCTTTTTAACTTCATCTAATAGGGCTTATAGCTGAGATTCCAGGAGGAACAACACACCCAAAAGTCTGATTTGTTCTTTGGTGAGTGCATCTACCACGACTGCGTTGTCCTCACCACCTTTGCTTTTAACGGCTTAACCTCCTCCTCCAAGCCGCTCAGACGATTAACCAATGTTGAGCCGGTCTTATCGTATAAGTTCCTCGAAATATTGACCTCAGCTATTCGCATATTTATCAAAGCATCGTCTCTATCACCGCCCGACGATGTGCTTTGTCTTCTTGGCTACTAGTCTCTACCTTTTGAGTGATCTTCTCGTTGTAGGTTCCGGGAAGGCGAGATGAGATGGCGATAGGGGGCTGCGAGTCTTCCTCCTTGGAAGAGTCTCGATGAGGAGGGAGATGAGGGGGTTTTAGGAGAAGGGAGCTCATCCGAATATCTCCAAAAATATTGTGGGAGATATCCGGATTTGGACTTGGGGAGTGGGTTGGGGTGGTGGTGGTTGGATATCGGATGGAGATGGTGGTGGTGGTATTTCGTAGGGTGGTGGCGGAGAAGATGTTGGCGGGATGAGGAAGGTGCGAGGCTCGGTTGTCTTTGGGGGAGGAGATGAGGTGGTAGGTAAGATGGTGGGAGGGGAGAATGTTGTTATGGGTGTAGGTGTGTAGACGGGGACGATGGGTAGGGTTAAGGATACGGCAGGAGATGGGGAAGGCGTGGTTTAAATTTGGGGTAAGGGGGTAGATGGGGTTTCGATTTGGACCGAGGGGAGGTAGGTTTATTGCGAGAGGCTCCCAGTGCCGGCCTTGGACACCTCTTCATCGCCATGGTAAGCGAGATGAGGAGGAGGGGAGGATTTCGAAGAAGACAGACTAGAAGTTATACCAAAGAAAAATACATTTTCCGTTTTTCTGCCTTCTTTGGTGAGGGGTTCTTTCGAGCTTATCCCCCGAATATCCCGGGTTTGCTCTACGAGCCGCAGCCACTTCTAAGGTTTGGACTTCTTCGGTCAGCCAGACCGGACGGTGCAGCAGACGATGCCCCTTCCTTCTCCGAGGCTTTTACCAGCCTCCTTCGCTTTGGAGCCTTCTCCTTCGGCTTCATTCGCTGTGAAGCCTCGGTGAGCTCACGGTCGGCTCCCTCATTGTTCCTCCTCGGTGAGGGCTCAGCCTACCCTCTTCTCATTTGTTTCTCCATCGGAATCTCTGGCCTTCCTATAAGCTCATTCTTGGTGAGGAGCCCTTTTTGCTTGGTGTAGCTCCTCACCCCATCATTCCAATTTAGGTCATCTCACCACATCCTCCAATAGGAAGGTGATCTTGTTGAACAGACTTGTGATCGATTTGGCGATCCACTCGCCATCAACGCAGATCAGCCTATCTTTCTTCGTCTTTAGCCTTGCCAAAGAATAAACTCAGCTTAACTTGCACCCCATCCAGAATCGCCTTTATGCAGCTTTTAACTGGGCCTTGTCAATCCATCATGGGAGTTTTGCTCCCCCAAAATACACTTAGTCAAGATTCGTCATCGTGACGATACTTCCTCCTAAGCATATTTTTCTTTAATTCCTTTCTTCGATCTTTGAACGAAGATCGGGCAATCATCTCAAATGATTCCACCCAATCTTCATCTTTGTAAGTCGGGGTTCACTCCTTCGGCATTTGTGTCAAAGATTATGGCAACTTCCTCCCTTGTAATCACCACATCCTCATCTTCAACCTTTGATTTGAACATTTCATTCTCATAGACTCCATTAATGTAAAACTCAATCCCTCTCATATCGAGGGACTTGTTTTTCTCTGACTTCTTCGAGCAGAAACTCCTTAGCCTCGACCTTTCCAATAGCCCCAGAATCTCAAGAGATTCCGCATCGAGGTTGTATCGAAATCGACGTACATTTCTCGATTTGATCTTTTTGTTGTAGGCCTCCTTGTTGAAGTTAACCATGGTGGATGTGAGACCGATAAATTTACGATTCATAAAAAGACTTTCTGAGAGGTTTGGTAAGTTGGGAATTTTTTACGAGAATGAGAATCGGTTTTACGAATATAAAAAGGGGTAGATGAAGAAGAAGATGGTTTTATAGGAGGGAAAATTGGAGAGAGAATCCACGTGGAAAGTGGATTTTAATCGAATCGTTTATTCAAAATGATTTACTCGTGCTAGATCAACGTTTAAAAATGAGATAAACGATTGGGATTCAGCGTGAAAATAACTCGACTTTGAAATGCGTAAAAGTAAGCTGTATAAATTTGTGGATTTGACGGCTAGTAGGGTTACTTTATGCAGAGAAGTAAGTATATACGATGTAAGCCTAGGTTTACCTTTCTTTGCACAAAGGTTTTCTAAAGCAGGACAAGGATTTTATTGACTTGAGTCCGAGAAATGACCTTGTGCAGGTTTTCAAGAACACAACCTAGCACGATCCTTTTTTAAACCAAATTTTAAGACGAGTTAATCGGTGCCTTTTATTTTAAATAAACTAAGTCTTATATTCGTATATAACTAGTATATAAGAATATCGAGACTCATTTGGGTTTTCAAAGAACAACTCATCTGAAAGATTTTGAAATAGATGAGCTGTAAGAATAATTTTGAAAACAAATTTTGAAGAAAACAAAGAAGGGGTGAGCAGATGAGAAGGTTTATTAGTTTAGGAGATTCAAGCCGATCTAACAATGTTGATCTATTACTTGTTCTGCAGATGCATAAACTCAAGAAACCATTAGTAGCCAAAGTAAGTCGGATATGATGCAATTAGTCAATTTGTTTTGAGGAGATCGGTGACTATTGAGTCCTTGTTTGATTTACTTGATGTCGGATAAGCAATCGTCAAGTCGATAAGGTTAATATGACTGATCCTTGATTCTTGATTCCTAAGAAAGAGATCAATGATATCACTCTGTGATTGTCCTTTGACACATATCAAGTCGAGACAATTCTTTCTAGACAAGATTTAAAGAAAGGAAAAGAAAGAAAGGAAATACAAGATACAAACAATAGAAATTATAAATCAGCCACGAGGATGCATCAAGTAATCCTAACTCTAAACACAATTCCTTAAATCTAGATTCAGCTAAGGGTTTTGTAAGTATATCTGCTCTACGAGACTCGGTTGCTATCTTTTGTATTCTAATGTCATTCTTCTCAACATGATCTCTAATAAAATGATGCCTTATATCTATATGCTTACACCTAGAATGCAAGACAGGGTTGTATGTCATAGTTATTGCACTATTACTATCACGGTAAATAGGAACAAATGATGTGAGAATGTTATAATCCCTAAGGCTCAACTAATCCAGAGGAGCCGAGAGCAATAACTTCCGGTGCCATGTATTCGGCCTTCGATTGTGGAGGTTGCAACGGATGTCTGTTTCTTAGATAACCAAGAAATTAACTTGTTGCCTAAAAATTGACAAGTCCCAAGTGGATTCCCTATCAATTTTACAGCCTCCAAAATCTGAGTCTGAATATCCTAAAAGCTCAAGTTGTTATCGGATGGATACCACAACCCAACCTGCAAAGTCCCTTTAAGATATTTAAGGATTTTCTTAGCCGTCTCCGGATGAGTTTTCTTGGAATTTGATTGGAATCTTGCACATACCCCAACCGCAAAGGCCGTGGTCTGCCTACTTGCGGTGAGATATAGAAGGGATCCAATCAATCCACGATACTCCGTTGCATCCGTGGGTATCCCCTGCTCATCTGAATCCATAGAGAAGTTAGTTGTCATAGGTATTTTAACTTCCCTACTAGTAGTCATCCCAAATTTATCTATAAGGTCCTTAGCATACTTAGTCGATGTATGAATATACCTCTACTAAATGCATTTAATTTGCAAGCCTAGAAAGTAAGTTAATTCTCCTATCATTGACATCTCAAACCTGTTTTTCATGAGAACACTAAACTCTTCACACAAGGTCGATTAGGTGAACCAAATATGATATCATCTACATAAATTTGAACCAATAAGATGTTACCATCTATTTCTTTTCTAAACAAAGTTATGTCTATCTTACCTTTTGAGAATCCACTTGATATCAAGAATTCGAGATAGGGTATGCATACCAAGCCACAGGTGCTTGCTTTAGTCCATATAAAGCCTTATGGAGTTTATAGACACGATTACAGTCCTAAACCACTGGGGGCTGTTCTACATAGACCTCTTCAAGTAACACAATATTCAAAGGTAGGCTTAACATCCATTTTAAAGACCTTAAACATGTATAGGCGTGAAATGCCAAAAGCGACCTTATTGCTTCTAATCGCAACCGGAGCATAGGTTTCATCATAGTTTATCCCCTCGGTGTGAGTATCCCTGTGCTACCAATCTTGCCTTATTACGAACAATAACGTTGTTTTTATCGGTTTTATTCTTAAACACCCATTTGGTGCCTATAATCTTTCTATGTAAGGGTCTGTCCACCGGTTCCCAAATATTTTACCTTTCAAAGCGATGCAGCTTCTTCTGCATGGTTGTTATCCGGTTTGGATCGGATAGAGCCTCCTCAATAGACTTAGGTTCGAGAAGTGAAACATAGCAAGAGCAATGGACTTTGAGAATCTAACATTGTTCGTGTCGAACACTACTAGATGGATCCCCAATGATTTGATCGGTGAATGATAACTTCTCATCCTTTTGCCTACTTGAGTTGAAGTACCCTCATCAGTAGACTCGGTAGGTAACTCAACCTGATTCTTCCCGAAAGCGAGGCGTTCCCCATTCATCGACTGACCACTAGCTGATCGGATTATGTCAAGGGTGTCTCCTCGGATGGAACTGAAGAGGAGTTGCCTTCCGATTCTCGGATGGGGATTCTTCATCATCCGAATACGAGTCAAAACTAGGCGAGATAAGAAGTTCTTTGTTTAGTTTTATTTAGTTCAACTTTATCTAGATCATTGGTTATTTGATTTACTTTATACGAAAAAGTATGAAATTCATCAAATACCACATGAGGAGTTTCCTCCACACAAAGAGTTGTCTTATTGAAGACTCTGAAAGCTTTGCAGTGTTGGAATATCCCAAGAATATCCCATCAGTGCCTTAGCATCAAAAGTCCTCGGCTTAGACTTCCCATTGTTATGGATGAAGCAATTACACCCAAAAGCATGAAAGTATGAGATTCTTGGAACCTTACCTTTCCGAGCTCATAAGGTGTCTTACCCTTATTCTTGACCGAGTAAGCATTTGTTACGAGTGTAGCAAGCGGTGTTGATAGCTTCACCCAGAACCTATGAGGTGTTCCATACTCGGCTAGCATGCTTCTGGCTGCTTCTTTGAGAGTCCTATTTCTTCTCTCCACAACTCCATTCTGTTGTGGTGTTCTAGCTGAAGAAGTCTCATGAACTATATCATTCTCATTCAGCATAGTTAGATAAACAAGAATTTAAGAATTCGGTTCCCTTGTCACTCCTAATTTTAATAATATTAACACCTTTCTCATTTTGAATTTGTCTCAACAGATCGGGGATCTTGTTCACCTGTCTCATTCTTTTTGAAAAAATATTACCCAAGTGTATCTAGAGAAGTCATCAACAACAACAAGGGTATACTTCCTTCCACTAAAGCCGAGTGGTGAAACAGTCCAAACAAATCAAGATGAAGGAGTTGTAAAACTCTTTCGAGATGAGGATGTGTTAATACTTTTAAAAGAGTGCTTGAGTTGTTTACCTTTTTAACAAGCATCACATTTCATATTAGTTGAACAAAGCTTCTTAGGTAGTCCTTTAACAAGATTCCTCTTAGCTATTTTGCTACGAGGTTTTGAAGTTCGAGATGACTAAAGCCTTTTATGCCATAGCCAATCGAGATCATCTCCACCTTTAGCTACAAGATATGTATCTTTGAGACAACTATTAAAATTAGCCACATAGACATTATCATGTAAAGCCGGATAAGAGTACCTTATGCGAGGAACTATCTAAGATATCACACTTTTCTTTAGAAAATCTAACATGAAAACCTTTATCACAGAGTTGAGAAACAGATAATAAATTATGCTTTAAACCTTCTACAAAATAAACCTCAGCATACCTGGACATCCCTTATAATTAATGTACCAACTCCCTTAGTCTGTCCATAGTTATTATCTCCAAACGAGACTCGGGACCATCAATATTCTGAAAATTTGATAATAGCTTCTTATCACAAGTCATGTGTTGTGAACAACCATTGTCTATGTACCAGATGGAAGCTAGAATCTCCTTTTAATGATAGTCCTGGAATTCCTGCAAGGCAGATTAAGTATGAGGTACCCTAGTGATCTTGGGTCCTTTAGGTCAATGATCACTTTAGGTATCCAGACAAACATCTCATTCTTTAATAACAAATCAGATTGAAGTTGTCTACCAAATCTGTCCACAAATACATCACATTTAAATGAGAATTTAAAGAAGTCGATTTGGTGACTTTCTTAAACTTTGGAAATGAGGGATAGCATCTGCTTCTCCCATCAAAAGAGTTAAAATAAGAATTTCTCCTAGTTTTGGTTCTTGGAACCCTCTTTGTCGATTTGGATTCCTCATCTGAATTTTATTTTTCGGGTTAGGAGATGTAATCCTAATCGACTGCGTGGTTTTCAAGGTCCAATTTTGATTTCTTTTGATGTTTCAAGCTTTAACAAATTTTCTCGGTTTTGAAATCTCCTATCATAACCAAGTCCTCGTTTTATCATGGAATTTTTGAGAAGTTTTAAAGATATGGTCTATGGCTGATTGTGAGTTATTAAGTGGCTTATTTTGAAGAAAAGCTTCTCATTAGCCTTTTTAATTGACTCATTTTCAAGATGAACTACATCAAATTTAGCTTTCAAGGATTTCAATTCATTCTCTAATCTTTCAGACAGATGGTGAAGTACTAGCCTCGGCACTGTAAACATTCCCCCTTGAATGTTTCCTCGGACTCAAAATAGCTTACAACTTGTTTGCCTTTAATTAGAGTTTGAATCTCATCTTTCAAAGTTAAATTTTCAGTCTCTAATTGTTTATAAGCACTTAGAGACATCTTTAAATCTTTCAATAGTCCCTTGATCACGGTTTGGTCATTGTCTGAGATAGATTTGTAAGATTCATTATTAGTTGAGGAATAGTAGTCTACCTCTTTGGCCATCGGACACACTTCATCGTCCGATCCAAAATCGATGAAGATAATGATGATGATGATGATTTTCTTGATTCTTTATGTTCAGCAAGAAGGGCTCTACGATCTGCAAAGTGCCTATCTCTCTTCTTCCTTTTCTCCTCTCTTTCTTTAGGAGTCGGTGGGACAGTCATAGTTGAAGTGTCCTAGCTTGTTACAGTGTAACAAGTATCTCCCGGTCTGATTTAGGACTGATATGATTCTTTCTTACAGGAGACTTATATCTTCTTGTCTCGATTCCTTCTTTTGTCATCATTTGTTGATTCATCATCTTTTTCTTGGATCTGGATCTGTCTTTCTCTGCCAAATTTTAACTTGTTACGCTTATATTTCATCCTTAATCGATCATACCTTTTTGTTAGCAAAGCCATCAGTTCCTTCAAGGATAGATCAGCTCCTTTAGGCTCATTTCTGATCTTGTCTTCTTTGTTGATAAATGCAACGGTCTTAGATGAGGTGCTTGACTCCATCTCATCTTCCTCATCTTCTACCCGAATGTCAAACTCATAATCTTTCAAGTGAGAAAACAAAGTGTAATGTGTCATAGTAGAGAGATCATTTGTGGCTTTAATCAAATTTCCTTTTTCTCTCCAACGCTTGGTTAGAGATCGAAGGATTTTATTATTGATTTCTTTTCGGTGTAAATCTTTTCAAGATCGGTGACTCTATTAATCAGATTGGTCATTCGCATATCCACCGATCAATAGTTTCACCCTCTTTCATTTTAAAGACATAAAAAGATGGAGAACAGCTTGAAACTTATTCTCCTTCACTTTGATATGTGCCTTCGCACATGTTGGCTAAGTGTCCCACATCTCTTTGGCTGTTTTACACTTCTTAATCTTCTCGTACCATTCCACCTTTCGTGTGACAATAATCTCGTTTCTTGCCACTGATCCAGGTTGTACACCTTTCTCTCATCGTTGGTTAATTCGGATACTTTCTTCACCTGCGTGTTCGTAACTCCGAGCTGCTCGCTCCATCACTAACTCCACCATGATAGAATTTTATCGGCCCATCGACAAGACATCTTCCATACGAGGATGGATTGATTTCGAGATGATTCTCCATGCAAAATTTCCAATAGTCATAATCCTCTACGTCAAATTCGGGAAGGTTTTGACCTTTCTATCACTACTTGAAGACATGGTTAGTACTCAACAAGAAAAAAGCAGAGTATATTCAAGAACAAATTAATTTCAAAATTTGAAAAATTCAAAGATTACTTTTACCAAAAGAAATATTCAGTAACAACTTTAACACGCTTTGATACCACTTGTTAGCCCACGGATTGAGTGAATGTCAAAGAGCTTAGATCACCTTCTAGTGAAAATCTAGAAGGGGGTTGAATAGATTTTCAAATTCTTTTTCAAATACTAGATTATCTATTGAAAGTATCAAAGCTATGCAGCGGAAACCAGATTTTAACTCAATCTTAAGGATCAAAAAGCAATTTGAATATGAATCTGAAATTGAATTTGTTTTGAATGTTTGATGAATAACAAGATAAGTAAAATAAGAAGTAAAGAACACCGGGAATTATAGTGGTTCGGATCAAACGGATCCTACATCCACTCTCCTTCTTCAACTCGAAGAAGGGCCTCGACTACTTCTTTGTCTTACTCACTTACAAGTTTACAATTACAAAATGTGAAGATTCTTATCTTCGATCCTATCTTCAATCTGCCTAACTTTCTGGAAACTTGAAGATTACGGTGCGAAGTGTTGAAGATATACGGATAAGTGTTCTACAAACACTTAGAGCTTTTGAATATTGCCTTGAAAACTTTTTAATGCTCTTTTGAAAATCGTGAGTAATGTGAATATGACATTGTGTTTAGAATCGTGCCTAAACATATTTATAAGCCCGAGAAAGCGGTTAGTTTGTTGTAACAAACTAAAAACCGTTTAACAAACCTATTCTTGAAAACTGTCTTGATCTCGGTGATCTTGGTCTAGTCGTCTGCGGTGACACGGTGAAGACTTGCCTTTCTTATTCTCGCTCACCGGTCTCGACCTCATCTTGAGCTCTTCATTATTGTCTTCTACTGATGACTATCTCAAGCTCGTCTTCGGATGACCTACTTCTTTCATGACCTCGGTGACTATTCTAGCTCTTACCTAGTCTGGCTAGTACTAGAATTCTTTACATTAGTTATTCTATACAATCAGGTCATCTTACTTTACATGAGTTGACTCTAATCTATCTACTTTTAACTCATCAAAACTTCTTTGATCTAACAATGACAAAGTGTCATTGTATGGTCAAAAAAAAAGTGAACAAGTACCACCTAGTCTAAAGAGTTGTCACTCATACAAGTACACGTGTTAGAGATGTGTGTCATTGATAGGTCACCTTTATTTCCTTTATCCAAGAAAGCAATATTTATCATTGAACTATCATTTTGCATATTTCTTTTAGGGTTAATAAGTTATTTTCTTGCGGGGTGTTAAAAATAATATATGTTGGAGGTACCTTTATTACACAAGATAACTTAAGAGAATTTTTGAAATCAATTTTTCACCGTAAGTTGGAAATTGGTTGGATAAGGTTTGGGGAACGAGGTTTAAACGTATGTAAAAGGTTGTGGAGAAGTTTTTGGTTTTAGAAACACAAACTAATAAATACGTATTTGAATTTTATTTTAATTCAAACCGTTTTAATCTTATTAATTAAGGTTCACTTGTGGGGGAAAAAAATAGAAATATGACAAAGTGTCATTGTATGATCAAAGAAAAAAGTGAACAAGTACTACCTAGTCTAAAGAGTTGTCACTCATACAAGTACACATGTTAGAGATATGTGTCATTGATAGATCACCTATATTTTCTTTATCCAAGAAAGTAATATTTGTCATTGAACTATCATTTTGCATATTTCTTTTATGGTTAATAAGTTATTTTCTTGTGGGGTGTTAAAAATAATATATGTTGGAGGTACCTTTATTACACAAGATAACTTAAGAGAATTTTCTGAAATTAATTTTTTCACGGAAGTTGGAAATTGGTTGGATAAGGTTTGGGGAACGGTTTAAACGTATATAAAAAGGTTGGAGATAAGTTTTTTAAGGGTTTTAGAAACACAAACTAATAAATATGTATTTGAATTTTGTTTTAATTCGGATCGTTTTAATCTTATTAATTAAGGTTCACTTGTGGAAAAAAAAAAATAGAAATATGACAAAGTGTCATTGTATGGTCAAAGATAAAAAAGTGAACAAGTACCACCTAGTCTAAAGAGTTGTCACTCATACAAGTACACATGTTAGAGATGTGTGTCATTGAGAGGTCACCTTTATTTCCTTTATCCAAGAAAGCTATATTTGTCATTGAACTATCATTTTACATATTTCTTTTAGGGTTAATAAGTAATTTTCTTGCGGGGTGTTAAAAATAACATATGTTGGAGGTAGCTTTGAAGAGAATTTTTGTTAATCAAATTTTTTTCCTCGTTGTTGGAAATTGTGACATCCGAATCTCTCATTAGTTATTTACCAATAAAATTTACTCATTTTTATTAACTTATATGAGTGACACGTTATTTCATTATAATTCTTTCTATTTTACTCCTTAAGTTTTAAATATATGATATTTTATTGAATTAATAGTCATAAACTTTTACCTAAACTGTTGAGCTTAAAGTAATATAAATAAATTAAGTGTCAACTACTCATAACTCAATATATTTCATACAATTATTTATTTGTGTGCTCTTGGTAATCTCGTACTATTTTATCTTGTTTTAAATATTGCATTAAATATGTATTTTTACCTACTTAGTGGTGATACAACTTTTATTATAAGATTTTATTTAATTCTTTTTGTACTACTCAATTGTTACTACCTCCGGTGCTAACGTAAAAATTAATTATAATTATAATATCCAAATTTCTCACTACTCATTGATCAATATATTTTACGCATTGAGTGCATTTTAATTAATTATGTGCTACTTGTGATTTTAATTATTTTATCTTGCATTATTTTATTGTGCTTTTAAATACTACATTAATTAAATATGTCTTTATATGTTTAGTGGTGAAAAAATTAATTTATAAGTGATTGGGGTTTTAATGGTGTTTGAATACTAATGCAATTTATTTGATTATTGGTTGTATAAATTAAACATTGTCAAATTAGCAATTATATAGTAGTATCAGTTAATATGGTGAATAAATAAATATATGAAGGATTTAGTTATAATACCAGTTGTTATTATAATTATTATATACATATAATATGCGTGACATAGTATGCCATCAATTAGGGGTTAATTAGTTTAATAAATAAAATTATAAACCTTAGCCATGAAGAAAACAATTAAGGCGGTGGCCTTATCTGAATAACAAGGATAAAACATAAAGTTTTTTTCCCCAAAACCAGTAAACCACCGAGAAGAAGGAAATAGAAATAAGAAAAGAAGAAATATCAAGATAGATAGGTAGGGTAGAGAGAGTATGACGCGAGGAGAGAAAGAGAGAGAGATTTTGAAGCGTTTTGGTAAGTTTTCGACTTCCGTCAATTGATAAATTTTATATCGTTTTGAAGCTCGCGACGAATAGAACAAAACCCTACCCTAAAATCGTTAATATTAATTCTTATTTGATAGTGAAAGACGATAAAAAGAGTTTAAGGGTTTGATTTATATCGACGTTTTGCAGACTTGAGGTAAGTAGAAATTCATTTGCACCTACAATGCATAAATATAATATTTTGTGAAGTATTTATGTTTAATTGATAATATGTGAATGTTATGTTAATTGTGATATTTGATTGATATTCAATAGTTATTGTGAAAGGGCCAAAATGAATGGTTGATGTGGATTAAATATACGAGTTTAAAGGTTATAGTAAAAGGAATTTGTGAATTCCATGATTATTGTGAAATGAACTTATGAGTTACGTGATTATTATAGAAATGGATAGGGTGATTGAATTGGTGAGTTGTGAGTAGAAATGAATTAGGCGAGTGATTAGAAATGAATTATGTGATTTCATAAGAGAGTATTTATATCGGCAACGTGGTGACCTTTGTATTGAGTGTACGCCGACATATATTAGTAAATGGGACCCCCGAGAAATGAGTAGAAATAAATTAGGCAAGTAGAAATGAATTAGGTGGGTGATTAGAATGAATCGGGCGGAGCGATTAGAAATGAATCGGGCGGGCGATTAGAAATGAATCAAGCGAGAGCGATTAGAAATGAATTAGACGAGCGATTAGAAATGAATTTAGTACGCGATTAGAAATGAATTAGGGGTTTCAAAGTGAAAACGGAAGGGCGACCTAGGAGTTAAGGCGATCGAGAGAGAATATGGCGTATGCTACCTAGAGTGGGCCACCGAGTTCAATTGTTGCAATGAACCTATGAGTTCAATGATCATCGTGAAATGAATTTGTGAATTATATGATTATTGCACAAATGGAAATGGTGTTTTGAGCATGTGATTCTACTGTGTACATGCCGCATTGCATCATGCATATCATGCATTAACATAAAAATATTTTATCAAATGGTGTGATTGACCACCGATTATGCACCGAGGATGGCAGGGCGACTGTAATAACCCAAAACCCAATTATAGGATTTTATATTTAATTTTCTATGTTTGGGGGATCATTTTATTTTATTCTAATTTCATATGTGGTTTTCTTAATTTTTCTCCAAGTGACGAGCGGTTTTCGACCGAAAATCTACCGATACTTTTCGAACTCACATCCGTAATCCGGATTTTGTTTAATAATGATTAATTACAAATAGTCCTTTAAAGGTGAGAAACACTCAGAAAAACCCTAAGGAAAAATGTTGTTCTCCGTCGCTGCGTTTTAATAAATTTTCGGAGCGAAACTCGAACCGAAAAATACTGAAAATTCAACGTCGAGATCACAATCTTGTATTAAAGAGTGGGCTGCCAAATGACAGCCCAATTGCCCAAAAATAACCGACCATGTGGGAGTTAGAGGGGGAATAGTGTCAATTGTACCTCTTATCCAAACTAACACTCTAAGTGTCATACTTAGTGTACTAACTCTCCCAAATTTCCTCCCCATCACCCAAGCTGCCGTCCCCTCCCCCTTTCCTCCCTTCTATAAATAGGTTGCTGCCCTTTCATTCTTTTCCACACAACAAAAAGCTTGGGGCTCTCAAGAGAAAGAAGAAAATCTCCAAGGGTAAGTCCCAAACCCCTCTTAAGTCTTACTCTTCTTCTTAAGCTTAGAAATTCAGGAAAAATATTATATGAGGCCCTAAGAACTCTTTTTACATGATATGATCTTATATGGAGTGCTTGAGTTGGAATTTTGGTGTTTGGAGTCAAAATGGTGAAGTTATACTTGATTCATGAAACTGCCAAAATCAAGCCCTACCCACTGACCCGTTTTTGTAAAATCTATTCGGACCCTTTCCACCCGTTTAAAAATCATGAAAAAAATTCCTAGATGTAGTATTTGAAGTGTAGAATAACATATTAAATTTTCGTGGCCACTGGATTTTTGTAGACTGAGAATAAAATCATGAAAGATTATGTGTCGGAAGTAATCCGAAACTGGGAGCAGTGACTCATTTCTTTTATTTCTTCCCTTTATGATGGTTATAAAATTCTAGGAAAAATCTTGGATGTTCCCCTTTATGTTTTGTAAATCATAGTCAAAAATCATAACTTTTCGTTTAGTACTTTATGAGATAAAATTTGTTTTCTGAGTACCTGGTCGATGTTCGACGCATAGGGTTATTCTGTGTTGCACGAATTTATTTTTCCAGTTAGACTATTGTATAAATCATGTAAAAATTCAAGAACGACCTACAACCTGTTTATAACAAGATCCTTAAATTTGGTGATTTTTAAACGAGTATCCAATAAGTTATGAATTTTCTCGTAAGACATGTCCAGTAACCGAGCCAAACGATGGATTGAATGTTCACGATTTTTCTGGACAGAATCCGTAAGTAAAATGGCTTGGGTCCCTGAATGAAAGTTATTCATACTTGAGTTCTGCATCACATGTTTTAATTTCATAATTTTTGGATGTTTCTGCAGAGAGTTATGGATTTTATAAGTTAAGGTCACTGTTTTTACCGAAACAGAAATTTAGAGTCCTTGTTACAAAATCTGCTATAATTCCGTAACTCAAATGAACTTGGACCCTTAATAAACTTTGTTCTACACTAAAATATGTACAACATATTAAAATTTCATAATTTTCCAACGAGTCTAAGTATTTTATTTTATTTATGCATGTATAGGTATTGTTTCTTCATTTGACTAGTACTTGATAAAATAAATGGCCAAAACTTTTAATGAGGTGCTTGTTTGAATATCAAATGTTATATGTGATACTTTATTAATGCATATACTTGAGTGTCTTACGTGTTTTCTTGAAAATGAACGGAACCGAAAGTCCCAAATTCGGAACCCACAAATGTAGTACACTAACAAAGCCGTTAGACATAGGATTTAACCCTTAGAAGCTTTTGATAAAATAAAAGTACCCCTTCTTCATTCAAAGCCTTGCGCAATAAGATCAAGAACCTAAGTTTCTAATGGACAAAAGAGTTGTCGAACTAAACATACGAATTGTGGTAGGTAGAGTACGGTCGGAACCAGAGACCGAGACTTGCGTACGAGAGGCCTAAACAATCAAAAGTTAGACTTTCTCTGAAAAGTTCTCCAGGTGGGTGACACTATCTGTATAGCTAGTTAATGTTATATGGACTGTTGTCGCTTTTCTGAATCAAACATAAACAGCTTTTACCGAAAGACGCAAACAACTCAAAAGCATGCAAATGCACAACTCCTAACTATCGGAATATACAAGAACGAATTCCTTTTACTTTGATTATTTGTTTTTATATGTTACATACGAGAGTTATTATCTCTATTGATCAATAGATCTGCAGAGGCGAAGCCCTATATAAACGGGAGCAATAAGGTTGGAAGAGGGTTTGGATTGTGTGCGTAAATGCCACTAGTGCCACCTCACGGGAGCAATAAGGATGGTAGAGGGTTTGGATTGTGTGCGTAAATGCCACTAGTGCCACCTCATTTGGGACGGAGAATTACGGGTCTCGGACGTTTTAAACGTGCCATTCCACAATGTGATTACGAGGATCGGACGCACTAGCGTGCCATCTCAAATGTGCTATATATATATACTAAGCCGCAAAGAAGATGAATCTCTTAATCGAATAAAGTTGAAGGATGAAAATCTTATAAGCGAAGATTACCTAGTACAAATGGGCTAAATGCCGCAACGCATAACTAAAGATAAGAGAAGAATAAAAGATTCAATTATATTCGGGTTTTCTGTCAACTGCGGTAACAAAGATACAAAGTTACCCATCGAGATTCCTATCTCACTCTCCCAAACTTAATATTTTCAAAGTTGCGAGAATGAGGCCCGGGAGGCTGCAGTAGACGACCGCTTCCCACTCTCTTTTATTTAATAAATAAATCGTCTTCGTAACTTTCAACCTTTTGTAATGAATACTTTACAAATTTTATGTCATTATCTCCCCCGGGAGTTGTACTCGCGGATGGTTTGATCAAAGTAGATATTGATCTTTTATTTTAAAAGAGTTCCTCTTCACTAAGTAAAATATTTCAAATTTTTCCGCTGCAACTTAATCGGTTGTTATTCAAAAGAAATTTTCTGGCTCGATTTTTATATTTCACTAAGTGACGACTCGGGTTTAGGGACGTCGGACCCGAGGGTCAACTTTCGAATTCCGGGCGTTACACGACCTAGGAGTTAAGGCGACCAGCAGATCTGGCGTATGCTACCTAGAGTAGGCCACCGTCTCATATATTATGTTGTGTGCATATTTTTCAGAGGGGACTTCTGAACGGATAGGGGGTCGGGTTTAGTGATGGACCTCGCTAGGCCGTTAGAGGGTAGAATCCTTACCGGTGTGGGTTGGCGTGGAGGGATAACTTCTAGGTGGTCATGAGGCGCGATGGGGGACCTTCGATGGCCATAAGAGGATGGGCCTCACGTCGAGGTCATACATATAGTGGCCACTTACATATATTTGAATTGAGCTTAGTGCTCGTGTGCCGGTGCATAGTAGTGAGTCGGGGGTCCTAACGAGTGTTTCATAAATAAATTAATGATTTTAAAGAGAGTGCTTTGTGCATTGGGAGGTTTTCGAACTAAACATCACATCATGCATAATTTCTACTTACTTGAGATTTATAATTCTCACATAGTTTATGCATTGTAGGTAATCTAATGATTTGTGACGACGTGGTTCTACCTTGGACAAGCTGTGGCAGCTCCTGCGCGGGGTTTTGAGTGGGTGTGTACATAGACGACGACTGTTGGGTCAAACTGTGGCGAGTATTTTGAGTTATATTTTATAAAGTTTTGTATATGATATTATGAATTCTTTTTGTCATGTTTGGAAGTGTTCATTGTCTTTCTCATAAAGCATTTAAAAAAAAAAAAAAGTCGCACGTGCGCACGAGTCATTTCTTGTAAAATTATTCAAAACTCATTTTTCTTGTGACATTAGTGTTTTTAGTTGTGTTGTCAAAAGGTGGTGTGTCGAAATCGGTTGGATAAGATTTGATAACATGTTGCAGAGTAGTTGAACGTATGTGTACTTTAATCGAAAAGGGTTGGAGAAATATTTTTAATGGTTTTAGCATTACATAATAAAAAAATGTTTGTAAAGTATATATTAATGCATGCCAACTTAATATTTTTTTACAAATGAAGATTCACTTTGGAAAAAAAAATATAACAAAGTGTCATTGCATGGTCAAAGAGAAAAAAAGGAACAAGTAACACCTAGACTAATATTGTGCCACTAATTCAATTAGACATGCGAGAGATGGGTGTCATTGGGTGGTCACTTCTTTTCTTTATCCAAGAAAACAATATTTGTCATTGAACTATCATATGAAAATAATAAATTATTTTCTAGCAGGTGTTCAAAATTGTATATGTTGGAGGTACATTAAAAATAAAAGATAACTAATGTGATTTTTTTAATTAATCAAAATTTCTCCCAAGTAGTTGGAAATTGGTTGGATAAGGTTTGAAAACAGGTAGCTCACTGGTTGACCTTAATTAAACGTCAAGCGAAAAGATTTGGAGAATTCTGAAAAATATTTTTAATAATCATCATATAATAATCTACAAATCTCAAAACTAACCTTTGATGCACCGAGGCAAAAATTATTCAATTATGATTCACTTGGAACAATAACCATTATTTTGAAATGAGCATTTAAAAATTTTAAATCGGTTATTGGTTAAGAGTCTTGAACGAAAATGTGTATTTATAGATGTCGGGTAGCTCATTGGTTGACCTTAATTAAACGTCAAGCGAAAAGATTTGGAGAATTCTGAAAAATATTTTTAATAATCATCATATAATAATCTACAAATCTCAAAACTAACCTTTGATGCACCGAGGCAAAAAATTATTCAATTATGATTCACTTGGAACAATAAACATTATTTTGAAATGAGCATTTAAAAATTTTAAATCGGTTATTGGTTAAGAGTCTTGAACGAAAATGTGTATTTATAGATGTGACAATGATAGTGTTATGAATGTTGTATTAACATGTTTTTGAATGGAGACAAAATAATATTAATGTCGAATTGAGAATTGGATAAGGTTTTTAGTGAATCCCAGCTATCAATGTAAATGTAATCAATAAGAACTTTACCAAGATTCTTCTGAAATTTAATATTATGGAATGATCATTCAATGACAAGAATCTTTAAAGTAAATATTAGTCAAGAAAGAAATAATATAAACATATCCAATGTAGGTGGGAAACTTATATTACCTTCCAAACCTTTCCTATTTTATATAAAGTTCAATTTACATTGAAGAAATATCACTTTGATTAAAAAGGCACTTATTTTTGTAATGGAAGAAATACCCCCATAAGAAATATTTCTCTACAATGCAAAATGAAACTCTAAAATGGACAATGTGTTCATCAACAATTTATTCACACAATAGAAACATGGTTATTGGTTAGGAAGAGGTGAACTAAACTTTACCGCCATTAATAATGCTATTGGAATGCTCAACAAAATATTTGGTTTATCATACACGTGGATTGATGGTCTCCAAAGACGTGGTGAACTACAAAAACGTTATGATTGTTTCAAGCTTATTAAAGACCATCCTCTTATTTGGTGGGATCGCGGTTCCAACGTTGTACATACATCCACACTTTTGTGGAAACGAATGATAGAGGTATGTTATATTTATATTATTTTAAATCACATAAGTTTATGTATCATGATAAGAATTTAATTATTCATAGGAGAACGACTTTGCAAAAGTTTACTTCCATCGTGGGGAGCCGGTGTATCAAAACCTACATATGCTTTTTTTGGAAATGAGGCGGATATTATTCCATGATTCGTGATGTAGGTGGTAGCTCATTAAGCCATGGTCAAAAGACACAGAACTTGCAGAAAATCGGTGTTACATCTACTTCCCACCGTATCCTTTATGAAGTTTATTAGTACATTGTGTAATGCTTTTATTGGTTTAGCTTTCATTAAGTTGAGTTATATATTGTTTTAGTTTGCTTATATAATGAGCTAGTTCAATTGTGCTTTATTTTGGTTTGATTGCAAGTGCCTAATGATTTAATCTAATTATGTTGTATTTTAATTTGAATGGAACAATTTATTTTAACAATATTTTCACTAACTTTAATTATGTTTACTATATTTAAAAATTATAATAGCGCTGTCATACGTAAATATAAATTAGACTCGTTTAAAGTAAAAGTTATCCTTTTATCCTATTAATAATTTTATCAAAAATATATAAAATTTTACTAATTCATATTCTTTTAATTAATGGCAAGTATCAAATCGCAACCCGACCCGAGGCAACAAATCTGCCCGAGTCGAGGCACGACTACATGGTCGTAGCCCGCCTCGGCTGCGCAATAAGTTGGCCTCGACCGAGGCGAAACCCCGAGCCCCGGTCGAGGCACGACTACAAGGTCGTAGCCCGCCTCGACCGCCCAATAAGTTGGCCTCGACCCGAGGCGAAACCCCAAGCCTCATCCGAGGTGCAATTCGATCCAGCGCCGTAGTACGCCTCGGCCGTCGATCGAGCCGAGTCACCACATCAATCCGAGTCAAGGCGTTGACATATCGCCGTAGACACCTCGGCCCGGTGCGATATTCAACTCGGACCAGCCTCTTATAACTCGGACCGAGTTATACTCTAACTAGACAATGTCCACATTTTACCTTTAAAATTGAAATTTTCTACACACACAAATATACACATTATTTTGAGCAAGTAGTAAGAACACATATAGGTGAGATATTTCTATTAAATCATACTCTTCTATTATATTATTTACCTATCAAAATAATAACTCTTATCATTCTCGGAGAGTCAAAAATAAGCACTTAACAAAATGACTTATTCCAAAAATATTTCAATTGTTAAAGAAATTTATGATTCAAATATATTTATAACAAGAGTGAATACTAATAAATATTCTTACACTTATAAATTATTTCAACAACACCTATTGTCATACACATCAAATCAAATAATACAAAATCAAGTTCAAAAACACACATGATCGGCACATGTCTTTGGTTAATTTATCTGGTCGGCTCACGGAACATATACGTGATAATTAACTCGATTGTGGGATGTTTGATTGCAACGTGAACATTTTTGTCTCTTATTGAGGATGAAGACTCAAGGGTCGAACGCCTCCCCGCTTAGTCTAAGACGCCCCACTGTCTCTGGGACAAGGTGGAGGATTGCATATGACAAATTTCACGTGAGCGAGCACCACCCATTCATTTGGCTCGGGTATGGGCGTGATAGATCCACCCCACATTCTCTTTACATAATGAGATGTATAAAAATTCTCAATATATGTGTTCACATCATACTTTGAGTGCGTGCAAATAGAGTAAATGACAAAAAGGTCAATTAGCAATAGTTTTATAGTTGGTGGATGAAAAATCCGTAAATTAATATAAATAATATTGAGTAATTTTTACTGATTGCAGCAAGAGCGTGAATGCAAGGAATCCCTTCTAAAACAAATACACAACAATCGTATTTACGGTTGACCAAATCTACTAAGTAAGACCTAGTACCATGAACAACCTTAAAATAATCATTTGACAAGGGTTGCACAATACACTTATGTCGGCCAACTTATTAAGCTCGACAAATGAGATGACACACTCGCTACATAAATTTCCAACAATTGATTTGACATCTTTTAGTCTCATGTGAAACAAATCTTGAGTGACTTGTCTAATACATTCCAACACATATACAATAGGCTTATTATGGGACCACATAATGCTTTTGTTCTAGGATTCAGCGGCATTAGATGTCATGAACTCGTACCTTCGCACAAGACAATGCACCCGAGACCATCGTTCGGGTTTTGCATTAGTCCAAATCTGGAGGAACTTGCCATTGTCAACAAGTGAAATAGAATCCATGATTCTGTCATTAAATGAAGCTTTAGTAAAATATACATGTATATATGAATAAAAATTAAAATAAATAAGAATGAGGGAGAGACGAAAAAATAAGTAACTATTAATGAACCTCGTTGTATTGATTCACTGCGAATATGCAGCTCTCTTAAAACATCCGATCATTTTTTACCATAAATAGCAAACTTCTTTTGCATGTGGTAATAGCAAAATCCATGCTTTGCATCGGGAACACGGTCTTCACATGGATTAAACTCTTGTGTTGATCGAGGCACAATCGGACAAGTCATCGGGACAACCATAAGCTTCTCGTAATCTCTGAAGAAACTAAGTCCACGATTCATTATTTTCTACACCACCGATGCCGTGCAAGTGGGAAAACTTAATGGTTGTAATCCTGAGTTACATCAACAAAAATAACTCCCTTGTACTTGCCTTTGAGATGTGTCCCATCAACAATAATAACAGCCTCCCCGAAATTGATGAAACCATTGATTGGCGCACGAAGTGCGTAGAAACAATATTTAAACCTATCATCTTCATCAGTTACTAACTTTACATAACTACCGGAATTCGCTTCAAAAGCTGATGCAAATAAGATGGCAACATCTTAAAGGATCCTTCAACATCACCATATATTAAATCGATGGCACGATGTTTGTCCCTCAATGCCTGATTGTACGATAAATCCAACCCATGCTTAGTTTTTAAATCCTTCATAATAGCTTTCGGGGTCATGGTTGTAAATTTATCTTGTTGTTGAGCCGATTAATAAGATCCTACTACTTTTGAGGGTATAAAACGTGGTGCGCTGCGACAAGGATCATAAACACATGTGTAAGGGGTGAACTTCAATATCCTCCACAGACCGGTCTTTCCATTTGTACGGAGCACAAAATCGCGAGTTGTCATGCTTGCATCTCAAATTCCATCTACTTGGATCCGATTTTTACCCAAGACTCAGCGAATTTTCTAGATGGTAGTACCCCCACCGATGTACACATCTCATCTTTACTAAAATAGGTAGCATCTTCACCGAGTACACCGGGAGGGACAATCACATGTTGAAGATCGATACGAGGAGGAGAAAAAGATGAAGGGATACCTTGGATGGACCATGGACGTGAAGATTGGGTAGGAATCTCTGGAGGAGGAATGTCGGAGGCATTGTCAAAGGACGCGTAATCAGCCAGAATCATCATCGAGAATCATCATCAAAACCATATGTCTCTATACTAGTATCATCAACACTCACATCATTATTGTGATCGGATGTGGGGACGTCTTCATTCAACTCGGGGATCACTATGACAAATTTGTGGAAAGACGGCGGTTTTTGGCTCGTTAAACAGATAAAAAACTGTCTTAATCGGGTGATGTTAAAACACAGACCTTTAGGCAGCGGTTTGAAAGTGATGTTATAGGTACATATAACAGCGGTTTTTACCCGATGTTGTATCCTAATACCCGATGTTGTTTGAACTTGAATGAACTCCTCCGTATTCCTACAACATCGGTTACAGGCACCTACAACAGCGGATAAAAATCGCTGTTGTAACTAGTTACTACATCTTTTAACCGATGTTGTATATTAAAAACACGAAGTTAAAATTATTGTTTAACGGTTAATAACCACTGTTATATCTTTATATATATATTAAAAATGGGTAATTATTACCCATATTAATATTTTTCAAATTTTAATAAAATACCACCATTCATCAATTAAAAAATAAATTAAAATTTCATAAAATATTAAAGTCTAAATGCATTAAAATACAAACTATTCATCAAATAATTCAATTAAACGATTCACATTCATTCAACTAAACGATTACACATCCAAAATATCATGAGCTAAGTTAATCAATACTTGATATTCAACATAAAATATAAATTTCACGAGTCTAGTCAAACCACACCATCCAAAAGATTATGACCACAACACATGCCTCTCGCACTATCCTCTCCGCATTTCTCCGATACCTACAACGGAGAGAACGAGGTACACAATCAAAGAAAATAGAACACTTTCCGATCCGCAAAGAAATATATCCAAGAGATAATACCTTGACACCCCAACTTCAAGTCTCTACTCAAATATATATGGTTGTACGCATTCAGCCCACTCTTCTCGAACTTTATCAATTTCAGCTTTCATGTAACTTTTTTCCATGAACTACGTAGTAGAAACACACATTATAAGGTACAAAAGAAATCAATTGATAAATAAAGTGATTGCAGACTTATTACCATTGATTGCATCGAGTATATGTCAATTTCTCCTTCAAATTCGACAATTTGTCTCATGTAGCAAAGTACATAGAAACCACCTTGCTTTGAATCGGGTTGCTTAGCGGCACTGGATTACAAACAATTAAATCCCATTATAAAGTATATGTTAATTACTTTCAATATATGAACAAATATACACATGCAAATATTTTCACACCTTCATTACATTCCATCTAATATTTTCTCTCTTCTTCATCGATGCATAAAATATATGTATAGCCCTTCATATATTTGAAATTAACAAACATTATTTATCAAGAAAATGAAAATTTTCAATTATAAAATATAATCTATTTTAGTCATAAGAGAACTTACAACTCAACAACTAGTTTCCATGGTGTATCATGATTGTCATGATAAAAAGAGTCAAACAAACACATCTCCATATTAATAATTTAATTTTCCATATGTAATAATTTCCCTCTATGCAATAAAGTAAAAATGTGGATCTTATTAGACAATTAATCGACATCATTCCCCTTTACAAAAATAAAATCTAGAAACTAGGCACTGAATAAATTTCATCCTCATTCAATTTAAAAGACCTTTTTGAGAGGGGATGAAAAGAAAATATCAATATTCAGATTTTGTGGGCTCTACTGTGCAATAGCCCAAATTTACATTAGACAAGTAAATTACATTAAACAAGTAATGCATAGCTAGGAATATTAATTAAAATACTAATTAGTTGTATGTATGTTGACAGGTTCAATTAATAGAAAGAAAAACGTTGTAGAAAAATCTGCAAATTTGACCGTGAAAATTGCATGAGTCCACCTATGATTCTCTTTGTTCATACTGAAGATGCATTTAGGTTGCCATAAACAATACTTTCTCTCATTTATCTTCTCAATATTCTCAACTCATCTCTATTCTTTCACTCTTTTCTTCAATTTTAATTTTTTCAAATAGCTCCCTTCTTTTCTGCTAATTAATTAATTCACCCTTTTTCTTTCTCAGTTTATGTTTGAACCATCATATTCATTTTAAGCACCCAAATTACCATAAACTCTATAGTATATAGGATTTCATCTCATATCTTTAACTCACTCGTGTAAACAAGTCTGTAGCAGGTGTAATCAAGCTCAAATAGTTCCAAGAAAAACCATATCAATGTAACATTATGATGGCAAAAAAAAAAAAAAAAAGAAATAAAGTAATGTAACCGAATCAAAATCATTTTCTTGTACATCTTAGCTTCCCCTTGTAACAGTAGGCCACAAAAATACAATGTAGGACCAAAATGCCATAAAAACATTTTGTATATATAAACCACCGTTCGCTTCAATTTTTACGAGTTCTATTGTGAAATCTACCGAAAACCCAAGAGAAAAGAAAGAGATCGGCACGAGATGAATAATCAATAATAATTGAAAAACACATCCCCAAATTAATTCACCCTTTTTCTTCCTCTATCAAAAACCCAGCAGATACTCAATGCTCTCTAATTCCTTTTCATCACTTCTTTTTTTTTTTTTTTTTTTTTTAACTCTTCACAATTGAAATCCAATGGTCCTAGCTAAACTATTAAGACATGAATGTGAAAACAAAACTTGAAAGCGGGGCATTAGGGTTCGAATGATTTAGGAGATGGCTTACTTGCTTGAAGGTCGTAGAAGACAAGAACACCGACAGACTTCTTGACTTTCCGTTTTCACGAAGTATCACCAAAATCGTCCACGAATCGCTCGGACGATCTCCTCCACCTCCCGCAGACTCGCGACACTCTTCGTGGCGGCGAGTACTCGGATACGATCGACAAGCTTCGGAAGATTTCCTCCGATTCGTTGGCGTGTACGGAATGTTCCAGGACGTTGGTAGACGCGGTCGATCGGAAGTTTGGGGAACAATTTTAGGGGCTAGGTCACGAAGGGGAAGAAAGCGGCCCCCTTTTGTGAGAATGTCTTTCTTTTTTTTTTTTTTTTTGTTAAGTTTAAAATGAAATTATCTATTAAATTTAATTGAAAAAAGAAAAGGAAAAAAGGGTCCTGAAATAACATCGATAATATAACAGCGGTTCATTGGAACCGCTTTTTATCATGAATCCGCTCAAATCAATAATGGTTTTGGTTATAACGGTTTTTAAATTTTGAACAATGATTTACGTAAAACCGCTGTTGATTGGGTGTCTTTATTAAAGCTTGAAATTGGCATAGTGGATGTTCATAGAAGGATTATTAAAAAGACATGCGGCCTTCAATGCATTGAATGTATCCATCATTTCTACAAAGCCCCACGTTGTGTGAATGAAGAACAACTAGCATCTAGATCAACATTCAACTTATCGGTGTTCATTCCGGGTTTTGAAGTTTAAAAAGACACATATATCTCGGTGAATGCATTGTAGAAAATAATGACTTCACATCCTCATCGATAACTATATTCACCATAATAGGATTACCATTAATATTGACAAGTTCATGGATTTGATAGTCATTTGCAGTATGGTCAACTTCTAAAATTTTATTTACGAATCCTATAATACTTGAGAAATTGATAGGCTCATCACGGATCTGAATGTCTTGGACGCTACCTCCTACGTAAGAAGAGCCATCCCATTTTCCATTAAAATGAACTACCAAAAATATTCTTTCACTCATCTACAAACAAAAAAAGTGTAACAAATAAGAGTATAATAATATCAAAGAAATGAAACTACACAAATAGTTGTTCGGGCTCCACAATTGCTAAAAAATAGTTGCTATAGGTTAGTATAGTTTCCCATGACATATTAAAATTTTATTTGTCACCGTAAGTCCCAACCAACATTAATCAATTATCCAAAAATGTTAACAATTGATAAAGTAGAATTACCAAAAGCCAATATTTATTTTGAATTTAAAATAATAATCGGGAAAAAAATTCAACAACTACATGCAATTATTCTTTAACAACATTACTTCATCCATGAAACAATACTATTAAATTATTATTGATTCAATTTATTAAATAACAATATTATTTCATCCATGAAACTAAATTACTAGTTTATTTATTATGAGGAATACAATGTTTAATTTCTAAGATTCATAACAATTCGCTTGGAGGATGTCAATACATGAGCCCTAAAAACATATTAAAAGATAAACTTCATTGAGACATTTTCTCAAACACTTGGAGTGTGTCAATACATGAGAAATAAAATAAAATAAAAAAACTTAAACATCATTGAGGCATTTTCTCAAACACTTGGAGGGTGCCCATACATGAGAAATAACAACATAAAATTCCATTCCAAGCTAATATCACCAATGCTTTATTCCAACAAAAATACAAATATACATAATCTATTGAGTGGGTTTTCATACCTTTGTTGAAGTTTTCCACTAATTTTGAACAATTAATTCAAACTACAACAAAATGAATGTCAAAGGTGGACGTCCGGCAAGGAAGGGCAACGTCCGGCGGAGGGAGGGCAACGTCCGGCGACTTCGCGGTGGGGAGGGTGACTTCCGGCAGCAGCAGGCGGTGGGAGGCGGCGAGATTTATTTCCTACTGGTTTTGTTACTTTGTTCTTTTAATGATTGATGTTTAATTAATATTTATTTATTGAGGGAATTACTAAAATTACCTAAAATTTGGGGGGCAAAAGTAATTTTGCTAGTTTCTTCTAAAAAACTATTTTTGCCCTTTTTAAAGATGAAATGTTCAAAAACTCCTTAATTGATATTTTCTATTCTAACTCTTTCTCTCCTTCCAAACATTAAAATTTGCTAAATCCCAACACAATACCTTCAAATTCCAAAATCTCTCAATCCCTCCGCAGTGCACTCCGCCCACTACCGCTCACTCACCGCCACCGGCCCACCGTCGACCGCGGCCGCACCGCTCGCCCGGCCTACTCTACGTGGCTGCACTCACTCATCCTCGGTCGCCCTCCGCCCCCACTTGCTCTCGCGGCACCCGTCGGCCACCGCTCCGCCTCCTCGCCACCCGTCGCTCCTCTGCTCTCTTGGAACTTCATATTTATTTAGGTGTTAGGTATTGTACTAGGAAGAACGATCCTCAACATTTCCATCTCAATTTCTCAAGTTTCCAAAACCCAAGGAATTCACATTCCTTTTTATTTTTAATTTTGTTTTCTGTTTTAATTATCGCCTATTTGATGAGGTTTTGTGATTTGGCTCATTTAGATCTCATTTGCATAATGCTGTGATTTTTGAATAAATGGTTGCATAAGAAGAATTGAAGTTCAATTCTCATTGCGATTTACGTTTCTCTTTTTTCTTCTTTCTTCCTTAATCCGTTGTTCATCTTAGGATTTACCACTTGATAAAATAAATACATTATATTTGTGAATTTATAGTTTATTTTGAAGGAATTCAGTGGCAATTCCTGTAAGGTTGCATCTGGATTGAAGGACTTGAAATTTAATCGAAATTGAAATTCGCCTAAATTACTCAAGATATAGTAAATTCGCCCTTCATATACTTCCATTTAAACAATGGACTTGCTATTTTGGGCCTCAAATTTATCATCAAATCTGTTGAGAATATAGAAAATTACACATGTGAGTTTTCACGTATCAAATTATTGAAAGAAATGAGACTAGTGTTTTGAAAAATAAAAGCGTCGGTTGCTTGCAATAAAAATACCAATTAACCCTTTTAAATATAAGCTATGTGCTTACATTTTAAATCACTTTCTTTTCTTTATTTGTTTTGAAGAAAATCAAGCAAAAGTGGTCATGCAAAACAACCACTTTACTGTATAAAATATTAGCCAAAATAAAATCAATTTCCTGCTAAAAATATGTATATCAAACAGTTCACTCGGTATTTCATGCTTACTAGAAATCTATGTTTGCTTTGTGCTTTAGTATATATATTGAAGAAAACATATTATAAACCCATAATGTTCTTTTTCTTTTCTCTCGAGACAAGAGTGAATATAAGAGTTCTTACCTCTAATTAATTAAGCTTATTTTTTCCCCGAGATATTATTATTGGAGATATTTTATATCCGATAAATTGGCATGTCAAAATATGAATCTAGCATGCTTCTACAGAATATGTCTGAATTTTTATTAATTGTTAAATATTTTTTGATGTAAGATTCTCGAATTGATACATTGATTCATTATTTTTGTAATTGTCTTTTCTTTGATATGGTGTTTAATAGTAATTATTTGTGATTTTATTTGTTTTTAGATTGCTAATGCTCATGAATAAGAGTTTTGTTTTTAAAAATATTTTTCTTTGGCATTAATATTTTTCCAACTATTTTCCAACACCTATCCCAGCTTTTTCAACATGGACAACTTTTTTATGCATTACAATCGCTTTTTTCATTGTTTTCCACTGTTTTCAACACTTAATCTCATTGTTTTATTTTTAAAAAGGGAAAATTACAAATAGGTGTAAAAATTAGCAAAATTACAAATAGGTGTAAATGTGCAAATTTTTGTGCTTACATGCAAAAAAATTTGTGCTTACGTGCAAATTTTTACACCTAGTTGTAATAAAGCTTACCTCTTTCTACCTTATTGTAAATGACCCTTTAAAAAATATTTTTCCTTAACATGGTAGGTTTGGCATTAATATTTTTCCAACTATTTTCCAACACCTATCCCACTGTTTTTCAACATGGACAGTTTTATTATGCATTACAACCGCTTTTTTCATTGTTCTTCACTACTTTTCAACACTTAATCTCATTGTTTTGTTTTTAAAAATATTTTTCCTTAACATGGTAGTTTTGGCATTAATATTTTTTCAACTATTTTCCAACACCTATCTCACTGTTTTTCAACTTGGACAGCTTTTTTTATGCATTACAACCGCTTGTTTTCATTGTTTTCCACTGTTTTTCAACACTTTATCTCGCATTGTTTTGTTTTTAAAAATACTTTTTCCTTAACATGGTAGTTTTGGTATTTTAATTTTTTCAACTATTTTCCATCACCTATCCCTTGTTTTTCAACTTGTACAACTTTTTTTATGCATTACAATTGTTTTTTTCATTGTTTTCCTTGTTTTTCAACACTTAATCTCATTGTTTTGTTTTTAAAAAATATTTTTTCCTTAACATGGTAGTTTTGGCATTAACATTTTTTCAACTATTTTCCAACACTTATCCCTAATCGTTTTTCAACATGGACAGCTTTTTATGCATTACAACCGCTTTTTTTTTATTGTTTTCACTGTTTTCCAACACTTAATCTCATTGTTTTCCAACGTTTAGATTTGGATTATTTTTTTCCTACTATTTTGTCTAATCACATACACATTTTAATGTATTGTCACAAAATAATAGTGCCACTACTAACCTCACAACTATGTTTTTTCACGAGGTTTAAATTGTGATGTTTACTTGATTCGGAATTATTTAATGCCAAAGTAAATCCTCGAGCAGATTTAAACTATGTTGTGGAGACCATACGAAACTCTTTGGATGCTAATAACTTAAGACGATTTGAAGATAGTTGTTTCGGACGGTTTGCGAAGATGGAAAGCCTTAAATTTCAAGGGCAGGTTGTCTCTTCACTTATTGGTGAAAGCAGGACTAAACTAGGTCGAGGAAGAAAGTCATTTTCCATGTGAATGGTTGCGAGGCCCATTTTGGTCCTCCCGAGTTTGCAATCATCACTGGATTGTGATTTGGAAGTATCCCAAAGAACGCCCCCAACTTCAAATTTCTTCCAAAATCTTTTTCCGAGATAAGCAATTCTTATACTTAACCGATTTGGAAAACGCATTACAAAATGAAGCCCGTGGATCTGATAATGCCTTGAAAGCGGCTATGCTTTTGGTTGTGTACGGGTTGTTGCTTGCACAACATCGGACTAACAAAAACTTGACCTTATGTACCTCCATCTTATTGATGATCTTGAATTATTTAACAACTTTCCTTGGGGTGTTATTGCATATGAGTTTTTGGTTGACAATTTCGTGGAATAATGGAGAAGGTTGCTCATAATCTTAGAAAGGTTAAAAATTGAAAAAAATATCGAAGAAGAATACACCGTACAAGCCATACATCGATTGTCATGGTTTCTTTCAAGCACTCCAACTGTGGGCATATGAAGCAATTCCAAAAGTTGCAAGGATAGGAGCATTTCCAGGTAGAAGATAGACAAGTAGAGCTTCCACGCATGGTGTGGTGGAGAGCCAAGGACTATTTGACTAATGCAACTCTAAAGTATCACATCTTCAAATTGTATGTGTCGGGGATGGCTTGACCCAATGATGTAAGTATTCTATTAATCTTATTGTTATATGTATTGAATTTTATTAAGCGTTATGCATTTATTTACATAATTTTTTTGGTATATTTGTTCAAGATAATTGTTCATAGAAGGTTGATTCCATCTAAGGGCGAGGCTACCGCTCAACATTATGTCGGTGCCTTGCGGTGGGAGCGTGATCATCAAGGTAGTTACTGCCGAACCTCCTAGAAAATGTCAAAGAGACACGATTGTTTCGAGCACGAGGATGATGAAGGAATGGATGATCCCGAACCTATGGTAGCTCTAGCATACCTGCAGACGACAAACTCGATTCCCTAAAGGAGTATGTGAAGTCCCGGTTTGAGTTGGTGCACAAACGTCAAAATCGAGTTGAAACATTGCTCACTGCATTGTTAAATCATATGGGATGTCCAATTCCTTCCATGCAACCACATACGGTCAGTTTAAGTCTTTATATTTTCATATTTTTCATTTTATGGTGCTTTAAGATTGTGGTGGCTTTGGGTTTTCTAGCCTTGTGCGGGAAGACGATGGAAGTGATAGTAGACGTGATGATTCAGTTGATGAAAAACTCAAATGGAGGTATGTCATGTGCTTTATATGTTATTAAATTAACATATTTATATTCAAAACTTTAGTTTATGCAGCACGATGATGGACTAAAGAAGGGTTGTGATGATTCGTACGTTGGAAAAGATCAACAAAAGGTAGATTTCATATATTTATTTGTTAATCTTTTTTATATATTTTTGTTGATATTAACTTTTACCTTATTTTGTAGGATGATGCTGGAATTGTGAAGGACTGTGGTGATTTAGTTATTCATAAAAACAAAGGGAAGGTACAAGTCATACTTTTATTATTAAGCATATTGTTTTATTAATTGTTAATATTAACTTTTAGCTTTTTTTTTTAAGGATGATGCTGAAGTGGTGGAGCTGAAAAAGAACAAAGATGTTATTTAAGGTGAACTACGAGGCTCGGGCCAAGCAAATTAAGTCCTTTTACAGAGACCACGATCGTCATGTTTCTAAGCTACGTAAGAAGCAAACAGCTAAGGGAATGAAAAAGGAAAAAGCGATGTCTCAACCCATGTCTAGTGAAGAGTTGAAATTAGATGAATTGTTCGACCCCTTGACATGTGAAGGGGTGAACGTTACTAAATTTCAAGCATGGTGGAGCATGGCCAAAGAAACAAAGGTGACAACAAGTCTTGTTGTCGAAAATATCCCAAGGGTGGATGCAAAGTGGTACAATGCATTGTGGAATCCAGAGGGTTGGTTGTGAGATGAGGTATTATAGTAATACTTATACACATGTTTTGTTCTTCTATATATATTGTATACATTTTTATATCTTTTGTTATTTTAAAATGACAGCACATGGATGCATTAATGAATTTGCTCTCATTAAAGTCTAAACAATTTCGAGCGCTTCTTGGATGAATGGACTTACTGGATCTGTATTTCACGGTAAGCTTTCAAAAATGAAATTATAGTTTCTTATTTGTACTTTTTTGTTGTCATGATTTCGTATTATTTTGTTTTCTTAAAATTAAGAAATTTATCATTGATCCCGAGATATTAGGGGGCTTAAAAGCAGGATGTCCTTGTTTGTTTCCCTTTCAATTTTTGAGATATATATGGTTAGGTTAAATAATCAAATTGTATGTATAAATAATCTAAAATTCATAATAATGGAGATTTTCAAATCAACACATATACAGTCTCATGAATCAACTCTATGTACGAATATTTTTGCTAAAATGGGATGACTTAATTATTCGATCTTCTATAAATATTAATTGTATTTAACATTTCTTTTATTTAATGGATATTCTAAATCAATTCTCTATGATTGCGAGAATATGTTGCTAGGAGTACACACCACGTGGTCAAAATTTGATAAAAAAATGTAATTTGGGATTGGACACAGAGGAATAACATCCTAATGGAGTACATAAATAGTTTTCGACCTTTGAATGGCCGCGGCATCCCCAGTCGAAGACGAAGTTTGTGTATGGCATCATGCACGTCCTAGGAAAGAATTGGGTCCTCTACGAGCTTCAAATTCAAAACGGTCACATTGTAGTGTATGATTCATTGTCGGAGACCACCTATTTTACCCTAATGAGAAGGCATTTTGAGATTCTTGGAAAAATCTTACCGTCAATGTGCAAGCAAGCAATAGTGTGGGGTGAACAGACGGGCGAACGGAAAGATACACCATGGACTGTTGAGAGGTCTAAAATTACTCTGCAACAATTTAACGGGAGCGACTGTGGTGTATTATCAATTAAATTCTATGAATGTTTGGTCACAAGGCGCAATGTGCGTCATATTGATCCGTCCAAGTGTTAGACATTTAGAAAAACTTTTTGTGCCGACTGTTTACCATTTCATGAAGTAGTTAACATTTAAGATATTATTAAGTTGTGCAATCTTACATTCCATGTATTTGTGAATTTCAGAATATGTAAAGGTCGTTAATTTTGAATGATGAAACAAATGACTACTTTGAAATCTAATTTTATTTGTGACTACTTGCAAATTCTTGATTAGCATGATTATTATGTCCCACTAATGTTTATTTTTATAGAGTAGATTTATGTGTAATAGTTGACTTTCACTTATAAAGCTTTTGGGCAAATGCATAATTTAAAAACATTGAACTTTGTACAAGAATATTGTTAATTTCAAATGGCTTACAATTTATGCAAAAACCTTGTTTACAATTAGCGTATGTATCGGTGCAACTTAATTATCCCTTTCTCTCATCAAGATTACTACTAGAAATAATTATTTGGTCTTGAACTATTTTATTACAGTACAATACTACAAAGTAATGTTTCTAGCCCTACGTACATATATTGCATTAGATGTTTAAAGAGATTGCTACACGTCACATTAGTTAGCCATTAAACAAATATGCCTTTTCTTTTTACCTTTTACCAAGTCAAATTAATCATTTATTGCATTGGGAACATGAGGTACAACTATAAGTACCCCTATATATTCTAACACTATCAATTTATCCAACTTATTTGTTTTAAAAATGGGTAGTAGAACAATCCTTCCTCAAAATGAATATTTTTGGGATGAGATTTGGACATACGAAATGGAATTGTGTTTTATTAATTCATTGGTGATGCAAAAACACCAAGGTAAGTGGAATGGACTCGAAGCATTAGACTATAATGTTATTGCAACCGCCATTGGCAATGTTAATGAAGCTTTTTCTAAGTCATTTTAGTGGGAAGATGCACAGTCACATCTTGTTTTTCTACAACAACGATGCGACACCTTCATCAAATGTCAACTAACCGAGGGTGTTTGTTGGGATGAAAGCACCAACAAAATACAAGCATCTAACAAAGTATGGCTTTTCGATAAAGGTTAGTCTTACTTCATGACATTTTAAATTGCAAAAAGTCATTCACAATTTCTTAAACACATTTTTAATTTTAACATGTTGTAGCGCGATCGCCTTGCTAAGGCCTACTACCATAAAGGAGATCCGTTCATTTCGGCGATGACACAATTGTTTGTGGCTAATGAACCCCATGTACCGACATCTCCTCCTGCAATAGTGCCGGACTCGGATGACGAAGTGTCATCTCCTAATATTTCCAGTCGTTCTTATACTAAAAGGAGGTTGTTTCATTCTGCGAGCGGCTCTCGCCCCTAAATCCTCCAAGGCTTGCATCCCCAACAAGGCCATTGCATAAAGAATAATATTATGGATTATTGTCACCTTAAGTGATCAATTCATAAGTTCCTTTTAGAATATTTTATTTTACTATTTGATATTATCATGTATGCTAGTTATAAACATTTGTACTAGATTTACTTAATATGTACTTCCTCCGTCCCAAAAACATTTGCATAGTTTTTGGTACAAAAATTAAGATTTTTTTTTAGTGAGATATGCGAGAATTATATCCCTACTTGATACGGATAAAAATGTTAGGCCCAACTACACGTAGGGCCCAAATACGACCAGCCCAATAGGGTCTAATGACGTTATTAGATACCCTAGATAAAGGGAGGAAAACCCGAGATGGGCCCGAGCCCGGATCGGGTGAAACCGAGCTACGGAGCCCTAAACCTACCTACGGGGGGCCATGAGGCCCGAGGCTTGTAGGGAGAGGGCCATGAGGCCCAAGCCCAACTACGTATAGGCCACGAGGCTTACAACCGAATACGAGCCGCGAGGCCCAAAGCTGGCTGCAGGTGGGCCGCGAGGCTAAGCCCAGCTCTGAGGTGGGCCGAGAAGCCCAGGCGAGATTTAAAGAGTACGTGAGGGTTTTGACTAAGCCCATGACGATTATTTATCCGATAAGATCAAGAAACGCTGGAAAGAACGAGTAGTTGAGATAATGTAGGCCCAAGCTAAGGAATATTCCCATATTCCTCATTGACCGAGTCTAAACCTCCATCCAGGGGGAATTCGTAGATATGATTAGATTTCTTGAGGAACAAGATATCCACGCACGACATCATGGCGAGCGTGCGGGATAGTGCCACAGAGACTGTGTTGACAGTTATTGATCCTAACGTACGTATAAGTAAGACACACCCCACGGGGAGGTAGGGGTATCGAATCACTATCACTCTCACTTAGCTACCTTATACGTACTTTCTTGAGTGTTTTCGGTGACGACTTGAGCGTCGGAGTGCCTACGCCGGAGAACCCTCCGGCGTGTTTTGCGAGTACGTTTGTTCGAGGGAAGCTAAGGATCTTAAGTGCGTAAAGGCTTTACCCCCATGAACCTAGGTGGGGAAACGAGGCCCGGAGTCTTTACGCATCAAGTGGCGCCATCTGTGGGAAGAGAAGAGCTGAGACGTGAGTTTTAGTTTCTTTTCTTTTCTAATTATACGAAAGAAGGACATCATGACGGGTGAACGTACACCCATGAGACCGATTGCACTAGTACCAGGCCCGGGGAAGGATAACCCCCGCAAACCCAATGCAGGTGAAGCCGTGCCACACCCCGTGCCTCCGGTGGCTATGCCCAATGCGGAGGACCGCCAATGGTTACAAGGCGCAAGGTGAGAGCTTCAACTCACGGCCAACACCATCCAGGAGTAGGAGGCATTGTTAGAGAGGAAGGAGGGAACATGCCTTCCTCTTCTTCCGCAATACGAGAAGGAATACCTATGGTAGGAATCCCGGTGCGGCTAATGCTCCGGCCGGGGATACCTCGAAGAATCCCGAACCGGCCGCCTCTGTCGCTCCGACCCGGGAGCAGCTGGATGACATGATAGCTCGAGTGTGGCTGTGGCAATGGCTGGAGGAGGAGGACCTCTACCTGTAGGGAGGACTCGGAGAACCAGACCGGGAATTTACTGCTCGATCCCACCTGTGGGGAGCGAGACAGACGAGTATCAAGAGGAGAGAAGGAGAGAAGTGGAGTCCAGAACCAGGAAGAGGCCACAGGAGCCGAAGGAGCCCAAGAAAGAAGGTCGGTAGTCCCTCGGCCGAGGAGGCTGAGTCCGGAGGAAGCGGCACGGGGAAGGAGACAGCCCCGCCGCAGCGAGGAAGTAAGATTGAGGACCAAGAAGAGGGAACAGGAGACACCCGATCGAGGCCATGAAAGACCAGATCAGAATCCTTGAGGAAACAAATGGACAACATGAAACATCGGATGGAAAATCGGGTTAGTATGCCTCGACCCGTTACAGTTGCCAATTTACCGAGAATATCTTACAAGATGAGTTGCCTAGCAATTTTAAACCTCTTAATTATGAATATGATGGTACGACCGACCCCTATGATCATTTGGTGAGATTTGAAAATTTGGCCCTCCTCCATCGATATGGGGAGGGTGTGAAGTGCAGGTCTTTCTCACTACTCTATCTAAGGCAGCTCATGGTTTAGCCAGCTAGAACCCAATTCCATCAACTCCTTTGAGCAGTTTGGGAGCTCTTCTTGCATCAATTTGCTAATGCAAGGAGGCAACCCAGCTACGCTAACATTGTTTAACATGAAGCAAGGGAGAATGAAAGCCTACGGGCCTTCATGAAAAGATTCAATCAGGCGGCATTAGAGGTTCCAACCGCCACCCCGGAGGTAAAAATTAATGCTTTCACTAGTAACCTCCGAGATGGAGACTTGTTTTCCTCCCCGGCTAAGAAGCTACCCCAGACGTTTGATGAACTGCAAAGGAGGGCGGAGAAGTACGTCACATTGGAGGAGGTAAGAAAGGCGAAGAGAGCCGAGGTCAAACCAAGTGGACCTAAAAGAAAAAGGAATCATCAAAGAAAAGCTCAACGACGTAACCCGAGAAAGCTGCAAAATCTGGACCTCGCTCCGAGTTCGACAAGTATACCCTCGAAGCTTGAGCGTAGAATTCTTGGAAGTGGCATCGACCATCCGGAAATGAAGTTTCCGTGGACACGATCCAGGGGCCTCAAAAACCTAAGTCGGATAAGTTTTGTCGTTTCCACAATGAATATGGACATGACACTAACAATTGTTTTCACTTACGTGATGAGATTGAGAGGATGATCCAAGCGGGACATCTTAAAGAATTTGTTTACAGAGATCGAGTTAGCTCCGGGGTCAAAAAGAAAAGAAGCTGATGATAAAGCCGAGGAGAAAGGAAGAATGATCGAAGGGAGGCAGGAGGAGAGACCCTCCCGTAAGAGAGGACTTATCCAGATGATAGTCGGAGGTCCGAGAGGGAGACTCCTTCCGCGCTAGAAAAGGCTGGAGAGAGGACCCTCGGGAGAGAGGTAGGAGAAATGTCCAGAGAGGTGGATCACAAAGAAGCTATCCATACACCTTGGATTCATTTTGGCCAGAGAGGATGGAAGTTTAAGGAAGGAGGACCACGGTGATGCAATCGTCATCACAACAGATGTGGTGGGATACACGGTAGCACGGATCTTCGTAGATACGGAGGAGCTCGCGGACATCATCTTCCTGGAATGTTTCAAGAAGATGAATTTGAATATAGAAATGCAACCGGTGGATACGGCATTGTATGCGGTTTCCACAGAGGAGCAAGACACCCTCTGGGCCGAGGTAACCCTCCGGTGGGGCTAGGTGAAGCTCCACGGAGGAGGGTGGTTATGGCAAATTTTTTTATTGTGGATGTACCTTCATCCTATAACATGATTTTTGGTAGACCATTGTTGAATCTATTTCAGGTGGTTATATCAACTTATCACATGAAACTCAAGTTTCCGTGAATAACGAGGTGGGTGAAGTAGGCTGGAGATCACCGCAATCCAGAAAATGCTACGTGGAGGCGGTAAAGATAGCGAGATAAAGAGCTACATCGCAGCTGAAAAGAGACAAAGAGGTGGGCCGAGAGTCCAAGAGGTGTAAGATTTCTGAAGAAATCGATCCTCCAAAGATGGAAGCCGAAGGAGAGCTGATGATGGTGGAGTTGTATCCCGAAAAGAAAGGATATACAACGAAGATTGGAGCCCAATTTGGAGCCGAGTTGGAGAAGGACATGGTAGCGGCTCTACGAAGAAATGCGGACATTTTTGCTTTTTCTTCCTCTCGATATGACAGGTATCCACGAGGAGGTGGCGATGCATCACCCGAACGTGGATCCTAAAGCTAAACCAATAAAATAGAAATTAAGGGTCTTCGGACCGAGAGAAAGATGCCATTACGAAGTGTTGGGATAAAATGTACTTAGTTTTGATGAGTTAAAGTGTAAATTAGGATGACCACCAAGACAATGTATAGTCGGTGATGTAATAAAAACTCTAGATAGACTAAGTATAGAAAAATAAGATAGGGATGATTCAAAAGAAGTCGGTATAGAGACAAGAACAGAAAGCAGACGATGATAGAACCGAGACGAGGTAGAAGATCGGAATAGAGATTCAAGACAAGGTGAAGAATCGAGACAAGCTAGAAGAGTTAGTCAAATTCAAAAATCGATTACAACCAAACAAGAAGCGGTTTCAAGAATTAGTTAATCGATTACAACCATCAACAAACAAGAACAAGGAAGTTATAACCGTCATCTACGTAAGATCTATAAATAGGATCGGAGATTCAGAATTTTATATACAAGAGAAATTTCGCAATCCGAAACTTAGCATTTGAAAAATCTGTGAATTCAAAGCTCTTTTCAATATCATTTGTATACACACGAACACTTAAAGTGTTCATTCATTTTCTGGTGTTTATAGAACACCATTTTCTTTGTACATCTTCAAGAAGCCAATTAGAGATAGTATCATCATTGTAAAGGTGAAGAAGAACATTGTAAAGGAAGAAAGTAAGAAAGTAAGCAAGCGGGAAGGAAGTAAGAAGAGTCCCTTCTTCGAGTTTGAAGAAGGAGAGTGGACGTAGGATCGTTTGATCCGAACCACTATAAATCTGGTGTTATTTCTTTTTATTGCTTATTACTCATTTTCATTGATTGTTTCTTGATCGCAAATTCGATATCGACAAAGCTTTAGATTCTATTTGAATTGAGTATAAATAAGAATTGTTTCATTGTAAAGCGAGTTTGGAGTTGATAGATAATCTAAGCTTGCAAAAGTTTTTGATAATCTATTCATCCCCCCTTCTAGATTATCACTAGAGGGTATCTTGACTTTGTGTTTAAACTCGTTCTAAAGGGACCTAACACGAAGGTGGAAGTAGAGAAGTGTTGGAGGCGAGGACATGTCAAGCGAATACAATTCCCCACCTGGCTATCCAATGTTGTGTTGGTGGCGAAACCAGGGGAAATGGAGAATGTGCATAGATTTCGAGACCTGAACAAGGCTTGTTAAAGGATCATTATCCTTTGCCTAGGATTGACCAGATGGTCGACTCTACATCAGGATTTGAGTGCTGAGTATGATGGATGCTTATCAAGGCTACCATCGAATACAAATTTTCCCTCCATATATCCCAAAGGTTAGTTTCATCATTGCTAGTGGAACTTTCTGTTATATTAGAATGCCCTTTGGGTTGAAGAATGCAGGAGCTACTTATCGAGAGAATGGTGGATAAAATGTTCCGAGACCAGCTAGGGAGGAACATGGAGGTCTACGTTGATGATATGCTCGTGAAAAGCGTAGAAGCCGGAAAACATGTGGCACACTGGAGGAAGCTTTCGAACTCGGGAGGAATGGCATGAAGTGAATCCAGCAAAGTGTTCTTTTGGAGTGAGATCCGGGAAATTCCTCGGATATATGGTGACCAATGGGAATCGAGGTTAACCCTGCTAAGGTGAAAGTTGTGCTTGATATGCAGCCCCCACCAATATCAAGGAGCTGCAGAGGCTGAATGGGAGAATTACGGCTTTAAGCGGATTCATAGCCAGATCTGCGAAGAGGAGCCATCCCTTCTTTAAAATCTTGAGGAAGGGATCTAAGTTCGAGTGGGATGAGCGATGCTAGCAGGCGTTCGAAGAGCTTAAACAAGACACCCAGCTTACCTACATTAACGAAGCCTATACTGGGGAGACACTCTACCTCTACCTCTGTAGGTGGGGTCTCACTCGGCTCCGTCTTTGGTGAGGAGGAGGGATCAACCCGAAACCCGTCTACTACATTAGTAAGCTCATACGAGGAGCTGAAGTGAGATACTCCGAGATAGAGAAAGCAGCCACGACTATAATGGTCACCGCACGGAGGTTACGGCCTTATTTTTGTCACATAAGGTCATTGTTCGGACTAACTACCTTTTGAAAGCTTGAGGTGATAGGGAGAGCTGATCTTTCAGGAGGATGGTCAAGTGGGCCGTCGAATTGGGAGAATACGATGTGGATTTTGAGCCACGGAGGACCATAAAAGCACAAGCCCTCTCCGACTTCATCCGGGAGGGTACGCGTGCGCAGGAGGAAGGAGAATGGAAGGTATATGTTGGCGGCTCTGTATGTCTATGCGGGGTTGTGGAGCTGAGATCGTGATCATTGATCCGAGAGGGCCAGAAACGCAAGTGGCAGTGAGGTTTGAATTCATCACCTCCAACAATGGAGCTGAGTATGAGGCCACGATTAGAGGAATGGAGATGGCCGCGAGACACAGGAGCGAGTCGGGTGGTCATATTCTCGAATTCCCAACTTGTAACCCAAAGAAAGTTACGGGGAGTACGAAGCCAAAGATGAGAAGATGGTAGCCTACCTTGGCGGGTAGCCGAGCTGCGAGGAAGGTTCGATTCCTTTGAGGTCCGGCAGATACCTCGAGAGGAAAACTCCAGAGCGGATAGCCTTTCGAAGCTAAGCGAGTTCAGCAACCCTACCAGAGGGGGAAGATCACCTTAGTGACGGCGGAAGGCTGAATCAACAAATCCCTCGGTGGGGGTCATCGGAGGCCCGAAGATGACCGGAGAACCAGCATATATCGAGTATTGCAGAACCCGGAGAGCTGCCCGAGATAAAGGAAAGCTCAGGTGGAGAATCCGGTACACAATGATCGGGGATAAGATGTACCGCGGTCCTACACGCAGCCTTACTTGAGATGCTTATCCCCTCAAGAAGGGAGTACGTAATTAAGGATATACACGAGGGTTGTTGTGCTGACCATGCGGGAGCTCGGGCAATAGTCCGGAAAACCTTGAGGATGGATACTCTTGGCCTACCATGACCCAGGATGCCAAGAGCTGGGTGAAGAAGTGCGAGAAATGCCAAGCATGGCCGCCTCATCCACCTCCCTGTAGAGGAGATGGGTACCATGCACTCTCCATGTCCCTTTGCGAAGTGGGGATGGACCTAGTGGGCCCATTCCCAATTGCGGTGGGCCGAGCGGAAGTTTCTATTGGTGGCGGTAGACTACTTCAACAAGTGGGTCGAAGCTGTGCCTCTAGCGAGGATAGAAGAAGGTAACATAATCAAGTTTTTATGGAGATATATTTGTTGCGGGTTTGGTATACCTAGAATCCTGGTATCGGATAATGGAACCCGGTTTATGGGAAACATGGTGCGGGAATGGTGTGATAACCTGAAAATTGTCCAGAGGTTCACATCGGTGGCGCACCCCCAAGCCAACGGTCAAGTGGAGGTCACCAACGAGAACTATTGTGAGCGGGATACGTGCCCGATCGGACAAAGCTGGAGGGAGGTGGGTCGATGAGCTGGAGTCGATTTTGTGGGCCTATCGGACCACCCCGTGGAGCCAACGGAGGAGTCCCCTTCCACCTAGTGTATGGAGCGGCCGCGGTTATACCTGCGAGAGGTGGGGATGGAGACACAACGTTTAGCCCACTTCCGGGAGGGTAGAAATGAAGAATTGATGAGAGAGAATCTAGACATGCTAGAAGAGGAGCGCGAGCTCGCCCACCTGAAAAATGAGAAGTATAAAAGCCGCATAAAGGCTGCTTATGACCGTAAAGTCGTAAGTCGGAGGTTTGAAGAAGGAGATCTAGTCTTGAGGCAAGGCGACGCGTTGAGAAATATTGGAAAGCTTGATCCCAAGTGGGAGGGACCGTCAGGGGTGACCGTGGTCCTCCGAGGAGGAGCTTACGAGCTACAAGACATGGAAGGAAATCAACCGGCTAGACCACTGGAATGTCTGCCATCCGAAGAGGTTTTATACGAAGAAAGTACCCGCCTCGCTGCAAGTAGGTGGTTCTTTTTATGCTAGAGTTATTTTATTCATGTTTTGAATAAATTGTAATTTCGCTCCACCGGTACTCTTTTTTCCCCTCCTGCGGGTTTCCCACCGGGTTTTACCGTAGGGAGGTTTTTAAAGAGGCCGGCCAAGTTAACTCTTAACTTGCGTTGATCGATTATGGTCAATGGGGCAAATTTGTTTAGCAATTAATGAAAGCGATTTTCATTATCTATGAGTTTATGAGTTCATTCTTTCGTTGAGTACGATTGAAATAATGTAGATACATGCTATTCGATTCAATTGCATCACAACACATGATTGATTACGTAAGAATTAATAACTTGCGAGAAAGTTAAACAACGAATAAAATGCACAATAAGCATTCAATAAGAAATACGATGAGCATTCACGAAATGAATTCGCATCAAGCAAAAAGAAGCTAAGAGATAGCTTGAAACACTAAAGTTAAACCTACGAGAGGGTTTAACCCACCTAAACCCAGAGAGGGTTACGAGAAAAGAAGCTAAGAGATAGCTTGAAACACTAAAGTTAAACTGCAGAGAGGGTTTAACCCACCTAAACCCAGAGAGGGGTTACGAGAAAAGAAGCTAAGAGATAGCTTCGAGACACTAAAGGTTAAACCTACGAGAGAGGGGTTACGAGAAAGAAGCTAAGAGATAGCTTGAAAACGCTAAAAGTTAAACCTATAGAGAGGGTTTAACTCACCTAAACCCAGAGGGGTTACGAGAAAGAAGCTAAGAGATAGCTTGAAACACTAAAGTTAAACCTACGAGAGAGGGTTTAACCCACCCTAAACCCAGAGAGGGGTTACGAGAAAGAAGCTAAGAGATAGCTTGAAGCACTAAAGTTAAACTGCGAGAGAGGGTCAAAGATGTTAAGAAATAGCTTCTAAAAACCCAGTCGGGACCCTCAAGGGGGTTAACCTAGCTAGACCCAAGAAAGGGTGTAATAGTTAAAACCGAAAGATGACTTTAAGGAGCCTGGTTAAACCTACGGTGAGGATTTAACCGATTAAGTATAAGACATGAGAGGGGGCTTTTAAGCCTCGACTGTGCCCACGAGAAGGGCTCGGCTAAACTCACACCTAAGAAAGGTCTTGGAGTATGGAAAACTACCGAAACGGTGAAGTCATGAAGTTAAGCTTATGAAGTTTAGCTAAACCTGTGTCCAGAGAGGACTATTAAACTTAAATCATGTGAAAGACTTAAAGCTAGCAAGTTGGACTTATGAGTGTCCGGCGAGGTTAGTCCCAAGAAGGGGATTACGAGGCGAAACTAAGGCATATTTGGGTATGGGCTTAACCCGCCTAAGCCTGGTAAAGCCTAAGATAAAGAAACTAAGAAATAGTTTCGAAACGTCAATATAAACCTAAGGAAGGGTTTTTGTAGAAGAGAAAAGCTAAGACCCTAGAAAGGGTTTGACCGGCTTCAAAACCCCAAAGGGTTAAGAAATGTTAAGTCCAGTGGAGCACGTAGAGCTTACTTGCTCCTCAGAGGGAGTGACATGAAAGCGGAAATGGACCATTGGTTGGATGTTACCTAAGCGAAACATGCAGATGGGATTCAATATGAACCCCAAAATGTTTGACAAAACAAGAATCGAAAGGAAGTCTCCTAGAGCTAACTCGACTCTTTAGCAAGAGCCCAATTGGATAAGTGAGAAATCGAGACATAAACAACTAAGCCCACAGGAAGTGCTTAGATAGATAAAGTACCTAAGAAGGGTGTCAATAAATCGAAGCCGCAAAAGTTTCGAAAGTATTAAAGTCAAATATGCAAAGTTTGGCCGAACCCATGCCCACGGAGGATTAGGAAAGTTAGGCATACCAGAGTCCAACTAAACCTAGATCTCGTGAGGCAACATATGAAGCAGAATAAAGAGATAGCTTGAGAGAATTCAGCCGAGTTAGTAAAAAGAGGGTTTTGGTCACGCTAAAACCTAGAAGGAGGCTTCGAATAAGAAGCTTAAAAAACCTTTTGAAGCACTAAGTTTAACTGCCGAGCAAGGTTCTAACTTATGCAAGCATGAGAAAGGTTATCGGGAGAAGTCTTTAGGCCATGAAGTCAAGGGAAACCGTAAAACCTAAGCCATAAAACCCTAGAGGAGAGAAAGAGGGGTTACGAATGATAAAAGTTCCACATATAAGAGAAAAGACACACTTACGGGGCAAGCCGAGTTATGTTCCTAGTGACTAAGGTGTGCATGCAAGCTAAACGGCTTAGAAGCTAAACAGTCGCAAGCAAATAACGAAAAGTGAATGCAAGAAGCACGTATAGAAAGCATGCAAACTCCCGGCAAGGGAGGACACAGATATTCATGCAGTAACAAGCTCCCGGCAAGGGAGAATAAACACCAGAAATTAAAACTATTTCCCGGCAAGGGAAGAAGCACGAGATAGACGAGAATTAACTCCCAGCTAGGGAGGATCGCATATAACCCCCAAAGCAAGGGGGCAACAGAGTCTTAACATAAAACATAAACTCCCAAATGAGGGGAGAGCAGAGTTTGAAATGCCTAACCGGCATGAAGACAGAGCGAGAATTCAAGTGCTAAACTAGCACATAAAACAATAAAGATAAAATTATCTGTTACATCAACAAAAGAGTGTTTGTTAAAAGGTTACCGGGGAGTGATGGGGTTCTTCTCGTGGCGGCGTAGCTTCCTCCTGGTTCACTTCCATCTCCATAGCCTGCAGTAAGCAAGCCTCCTCCCGAGTAAGAGGGCGTCTAGAGTAAGGGGACACAACGGCTGCTGCATAGAAGCGGGAGTGGCAGAGGTCACCTCGGTCTTCGTGAATTGAGAGACAGCTGACTCATCACAGAAGCCACCATTCCTCCTCGATAAGGCGGGTGGCGTCACCCTTGAAATGGGGAGGGTAGGCATAGCTTTGGAGGGGGCTGGTTCTATCAAATTCGCCGGTAAAGGAAGGGTCGGTTTGCTGCCGTCATCGCCGCATCAAAGCCGTACTCATAGAAGAATCGATGTAGGGACCCATGTCCCCAAGAAACTGGGGTGCTGCAAGTAGGCGTCCTTGAGATTGATCCACGAGGAATGTAACAATTGCCGACTGATTCGAAGTAAAGAGGTGATCGCGAAAGGACCTCGCTTCCTTCCACCAGGGCCCTCTCGTGCACCCGGGATTCTTGAAAAGCATGATGGACGGCTAAATCATTAGTCTCCTTCTCCGCGGCCTCCCGGGCTGCCTCGGCTTTTGCCGGCTCGGCCTCAACCTTCTTCACACGAAGGGAAGCGAGAGTAACCTTCTTCTTCTCCGCAAGGAGGGAATCCTCCGATTCTTTCGATTGCGAAGAGAGGAGATTAGAAGGACTCCACAAGCTGGACAAAAGAATGCCTAACTGAAGCATGAACACACGAGTTATGTTAATAACTAACTAAAGTGGGGGTACTGATAAATTGCCATGAAGCACAAAGTACTGGGCAAAGTGGCCCGCCGCCCGGTGTTGCTGGGTCGGGAGGGAGGTGACTAGCCTTTCGCAATCTTGGGCAGAGATCAATTCACCGAAAAATTTGTCGCGTAAGTACCCGAGGAGTAGGAATCAACGTCAATCGGGCGGAGGAAAGGCCTTGGCTGCGTCTAGTTGGATACTTGCGCCTAAAGGTGTCCTTCGAATGCAATGAGCCCCTGGTCGTCAGTAGCTTTGCCTTTGGCGGCTTTTGACTTCTTCGGAGGAGGGGCATCACCGCGGGATCCTCCGAGGGAGTATGAAGGGGAGATGATGGGGGTGCATCAGAGCCTCGACCTGGGGGCCGGAGGAGGTAATGCCGAGTCGAGGAATCAGCAGTGGTCCTCCAAGTACCTTGGAAAGCCACAGCATATCCGAAAAGAAAAGAGAGAAAATGGAAATTAGAGGCAATCCCGCTATATGTGAGACATAATGCATGTAAAGGAAAGCCATTACCATCACTTGGCTCGAGAGGGATTCTCACAGAGCTAAATTTGAAATGAGAAAGGAGGCGAGGGTTGGAGCACAACTCGGGTAGATTAAAATACCCATGAGCGTTTACGTGGGCATTCAACGATCGAATGATCCGGCGATTAGTGGAAGAGGAAATCGAGTGTAAGGAGCAGAGGGAGGGGTTCTTATAAATCCATTTTTGGGTTTTAAAGGGCCAAGGACGATCGGGGGTGACAAAAAGATAGTGATCACTCCATTCCTTGTTAATATTTGGGACTTTCCCGAGGAATGACACCTTCCCTTCACTCTACTACTAACGTAGTAGAAGGGACCAGAGGTTTTGCGGTTATATTGAGAGAAAAATAGCTCCGCCGACGGTTTTCCCCATTCCCCTTAAGGAGAACGTAGAAGGAAATCATCATACGGAGGGCGTTTGGAGTAAATTGATTGAGTGGAACCCCGTAAAGGTCGGAGATTTGGCAAAGAAACTTGGGAGGAGGAAGTCTCAACCCCGCTTCAAGCAGGCGTGCAGAAAGCAAGGGTCGGGGTGTAGTCAGTTGGGACGATCACTGGGATTGGGCATTGATAAATGGAAGCTTTGAAGAAACAAGGTCATCTGCGAAATAGGTACCTAGGGCTTTTTGAGTTTGGAAGAGCCCGCGAAAGAATCCCAAAGCGACTCCTATCCACCTCAGGGAGGAGGAGGATACTGAGAAGTATCCCCTCGGGAAAGGGGATAGGAGAATGATGGGAACTTTGCGAGGAGTTCCGAGTGGGAGATGGAGTTCTTGACGAACTAGAAGAAGGAATGAGTCACAAACCCTATTCTACACGAAATAAACTAGAAAGAGAGAAGAAGAGTTTACTCCGGAGACGAAGGGGAAAGCGGAGTGTGGAGGAAAGGGTTTTTGGACGAGAAATTTGTAGCAAGGTAGAACAGTGTGAACGGACTTATGAGAGGGAAGAGGAACAATGATGCGAGCGATTCAAAATGAGAGAAGAGTTGATGGAGGCGTGCGTCGGAACTAATGAGGAAGGTCGGATGCATGCTCGGCAGTGTCTCTAGTAGAAGGCGAAAAGTCGCAAAACGCCAGCAGAGACTAGCGAGAGGATGTATCGGGGTAGCCGAAGCTACGAGAGGACATCTCCAAGCTAAAGCTACGAGGAGGACTTCCCAAAGCTAAAGGCTGTAGGGAGGACTTCCCAAAGCTGGCTGCGAGGAGAAATGTGCAAATCTTCCTTACTCAGGTGAGCTCCAAGATCGCTCACCGCAGTAGAGGAGTGGTTGATACGGATAAAAATGTCAGGCCCAACTACACGTAGGGCCCAAATACGACCAGCCCAATAGGGCTTAATGACGTTATTAGATACCCTAGATAAAGGGAGGAAAACCCGAGATGGGCCCGAGCCCGGATCGGCTGAAACCAAGGCTACGGAGTCCTAAACCTACCTACGGGGGGCCACGAGGCCCAGGCTTGTATGGAGAGGGGCCATGAGGCCCAAGCCCAACTACGAGATAGGCCACGAGGCTTACAACCGAATACGAGGCCGCGAGGCCCAAAGCCTGGCTGCAGTGGGCCGCGAGGCCCAAATCACTGTGTGGGCCGAGAAGCCCAAAGTAGATTTAAAGAGTACGTGAGGGTTTTGACTAAGCCCATGACGGTTATTTATCGATAAGATCAAGAAACGCTGGAAAGAACGAGTAGTTGAGATAATGTAGGCCCAAGCTAAGGAATATTCCCCATATTCCTCATTGGTAGTCTAAACCTCCATCAGGGGAATTCGTAGATATGATTAGATTTCTTGAGGAACAAGATATCCACGCCGCGACATCATGACAGAAGCGTGCGGGATAGTGCCCTGAGACCTGTGTTGACGCTATTGATCCTAACGTACGTATAAGTAAGACACACCCCACAGGAGGTAGGGGTATCGAATCACTATCACTCTCACTTAGCTACCTTATACGTACTTTCTTGAGTGTTTTCCGGTGACCTGACTTGAGCGTCGGAGTGCCTACGCCGGAGAACCCTCCGGCGTGTTTTGCGAGTACGTTTGTTCGAGGAAGCTAAGGATCTTAAGTGCGTAAAGGCTTTACCCCGTGAACCCAGGTGGGGAAACAGGCCAGTCGGTTTTACGCATCACTACTAATTTAATGAAATTATATCACAAAAACTATTATTATAGTTGTAATAGACAATTTGAAGATGATGTGAGATAAAATTGAAAGTGTAATTCCGTAATTGATAGGAAAGGTGTTGGGGAACAGATTAGGAACATATTTTTAAATGAGTTGAACTGTGTCTTGAAAGTCCTAAACGGTTGGAACAGTATTTTTACGTGTTAAGACATCCCTTAATGTTTTAGGTATAAATGCATCGGCGTTTTAATGCGATCCATCCTACGGTCAAAGGATTCGAGTAAATTATAAAAAAACCTTATTCACAAGTGTCATCTTGTCATTGAATAGTCAAACTTTATATAGTACACATTTGACAAAAGGTAATGCTTGTGTCGATAAGTAAATTAAAGTAAAAAATTAAAAAAATGTGTAAGAATCTTCTCTTATCATTGTGTCACAAATCAAATATTTTTTCATCAAAACTAAACGTTTACCAAAGAATTAAAATTGAATATATTTTCATCAAATATATATTTTTACTTTATTTTGTTATTAATTATATTAATTTATTTCATATAATTAAGTAAGTAAATATTTATTAATTTATATAACATGGGGCATATGCATCACGAAAACATCAATCATTTCATAACATGGGGTTCATTTAAACAAAGAAAAATACGGCACGCTGTGGAGCATATGCATCACAAAAACATCAATGATTTGCTATCATCGAGACGTGCTAGCCTCTTTTTGTCCTCGTCAAATCACTCGGTGAAAGGTTTGAAAAGGCCGACAAAGTGGCAAACTTCAAAGGTGTGTCGATGGATCTTGAGGATATCGGAAAGTTTGTAGGCCGAGGATACTTGGCATGCTATTATAAAGGTATTCAACCCCTTTTTTTTATTTAAAATAAATTTTGAGTGCTGAACTTTTAATCCAAACTCAATCTGTAGAAATATCCATTCGCAAGAAAAGCTGAAGGAGCAAGGTGAACCTCTATTTATATCTCTATCAGCCATTTTTGGCACAATGAAGGATAGACGAAAGGGTTTGGAATGCCGAGAAATTCATACATGATCTTGATATCCAAATGGCATCATCATCGAAAAAATCGTAAAATGAATAAGTTGTAGTTGGACTATTTGAATGTGTAAAGCGAATAAATTTATGTATGTTAAATTTATGTATGTGCTTTGAGCATCTTGTCTAATTATCCGTCAAATCTTTGCCAATCGGTTGGCAACACAATTAATTATTTACCAGCATTTATATATAAATATATTCATGTTTTATTTCATTTTTCTATTATTATATGTAGTTTTAATATTAAATGTTTCTTTTCTATTTCCGAACTTGATTGGAAAGGTGTTGGAAAACAATTGAGAACATATTTTAAATTAGTTAAACATATATCTTGAAGCTACAAAAAGAGTTGGAACGAAATTTTTAAGTGTTAACACGTCCCTTAATAGTAGTTTACGTAACATAATGTTAAAATATGCAAGTACTAGAAGTTCATATTAAATACTTAAATATGGTTCTTATTTCATAAACTAGGAGACACACTGCGAAATTTAATTTAACATTACAACATTAGAGGAAAAAACTAATTTAAGGGCAAAATTATCCTTATAATGAAGGAATGGTAATTAATACATCTAATCATACAACATAGAATTTTATAATACTTCGTATTACTTCCTATCAAACACATTTCAAATTTGTTGTTTAGTTTCTATTTTCGGCAATAGTTGGAAAGGAGTTGGAGAAGTTTTTATCTACCTTTTTCATTACTATTTGTATATACTTATAATTTTATATCATTTACACAAACAAAATAAAAATCTCTATCAAACAAAGCCAAAAAACTAAGCTCTTAGTAAAATGACGCAAAATAAATAACTTATTACCATAGTCTTTGGTAAAGTATAATAACAAAACATATTGTCATAGTACTAGTAGTAAACTGACAAAAATAAAAAAACTAAGCTCTTAATAATAATAAATAAAGTGCTAGTAAATTACAAGAGTGAAGAAAAATATGATTCAAACATAACTAAGCTCTTACTAATAAAGACTCGTACATTACAAATTTAGTTCAACAAAACCCATGTCATAGCAAATAAAGTGCTAGTAAATTGAGAGGCACGTCATCACCGATCTCGATGTCTTGGACACTACCGCCTACGTAAGAAGTGCCATCCCATTTTCCTTTGAAATGAATGACCAAAAATCTTCTTTCATTCATCTGCAAACCAAAAAAGTGTGAGTGATGAGTATATAATAATATCAAATAAATGCCATCACCGATCTCGATGCCTTGGACACTACCGCAACGTAAGAAGAGCCATCCCATGTTCCTTTGAAATGAATGACCAAAAATCTTCTTTCATTCATCTGCAAACCAAAAAGTGTGACAGATGAGTATATAATAATATCAAATAAATGAAACTACACAAATAGTTGATGTTTATATCGTTGATGTCACCGAAGTTAAACATTTTTGTTACCACCAATGTTGTAACATCGGGTGCGATATCGAGAATTCGCCCTTTCTTCTAACAACTAATTTTTTGTGTTTCGGTGTTGTCTTTTATGTTGTTGATTGTAGGTTGACGATCTGAAATCGACTCCAATACTCGAGAAGGATCTACAAGGATCAAGAATAAAGGGGAGTTATCTAGATCAAGCGGTTACAAGTCAATAGCAGCTTATTAGAGGCGCTTCTCGGTTTTCCACCGACGAGCTGAATGATAGGGAATGAGCTGGAGATTTCTAGATCCATCCACAAGGATCTACGATGCTCTTGAAGGTTATGATCGACATCTATAAATAGATGGCCAAGCTTCAAGAATGATATACAAGACAATACGAGCTGATCAATCACAAATTATAAGAGCCTTGCGTGAGAAGTAATCGAGTATCGATTGTTGAGTCGATAAGTGCATCCAGATTGATAGGGCCATTATTTCCCGGTTTACGTTACATCGAGATATTGCCACATTTCGTGTAACAATAGATTATGTTTAGATTGTTAGTAGACGAGGTGTTCTTTAACATATCTAGATAGGTCACCTTTGACGGTGTATTTTATACACTTAGCTAGTTTCAAATCATAAACATTGTGTTTAGGTCTTGTAGTGGTTTATTGAGAAGATTCGAATTGTGAATCGTTCTCTACTTGATTTGTATTCATTATTAACATAGTGAATCGTTTCCTCATAGATTATTATTTAAAATAATCTATGAAAATTTTATCCTGGTTTGCAAAGATTTTTGACTAAGTCTTCCATGTTATAATCACTGTGTTACTCTCATTGTTACAACATTGGATGTCTACGATTCAGAAAACACACACCTTCACTTGGCACGAGCCATAACTTGACGTTACTAAGTTAGATCCTGTGTCTAGTGTGTTGTCTTTGCAATGGATTACCCACTATCTCAATCACTTAGGCCTCCCATTCTAAATGGAACAAACTATGCCTATTGGAAACTAAGGATGAGGATGTACATCAAGTCAATTGATGAACGTGCTTGGAGAAGTGTATTAGCGAGGTTGGAGTTGGAATGGACGAATGATGAAAGCACAACCGCAAGCTTTAATTCCAAAGCATTGAATGCAATCTTTGTAGCAGTTGATATGACCATGTTCAAACTCATATCAAAGCGTGTAAGTGCAAAAGATGCTTGGGATAGGCTGCAAGATCATTATGAAGGATCGAGAGTATTCGAAGGTCCAGACTACGAATGCTAGGGACAAAGTTCAAGAACACGAGGATGAAGGAAGATGAAACCATCTCTTCTTACAATGAGAAGATCACTGAGATTGCAAATGAAGCTCAATCACCGGGAGATCCTATCTCTAACACCGAGTTAGTTCACAAAATTTTACGTCTTGTACCTAAAGCGTTTTGATGCAAAAATTTTGTGCTATAGAAGAAGCTAAGAATACAGATACATTGAGCAAAAGCCGAGCTTGTGAGCATACTACGGGCATATGAGATGAATTCAACCCGAGAGAGATGATCGAGACTCCAGATTCAAAGAAGTTGATTGCATTCAAAGGAGAATCATCTTCAAGTCTTTGAAAAAGACATCATTTGTGACTAAAATTGAGTCAGATGATGATAATTTTGTCAAGCTATTTCTTGACAATCCCGACCACATTGCCTTCTTGACAAGGCAGGTTTAAAGCTTTTTTGAAAAAGAAGTCAAGTGTGACAAGGAACAACATTCAACCAAGGATTCAAATCAACAATACTCCACAAACACTCGAAAGAAAAGGTAAAACTATTCAACTAAAGAAATTTGGTAGTAGTAGTGGGAGTGGAAGCAAAAACAGGTATGACAACTATGACCCCGAATATAGGAAGTCCTGCTCAATGTAATACATGTTACGATATGGTCATTATGCTAATGAATGTGCTAATACCTTGCTTAAAAGAAATTGAACTTTAATGCTACCTTGAGTGATGAATCGATGAGGAGCATGAAGATAAAAAAGATAAATAATTTGCATTTTACGGTAGAATAGACTATGATGATTCTTTAGATGATGATACGGATATCGATGTTGACACAAATGTTTCAACATTTAGAGTAACATTAGATGAAATTGAGTCAATCATCATTAAACTGCTTTAATGGTTTTGTTGATAATTCAGAATATCGAAGCAGAATAAACCTTGTGGTTCGAGAATGTAAGAAATTACTTGAAAAATGGGAATCTCAAAATGAAATTCTGAAAACTTTAACTTTAGAAAATTCAGATTTGAGAGACTCATTAACCAAACTTGAAGTAATCTTGACTAGGAAAGACTTGGAAATTTCTAAACTCAAAGATGGATTGAGAGATTCAGCTTTAAGCTTCAAGAAATACTCCAAGAGTGCCGATGTGTTGAAAAAAGCTTTAATGATTGGTAAATCTGATACTACTGGTTTAGGTTATAAAAATGACAAAACTTATGTGAGTATTAAAGATACGATAAAATTTTCTAAGACAGATATAAATCAAAGGATAAATCTTCCGTTAAAACAAATGAAACCGGTAAAAAGTCTCGAAAAGAAGTTTGTGTGTCATTATTGTTCGATAAAGGTCATATTCGTCCTCACCGTATTAAGTTGAAAATGGATTTGATGGCAAAAAGAATGTTACCCTCAGTTGTCACCACATCGGAATTCACAAAAGTCCGTAAATACTAAAGTCTCTTGTAATGTTGTGTATACTTCATTAAAAGCATGTGTTTCTGGTTTTATGGTACTTTGATAGTGGATGCTCAAGGCACATGACTGGACAAATTATTTTTTTGTCTAATTATGAACCTTATGATGGTGGAAATGTCACTTATGGTGGAGGATCAAAAGGTAAGATTGTTGGTAAGGGAACTTTGAATGTTAAAGGATTTCCTAAATTGTCAAATGTTTTGCATGTTGAAGGATTGCTTGCTAATTTGATTAGTATCGATCCAACTATGTGATGACAATTTGCATGTCAAGTTTGATAAGAATTCATGTTATGTTTTGAATGATAATAATGAATGTCTAATGACTGGTCATAGGTCAATTGATAATTGTTATCTTATTGGAACTAACAATGTATGCAACTTTGCCAAAAATGATGAATTCAATTTATGGCATCAAAAACTTGGACATGTGAATGTTAGGAATATTCGAAACTAATCGTAGTTGAGTCGTGAGAGGTTTACCAAAGCTAAAATTTCACAAGACTACGGTTGTGGTCCTTGTAAAAAGGTAAACAGTAAGAGTGTCACACAAGATGTTATCACACCGCACCACAACACGATGTTTTGAACTTCTTCACATGGATTTGATGGGTCCTATGGAAACAAAACATTTAGGAGGAAAAAGGTACTCTCTTGTGGTAGTTGATGATTTTTCAAGGTATACTTGGGTTGATTTTACGAAAGATAAATCGATACCTTTGCTTTCAAAATCATGTATAAAAGGTTTACAATTGCTTACAATTTGAAAGTAAGTAGGATTAGATTAAATCATGGTATGGAATTTGAAAATAGTTTATTTTCTCGACTTCGTGAAAAGAAATGTATAATCCAAGAATTTTCATCACCAAAAACTCCACAACAAAATGGAATTCTTGAAAGGAAAAACAGGACTTTACAAGAGATGGCTAGAGTAATGATACATGCTAAACATCTTTCTAAAAGATTTTGGTGAGGCATTAAACACCGCTTGTCACATTGTAAATAGAGTCTTTGTTAGGTCGATGGTACAAAAACCTCATATGAGATCTTGAATAACAAGAAACCAAATTTGAAATATTTTCATATGTTTGGTTGTGTTTGTTATATCTTGAATGGAGATCAATTGCATAAGTTTGATTCTAAAAGTGACAAAGGATTCTTCTTAGGTTATTCTATAAATAGTAAGGCCTATAGAATCTATAATTTGAGAAGCTGACACTATGCAGAATCATCAATGTGGTTTTTGATGATACAGCAGTAAAAGTGTTGAAGATGATGTTATAGACCTTCTTGATACATCTCGATGAACCCGGATCGAGAAAATGTTACAACCGATGGTACAATATCGTGAGTCACATTATCTCAAACAAATGAATCAAATAATTTCAAACAAGGTAAAGCACCTGCTTCGTATCTTAAAGAGTCACCCTTCTAGTCAGATTATTGGTGAATCATTTGTAGGAGTCCAAACCGAGAAGAAAGGTAAGTTCAAGAGATGTTGTGAGGTCGGTATGTATGTCTTCCATTTATAACAAAATTGATGCTGAATGTTATCATTACTGTTGTGGAACCTAAAAATGTAATCAAGCCTTGAAAGATGAGAATTGGATAAATGCTATGCATGAGGAACTTAAGCGATTTGAAAGGAATAAAGTATGGACATTAGTTCCTAGACCTAGTAATACTAATGTTATAGGGACTAAATGAATTTTCAAGAATAAAACCGATGAGTCCTGGAAACATAGTAAGAAATAAGGCTAGGTTAGTTGCCCAAGGATACACTCAAGTTGAGGGTATAGATTTTGATGAAACATTTGCACTGTAGCTAGGATTGAATCTATCGATTATTTTTAGCTATTGCATGTTATATCAAAATCAAATTATTTCAAATGGATGTGAAAGCTGCATTTTTAATGGTATATTGAATGAGGAAGCATATGTAGAACAACCAAAAGGATTTGAAGATCCTCAATATCCGTGTCATGTCTATAAGCTTAAGAAAACATTGTATGACTTGAAACAAGCTCCTAGAGCTTGGTATGGCAAAGTTAACCGACTTTCTTTTGCAGATCGGTTTCATTATAGGAGAAGCAGATAGAACCTTATTTATCAAACAAGGTTGATGGAGATTTGATGATAGCACAAATCTATGTTGATGACATAGTATTTGGATCTACATCGAATAGCATGTTGAAAGACTTTGTTGAAACAATGTACGCCACATTTGAGATGAGCATGGTTGGAGACTTGAATTATTTTTAGGTCTTCAAATTAAACAGATGAATGATGGTATTTTTATTTCACAAAGTAAATATGCTAAAAACTTGGTAAAAAGTTTGGTCTTGATAATGCTAAGTATATGAAAACTCCTATGGGATCCACACAAAATCGTGTAAGGACAATGTTGGACAAGATGTTGACCCAACATTGTATGCATCCATGATACGTAGTCTTCTCTATTTAACCTCAAGTAGACACGATATTATGTATAGTGTGTGTATTTGTGCTAGGTACCAAGCAAATCGCAAGGAATCACACATGAATGTTGTGAAAAGAATTATCGGATATGTTGCATGGATTGTTGATCTTGGTATATGGTACACCAAAGATACAAATAGTACAACGATTAGATATAGTGATGCTTTGTTTGGGCGAGTGATGTTGATGATAGAAAAAACATAAGTGGTGGATGCTTTTATATGGGGAACAACTTGATTTCATGACACAAAGAAGAAAGCAACTGTGTTTCTCAATCTACAAATGAGTCTGAATATGTTGCTGCGAGGTAGTTGTTATTCACAACTATTGTGGTTGAAGAAAATGTTTGGTGATTATGGCCTTGATAATCGATATCCTTACTATTTTTGTGATAACACAAGTGCTATAAATATCTCTAAAAATCTTGTACAACACTTTCTTACTAAGCATATAAGTATAAGACACCATTTTATAAGAGATCTTGTAGAAAAGGGTATGGTGAAGTTAGAATATATTCCCACCGATAAGCAACTTGCGGATTTGTTTACTAAAGCTCTTGATTTTGAGAGGTTTTCATTTCTTAGAAAATCTCTTGGTACGTGTACAATCTGAAAATCCTGTGACGGATGATGAAGCAAATGTTACAACATTTGTGACAACATCAGTGAGGTCTATGAGAAAATTGATATTTTTGAGTTTTTGTCTATTAATTAATTAAATCCTTTGTGAAATATACTTGAATCAAGATTATGTGACTTACATGACATACACTTCTCAAATGCATACATTAGAATATACAATTAGATGTTTATTCTTAATCATTGAGTAACTATGGAGCACGGAGTTCGCTACTACGATGACTTCTTTTCAAAAGGTGATTAAAATAACATCAATTTATTCATAATCCGCTGAGTAACTATGGGACACGGAGATCGCGACTACGATGTTCTCTTTTGAAAAGGTGGATCAATATGGAATTGTGTGAGAAAACTGATAAAAATAATAAAATGCAACATTGAAAAATCAATGTTGAAGTGTATGTGTGCCACATTGTCTACAACATCTACTTGATTCAGTTTATTTCTATAAGTCGAATTAATTAATTATGTGATAATTCTTGAATTTTGACTTTTTCTCATGGTAACTTACCACGTTTATTTTCAGTATTGTATTATGTTTAATTTTAATTATTTTATTTAAATATTTTCGAGCTTTATAGATCAGATTGGACGGTTATTTTGGGCATGGGAGTATCATTATCTCCATGTTCCTTATTTTTAGGGATTCCTTTTAGTGGGTTAATATCTTATAACTTCTCTTCTTCTTTTCTATTTATAGATTTTGAATTTATGTGTCTTCATTACTTAGAAACTTAGAATGATCAAGATGAATACTTTAGGGTTAATTCTCGATAAGTTCAAGAAATTGAAAAGAAGACATCTTTTGCCTAAAAGAAAGATTAAACATTCGATTTTCTCGAGGTATAACTTGATTGAATTTCTTGAAGTTAGAGGTTTGTTAAAGTCTGTTGAGTATGCATGTCCTTATGTGGATGATTGGATTGTTGAGTTCTCTGTAATTTGAGAAAAGGTACAGGTAGAAGAAACTCTAGGAGATATGGATCTGTTAAGTTTAGGGGTACCGAAGTTTTACTAAACCCTACTTTGATAAATGACTATCTTGAAACTCCGATATTGATGAAGATGAGATTCCTGGATATGGATCACATTTGCATAGCCATAATAGGTGGTAGAATTAGGCCTTGGACAACCAAAATTCTATCCTCTTCACTCACTAGTTTATATTCGTGATACATAAACTATGTGTGTATAATTGGCTTCCCACTACCAACACTACTGTTACAATGGATCAAGAAATACTCATGTATAGGATTGTTTTGATGAATAATTTCAATCTTGGAAGGACAATCTTTAATCACATGATGAGGTTTGCTTTGGTTATATTGCTAAGAGGGGGATATTGCCTTATCCTGCTTTGATTGGATTAGTGTTGAAGAATGTGGATTTTGAAAAGGAAGGAGTTGAGTTTCTAAGTGGTATGGTACAACCCTTAGGTATTTCTCATGTGTTGCTAGCTGGTAATAGGGTCATTGATCCGCCTTGGAATAATTTGGCTAGAGAAGAGCCGCAAAATCCTGAAGGTGATCTGGCAACCAGTGAAGCAGAGCCAGCCCAAAATATTGCTAAGAATGTTGATCACATTGATGATCACATCGATTTGAGAAATTCACATGTTAACTCGACCACCGTTCACGGATCTTTTATTCTTGCTCAAATTAACAACTTGAGTGATCGTAATGATGAGTTACGGATTATGAAGATGTTTTGGGAGAGGTTGCTTTCTGCTCCAACAGGGGTGTACTAGGTGCGGTTCGTGATCAAGTTCGTGCTCAGGCTGCTGCAAATTCGTCGAGCTCGATCTTGCACCTGAACCCGATAGGCCTGAGACCACCGCCGCCAAGAAGTTAGAGTTGCGAATCACCGATAATGTTGCACCAACCGAGTATTGCTTGATCTAGAAATTATTTGTTATAAAAGAAGCTAGAAATTGTTTGTTATAAAAGCAAGATGGTTTGGTTGAAATTACTTATAAGTTAAGGTTCAATTTGTAAATTAAGAGGAAGGAATTTATTAGATACTTTCATATCCAACGTTTTCATTAGAAGAAAAAAATAATATTTTGCTTGTTCTAGAAAGTTCAGACTTGGAACATTTAGATCTTTTATTATTTATATATCAATGTAGCATATATAACTATGTCATATTTTATAAATAAGTAGTTCATTTTATAATGTATATGTTGGTTCATTCTCATTTTATGTAGCTATAATAAATTTTAATGGACTGAATTATTAATTGTGCAACTTGCATCGGGAATAAATTGTCTTGTCGAAGTTTGATAATGTTTGTCTCTTGTCAAAATTAGATAATGTTTTTACCAATTATACTATATTAGTTAGAAATTACTTGTTAGAATGATGTATTTGGTCAATTGTTGTGTTTATTTGTATAAAATGAGAGCATATGAAGTTGCGGTCTTTATTTTGCTTTTTAAATAAAGTTTGTTGTTAACGTGTTAGTCCCATTTTGTTTATGATTTGAATTAAACCTCATTTGATAATGAGAAAGTGCAATAGGTGCATTAGTCTATAAAAACAAGAGTTGTTAAAGTCATATTTTTGTTGTTGTATTTGATTTTTTTGCTATTGATTGATTTTGTAAGTTTATTGTTTAATTTATCTAATCTAATGATATTTCTTATGCATTCCTACTAATTTTCATTGTTTTCCACGTTTGGTTATGGATCACTGTTTTCAACTATTTTCCAACAGCTTATCCAACTGACTTTTCCAACATGAACAGTTTTTATGAATTCCAGTAGATTTCCATTGTTTTCCACTTTTTCCAAAACATAATCTCACTATTTTTGCTTAGTTTTATGCATTCCAACCGAATTTCTTGTTTTTCACTGTTTTCTAGATTACACACAATGTATGTCAATTCATTTTTCCCACTCTATTCCAACCATTCTCCAACCTTTTTCCGACGTGGCCAGAGATTTTTAATATGTCATGTGGACTCATATGTGCCTATTTCCACTATTTTTGGGCAAATGTATAAACATCAACTATTTGTGTAGTTCCATTTATTTGATATTATTATATACTCATCTGTCACACTTTTTTGATTTGCAGATGAATGAAAGAAGATTTTTGGTCATTCATTTCAAAGGAAAATGGGATGGCTCTTCTTAAGTAGGCGGTAGTGTCCAAGGTATCGAGATCGGTGATGACTTGCCTCTCAATTTATCCTTTGTTATAGGGTTTATAAATCAAATCTTTGAACTTGACATGACCGCAGATGACTATGTAATCCATGAACTTGTCAACGTTAATGGTAATTCGGTCATGGTGAAGATAAATACCGATAAGAATGTGGAGTCACTATTTAGTACAACATGGTCACCTGAGATATATGTGTCTCGTAAATGTAAAAAAGTTGGAATGAACACCTAACAGCTTAGATGATGATCTAGTTGGAAGTTGTTCTTCATTCACACAACGTGGGGGCTTCGTAGAGATGGACACATTCAACGCATTGAGGGTCGCACGTCTATTTAATAATCCTTCAAACAACATTCCCAAATTGAGTGAAGACATCCCCACATCCGATCACAATAATGATGTGGGCAATGCCGATGATACGGAGTACAGAGAGTGATGATTACGATGACGTTTCTACCGATTTTGCGTCCTTAGAAAATGACTCGATATTCCTCCGTAAATACCTACCGAATCTTCACGTCCATGGTCTATCCAGTGTATACTTTCATCTTTTTCTCCTCCCGTGTGGATCTTCCATATGTGAATGTCCCTCCCGGTGTACTCAAAGAAGATGCTACATATTTTAGTTTAGTGAGATATGTACATTCATCGGGTATTACCATATAGAGAATGTGATGGAGTACCGTGTTAAAAATCAGATCCAAACAGATGGTATTTGAGATGCAAGCATGACAATTGCAGTTTGTGTTCCGTGCTAGTGGGAGCAACGGTTTGTGGAGGACATCGAAGTTTACCCCTCACACAAGTCGGTTCGATCCTTGTTGCAACGCACCACGAATGATACCCTCAAAAGTAGTAGGATCATATTATGCAGCTCTACAATAAGATAAATCTACAACCATGACCCTAAAAGCTATTTTGAATGATATGAAAAGAAAGCATGGGTTGGATTTATCTTACAATCAGCATTTTAAGGCTAAACAATGGCAAATGATTTGATATATGGTGATCTTTGAAGAATCCTTTAACATGTTGTCATCTTATTTGCATCGGCTTCTTGAAGCGAATCCGGGAGCCATGTTAAGTTATTAATTGATGAAGAAGACAAGTTTAAATATTATTTTTACGCGCTTCGATAAGCGTCAATCAATGGTTTCATCAATTTTGGTAGGCATGTTATTGTTGTGGATGGGACACATCTTAAAGACAAGTACAAGGGAGTGGTTTTTGTTGTTGTAACTTAGGATTGCAACCGTCAAGTTTTCCACAGCGACTAGCATTGGTGATGTTGAGAATAATGAATCTTGGACTTGGTTTCTAGAGAGATTAAGAGAAGCATATGATTGTCCCGATGAGTTGTTGATTGTGTCGATCAACACAAAAGTATAATCCATGCCGTGAAGACTGTGTTCCCTAATGCAAATCATGGATTGTGCTATTACCACATACAAAATAAGTTTGTTGCGTACGGTAAAAAGATGATCGAATGTTTCAAGAGAACTGCATATTATTCGTACCGTGAGTCGGAGTACAACAGTACATTAATATTACCTTTTTCCATATTTTTTTAATGTAATGTTCATTTTAATCTCTATTATTTGTACATTTATATTTCACTCGAGCTTAATTCAATAACGAGAATCATGGATTCAATTTCACGTGTTGACGATGGCAAGTTCCTACGGATTTTGACTAATGCAAAACCTGAGCAGCCGGTCTCGGGTGCATTGTCTGTCGAGGCAGTACGAGTTCATGACATCTAATGCCGCTGAATCCTGGAACAAAAGCATTATGTGGGCCCGTAACAAGCCTATTGTGTACGTGTTGGAATGTATTAGGCAAGTCACTCAAGATTGGTTTCACACTCAACTTAAAGATGTCAAATCAATTGGGGAAATTTATGTAGCAAGGTCTCATCCGAATTGTCAAGCCTTAATAAGTTATCTAATAAGTGTATTGTGCAACCCCGTCAAATGATCATTTTAAGGTTGTTCATGGTACTAGGGCTCACTTAGTTGATTTAGGCAATCGTAGGTGCGAATGTTGTGAATTTTAGTTAGAAGGGATTCCTTGCATTCATGCTCTTATCATGAATCGTGTAAAAATTGAACTTCATATTATTTATATTAATTTACAAATTTTTTCACCCACCGACTATAGAACTATTGCTAATCTAACCTTTTTGTCATTCATTCACTCTATCCACAGACACTCAAATTATGATGTCAACACTTTTGTTGAGGATTTTTATAGTGCTCATTATGTAAAGAGAATGTAGGGTGGATCTGGTCATGCCGATACACTGAGCCAAATGAATGGGTGGTGTCTGCTCATGTCAAATCCATTATATGCAATGCTCCACCTTGTCCCAGGCAAGCAGGCCGTCCTAGACTAAGCGGTGCAACGTTCGACCCTCGAGTCTTCATCCTCAAGTTCTCGTAAGAGACAAAAATGTTCACGTTGCAATCAAATGTCCCACAATAGAGTTAATTGTCACATATATGTTCCACAAGCTGACCCACTCCACGAGAACAAGAATGTGATGCACCACAACCGTCTACGATTAATGATCGGCAACCTCAACGACATAGGTGTTCGGCTTGCGGTGGTGATGGGCATACAAGGAGGAGACGTTCAAGTTTTGTTGCAATTTAAATGTGGAGATGTAAGCATGTGTTGAATTTTTATTATTATTATTAGTATTATTCAAAATTTGAAGTGGATCGGTCTCATATATTTGTTCGGTATGTGGATGTAATTTACTAGCACTTTATTTGCTATGACATGGGTTTTGTTGAACTAAATTTGTAATGTACGAGTCTAATCTAATGATATTTGTAACTTTATTGTTTAATTTGTCTAATCTAATAATGTTTCTTATTTTTGCTATTGATTGATTTTGTAAGTTTATTGTTTATTTTGTCTAATCTAATGATATTTCTTATGCATTCCTCACCGATTTTCATTGTTTCCACGTTTGGTTATGGATCACTTGTTTTTCAACTATTTTCCAACAGCTTATCCAACTGTTTTCCAACATGAACAACTTTTTATGAATTCCAGTATTTCCATTGTTTTCTCTTGTTTTCCAACACATAATCTCACTATTTTTGCTTAGCTTTATGCATTCCAACTGAATTTCTTGTTTTTCATTGTTTTCCAGTTACACACAATGTATGTCAATTCATTTTTCCCACTCTATTCCAACCATTCTCCAACCTTTTTCCGACGTGGCGAGAGATTTTTAAGACGATTTTAATTTCTTATGCCGAGTAAACGAACCTTTACGAATCGCTCGACATTTTATTTTGTACGCAACTACTTCCTTTCCAATTATTAAATAAAAAATGCAACTCATGTATTATGTTAAAGATAATATTTAAGTCTTCATTTGTTAATCTCTTAAGTTTATCTTCGACTTGTTTACATTTACGTTTAAATAATTTTATTCAAAGAAAAAGCTCAATTCTTCGGTTATTAAGTGACAACCCGAGTTTAGAGTGTTAAAAGCCACAAGGGCTTGCATTACGAATTTTGGGGCGTTACGGGTGGTATCGAGCCCATGTTCAAAACTTCGGACAAAATAACTTAATTACTCATATCCAAATTATTTTCCTAGTAAAAATAAGTATAAAAATATATATATATTAAATTTCGGAAGAAAAATTATTAGTGGGAAAATGTGTCTACTGCAGCGGTCAAGCACCCTTAAGGTACGAAAGTTTCTAATTAAAGAATCGATACATGAACCCCCTTAACTAAAATTCATGATATGGAAGTACTTATGAAAGTGGGAATTACGACACTTACCAGTTTATGAGATGAATTTATGTGATAAGCTTATGAAATGAAATAATATTTTTGGTGTTTTAAATCTTGTTTAATATGAATTACGTGCTTTATGTGTAGAAACAACCCATTGCTTAAATGATGCAAATATTTTTCCTTTGATACTATCCCCTACCATAAGACACTAATCTTAGAACATTTTATTCTTTTTACCGCATTAGGTCCTCGTGAGAAGCCCTTCCAGCCATGACGCCTAGACACCGCTACCTCACCATATCCCGATTCGAGCACGAGTCGATATCTGCATACTGCTTTGCCCATTTTCGAGCCTATAGGATGTCTCGCGCTGCAGAGGAGTACTTTGACTCGAGTGGACAGCTGCTACCTTGTTTAGAGATGGCATTCACGCTTTATGGATGCCACTGTCTCGAGGTATTTTCGACCTTTGTCGGCCCTCGATTCTCGCATAGGTAGCCACATACACCTCGACTCTTTTGTGGAAGAGCTCGTCGAGGGGATTACAGCTGCCTACATGGCACGGCAGCGTTCACGGGAGGCAAGCTGCGGTAGCTATGGTTCACAATGCTAGGGCTGCAACTTATGATGGAGATATTATACTATGCAACTTGCTTGCATCTAGCCACCAGAGAGCATCATGAGCCATCGGGCGAGCATCACGAGCCACTAGGAGAGTATTGCACCGCATCTGCCAACATCGCATATCAGCGGTAGGTAGCTGCCTTTGGCCGAGGAGGCGGCGAGGAGCACGGTGCTGCGCGTGGTAGTCGGGAGGTAGCATTCTTTTGTGGGAGGAGATCGGTTTGCGGGGAGGACCCGAGGAGTATGATCCGGTTGAGCCATATCTTGGCCGATACATGGCGCTCGGTCGGCGTAGAGGATCATTTCCACTGTGACATTCTGCATCTCCACCTGCGAGGCCGAGCGCGAGGCGAGGATGATTGGGCACCTTGGGAGCCGAGCATGCTACCACACCCGGATGTGGCGGGACCTGGTTGTCCGCCGGGAGTTTTAGATCGAGACACCCGTTTTCCCTTACTCGCTTTGTAATATAGATAGTTGTACTTTTTCCCGATGCACGACAATCGGATGTACGGCCTACCTTTTTGCACACAGCCCTAGCTTAACCCCTGCCTAACCACTTTTTGTCACTCATGATCCGTATTAATGTGAGGATGCATAGTGTTAGATGCTTATTATAGACGGCTTATGTTCAAATCTATATTATGTTGTAAGGAGACTTTTCTCCAAAAACTTTTAGATGATATATATATATATATATATATATATATATATATATATATATATATATATATAATGCACCTCACCACGATGTGAGTATGTTTTATTCAATATGTTATTTTACACGATCATCGCTTTAATTACTTGTATTCTTGGTTCCCTAACTTATAAATATCGATCGTCACCGTGCCATGAATCGCGGCAGTGTTTTCCTGTATCTTGTGTACTCCAAATGCATAATTGGTGTTAAGTACCTTGTTAATTAAGATATCGAGGCTTTGTTTTGAAGTTTGTATTGAAAGGGGTTTGAGGCCCGAAGTAGGAGGAGTTGTAGCTGGACTAAAACTCCCAAACTACAATGAGGTTTTCGATCGAGCACCGATCATCTCGATCGGTTTGGGATTAGAGTTCAAGCCAACACCAATGGCTATGTCTCAGTAAACCGAAATTGGTAACCTAACTTTAAGAGGAATGCAAACCCGCCACCAAGAGGAAACAATTTTAATGCCCCGAACGAAATTTAAGCTCTCACCGATCTGCCCTAAGCGTGGAAGAAGACACCAAGGAACATGTCTAAGGGGGACAGAGACATGTTATCGGTGTCACCAGACAGAGACACGAGCTTCCGATTGCACCAGTGTAGAAAGTAACCGGCCTCCAATGATGAACAATCCTAGGCCACCTATGGGAAACTACCCGGCAAGGCAGCCGCCTATGGGGAACTATCGAGCTAGGCGACCGTCAGGAAATGACAATCTACCCGGACCACCAAGGAGGAACTTCCCGCTTAAGGTCAAAGAGGACAAGCTCATGTGATTGCGATCCTCGATGGTGAAGAAGATGGTGAGAACCCAACACCCTATGAATAACATGGGCGGCATGAGGCGTTAGCGGGTACATTACTAGTACTCGATACACTGCATACGTATTGTTTGATACGGGAGCTTCTCATTCTTTTATGTCCGAGAAATTTAGAGAAAAATTAGGTATACCAGTTATCAAAGGTGGAACCTTAAACGTAAGTGTTCCATCCGGGAAGCTCAACAAAGATCGAAACCCAAGTAAAAGGACTAAAGATCATATTAAGTGAACACTAAATAGAAAATGATCTTCACGTACTTAATATGAGAAATTTTGACATAATCTTGGGAATAGATTGGTTGACAAGGAACAAAACAATAATACGGTGTCTTGATCGAGAGATCGACTTCAAAAGCGAAGGATGGCCAACGTTTCACTTTCCATGGCATCAAGGCGAGGGCGGGAATACGAGATGATCTCCGCTATAAAAGCCATGAGATTGTTGCGAAAGGAAAGTGTCCAGGTATTTAGTCAACATTTCAAGCATAAAGTAAAGCTTTGCTAGATGAAGTACCAATCGTAAAGAACTATCCTGACGTGTTTCCGGAAGAGCTATCCGGGATACCCCCTGTCGTCAAGTAGAGTTCTCTATCGACTTAATACCCGTAGCTACACCGGTATCCAAGGCACCGTATAGAATGGCACCAAGGGAGTTACAAGAGCTCACAGCTTGATTGCAAGATCTGTTGGAAAAGAAGTTCATCGAGACCTAGCATATCTCCTTAGGGAGTGCTAGTCTGTTCGTGAAAAGAAGGACGGATCTTTTCGAATGTGTATCGATTATCGAGGACTCGAACCAGGTGACAATAAAGAATAAGTATCCTCTCCCCGAGGATTGAGGACTTATTTAATCAATTAAAGAATGCTACCGTGTTTTCAAAAATTGATTTAAGGTCCGGTTATCACCAATTGAAAGTGAAGGAAAGTGATATTCCTAAGACAACTTTCGGGACACATTATGGGCACTACGAATTCACGGTAATGCCTTTTGGAGTGACGAATGCACCGGCAATTTTCATGGATTTAATGAATCGAGTATTTCATCCATTTACGGATCGCTGTGTTATCGTATTCATCGATGACATACTAGTATACTCTAAGGACAAAGAACAACACGAAGAAGATCTTAAAATTATCTTAGAGGTAATGAGGCGTGAAAGATTGTATGTCAAATTCAGCAAATGTGAATTTTGGATCAACCGTGCTATGTTCTTGGGACACATAATCTCGGCAAAGGGAATCAAGATGGACCCAACAAAGCTAGAGGCCATCATGGATTGGAAAACGCCAGTAATGTCAATGAAATACGAAGTTTTCTTGGATTAGCGAGTTATTACCGAGATTCATACAAGACTTCTCACGAATTGAAAGCTCTAACTTAGTTAACAAAGAAGACCGAGAAATTCATTTGGATGCCGCTTGTGAGGAGAGTTTTCAAGAATCAAGAAGAGATTAACTTCTTCACCGGTGTTAACTATCCCGGATGGATCCGAGGGATTCGATTATTTACACCGATGATCCTTGTCTGGACTAGGATGTGTCCTTATGCGGCACGGCAAGATTATTGCATATGCTTCCCGAAAACTCAAAACGCACGAGCAAAATTATCCGACGCATGATTTGGAGTTAGCCTCTGTGGTTCATGCACTAAAAATATGAGGAACTTTGCTTTTGGTTGGGAAGTGTCTCTGTCCTTTTCACTTGTGCGAAATCTATACGGACCACAAAAGCTTAAAATACTTTTTCACACAAAAAGAGTTAAACATGCGCCAAAGGAGATGGTTAGAGTTGGTAAAGGATTACGACCGCACAATCCATTACCACCCCGGGAAGGCAAATGTGGTAGCCGACGCTTTAAGTAGGAGAGAAAGCGTGACACTCAACGCCTTGCCAACCACACAAGAGCCGGCTTAGAGAATTTTACCAATTAAGCATGGACTTTTCGAACAAATGTTGTGCAAATGCAGCGATTTACGAACTCTCACTACAACCAACCTTGAAGGAAAAAATCGGGGATGCACAAAAGGGCGACAAATTTCTTGAAGGATTGAGAATGCGGGTAGAAAAAGAAACCATTAAGGTTTTACCGTGAGCGGCGATGGGACACCGATGTTCGAGAATAGGATTTACGTACCTAAGGATGAGAATCTCAGAAATGAGATCCTTAAAGAAGCACACAACACGCCTTACACCGTACATCCCGGAGAGACAAAGATGTACGAGAGGACTAAGAGAAAATTTTTGGTAGAGAGGCATGAAGCGAGCGATAGCTCACTTTGTCAAAAAGTGTTTAACTTGTCGCCAAGTTAAATCGGATCACCAACGACCATCGATTGCTACATCCTTTAGAGATGCCGAGAATGGAAAAGGGAAAACATCCACGATGGACTTCGTCCACAGGATTTCCAAAGGCAGTCGGGAATCACGATGCCATCCGGGGTTCTCGTGGATAGGCTCACAAAGGCGCACATTTCATTCTGTCTGAATGACTTATTCTCTGGACAAACTCGCACAACTATTCATAGAATGGATAGTCGAGACTACATGGAGTACCCGTCTCAATAGTTTCGACAGAGATCCTCGCTTTACTTCCAGATTTTGGAAAAGCTTGCAACAAGTTTTGGAAACAAATTTAAATTTTAGCACTCGCATACCACCCATGAGACGGACGGACAATCGAGAGGACCATTCAAATCTTGGAGGATATGTTGAGGGCATGTGCCTTAGACCTTGAAGAAAGTTGGGAAACCCACCTTCCCTTAGTGGAGTTTGCCTACAACAACGGTTATCAAGCCACGATACAAATGATGCCCCTTCGAAGCGCTCTATGGAAAGAAGTGCGATCATCAATTTGTTGGGATGAAGTTGGAGTTCGCAAAATTCTAGGACCTGAACTCGTGGAAAAATCGGTGGAAATCATTACAAAAATCAAGAAAAGGATTAAAAGCGACACAAGATCGACAGAAGTCCTATGCCGACACTCGAAGAAAGGATTTACATTTGAAGTTGGCAAAAAGTGTTCTTGAAAGTTGCACCAATGAAAGAATTAATTCGTTTTTTTTTTGGAAAGAAGGGCAAGTTGAAACCCCGCTACATAGGACCGTTCGATATCATGGACAAAGTTGGAGGCGTAGCCTACCGCTTAGCTTTACCACCAGATCTATCTCAAGTTCACAATGTCTTTCATGTTTCTTCAATCGAAAATATGTGAGCGACCTAGATCATGTTATTAGTCATAAAGACCTAGGATTAAGTTGTAACTTAACCTACGAAGAAATACTAATGACCATTTTGGGAAGAAAAATACACATCCTAAGGAATCGAGAAATACCTTTGGTAATAGTTCATTGGAGTAGACATGGAAAGGAGGAAGCCACTTGGGAAAGAGAAGATGAGATCTTAGCAAAGTACCCACAATGTCTAGAAAAAGAGTAAGTAAATTTCGGGGACAAAATTCTTTTTAGAGGGAAGGGTGTAATACCCCGAACCCAAAATCCCTAAATTATTATTATTATTATTATTATTATTATTATTATTTTAATAATTAATTATCATATGAAATATATGTATTTTTCAAGATGTAATTTTTTCAGTAAACGGGCGAGCATTCTGGCGAAGCACTCCTAGCACTTTAAATTATAATGAAAAATTAAGGTTTGATTTATAGTGAGTATAATATAAGACTTAATTGCCATTTAAAGAAGAATTATTAAAAATTCTTACCAAACTCGTGTTTTATCGAACAAAAAATAGCGCTTAATAAATAATAAAAATTCGACGATGACAATCCTATTGCGTCTAAATAATATAAATTACCAAAATAATAAATTTAACAATGCATGAAAATTATGTGATATAGTTTAGGAAATTAAATAATGTAGTTATCTTGTTTTTGTATTTTAGTAATTCATGAAATAATCTGTGGTGAATTATTATGTTTTGAAACAATTTTTTTACAACTCATTTGGTGACTAAATAATATTGTTTAATATAATATAAGCGTAGTAAATATCACTAGTAATAAGTAAATGGTTTTTAACCACTCAAATTTTCCTTGGCCATGAATAGGCCACGTGACATCTCATCTTATATATATATATATATATATATATATATATATATATATATATATATATATCACAACCCTTTCTTCTCTCGCAACAAACCCATGTTCCCTTTCTCTTCGTCCATTTCCTTGCTACAATATTTCATCTTCTTCAATACTTCATACCGCAAAAATTCATCTCGGCTCCATCTTTCTTTTTCCTCTTTCACTACTAAGTTTTAAGTTTAATCTCCATCAAAGTGAAGCTTCTCCTTCACACTCCCAAAAATTTTAAGGTATGAGTTTGCATAAGTTATATTCATCAAGAAAAGAAATGAAAGAAAACTAATTTTTTCTTTCCTCTCATAAAATCACGGTTCTTCTCCCTTCTAACTATACCCTACTTTTTGTTTGATGATTCATTCAAGATTCTAGCTTCTAATGCTACTTGAGCAGTGTAAGCAAATTAATTTTGCGCCCAATTAAATGACGACACGTGAAATTAAGTATTAATATCAAATAAATTTAATTATTTATATTATGGGAATTTAATTAAATTAATTCTCAAATTAAATAATTTATTGATATTAAATATACACGTGAAAGCCGAAATTAAATCTCTACAATTTTAAATATTCGTTACTTGTTGGCAAAGTAATTAACTTGTCATATAATGTATAAAATCTCATTAAATGGAAAGATAAATCAAATTGCCCCACATGGAAACAAATCAAATCAAGTCAAATCAATCGAGATCAAATCAAATCGATTACGATGGGCTTCTAAGCCCAGCTCATTAACTCGATCTCACCCCACAACTATAAATAGGGGTCTTCATTCATTCATTCCACACACAATTTCAGACCGGACTCAACTCAGAGCTCGGAGCAGACTTGAGATGTTCTTGAATATTCAAAGGCATTCTTCGCGGCATTCAAGGGTGTTCTTCAAGCAAGTCAACCGGGAACGGCGTCAATCCGGATCAAGGTGTTCAACCCCTCCGATCGATGTTTCTCCTTGAAGATTCAAAGGCGTTCATCACACCTCTTAAAGATTCAAAGGCGTTCATCCGGTCTTCAAGAACGTTCATCCAAGAAGCCTCCGTAAATAGCGTTTAATCTAAGATAAGGCTCTTAAGCCCTTGGATTAACGTTATAAGTACACCAAATCCGCAAATCATCCAAGTCATCTCGCCAACATTTGAAGAGAAAAAAGCAGAGGGTCAAATTTAGAGCTAAGTGCGCTAAAATTTAATCGGTTCAATCCGATTTAAATTAAATTGTAAACATTTTTCGTGTTTTTATAAATTAAATTCACGAAATTTGTTGTTACAAATTTGGCACGCCCGGTGGGACCGCTCTACCTCTCATCTCTTCTCTTCCTTCAACAAATTTGAAGATCATCGAGTAATGGGTCCTCGTAAGCTCTACGATTGGAGCCGGCTCATCAAACGCTTCGATGTCAACGCTATCACTCGAAGCATGTCTAGAAGGTCGCAAACTCGGACCTCTTCAGAGCAAATCTTTCGATCAACACTCCCTGCAAACAAGTCATCCTACATTCTTTGAAGGCAAGGAAGGCGATTTCCCATGCTCTACTCCCGATTCCTCGTCGGACTCTTCATCAACCTCGAGCATAGCTCCGGTCATGATGATGAATGCCTCAAGCATTGAGGAACAACTTGCGATTTGACTAGAGTCATAGAGGGCTCACACGTCATGTTCAAGAACGAGGACTCCCGCATTTTCAGCTTGATGAATAAGGTGGAAAACGATGAGGCAAGCATAGCTAAGGGGAAGCGAGTTGAGGGGTACAATGATGAAGAAACCTCAACTAAACATCATGCAACTGAATCTGAACCGATCGCAAAGGAGTTGCAGATTTCTGGCGATGGAGGAATCCATGTGGAGCAACTTAAAGAGCTTATACGGGAAACGATGAAGGATAAGTTCGACGACGGTTCTAAGTCATCCTTCACCTATGTCAAGCCATATACAAAGAGAGTTGATGATTTGAAGATGCCAGTGGCTATCGGCCTCCAAAATTTCAACAGTTTGATGGAAAGGGAAATCAAAGCGACACGTGGCTCACTTTGTCGAAATGTGCAACAATGCGGAACCTATGCGAACCATTTGGCAAAGCGATTCGACCGTTCCTTGAAAGAAAATGCATTCGATTGGTACATCGACACGGAGGCTAGTTCCATCGGCGGGGATCAAATGGAACAAGAGTTTTTGAACCGCTTCTATAGTACTAGAAGGGACAGTTAGCATGATCGAGTTGACTAATACTCGACAATGGAAGGATTTGAACTGTGATCGATTATATTAATCGATGGAGGAATTTAAGCCTTAATTGCAAAGATAGATTGTCGAAACTTCGCAATCGAGATGTGCATCCAAGAGATGTTATGGGGTCTTCGTTATATCCTCCAAGGAATCCGACCAAGGACCTTTGAAGAATTGGCAACAAGAGCTCACGATATGGAGCTAAGCATGGCTGCAAGCGGAGCTAATGGGCCGCCAATTCAAGAAACTTCGAAAGTTCAAAGACAAGCAAGATGTCAAGAAAGGTACGAGGACATTTGTCAAGACTTGAAGCAAGAGTCCATGCAAGCGAATGCAAAGACGGTCAAGTACCAAAGAAACAAGGAAGATAAAGGGAAGAATGTTGTCCCGGAAAGGGGGCAAAGGAAAATGACCTTGAAGGAGATGCAACAAAGACAATACCCGTTCTTAAATTCTGATGTCCAGGTATATTTAATGATTTGTTGAGAGATAATCTCATCGAATTTCCGTAAATGAAACGACCGGAAGAAGCCGGACGTCGATGACCCGGCATCTGCGTGTACCACGATTAGTGGGTCACCCAATCCAAGATTGCTTTATTTTCAAAGACAAAGTCATGCGGTTGGTCGAGCAAGGGAAAATCTTCTTGGATGAAGAGACGACTACGAACTTTATTTCAGGTGATGGAGATGATCATCATGACGATATTTCATGTCATATGGTGAATGTTGATGAAGGTGGTCCATCCGGAGAAAAGACTTGTGATAAAAGCGAAGACGTGCATGGGCGGTGAGTTTTACGGATGAAGACTTATTACTCGGCTCGCAACCTCATAATCGGCCATTGTTCGTATTTGGCTACACTAAGGAGCAGAAATTTAATCGAATACGATTGATGAAGGCTTGGGGTCAATATCCTACCTTTGAGGGTGATGAAAAAGTTGGGCATAGCAATGGGACGAACTCAAAGAATAGTCGTCGATGATCCGAGGGTTCAACCAAGAAGGTCAAAGAGCTCTCGGCACAATGATATTGGACTTATTGATGGATGAGATGGCCTCAACCGTACTCTTCCATGTCATTGATGCAAGGACATTCTATAATATGCTTTTGGGGACGTCCGTGGTTGCACAAAAATGGTGTAATACCTTCTACTATGCACCAATGTTTTAAATATTGTCAAACGACAATGTAAAGAGTATTTGGTGATAGTAAACCTTTCACCAAAGTTGAATCATACTTCGCCGATGTTAAGTACTATTTCAATAGTACTACCGAGGCAAACTCCTCGTAAGAAACAAGTAAGGGCGTACAAGCTGCAGAGGGTGAGAAAGACACGCGTCCATCCTACACCGATAATGGCAAACAACCTCTTGAAAATGTTGAAGTATTGGAAGATTTGACATTGCCATTGACCAAGCTTGATGCGGCGAGACCTTCTTCACAACCGCTTAAAGGATTCACACGTCCTATTCATGGAGCTAAAATTGAACATGGCGACTTATTTAGAAGTCTGCGATATCAAAATCCTATGGCCCTCAAGCCTTTAATCTCCTTGTTCAAGCTGGATACGATCCAATAGGAAACTCGAAACTGAAGGGTTCACTCCGTGAGATCATTAAGCAAGCAAAACATGGAGATGATAACACTCAAAGACCGCAAAGGAAAAGCGTATATGCCAAGATTGCCAAACCTGGTCTAGGATATGCCACACAAAATCCAGTTCGTATTGCAATTAAGAGAGCAAGCACGAATCATATCAGTGAAGGAGAAGTCTCATCAACGGAAGATGTATTTGATGAGAATGGTAAGAAAGTAAAGCGGGTCTCCGTCTTTAAGAGATTGGGGCGGCACGAGAGTAGTCGAAAGCCGGGTATTGTCTTTGAAAGATTAGGACCATGCAAGAAATTCAATCGCCGGAGGTTGGTATTTTCCGGATCCGCGAGAAACTTCAAGTTCAATTCCATCCCGTATGAAGCGGCGAACCGTTTTGATCCCATCATATGGAGAAGCTCTCATAGCAAAATTGCAAGCGATCGTCTACACTAATGGTGATGATAGTGATAGAGAAAGTGTAGCTTCATCAAACTTTATCGAGACCTCCATCGTTCGACAATCATACATTTGGGACATGGAGAGAGCCATGCGAAATAAAATGGCTTCGATGATCGGAGTGGATATATTAATGGCGATAATACCACTACGCAAATAGTCCTAGTTAGAGGGGCGAATGGTCGAATGAAACTATCTATTGATCTTAAGAGCCAAGAAGAACGTCATGAAGATATTGTGACGGTGAATCATATCACCATATCGAGAAAATGCTCGACGGTAGAAGAAGATCTTGAAGATGCTCCTCCGTAACTTGAGGAAGGTGTTAAAGCCACTTTGGACAAATAAAAGGAGGTCAATTTGGGAGATGATAATGACCCACGACCAACTTACATAAGTGCCTTGTTGACAACCGAAGAAGAAGAAACATACATTAAACTCTTACAAGAGTTTAGAGATGTGTTTGCATGGTTTTACAAGGAAATGTCGGGTTTAGACCCAAAAGTCGCGATTCACCACTTGTCCATAAAGAAAGGAACTCGGCCGATCAAGCAAGGTCAACGTCGATTTTGGCCCGGGTGGTTCCATTAATTGAGAATGAAGTGAACAAGCTCATCGAAGTTGGGTTCATTAGAGAAGTGAAGTATCCTACTTGGATTTCTAGCATTGTGCCGATAAGAAAGAAGAATGGCCAAATTCGAGTATGCGTTGATTTACGTGATCTCAACATTGCATATCCCAAGGATGACTTTCCGATGCCGATTGTCGAGCTTATGATCGATGCCACTACCGGTCATGAAGCCTTATCTTTTATGGATGGGTCATCGGGCTACAATCGGTTCGCATGTCGCCAAAAGATGAAGAAGCGACGGCGTTTCGCACCCCAAAAGGGATCTATTGCTACAAAGTGATGTCATTCGGTTTAAAGAATGCCGAGTGCTACATATCGGCCGAGCAATGCAAAGATCTTCGATGACATGCTCCATAAGAACACCGAATGTTACGTAGATGACTTGGTGGTGAAGTCGAGAAAGAGAAAGGATCATCTGCAAGACTTGAGACAAGTCTTTGAGCATCTAAGACGTCACCAACTCAAGATGAACCCATTGAAGTGTGCCTTTGGAGTTACATCGGGAAAGTTTCTTGGATTTATCATCCGACATCGAGGCATAGAAATTAAGCAAGCAAAGATAGATGCAATTATAAAAATGCCCGAACTTCGCAACATCCACGAGCTCAAAAGTTTGCAAGGGAAGTTGGCCTACTTAAGGAGGTTCATTTCAAACTTGGCGGTAGATGTCAACCTGCTCAGCCATCTCATGAAGAAAGGAAACCCATTCAAATGGGATGAATCCTACAACAATATTTTTAAAAGCATCAAAGCTTATACGATGAAGCCACTTGTGTTGGTCGCACCAAGACTGGACGATTGTTGATCCTCTACATAGCGGCTTAAGAGCGATCGATTGGAGCTCTGCTAGCACAAGAAAATGATGACGGTAAAGAAAATGCTCTTTACTAATCTGAGTAGGATGATGGTCCCAAATGAGGTGAATTATTCACCAATTGAGAAGATATGCTTGTCACTTATCTTCGTGATTCGTGGTTAAAGCACTACTTTCGGTGACACGGTTCGTCTTATCTCGAAGGCAAATCCGTTAAAGTTTATCATGTCAAAGCCGGTCCTCTCCGACCGACTTGCGAGGTGGTATCTCCAGCTACAACAGTTCGAGATTGTATATGTTCCTCGAAAGCCATAAAGGGACAAGTATTGGTGGACTTCTTAGCCGACCACCCGATTTACTGCTGAATGGGTGTTATCGATGACCTTCCGAGACGAAGATGTCCTAGCAAAGTGGAAATTTCTCCTCCTTGGAAGATGTACTTTGATGGAGCTTCTCATCGAGAAGGAGTGGCGCTGAGAAGTATTCGTGACATCCGATGGTGAAGTCTTGTCATATTCATTCGTCTTAACCGAGAATTGCTCCAACAATGTGGCTGAATATCGTGCACTCATACTTGGGTTGGAGATGGCACTTGATATAAAGCGATTACATCTCGGGGTGTATGGAGATTCATTGCTAATAGTGAACCAACCGCGGGTTATATGAAGTTAAGAAACCCGAGTTGCTCCCATATTACAACTACGCCCAAAGAATGATGAGTTGGCTTGGGGATGTGGAAATCAAACATGTTCCAAGAAGTGAAAATAAGCAAGCTGACGCTCTCGCTAAGTTAGCGTCGACTATAGTTATGCTGAAGTGCATATACGCATTCCGGTTTGCGGAAGTTGGGTCATGCCACCAATCTTTGATGATGAAATTGACGAAGAAGTTGAAAATAATGTCATTGAAGTCTTCGAGATTGAAAAGGAAGATTGGCGTCAACCTTTGGTGGATTATTTGCAACATGAGAAATTACCTAGTGATCCACGTCGAAAGTTGATATCCGCTGCCGTGCACCTCGGTTCATCTACTACAAAGGGACACTCAGTAGAAGGTCATTTGACAATATCTTCTTGAGATGTTTAAGTGATGAAGAAGCTATTCAAGCAATGGAAGAAGCTCACTCGGGGTTTGCGGTGCTCATCACCGATATCAAGCTGCATTTCCGGATAAAGAAGATGGGATACTATTGGCGTCGACAATGGTAAAAGATTGCATGGACTTTGCGCAAAGATGTCAAGCTTGTCAATTTCATGCAAACCTGATTCATCAACCTCCGGAACCGTTGCACCCAATCTGTTGCGTCATGGCCTTTGATGCTTGGGGTTTGGATGTCGTAGGACCATTGACGAAATCCTCGGTGGTCATCTCTACATTTTGGTCTGCAATGATTACTTTTCTAAATGGGCCAAAGCGGTGCCTCTAAGAGAAGTAAAGAAAGAAAATGTCGCTGACTTCATCCGTGTCAACCTCATCTACAGATACGGAGTTTCTCGTTACATCATTACCGATAATGGAAAGTCATTTTCCAACAGTCATATCGACAAACTTTGTGAGAAGTTCGACTTCAAACAAAGAAAGTCCTCCATGTACAATGCAGTGCAAATGGGCTCGCCGAGGCCTTCAATAAGACATTGTGCAACTTGCTGAAGAAAGTTGTTTCCAAGTCTAAACGAGATTGGCGGAAAGAATGAGTGAAGCTCTATGGGTATATCGAACCACCTATAGAACACCTACGCAAGCCACTCCTTATTCCTTGGTGTATGGTGTTAAAGCTGTTCCTCTAGAGTTGCAAATCCCGTCTCTAAGAATGGCTATACAAGAAGGCTTGACGGAAGAAGAGAATGCACGTTTGCATCTTGAAGAGCTAGAAGCCTTGGATGAGAAAAGGTTGGAGGCTCAACAAAGACTAGAATGCTATCACCCCGTCTTTCGAGAACGTTCAATAAGAAAGTGAAGACACGTTCTTTCCAAGTTGGCGACTTAGTGCTTGCGGTGAGAATGCCTATTGTGGTTACCCATCGTGTTGGAAATAAGTTCTTACCCAAGTGGATGGCCCCCATGTCGTGAAAGAAGTCTATACGAATGGAGCCTACAAGTTAATTTACGAAGATGGGGTGAATATTGGACCCATAAACGGGAAATTCTTGAAACGCTACTATGTGTAAGTCAATCAAGAAGACAGCTCCATGACTCATGAGTCTAAAGCTGCTCGTCGCTCCCGGTCCGCATGAGGGTAAAGCGTATGCGACAACCACCAAAGGTAATTACATGTGGTTAAAATATTAACTTACCCCACTATAGGTATTTAGTGGTTAAGTATACCCTACTTTGTCTACGTAGTTAAAGAATAGTCCCTCCCGGCCCGCATGAGGTTAAAGCGTATGTACGGCGTCCCCCAAAAAAAATCAAATCATGTTCCCCTTGAACTACGTTATGGCTTGATCTTCTTTAAAGAGGTACGTAGGCAACTTAGAAAATTCTCTAAGTACAGTCATGATTCAATTATTTCATTTAAGTTCAAAATACTTAGTGAAATATTGAAATAAGTAAATGCATGATTTAATTATTTCATTTAAGTTCAAAATACTTAGTGAAATATTGAAGTAAGAAAATGCATGATTCAATTATTTCATTTAAGTTCAAAATACTTAGTGAAATATTGAAGTAAGTAAATGCATGATTCAATTATTTCATTTAAGTTCAAAATACTTAGTGAAATATTGAAGTAAGAAAATGCATGATTTAATTATTTCATAAAAGTTCAAAATACTTAGTGAAATATTGAAGTAAGAAAATGCATGATTCAATTATTTCATTTAAGTTCAAAATACTTAGTGAAATATTGAAGTAAGTAAATGCATGATTCAATACTTAGTGAAATATTGAAGTAAGTAAATGCATGATTCAATTATTTCATTTAAGTTCAAAATACTTAGTGAAATATTGAAGTAAGAAAATGCATGATTCAATTATTTCATTTAAGTTCAAAATACTTAGTGAAATATTGAAGTAAGTAAATGCATGATTCAATTATTTCATTTAAGTTCAAAATACTTAGTGAATTATTGAAGCAAGAAAATCCATGATTCAATTATTTCATTTAAGTCCAAATACTTAATGAAATGTTGAAGTATAAAAGAAGGATGCAGAGAAGTAATAAAGCGAGATAGATGTTATTGATAAACCATAAATATCGACAACATAAAGTGAAAGCAAGAAAATGAAACATAAGGAATAAGGACAAAACAATGGGTCCTAATAAAACTAAGCAAGAAGATCCAAGTTCTTCAACTCCTCCAAGGCTGCCTCCAAGTTCGACTTTGATATCTTCAAGTCTTCACTACTTTGTCATCCAAAACCGGGTGTTCTCAATGGCAATGATACTCTCCTTAGCAGCTTGGGTATTAACTTTGGCGCTTGCAAGAGATTGTTGGTATTGTTGTAATGCTTGAGACAACACTTTCTTCTTCTTCATCAAGTCACCAATTGCTTCTCCACCGCTTGAACTTTGCTTGAGCACTTTCAAGTTTGCTAGACTACTTCACTTCATCTTCCTCACAAGCACGAAGAGCACTTGTCGCTTGACTAACTTCAAGGCAAGAGTGTCCTTGGCCACAAGATCGGTGGACTTTGATCTCGCTGCATCATAATCATCTCGCTTTGTCGAATAAAGCACTCAAAGCCTTTTCCATGGCAAGAGGAGTCGATCCTATTGAATTTCTTCACTTCTTGCATCATGTAAGGTACTAGATCCTTCATGGAAGATAGTGAGTCAATGGGAGTGCTATGGATTTTCCAAGGAAACCCTTCCACAAGAACAAAACATATTCCCGCCGATGATTACGGATGTATTTTTCCGCAACAAACACCGAGACCGAACCCTTCCTAGGACCTCGAAATGTAGGAGGCATGCAAGAACCCCTGCAGAGAAGATGAATCTCCCGACTCGGATCCATCACTATCCTCACCGCCAAAAACTAAACGCAAGGTCCGAAAAGAAAAGATAAATTGTGAGATAAAATAAGAAACTATTGGATCATATGAAAAGAAACGAGAGTAGGACCTTCTTTGTGAGGGATAAAGTATCATCTTCCACCGGCTCGAGGCTTGTCGGCTTGCTTAACCCTCTTCCAAAGGTTTCGATCACTTCGACTCTCCTCCGAACTTTGATGAGTACTTTTCTCTTACTCGCTTCAATAGGTGGCAATTCAACATGCAATAAGGAAGGAATGACAATAGGTGGAGAAGGTTCCTCACACAAGTCCCGATCGTCGATGACCACAAATTCATCCCGCGATGCTTCCTTGGGCTTTGATCTAACCAGATCCTCAATATGAGTGTCTAAGTAAATTCCGTGGACCTGATTCCACCATCTCTTGTACTCGAGATGAAGAGAACTTGTTCATATCTTGGGCGGATGGCGGAAGATATGCCTTGGAATAAGTCCTGCGCAAAGTGTACCATTTCCAGTAGAGGAACCCTTTCTCCAAAGAAACCTCTCGCAAATCACCCATCATCGATTCTCCGGCACCTCTTGGTAGAAACCAAACTGACGGCTAAATCATGCGGACTATAAGGCTCGATAATAAAGTGATCACCATGCCGTCAAGAAAGACAATTAGAGCGAAGGGCCACAAAGTAACTCCACGTGCCCCATTTTCCTTCTCCATCGTCCATATACAAAGTCCCTCTGTTCTTTATATTGCAAGTCCACGAAGTAGTCACTCCTTTGTGAATCCTCTTACGGCACTTTCGAGGCTCATAGTATCGAGCACCATTTTCTCCGGAGTGAAACACCATTGCAGTCTACTCAATCCATGGCCAGCGGGAAGTGCGTCTTGAAGTATTGTGCCAACCAAGCATAGACGAAATGAACCGGAATGTTGCTCAATCATCGGATGGCCTCGATCGTTGTGCAATTTTGATTAAACCTCTATAGATGTTTGCTAAGACCGACAACGAGGCTAACTTCCTTACCTTTAGCCATCAAACATGCCATCTTGAAGGTGCTTGGCCTAATAAAACCCACGTTGTCATCAGAAGGTGAACGTGCATAACCAACAAGCCAAGTGAGCAGCCAAGTATGTCTCCTCCTGCCGCTTTCGTTCAACATCTAGCTTTTTGAAGGGCGCCATTTCTGCGAAGGTCCATGGCTTGTGCTCCTCGAAAATGCCAGAGGATTGTAAGTAGACTTAGGACGAGAATTCTTCTTCTTCTCGTTGCGAGCCGGTGGCGGCTTGTATTTCGCAGTTTGGTCGACCAAAATTCTACCCATTGAACTATAGAGACTCTGGGCTCATATGCGTCTCCACAAAGCAAATGATAGGCATGAAGCAAATGTATGCGGCTATGCGGAATGCATAAGTCCCCGCCTCGTCAAGAAGTTCGGCATCATCCAAGACTATTTCATCAAATATGTGACCCGTCAAGGAAAGTCCTGTCCAGATTATGCAAGTCCCATAGAGAGATGGACATCTCGCCGCAGTAGTGAGTAAAGTGTTGGTAGTAGGGCACCACGCCTCGCAGAAAGCCTTGATTATCTAAGAGTTGCAACAGACGTGAAAAGCGACGCTTAAAACAAAGATCATAAACTCTTATGCTCTTAAGAGTTTTCTTGCATCTACTCAAGACATCCTCGGTCCACTCCCGGTATCCTTTGGTGAATTGAAATTCGCCCGCAAACTTCAAAGGGTCGCCCCATTCCGCTTGGCCCATGACGATATTCCGTCCTAATGTTGTGCAAAGGGTCCACCACCTTTGGAGCGGGCTTGAAGTGATTAGTTGCCTTTAGGACCCGTGACTTTAGATGTCTTGCTCTGCGAGATCTCCGAGTCCAGTCATCAATGCATTCACTCGATGTGTCTTTCATGGCCGTGAGCATACTTGCCCATTACCGGAGTTTCAATAGCTAAGTGAGTCCCTTTGTTCAAAGGTTGATGTTCGTCATCAAGAATTATCAAGTGATGTTTTCCCATGGATGTAGAGGTACTCCGGAAGAAAACCATGATGAGAGTTGATCGAAAAAAATACAAGAGTTAAGAAAATGGAATATAAAAATAAAGGGGGCAATGGATTTCTTTGAGTTTTTCTTTTTAATTTGAAGAAATAAATTTATATGGGCTGACTTCCATTAAATTTGGACATTAAAAGAATTAAATTTCTAAGTCCATAATATTAAAAGAAGACCCAATAATATTTGGCCTTAAATTAATTACTTGGCCTAATTTTAATAAAAGGAAGGCTCAATAATACTTGGCCTTAAATTAATTACTTGGCCCAATCTTAATAAAAGGAAGGCCCAAATTTTTAATAAGTCTGATCCATTCACAGATATTCCCAAATCATTATCCACGCAGAATGCCAAATCTGCTTCTCTCCTCTTTCACGCTAACAGATCAGAAATCTCAAATCTGCTTCCTCCCAAAATCAACGCAGAAATCCCAGAAACTCAAAAATAAACGCAGAAAACTCCAGTTCTGCCTTAAATCCATTTCTGCCTTCTGATTAAATCAACGTAGAAAACCCCAAATCTGTTCACACTTTATCTGCGTCCCCAAATTACACGCAGAAAGTAAAAATGGTTGCAGCCTCTTTGCTCAAATCTCGCCCGAAGATCCGCCGCGGCCACGCCACGCTGGGCCTGTCCTAACCAGCGCTCCACCCAAGGTCAGCCGATGCCATGCCTCTCCGCCAGCTGTCCAGAGCCGGCGCTACTCTTTTCCACCAAGAATCGAGCTCGAAGCCGCCGTCGACACCCAAGATCGAAGCCGCGCCGCCCCTCGTGCACTGGTGCATATTCCTGCCATTTGAGCCAAACGCCGCCGCCGCTCGGATGTTGTAGAGCCGAAGCCAAATTCCCACGCATGCCAACTGTTCAATGAAATGGCCGAGAGAAGGGACGCCTCCCCAAATCTGAGTTCTGAATTCTGACGTTGCCCGTTATGGTAAGTCTGCCTCCTTTGATTGCAAATTGAGGTAGTTGTAGTGGCAATAGGGTTCGAGCAACGGTAGTTGTAGTGGCATGAGTCCATAGTTATGGTGGCATGAGTCCAAGCAACGGTAGTTGTAATGGCAATAGGCGTTGAGCAACTGTAGTCTAAGTGGTTGAACATGGATTACTAGTTTTGCCGTAATTTGAGTGTCGTTTGACATGAATGCGCGCAAATTTTTTTAAGAGTAACAGAGCAAAACAAAAATGATGAAATAATTAAAGAGGAAGGGGAAATTACCACTTCACGAAATAGTTTCTGCAAACTTGTTGATTGAGCCTTGAAATTAGCCTGCAAATTTCTTTAAAAAAAAAAGCAGATAATGAAAAGGTGCAAAACAATATGCAGAAGGATAAATAAGAAAATACGTGTATGCATGGTTGTGTGCTTTGGTATATATAAAAAAATAAAAAAATTCATACCTCCTCCTGTTTATTCTTCTTGCCTGCTTGCTGCCGTGAAGATGAATAAAGCAGAAGATAACTCTTTTTATAGATCAATTTAGGGTTGATGAGAAAAGGAAAGAAATGGAAGAAGGAAAATTGGATCATGCTGGCCGATTCTTTCACTCTAAGAAGAGACTTGCATGAAAATTAATTTCCTTGTGAAATTAATTCAAAAGCTGCAAGTAAATCTGTGAAAAAAAAAAAAAAAAGAAAGAAAACGCAGCAAAGGATTTGTTTTCTCACTGGGCCAAGAAATATGTATATGTCATTAAGCCCAAGCAAAAAAAAAAAAAAATTGCTTCATAAAGCCCAAGCAAAAAAAAAAAAATTGCCATTGCAGCCCACTTCATGGTCAAAAAAATTGGACCAATAAAAATTAAAGGCGGGCAGCCTATCTCTTGGCCAGAGAAGAAAACTTGATGTCTCAAGTTAAATAAAAAAATACTTCTTCGGTCATACGAAAAATGATGGGCTCAATGCAAATTAATATTTGAATCTTCAAAGTGAAGGTAACAAATATATTTCGTGCTTAATTCACGATAAGTCACAAAATGACCGTGAACAAAGCACGAGGGGGCATTTGTAAACAAATTAATTTTGCGCCCAATTAAATGACGACACGTGGAAATTAAGTATTAATATCAAATAAATTTAATTATTTATATTATGGGAATTTAATTAAATTAATTCTCAAATTAAATAATTTATTGATATTAAATATACACGTGAAAGCCGAAATTAAATCCTATGAATTTTAAATATTCGTAACTTGTTGGCAAAGTAATTAACTTACCATATAATGTATAAAATCTCGTTAAATGGAAAGTTAAATCAAATTGTCCCACATGGAAACAAATCAAATCAAGTCAAATCTATCGATCAAATCAAATCAGTCCGATGGGCTTCTAAGCCCACCATTAAATCAGCCTCACCCCACAACTATAAATAGGGTCTTCATTCATTCATTCCACACACAATTTCGTAGGCAACTCTGACTCAACTCCAGGCTCGAGCAGACTTCGACGTTCTTGAATATTCAAAGGCGTTCTTCGCGGCATTCAAGGGCGTTCTTCGAGCAAGTCAACCGGGAACAGCGCCCAATCCGGGATCAAGGTGTTCAACCCCTCCGATCAGACAAGTTTCTCCTTGAAGATTCAAAGGCGTTCATCGCAGCCTCTTGAAGATTCAAAGGCGTTCATCCGGTCTTCAAGAACGTTCATCCAAGAAGCCTCCGTACACCAAATCCGCCAAATCATCCAAGTCATCCGCCAACATTCGAAGAGAAGAATCGAGGGTCAAATTTAGAGCTAGGGTCCGCTAAAATTTAATCGGTTCAATCCGATTTAAATTAAATTGTAACGCTTTTTCGTGTTTTTATAAATTAAATTCACGAAATTTGTTGTGACAGCACCTCCCAAGCTTCCAAGGATCTTAATTCGTCAAAAGAATCAAAAGAAAACAGAGAAGGAAACTACAAAGGTTGCTAAACTAGCTATGTTTAAAAGCGTGTTCGAGTAATTTACGTCAAGATCGTTGAATGCTTTAACTCGTTAATTTCTGTTATTTTCAGCCTAATATATGTTATTTGATGTGTGTACTACGTATTTATGGTTTTGCTTTAGAGTTTTGATCGAGTTATGATGGGTAAAATCATTGACGAACATGCAACGTGACAAACTCATATGTTTTGGAGCCCCACTTTAATGATATTCATCCTCTGTTCCATAAATATTTTTTTAAAACAAAAATATGTTGATTTTCTCCTATTGGCATACCATAAGTGTGTAAAAATTGGTATTGAAAGGACCTACCTTTTAAGAGGAAAAATTATGGAAGTTCATGAAAAAATTACTTCTTGAAACTGGGCAGTTTTGAACTATGAACTTGATGAGCTTGGTTACCTTGTTTGCAAGCATCTAAAAATCTTGAAAAAAACATGAATGATCCCCTTACAATCTAGTATAACGTAGGAAAATTTCAGAATCATCGGAGTTGTCATCTAGGAGAAATAAAATCTTTGAAATGGGTGTGATACAAATCGGCCGAAAAACGTGACTGTGATTTATAATCAAAACTGGTACCGTTTGGCTAATGCAACAATTATGAAATTTTAGAGGCATATTCTATGATAAGTCTAGTACAACATATTTAAATTTCGTACATTTTGGCCTAGCCAAAATAGAGATATGATTTTTTTGCTAAAACCTATCCAGAGCGAGGATCAGTGAGTTCATCGTCATTTCTTGCTAATCTGGTGTTAATCCGTAACGAATTAGGCTTAGGACCCTTAATAAACTTTGTTCTATGTTTAGTCATGTATAACATAGTTTAATTTCATAAATTTTGGATTTGTCTAAATGCCTCTTCTGTAATTTTAAAGATTATGTATCAGTTTTCCATGTTTATTCGAAAATTATGAAGTCATAATTTTATGGTTGAATTAATCTGATAATACTTGTTATGATATTACTCTATGCATATTAAAGTATCATATTGTTAAATTTGAGAATTTATGGATGTGTATTAAATATTTTATTTGGAATTTTCGAGAACTAGGACTATTATCGACATACTTGAAGAAACATTATTTATAATTATTTATTTTGATTAAAATTAATATACTTATGAGTTGTATGTGTTATTATATGCTTAAATTCAAATTTTTGATGTTTTGATTCAAAGCTTAAGTATTTAAATTTATTTTTATAAAGTTGATGATTGTTTATTTAATCTTTTACAAAAAAATATTGGGTATATGTTTTCTTTGAAATAAGTATACGAACTTGTTATGTATATGATGAAATGTATTTGCACTCATTTTTGTAAATTGTAAAATATTTTAAGTATTTTATTTGATTTTTTTCCTTTTACTAAATTTATTGGACTAATTTTTAAAAAGGCTAAAGAAATAAGGCTCAACGTCCTCGTTAAACCCATGAATAAATTCATCAGAATTTTAAAACACTTTTGATGTTGTAACTTGTTTAAATAAATTTAGTATTTATTAAGTATTCTCAAATTTAAAAAAAAAAAAGCAGATCCAAAACGGGTTAATCGAATGAAATAACAAGTCTTGTAAAGTTTACTAATAAAAATACGATCACTAAGATTTTTGAGGAAATTCGTGCTAGGTGAAGTGCGGCATAAGTCGAGCTCGACCGTCCTCGCTATTTCTAAATTTCGTAATTTTTCCAAACAGCTTCTAACTTATCTATAAAGTTAAAAGGTGGGTGACACTATCTCAGTATTAGCCGTTAATGTTATATGGATCGTTGGTGTATTTCAAGCAAAATAATTAAACACTTTAAAAGTTTTAACGACTTAGTTATTTATTAATTATGTTTAAAGAAAGCAAGACTACATTCAAAGTGAGCGTACCCCAAGTGTACGTCTCGATGTGAGTTCTATTAATCTCGTTTATGGAAAGTAAGATCAGATTCGGTGAGCGTACTCCAAGTGTACGTCTGATGTGAGTTCTATTAATCTCGTATATGGAAAGCAAGATCGCATTCGGTGAGCGTACCCCAAGTGTACGTCGATATGAGTTCAACGAGCAGATTTAATATGTATATAAGATCGAACCTTAAATTAAATAAATGACAAGTAAAAGATTTAATCATGGGAAGGGAGAAATATTTATTTTCGGCATATTGTCAATTTGTATAACAAAGATACAAGTTATCCGCCGAGATTTTTATCTCACACTCCAAACTCAATTTTTTTTTAGGTTATGCTCAAGAGGGGCCGAGGCTGCGGTGACACGGAGTTTTCCTAATTATGATGCTAATATACTTATATTCTAAATAAGATTCAATCGCTTAGAAACACGATTTTAATTTCTTATGCCGAGTAAACGAACCTTTACGGATCGCTCGACGTTTTACTTTGTACGCAACTACTTCCTTTCCAATTATTAAATTATGTTAAAGATAATATTTAAGTCTTCCATCGTTAATCTCTTAAGTTTATCTTCGACTTGTTTACGTTTACGTTTAAATAATTTTATTCAAAAAAATAATAAGCTCAATTCTTCGGTTATTAAGTGACAACCCGAGTTTAGAGTGTTAAAAGCCACAAGGGTTTGCATTCTAAATTACGGGCGTTACATTTCATACCTTGTTCAAAATTTCCCCAAATTATAATTGAAATCCTATTTCATATAAAGTTGAATACGTGCGCCAAGACTAATTTCATTTCTTGAAACTTCCATCATCACTCAAACTCATTTAACATAGGGCCGTATGTAGGGGAATGGAATGAAAAAGAGAAATTGGGAAAGAAATTGACCGTAATGAATGTGAGAATGGGGAAAGAGAGAAGAACCGTGAGAGTGAGATGAGATATGGGTGAGATGGGGTGGAATTAAATTATCATTTGGAAATATTAATTTTGGATCGAACAAGTAAGAATGAGATGAGGGGTTTTTGGTCCAAAAAATACCAAAAGGGCAAAAAAAAGTTTTTAAAAGTCAAAGGTCAAAATTGGTTTTGACCCCCAAATTTAGGGCTAAAAAGAGTTTGTCCCTTATTTATTTTAATTTGAATTGAATTTATAATATTGGAAGAAAGAAATAAATAAAGTAGGAATTGAAAGGTTGGGAATCAAATATATGCTTGAAGTGAAATACGCTTGGAATGTTCAAACCTCATTAAGGGTATTTGGGACATTTTCTATGATGGATTGGGCAAAATTGATCTTTTTTAGTCAAAGGGCAAAATTGATGTTGCCCTCGTTGACTAGGGCAAAAAGGGGTTGTCCCTTTTTTATTCTTGAGAAGTATATATTCTACCGCTTTCTTATATATATTCTACCGCCTTCTTATATATTTTTTATCTTATTGATTTTCTTGAGAACAAGCACCAAGAGTAATTGATTTTTTTATCGGAATGACCGGACAAAAATTGAGAGTCACATGGATAAAAACTGAGGAGTTGCCCTTTGAACAAACACGCAGCTGCGTGGTGAGCACAAAGCGAACTATTCTTTCGCCTTTACTAAAGAATACCGTGTGCACGCTGCAATTCAAGCAGCATACCCCTTTTTTGGAGGGAACTTTCATTTCGGAAATACCCCATTAAATCTAGTAAAAATATTTTAATGTACTATAATTGGTTGGGATATATGTTGTCCTCAGCTTATAAGTTGAGCCAAATCAAACTATTGGACATATAAGCTTTGATATTAGTTTTGCATTAAGATACGTAACTTCATCCAACTTATGTATTTTCTTTCAAAAATTTCTTAAGCCTCGGCGACCTTTGATGGAGTATGAAGGTCACGCATGACAAGGCTCCCTCCGTCCGTGAAAATATTCACTTTCTTTTTCGTCTATCCTCACATTACTTTTACTTCCAATACCCCGTATAAACTACACCTATTTAAATTTAAAAATGTTACTCTTGTTTTATTCTACTTTATTGTCTCTCCTATACTTTATCTCATTCAACTACCCAAAATACCTCTATAATTTATTATCTCCTACACTTACTCCTCTTTTTTAATAAGTGTGCCTCCCTATGAAAGAAATCATGGGACGAAGGGAGTAGTTATTTGGAAAACTCTGGTTGATTTAGTATGAAATTTGCACTTTTTTTTTTTTTTTTTTGATATATTCGAATTTGAGGGCTACTCCCAACTAATCTATATTCTGCTTTGTAATAGCAACTGAATTGAACATGTAATACAGAAAACCAATTTTACTTGCATTGGGGAGGGGCTGCACAAACGCAAGCCCCTTGTAACACAAATTATGCCGTAGGCTCAACCACTTTTAATGACCTTAGACGGGAGCTCCTCCCTTAGTGCAATAGAGGTCGTCAACCTAGGCCATGAGCCTTAGTGATCACCCATTGACCTTGTCCAGGTAAGTATGGAGATAGATAACCCTTCACCCTATTTTCCATGGCCTAAGGAAAATATTTTGTTGCATTTAAGGAAAAAAGTTCTTGCCATCCGCACTTCTGTGTCAAATTTCTCATCTTAAAGAAAAGATCCCCATGAACTGAATTTGTGAAGTTCTTTTGCTAGAAAGCCAAATAGTTGAGTATCATAAAATTACACGCTCTCTGATATACTCCCTTCTATATTGTTTTGACTATTCATAACATTTTCAATTTAAATGTCGTTTTGCACTTTTTTAATAATAATTAATTGTCTTTCTTCTCAATTTACCCTTCAATTTTTTAAAAATAACTTAGATAATAATAATAATTTTCATGCTTGTGGTATTGAAGGAAATCAATAATTTTATTAATATGTGTACATTAATCTAAAATGACATATTTTAAATAGAATAGCAGGATCTAAAGAGTTAAAAGTGTAAATCTTATACTATGAATTGGGTGGGGTGCGCCTGGCCAGGGCAGTAGTGCAACGCCAAGGCGACGCTCAAGAGCCCCAACAGCAAGCTGCCAAGATGGGGTCTTCCCCTAAAGAAATAAATTTAATATCGTGTGAACCAATGACTCACATATCAGATATTAAACTGATAAGAACAGATACTACACTTGATCTTAGCCAAAAGGCCGAGAAAGGTATGCTCTTTCCTATGATGCACTTCTCATTTTATTCTCCGTTTTCCATTGGCCGTAGCTAATTATAGCCATTCCATGTGGGACTATTATCAATAACGCTCTTCATCTCCTTGACCTTGAGTTCAAACTTGCATGCTCAATATTCTGCCACTACGGCATTTCCATAATTCCATGCACCCATTTTGGGCCAAACTATTGTTTTAAGGTCCAATTAAATTTAGTAATATGAGTAGAGTAGTATTTATGTGCATATTATGCACAAAAAAATGATTGTGTGCACAAAATTTGGTTACAATATAGTATTAGTTTGATTACAGTGTAGTATTCTTTTAGGCATTGTATAGTATTAATTTAGTTACATCATAGACACTAGTTTTTGTCCATGCAATTCACGGCCTGTTGTAATTTTTTTATTCTTAATTTGTAAAAAGTATGAGAATGCATACACATATAGGGAGTTTTTGTTGTAATTTCTTTTATTCTTTGTAAAAAGTATGAGAATGCATATACATATAGAGAGAGATTTTGAGTTAGCATCCACCAAGAGTTTGTTGCTTCTTCGAGATGAAAGTATATGTTCCTTTTGATTCGAAACCCGCAACGGGAAAGCCTTAAAACCAAATGCAGTGTGAACTCGAGAAAAATACCAAATCTTAATAAAAAAACAATAGCTGAAGGTTGTAGTCCGTATAAAGTCCAAAAACTCATCAAAAGCTTAGCATGACCTTTCTAAAAAACCAAGAAATCTCAGCATGTATGCACCGAGCACGCTATGCAGGTCTTCTTTCGCCTTTATAATTTTATTGAATGTCAAACATCATATGAGTAAAGAAAATTGAATACATATCATATTATCTTGGACACTTTTTACTAACATTGACCAATCAATGTCAATACGAATTACATAATCCGCCACAAAGTACATATTATTATCAATTTTGTACTAAAACGACAACAGGAACGTGAAATGAGCATCTTATACCTAAAGTACTTGCAACTTCATGAGTATTTTTCAAAACAATAAGATATGTTTTCTTCAGAGAAAATCATAAACAAATTGATAGCGTGGATTGCTTCATGATATTTTTCAATTTTATCTTGCAACACCGATACATCGAGGCTCTTCATATCCCTACCCCGCAAGTTAAGAGACGTGTTTGATCGCTCGAGGTCAATTTATGTATCAATATTATTAGAATTTTAAAGTTAATTCAATAGCAACAACAAAGTGATGTAATTTGGATGCGGAATAAAAAGGCTTAATTGCAAATAAAATCACCACCTTTTCGCAAATTGCAATTTAATCTAAACTTTTAAATCTTGTTAAAAAAACTTCAATTTAATTTTTTTGCAATTAGAACTTACGGGCGATTAGCTCCCGCCCGCTTGATGTGTCAATAAAATTTGGGGATTTTGACTATGTGGCGCACATGTGGTATTTTGAATTTTATTTTCTGTTAATTATTTTAAAGTAAAAATTCAATAAATCAAATCCAAATTATGGGCAGACTCGCGAGTTGACACAGCAACTCGGTCAAGTTTGTTACCCTCCTTCAGCAAAATATCGCCGTTGTTACTCATTTCCGGCCACCGTCGCCACCCACCACCGCCTGAACCCCGCCCCCACCGGCGACAGCCTCGCGGCCACGCTCCGCCGCGTGCGCCTCGCTTCCATCCACCGCCGCCTCACGCCCTCCTCCCCTGCGCAACCCTAGTGGCCCCCTTCATAGTTGAACCCAATCGCAATGGCTGACGACAAGTTCGACGGCACCTGGTTCGTCTCGCACCGTGTCGCTCCCTCCAACCGCCAGCAACCACCACCGTTCCCTCGATCGCCGCTAGCGCCGTATTAGCCTCCACCGCCGTCGATAGTGTTTTCTCTCGGAATCTCGCGCGCAGCCGCACCCTATCCCGACGATGCGCAGAAAAAACACCTTAATTGACATTCTCTTCTGCAACATCGCGTCCTCGCTATCCATCGAAAAACAGGATGAGATGGGGTTGGGTGGGGGATGAGATAAATTGGGGTTGTTTGAGGAAGATGGGGAGGTGCGGCAGTGGGAGGAAAACAGGGGGCGGTTATTAAGTGAATTACATTTTAATAACATTATTTTTATGTTTTTAATAATTGGATTTGATTTATTGGATTTTTTTATTTTAAAATAATTAGTGGAAAATAAAATTCAAAATAATACATAATCAAAATTCCCAAATTTTAGTGACACATCAGCAACGGGCAGGAGCTAATCGCCCGTAAGTTCTAATTGCAAAAAAATTAAATTGAAGTTTTTTTAACAAGATTTAAAAGTTTAGATTAAATTGCAATTTGCGAAAAGGTGGTGATTTTATTTGCAATTAAGCCGAATAAAAATGACAAAAATTAAATTGGAGAAATGAATCACCTAACAAAGCCGATGTGCACACCAAGGCTTTGATCGGCGCCAAAACTATCAATGCATCAAAAGTTTCCAAGGGCAACGGGTGCCAAATTGCGATTTTCTTTGTGCAATCGAAACACATCTAAATTCCAAACATAGATTTTCAATTAGCGTTCAAAACCCAAACCAAACCATGAAAACAAAAAAATTTAAAAGAAAAAATGAATAGTTCGATTTAAACTAAACAAAATCAACGTTGTGATTCATATTTTGTTAAAAAATTACCAGATACGTAAAATAAAAATCACGTTATTTGGAAAAAGAGAAAGAAGAGATCGGCGTAGAATCAAATCATGTTCAGTGGTTGTGTTACCGCTATGCCAGTCATCCTCTTCACCTCCGTTGTATATTCCGGCATGCCTAAGTGTTTGAAAGTGGTGACACGGATGGGGCCAAATGCAACGAACACATTCATAATTAGGGAAAAGTTAGATCTCGATACACCAAACAACAACCCTATAAGTACGATCACGAACACATTTTCTGCCCGAACGAAATTCATTGAAGAAATTGTCGAACAAAAACCTTGGAAACACCGGAACTGTAACTCCATCAGCTCCAGAGGTGTAGAGCAACCGTAATGGGGGAAAGATGACACATTTTTATGTCTCAAGTCGTTTTGTGCATACAAATTCTAATATTTAGCCCATCAAAGATTCAACTAAATCTCATCTCCAAAAGATTTATTTAGGTATCTAATACATTCACACAAACACATCTCAAAAGAAATGCAACACACACATAGTTAGTAGTGAATATATAAAATCGATTGTACTCATCGATCATTATCATTCCTTCCAAGGTTCTTCAACTGGAAGTTGTTTGCCCAAGAATCTAGCATACCTTACCTAGTTTTTTTTTCTTTCTATCAAAATCCAAATCTTAGCAAGTAGTTGTGTTTCAATATTAAGCTCACCCTAAAAATACGTAATAACAAATAGAGCAAATTTAATAGTTTAGTTTTTTCATTATGTCAACTACAACAAATAAAAAAGGTATCATTATAAGAAGCCACACAATAAACCATAAAATAAGGGAAATTAACACAAAATACGGTGGAAAAAAATTGTGCATATCATACCCTTGAAATGAATTAACTATAATACATCAACAAATTGACCATCTAATTAACTAATTTAAAAGCGATATTGATTAATCTATGGGGATAAAACACTAAAAGAGCATACACACTCTGCTATACCACTTGAAGAATTTTCTTTTTGTGACTTGCAGAACACATAGCATTATGAAAGTGCTATATATAGGCTTAGTTTGATGAAGCCCATACCATTTACAATACTAAACTACATAAACACAACTCCATTAATCAAAATTTAAAATATATTCTTGTGTTTAGCCAAGATTATGTAAAAGAGTTGTGGATAATTAAACAAAAATTATGCATACACAGTAACTAAATTATATGCACACATCATATATTTTTTCTTGGAGATAAAACATGAATAGTAGCTGTAATATCCCGTATATAATTAAGAAGCAAGAAACTGGTTTATATTAAGAAGACTCAATAACACGATACAGAGCCACAACCAGCAGTAATAACAACATAAATAACTTTGCAAAACATATGGGATGACGTCCTCCGTATCTCCGCTAACCTCGCGAATGGCACTCGTATAAGGATCGGATATATTAAGGTATTGAAAATGAGTATGAGGCACTCACGAATAACATATTCATAGGGTGAGAATTGTAAAGCAAGATGGGTATTCTCAAGTGGACATGTTTTCTGCAAATTGATAACAATAACATTAAAGGAGATGAACGGAAAAGATGATCGGAAAAGTAACGGAATCAAAAAGGTACCTCATACTCGACACCTTTCCCTCCCTTCCGTCCACCATCAAATACCGTTGTGATTGCGTCGCTGTACTACTCCCTTCTCGCCGTCGGATTTGATTATTCCCACTACACGGCTACGATCACTTGATGTAAGTCAATGGATGAAATACTTGGTCGCAATCCCTTAATTGAATTAATAAACCTGGGCCTAACGCCTTTGATTGAAAACAATAAATCACTTGGGCCTCGCTGCCCTTGATTGAATTAAATCGGCCCACGTAAGAAATTCAAATTGCAACAATACTTCCCCCTCAAAATCGACTTGTCCTCAAGTCGACAATTCTGAAATTTTTGCTTAATGATTTCAAAGCATTCTCCCAAGTTGCCGCTTCCGGTACACCATTGCTCAGTGGATGAGCCATTGTTCTCCACTCGGTTCCTCTTCTTGATCGTTCTTCGACTCAATATCCCCACAGTACGACCGTAGCTTCTCCTTCCACGTTAATATCTCGGTAATTGTTCTTGTGGGGAATATTTGCTCTTGATTTGCTTTTTCAATTGAGATACGTGAAAACCTGTAACCGACATCCGTTTGGTAGTTCGAGCCTATATGCCACCGCTCCAATACGCTCCATAATTTTATAAGGCCCGAAATACTTCACCGACAGCTTTAGTTTGTTTCCTTAGCTGATTAGGGGCATTGCGAAACGGTTGCATTCTTAGGAATACCCAATCCCCTACTACAAACTCTCTTTCTCGTCTGTGGGAATCGGCGTACATCTTCATTCTATTCACGCAGAGTAAGATTCTCCCTTAAAACTTGCAACATCTTTTGTCCTGCTCGAGAGCCATTCTTTTGCTTCGACGGATCCCCCTTGCAAATACGGTCCAAGCCCTAATTGTGGGGTGCATACCCATATAGTGCTTCAAACGGGGTCATACGAATAGAATGGTGGTAATTGGTGTTGTACCACCATTCTCGCCATAGACAACCACCTCATCCATTTATTCGGTTTCAAATGCGTCATGCATCTCAAATAGGTTTCTAGGCATCTATTAACCCGCTCACTTTGACCATCGGGCCCGGGGTGGTGAGCGGTACTCATGTGAAGCTCCACGCCCGCCAATTTGAACAGGGTTTTCCAAAATAAACTCAAAACCACATCACGATCACCGATTTATAACTTCAGGAATCCATGAAGCTTGTGTATCTGGTTGTAATAAATTTCTCGCCAATCCTTCACTGTGTATGGGTGCTTAAGGGCTATAAAATGGCTATACTTAGTCATTCTATCCACCACTACCCATATTACACTTCTTCCTTCCGAATTTGGTAGTGCTTCAATAAAATCCATAGTTATTTGACTCCAAGGCTTCTCAGAATTGGTAGTGGTCGTAGCATTCCTGGATAGGGTACACTTTCATTCTTGCATTGCTTGCATATATCACAACAATTTATGAATTCCTCGTATATCTTGCTTCATGCCCTTCCAATAAAAATATTTTTTTGCCCTCCGATAGCCGCCTTGAATACCGTAATGCCCGCCTATGGAAGAGTTGTGAATTGTCTCCATAATCTTCTTTCTCACCCGATTAGCGTGCCCCACCCAAATTCGATTTTTGTACTCGAGCACCCCATCCACCATAGTTAGTTTGCCTTCCCGACCGCAATCAACAAAGTATCGCCATCTTTCTTGAGCATCTTTATCACCTAAATAGTGGATTGTATTTCCTCTACCCACCGAGGCAAAATATTTGTGCTCATTATTTGCACCACCTTCTCTTTCTCTACTTTGCTCGTATTGTCGTGATAAGGCATCACCGCCTTGTTCTCCTTACCCTTCTTGTATTCAATGGTATAACTATGACCCATAAGCTTAATCAACCATTTCGCTGCAAGATATTACTCAACCTTTGTTCTTTTAAGTGCTTCAAATCGGCGTGATCGGGCTTTTGATGATAAAATGGCTTCCATTGAGATAATGGCTCCATTTAGTTACCGCCGCATTAATGCTAGCAGTTCCTTCTCGTACGTAGATAATGTCTGATTCCTCGTACAAAGGGCTTGACTAAAGAAAGCTATAGGTTGACCCTTTTGCATAAGAACCGCTCCGATTCCGTTGGAGCATGCATCGCTTTCGAGTACAAAAGGTTGCGAGAAATCCGGCATTACTAGCACCGGTGCTTCAACCATCACCTTCTTTAATGCTTGAAATGCATTTTCAGCTTCTTCGCACCATTTGAAGCTGTCTTTTTTTCAGCAATTGGGTTAGGGGTTTTGCAATAACCCCGTAGATTCTTATAAACCTCCTATAATAGCCGGTGAGCCCAAGGAATCCCCTTAATGCTTTAATATTTTTAGGTGTTGGCCACTCCACCATGCTTCTTACCTTCTCGGGATCGGTTCGCACTCCCTCTCCAAAGTGATAATATGTCCCAAGTATTCCACATGTCTCACCCCAAAAGCACACTTGCTCCTCTTGGCATATAATTTGTGCTTCTCAAGTAATTTCATCACCTCATTAACATGTTCAACATGACTCTCCAAATTAGGACTATATATCAATATATCGTCAAAGAACACGAGAACAAACTTCCTTATAAATTCAGCAAAAACTTCATTCATCATATTTTGGAAAGTTGCGGTGCATTAGTGAGCCCAAAAGGCATGACTTTAAATTCAAACAAACCAAAATGAGTTATGAAAGTCTGTTTTATACTGTCCCTTCTTTAAGCAATATTTGAAAGTAACCTTGTCTCAAGTCGATCTTTGAAAATATTTTCGCTCCATGTAACTCGGACAATAAATCTTCAATGACCGGCATAGGGTATTTGTTCTTTACGGTCCGCTCATTCAACCGCCCGTAATCTACGCAAAATCTCCACGTAGTATCTTTTTCTTTACTAATATAGTGGGGCTTGCAAAAGGACCGGAACTTACTTGTATCAAGTCTTGCATAAGCATCTCTTTGACCATCTTCTCAATCTCATCCTTGAGGGAATGAGAATATCGATAAGCCCTCCGGAAGATTGGTTGCGTTCGAGGTTTTAAATTAATTTCATGCTCGATCCCCTTTTTGGAGGTAAACCCTTAGGTTCAGCGAATACCTCCTCGTATTTATTCAAAGCACGTCCATAATCTCCTTAGGTATATCCTCTTGCTTCACATCGGCGTTGACGGCCCAAATTTGTACCATTATCCCATATGAATTCTTGTTGAAATAATTGTCCATTCCCTTGGCGGTCATCATCCGAATCTCGTGGTCACCTTCCTCCCCGTGGAGTTTAACTTGGTTTCCATCTTTAAATACCGTGATGTTATTCTCCTTGAGGTCGAATGTAATTGGGCTATGTTCCCACATCCAATCAGCTCCCAATATTACATCATAACCCCTAATTGTATCACCCTAAAATTATTGATAAATTTAATCCCTGCATTTGCCGCCTAAATTGCTCACACTTGTGTGTCTCTGGTCGTTTTCCTTCCGTCGGCCACCGTTATTACCTGCAGGTGTGGCTTCCTCCACGATGCAATTTAGTTCGTCGGTATTACTATCTAAGAAGCCGCTAGTACTTTGCCGCTATCGATAAGAATGCTTAACTTCTTCTTCCCTCGGTTGCCGGTGATCTTCGGTGTAGTGTTGGATTTGCTCCCCATAAGTGCATTTATGGAAATCCCTCCTTGTATATCTTGTACATTTTCCATAGTTTCTTGTTCCTCCCGCTCATCCTCCCCATCCTCCACAATTATGAGGTTGAATTGCTTGTTCTTACACACATGGTCATAGGAGTATTTTTCATCACGGTGGAAACATAACCCCAGAGCTCTCCTTTTCGGTATTGAGCATCGCTTATCTTCCCGTAGGACACACTCCTCTCGGTTTTTCTTTCTTTTCCTCTTTTTTTGAGAGGTGAGAAATTTCCAACAGCCTTGCTTGCTCCCGAGTAAGGTGGTTTGGTGTTGTTCCACTTGTTTTTTCTTCCCCAAATATCCAATGTGGATTCCAACATTTTTGCCGTGTTGATTGCTTGATTTAGCTCAGGAGGGTTTGAACAGGTTGGACAGTATTCTGAGTTCTTCCTTCAATCCTCTCAAGAAACATGAGGTTAAGAACTCCTCACCGAGGTCAGGATTTTTACCTTAACCAATGATTTTAATTCCAAACTTCTCCTGGTATGATTTCACATCCCCATGCTTTGTTGTAGCTTAGTAAATTCGATCACCACATCTTCCTTACTGGGATTAACGAATCGTTGCATGAGCAGCCTGCAAAATTCCGGCCAATCAATGTTTTCTCTCCCTTCAATGTATTCCATGTACCACGTGTCGGCAACCTCTGTCATGTAATATCCGGCGTGATACACCTTCCTACCCTCCTCCATAGGAATTAGTTGGAAAAACCTCGTTGGCTCTTCTCGATCCAATGTTGGGGATTTTCTCCATTGAACTCCGGAAATGATAACTTAGTGGCTTGATAATTGTTATTATGATTCAAAGGAGTATTATACTGACCTCTCATCGGGGGTGGCGTGTAAACTCCACTTTTCTCCCTTGTCATTCCTGAACCCGATTCTTCCATTACCGCCTTATCCCCTGTTCCCGTTGGATACCGTGGTTTCATTAACTTTCCTCATAAGATATTCCATATTTTGTGTTATCTCGTGCTAGATTATGGCTGACCCCTTGTAAGGTTTGATCAAAACTTTTTAGAGTTTCCTCATTTGCTGCGAATTTTTGCTCGTGTTGCTTCATCGATTCGTACAAATCCTTCATTCTTGTATTTTCCGCCATGACCGTTCGCAGTGAGGAGCGGCGTGCTCTGGATACCAATTGTAATATCCCGTATATAATTAAGAAGCAAGAAACTGGTTTATATTAAGAAGACTCAATAACACGATACAGAGCCACAACCAGAGTAATAACAACATAAATAACTTTGCAAAACATATGGGATGACGTCCTCCGTATCTCCGCTAACCTCGCGAATGGCACTCGTATAAGGATCGGATATATTAAGGTATTGAAAATGAGTATGAGGCACTCATCAATAACATATTCATAGGGTGAGAATTGTAAAGCAAGATGGGTATTCTCGGTGGACATGTTTTCTCGCAAATTGATAACAATAACATTAAAGGAGATGAACGGAAAAGATGATCGGAAAAGTAACGGAATCAAAAAGGTACCTCATACTCGACACCTTTCCCTCCCTTCCGTCCACCATCAAATACCGTTGTGATTGCGTCGGTGTACTACTCCCTTCTCGCCGTCGGATTTGATTATTCCCACTACACGGCTACGATCACTTGATGTAAGTCACGGATGAAATACTTGGTCGCAATCCCTTAATTGAATTAATAAACCTGGGCCTAACGCCTTTGATTGAAAACAATAAATCACTTGGGCCTGCTGCCCTTGATTGAATTAAATCGGCCCACGTAAGAAATTCAAATTGCAACAAGAGCAAACAATTTTTTTATAGATTAAACATATAATTAAAACATACTAACTATTCACAAAAGCAATAGAATCAGACACCCACTCTCCGGCATGTCAACTGCTTCCCCGGGGAGTAGTCGTTGTTCTTGACGAAACACCGTATTTTATTGAAGTAAACAGCACTGGAGTAAAAAAATCTCATTTCTATCAATTGGCCATTTTTTCGAACTATTTGTCCTTTTTAATCAACAATGAATGAAATTGAATATTTGAGAGAACACCCAACCTAAGTTTCAAGATACATAGGGCTAAGATGATAAATAAATCAAGCATAACTTCAAGTGTTCAGCCACTATTTCGCTACCTTTTATATTTTAGGTGGTCTTTCTCAAGCTCATACATATTTAAACACCGTATTTACAAAAGGCAAGTTCACCTATTTTAATAATATTTTAAGAATCCCATTTTATGAATCAAGATTGTAATGAAATCCATACCGCATTCTCCTCGTAATTTGATTTCACCATCAACCGTGATGCCATCTAATTTAAGCAATTGATTCATCGACAACTAAATCAAATTCATTAAATCTTTTTCCACCACTTTTCCACCAAGAGAAATTCTTGTTTCAAGTGCAGACACCTAATCGATTTAAACATATAATTTCACTTCTTAATAACTTTAAACAATTATACATGTTGCCCTCAATATATTAAAATCATTCATGGTATATAGTATGATGCAATACCTGTCCACAAAAGTGTTCTTCTCCCAAGCCGATTTAAATAGCAATTAGTTTAATCTGTCTTCATACATAGCTGAATCTTCTCATTATCCTTTGGGCTTTATATATCACATCATATTCATTGATACGAACCCCCTATTCAAAACCACAAATCTTATATATACACAGGAAAAAATGAGGAAAATTCAAGATACAAAGAAAAAAAAAGGATCAATTGTTGTGGTTGATATGGATATATATTTCACCTTCCGCCAGAGCTACTCTGCTCCTCCGGCAATGCACAGCTGGAAAACATAACCAGGAGAGTCCTTTGCATAGCAGTAGAGAAAATAAAAATTTGATAAAAATGAGTTGTAATGCATTAGTAGTAATTATTTCACGTTCCACCCCGACTCCCAGCATCAACCCTCTATGTAAAGTTTCAAGATTCATAGGTCCCAATACTAAATAAATCAAGCATAACTTCAAATAGTCAGACTACTATTTCACTACCTTTTAACTCTTCACTTGAAAGAGGTTTGCCCAAAAATCTAGCAGGAACTTTTTCTTTTCATTCATTCAAAGTCCAAATCTTAGCATGATTTTGGTCAATTAAAACAAACCAACTAATATATATAGAGAGAGAGAGGAAGTGTGTGCAACACATTTCAGAAGTCATCAGCATTATCACCAACTCAATATATAAACATTTTCTTCCTTATCATCTGTTAAGTCTTCCCATTTTGAGATGGGCCTCAGCAGAAGCCCACGTCGGAAATCGTTGTATCTTGCAACGCTCCTCTCCCTGTCCCTATATACTGCATCCATCATATATGCATATAATATCATTAATTTTAATTAATTGTTCAATTAATATATACAGAGAAATATATTAATTACTTTCGAAAGCTGATAGGTCAATTGGATGAGGGCGATCAGAGGCGTCGACATTTTGGCTAATGAGCTTTCTGAGCCACAAGGGATAGTTCCAGAGTTCAAGTGCTCCGCAAGCTTGGTGCCCCATCGACACCATTAGCTTTGTCAACCCTATTTTTGACAAATTCTCTGTTCCTTTTCTACCAATCAGCTCCTCCATCTTCATTTATATATATATATATATATATATATATATATATATATATATATATATATAAATTTAATTACATCTTTGAAATCATGCATATGCATATAACAACCTTGTTCAATCTAATTTGATCAACAACATTGTTTTGGTGTTTTCTTATTTATATATATATATATATATATGAGATCAAATTCAATAAGTTTGAGTTTTGAATTTAGCTCCATGTATATAAAAAACACTGATATATATGTGTATGTGGGGGTGTGATTAGCTCTTTAATTAACAGACTAAAACGAACCTGCATGCCAAAAATATATCCCCTACCATTTGAGGAGCGTGAAATCGGGCCTGCCTCTCGGTCCAGATTTCTTGTGCTTACGATGGACGGGTCCTCAGGGTCGTCATCAGAGATAGGCACAGAGATGCTGTTTATCGACGTCATGATTGTTGCACAGACCATCGGGAGACGACACAATGAAGAGTTGCGCTACCATAATCCCCGCTTGGAACAAAATGATGGTGGAAACATAAAAATTTAGCGAAAAAATTACGCCACAAATCTTTGAGACTGAAGGAAATTCTGGTCATGCCCAATCTGATTCTGTTTCGCAAGTTGCACCATGAAACATGGGTTTCTAAACCCTAAAAATCTGATGAAAACCTTGATCGTTCCATCTTCCTTTCTAATCTCAACAGTCCCTTAATTCAGACTCATCTCAACTAATGGGTGAGCTCCACGTCGCGTTGCTTGACCAAGTCAGCAATTTTATGAACATTAGAGAAACACATGGCAGCAATTCGGGATGGCAGAAGCGGGTGAAAAACATCCTAATTTTATATATATATAGATTATATATTATTAGTTTAGTTACAACCGATAAAAAAATATTATTAGTTTAGTTACCGCTTAGTATTAGGTAAAGATATTGTGCACACTATTTTTTAGTGTGCACAATATGCAGACAAATATTTACCATATATATATATGGTATATATATATATATATATATATATAAATAAAAAGCTTCCAATGGGAACAAATGGAAGGCAGCAAGTATATATTTTTAATTATTTTTAAATCAACATTTATCTATATCTATATATACTCTATATATATATATATATATAAAGACAACATTTTAAAAGTTGCGTGGTATAGTCTATTATTTCAAAATTCTTATAATCTCATTAATTCTAATATTAATCAGCTTTTAATCTCATATATTTATACATTTCATTTCTTATTTTTTATAAATTTGTAATCTCTCTTTAGCTTTCATTGCCATTGATCAGAGCTCTGATATTCTTCATTTCTACTCATTTTCTCATCCGATTAAAATTGTGCAGAAATATGATTTTATTTTCTTATTTGTGTGTTTAGATTGTTTCGGTATATCTTTTGTGTGGATCATATTCGCATTTTTATTTACAGTAATCTTCTCTTATTTCTTGATTTGTGAAGCTCACTCAAAAAAATAATCCTCGCAAAATGGTGAGGGATCCTCCCCAATATTTAGCTAGACATTTTTTCGAGAGGACAATTTTTGGTTGCTAAATCCTCACTAACATGATTTAGCATGGGTTTAACCTCGTCTAAGCTTTCGCCAAAAACAGTTTTTTTAGTATATATTTTTTTTTCATTTGTGTTGTACTCTTCTGTCATTTAAAAATGTGTTCACTTATTTTATTTGTTGCTCTCCAACCAGGTACCATTTAATTGTTATTATAATTTTACTCACAAATAACAATTTTATTCATAAATAAACCTCACAATACCCTACAATACTTACTTTATTTATTTTCTCAGCTTTTCTTAAAACTCGTTCCCACCCTTCTAAGCAAATTTTTTTGGGGCAGGTGAGTATTATGTAATTGAAGTTGGTCTTTTCATTGAAATCAATATGCTTTGATTTTTATTATATTCAACTTACGTAATTAAAAAAAAAATTGTGATTTGGTCTCAAATTTAGTTCATCTCTTTCCAAAACTCTATTACTAATTTTATTTCAGTTGGGTGTGACACACTGATAGCTAGTTAGCGCAAAAGTCATGGGTTCGAGTCAAGTGGTTAGAATTTTACTATCTATATTTAAAGGTTATGATTTCAAATCACCATTTAACCAATAAAAAAAAAAAAATTGGCCCAAAATATTCTCTTCGAACCCAGAGCTCTCCAATGTTATAGTTCCATAATACGACCAAACCTGAATTTTCCTTTGCTTTAAAAGAATATCGTAGAGACAAAACCAATTTTTTTAAAAGTCTATATAGGATGTTAAAAGTTTAGATTTGTATTGTTTATATCATATTCATATGAACATAATTTATGATTGAACTAAAATAGAATAATGTGTTGTTATAAATTTTACTAAAGAATTGGTAGTATATTTCGTCATGGCGATTTCCATGCTTCTTTGTTAGCCGTGCTGTAAAGGCGCGCCAAATATAAAATATAATTAAATTTCACTCAACTATCCTACTAGCTCGTAGTAGTGACAAGTAATGAGTCGATCCACAGGAAACCTAGAAATTAGGTATGGGCCTCAAATAGACTAGTGGATCACTCAACAAACAAATAGGGGGAGTTGAAATGATTGTCTAAAATCCTACTAAAATTAATAAATTCTCAATTATTATTCAATTAATTAAAAATGCTTTAATTCACCATTCATTCCTCACTTGATTTTAAGTATAGTATCTCGATGCACCGTAAGCGTAAACAATATAAATACGAATTCCGTTGATTCAAATAAAATATCGGTGAACGTATGAGATAAAGAGACGGACATCTTTCAAGAGAAAACCCTCAATATTTTAATTCAATCATCAACTGTCTTTCATTTACAACCCATGAACCTTTAAATATTAACTTTGAATGACCAATCATATACTAAAATACATAAGATTTAGCAAACTGTAATAAATAAGACCTAAATGCATGAGATTTCTTTTCATCTTCATCGCATCACCATGCTCGAAGCAATGAACGACAAACAAAATCTTCACATCTCAATCACCATATCTTCCGTCTAGGTTGGTACCGAAGGCGATGGAACTCGGCCTCGCCTCTCGGTCCGCATGCCTCAACTTGCTCGGAGTAAAGAGACCCGGCAGCGAGCATTCGGGAGCCAACTCTAGGCTAACTATTAGCCATCATTGTTGTTGGCTCTGTTTTTCAGAGAGCTCTCCCTGCTCTCGGCCAAGCGGCAGACCGACTAAGTAAAAAGTCATACGAAATAAACCAGCTTTCAACTTAATTCACCCGCATATGTACCGGTTCATATTAGGTAGTAAATAGTAATACTACACGCGAAAGAATTCAAAAGAGAGTGCAAATCACGGAAATTAATTTAGACACACATCTTTTATTTATTTATTTATTTACTATTTAATTATTTATTTTCAGACTTTCGGTCCGATTATCGATCTCTCGAAATGTCGTAAGAGAAGAAAAAGAATTTGGTCCTTCGAATTGGGCAATGCAATGGCGAGGCAGATCGGTAGCTTGACGGGAAGAGAGATTTGTTCTTGTAATCATTTTTGTTTGCAAAACCTATTGAGAATCGAGTTCATAGTATAAAATTAATATAATTAGAATTGTTTATTGATACCATAACATTCATTTGTGATAACATTACACTTATAAACTGATATCACGTATAAAATGATTATGGTATTAGTGAATGATTCTAATGATATCGATGAGTGATTCTAATGATACCACTTTCATATTATGAAACTCCTTCACATGAGAGTGACTCAATCGAGTGTATAAAGTGGCCTTTTAGCTCACATAAACAATAAAGTACTTAATGCAAAACTGAACACCTTGTGATCTGGAACATTCATGATCTCTTGACATTTTTCTAGCTCTCTCTGCTACTTAGGAATTTGTGCTTCAATAGTAGGGACATCTATTCCCTCAATTACATTATCTACTGCAAGAAAACACATTTTTCAATTGAATGCATCTCATAATTCATTGGATATTCTTACTCTACTTCTACTTCTTCCAAGTGGAATAGCTCAAGTTGATAAAGGTTACTATCTATGCCGTGAGATTATATTTTCGAATTATAATTTGACCGATAAAAATAAAAATTGTACTCTCCTTACTCATTGATCAATTGTTTTGTTCATAAGAATTAGATACAACTAGGCAGTCATGTTTTCCAGCTTTCTTATATTCTTTTCCGGATGTGGAATTTAGTCGATTTTCTTAATAACAAACACCAAGAAGATAGTCCCCAAATAGTTATCCCACATCGGAAAGACGTAATAAAGGTTGAAAGTCACATGAATAAATATTGAGAATTTGCCCTTTGACAATCACGCAGCTGCGCGGTGAGCACAAAGCGAACTATTCTTTCGCCTTTTACTAAAGAATACCGTGTGCACGCCGCAATTCCAGCAGCATACGCCTTTTTTGGAGGGTATTATTTTTTCTGCAATTTAAGCAGCATATGCCTTTTTTAAAGGTTGTTTCTTTTCGGAAAGTCCCCATCAAATTTAGTTTAATTTTTTTTTGTGAGGTGGACTATTTTTTTAATTTAAAAAAAAAAAGTTGTTAAATAGTATTGAATTTAAAAATAGTATATGTATTTCCCGTAACAATTTTTATATTTATTTATTGAAATGTCTCACAAATATATACACACCAAAAAAGTGAATTTTTTTATTTAAATTACTCAACCTCATAAAAGCTTATAAAATTACCTACACATTCATTCAATCTTAATTAAATTTTTTTGTCCCATAAAAATTTTCATATTTTTTTATAAAGATATCCATAAAAGTTTGCACACAAAAAGATAAATTTCTTATTAAAAACTATACTCTCAAAAGTTACAAAATTACTTACACATACATTCAATCTCAATTCATTTCTTTACGTATTCATTAAAATTTACAACATTATCAATTAAACCACTCATTATAATTTTTAGTGTGGATAACTCTCCACTACAATTTTAGAGGCCACATAACTCTTAGATACAATTTTTTTGTTAGTTACTTCTAGATACAACAATTTATGGTGGACTTCCAAAAATACCCTTATATGTCATCATTACAATTTGACACCTTTTTGTCCTTTTCTTCCACCTTTTGTGACCACTTTTGACACCCATTTTTTTATCAATTTGTTTGGGCGGTAATTTTTCTATTTTTTTATTTCATTCATATTTTATATTACCAATTCAAAATTTATAATTTTAGTTGAGGGTTCAAAATTAAGAATTTAAAAAAATGATAATACATCATTCTTCTTTGATAAATTTGAAAATTACATATATGTAACTAACTCGAGGGATAATACATAATTCTGCAATTACACCGCACATGTGCAATATAGTTGTGCAATTACACTATTAAAAATTCTTGGAATATGCAAAATAACGATTTCTCTATAAATTGTTGTTGCACATGTGCAAAATGATTTGCAAATGTGCATATGTATTTGCAAATGTGCGAGAAGAATAAAAAAACCAAACAACAAGAGTAAAGAAAACAAATAACAAATTTTTACAAATAGATTACGAGGTTGTTGCACATGTGCAAAATGATTTGCAAATGTGCAGAATAAAAAAATCAAACAACAAGAGTAAAGGAAACAAATAATGAATCTTTACAAAAAAATCAAACAACCTTAATACTCCATTGATGGTGAAGCTTTTGCAGAGTCCATTACTCTGTATATTCTCGGTTGATTAGCGTGGAAGCCAAGGGTATAAAAGCGAGGAGCCAATTTTCCATTGGCTTAAATAATTTAATTGGAACAAGTCGTGAGGTTTCTTTTCAATTTTCATTATTTCCAACAAGAAGCTTAAGCACAAAAATTCTAGAAAGAAGGATAGATTATAAATTTATAATCAACCATCGGATCGTGAAGGTATGATACATCACTCACAACAACATACCCGCACAAGAAGAAAAAAGGGAAAAGAGGGAAAAAGGGACAGATTCGCGATGCGCCGTGGCCGGGGCTTCGACACCGTGACCCTCGAGATCTGGGATGCCGCCGTAGTGGCGGATCTAGGGTTTCCAGCGGCTTCACCTCCACCGCAGCGGTTTAGGATTTTTCGGCTAGAATTTTTTCGGCGGCTTCACCTCCGTCGCTCGCGTCGCCCGCCGCGGATCTAGGGTTTCATCATCCCCCATTTGGCGGCGGCTTCACCTCCATCATCGCTGCTCCGGCCGATCTACGGCAGCGCGGCGGCTAGGTGGTGCGGTGGTTCTTTCAGCGCCGCCTTCGTCTCGCCCTTATTTATGTAGTAGCGTCGGCGATGGGTTCGGTGGTACCATACAAAGACGGCGGTGGTAGGAAAATGAGAGAGAGAGAAAGAGGAAGAGGCAAGGCGGTGATAGCCTAGGTTAGATGAGAGAGAGTCCGAGAAAGAAAATAAGGAGAGAGAGATTTGAGGGCAGTGGAATAAGGAGAGAGAGATATAGGGAAGATGGGTCACGTGAATTGGGAATGAGGGTAAAATTGGTATGGAAAGTGTTGACTTGTACCTATGAGTATTTTGACTTTTTTGTTGTATTGGATAGTAATAAAAATTAAAATATGGTATCTAAGAGTAATAACTTCTAATTTTTATTTTTTTACCAAAGATTTCTCACAATTGTTGACCATCTTTTCGCTTGGGACATTAAGAATGTCTATTTGAAATCACATGGAATAGTTTTGATCATTATATTGACTTCAAACATGTACGGATGCCTCCCTCATCCATATTCTGCATTGAAATGGAATGACTTAACATTAATACGACAAAGCTTATAATTGTACTGAGAGTAGGGGCTGCGCGAACGCAAGACCCCCTCTACCACAAATTATGACGTATGCTCGACCACTAGGATCGAACTTAGGCAGGAGCCTCTCGCTAGTGCAATGGAGGATCGAACTAGTTATTTTGCTTGTAGGTCGCTGCACCGATTAAAAGGAAGAGTCGATTCAATGGGGAAAGTCATGGGTCGATTGGAAAAGAAAATTGATCGCATGCTTAGGCGCAAGAAACGCAACAGTCGCCGAGTTCACCCTCCGATTTGTGCGGAATTCGAGGGAATTTCAGAGCGAGATCAATTCGAGGGAAATTTCGTGACAAAGATCGAGTAAGCTAAATAGTGGAGTATTTAAGCAAGAAAAACATTATGAAAACACTCTTGGGTAAAATAGTCTTATACGGAAAACTAATTTTACTAATCATTTTTACATAAAACTGTCTCATACAAATTTTTATCAAACATTACACTCCCGACAAACAACATTGCAGGGTACCCAAAATATAATGAGGGTAAATCTTTAACTATGAATTGGGTGGGGTGCGCCTGGCCAGGACAGTAGTGCAACACCAAGGCGACGCTCGAAAGCCCCAGCAGCAAGCTGCCGAGACGGGCTCTCCCCTAAAAATAAATTTAATATCGTGTGAGCCGATGGCTCACATATCAGATATTAAACTGATAAGAACAGATACTACACTTGATCTTAGCCAAAAGGCCGAGAAAGGTATGCTTTTTTACTAATGTGCTTCTGTTTTTATTCTCCGTTTTCCATTGGCTGTAGCTTAGAGGAAATTCGATGTGGGATGACTATCGGTTCGATCTCCTTCAAACAGAAATCTATATATATAATAGTAGGAAGCTTACACGTGGCGATACTAATTTTTATTTCAAAAATCTTGCTTTCAAGTTTCAGCCGTTTCATTCCAAATTTGCGTATTTTTTTCAATCTCGAAAACAATTGGTTGATAATTGGCTTTGCACTTGTTTGCTGTTATTGCTAATTTTTGTCGTTGACTAATAATTTTTGGACATGTTAATTGGGGAATGGTTGTCGATACCTTGGTATTTTTCCAAAGTCAAATAGCGATTATATGGTGTAATATTTAGGATTTTTAAACTTGTGAAAAATCTGTTTAGACATTCATCACAATTCACAACTACACTACTATGCTTTTGGTTAATTGATATTCCGTAGAATCACTCATTTAAAGGAACCATTTTCTAACACACTTTTCTCTTATAACTCTATAGAATTATATTTCTGGGAAAATGTAGTTTTTATACTATAAGTTTGGATGACTTTGTTTTTAGTCCTCTTATCTTTTGACTTTTGTTTTCAGTCCTATAACTTCAAAAAAATTTGATTTTCGTCACAAACCGGCTGTTCAGGTAACTCAACCGGTGACCGATGACGTGGAAATAATTTTTTTAAGTAATGACGTGGATCGCCACGTGGACAATTTAAAAAATTTTGCATGAATAGGATTCAAACTCAAGACCTCTCCACAAATGGGCAAGAGGCTTGCCATCTCAGCTAGGCTAGGCTCAACTTTAGTATGAATGCGCCTTTTGTAATATATATTCGAACACTTCAAGTGTTGCATGCCTTTATAAAAAAATCAAGAAAAATATGTAGCTTCCAAGGGTTGAACACATGACATATGTGCACATATGCAAGAAACTAACCACTCAAGGCTAAAATCTATTTTGTTAACAAACACGCTTTTGGTAGTATCTATACGACTTGAGCACGCCCATAATTCAACAAATTGGACCCCAAACTATTTTTTTAACAAATAAACACTTTTACTTTTAAAATTGAACAAATAAGCCCTTTAACTAATAAAATAAAATATGGAGACCCTTTTATTAAATGAATTGACATAGAACATTATTATATTAGTGGATAAATTGACAAAAAAATTAAAAATATTATGATAAATTCTAAAAAATGATTGAAACATCAAGAACACTTTTTCTTTTTTAATAATGGACTCATATTTTTTTAATATACAATATAATGTTAAACTATAAAAAAATTATTTATCAATAAAAACTATGATAAATTCTAAATTGGACCTTGAACTAGCATTTTGAGTACAATTTTTTTTTTTTTTTACAAATAACTTTTAAAATGAAATACATATGTTTTTCAACTAATAAAATGAGACATGAAGGTCCCTTTAATTATAGTTTTAAAACAATAAAAGTATATATATAAATTGTAAACGTAATAGTCTCGTATTTTAAAAATAATTTCTTTATTATTTTTACGAATTTTAATATTATGATTTTTTTTTTTTTAATTCATTATATTAAATTAGTTATCTTCTTTTTATGACTAGTTTAACATTATATTGTATATTAAAAATATGAGTCAATTATTAAAAAGTATGATGTATCACTTATTTTTGAATTTATCATAATATTTTTAATTTTTTTGTCAATTTATCCACTAATATAATAATGTTCTATGTCAATTCATTTAATAAAAGGGTCTCCATATTTTATTTTATTAGTTGAAGGGCTTATTTGTTCAATTTTAAAAGTAAAAGTGTTTATTTGTTAAAAAAATAGTTTGGGGTCCAATTTGTTGAATTATGGGCGTGCTCAAGTCGTATAGATACTACCAAAAGCGTGTTTGTTAACAAAATAGATTTCAGCTTGAGTGGTTAGTTGCTTGCACATGTGCACATATGTCATGTGTTTGACCCTTGGAAGCTACATATTTTTCTTGATTTTATGTCATGTGTTCGACCCTTAGAAGCTACATATTTTTCTTGATTTTTTTATAAAGGCATGCAACACTTGTGTTGAATATATATTACAAAAGGCGCATTCATACCAAGGTTGTGCCTAGTTGAGATGGCAAGCCTCTTGCCCATTTATGGAAAGGTCCTGAAGTTAGAATCCTATACATGCAAAAATTTTTAAATTGTCCACGTGGCGATCCACGTCATTACTTAAAAAAATTATTTCCACGTCATCGGTCACCGGTTGAGTTACGTGGAACAGCCGGTTTCAGGACGAAAATCAAATTTTTTTGAAGTTATAGGACTGAAAACAAAAGTCAAAAGATAAGAGGACTAAAAACAAAGTCATCCAAACTTATAGGGTAAAAACTACATTTTCCCTATATTTCTTGAGGAACCATTGCAGGAAATAGTATATGACCTCAGGGATTATAATTTTTTTATACAAAAAAGTGTCTGATTCTATTGACGTTTGGACTTTGATCGATCATTTTTTTGGATTTCTTCATTTTCTGCTGTAGGTTAGAGCTGCTGAATTGAGGAAGATATTAGTACAACTTGGCCCGGTATATCTTCGTACTCTGAATAATTAATAGACTCCTTTTTTAAATTCTCATATAACATTGGATTTCTTTTTTAGTTGTTATATTTAGCATCTTTGTCTCTGCAAGAAAGTGTTATCTGTATGGATTCTCTTATTTTTACAATTCTTTCCAAATACTATACTTTGAGTAACCCAAAGGTCAATCAAAATAACACCAATTTTTAAAAAGAAAAACGCCCTCTTCCTATTTTTGAAATTATACACTCGCAAAATGGAATTTGGTGTGCAATTATGGATTTACAAACTGCTATTACTTGATGACTGACGAGGCAGAGATATTTGATATTAATTTTTCACAGTTAAAAAAGTCCATTTCGTTACTATATCATATATCACATGGTTGGTGTTGGCTAAATTTTTACATTCTTTGGTCTTTTCCTGTAGGCCTATATTAAGATTGCTCAGGCTATTTCGTCTCGACCTGTAAGTTCTTCGTGCTTCAAGTAGTCTACTTAATCATCTGGACTGTATATTGTGTTTCCCCCTTAATTGGTTTTAGAGGAACCCTGTATTCCTTCCATCAACAAGATGACCATAAAAGTTTGTAGGTGTTCAAATTTTTTTTTTTTTTTTTTTGAAAGCAGCACAACTGATTTTGATAAGTAGTGGATATTTGCAAAAGGATGGAATAAGAAACACAAACGGAATTTCTGACTTGGGTTGGTGTCTGACAGATCAGAGGGTAATGCAATTATCCGCGAGGCTTGCAAGTGGAGTCTGAACTATCTGAACTAGGCGCCGCTTGTGAGGTATGGAAAGAGATCAAGTTTGAATTTAAACCGGTGGATACTTTGGATGAGGAAAAGAAAAACTAATTACTCTCCGTTCTCTTAATTGAATTGCAATTTAACTCGCCCAATCTTTTACTAAAAGGATTGAGCCGAATACAAAGATTCTATATGCATGTATTTTGGATAAATACATATATCTCTAGATATAGAAAGATTTGAAATAGAAATCTAAGACTCAAATTTTTCTATTGTTGTCTTGGATCCACAATTAAACCATGGATCCTTAGGATTGGTATAATCTTTTATATATCCTGTAGTTTTCCGAATCAAGCGAAGTATTACAAATCTTTCGACCCATCCTCGTATATTGTCTTTTTCGTTTCGTGTTGGAATAGAACCTTAATTTATTAGTTAGTTATTAGACGAGATTTTGCGAAAAATATTTGTTCTCTCCTAGAAAAAATATTTCCTTTTTTTGTTCTATGCGAAGATAGAGGAAAAACCACTTTTTATCATTATATTAAATTTAGAATAAAAGGGGATTTCATCCTATTCATATATAGTGAAGTCTTACTATAGTCAAGTCTTACCCATGGATTCCCACAAAAGAGAATTCTTTTCACACTTCCTATTAGTAGTGATTGAATTTCGATGTTTAGTTTGATAGGAAATAAGATATTCAAATAAAAAGAAAGAATTGTGGATCGAATAACTATTCATCTATTGTATTTTTATACAAATAGGGGCCAAGAAAACTCTATGGAAAGGTGTTGGTTTAATTCGATGGTCTTTAAGAAGGAGTTAGAATGCAGGTATGGGATAAAGAAATTAACGGACAATCTTGGTCGTATGGAAAATACTAGTGAAAGCGAAGATCCGAATAGAAAAGGTATGGCTAAAAGTATTCATAGTTGTAGCGGTCATGACAATTCTAGTTACGGTAATGTCGATCCTTTATTTGGCGCCAAAGACATTCGGAATTTCATCTCTGATGATACTTTTTTAGTTAGGGATAGTAATGGAGACAGTTATTCTATCTATTTTGATATTGAAAATCAGATTTTTGAGATTGACAACGATCATTCTTTTCGGAGTGAACTGGAAAGTTCTTTTTCTAGTTATCGCAATTGAATTATATGAATAATGGATCTACGAATGAAGATTCCTTATACACTCGTTACATGTACGATACTCAATCTAGTTGGAATAATCATATTACTAGTTGCATTGTGATTATCTTCATCTCAAATCTGTATTGATACGCCCACCGTAAGTGATAGCAGGGACAATTACATTTCTAGGTGCGTTTTTCAAACGTAAAACTAGTAGTGAACCCAGATACGAACCCGCCAAGAGTAGTGATTTAACTTTAAGAGCTAGCGATCTCGATGAAACTGAAAAATACAAGTAGTTGTGGGTTCAATGCTAAAATTGTTATGGATTAAATTATAAGAAACTTTTGAAATCACAAATTAATATTTGTGAACAATGTGGATATCATTTGAAAATGAGTAGTTCATAAAGAATCGAAGTTTCGATCGACTCCCGATACTTGGGATCCTATGGATGAAGACATGGTCTCCGGGATCCCATTGGATTTCATTCGGAGGAGGAGACTTATAAAGATCGTATTGATTTTTATCAAAGAAACATAGGATTAACCGAGGTTGTTCAAACAGCGTAGGTCAACTAAATGGTATTCCCGTAGCAATTGGGGTTATGGATTTTAAATTTATGGGGGTAGCATGGGATCCGTAGTCGGGAGAAAATAACCCGTTTGATTGAGTACGCTACCAATCAATTTATACCTCTTATTATAGTGTGCGCTTGGGGAGCGCGCATGCAAGAAGGAAGTTTGATGCAAATGGCTAAAATCTCGTCACTTATATGATTACCAATCAAATAAAAAGTTATTGTATGTATCAATCCTTACATCTCCTACTACCGGTGGGGTAACAACTAGTTTTGGTATGTTGGAAGATATTATTATTGCCGAACTAAATTCCTACATTGCATTTGGGGTAAAAGAGTAATTGAACAAACATTGAATAAAAGCGATACCCAAAGGTTCACAAGCTTCGAATATTTATTCCGTAAGGGCTTATTTGACCTAATCGTACCACGTAATCTTTTAAAAAGTGTTACGAGTGAGTTATTTAAGCTCCACGCCTTCTTTCCCTTGAATTCCAATTCAATGCACTAAGTTCAATTATTTTATTTGGAGCAAACAAGTAGTTTGCTTATCGGAATCAAAGTAACTAAATGAAGTTTTCTTTGGTGACCTAAGATCTAATTGTAGAAAGAATCAAAAGTGGCGGATACCTCTTTTTTTACCTGGATTCCCGATTACTAATTAAGAAGTCTCTATCAACAAGATAAAAGCACGAGTCCTTCCTTTCGTGAAATTAGGCAAATAAAACGAATTTTGTCTTAGGTATAGAATCAAATTCAAATATAGAAAAAAATAGATATATGGTTTTGCATTTTTCTTCATCCCCGAAAATCCTATTTTCACTAAAAATCCCGTTTGTGCCGCATTCTACAGAATCTTTCAATAATTTGTAAGAAACTCTTATTAATATTAAATTCGAAGACAAGAACAAAACACAAAGAAATCCAGAAAAATAATCAAATGGATTATCATATGTATCTTTCATGTAGATAGACGAATAAGTCCATTTTTGGGTTCTACATTCCTTAGACTTATTCTATATACTCAATTAGATACTTATATTTGTATCTGTAATAATAATTTTCAAATTGAATGAATTAATAATAACTACGAATTCATACTAATTACAATTATTAATTATAATTAGTATAAATAAAAATATGATATAAAAAAATAAGAATAGGTACAAATAGTAAATCAAGGTACCCCTTTTATGACAACTTTCCAATTTCCCTCTATTTTTGTGCCTTTAGTAGGCCTAGTATTTCCGGCAATTGCAATGACTTCTTTATTTCTTCATGTTCAAAAAAACAAGATTGTTTAGATCCGAGGGGACCCAATCCCATCCGTTTTTGAAACTTAGACTTGTAGCATAACACATATATTTATTTCGGGAAATGAAATAAGGTAGAACATGCGATTTCTGCCGAACATAAAGGAAAAAGCTCTTATGCCTGCAGAAAATGATCTATGGGTAAATGAATTCTAGCTAGTTTGAAATAGATCAGACTGCTTGGATACCCAAAATGTAAAGTTGGCGGATCTATATGTATATTTGTATATTGGGATCATAGGAAGGGTGTGTTATTATTTTAGATCTAACCAATTTGAGGAATTACTCCCAAAGGTTCCCATCAAACTAGTGCTAGTTCACATTAAACTAGTGCTAGTTGATGAAAGTTCATTCGGAAACAAAAAAGTAGAGTCAAGTATGAGTTGGCGATCGTAACATATATGGATAGAACTTATAACGGTCTCGAAAACTAAGTAATTTTTTAAGGTGCTTATCGTTTTTAGGTTCATTAGGATTCTTATTGGTTGGAACTTCCAGTTATCTTGGTAGAAATTTGATATCTTTTGTTCCGTCTCGGAAATCATTTTTTCCACAAGGGGTCGTGATGTCTTTCTACGGGATCGCGGGTCTCTTTATTAGTTCCTATTTGTGGTGCACAATTTCTGGAATGTAGGTAGTGGTTATGATCAATTCGATAGAAAGGAAGGAATGGTGTGTATTTTTCGGTGGGGATTTCCTGGAAAAAATCGTCGCATATTCCTCTGATTCTCAGTATAAAAGATATTCAATCCATTCGAATAGAAGTTAAAGAGGGTATTTATGCTCGCCGTATCCTTTATATGGACATCGAGGCCGGGGCTATTCTGTTGACCCGTCTTGATGAGAATTTGACTCCACGAGAAATTGAACAAAAAGCGCGGAATTGGCCTATTTCTTGCGCGTACCAATTGAAGTCTTTTGAGAAAGGGATTAGAATTTGAAGAGCGAATGCTTTCTCCACACGAGGAAAATACAAGAATCTTGAGTTTTTCTATAACTAAGTGATACTTTAGATGCGAGATAAATGATATCTTGTAAATTCTTTTCTTTTTGTCAATCGATTTTTGATCATCACAATATCTTTCTCTCAATTATTCTATTCTTGACTATGGAAAATCCTTGGAATTTTTTGAAATATTGGATATTTTGATAGAAAAAGAGTTCTTTACGTCTCAAAATCTCAACAATATTCATTCCTTAAAGGACTTCTTTTGTTCATTGATCGAAAGGAGACACGTGTTTTGTTTGGAATTTGATGAATTGAGATATCTGGAAACACCATTTTGTATTATTTCTTGATCGAATTCCGGTGGAGTCTTAGTCTATTTACGTATTCTTTCTAGATTCAAACAAAATCACAAATAAAATAGATTCATAGGTTTGATACCTTGTCTAGAACTCATGTTTGGTTTGAAAGAAATATTGGATCACATAGAGTCGACAAATGAAGTGGGTTAACTAAAAATTCACAGGTGATAAATGGCAAAAAAGAAAGCATTCACTCCTCTTTTGTATCTTGCATCTATAGTATTTCTGCCTTTGGTGGATTTCTCTCTCATTTACTAAAAGTATGGAATCTTGGGTTACGCATTGGTCGAATACGGGTCAATCCGAATTTTTTTGAATGATATGCAAGAAAAAAGTATTCTAGAAAAGTTCATAGAATTAGAGGAAATCCTCTTCTTGGAAGAAATGATCAAGGAATACTCGGAGACACATCTACAAAAGCTTGGCTTTATCCCACATGTACGGTGCAATATAGTTTCACATGTGCAGAGAAAATTTGTGAGCATTTCACATCTTTGCAATGGTTTTACGCTTGATTATGCATGCCCCTGTAAGAATGGGTAAAAGGAGTGATGAAAATGAACATATTTTAGACTAAAGAAAATGATCGAGCTAATTGGAAAAAAAAATGACTTTACTCTTATTGAGACATTACGTCGAACATATTGTGAGCAAAAAAACCTCTCTAAACATGAAGTAATAACTACTAGCCAAGACACCAAATCGATTACAATAATCCTCAAACAACAACCAACAACGAATTGGAGAAACAAACATAAAAACAGAATCTCAAACCCACAAATTGAAGCTCAGCCACTTGGAAGCAATTTTGAGAACATTTCACGAGAAAAATCGGTTTGAAAGTCCAATACCGAAAATATTTGAATAAACCAGATTTAAAGAACACTACGCTGAATCCACGATTACCTAATCCAATTTGTGATAAAACCCGTAAAAAACGTATCTAAAACCCATCAAAAACGTATTCAATTTGTGCACCTCACTCATTGCACATGTGCAAAATAAAATAAATACGCACATTATTGACACCAAACAAATTTCATAAAGAAAATTAAGAAAAAACAAGAATAAAATTTCAAGAATCAAGAAACAAAAGCTGGTAAAGAATCAAGATTGCCAATATGTGAAAGTGAACTCTTTCCTGCAGCTAGCAAGAAAGAGATCAAGAAAGCAAGAAAGTCTTCTACTTTCACAACATTTAAGAAAAATAGAGAGAGAGAGTACTTTTCGTTGTTGGTTGTCTCTAGAGAAGAAAAAGACCGTGAATTTGTTCTCGTTAGCCGTCGGCGTCATTATTTTAATATTTTTCTATTTCAAATCTTCCATAAACACTCCGTCTCGGCGCGGTGGTGCAGTCCTCCCGCCGTCGCGTCTCTCGGCGCCGCCGTCGTGCGGCAACTTCCCTCAACGGCGCAATGGATGATCTCTCCTACCCGTAGTCCTCCGCCGAATCTGCGCTAGGATGCCCGGTCTCGGCCACCCGCCGAGCCTTCGTCGTCCTCTGCCCGAGATGGGGACGATGCCGCGCAAACCCTAGATAGAGGGAGGAAGACATCGGCGAGAGAGAGACAGAGATGAAAGAGTAACATGGAGTATAGTGAGAGAGAGAGGGGAAGTCAAAGAGATAGAAATAAAGAAAATAGTATTTCTGCAGACACGTGAGAGGGAGTCAAAGATATAGAAATAGAGAAAATAGTATTTTATTTTTTGGAGGGTAAAATTGGGATTGAAAAGGGGAGTTGTATCGATTGTATTTTATTTTTGGCTCTAGAGTAATAAAATTCTAAAGATTGTATCTAAGAGTAATAACTTCTAATTAATATTATTTTCTTAATTCACAAAATTTATTAAAATTTGATATTCTATTACTTTATAGTTTAAAATTTATTTATTTTTGGTTTATTTATTTTTTTAAATTTTTTATATTTTATAACACAGATACGTGGGAACTGTGCTAGTTAAAGATGGTCAGAGGGTCGAAGGAGGAGGGAGTATTATACGATGTAAATATAGAACAAAAACTCAAATATGAATAGTCGCACTCTAAATAAATAAACGAAACTCAAATTTGATGAATCACTGCCAAATGCTAACTATCAGGCATTGATGATGTTTCGAAATTGAAAGTTGCGCTAAAAGAATCATGAAACCAAGAATCACTCCTCAATGTTTTCTCTCAAGAACGTTGTATCATCTTCCCGCCTATTTTTCTGCAAACGCATTTCTGCTAGCTGTTCCGAAGCACCATATCTTCGCTTTCTTCGATGATCAGAAGCAACCGCATGTTCGACCCGAAAGAGCTGAATTTGCGGTTCCTGAGAAGTACGAATTTCTTATTGAAAAGTTCCGCTTTTCTCGATCTGATCGCGAAGCCAAACAGTTCCATTCAGTAATAATCAAGAATGGGTATGTTGGCGATTTGTTTACGGGCAATACGCTCATTAGCGTTTATACTCGGAGTGGAGATTTGGTGTCTGCTAACGACGTGTTCGATGAAATGCCTGATAGGAATTTGGTTACGTGGGCCTGTTTGATTACTGGATACACTCAGAATGAAAAGCCTAGGGATGCGTTAGCTGCATTCGGAAGAATGGTGTCTGCAGGGTTTATTCCAAATCATTATGCACTTGGGAGTGCTCTAAGGGCTTGTCAGAGATTGGGAGCTGAGGGGTTGAAACAGGGGATGCAAATTCATGGTTTATTTTCGAAAACCCATGATGCTTCTGATGTAGTTGTGTGCAATGTCTTGATATCCATGTATGGGAGTTGCATTGTGGGTTCCTCTGGTAGTGATTATGCTTGGCGTGTTTTCGATGGGATTGCAAACAAGAATTCCATATCATGGAACTCTATGATATCTGTTTACTCTCAGAGAGGGGATGTTGATTCTGCTTTTGGTCTTTTTCTGATATGCAAAAGGATGGTTTAGGCTTTAGTTTTAGACCTACTGAGTATACATTTGGAAGCTTAATAACTGCTACTTCTGAATCCCTTAATACTTTTAGTGGTTCCTTACTGTTAAAACAGCTGCTAGCAAGAATTGAGATGTCCGGACTTGTAAAAGATCTATACGTAGGTAGTGCTCTAGTAAGTGGTTTTGCTAGGTTTGGTATGATTGATACTGCAAAGAGTATATTTAAGCATATGATTATAAGAAATGCAGTTTCCTTAAATGGCTTGATGGTTGGGCTAGTGAAGCTTAAGCGAGGAGAAGAAGCCGTTGAGGCCTTTTTGGAGACGAGGGACGATGTTAGGCTAAAATCTGATAGCTATGTTCTCCTTTTGAGCGCCTTCGGTGAATTCTCGTGTGTAGAAGAAGGAAAAAGGAAAGGGAAAGAGGCACATGGGTATCTCACACGAAATGGGATGGTTAATTCAAGTATTTCTGTTGGGAACAGTTTGATTAATATGTATGCCAAATGTGATGCTATTAATGATGCTTATTCTGTTTTTAACTTGATGTTTGATAAAGATTCAGTTTCATGGAGTTCCTTGATCTCCGGGCTTGACCAAAATGAGTGCTTTGAAGATGCACTATTGATTTTTCGCACAATGAAGAGGATCGGATTTATTCCTTCAAATTTTACGTTAATCAGCACATTAAGTTCTTGCAGCAGTCTCGGCTGGATGAGCATTGGAGAGCAAATACACTCCGAAGCAGTAAAGTTGGGACTCAATTTGGATGTTTCGGTATCTAATACCCTTCTTTCACTGTATGCTGATACTGGATGTATCACCAAATGCAGGAAGATGTTCTCCTTTATGCATGATCACGATCGGGTCTCGTGGAATACAATTATCAGGTCATTTAGTGATTCTGAGGCATCCATTATCGAAGCCACAAGATATTTCAAGAAGATGATGCAAGCTGGATGGAACCCTAACAATGTAACCTTTATAAATATTCTTGCAGCAGCAGCATGTCTTCTTCAGGTAGAATTTGTACGTCAGATTCATGCCCTGGTGTTAAAATATCACGTTATGGATGATAACACAGTTAAGAATTCTCTACTGACATGCTATGGAAAGTGTGGGGAAATAAATGACTGTGAAATTATGTTCTCCAGAATGATGGAAAGAGATGATGTCAGCTGGAATTCCATGATCTCAGGATACATACACAGTGAGCGTCTAAAAGAGGCTATGAACTTAGTCTGGCTTATGTTGCATAATGGACAACGATTGGATCGTTTTACTTTTGCCACTGTTCTCAGTGCTTGTGCTTCGGTTGCAACATTGGAGCATGGCATGGAGGTTCACACTTGCGCGACTAGGGCTTGTTTGCTATCTGATGTAGTAATCGGGAGTGCACTTATCGACATGTATGCTAAATGTGGAAAGATAGAGTATGCATCAAGATTCTTTGAGCTGATGCCTCTCAGAAATGTATACTCTTGGAACTCCATGATATCTGCATATGCTAGGCATGGAGATGGGAACAAAGCTCTTGATATATTTTCACAAATGGAATCTGATAACCAGAAACCCGATCATGTAACCTTTGTTGGGGTCCTCTCAGCTTGTAGCCATGTTGGGTTGGTCAATCAAGGGTTTGACCATTTCGAGTCTATGAGTAAAGTGTACAACCTCTCACCAAGGATTGAGCATTTCTCATGTATGGTTGATCTTCTTGGTAGAGCTGGTGAATTTGATAAGTTGGAGGAATTTATGAATAGAATGCCTATGGAGCCTAATGTTTTGATATGGAGGACGGTTTTAGGCGCTTGTGGACGAGCAAATGGTCGTCTTCTGGATTTAGGGAGACGAGCTGCTAAAAGATAATGGAGTTAGAACCTCAAAATGGGGTGAATTATGTGCTCGTTGCTAACATGTATGCATCTACGGAGAAATGGGAGCACGTTGCAGAGGCTCGTTATGCAATGAAGGCAGCAGCAGCAAGAAAGGAAACAGGTTGCAGTTGGGTCACTATGAAAGACGGGATTCATGTGTTTGTTTCTGGAGATAAATCACATCCCGAAATGGATTTGATATACGAAAAGCTTTCTGAATTGCGTTTGGAAATGAAGGAGAGGGGGTATACCCCAGATAAGATATGCTCTGTATGATATTGAAGTAGAGAATAGAGAAGAATTGCTGAGCTATCACAGTGAAAGACTTGCAATTGCTTTTGTTCTTACCAGGAAATCAGAACTGCCAATAAGGATCATGAAAAATCTTCGAGTTTGTGTGGATTGTCACGAGGCATTCAAGTATATATCAAAGATTGTTTGTAGGAAGATCGTGTTGCGTGATTCGAACAGATTTCATCACTTCGTGGGTGGGAAATGTTCGTGTAATGATTACTGGTGAAGCTATGAGATGCATTGCTGGAAATGGGCTTTCTTGTGAGCAAAGTGCGTGAAGAAGAGAATGCAATAAGGTTAGTGAAATTTTGAGTTATTTTGGTGTTGTCTTTAAACATTATAACTTTGCTGTATAACTCTACTTTTGAGTTTTGACTGTGGAAAAGCGCTTATTACTTCCACAATTTCTTATGTTAAGTGGGATGCTTAATAGTGTTAATGTGAATCCATCATTAAAATCATCATCTCATTTCAACTTTTCATTATAATACAAAAGCACTGTTATTCTCAGGACTGTCACCTACATGCTTCTGTTGTGAATTTGATTTTATGCTTGAAGAAATCTTTCAGTTATTTGATTATGATTCTAAAAGTGTGTTGTCTATACTATTATAAAAGAGGGAATTGCGTAAAAATGGCCAGTTTCTTCCCAGTTGCCACTTTCTATCTTTCATTACCGACCTTAATCCCTCTCTCAATTAATTTGTTTATCTCATCTTGTAATTTGATTCTCGTTTTCGCCTGATATTTTGTTTGGCCCTAAGATTTTTGGTGACTCGCACTTAGATTCGTTTTTATTTCCTATTACCTTTATGTTGATTCCCAATTTTGATTTAGGGCTATTTCATATCGATCAAAGCGTAGTCTCTCTCTCTTGCCCTCTGCGTGCTCAAACCTTCGGATCTTCTCATTACTGTTCCATGTCTCGAGGTAATTTTATTAGTCAATCACTGTTGATCGTTTTTTCGTTTTCCCAAATTTTTGTGAAGATTTCGACTAATTGGGTGTTTCTGTTTTATTCTTTTCAATTATAATTTGTATAAATCTCATTTACATTGGTAAAAATTCGATCGATGTTGATGTAATTGCGAGTTCTCTTATTGGAATGATAAATAAAACGGTATGAATTAATAATTACTTTTACAATTCGGTGTTGTGATGATTAGGTTACATCTAATATTGATGAATTGTGGGATGATTATAAGATTTATAATAATGGTCTTAGAATTAGTTTTGTCCTCTCTTACGTAAGCCTAGATGTCTTAATTTATTCTAACGTACATAAAGTCATACAACTTTGGGAATGCGATTAACTTTATGAGCATGCTTTGATTAATATTTTCCTTTTTAACGAGCATAAATGTATTGCATGATTTTTAACTATCCCTCTCTCCCCATCTTTATTATGCGAGAAAACCTAAAAGGCATGCGAGAACGTTTATTGATGCAATTGTTGCCTTTGACAAACAATAGGTATAAAGGTATTCTTATGATTATTTCTTGCGGTTGGCGTTCTTTTGAACTGGAGCAAATAAACACAACAAAAGACAAGTGATTTCCTCTGGTATGCTACAAGGTGATTCCCTTCATTTCCTTTTTATAGTTTTAGGTGTTCTTTTCAATTGTATGTTGAAATATTTTGCATCATGTGGGATGAAATATATTGTATATTTTTATTATATTCTTTCTTTGCTATATGTTTGATTCAAAATAGATACTCTCTCCGTCCCGTAATTAACTTCACATTTTTCTTTTGGGACGTCCCATAATTAACTTCACACCCCTAAAATGGAATACTCTTCATAAACTACACCCTCACAATACCATTTAAATTTAAAAATGTCACTCTTACTTTATTCTACTTTATTCTCTCTTATACACTAATTTAAGTTTTCTTAATAAACGTGTCTCTTCACATGTGAAGATAACTCCGAACGGATGGAGTATTGTAGTCCTATTTCTTCTTTTTCTTGGTGTAACTTGATGTGAGTCGGCTCATGCTACTTATCCCTAATCCCCTCCCACCTCTCTCAAATTCTCCCCTCTGTTCCTCACACACGATTTCATTTCCTACCAAGTCTTCTTTCTTTACGGTATTTCTTTAATTTGCCAAATTCTATTATGGGAATTAATTATCTTTAAACATGGTTGGGGACATGCCATAGGTCATCATCTTCCAATTATTTAATTATTCCATTTGTCTTGTAAAAAATAAATTTAATATTATATGTTACTTATTTCAATATAATGATGTTCTTAAAGTTCGATACCTCATCATATTAAAGAAATGTTAAAAAGACTGCATGTAATTAAAGAAATGTTAAAAAGACAGCATGTAATGTAAAATTCCATCTAATAACCCCTAAAATTAGTCATGGTTTTATGTTTCTCATGACATATATTCTGAGGAAATATATGTATAGTAAAATCTAGAGTCAATTCTTGGTACAATTTCTAAGACCTTATAACTACAAGATATAATATAAACTCTAATTACTAACAACTACAAAATAATAGCTGAAATTTTATATAATACTTTTCCTTTATTAGTTGTTCCTTCTTTGTTAAAAAATAGGAGGCAATGATTAGATCTTTTTGGTCTTCCCAAAAACTACGTACATTGGACTAACATCTTCATCATTCCAATTTAAAAATTGATCTTTCCAATACGACAAATTATTTGATCCAACTCACACTTCAAATCATTTTAATTTTGTTCATAATTCAAAATAGTTTGAACCGAGTTCATTATGGGCCATGATCTTCCTTATTTGTTGGGTCGGGCCTTTATTTTAAAATCTGGGCCCTATTTCACATTAATATTATTTTGACTATTTTCGGGCCTAAATAATACGGGCCCTATTTCACATCAATCTTGTTTTGACTATTTTCGGGCCCAAATAATCGCACATGTGCAATAATATTGCAATAATATTTCACATGTGCGAGAATAAATTTAAGAAAAAAATCCGAGGAAATAAGAAATCAAACATATATTTAAATCAAGAATGAAACTAGGGCTTTTCTATGGTCGGGAAAGACATTCGCCTGCTAACGTCGGGTATCCAATAATAATTTGACACATCATTGTACTTTGCTTTGGGTAATCCAACTTTGCAATGATATAAAATACTTAAGATTTAAAAAATATATATAAAATCCCTTTAACACTTTTTTAAAAATATATAAATTTTAGTAATTAAATTAATATTTGAAGGTGTGTGTACGTGTATTGCGGAATGTTGTCACGAATGTTGGCACATTCGAAGAGCAACACACAAATAAATAATCGTAAATGTACACAATGGAAGTCTTAAACACGTTGCAAGATGGATATCAAAATTTTCGTATAGACTATAAATAAGTCTATACCGCCAAACGACGTATTATCACTAATAATTGTTAAGTGATACAATCGGTGAAAACATAAGTCACACCGTGAATGGATCTACGTATATAGTGACTAGACAATGATCAATCTAACCTATCACTAATACATATAAAGACCAAATATTGAGTGAAATGTTGGAACATTCACCAACGGAAGTATCGAGTATGAAACGTCAATAAATTCTATAATCTATGCCAATAGACTATGCTAGATTGTGTTTTCCTCAACTTCAAGTTTTAATCTTCATAAGCGGCGTGTATTTATAGAATTCTGGACACTCTTAGTGCTTGAAGATAACTTCCACATCTCCCTTGAAAATAGGTAACTTCTATGTAACTTCCACATGATCTTTATAACTTCTCTTGCTTGCCTCTTTCAACCGCATGACTTCGGTAATCGCCGTAAGTCTTCAATCTGAAAGAACAAGTCAATGAACAAGATAAAACGTGGGTTAAGGGTTAATGAAAGTGGAAGGACGAATTCGAGATGTTGTGACCGAGAATGTTGGCACATTCCGAGTAACACTCGTCATAACATCAACAATCTCCCCCAATTCGGCCTTTCTACTAGAACACACATGATGTTGCAACAAAATGCAGAATGTGTACACAATAGAGATAAGTAAATAAATATCAAGTAAATGACATCTTTTTACTTAGCCAAAACTAACATAAAAACAATAAACACTTAACATCACGAGGACTTATACTATGAACAAAACATAGACTAAACAAAATTAGAGCTAACATAAAACAATATAAAATTTAGAGCAATAAAACAAAGACAAAATATTAGACTTAACTAAACTTAAATCGTAGCTTAACCAAAAAACACATTAATACAAAAATCGTAGCTTAAAGATAAAAACACTTAACATAACAAAAATAAAATCGGAGCATAGTATCACGAACTTACTAAATACCATAATACTATTAAATTCATCGATATAGCTAACACGTAATATAAGTTCGAAAAGACATAAACATAAAAACGAAACATAAATTTAGTCTTTACAAAAATAGATAAAGCTTATAAATGAAGGTTTAGGAGAGGATTGGGTCAGAAGAATAACAAATGCATCTTCAAGAGTCCGCACGAACTCCCCTATCTTCAAGCTTCTCTATCTTCGAAAGCTCCCCTTGCTTAATGTCCCCAATCATCCAAATCATCATACAGTACAATGAGATCTTCATCATCTCAATCTATCGCATCTATCTTCTCGGCATCTACGTCCATGTTCGAGTGCTGGGTCCATCATTGTTGTCGAGATTTGTGGGCACATTCTCCGGCGCATTCTCGGGGTTTCTGCTTTGGCCTCGGTACCAGAGCTGCACTTGTTCCGGCTCCGGATATATCAGCATCTGGTCCTCCTTCGGTTCCATCACCATTAGCATTTCCATCTTGATGCATTCAAAGAAGAACATCAAGAACATCCGCACTGGAGCATCAACTTGAAAGCAAAGAACATCGTGTCCTACTCCCCGAGACGGTAGAAAGTAAAGCTTCCCGGACCTTCTTGTGCATTTCAAGGTTGCTCAACGAGACATTTGACATTCGTGATTGAGTTTTCGATCATCGCAATCGATCTCGGATGAATTGCGGGTGTAATTGCGGATTGTTGGCGGCGTGTGTGCCAACATTTCTCGGCACATCGGCTGTTTGATCGGTAGGAACTTCGTGTTAAGGTGCATTAGGATCTCTGTAGGGCGGATCAATCACACGTGGTCCAGTCCTTAGTACATGTGAGATCCCGAAACTCGGAGCAAACGAACTTATTATCTCTGAATTTTCCCTTTGAAAACCAAGAGCCGAAATCATCATAAAAATCGAGACTAGGATACGGCAAAGTCCTTTACTTGACACCCTTCGAATATGTCATCATATTGTCAAAAATTGTCTTCCCAAGATTAAATCTTTGCAAGTGGCCAATTTTATACATAAGTACGGCTTGTTCGAAGTAAGGGTAGTGGTGTTGGATGAGGGCATCCAATTGTACACAATTAGCTTGTGCAAGACACTATATAGACTTGTTAAAACCGAGGAATTCATCCTATACCTCCATCTTTGTAATCCTTCCTCCAATGATAACACTAATCACTTCATCAAGATTATCAATAGGAGGATCTTCATCATCTCTAGTTCTAAGAAAACTGTTAATTTTAGCGGGAGTAACCTCAATCACCTTTCCCTAAATTTGACCTTTCCATAATTCTTGGAATCGACCATAGACACACCGCCCTTTAAGTTTGCATAAAATTCATACACCCATTCAATCGGATAAGGAGTGGCAAATTGAAGTGCAAACATCAAAGATCTTTCTTCCGAGATAACCAACCAAATTCATAGAAACAAAGTCATCCATCTTAATTATCCTTTCTCCAACAATCATCTAGTTTTTAAAGTCCTAAACTTATCACTATCCACACCATTATAGCTATCATCGAATCGGATGAAGTCATATTCGAGAGAGGAATCGGTATGTACCTCATCAAACTTAGCCTTACTTGCTTGAGATGAAGAAGATTCGAGTCGAGGACGATGTGTCCATTGGTGTGCCAACATCCTGTGGCACATCCTGCGGATCATTTCGCTTTTTGCTCCTCTTTTCCAAGCGGCGACCATTTCACCAATGTTTGATTCATTTCGAATCCTCGGTACTCCCCTCGGTCGAGCACCGAACAGACAGGCTTGATCGTTCGTTTCCTTCTCTGGACTAGCTTCCATCATCTCTTCTTCGAGGCGATTCGAGAATCAAATAGTTGAATCGGTTTTGAAGCAACACCATCATCATGTTTACGCTTTTTCCCTTTTTGCAGTAATCCACCCTTTTGCCCATGGTTCGGTAAGAACGCCTTTTCGACCGCGTCCCTGGAGCTTGTTGCCTTTTGTCGAGCGGTTTAAAAGCGAGCGGTGAGTTCACCGGTGTCGGTCGAGTCGATCGACGGGTCTTCTATTGGAGCATCTTGCGGTGATTGTGGCGGTGTAAACACTAAGTGTTTGTCTTCTTTGAAAATCAATCTCCACGTCGCCTACCTTGACAACGGGGTAAATCGTCGCTTAGTGAGGGTTTTGAACGCATAGACGATTTGATCGAGAGGTGGCTCCTTCACTAGCTCAACCGCTCATTGGGTAAGTCTCGAGAACGGGGGCTTCACTAGCTTCGCCGCTAACCGGATTTTGTGGCGTTACGCCCAAAATCGGAGTTTCAGGATTTGAACGAATATCATAGGCCGAGAGAGGAACATCAACCGAGCCAACCCTAATCGAAGAGGGTGATGTTGGGCGAGATGCGCCAACATTCTCGGACACATTGTCGACGGCCATTGAAGCGAAGTCGAAGGTTTACGGAGGTAGAAGATGATCTTTGGAGAGGTTGAGTGTTTTGATTGTGAAGGTGAGAGGTCTTTTCGATCAGCCATATTAATCACTGCAAACACTTTTCAAATTAAATTAATAAAATAATGAATTTGAATATAAATAGCCGAGGGAAAGAACTAATACCACAAAGTATGATTAATGATACCTTTCGAAATTTTGTGCTTAAATTCGAAACTATGAAATTAAGTATAGAACACACCGAGTATTAAGGACCTTAAATAGGGAATAAAAGATTGCGAAGTTGTGAACACATCGAAGTTAAAAGATAAGATATAATCACATCCCTAAAAATTAGGGCATTATCAAATGTTGGAAGTTTATTTCAATGACATGCTAAAAACACTTTGATTTTATAAAAATTAACCGCACAAATAATTAAATTAGATTATATAATATTGTTGGGAACAATTTAAAATAAATCGATCTTTATAAAATAATATTCGGAAATTTTCAAACTCATAGAGGTAAATATACATATGAGAACCGAGAATGTTATTCACCTTTGAATGTCGGCACACACACACTTCTCAACACGCTTTTACATGAAATAAATTCATTTGTGTTGCACTATATTTTGCTTTTACCCACTTATTCACATTGATCCATTTTTCCGTAAGAGATCATCGTAGTTGTCGCTCCGTGTCCCATAATTACTCAATGGATTGTGAATATATTGATGCATTCAAGTCATCTTTTGAAAAGAGAGCATCGTAGTAGTCAACTCCGTGTCCCATAGTTACTCAATGACATAGCATCTATTTGTGAGTTTATTCTATTGCATTTGAGAGAAGTGTGTCCAGGACAATATATTTTATCACGAGGTTCTAATACTATTTACACAATAGAGTTAAAAAAACACTAAATATTACAAGTACTTAGAAAAATTTAAACAAATTGTTCTAGTGTTGTTACAAATATTGGCACATTTGTCACAACACAAAGCAAATATAGGTCTAATTAGTGCATAAACCTAGAGATTTTCTAAGAGAAGAAAACCTCTCATTATCAAGGGCTTTAGTAAAAATGTCTCGCAATCTGTTTTCAAGAGAAATGTATTCCAACTTTACAACTTCTTTTTCTACAAGATCCCTAATAAAGTGGTGTCTAATACTTATATGCTTAGTTAACGAATGTTGCATAGGGTTCTTAGATATATTAATCGCACTTGTATTATCACAATAAACAGTAAGAGTATTGCTCTCCAAACCGTAGTCATCGAACATCTTCTTGAAACCAAAGAAGTTGAGTATAACAATTCCCAGTGGCTATGTATTCGGATTCGATCGTAGATAGGGAAACACAATTTTGTTTTCGGCTATGCCATGAAACAAGATTGTTATCCATGTAGAAACATCCTCCACTTGTACTCTTTCTATCATCACTATCACTGCCAAATCTGCATCACTATAAATGCCCGATCAAAGAACAATTAGTATCTTTGCTATACCATATTCCATAATCACACGTGTCTCCACATATCGAATTATTCTCTTAATCGAATTCATATGAGATTCTTTAGGATCAGCTTGATAACGTGCACATAAACAAACACTAAACATGATGTCCGGCCTACTAGAAGTCGATACAAAAGACTACCAATCATCGACCTATACAATGTTGGGTCAACATTTGTGCCAACACTGTCTTTACACAACTTTTGTGTCGATCCCATAGTTGTCTTCATGTGTTTACATTGTCTAAACCAAACCTTTTCACAAGATTTTGGCATATTTACTTTGACAAAAGAAAATACCATCTTTGCATTGTTTAATTTGAAGACCTAAAAAGTAATTCAAGTCTCCAACCATCGACATTTCAAAGGTAGTGGTCATTTCATGTACAAATAATTCAAGCATTTTCTCACATGTAGAACCAAATACAATGTCATCAACATATATTTGAGCAATCATAATGTCATATCCAGAATGTTTAATAAACAATGTTCTATCAGCTTCACCTCTATAGAAACCAAATTCAACAAGAAAATCGGTTAATCTACCATACCATGCCCTAGGTGCTTGCTTTAAACCATATAAGGCTTTCTTAAGTTTATAAATATGATCGAAAAATCATGATTCTCAAACCCCTTAGGTTGTTCTACATATGCTTCTTCCATAAGAATTCCATTTAAAAATGCGGCTTTAACATCCATTTGATGCGCTTTATATCAATGTAGCATACAATAGCAAGTAATAGTCTTATGGACTCAATTCTAGCAACAGGAGCAAAAGTCTCATCAAAATCAATTCCTTCTACTTGTGTATAGCCTTGAGCTACTAATCTAGCTTTGTTTCTTACAACATTACGATTCATCGGTTTTGTTTTTGAAAATCCATTTTGTACCAATTACATTCACATCATCGTGCCTAGGCACAAGTATCCAAACATCATTCCTTTCAAATTGATTTAACTCCTCATGCATTGCATTAATCCAGCTTTTCATCTTTCATAGCTTCATCAATATTTTTAGGTTCATTGAAAGAATGAAAACATTCAAAGTTCACCTTGTTACACATAGATGTCATACAAATCGATCTTACCACATGCCTTGCGTCAAAACTTAATTTTCTCCTCGTTTGTACACTGATTGTGGCTTACCTATGATATGTTGTTGTGGATGATTTTGAGAATTCTAGAAGATGGTACAGTAGCAGGATAAGACATAGTTCTATTAATTTCTCGGATGTTGAGGTGATGTTGCTTCGGATGTGGGCACATTTGTAGCAACATTCTCAATCGGTTCGAAATTCCGAACTTTGCATCTGCTCAATAAGATCGATTACATCTTCTTCAATAGCATTATCTGCAAGACTTGCATTATCATCAAAAACAACATTCATAGATTCTTGAACAAGATTATCGATCCTAAGATTATAAATCCTAAAAGCTCTCTGCTTCTAGCATAACCAAGAAAGAAACCCTTATCACTTTTTGAATCAAATTTATGAAGTTGGTCTCTATCATTCGAGAATATAGCAAACACATCCAAAGACATGAAAGTATTTCAGATTAGGCTTTTGTCATTCAAAATTCATAAGGTGTCTTTGTGGAATTAGGTCTAAGATAAACTCTATTTGAAATATGACAGACATTATTCAAAGCTTCAGCCCAAAACCTTTTGAAAGTTTCTTGGATAAAAACATTACTCTAGCCATCTCTTATAGAGTTCTATTTTTCCTTTCGGCTACACCATTTTGTTGAGGTGTTTTAGGAGAAGAGAATTCTTGTATTATGCCTTTATCTTCACAAAATTTAGTGAATAAACTGTTCTCAAACTCCCTACCATGATCGGACCTTATTCTTTTTATCTTAGTGTTATACACATTCTTAAACCTTTTATAAAGAATTTTGAATACATCAAAAGCATCTCGATTTCTCTTTAAGAAACTTCAATCCATGTAAACCTTGAATAATCATCTACTATGACAAAAGAATATCTCTTCCCACCAATGCTTTCGGTCTCCATTGGTCCCATTAAATCCATATGCAAAAGTTCAAAGTAATGTTTTGTAGTACAATGTGTCAACATTTCATGCGACATTTTGACTTGTTTACCACTTTGGCAGATCCATACACATTTGACCTACGAATTTCTAACTTAGGTAGACCTTTAACAACATCAAATTTCAATAATTTGACAATATTTCTATAATGAGCATGTCCAAGTTTTTGATGCCAAAGTATACTTTCATCGGTTTGAGCATTAAAGCATGCTTGATTTGAATCGATTAAATAGCAATTATCAACCGATCTATTACCAACCATAAGACATTTATCATCACTTTGTTTAGCACATAGCATGAACTTTTGTCAAACTTCACATGCAAGTCATCATCACATAATTGACTAATACTAATCAAATTTGCAAGTAAACCTTTAACATGTAAGACTTTTGTCAAGTTAGGAAAACCAGGAACATTCAATGTACCTATACCAATAATTTTACCTTTTGAACCTCCTCCATATGTAACATTTCCACCATCATATGCCTTATAATCGGTGAGATAACTTTGCTCACCGGTCATGTGTCTAGAACACCCACTATCAAAATACCATAGTCCCTAACACATGCTTTTAAAGATGTATAAACAACATTACATACGGTATGTGACTTTTTCACCCAAGTAGATTTTTGAACAGGTTTTTGAAAAGATTTTTGAACAAATTGCATTTCGAATGTTGAGCGAGAATGTGGCAACATTTTCAAAGACATTTTAGAAAACTTTTATCCTGCCTCATTCTAAAACAGTTTGGTCGTTTGTGACCCTCAAGAAACAATAATGACAAACATCCTTCTTTTCAGTCATTTTTCAATTTTTCAATTTCAACGAAGGTTTAGTAAACACAACAGTTTGTTATTATTTAAAACTGAGTGATATTACCATTATAACCAAGACCATGTCTACTTGTATTTCAAATTGTCGGTGCCTCATCAAGTTTGGCTGAACTTTCTAAATATCTTTTGAAATTCGGTGTTGTTCCTTTAATTGTTCTTTGAGGTTGCATAACTCCAGATCTTTCCTTGTTAGTATGACCTCAAGTTTTATCACCAAATCCTTTTGATATTACTCTTCAATAGTCATGTCCCTTAAGGCTTTCTCGAGTGGATTCCAACTCCTTTTCAAGCTTTAGATAACCTGGACTTACAATCTTTGCAAACAATATTAGAAGTACTGCTTCATCTACACAAGAACTTGAGAAACAATTAAATTCTACGGAACCTCCAATGTTTCCTCAAATGTTGGCACATTTGACTCAACATCGAGAATCATCCATGGAAATCATCAAGCGTATCATCATATATAATCCTTGTAGAAAAAGCATATTCTTCATTCTTATCGGAACCATCTTCACAATCGGACTCATCACTTAAGGTAGCATTGAAATTTACCCTTTTTCTCAAAAGAGTGTTGGCACATTCATTAGCATAATGACCAAAACCAGAACATGCATCACATTTAACATTTTTCCTATATTACGGATCATATTTGATCTTGTTACCTCTATCAAATTGCCTAGGTTGATTAACATTCCGATTTCTATCGTGCAATTGGTGTGAACTACCGATCTGTTCTCTCTCTTGATTCTTAGTTTGCAAATTATTTCTAAGTCTATTTGCTCTCTTTTTCAAAAATGCATTAAAGCTGCTTAGTCGGGAAAGCAATGTTATCGGCATTGTCGGCACATAAATCGACAACATCTTCATCGATCTATTTCAAGAACAAGCGGTTGTTTATCAACACATGAAGAAGTCTCTCCTTTGAAAACATAAATTTTCCTTTCGGGTTTCTCACTATCTCTTTGAGAAAAATTCATTTCATACGTTTTCAAAATACTCACCAACTCATTTTGAGTAATAGCATCGATATTTTTAGCTTCCTCAATAGCACATATCTTAGCATCAAAGCGTTTAGGAACAGTTCTTAAGATTTTTTATGTACTAACCTTGTATTGGATATGGCTTCACCAAGTGCTTGAGATTCATTGGAAATCTCGGTGATTCGTTCATTGTAGGAGGATATGGTCTCATCTTCCTTCATCCTTAAATTTTCGAACTTGGTTCCAAGCATCCTCAACTTCGTTCTTCTTACACTCTCAAATCCTTCACAATGTTCTTGTAATCTCTCCCATGCATCTTTTGCGAGATACACAATTAGAAATTATTTTGAACATGGATACATCCGTAGAGGTAAATAAGACATTGAGTGCCTTCGAATTGAAGGCGGCCGTGGTCACCTCATCATTTGTCCATTCTAGCTCCTTTTTTATTTGAGCTTCGGTGTTGTCATCATTTGGAACAATCGGTGGAGTCCATCCAGTCAATATACTCCTCCATGCACGTTCATCAATGAACTTGATGTACATACGCATCTTAGGCTTCCAAATTGCATAATTTGTACCATCTAGAACGGGTGGTCTAATTGGAGCTGTCATAGGATAATCCATTGCAATAAATCACACCAAACACGAGGATCTAAACTCGGGATAACGAGTTCAACGGCTCAGTGCCACTTGAAGGTGTGCGTACGTGTTTTGCGAGAATGTTGTCACGAATGTTGGCACATTCGAAGAGCAACACAAACAAATAAATAATCGTAAATGTACACAGCGGAAGTCTTAAACACGTTGCAAGATGGATATCAAAATTTTCGTATAGACTATAAATAAGTCTATCTTGCCAAACGGCGTATTATCACTAATAATTGTTAAGTGATACAATCGGTGAAAACATAAGTCACACCGTGAATGGATCTACGTATATAGTGACTAGACAATGATCAATCTAACCTATCACTAATACATATAAAGACCCAATGTTGAGTGAAATGTTGGAACATTCACCAACGGAAGTATCAGTATGAAACGTCAATAAATTCTATAATCTATGCCAATAGACTATGCTAGATTGTGTTTCCCTCAACTTCAAGTTTTAATCTTCATAAGCGGCGTGTATTTATAGAATTCTGGACACTCTTAGTGCTTGAAGATAACTTCTACATCTCCCTTGAAAATAGGTAACTTCTATGTAACTTCCACATGATCTTTATAACTTCTCTTGCTTGCCTCTTTCAACCGCATGACTTCGGTAATCGCCGTAAGTCTTCAATCTGAAAAACAAGTCAATGAACAAGACAAAACGTGGGTTAAGGGTTAGTGAAAGTGGAAGGACAAATTCGATGTTGTGACCAAAATGTTGGCACATTCTCGAGTAACACTCGTCATAACATCAACAATATTATTTATAAAAATGAAATCATTAAAAAAATGTATAAGCTGAAATTTATTATAAGAAATATTAAACCTAACCCCCTCCCCGCCCGAAACCCATCCCCTTCCCCAAATTCTCTGCAACTCTCCATAAGTGCAAAAATATATTACAATTGATCTCTTTTTTTCTCTTTTGCTCTTACCCTCTCTACTCCCTCACGACATCATTTATCCACCTTGAATTCTAATACAAATTCATTCGATCCAAATTTGAAAAATTTGAACGGTGACAATACTAATTGAAAAAATTAAGGAGTTATGGTTGATGAATTTAACAATGATTATGGAAAAATATTGGGATAACCAATACAATTAGAGTGGTATATACGGCGAGGGTGGGTGTGGAATTTTCTTTGTGAAAAATCACAATTTTCAAAAGAAAAATTGACAGACCTAAACATGAGGTGAAAATTTGATGTGGGCGAAATGATATTAGAATTAAGACGAACCTATTGATACTATACACGTTATGAAAAGTGGTTCAAAAGAAACTCCGGTGGAGGCATGAGGACGGTGTTTGGTTCTTTCCCATGAAGAAGACGACCACTGTTATATTTTTTTAACTTAATTTAATGTTATTTGATATTGAAAATATTTAATGAATTTTTACAATTAAATATTTGTACTTATTTTAAATTAAAAGGATAATTTTATTATTTTTATATTTATAAATTTATTTTATTAATAAGACGATACAATGCAATTGCATATAACACAATGCATACGCACTAATGCAAAGTGCAATCATCTAAAATAAATTTCATTCGTTGGATCGTTAATCTAAAGGTATCTAATACTTTTCTGACGTCGGGCGGGCGAAGCCTTCCCGACCATAGAAAAGCCCATGAAACTATCGATTAGGAAAAGAAATATACACTACATATACAACCACCTATCAAAACTTCTAATTTAAACCAAACAATCCATACATATACAACCACCTATCAAAACTTCTAATTTAAATCAAACAATCCAACTACATATACAACCACCTATCAAAACTTCTAATTTAAATCAAAATAATTGTTTTGTACATATACAATCAAAACTTACAAAAAGAAATCAAAACTTCCAACTTCAAACTTCGCTTAGAATCAAAATTTGAGTGAAACTCACCACCGAGCTAAACGTAGATCATTGAGTTTCTCACCGAATTTCGAATCTAGATTTCAAAAAGTCACGGCTTTCGGGCTTCACCAAGATAGCATCTTGCTCTTGGTACTCTGCTCACCATATCTTCAAGATCGACATTGTGTAATCACCAACTACCACAACCCGCTATCTTGCTCTTGGTTAGGGGTGGGAATAGATCGAGGCCGAGGCCGGGCTTTACATAAGAAAGTCTAGGCCTATTATATAATTTTTAGGCTCGAGTCGGCCTATTATCTATTATAGGTTTTTTTTTAAGGCTCGGCACTGACCTCTTTAGTAAATAGGCCGGGCACGAAAGCCTTTTAAAGGCCTATTTGTTGCAACCTTTCTATTCTTCATCAAATTTTAAAAAATCAAACTTGTTACATTACGCCGTAAACACTATAAAACTCAAAATACGAATAAAATTAACATATCAAGAAATATCAACTTACAAAAGCAATAACAAAATCTTCAAGTAGTTCAAGAATTATAATATATATTATATGCTATATATTACATATATATTATTATATATATAAATATAATATATTATACTATTATATATATATATATATAGTTAAATTAGCCGGCTGTTAGGCTTAAAAGGCCTACGAGAAAGCTTAACTTTGACCTATTTAATTAAATAGGCTTCTTAAAAAGGCCTGAGTCGACCTATTTATTAAACGAGCCGAGCCGAGCTAAGTTTTAGTAGGCTAGGCCGGAGGCCCTTGTCGGGTAGCCCGGCCTATTCGGACCCTACTCTTGGTACTCTGCTCCCGTATCTCCAAGATCGACATTGTGTAATCACCAACTACCACAACCACGATATCAATAGTGGCCCCTTCGAATAAATAATTTCCTTCACAACATTACAATTTCCACCAAGTACCTTGATCATGAATGCTAATGATAGGATTGTCCTCTCCCATTTCAAGACAAGCACGAACAACTCGATACAACTTTTATGCCATTTCCACATCTCCACACCGCACAACATTGAAATCCAACTCGGCATCATATTAGCCACTAACCATGCTTGGATGCAACACCACCCTCCATTCCAATATGTGATTGTTGTGGCATTTATTTAGGCTGCGGTGGAGTCGGTGGCGGTGGCTGCTGAGTCGGTGGTCGCGGTGGTGCGGTGGATGCGGCGGTTGTGTCTTCGTGGTACTACGGTGTCACGGTGGGCCGATGTTGCTGTTGTCACGGTGATGCAATGTGCCGGTGTTGCCGGAGCCACCGATTATGGTTGTCGCCAAGAGCCCACCATCGGGAGAGAAACTCACCACCTCTCCAAAATCCACCGTCGGGAGAGAACCACCGCCTCTCCAAAACCCACCACAAACCCACCGATTTGAATCGTCGTTGATTGGGACCAATCTGGGCATTTGAAATTTGGGGAGAGAGAAGGACATTTTGAAAACATGAATTTAGAGAGGAAAGAGGGATCGAGGGATTAAAAGGAGGTGGGAGAGAGAGTCGAGAGATGTTTTTTTTAATTTGAAATTAGAATAGAAAGCTGTCTTCTTTGCTTTCTACGATAATTTGAGTGTGTAAGGGTACATTTGGTATTTGATTTCCTTTTGTATCTATTAGTAATATTTTTAAAAAGTAGTATCTAATAGTAATAAAGAGTAAAAGATTGTATCTAAGAGTAATAAATCCTAAAATCGATGTAAAAATATTTGTCTTTGTTGGAGAAATGATAGAATAATTAAAGAGAATTATTTGGGTTTCATGAAGTGCAATATTCACCTATGTTTGACCAATTACTTGAAGGGGTTATATATAATTTCATGAAAATTAAATGGTATAGTGTTGTTCTACTCTATGAGTAGATGATCGTAGTATATCTAAACTCATAAAACCGAATTGTGATGAGTGAGATATTGATACACAAAGTTGAGACTTTGGATCAATTGTGATTGATTGAAGTGGAAGTCAAAGAGTCACTAAAAGTGCTCTTGTCCCACATAGAAAAATTATAAGGATTTGGAACATGATATAAGTATGAAAAGGAACTAGTTGGACCAAAGTGTGCTAGTGGGTATGCACCCATTATGCTACACCAAAGACACGCTGCAGCGCCGCCCGCCCGGGCCGGGCTTGGCCTTGGACTTGGATCTTGGCAATTGGGTTTTGGTTCTTGGTGATCCTATCTTTTTGGAGACTCAAAAACTCGGGTGACCCAATGGGTCGACCCACTTACGAAAATGGGTATAATTTAATTTTGAATTAATTTTGCAGATTAATTTCGAAATTAAATATTCGTATCCTTCCGAATATTCCTTTCTTTGGGCAAGTCAAAGTCAAGTCTCGATCTTTCGGTTCCATTTCTTAAGTGAAGAAATGGAACAACCCCACGTCTTTCGGTTCCATTTTTTAAAATGAAGAATCGGAACAATCCCATATCTCCTCAACATCCCTATGTGAGATTGGTGCCTATATTTAGGCTGCATCATATTTTCGAAAATCATACTTAGAAAATACCTTGAGGCTTGCATACGCACTACATAAAATTTTTCCATTCTTAGAGTTCGGTTCGGTTCCACTTGGTGTTCGTCGGAGCTCTTATACGTTGTGGTGCTACACGTATAAGAGATGAAAGCTGTTTTACCTTTGGGATTTTTACACGGTCTTTGTGAGCACATACCAGGATTTATTAAACTTGCGGGCGTAAGGCTACCTTCGACTCGGTTTGCTTTTCGTTTATTTCATTTTCCAGTTTTTATGTTTTCCATTTTTCTTTATTCGGTTGTGAGCACTAACAATTGCAAGTTTAATAGTTTTTCTTTTAAATCTCAGTAATCACGTTTGGAAACGTCTGGAAACAATTGCATAAAATTTTTCCATTCTTAGAGTTCGATTCGGTTCCACTTCGAAGTTTTCGTCGGAGCTCTTATACGTTGTGGTGCTACACGTATAAGAGATGAAACTGCTTTTACCTTTGGGATTTTTACACGATCTTTGTGAGCACATACCAGGATTTATTAAACTTGCGGGCGTAAGGCTACCTTCGACTCGGTTTGCTTTTCGTTTATTTTGTTTTCCAGATTTTTGTGTTTTCCATTTTTCTTTATTCGGTTGTGAGGCACTAACAATTGCAAGTTTAATAGTTTTTCTTTTCTCGTCTAATGTAATCACGTCTAAGCGATGGAGTGACCACTATGGAAATTAATACCGAATCGTCTCTTCCCACCTGTGACACTATCATGAACGATATCCCTCCGGGTTATGAAAACCATTCCAAAACCCTAACCCTACCGGAAATCCAAACCCTAACCATACCGTGAATACAAATGCTTTCGTGTTCGGTGCTTCCAATACCAACGGTAATCATGTTCAACCAGAAGCATTTCTGCGAATCTGTTTGCAAGTGCACCATTTGTGATGCCTTTAGTGGCATTGCATTTAACTCCTATGAGACCACCGATGGTTCATAGTGAGAAGCCCGATAAGTTTACGAGTATCGATTTCAAAACTTGGCAGCAAAAGATGATGTTTTATCTCACGACATTGTCGTTAGCATCGTATCTCAAACAGGACCCTCCGGTGGTTGATGAGAACGAAACTGATATCGCGAGGCGAATTGTCTATGACCATTGGATAAATGGTGACTATTTGTGCAAGAATTACCTCCTTGGTGGGACTGGCTGATCAATTGTACAATGTGTACCTTAAAATACGTACATCTAAGGAAGCGTGGGATTCCCTAGAACAAAAAGTACGTTGGTGAAGATCTTTGGAAATAAGAAACTTCTTGTTGTGAAATTTCTGAATTTCCAGATGGTAGATAACAAGCTTTGTGATGGAACAAGTTCAAGACTTCCATTTGATCTTGCACGATATCCTTGTTGAAGGAATGGTCTTTTGGATGATTTTCAATCATTTGCGATTATGGAAAAGCCGCCTCCTAGTTGGAGAGATTTTAAGACCTATCTCAAATCGAAAAGAAGAGCATTTCGGTGAGAGAGCTGATCCAGAACCGCAAGTGCAAGAAAATAGCAAAAAGATGGTCACGAAAGCGAAGCCCAAGGGGAGGCCAAAACAAATTTGATGGAACGTGGGGTTCATAAAAAAAAAAAAAGAGGTCAAGTGGGAATGACAAAGACAAGAAATCGGTTACTAAAAAGCAAAAATTCAATGGGAATTGCTACAAGCTGTGGCAAGCCAAATCACAAGGCCGGTGAATGTCGTAATCCCAAGCGAGAGGACAAGGGAGAAAAATGGAAGAAAGAGATTACGCTAATATGGCGAGAAAAAGAAGTCACAGATTTGGACATGTGTGTCATGGTGTTTGAAGCCAATGTAGTGGACAAACCGAAAGAGTAGTTTGTGGATACAGCGCTACTTGCCATGTGTGTGCCGAGAGATTTGCATTCTCGACATACACTCAGGTGGAAGGAAGGAAGGCTGCATATGGGGAACTCGCCTTATACGAAGTGGGTGGTGCGGGGATGGTCGTCTTTGGCCCGACCTCGGGAAGAGAAGCGAAGGCGAAGGGCGTCTTTGCATGTCCCGGACATACGAAAGAATCGATTTCCGGTTCACTCCTTGTTAGCAATCAGTTTAGAATAGTGTTTGAGTCTGATTAAGTTGTACTTTCCAAGTTTGAAAAATTTCTAGGAAAAGGTTATCCTGAAAGCGGTCTTTTCAAGATGCTCGGTTATGGTTGTAAGCCGTGAAAGCGAAGTTTTCATTAATAAAAATGCTACTACTTCTTCTTATATCGTTGAGTGTTCAAATTTATGGCATTGTAGATTAGGGCATGCAAATCTAAAGGCTATAAAAAGATTAGTAACTCTGAATTTACTAAACATTGACAAATTTGACTCAAACAAACGATGCAAAATTTGTGTAGAAGCAAAAATGGCAAAATTGTCTTTTCCGTCGGTTGAGCGGAACACCGAACCTCTAGATTTAATTCACACGGATGTATGTGACCTAAAATTTGTGCAAACTAGAGGTGGGGAGAAGTATTTCATAACATTCATAGATGATTATACAAGATTCTCGCTACGTTTACTTATTAAGAAGCAATTGACGCTTTTAAGTTTTATAAAAATGAAGTAGAAAATCAAATGAACTCTCGAATTAAAGCAATTCAAGTGATAGAGGTGGAGAGTATGTAGCTCTGTTTGAACAATTATGTGTCGATTCGGGCATCATACATCAAACCACCGCTCTTTACTTACCTCAATCTAATGGTATTACCGAACGAAAGAACGAGAACATTGAAAGAGATGATGAATGCAATGCTAATTAGTTCAGTCTACCACAAAACATGTGGGGGAGGCTATTCTTTCACCAACCACATATTGAATAAAATCCCACATAAAACTAAGGATCAAACTCCGTGAAATGTGGAAAGGACGCAAACCTTCGTACAAATACCTCAAAGTGTGGGGGTGTTGACAAAGGTTGGAGTGCGAGAACCTAAGAAGATGATAATCGGACCTAAAGCGGTCGATTGTATCTTTATAGGGTAAGCGCACAATAGTGCAACATATAGATTTTTGATTCACAAATCGGAAGTACGATATGTCGAAGGTGTTACGATAAAATCAAGAAATGTTGTGTTCTTTGGAAACGTCTTTCCTTGTAGAGACAAGGAAAAAGTGAGAACTAATAAGAGACCTCACGAGGATGTAGAGGATGTCGGCACGTCTACTCAAGAGAATGTAGAACCAAGAAGAAGTAAACGAGCAAAAGTGTATAAGACTTTCGGTCCGTACTTCATCACTTATGTGTTGGAAGATGAACCCAAGTCATTAAAGATGCACTATCAAGACCAGATGCACCTCTCTGGTAAAAAGCTATCAACAAATAAATAGACTCGGTCAGAATCATACATAGGAGTTGGTTGATCTCCCTAAAGGTTGTAAGACCTTAGGATGCAAGTGGATTCTAAAAGAAAGTATAAAGCAGATGGGTCGGTGGACAAGTACAAAGCTCGTTGGTAGCTAAAGGCTTCAAACAATAAGAAGGATATGATTTCTTCGACATATATTCGCTAGTTACCCGAGTTACATCCATTCGTGTACTTATCGCGATTCTTTGATGTGCATGACCTCGAAATACATCAAATGGATGTAAAGACTGCCTTTTTAATGGTGAATTAGTGGAAGAAATCTATATGGATCAACTTTGAAGGTTTCGTTGTGCCGGGTAACGAGAAAAGGTGTGCAAACTTGTTAAGTCTTTGTATGGACTAAAACAAACTCTTAAATCTGTGACACATTAAGTTTTACAATACTATGATGTCAAATGGTTTCAAAATCAACGAATGTGACAAATGCGTGTATGTGAAAAACACTTCACGAGGTTTTGTCATTGTGTGTCTATATGTTGACGACATGCCGATCATGAGAAGTGATCGTGCGATGATCGTTGACACAAAAAGAATGTTGAGCCGTAACTTTGATATGAAAGATATGAGATTAGTGATGTGATTCTTGGAATTAAAATTGAAAGGAAATCAAGCGGCATATCTTTGACACAATCTCACTACGTTGAGAAGGTGTTAAAGAAGTTCAATGCGTTTGATGATCCTCGAGCTAAGACTCCTTTAGAGTTCAACGTGCATTTAAGAAGAATCGAGGAGATCCAGAGCTCAAGTGGAATATGCAAGGATAAGCGTGATGTATATTACGAATTGCACACGTCCCTGATCTTGCATGCTCGATAAATAAACTAGTCAGTTTACGAGCAATCCAAGTGAAGAGCATTGGAAGGCTCTTAGAAGGGTATTAGATATTTAAAATACACCCTTGACTTCGGACTTCACTACACGAAGTTCCCATCTGTACTAGAAGGCTATAGTGATGCCAATCGGATAGGTGACATGAATGAGTCATTTCCTACAAGTGGATATGTGTTCACAATTGGAGGTGCCGCCGTGTCGTGGAAATCCACGAAACAAACGTGTATAGCTCGTTCCACTATGGAATCGGAATTCATAGCCTGGATAAAGCCAATGAAGAGGCTGAATTGCTACGAAATTTCCTTGAAGACATTCCATGTTGGACCAAACCAAGACCTCTTGTAATGGTACACTTTGTGATTGTCAAGCCGCAATCGTGAGCATTGAATGATATATATAATGGAAAGTCTCGTCATATTCGACGCAAACATAACTCTGTTAGACAATTAATCTCGAGTGGAGTAATATTAATTGACTATGTGAGGTTAAAAGATAATCTAGCGGATGCGCTACGAAGAGCATAAATCGAGATCGGATGAATAAGTTGATAGAAGCAATGGGTCTAAAATCCACAAAGAAATCAAGCTGACGGTGGTAACCCAACCATGATGATTTGGAGATCCCAAGAATTTGGTTAAATGGGACAACTAAAGCTGTGGAAGTTGTTGAGAGAACACTTGAAACACATGACCGTTCTGACAACACAAATTCAAGTGTTGAAACACCTCGTAAAGTTGTGGTAAAAGTTAAGTCTATGACTTTTAATGATTCTTAAAGCCTTGAATATGTGAAGTATGACGAGATACTTGGAAAGAAGATCACCTATGTAAATGAGAAGTGGGGCCGCTTCGACCAAACATTTATGAAAGACAAAAGGTGTCCATGGCCAAACCGGACAAAAATGTGAGAACAAAAGCTGGAGTCGAGGCCGCATTGTGTCTTATGCACTTACTGTTGTCTAGGTACACACTAAGGTGAATTAGTTCAAGGCATTGTGTCTACTAAGCCACCGGTGTACTCGATGGTGCCAGTTACGGAAAGTTCAAAGCTACAAGCTACTTTTCGGATGTAATATAGTCTCATATGAATCGAACTGTGAGTCTGCATGATTTATGGGTATCAATTCGACTCATGTGGGGATTGTTGGAGAAATGATAGAATAATTAAAGAGAATTATTTGGGTTTCATGAGGTGCAATATTCACCCATGTTTGACCAATTATTTGAAGGAGTTATATTTAATTTCATGGAAATTAAATGGTATAGCGTTGTTCTACTTCGTGAGTAGATGATCGTAGTGTATCTAAACTCATAAAATCGAATTGTGGTGAGTGAAATATTGATACACAAAGTTGAGACTTTGGATCAATTGTGATTGATTGAAGTGGAAGTCAAAGAGGCACTAAAAGTGCTCTTGTCCAACATAGAAAAATTATAAGGATTTGGAACATGATATAAGTATGGAAAGGAACTAGTTGGACCAAAGTGTGCTAGTGGGTATGCACCCATCATGCTACACCACCACATGCGCGCACGCGCCGCCCGCCCGGCCGGGCCGGGTTTTGGATCTTGGCAATTGGGCTTTGGTGGGCTTTGATTCTTGGTGATCCTATCTTTTTGGAGACCCAAAACTCGGGTGATCAATGGGTCGACCCACTTACGAAAATGGGTATGAATTTAATTTTGCGATTAATTTCAAAATTAAATATCCGTATCCTTCCAAAAATTCCTTTCTTTGGACGCAAGTCAAAGTCAAGTCTCGATCTTTTGCTATTAAACCTTTTCTTAGAACAATCTTTTGCTTCTTTTGATGAATGACGTATGATTAATCCCAAAAAAAGGACTATGTGTGTTATTAATACCTTACGTATGTCTTCACAGGTGAATTATTTGTTAGTTTCTTTTTCTCTATATGTTAGTATGAATATTGATACCAAGATGGATTGATGGTGCAAAATTGCAATGTAGAATAACGTGTTTAGCTGATCCCAAATAAATAAGAATAAGGTTATGAGTCCGTAAGTGTCAATGGAGGGTACAGTTTAATAATTGAAATTGTGAAGTGCCATTATGATTATCTATGCACTCGATATCATCTTATTGGTCATATTCATTATCTCTGCTCTGGATTATATCTAAATGACAATTTAAAAAATTTATATTTGTATCCATAAAGCTCCTGCACTTGCGATCTGTGAACCAATATTTGTGATTTCAAATATAATACGACTTCTCAATTTACGTGTAAGTTATTATCAGTTCATCAATTTACGGTATTTATATGAATTATGAAAAGCAAGCCAAGAACATAATATGGTTAAAACTTGTGGATAAAAGGCCATATGTGCAATATATTACATTTACGAGGAACAAGAAGGCGCTACCATGTTTGTGTCTGCAAAATTTTCTATGGCATCAATAGTTTACCTTCAATTTCTAGAGGTTTGTTTTTTAATATATAGAGAATTGTGGGATAAAGATTTTTTGTTATAGTTGTAATTCACATATTTATAGTATAGATCTATGATCTTATAAATCTAGTCAAAACCAATAAAGTAAATTTAGGGGCGCTTGTTACGAGCTCTTCAATGAGAATGAGAATGAAATTGAATTTTTCCCCTATACCTCCGGTTTATTGGAGGAAGGAATGTCTCCATGTTGGTTACATCATTGATATTGTGATCAAATTTTGGAAACAATTTGACAAAATAAGCTTGTTATTGGTGGTGGAGGAGAATGATTGATTAGAAATAATTGTAGATGGGGAAAAAATGGATAATGATTACCTTATTTAGGAGGGAAAATAGTGTCATTTCTCATCTTTTATTTTCACTAAGCACCACAATTGTCTTATACTAATTCTCATTCTCATTGTCATTGAAGAATTTTCAATCAAGCGCTTCCTAAGTTTGACTTTATCGGTTTGTTAAGCAACTTTAATTGTTGCCAGCTACAAAATTTTGGGGACGTACAACTACTATAGTTGAAATTAGTTAATGATATATGAGTAGTTCTTTTGTAAATTTAAGTTCATGTGAACTCTGCTTTTACTCGTATCAATGACAATACTTCCTGATTTTCTTAGTTTTCAAACTCCGAATGTGCTTTGATAATATGCGGATATATATAAATAACGAAGATCATTTTGACAGATAGTGACTTCTTCAACAGAATGTCGAATTTTTTTCGTGTTTTGAAAGGTTGTATAACTATTATACTATTGAAATGATTAGTTAACTAGAGGTATTTGGAGTGTTATTTTATAAGCGACATGTTTGAATACACCATTGATGGTATTATACAAATAGGAAATTACAAATTCTAAAGACTTGTATAGTTTTGTAGACACATTGGAGGTCTTATTTTCTACTCACCACCTCAAGAATTGAGGTACATTCTCACTAGTGTATGTAGTACTCCCTTCGTTCTATAAAAGTTTTCACACTTTCCTTTTATAAATGCATGTACCATTATAAGTTTCACACCCTTAAAATGGAAAATTCTTTATAAACTCCACCCTCACAATTTTCACTAATATATACAAATATCATTACTTTTTACTCTCACATACACATAACCCAATAATTTTTTTCAGTATACATAAAATTTTACAAAATTGCTTCTCAAAACCTCAATCATTACTCTTTTTTTAAAGTGTGTGCATTCTACATATGAAAACTTTTCCGAGATGGAGGAAGAGTATACCATTATGAATTGACGCATATATATTGTGTGATAATGTTTATGCAAATGTTATAGCAGTGTTTTTATAATCGAACCGGTGACTAAATCGGATTGAACACCGGTTCACGCTCAACCGGTCGGACCGGTTAGATCAATGATCCAACCGTTAAAATTAATCCACTGAGCAAGATTATTATTATTATTATTATTATTATTATTATTTATTTATTTATATTATTATCATTATTATTCCTGAGCAAGAGTTTTGCAAGAATTTTTTTCTATTATTATTATTATTATTTATTTATTTATTTTTGTGAGGATTTGTAAAGTAATGCAATTTAGTATGCAAAATAAAATTTCGACATGAATTTTGATCAATGAGCGCACTAGCTTTATCCCACATTGAGTGAGAAGGAAAAATTAACAAAAGTTATTGGGGGTATAAAATGATGGGTAGTTTCTCACTCTCAATCACTACAAGCTTTATCACATATTAAGTGCTCACTACAAATTTTATCCACATCAAGTGGAAATGAAAAATGAAGATTGAAATATAAAATGAGGAGTAGTTTTTTTACTCTCATTGATGAGTTCATTTAACTTAATATTTATTATTTTTAATTTAGATTACTGAATAAATAATAAATTTTAAAAAAATGAAACCGGTTTTTACTGCTCAAATCGGTTCAAATCGGTTCAACCGCAAAAATGATTTTAATTAGATGAAAGGTAGAATGAGAGTTACTATTGAAAAGAAAGTTTTAATTAAGTGAAAATTATCATTAAACACGGGATGCTACTATTGAAAAATTGTGGCCAAAACAATTGATGAAGTATGTCCAAATCACTCAAAATAACTAACAATGATACCGCATATACATATATCAAAACAAATCTCAAGGCATATATATAATTCAAATAAGTTTATTCATAGAGTAAGGTCAAAATTTCCTATTTTAAATTTGATAAAGTATACCATATTGATGAATTAGTGTTGTTTTAAAGATTTATTAAGATATATTAATGATTTTCATTAACCATAATGACTTTTAATTATGTTAGTGATATATCGGTACTAGATGAGCTCCCGCGTATTACGCGGTATTTTCGTTAAATAAACTTTACAATATAATATATTATATATATAATATTTTCAAATAATAATATATATATTAAATAATGTATATGTATAAAAAAATTATAATTATAATATTAAATTTAAATAATGGTAATATTAATTGTATGACAATTCATGCTAGGGATTAGAATTACTATAATTATGTGAAAGAATTTACTATAAGATTTGTTTTAAATTTATTTTACAATTAATAAAAAAGGAGACGATTAATAGAATTTTTTTATATAATTGATGCATAAATATTACTCCGAATAATATATATATATATATATATATATATATATATATATATATATACCGTATATTTACAATAAATATCATATATGATTATATTAAAAAAATTTTAATAAAAGTTGATACAACCACAATTTTCTTATATACATTTATAGGCTTAAGTTAAATATAATTTTATGTTTAAAAATTGTCATATGATAACACTTTTTAGATATAAAATAGATATTTAAAATATTTAAAGATTTATATATTAACTTATTTATTAAAAAATATACATATTGTGCAAGAGGTCTAAGGTTCAAACCTCATTTGAAATATATTTTTTAATTAATTTCTATATTAAAATGCCACATAGATGTATATATTAATTGTAAATCAATAGGAAAATGACACATAGATTATTAACATATATATGCATTTAATAAGAATGTGACATCACATTCAAATTAATCTCGTGATGACACCTAATCAAAATCAAACTCCCTATTAGTAATATAGGGATATTAGTGTATTATGGTTCTCGATTTTTATATTATTAAATTATTTTATCCTTGAAATTTTTCACATAGTTGTTTCTATTTGCAAAAATTAATTAATTTTTGCATGTTCAAATATAAATTATAGTTTTTTTTTTTCCAAAAGATATAATATACATACAGTAAAACATCTATAGATTAATACTCTATAAATTAATAAACTCTTTAAAATAATAAAATCTTCTGGTCCCGACTTGGGCCTTTGTAAAAATCATCAAATTCGATAAGATAATAAAATAATAATTTTTTGAAAAATCCCTTTATAAATATTAGGTCCCATTAAAACTCTAAATTAGTAAATCATAAATATTCCAATTTATGAATATTCATGGATGATTTTGCATGTGATGCCTTTTAGATGAGAAGACATGGTTGAGTGTTATGAATTATTTTATTTTCATATTGAGATTTTATATAGTATATGTTTCATTCATCATGGATGAATATATTTAAGTGACTATAATAGTTATTTAAGTAATTCCAATGAATTGATACATACGTCCATAAATATAATAGTTAATCGTATACAATGAATTGATATTATACATGAATATATTTAATTAGTTACAAAGAATTGGTTGATGCATAAATATAATCAATGAAACATATATATATATATATATATATATATATATATATATATATAAATTCATTTATTTTCAATACATATGCACTAAATTTAAAAAGTCTCTCTTTTAATTAATAAAATATTAATTTATCGATATATTAATATCTTAATTTCTAAATTAATAAAATTTTATGGTCCCAATGTTATTAATTTATAGAGGTATTACTGTATTTTTAATAATGTAATATTTAAATATAATATTAATTTTGTGTATTGTTAATGTATGAGATTGATCAATTATCATTAGAACCATTTTTTTAATGATGAATTGAAAAGTTATAGAACTTATTCATAAAGATTGAGTAGTGAGACATTGTTACATATAATTGTTAAAAATTAAAAGATATTTGCTATACTTGAATTGTTGTAGCAAGAAAAATTATTGTATTATACTTATTAAAATATTTGAAAATTTCATCTTTGTATTTTAAATATAAGCTACAGTCCTTTTCTCATAAATTACAATATACATACCTCTGTTCATGTAACATATAAAAAAATAATACTAATTAAGTATATTATAAATTTTAATCGTGGCAATGCGTATATGGTTCTTCCATTTATAATAATAACCCAAATATTTCTAAATTAATCATACATAATATATGATAAAATCTTCCAAAATGTAAATATGACATTAAATCTTACCTAATAATACTAATTAAATCGATTCCTATTAATTGAATATTGTCAAATTATAAGTATAACATTTAATTATTTATAGTAACACACAATTATCAATTATTTTCTTCACCTTTGTTTCTCATAATTAGATTGACTCATAATTAGATTGCGCCTCCATTGAGAATGTTCTTCTCTCCTCAATTTGCTTCTCTTGCAATAATTAATATTTCATTTGCATAAAATCAAAGATAAATTACGTAGTAAGTAAGAGTAGGAAAAAGTCAAATCAAGAGATTTATAGTAATACACAATTGTAAATTAATTTCTTAATTTTTACTAATAATTAGTGAATAGTAATTAATTTATAACTATGATAAAAAAAAAAGAATTTAATAAAATTTAAATGATTAATGAATTCAAGAGTTCATACATATTGAATTGAAAAATTGATCTTGATTTTGTATTACCTCTTGAGAAACTATTCATGTGTGTCAAAGTCATTTATAAGTATTTTGGTTGGACTCATGTACTTAGTATACGATACGGTTAAATACATACCTAAGAATTTTTTTTTTTTGGAATTATAACTCTTAGATACAACTTTTAGACATTTCTTACTATTAGATACTACCTTTTTATAAAATATCTATGAGATACAAAGGGTGCCAAAGAAAATACCAAAAAACCCCAACCCCACTAAAAGCCTATCGATGTTCTTTTTCTTTTTCTCATTCACAAATTTAATCATCTCTCTACTTCTCTCTCTCACTAAACCCTAACCCTGTCCCAAGCTAAAACCGCCGCCGCCGTCCCAAACCCGCCGCCGCCACCACAAACCAAAGAACCCCCAAGTTAACCGTCGGCCGCCGCCACAAACTCGCCGCGACCATGGCCTTCACCGCGACCACCGACGCCACAACCACGGCCTTCACCGCGACCACCGACGCCACTACCACGGCCACCGGCGCCACGCACTCGGCGACTACAACACCGCGACCACCGATTTTTCTCCAGTGCATCGGTGGTGGTCGGCGGTTAAAGCGGCGGCGATGTAAATAGGTGGCTTCTACGAAGGCCAATGACAGAGGGGCCGCTCCCCATCGCCGGATCATGCGCGTCACAAGTATAGTTGTCGCCGCCGTTCGAGAAGGATTTTCCATCTGTGCCACCACCACCTTCACCGCCATGAAAGAGATTTATTTGGATGCATCGTTGCACGGTTTGAGATCTGTTTTCAATTTTTTGTTTTTATTTCTTGATTCCTTATTGTTTTGATTCTTATTTTTCTCTTCCTGAAAGTTGTTTGTATACATTGATACAAATAATATGCAAAAAAATTCTACGCACATGTAAGAATAATTTTACTTGCACATGTGCAATTTTTAGAATAAGAGGGCAACAAGGTAGAAAAAAGCGGTTTGTTTTTGTGATATATTTTAATGAATGATGATCAATGTAGAAATTATATGTTGAATCAATTTTTTCTCCTTCTGCAAAAATATGATGTTAATTTCTCTTGGCGTTCTTGTGTTATTTTTTTTTTTTTTGAATCGGATATTTGCGAAATAGAAAAAAACTAAGAAACTCTAGAATGATGGAAAAGTAATTTCAAAGAAAATGATGGAACGAAAAATGATTCAAAATTGTAAAAGCTTGCTCTTGTATTGTTAAAGCTGCAAATGTCCTACAAAATGACAGGATGGGAAGTGGACAAAAAGACAAGAAGATGGATAAGGGTAAACTTGGAAGTTTACATCAAATTGTTGTATCTCCAAGTAATTTACAAAAAGTTATATCTTATAGTCATGAGACTTACAATATTGTACCTAATAGTAATCCACCCTTTTTTAAAAAAAAAAATGTAATCCAACACCCTTTGTTTAATGTACAACTACAAAAATATGATCATTCTAAAAACTCAATAATTTACATTAGATCACTATCGAATCAATAAAATAAAATAAAATTACAAATGAATAGTCGCAGATCAACCACCACTGTTTTTCTTCCAATTCCGCGAATGCATTCTTCATTTAATTAGTGTTCGTAACTTTAGTTCGAGTGGCTCCTCCACTTTTCTCGCCGGAGCAACATAACATATGGATGATGGTGTAATTGTGATGAAAATGAACAAAAACTCAATAATTTGTAGTGGAGGGTGAGACTGAAAATGAGGGATGAATTAGAGAGATATATGTCCTATTAATTGTGCATGTACTGCTACCTAAATTAGATGTTTGACCATGTGGGTGGCCATGATGAATCGTAAAAATTCGATTAACGGACCAGTGAAATGACGTCAAAATCAAATGTGGAATGTGAGCTCCTTTTATATATTACTAATATTGTCCGTAACCGTGCTTATGCGGTTGTCTAATGAATAATTTGTTTTGTATTTTCAATAATATTAATATTTTATTATAAAATTTAATCAATAATACAATAATTAGTGTGTAAAAAATCAATAAATCATAAAACAAACATAAATTTTGTAGATAATAAAACTTTTATTTAACAAATATACCAAAAGTTAAAGGTTTCTAAAAACTTCACGGAATACGACATTCTTTCTCTTATTACAATTATTACAATTCTTGTTACACAATAAGATCTTCAAACCACCTAGATTAGTAATCCTTGAAATTGCAACATACGATTGACCATGGTGAACACCGGTTTCTTCAATAATAATCCGATGTGACAGAATAATTATCCTTAACTTTTATTGATTAACATAGCATATGATATAATTAATGGAAACTATATCCCATTTGAAATTTAAAGGGCAACCTTGCATCCGAAGGAGTTAATGATAGCCTTGGTATCAAAACCAATTCACCAAAGACTACTACCGGTACCCAAAACCATTCCTTCAATTATATTATCTCTCAATCGTGTAATCACCAACCTAATATTAAAACAAAAAAATTAAAAATTGACAGAAATATTAAATATATTATTGTTAACAAACATAATTATAAATCTTAACAAAACTATGAATAAATAATATTAATAAAAAAATTTACCTCGTTCCATTACATAACCCCTTCGAATGATCAATGTTCTTCAACAACATTACTTGGCATACCGATTTTCAAACCGGTTTTATGATCGTGCACGCCATAACATTTTAGAAAAATTCCAAAGTATGGACATTGTTACATATAATTGTTAAAAATTATAAGATATTTGCTATAAAATACACTTGAATTGTTGTAGCAAGAAAAAGTATCGTATTATACTTATTGAAGTATTTGAAAATTCTATTTTTGTGTTTTAAATATAAGTTACAGTCCTTTTTTTTATAAAATATAGTATGCATACCTCTATTCATGTAAAAATAATACTAATTAAGTATATTGTAAATATGTGAGACTAACCTTTTGTTATTAGATTCATTGTTTAATAGTGAATTGAAATTTATGTTATTAGTATAAGTCTCGGTGGGTGACCCAAGTTCGATTCTCTTTAGGAACGAATTAACGGAATTATAAGGTGGCTTGAAGAATTCTAGGAGTGTTTGAGCGCTTGGTGAACTAACTACTAATAACTAACATTATCGATTAAAAAAAGTCTCATAAATAAAGTTCATTATATTACAAACCATATTCAAATTAAATATTACTCAATCTATTATTTTTTAAAATCTATATGGTAAAAATTGTAATGAATAGTATGTATGAAAAAAGTTTTAGTGATTTTATTTTTTATAACATTATATAATCATTAATGTATGAGTAGGTTTTAATTAGATGAACATGAGTTCAATTTCATCCAATTTTTAATAACTAGATTTTTGCAGATTTTTGCCCGTGCAATGCACGGGCTGTTATAAATTCTTGTTTAGATAAACTTAGATTTTATTTCTTATTTAATATTTTAAGGGTTGATTGAAAAAAAAATACTTTCTTTATTTTTTTATCAAATACAAATTAGAGTAAGTCTTGTGTGAGACCGTCTCACGGATCTCATTTCGTGAGCTTGATTCACTTTTTAATAAATTATTATCACTTATAATGTGAAGTGTATCACTTTTTAGTTTTTATCACTTTTATACTAATTTATATCATTTTTTTAAAAGTGATAACAATTTATTAAAAAGTGACACTGTCTCACAAATGAAATGCGTGAGACGGTCTCACACAAGTTTTTGCACGCAAATTATTTTTTTCTTTACAAAACATAAACTATCTTTTTAAATTTTGCTAATGTAGTCACAAATATGGCCATACATATCCACGTAGATACCAACAAATAAAATATGATTATGCTTCTATTCAATTCAGGGCTATATTTTTTTAGTGCTTTAAGTTAATTTTCTAAAATTAGAAATCTTTTTAAAAGATATTATTTCATTAAAAATATTTGTTAGAAATATCCGCATGGACATAATCTATGTGACCATTCGGACAACCAAAACATTTAAATGTTGGTAAAAAATAGTCAACAACAATCCCTTTTGGTATATAAGAAGTGAGATATTTCTCTACGTCTATATAACAATAACTTTGTGTTTTTTAATTATGTATACTTAATGAAATAAATGATTTAATTCATTTGTAAATACAATTAATTCAATGTTAATATTCCAAACGATATGAATATAAAATGTCAACTAAATCAATAATAATAATAAAAAAAAATTTATAAAAACCCCTTCTTGTACTCCCCAAACCAAACCCGTTCCATCATCTCTCTCATCTGTTTCCAAAAAAAAACAAAAATCTCATTCACCTTATGCAGCCTATTCTCGGGTATTATATGGAAATTTATAGTAGTCAACGTTTCATGTCATCATATTCAAGACCAACAAATAAGAAAAACCTATGGAAAAACGAAGGGAGTTATTTCAGGTGAATTCCAATAAAAATTAAGTATTGAAATATCATGTGTGTACTCTTATTTATAGGAGAAGTTCCACCAAATAGGGGAGTTGCGTAATTGAATCTTATGATAATAAATGTCACTCATGGAAATTAATTTCCATTTCAAATGAAGGCTTTTAATTTGGTAAAACCAAGTTAATGGTCACTCTTAACACATGGAGAGTTACAAATTTGATATGAAACTTCAATGTATCTGGACAACCGTTCTTCCAGATACGTCGTAGCAATTCAAATTCAAATATGATAGATGTAACTTTTCAAGGTATTTATATTTGATTTGAAATATCCATGAACCTGGACATCACAAACGTCTAGATATGTATGGATTTAAAATTTGAATTCTAACATGTGTGTTTATTTCTTTGGGTCAACTCATTTTCGATCGGGCTTCCATCTTTTGGGTAGTATTTATTCCACATGGCCAAGACCCATTTTCCAAACTCCAAAAAGATAAGTGGACTCTCAAACCCGGTACCACCCAAAGTCCATCACATTACTTTGAATTCTTTTAATTAACTTTTACTTTTAAAGGGTAGTTTAACTTCCACATCAATGTGGAATAATTAACTTTTAAATTATTTTTACAACTTTCAACACTTTAAGAATGTGTTTTCAAACTCTACAAAACAACTTACGATTTTTTTTTTTCCAAAGTTTTTAGATTTGAAAAAAATTATAAAATTTTTTTAATTGTAGTGATCGAAAACAAAAGCTAATTCATAAAGTGTATTGTTATGACGTTTTAACTTCGTATATTATTTTTCACTCACCGAAATTCAATTTTGAGATCATATATATACTACGATCATCTGCGTTTACTCGGCTTAGAACAAAATAAAAAACACAATCCATCCTTACGAAACATATACTTGCCCTTATAGCAACACATTGGCAAATACTTTTAGGCTCCATTTGGATGGAGTCATTTGAAATCAATGGATTTGAGGATAATACACCATACATTTACAAATCAAAATAGAAAAATTAAATGACTGGATTTGGGATACACAAATATTACTTATAGGTGGGAGGATTTAAAATACCCAACAAAACCTAGTCATTTAAAATCCTCTCACTTCTCCCACTGTGCTTAAGATTTGAGTGAATCAAATCCATTCATTTAACTTTTCTCCATTTTAGTTTGGGTGAATGCATATATATTATCCTCAAATCCCTTGATTTCAAATTCACTCCATCCAAATGGAGCCTTATTTCTTTAAGAACTATTAATAGGCACTTACCCTTATAGTAACACAACTCGGGAGTGAATTTTTATTTTTGTCTTTTTTCTTGTTTTACTTCAATTGGTTGTCTTGGATGAATTCTGTTCTTGTTTTCATCGAATTTTTATTCACCGTTGCCTCCAAAATCTCTCGTCACGATTCCATTTTTCCATATTTTTATTTGTCGCCGATCTATTAAGGTATGTTTGTTTTGAGACTCACACGGATGGGATTATAACTGCGAACCACATCCCATACTAGTTAGGGATTTAAAATCGGACTTGTAAATCCAAATCTCAATCCTCACCTAAAAATACCTATAAAACATATTATTACTCTTCCCAATACAAATTACTTTATTCACTCTCATCCACTAATTCTCTCATACTTTTCTCTCACTCAATATAATATAATAATACAACACCAATCATTTTTAAACATTGATTTGACATAAAGTAAAATTTCACTCTATTAAAATTTCAAACCAAATACACACTTTTACTATTCATCCGAATTTCAAATTTCATGATTTAATACATACCCTAAATCCCCAAACAAACATACCCTTAGGGAAACAGATCCACACTTTTTTTTTTTTTTTTAACAAGAATTTACAAGATAACCCACAAAATTTAACTTTCCATTTTTAATACATAGAATAGAATATTTGACAAGAGTTGACATCTTCACTTTATTAAAGCCGAAAGGGCAACCAAAGAATTACACTTGTCATTTTGGCGGTGTATTTTGGTAAGGCCATCTCCAGCAAGGTCTCAAAGTGGAGCAAAATGCCACATTTCTTCCCCAACAAACAACTCTACACTTGCGCCACTTTAGAATTATGTACGGACAAAAAAATTTTGTGCTACATGTAGAGGCGTAATGTCCCGCACTACATTTTCATTTCTCTTTTTCTTTTTAATTTTTTATGTGCTTTTATAGTTTGTTAATGTAAAATAAATTATAGTGTTTGTAATTTAAACTTTCGTTGTTAACTTACATTATTGTTTTGCAATTTAAATTTTTATTATAATTTAATTTATTGTTTTGTAATTTAAATTATTGTTGTAATTTATTTGTATGAATGTTTTTCAATTTAATATATTTTTAAAAATTTAAATATGTGATGAATTTTTATTATAATTTTTATTAATATTAGAAAATTAATATTAATTGTAGAATAATATTAAATAAATTTTATTAATATATAAAAAATCTAAATGGAATATTCTATTTTAATGTAAAAATAGTGCAAACCATGGAGTTGTCTTTCTTGATTCTACAATAGAGTAGTGCTAAATTGGTTGCAGAGTAGAGTGAACTACTGAGATAGCCTAAGGGCACGAGGCGCCGTGACGGTTATTCACAGCAGGCTTGCATCCCGCTCTTATCTTCAACATGGGGACTGGGTTGGAGGTTTGGCGCTTAAAGGGTACTCCTTTCTCCTGCTCTCCTAATAGATCGTTGAATCGAACACTTTGATCATAAGCCCTTACCAAGATGCAAAGCTGCGTACCAGAGTTCCTACTCAGTCGATATCATTTGATTATCTTCAAAATGGTACGAATTTCAGCGTATTTTGAAAACCCTCGTTGTTCAATGACCCTAATATATTTGTTACTTTGGAATTTAGGGCAGCTGCATCAAACCATTTCATGAATGTTTCTTTCTCGTGGGCTGCATTCAGTTTCACCATCATTTTTTGTTTCATTTGAGTAATTTGATGTTGGCTCAGTAATAGTTTTGATGTTGGTTCAGTAATATTCGGATTTTTTCAGTTATGTTTGGATTTATGCATCGGAGAAATTATGCAATAGCCCACATAAGCCCTCAGACAATGTGAAGTCTAGAAATTTCCATATTCAAAAGAAAAAGATAATAATAATGAAGGTGAGCGAAACTAATGGAGGGGACTTGATTTGAATTATTGTATTTGTATTAGATTGAAAGGATACGTAGGCTGGTTTATTCTTTTGTAAATAAGAGTTTTGTTTACAGGAAATGCTGGTTTCGCATATAAAAGGAATGCCAACTGTCCGGGTTTCAATAAATTTAAAGATGTGCCCCAGGTCAGTAAATGTAATATGGTTATATTTCTTCTACTGTGTGTTCTTGTTAAGATGAAATGACAGCTGCATTCGTGTTGGTCCTGCAATGGTGAAGTTGTAAAGCATGCTTATACCATATTTTGATTTGTTTTGAATGATGTTGCGTATCTTCTGAATAAATAGTGTTCCTATACTTGCCGTAAATATTGATGAAGCAATGTCATACATAGCTTTCATTTTGCAAGAATAAATACTTTAGCCTTACCCTGCTCAAATATATTTGTTGCTGGGATAAATGATAAATCTAGAAAACTTGAAAAAGCAAAAGCTCACTGGTAATATACATAATTTCAATATGTGAATCTGCACTATGATGACTTAAAATTTCTAGTAGAAGGTTTTTCTTTTCAACATGCTACCAGAAGTTTGATGCCAGTGAGTTGCTTTAAGCTATTATGGTCTTCTCATTGTGGGCGTATGAATAGTATTTTCTCATCTGAAGGAAAATATGAACAACCTGACAATTGTTGCAGTTATGTAGAAGTAACTACTAATTATTTTGTCTTTTGCTTTGCTTGGGTGTTTAGATTCCTGTGGGACTTTTGTGCTAGAATATGTTAAAAAAATTATGATTTGAGATTCAGTTTGTACGGAATGGGTTAAAAATGAAATAATTTACCCCAACTCCTTTCCTCTGGATTTCGCAAAAAAATAACTGTATTCCAAAGCAACAAAGGGCTATTAAAGTAGTTTTTAGCTCCTTTTATTCAAGGAACTTATTTTTGTAAAACTTTATGACAGATATCAATTCAATTTGATTGTTTTCTTTTGCATGTTCCTCTCAGTTGAAGATTATTCAGTAACATCATGTTTCTCTGGAAGAAATTATATCCAGTGGGCATTTCAAAACAGCTTTGGGAGAAGATGATGAACTTATCATGTTTTACGTACAAGATAATAAGGGTAAGACACAAATACTCCTTCCACTATACAAGGTTAAGGTCCAATAGTTTTAAATTCCAACATTGCAAACTAGTCGCGACAAGTCACAATCCTATGGAACTAGTTAGCTTTGATCAAATTTATGCAATGTGGCAGGCAAACTATATTCTTTAGGAAGTTGAAATTACAATGGACGGGGTTAGTAATGATAATTACATGAGAAATTCAATTGAGTTTTATAACGAATGATCCATTATTCTCTGTATACTGCAAATAATGTGGAGAATTTTCTTGATTGATGCCGAACAATTAAATGGATGTCGGACCACTTCAGTTGAATGGCCAAATAAGGAGACTATGTGGGAATTCAAATTAACTACATATAAGTGATTTTAAGGAAATGAGAACATGTGCAATTCGCCTAGTTGGCTCTCCAAAATTCAAAATTTTTAACCATTCCATTTAAGATCATATAATGTGAATTGCTATAACGGGAAGGAATAAAAGAATATTTGAGGATTTTCAAGAATCTTTAGAGGATGCTTAGGGTAGGGTGAGGGCTTATAGTCATAGCTCTTTTTAGGGTGTTTTTATTTCGGATCTTATAAGGGACTGATGGCTAGCTCTTCCTTAATGGTGTTTTAAATATTGCGTATCTTGAGGGACATCTTATCCCTCTCTTTTTCTTATTATTAAAATCTCGTTCCTTTTTAAAAAAAAATGCAAAATAACCAAATTAAGCAAAATATATAATGCAAATAACCAAATTAAGAAAAATATATAGTGCACATAACCAAATTAAGCAAAATATATAATGCAAATAACCAAATTAATCCCCCAATTTGTTTTTACTAAAATATCCCTGTCAGTAAAAATCCTACATTCTCCATCCCCTCCCTTCACCCCCATTTTTATTACTGAAATACCCCTCAGAAAAAACCCTACCCCTCCATTTCCCGCTGCCGCCCGACCCCCACCTGAAGATAGCAGCAGCAGTTTCTCCACCCATGTGCAATTTGCCTTGCCAGCTCTCTAAAATTCAAAATTTAAACTGATCCAAGCAAATCCATACACTGCAAATTTCTATAACAGGAACGAAACAATATGATGCAAAATAACCAAATTAAGCAAAACATATAATGCAAATGACCAATAAGATATGAATTAATGTACATTCCTTATAACTCTTAAATTTTAAAATAATTAGTAACCAAGGGCCACTCTAATTATTATAGAACCCAATAGTAAAAGACCATCTTTGAATTATTTGAATATTGTTGTGCCCTAACTTCCTCTGAATACCCAATTAGGCTAATGTGAAGAGGTTGTGACGGATTTCAGCAACCCGTCGATTAACCTTAGTAGGTAAGAGAGAAGACCCCTTGTGAAATTGAGTTTTTTCCCTTCCAGAATGAGTTGGTGGATATATATATATATGCAATAATGTAAGAAAAGGGTAAGCAATTAATGCTATGAGATATTTTCACATTGGGTAGTGGATATTCACACACCATTTTTTTCTCAATTACAACCCCCACGCCCTTCACCACTAGGGTTGTAAACGAATCGAATCAAATCGAATACCGCTATTTTGAATTTGTATTCGTTAAAATTTTCGAATATCGAATTCGAATTCGAATATTTTCGAATAGTAAATGTAATTTATATTCGATTTGAAATTGATATCGAATTTTTGAAACTATTCGAATACTCGAATCGAATATTCGAATCGATTTTTTCTCAAATATATTTTAAACAATATTCTTTGAGTATTCAATTCAAAATTAATTTCGTTGTTTCAATTCACAATACTAGCACAAATTCAAAAGTTACATAATCAAATACAAAACCAAAAAAATTAATTATCAAATTACATAACGAGAATCAATCTTCCATCGATTTTACATACCAAATTCAAGTTGTTTGCAACATGACGTGAATAGGCTCTTCTTGCTCCTAAATAAAAAATAAAAATAATTAAAATCAGTTTATTCATAAAAAGACATCATATATTTCAAATGAATTAAAAAATTAAAAGAACTTATGTTATAATGGGTTTCTTGATCCCATGAAGTCGGCGAACTTAATCTACTTCACAAATCAAAATTTCTACTATGTGAGGAGTTAACCTTGAACGATAAGGATCCAATACATCCAAATCTTTGTTATGAACCGATGATAAATAAGTTATTAAAGTCTTCTCGAGAATCTACTAAAGTTACATTAATGAACCAAAAATTGCAAGAAATATTGTGTAAAATTCGTCCAATCAAAATGATATTTTTAATTGGTGTATTTATTAAAAATGGTGGTGTTTTTATTTGAGTGGTATGGTGTATTTATAAAATATATGGTGCAAATAATTGGAGCCTAAATATATTTATATAATATTAATATATAGATTTATATATTTGCTATAAAAATAATAATATATATTTAAATATCGAATCGAATATTCTACGAATATCGAATCAAATATCATAATTTTGAATTTGTATTTGTTTAATAATCGAATCAAATCGAATATTCGTAATCGAATTCGAATCATAAAATTTCGAATACGAATATCGAATTTCGAGCACGAATATCGAATCGAACAAAAGTATTTGATTCGTATACAACCCCTATTCACCACCACCAAACACAAACAATTTTTACTAAAATACTAAATACACACCCCGTTAACTACTTGTTTTACCCTGCTCCTGAAAAAATAAAAAACCCTAGCTTCTCCAACCCCTCCTTCATTCCCCACTGCCGCTCCACTCCACCCCAAGACAGCAGCAGCAGTTCTTCCTCCCCGTCGCAGCCCTCTTCCCTTCCCCCTCGCCCCCACCTCCCCTCTCACCTCTCTTCCCCCTCTTCCATCCCCGCTGCAAAAGGTTCCTCTTTGTTTCAAGCATCTTTACTTTTTGTTTCATATGTGTTCTTTAGTCTCGCGTTTTTAGAATTTACCCATCCAATGTTTGTTGTCTTCGTATCTTGTTATGCAATTGGAATTCTCGCACACTTACCTTTGCTTGTTTTGAATACTTTTATTAGTTTATATAAAAATTACTGATGCCTATTAATGTTTTCATGTCAATCGGTGCAAACAAATTCACTTGATTCTCTCCTGCTTAATAACATATATATGCTGTCAATTAATGTTTGAAGTGCAATAAACTTTTCCTGTGTTCAAATTGTAGCAAAAGATTCCTCCAGACCAGAAATGAAAAATTATCTTGTTGCTAAATCGGGTGGTGGTTTAATAAATCCCACATAAACATATTGTAGAAATGGTTGTGTGAAATCTTTTAAAGGACATAATTTATACTGAAAATAACGGTCAACAAAAAAGGGGAAAGATCTGAATCTGCTATCTGATATGATGTGCATTATCTTTATTTTACTATTTTAAATGTATTCCATGATAGGAAGTAGAGATATCATTTATGGGGAAAGTATTATGTGCACCTTGCACCACTAATATTATTGTTTGTAAAAACTAATACTATTGAATAATGATGTATGGTGCACAAGGTGTACATTATACCTTCTCCATTTAAGGTCATTACTTTTTTCCGAAATACTAGCTTACAAGTTGTGTCTTTGGTTTCCATTAAAAGAGATATTTTCTTGAACATGTATAGGGCATAGTTGTTAAAGGCGCGCCTGAGGCGCAAGGCACACGAGGCGCAGGGGCTAGCGCCTCTCCGAGAGGCACGCACAGGGGTTAAAAACATGATTTTATTTAGTTTTGTACAAAAACTTGTTTTTAGGTTTCAGAGTGCACATACACATTTTTGCTACAAGTAGGAGTGTAAAACTAGGGTTTTACCTTCTAAGACAAAAATAAATAAATAAATAAATAAATAAATAAAAGTGGCTCTTTCCCGCTACCTCTCAACACTCCTTTCTTCTTTTTCTTTTTCCTTTCTCCCATTTAACCACCTCACGTCCGTGCCATCCACCCAACCACCTTACAATTTGATGATGATGATGAATATGATAATGAAGAGTTTGCTACTTGTTAACCCTTGATTTTGATATTTATTGTTTACTACTTCGCTATGAAGTTTGCTACATGTTATATATGTTTATTCCTTTGAGCTTCTATCTAATGATTATTTAAATGCTAATATGTTTAATTTAAGTTTATGTAGTGTTTTATTATTTTATCCATAATGTACAAAAGGCGTGCGGATAAGGCGCGAGGCACACCGTTGCGCCTCTGTGCGTCTTGCGCCCTAAACAACTATGGTATTGGGAAATGAGCTACTCAATGCACTTAAAAGTGCCTATGCACAAAAATGAGATCTAGTTGCATAAGTGTTCTAATAAACATGATAAGGTGGTTGTTTTGGATGCTAAAAATGTAACGTAAGCTATTTTGGATGCTAAAAATATTCTTTTATACCATTATTATACACAACTTCAAGTAATTTTTAAGAAGTGATGGGAGATTAATGAGTGTCATATTTGAATCTTCAGGTAGTAGAATGCTTTATTGCATAGAACTCATTTTTTAATTAATAGTGTTTTGCACATTTATGCTCGACTCTTCCTGACTGAATTTCTTTTATGGTTAAAACTGAAAGTGATGAGAAAGGTAGAAGATGAAAACGAAGGGAGTGAAGAAGAGGATTTTAAGAGCAAGATACAAGAAAATATGGGTAGCTCCTGCTCTCAACCTCTTAGATAGCACTCGAGTAGATCATTGTGGAACATGTTTGATGAGTTTTTCTACACTTTGTTATTTGGTTCCTATTTTTAGATAAACTTATCTCATTATTCGGTAGTTCCCTTTAATTTTGTAACAACGTAACAATGAGAAATGAAGTTGTATATACAACGGGAAAAGAAAAAAGGGCTTGATTTACTTAATTTTACTTCCACCTACATTCTATATCTATAAATTTTACGCGTATTTAATTAAAAATTTTAAGTCAAGGAATACATGTTAACAACTTTTGATAACCTTTTAATATCAACATGATTGTATGAATGCTACCGCATTTAGTTGTATAGTACTCTCTCCAACCTTTGGTATAAACTTCGCATTGCTTTTAGGCACAAAGATTAACACAAGTGATATAAAAATAAATAGAGTACAAATGGTGAGAGAAGAAAACACAAGAGGTTTAAAAATAAGTGAGGAAAATTGAGTGGCAAAAGGGTAAATAAAAGTGAAATGTAGGCCAAGGTTTAAATTTATAAGGTATTTGCCTAAAAATAGAATGAGAAACTTATAGTGGGATAAACCAAAATAAAAAGTGAAGTTTATACTCGGACGAGGAGGAAGTATTTGTTTCTGTCACTATGCTTGAGGTGGCCTTTGACTCGGAGACTTGGCAATTTTATGAAATCTCATCATTTGGATGAAATAGATTTTAGAGTTTCTCATTTGTTGCCCATTCCACATTATCCTTTCCGTAGTCTATACTAATTGAAGAGATAGAATATTTGTTTTTGTTATGTCTTTTATCTTTGTCTACCGTAATTGTGGGTTAATATATTTTCTTTTATTTTACTAATTATTTTTCATTCAATTTTGCATTTTGCACTAATCTTCTTCTTCATGTTTACTTTAAAAAAACCATGATACAAATTTCTTGATTGAGATGGTTTTGTCTGCTGGGACTCTAGCTTTTATTTTCTCGCAATTTTTTGTTGACTATGTTGAGGAAGGGAACTTAGGAGGGAAGGCGCCAACATGCTTGTGTGCTCGACAACGGTAGGTATAGCTCTCCCGAGAGTGGGGCGATCTGCTGGAAAGGAAGGGTCATTTGTTCCGAGTAGGGGAGAAAGCTAATCACACTTCATGAATGCACCTTCTATTTACCATCATGGTATGATATTAGTTGTTTTATCTTGCCGTTAATGTCTTTTTATCATGAGCAAGACTAGTGAAGATTACTTTTATATGAATGTTAAAGTTTGGGTCATCGTTATGTTTGCAAGATAGTATAGTTATTAATAACTTCATAATAATATAATCTTACGGAATTGATTTCACTCAATCACTAGATGGGATGTCCGATTGAGGGGCAACGAGATTGTTATTGAAAACCCGGTGAGATCGAAAAACTCTCATTATCTTTGAACAAGTTTGCGGAAAGTTGAAGGCTCCTGGGACATGATAAGACTACGATGGAAGTGAAGTTGTTCATTATCAAGTTTGAGATTGATTACGGGAAAAAGGGATTGTATCGTTGAGAAAATTTGAAAAGGCTGGTTCGTTCCTAATTGGGATCATTAGTGTTCAACAGTAATTCCATGAAAAAGATGGACAGGGATGTAGATTTGCAATTGGTAGAGCAGTGTTGTTTCCCAACCTATTCACATATATGTTCTTTTGTGGAGATTGAGAGTATTTTAACTAGAGAAGATGAGGGAAAGATGTAAATTGAAGTAGAGATGAATTGCAATGAATGTTATCAACAACAATTGATTTGGGAAATACAAGTTAACATACAAAGTTTCAAACTTGGACATGAAAAATTATTTTCCATTTAGATTTGATTTGACCTTTTTGCTATTATAACTGATTGAATATTTTCTTATGCTTCACACACCATATTTACCGACGTCGTCATATTAAAAATTTAAGACATTGCATTAATTATAAAATTTATATGCAAATGTTTTATTACAAAAAAATATTAAGTGAGCGAATTGAAAAGTTGAACTTAATCACGTACAATAAATATAAAGGAAACATCATTAACCACCGATTGTTTATTTTCTTGAGTCCGTTTGAAGGGTTTGAGTCGATGAAATGTGTAGCTTTGTTGTTGTGGATGCACAGGAATAGAAATGAAGATGCAAGTAAAGAGAAACTATGACTCGATTATAAAATAGGAAGCATGTATATATCAACCATTACTAAGTACATTTGAGCTTAATTTGAGAAATTATGATTCATCGTTATAAGGTTGACGATATTAACTATGGCTTTTAAATCAATAATCTAATTGACATTCATATTCAAATAGTTTTATAATTTGATTAAATATTATGGATCTATCATATATATTGTTATATTATTTGCAAAACAATATTGTAGATGTATATTTTTGATTGGGGGCATGAGTTACATATCTATCAAGCCTTCTTCCGTCTCGAAATACTGCAAAAAAAAAAAAAAAAAAACCCCACGAACAACCAAAAGAGATATTTAATATATATATATATATATATATATATATATATATATATATATATATATATATATATATATATATATATATATTGTTCACTCATTTTAAAAAAAAAAAAATTACAAAAAAACAAAAACAAAAGCACGGGCAAAAATCTAGTATTAATCAATTATTACAATTCCTTTTGATTTAGTTGCAATTGATGGTTCTGCCAGTGGATTAAGGATAAAATCTTTGGTGGAAACCTTTGTTTCAAGCTGAAGAAATAGAGACTCGAACCACCTATTTCGTTGAGGTAGTGTTGCCTACTTAATAGCTTTATTCTGCTCTTGATTTATTGTAAAGTATTCTTGATTGTTGTTGTTTTGCTCTCAATAATCAATATTCCATTCTTTAATATATCTGTGAAGTTGCTCCCATTTTGGGCCAAACTATTGCTTTTAAGTCCAATTAAATTTAGTAATATAACATAATTTATGATTGAACTAAAATAAAATAATGCGTTGTTATAAATTTTGCTAAAGAATTAGTAGTATATTTCGTCATAGCGATTTCCATGCTTCTTTGTTAGCCGCACTGTCAACGCGCACCAAATATAAAAGACAAAAACTTGTGTGAATGGGGTGCATACGATAAACTATTTTATTATCACTATATCGTGCACATTCACTATCATTGTCATGCACAAGCGTTATCACCGTCATATTTATTTATAATCGTGCATATATATGAAAGTGATAGTGCATGTGCATGACGATGACATTGAATGTAAATGATAGTGATAATAAAATAGAGTTTATCGTATGCACTCGGTTCACACGAGTGTTACTCAATATAAAAATATAATTAAATTTTCCTCAACTACCCTATGTAGTAGTGACAAGTAATGGGTCAATCCACAAGGAACGTAGAAATTAGGTTATGCGTCTCAACAAACAAATAGGGGGAGTTGAAATGATTATCTAAAATCTTACTAAAAACAATAAATTCTCAATTATTATTCAATTAATTAAAAATGTTTCAATCCACGGTTCATTAGTGTCACCTGCTTGAAGGCTGTGCGACATCTCGATCAACATGCCTTCCGTCAAGGTTGGTATCGAAGGTGATAGAACTCAACCGCCTCCCGATCTGCATGCCTCAACCTTGCTCGGAGTAAAGGGACCCAATAACGAGTTTTCGGGGCCAATTTCAGGCTAGCTATTAGCCATTTTTGTTGTTGGCTCTGTTCTTGTGGGAGAGCTCTCCTTACTCTCAGCAATAGCTACAGTCAACTAGTCAAAAGTCATATGAAATACTCCCTCCGTCTCGGAAAAGTTTTCATATGTAGGAGGGCACACACTTTAAGAAAAAGAGTCATGATTGAGGCTTTGAGGGTAATTTTGTAAACATTTATGTATAACGTAAAAGAACTTTATTGGATTATGTGTATGTGAGAGAAAAAAGTAATGACATTTGTGTAAATTAGTAAAAATTATGATGATGGAGTTTATAAAGGGTTTTCCATTTTAAGGGTTTAAAACTTATAATGGAACGGACGACAAAAAAAGTGTGAACGCTTTTATGGAGCGAGAGGGAATACTATAATTCTATCAAATTCAAAGATATTGTCACAACCAATTTTGTACCGGTTCATATTAGGTAGCAAATAGTAACACTACACCCCCAAATCTTGGAGAATTCGAAAGAGAGTGCAAATCACGGAAATTAATTTTGATATTTATTTATATACTATTTAATTATTTATTTTGTTCTCGCAATCATTCTTGTTTTATAACTCCCATGATATGAATGCGATAAAATTATTTATTCCTATTTTGTCAAATTAATTTCAATATTCCTGTTAGATAAATTATTTTATCTGAAAATATGAGAGACCGTATTACATCCATTACCTATTTTACATTCTATCATTGTCACCATTGTAAATAGAGATCAAGTGGAAGATGTGACAATCATAACCTCAACCGTCGACCCCTTACAACAATTAGCTACGATAAAAGAGTGTATAAAGTGGCCATTTAGCTCACATAAACAATAAAGTACACCTTCTAATCAAGGTGGTAAAAGTTGGAAATCGGTAATCGGGCGTTTTGAGACCGCTTAAACGCAGCCTTTTTCCTTTTCTTTTTATACATGATCAACTTCACATAATGAACATAGTCTTATAGTCAAAATATGTAATATTACAAATTAATAAAAATTAAATATGTTGAGAATAAATTTCAACTTTATAATAAAATAACATAGTCAATATAATGAACATAAACAAATAGTTCAAGTTCCAACAATTAATACATAAGCGATAAGTGATAACTAAAGTATTAAACACATGCTTCACTTCTTTAACATAATTAGACATATTTTCATTATAAAAAATCATAAAATCGGCCAATTTTCTTGGCACGGCAACGAAAACACCTAAATTAGTCAAAATCGGGGCGCCTAGGCGGCCGCCTAAGCCGCTTTTACAACAATACTTGTGATCTTGAGCATTCATAATCTGCTTCAAGATTTTATTGCTCTCTTTCTTGAGGAATTTGTGCTTAAATAAGCGGGGACATCTATTCCCACAATTACATTATCTATTGCAAGAAAACACATTTTTCAATTGAATGCTAAGAGTAGACCTCATTATTCATTGGTTATTCTTACTCCACTCGACTTCTTCCAAGTGGAATAGCTCAAGCAGTTTGAGCCCACTACGTATGTCATGAGGTCATGGATTCGAATCATCGGTTGATCGATAAAAAAATTGTCTTATTCTTAACAAGAATAGGTCTCTTGTGTTGCATACGCATCGTAAGCTTACGGTATTCTTGTAAGAACAAATTTCGTGTAATTAGTTTATAAAAACTTCAAAGCGTTTACAATTTAATTTTAATCGGATTAAACCGATAAAATTTAGCAGACTATAGCTCTAAACTTAATCCTCTGATTCTTTTCTTCGAATGTTGGCGGATGACTTGGATGATTTGGTAGCGAAATCTTGGGTTGATCTCGTTCGAGGTCGGATTTGATGATTTATAACGTTAATCCAAGGGCTTAAGAGGCTTATCTTGGATTAAGCGCTATTTGTGGAGACTTTCCGGATGAACGCTCTTGAAGGCCGGATGAACGCCTTTGAATCTTCAAGGAGCCGTGAAGAACGCCTTTGAATCTTCAAGGAGAGGCGTCGATCGGAGGGTTGAACACTTTGATCTCGGATCGGACGCCGTTTCCGGTTGACTTGTTTTGAAGCCTCGAAGAACGTCTTTGAATCTTCAAGAATATCCGAAGTCTTCTTGAGCTCTGGAATTGAGTCCGAAATTGTGTCTCAAATGGGTGAATGAAGGCCCCTATTTATAGTTGTAGGTGAGACTAATTTAATGGTGGACTTAGAAGCCCATCGGACTTGACTTGATTTGATTTGATTTGATTTGATTTGTTTCCATGTGGGGCAATTTAATTTAACTTTCCATTTTAACGAAATTTTATATATTATATGGTAAGTTAATTGTTTTGCCACCAAGTTACAAATATTTAAATATTCATAGAATTTAATTTCAGCTCTTACGTTTATATTAAATATCAATAAATTATTTAATTTGAGAATTAATTTAATTAAATTCCCATAATATAAATATTAATTTTATTTGATATTAATATTTATTTTCTACGTGTCGCCATTTAATTGGACACAAAATTAATGTACTTACAAATGCCTCCTCGTGCTTTGTTCACGGTCATTTGTGACTTGAAGTGAATAAAGCACGAAATCTTTATTTTTTTAATATCTCATTATTAAGTGTAAGAACTTAAGCGAATTAATTAAATCATGACTTGTACTTAAAAATTTATAAGTTGCCTACGTACCTCTTTAAAGAGGATCAAGTCATAACGTAGTTCAAGGGGCAACATGACTCAATTTGAGAGTCATAGACAGTTTCGCCTCGTGTCAAGGAGATTTGATTTAAAGACTTAATTATAAGAGTCATAGACAGCTTTTGTCTCGTGTCAAGGAGATTTGATTTGAAGACTCAATTATAAGAGTTATAGATCGTTTCGTCTCGTGTCAAGGAGATTTGATTTGAAGACTCAATTTGAGAGTCATAGGCAGGTTTCGTCTAGTGTCGAGAAGATTTGATTTAAGGGACTTTTAGATAGTTTTGGCTCGTATCGAGGAGCATTATAGACAGTTTATGCTCTTATCAATGAGCTATATTTTTTTACTTGGAGGACTTTAAATAGTCTCTTCTAGCACTATATCCCCTTCTTAAACCAATTGCATTATCTTTTCCTTGAAGATAAAGCGGTCTTGGATTGAGTGACCCACTAATCGATGGTACTTGCGGTACTTTGGATCCTCGGTGCGTCCGGCTTCCTCTGCAGTCGTTTCATACTAGGCAACTCAATCAGCTTTGCATCGAGCAACTCATCGAATGTCCCGAGACATCGAGAATCAAAATGGATTTTTGTCGCATGTCCTTGAGAGTCATCCCTCTTTGCCCCTATCGTGAGGCATGTACTGTCATGTATTCTTTAGTTAAAGGCTTAATATAACCCTTGTCGCGATGTTCGAAATTGGTGGTTATTCGACTCCATTTTCAATCATGCTTAGCTCCATGTCATGAGCTCTTGTTACCGATTCTTCGAAGGTCCTAGGTCGATTCCTTGAAGAATGTATCGAGGCCCCACTACATTCTTTGGATGCACATCTCGATTGCAGAAGTTTCTAACAACCTATCTTTGCGATTCAAGCTTAGATTCCTCCATCGATTAATGTAATCGATCATTGATTCTTCTTTCCACTGGCGAGTGTTAGTCAACTTAATCATCTTTGAATGTTCTCCTTGTGTTGTAGAAGCGATTCAAAATTCCTGCTCCATCCGATCCCAACTATCGATGGAGTTAGCTTCCATATCTATGTACTAGTCGAAGGGATTTTCTTTCAAGGAGCGGACGAATTGCTTGGTCGGGTGATCTCCATAAGTTCCGGCATTGTTGCGTTTCAATGAAATGGGCCATGTCTTTGCCAGTTTCCCTTGCCATCAAATTGTTGGAATTTTGGAGATTGGTAGCCGATTGACATCTTCAAACCATCAATTTTCTTCGTGTATGGCTTGACATAGGTGAAGGATGACTTAGAACCATCGTCGAACTTGTCCTTCATTGTTTCCCGTATGAGCTCCTTAATTTGCTCCACATGGATTCCTCCATCGGTGATATCTGCAATTCCTTTGTAGTTGGCTCAATTTCGATTGCATGATGCTTGGTTGAGGTTTCTTCATCATTGTATCCCTCAACTCGCTTTCCCTTAGCAATACTTGCTTCATCATTCTCCACCTTATCCATCAAGCCGGAAATTTAGGAGTCTTGTTCTTGAACATGACGTGTGAGTCCTCTATGGTTCTAGTCAAACTGCAAGTTGTTTTTCGACGGTTGAGATATTCGTCATCATGATCGGAGCTATGCTTGAGGTTGATGAAGAGTCCGACGAGGAGTCAAGAGTAGAGCATGAAGAGTTGCCTTCCTTGCCTTCAAAGAATGTAGGATGGCTTGCTTGCAGCAGTTGTTGATTGGCGAGTTTGCTCCTAAAGAGGTCCGAGTTTGTGACCTTCTTGACATACTTTGTGTGATGGCATTGACATCAAGTGTTTGATGAGCCTACCCCAATCAGGTAGAGCTTGCGAGGACCCATTCGATGATCTTGATTTTCGAAGGAAAAGAAGAGATGAGAGGTAGAGCGGTCCCATGGCGTGCCAAATTTGTAATAACAAATTTCGTGTAATTAGTTTATAAAAACACAAAAATATTTACAATTTAATTTTAATCGGATTAAACCGATAAAATTTAGCGGACTCTAGCTCTAAACTTAATCCTCTGATTCTTCTCTTTGAATGTTGGCGGATGACTTGGATGATTTGGTTGATTTGGTGCCGAAATCTTCGGGTTGATCTCGTCCGAGGTTAGATTTGATGATTTATAACGTTAATCCAAGGGCTTAAGAGGCTTATCTTGGATTAAACGCTATTTCGGAGACTTTCCGAATGAACGCTCTTGAAGCCGGATGAATGTCTTTGAAATCTTCAAGGAGCTATGAAGAACGCATTTGAATCTTCAAAGAGAAACGTCGATCGAACACCTTAATCTTAGATCGGACGCCGTTTCTGGTTGACTTGCTTGAAGAACGCCTTTGAAGCCGAAGAATGCCTTTGAATCTTCAAGAATGTCTGAAGTCTTCTTGAGCTCGAAATTGTGTCTCAAATGAGTGAATGAAGATCCCTATTTATAGTTGTAGGCCGAGACTAATTTAATGGGTGGGCTTAGAAACCCATCGAGACTTGGTCCGATTTGATTTGATTTGATTTGTTTTCATTTAGGGCAATTTGATTTAACTTCCTATTTTAACGAGATTTTATACATTATATGATAAGTTAATTACTTTTCCACCAAGTTATGAATATTTAAATGTTCATAGGATTTAATTTCGACTATTACGTTTATATTAAATATCAATAAATTATTTAATTTGATAATTAATTTAATTAAATTCTCATAATATAAATAATTAAGTTTATTTGATATTAATATTTATTTTCCACGTGTCACCATTTCATTGGGCACAAAATTAATGTGCTTACAATTACTACTTTTGAAAAAAGTTAAAATATCAAATGTTTGATAAGAGTATAAGAATCTCATCGGGGTATAAAAGAATTAGGACCAATGATATTATATTTGATCAAGAGTATAAAAATTTATTAAATTAAAAAATAATATTTAAAGTATCAAATATTTAACTAAGGACATGTTTGTTTTGAGTGACTACTAAGAATATATTTTATTTTCCCTAAAATTTAAGTATTTCACTACAAAAAAAAAAAAACAATTTAGCGAGGGGATTAAAGAGGGATCGCGAGGGCGGGGGGTTGGCGAGGGATTTAACGAGGGCAACTTGCCCTCTCTAAAAATCTCCTCGTTAACTTATCCTCGGCTTGCCCTCGCTAATTAATAAGGGCAGTGCCTCGCTAATTGCCGAGGGATTTGGCGAGGGTAGATTGGCAAGGGATTTAGCGAGGACTAGGCTAGTGAGGGATTTGGCAAGGGCTAGGTGGCGAGGATTTGGCGAGGAATTGCCGAGGGCCAGTGGCGAGGCGGGCCTCGTCTCGCCTCGCCTCGGTAAATTTTAAACTAATAAAAAAAATGCGGCCGGGGATATCGAACCCACGCCTGGCCGCGGGCTGGCCACTGGGGCGTTTTTTCTCGTGAGCGGGTTTCGAACCCGCGACCTCCAAGAGAATAGGAGTGAGAGCTTAGGCGATTTACTGTTTAGGCAAAGCTAATCATTCAATATGATTTTGCTTTTAAATATATTAATATCATATTATGTTCAATATTTTATATATTTAATTTATAAATGTTATTCAATTAAATTTGTTTATTATAACTATTATTCAATTAAATTGTTATCGCATATATATTATTATTTTATAATTATTAATATTGTATATATTCAATTAAATTGCATCCTATATATAATTCACTATATACATATTATCATTTATTATTGTTATTATTATTATTACATATATATATTATCATATTTATAATTATTATTATTATCACATATATATTCAATTAAATTGTATACTATATTTTAGTATATATATTATTATTTTATAATTATTAATATTGTATATATTCAATTAAATTGCATCCTATAATTCACTATATACATATTATTATTTATTATTGTTATCATTATTATTACATATATATATATATATATATATTATCATATTTATAATTATTATTATTATCACATATATATTCAATTAAATTGTATACTATATTTTAGTATATATATTATTATTTTATAATTATTAATATTGTATATATTCAATTAAATTGTATCCTATAATTCACTATATACACATTATCATTTATTATTGTTATTATTATTATTACATATATATATTATCATGTGTAAATATGTACTCTTAAACAATTAAAATTAATACTTTAAATAATTAAAATTCATCATCTTAATTAATTAAAATTCATACTCGTAAACATTTAAAATTCATAAATTCTTAATTAACATTCGAAAAATTGTGATAGTTTTAAACACGAATAATTCATTCACCGCCGCCTAGAACCCGGGACCCACGGGATGGTGATAAGAACCACCCGGACCAGGTGGGTCACCACCAGGCAAGGAACCCCGCAACCCCGCATCATCTCCTGGAATTGACGTTGCATATCCGCCTGAAACTCCGCTCGCATCTCCGCTCGCAAAGCTGCGTCTCTTCGCTCCATCTCCTCCCGCACCCTCTCACGCTCCTCTTAGAGCATCCGGTTGATATCGGCTTGGGTGTAGCCACTAGGAGGAGCACTCGATGAGCAAGAGCCGAGGAGGATGCGTCTGGACTTACCCAGTGACCAAGACCCCGAAAGCTCCCGTGTTATTTTCCAACGGTATTGACATAGATCTGGGATAAGTCGAGTTGGGGTTTGGAGCTCAACCCCTGAGGACTGAGGCATTTGGGAGGCCACCTCTTGTACTTCACGTTGTACGAATATTTCCACAATTAAAATTTTAGATTACAAAAATAGACATATATATAATTTTTATAAATTATTACATAATATAAAATAAAAATACTTACAAGTGTGTCACTAATAGCCCCGTAGGTGTACTCCCCTTCACCACGGTTGTGGTAATGCCGCACTATGTCCTAGTCGGTGGGGGCTGTCCATGCTTCCTCTCTGTATTTATTTAATTAGAACCACGTGTTTAATTAAAATATCAAAGTCATATGCATACTCGGCTAATCCACGGGATCCGCCCCTATGACGGGAGATGCGATGCCGGGCCTCCGTGCTCCAACATTCGATTCCTCCTACACCGCTCGCTCTTTGACTTCACCTCTTCTCTATCCCAATAATCAAGCAATGCATTGAAGACGGCTTCATCTCATCCAGGCCTGGTTCTTGGTGACCCAAAATATTTTCACGTTGTTCAAGATATCGGTGTATCTATCTGCTACCCTACGAACGAATAACTCATACACCTCCGTTGAGTTCGTAGCAGGAAGGGTCCCACCTAGTCACTCTACGCCAAACAAAATATTATTGTACTTAATAAGCGTTAAAGTTTATAAATTAATCAAAATTAAATAGTGAATAACAAAATATAATATACAGAAATGACTCCCAAGACGTCTGCGGCCTCTCGGGAGATACATAATCTCCCGAATAGTCCTGATACCGTATTCGATGGCATCAACCTGCAAAAAGGGAATAAACACGCAAAATTAATAGACATATAAATATGACATAGTTTATTATTCACAAGTATTTAACTTACGTGCCCTCGTAGATCCATATATCCAGGATCTCCCCACGTGAGCCGGAGCCGAGCCGAGCCGGAGCCGGATGATGGTCCTCATAGGCCTCAGAGCCGACCGGCCTCGTCCTCATCCTGCTGAATAAAGGGTATTGGTGCCTGACATCTCGACCCCTGGACCCGAGATGGTCCCCACGGACCCAGACGGTCCGCTCGACCCGGCTCCCTGGACCCAGATGGTCCCCTCGATCCAGACGGTCCGCTCATCTATAACAATAATTAAATAAAACCACATTATTATACTATTCAATAATAAATAATTCATCATATATATAACATGCGAATGAAACACACATAATTATTACATTATTCAATAGTAAATAATTATTACACAAATCATCATCATTTTTTCTTCTTCTTCTTCTTCTTCTTCTTCTTCTTCTTCTTCTTCTTCTTCTTCTTCTTCTTCTTCTTCTTCCTCTTCCTCTTCTTCTTCCTCTTCTTCATTATTTTCAATATCAATTAGTGCACCGTTGACATCTCACAATATGATTGGATCATCATCCGTTTGCACAACACTAATTTGGGACTCAAGGTCGTCTTGAAAGGGAAGCTCTTGTTCATTCGTTGGCACGGTTTCAACCAAGGATCTCGGTTTGATTTTGCAAACGGCCAACCATTCATGTCTACGCTTTCCAGTACTTGCAATAGTAAATTTAAGTGGCTTGACTTGCTAACACACAAAGGATCGTAGCGGACGTATATTTCCCTTTGATTAACGTCCACAAGTTTGTAATGAGGATGTACTCTTGTTCCATTTGGCACAGATGGATCAAACCACTCACACTTGAACAGAACAACATTTTTCTCAATACGTCCAGGTACTCCAATTGCACTACTTCCTCGAGGATCCCGCGAAATCATTCTCATCTGCATCATAATTTTTACCCTTGATACAAACTCCACAATTTGAAATAGATTTTGATGAGCCATAAGTTCGTGTGTGAAATTTGTAACCATTCATGTAATATCCAGGGTATGTGGTGACACAACTCGAAGGACCGCTAGAAAGATTACGTATCCACCGATTTTGAATATTGTTTATCCTTACAAGTTGTTCAAACCACGATGCAAACTCCTCTTGTAGTCTTTCATCTTGTTCAGTCCTCGAGAGTCCCGGTTGGAATTTTTGCGATTGCTTGGAAAACATACTACAAAAGGGGATTTGATTATTTAATATACGGATTGACGTTATAATTAACAAAAGTTGAACATTATAAACTTACTCGATATACGGTTGCAACTCAGACAATTGATAACACGTACGTATGAGCCGTGTTTTTCTCCTCATCTACAATCCATCTTTTGTTCATATTTCCAAGATATCGACCGGGAGGTATAAATATGGACAAAGTACCTTTCGCTACTTGGGGTACCTCGCCACGACCATCGTAATTACGAGGTACATTGTGCCGCCTCGTCGAACGTGATCGCCAAAATAGAGGGAACAAAATATTGAGGCCTCTTTCGTTAAATACGCATTTGCAATCGATGCTTCAACATGTGCCTTGTTCCCAACACTGAGCTTTAAATTGTAAAGATACCTAATTAAATGAATCAAGTGTTTTATATATAGTATAACCATTTTAGGTAATTAAATAATTTAGAGTTATAAATTACCTCTCAAATGGATACATCCATCTATACCGCACAGGACCAACTATCCTTGTTTCGTATGCAAGGTGCAGGTATATGCTCCATCGAATTGAAGAAGTTGGGTGGAAAGATACGTTCCAACTTACACAATATAATTGGAATATCTACTTCCAATCGAGCCATGTTTTCAATCGTAATGGATGTAGAAGTTAACTCCCTAAAGAACAAACTAAGTTCGGTGATTGCTTTCCACACATTCGACGGCGAGTTTCATGAAAAGCAATCGGGAGTAGTCTCTGCATAAACACATGACAATCATGACTCTTCATCCCAAACATCTTCAATTTGCTCTAGTCTACACATCGAGACAAAGTTAGACACATAGTAATTGGGAAACTTCAACTCGCTTACCCATCCGCACATCATCCTTTTGACTCTTATCAAGTGAATAACAAGCTTTGAGATACTTTCCCGTGCGTTGACATTTCTCTAGAGAGGGACGACAACAATATTCATTAAGTTCATCCCTAGACTTATATGTGTCTTTTATTTTCCCTTCCACATTCATCACCGTGTAGAACAAATTATCAAACACATTTTTTTCAATGTGCATCACATCCAAATTATGTCGAATCAAGAGGGTACTCCAATATGGCAAATCCCAAAAATACTTTTCTTCCTCCACCACCATCTAATCTTTTGTTGTGGGCCTCAGCACCACCTTTTCTGTCACTTTTCGGTACCCCAACCAATCAATTTCTTGTAGAAGCATTTCACCTGTTCGGATGGGTGGTGGGTCATCTGTAACTACTACATTCTTCATGAATGCGGTCTTGTTCTTGCGATACGAGATGTCCCCTAGGTAAGAACTTACGATGGTTATCAAACCACATTTGTTTGCGGAGTCTTAAAGTGAAGGCATCGGAGTACTCAAGACAATATGGACAAGCGATCCTTCCGGCGGTGTTCCATCCAGACAATATTGAGTAAGCTGGAAAGTCGCTAATGGTCCAGATTAATGCGGCTCGCATCATAAACTCGCTTTCTAGCAACATCATACGTTTCCACCCCATTTCCCCACAGGATGTTCAAATCATGAATTAGTGGTGTAAAAATACATCTAAATTATCCTTTGGATTTTAGGACCAGCACCAAAACCGTCGAAACATGAATTGTTCTTTCATGCACAACCATGGGGGCAGATTATGCGGTGTCACTATCACCGCCATGACGACATCAAGTTTTCCCGATCGCCCAAAACGGCCGAAAACCATCGGTGCTCAAACTCGGCCTCACATTCCGTATTTCAACCGCAAAATCGTGGATATGAATAGTCCGGTGTTTCCAAGCCAACGAATTTGCGGGGTGACGCATAACACCCGGCCTCATCATTATAGCAACTAGCATGCTATATCATATCCTTAGCAGTAGTATTGGGATACAATCTTTGCAATCGAGGAATAATAGGAAAATAGAACATCTCTTTGAAAGGACTGTTCTTTTTCCATCGACCATCCACACCACGTCTAGCGAGGTTTGAATCGTGACCGACCACAAACCTTACAAGATTCAAGTTCCTTGTCTCGCACCCCAATATATCATACAATTATTTGCACAACAATCAATCCTCTCTACGGGAAGACCCACCCCACCCATCAACCTGTTTAGTATCGTAAAATTTCTTGGGCACCAGATTTTACGGAGGGCAAATCTCACTAATCAAATTAACTATTTGATTGTAACCCCTTTCAGACGATACTGTTCTCGGTTTTAATGTTTAAAAGACGAGCATTGAATGACAACCGAGAATGAGACTCGCAACCGTGGATACAGATCCCGATCCGCCGCACAAAGCATGTCAAAAAAATGTGCGGCATGCTTTGATTAGGATGTTCCTCACTAAGGGGCTCTTCTTCCACATTTTGGAAACTAATGTTAGGACCAGAAGTTAAGTCCATCATCATATTGTGGTAGGAGCTAGATGCTGCAATGTAAATCAACTCTATAGGAAGTCGACGCCGATTGATCATAGTGTGGTATAGAATTCCAATTTTGCTCACCGTGCAAAATCCAATTGTGATAATTAGACATAAACCCATGTCTAAACAAATGTGATTTCACGTCAATGAGTTCTCTAAAACTCTGGTTCCTACATTTGAATTTCGAGCAAGGACACCTAATCTTTCCTCCACTCATCCATTCCCGGTTACTAGTAGCGAATTCTATAAACAATTCAAGTCCACTAAGAAATTCAGAGATATCATGTCATTAATCGTTCTTGAACATACATCCAACTACGGCTTGAATAATTCATAGGAATATATCTGTTTTAGATTAATGAAGATTCAAAATTTAATTAAATCATAATTAATTCTTCCGATTAATATATTTTTTCCTAATATTAATATATATATTTTCTAAAAATTTCTAAGAGTTTTGTCTTATTTTATCGTATTCCCGCTTAATATATCAAGTTTTCTAGTGCATCCATTTCCGACTTAATTAAAATTAATCAAGTCGGAACGCACATCTCTACAAAGAAACAATATCAAACAATTCATCACCCTCAACTCCAACATCAACTTGAATCGAACATCGATTCGATTTTCAAAATTAATATTATAATTGAACTATCATACAAAAATTTGATCGAACATCGATCACCATATAAATTATTATAATATCATGCATGTAAAATAATTTTAAATCAAATAATTATTATAATTAAATTAAAACCATATTTAAATAATAATTAATTACAAAAAGAATACTTACGGTGATAGTGGTGGCTATGAAATTATACTCCCGGATCGAATCTTTTTCAATAAACGTACACACCTACAAATATATAAATTATAGCAATTAAATTAAAATTATAATAATATTAATAATCAAAATTATATAATTGCATAATTACTAATTAATTAACACTAAATAACTATATAATAATCTTATACTACTAATTTTCCTAAATAATTACTAATAATCAAAATACACATAACAATTACAAAAATTAACACTAAATAATTAATAAATCACCAACTATAACAACAAAATTATATAATTGCATAATTACTAATTAATTAACTCTAAATAATTATATATAATTCATATACTAATAATTTTCCTAAATAATTAAAATATACATAACAATTATACAAATTAACACTAAATAATTAATAAATCACCAACTATAACAACAAAATTATATAATTGCATAATTACTAATTAATTAAATCTAAATAATTATATATAATTCATATACTAATAATTTTTCTAAATAATTAAAATACACATAACAATTATACAAATTAACACTAAATAATTAATAAATCACCAACTATAACAACAAAATTACACAAATAAATGCATATGAAAAATTTAAAATACAAATTTTATCCACTAAAATAACAACAAAAATAACCGATTAAATCTTAAAAATTTACCGTAGAAATGTTCCCGGAATGCGTACTACAAAGCCCGACAAGAATTAACGTCAATTTTCCGGCGACATTGGCGGCGCGGGGATGGCGATTTGTGGGGGAAAACGTGAGCGGGGAGAGAGGAGAGAAAGGAGATCGATATGTATTTAAAACGAATTTGGCGAGGGCCCTACCGAGGGGCACCTGCTCTCGTTAAAATTGGCGAGGGCCGGTAATTAGCGAGGGGCCCACGCCCTCGTTAAATCCGTCGGTATTTGGCGAGGGGTTCGAACCCTCGTTAAAGCCGTCGGTAAATGGTGCCCTCGCCTTCCTCGTTAAATCGCGAGGGTTTTCGACCTCGCTAATTCGTATTATTTTTGTAGTGTTTGTTACCGTTGATTTATATACCTATGACCTAAAAATATGATAGCCTAACATATGTTTTTCATTTTTGAGTGAAAATGTATCTCTCCCTTTATGAGGTATTAAAATGATCGTCCATTTATTACCAAGTTAATTGACAAAAATATCATTTTTTATTTCCAAAAATATAGTAGATGGGGGTATAATTATAAAATTTTAACTTATCACATAAATTAATTCTCAATCCAAACACTTGAAAATATTAAGATTCACGTTAAACTATGTTGTAATATATATTAACAAACATGTGATTTGTATAATTTAGTAAAACATATCACATAACAAATAAAATGTATCACATATTTCACTATCCCTCAAAATTTAATACCCAAAACAAATGAGTCCTAAAAGTATCAATAAAACACCATAAATCTATAATGTATAGACTTTGCCCCTTAACAATATATAAATATGAATTCACTGATCAATTGTTTTGTTCATGTAAGAATTATATATAGCTAGGCAATCATGTTTTTTCCAGCTTTCTTATATTCTTTTTCCGGGTGTGGACTTTGGTTGATTTTCCTAATAACAAACACAAGAACAAAGCGCCCAAAACAATTATCCCACATCGGAAAGACGTAATAAAGGTTGAGAGTCACATGAATAAAAATTGAGGAGTTGCCTCTTGAATAATCACGCAGCTGCGCGGTGAGCACAAAGCGAACTATTCTTTCGCCTTTTACTAAAGAATACCGTGTGCTCGCTGCAATTCAAGCAGCATACGCCTTTTTTTGGAGGGTCATTTCTTTTTAGAGAGGCCCCATCAAATCTAGTTTAAGTGTTTTAGTAACCAATAACAATTTAACAACAAATAAATATTGCACATGTAAATAAGTATGTATTTGTTTTATTTGCACTACACAAAAGCTTATAAAACTTGTACCAAAGATTAAACACAATTTTTGCAGGAGTTTCACTTTTGTTCCTCATCCTCAGAAATTGAAACCTGTCGCATTCAAATTAAATTAAATTATTTAAAATGTAACTAAAACAGCAAAGGGTGTTAATACATTGGTGTGGAAGAGTCTACATCAAAATCTAACGTTGGATTCGAAGCAAGCATGTCTATTTGAAAGCACATTAAAAAGTTTTGATCATGATATCGACTTTAAAATATGTACGAATGCCTAATATTGTGCATTGAAATGACAAATCAATACTCAACAAACAATAAAATTCTCTGTCCCACACCAATAAGGCAGAAGATCAATTTCTAAATGTGTAATTCAATTTCCTATGTCGGATGGTACTTATAGTTTTTTTTAGACTCATTGACCGTCTACAACAAAAGAGAAAATAATAATAAATAGAAATGATAATTAATGGGCTAAGCGCGTCTTCTTCTTGCGCCTGTGATAAACCAATGACACCTATTATAAATATGGAGCTAGATAACCATTCAACCTATTTTATATGGCCTTGGAAAAAATATTTTGTTGTCGATCCAAGAAAGATCCAATTTCTCATCTTTCACGAAAAAGATCACCATTATTATGGGACACTTTTGGGGTGAGACAGTCTTATACATAAAATGAATTTCACTCCTAATCCATTTTACATAAAATCGCTCATATGATTTTTTGTCAAACGTTAGACTTCCTGACAAACAACATAGCAGGGTACCCAAAATATAATGAGGGGGTGTTTGACTCGCACGCCCTGCATTTGGTTGGATTTGTGGTTATTAAAAGGTGACATATATTTATAAATTATTGATTTAATTATAACAATTCATTTTAATGATCGATTTAATTACAAAAGTACGCCAAATGGATTCCACCGCTTTTTGACAGCAAGGACAAATAGCCGAAATGACCAGAGTTTCTTCCACGTGGCATTTTGAACACTTCCATTCTCGTCGGTGAAAAGGAATTATTGCTTCCTTTTAATTAATATAACAATTATGCAATTGATATTTGTATTTGTTTTAAAATTATTATTGCTTTTAAACTTAATTCTTATTTTAAAATAATTTTGGTTTTAACAATTTTCCACGTTTCTCTTTAATTTGCATCAAAAAAAAATCTTCTTTTTTTTTTTTTTAATATTTTCCGTAGACACATCTCTCATCTCTTTTTCATTTGTTGGAAAGTACAAAATGTATATTCTTTAATTCTATATAAATAAAATTTTAAAAACCACGATCATTTCGAAATAAAGAGAGTATTACTTCATTTTTCGTAAATAAAACAAATTGCTTAATATCTTCTACTAGAGTAACTCTAATGAAAGCGATCTCGACTATTAATGGAAATGAGTATTTTTAGAATCGAATGGGTACGCTCTCGACAGGATTATGAAGGTACTATAAAAAGAGAAAACTTGACACTTCTTTTATATTGGAAGAGAATTTAATGGAACCGCACACTTTCTAGCTAAGTTAACCGAGTCACCAGTTGATTCTCCGAATTGGATTAACTCTACGGTAAAAGTCTGGATACAAGATCTATGGTCTAAGGCTTTGTGTGGTTGAGGACCATATTACTGTATTGTCCAAAAAAACACTCTTACATGAACTCTACATGACAATGATAGGACTTTTCCATGATCCAAGATTTCCTAATGCATGATTGTGATAGACATTGTCGGCGGACGCATGCACAGGCAAAGGAGGGCAAGTGTCCTACCTGAATTTTGGTATCTAATATATATATTTTTTAAGTCAAATGTTTTAATATTGTGAAACATAGTGTAATGGTGAGTTAGTTATTTGTTTGTATCATGGTATATGGGTTCAACTCCTACTTTTTGGCACACATGTAACATTTTTTTGTTATTTTCCTTTAACTTAGTGCTAAATTTTAACACTTAATTATTATCTTACTTTTAAGTATTTTTTTTACATGCATACATATATTAATTGCATATACTTATTACATTTCTTTATTATTTTGTTTTAAGTAATTTCTTATATACATGTATTAATTACATATTTAATACTTATTACATTTATTTATTATTTTGTTTTATTTTAAGTAATTTCTTATATACATATATTAATTACATATTTAATTTTATTATAATGCTAAAATTTTCAGTTTTATAGTGAAGAGATGCACATTTGAGTAAAACTTCGCCCAAGTGACACACATTTGAGTACAACTTTGTCCAAATGCTATAAGTTTTATCTTTTTTTTTTTTTTAATTTGCTTAGCAATATAAGTAAATTTTTTTGAAATTTTATGTTATGTTTTAAACGTAATGTTCTTAAACCACATATTTATTTAAATATATTAAATAAAAATACAACTTATATTATTATAGGCAAATTCTTATCATTCACTCATTATAAAGTATTAAAACAACATTCTCAAATTATGATATGTCTCACCTTTAGACCATTTAATGTATTGGGTACTTAATATAAAATTTGAGATTAATTATAAAAAAGTCATTTAAATTTTATTTTTATTTTATTTCATATAATTTTGTGCCCTCCCTGAATTTAATTTCTACGTCCGCCCCGGACGTTGTACATAACAATGATTTTTTATTGAGCAAATGGTGACTCGAGCCCATTATTTTAAATCATAAGTAGTGGATTTATAACCACTTAATCTATATCACTTTGTCCATAACAATGATAGTAGTTATGCATGTCATGATAGTACAAATCTAGTCATAAGATAAACTAATAATTTATATATGTTTCTTTTTCTCTTTATGCCACTCAATAAACCACCCCTAGAATAAAGTGATTCTATTCCGAATTGGATGGAGAAAATACCGAAAATATCGATATATCGATGTTACGTGCCGAAAAATACCGAATTTGCGGTATCTTGAAAATTTTCGATGCGGTATCGGCATACAATTTTTTAAATTTTTGGCATATTTCGTATACATCGGTATGTACCATACCGTTTAACATATTAAATAATTATTTAATTAATTAATTTATAATTTAAATAATATATTAAATAATTTTTAAATTAATTGTTCGGTATGAACGGTATAATCGGTATAATTCGGTATATCAATATATCGGTATGATTCGGTATAAATGGTATATTCGCATGATTCAAAGATATACCGAATTTTCGGTATGGTATGTTATCTTGAAATATCGGTATGGTATGCGGTATAAAATCTTTGAATACCAAAATTTCGCACGTATCAATATATATTTATAAATACCGAATTTTTTAAATGCAGTATACGGTATTTTCGGTATACCGTACCAATCCATCCCTAATTCGAAGCATGACGAAAGGAGGAAATATCTATAGATAATTAAATGATACTCCTCCGTCCCACCGAAAACTACCCATTTTTCCATTTTCGTTGTCCCACCCAAAACTACCCATTCATTTAAATGGCAAAAGTTTTTTAACAACTATCTCCAATTTTTTATTTTATTATCACTCAATTAAAATTAAAACTTACTCCTTTTTAGTTCTCTCTATCTACCTTTTTATTTTTTCATCACATCTCGATATACACTTAAATTTTTTTTTTTAAGTGTGCAAAAATCAAATAGATAGCTTTGCTTGATGTAAGAATATTTCAAGGAGTATATGGATATCCCATGGCCATGAAGATGGGGGATGGGTAGATTTTGGAAGTAGTGCCGTCTTATCAAATATATCAACCCATGACACTCTTTGCTTCTATCACAACGAATCAATGCTTCTTTTACACCACAACAATAAATATATAAATAAATATATTTTGACTTTTTTTTTTTTTTTTTTTTGTGTTCGATATTATTTAAAATTGATATAAATTAAGTTTATTCTAAACCCTTACTCATTATCACTAACTTATTTTTTAAATTATATAATGGAATTTAATCCTACCAGGTGAGACAATTTTACAAAATTAGAGTCTCATGAACTTTTGGATTAGGATATGATACGGTATTTTGTGGCATAGCCCACTTAACACGCAGTCCAAATTTACTTTGATTAATGGGCATAGGACAAATCGCTTATTGGACCCTCGGCCCAAGTTCCCTTGATTAGGGATAATTCAGATGAGAGGTGGGGCTCACGGCCCAAATCCTTTTAATTACGAACTAACTCGAGCGAGGTTGGGCCTCCGGCCCAACCCCGAGATTAACCAACGAATATGGATAATATTGAGTGGGCTTGAGCCCATTTAGAATGAATGACCGAAATGAGAGGATGGTCCACTTTGGCCCACCTCTTTATGAAAATATCTTTTTACTTGGTCAAACAAGGAGGATCCTAATCGGATGAGATAATTATGCCTCAAGAAAGAGAGAGATTCCGTAATCTCCCTCGTGCACTGGAGGTGGGTAACTGCTTTCCACAAGAAATGTAAAATATGTTCTCCCACGATGGGAACATGGTTGGAACATGGAGAAAATTGATGTACATGGTATGTAAATTATCATCTATATATTATCATTCAACACGGAAGAAGAGGTAATCGATTCGATACTTATGAATTACCCACCTCACTAAATATTCTTGGGTTCTCTTGATTTCGACTTGAGCGTCGGAGTGCCTACGCTTGGAGAACCCTCCGCGTATTTGTGTAGGTTGTTTACATGGACGGAGGCCGCCTTAACACAACCTAATCGGGCTTTCACACGTAAGGATCCGTAGCGAATTCGGCCCAATACGGTTACATTTTTACGTATCGGGATATTTGCACATATTTGTTATCAATTTACCGCCCACAAAACCTTTTATAAATCTAAGTTCATGTTAACTTCTTTCTTCAAAATATAATTGTTTAATATATAAAGTGTCGTTATTTAACATAATCGAAGTCGCTATTTAGTAATTTTAAAAAGAACAACACGAAAAATCAAACTTTTTTAAACAATGATACTTCTTTTGAGACTACGTATACTAAACAGTTGATACTTAAAAAGAAGTTCACGTGAACTCGAATTCATAAAAATTTACTTTTCTAAAATGTATTGATGAGTTTAAAATGTAACAATACTCACAAGAAGTCATAGCTCCAATCACGATCAACGTCACGCATTTGAGCAAAACCTGCAAAAATAGGTCAAGGAATTTCTATCGTCGATCCTCCAAATGACTTAATATATATGTATATATCTTACCATTTTTTCGAATATAAACATATCAAAGTGAAAATTTAAATTATGTTAAATAATTATTAAATTTTGATTGATCGAATAAGTAATGACTCGTATTACTTTATAATAATATAGGAAGTGAGGTTCTAACCAATTAACACATTTTATTTTGTTATTAAATAAATAATAAGTAGACTTTATTATGTAGGAAAGAGAGAAAATGACTAATATTGGTTGCAGAGAAATCACGCCGCAATTGAGGCGTGACTCGTGAAGGCAATACAATAAATCTTATTTAAAGAAAAAGCAATCTCTTTCAGCTTAGTTCCTCATGACGCGGTAGAACTATCAAGTATCTTAATTTTTGGCCATTATATAGATTAAAAAAATATTAATTATAAATAGGTTTAAAAATTTAAATAACATTGTAAAAATATTTGAACCAATGCACAAAATTTTTAAACATTAATCTATTTATAATTTTAAATTTTTATTAAACTTATGTGTAATTTTCTCGTTATAAGAAGAGAATTTGAAGTGTGAGATTTATTAAAATTATTGTTGTATGAAGTATGATTAAGAGAAACAATATTAATTTAATTATTATATAAATAATATTAGTGTTCTATCTCCACGTATATTAATATATATTAATATGGAGTTGATTCTGCCGACATTAAAATTTATATGTGATTGCGTGACATGCATGTAGATATTGAATTTGGGATATTAAGTATTGATATAATGTGTACGTAATAATTGAGTTTAATTTTTAAAAATGATAACTCTAATACTATATGGAGTATATTTTTATGTGAATAAGGTGTTTCAATTTTATTAAACATCATCTCTCGAAAATTTCTCACTAAAATATCGTTGGTTTTTTTTTCTTTAACACAAAATTTATAACATCTTAAGTTGGGAATAAGATGTTTCTATTTTATTAAAGATCTTCTCTCCAAAATTTCTCCCTAAAATTTATCGTTAGTTTTTCTTGATGCAAAAGTTTATGTGTTTCGTATACATACATCATAAATTCACAAATTCACAGTGTTTCACTTTTCAACTTCATCCAATTTTTTATACTATGATACTTAAATGCTTGATACTTTAAATGTTACTCACTCTATCCCCTATTCCACTTAACATGTGTCCGTTGGGTTTGTCACAAATTTTAAGAAAAAATACTCCGGTAAAGTAGATAAAGTAAAGGGTATTGTGGGGTCCATTTAAGAATAAAGTAGTTGTTTGTAAATAAAATACAATGACAATTTAAGTAATTAAATGATAGTTAAAGGATGAAAATAAAATAGTTATGTCCATTAAGAAAATGAGCACATTTTTTGGATAGACAAATAAGGTACGTGAACATTTTTTTAAAGGACGGATGAAATATTTTTAAATTTAAATATTATAATACTTTGTTTATTATATTAAATATGAATAATTTAAATAGTAAAAATATTAATTTATTGTTGATACTTATGATATCACTCACCTTAATTCTTGATATTTTCAATGAAATTTTTAATACACTTGATCAATAATTGATACTTTATATTTTTTTAAATAATAACATTATAAATTTATGGTATATACAAAATAGAAGATATCTATTCATTTCTTAAAGCCCCCTTTTTGCTAAGTTTCTCCTTTTGTACCTCCATCGTTTTTTTTTTTCTTTCTGTGTTCTCTAATTCGAATTCAAAGTGTTTGTCTAATCTAGTATGTAATTTTTTCTTGTTATTGCATGGTAGAGCTATGAAATTTTACGCGATTTCTTTTTATTTTTTAAAATTTATATATTTAATGTAAATGTGGCAGAAATTTTCATATAAAAAAATTGCACATATGTTAATCTTGACTTCACACAACATAGTACATAAAACGTGAATTTTACATAGTAACTAACATTTTGAACAAGAATCTTTGAGTTGCACTCCGTCAAGTTTATTAAATCACAATTTTCACTCTTAAAAATATACATTTATTTATACATGTCATTATTATACCCACTATTATATATTTTCCTCTAATTCATCATATAAGTTATCTGATTTTTCTTTTAAAAAAACAACAAAAGTGTACAGTTCTCACTTTTCTTAATATTAGTGTTAAAAAATATATATGCAAATGTCTATAAAACAAAGAGAATACTACTTATAAATATATTTAAATGGTAGACATACTAGACTTGTTTACACAATAATAATAATTGAAAATGGTGTCATTACACGACGGTAAAATTAATTAAAATTAAAATAAGGGGGCGTTTTGTTGAAAATTCTTGAATGAGAAAATGAATGAAAAGGAATATAGGATAACTGTGGTGGTTAATAAAAGTAAAAAATTATTAATGTTACAACTTTTCCTACTAAATAATGTAATTATTACCAATTTTGATTAATTTTTTTCTCTCTCATATAATAGTTTCTCCTCAATCATTTCCACCATCACTATAACTTTCTTTTGTTCAATATTTTTTCAAAATTAAAACACTTGTTATATAATTATCATTGAAATAATTATACCTCAAATTAGAGACATAGAAAAATATATTAAAATTTTATTTCCATTAAAAAATTTAGAAAGCCCCTTAAATATTGACACACACCCTCAAACACGCATCAAGGAGAGAGAGAAAACGAATATACTCGTGAAAATACAAATCATCACATCATATGATATGACAAGACAATTCTGTTAAATTTTATATAGTATCTCCAAATTGTTCGCTTCTAGGAAAGCTTAACCATTACATCACTACCAATCAATTTATTTTTCAAATAACTTCTTTGTCTAATTTTTGCTAATATAATAATAAGATTAGGAATGAGTCTATTGTGAGGTGAGTGGATGTATACACTCATATTTTATTATCATACTTTTCAATTAATTTTATTAACACATTTCAACGATGCTAACACCTAAGCATTTTTCAATTATTATAACTAGCATTTTTTTATTTATAATAAAGTGACACTTTTCAGCTTATAACACTTTGCACTTTATGGCGGATTCAAGTGCATGCATAGAGTGAGTGAATATGAGACCAAACCAAATTTTAAATATTCATGAACCCCCATTTATATAAAATCTATTTAAAATATAAAATATTATATTTGAATTATAGTTTGCAATTTATGCCTATCACAAGTAGCATAAGAGAATCCCGATCCAAAAAAAAGAATAGCATAAGAGAATATTCTCTGAAGTAGTCGCATATGGAAAATTGTGGTTTGGGAAATTTTGTAGAGAAAATAGATTAATGCAAAGTTGCTTGAATTTGAATAGAATGCATTTAAATTTTGTTGAATAGGATTTAATAGAATTAACAACTTTCATAATTCCCAAATTTAATATAAATTTTATCCTATGGTAAAATATTATGTGTATATATCATATATGTTATACCATTGATATTATTGTTTGTAAGATTTAATATTATTGTTTAGTAATGTACGATGAAAAAAGTGTACATGATATGTACTCTAATTATATTTTCATCGTACAAATAATGTCTCGAACACATAATCCTACCACATAGATAGTAGGACTCGATTATATTATCAAAGAAATTAGACAAACGAGTATATAATATGTACTCTAATTATAGAGTTGGTCTCTTGTGAGGTGAGTGGATGCATACAATCACATTTTATTATGACATTTTTCGCTTAAATTTGTCAAAGACATTTCAATGATACTAACACCTAGCATTTTTCAATTATTATAACTAGCACACTTAAGTCAAACAAGATTTTGCATTCACCATATTCACTACGTAATGTATATGTATTTTAAATAATTATAGTAATTTTTATTTAACGGTTATACTTATTTGTACTAATAATTATAATTGGAGCACACTTATGTGAGAGTCTCATATATGAGATAATTCTCATCTCTAACCTCGTTTTACATAGTTGATACTCTGTCACATACTTGATATTCCCGTTGATAATGTATTTGATATTCCCGTTGATAATGTATTTGATATTCATGCTTACATATTTGATACTCCCGCATATATATTTAATATCTCTGCTAATGTATTTAATACTCTTTTAAGGGGTGAAACTCGTCTAAAGTATGTGTTAATATATTTGAAATTTTTGTGAGGGGTGAAACCTTACGAATCTCATATGAGTTTTTGTTGTAACAATTAAACGACGGTAATCGCTGTTTAATGCAAATTATCACTTTAATCTTTTTAAAATACAACTTAAATTGCCACTACTCTTTCTCGTCCCACATCGCCTTTTACTCTTTCCTTTTTAGTCTGTCTCACATTAGTTTTCACATTTCGAAAAGGAAACTCCTCATTAACCTCCACGCTCACAATATTCATATATTTACACAAAATATCATTATTTTTTACATTCAATCCAACCATTTTCCTTATTTTAACAATAATAATTTATGAAATTACTTTTCAATATTTCACTGATTACACTTTTTTTTAAAATGTGTGTTTAGTATCACAGGGAGTATTATATAGTGTTTCTTGTTTGGGAGAAGCAGGTTTGAATATTCTCATTACTCTAGTAATATTCTCTTAAAAAGGAAATATTCTCTTACGCAATTCATTTTCCACGTGGCGCGTGCTTGGGCCACAGATCTTTTTGACGAAATTTAATTAATTAATTATTACGTTTATTGCCTTAAAAGTTTTCTTATAAACGTGCACAACATGATTTAATCATATTCTGCTTCAGAAATAAGAACGCGTTGAAGAACATCTACAATTTTGAATTTCTAACAAGTCTTCTTTCGGCAGCGTTCTTTGGGCTGTCAACATCAAATTGACAGCCCATTCTGATTTTCTTCCCTCATATACACCAGGAAATCCAGGTAATTTCTATAACCCCTCAGATTTCGCCATTGATAATTGTTATCTGATATTATCTGCAATTTCGAGGCACCAATTTCATTGTTGATTTCACGCAGGTGTCTCCGCTCCTGTTTCTTGGTGTTGTGGGTTCTTTTCTAACAAATTTATTGGCCCTAATTTTCTGTTTTCCATTTCAATTTCGTGTGAAAAATTGTAGAAAATCATGGGTTCGTTATCTGGGTTCTTGCAAAGGCCTGTTCTCGCGGCCTCTGCATTAGCAATAGCCTCTGTTTCTGCTGATTGTTATGAAAAATTGCGCCCATGTAAATCATCTGACCCTTGTTCTTCCTTGGAACAATCGAACCCTTCTTGTTCATCCACATTTAATTCTTCAGAACAAATTAATTCATTATGGGTTTCTCGAATTTCGGTTTCTAAGTTATCCCAATTGTCATTTATCAACGGAATTCGTGTTCCCATCCCTAATGTGCACATACCAATTCCCAATACTAACACTAATTATTCTTTGATAGCATCTTCCCCTGTTTTATCCAACCTATACCTATCAGCTGATTTGGTTAAGTCTGCTAAACCAGCTGTGTATCCTTATAGTGTACCTTCATTGCCGTCTGATGTTTTATATAGATGGCATTTACCTAACCCGACGCCATTGATTTGTCGGGGGTTCTGATTGTTCGTCAGCTAAATCTAGGACAGTAGTGGTGTTGTTAGGATGGTTAGGCGCGAAGCAGAGGCACTTAAAAGATATGCAGATTGGTATACGTCGAGAGGCTTTCATGTTATCACGTTTACGTTTCCAATGTCCGAGGTTCTTAGCTATCAAGTGGGGGAAAGCTGAGAAGGATGTGGAATTGTTAGTGAATCATCTTGCTGATTGGTTGGAAGAGGAGCATGGAAAGAATTTGGTTTTTCACACATTTAGTAATACGGGGTGGCTAACGTAAGTGTCATGTGAATTGTGATCATACTTATCAATTCGTTAATTTAAATGGAGAATTGTGTGAATATATGTATTGATGTATATCTTTACTTTGTGTTGTAGATATGGGGTCATTTTGGAAAAGTTTAAGAACAAAGATATTGCTCTAACCGGACGGATAAAAGGTTGTGTTGTCGATTCTGCTCCTGTTGCCACACCTGATCCACAGGTAATGTTGCTTATAGAATAGACAATTTTGATCGTTCATGTTGAGATCTCTTTTGTTTCCGTTTCTTGCGTCGAAACTCCATTATTCAAAGTGGGCGCCTAGTTCAAAATCATCAACGGAAATCATTGAGTAGTTAATTACATTGAGAATGATGTTACATTGTTAGTGTATTGCTCTAATCTTGAAGTAAGTTGAGACGAAACATGATTATTAGTTAAGGAATAATGGAGCGATTGAAGAGAAATGATTACAAGGGACAAGATAGTTAATCAAAATGGAGTAATGACTAATTAATTTTTAGTTTCATCACCTCATCCGAAATATGTTGAACGTAAAATGATCATCGTTTATTCTCATTAATCACCACATTTGCCCTATATTCATTTACGATTCCCTTTGAAGAATTATGAACCAAAGGCCCCCTTAACCTTGCCCAGTCGTGCTGTAGTTGGTTGTTGTCTGCTTTTATGTTCAATATAAGTCACCTTTGAATCCTAGAATGCTGAGGAGAAAGTGCTAGAATATATTTCATCGAGGACATGCTTATAGATATTTGAAGTTTTCTCGGTGTGTAGCTCATTTTGTTTTATATTGTCTGATTTTCTTGTAAATGCAGTCAATGATTTTTGCCTGACTTGTATATATTTCTAGGTTTTTGCTTCTGGCTTTTCTGCTGCTTTCCTGAAGAAAAATAGTGTTGCAACGAAAGGTTCAATTATTGAAGTAGATGCAGAGAAACGAGGTGGAACCAGAACCACTATTGAAGTCAAACCAGGTTTAACTGAGGCGGCTCTACTCCTCATTCTGGAGAAGGTCTTTGGAGTCGTTTTGAGGCATCCTTCGGTAAACAGGTACTTTAGCTTTATAACCATTTGGTAAAAACTTCTACTCACCATGGTGCAAGTTCGACTCAATTTTGACCAAAGTTAGATCATTCGCCAAAGAGAAAAAACTAAAATATATAATGGGAAGTGTTAGTGTTACAAAAGAAAGTATTTCTTTATAACAATATTAGTACTTTTTCAATATACAACCAGTATTTTTCATCACGTGCGCTGATACTTTTCGTCACATTAACTAATACTTTGAGATCACTTTTCTCAATTATTCGTGAAAAATATCAAAAACTTGGTTGAATTTTTTTAGGCAAAATTGCACACGTTGCATAGTGCAATGGATGCGCCAAAGCGTTACTCTTTTAAGTTTTCTTTATACAAAGATAACTTGACTCCTTTTATTGTGTGAGCAAACTACATATTACTCCGTGCGTCCCGGAAAAGCTTTCATATAATGACATTTGTGTAAATTAGTGAAAATTGTGAGGGTGAAGATTATAAAGGGTTTTTAATTTTAAGGGTGAAGATTATAAAGAGTTTTTAATTTTAAGGGTGTGAAACTTATAATGGGACGGACGAAAAGGAAAGTGTGAAAGTTTTTATGGGACGGAGGGACTATCATGTATTTTTCATTTCATTTTTTTAAATTTAAATTGTCTAGTAATTTGCATAGCAATAATCTTAATTTGTACATTTTTCAATCTACAGGAGGCTTTCGGATGTACTGAGCGTATTGACATCCGAACAACCGAGCTGTCCGCAGCTGTACATATATAGCTCTGCTGACAAAGTGATTCCAGCAGGGTCCGTTGAGTCCTTCATAGAGGAGCAGCGAAAGAGTGGACACGAGGTTAGAGCATGCAACTTCATCTCGACCCCACATGTTGATCATTTCCGGAATGATCCAAAACTCTATTCTTCTCAGCTCACTCGATTTTTGGACGATTGCGTGCTGAGGGACAGTAAACGCTCTTCTTGAATAGGCGACTAATAAATCACTCATTCTTTCACTAATCATTCTTTTGAAGTCGATACATGACTTCTGCCTATACTTTCTTCCCTTGCTGTACTTGCTAGTGCGATGGCATATAATGAATTATTTTAGGTACTTTGTTAAATGAGATAGTAGTTTTTACTATCACCATTTTGATGATATGAAAAAAGCAAATTATCATGAATCAGCTTTACGTTAGCCCTAAATTTGCCGTATTTTATTAAAAATAAAAATTAAAATAGCTCAAGGAAATACAAGAGATAAGAACTGAAAGAAAGGGTTCGGTTTGGGCTAGGGGTGAGCATCGTTCAATAAAGTTACCATACCGAATCGAAATAATTGAATTTTTATATAATATGTGATCTAAACCGATCTAATAGCTCCTATGGCCAAAAGGTCATGGGATCGAATCATCCTTTGCCCATAAGAAAGAAAGAAAAATCGACCTAATAGCTAATAAAATCGAAGATTGGTGAACTAAAATTTTTGGTTCCACGTTTTTTCTAAAGGAAAATAATCGAATATCGTTAAGAAAGATGGAAAACAAACCATCTCTCGATTGACAAATAAAGTTCGATAGACATTCCCACCAATTTCCGTAACTTATATAAATTGTATTTACCATCCATGAGAAGCTAAAGAATGAGCAACAACATTAACACGTCTAGGTTTTCAAAAGACTCCAACACAACTCAAGACCGTAGACTGCAATCGCTGCCGGTGAGGCCAAGAAACGAAATGGTATGATGATCGAACCGAGAAGACGCAGCCTCCAACACCACTTATCGTTGCTAGGTGAATGACTAGTAGGTAACGAAAGAATTTCACGAGTAATGTTCGAATCAAACTCTAAGATGTGAATTCCAAGAGTAGGATGTAGAATCGATAAGCTCGAGACACGTGCATTCGGACTCAAGCATGAATTTGAGATCTGTGTTGAACCCGTCGAGGAAGGATGAGTGAGGATGATATATCGTCCGTGCCGAGTTGAAGAAGAACGTGCCAAGCTCAACAAAGCCGATTAAAAGCTCTCAAATCTCCCCATTCCACCGGAATTTCCGGATTAACACTTGGAGATCATCAATAAATCACATTGATCAAGCACCAAAAGTAAATTCTTGTTTTTTAGACAAAAATTTGTATGAGAAACTAGAACAAGTTAATTTGTGTTGTGACATGGATATAACCCAAGGATTTGTGCTCGCGCTAATCCTCGAGGCGCGAGCACTCCCAACGGGCTATGCGAGCAGGTGGGGAGCACCGACCCCAAGGTCCCGATGGTAAGGTCCCGGCGGGCAAAGCTGCCCGAGCAGATGCCCGCCGTCGTTGTCCCAGCGAGCAGAGGTCCAAATGAGCAGAGGTCGGCCGGGCGAAGGCGGGGGACAAGATCTTCCCTCGGAAGGGAAAATCTCCCAAGGCGGGCGCCGTCGAAACACCATGCCCGTAAAGGGCAAAGATCCCTCCAATACGTAAGATCTCAACCACCTTGCCACGTGGAGGACGCCGATAGGGCCGAGTTCTGCCGCCGACCGGCGCCTTACCTAGAGCATTAAATGTCTTGTAGCATTTAATGCACCCGATTTTAAGGGATTTATGAGCCGCCAATTATCATGTATAAATAAGACCTATAAGGCATAATAACACGGATCGAAAAATATCCAACTTTAAGCCTCGGGACTCATCCTCCCAAAGAAATACTCTTGCATTTATCGCTTTCCCGTATTTATTACATATGATTGCCTCATTTAATACGCCGAGTAACGCCCATTAAATTCAAAACTCCAGCATTCAATACTCCTTATTCAACACCGTTAAACAGCGAATTACTCATCCTAATTCCCGATAATTAGGGGTATAATTCGTGTAACAACAATAATTGGCGCCGTCGTGGGAAACGCTAGACAAAAAGCCACCCCCAACTAGAATTTCGTGTGCCCCAAGTCATCATGGCCAACAAGAGAGCAACCGGCCGACCTCGCCACCACGATGACGGAGAACATCGAGGGCAAAATAGCCCGGTCCGCGGCGGGGAACAATACCCCTACCTCTCCGGGAGTACCAAACTCCGGAGCGGGTAAGCCGAGCCATCCAACAGCCTGTGCCCGGGCCCGAGAGCTCGAGTCTCAACCGTGCCCGTCGCCATCCCGGTTGAGGGCCCGCCCTGTGCCCCGAAGGGCAAGAGAAAGGCCGGTGAACAGAGGCCGAGAGTCGGGATCGCTCCGGGGCCCGCCACCAAGCGGTCGGTCTTCAATCGCCTGGGCTCCTGTGCTCAAGGCTTGACTTTAACGAACGGCCCCTGCATCTCCACCAAGGGGCTGCCCCCGTAATCCCTGCGCCCGCCAGAAGTGCCGGCCGTGGCAAGGTCCGTGATCCCGGCCCTAGACCGCATTGGCCCCAACGCCATCCACCGGCCCTCACGCAACTGCACTCGCCATTATTGCCTGCAGCCGAAACTCGACCTCATCGAGGGCCGAGTGGATGCCCGCGAGGGGTCCCCGTGAGGATGGTCGTGAACCGGCCCCCGTCCATGGCCGCCGAGATGGCCGAGGTCCAGACAAAGATCCTACCCCGCAGATTGCCCTCTACGAGGGAAAACGGACCCCGAGGTCCACCTCGGTAAGTACACTACTTACATGACAGGAGGGGGCTTCCGATGCGACCAAATGCCGCCTATTCCCACTCACGCCGGGCGAGCCGGCCCACAAGTGGTACACCTCCATCCCCTCTCGAACGATCGACTTCTCTAGTCTCGGCGAGCGCTTCATCTCCTACTTCGCCTCCAAGATCGCTCGCCCGGCAGCCGACAGAGGCTCATGGGCATCAGTGCAGACGGAGAATGAATCCGACGAGGAATACCTCGACCGACTCGACGAGATCCTCCTCACGGGAGCCCGTCGGCGACGAGCTGCGGCTCCATGCCGCTATGAGCGGACTCGGGCGGATTCGCACATGTTCCGCCACATGACCAAGCAATACCCCGATTCCTACGCCGAGTTCGGGCGCGAGCCGGGTGACCTGATCACCCGACAAAGCTGCTCGAACAACGCTCAGGCGAAGCCAGAGCCAACCCAACAGCTTGGCGGAGGAGGCACCGCCCACCAAGAAGCCCCAAAACCCGAGGAGGAGGGACCGGGCCAAGACCCGGAACCTTCAAGAGTTTCAAGAGGTGGCGATCGTGGAAAACCGAGGCATACCCCCGCATACGTGTTTAACGCAATGAAGGGGAAAGGAGTTTTCACCCAACCAAAACCCCTCAAGCACAATGCCGGAAAGCGAACTCGAGCAAGTTCTGCGCCTTTCCACGACGACCGAGGCACAATACCGGCGAATGCGGGGACCTCCTCCGCCACTTTGGAAACTCTACGAGGACGGGAGGCTAAACGAGCACGTCAAGAAGCTCCGCCCCACGCCCGCGACAGACGGCGAAGAGCGCGAGACCACCTCGCCGGAACCGTGATGAGGCGGCCCAAGCGGCGGCCGTGGTCGCCACGGACACCGAGGCGGGCTACAGCGGCGAGGACCTTCCCCGCGAACCCGGGGATGGGTTCGGATGATCCGGCCGGGAGGGAGTAGCTTGGGCGGATCGACTCCGTCCTCGCCATGTCAAACAGAAGCGGAAGGCGAGCTCCGCGCTATCGACAACGTCCACATCGCCGCACCTCCCCCGAGCCAACAATTTCAAAATCTGCCACCATCGCCTTCTCCAACGCCGATCGCGAGGGCCTCCTCTTCCCGAAGAACGAGGCCTTGGTCATTTCGACCAAAATCTGGGGATGACAGTGGAGAGAATCCCGATCGACAATGGCTGCTACCGCAACATAATTTTCAAGTCCGCTCTGGATCGGATGGGCAATCGGACGAGGTTTATCAAGCCCTACGACTGCGGTTGAAAGGATTCTGGGACACGACGGTGGTCCCATACGGAAGAATCAAGGCTGTCCCAGTGGAGCTCGCGGACTTCAAGAACGAAGAGCTTAGAATCACTAGGCCACTAGAGTTTGTAATCGTCGACCAGCCAAATATCTATAATGGCTTTCTCGGTCGACCCTTTTTAGAAACTTTTGAGGCCGTTGCCTCCTCCTACTTTTATTGTATCAAGTTCCCCACCCCGAGGGGGAAGTTGGCACCGTAAAAGGGAATCAAAAATGGCAAAGAAGTGTTTGAACTACTCTTGTATCAATTTTCCTTCCGCACGTTTCCTAGATTTACAATGTAATACTTTAGAGGAAGATACGAGCGCGGCAACGCAACTAGCCGAGCTCGCACGATCACCCTCCGGCGCCCCGTCCCGGCCTGTGCCGATTTAGAACCAAGACTTGGGTTCGAACCCACAGCCATGGATTTAGACCCGAGGAACCACGCACCCGACCCCCAAGGTCTTAAGCGAACAGCCCCAATCGAAGAGCTCGAGCACGTCCCCGTGGACCCTTCCCGCCCGAGCCGGGAAGTAACCATAGGAGCCAAAGTACCCGTAGAAATGAGGGACGATCTCATCGGCTTCCTCGCAGAAAATGTGAGCGTGTTCGCGTGGTCGCACCAAGACATGGTCGGAATCGACCCTAAACACGCCTGCCACCACCTAAAAATCGACCCGTCACGAAGGCCCATCTCGCAGAAACGAAGAAAATTCGGGCCGAGAAGTATGCCGCTCTCGCCGAGGAGGTCAAGAAACTCCTAGACAACAAGTTAATCGAGCTCGCCGAAGACGAGCCCCGGTGGGTGGCTAATGCTGTTCTTGTCAAAAGGCGAACAACACTGGAGGCTATGCATTGACTTCACCGACCTCAACGCGGCCTGCCCGAAGGATCACTTCCCCATGCCACACATCGACCACCTCGTCGACAAAGACCGCTGGGCACGAGATGATGTCTTTATGGATGCATTTGCGGGATACCACCAAATCCCCATGGCGGTAGAAGACATCAAACACACCTCCTTTCTCACGGAAAAACATCTACTCATGGGACGAGAATGCCATTCGGCCTCAAGAATGCGGGCGCCACCTACCAAAGGCTAGTGAACACCATGTTCGCCAACCAAATCGGCAAGACCATGGAGGTATACATCGACGACATAGTGGTTAAGAGCCTGAGAAGGGAGGACCACTTGAGAGACCTCAAGGAAACGTTCTCCATCCTCAAAGAATACAACATGAGGCTCAACCCCAAGAAGTGCGGTTTCGGGGGTAGGATCCGGAAATTCCTCGGCCACATCGTCGGCCGGAGGGGCATCGAGGCCAACCCGGCACAGATCAAAGCTATCCTCGACATGGAGGAACCGAGGTCGGTAAAGCGAGTCCAGAGGCGACGGGATGCCTCGCAGCCCTTAGCCGCTTTATCTCACGCTTGGGCGACAAGAGTAGGCCATTCTTTGCAGCAATCAAGAAACAGTTCTCTTGGAACAAAGAAAGCCACTCGCATTCAAGCAACTCAAGGAGTACCTGAGCGACCCCCAACTCCTCGCCAAGCCGGTCCAGGAGAAACCCTCTTCCTGTACCTTGCGGCTTGAAAGCGGCGATAAGCGCCGTCCTTGTGCGGGCGGAGGGACAGGCACCACGGCTTGTATACTACATCGGCCCAGTCTTGCGCACGACGCGGAGCTCGAGATACTCCTCATTGGAAAAGCTCGCATATGCGCTAGTCATGGCCGCAAGAAAGCTACGAGCATACTTCTTCGATCACCAAATCCAGTGCTTACAACCATGCCGTTAAGACAAGTACTCCACCGCCTGCACACTAGTGGGCGACTTCTCAAGTGGTCCTGGAGCTTGCCCGATCTGACATCTCATACGCTCCTCGCACGGCGATCAAGGGGCAGGCACTGGCTGATTTTGTGGCCGAACTCACCTTTCCAACCGCCCAACGAAAGTCAAATTTGCCCCTTGGAGACTTTACGTGGATGGATCGTCCACGGCGACTCGCGCAGTGCGGGGTGGTCCTCATCGGACCGGAGGGTCAGGTGTTTCACAAACGCAGATGCTTCGACTTTGTGGCCACGAACAATGAAGCCGAATACGGCCCTCGTCTGCGGCCTCGAGCTCGCGAGGGCCTTGGGAGTCCAACGCCTACACGTCTTCATGGACTCACTCCTAGTCGTGAATCGGATGAAGGGGGAATACGAGGCCGGGGCGAGCGGATGACAAAGTACCACGGGCTCGCCACCAACCTCTGCGAGCAGTGCGGCAGTGTTCATTGAATAGATCCCCGCGAACACAATTCGCAGCGGATGCCCTCTCCAAGTTGGCAACCTCGGAAGGCGCGGCGGACATGTCCAATATCGTCCTTACAAAGCTTACCCGCCTCCATTGCTTTGAACACCTCGTGGCCACCATAGACGAGGAACAAGAAAGTTGGATGACACCCATCCTCGTGTACCTTAACTCGGGAGAGCTGCCGGGGGAGAAAGTAGAGGCTCGCCGCATCCAACTCGCGGCAAGGTTCCTAATCTTAGATGGCCAGTGTACAAACGAAGCTTTTCCCAACCCCTCTTGAAGTGCATAACCCCGAGAGGAGGGACAACTCGTCCTTCTTTGAAATACACGGCGGGGTCTGCGGAAACCATGCTTTGGCGGCCGAGTCCCTAGTATACAAGACGATACGCCAGGATATTTCGCCAACCTGCGGAAGGATGCAATCACCTTCGCGAGGAAGTGCCACCAATGCCGAGGTTATGGCGCCAAACATTAGGCTCTCGCCCGAGAACCTCCGATCCATCTTTAGCCCGTGGCCATTCGCACGGTGGGGGATCGATCGGATTGGTCCTCTCGCCAGCGGCCCGGGCGGATGCAAGTTCGCGATCGTCGCCGTCGACTATTTCACCCAAGTGGGCGGAGGCAGAGCCCTCAACAAAATTGACCGAGGCGGCCATCATTAGGTTCATCCGAGAAACATCATATGCGATTCGGACTCCCGCAAAGCAATAGTGTCGGATAATGGGAAACAATTCGACGGCCTCGAAATCGCCGACTTTTGCGAACATTGGAAAATAAAAAGGTCATTCGCCACCCCCTACCACCCTCAAACGAACGGTCGGTGGAGGTCGTCAATAAGATCCTCAAACATACGCCGAAAACTAAGCTTGAGGACAGAAAAGGAAGTGGGCCCAAGAACTCCCCGACGTCCTTTGGGCCTGAGTAACAACGACGAGGAACTCCACGGGAGAGACCCCTTTCGCTCTCACCTATGGCACGGAAGCAGTCATCCCATCCGAAGTTTCGGCACCCACGCACCGCACATCCCGAGACACTCGGCGAGGAAAACGAGCTCGCACGGAGGTTGGACTGGATACATTAGAGGAACGCCGATCGACATCCGTCCACGAGGCAGGCGTACAAACGAGCTCGGAAAAGTATTACAATTCCAAAGTCAAAGTGCGGCGCTTCGCAAAGGGCGAGATGGTCCTCAAGAAGACGCACGGCCCGAGCACGGGGTATTTGGCCCGAGGCCCGGGAGGGCCCATTCAGGGTATCCGAGTGGCTACCGGGCGGGGCATACGAGCCCGAACACCCAGACGGCACTCCGGACCAGTACCACTGGAATGCAAACCACCTCAAGAAATACTACCGGTGATTGAGCCCACGCGTAAACCATAGCTGAACCTCCTCGCATGTAATAGAATGTAATAGGTTGATAGGGGTCCTCGTATTAGGGGTCCTTGTATTCAATAAAGGAAAGTTCAAAACGAGTCCGCGCAAACACGAAAGTCTACACACAGTGGTTATACCCGCAGAGCACAAAGACTCGCGCGAGGAACTCTACCTCGCAGTGAGCACCAAAAAGCCTCGTGCCGGGCCTAAGCCCTCGCGAGCAACAAAAGTCTCCCGTCGCGGCCTTTGCCCCGGTGAGCATAAAAGTCTACACAGGTTATACCCACAAGATGGCGTAAAGACTTGCACGAGTTCAAGCACTCGCTGCGAGCACGAAAGTCTCCACGATGCGGCCAATGCCCACGCCAACGTCTTACGGTCGCACGACGACGCCCGGTTGCAAAACCCTACGGATCGCGACGAAGTCCCGTTTGACACATCAAGCCTCTTGGTCGAACATTAAAGTTCCCAACGAGCATTGAGGAGCCCGGCGAGTAGAGCCTCCCTACGAACAACTTTCCTCGGGTATTTTGAAAGTTCTTACACATTAAGCATGTTTTAACATCTTAAATGATTCTTGTCTGAGGCCCTGTCGTTATGATGCGAGAATATGAAGTTGCGGAAAATAAAATGCAATTAAGAACAACGAGCAGGTCGGCAATTTTTTTCATTCATAATAAAGGGGGCGGTCGAAGACCGAAGTACAAAAGTCGCTAAACCCTAAACCTTAAACCAAATAAAAAGAGGAGTTGCAACGACGGGGTTGTGAAGTCTCGATTCTAAAAGGAATGGGGGTGCTACTCTTCTCTGGGAGCCTCCTCGCTCCCGCCGGGACACCCGGCGCCACATCAACGCCGACGACCGGGTCCTCGCCACCGCCGCGCCTCCACGCCCGCCGCTCTCGCCTCCGTCGCCACTCGCCTCACCGCCGCTCGCCTCGCCTCCTCGTCCTCGTCCGCAGTGAGGATCACAAAGCTTGGCCTGATAGGGGAACCAGGAAAGGTCCACCCCATAGACGGTCGCCAGTGTCCTTGAAAGGGAAATCCAGTGGTGTCCGGACGGCATGCTCGGGTCAAGCACATAGGCCTTGAGCGACCTCTCCGTGGGGGCGGAATCCATCTTCGCCTTCTTCGTGTCGCGGATGCCGTCGGCGTAGGCGAGGAAGTAGGCGGCGTCACCCATGACGTCCGCATCCTTGAGAGGATTGGTGCGGAAGTCACGGAGCTCGTCCTCTGCAGAATCGGCTCTCTCGCCTCGGCATCGGCCCGGTCCGCGGCCTCCTCAGGCTTCTTTCTTGGCGGCGGCGAGCTGCTCTCCAAAGAAGGCTCGGGCCCGGTCGTGGCGTGCCACGAGGACTCGGCCGCTCCCACCTTCTCTCGCTCGGCAGCCGAGCGCATTCTCGTGCGCGGCACAGGCGTGGCGAAGGGCCACAACAGCCTCATCCCGGGCGGCGGTCGGCCTCCCGACTCCGCACCTCCAGCAGCGAAACCTTGCTCGCCGGAGCGTCCCTCTCTTCCCGGCGGCGGAGTGACCACACCGTCTCCTCATCACGGATCGGAGAGCCCGCCGCGACGCGATCGAGCCTCGGGAGGTCGGGATGTGACTCACCATGAGCGCGCTCTCGCTGCTGAAGTTAATGCGGCCTCCGGCTCGTCGGTCCAGCTCGCGGCAAGGTTCCGCATCGCGGAGCCAATGTGGGCGGGGAGCCCGGTGGCGAGAGCGCCGCGAGGCGAGAAAGTTGTGAATAATGGGGGCCGCGAAACCCCATCGGCGAGCAACTGCGCGAGGAGTCAAAGTTTAGAAAAAACAAAACGAAGCAAGAAAGATTATGAGCGGCGAAGGGCGGGGCTTACCGACTTCTGCATGACCGGATCGCGGCCTAAGAAGGTGGGATCCGCGATCCTTCTGAGCGGGCGGCGCGTGCTCCGCCGACGCCCCTCGCCGGGCGAGGGGCGGCGCCGTCCGGGCGAGGGGCGGCGTCGTGCCGCATCTTCTTGCGGGCCTCCCGGCCGGAGACCTCCAGACCTCCTCGTCTTTCCGCCCGCGAACGGGTCCGACCCTCCCTATCCGAGGACGACCTCGGGCACGGTGAGACCCCGAGAAGTGGACTGACCGCGCCGCGGGGCGACCGTCACCCGGGTGGCTCTTTGGGGCCCGCGACCGGCCGGGGCTCGAGGATTGGCCGCTCGGGGCCGCGTGATCCTTCCTCGCGCCCGGCGTGCTCTTCCCTCCAACACGCTGTGACGCTTTAGCTTCCCCATTATCTCGCGGGGACACGAGCGGAAGGGGGATGATGGGAGCTGCGAGAAAGAAAGGTAACGGTTAGTCATCCATCGGTAAAACAAGTATTAGCCGATCATTGATTGAAGAGGCCTACGGGTCAATGTCGACCTCGCGAGGACGGCTGATCAAGCGAGCACCTTTCGGTCGCTCGGCGGTGAAGATCCGTTTCCAATGCCGCTCGCTCTCCGGTATCTCCTTGATTCTCACAAGACAGAGTTCGAAATCCCGGTGCGGCTCCCGGCGCGAGCACACTCGAGTCCTGCAAACACGAAAGGAAATTAGATCGGTATTCCTCGATGTTCGTAAGAGGAAGCCTTACTTCTTCGCTTTCGGTCAAAAGTGGTCGGGCGGGTAAGAAATGTGCCGCGAGGTGGTCAGAGGCCTTCAGTGCACCGGCCACCCAAAACCGGCGAGGCCGCCAATCGTAAACCTTGTTCGGGATCCCGCGATGAGGATCCCTTGTTTTTGCTTAAAATACGAGGCCATCCTTGGCGTCGGCGAGGGTGTATATGTAGTTGAGCTCCCGGTGCTCGGCATCCGAAAAGCCGGTGCTCGCCGAAGAGCACCGGCGCCATCAGGCGCCTCCAACCATTGGGATGCAATGGATAGGGGCCACTTCCCACGCCGAGAAATAATAGCAAAGGCAAGGCGGCGAGGGAAGCGGACACCAGCCTCCATCATCGCGCGATTGACCGCAATCATTCTGGCGGGGGCTGGTCGAGGCCTCTCATACGACCTCGGCTTTGTGCGGGTGAACCGAAGAGGGTACCTCCCACTCTGGCGGAGCACGAGGCGGCTCCTCGGTAGTCATCGAGCTCTCCCGGCGTTCGAGTGACGGGGGCCGGTGGGAGGGCTCTGCTCGCCGAATCTCGTCCACGCCCCTCGACCCGCTCGTACGGGCACATGGCAGTACTCGGCGAAGTCGAGCGGGCGCGGGCCCGGCCAACCGATCAATGAATCGAACCCACTCCTCGTAGATAAGATCCTGCTCCCTCTCTTCCGGGCGAGCAGAATCCTCAGCTGGCCTCCTCTTCAAACTGCGGGTTGCCTCCCCAAGGGCACCCGCGACACCATCATCGGACGAGGAATCCGACCCTAGCGAGGAATCGGTCCCTAGCTCCAGTCGGTTCCCTCCTCGTCGGGAGCCGCCGCGGCCACCGTCACCCTCTCTGGGAGACTCAAATCGACCCGAGGTCGCCCAAGCCGGCGAACTCGGGAGCCCCGCAAGATGCGGGGCATCGCTCCCGCGAAGAGGCCCCGCCGAAACGAGAGATGGGAGCAACCGGCCTCCCAAATACCTCATCTAAGCCGTCCAACTCGTTGTGATAGTCCATTTGCTCATCGACTTACGGGATTTCGGCCTATCGGAACCGCCACCACCGGGCCGGAAGCCATGTCCAACTATCGAAGAAAGAAAGAAGAAAAGAGAGAAAGAAGAAAAGAATGGATCCGTGAAAGTTTACCTAAGAGCAACGGAGGATCCCAACCCAAACACAAATCGCACGGCTCTCGGACGATGGGGAATGCTTAAGATCTCTCTAGGGAGTCTCGAATTCTCGGAGATGCAAAGTGTAGATCGGATCGAGGGATCCCCTATTTATAGATATGGGAGAGGGGCCCCTCGACAAATTTTTAAATGGGAAAGCGGGGGCTAGAAGGGAATTTTCCCAAAGTTGAGGCCCCTCGAGAGCAACTCCGCGCCGGGATGAAAAGCGCGTGAACGCCCAACGCATTAAATCTGCGGCCCACGCGCCTCGATAAGGGGGCCCGATCGCGACCTTTAAGTTGAAGAGTCGCCTCGGTCGAGAAAAGCCGCCACCGAGCGTCATAATGTACAGTAGACGGGGCGTCATAGGAGCGTCCGAGGAGAGCCTGTTCGCCGCGCATCGCCCATGGATGACATCTCGCCCGGCACGAGCACGAGCGAGGACCGAGTGGGGGCAATTGTTGTGACATGGATATAACCCAAGGATTTGTGCTCGCGCTAATCCTCGAGGCGCGAGCACTCCCAACGGGCTATGCGAGCGAGGGTGGGAGCACCGACCCCAAGGTCCCGATGGTAAGGTCCCAGCCGGCAAAGCTGCCCGAGCAGATGCCCGCCGTCGCCGTTGTCCCAGCGAGCAGAGGTCCAGCCGAGCGCAGGTCGGCCAGCGAGGCGGGGACAAGATCTTCCCTCGGAAGGGAAAATCTCCCAAGGCGGGCGCCGTCGAAACACCATGCCCGGAAAGGGCAAAGATCCCTCCAATACGAGAAGATCTCAACCACCTTGCCACGTGGAGGACGCTGATAGGGCCGAGTTCTGCTCGCTTTGACCGGCGCCTTACCTAGAGCATTAAATGCTGTCTTGTAGCATTTAATGCACCCGATTTTAAGGGATTTATGAGCCGCCAATTATCATGTATAAATAAGACCTATAAGGCATAATAACACGGATCGAAAAATATCCAACTTTAAGCACGGGACTCATCCTCCCAAAGAAATACTCTTGCATTTCTTGCTTTCTGTATTTATTACATATGATTGCCTCATTTAATACGCTGAGTAACGCCCATTAAATTCAAAACTCCAGCATTCAATACTCCTTATTCAACACCGTTAAACAGGCGAATTACTCATCCTAATTCCCGATAATTAGGGGTATAATTCGTGTAACAACAATTTGTATGGCTTCAAAATTACTGTCATCAATCTGATGAAGCTGCGCTGCCGCACTGCAATTGACATTGAATTGTCTATTCTTAGTATATGCTTTATGCTTTGTTGTTTTAGAGTATTTGCAGTCATATATTTGGATAAATTTGAAATTGGATGCCTCTCCCATCTATATTCTGCATTGTCATGGAAACAACAGTTCCATAGACGCTGTTCCCCTCTACCACAAATTATGACGTAGGCTCGACCTTAGGTGGGAGACACTCAGGTCCTCCCTAGTGCAATGGATCAGGTCATCAACCTAGGCCATGAGCCTTGGTGATCAAGCATTTAAACGGATGTTTCGAGCCCTAACAAATTCTGGTAGCTTCATCTATAAAAAAATTGCATCTGCTTCTCTGTAACATTATTTTACATAACTAGTGTGTTGTACTATAAGATGCTGTTCAATGTTGATGATCTTTGTATTTTTTGCTTAGAAAGCAGCACCTATGGCATAGCCTAATGTGTAATTGATTTTAGAATTTTTAAAATTTTTATAAGAGCAAGGTTCAAATAAGAAAAAGCTTACATTGGACCTAGCATTTTTTTATCGGTAAATACTAATTTGTTAGTTCACCAAGTCTCAAACACTCCAAAAATTACTTCAAGCACCAAACACTCCAAAAATTACTTCAAACCACCTTATAACTCCAAATTCGTTCAAAAAAAGAATCGAACCCGCAAAAAAAAAAAGCAAAAACACGCTCTCATTGATTTGCAAAATAAAATGTAGCAAATTAAGGGTAAATATTGGAACTATGAATTGGGTGGGGTGCGCCTGGCCAAAGCAATAGTGCAACGCAAAGGCGACGCTCGAGAGCCCCAGCAGCAAGCTGCCGAAACAGGCTCTCCCCCTAAAGAAATAAATTTAATATCGTGTGAACCAATGACTCACATATCAGATATTAAACTGATAAGAACAGATACTACACTTGATCTTAGCCAAAAGGCCGAGAAAGGTATGCTCTTTCTACTGATGCGATTCTGCTTTTATTCTTGTGCTGTCTCTTGATGCTTGGTTAGAGTCTCCGATGTGGGATGATAGCCTTAATTATGCTAACAGACCATGAAACATAATTTTCCATTGAATACTAATTTTCTGAAACAACACTTTAGCTTCGATTTTTACGGATTTGTAGACATATATCTCTGTTGAGGAGATTTTTTATGTTTCATATACTCTACGGTGTTACCAACTTAAAGTATTAAATAAGACTTACGGTATATACAAAATAAATAAGATTTTGTCATATATATACCATCGTATGTATCTTGTCTTGCGGTGTAAAGGAAATTGAGGAAAATCTCTTCATTTCGGATGGGTTAGGAGACGTTTTTGTTTTCATCCAAAAAGTTATTACATAAAAAAAAGAAAAACTTAAAGCCATAAGATCACACATGAATTCAGAGGTCGAAGCCCACTAAAAACCTTGTTTTTATAATACTGTTATATTTCTGATGAAAAAAATGTATACCCTCATATAATCTTGATTGATTTATCTCATTATCTGATTTGATGGATTGCCCAGTTGAGTGCTGTTTGACGATTTAGAAATCCCATGTCATAGTTGTCCTCTGTTTCCACATACTTCTTTCTCAGACTGATCTCACTTACTGGGATAATCACATATATAGTAGTTTTAGTAGATGTTTGCAAATTCAACTCTATAGGAAGAATCACTTTTATTTTGAAAAAAAAATATACTTTTATAGTGTTTGCAACCATTTTTAAGCTTTTAAAATTAATTTTGGCAAAGAAAGTTTTACTTGTTTTTGAATTCTCTAAAAGCAATTGATCTTATTGTAAAAAGAGAAAAATAATAATTACTCTCATATATAATTATCTTTACTTGTTAGTAAAAGTGATTTTTTTGCACACACTTACTTTTTCAATTTGATTTATAATCACTTTTTTTTTCAAAGACTCTTCACTTTTAATTTTACTATAAAAATCAATTAATATCATTTTTTTAAAGTAAGTAGTGTTTCAAAACACACCCTTGGAAACTTTCGAGTTGGAGAAGTGATTTTGATGGAACTTTCACCGCAAAAAGCACTTCGTTACTTGAAACGAAGAGGATTCCAATTATCGGCCCGGCCGTTGTGGATAGATAGCGCGGAGAAGCACTTAGACCATCTCCAACAGTCATCACTACTCTTATGTTAATTAAACACTATTTTATTTTAGTGTCAACAATAAATTTTCAAGATTTGTACTATTTTTACACTAAAATAGAATATTCCATTTAGATTCTTTATTTATGAATTTCTTTTCTTAATTTATACATTTGATAACCTATATTTATAATCATTTGTCAATTTATTTTAAATAAAAATTTAATAGCAAATGTAAATTAAAATTTCAAATTCATCATAATATTACAATGAAAAATTAAAATTACAAAACAATAGACACTAATTATTCCTGGTTGGAATATTCTTCCCATAAATGTTCAATTAGTGCATTGAAGAAGTGCATTGCGATCGGGTTCATTTTCAACAAATTCGAGGTCCGGAGTTGGCACTTCTTCTCTTTGCTTCGATTGGAGCATTGATGTCACGTTCATCCTCGATTATCATATTATGCATTATAATGAATGCAGACATTATATCATGCAAATCACTTTTGCTCCAAAAACGTGTTGGGTTTGCTACAATTGCAAATCGACTTTGGAGAACTCCAAATGCTCGTTCCACATCCTTTACGTACACTTCTTGTTTCTTTTGCAAAATATTATTTTTTGGGGCCACTTGATTACTAGACAATATATTAGTTTTTATTGTATGATTTTATCTGCTTTAGTTTGCTATTGTATACTCCCTCCGTCCCAAAATGTTCTTCTGAGTTGATTTTTCAACCATTTTTGTGTGAGAGTTATATCATAGTATTATGTGTACAAAACTTATTTATATGAATGATATGTTAGTTCATAAGGTTAACTGGCATATCATTCATATAAAATAAGTTTTGTACACATAATACTATGATATAACTCTCACACAAAAATGGTTGAAATTAAGCGTAAGGCTGATCTAGGACAGGAGAATATTTTTTTATGTAACTTATCTATTTGTAGTAATTTCATGTAATTGTGCTCATATTGTAATGTTTGTATTACTTTATTATGCATTTTTGTTTGATGTTATCTTTCCAATTGATACATTGTATATTAAATTTTTCATAGCATATTATTTTTTAATTATTTTGATTTTAAAAATTAACTATAATACTTGATTTATTTTAATTGAGATAAAAAATAATTTTTTTTTTTGAAATTGAATAAAAATTGAATTGATAATACAAAATTACAAAGTAATGTCAAAATTATAATTAACATTTACTAAATAAAAATACAAAACTAGATTAAAAATTAATATATATATATATATATATATATATATATATATATATATATATATAAAACACAAAAAGTAGTGCATACTTTGATACTCTAAATGTGGAGTATCAAATTTGTGAAGTAGCGCAAATTGTCAAACTGAAGCTGAAATAAAGTATATGTTGGAGGGAGTTATGTTTTTTTTGGCATTTCAATGCATTACTGGAGATGGCCTTAGCAGTTTTCTAATGTATTTTCAAACTACAAAATTACTTTAAAATTATTATATTTCAAAAAGCTGTGAAAGGCAAAAAAGCGATTTTGCCTCGCTTTGTAGAGTTCACAAGCACTGTCATAATCTTGAATTTTCTTCACTTTCCCCGCTCCACAAATTTGAATATTACTCGTTCGGTTATGATTTAGATTCTTGAAATTAAATATTACTAATTTTAATAAAAATATTATTTATTTGTATTAAAATGTGTAAAATGAAGGGTAAATGAGTTTTTTTCAACTTTATTGGAGTAAGTAATTGAATGAGGAGATTTAATTATAGTGGAGAATTGAATGGACATGAAATATAGAAATAAATATTTGTAAGTATATAATTTGAGAGGGTATATTTATTTTTTTATTTTTAGTTTTTGCTATTTTGAGTATACAAAACAAAATTATAACATCAATTTTTTTAGTTTGAGCAATTTAAATTATAACGATAATTCTAAAGTTTTGCCTAAATTTATCAAGTGAAGAATAAGTATGAAAAAATGAAATTATTGAGTTGAACAAACACTTGGGTGTACATACTATCAAGTTTTGACTTAATTTTGATTACGGTCATAAAAAAATTATATTATAAAAAGTATTTGATTTTATACAGAAAAGTATTAATTTATATAAAATAAGTACTTATTAATTTGCATATTGAACAATATTAACACTTTTTTCTAAAGTGGGAAAACCTTTCGATTCCTTTTGAGAAGGAATATTTAATGAAAAAAATTATTTATTTTTAACAAATTAGTTCAAATCAAGGGAGGTGCACTGTACACAAGTGCACACAAATATTAATCTTCAAACGGACTCAAGTTCAGTTCAAATTAACTAATACTCCATCCATTGCGAAATTATTTTTATACTTTTTCTTTTTAACGTTTCATAAAAATTTTCACACAAAAATAGAAAAACTCCCCTAAACTTTACTTTTACAATATTTATAATTTTACATAAAATATCATTCTTTTCGATCCACATATACACATAATTTAACTCATTTTTACACCTTAAACCCTATTAATTATTTCACTTTCTTATTCTATGGGCTTGTTTATTTTGACTGATAATTAGGTACATAGTTTATTTTTTCTAAACTTCAAAGTGTTTGTTATTATTGATTTGTATTACTTATAGCCCACAAAAATATGAAAGCTCAACCTATGTTTTTTCATTTTTGAGTGAAAATGTATCCTTCCCTTTATGAGGTATTAAAATTATAACTCATTATATTATCAAGTTAATTGGCAAAAATATACCTTTTTATTTCAAAAAAATAGTAGATGGGGGTATAATTGTAAAATTTTAACTTATCACATGAATTAATTCTCAATACAAATATTTAAAAATATTATAATTCATGTTACTATATTATAATACATATTAACAAACATGTGATTTATATGATTTAGTAAATATATTACACATATATTTCATTATTCCTCAAAATTTAATACTCTAAAATAAACGGGTCCTATTCTTTTGCACGTATTAAAAATAATATTAAGTGTAACTTAAATTGAAGCATTCATAGTTAAATAAAGAATCGGACAATAGCATTTTAAAAATAACATATGAAAAATAAACAATTTAAAAAAGAAAAATAGAGAGAGACACAATGTGACATGAAGAATCACAGCCATACAATGAGGTGAGAGGCTATCACTCATCATCACAAATCTGATCCATTCTCTTTCTCTAATCCTCTCAGGGCCATAAACTTACCATATCTCATTTCTCTACATCAACAAAACCTCTTCACTCTGATTCTGCTGCTGCATTGTTACATCAACATGGCTTCTGCTGCTCTTTCATCTCTTCAGGTCACTTCCCTACACTTCTCTACTTCCTCATATTCATACATGGCATACTTAACATAACTTCATGCAGGTGGGTTGCAGCAAGGGATTCTCCGACTTTGCTGGCCTCCGCAGCTCCTCCTCCGCCGCCGCCCTCCCGTTTGCCAAGCGGTCGAACGACGATTTCGTCTCCGTCGTCGCCTTCCAAACCTCTGTCGTGAGTCTTTCTTGATCACATATGTTTGGAATCAATATAAATGAATTAATTCTCAGTCTCTCTCTACAAGTTCAGACTATTAGATGAGACGGAATTCTTTCAACAAACAAGAAAAGATCATCATAGAATGTAGTTTGAAGTTTGATATTATGCATGCAATGGTTGTGTGTAGATTGGTGGAGGGCAGAAGAGCAGGGGAGTTACAGAGGCGAAGCTGAAAGTGGCCATCAATGGATTTGGAAGAATTGGGAGGAACTTCTTGAGGTGCTGGCATGGGAGAAAAGACTCTCCTCTTGATGTCATCGCCATTAACGACTCTGGAGGTGTCAAGCAAGCTTCACACCTCCTCAAATACGACTCCACCCTCGGCATCTTCGATGCCGAGGTCAAGCCTGTCGGCACCGACGGCATTTCCGTCGACGGAAAAGTCATCCAAGTCGTCTCCAACCGCAACCCCCTCCTCCTCCCTGGAAGTATGTACATTAGGATAGACAGACAGTAGTTGGACCCTATTCTTTTATATTCTCACTTATTATTTTATTATACGTCTATCTCTCTAAAATTTATAATAAATGGATGATCAAGAAATGTGTGATGACAGGGATTTGGGTGTGGATCTGGTGATAGAAGGGACCGGAGTTTTCGTGGACAGAGAAGGCGCCGGGAAGCACATTCAAGCCGGGGCGAAGAAGGTGCTCATCACCGCCCCGGAAAAGGTGACATTCCGACGTACGTCGTCGGAGTGAATGCTGATGACTACAGCCCTGATGACGACATCATCAGCAATGCTTCTTGCACCACCAACTGCCTTGCTCCATTCGTCAAAGTCCTCGACCAAAAATTCGGTGAGCTATTCTGAAGAATTCTTGTGTGAGACCGTCTTATGTGCTTCAATTAACTATTTGGATCATTCTTTCTTTTAAAATGTAGCTAGGTTGTAGCCTCGTATGCTCAATTATTATATTAGTATAGTAACTGAGATTCGTTATCTCATACAAGTTTTTGTTGCTTATTAAATAATGAGAAAATAGTTTTTAGTCATGTAAGTTAGACTCATGTCGACTCTCACAAATTAGAAATAGTCCTATAATTTTGATTTTTTTATATTTTGATCTGTTAAACGGTGGTAGTAGGTTAAACATTCAGTTGACATTGATGTGCCAGAATCTAATTTGTACGTCCACACCGAATGTTTCAACTCTTACCGGACTATTTCCTATCCGTGAAAGATTGAAAGTTATAGAACTATTTTATGCTTGTGAAAAACAATAGGACTGAATCGAAATAAAGTTCACTAGCATGCCTAAAAGAACTACTACTGCTTTCCCTTAAAATATTTGATGATGGATTAACCATGGATGCAGGGATCATCAAGGGAACCATGACCACCACCCACTCCTACACCGGCGACCAGAGGCTTCTGGACGCCAGCCACCGCGATTTGAGGCGTGCACGAGCTGCAGCCCTCAACATCGTGCCTACATCAACCGGTGCTGCTAAGGCAGTGGCCCTCGTCCTTCCCCAGCTGAAGGGGAAGCTCAACGGCATTGCTCTCCGAGTTCCCACGCCCAACGTCTCGGTGGTGGACCTCGTTGTTCAGGTCGAGAAGAAGACCTTTGCTGAGGAAGTGAATGCTGCTTTCAGGGAGGCTGCCGATAAGGAACTCAACGGCATCTTGTCCGTGTGCGGCGAGCCCCTCGTGTCCGTTGATTTCCGCTGCAGCGGCGTCTCCTCCACCGTCGATTCTTCACTCACCATGGTGATGGGAGATGACATGGTTAAGGTGATTGCTTGGTATGATAATGAGTGGGGTTACTCACAGAGGGTGGTTGATCTTGCTGATATTGTTGCCAACAACTGGAAATGATGTGTTTTTCTTGATTCTTCTGTTTGTAGATTCTTATTTCCTTTGGGAAAAATTGTAACGAGGAAGCAAACAATTTTTCGTCTTCGCTTATATCAAATAATTGACACTGTTAATAGAGACTATTCTTCCAACTCTTTCTATATATTTTCTTGCAAATGTGTCGAATTCGCTTTGTATGTTTTGGTTGTTGAATCTGTTGGAAAATGTGCTCATTATAGAGAGTTTCGATTCGACATTTTTTTCGCCCAATTTCGAGTTCGGGTGAATGAGAAATTGAATTTTAAAGATTGTTGTAACAAAGAGAAAAGTCAAAGGCTTTGTCCCACATTGAAAAATTATGATTGAGGAAGTGGGTATAAGAAAGAACTCACTTGTAGCTTGTAAAGAAATTGTGTTTTACACAGGCTTGATTTTGAATTTTATCATTTTTTCAGTCATTTTCGGTGTTCACTACTAGCAGTTCGATTTTATCATTTTTCAGTCATTTTCGGTGCTCCCCACCAAGAGAATCAAGCCATCCATGAACTAATCGAAATTTGACTCGAAAAACATTTGTTAGTCAGCTTGTGAACTGGCTCGTTAGTAAGCTCGCATAACTTATATGGAGTAGTTTGAGTTTAATTTATAATTTTAAGACTAAATATATGTGATAAATATATAAAAATATTTAATTAGTAAAAATATGATTTTTAGAAAAATATACTTTTCCGTCCCAAGAAGTTATGCACACTTTTCTTTTCGGTCCGTCCCAGAAGTTATGCATACAATTCTTTTCGGTCCGTCCCAACAAGTTATGCACACTCCCAAAATGAAAACATCACACAATATTAATACACTCATAATATCATTTAAATTACAAATATATCACTCTTATTCTACTCTACTTTATTCTCTCTTCTACTTTATCTCATTAAATCACCCAAAATACCTTAAACTTTATTCTCTCTCTTACACTTTATTCTCATAAAATTCAACAAAATTAATCTTTCTTAATTTCCGTGTCCCAAAAAATGTGCATAACTTCTTAAAACGGAAGGAGTAATTTTATTTGTATAATTAATTAATAAATAATCTAATTTAAAATTGAAAGTATTAAACTTGTATGGCTCGAAAACCTCGTGAGTATTCAATAATAATTTCGAACTCAACTCATTAGTAAACAAATCAAGCTCCAACACACAAGTTTGACTCGACTCAGTTCGATTACATCCCTAATTCATGTCATAAATTCATGTCATTTCTTGTTAGCTTTCTTCTTGTTTCGATTACATCCCTAACTCATGTTATAAATTCATGTCATTTCCTGTTAGCTTTCTTCTTGTTACCTTGCAAACGCTCAACCATGAAAAATCAACTATCAGAGTAATGAAAAATTGGATCACTGTTGTGCACAAATAAAAAGATCTGGGCATGATGCACATTTGTGTAATGGTGCTGTGAAAATCACCACAATACCCCCGCCATCCCTACACGATTACACAATAAACTTTAAGGTCTACACAAAATACAGTCTACATAGGATTATGTATAAATACATGCAAGAATTTGTGGCTATGTAAATGATAACTAGTTCTGGCATAGGGGCATATAATAATTTTCAGAGAGTTAGCTTCTGAGCACTAGAGAGTGAAATTCGCGTCTCAACGTACATAGCAAATCGTAAATAAAACTTTGTACGCATAAGATGCGTTCCTGTAAGGCTTCATTCAGAAGCAATCGACCTCCCGCCTCTTATTCTGGCCTGCAAAAGTAAAGAAGGAGCAAAATTTGAGCCAAATATTTACAATGAAAAATGAAAGAGATCATCTGAGGCAAGTGTTAAACGAAAACACAAATTATTTGCCTTCATAAAATAAGATTCATAAGATGCTGGTTAAAAACAAAGCAAAACATATAATGAGTTTTAAAATGCAGTAAAAGATACAAAGGGCTCCAGATGCATTTACCAATGAAATCATATGCAACAAACTAACTATAACTGGACAGCAGATTATCTCCAAACTCTAAAATAGCTGATGAATCAGAATCAACTTAGTTCTAAGAAAAGCACACGGGGTGAACTTTTGATAGGCACATCCCAAATTAAATACTGATCTTCATAATATGCAAGATTAGTAAGAGATTGAATGTATATAATTAATACAGGGTGTTCGTCTCCATTCAAATCAATCTCTGGAATTGGATATCATGTAGGGAACCCTCATTTGCAAACCTTAGACTTAATTCTTGGCTTGGTGACCCTTGGGCATGTCTTAATTCCTTGTCTTAATCACTTGGTTTTTAGACTTGCTTGATATTTTTGTTGATGGGTTGAGTACCCCTTGTACTCTCTATTAATGAAAATTTTATTTGCCTGTTCAAAAAAATACAGGAAAAATTTCACCATTGCCCCCATATGATAACTGACCGGCTATAGAAACTATGCAGCAAAGAGAACTGTTCAGGATTTTACATATCCATTCCAATCAGACAACCAAATTAATTTCTCTATTCATTCTGTTAGGCTCACCATAACGAATATTTTCTTCATTCATATATATTTCTGACACAAATTCAAATTCTGATTTATTAGAATTTAATCTACCTCGAAGAGCATCACAAACCTAATTATATAAGGTTTAAAGTTCCATCAAACACCTCAATTGAGAAAGAAACAGATCTTATATAAAAGATGAGACAAGATCATCTAAGCAACCAAGCTCTTGCAATCCATGTAAATTTGGGCTCTCAACTCAACACATCTTTGAAAAATCAAGACCCTTCACTAGCTAAATGCAAATTCGGCTGGAAGATTTTTGGTCTTATTCTTACCCTGTATATTCAGCCCAACACACTACCCACAGAAGCTGGCCAACAACTAAAAGTAGCCTGATTATGCAGAACTCCTCAAAATATTCATCTAAAATAAAATAATCAAGCACATTAGATGATAACCAATAAAACTTTCAAGCAACTTTAGGGATGTTGGGGACAAAGCCTAGAAAATCTGGATTGGGGTTTTAAAATCCCAAATCTTTGTTTTTCAGGATTTAAAACTTAAATATTGAAATTCAACCCTAATACTACTACTACCTATTAAACTCCACTCTTTCACCTACTACAACATCTCCTTATTTCCTTATACCACTCATCCATACATTCAATGATGGACAATTAAAGTAGTATCAGAGCGGGTCTACCTTCTTGCAGCCTTGCTAAAAAAACATATCTTTCTTTTAGAGTTAAATACTTTTAAATGTTAGATCATGCATTAAATATCTATAAGTCATGGCATCCACCACTGTCCACCGCTATAACTCCAAAGGCTACGACATGAAAGTTCTTATGTTACTCTTCGATCATAGGAAAAGGTGATCGCATAATACATGTTAAGATCGATACATTTACAAAAATAAAATGAACATGAAAATGATTTATTTTTCTTACAATGATGGTGATTGATACTAATAGATAAGATGGTCCAAACATATAACACTGCTAGCTCCACCGGATGATGGAAACCAAACACTAGATGGCTTTCAAAAAGAAAGTATTCAGAATGAGAGGTACAACATCCTGAACCATCATGTGGATGCACTACAGAGTTGGAGGGATAAGCAACTACCACCACATGTTGAAGAGGGCTATAAAGCTACTTATGGAAACATTGTCTTTGGAGTGGGAAATGGAAAGGGAAGCCAAGTCCTTCATTGCCGGTAACTCAGGGGTATGCTAGAAAAACCTTGATGATCTTGTTGCTGAGTTACTTCGTAGATGAGCACTGTATGGGAATTCGGAAGAAGATCCTGAGGAGGATCCTATTACGGAAGATCCACCTAAGGAGGATGATGGAGAAGATACCATAATTCCTAACCGTCCCAGAGGACGGGATGCAAGTCAACATGGAAGGACCGAGCACTGGACTCAAGTATGGGTCTAAGGATTTTCCCATAGAAATCCAAACTGAGAGTGAAGATGATGAGTTCGAGCAGTGGCTCAGGGATGAGGGATCAATATGAGCAGCCATTGGCACTTGACAAGGATGAGTAGACTAGTTAACTATCCTATTATGTTTTCATTCAGATTTCAACATTGGAATTTAGTACCCTTTCATTATCTAGTATCTTTCCCTTATGACCAGCGGTTTTTGTTTTGGAATTTTGGACTACTATTAATAAGCATTTGATTGGTTTAGTATTTTAGGGTTGATGTTACACTTGTTATGCTATCACACATTTGTATTTATGATTTTGAACTACTCATGTTCTTATAGGAAGATGCCTCACCAACCACATCGTGAAAACCCCAATGACCTTCCTCAAGCTACGGAAGGTGAAAACTGGCCTCACGACGAGGAGGTCACACTGGCAGATTTGACCACTTCAGTTCAGGCTCAGAATACCGAAATATGACCATTTGCATATGAACTTTGACGTCATACCTTATCGGAGTTATAGTGATGGGCGGGTGGATGACATGACTTAATGCATGATCTAACATTTATGCAAAATAACAATATAAGACAAAAAAAAAAAAAAATTTAGCAAGTCTACAGAATGTGCACCTGCAATAAAACTGGCTGCTTCATCATAAGTTGATTCTACATCATTTTCAAGCACAGTGAATGAGCAGAATTCACTTTGTAAATTATGAGTAGTTAGATGGCTTACAAAGAAGAGAAACACATTCTACTCCAAAAATACATTGATGTGCACAAACTGAACTTGGTTCAAGGATGCGATTTGATCCTCAGACCTAACAGGGGATGCACAAAGACAGGAAGTATGATGCAAGAAAAAAAAGAGTCATGCACAAATTTTACTGCTGAAAATATGCAGTCGTGACAACTATACTGAAAACTGAGCATTCAAATTGATGATAGACCTTGATAAGATTCAATAGCAGATAATCACATCTCTCTTAGCTATTTTTATTCAAGAAATATCCAAACCGTTCCAAGTCCTTCCATGTAATTTTTTCAAAATAAGAAAAGTGATTATAAAGCAGAAATACTAAATCAATTTATCAATATAGTTAAACCACAGGAAAGATTAGTGAAAGGATATACATACCATTTAATAATTGAACCAAAGAGAAAATGTTGCATAATAGGAACCTTCTCCAAAACTTCCACCTTATACATCTTTAGCAGCCCACTGTTTACCTTTTTCCAATTAGGAACACCACTAATGTCATCCAACATAGGTGAATGCTCAGCAAACAACCCCTTCTTCACCTTCTTTATGAAAACAATACATGAGAGATACATATACTCGTTAGAAATTCTCCAATATATCCTCATTGTGAATAGACTTTGGCTTCATATACTTGTGATCAATCAATTGGGACGACCCAAATATATATGGCAAGAAATGATAGTCATCAAGCCCCCACACACCGTGGGATCCTGCAGGCTCTAAGGAATAAGTGAGTTGTAATTTTCGCATTAACTCCATGTACTTAACAAACACTTTTGACACCAAGGCTGGGAAATCCTCTTCTCTAACAACACCAACTCTTGCTAAGCAATACAACAACGCTGCAAAATTTGTCTCATGGCCAGTTCCTATTTGATAAGATGAACAGAGCGGGAAAATCATTGAGTCATTTTTAACTTCCCAAGTGTTGGAACAGTTACATAGATAATGCTGCTATAGAGTCTAAACAAACATGTATAAGAAATTATAAACACCAAATAAAGATTCATATTCACATATATACTATATTTATCTCAGAAACATGTGTGTTAGTACTACTAATCAAAAGTCATTGCCTTTAGATCTCAACCTGATAAGAATAAAGTCTTTCAAAAAAAAAAAAAAGAAGGGGAAGAAATTAGTGTTTTTGCAGTTGTGTGTTTTAGCAGTTTGTTAGGCTTTATTAGTTTTTTTGTGTTAGTTAGTGGGCGTGTGGACCCAGGTTAGGAGGTTTATAAATACCAGCATCCACCCACTGTTAGGATAATCTTTTGGGAATTTCTACTATGTATTGGCTTGGGCGGGTTCTCCCGATTATCAATCTAATACCTCTTTTCTTGAATTCCTTGTGGCGTTCGACTCTTAATCCCTAACACAACCCTATGCATTAACAGTCTGCAAAGAAGGCAATTGTCAATTGTGATATATGTTCCAACCAATGTCCTTGAAGATAAAAAAGTATAAGTGTGCATTTGTTTACACATATATGCACAAAATCATGTGGTGATAATGATGTTGAACACCACAAGTCACAGCACAATAACACACATATGAAATTGAGATGACACTAAGTGGTAAATCTTCAAACAAACAAGGTATGTAAAGTGATCACAATACATGGAATATATTTATAAAGTAAGTTAACCCCATATCAGTTTACTACTGTAAACAACTTAGGTAGGTCAGACTCATAACATTCTCCACAATGATCTTCCTCGAAAAGTTTTTGAAATTTAGAGTAAAAATTCCTATGAACCACCCATAATTAATTTCAACAATGAACCAAAGCATTCAAAGCAATATCTAAGTTCAGAATATTTGCCTTCTTACAAAAGTTTAAGCTAAACATTAAACATTGCATAAATCTTTAATTCATTGTCCAGCTGTTCCCTTAGCAAAAAAAGAGATTGAAGGATGAATTATCACCCCTCTCTCAAGATCACTCATCTAGGCCATGTTCGGGTTTTTTCTTCTTTTAATCAAAGGCATCAAATACAGCATGCTTTAGAAGGTTCCTTAACAACAAAATTGTAAAGATTGTTCAATGGTATACTACTAGTTTAGTTCTCGCATAGTGCTAGACCATTTTGACAGTAATGTTTGTTTTTTTTTTTTTTTGTTGCACATTTTTACAGTAATGTTACCAACTAAAGTGGGACTGTAAGAAGAGACGTTCTACTAAAATATTCATAAAATGTAATCCTTATAAGGGAAAAACAATACATGACAGTAAAACAAATTCCGAAGCATTATTGCCAGTTATCAAAATCCCTTCTAAAAAAGCAGTAAATCACCAGAAATGAGATATAAAAGACTAATTTGTACCATAATCAATGCGAGAAGCATTGCCAAAGCTGTCGGTAAAATAGGGCACAAGTTCCACCGCTGCATCACGAAGTTCCGGCGGCAGAAACATCAGCATAAACGCCTCGGCCTCAGCGCTCATCCGCTCATGCCACGTGCGAAACGAGATGTTGCCGTACCGAGCGCTCTGCTGCAGCGGAGGAATTTCATCCACATAGTCGACTAGTTTCTGTAAAATAGAGACTATGATCTCGACGGTGGGGGACACGTGGTAGGGATCGGAGAGCTTGCGCGATTTGATGGATTCGGATAAGGAGACGACGAAGCCGAGGTAGTTCCGGCAAGAAGGGGAGGAATGGAAGAGCGAGATGTCGTCTCGGGAGTTGATTCTCTTGCAAGGCGTGGTGAATTGATGGGGAAGAGAGAGGGGCCTCGACCTTCTCTGCGTGAGGGACGGGTGTACGGATGATGGCCTCTTTGGTGTTGGTGGGTGATGTTGGGAGGTTGACGGCGGGGATGCGGATGGGGATGTAAGAAGGAGTGTCCGACGGAGGTGGCGGAGTGGGGAAAGCGGTAGGTCCACCGCACTTAGCGCAAGCTGATGGCGGATATGGGAATTGCGACGGCTGCTCTCCGTGGCAGCTCCGGTGGTCGTGGCGGTCGGGTGGGGTTCCATTTTCATAAGCTGGAGAAGGGAATAATATGAATTTGATTTGTATCTATAGATGATTTGAACCGGACTTGCATTGAACCCGGTCCATTCCGAATGGGTTTGCCTTCGGCCTACCGAATTTAGGGTTTTTATAGAACTTGTCCCGCGAATTTATTTCGAACATAAATATATTTATATATAAAATTATATTTTTATTATTTTATATTCTTTTCTAACCTCCGCGTATATATTAAAATAAAACTTTTCTAAATCAAGTGTATACTATAAAATTTTTTTATCGAAAAAAGATATTTTATTAAAATAAAATACCAGTATAAGGAATACCCTTAAAAATTTAGAGTACAAGAATTAAGATATATAAAGAAGGATTTAAGAGTAACTTAGGATCGTAAAGCCAACAACTAAGAGAGGCGTTACAATGCACCACGTTCTTGAGCAAAACCCAACTCCCCATACACGTCCCTTGATTTCTTCCATGAGCTTACTTGTAGGACACTCCTTCCCTTTGAAAATAAAATTGTTTCTCGCCTTCCAGTACCCACACAAGTGCATTCCCAGGACACAAATAGCAACCTACCTTTCTTACCCCTAAATAAACCAACATAAGAAAGAAAGTGTGGTTTGATCTCATGATGTTGGGACCGTGAAAGCCTAACCATTGGTAGCAGTTGCCCATACTTCTACCGCCCTTGGACAAAGAAGAAAGATATGTTGAGCAGACTCCTCTGAATACTCACAAGCAATAATGACTTCTCTCCTCCACCGAATTTGAATGTTTCGCTTCAATAAGTTGACTTTTGTAGGTATCCTGTCTTGCAAGATTCTCCAAGTCAAGGCCGAGATTTTGAGGGGGACGAGCCTTATTCCATACAATATTGAACTCTTTAGCTAATAAGGATGAAGACAAAACAACCGCCTTTTCTTCAATTAAAATCGAGTATGCCGAATGTGACGAATATCCTCCATCCGGTTGCAATCTCCAATTCCACCTATCTCGAGAGTCTTGACTTAAATGGAACTCGTTAATCAAAGATAAAAATGGAGCTTGATGTGATTCATATCTCTATCAAGAATGTTTCTCCTCCAAACACGGTTCCAACTCCACACACCCTCCCTCCCAAAACCCCATCTCCCTCACCGAACAATTTTTATCCCTAGCCAATGAATAAACCCTCGGGAACAGCCTCTTAAGGGATAAAGAATCAGCCCAAGAGTCATTCCAGAAATCTGTATCTCTCCCATCTCCAAAAACTTTACAATATTTTCGGTAAACCACTTCCCTTTCCCCTCGTGACTAATTGCAACACATCTCTCCACCATTTTGATCTAATTCTCCCTCTTCCCAACCTCACACAACCCTCTCTATCTATTCTAATTTGCCCATGTAATGACTTCACCACCACCGCCCCACAAACACTCCCTATCAACAAGAAACCTCCATAGCCATTTCCCCATTAACGCCTTATTAAAGCACCCCATATCCCGTAGCCCCAAACCCCCTTTATCTTTAGGCAAACAAATATGATCCCATTTTATCCAAGCAATTTTAGAACCGTTCTCCCCTCCCCCAAAGAAACTTTCGGAATAAAGAAGAAATATCTCTCAAAGGTTTAGACGGAAGGCGGTAAAAGGACAAGTGATACACCGGAAGAAGCGGCTAAGACGGCGTTCGGAAGGATCACTCTACTCCCAAGCGAGAGTTTTTGTGTTCCCAGCTTTTCATCTTTGTTTTAATCTTACGGATAAGATGTTCCCACTCCAACGCCCTTTTGTAGTTACCACCGACTTTAATGCCTAAGTAAGAAAAAAACACTGCTCCCACTTCACAATTGAGCATACTTGTCATCGAGTCCAACTTTCTTCTTTCAACATTTATGCCCATAATGCTGCATTTGTTAAAATTTACCTTGAGTCTAGACGAAGCTCAAAATTCCGTAGAATTAATTTCATCGCCCTAGCATTTGCCAAATCTCCTGAAGTGATAAAGATCGTGTCGTCGCGTATTGGAGATGGGAAACTCTGATTTTATCCGCCCCAATTCGGCACTACATGCAAACCTTCTTCGACCGCTTTGTTAACCAAACAACTTAATCCCTCCGCCACAATGAGATATAGAAATGGAGAAAGAGGATCGCCTTGACATAATCCTCGTTCGAGCTTGAATTCTTACGTCATGCCGTTAACTAATACACTTGTCGTAGCCGTTGAGATACATTCATAAATCCACTTCCGCCATTTCTCATAAAAGTTAAATTGTTGCATCATTTTATCTAAGAAGCTCCAATCCACCGTGTCATATGCTTTAGCAAAATCAATTTTGAAGAAAATTCTCTCGATTTCTTGCCTTTGCTTCCTCAAGAGCCTCGTTTAATACAACAATTCCATCATGAATTACCACCGCCTCCGACAAAGGCACTCGACAATCTGAAATTATAGCGCTCATCACATTGCTCAATCTTCCACTAACACTTTAGCCAAAATTTTATAAACACTACCAATCAAAGAAATCGGTGAAACTCATTCATCAACTTTGGCGTCCTCCTTTTTGGGAATAAGCACCACATATGAAGGATTAATCCCTCTTACCAATTTTCCATTGCAATGGAATTCCTCCAAAATTTCAGCAAATCAACTTTAATTGTATCCCAACAATCCTTAAAAAAACCCATATTGAATCCATCGGGACACAGGCTCTTGAAGCATCATGACTCCAAATAGTCTTAAATTTCTTCTTAGAGAACGGCTCACATAACATTCTCGTTATCTTTATCTCGATAATTTTTCTATGTGAGGTCGTGAATCATTCGAGGTCTTCTCACATTTTGAGCCTTGAAATGGGCTTGAAAAAAACTTTAATCCCTTTCTTAACCTCGACTAACTTCCTCCACCCTCCGCCTCGGTTTGAATGCCAATTATTTCGTTGATTTTCCTACGCCGATTAACCGCCTTATGAAACGACTTAGTATTTGCATCTCCATCTCTTTCCCAAGCCATCCGCGCTTTTTATGCCGCCAAGCCATTCTTGCAATTAAGATTTCTAAAGAGCTCTGCCGTTGCCGACTTTCGGTTCAAAATTTCATGCTCATCTAGGCCAAATGTATCATCTATCATATCCAATTCATAGATTTCATCTTTCAGTTTTCAATATTTTCTTCAATGATGCCGAACTTCGACTTTGTTCCACTCTTTTAAAGCATTCTTCAAAACTTTCAAAGCATTTCTTTCAAGACAAAACCACCCCACCCGAAACCTCTAAATTTTTCCATTTGCAATCTACAAACTCCTTACACCCGTATGAGAAATACAGCCATTAGTAAATCGGAACGGTTTTGGCCCCCGATCGATGAATTTTATCTCCAACGTTATCGGGCGGTGATCGAAACGGACCTTGGAAGACCTTTCGAACCGAGTTAGGCCGGTTTGCTAACCACACATCATTAAGCAAGAAACTATCCAACATGCTTTTACATCTCCCATTCGAGTCTGTACCAAGTATACTTTCTACCGTGTAATGGGATATCCGAAAGGTTTGCTTCGAGATATAAAGTCCTCAAAAGCCTACATATCCCTCCTATTTATTTGCTCGTTCTCACCCCTCCGTTCAAAATCATATCTCTCAAAATTAAAATCACCACATACACAAATGCAAGCATCCTCATTTTGTTGAATCACCAAAACAATTCTATCCCACGGTGCTCTTCTATCCTCCGGAGAACTAGGCACATACACATTTAAAATACAACAATTGGAACCATCGAATCCCACCTTTCATTGATCACTAACGCACCCTCCATGTGCCACCAACTAGAACACAAAAATTTGTTAGAATCCCATAATGTAATCAAATCCCCGATCTCCCCATGGATTCCTTTGCACCCCAACCACGCTTATTATTACCCCAAATAAGCCTACATACATCCTCATTTACTTCATCCAATTTCGATTCACCGTAAATAAACCAAATCTATTTTGTGTTTTCTAACTAAATCTTGAACCTCCTTTCTTTTCACCCTGCTCCCGCCCCCTAATGTTAAAAGATAGCATCTTCATAGGGAAACTTCTTCCAATAACTCCTTGTCAACGGGGTTAACGGTACTAACACAGTCGTCAAGTTTCTTCAAACTCTCTGCCATATCAGATCGTAACCCTCAACCCTATAATTTTGCCAAATTCCCGGGTGGATTTGAAATCCGCCTCTGCATTCTCTGGAACCACCTCAATTAACCGTCTCTTATTTTTGTTTCGAGATCATTTTTGAAAGCCCTTACGTCCTCTTCGTAAATCATCTCAGCTGCAAACTCTGCCCACCTCTCGTTGTTCATAAGAATTTGATCGTCGTTCCTTCCCTAATTTTCCTTTATTAAGCTCTATTGACCTCGCGACCCCCTTGAAATGCCCTTTCTCGCCGTAGGCGTCACACCTATTGGATTATCACCAATTTCGAACTCATATGTTCTTCCTTTGTTGAATCCACTCTTATCGAAGAAAACCAAAATTCTAGTTTCATTGTTTTCCCCAAACTGGTTCTGTGAAGACAAAAACCCCGTAATTTGATTTTCACTAGAAGATTGGGCTTCACGGATAATGGGCTCCGCCCGAGTATTAGAAGTATTAAAATTTGGGCCCAAAACGTCACCCACTTGACTATCCCTCTTTTCCATATCCGAACCGGGCCTAATAAAATAGTTTGATAAATCCTCATTTTCCTGTCCATTCTTATAAGAGATCGGTGCCCAATCTTGATTCCGTCCCTAAATTAGTCAACTCTTCCGCCCTAATTTCACCCGAATTAAACTCGGGCCCATCGTTCTCTAAGTTTTGATCCACTTGCAAATTCAGCCCATTAATCGAACCTTCATTACGAGCAGTAGACCCACATTTTTCTATCACCTCTGCATTAATCGACTCCCGATTTTGCATTCTCGTATCTTGAGCCAATTCAACCGAATGTTCCCTAGAGATTGGAATCATCGGATCATCTCTCAAAAGACCGAAATCTGCTTTGGAACCTGCTCTTGTCCCTCGCATCTGAAATGGCGCTTTCCGTCATTTTTCCTTTGTTAGGTCGATCGGAAAATTTACTCGCTCCCGTAAAAAATTGCCGGCGCCGGATCTGGACCCCTCGCCATCCGACTCCCAACAAGATTCGATTCCTCACCATCGGAAATCTGTGCATCAACCTTTAACCGGCATGAACATGCAAACTCCTCAATCACCCCGATACTATAATTAACACTATCCACCTTAACACTAAAGGTATTATTAATAAACCTTAAGTTTGACGTAGAAATCAAGTCTAGCAGCCCCTAAATTTTGTTTTTCTCTCAGTAACTTCATCACTCATGACAAACCGGCCTACTTGGGCACAAATGTAAGAGAAGAAACTCGTAGACCATGCATGAATGGGGATACCGTACCAATATGTCCAGACATTTCTAAAAGAGTTTACATCAATATCCTTCCAGGCCTTATCCATTCGAACTAGTGCATGGACTATTCATCAAAATCAAACAACACATCTTCATCTTCTTTCCTCCCTCACTCGTAATAAGAGAAGGTTCCCCCATCGCCTTAAAGTCAATATTCCACTACTTTATTCTAATAATTCATCTCCATGTTCATCCCAAGAAAAGTGGAACTTTGGATACCCCTGAATAACAATCATCTAACCATTTTCTATCTTTCACCGAAGTATTGAAACACAACATATTCTCGGGAGGGATTGTCGCCTTCGATCATCAACAACACTCCTACCCATGTCGAATCGATAGTTCCCTTGTTACAGGCCGTAACCATTTATCACATCAACAAACGTCTTATTCCCGATCCTCATACCCCTACTTGCCGGAAAAGTGTAAATTGCTCTTGTTTTTATTTTGAAAGGTTCCACTGTTATATTTTGTAAGAAAAACTCTTAATTTGTAACTCCCAAACCAAATGCTGTTCAATTTAGGAAGCATCTCCATTACATCACATTGCTTTGAAAACCTTACAAATCCAAACAAGCGTCCAGTCTTGTCCCTCTTCTTCGGATAGTAGATATCTTTCACCGCACCAATATCTTGTTAAACTTACATCTCAAATCCTCCACAGAGCAATTCTCTGGAAATTTTTGAAAAAGAATGATGTGAACTCCTCTGCCTTGAAAGGACGAGTGAGTTTACGAATTGCGAACATCTTACCTAATTCCGCCTTCGTATCACCAATCCTAAGGGTTCTAGGGTTAAACCTACGATTAGAAATTTGTTTATCGCCTGACTGCCGGTTGCCACTCGGAAAGGCGCCCCCTATTAACCACTCTCCACTCACCCTCTCCACTCATCCTCTCCACTTTTAATGCATGAGTTATCATTTTACTATAAATTCTAATTTTACTATTAATGTCATTAACATTCACTAGCATTGTCATTTATATGCACTATCATTGGTATATATATGCATTATTATTGTAAATATGAAACACAATTAATAATATTAGTTATTTCATTAAAAGATGATATTATTTTGATAGTAATACTGTATAATACAAATAATTATTATCATTTTGAATTTGCATGATAAACCTGGTGTACAAGAGACTTAGGGTTTGATTGGTAGGGCATAAGACCCATAATATGCATTTTATACTAGTTTTTATGTTGTTTGGTAGAACACATAAATAATACAAGATCCACAATTAATGCAACCGACCCGGTAAGAAATGAAGCCATACTACATCCAAAACACTGTTCACTTTATTAAAAACAGTAACCCTCACCCCTTACTCCAATAAGCTCGGTTGAATAGTGTCGAACGCAAGACGGTAATGCCCTTCCCCCTTTTCCCAATTTTTGCCCAATTCAAATTTCAAAGATCTCATTAACCCTCGTTTCCGACTAGGTGTCATTCATATTTTCCATTGTCGCTGCAATTAGTTCAACAAAGGGCACTATTTTCCCATCTCTATCCGGCGACAAATATAGTTCGACAAAAATAATCGATTTTTCGGCATCGCACTGTCTTCAATAAACGGTAGCTCTCAATTCGGTCCATTGTGACTTTGTATGTTGGTTCGGTTGGGTAAATCGGGAAGGTAGATAACCCGACTTTTGTGTTTAATTTATCCCTCTATTTCTATTTTATGGAGATGCTCTCCAATAAAATAGCTTATGTTCGTATGATCTTAGCATAATATCTTCTCGATTTTGGAGTCCTTTTTATGGAGATGCTCTCAATATGCAAGAAACAATCGCCCGATTATATTGTTTTGTGCGAAATTATAAGGCCCAGGTTATTGACACCACCAACAATGTCAAAGACACCACTCCGAGCAAGACACCGCCCTGTTTTTAAATATTGTCAAAGACACCATCCAATATTGACTATTATACCCTTCATACCTTTTGCTAGAATCTAATATTTGTAACCACGCCACTTTCATTTAATTTTTGTATTGTTAAAAACACCACCCACTACCAATATTACCTCCACAACACACTAAATAAAATAACTTGTCTTAAATTTAAAAAAATCCTTCGTAAATGCGTCATTCTCGTCTCCTCGCCGCCGAGTTCGCCGTTGTTCTTCTCAGCCGTCGCCGTCGATTCCTCCTCTCTCCGTCGCTCGCCGTCGCATCCCTCCTCACTCTGGAAGTCGTCGTCGCCGTCACACGATGGGTAAGTTTTCGGATTTAGTTTTTGTTTTTGTTTTTGTTTTAGTTTTAGTCTTCTTTTTCTTGTTGCAATTTTTGCATGGGTATATGAATTATAATGTTAACATTTAGTTTAGGGTTAGTAATTTTGATAGAAGAATGCATATTAGGGTTTATTGTTGTCTAATTCGTGATAATTTGTTGTGAATATCTGGGTTTTTCATTTTTGAAATTGTATTTTGGTTGCTTTGAATATGTGATAATTTGTTGTGATAATAACACGCTTTTTCGACACTTTGGTTTGCGAATTTCATCATAATGTTCGGTTGTGATTTTCGAACAATTTACTAGATTTCGACAATTATGTTCGAATATATATGTGTTTTTAAGTAATACGTATTCGAACATTACCCTAAAATCGACAAAAATTTTCGAACATATTAGATTTGTTCGACTTTTATTTTCGAACAATGTATTAAATCTCATCGAAATTTTCGAACAAATAAATTACTTTCGGTTATAATTTTCGAACACTGTTAAATATGCACCGACTTGTGTTATTGTTATGCCAGTGTCGAAAATGATGATAGGATTCGTCCACAACTTCTAACGAGCGGAAAAGGAATCAACCAGAGTCATCACATCATCAAAGTATACAGTGCCTCCAATCAAAAGCACCTACGTAAGAAAAAGAAATCGAGCGTAATCATCACAAGTGCAGCCGAACCACAACAAATAGAGTTGGAGGAAGCGGGAACCCGTAATGGAGGAGGGTTCGGATGAGGGAGTCGAAGAGGTGTCCGGGAGGGATCGGGACGAGGGAGGCTGGAGACATAGAGGGAGAGGGCTTAGGGGAGAAGCCGGAGGGTACAAGGGAGGAATCGGATATATGGCCAATAGCCTCTCCGCCACTTCTCGGTGGCTTTCAAAAGCACGTTGCGAAGTTCATATATCAAGGAACCGGCGCGGTGTTTTGAAATGTCACTGCCATGTTGGGAAGTTATTGTCGTGGGACATTGATCATGAAGATGACCTACGTGGATTTCACTCCATTTTCGCACGGTCTAAAATCTTGAAGATTAGACGTGGATCTTATAAGAACCCGAACAAAAATCTTATCTCAAAGCATTTGTCGAGCGGTGGCACCTAGAGACAAACTCTTTCCACTTTCCGTTTGGTGAGATGGCGATCACCCTTGATGACGTCTCTTGTCTTACTTGGATTATCTCAGAGATGGTTACCCTGTCTGACCTAAGAGGGATGACAATGTTCTTTGGTGGGAGGATGTGATGAATTTGCTCGGCAGAAGTGAAAATGAAGCGAAACTTGCAAATGGTGGGAAACGTGGGTCTTCTCGTTAAGCCGCGATGGTTGAAGGACACCTTTTCACCACCGATGAAGTCCGACAATGAAGACGAAGTGTTGTATCTTTGCTAGAGCATATGTTCTATACACGTTTGGTACCACTTTGTTTGCTTTGATAAGAGTGGTACCCGTGTCGGCACTTCGTGGTTCCATTACCACGATTGATATGGTCGAGTTTGGGAAATACGCTTGGGAGCCGCGACGTTGGCCTACTTGTACAAGCAGTTGGGGTTGGCCTCTCGGTTCAAAGTAAGACAAATTGGCGGGCACTGACATTGCTAGAGGTAAATTTAATAATTATGCTATATTTATCTCTGTAGCTATGAATGTTGAATGTCTTGTACTTATTAATTTTCTTATTATTTCCAGGCATGAATTTATGAGCACTTTCCAAGTTTGATTTTGCCCCCTCGGAACCACGACTTTGAATACCCTCTCCCGTTAGCAATTCGGTATGCTCCTAAGCTCATCTTGGCCCAAATCTGGACCGTGTCCGTGGATTTAAAGAGATCATTTATGTCTTTCTAGCTTCTCGTATGATTTGTCTATGTTTTTTTATTTTTTTATTATACTTGTTCCTTTAACCTAGTTAATCGTTAAATGTTTGTTGTTTGTTATTTACAAGTCGTGGACTCCTTATTCTGCGATTCGGGATTCATATCCATTGCGGATGGTGACGTTCTTCCACGGGTGCATTGTTTGTGGAGAGATGGTTGAGCCGTACATGCCGGACCGGGTGTTGAGGCGATGCGGTTATGTGCGGACAATTAGGAGAAGCCACTTGCTGGTGGTGCCCGCTCTAAGAAAGATGGTGCCGTCTCAAGAAGAACAAGGCTTGTTTGGGGTGCAATGGCCGAGTTCTTCAAACGTGGGATAGTCACGTAATTACGGAAGACAAACTTGGTTCCTATGCCACTCAACCTTGGGATTGCGCGGACGGGTACATTGATTGGTTTCTCTCAACGGTTACCCCATTGTGTCAAATCCGCGATCGTGAAGCTAGCAATTCGGGAGCCTGCTCAATCTTCCGAGCCCCGGGAGAGGGTAGACGCAGCGAAGGTTGAACTCAAACAATTGGTGGACAGGTGGACAGCGGGTGATGAGTCATTGAAGCTCGAGGAGGCCATACAGATTGTTTCACGTGCGATGACTATTCTGCGAGGACTGAGCGCGGAGGACCATCTTCACCTAATGGGGTTGGACCGGATAGCGCCCGGCACCAGCACATCAACACGAGGTAGAGGTAGAGGTCGGGGACGTGGACGAGGTCGAGGGCGAAGGACTTGAACATTATTTCTGCGTTAGACATTTATTTGACATATTTTTTTAAAATGTGTTAGATATTTATTTTATTTTATATGTTCATGTATGATTTTGAATGTGTTGGATACTTATTTATGTAGACGTATGAATTTTTAGATGTATCATTTGCATATTTGCTTATTGAATTTTGATATTATCGTTGACATTTATTTAGATATATGATTTACTACACCACCGTACTAATATTTAGTAAACCCACCACCATTTATTGACATGTCCATCATGGCGGTGAATTGTCTTGTTGATTTGCCATAAAGTTGTCTTATCTCGCCTCGTCTTTTCCTTCGATGGCTTGTCTTTATTACAATTGGTAAACTCACCACCAACATATTCTTTAAATGCTCGCACAAAATCCTCATTTGCATTGAACAATACAATATGGCGATGTATCCATAAGCGATGTTCTTGTATGGTGGGGGTGGGATGCTAAGACGGAGGAGTTGTTTCTTTGAAGCTTCTGTCGGATCTAGCACTCTTCATTAGCTTCAATTCAAGCGATGATAACATGTTAATCAACTCGGGCAACACCGAAGCAATTGAGAGTGAACTGTTGGTCGTTAAGTTGGTCTACAAGAAGAAGATTGAGTACAAAGACGGCTAGATACATGCTCGAAGCTACGTAAAAGACATCGGGTGTTCTCGTGGTTGATCACTACCTGCTTTGGGGTGAGGTACGATGAAGCAACAAACCGTGTCTACGCCGATCTCGCACTGCCGGCCCTAACCGAGGTATCATGATTACGCTCATAAAAATGTATTTAGTCACTGGCATTCAAATTAATTATATTTCGAAAACGCAGATGGACGCATTTGCCAACGCGTCACGAGACACACGGTGACCTTTGCCGGGAGTGGCTGAAAATACTATTTGGAGAGCCAACCACTCCTCCCGTTGTTGAACTCCGTGCGGCCTAACGATGACAAAGAGGAATCTACCTCAACCGCACCCACTACTCGTGAGGATATCCCGACCACTAGCGTGACTAGTCCTGCATTTTGGGATCGATTCAAGAAATGATTGGCGAAGGACCTTATGTATTTGTCCTAACCTGTACTGCGTATTTGTGTTTACGTTTGTTTTAAAAATAATTAGGACAACTATGTTTATGTTCATCAACTATGTTTATGTTTATTGATATGTTTATGTTTATGTTTATTGATATGTTTATGTTTATGTTTATGTTTATTGATATGTTTATGTTTATGTTTATGAAATGGTTAGCCTTAGTAGATTAATAGTAATAAAGTATAGCAGATCTCGGAATATATATATACGTAAAGTGGAGGAGTCCTTTCATATTCCAAGTTTCCAACTCTAGTTTTTCTTTTGCTTGTACACCGATTGGAGAGATCAAGGTAAAAACTAAAACTAAAACCCTGAAAAATGTCACGTAATTATAAGCTACGTCACAAATACTATGGAAAAATGTCACGTAATTATAATTATGCATTTAAGTCACAAATACTATGGAAAAAAACGCCTCAACTAAAAATTGTTCGTGACTAAATTTCGAACAAAATTTTCAAGAACAAAAGCTGTTTGACTAAATTAGTCGAACAAATGAGAGTGTTTAGTCAATCATTCGTCGAACAAAACAAATACTTACGGAAAAATATTTGAACATAACCAATATGTTCGAACAAAACTTTCGAACAATGATAATATATTCGGAAAAATATTACGAACAACAAAATATGAAATTTGTCCGTAGAAAGGTTTGATGCAAAACCAATCCAAATTTTTTTGGTTTCCAGGTATTCGAAACTAAATACCGAACAAACTTACTATGTTCGATCATATGTGCCGAACATGTATACAATGTTCGGTTCACTTTTCCGAACCAAGAAATATCATATTTGTCCGTAAAGTTTTGATGCAAAATCGATCCAAAAATTTTCAAAGGCAAACTCTCGCAATATTTTTGCGAAAACAAGCTCAATGTCCGAACAAGTTTCTCGAACAAATTATTATTCTACGAAAAAATAGCCGAACAGCCTTTGTTCGAAAAAAACAACCGAAATATTTGGTGTGTTTCGGTTAAAATTGCCGACAGTTTAAACCCCCAACAATACCAAAACATATTAACAAATCTAACAAATCGAATGGATTTAACATTGGCATTTCACAAAACATATAATCGATGCGTTTTCATCAAAGATATACACATGAAAGTTTCGTGTAATTCGAATACTTCAGTTTTTCAAATCAACTATTACTAATACGTCCTTCATTATACGCTGTTAGCCATCCTGCTGCAATCGGTTGTCTGTGCTCCTTCCAACTTTGGACCACTCGGAGGCATAGGCCGTCCAACACCCAAATCAACTCGAAAAGGAAATCATTTAAAAAAGTAAGATACAAACAACTCTTGTATAATAAGAAATTCATGTTCTATTTTCAAATAATACCGGACAAAATGGTTATCGTTCACTAACGCCATACATATGGATCTTGGACATTCGGGAACTGGCACTTCTAAATGGAAGTGTGGTGAGGGATATTTGGTTGGACAGCGTAATGAAAGCAATGTTATAGGTGGATGTAACCAAGAACCCCATGTACGGCAACATGAACCAATGCTTTCTTCCGGCAAATGGCGTGAAGCAATTCATAGCTTTTGATACTTCGCCGACTATGTTCTTCAAGTAGAACGCCGTCTCGTATAGATGGAGGTTCTTGCTCAACTCCGTCATAAGATCTTGCCGTACACGTGCCCGATTCTCCTCACCCAAACCCATCATTGAAGCCATGGATCTAAACTCCGCAATGTCCATCACCTTTGACATTCACTATATTTAATATGTACGGTGATATAGAGATGGGATAGACTCAAGGAAGCCTGACTTAGTCGTGGCTCGTGTTCTTTTTACGAATGATCCGATAACGTTCGCAAAAATAATTAATTTCATTGTAACATGTTAGTTGAATAATAAACTAAAAGCAGTAAAAACACAACTAATCAAGTTGTTTTGCAGGCTGTCCTTTGCTTTGAAACAAAGGGGTCGGTTGCGTCTCATCAATTACGACGCACGTGATCCATCGTCTACCTTGCAAATCACAACCGTAGATCCCACGTATTCAAACAAATTGGGGTCGCGTTTGGTTGAACTAACATTTTGTTTCTTCCCTTTGCCTTTTCCCCGCCGGACGGCCACGTGTGCTTACTTTTGGGACCGGCTCAACTACGGTCGTGGTCTCGGATTTGCCAACTCCCGCATCTTTCTCAAATACAGATTTTGCTCATCCGAGTGAATTTTTCAAAGATCGCTGCAATATCTGTCATAGCGTCGCTAAACCGGCTCTTCATGTCAATGTTCACATCCTCGAAGTGGGAGAGTAATCCAACTTGCGCTGAAGGAGTCAACGGTACCGACGGGTATCGGTTTGTCCCAATACACATAATCCTCCACTTCGTGGGTCGCAGGCAAACCGTAAATGGTTACGAGGGTGTGCTTGCAATCGATCGGGTTAAAATACGGTTGACGCACTTCTTTGATTTCTTCAACAACAACTCTAAGGCACAAACAGACACCACTCCTCTAAGCATGCCGAACAGTGGGATGAGTATTTATGTTGTGCAACATTAATACTCCTCTCAAAGTCTGGCTTTGATTTACGTGTGACACGCTTCGTAAAGTGTGTCACACTTTGCGAAGCATGTCTCAAAGTTGCCCATAGAATTTTCTAGCATTTTCTTAAGGGCGGAATGATGACTCTCCACCCCGAAAACAACAACAACAATACAATTCAAAAACAATTAACTAAAGTAATAAAAAGAACTTAAATAAACAATGATACTAAAATGATTTAAATTACATTCGATGTGGTGTTTCCGAAATGCATAACTTGGTTCGTCCATGCACAAAAAAATCTGTCTTTGTAAGGAGTGATCCATTCGTTCATGACATAGTTCACCGGTGTCATGAATGATGCAAAATCAGTGCGGCTCACGGACGACATCATTAAAACTCAAGCTCACTATCACATCTCCATACCTTGTTCCATTGAGCATAGAAACTTTTCCAATCTTCTTCATCTTTGAAATGTTTTTTACACTTTGCCAAGATGTTACGATCAATATTCTACGTACATAGAAAATGACGGGCTTCAGAAACTTGATCGCAATAGCATTCATCAATGCTTTCTCCCTATTCGTAACAATCACCGTGGGCACCGACCGATCACCCAACACAACCCTCAGACTCCCAAGGCCCAAGCGTAATTCTCTTCCTTTTCGACAGGATAGATATGCAGATGCTCAAAAGTCATGCCGGTAGAAGTAACGCCCACAACCTCCATAAATGGTAATCGATACTGTTTGTTTTGTAGGTGCAATCGATCATCAAAACCTTGGGAAATGTGTGCACGAGCTCAAGGGATACGGGATGTGAAAAAAATAGCTCTTGAATGTTATTCGTCTTTGTACAACTCCGATTTGTAGTGGATGTATTTCTTATCCACGAGCCGGCTCATCAAGTACCGCAACCGAGAACGACCACAAACTGCATCATCTTATACTTCTTCCGAGCGTTGTAGATGTTGCGAATGGTAGAATGATTTGCTTCGTGTCTTTTTCAACTCTTACAGCACGAATTTAGGTGGAGCGTTGCATTTTGACATGTTGATGACGAATGCCTCCTCCTCGGGCTTAGACGACCGACAAACGAAAGTGACCTTCCAAGTGCATGGCAATGGGATGATTATGCGTCCCGCACCTAACCTCCAATGCCCATTCGGAATCATTAATTTGTTTACCCTTGAGCAAAAAGGGGTACCCACATTTTTAGTGCCCGTCGTCCTCCCCTTCATTGATTTAGATTGCTCGGTATTGGCCTCCTTGGCTAAAACCAACTCCTTTCCCTTCCTCTTGCCCTTACTAGTGTCACGGTATACTCCGCTCCGTTCACAAGCCAAAAAAATGGAAGGCTTTTTGTTCCCCACTCCGTTGTCCGATCGTTTGACCACAACAACAATATTATGCTCATTTCGGTTCGACGGACCTATTGCAAAAGTAAGTCACGAGATTCAAAATATTCCATCGTTGTGAACACGGAAGTGTAATCCATCACCATTTCATTGGCATCTTCATCGTTTATATCATCTCTTTCAACAATTTTTTGTTCTTCATTATCAATCATTCCATCTTCAAAATATTGTGTAATATCCCATACATGATCATCATCAACATTGAAATCCTCTTCATCATCTCTGCCCAAGTCCTATTACAAAAAGAAAAAAAATAAAAAAAACGGCTCTGTTCGAAAAGATTGCCGAAAATATAGTCCGTGTTCGAAAATTTTAACCGAAAATAACCATTACTTCGAAAAAATTGGCCTAACAAATGCAATAATTTCGCACACCAAATAACAATTATGGTTCGCAATTTTTTTGTATTCCAACAAATGTGAGCAAGACGATAACAATACCATATAAACGTCATTTTATGCACTCAAACAACAAACATACATGTATTTATCATAAAAATAACCCAATGTTTAAGCATTTAAGAAATTTAAAAACCTAGTTTAAAAAAACATTTAAAACTTACATATGAGTGGGGGAGGCTTGGAGGCTAGGCCATTGTTGCAATATCTCATGGCCACGACCTTAGAATCCGTCTTTGATCGTCACTTTGTATGGGAGGAAGGCTTGGAGCTTCTTCCTCAAATTTCAGCCGAACAATGCACTCTTCGTCGCCTTTCTTTTTTATTTTTGGGGTGGTGTCTTTACCAATATTTTGGGAGGGAAGGTGAATTATTGTAGGTGGTGTTTTTACCAACATGGTGTTTTTATTAATTGGATGAATTATATTTTAATATGGAGGGGTAGTGCTGTCCATTCATCTATCTTTTTAAAAAATCAAATTTGGGGTGGTGTCTTTGACATTGTTGGTGGTGTCAATAACTGGGCCAAATTATAAATATTCTTTCAATTCAAGTGAAGTTTGAGGAATATTATCTTGGAGACGCTCTCCTTTATGCTATATGTTTCATCTCGTGTGTTCACATAGTTGTTCGCATATTGATAACATTGGTTTGTTTTTTTTTTTTTGGCAATTTATGTGTTACATTCCGTAACAAATTCAATTTTTGTCAAACTATCTAACTATGGAGATGCTCTCCAATAGATGCAGTTGTATGAAGAACATATTGTCCTTTGTTACGTCTGCTTTTGATAATTGTATTTTTATTTTATCTTTTTAATTGTTCGATTCTATTGCAGAAATCACGTGTAGTTCTTGTTTACAATGTTGTCCGTGGCTGTGAAGAAATTATTTCGTGCATATTGGTTCAACGTATAATACCTCGGAGGAAAGCGCTTTGCATGATAATCATTGACATAATAACGAATAAACAAAATAGGGTTGTAAGACCATGTGTTGGCATATGGTGTTCTTACTCTATGATAAGTAAAACTCCCAAACAAGTATCAACTTTGAGCAGATTGTATTTGCTTGGTGATCCCGATTGTGTGGCAAACCTCCAAATGGATCGTAATACTTTTGCACGACTATGTTTTTACTTCAGAATTAGGAGGCCTTAATAACCAAAAGTATTTGTGTGTGGAAGAACAAGTTTCCATGTTCTTAGGGGTTTTGGCTCAACATAAAAATAAAGAATCTGTTAAATTCAATTACCAAAGGTCAAGTCAAGCGATCTCCCATTACATCCACCTTGTCTTGAAAGCTATTTTAAAACCGCACTACCTATTTCATATAAGGTCTACCCGTGTCCCCATGATTCGACGAATCCACGATGGAAATGGTTCAAGGTAATAAAATAGTATTAACCTTCATATCAATTCTCTCTATATTGTCATCTCATCACAATTTTTCCTATGTCCTATCCAGCGATGTTTAGGTGTTCTCGATGGTATATACATCGATGTCCATGTTAGTCCGAGTGAAAAGGGAGATATAGAACCCAAAAAGGCCGTATATCCACAAATGTCCTAGGAGTGTGCGATATGCAAATGCGATTTGTCTACTTTATCCTTGGATGGGAGGGATCAACAAATGATTCCCGAGTTCTACGAGATTCTGTTTCTCGAATCCATGGCCTCAAGGTCCCAAAGGGTATGAAAGAATATTTTCTACTTGTCTTGAACCATGGTTGTAACAACGATACTAAAAAGAATTTTGCGTTATTGAAATTAATAGGGAACTACTATCTCTGCGATAATGGATATGCTAATTTTGAGGGTTTTCTAGCACCGTATAGAGGATGTCGCTATCACTTGAAAGAATGGGATCCAAACACCGATCGCCTGTAAATCCCCACGAACACTTCAATACGAGACACATAAGAGCACGTAATGTGACAGAACGTGCATTCGGCGTCCTTAAAAATGGTTTGGAATTCTTTCAAGTCCCGGCTTCTATCCACTTGAAGATTCAAATTCGCCTAATAATGACATGTTTTCTACTCCACAACTTCATTCGATCCGAAATGCCTGTTGATCCAATGGAGCAACAATCGAACAACGACGAGCCTCTCAAAGCTGATGATTCTCAGCCTGGTGATGTTATTGACACTTTGTTCGGTCGTCGACTAAATTTAATAATTGGAGGGAAGAGGTAGCGAGATTCTATGTTCGAGATTTGGAGGTCGAATGGGTAGCCGAGGTCGATTGTACCAGTGTTGAGTTTGTATTTCTAGCATGATGAGTGTTTATTAATGCACATTATGACATTAAACAAGACTTGTTTGATTGATTTGTATTTTTTTATTTAAATTTGTGACTGATTGGTTGAATAGTCATGGTTCTCGTTTGAATGTTGGCATTTCCAATAGATAGTGCAATATTCATGGATAAGTCTTCGTTTACAAGATAATAGTTTGGTCTTCTTTTTAAGGCTGCTTCCAAGCTATTTTTCAAGTAAGCTTTTCAATCCATTACCGTATTACACATGTGCTATTTTCAATTTTGGCATTATGCATTTACGGATAATGTACACATCTTGGGAATTACAATTAGTTGTCTTTTATGTGGTGTAGTTTTTTTAATGCGGTTTGTGAAAGAATCTCATCTGCTCAATATGTGATTTTTATATATCGGTGGGCATATCCCGAGTGCGTGTGTGGTTTAAGAAATCTCACACTTTGGGCCATGTGATGACTCTGTTGCCACCGATTTTACACGTGGTTAACCTGTGGGTTTAAGTCATCCCACACCGTTGTGTATGTGAGATTCTTATTATTTTTACACCTCTATATATATATTTGTTCTCTGGATTATAGGGTTATGCATTGTCTTTGTTCAAAACATCCAACAATGGTGCTAAAAAACATCCCTCCACAAGATGATATGTTATACTCAAGGAAATGGACCAAGGCCATGGATCATTTCTTTATCGAGTGCTTGGTTGAACAACGCCGGTTCGTAATCGGCGATGCATGTAACGAGCGCAACTACCATGCAATTGCCACTGCTGTTGTGAAGGTAAATGAAGATTATGGGAAAACATTATCTTACGAGGATGCCGTTGCAAGGGTAGAATTTCGCAAGATAAGTATGATTGTTTCAAAGATATTGTGAGTACTACAAACACCTTCCGGAATAAAGAGTTGAACACGGTGCACACGGATGATCAAACTTGGCGTTTCTTGATTAGGGTGAGCCTTAATTTTTCATCTCCATACTTACTTAAATAATGCAGTCTTTCTTATGTTTTATTTGTTTTTATAGGGTAATCGTCTTGCGAGGGCATATGTATACCAAGGTGAGCCCGAATACCATGATTTGAGCCTTCTCTTCTACATGGTCCAACCTAATCTCCCTCCCGAGTGAGGATGTTATTGAAATCGGTGATGGCTCCACCGGCTTTCATACTACCAACACTTCGAGAATTGTGTCAATCAAGTATCTTGTCTCAATCGAGCGAAGAAGTGATATCTCTATTTATACGTCATGAGAATGCCACCGCTAGACGATTGTTCGATGACCTTTGTTCACCCTCGTCAAAGACGTACAACTCATCCAAGTAACCCCGTAGGAGTTAACCAATCCAACTCCCTTCCGTCTCCGCATTCACATGCGTCACTGGGACTCAACAAGCCCTGTCAAATGGTTCTCGTTCCGTGGAAGGAACTAAATTGGGAGCAGGGCCTCGTGTGTTATCATCTTCTAAATATGCTCTTTTTTTTAAATTAGGGATGTGTGTCCGTGTGGTACCGGACTAGTGCTTGTAGATATCTTTTAATTCTATATTTTATCATTTCCTTGTATGCTACCTTTGTTCACTTTGTATGAGTGATGTTGCATGGCCACGGTTTTATCTCATTAAAATGTTATGTCCAAGAAGTTTGAATTCCTCTCATTGTTTTGGGTTATATTTGTTCCTAATTTTACCGAGAGCTCCCCACAAAATTTGAAATGGATGGCTAAATCAATAAGCACAACAATAGCTACCATGGACAGATCACATACATTACTAGACTACAAAAGTGCACAACCTAATATTTTGGTTGGCGTTTAAAATCCAAACACAAATAACCAACAAACAAGTCAAAAATAGTGAATCTACCATCCATGCACTCGGGTTACATCAAGTATAAATAATGTGTGAAATATTCTTCTTGTTGAACAGCTCCAAGCAATACCTCTTACGATACTCGGTACATCTTTCGGGATCGATTACGTCAAGAGAGTGTCCAATCACAAGACACTCGAGCACCTTCATACTCAAAACTCCACAAGATGACGGATCCACCATTGCTATGTGCATATGTAGATAATTTAACATCCCACACTTTTTTCTTGTCGCGTGTACCCTTCTTTGCACGTGTATCCGTCTTCACATGTTGATCAATGATACTAGGCATGAGTGATGTTAGTAGCCGGACATTTGATAAGTGTCTTGGATTACCCTTCTTCCATCACCCACTAAAGAGTCATAAACGAAGATGATGTCGTCAAGAATTGACATCTCGTATAGGATCCAAGAGGTTCCTATTTACATGTCCAATGACAAATACTACGGTCGCTTTGGACCATGGAACGTGCATGCCATGATTTCCGGGGATATCTATCTATTATATAGTCCACTATAAATTTTTCTCTTCCGACCACACCCAATTTTGTTGATTTTTTTGGCCTTATTCCACAAATTGTATATCCTTCCTATCATGACAAATGAGGAGTATTTTGATTTAGAAAGGCATTATAAATTTGAGGATGAATGTTAATCATAAATGAATTATAAATTTGAAATGAATGTTAGTCATATATGAATGCATGTAAAGAATGTCATGCAACACTTTACTCAAAATGGTAAATCAACGCAAGTCCATCGCTCTTCAAAATTATGAGGCCATGTTTTAGCTTTAAACACCATAAGATATATCAAAGCATCTATATTCTATAACAACAAATAATTCAAACTACATCGGTGCATCTATACTCAAAGTGACAACAAGATATTCAATAATTACTCAAAACGACAAATTATGATAATGTTTATACTATCAAATTACGAGTAACACTTGTGTGAACCGGGTGCATACGATGAACTCTATTTTTATTATCACTGCCATGCACATTTAGTGTCACCGTCATGCACATGCACTATCACCGTCATGCATATGCATTATTATAAGTAAATATGACGGTGACAATATATGTATATGACAGTTGACAACGAATGTGCATGACAGTGATTGTAAAATAGAGTTCATCGTATGCACCCGGTTCACACAAGTTTTTGTCTCAAATTACGGGTGCATAAGGATGGACAAGGGTGCATACCTCATTCGTAAGCCACCAAGAATAACAAATTTCGTAATTAATTTATAAAAATACGAAAATATTTACAACTTAATTTAAATCGGATTAAACCGATTAAATTTTAGCTTTGACTCTAGCTCTAAATTTGATCCTCTGATTCTTCTCTTCAAGTCGGTGTTGACTTGGATGATTTGGCATTTGGTGGCGAAATCTTCGAGTTGATCTCGTCCAAGGTCGGATTTGTGGATTTATAACATTAATCCAAGGGCTTAAGAGACTTAAATTAGATTAAACGCTATTTTCGGAGATTTTGCGGATGAATGATCTTGAAGGCCGGATGAATGTCTTCAATCTTCAACGAGAAACGTCTGATCGGAGGGTTTGAACACCTTGATCTCGGATCGGAAGTCGTTCCCGATTGACTTGCTTGAAGAACGCTTCTCAAGCGTTAAGAACGCCTTTGAATCTTCAAGGAGAAAGCGTCGATCGGAGGGGTTGAACACCTTGATCTCGGATCGGACGCCGTTCCCGGTTGACTTGCTTGAAGAATGCTTCTAAAGGCTGCGAAGAGTGTCTCAAGTCTTCTTGAGCTCGAATTGAGTCCGAAATTGTGTCTCAAATGAATGAATGAAGCCCCTATTTATAGTTATAAGGCTGAAATTGATTTAATGGGTTGGGCTTAGAAGCCCATCGGACTTGGCATGATTTGATTTGATTTGTTTCTATGTGGGGCAATTTGATTTAACTTTCCATTTTAACGAGATTTTGTATGTTTTATGGTAAGTTAATTACTTTTGCCACTAAATTACGAATATTTAAATATTCGTAGAATTTAATTTCGGTCTTTACGTGTATATTAAATATCAATAAATTATTTAATTTGAGAATTAATTTAATTAAATTCTCAAAATATAAATAATTAATTTTATTTGATATTAATATTTTTTCCACGTGTCGCCATTTAATTGAGCACAAAATTAATGTGCTTACAAATGTCCCCTCGTGCTTTGTTCGCAAATATTTGTGACTTGAAGTGAATAAAGCACGAAAATTTATCGCTCTCTCATTTGGTTTTGGACTTCGAATTTTGATCGAACTTATTGAATCTTTAAGTCGCCTACGTACCTCTTTAAAGATGATCAAGTCATAACGTAGTTCAAGGGAACATGATTTGATTTTGGGGTTTTAGATAGTTTTCGCTCGTATCAAGGAGCCTTGATTTAAAGACTCAATTTGAGAGTCATAGACAGCTGCCTCGTGTCAAGGAGATTTGATTTAAAGACTCAATTTGAGAGTCATAAATAATTTCGTCTCGTGTAGGGGAGATTTGATTTAAAAACTCAATTTGTGAGTCATAGACAGCTTCGTCTTGTGTCGAGGAGTTTTGATTTAAAAACTTAATTTGAGAGTCATAGACAGCTTCGTCTCGTGTCAAGGAGATTTGATTTAAGGGACTTTTAGATAGTTTTGGCTCGTATCAAGGAGCATTATAGACGCTTCATGCTCTTGTCAAGGAGCTTTGACACGAAAAACTTTAAGTAGTTTCTTCTAGCACTATGTCCCCTTCTTGAACCAATTGCATTATCTTTTCCTTGAAGATAAAAGCAGTCTTGGATTGAGTGGCTCACTAATCGATGGTACTTGCAATACTTTGGATGGAAATCGATAGTCCGACTTCCCTCGGCCCATTTATTTTAGGCAACTCAATCGGCTTTGTCTCGAGCAACTCATCGAATATCCCCGAGACATCAAAATCCAAAAATGAATATTGTTTTTGTCGCATGTCCTTCGTAAAGGTCAACCCTCTTTGCCCCTCTCTCGAGGCATGTCTCGTTATGTATTCTTTAGTTGAAGGCTTAACATAACTCTTTGTCGCGATGTTCTCGAAATTAGTGGTCCTTCGACTTCATTTCCAATTATGCTTAGCTCCATATCATGAGCATTGGTCGCAAGCTGTTCGAAGGTCCTAGGTCGGATTCCTTAAAGAATGTATCGGAGGTCCCACTACATTCCTTGGATGCACATCTCGATTACGTAAGTTTCGACAACCTATCTTTGCTGCTCAAGCTTAGATTCCTCCATCGATTAATGTAATCGATCACCGGTTCGTCTTTCCACCGGCGAGTGTTAGTCAACTCAATCATGCTTACTGTTCTCCTTGTCTTTGAAGAAGCGGTTCAAAACTTCCGCTCCATCTCGATCCCAGCTATCAATGGAGTTAGCTTTCATATCTATGTACTATCGAAGGCATTTTCTTTCAAGGAGCGGATGAATTGCTTGGCCGGGTGATCTCCATATGTTCCAAAGATTGTTGCACGCTTTCAACAAAGTGAGCCACGGTTGTTTGATTTCCCTTTCCGTCAAATCATGAAATTTTGGAGGCCGATAGCCACCGGCATCTTCAAGCCATCAACTCTCTTTGTATATGGCTTGGCATAAGTGAAGTATAACTTAGAACCATCATCGTTTCCCATATGAGCTCTTTAAGTGGCTCCACATGGATCCCTCCATCAAAGCACAGTAAATCTGCAACTCCTTTGTAGTTGGCTCATTTTCGATTGCATGATGCTTGGTTGAGGTTTCTTCATCATTGTACCCCTTAACTCGCTTTCCATTAGCGATACTTGCTTCATCATTCTCCACCTTATCCATCAAGCCGAAATTCGGGAGTCTTGTTCTTGAACATAACATGTGAGCCCCTCTATGGCTCTAGTCAAACCGTCAAGTTGTTCCTCGACGGTTGAGGCATTCGTCATCAAGACCGGAGCTATGCTCGAGGTTGATGAAGATTCCGACGAGGAGTCGGGAGTAAAGCATGGAAAATCGCCTTCCTTGCCTTCGGCAATGTAGGATGGCTTGCTTGCAATAGTGTTGATTGACGTGTTCGCTCTGAAGAGGTCTCGAGTTTGCGACCTTCTTGACATACTTCGAGTGATGGCATTGACGTCGAAGTGTTTGATGAGCCGCCCCAATCAGGTAGAGCTTGCGATGACCCATTCTAATGATCTTCAAATTTTTCAAGGTAGAGAAGAGATGAGAGGTAGAGCGGTCCCATCAAGGCGTGCCAAATTTGTAACAACAAATTTCGTATAATTAATTTATAAAAACAAAAATGTTTACAACTTAATTTAAATTGGATTAAACCGATTAAATTTTGGCGAACTCTAGCTCTAGATTTGATCCTCCGATTCTTCTCTTGAAGTCGTTGTTGACTTGGATGATTTGGCGGATTTGGTGGCGAAATCTTCGAGTTGTTCTCGCTCCAAGGTCGAATTTGTGGATTTATAACGTTAATCCAAGGGCTTAAGAGTCTTATCTTGGATTAAACGCTATTTTTGGAGACTTTGCAGATGAATGATCTTGAAGGCCGGATGAACGTCTTTGAATCTTCATCGGAGGGTTGAACACCTTGATCCGAGATCGGACGCCGCTCCCGATTGACTTGCTTGAAGAACGCTTTCGCCGCGAAGAACGCCTCTTTGAATCTTCAAGGAGAAACGCCTGATCGGAGGGGTTGAACACCTTGATCTCGGATCGAACGCCATTCCCGGTTGACTTGCTTGAAGAACGCTTCAAGCCGCGAAGAATGCCTTTGAATCTTCAAGAGTGTCTCAAGTCTTCTTGAGCTCTGAATTGAGTCCTGAAATTGTGTCTCAAATGAATGAATGAAGCCCCTATTTATAGTTGTAGGCTGAGATTAATTTAATGGGTGGGCTTAGAAGCCCATCGACTTGGCCTCGATTTGATTTGATTTGATTTGTTTCCATGTGGGACAATTTGATTTAACTTTCCATTTTAACGAGATTTTTGTATGTTATATGATAAGTTAATTACTTTGCCACCAAGTTACGAATATTTAAATATTCGTAGAATTTAATTTCGCCTTTACATGTATATTAAATATCAATAAATTATTTAATTTTAGAATTAATTTAATTAAATTCTCAAAATATAAATAATTAATTTTATTTGATATTAATATTTTTTTCCACATGTCGCCATTTAATTGAGCACAAAATTAATGTGCTTACAAATGTCCTCAGCCAATCTTTCTCTATCCGAATTTTCACTTTGTGAGACTTCGTTAGTCTTTGTTAAACATCCCAATTTTTCCAAGATAACTTTTTGGTTTGCAAGGATGCAGCTCAAGCTCTTCTCTATGCTCTTGTATTTCATATCCACTCTCCGATTAGATTAATGTCCAATCCTTCACCACCTTCGTCGTCTTCATCTTTCCTCTTACGGGGCTTCATCGTGGAAGGCACGTTGCTCGCTTTCAAACCTTGTTCCCGATCAACAACACTCGTATAATATTGTTGTTCTTTTCTCAACATCGTTGGGATCAAATTTGGTTGCACCTTAATTTGTTCACAAAATCAAGAAATAATTATACAGCCACCATATCTATAACAAATATTATACGCATGATTTGAAAAGTTTTGAATCACAAAACAACTTACTCGATCTGCAGCTTCATCTCCGCACTCCAATATCGGAAAGCAATGTTGAGTCAATTCTTCAAAACGATATGCTTTGCAAGACAGCCACCGTAGCATTTGAGGATTAATTGTACTTGCCTTCTTCCCACCACATGCAAAACTTGCAACGCATGGTATTGCTTCGTAAGCCCAAAATTGTAGTGCATAAGTAAACCCATAAACATCAATATGAGCGATGTTATTCTTACATTTGTTATCTTTGATCCTCTCCCGACGAGCAATGGCTCTACCATCCATGGAATTGTGGATATCCTTAAGAAGCAATTCATATGAAATGCGGCCCCAAGGATATTTGTTGAAGTCGTTGAGATTGTCCACCAAGTGAATATACTGTATATCAATCTTTTTGTGATATTGTCTTTCATCAAGAAGATCTCATATAATATCCACGAAAGTGCAAGCTTTATAACCATGACATCATCAACTTTATCGCGATCTTCCTCATCTATGGCACTCATAAAAGCATCCTCAATATCACGAAGCATAAGAATTTGTTTTTGCCAAAGACCGCCTTGAAAAACTTTGAACTCTCAGGAATAATCGGTTTAATGTCGAACTTCAACCCCGTGACTAATGCAAACTCCATAGGGCCAAAATCAGTTTCACCATTATTTATATGGAATACAATCTTTTCACCTCTCATTGTTTTGTCTTGCTTGAATAACAATGGAGGTAAAGTGACTCTGGAATGGAACATTCTCAAGATTGTAGAATTGCCCGAAGCAAGATTGCTTGAAAAGTGTCTTGTTTTTTTACTTATTCGGTTATTTATGGTAGATATAATGGCAAGGTCAAAGACGATAACTCTATCTAGCGTTGAAATAATCTTCTCTTTCGACAATAGCCATCTAGAAAACATAAGGAAATGAACACTATGAGCAAATCACACTCAAACAAATAAACTGCAAAAATATCCTTTATGGGAGGCGGTTAATGTAGAGTGGTAACTTCTCATACGAGTTCTACAAAACCGACGACTAAACTCGACTGTGTATACCAACTCAATGAAAACTTTCTCTTATGTCGGCATTATCCAAAATCTCAAAAATATGACGGTTACTATCAAATAATAAGCACAAGTTTATTCGTATAGGATTCACATTGTTTCAATCGATTTACATAGCACTACAAGTTAACTTTCAAATTATGAATGTCTCCTACCGTAAAGATGTTTGACAAACAAGAAATACGCATCGTAGACAAATGGGTAACACCGTGTAGTGGTCAATTTCATGTCCCTCGATTGAAGCTCGATTACAGCTGGGTTTGAAGATGGCATTTCCGACGGACAAGGGTTTAAATGTGGTATTTATATGGAGAGGGTGTGAGACTTTTCGGTATCCCGCCCTTTTAAAATGCAATCCATCTAGACAATAAGAAAGGGTTTTCTGCGTGGGACATCACGTGGGATGGGGATGGACAATTTGGGTCTTTCGGTCTCAATTGGGCTACAAAGTGGGTTTGGTGGTGGGTTAGGCCCATTTGTTAGGGCATGTTATTGAAATCATATTTCTAACATTAAAAAAGAAAATCATTTACAAGGTTATTTTAATTTATTCATAAGTTCGATGAAATAATTATCTAAGTAATATTTAAAAAGAAAATCATTTACAAGGTTATTTTAATTTATTCATAAGTTCGACCGAAATAATTATCTAAGTAATATTTAAAAAGAAAATCATTTACAAGGTTTTTTTAATTTATTCATAAGTTCAACTGAAACAATTATCTAAGTAATATTTTAAAAAGAAAATCATTTACAAGCTTATTTTAATTTATTCATAAGAACGATCAAACAATTAACTAAGTAATATTTAAAAAAATTATTTACAAGGTTATTTAATTTATTCATAAGTTCGATCGAAACAATTATCTAAGTAATATTTAAAAAGAAAATCATTTACAAGATTATTTTAATTTATTCATAAGATCGATCAAACAATTAACTAAGTAATATTTCACCACAATTTTGTTCACTTCAATAAATTATCAATATTTCAAATAAAATCCCAAACTGAAGTTGGTCATTACAAAATACCATATATTTTAATTTGGAGACAATAACTTACAAAGGGCGGCTATTATACCAAAATAATTACAAAAACATCCATGTATACCTTAAATTTTTCATCCAACATACGGATGAGGTGTCCTACTACTAGTCAAAATAAGCAAAACATATGGTGGTTGTCTCATACACAAGCCGTGATTCAAATTGTGTGGTCCAGAGCAACCAATTTGACTACCATTACGGCTTATCAAAGTCTCCGTTTAGTAACCGATAAATATAACGTGGTCGAGCATGCTCTAGAAAATTAGTAAACATCTTCGTAGGTTGTGTATTCTTCAAAGTATCTCCGAGGCATCGAGCGCTTCATCTTCACTTAGTCCCGGGATGCGTTCAAGCATGGAATAAATTGATTCGCTAGTGTTCTTTTCACTAACTCCGTTCACCGAAATTCACCACAATTTTTTCAAGGCGATCGTCGATTTAGTAAAACAATACAATGAGTCCATCAAGTAATTCTTTGTTATTTTCGGTAGTGGGCCGAGCTGGCCTTTTCTTACTAGATGTCGTTTTCCTTTGCTCTACCATCCATCGTAGGGGCTTGAGACTTGACGTCCATCTCACAAGCCTCCTCATTGTTAAGAGTATTTGGGCTGTCTCCTAGTGTGTTTTCAGCCACGGTTGGGTGGACGTCTTCATTTACAAGCTCATTCACAAGCATCCATGACATCCTCAATGGCCTTCCCAGTGGCTCTATCACATTCAAAGACTTCAATCCAAATCATAGTAGAAAGGTCATGGTTTGTGGCGCATTCTCGTAATGCTTGGTTCTTTCTCGTAATCAACACATTACAAGAATCACATAAGTAATTCAGTTGATATCATGTATATATATGAATTTAAAACATGATGAATTTGACATCGACACACCCGAACAGCCTTTCTCCCATGCTATATCCGAGACATCAATAACCTTTGTGATTGGATTAAAGCCACCACTACTCGGTCCCTAGAAAGCGGGCCGAAGACATCCATGATGCCTCTTCCATTGAGGGTTTGCACGAATATCAGCCTCCGGTATCTTTTCACGTATCATGGCTCTGCAACTTTATTAAATATCCGTGCCTAAAACCATTCTCGGTCTTCCAGCCCGACATCACAATCTCCTTCAGTAGTTCCATTAATACTTTTTCTTCCATTTGGTTCCAAGTCCTTCGCGTTGCAGGTGTTTTTTTCCTTTGTTGTGTCCCCAAGTACTATCTCCACCCTCCATATCTACAAACATTCAACCAAGTGAACATATATCACCGGTGTTCATCATGAACAAATATATCTTGACAAATTATGAATGTCTACGCTTTGTGTCCAAAAAAACTAATGGCTACACATCAATATACAAGACAAAGTCAAGATTCTACAGGATGCAAATTTTCCATCAAAGTATCAAAAGCATAATGGGTTCCATAGCATTTCCAAGAACATGAAGGATCCACGCAAATTACAAAAATAAGTAACCAAAACATTATGCTTTCGAAAAATAACTCCAACTTAAATAGCAAAGGGTATTTGTTAAAATGAAAGTTGAAATATCCTGAAACTAATTTTGTTCGACACACTCCCATTCGTATTGAATCACAACTACACACATGTATTATGAATTTTTATAAAGAGCTAATATAGAAGATCCACGCAAAAAAGCAGATAAATAAATAATAAAGAGCTGATATAGAAACTAATTTTTACTCCACGCAGAAACAAATAAAACCAACCACAAAACAACACAAAGATTCGTATAATAAAATGCAAACAACAATTACCTCGGTTGAAGCCGGGAATAATGGAGGATGAATGAAGGTCGAAGACTGGACGATGAATTTTGGTATAGGGAGAAGCTCGTCAATGCTTCCTTCAAGTTACATCACCGATCGCCAATATTAGTTTGGAAGGGTGCGAAATTTTGGTGAGATGAATTATCAAATTTTGGTGTTCACAAATTAGGTTATTAATTTTTTTGGGGGAGGGGTGAAGATAGAATTGGTGGGAAATTAAAAAATATCAAAATTTATGTTTAGTGGTAAAATTGTATTTTCAAGTAATAATCATGATCTTATATGGCCTACCAATTAAACTACAAAATTATGTATGATTTATTATACCCTACCAAGCAATATTGAGATCTTGCATAGTTTAATATAATGAAGATTTTTATGTCCTACCAAGCAATATATCAACATCTAGCCCTTACTAAATTAATACAATCTCACCTTGAATATTAAGCCCTACTAATCACACCCTTATTCTTATTTTAATTGATTAAGTCTCTCATTGTTGAAGAGACCAACACAAATTTAAAGTGTATTTTATTGATCTAAGAAAAGAGAGTACACCGAATAATATTTATATAATTCAAATGGCTGCAAGTAACAAACTAACAACCCGTAATAACTTTAACAAACTTTCCCTCCCGGAACATTCTAGAAGAAACCCTACGTTGCATGTACCTACTGCAGCAACTCTAATATGCTTCGACACAAATTGGACTCCCTAGCGAGCCAAGTCCAAGAGATGAGCGAAGCAAACGAAACCGAGTAGGGGAGAGCGGTTTAGTAAGCACATCACCGGCTGACTTTCCGTTGGAATGTATCGAACATCCAACACTTTAGATTGAACCTTTTCTCCGAGAAAATGTACGCTAACTTTGACATGCTTAGTTCGAGAATGAAAAGCCGGGCTAAAGGCCAAAGTTATAGCCCCTAATTATCGTAATTACATGATGGTGGTGACAACGGAATACCTAGTTCATTAAAGAGCGTAGTGATCCAAATAACATCCGTGGTTACGAGGGCAAGTGCTCGATACTGCCTCCCCGCCTTCGAGCCACGACAGTTATTTGCGAGAGCACCAAGACACGAGGTTCGAGCCTATTTTAACACGTAAACCGGTTGTGCTACGCCGATCATCCAAGTTCGCAAAGATAGTCGCATCTCGCATATGCATCAATCCCGAAATCCAAAACAAGAGAAAAGAGCAAACCATGTGTTAGTGTACCCTTCACATACCTTAGAATCCTTTTACACGCTTTCCAATGATTTTGTGTGGGTTCATGCAAGAATTGTGAAAGTTTATTCACAGCAAAAGTGATATATGGTCGTGTGAGTGTAAGATATTGAAGTGTGCCAATAACACTTCGATAAAGAGTAGGGTTTGAGAATGAAGGACCTGTCCTTAAGAGCAAGTTTAAGGCCAAGGCAGATTGGTGTAGGGCAAGGAGTGCAATCAGCAAGACTGTGGTGGAAAGAAGATCTTTAGCATATTTAGTTTGAGTAAGAGTGATAGACTTAGAATTCACAAGGGCTTCAATGCCAAGAAATTAGTTCACGATCCCTAGATGTTTTAAAGAGAACCCGAGATTTTGAGCGGTGATAAGACCATGAACAGCATCCGATGAGTCCCCTGTGATTAAGATATCATCAACATAGATCAATACAAGGATGAGATGTCCATTTCTCCGGCTATGAAACAGACAATGATCAGCATGAGAATGTTTGAAACCCCGTGATATCGAAACTCCTTTAACGTATCATACCAAGCCTTCGGGGCTTGTTTAAGACCATACAATGCTTTTACCAATATGCAAACATGTGAAGGATAAACACGATTTCGAAACCCCTCAAAGTCGTTGTATGTACACCACTTCCTTTAGATTGTCATTCAAAAAAGCATTGTTTATATCTACTTGCCGAATTTCCCAACCACGTGAAACAACAAGAGTAAACATTATTCAAGTGTTTGAGGCTTGATTACCGGGCTGAAAGTGGTAAAATAGTCAATACCGCCGTTTGTTGAAATCCCGAGCTACTAAGCGAGCCTTGTATCTCTCAACAGATCCATCCTTCTTATACTTGACCCGAAATAACCATTTTGTGGTGATGAGATTCATATCAAAGATATGGGACCAATTCCCATGTCTTGTTTTTCAACAAAGCATTGAACTCATCTTCCATTACTTGCTTCTATTCTGGTATTTGCAAAGCTTGAGAAACATTATCGAGTTCGAGATATAATATCGACAAATGGACGAGTAAATTTTGGGTTTAAACACACACTCGCTTTAGATCGGGTAACCATGGAATGAGTGTTTTGATTTAAGGCGAGGCAGTGTGTGGAGGAATATGAATCAGTAGAGTTGACAAAAGAAGTGGAGCCGGAGGTAGTGTCCGAGCTATTAAGTGGTGAATACCGTGAGGGAAAATAAATGTTTGTATTTTAAGATGATGATGCGGTTGTGGCATGATCTTTGTGACTTATTTGGTAGAGGTCTTTGTAAGGCGGTGGGAATTATGGTATTTGTGACACATGAGTTAGGGGTAGTATCGGAGAAGAATTAAGAGATGTAGAGGAGTATGGAAACTCATTTTCCTAAATTCAACCGTGTCGAGAGATGTATACACGGCTAGTGGGATGTAAACACAAATATCCTTTATGGTTGCTGCTATAGCCTATGAAAACACATTTAGCGATCTAAATTGTAGCTTTGATTTGTTATAAGGCCTAAGAAAGGGATAGCAAGCACAACCAAATACCCTAAGATGTGTGTATGAGGGAGGGGATGCAAACAACATATGATGAGGTGATTTATTTTGAATAAAAGGAGATGGGAGTATATTAATTAAATGTATGGTCAGAAAATGAGTTCCACCAAAAATGCATCTAAGTTTACTCTTAGCAAGCATCAAGTAAGATCGAGTTCAATGATATGTTGATGTTTTCTCTCAACTAACCCATTTCTTTGATGAGTAAAGGGGCAAGAGTTTCGAACCTCGTATACCATGACTCCTAAAATATCGATTTAGTGCCACAAACTCACCTCCCATGTCACACCGCACAACTTTTACCTGCCTCGAAATTGTCTTTCAACCAAAGATATGAACTGTGGTATTATAGTTTTAACATCGACTTTAAATGTAAAGGATAGATCCAAGAATACCTTGTGAAATCATCTACTAGAAGAAGGTAATACTTGTAGCCTTCGTGGATTCAATGGAAGCAGTCCCCACACATCTGTATGAATGATTTCAAAAGGATAACAAGTATGATGAACCACGAGACTTAAAAGTTTCGATGCATTTTTCCAAGAGTGCGCCTTCACAAAAAGAGTCTTTCAAGTTTACAACAGAACATGTAAAGAATTAAGCACACTTTTGAGAGCCGCATCACAAGGATGCCCTAACTGTAATGCCACGCTTCAAACTATCATCCTTATTACAAACTACATTATTACATTGAAGCAAGTCAGAATCCTTGATTTGTCCTCCAAAACTACCGAGGTCCAGTTGATAGAGTCCATCTCTAAGAGCACCTTTCAGAAGTGTCTTGCTTGTTTTCACATCCTTAACAAAACAATCAAGAGTGAAATTCAATTGTGGCATGATTATCCTTTAGAATTGAGAAATGCTTAACAAATTTTTTGTAATGTCAGGAACATAAAGCACATTTTGCAATCTAACATGAGTAGAAGGTTGCAAGCTCTTAGCTCTTAAGGAACCAACATGACTAATAGGAACAAAGATCGCCATTTCCAACAATTAGTTTAGAGGTACCTTGATACGGAGAAGAGAATTACAAATTTCTAAGCCGAGATGTGATATGGTGTGTGGCACCACTGTCTACACACCATTCGGATCCTGAAGAATACCGAGGTGAAGAGTTATCGGTGTGAGTAGAGAAAGAATTTGCTAAATAACATGAAGGAGAAGGTGTATCAAGAGTGGTTACTATTAGAAACTTGAGTAAAATTTGCACGAGCACCGTTGTTTGAAGATGATGATTGAGGTTGAGAGGGCTGCTCAATGCCATGAAAGTTAGTGTCAAATCGTTTATAGCACTTAGCAAAGAACGTGATTTACCTTTCCACACAGTTGACAATAAACTTTTTGTTTGGTTCCAAACATTGATTTACCCTTGAACTTACCCCGAGAAGCTGCATTTGTTGTCTTTCATAAAGCAACATTAGAAGTAGGATTACCTTGATTGCTCGAGTTTAAATTAATGTTGTGCAATCGTATGAGATTGGGCAACACGCATCTCATGAGTATGTAGTATGGAGTGAACCTCCTCCAATGACGGAACCGCACTTCGAGTGGTAAGGTTAACCACAAGCGCATCGAATTCGTGACCAAGTCCTCCAAGTATATGTAAAACCAAGTCATCATCATTAATGTCCCGACTCCGCACCGCAAGCCATCACCAAAGTTCTCATCTAAACCATATACTCATCAATAGATACATTGCTTTTTTAATGTTTGCAAATCGGAATATGAGATTCATTGCCCTCGGCTTTCGACCGTGAGCGAACAAATTATCAAACACCTTCCAGGGCGTCACAAGCATGAGAACACTCGCCGACATGTCCAAGCATGGTTTCAACAATAGAGCTTAGCATCCAGCTAAGTAAGAACCGGTCACGTCTCGTGCCATTGAATGCAGTCTTCATCCGTAGCATTGATCTTCTAATCGATTCTCAATCACGAGAGGAGCACATCTTCAAACGCATGTGCTTTCACCGTTGCTAAGACCTGAGACCTCCAAAACATATAGTTGGATCGATCTAGGCGAATGTGAAGCTTGATAAAGCTAGGTAGAGAGGAGATGAAGATATAATCGACATGATAAGAAAGCAAAAAGCAAGGCTACGTATGCATTAAGTAGAGCACAAGAACAGAAACGGTAGATCAAAGAAACAAAAGAGTAAGCAACAAAGAAACGTAGCGGATAAGAGCCGTGATAAGAAGAACATGAAACTAAATCATGAACACACAACCCATCACGAAAAACACAGAACTTAGGCGTAAGATACCATGTTGAGCAGAGACCAACACAAATTTAAAGTGTATTTTATTGATCTAAGAAAAGAGAGAATACACTGAATAATATTTTATACAATTCAAATGGCTGCAAGTAACAAACTAACAACCTGTAACAACTTTAACAAACTTTCCCTCCGGAACATTCTAGAAGAAACCCTACGTTGCATGTACCTACCGCGGCAACTCTAATACTCGCAAACCAAATTATTATGCAACTCAAAGTGGTGTAGTTGTTTTTATTATACAATATTATTATTAAATTAATATTTTTAATAAAATAATTAATATTATTTAAAAATACACACAAAAATACAAATAATATGGTAAAATTGATCCACAATGCATGTGCTTTGCTTTTTAAATATTGGATTCATCACGTCTAAATAATGAAATATTATATGAATCTAAAAATAAAAAAACAATTCAATCTGAATGTAGTATTCAAATGTGTGTACAATGGTATTAAAAAAAAAACAACTAAAATTAGTGAAAAAAAAAAGCAACTAAGATCATTTAAATTATCATATCCTATTGCAATATATAAGCTTGAATAATTAAAATCTTCCCGCAGCACTCTTCTCACAATCACTTACGCACGCGTTCACACTCTTTGTATCTGCAAAATCAGAATATTTCTTTCAACATATTACTCATACAAATCATAATGAATCGTGACAAAGTTTTATATAAAATACTTCGTAATAAATTTATCATGAAATTATTTTAAAATTTTTAGTGGTATTGTATATTTGATCAAGAATATTAACAATCTCATCAAGAGTATTAAGAATTAGGGTCAGAGATATCATATTATTATTCAAAAGTATCAAGAATAGTTAATTTTTTTACTATTTAAATTATTCATATTTAATATTAAAAAAATACAGTTTTAATATTTAAGTTTAAAGTATCAAATTTTAAATAAATTAAAAGTATCAAATATTTTATCAAAAGTATTAAATATTTAACTAAAACTAACAAAAAATGGATAGTAATTCATGCAATTATATAGTTGGTCAAATCATGACGCACTCATGAATCATATATATATACAATACAACAAAGCCACATGTAAATCAATTTTACCGTACAATTGATTTGCATTTTGTATATATTTTTATTTCGTTAAATATTTAGTTTGATAATAATACTATATAATAAAAACAATAAATATTATTTTGAGTTATAGGGTAAAATTAATTTATGAGAAACATATATATACATGTATAAAAATAGAGATAGAGAGAGAGTGAAAGAATGTACCGTTGCCAAACACGGCACAATTACGAACTGCACAGCCAAGGTTGTGATAGTAAAGTTGTTGGGGTGTATTTTGAACATTAATATAACACTTGATCAAACATTCGAAGGCACATGGAATTTTGGATCCAAATATTAAGCAAACAAATATGCATTTCCCATAGCACATCGGGAAAGTGACGGGGATTGCATCCGCAGTTCCCGTAAATATTAGGACCAAATGTAAGAATATCAAGATTGTTGGCCCACTTTTCTTCTTCATTGTCATCTCTCAACTCACTTTTTTTTTCTTTTTCTCCCCTATATTTTCTATATTATTACTTTTGTACTATATGAGTCGCTTCTTGAGGATAGCTTTAGAGGTATTAGCTTTTTATAGTTGATAGTAAATAAAAGGACTAAGTTAGAGTTTTTATTATTTATGTGCAAATCCCTATTAATTAATGGACTTAATTACGTTGAATCTGCTTCTCAAGTTTCATTTCTTTATTTTGTGTTAATTAAAATGCAACAAGAGGATGCTAATTACGATAAATATAGAAAAATATTTATACCCAATAGATTTGGCCTATTTATTTTATAAATAAGAATATCCAATAAAATGGATTAATTTCTATTTTACATACTGCAACTATTGAAGAACGTTAAATATATATTTATGTAGTAAAATTACAGGATAGTTTTGCGAATACCTCAAAATATACTAAATAATTCAATGATATTATCAAGTAAGAACTTGAGAGATTTTGAACAAAATTAACAGACAATTCCTGTCTTTTTTTTTTCATATTTTCTTATTTTTTAAAATAATACATTTTTGGCCTTTTTTTTAATGAAATTTCATCCATGAAAAAGTGTCTTTCTCGAAAATTATTTTTTTAACTATTTGATCAAAAATCTTGAGGTGTATAAGTGTTATTTTATACTCCATCTATCCCAAAAAAACTTTCACATGTAGTAGGGCACACACTTTAAAAAAATAGAGTAATTATTGGGGTTTTTAAGGGTAATTTTGTAAACTTTTATGTATAAAGTAAAAATATATATATATTATTGTGTTATGGGTATGTGTGAGTAAAAGTAATGACACTTTGTGTAAATTAATGAAAATTGTGAGGGTGAAGTTTATAAAGAATTTTCCAATTTAAGAATGTAAAATTTATAATGGAGCGAACGAAAAGAAAAGTGTGAAAGATTTCATAAGACGAAGGGAGTATATAAAAAAACATTTCATAACATTTTTCTTTTTCTTTTTTTTTTTTTTTGGTGTGGGGGGACTTACAAGAATAAAGATCTCAAAATTCAAGAAGAGATCCAAACTCTTGAATTGATTGTTCACCCTATTACCGACTCAATCAGAGAATCGATTGGTGAAAAGGCTAACGAGGCCGTGAAGTGAGCCGCTTCGTTGTATTCCCTCCTTAAGTGCAAACACTTCCATCTCTTAAAGTGAAGCAGCTCCTTTTATGAGATCCAACGTGTACCCACCCCGACTCCGGAAGAATTCACTCTCGTTGACCGCTGTAACTACTTCAGAGCGATCGAAAAGAAGCGAGGATATTACTTCCCTTAAAATCCTAGGCCGCTATGATTCCTTCCAACACCGCATTGATCTCGGCCTCCAAGGGGTCTCGACTCTTCTCGTCACTCCGATTCTATAGCCCGAAGCTTACCCCGTTCATTTCTAATTACCAGTCGGTTGAGAAATCTCCGTTCTCCCTAATAAAACTTGCATATGTAAACACTAGCGAGGTCCAACTTCGTCTTTTGATCGCGTCCCTCGTGCCCACTCGAATATCGGTCATCGGCTCTCCAAAATTCCTCAAGCAAGCCTTTGTTGATACTCCTCGATCATTTGTAACGCCCATTCCACACTTTTATGGTTAAATGGCTTCCGGGTTTGGATCGAGCGGTTTCGTCGTGGAGTAACTCGCATATTTTCTTCCAAATGGCCCAGCAATAGCTACGAGGTTTTCTTTGGACCAAAACTGGTTTAAATGGAAGAAATATTGCAAGTAATCAATCGTGTCCACAGACTCCAACATACTATTCGGGGTCACGATATCAAAGTGCGACTTGTATTTTCTTAACCAGAGGGCAATTGAAGAGGTATGGATAGTGCTAGCTTTCAGTAAAACCACAAAGAGAACACACCCGGGATGGGCATGTGGTGTCTCGCCAAATTTTCCTCCGCCCAGGATGACGTTCCAAGAGACCTACCACCCAACGTTCTTACCTTAGGCGGCACTTTGAGATTTCATGTGTTGAACCACTGGGTCTATCACCACCGGCCCTTTGTTTGTAATTCGGGGCCGCACGTTGGTATCCTGTCTTCACCGTGTACATACCTTTAGGGTGGTAAAGCCAACGCCTCACATCATTTTCCAAATGGCTCTCGATGGTGGTGTTAAGTATTTCTTTGGCTTCATCTTGGGCAAATTCTCGCCGAACTAATTCTTTCTTCCGTAAGCCTTTTGAAGATATGTATCTGGCCACTTTTTGACCTTCAAGGGAGCAAGAAGATGGCGCGTTGATAGCCCATTTTCCGAACCGATTTCTAGTGCCTGCCTCAATCGATTCTCCTTTAGCTATACTCCACAAAAGTCCCTCCTTAATGAGTTCACGCCCAAAGAAATAGATCGCGACGAAGGACGGAGTTGCTGCTTCGTAACATTTTTCATTAACATTAGTGATTTGGATAAAGCTGTCGAGCCCAACTACATGTAGGGCCCAATTACACTCAGCCCAATAGGGCCCCATGACGTAACCAAACACCCTCAATAGAGGGAGAAAACCCGAGATGGGCCCGAGCCAAGATCGGGCTGCGATAAGGCTATGAAGCCCTAAACCTACCTACGAGTGGGCCACGAGGCTCGTGCACAGACAGAGATGGGCCACGAGGCCCAACCCTAACTACAGATAAACCACGAGGCCTAAACCTCAGATGCGAGTGTCAAAGGCTGAGGCCCAAACCCGACTCCAGAGGTGGGCCGCGAGGCCCAAACCTAGCTGCAGGTGGGCCGATAGGCCCGGCAAGATTTGAAGTGCACGCGAGTATTTGACCAAGTCCATAGCGGTTATCTATCCGATAAGACCGAGAAGTGACGAGTAGTTGAGATAATTGAGGCCCAAGTCAAGGAATATTCCCTATATTCCTCATTGATCGGGTCCAACCTCCGTCCGGGGAATTCGTAGATACAATACAGATTTCATGAGAGACAAGTTATCCACACACGACATCATGGCGTAACGTGCGGGATAATGCCTTGAGACCGTGATGACGGTTATTGCTCTTAACTTACGTATAAGTAACACACCTAGGAGGGAGGTAACGGTATCGAATTACTATCACTCTCACTTAGCTACTCTATACGTACTTTCCTTGAGTATTTTCCGGTGATCCGACTTGGCGTCGGAGTGCCTATGCCGGAGAACCCTCCGCGTGTTTTGCAGTACGTTTGTGCAAGGGAGCTAAAGATCCTAGTGCGTAAAGGCTTTACCCACGTGAACCCGAGGTGGGATAACGGGCCCAGTCGGTTTTACGCATCAACCGGGCGCCGTCTCTGTGGGAAAGGAGAGCTGAGACGTGAATTTCAACTTCTTTTCTTTCGATTATCTCGAGAGAAGGACATCATGACCGTGAACGTACACCCATGAGACCGATTGCGGTAAGTACCGACTCGAGGAAGGATGCCCCGTGAACCCAATGCAGGCGAAGGTGCGCCCGACCCCGTGCCCCCAGCTTGTTGTGCCTAACACTAAAGGACCACCACTTGTGACAGTGGTGCGAGACGAAAGCTCGACTCCAGTGCCGCGCCATCCAGAGTGGGAGCTGCTGCTAGAGAGGGAGGTAAACCCCCGGCCTCTTCCTCTGCGATTCCGGAAGGAATACCTATAGCGGGGTCCCCGGCCGCCAATGCTCCAACCAGGGGATACCTCCGAGAATGCAGAACCAGCCGCCCCGTCGCCCGACTCGAGCAGCTGGATGATATGATAGCTCGAGCCGTAGCGAGCAATCGCGGAGGAGGACCCCACCTGCAGGAAGGACTGGAGAACCAGACCAGAAACCCATCTGCTCGATCCCAACTAGGGAGTAGGCGGGACGAGCATCAAGAAGAACGAAGGAGAGAGGTGGAGTCCAGAACCAGAGGAAACCCCGGGAGCCGAAGGAGTCCAAGAAAGGAGGTCGCCATTTCCTCGACCGAGGAAGGCTGGTTTAGAGAAGCCGCACGGGGAAGGAGTTAGCCCCTCGGCGGCGGGGAAGTAAGATTGAGGATCAAGAAGAGGTACAAGAGACACCCAATCGAGGCCATGAAAGAAGCAGATCAGTCTTTGAGGAAACAAATGGACAACATGAAGCATCGGATGGAAAATCGGGTCGGTATGCCTCGACCGTTACAAGTTGCCGGTTCATAGAAAATATTTTGCAAGATGAGTTGCCTAGCAATTTTAAACCTCTTAATTATGAATATGATGGTACTATTGACCCCTATGACCATTTGGTGAGATTTGAAAATTCGGCCCTCCTCCATCGATATGGGGAGGGTGTGAAGTGTAGGGTCTTTCTTACTACTATATCCAAGGCGGCCCAGCGAATGGATTTTGCTTGATTGGAGCCCAATTCCATCAACTCCTTTGAGCGGTTTGGAGAACTCTTCTTGTATTAGTTCGCTAGTGCAAGGAGGCAACCTAGAGCTACGCCCGACATTGTTCAACATGAAGCAAGGTGAAAATGAGAGCCTACGGGCCTTCATGAAGAGATTCAATCAAAGCGGCACCGGAAGTCCCAACCGCCACCCCAGAGGTAAAAATTAATGCTTTTACCAAGAATCTCCGAGATGGAGACACTGTTTTCCTCCACGGCTAAGAAGCCGATCCAGACGTTCGATGAATTATTAAGGAGAGCAGAGAAGTACGTCACCTTTGGAAGAAGTGAGGAAGGCGAAGAGAGCCGAGGTCAAACCTGGTGGACTGGAGAAGAAGAAAGAATCATCAAAGAAAAGCTCAACGGTGGAGCCGAGAAAGCTACAAAATCTGGACCCGCTCGAGTTTGACAAGTACACCCCGAAGCTCGAGTCGGCGAGAACCATTGGAGGTAGTATCGACCATCCCGAAATGAAGTTTCCATGGACCACGATCCGAGAGGGCCTCGAAGCCCAAGTCGAGATAAGTTTTATCGTTTCCATAATGAATATGGGCATGACACTAACAATAGTTTTCACTTACGTGATGAAATTGAGAGGATGATCCAAGCAGACATCTTAAAGAATTTATTTGAGAGATCGAGTTAGCTCCAGGGGCAAAAAACAAAGAAAGGCGATGACAAAGGCTGAGGAAAAAGGGAGGATGATCGAAGGGAGGCGGGAGGAGAGACCCTCCCGGAAGAGAGGACTTATTCAGATGATAGTCGGATGTCCAAAGCAGAGGAGACTCCTTCTGCGCTAGAAAAGCTGGAGAGAGGACCCTCGGGAGAGAGTTAGGAGAGATGTCCGAGAGACATAGATCAAGGAGGTCATCCATGCCCCGCAGATTCATTTGGTCCCAGGAGGATGGAGGCTGAGGAGGAGGAGGACCACGGTGATGCACTAGTCATCACAATGACGTGGTCGGATATACCGTAGCAAGGATCTTCGTAGATACGGGGAGCTCGGCAGACATCATATTCTTGGAATGCTTCAAGAAGATGAATTTAAACATAGAAATGCAACCAAGGATACAACGATGTATGGATTCATAGGAGGGGCGATCCACCCTCTTGGGCGAGTAACCCTCCCGGTGGGGCTAGGCGAAGCTCCACGGAGGAGGGTAGTTATGGCAAATTTTTAATTGTTGATGTACCCTCATCCTACAACATGATCTTTGGTAGGCCAGTATTGAACTTATTTCAGTGGTCATATCAACTTATCACATGAAACTTAAGTTTCCGGTGAGCGATGAAGTGGGTGAAGTAGGCCTGATCATCTACAATCCAAAATGCTACGTGGAGGCAATAAAGATGGGCTGACAAAGAGCTACATCATAGCTTGAAAAGAGACAAGGAGGTGGATCAAGAATCCAAAGATGTAAGATTATGGAGGAAGCCGATCCCCGAAAATGGAAGCCGACGAAGAGGCGATGATGGTCGAGTTGTATCCAGAGAAGAAAGGATACACAACAAGGATCGGAGCCAGTGGAGCCAGGACTAGAGAGAGACCTAGTAATAGCTTTACGAAGAAATGCGAGATGTTTTACTTTTTCTTCCTCGACATGACAGGTATTCCCGAGGAGGTGGCGATGCACCACCGAAAGTGGACCACTAAAGCCAAACCGGTGAAGCGAGAAACTAAGGGTCTTTGGACCATAAAAATATGTAATTACGAAGGTTGAAGCCGAGAAACTGGAGGCGAGGACATGTCAAGCGAATCCAGCTTCCCCACAGGCATCCCAATGCAACATGTTGGTGGCAAAACCAGGGGGAAATGGAGAATGTGCATAGATTTTCGAGATCTGAACAAGGCTTGCCCAAAGGATCATTATCCCTTGCCTAGGATTGACCGGATGGTCGATTCTACATCTGGATTTGAGCTGCTAAGTATGATGGATGCCTATCAAGGCTACCATCAAATACAAATTTTCCCTCAGGATATCCCAAAGGTAAGTTTCATTATTGCTAGTGAAACTTTCTGCTATATTAAGATGCCCTTTGGATTGAAGAATGCAGGAAGCAACCTATCGAGAATGGTCGATAAAATGTTCCGAGACCAGCTAGGAGGAACATGGAAGTCTACATTGATGATATGCTTGTGAAAAGCGTGAAAGGTTTGAAAAACACGTGGCGGACACGGAGGAAGCTTTCTCGGTACTCGGGAGGAATGGCATGAAGCTGAATCCGGCCAAGTGTTCTTTTGGAGTGAGGTCCGGGAAATTTCTTGGATATATAGTGACCCAATGGGAAATCGAGGTTAACCACGCTAAGGTTAAAGCCGTGCTCGATATGCGATCTCCCACCAATATCAAGGAGCTGCAGAGATTAAATGGGAGAATTACAACATTGAGCAGATTCATAGCTAGATCTGCAGAGAGGAGCCATCCCCTTCTTTAAAATCTTGAGAAGGGGTCCAAGTTCGAGTGGAATGAGCAATGCTAGCGGCGTTCGAGGAGCTTGCTGGAAGACTCGCCCAGCTTACTCACGTTAATCTAAGCCTATTCCGGGGAGACACTCTACCTCTACCTCTCTATAGGTGGGGTCTCACTTAGCTCCGTAATGGTGAGGGAGGAAGGGTCGACCCCAAAACCCTGTTACTACATCAAAGCTCATACAAGGAGTCAAGTGAGATACTCGGAGATAGAGAATGCATCCACTGACGATAATGGTCACGGCACGGGAGGTTACAACCTTATTTTTTGTCACATAAGGTCATTGTTCGGACTAACTACCTTAAAACAGGTGATAGGAAGAGTTGATCTTTCGGGGAGGATGGTCAAGTGGGCCGTCGAACCGGGAGAATATGATGTGGATTTCGAGCCACGGAGGACCATTAAAGCACAAGCCCTCTCCGATTTCATCCAGGAGGGTACACGTGCGGCACGGAGGAGGGAGAATGAAAGGTACATGTTGGCGGCTCCGTGTCTATGCGGGGTTGTGGAGCGGGGATCGTAATTGATCGATCCGGAAGGCCGGGTAAACACAAGTTGCAGTAAGGTTAGAGTTTATTACCTCTAATAACGGAGTGGAGTATAAGGCCCCGATTCGAGGAATCGAGATGGCCGCAGAGCTAGGAGTAGGTCGGGTGGTCATATTTTCGAGATTCCCAACTTGTAACCCAGGTTACAGGTGGGTACGAGGCCAAAGATGAGAAGATGGTAGCCTACCTTCGCCGAGTAGCCGAGCTACGGGAAAGGTTCGATTCCTTTGAGGTCGACAAATACCTCGAGAGGAAAACTCCAGTGGATAGCCTTTCAAAGCCGGGCGAGTTCCGCAACACCTGCGAGGGAGGAAGATCACCCGGTGACCTGCAGAGGCTGAAAGCAACGGTTCCCTCAGTAGGGGTCATCGGAGCTGAAGATGATTGGAGAACCAAAGCATATACCGAGTGTTGCAGAACCCGGAGAGCTGCCGAGATAAAAGGAAAGCTCGAACTGGAGAATCCGATACACGATGATCGGAGACAAGATGTACCGATGGTCCTTAACGCACCTTACTTGAGGTGTTTATCCCCTCAAGAAGGGAGGTAGGTAATCAAAGATATACATGAAGGTTGTTGTCTTTGACCATGCAGGGGCTCGGGCAATAGTCCGGAAAGCCTTGAGGGCCGGATACTTCGGCCTACCATGACCCGTGACGCCAAAGACTGGGTGAAGAAGTGCGAGAAATGCCAAAAGCATGGCTGCCTCATCCACCTCCCTACGAGAGGAGATGGGGACCATGCACTCTCCATGTCCCTTCGCAAAGTGGGGGATGGACTTGGTGGGCCCATTCCCGATTGCGGTGGGCAGCGGAAGTTTCTATTGGTGGCAGTGGACTACTTTAGCAAGTGGGTTGAAGTTGTACCTCTAGCGAGGATAGAAGAAGGTAACATAATCAAATTTTTATGGAGATATATTTGCATCGAGTTTGGCATACCTAGAATCCTCAGTATCGAGATAATGGGACCCGATTTATGGGAAACATGGTACGGGAATGGTGTGATAACCTCGAAGATTGTCGAGAGATTCACATCGGTGGCATACCCCAGTGCCAACGGCCAGTGGAGGTCACTAACGTAACTATTGTGAACGGAATACGTGCCCGGCTTGACAAAGCCGGAGGGAGGTGGGTCGATGAGCCGGAGTCAGCTTTGTGGGCTTATCGGATCACCCCGTGGAGCCAATCTGGAGGAGTCCCCTTCCACTTAGTGTATGGGGCACTGCAGCCATACCTTCGAAGTGGGGATGGAGACACATCGCTTAGCCCACTTCCGGAGGGAAGAAATGAAGAGCTCGATGAGGGAGAACCTAGACATGCTAGAGGAGGAGCGCGAAATCGCCCACCCGAAAACCGAGAAGTACAAAAGTCGCATAAAGGCCGCTTACGATCGAGAGAGTCATAAGTCGGAGATTTGAGGAAGGAGACCTAGTCTTGAGACAAAGCCGATGCGCTGAAAAATATTGGAAAGCTCGATCCCAAGTGGGAAGGGCCGTCATAAGGTGACTAAGGTCCTCCGAGGAGGAGCTTATGAGTTACAAGACATGGAAGAAAATCGACCGGCTGACACTGGAATGTCTGCCGACTAAAGAGGTTTTAAACTTGAAGAGAATACCCACCTCGCCGCAAGTAGGTGGTTCCTTTTATGCAAGAAATGTTTTATTCATGTTATTTGAATTCCGAATAAAGTGTAATTTCGTTCCACTTGTACTCTTTTTTCCCCGCTGCGGGTTTCCCACCGGGTTTTACCGCATGGAGGTTTTTAAAGAGGCCGACCAAGTTAATTCTTAACTTGTGTTGATCAATTATGGTCAATGGGGCAAATTTGTTTATCAAATTAATGAAAGCGATTTTTAATTATTTATGAGTTTATGAGTTTATTCTTTTGTTGATTACGATTGAGACAATATGATTGCATGTTATTCAACACGATTGCATCACAACACCGAGTGATTACACGAGAATTGATAACTTTTGAAAAAGTTAAACGGATAAATAAAATGAACGCAAAGCATTCAATGAGAAACACGATGAGCATTCACGAAATGAGTTCACATCAAACAAAAAAAGCTAAGAGATAGCTTGAAACATTAAAGTTAAACCTGCAGATAAGGTTTAACTCACCTAAACCCAGAGAGGGGTTACGAGAAAAGAAGCTAAGAGATAGCTCGAAACACTAAAGTTAAACTTGCAGATAAGGTTTAACCCACCTAAACCCAGAGAGGGGTTACGAGAAAAGAAGCTAAGAGATAGCTTGAAAACACTAAAGTTAAACCTGCGGATAAGGTTTAACTCACCTAAACCCAGAGAGGGGTTACGAGAAAAGAAGCTAAGAGATAGCTTCGAAACACTAAAGTTAAACCTCGCAGATAAGGTTTAACTCCACCTAAACCCAGAGAGGGTTACGAGAAAAAAAGCTAAGAGATAGCTTGAAACACTAAAGTTAAACCTGCAGATAAGGTTTAACTCACCTAAACCCAGAGAGGGGTTACGAGAAAAGAAGCTAAGAGATAGCTTGAAACACTAAAGTTAAACTTGTAGATAAGGTTTAACCCACCTAAACCCAGAGAGGGGTTATGAGAAAAGAAGCTAAGAGATAGCTTGAAACATTAAAGTTAAACCCGCAGATAAGGTTTAACCCACCTAAACCCAGAGAGGGTTACGAGAAAAGAAGCTAAGAGATAGCTTGAAACACTAAAGTTAAACCCTGCAGATAAGGTTTAACTCACCTAAACCCAGAGAGGGGTTACGAGAAAAGAAGCTAAGAGATAGCTTGAAACACTAAACTTAAACCTGCAAATAAGGTTAACCCACCTAAACCCAGAGAGGGGTTACGAGAAAAGAAGCTAAGAGATAGCTTCAAAACATTAAAGATTAAACCTCGCAGATAAGGATTAACCCACCTAAACCCAGAGAGGGGTTACGAGAAAAGAAGCTAAGAGATAGCTTGAAACATTAAAGTTAAACCAGCAGATAAGGTTTAACCCACCTAAACCCAGAGAGGGTTACGAGAAAAGAAGCTAAGAGATAGCTTGAAACACTAAAGTTAAACTGCACAGAGGGTTTAACCCACCTAAATCCGCAAAAGGTTGTGAAAGAAGCAACTAGGAAGTAGCTTCGAAAACCCGAAATTGAACCTACGAGAGAAGTTAAGAAATAACTTCTAAGAACCAAAATTAAACCTGCAGAGGGGTTTAACCTATCTAGATCCGAAGAAGGGTACAAGAGTTAAAGCGAAGAGGTAGCTTCGGAAATACCAGTTAAACCTATAGAGTTTAACTAAACCCATGTCGAGAGGACTGTGTAACTTAAGGCTACGAAAGTCTGTTATATGAAAAACGAGTCTAACCGAATCGGTCCCAAAGAGTGGACTATAAGGATAAAAACTATGAAACGATTTTATGTGAATAAAGCCAAATCCATGGCAAGGGCTTAATTAGCTTAAGCCTAGATAAAATTTCGACATAAAAGGAGAGATAGCTTTAGAAACATAAGATTAAACCTACAAGAGGAGGTCTAACTATGGAAAAATAACTACGAAAATACAAATCGAACCATGGTACTTGGTTCCACCACCCAAAAAGGGGAGGAGTATGAAACCCGCCCAAGATAGAGCTTTGACAAAAGTTAACCTAAACCCGAGAAAAGGGTTGCGGGGTTACGAGAAAGAAGCTAAGAGATAGCATCAAACTAAACCTGAAAGAAGGGTTTCGAATAAACTAAACCTACAAGAAGGTATAGACAAACCACTAGAGAAACCCTTTGACTACGAGGTCAAGGGAAAATCGAGGAATCGGGGTTCAAGTAGGACCTAAGGCGCTTACTCCTAAAAAGAGAGAAGGAGAAGTGCGAGAAAGGTGTGTCATCCACCTACAGGAAAAGACATACAATCGAGCTATGAAAAGATGTGTCTTAGCATATAAGTCATGCATTCAAAAATGCTGAGGTTAAACATGCAAAGTTTGACTAAACCTATATATAGGAAGGATTATGCAAGTTAGGCATACAAGAGTCTAACTAATCTAGACCTAGGAATCAATATATGAAGTAAAGCTAAGAGATAGCTTGAGAGAATTCAGGCCGAGCCAGCAGAAAAGGGGTTTGGTCATTCTCAAACTAGAGGAGGATTCCTAAAGCAGAAGCTAAGAAAGCTTCCAAAACACTAAATCAAAGCCCACAAAAACGGGGTTGAGCTTACCTAAATTTCAGAAAGATAAGGTTTTTAGCTAATTTCCTCGAGGAAACTAGAAATTTAAACCTAAAGAAGGGATAACCTTGAGATTAAAAGAGTTACCTAGAGAAATTCCCGGACTACGAAGTCTAGGAAGGACCTAAGGACCTAAGGCATGGAACTCCAAAAAGAGGGGCATGCAAGCAAATGATTTATCGGCTATGATAAAATGGATACATGCACACCGCCATAGTGCTATGTTCCTAATGAATAGGTCATGCACGCGAGCTATGACTTAAAAGCCGAGACGGTTTGTAAACATGCAGCGAAAATTGAATACGAGAAGCATAGATAAAAGCATACAACTCCCGGTAAGGGAGGACACAAGTATTCACGCAATAGTTATGAAAGCTCATTCGCGGCAAGGGAAGATACCCAAAGATAAAGAGAATTAACTCCCGGCGAGGAGGATCGCATATATGCACAGCAAAAGGCCCCGATAAGGGCAGCGGAGTTTAAAAAAGCAAAGTATAAACTCCCAGCGGGGGAGAGCGGAGTTTAAAATGCCAAACCGGTATAAGAAAAAGAGAGAGAAAGAAAGAATTCTTTGCAAAGTAAAGTAAATTGTTCTTAGCATCGGGGAGTTAAATAGTAGGGTTAGAGTCTTCCTCAGCCTCAACTCTGCGGTAGCTTGATCGGCGTATTTTCCATGGCACGAGCCATGCATGCTTCCTCACGGGAACTAAAAACTTACGAGGATAAGGGGCACAAAGGGGGGATCGGCGGGGCATCTCTCTGCTGCGGTAACCTCAACCTTTATCGGTTCGGCCACCAACCGGTTAAGAATCGGGTCCACCACTCTTCTTCGATCGAGCCCGGGAAGAGTCGTCTTTGAAAAGAGGGAGGAGTAAGCATCGCCATGAGAGGGCCAGTCTTATCGAATTCCCGAGAAGTTGGGATCGGCTTCTGTCAAGCTGCGTTGAAACCATACTCATAAAAGAAGCGGATATAAGGGCTCATGTCCCCAAGAAAGCTAGAGTGATTGAGATAATCCTTCTTGAGTGGGCCATAAGGCGTGTAAGAAATGCTTGGCCGAGGTTCGGCATAGAAAATGGTCTTTAAACGGGACCTCGCTCCCTCCACCGGGGCCTTCGATGCACTCAGGACTCTGCAAGCATGGTGGACGCCGGAGTCCTTAGTCTATTTTTCCTGCAGCCTCCCGTCTTGCCTCGGCTCCTTGGCTCGGCCTCAACCTTCTTAAGGCGAAGGGAGGCGAGGAGGCCTTCTTCTTCTCTGCAAGGAGGGAGTCCTCCGATTCTTTGAGTTGTGGCGAGGAGAAGATTAGAAGGGCTCCACAAGCTAGATAAAAGGATGCCCAACTGAGACACAAGCACCACAGACTATGTTAGTATTTGTGTTAAGAATTAGATACACTGATTAAGAAGAATTGGAGAGTACAGGCAAAATGGCACTGCGGCGTGGCTAGCTGACAGTGGAGGGAGGCCGGTGAGCTTCTCATAGTCTTCTGCGGAAATCCGTTCACTGAAAAACTTCCTGGCGGAGGTACCCGAGGAATAGGAATCAACGTCGATAGGGATAGAGGAGAGGCCCCTGTCTGCGCCGTGTCGGGTACTTACGCCTAAAGGTATTCTTCAAGGAGTGAGCCACTAGCTGGTGGGAGCCTTACCCTTGTGGTTCTTGGACTTTTTCGGGGGAGGAGCCTCGGAGTTCGACTTCCTCGGGTTCCACAGAGATGCAGGACAAGAGAGGAAGGAGCGGCATCTGGAGCATCGGTTTGCGAGATGGAGGAGGTAGGGGGTGCTGCACAAGAGCCTTCAGGGTCCTCCAAGACCATCGACAACCATAGCATATACGAGGGAACAGGAAAGCAACACGAGATCGGCTTAAAATAAGCCCGGAGGTGTATCTATGAGAAAAAGAGAAAACATTTACCGTCTCCCGGTTCGAGAGGGACTCTCACGGGGCAAAACTTGAAGTGGGAAAGGAGGTGGGGATTAGAACAAAGCCGGGAAAATGAAAATACCCGTGGAGTGCGCACATGGGAATTCAAAGATCTGAATTACCGGCGGTTAGTGGGAGAAGAGATATGGTTAGGAGGAGCCGGAGGAGAGGGGTTCTTATAAACCCAGTCTTGATGCTTGAAAGGCTGGGGGTTTATCGGGGTTACGAAACGCATGAATGGTTACCCCACTCCTTATTGATATTTGGGACCTTACCCAAAAAGAGCATCTCCCTTTTACCCTACCGCTTATATAGTAAAAAGGACCAACAGTTTCTACGATTATAGTGAAAAAAGAACAGATTCGGCGAGATGGTCTCCCTCCATTTCCCTTGAGAAGGATGTAGAAGGAGATCATCATGCAAATAGCATTTGGAGCGAATGGTTGAGAGGGACGCCATAGAGGTCTCGATATTTGACACAAGAACTTAAGAGGAGGAAGGCGCGGCCCGGCCTCAAAGCTGGCTTGCCAAAAGCTAAAGCCTGGGAGTCACAAGTTGGGACGTACCCCAAGTCCGGAAGAGATAGGCTATATCCCGACGCAATGTAGTTGCCGGAAATGAGGTCATTTAGGGACCCGTGAAAGAGTCCCAAACCGAACCCTATCTACCTCTGGAGAAGAGGGGAAGCAGGAGGAGAATCCCTAGAGGGTCGGGGATTAGAGAATGGTGAGAACTACGAGATGAGTTTCTAGCATGAGAGAGGGTTTGGGAGGAACCAGACTGAGACATTGCTAAGAACGTTCCTAGGAGGGAGCAAGGATAAGAAAAAGAAAGAGTACGGATTTGGAGAGGAGCTCGGAAGGAAAGCCGAAGAGTGCGCTTGCTTGAAGGGTTCACGAGAAAGAGAGATCACGGGAAATGAGGCGAAGAAATTCTTAAGAAAAAAGAAGAAGAAGCGGAAGTGATCGATTTGAAATAAATAGGGAGTTAAGTGATGGCGTGTATCGGTGACTAAAAGCTGAAGGCGGATGCATGATTGACATTGGTATCCGCCTGGCAGGAGTCGGCCGAACGCCAAAGACTAGCGAGAGGATTATCCGAAGCCGAAGGCTGCGGGGAGGATATCCCGAAGCCAATCAGAGGAGGACTGCGTAAATCTTTCTTACTCCGGGGAGCTCCGAGATCGCTCACCGGAGTAGGGGAGTGGTTGATGCGGATAAAAATGTCAGTGTCTAACTACACGTAGGGTCCAATTACACCCAGCCCAATAGTGGCCCCATGACGTAACCAAACACCCTCAATAGAGGGAGGAAAACCCGAGATGGGCCCGAGCCCGGATCGGGCCACGATAAGGCTATGAAGCCCTAAACCTACCTACAAGCAAGTGGGCCACGAGGCTCGGCACATACGAGAGATGGGCCACGAGGCCCAACCCTAACTACGAGATAAACCACGAGGCCTAAACTTGAATGCGGGCCGCAAGGCCCAAACCCGATCGTAGGTGGGCCGATAGGCCCAGCGAGATTTGAAGAGCACGCGAGTATTTGACCAAGTCCATAGCGGTTATCTATCCGATAAGATCGAGAAGTGACGAGTAGTTGAGATAATTGAGGCCCAAGTCAAGGAATATTCCCTATATTCCTCATTGATCGAGTCCAACCTCCGTCAGGGGAATTCGTAGGTACAATACTGATTTCTTGAGAGACAAGTTATCCACACACGACATCATGGCGAGCGTGCGGGATAATGCCTTGAGACCTGTGATGACGGTTATTGCTCTTAACTTACGTATAAGTAACACACCCGGGAGGGAGGTAACGGTATCGAATTACTATCACTCTCACTTAGCTACTCTATACGTACTTTCCTTGAGTATTTTCCGGTGATCCGACTTGGCGTCGGAGTGCCTACGCCGGAGAACCCTCCGGCGTGTTTCTGCACGTACGTTTGTGCAAGGGAGCTAAGGATCCTAGTGCGTAAAGGTTTTACCCACGTGAACCCGGTGGGAAAAGCGGGCCCAGTCGATTTTACGCATCAATTAGTTTTCATACTAATATGGTCACACACTTTAAAAAAAAAAGTGTGATGAGTGAAGTATTGAGGGATAATTTTATAAAATGTTATTGTTAAAGTAAGAGAAGTGATTGGATTGACTATCGGCGTAAGAACATTTTGTATAATTATGTGAATATTGTGAGGGTGAAATTTAGGAAGAATGATTTTTTTTTTATTGTGAAAATTAATGTGAAATAAACAAAAAAATAAAAAATATGAAAACTAATATTGGATGGAGGGAGTATATTTTACAATGATTGAATCATCAGCCCATCATACCCTACTTAAAACATGATTTAGAGCATCTCCCACATACTCTATTTTAAAATAGAGATTTTAACAGTGTCTTCTATTTATAAAATATTTTGTTCATATTCTATTATTTACTAATATTTATATATACAATTATACAATTAATTTGAGAACATTAATTAATATAATTATAATTTTTTTATTGTATACGTTATAATATGATTTTTGTTGTGTATTTTAATTTACCTATAATGATTTTGATTTTGATTTTAAAAAATTATATTTGTTTGATTTTAAAAATATATTTGTATTTAATTTGCTAATCCGATATTCAATTATCTAAATTAAATTGATAAAAATTAATGATTGAAATATATCAAAAATAATAAAATAATAAATATAGTATAAGGGTTGGAGAATATTTCTGAAATAAAATATGAAATATTGTATTTTAAATTATAGAGATTTGTATTTTAGAATTTTGGGTTGGAAATAGTTTTAGGCTTAATACTTTGTAACTCAGTTTTAATGGGGCACCATGAACCAGTCAGACGAAGGTTACGGGCCTAATAGACCAAATAAATCCACCACATTTATTTATTTATGTGCTCGATTTTATTACCCTCTAGCTTGAAGAGATACACTTTCTTCTTTATTTTTATTTTTAAAATAATTATGAAATATCTAAAATATCATTAATGATAAAAAAATCATATTTTAGGTCTCTTGACTTCTTCAAATTCAACTAAATGTTTGAACTTATAGCTTATAGAGAAATGTTGAATTAATTTATTTAAATTAATTTTCTAGCATTTTCCTCATTCGTGGTGAATTCTCGATTCCACCCTCGAGAAAATAGGACATCGAGTGAACAATTTTATATGTATGGAGTTATTTTCTGCGCGATTTAAAAACATAAGCTAGACTTTGATAAAACTAATAATATTGTTATTATTTATTAATAAAATATGAATAATAATAATCAATTCCAATAATAATAATAAATATAAATATAATAATTTAACTAATGTAATTAATAACATAATAATTTTCAATAATAATAGTATTATATTTCATCCAATCTATACATTTATAATAACAAAATTCTCTACTAAAAGTAGAAAATATATATTTTTTTAAATATTACTCCCTCCGTCCCATACAAACTTAAATCAATTTTTTGGCACACAAAATAAGAGAAATGCACTTTATATTTGATTGGATTGATTTGAGAGGGCAATTTTATCAAAAAAATATACTTTTTGCTTTATTGGTTATTTGATGATGACATTTTTGTGTAATATGAGAATATTGTGAGGGTAGAGTTTGTGAATATTTTTTTATTTTGATATGTGCAAATCTGTATTGGACGTATCGAAATAAAAGTGTGCAAATTCGTATAGGACGGAGGAAGTATTAAATATGTAATGAAATTTTAAAAGTTGCATATTAACTAATAAAAAATAATAGTATTCAACATATGTATTAAAAATAAATTGCACATTAATTAATAAGTTTTCTCAGTTTTTGGGTAACTATTAGTCTATTACGGATGATGCCTCACTTCTCGCCCTCTATTCATTTTCTTCATCGTTATAAGATTTTGGGGACATGCGAACATAAGAAGGTTGTTGTAGTATCTATTTATTGGAATGGTATGGTTAATGTGGAAAGATCGAAATGATGTTATCTTTAATGGCACGATTCCTATGTTGGTTTATAATTGCACCAACGATGGCTTTTACACGAAATGGACGGAAATAACAAAAGAAAAGCAAGAGAAAATTACAAAAGTAAAAGAAGATTACACAAGTGATACTTTTTACTACTAAAAGTATTAGTTTCTTCTTTTCCCACGAACAATCTTCAAGCGACCGCAACAACGAACTAGATCAACCACGAACAGCTTGTAAGTCGAGTCAAGGAAAAGATCCTTTTTGCCCGCAAAACAAACACGTCCCGCCTTAGTGCTCACGGTCCGGCGTAATGTTCCCAAAGGTAAAGCGACTTTCGTCTCGTATTCAAGTAGCACCACTTGAAAACGAGCTCCAACGAATCAAGTACGTGAAACTGGACTGCAAACTAGTATGTATGCAAAAACTGGGACGTGGAATTTGCAAAAATTCGGCGTGGGTGTATGTGCCGATGCGGGGGTGCGAGATTAGGTGGCCATGCACATGCAAATGTCTCCTATTTATAGGTAGAACACCTGAGGCTGTTGAAGAGACACTTGACCCGAAATTATGGCAATCAATGCCAATCCGTCGGTGAGAATTGTGTTAATTTTGTATGACCGAATTTATTACACTTGACTTGAAACGCCATGAATCTGGACATCCGTCTGGCCCGTATTCATCCTCCGATTGACCTTTTGAATTCAAATTTCATTTATTACATATTGACTTATAACTCTGTCAGATTCATCTCGACTTTTGAATTTCAAATTCAGGTTGAAATGGCATTCAAATTAAATCGTCAAATTCACATCCACTTTTCTGGGCACGGACCCGGATAAAACCAGAATTTTGGGCTCCAAAAATTATATATACACCACCACCAAGCCCAAGTACACCCAAAGTCCAATTGCCAAGATCCAAGTCCAAGTCCAAGGGCAAGGGCTCGGCTCGGCAGACGCTGCTTGGCAGCCGGGCGGGCGGCGCGCGCGTGTGGCCCGTTTATGTGTGCATAGCCCACTTATAATTTGAATTCATTTAATCACTTCTTACATATAAGGAGTGACTTAACTCCCACATTATCCGATGTGGGACAATTATCACTAGTATTAATGTGGCACATTTAATACCTAAGAGTGATACTTTAGCCTTTCAATGTTTACATCAATTTCCCACTCACCGAAATTCGGTTTTAAGAAATTATCTAAACAACCAACACAATCTCGTTTAATTTCCGGAAATTAAATATCAAATTATTTTAATTAAATAATCAAATAAATTGATTAAAATAATTAAACCTAATTTCTCCAACATCCTAATCCTTCTAAATTTTAGGATGAGTTCAAGGCAAGAATACGGTATTGGATAGTGACAAAATGTGCTAAGATTATATTTATCGGTGACATCCATCCAACCTAACCTTTTAATATAATATTTATTTCTCTCTCATCCATCCATACAATTTTCAATTCAACCCGTATTTAATCCCAACTCCCAAGCCCACACCTTGACCAGCGACGGCAAAGATCGGCAACGTCAAGATCGGCGATGACAAAGATCGCGACAGCGGCGCACCCATCTTGACCAGCGACGGCGAAGGGCGGAGAAGGAGACGCGACATTAGGTGGATCTGCGCAGCAACGGCGATCTGTTCCTCGCGGCGGTGGCGCACCCGAGATCGACGGCGGCGAAGGGTGTGATGGCGGCAGCGATGACGCACCCAAACGACGGCGACTTGTTCGACCATCTCTCATCCGGCAACCGCTTCTCCGACGGTGGATCTGCAGTGCGGCCGCATGCACGGCCCGCGGAGACACACTCCACCCGGCCGCGATGGCGACGCTCCTCCATCCGAGACGCACTTTCCACCCGCGACGGAGATGGCGGAGATCGGTGAGTTGTTTTGAGGATTTTTGTAATTTGATTCTCGAAACAAGGGTTTACGTATATCACTTTATTCTTGTATCTTGGATTATTTTTATTTTTTGTGTTCGAGGATTCCAGATTCAAGTTCATTTCTCGGGATTGTCGAAGTTGGTGTAGGGTTAAGGCAATTGGGGGATCCTATTCTTTGTTGATCGATAAATTTGCGGGATTTGTTGTTTGATTTTTCTTTGTTCTTTGTGTTTTCTTTCTTGGATATTATTGTATAAAATGACGGTGATAATGTGCGAATTACTGCACATGTGCGAAATTTTTGTTGTGGCAATAATTCGGAAATATATTTTTGATTTATTGTGTGATGATTTTTGCGTTTTTTTATTTTGAATCAAGATGTAACGAAAAAAAAGTAATCAAGCTGTAAATATATATTTGTCAATTTTAGTGTTGTAAATACGGTAAATCACCCAAGAAAATATTGGTGTAAAAATGATATACGTTGAAAATTGAAAAGAGAAAATTGAAAATGATCTTATGTCGGAAGAGAAAAATTGGAAGCAAATTGGAAAGAGAAAATTGGCGACAAAAGTCAAAGTATTTTATCTTGGGAATTGAAAAAGTAATCTGCACATTTACATAGAAGGGGTAAAATTGGAAAAATCAATCAAAACATTGTATCTAGTAGTAATTAGAAAAACAATTTGTACCTAGTAGTAATTTAGTGTTCAAAATTGTACCTAGTAGTAACTCACTCTTATTTTTAAATTCATATTATATATAATTAATTTTATTATATTTAATATGTAAAAATTATTTGACATTCTAAATTCATAATTATAATAAGAAAAAAACATTATCATACGCTTAAAATGAATTACTACTTGATAACAAAAATTAAAATTACGAAATTACTTTTATAAATACTAAAATAAATTCATGAAAAATAATTGGAATTATTTGGATACATAATTGTAAAATGATAGAAATATTATAAGAGAAAGAGAGAAATTAATTTGTGTTCAAAATACATCAATATTGAACTCTATTTATAGAGAAAAAATTATGAATTTTAATATATTTATATATACTTTTTTATTACACGTTATCTTCAATATATACATATTTCATTATACCAAAAAAAAAAAAATTACACTACCAAATTAAAAGTAAACACTCCCTCGGTGACAACTGGGTTGGATGGCCAACCGAGTGTCACCAAAATATTGTTCGACATCCATCCATCCCATTATTTTAATAATATATATGTTTGTCTTTTTCTTTGTGACATTCTACCAATGTCACCAATGAATGAGGTCTAATGTGAACAATTTTTCTGTAAATGAATGATTTTTAGAACCTAAAAAATATCTTAGTTATAGATAGGCGCGTAGACAAGTGAATGTAATTTCTATTTTTTGGTTTGGAGTTTTCTTTAGAGATGTATTGCATCGTATGGATGGGAGTTCCCCTTGTACTTTACTTTGGGGTGATGAATGAATTGTTTTTTTTTCCGTGATAAGAAAAATATGATTGTCACGTCTAAATAATGAAATATTATATGAAAAATATTGAAAATTAGAAAAGTAAAAAAATTCAATCGGAATATTATGGACTATTGGAGTGACGATATATATGGATTGATTCACAATCTCTCTACAAGTTCGAACTTTAGATGAGGCGGAATTCTTTTATGGTATCAAAGCAAAAACTCTAGGTTCAAACCCTCTTTGGGAAGCAGCTCCGCCCATTTAAATTAAATACTTGTTGGACCTCCCCATGATGGAGTTAATGTTAGCCCCATGAAAGTACACTCGTCGGTAAAAAAGCAATTTTCATTGCAAGGAGTACAAGGGTACTCAATCCGTAACAATCAAAGCGTTTACAGGGCGTTTAAACATCTCCACGGCTCGCCTAACCAAGTACCAACACCAAAATCCATTAGCTTATTATCTCTACATTTAATCCAATTCCAAATCCCTACTTTAACCGTAACAATTAAACGTTTACAGGGCGTTTAAACATCTCCACGCTCACCTAACCAAGTACCAACACCAAAATCCATCAGCTTATTATCTCTACATTTAATTTAATTCCACACCCCTACTTTAATGTGGTTAATTGTTCTATCTAAATTAACAGAGGCAATGTTAAAGACAACCTCATTTCTCAAAACCCAAATGTTCCACCCCAATTCCATATTGTAGTAGACTTTTAGATGAGGCGGGAAATTCTTAGACTTTTAGATGAGGCGAGAATTCTTTCATGGATAATGTAGTATTTAAAAAAAAAAAAAAAGCAATTAAGATCATTTCTATTATCATCTCCCTAATGAAAACATGATTGTAGCTACAAAAATATGGAGTAAGCTTGCACACAATCTGAAAAAATAAAAGCATTGGTATTGCTTATGCAAATAGACAAATATTTTTATTAAAATATTCCCACTGCACTCTTCTCACAATCTGCTACGCATGCGTTCACACTCTTCGTATCTGCAAAATCAAAATATTTCTTTCAACATATTACTCAGACAAATCATAATGAATCATATATATATAGAGAGAGAGAGTGTACCGTTGCCAAACCCGGCACAATTATGAACTGCACAACCAAGGTTGTGATAGTAAAGTTGTTGGGGTACATTTTGAACATGAATATAACACTTGATCAAACATTCAGAAGGCACATGGAATTTTGGATCCAAATATTATGCAAGATAAAATACATTTTCCGTAACATAATGGAAAAGTGACGGGATTGCATATGCATTCCCGGTAAACATTAGGATCAAATGTAAGAATATCAAGATTGTTGGCCCACTCTTTTGCTTCATTTTCATCGATTGAATTTTTTTTTCTTTTTTATTCTCCGTATTCTTGATATTATTACTTTTGTACGATATGACTCGCGCCTTGAAAATAGCTCTGGAGATATTAGCTTTTATAGTTCATGTAAATAAGCGAGAGTTTTCCATGTTAATGAGTAAATCTCAATAAATTAATGGAATTAATTAATCTTGAATAGTTAATAGCTTCATTTTAAGTTTCATTTATTTATTTTGTTTTAATAAAATCCTACAAGAGGATGCTAATTGCGATAAATAGAAATATATTTATACCCAAAAGATTTTGGCCTTTTTTAGTAAATAAAAAGAATCCGATAAAGTGAAATATGTATGCGTTGGTTTCTATTTTACAAATTGCAACTATTGATGAATGTTTGTAGTAAGTGTAAAATAATACTTTCCTGTTAAAAATAATAATAATACTTGAAATAATGAGCACATTTTGTTTGGCACTCAAATTATAAAAATTTATTTTTGGAGTAGAAAGTATAGGATAAATAACAAATGTAAAAATATTTTGGTGATTGAATAAAATAAAGTTATGTAGAAGTAAAATAAAGTAGAATAAAAAGTAAGTGATATTTTTTAAATTAAAAATAATATTGTGAAGGTGTTAATATTATGTGGCATTTTTTTATTTGGGGGTGTGCAAATTATATTGATATGTGCGATAAGGAAAGTGTGCACATTATTTTGAAATGGAGAGTCATTGTTTACCGTAAAATAGAGATGGCAATGGATCGGTTTGAGATGGGTTTGCCTTGTCCCCGGACCCGCCCCACGAGAAAATATTAGGACCCAAACCCGGCCCGTCTCGTATGCGGTCCCGTCGAGTCCAACTTGTCCCACCCCATTTAATATTTTAGTAGTTTAAAATTAGTTTTAATATATCTAATATTTTCATTTGATATTGAATAATTCAAATTAAAATCTATAATTACTTAAAATAGCACATAATATTCATCTTATATATAAAAATAACTAGATGAGCTCCCGCGTATTACGCGGCATTTTCGTTAAATAAACTTTACAATATAATATTATATATATATAATATTTTCAAATAATAATATTGATGCGTAAAATCGACTGGCCCGTTTCCCCACTGGGTTCACGTGGGTAAAGCTTTACGCACGAAGATCCTTAGCTTCCCTCGAACAAACGTACTGCAAAACACGCCGGAGGGTTCTCCCACGTAGGCACTCCGACGCTCAAGCCGATCACCAAAAACACTCGAAAGTACGTATAGAGTAGCTAAGTGAGAGTGATAGTGATTCGATATTGTTACCTCCCGATGAGTGTGTTACTTATACGTAAGTTAAGAGCAATAACCGTCATCGCGGTCTCCAGGCATTATCCCGCACGTTACGCCATGATGTCGTGCGTGGAAAACTTATTCCTCGAAATCTGTATTATATCTACGAATTCCCCCTGGACGGAGGTTGGACCCGGTCGATGAGGAATATAGGGAATATTCCTTGACTTGGGATCTCAACTACTCGTCATTTCTCGATCTTATCGGATAGATAACCGCTATGGGCTTGAGTCAAATGCTCGCGCCTTCTCAGAATCTCGTTGGGCCTCTCGGCCCACTTTCTTGAGGGTTTGGGCCTCGTAAGCCCACTGCTGGTCGGGTTTGAGACCTCGTGACCCCGTAGGTGGATTTAGGCCTCGTGGCCTTATCTGTAGTTGGGCTTGGGCCTTGTGGCCCTCTCCTCTGAGGCACGGGCCTCGTGGCCCACCTGTAGGTGGGTTTAGGGCTTCGTAGCCTAGTCTCGGCCGATCAGGCTCGGGCCCCTCTCGGGTTTTCCTCCCTCTACTTAGGGTTTTTGATGACATCATTGGGCCCTATTGGGCTGGTCGTATTTGGGCCTTACTAGCGGTTGGGCCCGATATTTTATCCGCATCAACCACTCCACCCTACTCGGTGAGCGATCTCGGAGCTCCACAGGTAAGAAAGATTTACTCGAGTTCTCCTGCAGATTTAGCTCTGGGACATCTTCCCTGCAGACCTTGCTCTTTTGGGACATCCTCCTGCACTTCGGCTTCTGGATACATCCCCTCTCGCTAGTCTGTTGGAGTTTAGCGACCCTTCGGCTCCCTAGGCCGCCGGTGTCGAGCATGCATCTGCTCTTGACCTTCGTGCAATGATGCACGTCCCATCAATTCCCCTCTTTATTTGAATCGGTTCCGCTTCTTCTTCTCTTTCTCTAAATTCTCGCTTCCTCGGGACTCCTTCTACAAAGTCCTCCGCGATCGTCTTCTCAATCCTTACTTCGCCTTTTTCCACTTGTCCGGGTAATCCTTCTCTCCTTTCTCTCGCTTGTTCATACAAATGTTTAATCAATGTCTCAATCGGCTCCTCTCCTTCAGACCCCATTTCCCATGCTCAAAACTCATCTCGTAGTTCTCACCATTCTCTAATCCCCGACCCCTCTAGGGATTCTCCTCCCGTTTCCCCCTCTTTCTCCGAGAGGTAGATAAGGTTCGATTTTGGGACTCTTTCGCGGGTCCCTCAAAAATTTCTGAAAAGCCCTAAACGACCTCATCTCCGTGACTACATTGCGTCGGGTATAGCCTATCTCTTTCGGACCGGGTGCGTCCCAACTTGGCGACTCCCGGCTTTAGCTTCAGCAAGCCCGAGTTTGAGGCTGAAGCTGCGCCTTCCTCCTTCCAAGTTCTGTGCCAAATATCAGGACCTCTATGGCGTCCCTCTCAACCAATTCGCTCCAAATGCCATTCGCATGCTGATCTCCTTTTATATCCTTCTCAAGGGAAATGGAGGAGACCATCTGTGAGCTGTTCTTTTCTCACTATAAGCTATTAAAACCAAGTGGCCCTTTTTACTATATAAGCGGTAGGGTAAAAGGGAAATGCTCTTTCTGGGTAAGGTCCCAAATATCAATAAGGAGTGGGGTAACCACTATGTTTTCATAACCCCGATAAACCACAGCCCTTCAAGCATCAAAGATCGGTTTATAAGAACCCCTCTCCTCCGGCTCCTCCTAACCATATCTCTTCTCCCTTCACTAACATTTGGGTAATTCGAGATCTTGAATTCCCACGCACCCACAGGCATTTTTATTTGCCGGGCTTTGTTCTAATCCCGCCTCCTTTCTCACTTCAAGTTTTGCTCTGTGAAAGTCCCTCTCGAACCGGGAGACGGTAAATGTTTTCTCTTTTTCTCATAAATACACCCTTTACGAGCTTATTTTAAGCGATCTTGTGTTGCTTTTCTATTTCCCCAGATATCTTGTGGTTATCGAAGGTCTTGGAGGACCACAGAAGGCTCTTCGGGTGCACCCCCACCTCCATCTATCTCACTGGCTGATGCTCCAGGATGCTACTCCTTCCTCTCTGTCCCCGAGATCATGTGGAGACCCAGGAAGTCGAACTGAGGCTCCTCCCCTGAAAAAATCCAAGACCCACAAGGGTAAGGCTCCCACCGAGTGGCTCACTCCCGCTAAGGATACCTTTAGGCGTAAGTACCCGGCGCGCGGCCAGGGGCCTCTCCTCTGCCCCCATCGATGTTGATTCCTACTCCTCGGGTACCTCTACCAGCAAGTTTTTAAGTGAACGGATTTCCGCATAAGACTATGAGAAGCTCACCGGCCTCCCTCCAGACCAGCGGCGTCCAAAGCCGGCCATTTTGCTCGGGTACTCTCTAATTCCTCTCGATCGGGTGTATACTGATTCTTAACGCAAATACTAACGCGATCTGTGTGCTTGTGTCTCGGTGGGCATCCTTTTACCCAGCTTGTGGAGCCCTTCTAATCTTCTCCCTCGCCACAACTCAAAGAAGTGGAGGACTCCCTCCTTGCAGAGAAAGAAGAAGAAGGTCTCCCTCGCCTCCCCTTCGCCTCGAAGGTTGAGGCCGAGCCAAGGAAGCCGAGGCAAGACGGGAGGCTGCAGGAAAAAACTAACGACACAGCAGTCCACCATGCTTTGCGGGAGTCCCAGGTGCATCAAGGCCACTGGTGGAGGCGAGATCCTGTTTAATGACCCTTTTCTATGCCGAACCTGGCCGCCACTTCTTACATGCCTTGTGGCCCACCCGAAGAAGGATTATCTCAATCACCCTAGCTTCCTTGGGGACATGAGCCCCTATATCCGATTCTTTTATGAGTATGGGTTCAACGCAGCCCGTACAACAAGAGCCGATCCCAACTTCGCGGGGAATTTGATAAGACTAGCCCTCTCATGGCCATGCCAACTCCTCCTTCTTTCAAAGGTGACTCCTCCGCTCGATTGAAGAAGAGTGGTGGACCCCGTTCTTAACCGATTGGCGGTGAGCCCAGATAAAGTTTGAGGTTACGGCGGCGAGAGATGTCCCGCTCATCCCCCTTTGTGCCCTTATCCACAGAGTTTTTGGTTCCCGGGGAGGAAGCATGCATGGCTCGTGCCATGGAGAAGGATCTGCCGATCAGTGCTTTGCCCGAAGTGAGGTTGAGGAAGACTCTAATCCCCGTTTAACTTTTGATGCAATGAACAATTTTACTTTATCCTGTAATGAATTCTGCTCTCTCTCTCTCTCTTTCTTATGCCGGTTTGGCATTTTAAACTCTGCTCTCCCACCTTTGTTGGGAGTTTTCATTATGTTTTGAACTACTGTGGCCCCACTGCCAGGGGCCTTTTTGTTGTGAATGAATGGGATCCTCCCTCGCCGGGAGTTAATTTTCGTTTATCCCGCGTATCTTCCCTTGCCGGGAATTGCTTTTCATATCTGGTGTTTATCCTCCCTTGTCGGGAGCTTGTCATTGCATGAACACTTGTGCCCTCCTTGCTGGGAGTTTGCATGCTTTCTATTTGTGCTTCTTGTATTCACTTTTTGTTGTTTGTGTACAAGGTGTCTAGCTTCTAAGTCGTTTAGGTGGCATGCATGACTTAGTCACTAGGAACATAATCTTGGTTTGCACCGTAAATGTATCCTTTCTCTCATATGTTGATTTTTCATCTGTTGGAAAACCCCTTTTTCCCCATAGGGTTTTATGGTTTAGGTTTCCGGGTTTTCCTTGACTTCATAGTCTAAGGATTTCTCCAGATAGTTTTTCTCATGCTTGCGTAAGTTAGAACCTTGCTTGGTAGGTTAAACTTAGTATTTCAAAAGGCTTCTTAAGCTTCTTGCTCTTGAAGCTCCCCTCTAGGTTTAGTGTAACCAAACCGCTTTCTCAGTGGTTCGACTGAAATCCCTCGGGCTATCTCTTTGTTTTTGCCTCATGCGTTGCCTTCGGTCTAGATTAGTTAGACTCGGCACGCTTAGCTTACAATACTCCTTCTTGGATATATGCCTGGTCCACCCTTGCATGTTTATCCTCCATACTTTCGAGACTTTCCAGTTTCGATCCTCTGTCACCCTTCTTAGGTGCTTTACCTAGCTAAGCCCTTCCTGTAGGCTTGTCGTTTATGTCTTAGATTTCTCACTTAGCCGGTTGGGCTCTTTGCTATAGAGTCGAGTTGGCTCTAGGAATCTCTCTATTAGTTCCTGTTTAATTAAATATCCGAGGGTTCGAATGGTTGAATCCCCTGTGCATGTTAAACTTAGGCGGCGTGAAGCCGGCGGTGAGTTTTCACTTTGCCACTCCTTCGAGGAGTAAGTCGTTATACGCCCTCCAGGCTCAGGTTTTCTTTTAAAAATCCTTTCCTTAGGTTTATTTGGATGTTTGAAACTATTTCTTAGTTTCTTCTCTTAGATTTCCTCGAGCTTAGGCGGGCTAAACCTTTGTCGTAGATCCAGCTTTTACCCATAGCCAAGTATGTCTTAGTTTTCTGTCTAGTAATCACTTTCCCAGGACCACCCTAGTTAGACACCTATAAGTCCAACTGCTAGCTTCAAGGCTTTTCATAGCCTTAAGTCTAATAGTCCTCACTTGGACACGGTTTAGGCTAAACTTTATAAGTTTAACTTGATATCTTCGAAACTTCGGCAATTTCGGATCTCGAAACCCCTCCTAGGCGTGGGTTTAGTTGAGGCCACTTCTCGTAGGCTCGCTCAAGGCTTTCCTAAGAGCCTATCTCATGTTTCACACTTAGTTAGCTAAATCCTTACCGTAGGTTTAGTGGGTTCGTCAAAGCCATCTTTCATCTTCAACTCTTACACCCTTCCTTGGGTCTAGATAGGTTAACCCCTTTCTCTCATGGGTTTAAATTCGGTTTTTAGAAGTTATCTTTTCACTTCTTTCACGACCTTTTATGGATTTAGGTAAGTAAAACCATCTCTGCAGGTTTAACTTCGGTGTTTTGAAGCTATCTCTTAGCTTAACTTTTCACGTAACCCCTCTCCTGGGTTTAGGTGGGTTAAACCCTCTTTGTAGGTTTAACTTTAGTGTTTTGAAGCTATCTCTTAGCTTCTTTTCTCGTAACCCCTCTCCGGGTTTAGGTGGGTTAAACCCTCTCTCGTAGGTTTAACTTTAGTGTTTTGAAGCTATCTCTTAGCTTCTTTTCTCGTAACCACTCTCTCGGGTTTCGGTGGAGTTAAACCCTCTCTGTAGTGTTTTGAAGCTATCTCTTGGCTTCTTTTCTCGTAACCCCTCTGTGGGTTTAGGTGGGTTAAACCCTCTCTATAGGTTTAACTTCGGTGTTTTGAAGCTATCTCTTAGCTTCTTTTCTCGTAACCCTCTCTGGGTTTAGGTGGGTTAAACCCTCTTTGTAGGTTTAACTTTAGTGTTTTGAAGCTATCTCTTAGCTTCTTTTCTCGTAACCCCTCTCTCGGGTTTGGGTGGGTTAAACCTCTCTCGTAGTGTTTTGAAGTTATCTCTTAGCTTCTTTTCTCGTAACCCGCTCTGGGTTTAGGTGGGTTAAACCCTCTCTGTAGGTTTAACTTCGGTGTTTTGAAGCTATCTCTTAGCTTCTTTTCTCGTAACCCTCTCTTGGGTTTAGGTGGGTTAAACCCCTCTCTACGAGGTTTAACTTTAGTGTTTTGAAGCTATCTCTTAGCTTCTTTTCTCGTAACCCCTCTCTGGGTTTGGTGGGTTAAACCCTCTCTGTAGTGTTTTGAAGCTATCTCTTAGCTTCTTTTCTCGTAACCCTCTCTGCAGGTTTAGGTGGGTTAAACCCTCTCTGTAGGTTTAACTTCGGTGTTTTTAAAGAAGCTATCTCTTAGCTTCTTTTCTCGTAACCCTCTCTGCGGGTTTAGATGGGTTAAACCCTCTCTGTAGGTTTAACTTTAGTGTTTTGAAGCTATCTCTAAGCTTCTTTTCTCGTAACCCCTCTCTGGGTTTAGGTGGGTTAAACCCTCTCTCTGTAGTGTTTTGAAGGCTATCTCTTGGCTTCTTTTCTCCTAACCCCTCTGCTGGGTTTAGGTGGGTTAAACCCTCTCTTGTAGGTTTAACTTTCGGTGTTTTGAAGCTATCTCTTAGCTTCTTTTCTCGTAACCCCTCTCTCTGGGTTTCGATGGGTTAAACCCTCTCTCGTAGGTTTAACTTTAGTGTTTCAAGCTATCTCTTAGCTTCTTTTTTGTTTGATGTGAATTCATTTTGTGAATGCTCATCGTATTTCTCATGGAATGCTTCGCGTGCATTTTATGCATTGTTTAACTTTCTACTTAAGTTATTAATTCTCATGTAATCAATCGTGTGTTGTGATGCAATTGTATGCGATCAAATTATTTCAATCGTACTTAACGAAAGAATGAACTCATAAACTCATAAGTAATGAAAAATCACTTTCATTAATTGATAAACAAATCTGCCCCATTGACCATAATCGATCAGCGCAAGTTAAGGATAAACTTGGCGGCCTCTTTAAAAAACCTCCTGCCAGAGGTAAAACCAGTGGGAAACCCTTGAGGAGGGAAAAAAAAGAGTACCGGTGGAGCGAAACTACACTTTATTAAATCAAATAACATGAATAAAACAACTCTTGCATAAAAAGGAACCACCTACTTGCGGCGAGGCGGGTACTTTCTTCGGGTATAAAACCTCTTCTAAATGGCAGACATTCCAAGGTCTTGCCAGGCTGATTTCCCTCCATGTCTTGTAGCTCATAAGCTCCTCCTCGGAGGACCTTGGTCACCTTATGCGGCCCCTCCCGGTTGGGATCGAGCTTTCCAATGTTTTTCAACGCATCGGCTTGTCTCAAGACTAGATCTCCTTCTTCGAATCTCCGGCTTATGACTTTTGGTCGTAAGCGGCCTTTATGCGGCTTTTATATTTCTCGGCTTTCGGGTGGGCGATTTCGTGCTCCTCCTCTAGCATGTCTAGGTTCTCCCTCATTAGTTCTTCATTTCTTTCCTCACGGAAGTGGGTCAAGCGATGTGTATCCATCCCCACTTGAAGGTATGACTGCCGCCCATTATATTAAGTGGAAGGGGGACTCCTCTGTTGGTTCCCTAGGGGTGGTCCGATAAGCCCACAAGGCCGACTCCGGCTCATCGACCCACCTCCTCCAGCTTTGTCGAGCCGGGCACGTATTCTATTCACAATAGTTCTATTGGTGACCTCCACCTGGTCGTTGGCACGGGGGTGTGCCACCCGATGTAAATCTCAGGACAATCTTCGGGTTATCACACCATTCCCGTACCATGTTCCCCATAAAGCGGGTCCCATTATCCGATATCGGATTCTAGGTATACCAAACACGCAACAAATATATCTCCACAAGAATTTGATTATGTTACCTTCTTCTATCCTCGCTAAGGTACGCTTCGACCCACTTGCTTTGAAGTAGTCCACTTGCCACCAATAGAAACTTCCATTTGGCCCACCGCAATCGGGAATAGGCCCACTAAGTCCATCCCCCACTTCGCGAAGGGACATGGAGAGTGCATGGTCCCCATCTCCTCTGCGGGGAGGTGGATAAGGCAGCCATGCTTTTGGTATTTTTCGCACTTCTTCACCCGGTCTTTGGCGTCTGGGTCATGGTAGGCGAAGTATCCGACCCTCAAGGCTTTCACGACTATTGCCCAGAGCTCCTGCATGGTCGGCACAACAACCTTCGTGTATGTCTTTAATTACGTACCTCCCTTCTTGAGGGGATAAACACCTCAAGTAAAGGCTGCGTGAAGGACCGCCGGTACATCTTGTCCCCGATCATCGTGTATCGGATTCTCCAGTCTGAGCTTTCCTTTTATACGAGGCGGCTCTCAGGGTTACTGCAACACTCGATATATCTTGGTTCTCCAATCATCTTGACTCAGATGACCCCTACCGAGGAACCGTTGCTTCGGCTCTGTAGTCACCGGGGTGATCTTCCCCCTCCACTGCGGTGTTGCGGAACTGCTTGACTTTGAAAGGCTATCCGCTCACGGAGTTTTCCTCTCGAGGTATCAGCGACCTCAAAGGAATCGAACCTTCCACTGCGGCTCGGCTACTCGGTGAAGGTAGGCTACCATCTTTTCATCTTTAGCCTCGTACCCACCTATAATCTGTGGGTTACCGGTTGGGAATCCAAAAATATGACCACCCGACCTGCTCCCGATTCTGCGGCCATCTCCATTCCTCGAATCGGGGCCTCGTACTCAGCTCCGTTGTTAGAGGTAATAAACTCGAACCTTCTTGCAACTTGCATTTCTGGCCCTCTGGATCAATAATTACGATCCCGCTCCACGACCCTGCATAGATCTGAGAACCGTCCACATATACCTTCCATTCTTCTTCCTCAGCGCACGTGTACCCTCCTGGATGAAGTCGGAGAGGGCACTGTGCTTTAATGGTCCTCCGTGGCTCGAAATCCACATCATATTCTCCCGGTTCGGCGGCCCACTTGACCATCACTCACTGAAGATCAGCTCTCCCTATCCACGTGTTTCAAAAAGGTAGTTAGTCCGAACAATGACCTTATGTGACAAAAATAAGGTCATAACCTCCGTGCCGTGACCATTATAGTCGGCTGCCTTCTCTATCTCTAAGTATCTTACTTCAGCTCCTTGTGTGAGCTTGCTAATGTAGTAAACAGGTTTTAAGTCGCACCCCGTCCTCCCTTACCATACCGGCCACGGAGCTAAGTGAGACCCCACCTCTGAGAGAGGTAGAGGTAGAGTGTCTCCACGGAATAGGCTTCGTTAATGTAGGTAAGCTGGGCCAGTCTTTGTTTAATCTCCTCAAGCGCTTCTTGGCATTGCTCGTTCCACTCGAACTTAGACCCGCTTCCTCAAGATTTTAAAGAAGGGATGGCTCCTCTCTGCGAGATCGGCTATGAATGCGCTTTCAGTCTTTGTAATTCTCCCATTTAATCTTTGCGGCTCCTTGATATTAGTGGGAGGCTGCATATCGAGCACGGCCTTAACCTTAGCGAGGGTTAACCGATTCCCATTTGGGTCACCATATATCGAGAAATTTCTCAGACCTCACTCCAAAAGAACACTTGGTTGGATTCGACTTCATGCCATTCCTCCTGAGCCTTTGCAAAAGCTTCCTCGAGTCCGCCACGTGTTTTCCGGCTTTCACACTTTTCACAAGCATATCATCAACGTAGACTTCCATGTTCCTCCCTAGCCGGTCTCGGAACATTTTATCAATCATTCTCTAATAGGTTGCTCCTGCATTCTTCAATCAAAGGGCATTCTAATATAGCGAGAAAGTTCCACTTGCAATAATGAAACTAACCTTTGGGATATACGGGAAAATTTGTATTTGATGGTAGCCTTGATAGGCATCCATCATACTTAGCAGCTCAAATCCGGATGTAGAATCGACCATCTGATCAATCCTAGGCAAGGGATAATGATCCTTAGGGCGGGCTTTGTTCGGATCTCAAAAATCTATGCACATTCTCCATTTCCCCCTGGTTTTGCCACCAACACGGCATTGGATAGCCGAGGTGGGAAATTGGATTCGCTTGACATGTCCTGCCTCCGGCGGTTTCTCTGCTTCCACCTTCGTAATGCCATCTTTTACGGTCCAAAGACCCTTAGTTTACGCTTCTTGGCTTGGCTTTAGGATCCACGTTCGGGTGATGCATCGCCACCTCCTCGGGGATACTGTCATGTCGAGAGGAAGAAAAAGCAAAAACGTCTGTATTTCTTCGTAGAGTACATTGCGAGGTCTTTCTCTAGCTCTACGGCTCCCGAGTGGGCTCCGATCCTTGTTGTGTATCCTCTCTTCTCTGGATACAACTCCACCATCATCGGCTCTTCGTCGGCTTTCATCTTTGGAGGATCGATTTCTTTAGAAATCTTACACCTCTTGGATTCTCGGTCCACCTCCTTGTCTCTTTTCAGGCTGCGATGCAGCTCTTTGTCGGCTATCTTCACTTTGCCTCCACGTAGCATTTTACGGATTGCGGTTGGTCACAGCCTACTTCACCCACCTCATCATTCACTTTGAAAACTTGAGTTTCATGTGATAAGTTGATATAACCACCTGAAATAAGTTCAACCTTTGGCCTACCAAAAATCATGTTGTAGGATGAGGGTACATCAACAATCAAAAAATTTGTCATAACTACCCTCCTCCGTGGAGCTTACGCCTAGCCACACGGAGGGTTACAACGGCCCAGAGGGTGTCTTGCCCCTCCCGTGAATCCATTACAACGCCGTATCCAATGGTTGCATTTCTATGTTCAAATTCATCTTCTTGAAGCATTCCAAGAAGATGATGTTTCTTGGAGCTCCCGTATCTACGAAGATTCGTGCTTTACCGTATATCCCGCCACATACATCGTGATGACGATTGCATCAATGTGGTCCCTCCTTCCTTAGGCTTCCATCCTCTGGACCAAAATGAATCCGAGGTGTATGGGACAGACTTCCTTCGATCCACGTCTCTGGACATCTCTCCTACCTCCCTTACGAGGGTCCTCTCTCCGGCTTTTCTAGCGCGGAAGGAGTCTCCCTCTCTTTGGACCTCCGACTATCATCTAGATAATTCCTCTCTCTTACGGGAGGGTCTCTCCCTCGCCTCCCTTCGATCATCCTTCCTTTCTCCTCGGCTTTGTCATCGGCTTCCTTTCTTTTTGCCCCCTGGAGCTAACTCGATCTCTGTAAATAAATTCTTTAAGATGTCCAGCTTGGATCATCCTTTCAATCTCATCACGTAAGTGGAAACAATTGTTAGTGTCATGCCCATATTCATTGTGGAAGCGACAAAACTTATCGACTTGGGGTTTGAGGCCCCCTGGACCGTGTCCATGGAAACTTCATTTCGGGATGGTCGGATGTCACTTCGGTAGCTCTGCCCGGCTCAAGCTTCGGGGTATACTTATCAAACTGGAGCGAGGTCAGTTTTACAACTTTTTCAAGCTCTCTTGTCGAGCTTTTTCTTCGATGATTCCTTCTTCTTTTCGAGTCCACTTGGTTTTGACCTCGGCTCTCTTTGCCTTTCTCACCTCCTCCGGATTGTGACGTACTTCTCCGCCCTTCTTAGCGGTTCATCGAACGTGCGGGTAGCTTCTTAGCCGGAGAGGAAAACAAGTCTCCATCTCGGAGGTTACTAGTAAAAGCATTAATTTTTACCTCCGGGGTGGCGGTTGGGACTTCCGGTGTCGCTTTGATTGAACCTCTTCATGAAGGCCCGTAGGCTTTCATTCTCACCTTGTTTCATGTTGAACAATGTTAGCGTAGCTCTAGGTTGCCTCCTTGCACTAGCGAATTGATGCAAGAAGAGCTCCCCAAAGCTGCTCAAATGAGTTGATGGAGATTAGGCTCCAAGCTGGCTAAACCAACATGTTGGGTGCCTTAGATAGAGTAGTAAGAAAGACCACTGCACTTCACACCCTCCCCATATTGATGGAGGAGGCGAATTTTCAAATCTCACCAAATGGTCATAGGGGTCGGTCGTACCCATCATATTCATAATTAAGTGGTTTAAAATTGCTAGGCAATTCATCTTGTAAGATATTCTCGATAAATTGGCAACTTTGTAGCGGGTCGAGGCATACTAACCCGATTTTCCATCGATGCTTAATGTTGTCCATTTGTTTCCTCAAGGATCTGATTTGGTCCTTCATGGCCTCAGTTGAGTGTCTCCTATACCCTCTTTTTAGGTCCTCGATCTTACTTCCTCGGCTGCGGAGGGAAATTTGTCTCCTTCCCCGTGCGGCTTCCTCGGGACCGGCCTCCTCGGTCGAGGGCTGGCGACCTTCTTTCACTGAGGTCCTTGGCTCCCACGGTTTCCTCACAGTTCTGGACTCCACCTCTCTCCCTCCGTTCTTCTTGATGCTCGTCACTGCCTACTCCCCCTGGTTGGGACCGGGCGAGCAAATTTCCCGGTCTGGTTCTCCGAGTCCTTCCTGCGAGTGGAGGTCCTCCCCCTCGGCCATTGCTGCGGCCACGGCTCGAGCTATCATATCATCCATTTGCTCCCAGTCGGAGCGACGGAGGCAGGCTGGTTTTGGGATTCTCTCGAGGTATCCCCACTGGCTGGAGCATTGGCCGCTCAGGGATCCCCACCGCGTAGGTATTACTTACGGAATTGCGGAGGAAGAGGAATGCATGTTCCCCCTACCTCTCTAACAGCGACTCACTACTCACTGGATGGCGTTGGCACGGAGTCGAGCTCTCGTCCCGTGCCCTTTGTAACCGGTGGAGGTCCTTCGATGTTGAGCACAGCCACCGGAGGCACGGGGTTGGACCACGGCTTCACCCTGCACTAGGTTTTGCGGTTGGTACTAGTGCAATCGGTCTCATGGGTGTACGTTCACCGGTCGTAATGTCTCTCTTTCGGATATCGAGAAAAGAAAAGAAGTTGAGACTCACGTCTCGGCTCTTTTCCCACCGACGGCGCCCGATTGATGCGTAAAAAGCGGCTGGGCCCGTTTCCCCACAGGTTCACGTGGGTAAAGCTTTACGCACGAAGATCCTTAGCTTCCCTCGAACAAGCGTGCACACAAAACACGCGAGGGTTCTCCGGCGTAGGCACTCAGGCGGCTCAAGTCGGATCACCGGAAAACACTCAAGAAAGTACGTATAGAGTAGCTAAGTGAGAGTGATAGTGATTCGATACCGTTACCTCCACGATGAGTGTGTTACTTATACATAAGTTAAGAGCAATAGCAGTCATTCACGGTCTCCGAGGCGCATTATCCGCATGTTACGCCATGATGTCGTGCGTGGAAAACTTGTTCCTCAAGAAATCTGTATTATATCTACGAATTCCCCCACAGACGGAGGTTAGACCAGTCAATGAGGAATATAGGGAATATTCCTTGACTTGGGCCTCAATTATCTCAACTACTCGTCATTTCTCGATCTTATTAGATAGATAACCGCTATGGGCTTGGTGAATGCTCGCGCCTTCTCCAAATCTCGCTTGGGCCTCTCGGCCCACTGCGGTAGGTTTGGGGCTGCGTGGCCCACTGCGGATCGGGTTTAGGGTCTCGTGACCCGTAGGTGGATTTAGGCCTCGTGGCCTATCTGTAGTTGGGCTTGGGCCTTGTGGCCCCTCTCCTCTGAGGCACAGGCCTCGTGGCCCACACTGTGGAGTGGGTTTAGGGCCGTAGCCTAGTCTCGGCCGATCTCAGGCTCGGGCCCCTCTCGGGTTTTCACTCCCTCTACTTAGGGTTTTTGATGACATCATTGGGCCCTATTGGGCTGGTCGTATTTGGGCCCTACTAGCGGTTGGGCCCGACATTTTTATCCGCATCAAATATATATATTAAAATAATATATATGTATAAAAATAATTGTAATTATAATATTAAATTTAAATAATGGTAATATTAATTGTATGACAATTCATGCTAGGGATTAGAATTATTATAATTATGTGAAAGAATTTACTATAAGATTTGTTTCAAATTTATTTTACAATTAATAAAAAAAAAGGAGGCGATTAATAGAATTTTTTTATATAATTGATGCATAAATATTACTCGAATAATATATATATATATATATATATATATATATATATATATATATATATATATCGTATATTTACAATAAATATCATATATGATTATATTAAATTTTTTTATAAAAGTTGATACAACCACAATTTTTCTTACATATATTTAAAATAGATATAAAATAGATATATACATATTGTGCAAGAGGTATAAGGTTTATATAAAATATTAACTTATATAAAATAGATATTTAAAATATTAAACATTTATATATTAACTTATTTATTAAAAAATATACATATTGTGCAAGAGGTCGATGCGTAAAAGCGGCACTGCTGTTTCCCCACTTGGGTTCACGGGGTAAAGCCTTTACGCACTTAAGATCCTTAGCTTCCCTCGAACAAACGTGCCTGCAAAACACGCCGGAGGGTTCTCGGCGTAGGCACTCCGACGCTCAAGTCGGATCACCGGAAAACACTCGGGAGATGTACGTATAAGGTAGCTAAGTGAGAGTGATAGTGATTCGATACCGTTACCTCCTGTGGGGGTGTCTTACTTATCGTGCGTTAAGATCCATAGCTGTTAACCCAGTCTCTGGCACTATCCATGCGTTACGCCCATGATGTCGTGCGTGGATATCTTTTTCCTCAAGAAATCTAATCATATCTACAAATTCCCCCCTGGATGGAGGTTAGACCAGTCGATGAGGAATATGGGGAATATTCCTTGGCTTGGGCCTAAATTATCTCAACTACTCGTTCCTTCCGGCATTCTTGATCTTATCGGATAAATAACCGTCATGGGCTTAGTCAAAAACCCTCACGTACTCTTTAAATCTACTTTGGGCTTCTCGGCCCACCTATAGCGAGGTTTGGGCCTCGCGGCCCACTGCGGCCGGGCTTTGGGCCTCGCGGCACATGTATTCGGTTGTAAGCCTCGTGGCCTATCTGTAGTTGGGCTTGAGCCTCATGGCCCCTCTCTCCTACAAGCACGGGCCTCGTGGCCCCCATGTAGGTAGGTTTAGGGCTTCGTAGCTTTGGTTTCGGCCGATCTGGGCTCGGGCCCATCTCGGGTTTTCCTCCCTTTATCTAGGGTATCTAATAACGTCATTAGGCCCTATTGGGCTGGTCATATTTGGGCCTACGTGTAGTTGGGCACGACATTTTTATCCGTATCAACCACTCCCCCTACTGCGGTGAGCGATCTTGGAGCTCAGGAGTAGGAAGATTTGCACATTCCTCCCTGCAACTTTAGCTTTGAGATGTCACTCACTGCTGACTTTAGCTTTGAGATGTCCTCCTGCGGCTTTAGCTTTGGGAGGTCCTCACCTGCTGACTTTGGCTTTGGGGGTCCTCCTGCATCTTCGGCTTCTGGATACATCCTCTCGCTAGTCCTTTGGATTTCGGCGACCCCTCGGCTCCCTAGGTCGCCGGTGTCGAGCATGCATCTGCTCTTGACCTTCACACAGCGATGCACGTCCCATCGGTTCCCCTCTTTATTTCAAATCGGTTACTCTTCGTCCTCTCTCCCTCTAAATTCTCGCTTTCTCCGGTCTCATGCGAAGTCCTCGCGATCATCCTCTCTGCCTCTTACTTGAATTTCTTTCCACTACCCGGGTAATTTTTCTCTCCTTTTTTCTCATTTGTTAATACAAGCGTTTTCATCCATGCTCTCGGTCTGGTTCCTCCCGAACCATTTCCCACGCTCAAAACTCATCCCGAGTTCTCATCACTCCCTCATCCCCAACCCCTCTAGGGATTCTCCTCTTGTTTCCCCCTCCTCTCCGAGGAGGTGGATAGGAGTTCGGTTTTGGGACTCTTTCGCGGGTCCCTCGAAAATTTCGGAAAAGCCCTAAGGACCTCCTCTCCGGTGACTATATTGCATCGGGGTATAGCTTATCTCTTAGGATCGGGAGTGCGACCTAACTTGGCGACTCCCGGTTTTAGCTTTTAGCAAGCCCGGTTTGAGGTGGGCTGCGCCTTCCTCCTCCCAAATTCCTCTGCCAAATATCGGACCTTTATGGTGTCCCTCTCAACCAATTTGCTCCAAATGCTATTCGCATGATGATCTCCTTTTACATTCTTCTCAAGGGGAATGGGGGACACCATCTGCGGAACTTTTCTTCTCTCATTATAAGCTGTAAAAAGCTCGGCCCCTTTTTACTATGTAGCGGTAGGGTAAAGGGAAATGCTATTTCTTGGGTAAAGTCCCAAATGTCAATAAGGAGTGGGGTAACCACTATGTTTTCATAACCCCCGATAAACCCTGGCCCTTCAAGCACCAACACTGGGTGTATAAGAACCCTTCTCCTCCGGCTCCTCCTAACCATATCTTTTCTCCCACTAACGTAGGGTAATTCGGATCTTTGAATTCCCACGTTCGTACCCACGGGCCTTTCTATTTGCCGGGCTTTGTTCCCAACCCCGCCTCCTTTCTCATTTCAAGTTTTGCTCCGTGAAAGTCCCTCTTGAACCGGGAGGCGGTAAATGTTTTCTCTTTTCTCATAAACACACACCTTTTATGAGCTTTCTCTAAATATTCTTGTCTTGTTTTTCCATTTTCCAGGATATGATGTGGTTGTCGAAGGTCTTGGAGGACCCGAGAAGGCTCTTCGGGTGCACCTCCCCTCCATCCGTCTCATGGCAAACTGATGTTCCGGATGCTACTCCTTCCTCTCCGCCCCCGGATCAGCGGGCCGAAGAGGTTGAACCTAAGGCTCCCCCTTGAAGAAGTCTAAGACCCATAAGGGCAAAGCTACTACCGGTCGGGGCTCACTCCTTTCGAAGGATACCTTTAGGCGCAAGTACCCCTTTTGCCAGCGGCCAGGCCTCTCTTACGCCCCCATCGATGTTGACTCTTACTCCTCGGGTGCTTCCACGGTAAGTTTTTAGTGAGCAGTTTCCGCCGAAGATTATGAGAAGCTTACCGGCCTCCCTCCGGACCGGCCCGACGCGTCGGGCGCGAGGACATTTTGCTCGGGTACTCCCTAATCCCTCTTGATCGGGTATATTTGACTCTTAACGCCCCTTTTGACATAATTGCGCACTCATTTCGCGGTGGGCATCCTGTTATCCGGCTTGTGGAGCCCTTCTAACCTTCTCCCTTCACCCCAACTCAAAGAATTGGAGGGCTGACCTCCTTGCAGAAGAAGAAGGTCTCCCTCGCCTCCCTTCGCCTCAAGAAGGTTGAGGCCGAGCTGGAAAAAAAAGGCGAGGCGGCACGAGAGGCTGCGGAAAAAGAAACTAATGACACAGCGGTCCACCATGCTTTGCAAGAGTCCCGGAGTGCATCGGAAGGCCTTGGTGGAGGAGCAAGGTCTGCTTGGAGACCCTCTTTTCTCTGGACACAGTCGGCATTTTACTGCATGCTTTGTGGCACGCCCTACGAAAGGACTACCTCAATCACCCCACTTTCTAGGGGACATGAGCCCTACATCCGGTTTTCTTTTCTACGGTATGGCTTCAATGCGGTATCCGGCAGCAAGTGAGATCCGGCTTTCGGGGAGTTTGGCAGGGAATGGCCCTCTTATGGCCATGCCTACTCCCCCTCCTTTTAAGGGGACTCCTCTCGGTCCATTGAGGAAGAGTGGTGGGTTCGGTTCTCGGCCGGATGGTAGCGAGACTTGGTGAAGGTTGAAGTAACTACCGCGAGAGATGCCCCCAGTGGCTCCCCCTTTATTCCCCACGACCTGGAAACTCCTATCTCCCGGGAGGAAGCTGCATAGCTCGTGTTATGGAGAAGGATGTGGAGATAGCGGGCGCTCTTTGGAGCAGGATGAACCACCCCACTCCCCGGTTAATTTCTAAGACACTTTTTATCTTGTAATGAATTCTGCTTCTCTCTCTCTCTTGTTCTTATGCCGGCTTGGCATTTTAAACTTTGCTCTCCCATTTGTTGGGAGTTTAGATTCTTTTTGCACTTTGTTGCCCCCTCGCCCTTGGGGGCCTTTTTGTTTTTGAATGAATGGGATCCTCCCTTAGCCGGAGTTAAATTTTCGTTTATCTGTGTATTTTCCCTTGCAGGAACTACTTTTCATATCTGGTGTTTATACTCCCTCGTCGGGAGCTTGTTCTGCATGTATCTTTGGTGTCCTCCCTTACCGGGAGTTGCATGCTTTCAAAGCTGCTTTTAGCTTCTAAGTTGTTAGTTTGCATGCATGGTTTAGTCACTAGGAGCATAACCTTTGGCTTGCCCAGTAAATGTATCCTTTCTCTTACATGTGGAACTTTTATCTGTTTGAAAACCCCCTTTCTCCCCTCTAGGGTTTTATGGTTTAGGTTTTCCGGATTTCCCTTGACTTCATAGCCTAAGGATTTCTCCAAGTAACTTTTCTCATGCTTGCATAAGTTAGAACCTTGCTTGGCGGGTTCAACTTAGTATTTCAAAAGGTTTCTTAAGCTTCTTACTCCTGAAGCCTCCTTCTAGGTTTTAGCGTGACCAAACCCTCTTTCCGCTAGCTCACCTGAATTCTCTCAAGCTATCTCTTAGTTTTGCTTCATATGTTGCCTTACAGATCTAGGTCTAGTTAGACTGCGAGTACGCCTAACTTTCCTAATGCACTTACAGGTATGGAGTTCGGCCAAACTTTGCATGTTTGACTTTAATACTTTCGAAACTTTTCGCAGCTTCGATCCTCTATCACCCTTCTTAGGTGCTTTATCTATCTAAGCCCCTCCAAGAGGGCTTTGTCGCTCATGTCTCGATTTCTCACTTAGCCTAATCGGGCTCTTGCTATAGAGTCGAGTTGGCTTTAGGAGACTTCTTTTCGGTTCTGTTTTCTTAAACATTTTGGGGTTTAGGCTGATTGAATCCCCTCTGCTGTTCACTTACGGCATGAAGCCAATGGTCAATTTCCGCTTTTCTGTCACTCCTTCGAGGAGCAAGTAAGCTCTACATGCTCCATGGACTTAGCTTTCCTTAACCCCTTGGGGTTTTGAAGCTGGTCCCACCCTTTCTAGGGTCTTAGCTTTTCTCTTCTACCAAACCCTTCCTTAGGTTTATATTGATGTTTGAAACTATTTCTTAGTTTCTTATCTTGAGGCTTCACCGAGGCTTAGGCGGGTTAAACCCATACCCAAATATGCCTTAGTTTTACGCCTCGTAATCCTTCTTGGGACTAACCTCGCCGAGACACTCATAAGTCCAACTTGCTAGCTTTAAGTCTTTCCATGATTTAAGTTTAATAGTCTTCTCTGGACACGGGTTTAGCTAAACTTCATAAGTTTAACTTCATGACTTCACCGTTTCGAGTTTTCCACACCCCAAGACCTTTCTTAGGTGTGAGTTTAGCCGAGCCCTTCTCGTGGGCCTGGTCAAGGCTTAAAAGCCCCATCTCATGTCTTATACTTAATCGGTTAAATCCTCACCGTAGGTTTAACCGAGGCTCCTTAAAGCCATCTTTCGCTTTTAACTATTACACCCTTTCTCGGGTCTAGATAGGTTAACCCCCTTGAGGGTCCCGATTGGGTTTTTAGAAGCTATTTCTTAACTTCTTTCACCATCTTCTTTCCGATTTGGGCAAGTTAAACCTTTTTTGTAGGTTTAATTTTAGTGCTATCTCTCAGCTTCTTTCTCATGACCCCTCTCTGGGTTTAGGTAGGTTAAACCCTCTCTGTAGATTTAACTTTAATGTTTGAAGCTATCTCTTAGCTTCTTTCCCATAACCCTCTCTGGGTTTAGGTAGGTTAAACCCTCTCTGTAGGTTTAACTTTAGTGTTTCAAGCTATCTCTTAGCTTCTTTCATCGTAACCCCTCTCGGGTTTAGGTAGGTTAAACCCTCTCTGTAGGTTTAACTTTAGTGTTTGAAGCTATCTCTTAGCTTCTTTCTCGTAACCCCTCTTTGGGTTTAGGTGGGTTAAACCCTCTCTGTAGGTTTAACTTTAGTGTTTCGAAGCTATCTCTTAGCTTCTTTCTCGTAACCCTCTCTGGGTTTAGGTGGGTTAAACCCTCTCTGTAGGTTTAACTTTAGTACTTTTGAAGCTATCTCTTAGCTCCGTTTCTCATAATGCGAATTCATTTCGTGAATGCTCATTGTATTTCTCATTGAATGCTTATCGTGCATTTTATTTGTTGTTTAACTTTCTCGCAAGTTATTAATTCTCACGTAATCAATCGTGTGTTGTGATGCAATTGTATCGAATAACATGTATTTATATTATTCCAATCATACTCAACGAAAGAAAGAATGAACTAATGAACTCATGGATAATGAAAAATCGCTTTCATTAATTGATAAACAAATTTGCCCCATTGACCATAATCGATCAACGCAAGTTAAGAGTTAACTTGGCCGGCCTCTTTAAAAACCTCCCTACGGTAAAACCCGGAGAGAAACCCGCGGGGAGGAAAAAGAGTACCGGTGGAGCGAAGTTACAATTTATTCAGTAACATAAATAAAACAACTCTAGCATAAAAAGAACCACCTACTTGCAGCGAGGCGGAGTACTTTCTTCGGGTATAAAACCTCTTCAAATGACAGACATTCCGGTGGTCTAGCCAACTGGGATTTCCCTTCCATGTCTTGTAGCTCGTAAGCTCCTCCTCGGAGGACCTGGTCACCTTATGCGGCCCCTCCCACTTGGGATCGAGCTTTCCAATGTTTTTCAACGCGTCGGCTTGCCTCGAGGACTAGATCTCCTTCTTCAAATCTCCGACTTACGACTTTACGGTCGTAAAGCGGCCTTTAAGCGGCTTTTATACTTCTCATTTTTCAGGTGGGCGATCTCGCGCTCCTCTTCTAGCATGTCTAGGTTCTCTCTCATCAACTCTTAATTTCTAGCCTCCACGGAAGTGGGCTAAACGATGTGTCTCCAACCCCAGCCTCTGCGAGGGTATAAGCTGCCATTTGCCCATCCACACTAGGTGGAAGGGGACTCCTCCATTGGCTCCCTAGGGGTGGTCCGATAAGCCTACCGGACTCCCGGCTCATCGACTCCACCTCCCTCCCGGGGCTTTGTCCGGGCACGTATCCCGTTCACAATAGTTCTGCTTGGTGACCTCCACTTGACCATTGGCTTGGGGGTGCGCCACCGATGTGAACCTCGGACAATTTTCGTGTTATCACACCATTCCGTACCATGTTTCCCATAAAGCGGGTTCCATTATCCGATACCGGGATTCTAGGTATACCAAACTCGGCAGAAATATATCTCCATAAAAACTTGATTATGTTACCTTCTTCTATCCTTGCTAGAGGTACACTTTAACCCACTTGTCAAGTAGTCTCATCGCCACCAATAGAAACTTCCGGCCCCTGCAATTGGGAATGGGCCCACTAGGTCCATCCCCCACTTCGCAAAGGGACATGGAGAGTGCATGGTACCCATCTCCTCTGCAGGAGGTGGATGAGGCGGCCATGCTTCCGGCATTTCTCACACTTCTTCACCCGGCTCTTGGCATCACAGGTCATGGTACGCCGTAAGTATCCGGCCCTCAAGGTTTTCCGGACTATTGCCCAGAGCTCCTGCATGGTCGGCACAACAACCCTCGTGTATATCCTTAATTACGTACCTCCCTTCTTGAGGGGATAAACATCTCAAGTAAGAATTTGCGTGCGAGGACACGGGCCAGTATATCTTGTCCCGATCATCGTGTATCGGATTCTCCAGTCCCGAGCTTTCCTTTTATGGAGGCGGCTCTCAGGGTTACTGCCAACACTCGATATATGTTGGTTCTCCGAGTCATCTTGACTCCGATGACCCCTACCGAGGGATTTGTTGATTAAACCTGTGATCACTAAGGTGATCTTCCCCCTCCTGGTAGTGTTCTTTGAACTCGCTTGACTTTGAAAGGCCATCCGCTCCGGAGTTTTCTTCTCGAGGTATCTGCCGGATCTCAAAGGAATCGAACTCTTGTCTCTGGCACTTCGGCTACTCGGCGAAGGTAGGCTACCATCTTGTCATCTTTGGCCATTGCCCCCAGTAACTTTCTTTGGGTTACAAGTTGGGAATACAAAACATGATCACCCGACTGCCTCCCAAGTCTGCGGCCATCTTCATTCCTCGAATCGGGGCCTCATACTCAGCTCCATTGTTGGAGGTGATGAATTCAAACCTCACCGCCACCTGCGTTTCTGGCCGTCTGGATCAATGATCACGATCCCAGCTCCACAACCACCGCATAGACACGAGGCCGTCAACATATACCTTTCATTCTCCTTCCTCCAGCGCCCGTGTACCCTCTGGATGAAGTCGAGAGAGGGTTTGTGCTTTTATGGTCCTCCGTGGCTCGAAATCCACATCATATTCTCCCGATTCGGCGGCCCACTTGACCATCCTCCTGCGAGATCAGCTCTCCCTATCCACTGTTTCAAAAGGTAGTTAGTCCGAACAATGACCTTATGTGACAAAAAATAAGGCCGTAACCTCCGTGCGGTGACCATTATAGTCAATTTGTTTTCTCTATCTCCAAGTATCTCACTTCAGCTCTCCCTGTATGAGCTTACTAATGTAGTAAACGAGGTTTTAAGGTTGACCCCTCTTCCCTCACCGGCACGGAGGTGAGTGAGACCCCACCTGAGAGAGGTAGAGGTAAAGTGTCTCCCTGGTATAGGCTTCGTTAATGTAGGTAAGCTGGGCCGGTGTTGTTTAAGCTCTTCGAGCGCCCGTCGGCATTGCTCATTCCACTCGAATTTAGATCCCTTCCTCAAGATTTTAAAGAAGGGATGGCTCCTCTCCGCAGATCTGGCTATGAATGCGCTTAAAGTCAGTAATTCTCTCATTCGGCCTCTGCGGCTCCTTGATATTGGTGGGGGCTGCATATCAAGCATGCTTTTACCTTAGCGGGGTTAACCTCGATTCCCATTTGGGTCACCATATATCCGAGGAACTTCTCGGATCTCACTCCAAACGAACACTTTCTTTGGATTCACTTCATGCCATTCCTCCCGAGCACCGAGAAAGCTTCCTCCGTGTCGGCCACATGTTTTCCGGCTTCTACGCTTTTCATGAGCATATCATCAACGTAGACCTCCATGTTCCTCCCTAGCTGGTCTCGGAACATTTTATCCACCATTCTCGATAGGTAGCTCCTGCATTCTTCAACCCAAAGGGCATTCCTAATATAACAAAAAGTTCCACTAAGCAATAATGAAACTAACCTTGGGATATACGGAGGGAAAATTTGTATCGATGGTAGCCTTGATAGGCATCCATCATACTTAGCACTCAAACCCCGATGTAGAGTCGACCATCTAGTCAATCCTAGGCAAGTGGATAATGATCCTTGGGACAAGCCTTGTTCAGTCTCGAAAATCTATGCACATTCTCCATTTTCCCCTGGTTTCGCCACCAACACAAAGATTGGACAGCCGGGTGGGGAATTGTATTCGCTTGACATGTCCTGCCTCCAGTGACTTTTCTACTTCCACCTTCGTAATGGCATCTTTCTCTGGTCCGAAGACCCTTAATTTCTGTTTATTGGTTTAGCTTTAGGATCCACGTTCGGGTGATGCATCGCCACCTCCTCGGGGATACTGTCATGTCGAGAGGAAGAAAAAGCAAAAACGTCCGCATTTCTCCGTGAAAGCCGCTACTGTGTCCTTTTCCAACTCTGGCTCCAATTTGGCTCCAATCTTCGTTGTGTATCCTTTCTTTTCGGATATAACTCCACCATCATCAGCTCTCCTTCAGCCTCCATCTTTGGAGGATCGATTTCTTCGGAAATCTTGCACCTCTTGGATTCTCGACCTACCTCTTTGTCTCTTTTCAGGCTGCGATGTAGCTCCTTATCGGCTATCTTTACTGCCTCCACATAGCATTTTTTACGGATTGCACGATCTCCCACTACTTCACCCACCTCATCATTCACTTTGGTAACTTGAGTTTCATGTGATAAGTTGATATAACCACGAAATAAGTTCAACCATGGTCTACCAAAAATCATGTTATAAGAGGAGGGTACATCCACAATCAAAAATTTGCCATAACCACCCTCCTCCGTGGAGCTTCACCTAGCCCCACCTGGAGGGTTACCCGGCCCGAGAGGGTGTCTTGCTCCTCCGTGAATCCATTATAACGCCGTATCCACCGGTTGCATTTCTATATTCAAATTCATCTTCTTGAAACATTCTAGGAAGATGATGTCTGTGAGCTCCCGTATCTACGAAGATCCGTGCTACCGTATATCCCGCCACATCCGTTGTGATAACCGGTGCATCAGCGTGGTCCTCCTTCCTTAAGCTTCCATCCTCTGGGCCAAAATGAATCCGAGGGCGTATGGGCGGCTTCTTAATGATCCACCTCTCTCGGACATTTCTCCTACCTCTCTCCCGAGGGTCCTCTCTCCGGCTTTTCTAGCGCGGAAGGAGTCTCCCTCTGCTTGGACCTCCGACTATCATCTGGATAAGTCCTCTCTTACGGGAGGGTCTCTCCTCCTGCCTCCCTTCGATCATCCTTCCTTTCTCCTCGGCTTTATCATCGGCTTCTTTTCTTTTTGACCCACAGCTAACTCGATCTCTGTAAACAAATTCTTTAAGATGTCCTGCTTGGATCATCCTCTCAATCTCATCACGTAAATGAAAACAATTGTTAGTGTCATGTCCATATTCATTGTGGAAACGACAAAACTTATACGACTTAGGTTTTGAGGCCCTGGACCGTGTCCATGGAAACTTCATTTCGAGGTCTCCGAGGCATTATCCCGCACGTTACGCCATGATGTCGTGCGTGGAAAACTTGTTCCTCAAGAAATCAGATTATATCTACGAATTCCCCCAGACGGAGGTTGGGCCAATGAGGAATATAGGGAATATTCCTTGACTTGGGCCTCAATTATCTCAACTACTCGTCATTTCTCGATCTTATTAGATAGATAACCGCTATGGGCTTGGTCAAATGCTCGCGCCTTCTCCAAATCTCGCTTGGGCCTCTCGGCCCACTCTGCAGCTGGTTTGGGCCTCGTGGCCCACTGTCGGGTTTAGGGTCTCGTGACCCGTGGGTGGATTTAGGCCTCGTGGCCTATCTCTCGTAGTTGGGCTTGGGCCTTGTGGCCCTCTCCCTACGAGGCACGGGCCTCGTGGCCCACTTTGTAAGGTGGGTTTAGGGCTTCGTAGCCTAGTCTCGGCCGATCTGGGCTCGGGCCCCTCTCGGGTTTTCCTCCCTCTACTTAGGGTTTTTGATGACATCATTGGGCCCTATTGGCCGATGATCGTATTTGGGCCCTACTAGCGGTTGGGCCCGATATTTTTATCCGCATCAAATATATATATTAAAATAATATATATGTATAAAAATAATTGTAATTATAATATTAAATTTAAATAATGGTAATATTAATTGTATGACAATTCATGCTAGGGATTAGAATTATTATAATTATGTGAAAGAATTTACTATAAGATTTGTTTGATTTATTTTACAATTAATAAAAAAAAAAGAGGCGATTAATAGAATTTTTTTATATAATTGATGCATAAATATTATATATATATATACATAATATATATATATATATCGTATATTTACAATAAATATCATATATGATTATATTAAATTTTTTTATAAAAGTTGATACAACCACAATTTTTCTTACATATATTTAAAATAGATATAAAATAGATATATACATATTGTGCAAGAGGTATAAGGTTTATATAAAATATTAACTTATATAAAATAGATATTTAAAATATTAAACATTTATATATTAACTTATTTATTAAAAATATACATATTGTGCAAGAGGTCTCGATGCGTAAAAGCCGACTGGGCCTGTTTCCCCACCAGGTTTACGGGGTTAAAGCTTTTACGCACTTAAGATCCTTAGCTTCCCTCGAACAAACGTGCCTACAAAACACGCCGGAGGGTTCTCCGGCGTAGGCACTCCGACGCTCAAGTCGGATCACCGAAAACACTCAAGAAAGTACGTATAAGGTAGCTAAGTGAGAGTGATAGTGATTCGATACCGTTACTTCTCTCCTGGGGTGTCTTACTTATACGTACGTTAAGATCCATAACTGTTAACCCGAGTCTCTGGCACTATCCCGCACGTTACGCCATGATGTCGTGCGTGGATATCTTTTTCCTCAAGAAATCTAATCATATCTACGAATTCCCCCTCTGGATGGAGGTTAGACCCGACCAATGAGGAATATGGGGAATATTCCTTTGGCTTGGGCCTAAATTATCTCAACTACTACTCGTTCCTTCCAGGCGTTTCTTGATCTTATCGGATAAATAACCGTCATGGGCTTAGTCAAAAACCCTCACGTACTCTTTAAATCTCGCCTGGGCTTCTCGGCCCACTCAGAGCAGTTTGGGCCTCGCGGCCCACGTGCGGCCGGGCTTTGGGCCTCGCGGCTCGTATTCGATTGTAAGCCTCGTGGCCTATCTCGTAGTTGGGCTTGGGTCTCATGGCCCTCTCCCTACAAGCCTGGGCCTCGTGGCCCCCACACTTAGAGTAGGTTTAGGGCTTCGTAGCACTTTGGTTTGACCGATGCTGGGCTCGGGCCCATCTCGGGTTTCTCCACTTTATCTAGGGTATCTAATAACGTCATTAGGCCCTATACAGTGTCGTATTGGGCCCTACGTGTGAATTGGAGTCGACATTTTTATCCGTATCAAGGTCTAAGGTTCATAAACTCCTTAGAAATATATTTTTAATTAATTCATATATTAAAATGCCACATAGATGACATATATTAATTATAAATTAATAGAAAAATGACACATAGATTATTAACATATATATGCATTTAATAAGAACTAGTAATTCTCAGTGCGATGCACAGTTGAATATTATAAATTTTAAATATATAATTAAAATATAAATTTAATTTATTAATTTTTTTGCTATTATTTTTATTAATATATAAATTATGTTGTTTATCCATAAAATATAATACAACTATTTAATTAATTCTATAATTTTTAATAGTTACTAATCTCATTATAAATATTAAAATTCAACAAAACTTATATAACCTAAAATTAAATTATTTAAATTCAACTCATATAATTAAATCTTAAATAAAATTATTTAAATTCAATTCATATAATAAAATCTAAAATAAAAATAATAAAATAAATATTTTAGATCTAAATTTATTTTTATATGTGTGCAATCTTTCATGCTAAATTAAAATTTTTAAAAGAGAATTAAGTTGATATATAATGTGTTAAAATTAAATTTAAAATTAAAATTTATGAAAATTTAAAATTGTTGGTATAAAGTAAAAAAAAAAAAAAAAATTAATTCACTTCAGCTGTGAGAGTGAAGCTCATTATTACATTCGTACAAGTGAACTTCTACTTTTTTATATTTATAGATGTGACACCTCATTCCAAAAATTTAAATGATTTGCCCTCACGCAGGATCGAACTACGGACCTTCAGTTTACAAGACTGACGCTCTACCACTGAGCTATAAGGGCACCTGCTCTTATCCTCCTTAAAATATGTTTATAAATGCAAATACACTGCCCCAAAAGAAACTCAGGCAATGGCGGTGAGAAATTTAAGCCTGAAACAGAGAGAGATTTGCGTAGGCAGAAATGGCAGCCGAGATAGAGATACAGAAGATGAGCGTGGAGCAGCTGAAGGGGGTGAAAGAGCAAGCCGATTTGGAAGTCAATTTGTTGCAAGACAGCCTCAACAACATCCGCACCGCCACCTCCCGCCTTGAGCGCGCCGCCGCCGCCCTCCATGACCTCTCCCTGCGCCCACGAGGTGTACCTTCCTAAACTTCTTCGTCTTCGGCTCTATTTCAGAACAGAACGAAGTATAACGATCGTTGTAGGTTCCTCATGTATGTTCTGTTTATAATCAGGGAAGAAAATGCTGGTGCCCTTAACGGCGTCGCTTTACGTGCCTGGGATGCTCGACGATGCGGAGAAGGTCTTGGTTGATGTTGGCACTGGCTATTTCGTTGAGGTAGTGTTGCCTACTTAATAGCTTTATTCTGCTCTTGATTTATTGTAAAGTATTCTTGATTGTTGTTGTTTTGTTCTAATAATTTCTTCCATTAATGTGATCTCAGTTTGAATTCGTGCATACACATACATGTGTGTGTTTTTGTGACAGATCATTTTGTCAAAAGTTGTAGGCATTTTAGGATCTTATGCAGTTCTTTTGGGATAGTTTAACTGGCACACTGGTAATGGTACTTTATAAGAAATATATAGGAAGCTCAGTTTGAAAACGGATTCATTTCAAAGTGCTCCCAAACATATGCATAGTCATTGTTCTTTGCGTATTAGTCGCTTATCGTGGAATATCCTGATTAAATGTAACCTTCCTTTGTAAGATAGTAATATGTGATATAGGTGGCATACGTTTGGATTTATTCTTCAATGATTACATTCATATTGAAAGCTATTTAGCTCCAGACTATGCTTGAGAGTCGAGCATTAGCTCCTGCATCATGGATGGTTTTCATTTTTCAAGCTTCATGTGCCTTTTTTAGAAGGTTATGTAGAAGTTTATGTGCCGTGATACAGGGAATCAAGCACTTGACCTTTTGGTTTACACTCCAAGGAAGGAAGGCGGATGATACTTAGTTTGAGTGATGTTTTTTCATAATTCTAGCAAATGAACTAGGGGCGGAGATTATTATGGAATGATATGTGTAAATAAATTTGGACATTGTAGAGGCAGACGAGAGTTAACCGTTGTAATTGGCCTTCTAGCTGAGCATAGTTGATCTGTAGGGAATTATCCCTGGTCTTGTATTCCTCCCTTTTCCTTCTGATAAAACCCCAACTCCCTCATATCCTATAATTTCTGCTCTCAGGCACACTCATATGTCAAGTGTACTTGGACAATGTTTTTAATTTTTTTTTTTTTGAAAGGGGTACTTGGACAATGTTGTTATACACTATGATGGGAGGTTTTTATTTTGAGAAAGCTTTAGTACTGAAAAATTGGAGAAAAGCAATATGTTGCTTGATGAGAATGTTTTTTCTTGCCTAGTAGGGAATTTCCTTTGGATTTTTTTTTTTTTTTTTTTGGATCGGTCAAATGGTGACTCGAACCCATGACCTCATGACGTAGGTAGCGAGGCTCTAACCACTTGATCTATTCCACTTCGCTTGGATTAATAGTCGAAGTTCTTTAATGAGGCAACAGTTATATCTTCTCTGAATAATTTACTCCATTTTCTTTACTAAAATTTAAAAAGTATCCCTAAGGTAAAGAAACCTCCTGAAATATGGAAAATTATTTTTCTGTTTAAATCGGTCTGACTTAAGCTTACATTATCTGGCCTGAGCTCTTAAAGCTTCTGTCAAGAGAGAGTACATAAGAAGATGAAACCTATAAAAGGAAATATTGAAAAGGCGTAACTGAAGCTGAATATCGAATCACATTGTTTGGCATGATCTAATATGTATGTATGCCATGATCTAATATGTATGTATGACATTGTTTGGCATGACCTAGCACTCCTATAGTAGTTATTGTTCTATTTTTTCTGTTCTTTTTGAATTTATAAACAAACTCAAAGTCTACTGCAACTCCTCTTTCTTTATTCTGATCAGAAAACGATGGTGGAAGGTGGGGATTATTGCGAGCGTAAAATCTCGTTGCTCAAGTCCAATTATGACCAACTTTTTTGAGGTAAGTTTTCATAAGATATCTTCACATTTTTTAATGATGCAATTAGAAGCCTTCTGTGTTTATATTTCATGATTCGGGAATCTAAAACTGATTCAAGATTTCATTATAATTCTTTTAGTCTCCATTTGGATGGAGTCATTTGAAATCAATGGATTTGAGGAAAATACACCCTACATTTACAAATCAAAATGGAGAAAAGCTAAATGAATGGATTTGGTTCACACAAATATTACTTATAGTGGGAGGATTTCAAATACCCAACAAAACCTAGTCATTTGAAATCCTCTCACTTCTCCAATTTGTGCTTAATATTTGAGTAAAACAAATTCATTCATTTAGCTTTTCTCCATTTTAGTTTATGTGAATGCATGTATATTATCCTCAAATCCCTTGATTTCAAATCCACTCCATTAGGCTTCATTTTCATGGAATCATTTGAAATCAAGGGATTTGAGAAAAATACATCATACATTCACACAAATGTTACTTACAAGTGGAAGGATATCTAATATCCAATAAAACCTTGTCATTTAAAATCTTCTCACTTGTAAGTAATATTTGTGTGAACCAAATCTATTCATTTAATTTTTCTTCATTTTAATTTGTGAATGTATGGTGGATTATTCTCAAGTCCTTTGATTTCAAATGTCTCCTATCCAAATGGAGCCTTAGGGAATGCTCGATTTGGGATCAGAAAACCTAAATACCGTTATACTCTGGGATTTTAGAATCCAGTTTTTCAAAACCTAATACATCCAACCCTACAAATACCATTTTTTTCTCCATCACACCCTCTCTAGTGACTCATTAATGCAAATATGATTTTGTTTTATTCCCAATTATAACATTACAATCAACAATAATAATATAATAATACACATCACACGCATACACATCAATTTTATATAAAATTAAATCCTACCCTACTTAAATCTCAAAACAAATGCACAACATTACTATTTATCAGGATTTAGAAATTCACTAGATTTTAAAATCTAGATTTCAAAGTCCACTAAATCCCAAATCAAACATACCCTTTAGGCTTTGTTTATGATTTCCACACCATTTTTTTTTATTTTAAATTCTTGTTTGTTTATCCGGAATTTAGTATAGGATTTCAAATCGACAAATCCTTTAAAACTCTACTCTATAATACCGATAATACACCTATTTAACTTTTTTAAACACAACTCTCAATACACTATCGGTCACCTAGCACACATATTTTAATTATTAGTATTATTTACCCAACACTACACTCTTTCCTCTCTTCTTACTTTACATATTATTTCTCCACCTTTACACACAATTTTCAATATATAATCATTCATCGATTACGTACTTTCTAAAATCCTACCCTATCAAATCCTACAAAATCTACATTTACAAAATTCAAATACACATTTTACTTTACTTCAAGTCCACCCTACAGGATTTGAAATCCCCTCAAAACCATAAACAAACATAGTCTTATGGTCTGATGCCACCCAGTGAGATAATATAGAATTTGGTCTGCTCTGAAAGAAGGACAAGAAAATGAATAAAATGAAATTGAGAATACTGAGATGTTCTTGAAGAGTCGTACGGTCGAACTGAAATTTCAAGTAGGTTTGGGGAGAACTTTAATAATAAAGAGGGAAGGGGGTGCTGTGGGAGAGAGAAATGATAGATTCGTTTGACTATATAGCCATTGCAAAATGCAGGTTGCTGCTAAAAAGAAGAGTATAGCAGACGAGGCGGGTGCAGTTTTACAAGCAAAACTGAAGCACATTGCCTCTTCACAGTAACAACCTTGTCTATTAGTTATAACATCTGCTGCTACTTAATGAAGTCGGGACGTTTATTTGTCGATATGCTAGTCGACGAATGGACATGGATGCAGAAAATAGTGTCCTCCTCTACTTTCTGCATGTGTGAATGTGGTTTTTGTTTTTAAAACAATCTCTCTTTATTAAAAAGGCCTTTCTATGGGAAACAGTGTTCAATCACTAGAACACGTGTTGCAAACAAAGTGTTCATATTTTTTCCTGTTTCTTGTGTATTGTATAATTGTGCCCCTCTTTTCTTTCTTTTGGCTGCTACACTTGTCAAAAAACGCAGGAAGGCTATTGGAAATTGGAAACACGATCTTGGACATATTGAGATTAGAGGCATACTGATACAGAGTTTAGGGGCCGCTTGGTTGGGGAGTATTAGAATTAGGTAATGAGAATGACCGATTCATTCCCATTGATTAATTTTGGAAAGAAAGTTGAGCACGAAAAATTTGAGCGAGAAAAAAGTTGAGCGGAGGAAAAATGAATGACTGTTAAATGATTGATTATAAGAGAGAGATTATGTAATCAAAATAAATTAGTGATTATTTTATTTTTAAATTAATACCAAATTGTAAATATTAATGAGTTATTCCCATTAGCTAGAACATGCAATCAAATGAACTGATAATAATTTTAAATTAAAAACAAAAAAAAAAAAAAGAAACCTTGATTTGCATTCAGATAAAAAGATTTGGCATCAAAAACGAAATGAAATTTTGTATTTAAGGGCTACCGATTAAAAATCTATTTTTAAATATTTTTGAATTTCAATTCATGTCTATTACGAATTATTGTATAGTACAATATAAAAATTACATGAATTATGAAACGAATTTAAACTAAATATATCGTACTTATCCACTAAAATCTATTGCATTTTATTCTTTCCTAATTAAATTGATGATATTTTATACAGACATTCTCACAAAGACGTTATAAGGAAAAGGATATGCTTTCCTGCAGAAAAGCAATGAGTATATTAGGAGCAGAAACTTGACATTCGACCAAAATCACAAGTTATATAAATGGACGACTATACAAAACACAAAATGTAAGGAAATATTCCATGGAGCAACAAATATCTTGGTTCAAAAAGACTTAAATTGATGGCTAAAGTTAAATCATGCAAGTGATTCCTGTATTTGTCCCTTGTCACAAGCACAAACCAACCCTTCACCTCAACTCCCTCTCTCTCTCTCTCTCTCTCTGTCTCTCTCACTCTCTCTCTTCAACTTTACCCACAACCTAAAACCTGCAAACAACAAAAATAGGCAAAATGACAATCTTATCAAAGACGCGCACACACACACACATATATATGCATACATTTAACACTAAATATATAGGCTTCACAATAAATCAGATGTTACGAAGCATTTGATACGATCTTCAAGTAAAGCTTCTACAGAATTTCAACAGAAGAAAAATAGTACCCAATAATATGAGAAAGCGAAAACCATTTGATGTTCCGTCAAAAAAAGAAAAGAAAACCATTTGATGTACACCCAACCAAGCAAATCCGCGAGTGTGCTTAGGATGCTATCTCTCATTACTTATACAGTATAAATAATTAACGGTTTACTCTTTTCTTCCAAAAGTCAAAACTACCCCCTACACTTTAAACACATCCTCGTTCCCAAAAATAGAAAATGAAAAAATAAAGCAGACCTTGACCATCTGGAAACCTATCCAAGATTGCAGTTATACCAAGATCCTAATTCCTATGTGTTGAAACTTAAAAGCCAGCATCAGAAAAGGAATTCATGTTCGGAAATCCTGATACCTTACAGTATTCAACTTTCAATTAAAGCTGTCGCCATCTGAGAAATAAAACTTGAAATCATCATAATGTTTGTTAAAACTTAGAAAATAGTTTTAGTACTTGGGAGAATTTTAATAGCACTTTAAACACCTTTGTCACAATAAGGTGTGGTGCCTTTTAATTGCAAGGCAGGTGCGCGCGAACATATTCCAAATTCTATAACAATATAAAGTCTAAGTAGAATTACTATCCACACGTTTTACAAAGTTTTAATGTAACAGAATATTTGGAAGTCTCCACAAAACCACAAGAGAGAAGCCCCAGAAAAGATAGACTAGAATAATAAATGAGTTAGTCTGAGCTACTCGCAACTCATTATCTAGTGATAGTTGTATGATCTTATACATGAGTTTCCAGAGGCGAACGCAGAATTTTCTCAATTAACAGACTTACCAAAAAGTAGTGAAAATAAGTTGCAAAAGAAGAAATGGGACTATCATAAAGAGCTTGAAGTGCCTTAACCAACTTCTATTCCTCATATAGTTCTCTTTTTTTCACTTTGGAGCTTTTCACTTCTGTTTTAAAGTGAGTTTGCTAGTAAATATATGTGGAAATTACAAGTTTCAAGAAAACTCCTTAGTGCAACAAAGCCATTATTAACTGAAAGGATATAATCTACTACTGTGATAAAAAGGCGGTATCCAACAGTTGATGGTTTCTTCATTTCTTAAGATGCACAGAAACAGTAACATTTACAATTTGATGACGAATGACACATAAAAGCGAGTTTGAAGATCACATTCTTTGGGTTTTTTTGTCTGCAATAACTGAATTCTATGGGTTCCTATCCTATAGTTTACACGAACTTGATTAGGTGTATAATATCTGCCAGTAGTCAAGTATTCCGTCTAGGTAGTATGTTACGATCTCACATTGGTTCCACATGAAAATGTGGAAGGGTATATAAGTGGGAGTCAACCCCACCTTTGACCATGGTTTTGGGTTAAGTTAGGGCTCCCTAACTTATATTCCAAACATATTATACACATCCATTGCTTCTCCTATACCAAGGAAGGACCTCTTGTGCCAAGTGCCAACATGAAACTTTTTTGTCCTGTGCTAGATTTTTTAAATAGTGAGCAAAATATCCCAAGATCTGCTACTAAAGATCCAAATATAACAATTAACAAATGTGAATCCATCTTAATGACTTGGTTCCTACAGAATAAGTATCTTCCAAATAAATCTAAGAACTTTGAATCACTGTTTATCTGACTGATCTACAAAGTACACATGAATATTTTCCTCTTTTGCCTAACCAGTCAACATACAATTACTTCCAAGATAAATTTAATTCATGTTATGACGAACCTTTAACCTTTTTGGAAAGTCGTCTATAATATCTTGTAGTTACTTGTACAACATTTTCATTTTTATTTTATTTTATCCATTGTAAAATTTGATTCTATTTGAAACAAGTTAGAATTAATATTAAAGAAAAGGGGAAGTTAATGACGCCAAGAGCAGACAGAATTATGATAAATGCAGGTGGTTTATCAACCGATTCAATTCCTACATGGGTGATGTGTCTCATCAATGTCATTTGCACTGGAATACATATGAAAGGAACCAATAGAGCACAGCTAACATCTTTAAGTCCACGAAAAATCCATTTAAAACTCAATCACATGGAGAATGCTATTTTCTGGCCTCTGATGAATAGGAGTTATTTTACATGAATCTTCGGTCATTATGATCTTAGAAATGTGTATAAAAGCATCCATATGTATCCATAATCATATTAATTGAGCACGCTGGTACTTCCCTTAATGCCGTTTTAAGGACTGACACATAAACTCTACCACATTATCAAGCTCTCATCTTCGGGAACTTATTCAATAAGCAATATTCATTATACCTGAATAAATTGAGGCTGTAAAGACATAAGACAATGGAAATTATTTTACTGTCAGATGTTAGTTTCTTTCTTGCTTCTTTCAAGTAAAACTTACGATGTTACACATAATAAAACTAGAACCAAGTACTTGAAAGGCATGATTAAAAGGTGTATTGTGTTCATAGATTTCATAACAGCTACTGTAGATGCATGACAAAAGATCAAACAATGTAAGGGATTTGGTGATCATCTCCTTAAAACGATCAATTCGAAAGGAGCTAGAGAAGGTCAGTGGCGTCATTCATAGGGTCGTAATAAGTGAAAAATGTTTCATTCAATCATTCATCAAACGATTTATAAATTTGAATGCTTAAGCCAGTGCAGTCACCAAGGAAATATACCACATCAGACGCAATTGAGCACATTCCACACAACACATTCACTAATGTTACAAAAGATATAGCAATCTTATAATTAATATTTTATCTAATGAACAAGAAACTCCAAAAAGGTAATGGAAGACAGATAGTTAAGTGACAAAATGTGTAAATGTCGAACAACAATACTAACCTAAACACATTTTAATTGCGTTCCCGCCTCTGCCACTCTGCCCCATCTCCACTCGAATCCGACCCGGATCCAGAACCAAACCCGCCAAACAGCCAAGGAATTGATATGGTAGTAGACCTCCTGTCCGTGTTCCTTCGTCCATCGGAACCTCCAGCCTGATCCTCCTCACCATTTCTACCATCGCTTGCCTGAGAAACTCCAAATACTCTCACATTATCCCTGTTCTCGTAATCTGGATCATCAGTTGGAAGCTCGTACCGGCACACAGGGCAAGAATTATGCAACTCAAGCCATGGTAGAATGCAATCTTCATGATAAACATGCTTGCAAGGCATCTGCTTCACAACAGTTTCCGTTTCAAAATCATCCTTACACACAGCGCACTGCGCTAGCTCCGATTTAAGCAACGCCTCATCCACAATGATGCTCGGCAGGGCCTCGACGGCGGACTTTGACGCCGGCGGTGTACCGTACCTATTCGGATCGTTCTCCGCCAACTGCTGAATCAGCTGCTCAAATCCAGGACCAACAAAATAGTCCCCAATATTTCCCGGAAGAGGAGACCCTGAAGCAGATGAATGGTCCTCAACCACAAACTGATAGTCAATGCCATTGGCGCGGCGATTTGCGAGAAGGTTCAACAAGTACGAAACCGGGTCAAAATCATCGGACCCGAATGGCGATTCCCCGGCCCGCTCATGGCGGGAGGAAGCGTTAGAGTTTGTAGGAGGGACGAGGAATTGGGAGAGCAAGAGCGAGAGTGGGTCGGGGAAGAAAGCGTCGGGTATGGTGGGATTAGGGTTAGGGTTTTGGTATTCTTCGACAAAGCCGGAGTTGCAAGAGGGGCAGAGGATATCGCCGGCGGCGGAGGGTGAAATGTTGACGGTGTGCTCGCATTGGTGGCAGAAGTACATCTGCGGACCACCGTCCGCCACCGCTACACCGCTGGAAGACATCTTTGCAGGCGGACTTTTCAGAGGGACACAATTTTTGGTGCACTTAGTCTGACGTAATTTCTTTTACTACTTATTATTTATTTAAATATAAATAAATTTATACACGTGTTAATAATCTCGAAAATGAAATACTATCAATATGCAAAATTCGAATCAAAAATGGGAAAAAAAAAAAAAATGAAATACTGTGTAACAGTGTGTCGTTAAATCTGGCACAACACTTTAATATTTTTTTAATTCAATTCTTTTAACCTGTTGAATAATTCGTGGTACATTACATATTTATAATGGGGCCGGCGCTGAAGAGGAGTATATAATGTGTATCACTAATAATTATTTTATCATCATCAAATTGTTGCAATTTCATTTGTTAAAGATTCAACCCTAGATCAAATGGAACAATGGAAGAACAAATGCAAAGCTGATTCATCAATCATCATTACCAAAAAAGGGACAATTGTTGTAAGTTGAATGGTATGATGAAAAAATTTAGACAAGTGAAAATGATAATAGAAAATTTAGAGAACATAGTGTAATCTCGTGAGAGCGATAGGTTAGATTTTTAAGGCAGATAAACGTATGCCTCGTTGGTGAGGGAAGATGAGAAAAATGACAAAAATAGACATTGAGATGGCTTAAAGGTGAAGCTGAGTTATATTTTATTTATGATTGTTTAGTAGAAATGTAGTGAATTTAATTTTATTGTTTGGTAGAAAAAGATAATTATAAGATAAATATGTGAATTACTATTTTACCCTTTATAAAAATAAAAATCAATTGAACTCAAAATACAATCAAATTTTCAAGAACTCCAATCCTCAATACAGAACATCAATGCATCAATACAAATGTCAATTCCACCACAGTAAGAGCATAATTTGCAAAATAAATTTAGGGATTGTAAAATAAGAATAGAAATTTACAAAAACAAGAACTTAAAAAAAAAAAACTTAAATTGAAGAATAAAGATTTTACCCCATCAATTAAGAACCAAAAAAATTTCGTAGTAAGATTGAAGAAAAAAGTTGAATTAATCTCAACTTGAAACTTTCAAATTAAACATAAAGAGGTGTCCGATAGAGGAGAAGTCTAGGAATAAAGAATTGTGGGGAGAGAAGAAATGTGGCCGGTGAAGAGTAAAGAAAAGAGGGGAGCGACGACTATAGGGGCGGCGTCGCAACAAGCAAAAGAAAGAGCCCGACGGAGGAGATGCCTAGAAATGAAGAATTGTGGGGAGAGAAAAAACGTGACCTGTGAGGAAGAAGAGAAGATGGGGTATTTTAGATTACTTACCCCTTTTCTTGATTCTTGTTCAATAATTACACCATATCTAAGGTGGGTGGTCATATGAGTTTTGAAAGAGCTACGTAATTTTCATGAAAATGTTCCAAGGGCCGACTCTTTTCTCGGGTCATAAAGAAACAATTTAAGGGTTACCAAACATCGAATCTTTTTTTTCTTGATTTATTCATGACTACCAAACGGGACCTTATATGAGGACATTACTCATGGATAGACAAACTCATGTGAAGATCTGTCTTTTCTCACATACGCTATTGTCACGTGAATTCTATTTAACCGAACAAATACAACAAATCACCTAATTTCTCTTTCTACACTATAAAAAATGAATAATTTTCTAGAAATAACTGTTCCATATCAGTAACTCTTAGAGTCCAAGATGTTCATCTCATTCAGTTCTTAGCTTATAACAATCAATCCTGATCGAGAAGCAACGCCTATTCAACCACTACTTTGCTAAAAATTCAACAAAGTTTCGTAGCTTTATTCCTTTGCATTGCTAATGCTATTAAAGATCATAATAATTACTTTGAACAACGAAGGGACACAACGTACAAACTCAATTTGGACATAGATAGTAGAGCTCAAAGACTTGATGTATATCATTTCGTCACAAAACAATTGTTATTACATTAAAGAAATTAAAGCATACACTTAAAAACAGCTAATTCTGGGAATTAAGATAATTTATAGCAAAAACAATCAACTACAAAAATTAAATATGATTTTTTTATCGATTAAATGGTGACTCAAACTCATAATCTTAGGCTTTATTTGGATAGAGTCATTTGAAATCAAGGGATTTGAAGATAATACATCATACATTTACAAATCAAAATGGAGAAAAACTAAATAAATGGATTTGGTTCACACAAATATTACTTATAAGTGTGAGAATTTCAAATACCCAACAAAATCTAGTCATTTAAAATCCTCTCACTTCTTCCACTTGTGCTTAATATTTGAGTGAATTAAATTCATTCATTTAGTTTTTCTCTATTTAAAGTTTGTGTAAATGCATAATATATTATCCTCAAATCTATTGACTTTAAATTTACTCCATCCAAATGGAGGATAATACAAATCTCTTGATTTTAAATTCACTCTATCCAAATGGAGCCTTAAACTATATTTATTCGTGATCAACCTCCAACCCAACCTTTTAATATAATATTCATTTTTCACTCATCCACATATAAACTTTTCAATCCAACCCAAATATAATTTTTTTCACACTTTATCAATGACTCCAACCCAACCTAAAATAATTATTTTTCTTCATTATTTTTAAATACATACTTGTATAATTAATTTTTCTCATTACATTTAAAATATTTAAAAAAATATATAAATTATTTGACATTTTAAATGCATAATTATAATTAAAAATATTAGTATACACTTAAAATAAATATTAACTCAATAATAAAACTCGAAATTGAAAACTCGAGAATTTTGATAATATTATGAGTTTGAAAATTATTCGTAATTCGAAAAAGAAGAGTTAAAAAAAGATCCAAAGTTTGGATAATCTTCGAATATGGATAATTTTGAGAATTTAAAAAATAATTGGAATTGTTTGGATTCATAATTGAAAAGACAAATTCTTATATGCAATATTGTACCATGAAATAACTCATTTAATGAAATTCGTGGATCCTAGTCGGGTCGGATTGGATCCAATGGATATTTTCAAAAAAACTCGCGGGGGACAAAAAAAAATAAAAATTCGCCTCGGGTGCTCCCAGGGGTGTTACTATTATGTTACGCATATATTACTTAAACGATAAATATGTGTTACTATAAAATAAATAATATGTATTTGCCTAAAAATAATCGCCCAAATGCAAAAATAAAAATGAAAAAAATTATCAAATAAATCTCTAATCTAATTATATGTGTGAATCAAATAAGTATTTAATCTTCGACAACTTTATTCTTATTAAAATAGTGTGATTTTATTAAGATGATGACTTATTTGATCTCAATATTAAAGAGAAATGATTTTAATGTGTTAAGAAAAAAATTATGGGTCTATTTGATCCCCAAGTATAAGATTTTTTGGGGTAAATATGTGTTATTGTAAGGGTAAATATGTGTATTAAACTTGTGCAAAGGTAAAAATAAATTTTTACTCTCGGATTATGTTATTATTAGGTCAAACACTTGTTATTATATGGAGAAAATGTGTTATTAATGAACAAAACCAATATTTTATTCTTTTAAGGACTAGTAACACGTACTTACCCTTACAAGAACACATAATTGTTCTTACAGTAACACATACTTTTGAAAAAAATATGTTACTATACGAACACAAACGTACTTCTTGTATAGAGAAATATGTGTTACTATATGAAGAAAAAATGTGTTCTTTGTATGAACAAAATATGGAAAAATGTGCGTTACTATATGAATAAATCGTAACTAGAGTTAGGAGTTGCAATATTAATTCAGTTTAAACAAAAATAAAAATTTATCATCGAAGTTCGCATAAGCTTTGTATTCATCAACTTTGTTTTAAGTTTTATCTACTATTGTTTTCATCAATCGGATCATCCCTCTTTTTTCTTTTTTCATCGGAGTTCACGGTTTTATCCCTCCTCATCGTCGGCGTTTACTGCGTCGAAAGAACCTTGATGCGTGGTTGGGGTTGGTTGCAGGGAACACATGCACAACGATGGAAGTTGTGGAGCGAGCAGAGGAGGAGAAGAAGAGTTAGAACGGAGGAAGAAGAAATGCAAGTCGAGGAAGAAGAAGAAATTTGCGCTAGTTTGACTCGTTCTTTATCTTGACCCACAAGATTTAATAATTTCCTTTTTTTAATTGATATTGCGGTGCAATATTTCACAAGAGACTTTGCTCATTGAAAAATGATAGAAATATTAGAAGAGAAAATGTAATACCGAAATCCTTATATGAATTATTAATGCATGTTATTAATTTTAATAAATTAAGTATTATAATTTGATAATTTTTCTAATTGAAATAGAAAATTAAATATTTTATCTTTGTATAATAATGTGTATTTATATACAAATATATTTATAAGAGGTATTAAATAGAATATATATATATATATTAAATATATTAAGTTATATATATATATATATTCAATATATTAAGTTAATTAATTATAAGATAAACGTAAATCAGATAAGGTAAAAGTAATATATGAAATTAAAAGTTGGGTTCACGTCCATGATAAGCTTTATCTGCTTTCTTTCCTCCGCCGTCGTAAGCCAGGTAAGTGAATTAACGCCGCCTTATTCCGTCGCCGGTGGTTTTCTCCGGTATTATCATGTTATATATGGAAATGCTCGTAGCGATTCGTAGATTGTAGAAATAAGATCGAGCTTGTTGTTTCGATTCCTGTAACGTCCGATAATTTAGTGCGAAACTTCGAAATTATTGTTTAAATGTGCTTTTCATTCAATCACCACCGTCGTTTGACAAGCGATAGGTGGCGAGGCTTATACCGTTGTGAAGTTTGTTGTGCGTAGAGTAGAATTCTATTTTCCATTGTTAGAATCGGTGTATGAAATTAGTAGAAAAATAAGCCAAGAAAGTGACCCAGCGTAGAAAGCGGGTTTTAACGTTTAGAATTAAACTTTATTTTTGTGGATTCTTACGTTTAGTCATTATGGGATGTAGTAAAGGTCATAGGCCTAATTGTGAGTAGGAAACGATGAAAATGGAGTATCAAAAGCTTGAAATGGACGTTAATGGCGTAAGTTGAAAAGTCGTCGCCCTCTGCTAAAACGGCCGTCGCTTTTCTGGTGGCCGTTTGAGGCGGGGCTGGGGTGGAATAGAACCCCGAGACTGTGAGGATTCCAACGGTATTTTCGGTTTTCCAATCGGAGGTGTAGAATGACCGTAGGGACCTTTTGTACAATAGCTTGAAAGTAGAGGGAGGCCAAAGAGAATTAGATTAACTTCAGGGACTAAATTGCAAATTTTGAATTCTGGTCAGTTGACCAGTCAACGGTCAACAGTCAACGGTCAACGGTCAACGTTGACTTTTTCTTTAATTACAATTTTGCCCCTCATTTTCAAACGCTTGTAGAATCTTCGTTTTCATCCGATTTGATCCAAACCAGCGTCAAATTGTTCCAAATCCAAAGATCTACATTTTAGTTCTAAAATCCACGGGACGAACAGCATTATAAAATGACCGTTTTACCCCTGAATGGTTGTCTGTAGTAAACTCACTTTTTTTAATCAAAATTCTTTGTTTCAAGTCGTTTTTATCCCAGCGAGTTTCTACACGCTCTAAATATGATTATATTATTAATAAACTAGCTAGTTTGTCTTTTGACCATCAAACACATTAATCGAACTTTAAAATCCTTAGGAAAAGTGGTTTGCCCTTTAACCCTAGACTAAATTCGGTGGTCACTATAACTCTAGGAAGCTCTTATTATAGTTATTATAAGTTAATTATCATATCTATTATAATGATACGAGAGCACAATATTATTTGTAGGGCCGTAAGAACCTCAAGCATAAAGCGATTCATCTCCAAAACAGGCTCATATCAAACCGGGTGGGGATAATTTCCACTCTTAATTGAGTTTAACATTCCATGTTATGATTGCTATGTTAAGGTGCAATATGTGAGTAATATATGTCATGATTATGCAACAATTGTGATATTATGTTCAAGCCGGGTAATGGCCCGTACTATGTGTATTATGTTCAAGGGTAATGGCCCGCATAATATTCAAGTCGGGTAATGGCCCGTACTATGTGTATTATGTTCAAGCCGGTAATGACCCGCATACAATGTTCAAGCCGGGTAATGGCCCGTACTATGTGTATTATGTTCAAGCCGGGTAATGGCCCGTACAATGTTCAAGCCGGGTAATGGCCCGTCTTATGTGTATTATGTTCAAGCCGGGTAATGGCCCGTACTATGTTCAAGCCGTAATGGCCCGTCTGATGTTCAAGCCGGGTAATGGCCCGTCTGATGTGCACATGAGTTATGTTTTCATGTTATGTGTTATTTGCATATACATTTTATCGGTCTGATCATTGAGATTATTCCAGGTGTATTTGAAACACTCACCCCTCATATCCATTATTACGAGATCTTGAGTTTGATGTGGAGGGACGATGAGGATGCGGCTGCACCTTTTGGTTCGGTTGTGTAATTATTGTATATATTATGAGTTATGCTTCTTTGGAGTGAAAAATAATGGTTCTTTTGTCGACTAGTATAAATATACTAGTTGAAACGTGTAACAAAACATATTTTGCCCTTTTTCTTTTGATGTGTAATTATCGCATGTGAGCGAGGTTTGTTGAGTTCTTCTTTCTCAAGTACGTATCACCGATTTACGGTTGCTTTGGGGTATTATTTTTAATTTGGTTATAGCTTCCGCTTATAAAAATAATAATTTTATTATCGTATCTTTGGAAAGGAGTTTGAAAAGGTATTTTAGTAGCGCCTCGGCCCAAAGTGATATTATTTTAAAAAGGAAGAGAACTTGGGGCGCTACGGTGTGGTATCGAAGCAAAGGTCATGATCGGGTAGATTTGCTCTGAATGTTTTGCTCATTGCATTTTATTAAGTCAAAATTGTTAATTTATAAGATTATACCGGTTATGCGCATCCGAGTAGACGTTCGACCTCATTAGACTACGGTAAGTGCTTTGATGTGTACTATGTGCCCTCTTTGACTTGATGTGACATAATTTGATTATATGATGCATATTCTTTGGCATACAATATGATTAATATGAATGCATTTGTAATATGTGTTTTGGAGCAATGCTAGACCTAAGGTGAAATATTTTTAGGTCATGTGAATGTTTAAGTATTGGATAAATAAGTTAGAGACTTAGAGGGTAAATTATTTTGTGTGATAGATCATGTCATGTGGTAGACCACTTAAGCGAAGCATTAGCAGGCTCCACCGATACCGGAGATGCTGATGAAAACCCCGATGATGATCTTATAATCGTTCTCCGAGGATTAGCGCAATAATTTAGGGAAACCTGCACCACTTTGATCCACGTCCTTTGAACGTCGGTAGCGAGATATATCTTATTTTTGCATCTAGCATAGAAAAGAGAAATAATGATCATATGATGAAATATTTGGAGATTAATAAAGATAGAGAACTATATATATGACTTTGTTCGAATGAACATAATACACAAGAAATATTATAGAATGACTCTAATTATCTTACTTCTGCATAATGTTACCAAAGTGGCTAAGATGCTATTGTTTGATCGCCGCGGCCAGCCGATCGCTGCGGCGTGTGCTCGTGAGCGTGTGTGGTCGTGCATGTGTATCGGTGCAGATGCGTGTGTGGTAGTTATGGTTTTGGGGAGTTTAGGTTTGCGTTAAATGAGTTATTTCACATGCATATGTTCCGTGATAGGTAGAGTTAATTTGTGGTAACACCCTAGTAATACAAAGGCTAATACTAAGGCGAATTACATGATGACTTGAAAAGAAAGAATATGATTGAATTAAAGTAAGTAAATATGATAATTTTTATTTATTTTACTACTTTACTACGTTAAAATAATTTTGATTTGTTTTAGATTATTTAGAATCGATCGCTTTAAGTTTATGCTATTCTATATATTTGCTATCTTATTGTGTTATTATCTCATAAATGACCTATGTTGAAAATATTTATATGGTCTAAAGTAAAAATTTGTTGTTGCCATTTGGGTTAATTTTACATGTATCATTACACTATTCATTTTTTTATATCGACAAGTATGTAAATGAAGAGGCAACACGGGTATTACACCACCTTTGCTCCTCTAGAATCTATCAAAGAGTTTAGAGTAATACGGACCGAAAAATTGTGTCGAAGTTGAGACAATAGAGAATGACATACTTGAGGTTAGTATACCATACGGTAGAGTAATACGAGGCCGAAAAATTGTGTCGAAGTGTACCGGTAGGAATTGATAACAAAATTTTGATGGCAAATTTGCATGTACTTAAGATGAAAGATTTTGATGTAATCTTGGGTATGGATTGGCTTAGAGCTAATCACTTGGCTGTTATTCGGTGTCATGAGAAAGAAGTGATATTTCAACCGCCCGAGGGAGAAAAATTCACATTTTGTGGAACAAAGGTTGGAATATTACCACGAATAGTGACTATGATGAAAGCAAGGAGAACGTTGAGAGAAGGAAGTTGTAAAGCATATACTGGTGAACATTATAAATTAAGAAGAAAAAGACCAAAAATAGATGATATTCCTATCGTGAAGATTACCAGGATGTGTTTCGAGAAGACTGCCGGGTTTGCCACCGATCGACAAGTAGAGTTTACGATCGATCTAGTGCCGAGCTGCACCAAGATCGAAAGCACCGTATAGGATGGCGCCGAAAGAATTGCAAGAACTAAAAGTTCAACTTGGGAGCTTTTAGATATGGGTTTTATACGACCTAGTGTTTCACCATGGGGAGCGTACGTACTATTTGTGAAAAGAAAGATGGTTCGTTTAGGATGTGTATAGACTATCGGGAATTAAATAAACTTACCATCAAGAATAAGTACCCTCTACCAAGGATAGATGATTTGTTTGATCAATTAAATGGGGCAACAATATTCTCTAAGATTGATCTAAGGTCGGGATATCATCGGTGAGGATTAGAGAGGGTGATATTTTGAAGACAACTTTGAACACGTTATGGACACTATGAGTTCATAGTGATGCCATTTGGGCTTAGTAATGCACCAGCCATTTTTATGGATCTGATGAATCGTGTTTTTCATCCTTACCTTGATAGATTTGTGATTGTGTTTATTGATGATATCCTTGTGTATTCGAAAAATTGGGAACAACACGAAGAACATCTAAGGATCACTTTAGAGACGCTAAGGAGGGAGAAATTGTACGCTAAATTTAAGAAATGTGAATTTTGGCTTGATAGAGTGATTTTCTTGGCCACATTGTTTCAATTCGAGGAATCGAAGTAGATCCAGCACAAAGTCGAAGCGTGAATAAGTGGAAGACACCTACGAGTGTGAGTGAAGTACGAAGCTTTATGGGTTTAGTTTGGATATTATAGAAGATTCATCGAAGGTTTCTCGAAAGATTGCGAGGACCCTTAACAAAATTGACCAGGAAGGAAGTCAAATTCCGGTGGGATGATGAGTGTGATAATAGTTTTCGTGAATTGAAGCGAGAAATTGGTCTCGACTGTTCTAACCCTTCCGGATGGGTCGAGAAGAATTTGTCATCTATAGACGCGTCGAAGCAAGGATTGGGTTGTGTTTTTAATGCAACATGGAAAGGTGATCGCCTATGCATCTAGGCAATTAAAGCCTCATGAACGAGAACTATCCAACTCACGATTTAGAATTAGCGCGGTAGTGTACGCTTTGAAGATTTGGCGACATTATTTATATGGAGGGAAGTGTCAAATCTACACGGACCATAAAAGTTTAAAGTATTTCTTTGAGCAGAAGGAGTTGAACATGAGGCAAAGAAGGTGGTTAGAATTAGTAAAAGACTATGTTGCACAATTCTATATCACCTACAGGAAAGCGACGTGGTAGCGAGATGCCCTAAGTCGAAAGGGAAAAGGGAAATGGCTTGTGCACTAACAAGTCAAAAACAATTGATAACCGAATTCACCACGATTAAGATTAGAAGTGGTGATACCCCCAAAGAAGATCGAAATGATGATAGGCTGCCATGGTGGTGAAGCCAACCTTAAAAGAAGAAATCATTGAAGCTCAGGAGAAAGATGAACTTTTGAAAAAGATTAAAGATCACGTTGGAACGGGAAAGACAAGGGATTTTGCATTAACCGATGAAGGGGCACTTGTTTATGAAGGAAGGTTGTGTGTCCCTAAGGATGAAGAACTTCGAGAAGAGGATATTGGAGGAGGCCCATTGTGCTCCATACAATGCACATCCGAGAGGCACAAAAATGTATCAAGACTTGAAAAAGATGTTTTGGTGGAGAAATATGAAGAGGAATATAGGATCTTTTATTCGAAGTGCATGACATGTCGGCCAAGTGAAAATTTGAACATCAGCGACCGTGGGGACTTTTTGAAGCCATTGGAAATTCCGGAATGGAAATGGGAACATATTACGATGGATTTTGTGGGTCGGCTTACCAAAATGCAATGTGAGGAAATCAAGCTATCTGGGTCATTGTCGATCGACCGACCAAATCAAGCGCACTTTCTACCAATAGAAGATGACACACGGATTAGATAAACTTGCACAGATATATCTGGAAGAAATTGTCGAGCTACATGGAGTGCAGTTTCCATAGTCGGTGATAGAGATCCAAGATTTACTTCTAAATTTTGGTACGGCACATGCAAACCGCCATGGGTACAAAATTAAATTTCAGCCAGACTTTTCATCCTCGAGACCGATGGACAACTGAAAGGACTATCCAAACATTAGAAGACATGCTTTGAGAGCTTGCGTCTTTGGATTTTAAAGGAGGATGGGAGAGCTATTTACCATTAGTAGAATTCGCCTACAATAACGCTTATCGAGGCCACAATAAATATGGCTCCTTATGAAGCTCTTTACGGAAGAAAGTGTAGATCGCCCCTATATTGGGACGAAGTAGGAGAAAAGAAAGTTCTAGGGCCAGAGATAATAGAAAAGACGGTGACGGCAATTGAAAAGATCAAAGAAAGAATCCAGTGCGGCTCAAGATAGACAAAAGTCATATCTTTGATAAGCGACGCAAAGATTTGGAATTTCAGCCGGAGAAAAAGTATTTACGAAGGTTACCCCCATGAAAGGAGTTATTCGTTTTGGCAAGAAGGGAAAAGCCAAACCAAGATTTATTGGACCTTATGAAATTCTCGAACGCGTAGAAACCTAGCTTATAAATTGGCGCTACCACCCAATCGGCCGGAGTACATAATGTATTTCACGTTTCTATCTTTGAGAAAATATGTGTTTGACCCAAGCCATATAGTCAACCGTGAAGTGATCGAGGTTGACAACAATCTATCATATGAGGAATTTCCGGTAGCTATTCTCGACCGAAAAATTCACAAAGCGAGGAATAAAGAAATTACCCTAGTTAAAGTCGATGGAGTAGGCATGGTCAAGAAGAGGCAACCCAGGAACGAGAAGATGGAGTTCGAGAGAAGTATCCTAATCTTGCCTTGGCTTGGTAAGTATAATTTCGAGGACGAAATTTTTTTAAGGGTAGGTAGATTGTAATACCCGAAATCCTTATATGAATTATTAATGCATGTTATTAATTTTAATAAATTAAGTATTATAATTTGATAATTTTTCTAATTGAAATAGAAAATTAAATATTTTTATCTTGTATAATAATGTGTATTTATATACAAATATATTTATAAGAGGTATTAAATAGAATATATATATATATATTAAATATATTAAGTTATATATATATATATATTCAATATATTAAGTTAATTAATTATAAGATAAACGTAAATCAGATAAGGTAAAAGTAATATATGAAATTAAAAGTTGGGTTCACGTCCATGATAAGCTTTATCTGCTTTCTTTCCTCCGCCGTCGTAAGCCGGGTAAGTGAATTAACGCCGCCTTATTCCGTCATGGTGGTTTTCTCCGGTATTATCATGTTATATATGGAAATGCTCGTAGCGATTAAGTAGATGGTGTAGAAATAAGATCGGCTTGTTGTTTCGATTCCTGTAGCGTCCGATAATTTAGTGCGAAACTTCTAAATTATTGTTTAAATGTGCTTTTTCATTCAATCACCACCGTCGTTTCGGCCAAACGATAGGTGGCGAGGCTTATACCGTTGTGAAGTTTGTTGTGCGTAGAGTAGAATTCTATTTTCCATTGTTAGAATCGGTGTATGAAATTAGTAGAAAAATAAGCCGAAAGTGACGCGTGAGAAAGCGGGTTTTAACGTTTAGAATTAAACTTTATTTTTGTGGATTCTTACGTTTGAGTCATTATGGGATGTAGTAAAGGTCATAGGCCTAATTGTGAGTAGGAAGCGATGAAAATGGAGTATCAAAAGCTTGAAATGGACGTTAATGACGTAAGTTGAAAAGTCGTCGCCCTCTGCTAAAAGCGGCCGTCGCTTTTCTGGTGGCCGTTTGAGGCGGGGCTGGGGTGGAATAGAACCCGAGACTGTGAGGATTCCAACGGTATTTTCGGTTTTCCAATCGGAGGTGTAGAATTCCATGCAGTAGGGACCTTTTTGTACAATAGCTTGAAAGTAGAGGGGAGGCCAAAGAGAATTAGATTAACTTCAGGGACTAAATTGCAAATTTTGAATTCTGGTCAGTTGACCAGTCAACGGTCAACGGTCAACGGTCAACGGTCAACGTTGACTTTTTCTTTAATTACAATTTTGCCCTCATTTTCAAACGCTTGTAGAATCTTCGTTTTTCATCCGATTTGATCCAAACCAGCGTCAAATTGTTCCAAATCCAAAGATCTACATTTTAGTTCTAAAATCACGGGACGAACAGCATTATAAAAATGACCGTTTTACCCCTGAATGGTTGTCTTGTAGTAAACTCCTGCTTTTAATCAAAATTCTTTGTTTCAAGTCCGTTTTTATCCCAACGAGTTTCTACACGCTCTAAATATGATTATATTATTAATAAACTAGCTAGTTTGTCTTTTGACCATCAAACACATTAATCGAACTTTAAAATCCTTAGGAAAAGACTGGTTTGCCCTTTAACCCTAGACCAAATTCGGTGGTCCTATAACTCTAGGAAGCTCTTATTATAGTTATTATAAGTTAATTATCATATCTATTATAATGATGCGAGAGCACAATATTATTTGTAGGGCGAGAAGAACTCGAAGCATAAAAGCGATTCTGCTCCAAAACAAAGTGCTCATATCAAACCGGGTGGGATAATTTCCACTCTTAATTGAGTTTAACATTCCATGTTATGATTGCTATGTTAAGGTGCAATATGTGAGTAATATATGTCATGATTATGCAACAATTGTGATATTATGTTCAAAGCCGGGTAATGGCCCGTACTATGTGTATTATGTTCAAGCCGTAATGGCCCGTCTGATATTCAAGTCGGGTAATGGCCCGTACTATGTGTATTATGTTCAAGCCGTAATGGCCCGTACAATGTTCAAGCCGGGTAATGGCCGTACTATGTGTATTATGTTCAAGCCGGGTAATGGCCCGTGACAATATTCAAAGCAGGGTAATGGCCCGTACTATGTGTATTATGTTCAAGCCGGGTAATGGCCCGTACTATGTTCAAGCCGGGTAATGGCCCGTACAATGTTCAAGCCGGGTAATGGCCCGTACAATGTGCACATGAGTTATGTTTTCATGTTATGTGTTATTTGCATATACATTTTATCGCAATCATTGAGATTATTCCACCCAGGTGTATTTGAAACACTCACCCCTCATATCCATTATTCTGAGATCTTGAGTTTGATGTGGAGGGACGATGAGGATGCAAAGACTGTACCTTTTGGTTCGGTTGTGTAATTATTGTATATATTATGAGTTATGCTACCGGAGTGAAAAATAATGGTTCTTTTGTCGACTAGTATAAATATACTAGTTGAAACGTGTAACAAAACATATTTTGCCCTTTTTCTTTTGATGTGTAATTATCGCATGTGAGCGAGGTTTGTTGAGTTCTTCTTTCTCAAGTACGTATCACCGATTTCTGGTTGCTTTGGGGTATTATTTTTAATTTGGTTATAGCTTCCATTATAAAAATAATAATTTTATTATCGTATCTTTGGAAAGGAGTTTGAAAAGGTATTTTAGTAGCGCCTTCGGCCCCAAAGTGATATTATTTTAAAAAGGAAGAGAACTTGGGCGCTACGAAAAAGAGAAGATTGGTTTGTGTTTCAAAATATGTTGATATTGAACTCTATTTATAGAGATTTTATTTTATGAATTTCGAGATATATATATATATATATATATATATATATATATTACACATTATCTTCAATATCTACAAATTTAACTATATCAAAGAAAAAAATCACAAAGACTTGATAGAAAAATACCACATGTCATATTGAGATATCGGTCATGGGTATGATCTTGGGGTGGCCAACCGCCCATGGTCACTACAATTCTACATATTTTACATTTTAAAAAAAAAAAAAAATTGTCCGCCCACTCATGACCACCCTCGCTAACATAACGCTGAAGATAGATAGTGGAGGCTCTAACCACTCACCTATACAACAACTAAATATGACTTGAATCTCATAATATTTCCCCGCACTATCCAATCTCTTCGAATTCAATTAATCATAAGTTAGGTTTCAAAGTGATTCTGAATCAAAAAACAAAGACTTATGGCTCAAAATATTCTTAAATAAAAAAATATATATATATCTAGAACATAACATCAAACAGTGGTAAAAAAGATTCTAAGTAATGTCGAATAAAATCGTTGTTAAAAGAGAACGATGTGTAACTCAATGACCGCCACCCAAGATATGACAACTACTACCACATCATCAACCAAAAACATCTGCGTCCACTGAACTACCTCCGCTCCCACCCCCACCGCCGCCATGCCTATGGCACTCGCCCCCACTTTCAAACCCACACCTCTAGCCCGTGCGGTGACTGTCCCGGCGAAAACAATCCACAATGCTTTCTCATCTTATTCTCCGAGCTGTTCGCCATTCAGCAACCGCAACAAGGTTTGGTTGCGAAACCGGAGGAAACCGCCGGCGTTCGGAACCCTAATAAAGTGCGGCGCCGGTGGCGTAGTATTAGAAATTGACGAATCTCAGTTCTCCGACGTCGTTTTGAAGTCTGAGCGCCCGGTTCTTGTTGAGTTCGTCGCCAAGTGGTGCGGCCCGTGCCGTTTGATCGCTCCTGCGGTTCAATTACTTGCTAAGGTAACCTCGACCACTCATTCTTCTTCTCTAAATTGAGTTCTTCAAAATTGATATATTTGCACTCTCTGTGATTGGCCGATTTCCCCAATGTTTAATCCCTCGTTATTAGCATCAAACATAAAAATATCTGTCAAATGACCACTATTCAGTTTCTGATTACCATCTGAGGAGAAACATTGAATAGATATAAACTGCAATATCTATGTAGTGATGCTGTGGGACAATTCGAAATCAGCAATATTTTCTAACCTACAATAGAATTTAAGAAGTTTGTACTCTCGTATTTGTAGTTGCCTGGAGATTACTGATCGAAAATGGACCAATTAAACCTATTTTTGGCTCTCTATTAATGTACAATCACCCATTGCCATTGCAGGACGAATGGCTTTCAGTACAGCCTTGGTTGGATTGAGAAATTGGATCTTTTATCTTTGTGGAATTTGCTTAAGTAATAATATGTTTTAAGAAAATCGAATTGCTTAGCCTGAGAGATGATGGACTAAATTGGGCCATGAGAAACGCAAATTAAACAATGAGAAATAATTTGCGCTAGATTTGGAGGTCTTAACATCATGGGATCTGATAATTTTTGCCTGATCATTGTGTTGTGAATCTGGATCCTTTATACATATTTGATAAACCACAACTTGACAGGTTGGGAAAGATTGAGTCGAAATCTTTCATCTTTTATATTGTTTGACTGCACTTACCATGTTTTTCTGAAAATATTGCGGTGAGACAGGTGTTTCTTGTCACTGCTACCCAGGGGCGGAGCCTTTCATATGCTTGAGGGGCTTCAGCCCCCCAAAATTGTAACCAAATCTATACATAGTAATATTAGTTAAGTAGTCATTGATACTATAAGTCACAATAATTTAAAAAAATAAAATAAAAAATTTACTAATCAATTCAAAAAAGACTAAAATGTTATAAATTTTTATCTCCAACTCCTCAATATTTTCTCTACACATTGTAATCATATTTTTCATTTTTTATTATCTTTGTATTCTCCAGACTAATGAATTTTCTCACTCCACCCAAGCCAGTGAAGCCACACACTTTACTCAGTGTCTCAACATTTCATCTTAAAATTTAACACCAAGATCTTCATTTTACTACTACTATTTCATTGTTTAAATTGTCTTTTCCAATTCTTATCTTTTCCGTTTCTTATCGACAAAAAAAAATGAAAGTAGTTTTTCTTTTCTTTATGTTCTCATTTGGGAGGGAATGACAACTTTCTGTTCTGGGAAAGTGAATTGCTTTTCTTTTTCCTTGTATATCTCTCTCAGGAAAATGAAGATAAACTGACAGTTGTGAAAGTTGATCATGATGCAAACCCTAGACTGATCGAGGAATACAAGATATATGGATTGCCGACATTGATCATCTTCAAAAACGGAAAGGAAGTTTCTGGGAGCAGGAGAGAGGTGCAATAACAAAAGACAAACTCAAGGACTACATAAATAAACATATGGAGTCTGTATCCATCGTTTAGTCTTCACCATTATGCAGCAGGCTGAGATATAAATGTTGTAATTGAGATCCTCTAATTGTTAAATTATACGATATACTAGTATATATATTATTGAGTTGTCCATAGGTGAAGAAACCTATTCTGTATATCTTTATATCAAGGGTTAATATCATTTTTGCTATTCCCATTTTACTAAACTGGTGTTTTTCTCGATTGCATCCTCTATAATTCGAGATTAACTCCAGTTGCAACTTGTACTTTGTTTTAGTGGGTTTTTTCGTCCCAAAATTTGAACATGACTTGCATTTTTGTTTCCCAAGTGTGACATAAAATAATTCACAACCACTTCTTCCTTCTTTCTTCAAAATATTAATTGTTCATACATATAAGAGCACTACTACACTTATCACTTGAAATACTTAATAAAAACTCATGATAAAATCAATGTATTTGATCTTGAATGAACAAATACACCCCTAAGAAATAGTGTGCAATGATTCTAAAAGATTTGAACTATCTAATTAATAACTAAAACTTAAACTCAGAGTGGACTTGACCAATGAACAATCATTGAAAACTTTCTTGTCTTCCAAGATCTATTTTGACCTTCATCTCGTCTCCAATTACACTTAACATGGAAAAAAATATCTTGTGATTGAGGATGTAAAGTATCATGAGCAATGAACCTATGAAGCTTCCCACAAACCTCCACATAGCTATATCCAGCCAACTTCTTCACTCCTCTCAACTCCATTGCTTCTCTTGTCCTCCTAGCTTTATCCCAACGCCTCACATCTGCATAAACGTTCGATAATCCGACATACCTACCATCATGACCCGGATCCAATTCAATCAGCTTCTTCCCCACCATTTCTGCAACATCTAACCTTCTATGGTTCACACACCCATTAAACAAAGCCCCCAACATAGACGTCGTGGGTCTCACCGGCATTTGAGACACAAAGCGGCACGCTTCTTCCAAATGACCTGCACGAGCTAGAACATCAATCATGCAGGCATAGTGTTCCCTCTTTGGTACCATCCCATCTTTGGTAATCGAATCGAAATACTCCCATGCCTCGTTCACAAGGCCTCGATGAGCACAAGCACTTAGCAAACACAAGTAAGTGATCTCATCTGGTTTGTTTCTTGATTCCTGCATCTCACCGTATAAATCTAATGCCTCCATTGTAAGGCCATGAGTAGCAAGCCCTCCGATCATGGCGTTCCAAATAAGGACATCCTTCTTTCCTGCTGAAACCTCATGAAACAAGATCAACGCCTCTCTGATATCTCCACATTTTGCATACATGTCGATTAAGGAAGTCTGCAGGACGAGAGTTAAAGGGAGCTTATTTTCGATTATGTATCGGTGCATTGCTCTCCCTTGCTCGAGTGAACCCAAGTGAGAACAAGCACATAGAACGCTAACCATGGTTACCTCATTTGCCTTGGGACATTCTTGTTTCATTTTACTGAAAACTGCTAATGCCTCTGCGTGACTACCATTCTTGACGTATCCATCGACCAAAGCACTCCATGATACGACGTTTCTCTCAGGCATTACGTTGAACACTTCCCTCATCAAACTCACATCCCCACATTTGGCGTACCCGTCCAACATCGAGTTCCAAGAAACCAAGTTTTTCATCGGCATTTCATCAAACACCTTCCTTGCACTCCCTATTTCGCCAGAAGAGCCATACATATGAATCAGAGAATTTGAAATGAAAACGTCGGACACAAGCCCTCTTCTCAACACATGTCCATGAACATAACCTCCAAGTTTCGGGTCGGAAAGCCGAGCTGAAGCCTTGGCAAGAAAAGGGAATGTGAGGTAGTCAGGCGCAACGCGATTGCGTAGCATTTTTGCAAATATGAAGAAGCATTGAATCGGGTTTTTGTGCTCGCAAAGCCCCTGATAACCGCGTTGTAATGAGACAGTGTTGGATTGGGGAGGTGGAGGAAAAAGCGATGAGCATAATGAATGTTGAATGATGCAGAAGTTGCAGCAAAGGAGAGGATTTTCCAGGCAAAGAGGTCGGTTTTGGAGAGGCCTGAGACCGTAAGAAGGGCATGAATTTGTTGTAGGTGTGACCAGCAACTGCATTTATCCAGTAAAGATTTGAAGCACTGGATCATTCAACGAGGAGTTGCGCGGACCGAAGGAAAAACTTGCCCGAGGAGGAATTTTTGGAGAAGTTGGAATATAAACTTTTTTTTTTTTCTGTATACAGATATTACTCAAGTTTGATTTATTATTTGTTATAAGCTTTTAAAAGTTCAAGTTTGACATTTTTAATAAACTATTTGAGTCCAAAATCCATTTAACGTATTTTTAAATTCCTTGGATATCAAGTTTAAAAATAATTATAGTAATTTTGTAATTTAAAAATATATTTATTTTTGATGTGGCATAAATATGTAATGGGCGGAGCAGGCCCATATAGGGTTATAGGGCCGAGCTACCTGCGAGAGCCCAATAAGAAGCCCAAAGGAAGAAATGATAGAGGAGAACCCAAAACGCCGATATGGGCTCCAATTCGCGAATGAGGGTGGACGGTTAAGATTTTCCCCTAGAAAGGTGTTGGCGGTTAGCGATAAGTAGGCTGGAAAAAGATTAACGGGTAAGCAAGTAAGGACTCGGTCAAACAGAGCCGATAAAGAGTCTCCAGAAAGATCTAGGCGTGGTTATTCCGGAGAGAGAAGAATGGGGCGTGGGAAAAGGGCGAAAGCGTGGGAGGAGCACGATAAAGAGTGGAGAGCTTCATCGGAGGGTGGCAATAACCGTCCTTTGTCGTGTATTATTTATGGATGATCGGCATAGGAGAAAAGGTATGAATCCACTTATCAACTTATCATACTTTGAGCACGACACTTTATCTTAATTATCACTTAACCAGGTGGTTCGTATTAGCTCCTAGAGGTCCCTTATCGGGTATTAAGGGCCCTCCTTTCATACTCTTTCCAATCATTGACTTGAGCGTGGAGTCCCTACGCAGGGGACCTATCCAGCGTGTTTTGCGGGTATTCGGAGCTCGGGTGCGGGTTTGGATTACGAGGTTATAGTTCGTGTTCGAGACGTGATTTCACAAATCTCGGAGTAAAGGGGGTTCGATTCTTGTTAGCGTGGCTTTATTGCACCGTTGCACGCATCAATTTTGTTCAATTGATAGAATATTAGGGGTGAGAATAGGTCAGTCAGGACTTTTCATAAGAAATCTAAGGCTAGGGATGGCAAAATGACCCGCCCGATGCCGCCCCACCCCGTTCGTAAAATGGGGCAGTCCGCCCCGCCCGCGCGCACACACACACACACACACACACATATATATATATATATTATATTATATGTATTTAATGTTATAATAATATATATATTTTATGTTATAAAAAATATATTATTGTACTATATAATATTACATATATTGTATTATTCAATATATATAATATTACTCCTATTTGATAAATTTTTATAATTTAATTAGAAATTAAAAAAATATATTAAAACGGGGCATGTTACATATTTTTGGGCCTAAGCCGATCTGTTATCTATCATAGACTTTTTAAAAGGCTTGTCATGGTCTCTTTAGTAAATATATCGTGTCCGAAAGCCTTTTAATGACCTATTTGATACAATTTTTAATATTCATCATCAATTTCAAAAATCACATTTATCACGTTACATTATAAATATTATAAAATACGAACAAGATCAACATTACCACGAATTATTATATTTACAAAAGTAATAACAAAATTATAAAGTAGTCCTAAAATAATAACCAAATGACAAACAATTATCCTATAATCTATTATAATATATATATATATATATATATATATATATATTTAGTTAAATAGATCGATCTGTTAGGCAAAGACCTACGTAAAAGCTCAAGTCTGGTCTATTTAAGTAAATAGGTCTTTTAAAAGACACGAGCATGACTTATTTATTAAATGAGTCGAGCCAGACTTTAGTAGGTCGGATCGTAGGCCCCTGTCGAGTAGTTTGGCTTATTCCCACCCCTAATGAATATATTTTATTTTATATTGATACAATAAGTTAATAAATATATATTATTTTATACATGATAATATAAATATATAATTTTAAATGAGCCGACCTTTTGAGATTAATTTTTTTTTTTTTATGAAACTCAAGTTCGACCTATATAAATAACAAAATATTAAATTTTAGTTTTGATATGTTTATTAAAAAAGAAAAAAATCAAGTCGACTTTAATTAGGTTGGGTTGTACATGTCAACTAGTAGGGGTAATCAGGCGTATTCCTACTTATACTACTTTCTTACACCACAAGTGATAGAGCGGTCGAAGTCGGCGGATGTAGTGGGCCAAAACCAACAAGATTCAATCCGATGGGTTACAAAATTTCCCAACTCACATATTGAGAAGAGGCTGGACAATCCACCTTTTTTCTTTAAATTAAATATGTAATTTGAAATATTTAATATATTAATTTATTATAATCAAATATAGTTAAACAATTTATTTTGATGAATATCACAATAGTGGCCTTAAATCCCTTTGCTTGAATAGTCAAGTTGGATTCATAAATGTTATCCGAAAACTTTTGAACTCCCTACAATACTCTTGTTATTACTGATTTTATCGACAACTAATATAAAGCGATGAACACGAGCGATGGGGGAAGAACCGATGGGTTCTTCCCTTGAAGATGGCGTTGGGAATCCTCTTGGGATTCCCTTGCCTTGTGTATTGCATTTGTCGGAATTTGTGAGGGAGCCAGCCTCTTTTTACAATGAATAGAGGCCCAAGCTTCTAGGCTAAAAATGATCTATACCCTTTATATTAGGGTTTTATTTATATCCGTTGATCTAATACATACTTGTACTAAATACTTTACGCCATGCGAACTCCGTCACCTGCTCGCCTACCGAGCTCGGGTCTTCGTCGAGTCGAGGTGGGGCGACATGGGTCTCGTGCGCTCGGGCTTGTCTGCTCGTCTCGCTTGCTACTTTGCTCGTCGGACTTTATGGCGAGATTGGGGACCTCTAAGGGACATCGGCACGTATGCCAAGGTGGGGTACTTTCCACGATTATTTGTGTCACAACATTTGCCCCCAAGTTCGGGTGTCAAATATCTTTTGGGAGTCGAAATTTGGTAGTGTAGTGAATAGTTCCTTGGATGCGTAAATGATGGACCGTCTTACATTGAGTATGAAGTCATTAGCCTCACGATGGGCTCGTCCGGAGAGATGGAATCAAGCCGAAGCGTTGAGGCTCGTGCGGAGAGGCACACTCTTCCGGAGAGGAGGGCTCGTCGGAGAGGTGAACTCGTCCGGAGAGGAGGGCTCGTCGGAGAGAGGTGAACTCGTCCGGGAGAGGTGAACTTCGTCGGAGAGGAGAACTTGAGCTGGCGATGAGGCTCGTCAGGAGACACGGATTCGTCCGAGGAGAGGAGAGGCTCGTCGAGAGACACGGACTCGTCCGGGAGAGGAGAGGCTCGTCCGGAGAGGTGAGGCTCGTCCGGGGAGATGAACTTCGCCCGAGAGGTGAACTCGAGCGGCGATGAGGCTCGTCCGGGAGAGGTAGACTCGTCGGAGAGAGGTGAACTCGAGCCGAAGAGGAGAGGCTCGTCAGGAGAGGTGAACTCGTCCGGAGAGGCGAACTCGAGCTGGCGATGAGGCTCGTCCGAGAGGCGGACTCGTCCGGAGAGGTGAACTTCATTCGGAGTGAAGAGGCTCGTCCCAGGAGAGGTGAACTCGAGCTGAAGCGATGAGGCTCATCTGGAGAGGTGGACTCGTCCCGGAGAGGTGAACTCGAGTGAAGAGGAGAGGCTCGTCACAGGAGAGGTGAACTTGAGCCGAAGAGGAGAGGCTCGTCAGGAGAGGTGAACTCATCCGGAGAGGCGAACTCGAGGCTGGCGATGAGGCTCGTCCGGAGAGGCGGACTGGAAATGCCTGGAGAGGTAAACTCATTCGGAGAGGAGAGACTCGTTCGGAGAGGTGAACTCATCCGAGAGGCGAACTCGAGCTGAAGCGATGAGGCTCGTCCGGAGAGGCGGACTCGTCCGGAGAGGTGAACTCGAGCCGAAGTGATGAGGCTCGTCAGGAGAGGTGGACTCATCCGGAGAGGTGAACTCAAGCTAAAGAGGGAAGCTCGTCCGGGAGAGGCGGACTTCGTCCGGAGAGGTGAGGCTTGTCCGAAGAGGTGAACTCGTCCGGAGAGGTGAACTCGTCCGAGAGGCGAGGCTCGTCGAGCAGAGGTGAACTCATCCGAGAGGCGAACTCAAGCTAAAGCGATTAGAGGCGGACTCGTCCAGAGAGGAGAGGCTCGGTCAGGAGAGGTGAACTCGTCCGGAGAGGAGAGGCTCGTCCGGAGAGGAGAGGCTCGTCCGGAGAGGTGAACTCGTCCCGAAGAGAAGAGGCTCGTCCGGAGAGGAGAGGCTTGCCGGAGAGATGAACTTCGTCGAGAGGCGAACTCGAGCTGAGGCGATGAGGCTCGTCCCGGAGAGGTGAACTTCGTCCGGAGAGGAGAGGCTTCGTCGGAGAGGTGAACTTCGTCGAGAGAGAGGAGAACTTGAGCCGAAGCGATGAGGCTCGTCCGGAGAAGACGGACTCGTCCGGGAGGTGAGGCTCATCCGGAGAGATGAACTCGTCCGGGAGAGGTGAGGCTCGTCCGGGGAGATGAACTTCGCCGGAGAGGTGAACTCGAGGCTGAAGCGATGAGGCTCGTCCGTAGAGATGGACTCGTCCAGCAGAGGAGGGCTCGTCCGAGAGAGGTGAACTTCGTCCGGAGAGGAGAGGCTTGTCCGGAGAGGTGAACTCGCCCCGGAGAGGAGAGGCTCGTCCGGAGAGGTGAACTTCGTCTAGAGAGGTGCGAGATTTTATGAAATCCACTCCCTCTTCAATCGTTATATCCCCGTCATTATCCTGTACCTGCCAAGACAACAATCAAAAACAAATGTTAAATGTATTGAAATAAGGAATTGCTCGTTGGGAGTTTTGAGCTCGCCAAGAGTCTTTCATGCTCGCCGGGAGGTTGAGCTCGCCGGGAGTCTTTAGTGCTCGTCGGGAAGTTTAAGTTCGACCGAGAGTCTTTCATGCTCGCCGGGAGGTTGCGCTCGTCGGGAGTCTTTAGTGCTCGTCGGGAAGTCTAAGTTCGACCGAGAGTCTTTTATGCTCGCGAGGCGAGGCCATTCTTCTCGCGTGAGGCTTTAGGTGTCAAACGGGACAGTATTGTTGACCGTAAGGCTTTGCAAATGGGACGTCGTCATACGGACCGTAAGGCGTTGCTAACGTGGGCTTTGGCCGCATCGTGAGACTTTGGTGCTCGCAGTAAGGCCATTCTTCTCGTGCGAGTCTTTATGCTACTTGTGGGTGTAATCCCCTGTGTAGACTTTTATGCTCACCTGGGCAAAGGCCGCAACGGGAGACTTTTGTTGCTCGTGAGGGCATAGGCCCGGACGAGACTTTTGGTGCTCGCGGCGAGGCCATTCTTCTCGCGCGAGTCTTTATGCTACCGTGGGTATAACCCTGTGTAGACTTTTATGCTCCTCAAGGGCTTGAGCCTCGTCGGGAGGCTTTTTGGTGCTCGCGTGGGCCTTGGCCACACGGCGAGGCTTATGGTGCTCGGCGAGAGTATGAGTCATCGCGAGTCTTAGGGTGCTCGGCGAGAGTGTGAGTCGTCGCGAGTCTTAGGGTGCTCGGCGAGTGTGAGTCGTCGCGAGTCTTTATCTAGGATGCGTCCGTCCATGCTCGGCGAGAGACCGAGCTCCTCGCGAGTCTGCAGTGGTAAATCTCGCTAGAAAGCGGAATGTCCACGCCAAAGAAGCGGACTATCATCGCCACGAAGGCGGATAAGATCACGCCACGGAGGCGGGTGACCTATGCCACGAGGCGAAATAGATCAATGCCATGGAGGCATATGGTCAACGCCACTTGTTTGGTGTCTTGTCGCCGGCACCCAAAAATATATAAAATCCCAAACCAACCTACTAATGTAGTAGGGTAAGTAAGAGTCGAACCCACAGGGACTCGTTAATTATATTGAATAAATTCGTGTATGAAACAACAACAAAAATAGGGGGGATATTGGATATCTCACTAAAACGTAACTTAAACAAAAAGTAAAACTAATGTAGCTTATGATAGATTTGACAACAATGATAGAAACAATCTAACCCAAGGATAACCTCCTGAAATACTTCTTCGTAATAGCAACTAATACTTCTGTCTTATCTCGAATCTCGCCCCTAAGCTAGTGGTACGACCAAACTAGCCCGAATTGGTTCTTAGGTTTAATTAATTAGCAAGTACGACCCTAATTAACCTATCCCACGAATAACCCCAAAATATGTATCTAGGATTCAATTCATGCAATGCATTAACAAGCCAAACCAATAGGGTGAACTAGACTATGAAAACGAAACGTTGAATCATACAATCTAGAACTTCGTTGTCCTTAGAGCTACAAACTCTTATTCGCTACCACAATTACACGCAAATAACAATTACGGATTATAGCATGTAATTTAGCTACGAACGAATATTAGGCATGCAAGATGATCGCACTCACATAAATAATAATTCGAACTACGCTTAGCATATAAACAAACAATGAGAAAAGCGAATTAGGACGAAATACGTTACTATTAAAAGCGATGAAGCATCTCAGGTTCGGGTTTCTCGGATTAGAAAATAGTTTAGCCTCTACGCGAGGCCATAGTATGCACGATCACAAATAATTGTTCGAATAAAATTCACCAAAGTAAAAGATTAAAAATGTTCTCTTCTTTTCTCTCCCGAAATCCCCGTCACCTTCTCCTCTCTGCTGGCGTTCTTTTCTTCCTTTGTTTTCTCTCCCGTCCAGTTCATCCCCCTTTCCCCAAGTTGACTTTTCTCCACAAGGAAGCGATCAATCTTCTCTCTCAATCATCCTCTTTCCATTACGAGCGCGCGGCTTCGATTCTCTACTTCTCGATTTTCTATCATGTGCTCCCAAAATTGCCTATTTACACGTATTTAATAAAGAAACGAAATATCACGGTAAAAGGCGACATAAATAAAATAAGTGGAAATAATAAAATAGTGGCACTTAATTAATAATAAAAATAATTATATTAACCACACAAAATACACACAATATTCCATTTATCAGCCACGGAGGCGGACGAGTTAGCGCCGAAGAGGCGGACGATCAACGCCATGAAGGTGGATAAGACAACGCCATGAAGGCGAGGTGATCTATGCTACGAGAGGCGAAATAGATCCAATGCCGAGGAGGCATATAGTCAACGCCACGGAGGCGGACGAGTCAACGCCGAAGAGGCGGACGATCAACGCCATGAAGGCGGATAAGACAACGCTATGAAGGCGAGGTGATCTATGTCACGAGGCGAAATAGATCAATACCGAGGAGGTATATAGTCAACACCACGGAGGCGGACGAGTCAACGCCGAAGAGGCGGACGATCAACACCATGAAGGCGGATAAGACAACGCCATGAAGGCGAGGTGATCTATGCCACGAGGCGAAATAGATCAATGCCGAAGAGGCATATGGTCAACGCTACGGAGGCGGACGAGCGGAATGCCGATAAGACAGATAGTCCACGCCAAGAGGCGGACAATTAATGCCGAAAAGGCGGGGTATCAAGGCTGCTTGCTCGGTGATTCGGGAATTTTACTTCTTTCATCACGAGTCTTATTTTCAAAAAATTTTGTACTTTCATTTTTCCGAATATTTGGAGTGTGAACTCGGAGTTCACTCTTCTTCCCCTAAAGTATAAATATTTTTTCGGGGTGTTTTCGAGACCGTTAAAGGTTTTTAAAAATTTCTACATTTTGAAGATTTTTGAAATCCGAAAATGTGTGTACATCCCCCAAATTTCTTTAAAAAGTTCGGAGTCTTATCTCGTATAAAAATTTTTGACACTTTAATAATTTTTTAAACCTCCAATATAAGTGTCCATGCCCCCAATTTATTTTATAAAGTAGGGTGGCGTGTGAATCACAATGCATTTAACGGTAATCATCGAGAATACCGATACAAACTGACAAAAGGATCGTCCGTAGATTCACTGGAATTAATCCCGCTCCGCGGTGAATTAATTTATGCCCCAAGAAACTCTTCAAATAATATGGCCCAAGAAATGCTTGAATTCTCGGCCCACCTATATTAAAAGAAAAGGGGCCCATCAGCCATTCTCAATTCAAAGGAGGCCCAAAGCAATTAAAATAAGGCCCGAGTTATTTCCACACACTAAAGATCCAAGTACACACACTTTTTCAAGGCAACACACTTTTCTTCCAAGTACACACCCCCAAAATCTCACAACTACCCTCCCACTAACCCACGTTCCCTCACCGTAGTTAATCTTCCCTCCTCACGTAACGGTACACACAAGAATTTTTCACATTCATCTCTTCCAAAATCGTTCCGTCCTTTGCCGCCGCTGATCGCCGTCGAGCAGCTAGCTGCTTTGTCGCCGTCGACCGCCGTGTCTTGCCGTTTGTCATGGCCAAAGGTTTGTGCATTTTTATTTTATTTGAAATGTATATTTTTGCTATGTATGTATATATTGTATATAAGTTTGGTTGTGGCTGCTATGTATGTATATATTGTATATAAGTTTTGCTATGAATGTATGTATAATATATTTAGAGTTTTTGTGCTATGTTGTATAGTAGATGATATTTTATGAAAATTTTGATAATTCATGTGTGGTTACAATCAATTTTTATGTTTTAGTGGTTCCTAAATTTTGTTTTTCATGAAATTTGTTGCCTAAATTTGATGGGTTGCATTGTGTTGATCGAATTTTGTGGTTTAAATTGATGAATTTTGGGTGAAATGCTTGAATTTGGAAAGCGTTGTTGTGCGAATGGTTTTTCGAACAACACTATGTTGTTCGACATTTTTTCGCACATCTATGTCATGTTCGAACTTTTTACCGCACACTGTTGTTTTGTTCGACAAAAGTTTTTCGCACTTAATATCGAGTTTTCGGAATTTTTATTCGCACTTTTGGTTTTTGTTCGACTATTTTTTTCCGCACATATATTTTTTTGATATTTTGTGTTTCTTTAATTAGCAGATGATAAAGTTGATAGACGGAATCGTCCTACACCTCTTATAGGCGTAGGAAACACCTTCGAGTACGGGTGAGTTGGACCCCGAACCACAACCAATAGAAGAGTTGCCACAACCCGTTGAAGAGGTGCCACAACCCGTACCCGTAGAAGAGGTGCCACAACCCGTAGAAGAGGTTGTGGAGGTTAATGTTGAAGAAGGTGATCAAGTTGATGAATTGGAGGAGGAGAGAGGCGATGGAGATGGAGATGGCGATGGCGATGATGATGATGATGACGATGACGATGAGGAAGAGGAGGGGGTGATGGCGATGAGAGTCGGGAGGGAGGTCAAATACCGTTGGAAAATGTTCCTACTCCTCCACTACTTCCTACATTTCAAGATCATGTGGCACGACACATATGGCAAACAGTGGAGAGGAAGGTGTTGAGATGCCACAGCCATACCGTCAAACTCCGTGCTTGGGGTTTGATGATGATGATGATATACCCACCCCCGATACGAGGCTATTTCGCGGTATGATTCGTAGATCAAAGATGTTTCACATCGTTCACGGAGCATACAAGACGCCGAACGTTAACTTGATCACGGCGTTTGTTGAAAGGTGGCATCCAGAGACAAACTCATTTCATCTTCCTTTTGGTGAAATGACCATCACTCTGGATAGCGTTTTACGTATTACTTGTCTTCCGATTGATGGAACCCGTGCAACCTACAAGTGAAGATAGAGTGATTGACACCGAATATTTGGAGAATTTGTTGGGATTAAGTAAAGAAGAAGCAAATCGAGCAAGAGGAGGTAGGCGTGGCTCGTCGGTGAAGTTGACTTGGCTTAAGGATACGTTTATGCCTTTGATGAGATCGGATGACCACGATGAGGTAGAATATGCAGCACGAGCTTATGTGTTGTACATGTTTGGTACCGTTTTATTTCAAGATAAAACGGGTACCCGTGTAAACACATCGTGGTTGCAATACACCTCGAGATATGAAGGCATTTGGAGAATATGCTTGGGGAGCCGCCGTACTAGCCTACCTATACCAACAATTGGGTAGGGCATCGCGATTCAAGGTGAAGCAAATAGGTGGCTATCTCACCTTGCTCGAGGTAAATCATTAGTAATTTATTATAATTTTAGTTGTTTAAATTATTCACTATTAATTTGTTTGTTATCATTGTTATTTTGCGGCGTGGATCTATCTGCATTTTCCATCTTTGATTTTACCACCAAAAAATCCAGATTTCAGATACCCTTTGGCTCTTTCAAGCATGTATTCACCGGAAACACACACGGGTGCAAGATTGGATCGTGTTCGCGACTTTAGAGAGCGCCTAGATGTGTTACAGCCCACCGAGGTAGTATATTTTTGTTTTAAATTTCATTAGTTGTGGTACTTGTGTAATTTAATAATGATTGGGGTATTGCGGTTAAGCTGGACTCCGTATCGTGCACTCGAGAGATCATTACCCGTTCAAGCCTGTCTCATATTTTTACGGATGCATTGTTTGTGGCGATATTGTCGAGCCGTACATGCCGGACGAGTCCTGAGGCAGTTTGGGTACGTACAAAGTATCCCCGAAAAGCCTCTTGTTACGGGCGTCAAGCGTACGGGGTCAGCAAATAAAAGAACGAGGGCACTTTGGGGTGCAATTGGTCAAAGCTTTGGCACGTGGGATGCTCACTTGTTGAACGATGCGCGACTTGGTGAAGAATGTGTCCGTGATGATGGCGACCGCAAAGATGGATACCTCGATTGGTTCATTGCGAATGAGTCGCCCCTACGTTGCGTAACTCGATAACTTGAATCTCTATCCACGTGCGAGTAGACCTCAACCTAAAGTATCGGACGTGGATGCCGCAAAACAGAGGCTGAAGAAGCTTGTATACAAGTACGACCCACGACGATACGTTGACTTTGGATGAGGCCATCAAGAAAGTTGAAGAAGTGATCCATATTCTCGGTGGGGAAGGTGAGGCGGGATCATCCTCACGTAGGGGCCGTAAACGAGAGGTTGGGAGTGCGAGGCACACGGTCATCGTCACGTAGAGGGAAGAAAAGGAAGATATGATTGATGAATTTTATAATGTTAAATTTGTGTTGCTTGAATTTATTAGATAACTTATGATTATTGATGGATTTTATAATTTTATGTGTTAGTTAGTTAATGGATATTTAATTGTTAGGGTGTTCATGGATTTTCAATGTTATTTATGTGGATTTTTAATTGTTAGGGTGTTAATGGATTTCAATGTTATTTATGTGGATTATGTTTCTCGAGATTTGACAATTGTTCGAAATTATTATTCCGAAAATAAGTAAAATGTGCGAACTTTTCTCTCCGAAATTATGATCAATGCGCGATTAAACTTTGTCGCACAAGAAATTTTCAAGTACACACACTCAAGTGCGACAAAATTTCACCGCACGAAGGTTTTCAGAATTTGCTAAAATAAATTTCCAAGTACACACACTCATGTGCGAAAAATGGTTTCCGAAAAATGTACTCTTGTGCGAACTTATTTGTGCGAAAATTATTCCCGAATAATTTGCAAGTACACACACCTTGTTCGGACTAGTTATTCGAACATTGCACTCTTGTTCGGATATATTTTTTCGCACGGAGGGTTTTCAGAATTTTGGATCCATTTTTTCCAAGTACACACACCTTGTTCGGACTAATTTTTCCGAAAATTGTACTCTTGTGCGGCAAATTATGTTCGAACGCCCGTAATCAATTTAAAAAATATACTTCTTTTATTTTTTAGACTAACACCTGTTTCAAAAAAATATTTTCCAAGCACAATCATCATATATTCATATCCATGGTCAAAAGAAGTGTAATCATTCACAAAAAGCCCTTCACATTTCGGCCCTAATCTAGGGCACTTTCCCATTTACATTTCATCCTAATCTAATCTAAACAACTTTTTCATTCACATTTCTTCCTATTCTAAACAACTCTTTCATTCACATTTCATCCTCCAAGTTGCTTGTTGTCGTAGTCGTAAGCCAACCATCGGCCCGGCAGTGCGTGGAAATCATGCCATTCGGAAGCTACAGCGGCAACGGGCATCCGCCCCCAAAACACCTAATATTTAAAAAGTTAATTAATTGAACACATTTAAAACTAAAATAATGCATAATCAATTAAGCAAATTATTACCTCGACGAAATGATTCTCGTTGATTAATGCACACACAATCGTCTTTGGACCTCTTGGCATAGCTTTCCTTAAAGGGAGGTACGTCAAATTTATCCGAGGATCAAGCACCACAAAGCACACATTGTACATCGACGCCACAAGATGTCCCATTTCGGTAACGTGAACCAATGCTCCTTCTCGCGAAACTGTCGTAGCAATTAAGCACATGCATAATCCGTGCAACTCCACCGTCTTCCGTAAAGACGTGCTCGCATAACTTGACATTCTTTGTCAATTCCACAGTCAAGTCCTGCCTCACCTTTGCCCAATTATCATCGCCAAAGCCCATTAAATCAGCAACACACCGGAAACCGCAGCGTCTGTCACCCTTCACATTCTTCATGTCAACAATATAGGGATGATATCGCACCGAACACCGCTAATCAACTCCATGCCCTTCGTGTGCCTAGTTCGGCGGCGGATTACCTAACACAAGAAACGTGATTAAAGACATTTTTTAATATAACAATTAAAACGTCAAAAATAAATAAAATTTAAGTTTTACCGGTTGTTTAACGGGAGACCCTCTTCCGGAACACAACGGATGGCTCGCGAGTCATCCACGTCGATAAACGTTGGCTCTTGTTGCACCGAGCAACTTTCAACCATGGACTCCTTTATCTCAAATAAGCTCGGCTCCCGTTTCGTGGATGTCTCGGCCTTCTTCGCTTTTCCTTTGCCCATTTTTTGCCGACCTCGTGTGTCCGTCTTGGGCGTAGGTTCTACCAAGTCGGTAGTGGCGGGATTCGCAAGCTCTCTCATTCTCCTCAAATATAGCAATTGTTCCTCCGTGGATTTGACGTCGTATGCCCGAGCCATATCATCTACGTCATCCCCAAATCGAGATCCAAACGCCGTAGATGCCGTCGGCTCAATAACTTCCTCCTCCACCTTCCGAGCTTCCATGTCAAGTTTTCTCCAAAAACAGTCAATCAAATTCACAGTAATGGCTTATCACCGTACACGTATTTTTCAACTGATGGCCACATGGCAAGCCATAGACCTTTCTTAGAATGTGACTGCACCGATCCTTCCTAAATCCGGGAGTCTTAACAACCTTGATCTCTTCAAATAACAGCTCCAAAGCGAAATAGACACCACACCTCTCAAGTATAAAAAGAAATTTGAGGAGAACTGTGTTGTGCAACGTTCAAACTCTTCTCGAATGAGGCTTTGATCGACACGTGACATGCGTTAAACAAAGTGCATGAGTTTTGGTCCAACACGCCTCAAGTTCCCCATCGAGTTCACCAACAATCTCTTCAGAGCCGAATGATGGCTTTCAACCCTAAAATTGATAATTTTCATATATATATATATATATATTAGTAAATTAAATAATATGAAAGATTCTCCTCTTTCAAAATGAGTAATTTTGTCTCATACCGATTAGTGGTGGTGTTGCCGTAATGCATCACCTCATTAGTCCATGCCCGAACGAACTTCTCCTTATATGGATCGATCCACCGTTCATCACATAGTCCACGGCCTTCTTAGGAGATTTCGAACGGAATACACCAAGAGCTTCTTCATACTCAGCCTTAGTATCGGCTCTCCACAGATCGTTGAAGCGGCGGTAGAATATGTCCCACTGCTTTTGGACCGGAACATCTCCTTGCAATTGGCCAAAACATTGCGATCAATGTGAAAAGTGCATAGGAAGTGTCGAGGCCTCAGGAAAATGAACCGCTATCGCATTGATAAGAGCCTTCTCACGATCCGTAATAATGACAGTGGGTAAAGAGGTGTCTCCCAACAATCCTCCGAGCAATCCAAGTGCCCACCGATAATTATCCTCTTTCTCTGCCGCAAGGTAGGCCGATGCTACCGAAAATGTCAAACCGGTGGAGGTCACTCCAACAATCTCAAGATACGGAAGGTGATACCGGTTGGTCTTGTAAGTGCAATCTATCATGAGGACCTTCGGGAAGGCATGCACCAAATCAAGGGAGACGAGATGTGCAAAAACAACTCCTCCATCGAGTTTGTCTTCTCGCATCTTCTTGAGCTCACGAAAATACTTATTCTCCGTCAACTTCGTCATCAATTGCTGAAGCCGAGTCCGTCCACACCACTCGCGTACTCTATACTTGTGTCTTACATTGTAAATATGACGGAGTGTCGAGTGATTGTGTTCATTTGTCTTCCTAAGCGACTCCAAAACCATCTTGGGGCAGCGTTGCACTTGGACATTTCAAGAACATATTTCTCTTCCGCGGGAGTTAGACGCCGACGTATGAATGACCCTCGAGATATCGGGAAATGGGGTGATTATCGTCCCACATCTAACGTCAATGCTCCACTCGGACTCACTAATTTGCGTGCCCCTCAAGTTAAACGGGCATCCACATTTCTTTGTCCCCGTGATCCTTCCCGTGGTAAACTCGTCCTCCTTAAACTCTTGCTCATCGTCATCTTCTTTGCTTCGACTTCTTCTTTTTTTTTCGGCTCAGGATGACTAACTTTTTCTTCTTTTGACGATATACTCCCGATCGCTCACATGATAGCCATATGCGGGCCTTTTTGTTCCCACTACCGTTGTCCGAACGGTTTACAACAACAACAATGTTGTGCTCTTTACCAACACGCTTTGCCCAATCGATCAATTCTTCTCGTGACTCGAATAAATTATGTGTTGTGAAGACGCTTGTATAATCCATTGTAATATCAAGACTTCCGTCTTCCCGACCTTCACTTTCGACATTTGGCATTTCGAGGTAATAGTCTTCATCGAAAAAGAAATCATGGTCGGGATGACCAGGCAATTCTCATCCACAATATCGTCTCCCAAGCTCGTAAAAGCAAAAAAACATGAATATACACTGTTCGGAAACTAAAATCCGAACAAAGACAACAAGTGCGAAACATATATTCCGAACAATGATCGAATGTGCGAATGCATAATGTCGAACATACGTGTGCAAATATTAAGTGTCGAACACAAACCGAAAAACCAAAATGTGCGAAAGAAAATTTTCGAACACCGGTGCGGACAAAACTAATCGAACACATGCAATGAGTGCGGAAAAAAGAGTCGCACACATGGCAATTGTGCGACGAACCAGTTTGAAATGTTTGAAACCGTCACCTTCAACGAAAATCGGCGCCAACGCTCAAATACACGTAATATGGTAATGTAAATAAATATTTTGAATACAAACTACTCAAAAAATCATTCTACATCAACAAAAACACAAAAATGCAATAAAACCCTAGTTCTAAATCAAACAAAGTGGAAGAAAGAAAAAAACTTACCACAGCGTATTCATCGTCGGCCGCTGCTACCCATCCTTCGACGATTGTATGCCCGGTTTCGCGTTCAAGTTTACAAGGGTTTTGAACAAACTATTGCGACATTGGATCGCTTTTTTCGAAAAAAAAATGGCGATCGGCGGACGGCGTTTTTCGTGTGTGCGTGAGGGAGGGAAAACCGCAACGCGTTTGGTATGGGTGTGTGTGTACTTGAAAAATGTCCGTTGTACACATTAAGGGTAGGTTAGTCTTTTCACTATGGTTAGGTTAAGTTTTTTTTTCCAGCGTGTGTGTACTTGGATCTTTAGTGTGTGGAAATAACTCCGGCCTTAAAATAAATCATGGGCCCAAGTTAATATCGGCCCAACCGAATAAGCACCAATTGTAATTAATTGGGCCCGGCAACTTAAAATAATTTATTGGCCCATCTTCTCCCCTCTCAAAATTAGGGCGGCAGATTGGGAGCAGATTCCCTACGCCTAGGAAAAAATGCGCCGCCGGCCTCCTTTCTTAAGAGGGGCGCCGTCCCATTGAGCTCATCGGCGGCGGCGACGATGACGTCACGAAGGAAGAGCAGGCGGCACAAAGCGTTAGCGCTTGCGCGGTTTCGGTGAGGGCGAGAGCGGCGGCAGCGCCGTGACCGAAGCGCCGGAGAGGGAGAGCAAGAGTGGTGGAGAGAAGCAGCAGAGCGGTGGCTTCGAGACGGCGATGGCGGCGCCAGAGACGGCGGTAGCGCCGGTTTGCTGCAGCCGCGACGCAACGCCGAAGGGGTGAAACGGCGCGCAGCGGCGGTGGAGAGAGAGTAGCAAAGCTGGCCGAAGCTGCAGTGCTACACCGGAGGGAGAGCCGATGGGGCCCTCGGCGTGGTGGCCGCGCATGGAGGAAGAGCACCGGTGGCGCGGTTGATGTGTTGGGGTGCGGTGCCGGGATCGAGAGACAGAAGCTAGACGCTAGGGCCGGCGAGAGGACGGAGGGGACCAACGGCGGCGGTGGCGCCGAGCGGTTTGCTTCAGGCGGCCGGGGTGCCGTGACCCACGCGCGCCGAGAGCGGTAATAGAGGTGGCCGTGCGGCGGCTTTCAGCCGAGGCGCGTCGGAGACTCTGATGAGACGGCCGTAAGAGAGAGACGCCATTGGTACACAGCTCTGTCGTAGGTGCGCGCCCGGTTTTGAGCCTTGAATAGGCGGTTGAGGTGAGTTCGGCGAGTGTTATCTCAGTAACTTAAAAGGCGGTTTTTCTGTTTCAATGGCTCTGTAGTTTTTATGTCTTTAAATTTTTTTGAGACCTTTCTTGCATGAAAGAAGGCTCAGATTTTTGTTTCGTAAGCTTTGAAATATATGTGCAAGGAAAATATTTGTGTATGGTTTTTCCTGCGATTTTTGTAATGGGTTTTGTCATTGTTGGCTTTTTGAGGTTTGGAGAAAAGGGCGTAGCAATAGTATTGCTAAGCTCGATTTTTCCTTGAATCTTTGTAAGGTTTGCCTTTGTTGGTTTTCATGAATATCCGTGGAGATTTGAGAAAGAGGAAAATCTCTAGCGATCGTAGCTTGGTGATATGTGGATAATTTTGCGAAATGTGTAATTTTGAATGTGTTGAATGTGAAATTTTCACCAAGAACAGTGAGTGTTCTTGGTGTTCTTGGTGTTTTCTGAAATCTTTGGAAAAATGTAGTGTTCCACGAACTTTTTGTGTCGTTTCCCACAGACGGCGTCAATTGTTATTACCGATTTTATCGATAACTAATATAAAATGATGAACACGAGCGATGGGGGTTCTTCCCTTGAAGATGGCGTTGGGAATCCTCTTGGGATTCCCTTGCCTTGTGTATTGCATTTGTCGTAATTTGTGAGGGAGCCAAGCCTCTTTTTACAATGGGGAGGGGCCTCTATTTATAGAGGCCCAAGCTTCTAGGCTAAAAATGATATATACCCTTTATATTAGGGTTTTATTTACATCCGTTGATCTAATACATACTGTACTAAATACTTTACGCCATGCGAACTCCGTCACCTGCTCGCCTACCGAGGCTCGGGTCTTCGTCGAGTCGAGGTGGGGCGACGTGGGTCTCGTGAGTGCGCTAGCCGGCTTGTCTGCTCGTCTCACTTGCTCGCCTGCTCGTCGGACTTTATGGCGAGATCGGGGGACCCTTTAAGGGACCTCGGCACGTATGCCGAGGTAGGGTACTTTCACGATTATTTGTGTCACAACAACTCTCTCTTTTTTTTGGAGTTCATAGGGCCGGATAAAAGACATTACGAAGTTAAGGCCCCACATCGGCGGGAAAAATCTAATATTGAGGAAAATTGGATGAAAAAGTCTCGAGGAGATGCGCAAAATGAAGTCACTCTACATAATGAGTTTGAGGTATTAGAATGAATAGAGGGGGACGAGGTGCTAGTTGATGGCCTTGAAGGAGTTGGGAATGAGGTCGGTCAAGATCCTTTGGCATCGATGGAAAACAACAATGGGCGATTAGAGGAGCCTCATTTGACTTATATTGCGGCTCAACAACTATCAGTGGGGCGAGAATATTCGATAACAATGGTGGCCTCGTAGCAACTTCGAAGAAGCAAGAGATGAAAGGAAAACCCAACGGTTTTGCTGTGCTCTAGGAGCTTGGATGAAGATGGAGTTAGCTCATTGGATGATTTTCCTTCGGAGGCCAACGACTAAGCCGCGGTTAACAAGTTGGGGATGCGAGTACTTCCATTGGATCGACTTTGAACTCGGGTAACTCACTTGTTCATACCTCTAAATCTACTACCAAATAAGAAAAAAATCGTGCTTAGACTGTTTCTTGGGAATATAACTTGCAAAATAAATCTAGTCGAGAATGGAGTGCGGACTTTGGCTTCTCATGATAACGATTGCGTGATTATCTCAAATGCTTTGATACAAATGCACTTAAATTAATGCGAGTCGTGGCTACTAAGTGATTAGTGTGAAAATTGCATGATTTTTTGAGTGTTTAATCTTCTCATTTTATTTTGAATATCATGTTTATTTCACTCTTAATTGACTAATATTACTTGAGAAAGAGAATTGGTATTATTTTGCTCAATGTGTAGGGAATCATCAATTTTTAGAGCAAATTGAGGACTGATCACATTTTCAAATCAAAAGAGAAATAGCACGGTCGGAAAGAGGGCCAAGAGACTATCGCAACGCAAAAGAATTGGCTCAATCGGAGGTCGGATGCTCAAGATATGGGGAACGAAGTCGGAGAGAGAGAAACGAGAAACCAACTTCGACCTGAGTTAAACCAACTTGACCAGAGTTGGCCCAACTCGACCCGAGTTGACCAACTCGGCCCGAGTTGCCTGAGAAAAATCATCCAGACTGCACCGTTGCCCAAGAAGAGCTTCAACTCGGCCCGAGTTGACACAAAGCCTCGCGCGATTTTCTGCCGATTTATCCGATTTTTAGGGACCTATGTGCAATTTTCGTCATTTTAACTTAACCCTATCATATAAATACCCCAATTTCAGATGTTGAGGAGAATTCCACACTTAGAGCATATTCTACACTTAGATAAATTCATAGGTTCCATTTTCAGCTTTCCTTCACACACACAAACACATAATGATAGGTGTTCTTTCAATTTTGATAGATTTTCATTACCCAAGTGTAATAGCTGATAGAATTGAGCATTCAAGTTGTATTAAACTCCATCAAGGTGACTTCTACCATTTATATCAAGTTTTGTTTATTACTTTCAGCTTATTCATGTTCTCTATTTGCTTGTTGTTTATGGATTTCCTTCAATTAGCCATGATTGGCTAAATTTCTTATGTGCTTGAGTGTAATGATCCCTAGATGAAGTTGATTTTGGTGAATTGGTGATTGTGTGTTCATTTGTTGAGGTGATTACTTTGTCTTAATGATGCTTTGAATGATATAATTGCTTAAGTTAGCCTTGATCTTGTGTTTATTGGTTTGATTAACTCAAGGATACTTGGTTTATTGAATTGATGCATAGATGTTAGGTTTACTTGTGTGATTGAAGTGGATATTTGGTTAACACAAGGATACTTGGTTGATTAATTAGAACCTCATTAAGGCACATTGATTACTTGTTGTTTGCTTGTAATTAGTGAGGGGGTGAGAGTGCCGTCTCTTACATTCCTACGTGTTTAATCGATCATTTAGAACCTAGGCTTATCCAAGACGGTTTTATTTGAATTATATGTTGGTTATCCCTATGATCCCTCTTAGAATGAACACTTGATTGTTGATGATCCGAAATTGACGAGTCTTTGGTGATTTGCACCCAAGCACTACTATCTCATCCTTGGTACTCCTTATTTATCGTTTCGTTTAATTTCTTGTTGAATTTGTGTTGTCCTTTTGGTGTTTTTAATTTTTCAAACTTGACTAGCCTCTATAATTCTTGAAAACGTGCAATTTCATGGCTTCATTTCACCACTAGTCTTTTGGGTTCGATAACTTGGTCGTAATTTCTATCCACTAGAACTACACAACGATCACTAAGACGTGGACAGATATGTGTGAAGGTATACGTCATAGTAGAAGGATTGGTGGGACAATGTGATGGAATTGACAACATAGAATATGTTTATGGATTCAACTTTGATTTTTGTATAGAGTCTCTTCTCTTTCCTTTTTAGGGGTTAAATTTTATCCTTATTAGATTTTAATGTGGGTCCCGCCTCTATCCTTTTCTTCGGAAAGGACTCAAGCATCCACAGCTCCGCCACTGCCTTTCCCAATCAAACAATGTTGCCTTTGAAAGAAATCGACGTGTGATCATATGATTCATTTTTATTTTCTTTTAGGCCCCGATTGGTAGGGGTTCTTATTTTGGGTGAGATAAGAGTATAGGGTACAATTTTAGTAATGGTTAGAGGTAATAAATTGTTTGGTATGTTGTAAAAAAAAATTATCATGACCTCTCAAATCTATTTGGTAGGAGGTAATAAAAGTTGTTTAAATTTAGTTCATTAATTGGTATATCATATAATATTAGTATAACATTTAAAAATACAATTTTACCCCCGATGTTTTTTCATTTTCCCACCACCAATTTTATCGATTTTCCGCCTCCATCCAATATTAACAAAACCCACTCCCATACCCATCCCTACCAAGATTATGCATTTGAGGAGGATTCGAAGGGTCTTCCACAACTAATCGCCTCCATCCAATATTAACAAAACCCACTCACATACCCATCCCTACCAAGATTATGCATTTGAGGAGGATTCGAAGGGTCTTCCACAACTAATCTCCCATACCCACGGCTACCCATCGTCGAATTCTCATCCCTATCTATCGCAAACTCGTCCAATATTGACGTTAGCTAAGGTAATACACTTCTTGTTTTTCTTGTTCATAATTTGTTTACATTGTGATGTGAAATGCAAAATAGGATATATGGCTTTTTGTTTGGGGATTTCGTGAAAGACGAAATCTTGAGACAATAATTTATATGTTTGATTCTAGTACCACTCATTTTGTCTCTTGATGAAATGAATTTAGTTGCTTAAACAAAATTAGTGTAAATTTGAGTTGATTTATGCATTTGAAACTGGGAAAAATCTAATTTGGTGAAATTTGAAAATCATGTGTGTGAAATACATATTTTTGCCCCCAAATGATATTCTCACCTTCGCAGCATAATAATTGAATAATATGTTCATCTAAAATGGGCAAACTGAATAATTCCAATAATATTCATCTAAACATGATGAATGTGAATGTATTTTTGGTTCTAGGTTTTAAGTTGTGACCCTTATATGAACTAATTAGAATTGCGGTGAAGAGATGTTCTTTGATGTTTTTATTTCATTAGTTTAGATGGAAATCCTAGAACCAGATGTGTTTGAAGATGTTTGAGTGTCTTATAACCGGTCGGTCTCTTGGCGATATCAACCCGAAAGTTGCGTTGAATTCAAAAAATATTGTTTGGAGTTATTCAACAAGAAGAATATTCTCAAGACTCAAGAATCTGGAATTTGAGATGGTTTATAAAACAATGTTGATCTTTTGGCTTGTAATTTTGGATTAGTTTGACAATACTTTGATGCAAGTTGTATATTGATCCTTTTGAATCTTTTCAACAAGATGCAAGATGTTAACTTGTTATGAATGCATTTTATATATGAACTTCCATTTTATTTCTTAACTTTAATTTGACTCAAGAAAGTTGCTCAACAATTAATACACCAAGAAGATTGCATAAGAACAACATAGACAAGCGAGATACAATCTTTAATACAACATCTTAAAATAGACCAAACGAGAGCACACATACAAATTAAACAATATAGCATAATCAAATATGTAATTCCCTCCCTTTAAAAAAATATGTAATTCCCTCCTTGCAAAGACTTCCTCCCATGATAGATTCTTTCCAATTCTTCGTTCATCCTTCCAAGAGCGATTCTGCTGTATGAAAATTTAGTTGGTCACGGCCAGACCAATGACCTTCTCGATGTTGGTCTAACAAAACTGGATAAAACAACTATCCATTTGTTTCGTCCATTTTTGTGAGTAGAAGATGTTATCTTGTGGTGGAATGTGTTTAAGAGTTATTGTGGGGTGGTGTAGAGTTTCAACAAAACTTGAAATAAAATGCTCAACACTAACACATATATATAGCAAAAATATAGTACACATGCAAAACACTAAAAACCACACATATGCCCACGCTTTATCCTGCATGAATGACAATTGATTCCTTCACATGTAGTACAATAATGTAAAAACCACACACGTACTCCACATATTATCCTCGCATCAACGACAATCAATTCCTTCACATGTAGTACAATAAAGTAAAAACCACATTTGTGTTATGCATGAATGACAATCGATTCCTTCACATATAGTACAATAATGTAAAAATCACATATGTCCCGCATTTAATGCCAACTAGAAAACCACTACCCATTAATGTTAACTAGAAAACCACTACCCATTAAGCGGTCCATCAAATATCAAGTATTAAAACGTTAATACAGATCTAAAAATGTATAAAACATGATTCAAATAAAAATTGGTCCTGAAAATACAAAATGATGTTACGGATTATAATAACATTCACTATTTATTCGATCTCCAAGTCCAAGTACATAGACAACGCCACCTCTTCCCACCAATTATTAAACTTCGATTGACGACTCAATGGTATCAATAATATCAGCAGTGCTATGATTCGTAGTCGCCAAATGACACTTCATCCACTAATTGTTCCATTGGATCAACGAGCATCTCAAATAGAATGAAGTTGTGAAGTAGAAAGTAAATATTTTTTGGCGTATTATACGTTCTAGCAATACGTATAAAAGAAATTTCTTCATGGCCAAAGATACAATGGTAAAAAAAACTTATGTTTCGCATTGGCCTATCAAAGAAAAAGAACATGTTGGTCACTAGAATATAAACATCACAAGGTAAATAAAACAAACATCTAGCAAACATCCATAAACAACGAGAAACATCCACGATAACAACACAATGTCAAGTTGTAGTCTCGTGTGATTCAAGCTATTTGTTTATGTCTTATTAAACTCGAATAATAACACAATACCAAGTTATTGCCCATTGATATACCAACACTTATGTAACGCTTATACACAAAATTCGAACTCCAAAAGTAAGTCCTACAAAAGAGTGGAACCGCCCCAATAATCTAAGGAACCGCCTCTTCCAATATTAAGAAAACTCATTATCATACCCATCCTTACCAAGTCTCTTAGTTGCATTGGATTCGAAGGGTCTTCCACCGCTATTCTCTCATATCCACGACTACCCATCGTCGAACCATGAAGGAGTATCTAACTTTAACCCCATATTTAAAAATGCAAACGACAATTTTAAAGATTTATAAAAAATTGGGCACTATACACAAACTTACCTCAATGATGGTGAAGAAAAAGAGAGAGGTGTGGTCGCCGTCAAACACCACATAAACGTCCAAGCAAGAGAGATTTCAAGATGTTGTAGAACCATTTCTTTCTAGGGTTCCATCAGAGAGAGAAATGAGAATACACAAATGGAGGGAGAAATGAAATTCAATTGTGAAACAAAAAATCAAATTTGAATATATAAAACTCAAATTCGAAGGGGCAAAATCGACATACTAAATCACCGTAGAACCCGGCTTCCTCAGAGGAGTGGGGAGGCCTTACTGCAGCGTTGTGAAGAGGAACAATGAAAGCGGAGGTATTATGGCGTAATGTTGTACCGGTCATCGAATAAAGTTCGGATCCTTACAAATATAGTATGTGCAACCAAACCAATTTTGGGCCTTACTCAAAACCATATTATGGGCCTTTTTAAAGCCAACCAATCAGTGGCCTTAATATAATAACTAATTAGACAACCAATCTATCTCTTGGGCTCAAACAATCGCTCTAAACTAATCGAGAGCAATGGAGGGACTAGCGCAATCTCCGTCTACCGAGGAAACCGATCTCATACATGAGACATGACACTTTTGAAGATTTTTTTAATACTTAAAAATTATAAAATTATTACACAAATTTGTAAAAAATCGTGTCCCATGTATGATATTGTCACATAAAAAGTTTTGTGTTATTATTGTATAAACTAATATTTTTAAGTATACAAATAATATTTTTGCATGCTGCTAATATTTTCCCGCACACATAATTAATATTTTATCATCATATAAACTAATACATTTAAATAAAATTTTCTATAGAGAAAGTATTAAAAAATAAAATTGATCTTTTTAACACACTAGTACTATATTTTAATTAATTATATATAGGTTAATTGTAAAAAAATCATGACTTTAAGATTTTTGTCAATTATAAGATATCATTTTTTTCTTTGCAATTCAATACAATACCTTTTCAAATTTTAGATGCATTCAACCATTTTTTTAACAATAATTAAATGATATGAGTTAAGCGAAAATATCACATAAATGTCCGTACATAAAATTGTGTTTTTTAATTGAAAGCAATGACTTTTATAAATACTTTTAACATCATTTAAAGCAATAATTTCAAAAAAAAATTATTAAAAGACGTTACCTTGATTTTTTTTTAAATATTTTATTTGTTGGCATTTATGTGGACATCCATGTGACATTTATATCATTTAATTGTGACTGAAAAATAGTCGATGCATCGAATTGTAAGATTTAAAAAGTTGGTATATCGAATTATAAAGAAAAAAAAATATGTTGTAATTGATAAAACCAAGGATCGTGTTCTTTTTTTTTTTTTTTTTTGCAATTAACTGTTATATATACTATATATTTTGTTTTCTTTTGTGTTGAGAGATTCGTTGTATTTTTTTCTATTTGTTTTGTTTGAAATCAAACTTTTTTGTTTCCTCTTTTGCGTTGAGAGACTTCATTGTATTTTTCTTCTATTTGCTTTGTGAAATCAAATTTTTGATGTTGACAACAAAAATATTAGTTATGTAGCGAGAGAGGTGAATTGACAAGTACACCGGTCGATAGTTTTGGAGGTGGACATTTCAATGAAAATTATCACTCTATTCATATTGAGGCATGCAAGAAGAAAGAGGAAATCAAATTAAGTTGAATGCTTTCTCATCAATTGTTTAGAGATTATGTATTGTATCATGTTCATAGAAATGTTAATATTTGATTCATTGTTTTATTAGTGTGTCCGAATTTATCTCAAACCCTTATTATTAGGAAGAAACCTCTAACTATTGTGGATAATCTTATCAATAATACTTGCTTTTATGTTTTTTAAGTTATAATGTTTTTCATTAAAAGAGGGAAATTAAATAGGAAAATTATAAAAAGATAATCTTTTTAAATAGCCGTTAGGATACATGAATTTATAGATTCATTCATTAATTAACTCGAGAAAAATGTACACCTTTGCCAACATGGTTTGAACCCACACTAAAATTCACCAAATTTTCCAATAATGCTCTGTTGAAACAACTCCATTTAATAAGGTTGATATAATAATAATCTTATAATGGTAAAAAAATCATTTTTAACACCTAATTTTATCAAATATTTATACTTTATTAGATCTTTAATTTCTAACCATTTTTACTAGGAGTAATAAGTCTTGTATAAATCGAGTTTTATTGTGCTAATCAAAACGATATTATTCTCTTCATCCCACAAAAATTAGTTTACAATATAGTTTCTTTTTTTTTTACATTACATTTTGTAGTAGAGTTGGTCTTATGTGGACTAATTTCACCGTAAATTGGATTACAATTAATACTTTATAATAAAAAAACTAATACATTTAAATAAAATAATTAATACTCTTCAATTAACACCGTTTAATAAAATAAGCTGATATTATTATTTGGATTTATGACTATTGGATACTATATTTTCAATTTTATTACTAAGAGATACAACCAAAAAAAGAATACAAATAGATACAATCACCCCTCCTAAAATCTCCAATTTACCCTTAAATTCAACAAATTGTCATCTAATATTTATATCTCACTCATTATCGCTGATTTCTCCTCTCTCTCTCTATCTCACCGGATGTCGCCCCTTCCTCTTTCTCTCTCTAAGATCTATATTAGATTTACGGTGCTCACCATCACCGGCAACGGCCACCACCGAATGCGGTTGCGGGATAACCACCGCGACCACCACTAGTGAACTATTGCACACCCGCGATTTACCTGACGGAGGACCAGACCTCCGTGATCACGGCCGGCGTAAGCGTCCACCACCACCACGACGAGATTTAGACCACCGCGACACACACCACCACCACCGAACCAGATCGACGCCCACCGCGATGACGCAGCATCGCATCCACCGCCGAGATCCACCGCGACCGCCGCACACCACCGCACCCACCGCCACCGCACACCACCGAATAGCGTAGGTCGTGGCGTAAATCGAATCTTGTTGTGAATCTTGAGAAGAATATCCATAATTCTTTATCTAGGTCGAGTTTTTCAAGAGATTCTCACCGATTCTTGAAAAATACAAACACGGTCAAACAATTTCCTCTTTTTCAACTCGTAATCTTGAATTGACGAGGAGTGAAGCAAGGATAGTGAATTTGCAGAGGGAATTGTTCATTTTATGAAAGAACGCCCTTTGATTTTTACTTTTCTTTGTTGTTTTGATTTTTGATTTAGTTTTTCGTAAAAAAAAATTCTGCACATGTGCAATAAAACTACAAATGTGCAATTAAGTTGCACTGGAAAGATTTTGTTTGTTGTGTGGTAAATTTGGTGTTATTTAGAATTTTGAATCACAATGTAGCGAAAAAAAAAAAACGGCAGCCAATTGAATTATTGAAGCCGCACATATTTCAAATTTTCGAGAAAAAAAAAATGTGCGTAAAAAATTGTAGAACTATTTTTTGATTGTTGTGTAATGATTTCTTTTGTGGAAATAATTTCATAACTATTTTATTTCATTGTTGTATGATGATTTCTTTTGTGGAATAATTCTCGAATTATTTTATTTTTGGTTGTTGTGTGATGATTTTCGGTGTTATTTTGAATTTTGAATCAAAATTTAGTGAAAAAAAAATGGCAATAAAATGATACATAAACCGAAAATGGAATAATCGAAAAAATGGGGACAAAATAGTGAAAAGTAGACAATTTCGCACATTTTAGAAGGAAGGGTAAAACTGAAAAAGTAGCAAAAATGTTGTATCTCACAAGAATTAGTAAAAATATTGTATCTTAGAGTAATGGGCTCCTCAAAATTGTATTGGATAGTTACTACCCCTTATTATTTTATAGTAAAATAACTAATATTTTTTAATAAAACACTATTAAAATAAATTTTATGATAAAACTTAAGCATACAAAATCGGTTAAAGATTACTTGGGGTAGAGATTATTTATTTTCTTGTGGGGAGAGCAAAATTTCAAATGAGTAAGTTTTTGTGTCCGTCTCATTACATTTGCGGTGATATGTTTATATATTTTTATAGGTAAAAATTTGTAATGAGACAATCTATACATGAGATCGAGTCATTTTTGCAAGAAAAGGGAATGTGAGGTAGTCAGCGTATACGCGATTGCGTAGCATTTGTGCAAATATGAAGAAGCATTGAATTGGGTTTTTGTGTTCGCAAAGCCCCGATAACCGCGTTGTAATGAGGCAGTTGTTGGATTGGGGAGGTGGAGGAAAAAGCGATGAGCATAATGAATGTTGAATGATGCGAAGTTGCAGCAAAGGAGAGGATTTTCCAGGCAAAGAGGTCGGTTTTGGAGAGGCCTGAGATCGTAAGAAGGGCATGAATTTGTTGTAGGTGTGACCGGCAAGCGCATTTATCCACTAAGTGCCCGTTTGGTAGGCATATTTAGCAATAAGATAAGGACCTAATTTAGCCTAAATTAGGTCCTTATCTTATTGCTAAACATGCATACCAAATGAGCACTAAAGATTTGAAGCACCTGGACCATTCAACGAGGAGTTGCGCGCACCGAAGGAAAACTTGACAGAGGAGGGGTTTTGGAGAAGTTGGAATATAAACTTTTTTTTTTTTTTTTATATACAGTATATTACTCAAGTTTGATTTATTATTTGTTATAAGCTTTTTAAAAGCTCAAGTTTGACATTTTTAATAAACTATTTGAGTCCAAAATTCATTTAACGTATTTTTATATTCCTTGGATATCAAGTTTAAAAATAATTATAGTAATTTTGTAATTTAAAAATTTATTTATTTTGTTCAATTTTTAATGAGATTTAGGATTAATTGATGAATACTAGGGATGAGAATAACCCAGGTCGACTATTCATAAGAAGTCTCGAGCATGTTACATATTTTTGGGCCTAAGCACGATCTCATTATCTATATCATACACTTTTTTAAAAGGTTTGTCATGGTCTTTTTAAGTAAATAGGTCGGACACTAAAGCTTTTTAATGACCTATTTGCTACAATTTTTAATATTCATCATCAATTTCAAAAATCACATTTATCACATTACATTATAAATATTATAAAATACGAACAAGATCAACATTACCACGAATTATCACGTTTACAAAAGTAATAACAAAATTATAAAGTAGTCCTAAAATATATATATATATGTTAAATAGGTCACTGTTAAGCTTAAAAGATCTACGTAAAAGCTCAAGCCCGGTCTATTTAAGTAAATAGGCCTTTTAAAAGGCCCGAGCATGGCTTATTTATCAAGCGAGCCGAGGCAGATTTTAGTAGGTCGGGCCGTGGGCCCCCTGTCGGATAGCCTAGCCTATTCCCACCCCTAATGAATATATTTTATTTTATATTGATATAATAAGTTAATGAATATATATTATTTTATACATGATAATATAAATATATAATTTTAAATGAGCCGACCTTTTGAGCTTAATTTTTTTATAATAAGTTTGACCAATATAAATAACAAAAGATTAAATTTTAGTTTTGACCTGTTTATTATAAAGATAAAATCAAATCTAGTTTAAATAAGAGTTGGGTTGTATGTGTCAACTAGTGGGGGTAGTCTGTCGTATTCCTACTCAATACTACTTTCTTACACCACAAGTGATAGAGCGGTCAAAATCGGCAGATGTAGTGGGCCAAAACCAACAAAATTCAATCTGATGGGTTACAAAATTTCACAACTAACATATTGACAAGGCGTGGGACAATCCACTTTTTTCTTTAAATTAAAAATATGTAATTTGAAAGATTTAATATATTAAATTTATTATAATTAAATATAATTAAACAATTTATTTCGATGAATATCACAATAGTGGCCTTTAAATCCCTTTGCTTGAATAGTCAAGTTGGATGCAAAAATGTTTTCCGAAAAACTTTTGAACTCCTACAATACTCGTTGTTATTTTTTTTTTTTTGGAGTTCATAGGGCCGGATAAAAGACATTCTAAGTTAAGGCTCCACATCGGCAAGAAAAATCTAATATTGAAGGAAATTGGATGAAAAAGTCTCGAGGAGAGGTGCATAAGTCACTCTATATAATGAGTTTGAGGCATTAGAATGAATAGAGAGGGACGAGGTGCTAGGCTGATGGCCTTGAAGGAGTAGGGAATGAGGTTGGTCAAGATCCTTTGGTATCGATGGAAAACAACAATGGGCGGTTAGAAGAGCCTAATTTGGCTTATATCGCGCCTCAACAACTATCGGCGGGGCCAATGTTACGATAATAGAACGGTGGCCGCGGTAGCAACTTCAAGAAGCAAGAGGCGAAAGGAAAACCCAACGGTTTCTTTGTGCTCTAGGGCTTGGATGAAGATGGAGTTGGCTCGCGGGATGATTTTCTTTCGGAGGCCAACGACCAAGCCGCGGTTGACAAGTTGGGGATGCGGGTACTTCCTTTGGATTGGCTTTGAACTCGGGTAACTCACTTGTTCATACCTCTAAAACTACTACCAAATAAGGAAAAAACGTGCTTAGATCGCTTCTCTGAATATAACTTGCAAGTAAATAAATCTAGTCGTAATGGAGTGTGGACTTTGCCTTCTCATGATAATAGCTACGTGATTATCTCAAATGCCGATACGCAGATGCACTTAAATTAATGCGGAGTCGTGGGCTACTAAGACGTGGGAGATATGTGTGAAGGTATATGTCGTAGTAGAAGGATTAATGGGACAATGTGATGGAATTGACAACATAGAATATGTTTATGGATTCAACTTTGATTTTTATATAGTCTCTTCTCTTTCCTTTCTTAGGGGTTAAATTTTATCCTTATTAGATTTTAATGTGGATCCCGCAGATCCTGATCGACGTGTGATCTTATGGTTTATTTATATTTTTTAATATAATAACTAATTAGACAATCAATCTCTCTCTTGGACTCAACTAATCGCTCCAAACTAATCGAGAGGAATGAAGGGACTAACGCAATCTTCGTCTGCCGAAAACCGGTCTCATACATGAGACATGACACTTTTGAAGATTTTTATAATACTTAAAAATTATAAAAGTATTACACAAATTTGGAAAAATCGCGTCCCATGTATGATATCGTCACATAAAAAGTTTTGTGTTATTATTATATAAACTAATATTTTTAAGTATACAAATAATATTTTTGCATGCTGCTAATATTTTCCAGCACATAGAATTAATATTTTATCATCATATAAATTAATACACTTTAAAAAAATCAATAGAGAAAGTATTAAAAATAAAATTCATCTTTTTAACACACTAAACTAATATATTTTAATTATATATAGGATTAATTGTAAAAAAATCACAGACTTTTAAGATTTTTATCAATTATAAGATATTATTATTTTTCTTTGCAATTCAATACACTACGTTTTTAATTTTAGATGCATTTAACCATTTTTCGACAATAATTAAATGATATGATCGAAAATGACACATAAATATCCACGTAAATGCCCGTACATAAAATTGTATTTTTTAATTGAAAGCAATGACTTTTATAAATATTTTTAACATCATTTTAAGTCATAATTTTCAAAAAAAAAAATTATTAAAAGATGTTGCTTGTATTTTTTATTTTTAAATATTTTATTTGTTGACATTTACGTGGACATCTATGAAACAACTATATCATTTAATTGTGACTGAAAAATAGTCACGATGCATCGAATCAGAAATTTAAAAAAAGTTGGTATATTGAATTATAAAAAAAAAAAAAATGATACTCGAGCCTCCAACTATTGTGGATAATCTTAACAATAATACTGGTTTTTATATTTTTTAAGTTATAATTTTTATTAAAAGAGGGAAATTGAATAGGAAAAGTATAAAAAGATAATCTTTTTAAATAGCCGTTAGGATACAGGAATAACTCGATAAATGTACACTGCCAACATGGTTTGAACCCACACTAAAATTCACCAAATTTTCCAATAATGCTCTGTTGAAACAACTCCATTTAATAAGGTTAATAATATAAATAATAAATCTTATAATGGTAAAAATCATTTTTAACACCTAATCTTATCAAATATTTAATTAATTATTTATACTTTATTAGATCTTTAATTTCTTACCATTTTTACTAGGTACTCGTTTGTTTTGAGGTATTAAATTTTGAAATGATAATAAACACGCGATACATTTGAAAACTTTTTATGTGTGATATGTTTTATTAAATCATACAAATCAAATGTTTGTTAATATATATTACAATATAATTTAACATGAGTCATAATATTTTTCAAGTGTTTGTATTGAGAATTAATTCATGTGATAAGTTAAAATTTTACAATTATACCCCCATTCACTATTTTTTATTAAATAAAAAATAGATATTTTTGTCAATTAACTTGGTAATAAATGAATTATTATTTTAATACCTCATAAAGGGAGAGATTCATTTTCACTAAAAATGGGAAAACATATATTAGGCTTTCATATTTTTGCGGCCATAAGTAATACAAATCAACAATAATAAACACTTGATTTTTAGGGAAAACAAACTATATCCCTAGTAATCACTCAAAACAAACATGCACTAGGAGTAATAAGTTTTTTATAAATCAATTTTATTGTGCTAATCAAAAGCGATATTATTCCCTTCATCCCACAAAAATTAGTTTTCAATATAGTGTCTTTTTTTACATTATATTTTGTAGTAGAGTTGGTCTTGTGTGGACTAATTTCACCGTAAAATTGGATTACAATTAATACTTTATAATAAAAAAAAACTAATACGATTAAATGAAACAACTAATACTCTTCAATCAACACCCTTTAACAAATAACTGATATTATTATTTTATAGTAGAATAAGTACTAATATTTTTTAATAAAACACTATTAAAATAAATTATACGATAAAAACTTAAGCATACAAAATCGGATAAAAATTCGGGATAGAGATTATTTATTTTCTTGTGGGGAGAGAAAAATTTCAAGTGAGTAAGTTTTCGTGTCCGTCTCATACATTTGCTTTGTGATATGTTTATATATTTTTATAGGTAAAAATTTGTATGAGAGGATCTATGCATGAGATCGAGTTATTTTTTAATAAATTGTCATCACTTTTTAGAAAAAATGATAATAATTTATGAAAAAGTGATAACAATTTATTAAAAAGCCGATTCCGTCTTATGTTGGTCTCATGCATGACACGCTGTCACACAAGAAGTCTTGCATTTTTATAATATTTTTTAAATATAAATATTATAAAAACTAATAAAAATATTACATTGAAAATCTCGATTAAATTTTTATGTTTTTCGGTATAACAATTTATATTCAAATCAAATAAACAACGGCACCGTTGTCTTCCCACGTCTCTTTCTCTCTCTCTCTCTGTATATATCTTTCTCTCTCTCACATAATTTTGTGTTAAAATCCTTGGATTTCGAATATCCTTTCGCTCTCCACCCGGTCCTTCATTTCCTTCTACGATTTAAGATTTCTTTTCTTTTCTTTTGTATTTCAGAAAAACAAAAATGGACTCTTCTAATGATGCTAAGGGTGACGCGCACGCCGCCTCTCGCGCCGACGCTGAACAAAACTCCTAGCGGTAACCTCCCAAACGGAGGCGATGATGCCGCAAATGGCCGCCGGAGAACTCCTTTTACGGACCTCAGTCAAATCGATGCGGATCTTGCCCTTTGCCCGTACTCTCCAAGAACAGGTTTCTTTCTTAGGTCTTGTACTGGTATCAATTACGATTTTAATTAGATGTAATCGGATATCCATTGTTTTATGTTTGGTTTGTTATGTTATGTTATGTTTGCTAACTTTGTTGATTCTCGAAGTAAATGTTTCGCAGATGGTGTTTCTCGTTCAATTAAGTTTTAGATTTTAGAGATGCTCGTTGAGTTGCTCATGTACCTATTTTTCAAGTCTTATTTTAAGGAATTAGTAATAATTATTTGGTATCAGTTTGATTGATTCATGTTGGTTTTGTTTTTATATATACTGTAACAATTCTATTGAAATAGTTTTGGCTCCTGGCATAGCATGTAAATAACTGGAATGCATTTGTAACTGATCAATTATACAGTTTTGTTCTGGGGAGTATAATTCTGTTCACTTAATTTATTATTATTATTATTATTATTATTATTATTATTATTCAGAATTTATTGAATTTTGTTTATTGGGGAACAGGAAAGAGCTTATATGATGTTGAGAATGGGTGGTGGTGCCCACAATCATTATGGAGGTTGGGAAGTTGAGAGTTATGGGGGATGAGGATGAGATTTTTGATGATGATTATGATGATGCCAGTGAAGAGGATGATGATGGTTCTAACGTAGAGGGGGATGATGAAGTAGAAGATGTGTTTGATGTGCATGCAAGAGCAGAAACTGATAATCAAAGTAGGGAATTGGATCCCTCTTCGTTTCCCGATGATGAGGCCTATGCTAGAGCATTGCAAGATGCTGAAGAACAGGAAATGGCAGCTAGATTGTTGGCATTATCTGGGATAAATGAGAGTGAGTCTATTTGGCCGTAGTTTGGTTCTTTTCTTTACTAATTACTCCCTCCTATTCAAAATATATGTCATTTTATCAATGCATATTAAGAAAATTATTGAGTTCCTACTATACCCTTAATTAATAGCTTTGGAAGTCTACATAAGAATTTGAAGACATATATTTTGAATAGGAAGAAGTAGTACTTTTCTGACTGTATTAACACAACCATCAGTTTTCTTACAAGTTATTAATAACTTAAGTTTTTTTGTAATGTTTCTATAGTGGTTGTGAGGGAAGATGATGATGATGATGATGAAGATGAAGATCAAGATGAAGAGGAGCATGGTGGTAATTCTCTGGTATACAGGCCATGCTTTTGTTTTTATTTCTGTTTTGCATGTTCATATGTCATGGTTGTCATGTTTCACCTTATTTCTTATAAATGAAAGGGTTCTAATACTGACACTGTGGAGTTAGGAAGTCGTCTAAACCAACGCTGAAATTGCCTGCTAGCTGGACATTTTGACATAGATTTTATCTGATATGGTAGATTACCAATAGAACTATGCTGACCCTACTTTATAACCATCAATTGGTAGGGAGGGATAAATCTGCACTACACTTTCAACCCTCAAATTTAATTATGACAATACACAAGTAGCTGTAGTGTCCACTATAAAAAAGGCCTAAAAGGTTGTTTGGCTGAGCTTATACGTTCTTTAAGATGATTGAGAGCTCATAAGTTCCTCAAAAGTGTTGGATAAGATTTTTATGGAGGATCTTCTTATAAGCTCTCTTATAAGATGGGGCTAGGAGTTTATAAAGTTCTTTTCTAATCATAAGAGGAAACCCAACTTAATTTTGAAATTAAGATATTATTTTACAAAATTCTGTAATATAGTTGTTTACACTACCGAATTACTGTTATTGACCTCTTAAAAGCTCTATTTTTAAAGATACCATCTAACATCTTATAAGTACTAAAACATCTTATAGTGTTCAAACATTAGAAAAGCCAAATTCCCATTCATCTATGGTACATTGATGTGGAATGGAGGCTAAACCTCTCCCAAATGTAAGGAATGAAGTTCTTTATGTACCAATTCCTCACTAGTCACTACTATCATTTCTATCCCAATTCTCATTTCCTTTTAGTTTTCCGAGCATCCTTTAGTTATTTGCGATATAGAGTTGCTGGTATATGTTACTTATGCACATGACTGTTTGATTTTCATTTGAGAGTTGCTAACATATGTTATATATGCTTAACTATTTTAATAATTATGTAGGACGCATGGGAGGAGGTTGATCCTGATGAACTCTCGTATGAGGTAAATACGAATACCCTGTCCTAATCTCTTTCTTCTACGGTCCATTTTACTTTAATATCATGATTGGCTTCATTTCACAGGAGTTAATTGCTCTTGGAGAAGTTGTTGGAACAGAGAGTAGAGGTCTGTCTGCTGAAACAATTGCTTCCTTGCCTTCCATAAACTATAAATCACAAGACACTCAGGAAGGCAGAAATGATTCGTAAGTAAAGATCACCTACTTTTTGCCACACAATATTTACTTTATGCTCTTTTCTGCTACCATTGTGTGATATGTCTTCTCTATAAGGTTGCCATATTCTCACAACATTTACTGATTTACCCTTGTTCCTCAGCTGTGTCATATGTAGATTGGACTATGAGGATGGCGACACCTTGACTGTTCTTTCTTGCAAACATTCATACCATCCCGAGTGTATCAATAATTGGTTACAAATAAATAAGGTATAACCTCTTTAGACCATGTTTGTATATCAAGTTTCCTCAGCTGTATGCATCTTCTCAGGGTTAATTGCAAAATATATCATGATCTTTCACGTTGTTTCTATTACAACGTATTAAAATCTAATTATATCACATGACTATTTTCCAGCAAGTCTTGTTGACGTGATAGTGAATGAGTTTATTGCAAAAAAAGAAAGGTCGTAAATAAATTGAAATAAAAACAAAAAGGTTGTAAATTTATTTTGCAATTTTTGCAAAGATTTTCCACATGCCATGTCAGCATAAGTTGCAGGAAAACAATTGTATCATAGAATTGCAAAATTTGAAAAGTCTTCTATTGAATTGCAAATTTAAAAACATACGTTGTAATTGAAACAACATGAAAAATGTCGTGATTTTTATGCAATTAACCCTTTATTTAAATCTTACATTAAAGTAAGTGAGAGGTAAAAATGCCTATTTAGATAGTAGACTTTCTGAGGGATGGAGATCTCTAGGTGTGATATAGTCATCAACAATCAAAAAGGAAACTTAAGCATCTACCTTTGTTTGGTCTTTAATTCATTCATGTTTCATGTATACCATATTGTTTAACGCATCTAAGCTGTCTTAGCTGTGCCTATATTGTAGGCTTATATGAGAAAATATATTTGATTTTTGTCTCTCCAACCGTGTAATTCGATGCATGAAAGTCAAATATAGAAATAACAGAGGAATGATCTGGAAATATGTGTAGGTTTGCCCTGTGTGCAGCGCGGAAGTCTCCACCAGTTCAGGGAAAAACTAGAATATTTCTACAGCAAGGTGAAGCTGTGTTGTGCAATATAGGGAGCAAATAATGGGTTGTTTTTTAATTTGGAATTACCAATCAAACACTCAAAAGCCCTCAACTTGTGTCCTTTCTAGTTGTTCTGTCTTAGCTCTTTTCAGCCAGGTCTTTCATCACTCTTAATTATAGTTATGTTCAATGAACTACAGTGGATAATGTATTATATTATATACTCTTATTTTTTAGAATTGATATTGGGGTGTTTGGATAGCCTATAAATAGTTTGAAAATGGATCCTGCACATTTATTTCACCGTAAATTTAGGAGAGAGAAATACTGCAATGATAAAATAATGTCGTGAAATATAAAAGATAGGAATATAGGATCCACTCACTATTTTACTCCTGTGTCTATCTCTTCTTTCTCTTCAAAATTTATAAAAAATTTACACAAAGAAATGGAAGAGAATCCGTATCCTGTTAGAGCAAGTTTTGCTTCATTTTCCATTCTTTTTAACTATTACTTTTTAGTTAAAAAAAATTATTATTTTTAGTGTAATTTACATATAGAGTTCAAAAGGTGAGTATAATTACAAATAAGGTTGATAAATTTGCACAAAAGCACTTAAAAAAATTTATGCGGAAGCCGCAATGTGTAAATATTTGCATATTGACATTTATTTGTAATTTTGAATTTTTTTTTAATTTATTTGTAATTTTCTCTATATATCATTGATGAAAAATAAATTGGTGTTTTTTACTTTGTGTTTTAAAGAAAAACTTAGAAACATGTAACACCATCAATTTTTTTGAATAATGTTTTTGGAGGATAAAATTTGGTTAAGATGTTTTTGGAAAGACAAAGTTTTTTGTGTGAATTAGTTTCACTATTAAATTAAATTCTAATAATATAAGTTGTTTTATTAAAAGAATAATAATTATTTTTATTATAAGATATTAATTTTAAATGATACATATAAATATAATCTATATAAAAAATAATCATATCCCTAATTTCATACTCTAGGATCTCAAGTGAAAGCTTAACTCGAGAAAATCATGCAATAAAAACTAAGCTAAAAGATAAGAAAACTTAGGGGGTGTTTGATTTGTTAAAAGGGAATCGAAATATCAATGGATTTGATAGTAGTGAGGGAATAGAAATAGATATACTAGTTATTGTTGAGTTATTTTGGCTTTCTCAGAGTATAAATAAAATAGACTCATCATTACCATGGCAAATGTTTGGTTTTAATGAAAATTATTAAAAATTAAAATCATTATTAACTCTTTTTAATGTTAAAAAATTAATTATATATTAATAATACAAAAAATACTATAAATAATATTAATAAAAATTTAGAAGACAAAAATAAATTTTTTAAAAAAATTATGTATGAAATTTTTAAAAAATAATAACTTATTTTGGGAGGAATGAATGTAAAGCCTTTCATTAATTGCTTCTAACATATAAAACTTTTCATTTTCCTCAACTAAACATCACATTATTGTTAGTGAAATCAGCTAAGTGAAAATCATTGAATAAAAACTAAGCTAAAAAGAAAAGAAAACTTATTGTAATGCGAAAATTTTACAGGCAAGACCAAGAGGAAATCTTGTTCCATTTTACACAAATTAGGTTTTGAAAGTATATTAAAAGAAATTCTTAATGATGTTATATGGAATGAGGAAATGATAGATGTTAAATCATTGATTTAGTAGAGGTAAGAATAGAGTTGAATTAGAGCCTCGTGAATTTATGGTAAGGATACATGAAAGAGATTTAAAAAAAAAAAAAAGTTTTACTCCCCAAAATCCAGGAAAAATTTGCATATGTAGAAGGCCATACACTTAAAAAAAAAAAAAGGACTAATGATTGAGGTTTTGAGGGGTAATTTTGTAAACTTTTTATGTATAAAGTAAAAAACTTTATTAGATTATATGTATGTGAGAGCAAAAAGTAATGACATTTGTGTAAATTAGTGAAAATTGCTTGAAGGTTGAGTTTATAAAGGGGTTTTCCAATTTAAGGGTGTAAAGCTTATAATCGCCCAATTTACATCTAAACCCTAAATCGATTCGATGAAGAGT